>CM055128.1:92026925-94991925 GCA_029206835.1 Rana muscosa
CAACTCAACACGTGTACTGCTAGTAAACTGTATAGTACTTTGCATGATGTACCTGAGACCCTATTTTGATGGAGATGATACCCTGCAGATCCGAGCACACAGACTATATACCTCTAAGTAGTATGGCAGATGTTAAATTCCTACTATGGAATGTGCGGGGAATGCGGGACAAAATCAAACGTACGGCTGTATTGGACTATCCCAAGGGTCAGAAGGCAGATATCATTGCCTTGGTAGAAACGCATGTCACGGGTCATTTACAGGCTGCCTTGAAGCGCCCCTGGGTGGAGTGGGCATACCATACCACTCATACCAACATGTCTAGGGGGGTTACAGTGCTAGTTGCAAAATCGACTCCTTTTGAACTGGTGTCTGTGGTGTCGGATCGGCAGGGTAGATACCTCTTTATGCATGCCATTGCGTTGAATCTGGATGCTAGAAGATCTACATCCGGTGTTCCCCACCGCTGACATATTGTCCAGAAAACCTCGGGGTGAAGGGACCATTCCTCTGGGCATAATTGCTGGCGACTTAGAAAGTCCGCCTTCCAATTCTCCACTCCTGGAATGAATACCGCAGATATGGCTGGGACATATCTTTCTGCCCATTTCAGGATGTAATTTACTTCCCTCTGGGCTGCACGACTCCTGGTGCCCCCCTGATGATTGATATATGCCACTGCTGTGGCATTGTCTGATTGAATTCTGACAGGGGACCCTTGGAGTTTGGATGTCCATGCTACTAGGGCATACCGGGCTGCTCGTATCTCTAAGAGATTGATGGGCAGGGCCTTTTCTGCATCCGACCATCTGCCCTGGAGAGACCATTGCTCCAGTACTGCTCCCCAGCCTATAAGGCTGGCATCTGTAGTGACCACCTTCCAAGAAATCGGACTGAAGGATTTCCCTTTTTCCAGATTCTGGGGAACCAACCACCAACGGAGGCTCTTGCGAACGGAAGGGGACAAGGACATTGTAAGTCTAGGGCCTGAACTTTTTTGTTCCAGGCTGACAGTATGGCCCCTTGCAAATTCCTTGAATGGAATTGACCGTAGGGTACTGCTTCGAATGATGCCACCATTTTTCCCAGCAGCCTCATGCACAGGCGTATGGACGGCTGTCTTTTTTGTACCCACTAAGTGGATCAACTCTTTCAAAGACAACACCTTTCCTCGAGGCAAGAATATTTTTCTCTGGCCTGAATCCAACCTTAGCCCCAAGTATTCCAGACTTTTGACTGGTTTTTAGGGCTGACTTGTCTCGGTTGATAATCCAACCGTGAGATTTCAGATACTTGATTGTTTTGTGAACGACCACGTCTAGTTTTTTCACTGAGTGGTCTATCAGCAACAAGTCATCTAGATATGCCATTATCATTACACCTTGTGTTCTTAGATTGGCCAATAAAGGGCCAGAATTTTTGTAAACACTCGTGGTGCTGTGGCCAGACCGAAGGGTAAGGCTCTGAACTGAAAATGGTGCCCTTCTACCGCAAAGCGCAGAAATTTTTGGTGGGCTGGAAAGATGGGAATGTGCAAATAAGCATCTTTGATGTCGATCGAGGCTAACCATTCCTCCCCTTGTAGGGCAGTGGCCACCGATCGGATCGACTCCATCGGAAAGTCCTGATATACAGGAATTTGTTTAGCCCTTTTAGAATTAATATGGGCCTCCCGTCCGCATTTGCTTCGGGACTGTAAAGAGGTTTGAGTAAAACCCGAACCCTCATTCTTCCAGGGGAACCTCCATAATTACTCCTTGGAGCAATAGTTGTTCTAGTGCCAACAGGAGGGACTCTCTCTTCCGGGGATCCCTTGGCACGTTTGACCTCAAAAATGGGAAGGAGGAGAGTCTTTTAACTCCAAACTGTATCCCAAACATACTGCGGAGAGCACCTATCTGTTTTGATCGTGTCCCGCCAGGTCTCTTGTGAACAACTGGAGTCCTCCCCCCACCCGACTGAGTGGGGGCAACCCTTCAATGAATTTAACTTTGGGGGAGGTTTTGTACCTCCCCTGACCCAGGGTTTCTCATTACCCTGCTATTGTCCCTGTTTTTTACCCCCGGGAATTGACCGAGGAGGCCGTCGGAACTGTTACACAGCCGATGCCCCAGGGACTGGAGAAGCAGGCCTCTTAAAGAGGGACCTCTAACTCTGTTTTTAACCGGCAAGAGCGTATTTTTACCGCTGGAAATTTTCTGGATATATTTGTCCAGGTTTTCCCTGAATAAGCGTTCACCATGAAATGGGACGCTAACCAGCCATTCTTTACAGGGAGCTTCAGCAGACCAGTTTTTGAGCCATAGAAGCCTACGCATATGTACTATAGACAGCGTAAGGCGGGAGCCTGATGGACTGAATCCTTTATGGCGTCAACCGCAAAGCCTAAGGCTCTAGGTAGATCAGCTAAGGCAAGGCCTGCTGATCTGTCAAGTCCCTCAAGACCTGTTTCAACTGATCCTTCACTGCTTAGCAGACCTCACTGCTGGTTGTGTCACCAAGCTTGCTGTAGAAAGAAGCAGACTTTCATAAGGACTCCAATCTTTTATCTATTGGGTTCTTGAACATTTGGACATTATCCACTGGACATGTCAGTGATTTATACATACAAGAGATGGCTGCGTCCACTGTAGGGACCTTCCATTTTTTTGATGAACTTATCCTCCATGGGATAGACCACCGGAAATCTCTTGGGGGAATAAATATTTTCTCAGGACGTTCCCAATCCTGGTAAATGAGCCCTTTCAGTAAAGGGTGAAGTGGAAAAGAACAGACAGTCTGGGGGCTTCTAGCGACCCCAACGAGGATACAGTAGTGGTTGATGGTTCCGCAAGGTGCATTTTTAAATGCTGATCGGACCATGTTAGTCAGAGACTGAACCCATAATCTTTCAGCTTGAGATGCTGAGAAAAGGTTCCCCCACTGTTGATTCCTCTATGACAGAATCAACCTCATCCTGATCCCCTTCAGGCAGGTCGATCCCTGTATGGGACTGTTGCTCTGCTAACAGGCACTCTGAAGGAGGAGACGGAGATCGGGCGTGCTTTCCCTGACAGGGATGCAGCGATCAATGTTGACAATCTCTCTCTAATCCTCCCAGAGCTGAGGAAAAAACCTCCTCTGTTACATACACAGGAGCAGGTGAACTGAGGACAGCCACAGTACCAAGTACCCCTGCGGGGTCTCTACGGTCACTTACCTCTGAACTTCAGGGGAGACTGGTGCAGCAGAAGCATGCCCAAGATCCTCAGAGCCCGATGAGACCCCCTTCGCTTCCTGGAAGATTCAGTTCCGGAGCTTCTGGATGGCATATTCCTAAGCCTAAAGCTGAGGTATTCCAGCCGTAATACACCACTTTTACTGAGAATAGTCTAGCACAATTGCTGCTATATCACAGTTGGTGTCTACTAAAGTGCCTTTCTAGGGGATGCCTGCATCAACCGCCTCTGTGTGCCTTTATACTGTTGCTAGCTCTGTCTGTGCACTTCAATAGCCAGCTATAATGTGCTTTAAAACACGCTGGACGCCCGCACATGCGCAGTAGCGCCGCGGCGCACACCTGAGCGTCATCCACCCGCTCCGCCCCTTTTTCCAGATCGCCTCTATATATAGAGGCGCGTGCGCACGCGCGCGGGCACGTGCGCCTTCGGCGCCTTTTTTGAAAACAATAAGGAGCTAGATGGGAGCCAGGGTCCCTTTGCCGCAGGGCCCGGGGATGGATGAGCGCAGCAACAGGGCAGAGGAGACAGCTTCCCAGCAGAGAACATACCAACTGCCTGGATTTGATTCTGGAAGAAAAAAATCCACATTACAAGAAAAAGAACCATAGCGGCCTCTAGTGTCTAACACAGGTACCGCGGTCTTCATTTTTTTTTTTTTTTTTTTTTTTCTTGCCTACTATTAAAATTTTTACATTTTCTCAGTAGTAACAGGCATACACAGAATATTAGCGGGAATACCTTAGGTAACAGGCAGAAAGACAAAATAGGCTTGGGGGTCCCTCAATAGAACCAAGTTCCCGAGGGCCCCCACTTACCTTTTCCTCGCCGCAGGACTCTGTTTGGTCCACAGAAGCCCAAACTTCACCTATCACGGCAGGCATTGTAATCAAACCTTCAGGGACCGGGTTCCCAAGGATTCCACTCCCCTGGACCTGTATAGCACCCTGCACAGAAAACATCTTGGTCGTTGGTATGACCAGAGCTCTGGATCCCAGGGTCCAGCCCTCCTAAGAGAGGCATTACAGGCAAAACCTTGCTCTTCTCTTGCAAGGCCCGGGTACCGACCGTTTAGCTATGAAGCTTTTTTGGTCGGATCCGGAATAGCTTACTGAGGCCCAAAAGAACCTGTACGCAAGCTCAGTGAAAAACACATGTTTCTTCTTGGCCAACACCTTAGACACTGGCAAAAAACTGAGGTGCTCCCGGATGAGAGGGGCTTATATAGGGGAGGGTACTTCCGGTTTTGGAAGTTGCCAGTGCCAGCACCTGAAGGTATCTATATAACCCATTAGTAATGACTATGTCACTCTGTGTCCCGTGATGTACGAGAAAGAAATAATATTACATAACAATGTTTAAGATACACAGGGCTTCCAAAAAAAATAAAAATGTCATTCCACTTGGAGTTTAGTTTTACCTTAAGGCTGGGTTCACACCAGTGCCGGATGTGGTTCGCAGCAGGGGTCCGGTGCGTCCCTGTTCTCAGTTTCAGAGACAAATTGCTAAAAGCCAGTTTGACTTTCACTGTGTTTTTTAACTGTGGAAGATAGAAGGAAATGTGCACACTCACTGTTGTAGATTAAGTAATGAATCAGATATTTTTGCTTTAAAACATATGGTAGGGTGTGAGTTTCAAAAGCAGGAGATTTTCTCAAACTAATAAAGACATTTATTTTCTGATATATTATTATAAAATTTTTTTTATCCAAGTTCGGTTCAGTAATAGGCTATAGTTGCTCCTTACTTCTGTTTTACTGGGATCTATTTGTGTGTTACTTGGTAATTGATTGTAATTAGAATTCATGGTCAAGTAAATGACTCATCGGTTCAATTTATAGTTAAATTACTGTGGTGCATTTGTAATTGTGTCAATAGTACCATTGGTATACTGTACATCAGTAACATCATGTCCTTTGCATACAGAGTCTTAAAGATAACCTTTAAAGTTAAACTCCAAAAATGTTATCATTTATTTTTTTTTGCATACATTGGGCTAACTTGGTACAGTCTACATATGCAATATTTGATCTGCCTCTGTGGAAGTTGTAAATCACTGTAGTAGCCCAGTGGTGTAGAGCAGCAACCCTTCTGCATAGTAACCGCAGAGGATTGCTCACTCACAGTCACCATTCAGAGCGCAACTTGCATTTTGGCGGAGTGAGGTACTAGTGGCTTTCAATCAACTGGTCAAAGCTTAATTTGCTGTTAGAATATTAGCTGGACATATTGTCAATTCATGATTTATTTGACCTATTTTTATGGAAATAAAGGTATTTTCCCGTGTTCTTTTCAGTTTAAATCCTTTAAATAAAATAAATGTACCATTTTGGCAACAAGACTGGTCAGCGGTAGGACTGCAGCACAGGATCACCAGTCTCCAATACAGGAAGAGGCGCTTACAAGAGTCACATGACAGTGGACTGCAAGCTTTTTTTTCCAAAAAACTTTGCTCACTTTCCAGAATAGTTGTAGCTCAGCCTATGCACCATTTAGACATAAATCTTTCCCAAAAGCTTGGTACATTCACTGTTTGATGAAGCCCAGCTGCCACAGGCATAGGCAGTCCCTGGAGGACTGACATTTTAGTCTCTTCTAGTTTTAGTCCAGAACCTGCAATATGAAACTTCAGTTCAAAATTTAACCCACTTAGAGCTCAAACTACAGTTATAGCTGTGGACGGGGATTAAGGTGTCCTAGTAGAGACACCGTGGAACTGCACTTGTTTATGTCGAAATCTTAGGCTGGAGCTGGGGTCATTTGAAATCAACATTAGGCAGGACTCCAAACTAAGACCCCATACACACTATTAGATTTTCTGCAGATTTTTGTCTTCAGATTTACCAGGACCATGCAGTGCAAGGGCCTACCTGATTGCATACTAACTGAAACTTTTAAAGTTTGACCTCATATTATATGGTTTTGGTAAATCTGAAGACAGTCTGCAGAAAATCTAATAGTGTGTATGGGCCTTTAGAAGCAAGCACAGTGGCAGCCTGCCCATAGGGGGCATGGGGGCGCCGACCCCCCCCCCCGAAAGCTACTCATCATGAAAATTAAAAAGAAAAGAAAAATAAAGAAATACTGGCCCTTTAAGTGTGTGCGGTACACTACACATACAGGTGTATGGGAAGCATGACGTGCTGCAATCACTGAAGAAAAAAAAAAAAAATGGCCCTTTAAGTGTGTGCAGGGTCTCGGGCACACAGCTGCTATGGGAAGCATGACGTGTTTGCAATCACGTGATTGCAAACAAGAAGCTCTATTGGCTTCCTTTAGAAAGTCCACGGGGCGCAGGGCTCTGCACCCTGGACACTCCCTCTACAAGTCTATAGCATTGTTCCCTGCTGTGGTGTGTAATTGGTGGGTCCTGTGTCTTCACTTTTAGTTTCTCTGACTCATCCGGGCCGTCCGAAGGTGGATGACAGGCGACTTATGTGAGAGCTGTGAGTACGAGGGGGGAGACACCTAATGTAAAGGGGGACTCTGATGGGGACATCTAATGTAGAGGGACCTCTGATGGGGACATCTAATGTAAAGGAGGACTCTGATGGGGATATCTAATGTAAAGGGGGGCTCTGATGGGGACATCTGATGTAAAGGGGGACTCTGATGGGGACATCTGGTGTAAAGGGGGACTCTGATGGGGACATCTGGTGTAAAGGGGGGCTCTGATGGGGGCATCTAATGTAAAGAGGGACTCTGATAAGGACATCTGATTTATAGGGGGATGCTGATGGGGACATCTGTTGTAAAGGGGGACTCTGATTGGGACTCCTGATATATAGGAGGACTCTGATGAGAACACCTGATGTATAGGGGAAGTCTGATTGAGAAACCTGATGTAAAGGAGGACTTTCATGAGGACACCGGATGTATAGGGGGATGCTGATGGGTACATCTGTTGTAAATGGGGACTCTGATTGAGACTCCTGATGTAAAGGGGGCACCTGGTGTATTGGGGGCACTCTGCACAGTAAGGCTGCATATTATGATGGGCACAGTGAGTCTGCAATTTATTGGCACAGTAAGGCTGCAATTTGATGGTCACAGTTTTATCTAGCAGTAATGATACATAATCACCTGATAACTGTTACTAGCAGTTTAATTTTTCAGTTTGATTGCACCCCCAAAATAATTTTAAGCACAAGTCGCCACGGAGCAAGCACAATACACTTGCACAGTTAATTCCTTGTATCCATGGCCAAACTTCTCACACTGTTAACATCAAGCACATACTGTAAGACACAACTTCTGTTAGAGAATGCCACTGATCAGGTGTGTAGCATTTCTGAGCCAGTACTGTGGAGCATGTACCAGTCTCCATCAACCCATAAGTCCCATCACCTCATCCCCAGTGAAAATGTCCTGTGTGTTACTTATAGATATATGAAGTGCACTTCTCCATAGTTCTCCATAGTTCCATGCTTGTTCTCTTCCCACTACTCTCTCCGTTACTCCCAGGATAGGTCACTAAGTACTCTGTGCCGCTAGGTCAGTCCCAGTGTGTGGGAAACCAATTGATAATGACAGGGTAAAAATCCAGCACTACCAAAATATTTGTAATTTATGCCCAGGGCCATCTTTAATATGGTTTGGATCCTGGGCAAACATTTTGCAATTTTGCTCTTCAACCCAACATCTCAAAAAACATACACACACACATAGAATTACCTAAAAAAACTTGAATAATGTAAACATAAAGAACTGGTCCACAAACAAGTCCTTAGCTAGATCTGTAACAGTACGTACTCGCCAACTGTAGTAACACTTATATTAATATCTTAAAGTGGAGTTCCACCCTCTTTTACAACTTATCTGCATCCTCTGCAGCTCTGCCCCCTTATGCTGAATTGGCATATAAAAAAATCTTATTTAAAAAACTCGCTGTTATAATTGAATATATTTCTTTTTGCGGCCGTGGCAGGATCAGCCTCAGCGCGTCATCCACGGACCGCTATGCCTCCTGGGAGATGTTTGTCATCAATCCCAGAAGGCATAGCCGTCCCTGAGCCGTAGCATCGCGTTATTTCAAAACCCGAAATAACGCGATGCCCGGTGCCATTTTAAGTGAGGGAAACCAGGCATGTGTTGCCATGGTCACGCCTCACCACTGGCGTAGCGTGGGATTGGATCGCTGGTGAGTTGGACCGGCCTTCACTTGGCTGTGAGCCGCCACCCCTGAGTCCCCCTCCTCCTCCTCCTCCGGATCGTTTGCTGTTGTGACAGGCAGTCTGGCAGTGTGACATGACTGCCTGTCTCCCTCATGTCCTACTGTCTCTCCATTATTGGAACTTTGCCTTCCTGTTTGAGTTTTTTTCCCCCGCCGGGGTCACTGAGCTGCGTAGTGTGTAGCATAGTGTGCAGTGTTTAGAGTGTAGCGTAGTGTGCAGTGTTTTGTGTGTAGCGTAGTGTGCAGTGTTTTGTGTGTAGCGTAGTTTAGTGTGTAGTGTTTAGTGTGTAGCGTAGTGTGCAGTGTGTAGCGTAGTTTAGTGTGTAGTGTGCAGTGTTTAGTGTGTAGCGTAGTGTGCAGTGTTTAGTGTGTAGCGTAGTGTGCAGTGTTTAGTGTGTAGCGTAGTGTGCAGTGTTTAGTGTGTAGAGTAGTTTAGTGTGTAGTGTTTAGTGTGTAGCGTAGTGTGCAGTGTTTAGTGTGTAGCGTAGTTTAGTGTGTAGTGTGCAGTGTTTCGTGTGTAGCGTAGTGTGCAGTGTTTCGTGTGTAGCGTAGTGTGCAGTGTTTCGTGTGTACCGTAGTGTCCAGTATCACTGCTGACTGTCCCCGTATCCTCCTCCAGTCCCCCTCCGTTCTGCTGCTGTCCCCCTCCGTGCTGTCCCCCTCTCTTCTCCTCCGTGTCCCCCTCCACGCTGCTGTCCCCCTCTCTTCTCCCCCTCCATGCTCCTCCGTGTCCCCCTCTCTTCTCCTCCGTGTCCCCCTCTCTTCTCCCCCTCCGTGCTGCTCCGTGCCCCCCTCTCTTCTCCCCCTCCGTGCTGCTCCATGTCCCCCTCTCTTCTCCCCCTCTGTGCTGCTCCGCGTCCCCCTCGATCTGTCAGGAAGGAGAGCGGAGGTAGGAGCTGATAAATCCGGCTTCTCAGTTTTCCGAATGTTTACAGTCAGTGATCACTGACTCTGTCCATTCACATAACTGAAACATCGTAAACTGTGTTTACAATGTTTCAGTTTATGAATGGAGAGGAGCCGCTGAGGCTGCTGAGAAAGGGACTGGGGAATCTGTGTGTCCCTACTAGTCCCTTTCCCTGTCTCAAAGGGGAGATGTCAGAGGTCTGCTAGGACCCCTGATATCTCACCAAAGCCCCCCAACAGGGCTGATAAAAAAATAAAATAAAAAAGAATTGCAATAAATAATAAATTAATTGTAAAAAATAATAAAAAATACAAAAAAAACACACTGACACTGTCCACCCCCCCCCCCCTTAAAAAAATAAAACATTGTAGAAATAGAAAATAAAAAAAAATACTGACACATGTGCCACTGTCACATGAGATTAAAAACAAGTATCGGTATCGGCGAGTACTTGAAAAAAAGTATCGGTACTTTGTACTCGGTCTTAAAAAAGTGGTATCGGGACAACCCTAATATAAATGAATATATATAGATATATATATATATCTGCACAGAAACAAGGATATTTTTAAAGCTCTTACCTTTAGCAGCAGAATTCAGTGTTTCTAGAAGAATATTGCTTGTACACATACTAGAGAGGAGGGGAGGAGATGTTTACATAAATAGTGGGCGGCAACTGGAGAGCAAAGGAAACTTGAAAGTGAAACCAATTTTAGACTGCTTGAGAAGCACTGAGCTTGTGCGAGATTTGCAAGCCTGGAATCCAGGAAATCATACTGTCTGGCTTCATGTAACCACACCAAAGATGGCCACGGCCTATTTCTAATTTATAAACTATCTAAATGCTGTACTTTACTAGAATAGATTAAAGTGGTTGTAAACCCACTTTTTCAACTTGCACCTACAGGTAAGCCTAGATTAAGGCTTACCTGTAGGTGCAAGAAATATCTCCTAAACCTACAAGGTTTAGGAGATATTTACTAAAAATGACAGGCGCCGCTGTCTACGGCGCATGCGCGCCGTAGACAACGGCGCATTCATGGGGTTAATCTCATTCACAAAATCGGCTACTTCCCAGCAATCGCTGGGCGTAGCCGAATGTGACGGCTCCCGCGCGCATGCGCGGAGGCACGTCTTCGCTGCTCCGGCCAATCACAGCGCCGGAGTGGCGCTGTGATAGGCTGGTGCGGCGATACCCGGAAGTAACATTCCGGCTATCGCCGCAGTGATGTCTGCGTCTGGAGAGAGGGACGCGGACTGCTTCGGGGGCCCCGATCTAAGGTAAGTGATACATAATGAGCTAGTATGCTAGTCATACTAGCTCATTATGCCTTTCTCTTGCAGGTTGGCTAAGAAAAAAAAAAAAAGATTAGTGGGTTTACAACCACTTTAAGGTTGTGTATTCTAGGGGTATTTTTATTTAAATAGTGTAATTTAGGCCGGAACACCACTTTAACCACTTAACGACCACCCACTGTAAATATACGTCGGCAGAATGGCACGGACAGGAAAACTCACGTACCTGTACGTGCCTGCCTTCGTATGGGTGGGGGATCCAATCGGACCCCCCTCCGGTACAGTGGGCGGCCGGGATCGCTTCGGGAGCGATCCGTGATGAGGGGGCCGCCATTCGATTCTGGCCACCCCCTCGTGATCGCTCCCGGCGAATCAAATGCTTCCTCTGCCTGTGTAATGTTTACACAGGCAGGAGGAAGTGATGTCATCCCTCATGCGGCGCTCACATATACCGAGCGCCGCATGAGAGAAGACACAAAGGTTAGTGCACATAACAGCACACTGACACCACACACATAGGTACATAAATTGCCCCCCAGGCCCCCCCAGACACCCCCAGATCACCCCCCAGCCCACAGTCACAGTGTCACTGATTGCAGTGACCATTTATTTACTGATCACTGCAGTGACATTTGTGACTGTAAAAGTGTCACTACAGTTAAGCCCTGTACACACGATCAGTTTGACTGATGAAAACTGTCCGATGGATTGTTTTCATCAGACAAACCGATCGTGTATGGGACCCATCAGTCTTTTTTCCATCGGTTTTAAAAAATAGAACATGTTTTAAAATGATCTGATGGATAAAAAACCGATGGCAATTTCCGATCGTCTGTGGGGAAATCCATCAGATAAAAAACCCAAGCATGCTCAGAATCAAGTCGACACATGCTCAGTAGCATTGAATTTCATTTTTCTCAGCTCATCGGAGTGTTTTACGTCACCACGTTTGGAACGGTCGGTTTTTTGACTGATGGTGTGTAGGCAAGACTGATGGAAAACAGTTTCATCGGATTTCTGATGGACAAATCCATCAGACGAAAATCCATAGGATATCTGATCGTGTGTACAGGGCTTAAGTGTTAGGTCCAGTGCAGCCCCCTAACCCCCCCTAATAAAGGTTTAACCCCTTGATCGCCCCCCAGGTAACCCTTTCACCCCCTAGCACCGCCGTCACTAAGCGATCGTTTTCCTGATCGCTGTTTTAGTGTCGGTGATGCCGATCGGTAGCCAGTTATTTTTTTTAGGTTCGCCGCAGGTTTTTATAGCGTAGGGTACCCCCATATATTACCTAATAAAGGTTTAACCCCTTGATCGCCCCCCCAGGTAACCCTTTCACCCCCTCGCACCGCTGTCACTAAGCGGTCGTTTTTTTTTTTGGTTTACAAAAGTTTTATTTGGAAGATTCAAAAAAATAAGTTACAAAGCTGTGAGGATATTTTACAGAAGAAGATATAAAGCAATACTATATAAACAATGAAAATAGAGTAGTATTTCAATTAAGAGCAGAAAATATTCTGACAATATAGGGATACTGTACCTATTGAAATTGATACAAGTCAGGGTAAGGGGTGTCAATGGGGTGTATGGGATCAGAAAAAGGATCAATACAAAAAAAAAGATTCCTAAGATTCGGAAGGCATATGGTTTAATCGTTGGACCAGTACATCCATTTCTAGTTAAAGGTGGGAATGCTATCAGATAGTGTGTGGTGAATTCTTTCGGATAACTGAATATTTCTCATTCTGGATAATACCTGGGGCCAGGGGAGGTTATTGGATTTCCAGTTAAGAGCAATCATCCATTGGATTGAGCTTACTAGTGAATGAATCAGTCTAACACAGGGAGGGGGAATATCTGGAATATTAGCATATAGAATGCATATTTGTGGGGAGAGGGAAATTATTTTTTTAACCATGGATTCTATTTTCTTTTCGTCTTGTCGCCATACTGTTTCTAGGAATCTACAGCTCCAGAAAATGTGAGTGTATGTGCCAATTTCTGTGCAACCTCTGAAGCAGCATGGAGAAGTAGATGGATAGAATGAGTGAATTTTTTCAGGGGTTAGATATAGTCTAGAAAATAGCTTCATAGGGGATTCTCTGTATGCTGGAGCTATGTTACATTTGCAGAGATTGTCTGTCATAGTGTTCCATGTTTCTATGGGGATGTTGCAAGATAATTCGGATTCCCAGTGTAGCATTTGGGTGGATTTTTCAGGCATTGAGGAACTGTTAAGGTCCTTGTAGAAAAGGGAGATTAAGCCTTTATCTCTTGAAGAGTTTATGCAGACGTGTTCAAATATCGTCGTAGGGGGACGAATAATTAAAGAATAATGCTTATTGAAAATTTTTTTAATTTGAATGTAGTTTGTGAGTTCCGAGGATGGAAGATTGTATTTGGACTGGAGTGCAGAGAAAGTGAGGAATGTATTGTTAGAGGACAATGATTTTAGGGAGGACAAATTATTATTTCGCCATAGTGGGAACGAATGTATGTTATTCAAGTTCTGTATAAGCCTAGGGTCCCCTGAAAAGGAAGCAAGAGGACGTGTGTCAGATGAAAATTTGAGGGTTTTGGTAAGTACAAGCCATAGTCGAAGGAAATGGGCCACTATGAGGTTATATTTGAGAAGTTTTTGGTGGTGTATACAGTTAGACCAGATGATTCCTTGTAGGTGGTATGGAGTAATGGAAAAAGATTCGAAATTAAGCCAAGGGAGCTTTGGGGTGGGAGCATGCCATTGGGCAATCTGTGAAAGTTTAGTGGCAATGAAGTAGTGCCAAATATTGGGGATGCCTAGGCCGCCCTTGTTTTGGGGTCTGAACATGAGTGGGTAGCCACATCTTGTTTTTTTTGATGACCAGATAAATTTGTTAATCTCCCTTTGAAGGGATTTGATTCTCGTTTTGGGGACATTGATAGGTAAAGCTCTAAAAAAATATAATAATTTTGGAAGGAGGGTCATTTTAAAAGCGCAAATCCTTCCAAGCAGGGAAATGTGGTATGTGGACCATACTTTGAGTAGGCAGCTTATCTGTTGGAATAGGGGGGTGAAGTTGGTAATATATAAGGTTTTGTGTTGGGAGGTGATGTGGACACCAAGGTACCTGAATGATTTAGAGCACCGTATAAAGTTGAAGTCTTTTTGTAGGGTAGTGGTAAGGTTGGGGGCGAGGTTGATAGGGAGAGCGGAACACTTGTTAACATTGATACCCAAGCCAGAAATGATATGAAATGATTTAAGTTCAGAGATAAGGTTTGGTAAAGATGTTAAGGGGTTTGATAGAAACACCAGAGCATCGTCCGCATATAGGCTAAGTTTGAATTCATGAGGGCCTTTGTTATACCCTTTGATATTTGGGTTGTTTCTTATGGCTTGTGCTAGAGGTTCAATTGCCAAGGCGAATAAAAGTGGGGAGAGGGGGCAGCCCTGTCTGGTACCTCTGCTTAAGGGAAAGAAGTCAGAATTGTGGCCTGGGATTTTGATTCTGGTTTGGGGGAGGTGATATAGGGCATTGAACCCATGAATAAATTTGTCTGTGATGCCAAATTTAGGGAGAAGATAGTTAAGATAGGACCAGTTTACACTATCAAATGCCTTATGAATGTCGAGGCTAAGAAGGCATAGTGGGTTAGAGGAAAGATTAGCATCTTGAATGATGTTAGTAACAAGTCGGATGTTGTCTGTGATTTGACGGCCAGGGGTGAACCCAGATTGGTCGATATGGATAAGGGAAGTGATAGCAGATGCCAATCTGTCAGCTAAGAGTCGGCCAAAGATTTTCAAATCATTATTAAGAACTGAAATTGGGCGAAAATTTTGGGGAAGGGAGTGGTCTTTAAGAGGTTTAGGAATCAGAGACAAATTTGCAAGGAGCATGTCTTCTGGGAAATGGCCACATGTGAGGATATGATTAAATAGTTTAGTTAATCTAGGAACTAATAGGGGTGCAAATTTTTTGTAGTATAATGTGGAGAAGCCATCAGGGCCTGGCGCTGTCGAAGTTTTAAGAGATTTAATGATGTCCGTAATTTCTAGATCTGTGCAGGGATTATTGAGGATGGAAGTTTGTTGATCATTAAGGGTGGGGAGATGTATATTATCTAGCCAGTTAAGTGAGGAGGGAGAGGGGTGCGTCTGGGGCCCTGAAAGGAGATTTTTATTGAAAGTGGAGAAAATGTCCAAAACATCACAAGGGTGTGTGACCAAGTTACCTTTATGGTTTCGCAGTTTGTATGTGTGGGGGAGATTATGTTCCTGGTTGAGTTTACGAGCAAACATTTTAGATGTGGCGTTGCTATGTAACAAGAATTTGGCTTTGGAAAATCTAAGGGATTTCTCAGTGTCTGCTGAGAGGATCGTGTCTAAGGATTGGCGTTTAGAATGAATTTGTTTTGTAATTTCTGGAGATGGAGATTGGCTAAGTTTGTTGTATAAGAGGTCTAAGTCTTTAGTTAGAGCTTTGATTTCTGTAAGTTTAGCTTTATTTTTGGCTGCAGCAATGCTAATCAGGTGTCCTCTCAGGACTGCCTTGTGTGCAGACCAGAGTGAGGTAGGTGCAATGTCTTCAGTAGAGTTGTTAGCAAAATAGTCTACAATGTGAGAGTTTATGTCTTGTAGTGTGTGTGGGTCAGATAAAAGTGAGTCATTAAGACGCCAGTTGAATGCAGAGGGGGCGAGCCCCACATGAGAAGTGTCAAATTCAACCATGTCATGGTCAGACCAGGGACAAGGGTGAATTCAAGCTCTGGAGGAGTTCGCAAGGAGAATGGGGGTGCAGAATATATAATCTAGTCTTGCATAGCAGTCGTGTGGATGGGAGTAATGGGTATAGGCCTTTATGCCAACATTGTGGGATCTCCATGAATCTATCAGTTGAAATTTATTGAGTGTGCGGCTCATTGATCTGGAGAAGGCTTTTGAGGAGGGAGTCACCTTGCTCCTATCCAGGGAGGGGTGTGCGGCTAAATTGAAGTCGCCACCTAGCACCATATGGGGGGAGCTATATTGGTCAAGAGTGTCAAAAAAGGTATTAAAGAAAGTAGAGTGTGCTTCATTGGGTGCGTAGATGGAGGCGATCGTGATCGATCGTTTGTTTATTGTGCCTTTTAGAATAATGAAGCGGCTTTCTGTGTCTCTATATATGCTTTGGATGTCAAAGATGATAGAATTACGAATGAAGACTGCAACCCCCTTCGATTTATTAGAAAAGGTGGTAAAGAAGTGTTGATTATATGTTTTGTCAAAATAATTTGGGTGGTTTCCTGAGGAAAAATGGGTTTCTTGGAGGAGAATAATATCAGCACCTAGTCTTTTATAGTGCCTGAATGCTTTTTTGCGTTTGTGTGGTGAGTTAAACCCATGGACATTGTGGGAAAGGATTTTAAGACCCATTGATAAAGGGGATGTGTAGGTTATGTGCTAGGAAAAGGATAGCTATAGTACTGTATGGGATTTGGATCGTGGAAGTAGGAACTGTAGGGAATTGTGTGACATCACTGTATACAACTAAGTACAAAGCAATGTCATGAGGAACATAGTTATGATATGTAATAGGAAGTAGGGATGAGCTCGGTATTCGAGTCGAACATAGGTTCGACTCGAACATCGGCTGTTCGCAGCGTTCGGCGAACAACGAACGATTTGGGCCGTTCGCTCCAAATTCGAGTGACGCGAACGGCCCACAATACACTGCACTATCGCAGTGTAATCCCGGCGCTGTGATTGGCCAAGCGTGCACTGTGACCCTGCATGCTTGGCCAATCACAGCACCGGCAGCGAGGAGAGCAATGATTGGCCACAGGCAGGATGCCTGTGGCCAATTATAGCTGAGGGGGTTTAGTACACGCCCCACACTATAAAAGGCCGCCAGCGCGGCGGCCTCGTGTAGTGTGTTCCGGAGCAGGGAAAGAGAAGGATAGGCAGGGACAGTGTCAAATCTTGTCAAATCTATTCTTTGCTAAACCTTGTGTGTAGGGACAGAGAAGGATAGGCAGGGAGAGTGTCAGTGTCATATTCTTTGCTAAACCTTGTGTGTAGGGAGAGAGAAGGATAGGCAGGGAGAGTGTCAGTGTCATATACTTTGATAAACCTTGTGTGCAGGGAGAGAGAAGGATAGGCAGGGGACAGTGTCAGTGTCATATTCTTTGCTAAACCTTGTGTGCAGGGAGAGAGAAGGATAGGCAGGGAGAGTGTCAGTGTCATATACTTTGATAAACCTTGTGTGCAGGGAGAGAGAAGGATAGGCAGGGGACAGTGTCAGTGTCATTGTTGCTAAGCCTCCTGCACATTATACACCTGAAGTTAGCCCGTATTGCTGCTTTTTCCTGGTGTGTTACACCAACAGGATTTTGCGGCACTTACAGCGGGCGGAGTGTGCCTCCTGACCATATTACACCTTAACTTAGCCTGTATTGCTGCTTTTTCCTGGTGTGTTACACCAACAGGATTTTGCGGCATTTACAGCGGGCGGAGTGTGCCTCCTGACCATATTACACCTTAACTTAGCCTGTATTGCTGCTTTTTCCTGGTGTGTTACACCAACAGGATTTTGCGGCACTTACAGTGGGCGGAGTGTGCCTCCTGACCATATTGCACCTTAACTTAGCCTGTATTGCTGCTTTTTCCTGGTGTGTTACACCAACAGGATTTTGCAGAACTTACAGCGGGCGGAGTGTGCCTCCTGACCATATTACACCTTAACTTAGCCTGTATTGCTGCTTTTTCCTGGTGTGTTACTCCAACAGGATTTTGCGGCACTTACAGCGGGCGGAGTGTGCCTCCTGACCATATTACACCTGAACTTAGCCTGTATTGCTGCTTTTTCCTGGTGTGTTACACCAACAGGATTTTGCGGCACTTACAGTGGGCGGAGTGTGCCTCCTGACCATATTACACCTTAACTTAGCCTGTATTGCTGCTTTTTCCTGGTGTGTTACACCAACAGGATTTTGCGGCACTTACAGCGGGCGGAGTGTGCCTCCTGACCATATTACACCTGAACTTAGCCTGTATTGCTGCTTTTTCCTGGTGTGTTACACCAACAGGATTTTGCGGCACTTACAGCGGGCGGAGTGTACCTCCTGACCATATTACACCTTAACTTAGCCTGTATTGCTGCTTTTTCCTGGTGTGTTACACCAACAGGATTTTGCGGCACTTACAGCGGGCGGAGTGTGCCTCCTGACCATATTACACCTGAACTTAGCCTTTATTGCTGCTTTTTCCTGGTGTGTTACACCAACAGGATTTTGCGGCACTTACAGCGGGTGGAGTGTGCCTCCTGACCATATTACACCTTAACTTAGCCGGTATTGCTGCTTTTTCCTGGTGTGTTACACCAACAGGATTTTGCGGCACTTACAGCGGGCGGAGTGTGCCTCCTGACCATATTACACCTGAACTTAGCCTGTATTGCTGCTTTTCCCATTTCCCTGCAGGCCATTAGAATGTCTGGAAGGCAAACAAGGAGAGGCAGACAGTCAGGAGCCAATAAAAGAGGGCAAGCAGGCTCTGTGTCTAGAGACAACAGTGCTGGTCGTGGACGCGGTGCATCGCCATCAGCACGTGGCCATGGGACACGCTTGTCCTTCTTTTCGGCAGCTGGACGTGTTGAGCCGCATCATGCCGAAGACTTGGTAGAGTGGATGACCAAGCCCTCCTCATCCTCCTCATCCTCTCTCACCCAGGCTCAGGGTACTGGCAAAGCAGCTGCCAAAGCGTCCTCTTCCCTGGTATCAATGTCATCATCAGTCACTCCTTCCCTAGACCAACCATGTCCTCCTGAGGAGTCCCCCGAACTGTTTGAGCACAGTGTTGGGTACATGCTCCAGGAGGATGCCCAGCGTTTCGAAGGGTCTGATGATGATACCCAGCTAGAGGAAGGCAGTAGCGTGAGAGCAGAGAGAGGGGATGCTCAAGAAGGACACCAATCTGGCAGTCATGTTCCAGCAGCTGCAGCATACTGCCAGATTGGCTCCAGTGATGAGGAGGGAGGGGATGATGAGGTCACTGACTCCACGTGGGTGCCTAATAGGAGAGAGGAGGAGGAGGAGGATGAGGAGGAGGCACATCTCCAACGAGGCAGGATGCCCTCGGTGGGCCAGCGTAAGGGCAGCACACCGACGGAATCACACCGCAGAGCTCCGCCTGTGCAGGGCGCTTCCTCTGCCCGTTATTCAAAAAGTTCTTTGGTGTGGGCCTTTTTTGAGTCAAGTGCATCAGATCGCGCAGCTTCTGTTTGCAACATATGTCTCAAGCGTATATCGCGTGGCCAAAACATCACCCGCTTGGGCACCACATGCTTGACCAGACATATGTTGACCTGCCATGCAGCTCGTTGGCAAGCCTACCTTAAAGACCCACTCCAAAGAACAAAGCGGACCTCTTCTTGCACCGCATCAGCTGGGATCTCAAACCCCACTATACCTTCAGTCCTCTCTGAAACCTGCTCTGAGAGGAATGAAGGTGTAGAATTAGGTGTGTCACAGCCAAGTACTTGCGGGGACTCTGCTAGCAGTACACCGACGTCCGATTCTAGCAGGCAAATTTCCCTGCCCCAGCTGCTGGACCGTCGAAAGAAGTTCACTCCCAGCCATCCACATGTCCAGCGATTGAATGCTAGCTTGGCTAAATTGCTAGCGCTTCAACTGCTGCCTTTTCAGTTGGTAGACTCGGCCCCCTTCCGTGAGTTTGTGCAATGTGCGGTTCCTCAGTGGCAGGTTCCCAAACGCCACTTTTTCTCACGGAAGGCGATTCCGACTCTCTACCGGCATGTGGAAGGCAATGTCTTGGCCTCACTGGACAGGGCGGTCAGCGGTAAGGTGCATATTACCGCTGACTCATGGTCCAGCAGGCATGGACAGGGACGTTACCTTTCTTTCACGGCCCATTGGGTCACTCTTTTGGCAGCTGGGAAGGATGCAGGACAAGGTGCAGTAGTGTTGGAGGTTGTTCCACCACCACGCCTCCAAAATGCTACTACTGGTTGTGACACACCTCTGTCCTCCACCCCCTCCTCTTCTTCTTCCTCCGTGGCCTCTTACTGTGCTTTGTCCTCTGAACCAGCGGTGCTCCATAGGCGTTCAAGGGGCTACGCAAGTACGCAGGCAAAAAGATGCCATGCCGTGCTTGCGCTGGTGTGTTTGGGGGACAGGAGCCACACTGGGGCAGAGGTTCTGTCTGCTCTGCAGGGGCAGGCCGAGAGGTGGTTGACGCCACGCCAGCTTAAGCCAGGAATGGTAGTTTGCGACAATGGCACCAACCTCCTCTCCGCTCTCCGACAGGGACAACTGACCCATGTGCCCTGTGTGGCTCATGTCCTTAACCTGGTGGTGCAGCTGTTCTTGGGCAGGTACCCGGGCTTACAGGATGTCCTGAGGCAGGCCAGGAAAATCTGTGTGCATTTCCGCAGATCTTATAATGCCAGTGCTCGCCTGGCTGAGCTGCAAAAGGAGTTGAACCTGCCCAAGAACCGCCTTATATGTGACATGCCCACCAGGTGGAACTCAACGTTGGCCATGCTGCAGCGGCTGCACACGCAGCAGAGGGCCATCAATGAGTACCTGTGCGACTACGGCACAAGGACAGGGTCAGGGGAGCTCGGGTTTTTTTCACCACGCCAGTGGGGCATGATCAGGGATGCATGCACTGTCCTGGCACCATTTGAGGAGGCCACGAGGATGGTGAGCAGTGACAGTGCATGCATCAGTGACACTGTACCTCTTGTCCACCTGTTGGAACATACGCTGCGTGGAATAATGGACAGGGCACTTTAGGCAGAACAGAGGCAGGAAGAGGAGGACTTCCTTGCCTCTCAAGGCCCCCTTTACCCAGACAGTGTTCCTTCTGTCCCACCCATCGCACAGGAAGAAGAGGAGGAGGAGGAGGGGGAGGAGGATTGTGTCAGCATGGAGGTGGAGCCTGGCACTCAGCATCATCAGCAGCAGTCTTTTAGGGATGATTTACAGTCCCAAGAAACCAGTGGACTTGTACGTGGCTGGGAGGAGGTGGCTGCGGATCATGTCGTCCTTAGTGACCCAGAGGACTCCGGACCAAATGCCTCAGCTAACCTACGCTGCATGGCCTCCCTGATCCTGCAAAGTCTGCGGAAGGATCCTCGTATTCTTCGGATCAAGGAGAGGGACCATTACTGGCTATCCACTCTCCTTGATCCACGGTACAAGGGTAAGGTTGCGGACCTTATCTTACCGTCGCAGAGGGAGCAGAGGATGAGACAACTCCGGGAGGCCTTGCAGAAAGGTCTGTGCAACGCGTTCCCAGAGACTGGGAGGTTACAAACTCCTGGTCCTGGACAACGAGTTGCTGAGGCTTCGGTCAGTCAAAGAAGGAGCGGTGGGGAAGGTGGCCGTCTGACCGATACGTTCAGACAATTCTTTAGTCCGCAGCCCCAAGGTATGATCGGTTCCAGCAACCATCGCCAGTGTCTGATATACATGGTGCAGGAATACCTAGGGGCAAGGTCAGACTTGGACACCTTCCCCACCGAAAATCCTCTGGCTTACTGGGTCTTGAGGATGGATCACTGGCCAGAGCTTGCACAGTATGCAATTGAGCTACTGGCCTGTCCTGCATCCAGCGTTCTTTCAGAACGCACATTCAGTGCTGCTGGAGGATTTGTCACGGATCACAGGGTGCGCCTGTCCACCGACTCTGTTGATCGACTGACCTTCATAAAGATGAACCAGTCTTGGATCACCACCAGCTACCAAACACCTGAAGCTGATATAACAGACTAATTTATTTTCAAATGTCACATCCCTTCAAGACTGATGCTGATGCTGAGAGACTGTCCTGTTATGTTGACTGACTATCCTCCTCCTCCTCAATGATCCGATTGATGATGATAGCTTGGAAGAACATTTTTGTTTCTGGGTGCTGCCACCAGTGGCTAAGGCCCAATTTTTCAGCCCCTGTTTAACAGGGGCGTGTTATTACAATTTTTTATGCAATGCTTTGCAGCAGGGCTCATTCCTGCACTCCAACTAGAGTATCTGGGAGAGGTTGCAGTGTCGTGGCACCAACACCAGTGGCTAAGGCCCAATTTTTCAGCCCCTGTTTAACAGGGGCGTGTAATTACAATTTTTGATGCAATACTTTGCAACAGGGCTCATTGCTGTGCTCCAAGTACAGTATCTGTGAGGGGTTGCAGTTTTGTGGCACCAGTGCCTAAGGCCCAATTTTTATGCCCCTGTTTAACAATAATTCACAGCAGGGCCCATTCCTGCGTCCACCAAGGCTAACTGTGAGGCCTTACAGTGTTGTGTCAACACCACCACCAAAGGCCCAATTTTTCAGCCCCTGTTCAACAGGGGCATGCAATTACAATTCTTGATCTAATAATTCACAGCAGGGCCCATTCATGCGCCCACCAATGGTAACTGTGAGGGCTCACAGTGTTGTGGCAACACCAACATGTAAGGGGCAAATTTCATCTGAGTATATACGGCAGCCCCCTACTTTCAAACATCCAACTTACAAACGACTCCTCCTTGCAAACAGAAGGATACAACAGGAAGTGAGAGGAAATCTACCCCTAGGAAGGCAAATTCTCTCCTGTAAGAGTTAATATGGGGAAAAAAGTGTCTCCTCTCCACTGATGCTTTATCACCAATTCTTGTTTCAATAAAAACCCCAAATTTTCAAAAAACATTTGTCATTAGGACGGAAAGTGAGGTGAACTGTTCTGAACAGGTGCACACTGCACACACAGCAAAACAAATGTTACAGGGGTGATAACCCTTCCCTATGTTTTTCAAAAAGCTTAAAAATAGATTTTTTGGCTGGAGCTACACTGTTCAAAATTACAAACAGATTCTACATAAGAACAAACCTACAGTCCCTGTCTTGTATGCACCGCCTGTATACGGCTGTTCAGAGTATATAGGGCCTTTTTTATTTTGTGTGCGGGGTTCCCCTTAATATCCATACAAGACCCAAAGGGGCTGGTAATGGGCTGGGGTGGGGGGGGGGGGGGGTGTGTGATGGGGTAGCTATGCCATTTTTCTTAAAGATTTTCATCCATATTACCGGGACCAGACATTACATTAAAGCCGAAAGCAGTTTTAAATGGCTTTTTTTACTTTAGAAATGTAATTTTGTGCAGGGACAGTTCTAAACACGGGAAACACGTGGCACTTCACAGGCATACTTTAGACACCCCCCAGGTACGATATTTAAAGGAATATTTGACTTTTTTTTTCACTTTATGCATTATTAAAATGACTGCTCCAGATAAACGGCCGTTTTTAAAACTTCTTTTTGCATTGATACATGTCCCCTGGTGCAGAACCCGGGTTCCCAAACCCTTTTTAGGACAATAACATGCATAATAGTCGTTATAATTAGCACTTTAGATTTCGAACGTTCGCATCCATTGTATTTAATAATGTTCTAAAGTTCGTGTGAACTTTCGGTCCGTTTGCGGGTTCTGGTGCGAACCGAACCCGGGGGTGTTCGGCTCATCACTAATAGGAAGGTATTCATATAGTAGTAATTTGAATATCCTCAAGAGTGTAGCAACAGTAGCATAACTGTAGAGAATTTCAATGAAAATTCTAGTGCGAAAAAGTGCTAAATGGGCAACACGACATATTTTGTAAAATATCAAAGTGGGGTCAGGTAGCGGAATGACTACCGACCTTTTGAAATTTAATCTTCCGTAATGTTTCTCAGTCAAATAGTAAACAATGTGAATAACTAATAACAGATAGCGAAAAAATAAAAGAGGGTCAGAGGACTGGGAGTCCACCAACCTAAAAAATTGTAAAGAGGGACAATAAAGTCCAAAACTCACAACCAAGGCCCAGCACAGCCACCCAAGCGAGAGGGAAGCCATGCCGGGACACGGACGAGAGTGTGGGGTCAAACCAGCAGCGGCGGATGAGCCAGGATATGTAATTTTGCTATATCCGCTGTGTGCATGTTAGGGGTTAGAACATGAGGGCAAACATAACGTTAAAACAAAACAGTAAGTTTATGTAGGCCTATAACCATACAAGATGGTAGAGATACTCTTTCACCTGTAGTCTGATCTCGAACCATGGGAACATCACTGTTTTATGGTCATATTCTCCGTCATCACCCTTCCGGGAAAGGAAGCGGCGAAGGAGAGGCCAAAACAAAGACAAAAACACTAAAAGAATTAGGCTAAAGATAATTTCTCATAAAGGGGGGTGAGAGAAGGATCCTGGTCCTCTCAAAACCTGTTAAACATATTTTTAATAGAAGACAGCTCCTATAGAGATCAGCGATAGAGAGAGGAAAGAAAAAGAAAAAAAAAAGGGGGGGGGAAGGGGGAAAGAACCATATAGAAAGTATACAGTGATTATCAGAGAGTCAGGAAATCCTGAAAATAGAGTTATTGCTCATAATATAAAGTTTCAGATCTGGGAGGTAAAAATATGGGCAAAAAAAAGAAGGGGGAGGGGGGGAAGGGGGAAGGAACCATATATAAAGTATATAATAATTATCAGAAAGTCTGGTAAACATGGAACATGGAAACAAAGTTATTGCTCGAACTAAGGAAGAGAAAAAAAATAGGGCCAAAAAAAAAAAAAAAAAAAGTTGATGATGGGAGATCACAGGAGGAAGAGAAGAGGAGTCTTCTTATAGACTATTAGTCCTGGTCTTGGAGGGAGTTTCGTCATCTTCTCTGGTCTCTTGGATTACGTCAGGTAGAAGGTGTGGTCCAGATGGGAGAAGAGCGAGGAGTCGCAGGAGGTCGGTTTGGGGGTTCTGGGTCTAGTAGGCCTAACTTGACCAGCAGTTCCTTTCCCTCAATGACGTTGTATATTGTGTGTGTAGATCCATTATGCATCACTGATAATTTGAAGGGGAAGCCCCAGTGGTATTTAATTCTGGCTGTTTGGAGGATTGTGGTAACTTCTTTCATCCTGCGTCTGCGATCCAGAGTGGCAGGAGAGATGTCAGGATAGATTTGTAGTTTGAAGCCATCTAGTTCAATATTATGTCCTCTTTAGTGAGGAAGTCCTTCAAGCACATAATTATGTCACGTGGAGGTTTGTCAGGAGGTGGTTTGGGGCGAAGAGCTCTATGTATCCTGTCGCAGACAAAAGCTGAGGCAGGTTTATCAGGCAGGAGCATATGAAATACTTTAGTAACTGCGGGGAGTAGTTCTGTGATGGACTCAGGAATGCCACGCAGTCTAATATTGTTCCTGCGATTTCGGTTGTCCAAATCTTCTATGTGTGCCTGCATATAGGAGAAGCTATCAGCCAGTGTCTCATAATCCCTTCTGAGGTCATTGTGGGCCAGGGAGAGTTTGTCATGCTTAGTCTCTAAAACATCTGTGTGGCCCCCAATATTAGCAATCTCCTGTGATAAGGCATTAGTGGACTTATATAGTTCATGCTGGAATTTGTCTGCTAACTTATCATACATAGCAGAGAGGCTTGCATCAAGATCTGCCTTAGATAGAGAGGAGTTGTACTCACTGTCTTTAGCAGGCTGGAGATGTTTCTGTGTGGAGCTGTGTGAGGCAGCCCTCGCGCCAGCGCCATTTTGGGACATCTTCACAGCTTGTACTTCCAGTCCAAGCAGGTAGTTAGTAAGGGAGTAGTTATAGCGGCGTTTACCCTTGTTTTTGTGCAGATTCATGCACCGCGATGTTTCCCAGGGGGTGCTGGAGGAATATTTTGCTTTTTTGGGCGAAATTAGCCCCGGGAATCAGGCCTGGCAGAGCGGATCAGACGGAGCACTCAGCAAGCACGTCTGCTCCGCATCGCGCCGCGCATGCGCCCCCCCAAGCGATCGTTTTTCTGATCGCTGTTTTAGTGTCGGTGATGCCGATAGGTAGCCAGTTATTTTTTTTAGGTTCGCCGCAGGTTTTTATAGCGTCGGGTACCCCCATATATTACCTAAAGGTTTAACCCCTTGATCGCCCCCCCAGGTAACCCTTTCACCCCATTTTGCCAGTGTCACTAAGCGATCGTTTTTCTGATCGCTGTCTTAGTGTCGGTGATGCCGATAGGTAGCCAGTTATTTTTTTTAGGTTCGCCGCAGGTTTTTATAGCGTCGGGTACCCCCATATATTACCTAATAAAGGTTTAACCCCTGATTGCCCCTAGTTAACCCATTCACCAGTGATCACCATATAAGTGTTACGGGTGGCGCTGGTTAGTTAGTTTGCTTTTTATAGTGTCAGGGCACCCGCCGTATATAACCCAATAAAGGTTTAACCCCCTGATCGCGCGGTGGGTGATATGAATTAGGTTTTAGCGTCAGAGAGGGTCTGCGTCACACCCCAGGCAGCGTCAGGTTAGTGCCAGTAACGCTAACACCCACGTGTGAAGCATACACCTCCCTTAGTGGTATAGTATCTGAACAGATCAATATCTGATCTGATCAGATCTATACTAGCGTCCCCAGCAATTTAGGGTTCCCAAAAACGCAGTGTTAGCGGGATCAGCCCAGATACCTGCTAGCACCTGCGTTTTGTCCCTCCGTCCAGCCCAGGCCACCCAAGTGCAGTATCAATCGATCACTGTCACTTACAAAACACAACACACATAACTGCAGCGTTCGCAGAGACAGGCCTGATCCCTGCGACTCCAGTGCTGTAGGAGGTGATTTCACCACCACAGTTAAAAAAAAAAGAATACAGTAGGTGCCGCCGATATTGTATTTCTATTGCGCTCCCATCGCCGAGATTCTCGGCGACAGGAGTGCAGAGATCTCGGCAGCAGGGTGGCGACACGTGTCGCGCTCGCTGCAATAGCGAGGAGACGCGACACTGTATTGAGCGGGGATCCGACGCGGATTCCCGCCAATAACAGGCACTGCGTTTGGTATGAATCCTGAGCGGGAACTCCACGCCAATTTTTAAAGAAAAAAACGGCGTGGGTTCCCCCTTCAGGAGCATACCAGGCCCTTGGGTCTGGTCTGGATTTGAAGGGGAACCCTACGCCGAAAAAACGGCGTGGGGGTCCCCCTCAAGATCCAAACGAGACCCTTATCCGAGCACGCAACCTGGCAGGCCGCAGGGGAAGAGGGGGGACGAGAGCGGCCCCCCCTCCCTCCTGAACCGTACCAGGCCACATGCCCTCAACATGGGGGGTTTGGTGCTCTGGGGCAGGGGGGCGACCTGCGGCCCCCCCACCCTAGAGCACCCTGCCCCCATGTTGATGAGGATAGGGCCTCTTCCCGACAACCCTGGCCGTTGGTTGTCGGGGTCTGCGGGTGGGGGGCTTATTGGAATCCGGGAGCCCCCTTTAATAAGGGGGCCCCCAGATCCCGGCCCCCCCACCCTATGTGAATGAGTATGGGGTACATCGTACCCCTACCCATTCACCTGGTGGAAAAAATGGCAATAAAAACCCAACACAGTTTTTAAAAGTATTTTATTGCACCGCTCCGGAGGTCTTCTTCCGACTTCGGGGGTCTCCGGTGTCGTCGCCGCGCTCTCCGGTTCTTTCTTCTGCCGGGCCACCGCTATCTTCTTCCAGCTCTTTTGCTAGCGGGGCCCGGTCTTCTCTGTCGCCTTCTCCCCTCTTCTTCTCTCCGGTTCTTTCTTTGTTCCGCCAGGCCTCCGCTAACTTCTTTTTAGCTCTTTTGCTAGCGGAGGCCCGGTCTTCTCCGTCGCCTCCTTCTTCTCCCGCTCTCCGGTTCTTCTCCCGCTCTCCGGTTCTTTCTTCTGCCGGGCCTCCGCTAACTTCTTTTTAGCTCTTTTGCTAGCGGAGGCCCGGTCTTCTCCGTCGTCTCGTCCGGCTCTCCGTTGTCCTTCTGCCGGCCCCTCCACTAACTTCTTGGTAGCTCTTTTGCTAGTGGAGGAGCCGGTCTTCCCGTCGTCGCCGTCGGCGTCTTCTTCCCTCTTCTCCTCCTCGATGTTGACTCGACGCTTCCTCTTGCAGTAATGATAAATCTTCGGTCCGCAGAGATTAATATAGGCTTCTCATGACGTCACATGCTGCGGGGCCATGTGCCCCCGGAGCATGTGACTGTGACGTCATGGGACCATGTGACTGTGACGTCATGAGAAGCCTATATTAATCTCTGCGGACCGAAGATTTATCATTACTGCGAGAGGAAGCGTCGAGTCAACATCGAGGAGGAGAAAAGGGAAGAAGATGCCGACGGCGACGACGGGAAGACCGTCTCCTCCACTAGCAAAAGAGCTACCAAGAAGTTAGTGGAGGGGCCGGCAGAAGGACAACGGAGAGCCGGACGAGACGACGGAGAAGACCGGGCCTCCGCTAGCAAAAGAGCTAAAAAGAAGTTAGCGGAGGCCCGGCGGAAGAAAGAACCGGAGAGCGGGAGAAGAAGAAGGCGACGGAGAAGACCGGGCCTCCGCTAGCAAAAGAGCTAAAAATAAGTTAGCGGAGGCCCGGCTGAAGAAAGAAAGAACTAGAGAGAAGAAGAGGGGAGAAGGCGACGGAGAAGACCGGGCCCCGCTAGCAAAAGAGCTGGAAGAAGATAGCGGTGGCCCGGCAGAAGAAAGAACCGGAGAGCGCGGCAACGACACCGGAGACCCCCGAAGTCGGAAGAAGACCTCCGGAGCGGTGCAATAAAATACTTTTAAAAACTGTGTTGTGTTTTTATTGCCATTTTTTTCCACTCATTCACATAGGGTAGGGGGGCCGGGATCTGGGGGCCCCCTTATTAAAGGGGGCTTATGGATTCCGATAAGCCCCCCGCCCGCAGACCCCGACAACCAACGGCCAGGGTTGTCGGGAAGAGGCCCTGTCCTCATCAACATGGGGGCAGGGTGCTCTGGGGTGGGGGGGCCGCAGGTCGCCCCCCCTGCCCCAGAGCACCAAACCCCCCATGTTGAGGGCATGTGGCCTGGTACGGTTCAGGAGGGAGGGGGGCCGCTCTCTCGTCCCCCCCTCTTCCCCTGCGGCCTGCCAGGTTGTGTGCTCAGATAAGGGTCTGGTTTGGATCTTGAGGGGGACCCCCACGCCGTTTTTTTGGCGTAGGGTTCCCCTTCAAATCCAGACTAGACCCAAGGGCCTGGTATGCTCCTGGAGGGGGAACCCACGCCGTTTTTTCTTTAAAAAAACGTGGAGTTCCCGCTCAGGATTCATACCAAACGCAGTGCCTGGTATTGGCGGGAATCTGCATCGAATCCCCGTCTATCGGCAATGCAAGTCGCTCATCGTGAAAGGAACATTATTTCCTTTCCCGATGACGAGACAGCTCGGCGCTGGCTCTCGCGACGGAGCTCATAGGGTGTCAATATCGCCGCTAGAAGCGGCGAGATTGACACAATATCGGCGGCACCTACTGTATATGCGGAAGCATTGGGGCAGCAGGGGCGGAGGAGCGATTTTGCTCCTAATGCCGCGTACATACGGTCGAAATTCCGACGGAGGCATGCCCGTGGAAAAGTCCGACCATGTGTGTGCGGCATAACTTTTGCGGGAAGATGCCCCCATGCTTCGGCATATATAAATGGTGCATGTATGCCCATCATTAGAAGTGGGTGGATGAAGGGCGGTATTCTAATGGTGGGCATACCCACCGATCAATCTCTTTTTTCGTTCAGCCAACAGGCTGCATGAAAAAAAAGATTACAATACATGTCCAACAAGGACCAGCATGTTGCTGGACTTTGAATGGTTATATCAGATTGATGCCTGCGGGTTTAGGTATCATCTTGGTATCATTCTTTTCAGCCAGCGGTCGGCTTTCATGTAAAAGCAATCCTAGCGGCTAATTAACCTCTGGACTGCTTTTACAAGCAGTGGGAGGGAATGTCCCCCCCGGATATAAAAAGCGCCATTGGGAAATTGGGAAAGCATTTTATCACACCGATCTTGGTGTGGTCAGATGCTTTGAGGGCAGAGGAAAGATCTAGGGTCTAATAGACCCCAGTTTTTTCAAAAAAAGAGTACCTGTCACTACCTATTGCTATCATAGGGGATATTTACATTCCCTGAGATAACAATAAAAATGATAAAAAAATATATATATATATGGAAGGAACAGTTTAAAAATAAAATAAAAAAGCAAAATTAATAAAAAAAAAAAGCACCCCTGTCCTGCCCTGCTCTTGCGCAATGGCGAACGCAAGCGTCGGTCTGGCGTCATATGTAAACAGCAATTGCACCATGCATGTGAGGTATCACCGCGAAGGTCAGATCGAGGGCAGTAATTTGAGCAGTAGACCTCCTCTGTAAATGTAACGTGGTAACCTGTAAAGGCTTTTAAAGGCTTTTAAAAATGTATGTAGTTTGTCGCCAATGCGCGTTTGTGCGAAATTTTAAAGCATGTCGTGTTTGGTATCTATGTACTTGGCCTAAGATCATCTTTTTTATTTCATCAAACATTTGGGCAATATAGTGTGTTTTAGTGCATTAAAATTAAAAAAAGTGTATTTTTTCCCCAAAAAATGCGGTTGAAAAATCGCTGCGCAAATACTGTGTGGAAAAAAAATGCAACACCCACCATTTTAATCTGTAGGGCCTTTGCTTTAAAAAAATATATAATGTTTGGGTGTTCAACATAATTTTCTTGCAAAAAAAATAAATGTTTTCATGTAAACAAAAAGTGTCAGAAAGGGCTTTGTCTTCAAGTGGTTAGAAGAGTGGATGTAAGCTTCCTAATGTTGTGTATAAAATGCCAGAACAGTTCAAAACTCCCCCAAATGACCCCATTTTGGAAAGTAGACACCCCAAGCTATATACTGAGAGGCATGTCGAGTCCATTGAATATTTTATATGTTGACACAAGTTGCGGAAAAAAGACTATTTATTTTTTTTTTTTTGCACAAAGTTGTCACTAAATGATATATTGCTCACACATGCCATGGGCATATGTGGAATTACACCCCAAAATACATTCTGTTGCTTCTCCTGAGTACAGGGATACCACATGTGTGAGACTTTTTGGGAGCCTAGCCGCATACGGGACCCCAAAAACCAAGCACCGCCTTCAGGCTTTCTAAGGGTGTAAATTTTTGATTTCACTCCTCACTTCCTATCACAGTTTCGGAGGCCATGGAATGCCCAGATGGCACAAACCCCCCCAAATGACCCCATTTTGGAAAGTAGACACCCCAAGCTATTTGCTGAGAGGTATGGTGAGTATTTTGCAGATCTCGCTTTTTGTCACAAAGTTTTGAAAATTGAAAAAATAAAATAAAATTATTTTTTTTCTTCATTTTCAAAAACAAATGAGAGCTGTAAAATACTCACCATGCCTCTCAGAAAATAGCTTGGGGTGTCTACTTTCCAAAATGGGGTCATTTGGGGGGGTTTTGTGCTATTTTGGCATTTAATGGCCTTCGAAACTGTGATAGGTAGTGAGGAGTGAAATCAAAAATTTGCGCCCTTAGAAATCCTGAAGGCAGTGCTTGGTTTTCAGGGGCCCGTACGCAGCTAGGCTCCCAAAAAGTCCCACACATGTGGTATCCCCGTACTTAGGAGAAGCAGCAAAATGTATTTTGGGGTGCAATTCCACATATAACCATGGCATGTGTGAGCAATATATCATTTAGTGACAACTTTTTGTAATTTTTTTTTTTTGTCATTATTCAATCACTTGGGACAAAAAAAATATATATTCAATGGGCTCAACAGGCCTCTCAGCAATTTCCTTGGGATGTCTACTTTCCAAAATGGGGTCATTTGGGGGGGGGGGGTTTGTACTGCCCTGCCATTTTAGCACCTCAAGAAATGAGATAGGCAGTCATAAATTAAAAGCTGTGTAAATTCCAGAAAATGTACCCTAGTTTGTAGACGCTATAACTTTTGCGCAAACCAATAAATATACGCTTATTGACATTTTTTTTACTAAAGGCATGTGGCTGAATACATTTTGGCCTAAATGTATGACTACAATTGAGTTTATTCGATTTTTCTTATAACAAAAAGTAGAAAATATCATTTTTTTTCAAAATGTTCAGTCTTTTTCCGTTTATATCGCAAAAAAAAATAATCAAATACCATTAAAAGAAAGTTCTATTTGTGGGAAGAAAAGGACACAAATTTCGTTTCGGTACAACATTGCATGTCCGCACAATTTCCAGTTAAAGCAGCGCAGTGCAAAATTCTGAAAACACCTCTGGTCCTTTAGCTACAAAATGGTCCGGGGCTTAAGTGGTTAATAACTTTCAGTAATAAAGTGCAAATCAACAATATGTTTTGTGTGTAAAATAAAAATGGCTATGTTGTCCAGTAACACAAAAATAAATATTAATAAATAATAGAACAATTAACAACAACACATAGCAATTAAATAAACAATATTAAAACTTACAACCCGTATGAATCCAATATCAATATCAATATGTGCTTCTGCGCTAAAAGGGTGATAATTCCACCCTTTCATCAGCTTTCGGTGCACAAAAAAACAGGATTTTTCGGAGAGCAGCCTTGGGTTAACATTCCTATGGCAACAGCTGCTAGTATAGCAGACTATTAATTGTCAACCACTAATATAAAAGAGCAAATAACTTTTTACATAAAAAGTAAAGAAATACTTTAACCACGACAATTGGGCACTTAAACCCCCTTAATAACCAGAGCAATTTTCAGCTTTCGGTGCTCTCACATTTTGAATGACAATTACTCAGTCATACAACACTGTACCCATATTAAATTTGTGTCCTTTTTTCACACAAATAGAGCTTTCTTTTGGTGGTATTTAATCACCATTGGGTTTTTTATTTTTTGCGCTATAAAAGAAAAAAGACTGAAAATTATGTAAAAAAATTAATTTTTCTTTGTTTCTGTTATAAAATTTAGCAAATTAGTAATTTTTCTTCATAAATTTTGGCCAAAATTTATACTGCTACATATCTTTGGTAAAAATAAGTACAAATTGGTGTATATTATTTGGTCTTTGTGAAAGTCATAGAGTCCACAAGCTATGGTGCCAATATCTGAAAATTTATCACACCTGAAGTACTGACGGCCTATCTCATTTCTTGAGCGCCAGAAAAGTACAAATACCCCCCAAATGACCCCTTTTTGGAAAGAAGACATTCCAATGTATTTAGAAAGAGGCATGGTGAGTTTTTTGAAGTTGTAATTTTTTCCCACAATTCTTTTCAAAATCAAGATTTTTTTTTTCCCTTTTTTTTTACAAAATTGTCATATTAGCAGGTTATTTCTCACACACAGCATATGCATACCACAAATTACACCCCAAAACACATTCTGCTATTACTACTGAGTATGGCGATACCACATGTGTGAGACTTTTACACAGCGTGGCCACTTAGAGACTGAGGCTCAACATGCAGGGAGCACCTTCAGGCGTTCTGGAGCACCCAGGCCAATTCTGACATTTCTCTCCTATATGTAAAAATCATCATTTATTTGCTAGACAATTACATAGAACCCCAAAACATTATATATTTTTCTTAGCAAAGACCCTATAGAATACAATGGTGGTCGTTGCAACTTTTTATCTCGCACGGTATTTGCGCAGCAATTTTTCAAACGCGTTTTTTTGGAAAAAAAACTGTTTTGTGCTTTAAAAATGTTTTTGCATAATGTGAAAGATGAAGTTACGCCGAGTAAAAAGATACCTAACATGTCACCCTTCAAAACTGCACACGCTCGTGGAATGGCGCCAAACTTTGCTACTTAAAAATCCCCATAGGCGACGCTTTAAATATTTTTACTGGTTACATGTTTTGAGTTACAGAGAAGATCTAGGGCCAAAATTATTGCTCTCGCTCTAACGTTCGCAGTGATACCTCACATGTGTGGTTTGAACACCGTTTTCATATGTGGGCGGGACTTACGTATGTGTTCGCTTCTGTATGCGAGCACACGGGGACAGGGGCGCTTTAAAAAATGTTTTTTTTTATTGTTCATTTTACTTTATTTATTTTAGTTTGACACGTTCCCCCCCCCCCAAAAAAAAAAAAATTTTGATCACTTTTATTCCTATTACAAGTAATGTAAACATCCCTTGTAATAGGAATATGGCATGACAGGTCCTCTTTACAGTGAGATGTGGGGTCATTAAGACCCCACATCTCACCTCTAGGCTGGAAAGCCTGAAATAAAAATAAAAAAATTGATCCTGGCTTTGATCGTAGTTGTGAGTCGGTAGAAGCACCGGAGGGAGGCGGGAGGGGGGGGCGTCCCCTCTCGCCTCCCGTAAGAACTATCAAGCGGTGGAACAGCCGCAATGATCATTCTTATGGTGTAGGGAATCGCCGGCTAAAAAAGCTGATAAATGAATGATACCTGTAGCTAAAGGCATCATTCAGATATTCCCGCACAAATTCAAGGATGTCGTGACGGCCGGCAGGGCGGGAAGTGGTTAAAACGCTTTTTTTTAACACAAAGTCATCCATTTATACAATATTTCTAACTGACACCCCAAAATAGATTCTCCTACTCCTCGTGAGTATGACGATACCACATGTGTGAGACTTCCACAGCCTGGCCACATACAGAGGCCGAGTACAGCCGAGTATGGCTGAGTATGGCTGAGTACGGATGAGTATGGCCGAGCATGGCCGAGTATGGCTGGGTATCACCAAGTATGGCTGGGTATGGCTGGGTATGGCTGAGTATGGCTGGGTATGGCTGAGTATGGCAGGGTATTTCAGAGTATGGCTGGGTATTGCAGGGTATTGCAGAGTATTGCAGACATTGCTGAGTATGGCAGGGTATTGCAGGGATGGCTGAGCATGGATGGATGGGATCTCTCCCCTCTCACACTGTACCGATCGGTACAGAGAGGGGAGAGAGGAACCAGTGTCATGATATGACATGACATGTTTACAAGTGATCGCTCCTTCATTTGACGGAGCGATCACGTGGTAAACGGGCACTATCAGCGGCAATTTACTGTGATGCGCCGGGTCCTCTGGGGGCGCGCGAGAGCAGGATTCTGGGAGGACGTCAATGTACGCCCTCCCAGAGTTAAGAAACCATCCTGTAGCCGTCATTCGGCTATGGGCCGGTTATTAAGTGGTTAATGCAATTTATACCACCAGTCTATGTGCTTTTTGAGCAGCAAATGTCTTTGTAATGTTGGTGAAGTCAAGACTGCAAAGTACATCTGATTCAGCAGAGAATTATAGATAGTTTGGAGAGACAACTTTGGCTCATGGTTGTGCATTGTAGATCTTTGATTCGTTTCATTTTTGAAAAAGATTGTTCACCTGAACAGTTAGTGATCATTAAAGTGAGATACATTTTTAAAGCAATTTCCGTGTTGGGAAAGGTATCTTTTACATCCTTGTCAAAAATGGTATTGTACATAAATTGCTCACTGAAACTGAATTAGCTCTTCACCAAAGGTTGTGCCCAGACCATACTCGTAGAAAGCGGACAACTTTACTGCTGCAATTTTAATGGAATCAAAATCCATCACTGGAAATCCAATTAAATCACACACTTCACTGTAAGATCCTAGTCGATGCCCCAGACACACTAAAAGTTTGTCAACACATGGGAGAATAACATAAAAGGTCTCCTTATGTGTTAAGTGTGCTTCTTCACTGTGTCCATAGTCAAGTGGCTGCTGACAGACATTCCAGTGTTGAAGATGAAGATGTTCCACAGTATATTCTTCAGTATCTGTGAGACGATTGCCAGCTTCTTAAAATGCATTAAATTTAGTACGTTGTTCATTAATAAAAACGTTTAATGATTTCAAAATGCCAATTGCTGAATTTAGGTTGAGTTGAAGACTGCATAGTTTTTCTGCTGCTGTTGAAGTACTGTAAAACCGTGTTCCAGAATTCTGCAAACATCCCAGGTCTCAAGTTTGCTCATCTGATCAAACAGTCCTTTTGCCATATTACGGCACTCTGACCTTTCTTCACAGTCAGCTGAAATTTCCAACAAAATGTCCATTATTTTTTGATAGCCATGGACTAGTGCCTGACAAGCATCAGCACGACATGACCAACGTGTGTCACTTAGCTTTTTCGGCATGGACACAGAAAGGCCTTTCTCATCAAACTTGTCTTTAAGCTTCTTGTAGCGCCTGGTTAGGCAGTAAAAAATGCATACAGAGCTTGTATGAAATCAAAAAACTTGACAGCCTCACTACACGAATTTGAAGCATCCTTTCCAACAAGGTTTAGTGAGTGTCCAAAACAAGGTACATACTTTTGCATATATATTCAGGTTAACAATTATTGCTTGCATACCTTTGTAGTGACCAGACATGTTGCTTGCATTGTCGTAACTTTGTCCACGGCATTCTTGTATGGAAAGTCCAACATTATTAAGGAATTTTAGGTGTGCATTCACCATTTCTTCTACTTTATGCCCCGTTGAGGGTAAGAAGGTTAGAAAACGTTACACGGGTTGATTTCCTTCTAAGTATCGTAAAATCACTGTGAGCTGATCAGTATGGGAATGATCTTCAGATGAATCTACAGATACCAAGCAGTACTTTGCCATTTCAACCCGGTTAATGACATGTTCTAAAATCTTTTCCCTTGTAATCTTTATAAATTCTTCACAAACATTTGCTGATAGATAACTTGTACATCCTTTGCACTGGTTTGGATGTGTTGTGCTAGGAATGTGGCAGGCGCAGCACTATGAAGTGCCTTTATGCGCTGTGGCATTAGAAGAATTTTGATTTCTCTGATCTTTTAGTCCAAACAAGACTATCTGTTACTTTATAATTACTCTAGCACCGTTCTATGGAAGCAGTAGGTTTAAAGAGCACACCAAACTTTTAAGATAACTTCTTTATTCACTTCAGCTTTTCTTCTTATATAACACTGACAGTTTCGCAGCAGAAAGTCCATGTACAAACACGTGTTGAATAAAGTATAACAAATGTCGGTTCAACTGTTCAATCTTGTAATTCTACATAAAATGGTAGATATATTTCTCTCTTCAGTATCTGTACTTTCACTTTAAAATACTTTAGACACTTTATGATCTATCTGGGACTTGCTCTATAATGCTGTTTGCTCTGATGTTTGCTCTGAAACTTTATTTGAAACCTGGTTTGATTCATGGTTTGATTCCTGGTTTGAATCTGGTTTGTTTGCTGGTTTGATTGTTTGCAAACCTGGTTTGAATCTGGTTTGGTGGAACTACAAGTGAACACATAACTAGTTTCAGTATACAGTTCTAATTACATTATTAACAATAGAAACTTATATAACTGTATTAAATACCTATTTTGGCCACTTGCTTCCATAAAACTGGACTCTGGATGGATCTGAACTGTTCATCTCCACACTCTGATGTAAAATGACATTCTAGAAATGTGCTATGAGATTTCCTAGACAGAACATGGGTGTAATGCTGGCTGTGATTGGCCAGAGACTCTTGCTGAGTCACAAAAGCTTAAAGCGGAGGTTCTGCGGCAAATAATTTTTTTTTTCCTGGTATTGAATAGATTTTCGCATTATAAATAATCACTCACTCGTTTGAGGTTATGAATTATCCCATGTCTGTTTTCGGGCAAAATAAGAACTTTAAAAATGCGAGCACAGCAGTTCCCATTTTGCTTGTGGGCACGTTGAAGCCCACAAGCAATGATTTCCTGTATGCTGATTGTTGCCATCACAACGGGCGGCGTCATTGAATGTTCACGCCCCGTTGTGATGGAAATCCTAGTACGGCGTACCGCAATGACTCCTGGGAAGCGTGACACCAAGCTCCCAAGAGTCATCGCAGCGCCGGGTAATACAGTAGCCACGCCTACTCCCGCGGGAGTCAAGTCCAGGAAGTCAATCTGCAAACGGCAAGAATAAGGTGTTTACAGAGGGGGAAAAAAAAAAACATTTGTCAAGTGAACATGTCGGCAGTGTGCTGAAGGGGATAAGATAAAGTTGGTAATCTGGGTGGAACTCCGCTTTAACTCTATGCTTTCTGGTTGCAATTCTGCTGTCATTAAGCTTACCTTTCTGCATATAGAAATGACTCTTAAAGGTATGTTTTTTCTTTTCTTCTGTGAACACAATATACAACTGTTATATGACATCCACATATAAAGTCACAGTAAATAATTCTGCTGTTATTTCTCACAAATGAGCATATGCACTGTATTAACATTATTAGCAGGTCTAGCTATATATGCATGTAAGTCACATTAGCAACCTAGGACAGGTCTTAGCTGGCCAGCTACAAGGAAAGCATTGTACTCTGACAGTAATTCCAAAATAGTTGCCATTGTGTTTGGATCCATTAACTTGGTCATCTCCTCTAAAAGCCAATCCTCTCTTGGCAAGAATAAGCAAACATTTTACTAGTGTAGCGCACCAACCCCAGACTTTACCTGCTTTTCTTCTGCTTGGCTCCTCTGCAGGAAAAGAATGAGGCACACCGCACCACAAGCCCGTACCCTCCTGAATAGGGAGGTTGAGCGGTGTTAGTTTCTCGGGCCTGCTTGCGACTGGTGTAAAAAGGCCTCCAGTGCTGACCTTGTTTCTGCAGTAATCAGAACACGTCTTTAACTTTCCCCAGTAAGCAACTGTCCACACCAACTGAAAGGTCCAACACTTGTTTATTCCTTCTTGCACAATAAACAGTCTCTTTTAGAGCAGACGGGTTGAGACAAACACAGGTCAGATAAGGTGGGAGGAGGTCCAGGCACAAACTTAAAATTTGGGTTTCTCCTGTTCTGAATAGCACTAACAGGCTTGGCGCACGGTCGCTGCCACCGACCATGAGGGGTCTCTGCCACAGACCAGGTGAATAGGGTCTCTGCCACAGACCATGAGAATGTGGATTACCTTCTAAAAGTATTGACCCCTGTCAGGGAAAGGACATCCATCCGGAGAGTTACCAGAGGCCCCACCGTCACCAGCAATACCGCGCCGGGTTTTCGGGAAGGGTCACCTCCCTGGCCTCCTCGTCCTAGATACGGGCACCCACTTCCAGGGGGCACCCTAGGAGCCCGCGATCCCTTGTGGGACCCAGTCAAAGGTACTGGGCCCCGGGCCTCTCTCGAAGTACCTCACCCCAGACTGAAGGTGTCTGAGATGGAACAGCAGCTCCACCTCTGGGCCTAGAGCACCCAGAGACCACCCGACAGGCCTCCGGGCCTAGGGCACCCGGAGGCGACACACCCGCACCCAGGCTTAAGGTGCCTGAGCGCGGAACCAACGACCCCTCTGGAAGATGGTCGCCCCCTTTTATATCCTCTCCCGACAGGCACAGCAGGTTCCCCGCCCTGCCGTACCGCTGCCGAGAGGGGACAAAAAGAACACAACCCCGTACTGCAGTTCAACCCGGGACCCACGGCAACAGTGCCACCTATAGGCCCCAGTGAACTTAACCACCAGTACTATCTCCCAGGGACAGAAATGGTCAATGAGACCTAACAATTGGTACATCTGAGCCTAGTTACCACTCAGATGCTTTCCCCTAAATGTAACCACCTGCTACACTAGGTTTTGACCATAGCTTGTAAGCTCTTCAATCTGTTGCTTTTTATGGTCAATCCGACCCTCCAGTTTAGAATATTTGGCTGTATCAATCACTGCACGAATATGGTTTTTAGACTGTTCATGTGATGAAATTCATTCACTACTGGCATGTTTCTAGTCGCTGAAGTCATCATTGGAATATGCATTCTGTGATGCACCAAACAATTTTCAGTCAAAACAGTAGGTTCTGCTGGTGTTTTTTGAGTAGCAAAGCCACTTTCGTTCAACCTTGTCTCCATTTGTACAGTTACGCATAAACATGTCGATAGTAGAGCAACATCCATCTTTAAATGATTTTGCAAAACCTTAATTTCTCAGTTGTTCCAGAGGTTTTCTCACTGACAAATTTCCATTTTTTGACCAGTACTCCCGCATCTCAAGAGTAGATATGATGGGCCACAAACCAATGTCAGTCATGAAACCTGACTCTTCCACAAATTCTGGCAGTATATCAAATGCTTCAGCAGCAGGCTCTTGCCCTTCCACGGTACGGAATCTAGACAGCAAACCAATATTTCGGAATAGGCCTGGTTTCTCCACCTTCATAGGCACTGGTGTTGTTACTAGTGGCATAAGTTGATCAGAAACCACCACTGCATCAGCTTCAGAGCCAAATTCAGATGTACTTTGAGCAGGAATCCCTTACTGAGAAGATGTACCAGCAGGTTCTTCAGAAGATCCACTTGTAGGTACAAGAAAACCAGATATTTTTTGTATTCTGCATAGTTTTTTCTCCAACTCCTGCTTCTTCTTCTTTTTTTTAGCTAAGAATATACTGCATATACCAGGGATCTTGAATTAAAATTTACAGAGGTCCAGTTGGTAAAATATTCCTTCGGCAGAGGTCTGAATATCATTTTTGCACTATAACATATCTCAGCAGTGTCCTCCCCCCCCCCCTCTACATCGCAGACCCCCTTCATAGCAGTCCCACGTTTTCTTTTGTTCCCTTTCTTGTCACAGCACCCTATTACATTGCAGCCCCCTTCACGTCATAGTGCCCCTTTACACATCACAGCGCCCCTATTACATTGCAGCCATTTCCATGTCATAGTGCCCCTTTGCACATTACAGTACCCCTTATCACATCACAGCACCCCATTACATTGCAGCCATATCATGTCATAGTGCCCCTTTACACATCACAGTACCCCTTATCACATCACAGCACCCCATTACATTGCAGCCATTTCCATGTTATAGTGCCCCTTTACACATCACAGTACCCCTTATCACATCACAGCGCCCCATTACATTGCAGCCATTTTCACATCACAGTGTATACTAGTGCATTATGACCTAAAGCAGAGTTTCACCCAAAAGGCTTCACTGCCGGGTTCCCTTACCAGGAATGGCGGTGGCAGGCAGCACCCGAGGGCCGATCCAAAGATCGACTGGGGTGCCGACATCACGGGCTCCCTGGACAGGTAAGTGCCCTAATATTAAAAGTCAGCAGCTACAGTATTTGTAGCTGCTGGCTTTTAATTTGTTTCACCCAGGCTGGACCTCCTCTTTAAACCTGCAGTGCTTTTATTTGCAAATTATTTTACTACCGCTTTGGGCCTGGTTCACATGTATGCGAGTTTGCGCAGGCACAGCAGCCCATTCATTTGAATGAGCTCCCATGCCTGTGTTTCCCGCAAAAAAAGTGCATGCGGCATTTTAACCACTTAAGCCCCGGACCAATACGGGCCATTATGACCAGGCCCCTTTTTGTGATTCGGCACTGCGTCGCTTTAACTGACAATTGCGCGGTCGTGCGACGTGGCTCCCAAACAAAATTGGCGTCCTTTTTTTCCCACAAATAGAGCTTTCTTTTGGTGGTATTTGATCACCTCTGCGTTTTTTATTTTTTGCGCTATAAACAAAAACAGAGCGAAAATTTTGAAAAAAATGACATATTTTTTACTTTTTTTTATAATAAATATCCCCCAAAAATATATAAAAAAACTATTTTTTTCCTCAGTTTAGGCCGATACGTATTCTTCTACATATTTTTGGTAAAAAAAATTGCAATCGGCGTTTATTGATTGGTTTGCGCAAAAATTATAGCGTTTACAAAATAGGGTATAGTATTAAGGCATTTTTATAAAAAAATTTTTTTTACTAGTAATGGCGGCGATCAGCGATTTTTTTCATGACTGCGACATTATGGCGGACACATCGGACACTTCTGACACATTTTTGGGGCCATTGTCATTTTCACAGCGATCAGTGCAATAAAAATGCACTGGTTACTGTGAAAATGACACTGACAGTGAAGGGGTTAACCACTAGGGGCGCTGAAGGGGTTAAGTGTGCCTAGAGGCGTGTTACTAACTGAGGGGGGGCGTGGCTACGACTGACACGTCACTGATCTCCGCTCTGATTACACAGAGCGGAGATCGCTGACAGTGTCAGTAGAGGAGTGGGGAGATGCTGTGTTTACACACACATCTCCCCGCTCCGAGCCTCCGTGAGACAATCGCAGGGATCCCCGCGGCGATCGAGTCTGCGGGATCCCGCGGTCCCACTCATGGGGAAGGCAGGGGGGTCGCGAGCGAGCCGCCGCCGGCGCGCGCGCGACCCCGACGTCGGCAGTTAAAGGGCCACGTACAGGTATGTGATTGTGCCTGAACGAGCCATTCTGCCGACGTATATATGCCGTGAGTGGTCGGCAAGTGGTTAAAAATGCAGAGGCCTTGAAATACATTCTGCTTTTTCACTATGTGACTTACCTGCAGTTCCTGCACACACAGAAGCGCACTGTGTTTTTAAAAGGGTGGCCCACGCATTTAAAAATGCAGCAAGTTAAACACTGTTTTCTGCGAGAAAAATTATAGCCAGACAGTGGATGAGACCCATTCCCCCCGGCTTCAATGACTGGAAAATAGATATAAATAACACACTGCCCTACAAGAAGTTCATATACATTAACAGATGTTGTCTAGATAAGTACAACAAAATCTGGGACAGGTGGCTTGCGTCCGCAGACACATGTATTGGTGGTTCATAAAGCCATAACCCCTCCCAGCGTGGAACCCCATGATTAGCATAGACAGAAGGTTTCCACCCAATTGAGATTCGCTGAGCACATGGTTAAACCTGTGTGGGTTGCTGACTTGTTGTATTTACATGTACATAAGCCACATATCCTTGTTGTATGCATTTCCACAGTATTGCCTTATAACCTGCAGAAATATGTTTAAACTGTAAATTGTTCAATAAAAAAACATTTTTTCAAAAAAAATAAAAAAAATGCAGCAAGTTTGCCGGTGCATGAACTGTAGGGAAAATCACATGGTGCGAAAGCAGAATGGATTTCAAGGCCACTGCATTATTAAAATGCCTCATGCACTTTTTTATTGCGGGAAACGCAGGCATGGCAGCCCATTCAAATGAATGGACTGCTGTGCCTGGGCAAACTCGCATACATGTGAGTCAGGCCTAAAATAAGCCCATCAAGCAGTGAAACACAGCACTGTCTGGTCTGGTGGCCCATACTGCATGTTCTGTAATAAATATACACAGCCTGGACTGGTCAGGGTTTTGAAACTGTACATATGGGGAGCCAGGGGAGAAGAAAGAGCACCTACCCGGTTCTGTTCAGCTCAGCTCTGATCACCATCCACTGGCGGGCTCACACCAGTGCTGTTGGTTGCGCTGCCTGCTACACTAGCAGCACTCTGATATCGATTCCATTACGCTGGCTCTACTCCGGTTTACAGGCCAGGCAGCACGCATAGCAAGGGGCGGGGTCAGAGCATCAGTGTAGCTCAAGGCCCTGCCCGCCTGCTCCTTGCCTGAGAAATATGCAGCTCTGCGTGCTGATGCCATTGCCAGCTTTGTCACTCTCTGACCGGGTGGATTTGCAGCGCCAGCACCGATGGGGGTCCCAATTTGCGTGCAGCGCAGGCTTAAGGGGCAGCTCTTCTTTTGGCCCCAAAACAACGACAGGGCCCTGGGCAGTTGCCCCATTTTTCATGCGGTAAAGATGGCCCTGTTTATGCCATGTCACCCATTTCCTGGCTGGTTGCCCGCATGTTTAAGTGACACAAATACTATAGTCCTTAGCAACGACATTATAGCTCCCTCTGCTCGTTAGACCTCTCTACTGTATATTTTTGGACCTTCTCGGTCCCCTGTTGTAAGCCCTGTTCTTTTGATACGCATTACATTCACCTCTTTACCAATTAAGCCCCGGACCATTTCGCTGGGCAAAGACCAGGCCACTTTTTGCGTTTCGGCACTGCGTCGCTTTGACTGATAATTGCGCAGTCGTGCGACGTGGCTCCCAAACAAAATTGACCTCCTTTTTTTCCCACAAATAGAGCTTTCTTTTGGTGGTATTTGATCACCTCTGCGGTTTTTATTTTTTGCCCTATAAACAAAAATATAACTTTTTGCTATAATAAATATCCCCAACATATATACCATATTTTCCGGCGTATAAGATGTATTTTTAACCCATAAAAATCTTCTCAGAAGTCGGGGGTCGTCTTATACGCCGGTACCTGACATGTAGAATCTCAGTCAGACCGCGGCCATCCATTTTTCAAAAGCCGCACCTCCTCCTCCTCATGCTGTTCCGTGATAGACGGAACACTCAGCTTCCCAGCAGAGCCTCTGTTCAGTGTTCCGCCTATCATGGATGCCCTCTCGTCCTCGGCCTCGGATGAGAGGGCATCTATGATAGGCGGGAACACTGAACACAGTGTCTGCTGGGAAGCTGAGTGTTCCGCCTATCACAGAACAGCACGAGGAGGAGGCGTGGCTTTTGAAAAATGGACGGCCGCAGTCTGACTGAGATTCTACATGTCAGGGATAAGGTATGTGATCGTCGAGACATGCAGGGGCACAGTGAGGTATGCAATGGCACAGTGAGGTATGCAATGGCGCAGTGAGGTATGCAATGGCACAGTGAAGTGTGCAACGGCACAGTGAGGTGTGCAACGGCACAGTGAGGCATGCAATGGCACAGTGAGGTGAGGTGAGGCATGGCTAGTCAGAAGGGGGTCGTCTTATACGGCGAGTATATCCCAAAACCAAAATTTTAGCTGGAAAATTAGGGGGTCGTCTTATACGCCCAGTCGCCTTATACGCCGGCAAATACGTAAAAAAAAATTCCCTCAGTTCAGGCTAATACGTATTCTACTACAGATTTTTGGTAAAAAATAATCTCAATAAGCGTTTATTGATCGTTTTGCGCAAAAGTTATAGCGTCTACAAAATGGGACTGTTGGCATTATGGCATTTTTATTAATATTTTTTTTTTTCACTAGTAATGGCAGTGAAGGGGTTAACAACTAGGTGGCTCTGTATGGGTTAAGTCAGTACTAGAGACTGATTCCTACTGTTAGGGAGCGTGGCTACACGTGACACGTCACTGATAACCGTTCCCGATCACGGGGAACAGCCATCAGTGACATGTCACTAGGCAGAATAGGGGAATGCCTTGTTTACAAAGGCATCCCCCTGTTCTGCCTTTGCCAACCGCAATCGCGGGCCGCCCGGGAACATCGAGTTCCCGGGACCCGCGAACACACTCACGAGGCACGCGGCGGGGAAACATGTCCAACAGTGTTAACCCTTCCTTCTCTGATCTCCCAGCTCAGCAGGTCAACTTAACCACTTAACGACCGCTCACTGTATATATACGTCGGCAGAATGGCACCGACAGGCACAATCACGTAGAGCATACGTGATTGCCTTTGTATAGTTGGGGGGTCCAATCGGACCCCCCTCCTATACAGTGAGCGGTGGCTAAGTGTCCGGGAGCGTTACGGGATGAGGGGGCAGCCATTCGTTTCTGGCCACCCCCTCGCGATCGCTCCCGGCGAATGGAAATGCCCCCTCTGTCTGTGTCAGACAGAGGGAGCAGGAGGAAGTGATGTCATCTCTGGTGCGGCACTCACATATACCGAGCGCCGTACAAGAGAAGACATCAGGTCAGTGCACACAACACTACACTGACACCAGGACACATAGGGACATAAATCGCCCCCCAGGCCCCCCCAGACACCCCAGATCACCCCCCAGATCACCCCCCCAGCCCCCAGTCACAGTGTCACTGATTGCAGTGACCATTTATTTAGTGATCACTGCAATCAGTGACATTTGTGACTGTAAAAGTGTCACCAAAGTTTAGTCTTAGGTCCAGTGTAGCCCCCTAACCCCCCCTAATAAAGGTTTAACCCCCTGATCACCCCCCAGATAACCCTTTCACCGCCTATCACCACTGTCGCTTAGCGATCATTTTTCTGATCGCTGTCTTAGCGTCAGTGATGCCGATCGGCAGCCAGTAATTTTTTTTAGGTTCGCCGCAGGTTTTTATAGCGTCAGGTACCCCAATATATTATCTAATAAAGGTTTAACCCCCTTGATCGCCCCCCAGGTAACCCTTTCACCCCTATCACCACTGTCACTAAGCGATCATTTTTCTAAACGCAGTCTTAGCGTCTGTGATGCAGATCGGTAGCCGGTAATTTTTTTTAGGTTCGCCGCAGGTTTTTATAGCGTCAGGTACCCCAATATATTATCTAATAAAGGTTTAACCCCCTTGATCGCCCCCCAGGTAACCCTTTCACCCCCTATCACCACTGTCGCTAAGCAATTGTTTTTCTAAACGCTGTCTTAGTGTCGGTGATGCAGATCGTAGCCAGTAATTTTTTTTAGGTTCGCCGCATGTTTTTATAGCGTCAGGTACCCCAATATATTATCTAATAAAGGTTTAACCCCCTTGATCGCCCCCCAGGTAACCCTTTCACCCCCTATCACCACTGTCACTAAGCGATCGTTTTTCTAAACGCTGTCTTAGTGTCTGTGATGCAGATCGGTAGCCGGTAATTTTTTTTAGGTTCGCCGCAGGTTTTTATAGCGTCAGGTACCCCAATATATTATCTAATAAAGGTTTAACCCCCTTGATCGCCCCCCAGGTAACCCTTTCACCCCCTATCACCACTGTCGCTAAGCAATTGTTTTTCTAAACGCTGTCTTAGTGTCGGTGATGCAGATCGTAGCCAGTAATTTTTTTTAGGTTCGCCGCATGTTTTTATAGTGTCAGGTACCCCAATATATTATCTAATAAAGGTTTAACCCCCTTGATCGCCCCCCAGGTAACCCTTTCACCCCCATCACCACTGTCGCTAAGCGATCGTTTTTCTAAACGCTGTCTTAGTGTCGGTGATGCAGATCGGTAGCTGGTAATTTTTTTTAGGTTCGCCGCAGGTTTTTATAGCGTCAGGTACCCCCATATATTATCTAATAAAGGTTTTAACCCCCTGATTGCCCCTAGTTAACCCTTTCACCAGTGATCACCATATAAGTGTTACGGGTGACGCTGGTTAGTTAGTTTGCTTTTTATAGTGTCAGGGCACCCGCCGTGTATATAACCCTATAAAGGTTTAACCCCCTGATCGCCCGGCGGGTGATATCAATTAGGTTTTAGCGTCAGAGAGGGTCTGAATCACACCCCAGGCAGCGTCAGGTTAGTGCCAGTAACGCTAACACCCACGCGTGAAGCATACACCCCCCTTAGTGGTATAGTATCTGAACAGATCAATATCTGATCTGATCAGATCTATACTAGCGTCCCCAGCAGTTTAGGGTTCCCAAAAACGCAGTGTTAGCGGGATCAGCCCAGATACCTGCTGGCACCTGCGTTTTGCCCCTCCGTCCAGCCCAGGCCACCCAAGTGCAGTATCGATCGATCACTGTCACTTACAAAACAAAAACACACATAACTGCATCGTTCGCAGAGACAGGCCTGATCCCTGCGACTCCAGTGCTGTAGGAGGTGATTTCACCACCACAGTTAAAAAAAAAAAGCAAATATGCCAAAGCATTGGGGCAGCAGGGGCGGAGGAGCGATTTTGCTCCTAATGCCGCGTACATACGGTCGAAATTCCGACGGAGGCTTGCCCGTGGAAAAGTCCGACCATGTGTGTGCGGCATAACTTTTTTGCGGGAGGATGCCCCCATGCTTCGGCATATATAAATGGTGCGTGTATGCCCATCATTGGAAGTGGGTGGATGAGGGGCGGTATTCTAATGGTGGGCATACCCACCGATCAATCTCTTTTTTCGTTCAGCCAACTGGCTGCATGAAATAAAAAGATTACAATACATGTCCAACAAGGACCAGCAACGTACTGGTATGTTGCTGGACTTTGAATGTTTATACCAGAATGATGCCTGCGGGTTTAGGTATCATCTTGGTATCATTCTTTTCAGCCTGCGGCCGGCTTTCATGTAAAAGCAATCCTAGTGGCTAATTAGCCTCTGGACTGCTTTTACAAGCAGTGGGAGGGAATGCCCCCCCCCCCGGATATAAAAAGCGCCATTGGGAAATTGGGAAAGCATTTTATCACACCGATCTTGGTGTGGTCAGATGCTTTGAGGGCAGAGGAAAAATCTAGGGTCTAGAAGACCCCAGTTTTTTCAAAAAAAGAGTACCTGTCAGTGCCACTACCTATTGCTATCATAGGGGATATTTACATTCCCTGAGATAACAATAAAAATGATAAAAAAAAAATACTTGGAAGGAACAATTTAAAAATAAAATAAAAAAGCAAAATTAATAAGAAAAAAAAAGAAAAAAAAAAAAGCACCCCTGTCCTGCCCTGCTCTTGCCCAATGGCGAACGCAAGCGTCGGTCTGGCGTCATATGTAAACAGCAATTGCACCATGCATGTGAGGTATCACCGCGAAGGTCAGATCGAGGGCAATCATTTTAGCAGTAGACCTCCTCTGTAAATCTACTGGGGTAACCTGTAAAGGCTTTTAAAGGCTTTTAAAAATGTATGTAGTTTGTCGCCAATGCGCGTTTGTGCGAAATTTTAAAGCATGTCGTGTTTGGTATCTATGTACTCGGCCTAAGATCATCTTTTTTATTTCATCAAACATTTGGGCAATATAGTGTGTTTTAGTGCATTAAAATTAAAAAAAGTGTATTTTTTAACCCAAAAAATGCGTTTGAAAAATCGCTGCGCAAATACTGTGTAGAAAAAAAAATGCAACACCCACCATTTTAATCTGTAGGGCCTTTGCTTTAAAAATATATATAATGTTTGGGGGTTCAACATAATTTTCTTGCAAAAAAAAAAAATGTTTTCATGTAAACAAAAAGTGTCAAAAAGGGCTTTGTCTTCAAGTGGTTAGAAGAGTGGATGTAAGCTTCCTAATGTTGTGTATAAAATGCCAGAACAGTTCAAAACCCCCCAAATGACCCCATTTTGGAAAGTAGACACCCCAAGCTATATACTGAGAGGCATGTCGAGTCCATGGAATATTTTATATGTTGACACAAGTTGCGGAAAAACGACAATTTTTTTTTTTTTTTTTTGCACAAAGTTGTCACTAAATGATATATTGCTCAAACATGCCATGGGTATATGTGGAATTACACCCCAAAATACATTCTGTTGCTTCTCCTGAGTACGGGGATACCACATGTGTGAGACTTTTTGGGAGCCTAGCCGCATACGGGACCCCAAAAACCAAGCACCGCCTTCAGGCTTTCTAAGGGTGTAAATTTTTGATTTCACTTCTCACTGCCTATCACAGTTTCGGAGGCCATGGAATGCCCAGATAGCACAAACCCCTCCAAATGACCCCATTTTGGAAAGTAGACACCCCAAGCTATTTGCTGAGAGGTATTGTGAGTATTTTGCAGATCTCACTTTTTGTCACAAAGTTTTGAAAATTGAAAAAAAAAAATATATATATATATATATTTTCTTTCTTCATTTTCAAAAACAAATGAGAGCTGTAAAATACTCGCCATTCCTCTCAGCAAATAGCTTGGGGTGTCTATATTCCAAAATGGGGTCATTTGGGGGGGTTTTGTGCGATTTTGGCATTTTATGGCCTTCGAAACTGTGATAGGTAGTGAGGGGTGAAATCAAAAATTTGTGCCTAGAAATCCTGAAGGCGGTGCTTGGTTTTCGGGGTCCCGTATGCGGCTAGGCTCCTAAAAAGTCCCACACATGTGGTATCCCCGTACTCAGGAGAAGCAGAAAAATGTATTTTGGGGTGTAATTCCACATATAACCATGGCATGTGTGAGCAATATATCATTTAGTGACAACTTTTTGTAATTTTTTTTTTTTTTTTGTCATTATTCAATCACTTGGGACAAAAAAAAAATATATTCAATGGGCTCAACAGGCCTCTCAGCAATTTCCTTGGGGTGTCTACTTTCTAAAATGGGGTCATTTGGGGGGGTTTTGTGCTATTTTGGCATTTTATGGCCTTCGAAACTGTGATAGGTAGTGAGGAGTGAAATCAAAAATTTGCGCCCTTAGAAATCCTGAAGGCGGTGCTTGGTTTCCGGGGTCCCGTACGCGGCTAGGCTCCCAAAAAGTCCCACACATGTGGTATCCCCGTACTCAGGAGAAGCAGCAAAATGTATTTTGGGGTGAAATTCCACATATAACCATGGCATGTGTGAGCAATATATCATTTAGTGACAACTTTTTGTAATTTTTTTTTTTTTTTTTAGTCATTGTTCAATCACTTGGGACAAAAAATAAAAAATTCAATGGGCTCAACATGCCTCTCAGCAATTTCCTTGGGGTGTCTACTTTCCAAAATGGGGTCATTTGGGGGGGTTTTGTACTGCCCTGTCATTTTAGCACCTCAAGAAATGAGATAGGCAGTCATAAATTTAAAGCTGTGTAAATTTCAGAAAATGTACCCTAGTTTGTAAACTCTATAACTTTTGCGCAAACCAATAAATATACGCTTATTGACATTTTTTTTACTAAAAACATGTGGCTGAATACATTTTAGCCTAAATGTATGACTACAATTGAGTTTATTCGATTTTTCTTATAACAAAAAGTAGAAAATATCATTTTTTTTTCAAAATTTTCGGTCTTTTTCCATTTATATCGCAAAAAATAAAAATCGCAGAGGCAATCAAATACCATTAAAAGAAAGCTCTATTTGTGGGAAGAAAAGGACGCAAATTTCGTTTGGGTACAACATTGCATGTCCGCACAATTTACAGTTAAAGCAGCGCAGTGCAAAATTCTGAATTCACCTCTGGTCCTTTAGCTACCAAATGGTCCGGGGCTTAAGTGGTTAAGTACAACAGTTGTAAGAAGCTACATTGTAACATTTAGTGGTATACATAAACATAGTTGACCTGAAGAACCTCAGAGCAAAAGTAGAAGTGGAAAATTATAACACGTTAAACACTTTGAAAGCACCTGTTTTCATGCTGACCAGGGTGTGCAGCTTTAAAATTGTTATACTAAACTGTACATGGCCCCTGTTAGGGGGTTTTACTGGATTCTTTTCAGCTTGGAATATCTGCAGTCTTTCTGAAATATATTAGTAGGAAACATTTCTTGATTGTTTGAGAAAAAATACTTCTCTTTGTGATCACTCCCCGCTATATGTATTAAATCAAAAAAAATCTGACTCAGTATAGTTTAACCACTTTTTTCTGACATGAGTTACTTAAAAGTAAAAATCTGTATTTTGTGCTAGACCCTACAGAATAAAATGGCGGTTGTTGAATTTTTTTATGTCACACACATTAAAAAAATGGCCTAATTTATACCAGACTTTTAGGTCTGGTATGGCTTTTGAGGGGAACCCCATGCCAAAATAAAAAAATGGTATGGGGGTCCCCCCAAAATCAATACCAGACCTTTATCCAAGCATGCAGCCTGGCAGGACGGGAAATGAGTGGAAAGAGCAGGCCCCCCTCCTGAACCATACCAGGCCACATGCCCTCAACATGGGGGGCTGCTTTGGGGCAGGCGGGCTCCCCCCAAAAAGCACCTTGTCCCCATGTTAATTAGAAAGGATATGTCTCCATCCCTGTTACAATTAGAAAAAAGAAGGGTTGGGACTTAGTTACTTTGTATAATTCGACACATGTGGAATTATAATGCAGCACAATATAGACCATAATGGTAGTGATGCTGAGAGCAAATTCATACATAAAATAGAACATGATTGTCAAAAATGCAGTAAAATCAAAATATATAGTAGATATATATCAGCTCCTAACATTGAGTTAGGAGCTGATTCTTAAAAAACAGTATATTAATAATTCATACTCGATAACAAATTCATATGTTAAAAATTCAAACATTTGAACGCATGATGATGTTGAAAGGATAGCATGCTATAGGCTCAATGCGTTTCATGGAATATGACCACTTCCTCAGGAGAAAGATGCATGATGCGTAACTAAAAGGAATATATGTAAAAAAACTGTATAATGATATGATAAATAGCAGATAAAGCAAACCCACCCTAGAGAAAAGATGGCCTTCCCTGCTATACTCATAATCAGCTCATAGTTAAACACATATTATGGAGTGAGGGCAGCCTGGGAGTGTCCGCCCCTTAGTTTATTCAGCAGCGGGAGGCAGCAGAGCTGTCATTCAGCGGGAGACAGCGCCGGGCACGGCACTTTTTTTTTTCTTGGGGGGGGGGGGTTGGCAGCTGGCATTCATTGTGATTGACATTGGATCTACACCGGGGGACTCCTGTCTTTATTTATACTCTTTTTTTGGTGAATGAGTGGGGTAGTATGTACCCCTACTCATTTACATGGTGGTTTGCTGGGATATGGGGGCCCTCCTTGTTAAAGGCCATTGCCTGCAGACCCCCACAACCACTAGCCAGGGTTGTGGGGAAGAGGCCCTTGCCCCCTTCAACATAGGGACAAGGTGCTTTGAGGGCATGTGGCCTGGTATGGTTCAGGAGGAGCTTGCTTGCCCTCCCCCCTTTCCTGGCTGCATACTCGGATAAGGGTCTTGTCAGAATGTTTATACTGAAATAATAAAACAGTATTGTATTTATGAAATTATGCAAATCTTGTTTTGGGAGATTTTAAATTTTTCCTCAAACACAAACAAGAAATTCAAGTTTGGTTATCCGTGCTATTTTGAAGACAAGTGACACAAATGATATGCTTAAAAATATATATAATTATTAGCTAAAAATACAGTGCAAATTAATATCAGGTATATATATTTTGTGATAATACAAATAAATGGATATACTTCTACATATCATAGATAAATGATGATACAGATAACATTCACATTTCTACGCAAGCTCTTATTACAAAATACCACATTTCAGTACTTAAATGATAATATATCAAAGATTGGTTAGAGCCCATTCACACAGGGGAAACTTTAGATCCGACTTCAAGTCGCCCCAAATCGCCCCTAGTCGCCTCAAGTCGCGCTGCATGAGAAAATCAATGTAAGTGAATGGAGCCGTCTTAATGCACACTACTGCAGTCGCTCCGACTTAAAAAAAATGTTCCTGTACTACTTCAATCTGACTTCTGGGCGACTGCTAGGCGACCTGTACCCATTGATTTCAATGGAAGTCGCCTCAGAAGTTGGATCCCCTGTCTTAACAGAAGCAACTTTCCAGGAAGAGAACATACATTTCTCAGCAAACCTCTCCCTCCCCCCTTCCTCCCACAGAGCTGATTCTTGTTTGATTGGCCACTGGAATGTCTCCTGTCCTGGAGGCAACTTGAAGTTGCCTTGTAAGTAGCTTCATGTCACGCTGTGATTCATATTTAAGTCGTGTCCAAGTTGCCTCCCAAAGTCGCGCTGGTAGTCGTGTTGCCCCTGTGTGAATGGAGTCTAACTTTAGTGAATAACTCTCCGTGACTAGGGATGAGCCGAACACCCCCCTGTTCGGTTCGCACCAGAACCTTCGAACGGACCGAACGTGCGCACGAACTTTAGAACCCTATTAAATACAATGGACGTGAACGTTCGAAATCTAAAGTGCTAATTATAACGACTAATATGCATGTTATTGTCCTAAAAAGGGTTTGGGGACCCGGGTCCTGCCCGAGGGGACATGTATCAATGTAAAAATAATCTTTTAAAACGGTCGTTTTTCCGGGAGCAGTGATTTTAATGATGCATAAAGTGAAAAAAAAAAATTCCTTCAAATATCGTACCTGGGGGGTGTCTAAAGTATGCCAGTGAAGTGGCACGTGTTTCCCTTGTTTAGAACTGTCCCTGCACAAAATGACATTTCTAAAGGGAAAAAAGCCATTTAAAACTGCTGCGGCTTTAATGTAATGTCTGGTCCCGGCAATATGGATGAAAATCATTGAGAAAAATGGCATGGCTACCCCATCACCCACCCCTACCCCAGCCCATTACCAGCCCCTTTGGGTCTTGTATGGATATTAACGGGAACCCCGCACCCAAAATAAAAAAAGGCCCTATATACTCTGAACAGCAGTATACAGGCGGTGCAAAAAAGACACGGACTGTAGGTTTGTTCTTAAGTACAATCTGTTTGTAATTTGGAACAGGTACATTTTTTAAGTGTAGCTCCAGCCAAAAAATCTATTTTTAAGCTTTTTGGAGAACATAGGGAAGGGTTATCACCCCTGTAACATTTGTTTTGCTGTCTGTGCACCTGTTCAGAACATTTCACCTCACTTTCCATCCCAATGACAAATGTTTTTGGAAAATTTGGGTTTTTTATTGAAACAAGGATTGGTGATAAAGCATCAGTGGAGAGGAGACACCTTTTTTACATATTAACTCTTACAGGAGATAATTTGCCTTTCTAGGGGTAGATTTCCTCTCACTTCCTGTTGTCTCCTTCCGTTTGCAAGTAGGAGTCGTTTGTAAGTTGGATGTTTGAAAGTAGGGGCCTGCCATATATAGTCTGCAGAAATTTGGCCCTTAGGTGTTGGTGTTGCCACAACACTGTAAGCCCTCACAGTTACTCTTGGTGGGTGCTGGAACGCCCTGCTGTCAACTATTATATCAGGAATTGTATTTACATGCCACTGTTGAACAGTGGTAGGAAAAATTGGGCAATTGGTGGTGGTGCTGGTGCCACAACACTGTAAGCCCTCACAGTTACTCTTGGTGGGTGCAGGAATGGGCCCTGCTGTGAAATATTAGATCAAGAATTGTAATTGCATGCCCCCGTTGAACAGGGGCTGAAAAATTGGGCCTTAGGCACTGGTGCTGGTGCCACAACACTGCAACCCCTCACAGATAGTGTACTTATAGCGCAGCAATGAGCCCTGTTGCAAAGTATACACACTGTGTGTATACACACACAAAGTGCACACTGGAGCGGTGCGCTAACAGGACGTGAAAAAAAGTCCTGCTAGCCGCATCTTTGGAGTGGTGAGAGGAGCGGTGTGTTTACCGCTCCTACACCGCTCCTTCCCATTGAAAGCAATGTGAAACCGCGGTAATATCGCAGGCAATGCGCCTCTACAGAGTATTAACCCTTTTTTGGCCGCTAGCGGGGGTAAAAACTGCACCGCTAGCGGCCGAATACCTCCGCAATTCCGACGGTATAGCGCCGCTAAAAATAGCGGTGCTATACCACCACCGCACCCACCGCCCCAGTGTGAAACCAGCCCTAGTGAAACACTGAGGCTGGTTTCACACTGGGCCGGTGGGTGCGGTGGCGGTATAGCGCCGCTATTTTTAGCGGCACTATACCGTCGGAATTGCGGAGGTATTCGGCTGCTAGCGGCCGAAAAAGGGTTAATACCGCCGGCAATGCGCCTCTGCAGAGGCGCATTGCCGGCGGTATTACCGCTGTTTCCCATTGCTTTCAATGGGAAGGAGCGGTGTAGGAGCAGTAAACACACCGTTCCTCTCACCGCTCCAAAGATGCGGCTAGCAGGACTTTTTTTCACGTCCTGTTATCGCACCGCTCCAGTGTGAAAGCCCTCGGGCTTTATAGTGTTTGGGGGTTCTGAGTAATTTTCTAGCAAAAGAATTATGATTTTTGCATGTAGGAGAGGAGTGCCAGAATAGGCCCGGTAAGGAAGTGGTTAAACATGCACAAACAAAATGTCATGTTGAGGCAGCTTTATAATTTGATCAAGACTTATTCTTTAAATGGTTTAACACATACTATAACCAATCCAATTCTTATGCAGTGTACACACGATCGGAATTTCCGACAACAAATGTGAGCTTTTGGTCGGATATTCCGACCATGTGTAGGCTCCATCAGACATTTGCTGTCGGAATTTCCGACAACAAATGTTTGAGAGCAGGTTCTCAATTTTTCAGACAACAAAAGTTCTTGTCGGAAATTCCAATCGTGTGTATCCAATTCTGACGCGCAAAAATCCTACGCATGCTCGGAATCAATTTGACGCATGCTCAGAAACATTGTACTTAATTTTTCTCGTAGTGTTGTACGTCTCCGCGTTCTTGACCTTCGGAATTTCCGAGGAACATTTGTGTGATTGTGTGTATGCAAGACAAGTTTAAGCGAAAATCCGACGGAAAAAAAACCACGGTTTTGTTGTCGGAAATTCCGATCGTGTGTACGTGGCATAAGACTTTGAAAGCGAAAAAAAATCATACAGCAGTTAGAATTCACTCCACTCCAAAACTGTACTAACAATTTATTGGATTAGTCAAGCATATGCTCAACCAAACTTCAATGACCTAAAAAGGTAAAATAAACAGAATAATACTTTACCGAGATTTAAGAATCCTGTAGTTTTGAGAAGCAAAGTCTCAAAGGGACTTCTTTCAACATTCCTACATCTTTCCACCTTTCAAGATCTCCTCACATTCCGGAATCCTCATAGCATCCTTTCTGCCCGAGAGAGAGAGATCCTTTTAGCATTCCCCTATCTGCTACGGGTAGCTACTTTTATCCCACTCAAAAAGTGGGTGTATGGGTGTCACTACTATGTACCATATTTATCGGCGTATAACACGCACTTTTTTCCCCTTAAAATCAGGGGAAAATCGTGGGTGCGTGTTATACGCCGATCCCCCGCTGAAACGAGCAAGAGGAGCCGAGATACACAAAGCCGAAGTAAACTCGGCTTTACTCAGCTCCTCTTGCAGTCCCGCCCATCTTCACTTATTGCGCCGCTGACATACAGAAAGCCTTTCCATGTGGAGAGGAGCGAGCGGGGCCGAGTGTACTTCGGCTAGTCTCGGCTCCTCTCGCAGTCCCGCCCCTGACTGTATGTCAGCGGCGCAATCAGTAGAGATGGGTGGGACTGCGAGAGGAGCCGAGTCTAGCCGAAGTACACTCGGCCTTGCTCGCTCCTCTCCACACGGAAATCTGCGCCAATTTTAAATATCGCAGAGACTGGCAAGGCTGCAAAGGCACTAGGCAATGCTGCAAATGCATTGGGCAAGGCTGCAAAGGCACTGGGCAAGGCTGCAGATGGACACTGGGCAAGGCTGCAATAATGGACACTTGGCAAGGCTGCAAAGGCACTGGGCAAGGCTGCAGATGGACACTGGGCAAGGCTGCAATGATGGACAAGTCTGCATTTAAATGTAAGTTTTTTTCCTTGAACTTCCCTCCTAAAAGTTTTTTTCCTTAAAATTCCCTCCTAAACTTATACGCCGATAAATACGGTAATTGATGATGTAATATGACAATGTGTTTTATATGTTACCATGACAACCAAGTTTGGTGGCCATATTGAATACCTACTATTTTTAACCTCTAGAGGCAGTGTTGTATAAGAAATGATTTCTAATGTTATTTTCATGACCTTCTGCCCTCGGCTTAGTAAGACACCATTAATTGTGTAATGGTTGACAATCATGTGTCAATTTCCCTGGCCATCTTGTCTCCTGTTTAAATATATGGGTTCAGAAAGTCTACCTCACACAATTTAGCTGAGACTTGTGAATACCATAAAAATGAAGTCATAATTCTAACGATAAGCAAAACAGTTATTCATGTACATTCTCACTAATAGAATACCATGTTTGCAACAGTTATCATAATAATCTATATATGTATTTAACGGGTTTTATAATGTTAAAACAGATACATTATAAACACTTTTAATGAAAGAAAAATGATAATTTAAAAAATAAAATACAATAGCTTAATTTGTGAATAAGCCCTCTGGTTTCATTCATGCAAAGAAAACTTCTGTGAGCTCACGTGAAATACGATTCTCTTATCTATATGTAGCACACGGACCTTTTCCTGCCTTCGGCTCGCTTGCAGGTCAAGGCACACCGCGCTATATGCCCGTACCCTCCTGTTTGGGGAGGTTGAGCGGTGTTAACAATTTTGGGTCCTGCAGCAAGGTATCCCAGCAGACTGGTTCTCATCTCCTAGAGTATAGGGACAAGTCTCTATTTTTTCGCAGTAAGGCCAATGTCCACACCACTTTAACTCCAACGCTGAGTTTATTTCACAAGCAAGTTCAAGTTCAGCAGACAGGAAAGGTGGATGAGAGAAAGCACAGCGAGGTTTGAGAGATAGGTCCAGTCACAAACTGGTATGATAGTCGCTACTCGATCCCGAGTAGGTTTAGCTCACCCGGATAGTCCCTTGTAAGAGCGGATCCTAGCAGCCAGAGTGATGCTCGAACGTTCACTTTAGGTTTTCCTTGAGATACGATCGCGAGATCCTCTGCCACAGAATCTTTAAGTCCCAAACTTCTCAGCTGTTGCAACACAAGGACAGGTGCTAGTGGTAGCACGTTGCAAAGCCTGCAATGGATCTTTGAATCCCTCCAGAAGGCCTCTCTTTCACCGTGAAGTCTCACCGGTCCATCAGAAAGGTCCTCCCCCGGTCTCTCCTCTTCTTAGAGCGGGTCCACCCTCTCCCGGGCACCCTGGGATTCTTCTTTTGGAGATAGGCCCAAGCTAAAGGTGCTGGGCCTCATAATGGAGTTGCAGCCCCAGGCTAAAGGTGCCTGAGACCCATGCCCACGCGCACCCCTGGCCTGGAGGGCTGGGTGGCGCGAACCGCTCACACTCCAGACTCCTGACTTCCACACAAAAAGAATGGCATCTGCCCCTTATGTATCCTCTCCCAGCATGCACAGCAGGCCGACCACGCCCACCATTCCACTGCCGAGAGAGGACACCCTAAGGCATAGCAATGTCACCCACGGTTCAACCCTGACCTGATATGGCAGTGCCACCTACAGGCCACAGGGAACTGTGCGTCAGGCTACATCACATAGGCAGAAGCGAGTACTAACAAATCAAAGTGGTCTGAGCCTGGCTACTAGCTCAGACCAACCCCTAAATTTAAGTACATAGCACCCCTGAAAAGTAAAGGGGTGCTACATATACTATGCCTGTAGAATCTCCCCTTATCTTGTTTATTTTACTAAGTGTTCAAACCTTTAATTTATGACCTGGGAAGATGGTCCAGACCAGATTTACACAGTCTCCTTGTAAAACAGAAAAACCTTTTGTAACAATGTCTTTTCATGAGCTATGAACTTAGTTTCAACTTTACAGGGAAAATGGCTTCTCTCATGTTAAATATATATATAAATATGAAAAATATACAATATACGGCCTTATATATAAATTCTTTTAACCTCAATAGTTCTGACAGTCTAGTATGGATTTTAGGGGGGACCCCATGCCATTTTTTTACATTTTGGCATGGGGTTCCCCTTAAAATCTGTACACCCGAAGTGCCTAGTATGGATTGGGGGGAACCCCCATACAGTTTTTTTTTAAATGTTAATGCAGGCATTCTTCTTTATATTCAGCTTTTAGCGGTTGAAAGTTGATGAGTTGATGAAAGTGCTGAACACTGGAACAAAAACACTTAATATGAGTGTTTTTCTTTTTTTTTTTTAAGCTTCTAATTTGCATAAATGTGAAAACGAATTTCTCTAAAATGCTTATAGCCACAGAGGTGAAAGAATACTTGTTTGAAAGTGCTTTTACTGCTCATTCAGAATAGGTACAGTATATACTTTAGTGTATGTGGTCTGAAAGCAGGTTCACTTAAAGCCCAACTCCAATTTTTTTTTTTAATTCTTATAATTTTGGTTAGAGCGCAGAAAAACCTGGAACATTTGTATTGCTACGTGTGTCCCTATTGGTGACATTTTCTGTCACTTTCTATAAACACAGAAAGCGATGGGAAATAGGAATACAATTCTCGTATGGGTGTCACAGGTACAGAAAGTAAATGAAAATCTCATTCTCAAAAACAGACAAAAATTGTAACTCTTCTTCACCTGACCAAAACATAATATATATATATTTTTTTAAATGGGGCTTTAAATGTGGTAAATGTGGCTAATGTACTTAGTTTAACACATATTAATTGTCTCTCTTTAAAGTAAATATTTTTTTTTCAGAACGCAATGGCAGTTTATACATAAGATGTGGTCTAAATATCTGTAATCTGAACATTTATAATGGTTCTCTATAATAAATATATATTATTAATGTAATGTATTGATGTAGCAAGAAATATTTGGCCAGTGATGTCATAGAGATCCCAATGTTAATGTCCATATTTGGTCTATGACATTACCCAGGAGACCCCACCCCTTTATTTATATTTACATAGTTGGTGAGGTTGAAAAAAGACACATGTCCATTAAGTCCAACCTGTGTGTGTGCTTTTATGTCAGTATTGCATTGTATATCCCTGTATGTTAAGGTCGTTTAGGTGCCTATCTAATAGTTTTTTTTTATTATCTATGCTCCCTGCTCCACATTCTTACTGCTCTTACGGTAAAGAACCCTCTACGTAGTTTAAGGTTAAACCACTTCTCTTCTAATTTTAGTGAATGGTCGCGTGTCTTTTTAATTTCCCTTTCGCTGAAAAGTTTTATCCCTATTGTGGGGTCACCAGTATGATATTTGTACATTGAAATCATATCCCCTCTCAAGCGTCTCCTCTCCAAAGTTCAATGCTCATAATCGTTCCTCATAACTAAGGTCCTCCAGTCCCAGCATCCTTCCTGAGGACTGGTGCCCAGAACTGGACGACATACTCCAGGTGTGGCCGGACCAGGGTCTTGTAGAGTGGGGGAATTATCGTTTTACAGTATCTCTGGAGTTAATCCCCTTTTTAATGCATGCCAATATTCTGTTGGCTTTGCTTGCAGCAGCCTGGCATTGCATGCCATTGCTGAGCCTGTCATCTACTAGGACCCCCAGGTCCTTTTCAATCCTAGATTCCCCCAGAGGTTTACCCCCTAGTGAGTAGATTGCATTTGTGTTTTTGCCACCTAAATGCATAATTTTACATTTTCTACATTAAACCTCATTTGCCATGTAGTTGCCCACCCCATTCATTTGTTCAGATCTTCTTGCAAGGTTTCCACATCCTGCAGAGAAATGATTGCCCTGCTTAGCTTAGCATCGTCCGCAAATACCGAGATTGAGCGGTTTATCCCATCCTCCAGGTCGTTTATGAATAAATTAAATAGGATTGGTCCCAGGACAGAACCCTGGGGGACCCCAATTTCCCACACCGGACCATTCCGAGTATATCCCATTTATCACTACACTCTGAACTTGCTCCTGTATCCAGTTTTCAATCCATATGCTCACCCTATGGTCTATGCTGACAGATCTTAGTTTGTACAGTAAACGTTTATGGGGAACTGTATCAAATGCCTTTGCAAAATCCAGATTCACCACGTCTACAAGCCTTCCTTTATCTAGATGGCAGCTCACCTCCTCATAGAAGGTTAATAGATTTAGCAAGAACGATTCTTCATGAATCCATGATGATTTCTACTAATGTTAACAGGTGAAGGTTGTGCTCTAACTAAATAATATGGGAAACCACAAAGACCAACATTGACAGTCCCCAGGTGGTGGTTAATAATGAATAAATAGCGATGTAAATGGTTGAATGGTGATAATAAAAACCTGTGAAGTAAATAGCTTATATGAAAATATAACAAAATGGGTGCTTAGAATAAGTGAAGTAAGCCCACTCAAAAATAACAATAAATGTTCCTCTCAAGGATGTGCAAATGAATAAAAATCCTGTGAAATCTAAACCTGTGCTGGAATATTTATCAAAAGATTCCTAATCGACAGATAATAAAAAAATATATAAATATATTATAAAAAATAAATTGTCAACGTGAGTGTTCAATTGAAAAAATCCTGTGAAGATAAACCAATGCAAAAAGAGTTCTCAACATGAAATCATCAACCACAGAGTCTAAGAGGAAAGGAAATTACAAATAGGTGTAATTTTTGGCAGACCGACACTCAAGGATGGACTCAGGGGGAAGATAACAGTGGGTGCATACATCCAAATTCTAGTGACTTTCAAACACCACAAATCCGCCACCAGAAGTGTGCGCTTACCAGCTGCACAGACCAGATTAGCCCTTGGCTTAAACCCAGCCGGGGCCTTTTGCTAGCGATAATCCCAGGGAAGGTCCTCACCACTAGGGATGAGCTCGGTGTTCGAGTCGAACATACGTTCGACTCGAACATCGGCTGTTCGATCGTTCGACGAAGATCGAACGATTTGGGCCGTTCGCGCCTAATTCGAGTGACGCGAACGGCCCACAATGCACTACGCCATCGCAGTGTCATCCAGGCGCTGTGATTGGCCAAGCATGCACTGTGACCCCGCATGCTTGGCCAATCACAGCGCCGGCAGCGAGGAGAGCAATGATTGGCCACAGGCAGGATGCCTGTGGCCAATTATTGCTGAGGGTGTTTAGTACACGCCCCACACTATAAAAGGCCGCCAGCACGGCGGCCTAGTGTAGTGTGTTCCGGAGCAGGGAAAGAGAAGCATAGGCAGGGACAGTGACATTTATTTTTTCTTGCTTAACCTGGATTCCTTTAGTTTAGGGAAAGAGAAGGATAGGTAGGGAGAGTGTCAGTGTGTTTTACTGTGCGAATCCTTGTTTCTAGGGACAGGGAAGGACAGTGAGGGAAATTCTCCTTGTGCTATAGTGTGCTAAAGCATTGATCATCAATCAGCTTTAAAAAAACATTTTTTCTAGGGACAGAAAACTATAGGTAGGAAGAGTGTCAGTTTCTTTCACTGTGATAATCCTTGTTTCTAGGGACAGGGAAGGACAGTGAGGGAAATTCTCCTTGTGCTATAGTGTGCTAAAGCATTGATCATCAATCAGCTTTAAAAAAACATTTTTTCTAGGGACAGAAAACTATAGGTAGGAAGAGTGTCAGTTTCTTTCACTGTGATAATCCTTGTTTCTAGGGACAGGGAAGGACAGTGAGGGAAATTCTACTTGTGCTATAGTGTGCTAAAGCATTGATCATCAATCAGCTTTAAAAAAACATTTTTTCTAGGGACAGAAAACTATAGGTAGGAAGAGTGTCAGTTTCTTTCACTGTGATAATCCTTGTTTCTAGGGACAGGGAAGGACAGTGAGGGAAATTCTCCTTGTGCTATAGTGTGCTAAAGCATTGATCATCAATCAGCTTTAAAAAAACATTTTTTCTAGGGACAGAAAACTATAGGTAGGAAGAGTGTCAGTTTCTTTCACTGTGATAATCCTTGTTTCTAGGGACAGGGAAGGACAGTGAGGGAAATTCTACTTGTGCTATAGTGTGCTAAAGCATTGATCATCAATCACCTTTAAAAAAACATTTTTTCTAGGGACAGAAAACTATAGGTAGGAAGAGTGTCAGTTTCTTTCACTGTGATAATCCTTGTTTCTAGGGACAGGGAAGGACAGTGAGGGAAATTCTACTTGTGCTATAGTGTGCTAAAGCATTCCTCATCAACCATCTTTGAAATCCTTGTTTTTTGGACAGTCAGGGAAATTGTCGTTGTGCTATTCTGTGCAAAAGCAATCATCCTCAACCATATTTAGAAATCCTTAAGTAAAGGGACAGAGAAGGACACCTGAAGGTAGCCCTTATTGCTTTTTTCCCATCTCCCTGCAGGCCATCTATTAGAATGTCTGGAAGGCAAACAAGGAGAGGCAGACAGTCAGGAGGCAATAAAAGAGGGCAAGCAGGCTCTGTGTCTGGGGGCAACAGTGCTGGTCGTGGACGCGGTGCATTGTCATCAGCACATGGCCATGGGACACGCTTGTCCTTCTTTTCGGCAGCTGGACATGTTGAGCCACATCATGCCGAAGACTTGGTAGAGTGGATGACCAAGCCCTCCTCCTCCTCCTCATCCTCTCTCACCCAGGCTCAGGGTACTGGCAAAGCAGCTGCCAAAGCGTCCTCTTCCCTGGTATCAATGTCAGACTCATCATCAGTCACTCCTTCCCTAGACCCACCATGTCCTCCTCCTGAGGAGTCCCCCGAACTGTTTGAGCACAGTGTTGGGTACATGCTCCAGGAGGATGCCCAGCGTTTCGAAGGGTCTGATGATGAAACCCAGCTACAGGAAGGCAGTAGCGTGAGAGCAGACAGAGGGGATGCTCAAGAAGGACACCAATCTGGCAGTCATGTTCCAGCAGCTGCAGCATACTGCCAGATTGGCTGCAGTGATGAGAAGGGAGGGGATGATGAGGTCACTGACTCCACGTGGGTGCCTAATAGGAGAGAGGAGGAGGAGGAGGATGAGGAGGAGGCACATCTCCAACGAGGCAGGATGCCCTTTGGTGGCCAGCGTAAGGGCAGTACACCGACGGAATCACACCGCAGAGCTCCGCCTGTGCAGGGCGCTGCCTCTGCCCGTCATTCAAAAAGTTCTTTGGTGTGGGCCTTTTTTGAGGCTAGTGCATCAGATCGCACAGCTGCTGTTTGCAACATATGTCTCAAGCGTATATCGCGTGGCCAAAACATCAGCCGCTTGGGTACCACATGCCTGACCAGACATATGTTGACCTGCCATGCAGCTCGTTGGCAAGCCTACCTCAAAGACCCACACCAAAGAACAAAGCGGACCTCTCCTTGCACCGCATCAGCTGGGATCTCCAACCCCACTATAACTTCAGTCCTCTCTGAAACATGCACTGAGAGGAATGAAGGTGTAGAATTAGGTGTGTCACAGCCAAGTACTTGCGGCCACTCTGCTAGTAGTACACCGACGTCCGATTCTAGCAGGCAAATTTCCCTGCCCCAGCTGCTGGACCGTCGAAAGAAGTTCACTCCCAGCCATCCACATGCCCAGCGGTTGAATGCTAGCTTGGCTAAATTGCTAGCGCTTCAACTGCTGCCTTTTCAGTTGGTAGACTCGGCCCCCTTCCGTGAGTTTGTGCAATGTGCGGTTCCTCAGTGGCAGGTTCCCAAACGCCACTTTTTCTCACGGAAGGCTATTCCGGCTCTCTACCGGCATGTGGAAGGCAATGTCTTGGCCTCGCTGGACAGGGCGGTCAGCGGTAAGGTGCATATTACCGCTGACTCATGGTCCAGCAGGCATGGACAGGGACGTTACCTTTCTTTCACGGCCCATTGGGTCACTCTTTTGGCAGCTGGGAAGGATGCAGGACAAGGTGCAGTAGTGTTGGAGGTTGTTCCACCGCCACGCCTCCAAAATGCTACTACTGGTTGTGACACACCTCTCTCCTTCACCCCCTCCTCTTCTTCTTCCTCCATGGCCTCTTCCTGTGCTTTGTCCTCTGAACCAGCGGTGCTCCGTAGCCGTTCAAGGGGCTACGCAAGTACGCAGGCAAAAAGATGCCATGCCGTGCTTGCGCTGGTGTGTTTGGGGGACAGAAGCCACACTGGGGCAGAGGTCCTGTCTGCTCTGCAGGGCCAGGCCGAGAGGTGGTTGACGCCACGCCAGCTTAAGCCAGGAATGGTGGTTTGCGACAATGGCACCAACCTCCTCTCCGCCCTCCGACAGGGACAACTGACCCATGTGCCCTGTGTGGCTCACGTCCTTAACCTGGTGGTGCAGCGGTTCTTGGGCAGGTACCCGGGCTTACAGGATGTCCTGAGGCAGGCCAGGAAAGTCTGTGTGCATTTCCGCAGATCTTATAATGCCAGTGCTCGCCTGGCTGAGCTGCAAAAGGAGTTGAACCTGCCCAAGAACCGCCTTATATGTGACATGCCCACCAGGTGGAACTCAAAGTGGGCCATGCTGCAGTGGCTGCACACGCAGCAGAGGGCCATCAATGAGTACCTGTGCGACTACGGCACCAGGACAGGGTCAGGGGAGCTTGGTTTTTTTTCTCCACGCCAGTGGGGCATGATCAGGGATGCATGCACTGTCCTGGCACCATTTGAGGAGGCCACGAGGATGGTGAGCAGTGACAGTGCATGCATCAGTGACACTGTACCTCTTGTCCACCTGTTGGAGCACACGCTGCGTGGAATAATGGACAGGGCACTTGAGGCAGAACAGAGGCAGGAAGAGGAGGACTTCCTTGCCTCTCAAGGCCCCCTTTACCCAGACAGTGTTCCTTTTGTCCCACCCATCGCACAGGAAGAGGAGGAGGAGGAGGAGGAGGAGGATTGTGTCAGCATGGAGGTGGAGGCTGGCACTCAGCATCATCAGCAGCAGTCTTTTAGGGATGATTTACAGTCCCAAGAAACCAGTGGACTTGTACGTGGCTGGGAGGAGGTGGCTGCGGATCATGTCGTCCTTAGTGACCCAGAGGACTCCGGAGCGAATGCCTCAGCAAACCTACGCTGCATGGCCTCCCTGATCCTGCAAAGTCTGCGGAAGGATCCTCGTATTCTTCGGATCAAGGAGAGGGACCATTACTGGCTGGCCACTCTCCTTGATCCACGGTACAAGGGTAAGGTTGCGGACCTTATGTTACCGTCGCAGAGGGAGCAGAGGATGAGACAACTCCGGGAGGCCTTGCAGAAAGGTCTGTGCAACGCGTTCCCAGAGACTGGGAGGTTACAAACTCCTGGTCCTGGACAACGAGTTGCTGAGGCTTCGGCCAGTCAAAGAAGGAGCGGTGGGGAAGGTGGCCGTCTGACCGATGCGTTCAGACAATTCTTTAGTCCGCAGCCCCAAAGTATGATCGGTTCTAGCAACCATCGCCAGCGTCTGATAAACATGGTGCAGGAATATCTAGGGGCAAGGTCAGACTTGGACACCTTCCCCACCGAAAATCCTCTGGCTTACTGGGTCTTGAGGATGGATCACTGGCCAGAGCTTGCACAGTATGCAATTGAGCTACTGGCCTGTCCTGCATCCAGCGTTCTTTTGGAACGCACATTCAGTGCTGCTGGAGGATTTGTCACGGATCACAGGGTGCGCCTGTCCACCGACTCGGTTGATCGACTGACTTTCATCAAGATGAACCAGTCTTGGATCACCACCAGCTACCACACACCTGATGCTGATATAACAGACTAATTGATTTTAACATGTCACATCCCTTCAAGACTGATGCTGATGCTGAGTGCCTGTGCTGTTATGTTGACTGGCTATCCTCCTCCTCCGAGTCCTCAATGATACGATTGATGATGATAGCTTGGAAGATCATTTTTGTTTATGGGTGCCGCCACCAGTGGCTAAGGCCCAATTTTTCAGCCCCTGTTTTACAGGGGCGTGTAATTACAATTTTTTTAGCAATAATTTGCCATAGGGCTCATTGCTGTGCTCCAAGTACAGTATCTGTGAGGGGTTGGAGTGTTGTGGCACCAGTGCCTAAGGCCCAATTTTTCAGCCCCTGTTTAACAGGGGCGTGTCATTACAATTTTTGAAGCAATACTTTGCAACAGGGCTCATTGCTGTGCTCCAAGTACAGTATCTGTGAGGGGTTGTAGTGTTGTGCCACCAGTGCCTAAGGCCCAATTTTTCAGCCCCTGTTCAACAGGGGCATGTAATTACAATTCTTGATCTAATAATTCACAGCAGGGCCCATTCCTGCACCCACCAAGAGTAACTCTGAGGGCTTACAGTGTTGTGGCAACACCACCACCACCACCACCACCACGAAAGGCCCAATTTTTCAGCCCCTGTTCAACAGGGGCATGCAATTACAATTCTTGATCTAATAATTCACAGCAGGGCCCATTGCTGCACCCACCAAGAGTAACTGTCAGGGCTTACAGTGTTGTGGCACCAGCACCACCATCAAAGGCCCAATTTTTACTACCACTGTTCAACAATTATATGTAATTAAAATTCCTGATATAATAGTTGACAGCAGGGCATTCCAGCACCAACCAAGAGTAACTGTGAGTGCTTACAGTGTTGTGCCAACACCAACAACTAAGGGGCCTATTTCTGCAGAGTATATACGGCAGGTCCCTACTTTCAAACATCCAACTTACAAACGACTCCTACTTGCAAACGCAAGAAGACAACAGGAAGTGAGAGGAAATCTACCCCTTGGAAGGAAAATTCTCTCCTGTAAGAATTAATATGGGAGAAAGGTGTCTCCTCTGTACTGATGCTTTATCAGCAATCCTTGTTTCAAGAAATACACCACATTTCAAAAACAGTTGTCATTGGGACGGAAAGTGAGGTGAAATGTTCTGAACAGGGGCACAGACAGCAAAACAAATGTTACAGGGGTGATAACCCTTACCTATGTTTTCCAAAAAGTTTAAAAATAGATTTTTGGGCTGGAGCTACACTTAAACAATGTACCTGTTCAAAATTACAAACAGATTCTACATAAGAACAAACCTACAGTCCCTGTCTTGTATGCACCGCCTGTATACGGCTGTTCAGAGTATATAGGGCCTTTTTTATTTTATGTGCGGGGTTCCCCTTAATATCCATACAAGACCCAAAGGGGCTGGTAATGGGCTGGGGTAGGGGGTGATGGGGTAGCTATGCCATTTTTCTTAAAGATTTTCATCCATATTACCGGGACCAGACATTACATTAAAGCCGCAAGCAGTTTTAAATGGCTTTTTTTTCCTTTAGAAGTGTCATTTTGTGCAGGGACAGTTCTAAACACGGGAAACACGTGGCACTTCACAGGCATACTTTAGACACCCCCCAGGTACGATATTTAAAGGAATATTTGACTTTTTTTTTTTCACTTTATGCATCATTAAAATGACTGCTCCCGAAAAACGACCGTTTTTAAAACTTCTTTTTGCATTGATACATGTCCCCTGGTGCAGAACCCGGGCTCCCAAACCCTTTTTAGGACAATAACATGCATAATAGTTGTTATAATTAGCACTTTAGAATTCGAACGTTCGCATCCATTGTATTTAATAGGGTTCTAATGTTCGTACGAACTTTCGGTCCGTTCGCGGGTTCTGGTGCGAACCGAACCCGGGGGTGTTCGGCTCATCACTACTCACCACTCCACCGGAAGGCTGTGCATGTGGGGTCACTGCTGGACAAGAGGTTTCCAGCAGCTGGATGATGACTCAAGGCAGGCGATGTGTCTCAAAAAAACAAACATACAGATGCTCCATAGGTAAAACCCGAGTAGGTATGTTTATTTAAATGGCTAAAAACGTACGCCAAAGGCATAATACAAAAACAGTAAAGTCAAGGTAAAAAATTGCAGCTGTAAGAATAGGATATTTCTCAACATTATAAACAACAAAATGAAAAATTCATGTATATCAATTGATCCCAAGGGTTACATATGGCTCATTTAGCATCTTTATTAATAACCAAAAATAGTGTGCTTATTTGACCTTAAATACTATTCACTGAGGTGTAAAGAAAATGATGATCTTGTTGTCACGTTATGTGCATGTCAGCTACTGAAGCAAATCAATTTAAAGTCACAAATTTATAACTGTGATGTTGTACTCCATAACGTTTTCTGAGAAAATGGAAAAATGATGTACAGTACATGTAAAGTTGTGACTTATGTTAGTGCACTGTGCTATATAAGCATGAACTGGAAATAGGAAAGCAAATAGAATAAGTAGTTCCAATATTGTTTAAAGGGGTTGTAAAGGTTCAATTTTTTTTTTATATAAACACAACAAACACCACTATACTTAGAGGTAAATATGTTTTTTTTTTAATTGCACGACTATACTTCCTGCTCTGTGCAAGGGCTTTGCACAGAGCAGCCCCGATCCTCCTCTTCTGGGGTGCCCTGCCGGTGCTCCTGGCCCTTCCTCTTCATTGGGTGCCCCCACGGAGAGCCGCCTTCCATGGGGGCACCTGTGCAGAAGCACTCCTGAGTCCCGCTGTTATGCCCATTGACACAGACAGTGGGAACTGGCCCCGCCCCCGCTCCCATTTCACTGGATTTGATTGACAGCAGTGGGAGCCAATGGCTCCTGCTGCTATCAATCTATCCAATGAGGACAGAGACAGCGGCTGGAACTGCTGTGCTTGTGCACGTCGCTGGAACGGATGGGCTCAGGTAAGAAAAAGTGGGGGGGGGGCTCTGGGGGCAGCTGCAGCATAGAAGGTTTTTCACCTTAATGCATAGAATGCATAAAGGTGAGAAACCATGAGACTCTACAATCCCTCTAGAGTATAGTTTGATTGATTGATTGATTGATATATATATATATATATATATCAATCAATCAATCAATCAATAAATCAGCCCTCAAGTTTTCCACCCGCCTACTTGCATTTTGCAAGTGGAAAATGAGGGCTTAAGAGCTGGGCTTCCTGGGAGTGAAGGGTGAGCACCGCATGCGGGGTTGATCGGGAGCCGTTCTCCCTGCAATCGCCCGGGGGGAAGAGAGCATGGAGGAAGAGGAGAGCCGAGGGATCACAGAGCAGGATAGCACGTGGTTACAGCTTACATTACAATTGTCTCTGCTCTGCTCGACACAGCCCCGCCTCCTCCTGACCTGCGCATGTGATAGACAGAATGCTGGTCCAATGCTGGGATGTGTTCTGTCTATCCCAGGCATGAGGTTAGAAGGAGGCGGGGCTGTGTGGAGCAGATCGGAGACAATTGTAATGTAAGCTGTAACAGCTTGCTATCCTGCTCTGTGATCCCGGTGCTCTCCTCTTCCTCCAGTCATGCATTCCTCTGCCCAGGCGAGGCTGCAATAGTGGACACAGTGAGGCTGCAATGGGAACAGTGTGGCTGCAATGGTGGGCACAGTGAGGCTGCAATGGGCACAGTGTGGCTGCAATGGTGGGCACAGTGTGGCTGAAATGGTGGGCACACTGAGGCTGCAATGGTGAGCACAGTGTGGCTGCAATGGTGAGCACAGTGTGGCTGCAATGGTGAGCACAGTGTGGCTGCAATGGTGGCCACAGTGAGGCTGAAATGGTGGCCACAGTGTGGCTGCAATGGTGAGCACAGTGTGGCTGCAATGGTGGGCACAGTGAGGCTGCAATGGTGGGCACAGTGAGGCTGCAATGGTGGGCACAGTGAGGCTGCAATGGTGGGCACAGTGAGGCTGCAATGGGCACAGTGAGGCTGCAATAGTGGGCATAGTGAGGCTGCAATTTACACAGTGTGGCTGCAATAGTGGAAACAGTGAGGTTGCAATGGGCACAGTGAGGTTGCAATGGGCACAGTGAGGCTGCAATAGTGGGCACAGTGTGGCTGCAATGGTGGGCACAGTGTGGCTGCAATGGTGGGCACAGTGAGGCTGCAATAGTGGGCACAGTGAGGCTGCAATTGTGGGCAAGGTGAGGCTGCAATGGTGGGCACAGTGTGGCTGCAATGGTGGGCACAGTGTGACTGCAATGGTGGGCACAGTGAGGCTGCAATGGTGGGCACAGTGAGGCTGCAATGGTGGGCACAGTGAAGCTGAAATGGTGGGCACAGTGAGCCTGCAATAGTGGGCACAGCGAGGCTGAAATGGTGGGCACAGTGCGGCTGCAATGGTGGGCACAGTATGGCTGCAATGGTGGGAACAGTGCGGCTGCAATGGTGGGCACAGTGCGGCTGCAATGGTGGGAACAGTGCAGCTGCAATGGTAGGCACATTGAGGCTGCAATGGTGGGCACACGTGAGGATGCAATGGTGGGGACAGGTGAGGCTGCAATGGTGGGGACAGTGCATCTGCAATGGTGGGCACAGTGCAGCTGCACTGATAAAGTTGTTAATTATTTTTGTAACTTAATTTTGCTTAAAACATTTAAGTGTCATTTTATGAGATAATTTATGAGGGCGTGTTTAGGGGCGTAATTAGGGGCGGGGCAGGGTAGGGGTTGGGTGGGGCAACTGGTGGCGATTAATCTTTGAGGCCTGGCTAGTAGCTCAGGACTTTAAATTTTGAGCCCTGTGTATATATAGTCATTTCTGTTTTTGTATCATTATTGTGATAGTTTACAAAGACAAAGAACAAAATGCCAGTAGTTTACATTTTCTTTCTGGCTTCTCCTTTTTTGTAAAATATTGCATTGGAACCTCCCAAAAGTCCCCAAAAATACATACCAGACCCTTAAGGGCCAACGTCTGTAAATGATCATCTCAAAATTTAGGTTCATGCACACATTAAAGAGATTGTAAAAGTCGAAGGTTCTCTATCTTAATGCAAACTATTCATTAAGATAAAAAGCCTTATGTGTGTAGCAGTCCAATCAGCTCCCCTAATACTTACTGGGCCCATCTCTATCCAGCAATGTTGCACGAGTGTCTCGGCTGCCTGGGACACCCCTCCTCATTGGCTGAGACAGCGGCGCCATTGTCTCCCGCTGCTGTCAATCAAAATTAGCCAATCAGGAGTGAAAGGGGCAAAAAAAAGCGACCTTACAATCATTTAAGGATATGACGCCTGCAGTGGCGGCTTGTGCTCAATATTTTGAGGTAGGTGGCAAGCCGGGAGGAGGAGCAGGAAGACATTAGGGAATATTAATTCGCTAATGTCACGCAACTGGGTGACCCTCCGCCCCGAGCCCACCCTTTTTTGAAGCCAATTAGAGCCTCAGGCTCTAATCACATGCTTAAAAAAAAAAAACACCTGTTGAAATCCATGCGTCCAGCGCCCTGCAAGTAGATTAGGGGTCGGGGGTGTGTGGATCAGGGGGGCAGCCGCCACTGGATGCCTGGGTATTTTGCTTATATGTATGATAGTCTCACACTGGTTGAAGCACTCTCAGGACTTGAGGAGCGAGTAAAATGGTACAATTTATTTACGGTCTGGTATAAAGGTGCAGCCCACCTTTATTTATATACAATATATGCAGAGTATATATATTTGATTTTCATACATCATGGGACACAGAGTTAGGCTAAAATTCATTACCTGCTGGGTTATACTTCATCTCCCGGTGAATGGACACTGGTAGACCAAAGGTCTTTAGACAGGAAGTGATCCCTTATATAACCCCTCCCATACAGGAAGTACCTCAGTAGTAGCCTCACTCCAGATGTGAGACTTTCTAGCCTCCATCGATATAAAAGACGCGTATTTACACGTACCTATCTTTCAGCCTCATCAGAGGTTGCTACGATTTGTGGCTGGATCATAAATACCGAAAATTCAACCTTGAGACCAGCTCAAAGTCAAAAGTGTTTAGGGCTGATCCCAGATACGGTCCAAGCAAGGGTATTTTTGCCACCCTTAAGGATCTGTGTCCTGAAGGATCAGGTGCGTCAAATAAGGGGCACCAGACAACCCTCCATTTGGCTCTGTATGAGCCTTCTAGTAAGCATGATGTCCTCCTTCGAGGCAGTGCCCTATGCCCAGTTCCATTCCTGGCCTATACAACAAGACATCTTGTTGGCTTGGAACAGAAGAGGACAAGCCCTGGATTATCCAATGTTCTTATCTCCTCGGGAATGCTTAAGCCTGAACTGGTGTCTGCAGAATCAGAACCTGCGAAAGGGAAAATCCTTCCTCCCGGTAACTTGGAGAGTACTGATTACAGATGCCAGTCTCTCAGGCTGGGGAGCGACCCTAGAGGGGCTCACAGCGCAGGGGAAAAGGTCAAGGACAAAACAGATCCTGCCCATCAACATCCTAAAATTACGGGCTGTACATCTGGCCCTGCGGTCCTGGACGGTGGAGCTTCAGGACTGCCCTATCAGGGTTCAGTCTGCCAATGCCACTGCAGTGGCCTATTTAAACCACCAAGGCGGTACCAGGAGTCATTCAGCTCTGAAGGAGGTGATCCACATACTAACCTAGGCAGAGGGACATGTGCAGATTCTATCGGCAGTCCATATCCTGGGAGTAGAGAACTGGCAGGCAGATTATCTCAGCTGCCAGCAGATCTGCCCGGGGGAATGGTCCCTACAGGGGTGTTCCAGGAAATTTCCCAACGTTGGGGATGGCCAGAGGTCAGGACACAAACTGGCATCCAGGTTCAACAACAAGCTACAGCAGTTTGTGTCCCGATCAAGAGATCCTCTGGCAATCAGAGCAGATCCTCTGGTAGTTCCATGGAGCCAGTACTCCCTGATTTATGCTTTCTCTCTGATCCCTCTCCTTCCACATTTGTTGCACAGGATTCGGAGAGAGAGAGAGGGTTTCAGTCATTCTGGTGGCACCAGCCTCTCCCAGAAGGCCCTGGTTCCCGGAGATTTTGTGACTGACAATAGACGGGCCATGGACGCTTCCACATCACCACGATCTACTGTCTCAGGGTCCTATATTCCACCCCAATTTAGAGTCTCTAAATTTGACGGCATAGTTATTGAAGTTAAAGAACTGTGGCATCTCAGGACCATTGGTGTCTACCCTAGTGAATGCTAGAAAAGCTGTCACTAGGAAGATCTATCATAAGGTCTAAAAAGGCTTATATTGCTTGGTGTGAAGCCAAAAAATGCCATCCTCGGAAATACGTGATTGGGAGAATTATCTCTTTTCTACAGTCAGCTGTGGAAATCAGATTGGCTTTGAGTACAATCAGAGGTCAGGTTTTGGCCCTGACGGTATTCTTTCAAAGGCCTTTAGCCTCCCATTCACTGGTCCGAACATTTATGCAGGGGGAAACTTGTTTGCTTCCCCCCATTAGGTCACCTATGTGTCCATAGGACTTGAACTTGGTGCTGTCTGTGTTACAGAAACAATCATTTGAACCTATCAAGGTAATTCCATTAGACTTGCTGTCATGCATGCTAGCCTTCCTGATGGCTAGAAGGGTGTCGGAGTTTGCGGCCCTTTCGTGCACGGAACCATACTTGATCCTTCACCATGACAGGGTCGTGTTATGACCTGTTCCATTCTTTTTGCCAAAGTGGTGTCAGCCTTCCATTTAAATCAGGACATTATTTTGCCTTCTTTTTTCGGCCTCGTTTGGCGGAAGAAAGATGACTGCATTCCTTGGACGTTGTCTGGGCAGTCAAGGTTTATTTGTCTAGATCTGCAGAGACCCGAGGATCAGACTCCTTTTTTGTTTTACCAAAGGACCCAAGAAGGGGCAGGCAGCTTCCAAGGCTTACATTGCCAATTGGGTTAGTCAATTGGTCATTCAGGCCTACGGTCTGAAACGTAAAGCTCCTCCCTTTAGGGTGAGAGCTCATTCTACCAGGAATGTAGAAACCTCCTGGGCTTTCCGCCATCAGGTATCTGTGGCTCAGATTTGTAAGGCTGCTACCTTGTCTTCAGTGCATACATTCACAAAATTTTATCAAGTGGATGTTCGAGCAGCCGAAAATTTGGCTTTCGACCGCAGTGTACTGCGAGCTGCCGTATAAGGTCTGATGGCTATTGTTTGGCAGGGTGTCTCCCTTCAAGGCTATTGCCCGTTTGACATCCCAGCAGGTAATGAATATGTCAAGGTCACCTGTGGCCAGGTGACAGATGCACACCGTAGGGGGACAGGAGTGCACCGCGAGGTAGTGAACCCTATGGCTGGCTTCTGCGGATAGGAAACTGGGTGGTTGTGGAAAGCGGGACCAGAGGAGCACAACCGGGATCCTAACGGAAGCTAGAGCCAAGATTCCCCAGGGCGCGGAGTCTAAGACCCAGCAGGTCTTCTCCAGGGCCTCTAGTGGTGAGGATGTTATGCTGCAGGCTGGGACCAGGTCGCGGCCCCTGGAGTTTCCTAGCTCACGCCCCGTAGGATAAGGGGAAAAGAGGGGAAGCAGCAGCACAAGATATGAGAGAACCGAATAACAAGCTGAAGGTCAGGGGCCACAAGCAGACAAGGATAACGAAAGAACGAGCCGAAGGTCAAGGGTCACGAGCAGACAGGGATAGTCGGGGACAAGCCAATAACGTAACAGAGAGACAGACGTAGCACACGGCAGGCAGGAACCCAAACACACAATGCCTAACAAACACGTTGATCAGCCAAGCAGGCTTGCAGTGCACAGGTTAATATAGTGTTCTGTGATAGGGCCTGGGGTGGAGTCTGGCTGGGAGGAGATTATAAAGGAAGCCAGGTGAAGGAGGTCTGGTCTCTAAGATTAACACATGAGGAGGAAAGGTAAGATGGCAGACAGACATTAATGCATATCCATGACAGAATATTAGCCTAACTCTGTGTCCCATGATGTATGAAAAAAAAAAATAGTATTTTTTCGTCATACTTACCTGTAAAATCCCTTTCTTTGAGTACATCATCGGACACAGAGATCCCTCCCCTCTTTTTGATGATTCAGTGCTTGCTACAAGACTTAAGTACTTCCTGTATGGGAGGGGTTATATAGGGGATCACTTCCTGTCTAAAGACCTTTGGTCTACCAATGTCCATTTACCTGGAGATGAAGTATAACCCAGCAAGTAATGAATATTAGCCTAACTCTGTGTTCCATGATGTACTCAAAGAAAAGGATTTTACAGGTATGAAGCAAAAATCCTATTATTCTAAAATTCTGAAAAATCTGTAGCAAAGTCCATACTTGCAACAAACAGTGGACTTGGCTTTGAGGGAGTAGTAGTACCGAAACGCACACTCTTTTCTTTAGAGCCAGAAGATCAGAGTTCCTATATAGAGGATTGGGTAGGGTAAGCTCTTCAAGACACCAGCTGGTATCCCCTTTACACAGACCCACAGCTGACTCTCTCTCTAGCACCAGAGGAGTGTCAGTAGCCCAAAAGTCTCTAAAATCTCTCATAACCGTCTGTACTCACAGGCCCGAGAACAGCTGGTAGTATCCTTCCAACTTCTAAGCGACAACTTTCTCCAGTGATACCAGACCAGATCTTCAGCAGACAGTCCCTTAGTCAGCTCTCTGAGGTCCCAGCTTCCAGGCCTTTAGGTCACCCACCTGAGGCCTCACAGACAGCAAGCATGTGGTGGCTTTGCCCTGGAGGGCAGCAAGTTCTTCAGGCTGGACTGATCCTCTCCAGGAAAAGACCCAGAGCTTGGCGTGCTTAGAGAATATATACAGTTACCCAGCATGTCATCAAGGGCCTGCTCCCTGGAATTGGCCAGGGCTGTATACATATTATGGTCCAGAAGGTTCTCACAGCTTTTCTGGACAGGAGAGGTAGTAAACAGACAAGCAGCAGCTGAGAACACTGTGCAGACCTAACTAGTCAATGGCAGTTGCACTGGATACAGTGAGCAACTAAATTTACCTAACACAGCAACTGCAATCACCCTATATACAGTGTGAACAGATAAATTTACCTATCAAAAACACAGTTCCACAAAACACTGTGAGCCAACATTAAATCTATCTAATCCTAGCACCTATCTAGGAGTGTGCTATTTGTGGTTCCATCTTAATCATTAAAGGGGTTGTAAACCCTTGTGTTTTTTCACCTTAATGCATCCTATGCATTAAGGTGAAAAAACACATGGCTGTGTCCAACCAAACCATTCATCTACTTTCTTATTCTAAAAACCGAAAAAAAAAAAATTAAATTCATCATGAAAAGAAAGCATTGAGAGAACACTTGATCTCTAAAATTATGGCAATCTATAGCTTACTAGGGATGAGCCGAACACCCCCGGGTTCGGTTCGCACCAGAACCTTCGAACGGACCGAAAGTTCGCGCGAATTTTCGAACCCTATTCGTTATAATGGACGCGAACGTTCGAAATCAAAATTGCTAATTACAACGGCCAATATGCATGTTAATGTTATAAAACAGGTTTGGGGACCCGGGTCCTGCCCCAGGGGACATATATCAATGCAAAAATAAATTTTAAAAACTAAAGTTTTTTTGGGAGCAGTCATTTTAATGATGCATAAAGTGAAAAAAAAAAAGTGAAATTTTCCTTTAAATATGGTACCTGGGGGGTGTCTAAAGTATGCCTGTGAAGTGGCATGTGTTTCCCGTGTTTAGGACTGTCCTTGCACAAAATGACATTTGTAAAGGAAAAAAAGAAGCCATTTAAAACCACTTGCGGCTTTAATGTCATGTCTTGTCCTGGCCGCCATATGGCTGAAAATCCTTGAGAAAAATGGCATGGCTACCCCATCACCCCCCCCCCACCCCAGCCCCTTTGGGTCTTGTATGGATACTAAGGGGGACCCCGCACCCAAAATAAAACCCTATACCTACAACCCTATATACTCTGAACAGCAGTATATAGGTGGTGCAAACAAGACATGGACTGTAGGTTTGTTCTTAAGTAGAATCTGAACAGGTACATTATGAAGTGTAGCTACATCCCAAAAAAATCAATTTTTAAGCTTTTTGGAGAACATAGGGAGGGGTTATCACCCCTGTAACATTTGCTGTCTTTGCACATCTGTTCAGAACATGTCACCTCACTTTCCGTCCCAATGACAAATGTTTTTGGAAAAGTGGGGTTTTAATTGAAACAAGGATTGGTGATAAAGCATCAGTAGAGAGGAGATACCTTTTTCCCAAATTAAATCTAACAGGATAGAATTTTCCTTCCTAGGGGTAGATTTCCTCTCACTTCCTGTTTTCTCTTGCCGTTTGCAAGTAGGAGTCGTTTGTAAGTTGGATGTTTGAAAGTAGGGGCCTGCCGTATATACTCTGCAGAAATTTGCCCTATTAGATGTTGGTGTAGCCACAAGACTGGTGGGCACAGGAATGGGCCCTGCTGTGAGTTAATAGATCAAGATTTGTACTTGCATGCACCTGTTGAACCGGGCAGAAAAATTGGGCCTTTGGTGGTGGTGGTGGTGGACGGTGTTGCCACAAGACTGTAAGCCCTCACAGTTACTCTTGGTGGGTGCAGGAATGGGCCCTGCTGTGAGTTATTAGATCAAGATTTGTAATTGCATGCACCTGTTGAACAGGGCAGAAAAATTGGGCCTTTGGTGGTGGTGGTGGACGGTGTTGCCACAAGACTGTAGGCCCTCATAGTTACTCTTGGTGGGCGCAGGAATGGGCCCTGCTGTGAACTATTAGATCAAGATTTGTAATTACACGCCCCTGTTAAACAGGGGCTGAAAAATTGTGCCTTAGGCATTGGTGCTGGTGCCACAACACTGCAACCCCTCACAGATACTGTACTTGGAGCACAGCAGTCACACCTGTTGCGAAGCATCTTTTTAAAAAATTGTAATTACACGCCCCTGTTATACAGGGGCTGAAAAATTGTGCCTTAGGCACTGGTGCTGGTGCCACAACACTGCAACCCCTCACAGATACTGTACTCTGAGCACAGCAATGAGACCTGTTGCAAAGCATTGCCTAAAAATTGTAATTACACGCCCCAACAGGGGCTGAAAAATTGTGCCTTAGGCACTGGTGCTGGTGCCACAACACTGCAACCCCTCACAGATACTGTACTCTGAGCACAGCAGTCACACCTGTTGCGAAGCATCTTTTTAAAAAAATTTAATTACACGCCCCTGTTATACAGGGGCTGAAAAATTGTGCCTTAGGCACTGGTGCTGGTGCCACAACACTGCAACCCCTCACAGATACTGTACTCTGAGCACAGCAATGAGACCTGTTGCAAAGCATTGCCTAAAAATTGTAATTACACGCCCCAACAGGGGCTGAAAAATTGTGCCTTAGGCACTGGTGCTGGTGCCACAACACTGCAACCCCTCACAGATACTGTACTCTGAGCACAGCAGTCACACCTGTTGCGAAGCATCTTTTTAAAAAATTGTAATTACACGCCCCTGTTATACAGGGGCTGAAAAATTGTGCCTTAGGCACTGGTGTGGTGGCATGGATCATTGAGGAGGAGGAAGAGGATAGTCAGTGAACATAACAGGACAGTCACTCAGCATCAGCATAGGCAGTCTTGAAGGGATGTGACATTATAAATTATTCCGTTATATCCGCTTCAGGTGTCTGGTAGCTGGTGGTGATCCAAGACTGATTCATTTTTATGAAGGTCAGTCGATCAACCGAGTCGGTGGACAGGCGCACCCTATGATCGGTGACAAATCCTCCAGCAGCACTGAATGTGCGTTCGGAAAGAACGCTGGATGCAGGACAGGCCAGTAGCTCAATTGCATACTGTGCAAGCTCTGGCCAGTGATCCATCCTCAGGACCCAGTAAGCCAGAGGATTTTCGGTGGGAAAGGTGTCCAAGTCTGACCTTGCCCCTAGGTATTCCTGCACCATGTATATCAGACGCTGGCGATGGTTGCTGGAACCGATCATACCTTGGGGCTGCGGACTAAAAAATTGTCTGAACGCATCGGTCAGACGTCCACCTTCCCCACCGCTCCTTCTGCTACTGACCGAAGCCTCAGCAACTTGTCGTCCAGGACCAGGAGTTTGTAACCTCCCAGTTTCTGGGAACGCGTTGCACAGACCTTTCTGCAAGGCCTCCCTGAGATGTCTCATCCTCTGCTCCCTCTGCGACGGCAAGATAAGGTCCGCAACCTTACCCTTGTACCGTGGATCAAGGAGAGTGGCCAGCCAGTAATGGTCACTCTCCTTGATCCGAAGAACACGAGGATCCTTCCGCAGGCTTTGCAGGATCAGGGAGGCCATGCAGCGTAGGTTAGCTGAGGCATTCGGTCCGGAGTCTTCTGGGTCACTGAGGATGACATGATCGCCAGCCACCTCCTCCCAGCCACGTACAAGTCCACTGGTTTGTTGGGACTGTACATCATCCCTAAAAGACTGCTGCTGCTGATGCTGAGTGCCAGGCTCCACCTCCATGCTCACACAATCCTCCTCCTCCTCCTCCTCCTCCTCCTCTTCCTGTGTGATGGGTGGGACAGAAGGAACATTGTCTGGATAAAGGGGGCCTTGAGAGACAAGGAAGTCCTCCTCTTCCTGCCTCTGTTCTGCCTCAAGTGCCCTGTCCATTATCCCACGCAGCGTATGCTCCAACAGGTGGACAAGAGGTACAGTATCACTGATGCATGCACTGTCACTGCTCACCATCCTCGTGGCCTCCTCAAATGGTGAGAGGACAGTGCATGCATCCCTGATCATGCTCCACTGGCGTGGGGAAAAAAAGCCAAGCTCCCCTGACCCTGTCCTGGTGCCGTAGTCGCAAAGGTACTCATTGATGGCCCTCTGCTGCGTGTGCAGTCGCTGCAGCATGGCCAACGTTGAGTTCCACCTGGTGGGCATGTCACATATTAGGCGGTTCTTGGGCAGGTTCAGCTCCTTTTGCAGCTCAGTCAGCCGAGCACTGGCATTATAAGATCGGCGGAAATGCACACAGACTTTCCTGGCCTGCCTCAGGACATCCTGTAAACCTGGGAACCTGCCCAAGAACCGCTGCACCACCAGGTTGAGGACGTGAGCCATACAGGGCACATGGGTGAGCTGCCCCTGTCGCAGGGCGGAGAGGAGGTTGGTGCCATTATCAGAAACGACCATTCCTGGCTTAAGCTGGCGTGGCGTCAACCACCTCTCGGCCTGCCCCTGCAGAGCTGCCAGAACCTCTGGCCCAGTGTGGCTCCTGTCCCCCAAACACACCAGCGCAAGCACGGCATGGCATCTTTTTGCCTGCGTACTCGCGTAGCCCCTTGTACGCCTACGGAGCACCGCTGGTTCCGAGGACAGAGCACTCGAAGAGGACATGGAGGAAGAAGAAGAGGAGGGGGTGGAGGAGAGAGGTGTGTCACAACCAGTAGTAGCATTTTGGAGGCGTGGTGGCGGAACAACCTCCAACACTACTGCACCTTGTCCTGCATCCCTCCCAGCTACCAATAGAGTGACCCAATGGGCCGTGAAAGAAAGATAACGTCCCTGTCCATGCCTGCTGGACCATGAGTCAGCGGTAATATGCACCTTACCGCTGACCGCCCTGTCCAGCGAGGCATGGACATTGCCTTCCACATGCCAGTAGAGAGACGGAATCGCCTTCCGTGAGAAAAAGTGGCGTTTGGGAACCTGCCACTGAGGAACCGCACATTGAACAAACTCACGGAAGGGGGCCGAGTCTATCAACTGAAAAGGCAGCAGTTGAAGTGCTAGCAATTTAGCCAAGCTAGCATTCAACCGCTGGGCATGTGGATGGCTGGGAGTATACTTCTTTCGACGGTCCAGCAGCTGGGGCAGGGAAATTTGCCTCCTACAATCGGACGTCGGTGTACTGCAAGTACTTGGTTGTGACACACCTAATTCTACACCTTCAGTCCTCTCAGAGCAGCTTTCAGAGAGGACTGAAGATATAGTGGGGATGGAGATCCCAGCTGATGAGGAGCAAGGAGAGGTCCGCTTTGTTCTTTGGTGTGGGTCTTTTATGTGTGCTTGCCAACGAGCTGCATGGCAGGTCGACATATGTCTGCTCATGCTTGTGGTGCCCAAGCGGCTGATGTTTTGGCCACGCGAGATACGCTTGAGACAAATATGTGGTGCGATCTGATGCACTCGTCTCAAAAAAGGCCCACACCAAAGAACTTTTGTGATAACGTGCAGAGGCAGCGCCCTGCACAGGCGGAGCTCTGCGGTGTGGTACAGTTGCTGTGCTGGCCTCTAGCTGGCCTCCAGGGGGCATCCTGCCTCGTTGGACATGTGACGCTGCATCCTCCTCCTCCTCCTCCTCTCTCCCTTCAGGCACCCACGTGGAGTCAGTGACCTCATCATCCCCTCCCTCTTCACCACTAGAGCAAACCTGGCAGTAAGCTGCAGCTGGTGGAACACTACAGCCAGATTGCTGTCCTTCAGCATCCCCTCTCTCTGCGCGCACACTACTGACTTCCTCAAGCTGGGTATCATCATCCGAGCCTTCGAATCGTTGGGCATCCTCCTGGAGCATGTACCCAACACTGTGCTCAAACAGTTCGGGGGACTCCTCAGGAGGACATGGTGGGTCTAGGGAAGGGGTGGCTGATGATGCCATTGAGTACGCGTTGGCAGCTGCTCTGCCAGTACCCTGAGCCTGGGTGAGAGAGGATGAGGAGGATGAGGAGGGCTTGGTCATCCATTCTACCAAGCCTTCGGCATGATGCGGCTCCACATGTCCAGCTGCCGAAAACAAAGACAAGCGTGTCCCATGGCCACGTGCTGATGACGATGCACGACCACGTCCACGGCCAGCACTGTTGTCTCTAGAAACAGAGCCTGCCTGCCCTGTGTTCTTGCCTCGGCACGCTCTGCCTCTCCTTGGCGGTCTTCCAGCCATTGTAGTCGGTAGTGTATATAGTATAAAAAATAGAACTCCTATGTGTGCTCACAACACACTGTAGGTCCTATGGGTGCTGACACTAACACACTATAGGTACTATGTGTGCTGCTGACAAGAAAATATAGGAGCTCTGTTTGCTGCCACTAACACACTAGAAGTCCTATGGGTGCTGCTGAGAAGAAAATATAGGAGCTCTGTTTGCTGCCACTAACACACTAGAAGTCCTATGGGTGCTGCTGAGAAGAAAATATAGGAGCTCTGTTTGCTGCCACTAACACACTAGAAGTCCTATGGGTGCTGCTGAGAAGAAAATATAGGAGCTCTGTTTGCTGCCACTAACACACTAGAAGTCCTATGGGTGCTGCTGAGAAGAAAATATAGGAGCTCTGTTTGCTGCCACTAACACACTAGAAGTCCTATGGGTGCTGCTGAGAAGAAAATATAGGAGCTCTGTTTGCTGCCACTAACACACTAGAAGTCCTATGGGTGCTGCTGAGAAGAAAATATAGGAGCTCTGTTTGCTGCCACTAACACACTAGAAGTCCTATGGGTGCTGCTGAGAAGAAAATATAGGAGCTCTGTTTGCTGCCACTAACACACTAGAAGTCCTATGGGTGCTGCTGAGAAGAAAATATAGGAGCTCTGTTTGCTGCCACTAACACACTAGAAGTCCTATGGGTGCTGCTGAGAAGAAAATATAGGAGCTCTGTGTGATGCCACTAACACACTAGAAGTCCTATGGGTGCTGCTGAGAAGAAAATATAGGAGCTCTGTTTGCTGCCACTAACACACTAGAAGTCCTATGGGTGCTGCTGAGAAGAAAATATAGGAGCTCTGTGTGATGCCACTAACACACTAGATGTCCTATGGGTGCTGCTGAGAAGAAAATATAGGAGCTCTGTTTGCTGCCACTAACACACTAGAAGTCCTATGGGTGCTGCTGAGAAGAAAATATAGGAGCTCTGTTTGCTGCCACTAACACACTAGAAGTCCTATGGGTGCTGCTGAGAAGAAAATATAGGAGCTCTGTTTGCTGCCACTAACACACTAGAAGTCCTATGGGTGCTGCTGAGAAGAAAATATAGGAGCTCTGTGTGATGCCACTAACACACTAGAAGTCCTATGGGTGCTGCTGAGAAGAAAATATAGGAGCTCTGTTTGCTGCCACTAACACACTAGAAGTCCTATGGGTGCTGCTGAGAAGAAAATATAGGAGCTCTGTTTGCTGCCACTAACACACTAGAAGTCCTATGGGTGCTGCTGAGAAGAAAATATAGGAGCTCTGTTTGCTGCCACTAACACACTAGAAGTCCTATGGGTGCTGCTGAGAAGAAAATATAGGAGCTCTGTTTGCTGCCACTAACACACTAGAAGTCCTATGGGTGCTGCTGAGAAGAAAATATAGGAGCTCTGTGTGATGCCACTAACACACTAGAAGTCCTATGGGTGCTGCTGAGAAGAAAATATAGGAGCTCTGTTTGCTGCCACTAACACACTAGAAGTCCTATGGGTGCTGCTGAGAAGAAAATATAGGAGCTCTGTTTGCTGCCACTAACACACTAGAAGTCCTATGGGTGCTGCTGAGAAGAAAATATAGGAGCTCTGTGTGATGCCACTAACACACTAGAAGTCCTATGGGTGCTGCTGAGATGAAAATATAGGAACTCTGTGTGATGCCACTAACACATTAGAAGTCCTATGGGTGCTGCTGAGAAGAAAATATAGGAGCTCTGTTTGCTGCCACTAACACACTAGAAGTCCTATGGGTGCTGCTGAGAAGAAAATATAGGAGCTCTGTGTGATGCCACTAACACACTAGAAGTCCTATGGGTGCTGCTGAGAAGAAAATATAGGAGCTCTGTTTGCTGCCACTAACACACTAGAAGTCCTATGGGTGCTGCTGAGAAGAAAATATAGGAGCTCTGTTTGCTGCCACTAACACACTAGAAGTCCTATGGGTGCTGCTGAGAAGAAAATATAGGAGCTCTGTTTGCTGCCACTAACACACTAGAAGTCCTATGGGTGCTGTTGGGGTGCAATGCTGTGCTAACAGCACTGCGGTTGGTACTACTGCAATACTGTACTAACAGTAAGCACGCACCAGACTAATCCCCAGCAGCAGCTAATAACACACTAACTGTGCAATCAGCAGCAATGAACGATCAATGACTTAGGTAGCAATGGTTTAGCAAAGAAATAGCCAATGGTTTAGCAAAGAAGAGCAAATCTTTCAGTATCAAGCAAAGACAGAATCAGCAGACTAATCTCTCCTAAAGCCGGAACTCATGTGACCGGGGCCGATGGCGTGGCGGCCTTTTAAATGGTGGGGCGTGTACTAAAGCCCCTGAGCTGTAATTGGCTACAGCCGTCCTGCCTGTAGCCAATTATTGCTCTCCGAGTTTCGGGCGCTGTGATTGGCCAAGCATGCGGGGTCACAGTGCATGCTTGGCCAATCATCAGCCAGCAATGCACTGCGCCGGCCGCGCCGGCCGCAATGCATTGCGGGGCCGCTCGCATCACACGAATGTGATGCGAACGGCCCAAATAGTTCTGGGCTCGAAGAGCGAGCGAACGCCCGATGCTCGATTCGAACATGGGTTCGAATCGAGCACCGGGCCCATCCCTATAGCTTACCCTCAGCCAGGGTCAAAACTAGGGTTGTCCCGATACCACTTTTTTAAGACCGAGTACAAGTACCGATACTTTTTTTCAAGTACTCGCCGATACCGAATACCGATACTTTTTTTTTTATGTGTCAGTATTTATTTATTTATTTTACTATTTTATTTTTTTTTTACTATTTTTGTCATGTTTTTTTACAATGCTTTGTTGGAGTGGGTGGGGGATGATCTCAGTGTGTTTATTTTTTATTTTTTACAATTTATTTTTTTATTATTTATTGCAATTATTTTTTTTATTTCTAGCCCTGTTGGGGGGCTTTGGTGAGATATCAGGGGTCTTAACAGACCTCTGACATCTCCCCTTTGAGACAGAGAAAGGGACTAGGGTAACAGATTCCCCAGTCCCTTTCTCAGCTGCACTGAAAATGAATGGAGAGGAGACAACGGCTCCTCACCATTCATAAACTGAAGCATCGTAAACACAGGTTACGATGTTTCAGTTATATGAATGGACAGAGTCAGTCACTGACTCTGTACATTCGGAAAAGGTAGGAGCCGGGTTTAGCGGCTCCTACCTCCGCTCTCCATCCTGACAGAGGGAAGCGGAGGAGGATATGGAGGGTGGCACAGAGCTGAGGACAGCAGCAGCGCGGAGGGGGAGAGCAAAATAACAGAGGACATCAGCAGCATGGAGGGGGGGGACACGGAGCGCACGGGGGAGAGCAGCACGGATGGGGGAACTGGAGGAGGATACAGGGACAGTCAGCGGTGATCGGTGCGGCTTTGGGGGGAGTTACAAGCACCGATCACCGCTGTATAGATTTCACTAAAACAGCTGAAAAGAAGGGGGGGGGGTCGGGAGAAGCTGTCGGGCTGTATTGAAATCTATACAGCGGTGATCAGTGCTTGTAACTCCCCCCGCCGCACCGATCATCACTGACTGCCCAAGTATCGGCTGAAGCATCGGAGCATTTTCCCCGAGTACAAGTACTCGGGGAAATGCCTGGTATCGGTACCGATACCGATACTAGTATCGGTATCGGGACATCCCTAGTCAAAACTCATGTTTCTCTATCCTCCAGTTTCCCTATTTCTAATGGGACTTTGCAGGGCTGCTCTCCCCTTTTTTTTATGTGCTCACAATGGAGCACCTTACAAATACTCTCTACAAAAAACACATCTGTGACATTGGCTCTGCAGAATTGGTGTTCAGCACAGATGAGCACTGTTAGTCCCGGTTCACATTGGTGCGATGGGGGAAACCCTGCGATTTAGTGCCGGTTTCCGCACCGCACCTGAATCGCACACTGGTTCACACTGACATCTGCAAACCACTGGGGGTATCAATGTAAAGTTAATGACACCCCCAAATCTGTTCGCAGATCGCAGTGCAAACTGTGAAATGGTTCAGGAAACGGTTTGCATAGGTGTGAGCACCCAATGTGATCCGATTCCAGTGTGGACCAAAAAAATGTCCTGCACCATTTTGGTGCGAATGTGATGCGATTGCAGCCATACAGTTTACATCAATTACAGCAATGCGGTGCAAATCACATGCGATGTCTGTGATTGCACAAGTGTGAATCCAGCCTAAATGTAAATTTAAATCTGAATCTGGTGATAGTATCTACATGAACTTCCTTCTCCTTCAAATGACAGCAAACATTATTTAAACATTTGAACAGTATAGCATAGTATAGTAAAAACTCCCCTCAGACCTTTCACAGTTAACTTTCTTCTAAACTATATGAAAGCATTCGATCATATTACATTTGACCTCCAAAGTTGGTCTTCCTTTCCATTATCCTGCAAAATAAATATACTCAAAATACATACCCTACCTAAAATAATATATACTTTTCAAACTATCCGAATTTCCCACTCCTAGAATGTGCTTACATAAACTGGAACACAATGTTAATACATTTATTTGGCACACTAGCCAAACCAGGATCAAATTTGTGACCCTAACACCCTGTAAAGAGCATGGTGGAATAGGTCTCGCAGACTTTGGTCCTTATCGTAGAATAGCCATACTCCCACAAGTCCTGGAGTGGTTCCACAATGATTTTCATGAACACTGGGTCACTATTGAATTTCTGACCTCTCCCCAAAGCATTCCCATGAACCCAAAACCGAATAGACATGAATTGTCACCCGGCTCCACTTTAACAACAGTTGCAATTCACTGCTGGTTCAGATTGCTTGAGGGCTATGGTCTCTTCACTATCCCAAGCTCCTTTACCTCCGTCCTAGATAATCACCAATTCCCTTTTGGCCTCCATACTCCTGGAATTGGAGCTTGGGATAAATTCCTTTGGCTCCATTGAAACACATTCACGCTACAGACTTACTCATATAAGGAACTTAAATCTCTTTACTCCAGCAGGAGCTGAATCTAGTTTTAGACAGACAATTGCGTCATTTTTACAAAACAGGCTTGCTTACATTGCTCACTCATTACTTTTAAAACCCTCTGTACTGCCAACTACCACAACACACTCAATTATTTTATTACTATATAAACAACACTATAAAGAACCCACCCCAACTTCCTTTCGACTTCAATGAGAAAGCAATTGCAAAACACCCATCTCAATTGAAGACTGGCTTAAGTCATTAACTCTCACCCATACACTCTACATCAGGGGTGCCCAACCTTTTGAAGAGCGAGGGCCACTTAAGCGACTTGGTAACCGGTCGCGGGCTACAATGAGTGGAGCGGGTGGATGGCATGTCCGTGTCTGCTCTACATATGCAGAGTGGACAAGGACACAGCCCACTATTCTTTTTTTTTTAGCGGATCGGATTGGAGGTAGGACGGTTTATGTCTACCACTACTTAGAGGTGAATGGAGGGTCCAATTGGTCAGACTGTTGGACTGATCATGTGAAAGGGGCCCAAGGCTGCTTTCAAACTGATGTGCTGCAGTTTACCCGCACTGCGGGTGCAACGCAGTGTACCTTTTGGCTTTCCTGCACTTTGCAATAGACTTCTATTATATTCTGCAGGTTTGGTGCACTTTCAGAAAGCGCACCAAACTCGCAGATAATAACAGAAGTCTATGGCTCAGTGTAGGTAATCCGCAGGTAAACTGCTCTGCACCTGCAGATCAGTTTGAAAGCAGCCCAGTAAAAAATTATATACACATTGTGATTTTAGTAATAAACTGACCTTTAATAATAGTATTCTATTCTATTCCATCCCAGAGCAGGAGGTCGCGGGCCACATCAGAGGGCTCCGCGGGCCACATGTGGCCCCCGGGCCACTGGTTGGGCACCCCTTTGCATCTACTGCAAAGTACAAGAGAATAACTATAAACACATTGGTGGTATTAAAGTCCTACAAGGTTTCATAGGATTTTTCATTTAATACTTTCCTTCTATACTAGACTAGACCTGTGACAATGTATGGTGAGGATGCCCATCATATCATTTTGGAATAAAATTGTTACAATCTACAGCTTATCTCACCAATAAATATAATACACCACACCCTGCTTACTTTCTATTTATTTAGGGTCAAAACTGTCCACAAAGATACATTTTTAGATTTATTTTCCTCATAGAAACCAGACATGGTATTCCCAAACATTGGAAATCTCAAGTGGTTGCTACCTTAATTTTGTGAGTTGACCTGAATAAATGTATTTCTATTTGCTTGAATAAAAAATATTATTTGCATTAAGTCTCAGACAATCCTTCTCAAGAGAAGGGATGGGTCAAACCTAGATCGGTGGTTGTGGGAGTGCATAGGGAAAAAACATACTGGTATCTTGAGGTCTCCTTTAAGATAAGGGACTCACAGATATCCACCGGCAAACCCCTCCTTACATATATAGATAGTACCCTTGCTTATTAACAAAAAAATTACAATAGTAAAACACACATAGAAAGAAAAAAAAATCCATGCCCATATTTAGTCAGTGATGTCAGCCACTATCCCCGTCCTTTGTTTACATGGCCTGGGATTAATTTGTGCTTTTGTGTTGTCCTCAGTGATCTTAATGGCAAAACGCTTTCTTTCAACTTGTTGATACAACAAGTGGCTGGTTTATCAATATAATTTTTTTATGCATGATTGCTACAACTGAAAGTTTTGTTGGAGCATCTTTTCATCTTTCATTTTTCTTTTTTTGGATGACCTACAATTTGTAAAATTTGTGGATTTTTCAAATAATATTATGTTTATCATTTCAATTGATTTTCAGATTTTAGTCCATATAAAAATCACACCATAATCTAGCTTGATTTTGTGTTCATGGATCTCAGGCCTTTAGAAAGTGATTAACGCTGTTTGCAACCACAGAATATCCCAGGCTATAAACGGAATATTTGTCAGGAAAAATCATTTGCAGTGCCAAAAATCTAATCCATTACACTTTCAAAACATCTTCAGTGGTGGTTGTAGTAAATTCTCTGCAATGCATTTTGCTGTGAAAACCTAACAGTATAAATTTATTGTCCTCTGTCTTTAACAAACATCATTATCATATTGCTTGCCTGGATTATGCAAATGGCAAGCGACTGAAGATATTTCTCTTTATGAAAGTCACCTTGATTTATATATATACATTTTGAATAACATAAAATTAGTTTTATTGTTACAGATAAACACAGCTGCCCTAGGAAGGAAAAAAAGTAACATAAGCATGAGCAGTGCAAATTAAAAGGAACCTGAAAGTACAGCATAAAAACCTGTGAGAAAGTGAAACAATATAAAAGATTACAAAAGATGAACAGGAATTTGGTTTTTGAAAGTAAATCTAACACTGCATTGTGCGGCTTATAAAGATATATTTTATGTCTTATGCTAAACATTAATGCTGAGAATAAGCGTCTTAGAACTTGTCACTTGTCTTCCAAAGATCATCTTCACAGCACATGATGCTAGAATATTTAATTTCTAGACTATATCACCTTCACGTGTAGGTAAACTCAAAACAGGAATCTGTTTAGGAAACTATGGATTTAAAAGGCACAGGGATGTTTCAGACCATTGTGACAATCAAGGCAACATTGAAATACAAGACTACCACCAGTTCCCAAAAATAAATCCTGTCCTCCTGCCTCCCTGTGATCATGACTGTTAACAGAAACTTTGGAAAAATTAGTGTAGCGGGTATGTACTTTCCCGGGTGTAATTCAAACTGGCAGAGACACCAGCGATGTACAGTTCCTTGTGGTCCAGCGGGTGGCGCTGTCGCCTTGGGCTGGGGTTGAACCGTTGCTGTGTGCTGTGCCTCCTTTTTGTCCTCCCTCAGCAGCGGTATGGTGGGGCGGGGAACCCACCATGCTTGCTAGGAGAGGGTATAAAGGGGCCGGCCATCTTTGTCACGGGGTGGAGTCCCAGGCATCTTCAGCCTGAGGGCGGTGGTTCGTGTCGGTCCTCTAGGCGGCCTAGGCCTAGAGGACGTCCGGAGGTCGTGTTCCATCCCAGGCACATTTAGCCTGGGATGAGGTACTCGGATGGAGGTCTGGAGCTCAGTGCCCAACACTGAGTTCCGCGAGGGAAGGAGGTCCTAGGGAACCCAGGGATTGGGTACCCGAATCCGGGAGGCGTAATGGACTGGGGGGAGCTCCTCACTTGAAGACCGGGTGCAGCAGATTGCCAGTGACAGGTGAGCCTCCGATCGGTGACCACCAGGAAGGAAAATCCCCCCTCGCTAGGAGACCTCAGCCCACTTTCAGGAAGGAAAGTGGAGAGTTCATTGTGTCTGGGCCTACTCGCATCCACACCTCCTTGTTTGTTCTGTTCTTTAAGGGAGTCTAACTGATTATGCTGTTCATTCGAGAAGAATAAAGGAGTGTTGGACTTTAATGGTGTGAGGCTGTTTTCTGGTGGACATTGTTCAAGGTAACTCCAGGTGCACAACACTGACCCGAAGATAGAAAAGGAACTTTGCTTACACCGCACGGACACATGTGGTGAAGGCTTGGCGTGGTGACCCCGCTCTCTCCCCTCTAAGATACCCCTAGACAAGAAGAGAGACGAGCTGATGCAAAGAGGGGAGTGAGGAGGCCGCTACATTAGCAATGTATATTTTGCACACCTTAGCTAGATTTGTTAGTAACCCACATAGGCAAAACAGGAAAAGGATTTTTCTGGATAGCAGCACTCCAAGATAAAAAGCCTTTATTTCAAAAGTCCAGGAATCCAAAGCATATACTGCACATCACGACACACTGATCAAAGATTAGCTGACATGTTTCACATCAAATGATGCTTACTCATAGCTACCCAATGCACAAATGTTTACTATAATATACCCTAAAGGAAGGTCATGTGATCCAACACCAAGGTGAAAATGATTGTTCAGTGATTGACTGCATGTGAGGAGATTCAAGTAAAAAGGGTGTGGTTCTCTAACCACAGTGATAGAGAAATCCCTCTTAGAATGTGCAATCGGTAAAAATATATAAAACGTGTGTAGCGCCCTCCTCACTCCCCTCTTTCTCTCGTCTCGTCTTTCTCTTGTCTAGGGGTACCTTAGAGGGGAGGGAGCGTGGACACCACGCCTGGCCTCCACCACATGTGTCAGTGCGGTATAAGCAACGTTCTTGTATTACCTTTGGGTCAGTCCTGTGCACCTGGATCCTCCCTCCAAGAGTGACCTTGAACAATGTCTGTCAGGAAATGAGCTCCACACCATTAAAGTTCAACACTCCTTTATTCTTCTGCGAATGAACACAATCAGTTGAACTCCCTTGATAGAAACAGAACAGGAAAGGAGGTGTGGATGCGAATAGGCCCAGACACAATGTAGTTCTCCACTTTCCTTCCTGAAAGTGGGTTGCGGTCCCCGCACAAGGGGGATTTCCTTCCAGGCGGTCTCCGATGAGAGGCTCACCTGTCACCGGCAATATGCTGCACCGGGTCTTCAAGTGAGGAGCTCCCCCCGGTCCATTGCGCCTTCCGGATTTGGGTACCCACTCCCGGGGTTTCCTAGGATCTCCTTCCCTCGCGGAACTCAGTGTTGGGCACTGAGCTCCGGACCTCCATCCGAGTACCTCACCCCAGGCTAAAGGTGCCTGGGATGGAACACGACCTCCGGTTGTCCTCTGGGCCTAGGCTGCCTAGAGGACCGACACGAACCACCGTCCCCAGGCTGAAGGTGCCTGGGACTTCGACCCGTGACAAAGATGGCCGGCCCCTTTATACCCTCTCCCGGCAAGCACGGTGGGCTCCCCGCCCCACCATACCGCTGCCGAGGGAGGACAAAAAGGAGGTACGGCACACAGCAATGATTCAACCCCAGCCCAGGGCGACAGCGCCACCCACCGGGCTGCAGGGAATTACACATCACTGATGTCTCTGCCAAGTTCAAATTTACACCCGGGAAAGTACATACCCGCTACACTCTCCCCCTGGTGGTTTGACACTGGTCCCCAGTGTCTGGAGTAAATCATGCCCTCAACGGCTGACATAATCCAATCCAGAAACCGACTAACAATTGTACAAAAATATAAAACTTTTAGAAAAAACTATCCAACTAAAACATTGTGTCTGAGCCCTGTAAAGAAAAGGGAATAAGACAAAAGAGAAACAACAACATTGACTCATAACTTTGAATCACATATTCACATTTGACCTTTCCCACCCCTCCTGACTAAGACCCACCCCATCCTCAGTGGACTTGATGGGATGTTCTCCTGCAGAGGGAAAAGAAAGGATTAACACATATACCCTGATACCTGTATTCGTGTAATGGAAAATAAACTTCTCAGAGAAGAAATCCCTTTTCTCCAAGAGTGAGTGCATGAAAAGTGTTTTAACATTGCGCAACACTGCCACCTGGTGACAGCACCGCGGTAACTGCACTCGTGGAACTTTCCTCTTTTCTTTCGGCCCTATCTACCCCAGAGTCCATAATCTCTTGCGGGAAAAGTGAAGAACAAACAGGAACAGTTCTTCATTTCTTTAAGGTACAAAAGCAACGGGCCCCAGAAAGTTCAGCAGCATGATAAGAACGGAGTCTTTCTCTCTCTTACAGGTAAAAGCGGAAATGCACCAGAACAAGTGGTTTCAAGTGCTGATCCATGGTTTCCAGATGATACTCCACATCTTCTCCTTCTTTGCGCCGGATCAACACCTTATCTGCATGGATGTGTCGTCCCAACATCCACTCTGCCTTGCAGTCTTTAAAACGTTGAGAGGCCTTTGGAGAGCATGCCAGGTACCTGCGGACGTGGGGAACCTGAAGGTGGGTCCACACAAAGTCATTGTACCAGCGCTCCCGGCACACTTCCACCTTATACAGCAGTTCCTTCGACAAGTATGGATACTCCCATCCGTAGTCTGCAGCAACCTTCTGGCCAAATAGGCGTTGTAATCTCGCCAAAGGAGGCATGGTGGCTTTGTCCCCTTCGCCAGGCAACACTATCGAGTCCGGGTGGCGAGGGACCTTGATCACATCTGATCTGGGCATAGGTGCCCGCAGCAATAGTCTCTTTTCCCCGACCTTTGGTACAGATGGCACCGGGGATGTAGAAGCAGGCTGGGGACGGGACCTCTCTTCAGGCGCTGGTGCCTCCACCCGGGGTGTACTTTCCCCTGTTGACATGGGTGGATCTCTGATCCTCCGAAATGAAGCGAGAGGTACTTTGTCCCAGCCCTTCTCGGCAAACAAATCGTCTATGGCAACGTCGTCTCCCATGTCCGAGAGCGACTCCAGGTCAGGGGTGTCACACTCCTCTGCGGGTATGTAGCCGGTTGTAGAAACGGAGCCACCACCTCCCGCGGACCCACTAGGCCATGACTGCCCGACACCTCCGCCCACACACCAAATCTCTCCGCCTGGCTTACCTCGGCCTTTACTTGAAGCGGGACGTCCGGAACTCTTGTCGACGGATCCATCCGGGCCGGGTGTAAGCGGGCGAGACGGTCCGCCACAACAGCTGGTCGGGACTACCATGCCGGTCTTTCTCTTCGGTGGCGGACGCTGCAAGACAGTGGTGACCGAGTCAGCATCCTCGGATTTCTCCCGTTGGGGTTTTACGTCCTCCTCCGCAGTCGCTGCAGTGTACGTAGGGATGGCTCTCACAGCAGTGATTGCTCCTCTCTGAGTGGTATTGCCCGCAGCACGGCCGGGGTAAATGGTTCTCGGCCTCTCAACCGCCGGATCCACTTCGAACAGGAACTCCCCACAGGCCTCACATCGCCCGAATGGCTTCAGCTGGCACACCAGTCCCGAACAGCTGGGGCAAATCACACCCAGGGCCTCAACGTCCATGCACGAGTACAGGGCGAATCGACCCCTTGGCTTTAGCCGGATCCCCGTATCTGTTACCGGAGCAGCAGCAGTCAATGTCGTGGTGGAAGGGTGAACTGGAATCCACGATGTATGTCCAAACATGGCGACCTGTTGCTGATCCATCGCACACTGCAAAGTTTTTGCGCCAACGTCCCACGTGTAGTCCTTCACACGTATTGGACTCCTCCCCTTTGCTTCAGTTTGCGGGCTTTTCTTCTTTTCTGTTTCTGAGTCACGCCCACGAACTAAGCGATGGGGGTGTGCCTGGTGGCGCAGTGCAATAGAAGCCCCCACGTGTAGTACTTCACACGGCTGAACTTCCCCCTCTTTCCACTCTTCTGCGCGGACCTTTCCCTTCATTGGGTCATGTCCATGACTTTGAGCACGGATGCACTTCGGCCAATGTAGGCCTGCCTATTCGCTTAACTACTCCAGCAGACACGTTCAATACTGTGGTGCACAAACACTATACCGGACCCGAGCCCCCACGTGTAGCGCCCTCCTCACTCCCCTCTTTCTCTCGTCTCATCTTTCTCTCGTCTAGGAGTACCTTAGAGGGGAGGGAGCGGGGACACCATGCCTGGCCTCCACCACATGTGTCAGTGCGGTATAAGCAACGTTCTTGTATTACCTTCGGGTCAGTGCTGTGCACCTGGATCCTCCCTCCAAGAGTCACCTTGAACAATGTCTGTCAGGAAATGAGCTCCACACCATTAAAGTTCAACACTCCTTTATTCTTCTGCAAATTAACACAATCAGTTGAACTCCCTTGATAGAAACAGAACAGGAAAGGAGGTGTGGATGCGAATAGGCCCAGACACAATGTAGTTCTCCACTTTCCTTCCTGAAAGTGGGTTGCGGTCTCCGCACGAGGGGGGATTTCATTCCAGGCGGTCTCCGATGAGAGGCTCACCTGTCACCGGCAATATGCTGCACCGGGTCTTCAAGTGAGGAGCTCCCCCCGGTCCATTGCGCCTTCCGGATTCGGGTACCCATTCCCGGGGTTCCCTAGGATCTCCTTCCCTCGCGGAACTCAGTGTTGGGCACTGAGCTCCGGACCTCCATCCGAGTACCTCACCCCAGGCTAAAGGTGCCTGGGATGGAACACGACCTCCGGTTTTCCTCTGGGCCTAGGCCGCCTAGAGGACCGACACGAACCACCGTCCACAGGCTGAAGGTGCCTGGGACTTCGACCCGTGACAAAGATGGCCGGCCCCTTTATACCCTCTCCCGGCAAGCACGGCGAGCTCCCCGCCCCACCATACCGCTGCCGAGGGAGGACAAAAAGGAGGTACGGCACACAGCAATGATTCAACCCCAGCCCAGGGCGACAGCGCCACCCACCGGGCTGCAGGGAATTACACATCACTGATGTCTCTGCCAAGTTCAAATTTACACCCGGGAAAGTACATACCCGCTACACGTTTATATAGAGAAATGTGTATATACATAAAAAAAGTGTCTGAAGGATGTGATGTGAACAAAGTGAGATAAAAATTTTGGTATAAAATAAAATAAGAATAAACATAAAAATAAAAATGAAAATAAATATGTATCAAAAGAATATTTAAGAGAATGAGCTAAAAGAAATGTGAATGAAGTAAATATGTCAATGAAAATGCAAATGCATGAATAACTAAATTCAAATATATTGTGAGGGGGTTAAATCAGCAGCGGGTGTGTGTGACCCCCTGGATGGGTTCACCACACAAAAACAGGCACAGCAGACAGTGGTAGGAGAAAACAAAAGGGTGTGGTTTTATTTGAACTATACACAGACAAAAAATACAGCAAAAACAAAAAGAAACAGGAAAATAAATCCTGGTCAACTTGACCACTCACTACACACATTGGTGTCTCTAACAAACAACTGGTACAGCCTTGTGCTGTCCCAGTCCCTAGCTCCCTGCTTTTAGAAGTTCTTACCAATAACCACACAGGTTTTGGCTCACCACACAGAGATCACACTCCCCAGACTATCCACACAGATCTGGTTCCAGGTTGGAGCATCTCCCTTAGCATGCTGGGAGTTCTTGTAGAGGCCCTAATAAGCCCACTACTTCAGCTGGGCTCATTAACTCTTCCCCTGCAAGACTCCCAGCACTCCCCCTAGTGGTATAAATCGGCATAAAGCCTGAATCTACGACATATATACCTTCCATCCTGGTGATTTTACCTGCCTGCTGTCACAATATATATATAAATCAAGCAAGACAAAAAGTGGAGAAGCAAATGTGTAAAAGTGAATGTGTATATATAAATCAAGTGTGTTTAAAAATGAAGTGAAAATACATGAAATATGGAGAAACTAGTGAAACCATGGAATAGTAAAAAATGATGACTGGTACGAACAGCAATAGTAAAAAGTAAAAATTCTAGTGGTGAATTAATAAAACAGATATGTTCTATACCAGAATTTATTTTATTATATTCAATATATTCATGGGATTCCAATAACTTGATGTTTTTTGTCTTATGAATTTATTTAATTAGTGTATTATGCTTTGTTTTTGCATGTTTAATCTACCTTTTTCAGTATTTGATTATTTATTTATTATCTTTTATTTTTTATATATTCTCTATATTCGTTGTTTTTTACTTTTTATTAATTTTCAATTGTTTATCTTTACTTGTATTTTTAAAAATGCGTAAAAATATAGTGGGTGAAAATACTAATATACCAATTAAACTTGTGCTATTTAGTGCTGTGTTATATTTATATTAATAATAATAAAAAATATATGTTTCTTGTTTGAGGCGCGCCAGACTGGTGCATCTCATAAAGTAGAAACCTTTTGTTTGGTTACAGCATGCATGGATCAACATTATTAGGTGAATATGCAATGAGAACACACATACATATACAAAATACATGTGTCTCTGTAATTGCGTAAAAAAGTCATGTGTTCCATGAACACCAATGTTGTTGAACCCATGCAATATGCATAATCAAAATGTACAAATGCATGGGAAGAGAAATGGAAGCCGTGGTCGTGCCAGACACTCCTAAATTAATAATACATAATAGAAGTGGCAATAATGTACCGTGTAGATCTATATATGTAATTTGAGAGAGTAAAAATAAGTATTTCCCGGACTAGAGACTGTGTAGTAAAATTATGATATAAAATTGGAAAGTATGTATATATATATGAAGCTAAAGAAAACATACTTATAAATATAAAAAAGGATACATATATTCATGTAGGCATATGCGTAGATGTACATGTTATGTCGGATGTGAAAAGAATATGAACTCAAAAAACCTCCAACCGTAAACACCTGGATTGGAATCGATCAATGGTGTATGGGGTCGGTCCACTAGTATGGCCTAAACAAAACCAGGTGTCATGTAAATGTAAAAAAGCCTTGTGGTTGGATCTTTGAAAAATTCTAAATCAAACATTCTATCAGCATAAATATAGAAAATATATATACAAATGCCCATCTATTTTCAAATGAATAATATAATTTCACAGATAAACCAATAACCCATAACTGTTATATACACATTGGCGCAAAGATGGAAAGTACGCTGTGTTATATATAAGTTAATATACCTATGGGCTCGGAGTAATCCATAATCTCAAAAAAAACAAAACAATATAGACTAGAAAGATTTTACAAAAAAGACACGCATACTAAAAGAATTAAACACAGACACTTGATATGTCAGCACAAACATAATGGATCAACCACTAGATAGTGTTTTGTGCAAAGGAAGGTACCAAATCCATTCGATTTCTTCAAGAATATGTAGATAGTTATTCAAAACTAAAAGAAGAAAAAAGAGGAAAAGTCGAGGGTCCCTATAAAATAGCAGAACTCTTATGTTTCATATGTCTAGCAAGCAGCAAAGAAGATATTATTAAAATTGGGAATATATGGAAAACAGTCAAAATCATGATATATGAAGATAAAGAATGAAGGGACTCCAATAAATACCCAATGGTGTGCATATATATCTAAACGTATGCAGCATATGAAAACAAAAGCCTCAACTCAAATTCCAGCGACCAGCACCAGGCTACAATTTTGAAAGGACACTGTGCAGGACGTTGAGGGCTAATCGTAGTAATGAGAAACATCCCATTCAAAGTTTAGACCGATCGGTATTCTCGTATTCAATGAAAAAATCCAATAGACCTCACGTCTGCACAGTGTCCTGAACCTGTCTACCTATTGATTTTTTCCATCCCCTGTATAGAGAGGCATGAGACATTCTTGTGATGCACAGAGACCCAGTGCCTAGCAACATTAGTATTTCTGTCCTTCTGTATGTCGTACAGATGATCATACAACCTGTCCCTAAGTCTACGGTGGTTCTCCCGACATACTGGATATTACACAATTCGCACTTAATTACATATACCAAGAATTTGGTATTGCAATTAATGAATTGCTTAATGTTAAAGATGTTATAATTGGTACTAGACTGGACTGTGTCGCCTGTTTTGATGTGTCTGCAATAATTGCAGTTTGACGCTCCACATCTGAAAGTGCCCTGAAAGTGCAGCCAATTGGCTACTAATGGTTTACTAAGGAACAGACTGGGTGAAAGGCGACTACCTAAGGTGGTGGCTCTGCGAGACACCGATTTGACCCCCCTAGAGAGTATCTCATGGTAAGCAGGGTCATTCAGTAGAATGGGGAGATATTTCTCAATGGCGGATTTTATTTTGCCAAATTCAAAGCTATATGGTGTGGAAAATACCGGTATACCCCTGAAAGACATCGCTGATTCATTCTTATGTTTGTTGGAGTGTTTCTGAAGCAAAGTCTCTCTAGGGATACCACTAGCGGATGTAAAAGCTCTTTTTACAGTATTGGTGGATTACCCTCTACTGATAAATCGCTCAGTCATATTGGCAGCTTCAGTGATAAAATCCTCATGTCTACTGCATAGACGTCGGAGCCTGAGAAATTGTCCAACTGGAACTCCGCGAATGGTATGGTTGGGGTGACCCGAATCCGCTCTAAGGAGAGCGTTGCCGGCTGTAGGTTTCCTGTAAATACCTGTGACTACCATATCGTCGACTGACAAATTTACATCCAAAAATTCCATCGAGGTAGCACTGAGTTTCCCCGTGAAGTGGAGATTCATGGAGTTATTATTGAGATGATCTAACCAAGTCTGCAACTCAGTGTCCCCGTTAGAAGAAACAAACAGGAGGTCATCAATGAATCTACAGAAAAAAACGGTGTCCAAACGTCGGGGGCTATCATGTCCAAAAATGCAGGACCTCTCCCAAAATCCCATGTAGAGATTTGCTAGGGAAGGCGAAAACTTCGCTCCCATAGAGGCCCCACATTTCTGGAGATAATAACCCCCGTCGAACATGAAAAAATTATGTGTAAGTAGATATTCCAATGATAACAAAATGAACTCCTGTAACGCCAACGAATACTTCACAGATTCTTTGAGAAAAGTGGAAACTGCCAAAACTCCTAGGTCATGGGGAATGCTCGAATAGAGGCTGGTCATATCACATGTGATCCACCTGTACTCCGCCTTCCACTGAAAATCCCTCAGTTTTATGAGCAATTGTTTGGTGTCACGTACATATCCAAGGAGGTTAGTGACCAATGGCTGTAGTTGGCCATCGATCCACTCTCCCAGGCGTTCATTTAACGATCCAATACCTGCCACTATGGGCCTGCCCACTAATGGGTCAAGACCCTTGTGGATTTTCGGCAGATGGTGGAACACTGACATTACGGGATTGGCAGGAATAAAGAGCAATTTCTCCTTATCTGAAAAGATGCCTGTATGGACCGCTAAATCTAATAGGGACGAAAGTTTGGCAGAAAAGGGGATGGTGGGGTCACTCTTAAGTGGGATGTAGGTGTTGTGATCAGATAACTGCCGTAAAGCTTCACTTTTATAAGTATCGGAGTTTAATACAACCACCAGCCCACCTTTGTCCGCATTCTGAATAACAATACTAGTGTCCATTTCTAGATTCTTAAGAGCTTTATGTTCTAATGGGGACAAGTTATTGGGAACCGACCTCCTACGGCAATCACGAGCCAAATGGGTGAGATCCTTTTCGACCATCTTTTGAAAGAGGTCGAGATCCCTGCCCCGTGATCCCACCGGATCACAAATCACCTGCTGTATGGGTATAGGCGCTCTTTGCTGCCCTGCCCCGGGCATAATCTGATGCAAGGTCCCCCCTGCCCTGGCCCCCCTGCGTCTTTCTTCATCCAGAGCAGTGAACGTCAACCTCTGTCTTTTTTTAATAAGGATGTATCCATACCAAACTCCATAAACAACAACGGTTAGCATATATATGTTTTACAGTACAAATAACAATTTGTCTTTATTATAATTATTGAATTCATTTTCAATTTTACTGTATTTACATGTAATTGACATTGCTTTTGCTCATTCAATTTTTTTGCTTTGTTCTATGTTCACAAATTATAGACCACACACCTATTACCAGTAGCCCTTGAAGAAGAGGCGCTATACAAATCCATAGCCTCGAAATGCGTCGGCACTCTGGGCCCCCCCTTAAAGGAATCAGGACCCCCACAGTGGTTTATTGTCTATGTGGTGTTGGTACTGTGCTGTTTTACAGTGTGAATTGTTTTTTGCGTACATCCAAATTGTATATGTATTTTTATCTTCTTCGATATTTTGTATCATAATAAATTTATATTTTTTGATAAAATTTTGAATCTTGTAGACTCCACCCTAAAAAGTCCCACAGAGGACCAAACACACAATCTCAGCTACAAGGAACGGTTACAAACATTGAACTTATTTTCCCTGGAGAAGAAACGCTTGAGAAGAGATATGATCACAGTATACAATTATCCAAATGGTGATTCTAGCATAGGTGTAAAACTATTCAATCTTAGGTCTCTAAAGAAAACTCACGGACACACAATGAAGTTAGGCACAAAGCAGTTCAATTTTAAACTAGGAAAACATTTCTTTACTGTTAGAGCTGTAAGGATGTGGAACTCCCTTCTACAGTTGGCGAAGAGTGTAGATAAATTACAAAAAAACATTTTAGATGTATTTCTTAGCAAGCACAATGTACAGGGATATGGAAAATGGTAGTGACATAAATAACAATGACACACTCTTTGGTTGAACTAGATGGACTGGTGTCTTTATTCAACCTTACCAACAGAAAAGTTACGGTAAAGTGCAGGAAATGCATTTGTGTGTGGACATTTCTTTATTAAAAAAAAAAAAAACAGGCCGCAAGCCAGGGATGTTGTGAGCAAGCATCAGGCCAGGAGTAAGACACAATATGGTGGAGAGTTTAACTCAACAGGTGGGTGATTGTCCTATCCAAGTGTAGCGGGGGTATCCCGCAGAGACTACATTACCCAGTAGACATTGAGACACCCAGGGTGCATTGCCCCACGCAGGGACTGCTGGGGTGGACTTTATAAGAGAAGGCAGAGCGGAAATCTTTCTCTTTGGACACCGCCCGCCCAGCAAGTGGAACTCCTGTCTGAGTTTGCTGTGACTTTAGGCCCAAAGCCTGGGCCTTTCTCCAAAGAGCCTTCCGCTCTCACCGAGGAACCTGAGGGACGTCTCTCCATTGTTGCTGCATCATTGCCAGGAGGACCGAAGACTCGGATGTCGAGAGACCTGTGTACCTAGACAAAGCAGCGGAAGAAACAGACATGGACTGGTCCGGTTGGGTGAGAGAGCACCTGCTCAGAGACAGATACAGTGTCCCTGTTACCCTTGTGGATTACAGTTTATTCTTCAAAGTGCACCACCATTTGCTAGCGAAGATTTCTCTGGAAGACTTTCACTTAGTTCAGTCAGGCCTGACTGGGTAGCGTAGACAGTGCGGGGCGCCATCTTGTCCACGAGGGAGAATAGCTGCAGCGGGGACAGTTAGGGTTGCATAGTACTGTATACTTGTCTGCTCGTTTAAATACTGTTTTATTGCAGGGCTCTGCACATAATATGTACACTGTTGTTCTTTTGCTTACCCACTAATTTGAGTAAACACATAAGGGTCAAGTATACTGGTGTTGGTGTCATTTACTCAGCAGAAGTGCCGGTTAAATATAGTTTTGACTTATTGCTGTGTGTTCTTGCCATAGGATTGTGTCACCGTGAGTTGCAGGCCACACAATCCTATCACCCCCTACTAACTGTGCCAAGGGAGGGTAGAGCCGATTGCCAGGGGTTGACAGCGGTGCACTGCAGGGCCCAAAATATACCAGCAGCCCTCTTAGCTGGGGGTATCGCTATACAAGAAAAAGTGGGGTGGGTCCAGTTTGGCACCAACACTTGCCCAATCTTGTGTAGAAAGTTTCAGAAAATATCAACTAGGAGCAATATTTGTCCTGCACAGACCAGTGGGTCACTTTGGTTTCCAGCAGTGTCGATGAACTATATATACAGAATATCACAGAATAGGACATGCCATCACACCCCCAGAAATAAATATTTATTTATTTTTAAACCTGTTTTATGGCCACCCTGCCATCCACAAGGTACATGTCCACTATTGATAATGATGTGGGGTTACCATACCTGTGAAACATTTTTTTTAAATAAATAATCTGTTTTCAATTATGCCACCTTCATTATGAATTAAAGGTAAGATTTGTCAATGGTTTCAGAAATGTATATATTTTTTAATTAATGTCATTTTAAATCATCTGTTCATGGCTACCATGATGTTTCCAATCACATGTTTTCTGGCTCACAGTAATATTAAAAAAGAGAGAAAAAATGATATTATTTTTCATCTTTGGATTTTTTAAATAGAACATGTATTTAGATCATGACGCTACTGAAAATATTTGTTTTAAAAAAATTGTTTTGAAAAATTGTTTCATGTTCATTGTTGGCAGCTTTGTCTGGTACACATTTCAATATTTGATAGGATATTACTGCCAATCATGAAAATATATCCAAAAAAAACAAGAATCTATCTTGGATGTTTTGTAATCATCTGCTAATGACTGCCTTGATTTTCTGTAGATTTTTCAAAGTCTACTGGCTCTTACTCATCTGTATAATATTTTTTTTTGCATCTTCATCATCATTAGCCTTTCTGTTTGGTCCATTTAAAAAAAAAAAAAATCCTTTTTCTCAGCTACTGGAATCTAGTTTTGTATATGTCCTATTGTTTTCTAGAATAGGATTCATTCATTTCATCAATAATCTCCTTTCTTAATCCAAGGATGGAAGTCCGCGATTTCCAGTGTAACTGCCAAACCTATGGATTATTTATAAAATTGTATTGTGTCGGATGCACCAGCTGCCACTGTGTAAATAGGACCCTTTTCCAGTTGTCCCAGGAAAAGGGTGTCTAATAGCTCAGAACAGGTAACCCAGGTTGGTTTTGCAAACTATTAGGAAGAGTAGGGATGAGCCGAACACCCCCCGGTTTGGTTCGCATCCAGAACATGCGAACGGACCGATAGTTTGCGCAAACTTTTGAACCCCGTTAAAGTCTATGGGACTCGAATGTGAGAAATCAAAAGTGCAAATTTTAAAGGCTAATATGCAAGTTATTGTCCTAAAAAGGGTTTGGGGACCCGGGTCCTGCCCCAGGGGACATGTATCAATGCAAAAAACTGTTTTAAAAACTGACGTTTTTTCAGGAGCGGTGATTTTAATGATGCTTAAAGTGAAAAAAAAGTGAAATATTCCTTTAAATATCATGCCTGGGGGGTGTCTATAGTATGCCTGTAAAGTGGCACATGTTTTCCGTGTTTATAACTGTCCCTGCACAAAATGAAATTTCTGAAGGAATAAGAGTCATCTAAAACTGCTTGCTGCTTTAATTTCTGGGTCTGGTCCCGGCAATATGGATGAAAATCATTGAGAAAAACGGCATGGGTACCCCCCCCCCCCAAGCCCATTACAAGCCCCTTTGGGTCTTGTATGTATATTAAGGGAAACCCCGCACCCAAATTAAAAAAAGGAAAGGCGTGGGGCCCCCAGGCCCTATATACTCTGAACAGCAGTATACAGGCGGTGCAAACAAGACAGGGACTGTAGGTTTGTTCTTAAGTAGAATCTGTTTGTAATTTTGAACTGGTACATTTTTAAAGTGTAGCTCCAGCCAAAAAATCTATTTTTAAGCTTTTTGGAAAACATAGGGAAGGGTTATCGCCCCTGTAACATTTGTTTTGCTGTCTGTACACCTGTTCAGAAGATTTCACCTTCTGTCCCAATGACAATTGGATTTTGAAAATTTGGATTTTTTAGGGAAACAAGGATTGGTGATAAAGCATCAGTAGAGAGGAGACACGTTTTTCCCATATTAACTCTTACAGGAGAGAATTTCCCTTCCTAGGGGTAGATTGCCTCTCACTTCCTGTTGTCTCCCTCCATTTGTAAGTAGGAGTCATTTGAAAGTCGGATGTTTGAAAGTAGGGGCCTGCCCTATATACTCTGCAGAAATTTGGGCCAGAGGTGTTGGTGCTGCCACAACACTGTAAGCCTTCACAGTTACTCTTGGTGGGTGCAGGAACGGGCCCTGCTGTGAAATATTAGATCAAGAATTGTAATTACATGCCCCTGTTAAACAGGATCGGAAAAATTGGGCCTTTGGTGGTGGACGGTGTGGTAGTGTTGCCACAACACTGTAAGGCCTCACAGTTACTCTTGGTGAGCGCAGGAATGAGCCCTGCTGTCAGGAAAGGCTTCACCCGCTGGTGGTGCTGTTGGTCCTATGGACTGCAGTACTAGTGTCCGCCAGCCAATATCTTTGTTGGAGGATCTCACCTGCTGGTGGTGATGCATGATCCATGGACTGTAGTACCGGTGTCCACCAGCGGGTGTATTCCAGCAGTGTGGGACAGGCAGCACTTCCTGCGCTCAGCTGTGAGCTGAAGCCTGATTACAGACTTCCTATAAATACCCCGCAAATACAAACACTCCTTGCCCTGGTATCTCTCTCCCTGATCTTGGACCTGTGACCTGGACTTGAACCTGCATTCTGCATCCTGCTTGACCCGATCCAACCTGATCCCTACCTTGAACCTTCATCCTGCTTGACCCGATCCGACCTGATCCCTACCTTGAGCCCATCCTGCATCTGTCCCTCCTGTTACCTGGATCCCTGCTCTGCAGCCAATCCATCCGTCCCCTCCCTGTTCCTGTTTGATTCCCATCCATACCCATCTGCTTCGATCCCCTTGTGTATGATATTGGCCTGGATTTCACTACGATTCCGGTATTCCCCCTTATTGTATAAGTGTAGCGGGTATACACTTTTCTGTGTATTTAAAACTGGCAGAGACACCAGTGATGTGCAGTTCCCTGCAGCCCAGTGGGTGGCGCTGTCGCCTTGGGCTGGGGTTGAACCATTGCTGTGTGCCATGCTCCCTTTTTGTCCTCCCTCGGCAGCGGTATGGTGGGGCGGGGAACCCGCTGTGCTTGCTGGGAGAGGGTATAAAGGGGCTGGCCATCTTTGTCAAGGGGTCGAGTCCCAGGCACCTTCAGCCTATGGGCGGTGGTTCGTGATGGTCCTCTAGGCGGCCTAGGCGACGTTCAGAGGTCGTGTTCCATCCCAGGCACCTTTAGCCTGGGGTGAGGTACTCGGATGGAGGTCTGGAGCTCAGTGCCCAACACTTCCGCGTTCCGCGAGGGAAGGAGATCCTAGGGGACCCCGGGAGTGGGTACCCGAATCCGGAGGGCGTAATGGACCGGTGGGAGATACTTGCTTGAAGACCTGGTGCAGCATATTGCCAGTGACAGGTGAGCCTTCCATCGGAGACCGCCTGGAAGGAAATTCCCCCTTCGCTCGGAGACCGCAACCCACTTTCAGGAAGGAAAGTGGAGAGTTCATTGTGCCTGGGCCTACTCGCATCCACACCCCCCCTGTCTGTTCTGTTCTGTTCGTTTAAGGAGTCCAACTGTCTGTGCATTACTCTGTTATCGGAAGAATAAAGGAGTGTTGGACTTTAGTGGTGTGGGGCTCATTTACTGGCAGACACTGTTCGAGAAAACCAGGAGGAGGTCTCCAGATGCAGAACACCGACCCGAAGGTAAAAGAGGATTGTCTCTCACTGCACATACTCTGCAGGGGGACTTGGCGTGGTGACCCCGCACTCTCTCCTTCAGAGTACCCCTAGACAAAAGCCAGAGCAAGAAGAATAGAGAGGAGAGAGTGGAGGCCGCTACATATATTTTCTATAAGTCACTGTTATTTGGTTAGGTTACTGCACTGTTGGAGGTGTTTATTTGTCTGTTTACTCTCCTTAATAAATTGTTACACTTTCACCTACACCTGTTTGGTCTCCTCTGTGCAGTCACACAGTCTGGTTTGCTAGCATTCTATGACAGTATACCAGGGCCATCCCTAAACCAGACGTGGCTGCATTGAGGGACCATCCTGGTTTGTTAAACCCGGTTGAGATGGATAATAACGAAATAATTTATTATTCTCTGCTGGCAGCAGAGGATAACGAATATTGTCGTCAGATTCTAAAAGATTGGACCAGTGACCAGCTGATAGAAACCATCCGATCAGCTTATTCCCTAGTGTGGCAGGGTTATATATCTTTTGAAGACATTCAGCCGTTAGTTCGGTTATGTGAAAAGCCAGCCCTGTCATCTATTCCCGATGGGTGTGACGATTTTTCACCCCCTTTCAGTTTTGACCAGGTTGAATCCTTAGTGTGGTTGTTAGAGGATGATCCAGCCTATTTTTTGTCTGCCAGCCTGAGGCTCCTGTACTAGTCTGCCAGCCTGAAGTTCCTGTACTAGTCTGCCAGCCTGAAGTTCCTGTACCAGTCTGCCAGCCTGAAGTTCCTGTACCAGTCTGCCAGCCTGAAGTTCCTGTGTTAGTCTGCCAGCCCGAAGTGCCTATGCTAGTCTGCCGGCCTGAGGTTCCTGTGCTAGTCTGCCAGCCTGAGGTTCCTGTGCCAGCCTGCCAGCCTTAAGTTCCTGTGCCAGCCTGAAGTTCCTGTGCCAGCCTAAAGTTTCTGTGCCAGTCTGCCAGCCTGAAGTTCCTGTACCAGCCTGAAGTTCCTGTGCCAGTCCGCCGGCCTGAGGTTCCTGTGCCAGCCTGCCAGCCTGAAGTTCCTGTACCAGCCTGCCAGCCTGAAGTTCCTGTACCAGCCTGCCAGCCTGAAGTTCCTGTGCCAGCCTGCCAGCCTGAAGTTCCTGTACCAGCCTGCCAGCCTGAAGTTCCTGTACCAGCCTGCCAGCCTGAAGTTCCTGTGCCAGCCTGCCAGCCTGAAGTTCCTGTGCCAGCCTGCCAGCCTGAAGTTCCTGTACCAGCCTGAAGTTCCTGTACCAGCCTGCCAGCCTGAAGTTACTGTGCCAGCCTGCCAGCCTGAAGTTCCTGTGCCAGCCTGCCAGCCTGAAGTTACTGTGCCAGCCTGCCAGCCTGAAGTCCTTGTGCCAATCTGCCGGCCTAAGATTCCTGTGCCAGTTTGCTGGCCTGAAGTTCCTGAGCCAGTCTTCCAGCCTGAAGTGCCAGAGCCAGTGTTCCAGCCTGATGTTCCGGTGCCTGCCTTCCAACCAGAACTCCTGATGCCGCTGTCCCGGCCGGAAGATTCAGTGCCTGTGTCCTCGCCTGAAGATCCGGTGCCCGTTTCCCAGCTTGAGGTTTTGGTGCCCGTTTCCGGGCATGAGGTTGTGGTGCCCGTTTACCGGCTTGAGGTTGTGGTGCCCGTTTCCCAGCCTGAAGTTATGGTGCCCGTTTCACGGCCTGAGGAGCCTGCTGCCAAGCCTGAGATTTTCCTGACTGCTGCCCTGCCTGGTGTGCCCATGTCTGCTGCCCAACTTGATGTGACTGTCTTCTGCCCGGATGTGCCCGCTGTCTGCATCCCAGTTGGATGTGCCTACTGTCTGCCTACTGTCTGCCCGGATGTGCCCGCTGTCTGCCCGGATGTGACCTTGCCTGTTGCCCAGCTTGTTGCCATGAACTTTCCCCAGCAACAGTTAGTTGGAGCGTCCGGAGGCCGCTCCTTTCAGGGGGGGTACTGTCAGGAAAGGCTTCACCCGCTGGTGGTGCTGTTGGTCCTATGGACTGCAGTACTAGTGTCCGTCTTTGGTGGTGGACGGTGTGGTGGTGTTGCCACAACACTGTAAGGCCTCACAGTTACTCTTGGTGGGTGCAGGAACGGGCCCTGCTGTGAACTATTAGATCAAGAATTGTAATTACAGGGGCAGAAAAATTGGGCCTTAGGCACTGGTGCCACAATACTGCAACCCCTCGCAGATACTCTAGTTGGAGTGCAGGAATGAGCCCTGCTGCAAAGCATTGCAGCAAAAATTGTAATTACACGCCCCTGTTAAACAGGGGCAGACAAATTGGGCCTTAGGCACTGGTGGCAGTGCCCAGAACCAAAAATGTTCTTACAAGCTATCAACATGAACATTGAGGAGGAAGAGGATAGTCACTCAGCATAACAGGATAGTCACTCAGCATCAGCATAGGCAGTCTTGAAGGGTTCTCACATTCCAAACAAATGTTTTCGGTTACATCAGCATCAGGTGCTTGGTAGCTGGTGATCCAAGACTGATTCATTTTTATGAAGGTCAGCCGATCGACCGAGTCGGTGGACAGGCGCACCCTGTGATCGGTTACAAAGCCTCCAGCAGCACTGAATGTGGGTTCCGAAAGAACGCTGGATGCAGGGCAGGCCAGTAGCTCAATTGCATACTGTGCAAGCTCTGGCCAGTGATCCATCCTCAAGACCCAGTAACCCAGAGGATTTTCGGTGGGAAAGGTGTCCAAGTCTGATCTTGCCCCTAGGTATTCCTGCACCATGTAAATCAGACGCTGTCGATGGTTGCTGGAACCGATCATACCTTGGGGCTGCGGACTAAAAAATTGTCTGAACGCATCGGTCAGACGGCCAACTTCTCCACCGCTCCTTATGTGACTGACCAAAGCCTCAGCAACACGTTGTCCAGGACCAGGAATTTGTAACCTCCCAGGCTCTGGAAATGCGTTGCACAAACCTTTCTGCAGGGCCTCCCGAAGATGTTTCATCCTCTGCTACCTCTGCGACGGCTGGATAAGGTCGCAACTATACCCTTGTAATGTGGATCAAGGAGGGTTGCCTGCCAGTAATGATCCCTCTCCTTGATACCACGAATACTAGGATCCTTTTGTAGGCTTTTCAGGATCAGGGAGGCCATGCAGCATAGGTTTGCTGAGGCATTCGGTCCGGAGTCCTCTGTGTCACTAAGGACGACATGATCCGCAGCCACATACATGTCCATGGGTTTCTTGGGACTTTAAATGATCCCTTGAAGACTGCTGCTGATTCTGAGTGCTAGGCTCCACCTCCATGCTGACACAATCCCCCTCCTCGTCCTCTTCCTGTGTGATCGGTGGGCCAGCAGGAACACTGTCTGGATAAAGGGGGCCTTGAGAGGTAAGGAAGTCCTTCTCTTCCTCTGTTCTGCCTCAAATGCCCTGTCCATTATTCCACTCAGCGTGTGCTCCAACAGGTGGACAAGGGACAGTGTCACTGATGCATGCACTGTCACTGCTCACCATCCTCGTGGCCTCCTCAAATGGTGACAGGACAGTGTATGCATCCCTGCCCATGAACCACTGGCGTAGCAAAAAAAACAAGCTCCCCTGACCCTGTCCTGGTGCCATATTCGCACAGATACTCATTGATGGCCCTCAGCTGCATGTGCAACCGCTGCAGCATGGCCAACGTTGAGTTCTACCTGGTGGGAATGTCACAGATTAGGCAGTTCTTGGGCAGGTTGTATTCCTTTTGGAGGTCAGCCAGCCAAGCACTGGCATTATATGACCGCACACAGACTTTCCTGGCCTGCCTCAGGACATCCAGTAAGCCCAGGTACCTGCCCAAGTACCGCTGCACCACCAAGTTAAGGACATGAGCAAAACAGGGCACATGGGTCAGGTGTCCCTGTCGGAGGGCGGAGAGGAGGTTGGTGCCATTGTCGCAAACCACCATTCCTGGCTTAAGCTGGCGTGGCGTCAACCACCTTTAAACCTGCCCCTGCAGAGCTGACAGAATCTCTGCCCCAGTGTGGCTCCTGTCCCCCAAGCACACCAGCTCAAGCACCGCATGGCATCTTTTTGCCTGCGTACTTGCTTAGCCCCTTGACCGCCTACGGAGCACCGCTGGTTCCGAGGACGAATCGGCACAGGAAGAGGCCCTGGAGGAAGAAGAAGTGGAGGGGGTGGAGGAGAGAGGTGTGTCAGAATCACCACTAGTAGCATTTTGGAGGCGTAGTGGTGGGACAATCTCCAATACTACTGCACCCTGTCCTGCATCCTTCCCAGCTGCCAGCAGAGTCACTCAGTGCGCTGTGAAAGATAGGTAACGTTCCTGTCCGTACTACTGGACCATGAGTCAGCAGTAATATGCACCTTACCGCTGACCACCCTGTCCAGCGAGGCCAAGACATTCCCTTCCACATGACGGTAGAGACCTGGAATCGCCTTCCGTGAAAAAAAGTAGCGTTTGGGAACCTGCCACTGAGGTATCGCACATTCCACAAACTCACGGAAGGGGGCAGAGTCTACCAACTGAAAAGGCAGCAGTTGAATGCTAGCAATATAGCCAAGCTAGCATTCAACCCCTGGGCATGTGGATGGCTGGGAGCGAATTTCTTTCGGCGGTGCAGCAGCTGGGGCAGGGAAATTTGCCTGGTACAATCGGAAGTTGGTGTACTGATAGCAGATTGCCCGCAAGTACTTGGCAGTAACACACCTAATTCTACACCTTCATTCCTCTCAGTGCAGGTTTCTGAGAGGACTGAAGGTATAGTGGGGTTGGAGATCCCAGCTGATGAGGATCAAGGAGAGGTCCGCTTTGTTCTTTGGTGTGGGTCTTTTATGTACGCTTGCCAACGGACTGCATGGCAGGTCGACATATGTCTGGTCAAGCACGTGGTGCCCAAGTGGCTGATGTTTTGCCCAAGCGGCTGATGTTTTGGCCACGCGAGATACGCTTTACACATATGTTGCAAATAGCAACGGTGCGATCTGCTGCACACGTCTGAAAAAAGGCCCACACCAAAGAACTTGGAATAACGCACAGAGACAGCAGTGCCCTGCACATGCGGAGCTCTGCAGTGTGATGCAGTCAGGTGCCTGCCCTTAAGCTGGCCCCTGGAGGGCATCCTGCCTCGTTGGAGATGTGCCTCCTCCTCCTCCTCTCTGATATCAGGCACCCACATAGAGTCAGTGACCTCATCATCCCCTCCCTCCTCATCACTGGAGCAAACCTGGCAGTATGCTGCAGCTGGGGGAACATGATTGCCAGTTTGCTGTCCTTCTTGGGCACCTCCTCTCTCTGGGCTGTACCGTTATGTGCATATATATGTTTATGTTACCATCTGTTATTTTTATTCTTCATCTCTTTAGTATGTTATGAGTTTAATACCTATATTTGGTTTCCGTTTGACACGTATTCCCCTTGTTTATATTGATCCGACTTGAATAGGTGTGTATGTATATGTGTATATATGTATACGTGCGTCTGTTTATGTATATTGCACGTGTAGATTTCATACATGCACTGCCACCCTATGTAGTTACGCATGGATGTGGGGATATCACCCTGTGCGCATGCGTCTATGTTCTTGAGAGTTTATATAGCTATTATGGGTATTTTGGTAGTACACTCTTCATCCCTCTGCATATATTTTATATAGTTTTTTGTATAATCTCTTACAAAAAACTTTTTATATAATAATTTTATCGTGTAATAATGTTCAGATATCACTTTTTTTGGCTATTAGGATATCACATTTTTTATATATATTTATATATATGTATATATTTTTTATATTTTTTATATATATTATATATATAAAAACATTTTTTAAGAATTTTTGGGTCCTCTTTATGATTGTCGGTCCATATGGGATCACTTCTTTTTATATTACATATGTCCCCTTCTTTCTTTTTTATATATTTCTCTTATCTATTTCATAAACTTTTTAATGACTATTGTCAGCGCTAGGATATACCATCTAGTGGCCGCAGTTCATTTCCGGTTTCCATGGTGATAGTAGGCAGCCTATCAGGTAGCTCCTGATTATTACTTATAGCCCACATCGAATATGGCCCCCATAGAGCCTGATGAAGAAGCACGCATGCTTCGAACGCGCGCACCCTCCCGCTGACCCCATGACCCGGAAGTGATCGTTACTGCTATGTTCCAGGGAAGCTGTTCCCCGTCACCGCCGTTGTGAACGTGTGGTTCCGCTCAACGCTGAGGACATCTAGAGACCTCATCTCTCCCCAGCATCCGGAAATAAAGCACCTCCTTCCTGGGAAGAGCGGACGATTTGTACTCTTATCCAGATAAGCTTTCCCCATTTATTCGTTTGTGAGTGTTAACTTGCATCTGTTTTTAATTCTAATAAATTTACATTGATTGCTACGCTCAGTGGGCGCTGCTTTGTGTTTCCCCTTGATGCAGTCAGGTGCCTGCCCTTAAGCTGGCCCCTGGAGGGCATCCTGCCTCGTTGGAGATGTGCCTCCTCCTCCTCCTCTCTGATATCAGGCACCCACATAGAGTCAGTGACCTCATCATCCCCTCCCTCCTCATCACTGGAGCAAACCTGGCAGTATGCTGCAGCTGGGGGAACATGATTGCCAGTTTGCTGTCCTTCTTGGGCACCTCCTCTCTCTGGGCTCACGTTACTGCCTTCCTCAAGCTGGGTACCACCATCGGAGCCTTCAAAACGCTGCGCATCCTCCTGCAGCATGTACCCATGAGGAGGATGAGGACGGCTTGGTCACTGTCAGGAAGGGCAAACCAGAAATGTCATTGACGATATCGGCGCCCCTTCGCGCATGCGCGGTAGCGGTGCGGGCGCGTGCACGCGCGATTGCGGTGCGCGTGCGGGCACGCGCGGGAGCGCGCAGCGGCGGCTCATGGCGCCAGATGAGGTTATTTGAAGGGGCTGATGGCTGGGCTCTGTGCTGTTCGGTCTACAGCGTTACCTGAGACCTCTGACCCCTGTTTACCTGAATCCTGCTCCAGCTGACCCTTCCTGGTTTGTTTGACCATCCTTGCTGATCTGCCTGTACCTGACCCCCGGCCTGTGTTGACTACGTTCCTGCCTGTCCCTTCTGCTACCTCGTTACCTGCCCGTTGCCGAACCTGCCTGTACCTGAGACCTGCCAGCTGCCTAAACCCGCGCATACCTGATCCTGCTCCAGTACTTACCTGAACCTGAGACCTGCCAGCTGCCTAACCCGCGCATACCTGATCCCGCTCCAGTACTTACCTGAACCTGAGACCTGCCAGTTGCCTGAACCTGCTCATACCTGATCCCGCTCCAGTACCTACCTGCTTGGGACTGGTGTACCCACGCTTCCAGCCCATCTGACCGCACCTGCCTGAGCTCCAGTTGTTAGGCCGTCAGTTGTTTCCGGATCTATTCCAGTCTCCGTCCCAGTTCCGGTCCAGCACACCACCAGCGACCTTTACCAGGCTCTCGTGCGACTCTACACTCCTGCGCCCCCTGTCTTCACTACCAGGGGTCGCGAGTGAGAGGTGTAAGGGAGGCCTCCCTCTGCATAATCAGACTCTTCCATCAGGTACGTGACAGTCACCCACTCTACCAACTCTTCAGCATGTTGTGGCTCAACACGGCCAGCTGCCGGAAAAAAGAACAAGCGTGCCCCACGGCCACGTGCTGTTGACGATGCACCGTGTCCACGACCAGCACTGTTGCCTCTAGACACAGAGCCTGCTTGCCCTCTTTTATTGGCATGCGAGTGTCTGCCTGTCCTTGTTGGCCTTCCAGACATGTATTGTATTTGATGTATTGGAATAGGTACACAAGGAATTGTCTGCAGTCAGCTTTAGCTGCACACTGTGCCCAGTATACAGTACAATGACTTAATATACTGCAGGTTAGCTCAATCAACTGCCTGTATTATTAGTAATAGAAAATAAATAGTCTGCAGTCAGATTTATGTGCACACTGTGCCCAGTATACAGTACACTGACTTAATATACTGCAGGTTAGCTCAATCAACTGCCTGTATTATTAGGGATAGAAAAGGAATAGTCTGCAGTCAGCTTTTCGTGCACAATGTACCCAGTATACAGTACACTGACTTAATATACTGCAGGTTAGCTCAATCAACTGCCTGTATTATTAGGAATAGAAAAGGAATAGTCTGCAGTCAGCTTTTCGTGCACACTGTGCCCAGTATACAGTACACTGACTTAATATACTGCAGGTTAGCTCAATCAACTGCCTGTATTATTAGGAATAGAACAGGAATAGTCTACAGTCAGCTTTACGTGCACACTGTGCCCAGTATATAGTACACTGACTTAATATACTGCAGGTTAGCTCAATCAACTGCCTGTATTATTAGTAATAGAAAAGGAATAGTCTGCAGTCAGCTTTACGTGCACACTCTGCCCAGTATACAGTACACTGACTTAATATACTGCAGGTTAGCTAAATCAACTGCCTGTATTATTAGTAATAGAAAATAAATAGTCTGCAGTCAGCTTTACGTGCACACTGCGCCCAGTATACAGTACACTGACTTAATATACTGCAGCTTAGCACAATCAACTGCCTGCCTGTATTATTAGTAGGAACAGAATAACAGGAACGCTCTGCAATGAGATCTAGCTAAACTGTATACAAATATATATATATATATATATATATATTGTGACAGCAGGCAGATAAAATCACCAGGTTGCATCCAGGATGGAAGGTATATATGTCCTAGATTCAGGCTTTATGCCGATTTATACCACTAGGGGGAGTGCTGGGAGTCTTGCAGGGGAAGAGTTAATGAGCCCAGCTGAAGTAAGTGGGCTCATTAGGGCCTCTACAAGAACTCCCAGCATACTAAGGGAGATGCTCCAACCTGGAACCAGATCTGTGTGGATAGTCTGGGGAGTGTGATCTCTGTGCGGTGAGCCAAAGCCTGTGTGGTTATTGCTAGAACTTCTAAAAGCAGGGAGCTAGGGACTGGGACAGCACAAGGCTGTACCCAGTTGTTAGTTAGGGACACCAACGTGTGTAGTGAGCGGTCAAGTTGACCAGGATTTCTTTTCCTGTTTCTTTTGTTTTTGCTGTATTATTTTGTCTGTATATAGTTCAAATAAAACCACACCCTTTTGTTTTCTCCTACCACTGTCTGCTGTGCCTGTTTTTGTGTGGTGAACCCATCCAGGGGGTCACACACACCCGCTGCTGAGCTAACCCCCTCACAGTTGGTGGAGAATGCGGGCCGTTTTTTTTAAGGCCAGCATGGAGGAGATACTGAAACAGCTGGCTCTAGCAAATGCCAATCAGCAGCAGACAAATGCAGGTTTGCAAAAGAGCCTTGTAGCTCAACAACAGAGCTTCGCATCCCAGCAGCAAGCTCATCAACAGAGCCTTTCAGCCCAGCAGCAAGCTCATCAACAGAGCCTTGCAGCCCAGCAGCAGACAAATGCAACTTTGCAACAGAGTCTGGAAGCTCAGCAACAAGCCCAGCAGCAATCTGAGGCCCGCTTCATAGACCTGTTACAGAAGCATGAACAGAGACTACAGCAACAAATGGAAACGTTAATGCAGCAATGTCCGCAGACCAGTGAGGCAAGTAGTTCCACTAATACTGCGTCCTTTGGGGTGAGTCGTTTATTGACAAAAATGACTGGAGAGGATGATCCAGAGGTGTTTTTGACCACATTTGAAAGGACTGCTGAAAGAGAAAAGTGGCCTAAGGAGCAGTGGGCTGGACTGGTGGCTCCTCTGTTAACTGGTGAATCGCAGAAAGCTTACTATGACCTAGAGCCTGACCAAGCAAAAGACTATGTGATGCTAAAAACTGAAATATTGGCACGGCTGGGTGTCACCCTGGCTGTCCGGGCTCAGCGCGTGCATAACTAGACTTTCCGGCTTGGAAAACCCCCCAGGTCTCAAATGTATGATCTCATTCACCTGAGCAGGAAGTGGCTACAGCCAGAGACTTTGTCCGCACCAAAGATTGTGGAACGTGTTGTGATGGATCGTTTCTTGAGAGCTCTTCCTACTGCCATCCAAAAGTGGGTAAGCCATGGAGACTCAGAAACGGCCGATAATCTTGTGGATCAAGTAGAGAAGTACTTGGCTACAGAGAACCTGACTGCCTCTTCCAGAGACTCACGGACTTTCCACCCTAAGACCAGACCATCCCCAGTGGCGGGTAAGATGATTCCAAGGGGTGAGGGTGGAGAGAGTGAGAGGGTGGGAGTTCTACCTAAGGTCTGGCGAGAACAGCCTGGGAAGTCAGGGGCTCAAGAGGCAGCAAAAAGGATTGTTTGCTACCGCTGCCGACAAGAGGGACATATTGCAGCAAATTGCCCGGTTGTGGATGAACCCATGCAATGTGACTTTCTAAGGGACAGACGTCAGTCGCTGTTTGTGACAGTCGCATGCACTGCCATTCGGGAAACTGAGAAACATTTATGCAAAATGCGTATTAATGGTAGAAATGTTGTTGTGTTGCTGGATTTAGGTAGCCTGGTGACACTGATAAAGGCTGAATTAGTTACTACAGAGGTCTCTGGGAATAACAAGGTAGCTGTTATTTGTGTGCATGGGGACACCCGAGAGTATCCGGTGACTACAGTGTGTTTTGAGACCCCCAAAGGTACCCTCTCTCATCAGGTGGGGTTAGTGTCTCACTTGCCTCATGATGCCATTGTGGGAAGGGATTTTCCGAAGTTCTGGGAACTATGGTATTATCCTGAGCCCCCCACTGGTGCCCCTATATACCAGGAATGTGATAGCCATAATTCCTCTGGGAGTGGTGAGGACTCTCCAGAATTCCCCTTGTCGGTATTGGCCGGGAAGACTCGAGAAACTGGGGAGGAGCCAACATCCTCAGACGAAAACATGCCGTCTGTGGAGTTTTCTGATCTCGAGGTTCAAAAGGAGAATTTTGCCACAGAACAGTTAAAAGACCCCACCCTAATAAAGGCACGGGAAAACGTAGTGGAAATAGATGGCGAGTTAGTGAACCCAGATGAGACCTACACTTACCCATACTTCATTGTGGAAAAGGACCTACTGTATCGGGTGGCTAAAAGGGCAGAAGAAACCATTGAGCAGCTTGTGGTGCCCAAACCTTACAGGAAGTTGGTGTTAGATTTGGCCCATGGGCACATTCTTGGAGGTCATCTGGGGACAGAGAAAACCCGAGAGAGAGTATTGCAGAGATTCTATTGGCCTGGGGTCATGAAGGAAACAGAAAATTATTGTTCCTCCTGCCCTGTGTGTCAGAGGTCGGCACCGATGCCACACTTCCGTAACCCGCTGGTACCTCTTCCCATCATTGAGGTTCCCTTTGAGAGGATCGCAATGGATTTGGTAGGTCCGATAATGAAGTCCGCTAGGGGACATCAGTACATTTTGGTTATATTGGACTATGCCACCCGTTATCCGGAAGCGATTCCTCTCCGAAATACCTCGGCCAAAACCATAGCCAAAGAGCTATCTCTTGTTTTTAGCCGTGTGGGTATTTGTAAGGAACTGCTTACGGACCAAGGTACACCCTTTATGTCCCGGGTTATGAAAGAGCTGTGCAATTTGTTCAAAGTGACACAATTGCGTACATCTGTGTATCACCCCCAAACAGATGGGTTGGTTGAAAGATTCAACAAAACTCTAAAACAAATGTTAAAGAAGGTGGTGGATAAAGATGGAAAGGATTGGGACTGTCTAATTCCCTATTTAATGTTTGCTATTAGGGAGGTACCCCAATCCTCTATGGGTTTCTCACCCTTTGAGTTACTCTATGGGAGACACCCAAGAGGGCTGTTGGATATCGCCAAGGAAACTTGGGAAAGTGAGAGTTCTCCCCACAGGAGTGTGATTGAGCATGTCGCCCTGATGCAAGATAGAATTGCACAGGTAATGCCAATCGTAAAGGAACATTTGGCCCAAGCAGAGAGTGTACAACCATGGAGCCAAGACCCGTACCTTTTCCCCGGGGGATAAGATATTGGTACTTGTCCCTACAGTTGAAAGCAAGTTCCTCGCCAAATGGCAAGGCCCCTACGAGATAATGGAAAAAGTGAGCGAAGTGAATTACAAGGTCAGACAACCAGGAAGGCGAAAGCCCGAACAGATCTATCACATTAATCTGTTGAAAGCCTGGAGGGATATTGAATCCCTAGTCGCAAAAACTTTGTCACCAGCTCAGTCTGATTGCGTGATTCCTGAGGTTGGAATAGCAGTCACCTTGTCAAACCCCCAACAACAGGAGGTTAAGGAGTTTGTGCTTCGCAACAAGGAGGTTTTCTCTGAGCTGCCAGGACAAACGTATGGGGTAGAGCATGATATTATTACCCCGCCCAGTGAAAGGGTGAAGCTAAAACCCTATCGGATCCCAGAGGGCCGACGGGAGGCAATACGTGAGGAAGTACAGAAAATGCTTAAGTTAGGGGTGATAGAGGAATCCCAAAGTGATTGGTCAAGTCCCATAGTGTTAGTGCCTAAACCGGATGGGAGCTGGCGATTTTGTAACGATTTCCGACAACTGAACAAAGTTACAAAATTTGACACTTACCCCATGTCACGTATAGATGAGTTGGTCGACCGGTTGGGAACAGCCCGATACATGACAACTCTTGATCTCATCAAAGGGTATTGGCAAATTCCCCTGGCCAAGTCGGCCAAGGAGAAAACCGCATTTGTAACCCAAGAAGGGGCGTTCCAATATAAAAGAATGCCGTTTGGTTTACAGAATGCGCCGGCAACATTCCAGCGGAAAATGGACCAGATACTGAGGCCCCATCAGAAGTATGCTGCGGCTTACCTAGATGATGTAATTATCTACAGCACAGATTGGGCCTCACATCTGCCAAAAGTGCAAGCAGTCCTAGACTCTATCTGGGAAGCTGGGTTTACGGCCAACCCCAAGAAGTGTACTATTGGACAGGAGGAGGCCAAGTATCTTGGGTACACCATTGGGAGGGGAGTAATAAAACCCCAAGTCAATAAAGTCGAGGCCATACAAAATTGGCCACGTCCCAACAGCAAGAAGCAGGTACGAGCCTTTCTGGGAATCGCTGGTTATTATCTGCGATTCATTCCCCACTTTGCTTCTCAGGCTGTGCCCCTAACCAACCTGACAAAAGGGAAAGAGTCTGTCATGGTTAAATGGACCCCAGAGGCTGAGGCAGCATTTCAATTCTTAAAAATTGCCTTATGTAGCCAGCCAGTGTTGTACTCACCAGACTTCTCTAGGGACTTTGTCGTACAAAGTGATGCATCCGACGTTGGGTTAGGAGCAGTATTGTCCCAGGTCTGGAACGGGGAAGAGCACCCAGTCATTTACCTCAGCAGGAAATTGAAGTCCCATGAGGTAAATTACGCCACAATTGAGAAGGAAGGTTTAGCTGTGAAGTGGGCTCTAGATTCCCTTCGGTACTATCTGCTAGGTAGGCACTTTGATATGATTACTGATCACGCTCCTTTAAAGTGGATGGCTCAAAACAAAGAGACAAATAGAAGAGTAAATAGGTGGTTCCTGGCCCTACAGGAATTCAACTTTACGGTAAAGCATCGCCCTGGCGTTCAAATGGGGAATGTGGATGCTTTGTCTCGAGTACATGCATGCCTGATTGCTTGTGTTCCAACCCCAAGGTTAAAACAAGAGGGGGGGTATGTGACAGCAGGCAGGTAAAATCACCAGGTTGCATCCAGGATGGAAGGTATATATGTCCTAGATTCAGGCTTTATGCCGATTTATACCACTAAGGGGAGTGCTGGGAGTCTTGAGGGGAAGAGTTAATGAGCCCAGCTGAAGTAAGTGGGCTCATTAGGGCCTCTATAAGAACTCCCAGCATGCTAAGGGAAATGCTCCAACCTGGAACCAGATCTGTGTGGATAGTCTGGGGAGTGTGATCTCTGTGCGGTGAGCCAAAGCCTGTGTAGTTATTGCTAGAACTTCTAAAAGCAAGGAGCTAGGGACTGGGACAGCACAAGGCTGTACCCAGTTTTTAGTTAGGGACACCAACGTGTGTAGTGAGCGGTCAAGTTGACCAGGATTTCTTTTCCTGTTTCTTTTGTTTTTGCTGTATTTTTTTGTCTGTATATAGTTCAAATAAAACCACACCCTTTTGTTTTCTCCTACCACTGTCTGCTGTGCCTGTTTTTGTGTGGTGAACCCATCCAGGGGGTCACACACACCCGCTGCTGAGTTAACCCCCTCACAGTTATATATATATATATATATATATATATATATATATATATATATATATATACATACACACATATATACAAATCGTGCAATGTATATATATACTAAATATACTGGAATACTGGATCTAACTAGCTCAATCAACTGCCTGTATTATTAGGAATAGAACAGGATGGAATAGTCTGCAGTCAGCTTTACGTGCACACTGTGGCCAGTATACAGTACACTGACTTTATATACTGCAGGTTACCACATTTAACTGCCTGCCTGTATTATTAGTACCGTAGGAATAGAATAACAGGAACGCTCTGCCATGAGATCTTGCTAAACTGTCTACAATATATATATATATATATATATATATATATATATATATATGTAGCGCACCAACCCCAGACTTTACCTGCTTTTCTCTTCTTGGCACCCTCCTGGATGGGGAGGTTGAGCGGTGTTAGATTTCTCGGGCCTGCCTGCAGTTAGTGTTGCGCCCCATACACACTATCAGTTTTCTTGCAGGTTTTTCTCTTCAGGTTTACCAAAACCATCTAATATGAGGTCAAACCTTAAGAGTTTCAATTCGTATGCAATCAGGCAGGCCCTTGCACTACATGGTTTTGGTAAACCTGAAGAGAAAAACCTGCAAGAAAACTGATAGTGTGTATGGGGCTTGAGACTCCTCCCGAGCTGATCTCGTTTCTGCGGTAGCCAGAAACAAGTCCCTTAGTTCTCCCCAGTAAAACGACTGTCCACACCAACTGAGAGTCCAACTCAATATTTATTTATGAGAACAATAGATAGTCTCTGTGAGAGCAGACAGGTTGGGACAAGAACAGTTCAGATAAGGTGGGAAGAGGTCCAGGCACAAACTTAGCTTTGATTAGGGGAGCACTGTTCTGATTAGCACGAACAGCTTGGTGCACAGTCACTGCCACTGACTTGGTGAATAGTTGTAGTCACTGCCACTGACTTGGTGAATGGTTGTAGTCACTGCCACTGACCTGGTGTGCTTAGAGTCACTGCCACTATGACCTACAGAACATGCACTTTTCCTTCCTTGAATAGTTAGGCCTCTGTAGGGAGAAAAAATCCCTCCGGAGAGTTACCCCTTCTGTCACCACGACTCTGCGCTGGGTCTTCAGAAAGGGTCACCTCCCTGGCCTCCTTGATCCTGGATACGGGTCCCCTTGCGAGGCAGATCCCTGGGAGCCCTCGATCCCTCGCAGAACCCAGCTGAAGGTTGCCAAGTCCCTGGCCTTCTCAAAAGTACCTCACCCCCAGACCTAAGGTGTCTGGGGATGGAACAGCAGTTCAGTCTCTGGGCCTAGGAGCACCCAGAGACCATCCTCACACACACCCAGGACAAGGGCACCTGGGTGTCACGAACAGCAGCCCCCAGGCTGAAGGTGCCTGGGGCTTGGACCTCGACCGGAAGATGTCTGCCCCTTTTATACCCTCTCCCGACAGGCACGGCAGGTTCCCTGCCCCTCCGTACTACTGACGCGAGGGGACACAAAAAGACACAGCCCTCCAATGGTGGTTCAACCCCGGCCTATGGCGACAGCACCACCTATAGGCCGCAGGGAACTGGACACCATTGATATCCTCCACGAGCCAAAATGGTCCACAAACCCTAACAATTAGCGTACCTGAGCCTTTTTACCACTCAGATACCTCCCCTAAATATAACCACCCGCTACATATATATATATATATATATATATATATATATACACAAAGCGTGCAATGCATATATATACTAAATATACTGGAATACTGGATTTAACTAGCTCAATCAACTGCCTGCTCAATCTAGCTATTGCTAACTGAAATAAAGTCACAATCTCTCTCTCCCTCTCTCTCTGTCTCTCCCTGAATGCCGGAACACACTACACAAGGCCGACACGCAGGCGGCCTTATATAGTGTGGGGCGCGTACTTAGTCCCCCTGAGCCATGATTGGCCAAAGGCACCCTGGTTTTGGCCAATTATGGCTCTCTGTGCTGACGGTGCTTTGATTGGCCAAAGCATGCGGGTCATAGTGCATGCTTGGCCAATCATCAGCCAGCAATGCACTGCGATGACACAGTGCATTATAGGCCGTGACATGCAACTCGAATTTGGCGCGAACGGCCCATAATGTTCGATCTTCGTTGAACGAGCGAACCACCGATGTTCGAGTCGAACATGAGTTTGACTCGAACTCGAAGCTCATCCCTAAGGAAGAGGCTGTATTCAGTAAGGACTCTTTTACATGTCTTTTTTGATGGCACTGCTTACCACATTCTGAATAGTGATCCTCGTGGATCCTTTTCAGAGGGCAGTACATAACAGCACCTGACAGGCATTCTAAGGGCAGTACATAACAGCACCTGACAGGCATTCTAGAGGTGCTACTAGCGCCTCCTGATATCTCTTTTTTTTTTCTTGCTTTTTTACTCTCTTCTTTTTTAATTGCCAAAAGGCAATATTACATTGCGGGACTATTCTGCAACTGTAAGCCAAGCATTTAGCCTGTGGTTGCGGTGTGGCCCAAATGATCTCAATGAGCGAGTTAAAGAAGCCATGTCCGTAAAGCAAAGCATTGTGTTTGGGGCATTCTGGTTGGCAGCTGAGTGGCAGTAAAACTGCTGCTCTGCCACCTATTTATACCACCTCCTGGCCACTAGCGTGCAAGAGCCCTAAGGGCCTCCTGTGGAAGACTTTTTGTGTGAGGCCAGACTGAAAATGTGTGTCTAGGACTATCTATCCTTAAAAAAGAGGCACCTAAATCAGACCAACATCCATCCTAAATGACAGTGACATACTGTCAAGAGCAGGGGTCTCAAACTCAAATTGCCTGAGGGCCACATGACAAGTTTTCATATCCCATGGGGGCCGCATGCAAACTTTTAAAACTTCAAAAACAATAAACTATACCAGCAATAATATACTATACCCAGCACTGATGTCAGCAAATGCATTATTAACCCCCATCACTGGTGTCAGCAAACACATTTTTAACCCCCAGCACTGGTGTCAGCAAACACATTATTAACCCCCATCACTGGTGTCAGCAAACACATTATTAACCCCCAGCACTGGTGTCAGCAAACACATTATTAACCCCCAGCACTGGTGTCAGCAAACACATTATTAACCCCCATCACTGGTGTCAGCAAACACATTATTAACCCCCAGCACTGGTGTCAGCAAACACATTATTAACCCCCATCACTGGTGTCAGCAAACACATTATTAACCCCCAGCACTGGTGTCAGCAAACACATTATTAACCCCCAGCACTGGTGTCAGCAAATTGATTATTAACCCCCATCACTGGTGTCAGCAAACACATTATTAACCCCCAGCACTGGTGTCAGCAAACACATTATTAACCCCCATCACTGGTGTCAGCAAACGCATTATTAACCCCCAGCACTGGTGTCAGCAAACGCATTATTAACCCCCAGCATTACCCCCCCCCACACTGCACAAATACCCTCCACACTCCATAATTACCCCCAACATTGCACAAATCCCCCCACACTCCATAAAATACCCCCCACACTACACAATTACCCCCCACACTACACAAATACCCCCCCCAAACTCGATAAAATACCCCCCACACTGCATAAATACCCCCACACTGCACAAATAGCCCCACACTGCACAAATAGCCCCACACTACACAATTAACCCCCACACTGCACAAGTACCCCCACACTGCACAAGTACCCCCACACTGCACAAATCCTCCCACACTCCATAAGATACCCCCCCACACTCCATAAGATACCCCCCACACTCCATAAGATAGCCCCCCACACTCCATAAAATAGCCCCACACTACACAATTAACCCCCACACTGCACAAGTACCCCCACACTGCACAAATCCTCCCACACTCCATAAGATACCCCCCACACTCCATAAGATACCCCCCCACACTCCATAAGATAGCCCCCCACTACACAATTAACCCCCACACTGCACAAGTACCCCCACACTGCACAAGTACCCCCACACTCCATAAGATACCCCCCACACTCCATAAGATACCCCCCCCACACTCCATAAGATACCCCCCACACTCCATAAGATACCTCCCACACTCCATAAGATACCTCCCACACTCCATAAGATACCCCCCACACTCCATAAGATACCTCCCACACTCCATAAGATACCCCCCACACTCCATAAGATACCCCCCACACTCCATAAGATACCCCCCACACTCCATAAGATAACCCCCACACTCCATAAGATAGCCCCCCACACTCCATAAGATACCTCCCACACTCCATAAGATACCTCCCACACTCCATAAGATAGCCCCCACACTGCACAATTAACCCCCAGACTACACAATTAACCCCCACACTACACAAGTACCCTCACACTGCACAAATCCCCCCACACTCCATAAAATACCCCCCACACTACACAATTACACCCCCCCCACACTCCATAAAATACTCCATTCACCCCACTAAGGACTTTGCCTTACTCATCTCTCCTGGCAGTCAGGATCGTCTGGCTTCCGAGTCCTCTCCTCCTGGCTTCCACAGAGGCCTAGTGACAGGGCACCCAGAGAACACAATCTCCCGCTCTGAGCAGCAGGACCCTGGATCGGGGCTCTGATCGTCAGTGCCTAGGTGGGCGGGGCGATGGGCGGATCCTTCCTCCGCTCTGTTCTCTCTCTGGGCTGCGGCAGTGTGCAGCGGAGAGGACAGAGCTGATGGAGAGGTAAAGCTCTTCGGCGCCTCCCCCTCTGCGGTGCCTGTGAATAAAGACGTCCTGGATCGGGCCTACGGGCCATTTTTAACCAGTCCGCGGGCCGCAAATGGCCCGCGGGCCGGTACTTTGAGACCCCTGGTCAAGAGAGACAGATTGGAAATCTAAGGCCTCATACACACAGGATGTCAAAAAAGCTTATTTTTCAAGCATTTGACTTTTTTCTGCCTCTAAATTCCACTCTTTGTTAGCACATGTGTTTATGCACACATAGGCATTTACAGGCCTTTAGAGTGAGGAGCGATTGGAGGCAGAAAAAGAAACACACCACCAGTGCATTTAGAATAGGAGCATTTGGGCAGAAAAAAAGACAAACGTGGCATTAATTCTAGTGTGTTCAGGCCCATTTGCACATTAATGCATTATAATGCCCAACTTCCTGACAGACTTGCATGGCAGCATATGTTTGGGTAGCCCCGCCTTCACTCCTACCCCATAGGTCCCCACTCCCATAAATTTTCAGGCAGAGCTCCTCCTCATGGGAGAAAAAGAAACCCTGGACTGCCGCACTCTGTATAGACAGTTATTTATTCCAAAATTTCAGGTAAAAAATCCAAATTCAAAATAAATCCATAAATCCAAAACAACAAATGCAGATGGTGTGCATGCAGGGAAGGGTGGCTAACGCGTTTCACGTCACGAATTGACGCTTACTCATAGCTATGAGTAAGCGTCAATTCGTGACGTGAAACGCGTTAGCCACCCTTCCCTGCATGCACACCATCTGCATTTGTTGTTTTGGATTTATGGATTTATTTTGAATTTGGATTTTTTACCTGAAATTTTGGAATAAATAACTGTCTATACAGAGTGCGGCAGTCCAGGGTTTCTTTTTCTCCCATGCATCAGTGCAGAGCCAGCACCTGTGTGAGTGACCGGGCGGAAGCAGCTATTTGGTGAATTCTCAAGCTTTTGAGCGGTACGTTTTTCCAGAGCTCCTCCTCACTCATAGTACCATTTTGTATGAAGTTTTCCTACATTTTGGAAGGATCGGTGGCTGAGTCTCGTACGGGACAGCTGTGTGGATGTCAGGAGCATCCTGTGGTATCCAGAAGTTTTCCAAGATGGCTCGAGTGGTCACTGAGTCCCCAGCTATCAGCGGGGTGGTGTTATGGTACACATATGCAGTGAGTATTCCTTAAGCAGTAATTGACCCCTTAGGAGTTTTTCTCACCTAGCAAACAGAAACAACTGTTATGCCGTGTACACACGATCATTTTTCACGCCGTTAAAAATGCAATTTTTTAAATTGGGCATTAAAAACGATCGTGTGTATGCTCCAGAGCATTTTTAACGACGTGAATAACGGCCATTAAAAATTTCGAACATGCTCTATTTTTTCACGTCGTTTTTCATGTCGTTTTTTTAACGTCGTGAAAAACGGTAGTGTGTATGCTTTTACGAGGGGAAAAAAACACGCATGCTCAGAATCAAGTATGATACGGGAGTGCTCGTTCTGGTAAAACTAGCGTTCGTAATGGAGATAGCACATTCGTCACGCTGTAACGGACTGAAAAGCACGAGGCTGAAAAGCGCGAATCGTCACTCAACAAACTTTACTAACATGAAGGGTGGCGCCATCCGAAGGGAACTTCCCCTTTATAGTGCCGTCGTACGTGTTGTACGTCACTGCGCTTTGCTCGAGCATTTTTTTTTAATGAACGTGTGTATGCAAGACAGGCTTGAGAGGAAACAAGAAAAATCACGTTGAGAAAAACGTCGTTTTTTAAAATGACATTAAAAACGGTCGTGTGTACGCGGCATTACATTGCCTTTTTGGACAGCTTAGGAATCTTTAGCAACTGCAGTTTGAATTGGAAAGGTTATTTAATAAGTTACTACAAGGCTTGAGTAGCAATTGTACATGTTATAGGATTTCTTTTTCCTTAACAATGTGAAGTTCTTCCTTAAGCCCCATACACACGGTCGGACTTCCATCAGACTTTTCCGTGGATTTTTGTCCGAACGGAGTTGGCCAGGCACACCCATAGCATACACACAACAGGACTTTTCTGCAAACTTTTCCAAAACTTCTTCCAACATCACGTGGTTTTTCAGCTCTTTTCTGCTCTTTACTGCCACCCTTTGGTCAACTTCTGCTATTGTTGGTTGATTTTAACATTAGTTGTTTTGTCCATCGGACAAAAGTCCGATGGTTTTCTGTACACACGGTAGGACTTTGCTTCATCTGACTTTTGTTGGCCAAAAAGTTTGTCCGTTTGCAGACCCAACTTTTGTCTGATGAAAACAAAAAAAAACAAAAAAAGTTTGTCCGATGGAGCGTACACACGGTCGGATTGTTGGTCCAACTTGCTCAAAATGAAGTTTGTTGGCCAAAAGTCTGACCGTGTGTATGGAGCTTTAGACTTGGAGGGATTTATTTCTTACTGCAACAGGTCCTTGTGCAGTAAGGAGTCGAATCCCTCTATGCTGCGGCTGCTCTATGCAGGTTATAGCTGGAGGGAGTGTCTTTCATACTGGCATACCTCCCAACTTTTAAATATTACAATGCGGGACAACATAACACTCCTCCTGTTGTTGAGCGGGGGGGGGGGTGGACGCCGTATGTAAGTTTACATTTAAACATCTGTCGGTTCTTCAGTCGGGGGGGGGTGCCGCGGGCCGCCGAAAATAAGGTGTCTACTTACATATGTCGGCTCTTCATCCTTCATTCATTCTCCCCCTCTTCCTCGGACCTCCTCCTCACATTATAATGCGGGAAAATGACATCTCGTGCGGGAGTGCAGGAAGAGGTTGTCATTGCGGGAAAGTCCCGCCCAATACGTGCCAGTTGGGAGGTATGCATACTGGTACTGTTTCCTGGATTGTCAGCCCTTCTGCGGGCCTCCTAAAGCTGGTGTATGGGAAGCTGACTAATGGACACTTGCTATTAAGCCTCTCCAGATCTGCACCTATTATGCACACCTAATCTGGGTCTTTTCTGCTCATGCCTTGGCAGGCAAACCCTATATGAATTTCCTGCTTTGTTCAGGCATCCAGGGAGAAAGACAACAGCGACCAACTGGTTGCCACAGGTAATTAAGACTCTCTAAAGGAGTCTTTTACAACTCTCCCTGTGCAAGGATTTTCTACTCTGACAATGTCAAGCATTTTCCTTGCAGGACCAGTCAACTAAGCAATTTAACCCTCTTCAAACAATTCCTAAAAGGAAGATGCGGATGAAGATGATCTATAAGCAGGTTTTTTTACCTCCCCTTTGTAAGGCTGTTAGGATGCCTAAATGCTTTGGTCTCGGATGGCTGGACAGTCAAGATAAGCACTTCAGGCCATGCTGAACATTCAGACACCTTCAAGCCTCTGACTGTGCCAGGAGGAATCCTTTGCATCAGCAACCATAGACAAGTTCTGCTAGCCAACATCAATCAGGAGTAGGGATGAGCTTCGTGTTCGAATCGAACATACGTTCGACTCGAACATCGGCTGTTCGATCGTTCGACGAAGATCGAACGATTTGGGCCGTTCGCGCCAAATTCGAGTGACGCGAACGGCCCACAATGCACTACGCCATCGCAGTGTCATCCAGGCGCTGTGATTGGCCAAGCATGCACTGTGACCCCGCATGCTTGGCCAATCACAGCGCCGGCAGCGAGGAGAGCAATGATTGGCCACAGGCAGGATGCCTGTGGCCAATTATTGCTGAGGGTGTTTAGTACACGCCCCACACTATAAAAGGCCGCCAGCACGGCGGCCTAGTGTAGTGTGTTCCGGAGCAGGGATAGAGCAGCATAGGCAGGGACAGTGACTTTTATTTCTTTCTTGCTTAACCTGGATTCCTTTAGTTTAGGGAAAGAGAAGGATAGGTAGGGAGAGTGTCAGTGTGTTTTGTGCTTGTGCTATAGTGTGCTTAAAAAAAACATTTTTTCTAGGGACAGAAAACTGTAGGTAGGGAGAGTGTCAGTTTCTTTCACTGTGTAAGTCCTTGTTTCTAGGGACCTGGAAGGACAGTGAGTGAATTCTCCTTGTGCTATATTGTGCTTAAAAAAAACATTTTTTCTAGGGACAGAAAACTGTAGGTAGGGAGAGTGTCAGTTTCTTTCACTGTGCAAGTCCTTGTTTCTAGGGACCTGGAAGGACAGTGAGTGAATTCTCCTTGTGCTATATTGTGCTTAAAAAAAACATTTTTTCTAGGGACAGAAAACTGTAGGTAGGGAGAGTGTCAGTTTCTTTCACTGTGCAAGTCCTTGTTTCCAGGGACCTGGAAGGACAGTGAGTGAATTCTCCTTGTGCTATATTGTGCTTAAAAAAAACATTTTTTCTAGGGACAGAAAACTGTAGGTAGGGAGAGTGTCAGTTTCTTTCACTGTGTAAGTCCTTGTTTCTAGTGACCTGGAAGGACAGTGAGTGAATTCTCCTTGTGCTATATTGTGCTTAAAAAAACATTTTTTCTAGGGACAGAAAACTGTAGGTAGGGAGAGTGTCAGTTTCTTTCACTGTGCAAGTCCTTGTTTCCAGGGACCTGGAAGGACAGTGAGTGAATTCTCCTTGTGCTATATTGTGCTTAAAAAAAACATTTTTTCTAGGGACAGAAAACTGTAGGTAGGGAGAGTGTCAGTTTCTTTCACTGTGCAAGTCCTTGTTTCTAGGGACTGGGAAGGACAGTGAGTGAATTCTCCTTGTGCTATAGTGTGCTTAAAAAAAACATTTTTTCTAGGGACAGAAAACTGTAGGTAGGGAGAGTGTCAGTTTCTTTCACTGTGCAAGTCCTTGTTTCTAGGGACCTGGAAGGACAGTGAGTGAATTCTCCTTGTGCTATATTGTGCTTAAAAAAAACATTTTTTCTAGGGACAGAAAACTGTAGGTAGGGAGAGTGTCAGTTTCTTTCACTGTGTAAGTCCTTGTTTCTAGGGACCTGGAAGGACAGTGAGTGAATTCTCCTTGTGCTATATTGTGCTTAAAAAAAACATTTTTTCTAGGGACAGAAAACTGTAGGTAGGGAGAGTGTCAGTTTCTTTCACTGTGCAAGTCCTTGTTTCCAGGGACCTGGAAGGACAGTGAGTGAATTCTCCTTGTGCTATATTGTGCTTAAAAAAAACATTTTTTCTAGGGACAGAAAACTGTAGGTAGGGAGAGTGTCAGTTTCTTTCACTGTGTAAGTCCTTGTTTCTAGGGACCTGGAAGGACAGTGAGTGAATTCTCCTTGTGCTATATTGTGCTTAAAAAAACATTTTTTCTAGGGACAGAAAACTGTAGGTAGGGAGAGTGTCAGTTTCTTTCACTGTGCAAGTCCTTGTTTCCAGGGACCTGGAAGGACAGTGAGTGAATTCTCCTTGTGCTATATTGTGCTTAAAAAAAACATTTTTTCTAGGGACAGAAAACTGTAGGTAGGGAGAGTGTCAGTTTCTTTCACTGTGCAAGTCCTTGTTTCTAGGGACTGGGAAGGACAGTGAGTGAATTCTCCTTGTGCTATAGTGTGCTTAAAAAAAACATTTTTTCTAGGGACAGAAAACTGTAGGTAGGGAGAGTGTCAGTTTCTTTCACTGTGCAAGTCCTTGTTTCTAGGGACTGGGAAGGACAGTGAGTGAATTCTCCTTGTGCTATAGTGTGCTTAAAAAAAACATTTTTTCTAGGGACAGAAAACTGTAGGTAGGGAGAGTGTCAGTTTCTTTCACTGTGCAAGTCCTTGTTTCTAGGGACCTGGAAGGACAGTGAGTGAATTCTCCTTGTGCTATATTAAGCTTAAAAAAAACATTTTTTCTAGGGACAGAAAACTGTAGGTAGGGAGAGTGTCAGTTTCTTTCACTGTGCAAGTCCTTGTTTCTAGGGACCTGGAAGGACAGTGAGTGAATTCTCCTTGTGCTATATTGTGCTTAAAAAAAACATTTTTTCTAGGGACAGAAAACTGTAGGTAGGGAGAGTGTCAGTTTCTTTCACTGTGTAAGTCCTTGTTTCTAGGGACCTGGAAGGACAGTGAGTGAATTCTCCTTGTGCTATATTGTGCTTAAAAAAAACATTTTTTCTAGGGACAGAAAACTGTAGGTAGGGAGAGTGTCAGTTTCTTTCACTGTGCAAGTCCTTGTTTCCAGGGACCTGGAAGGACAGTGAGTGAATTCTCCTTGTGCTATATTGTGCTTAAAAAAAACATTTTTTCTAGGGACAGAAAACTGTAGGTATGGAGAGTGTCAGTTTCTTTCACTGTGTAAGTCCTTGTTTCTAGGGACCTGGAAGGACAGTGAGTGAATTCTCCTTGTGCTATATTGTGCTTAAAAAAACATTTTTTCTAGGGACAGAAAACTGTAGGTAGGGAGAGTGTCAGTTTCTTTCACTGTGCAAGTCCTTGTTTCCAGGGACCTGGAAGGACAGTGAGTGAATTCTCCTTGTGCTATATTGTGCTTAAAAAAAAATTTTTTCTAGGGACAGAAAACTGTAGGTAGGGAGAGTGTCAGTTTCTTTCACTGTGCAAGTCCTTGTTTCTAGGGACGTGGAAGGACAGTGAGTGAATTCTCCTTGTGCTATATTGTGCTTAAAAAAAACATTTTTTCTAGGGACAGAAAACTGTAGGTAGGGAGAGTGTCAGTTTCTTTCACTGTGTAAGTCCTTGTTTCTAGGGACCTGGAAGGACAGTGAGTGAATTCTCCTTGTGCTTTATTGTGCTTAAAAAAAACATTTTTTCTAGGGACAGAAAACTGTAGGTAGGGAGAGTGTCAGTTTCTTTCACTGTGCAAGTCCTTGTTTCCAGGGACCTGGAAGGACAGTGAGTGAATTCTCCTTGTGCTATATTGTGCTTAAAAAAAACATTTTTTCTAGGGACAGAAAACTGTAGGTAGGGAGAGTGTCAGTTTCTTTCACTGTGTAAGTCCTTGTTTCTAGGGACCTGGAAGGACAGTGAGTGAATTCTCCTTGTGCTATATTGTGCTTAAAAAAAACATTTTTTCTACGGACAGAAAACTGTAGGTAGGGAGAGTGTCAGTTTCTTTCACTGTGCAAGTCCTTGTTTCTAGGGACCTGGAAGGACAGTGAGTGAATTCTCCTTGTGCTATATTGTGCTTAAAAAAAACATTTTTTCTAGGGACAGAAAACTGTAGGTAGGGAGAGTGTCAGTTTCTTTCACTGTGCAAGTCCTTGTTTCCAGGGACCTGGAAGGACAGTGAGTGAATTCTCCTTGTGCTATATTGTGCTTAAAAAAAAGATTTTTTCTAGGGACAGAAAACTGTAGGTAGGGAGAGTGTCAGTTTCTTTCACTGTGCAAGTCCTTGTTTCTAGGGACTGGGAAGGACAGTGAGTGAATTCTCCTTGTGCTATAGTGTGCTTAAAAAAAACATTTTTTCTAGGGACAGAAAACTGTAGGTAGGGAGAGTGTCAGTTTCTTTCACTGTGCAAGTCCTTGTTTCCAGGGACCTGGAAGGACAGTGAGTGAATTCTCCTTGTGCTATATTGTGCTTAAAAAAAACATTTTTTCTAGGGACAGAAAACTGTAGGTAGGGAGAGTGTCAGTTTCTTTCACTGTGCAAGTCCTTGTTTCCAGGGACCTGGAAGGACAGTGAGTGAATTCTCCTTGTGCTATATTGTGCTTAAAAAAAACATTTTTTCTAGGGACAGAAAACTGTAGGTAGGGAGAGTGTCAGTTTCTTTCACTGTGCAAGTCCTTGTTTCTAGGGACCTGGAAGGACAGTGAGTGAATTCTCCTTGTGCTATATTGTGCTTAAAAAAAACATTTTTTCTAGGGACAGAAAACTGTAGGTAGGGAGAGTGTCAGTTTCTTTCACTGTGTAAGTCCTTGTTTCTAGGGACCTGGAAGGACAGTGAGTGAATTCTCCTTGTGCTATATTGTGCTTAAAAAAAACATTTTTTCTAGGGACAGAAAACTGTAGGTAGGGAGAGTGTCAGTTTCTTTCACTGTGCAAGTCCTTGTTTCAAGGGACAGAGAAGGACACCTGAAGGTAGCCCTTATTGCTTTTTTCCCATCTCCCTGCAGGCCATCTATTAGAATGTCTGGAAGGCAAACAAGGAGAGGCAGACAGTCAGGAGGCAATAAAAGAGGGCAAGCAGGCTCTGTGTCTGGGGGCAACAGTGCTGGTCGTGGACGCGGTGCATTGTCATCAGCACATGGCCATGGGACACGCTTGTCCTTCTTTTCCGCAGCTGGACATGTTGAGCCACATCATGCCGAAGACTTGGTAGAGTGGATGACCAAGCCCTCCTCCTCCTCCTCATCCTCTCTCACCCAGGCTCAGGGTACTGGCAAAGCAGCTGCCAAAGCGTCCTCTTCCCTGGTATCAATGTCAGACTCCTCATCAGTCACTCCTTCCCTAGACCCACCATGTCCTCCTCCTGAGGAGTCCCCCGAACTGTTTGAGCACAGTGTTGGGTACATGCTCCAGGAGGATGCCCAGCGTTTCGAAGGGTCTGATGATGAAACCCAGCTACAGGAAGGCAGTAGGGTGAGAGCAGACAGAGGGGATGCTCAAGAAGGACACCAATCTGGCAGTCATGTTCCAGCAGCTGCAGCATACTGCCAGATTGGCTCCAGTGATGAGGAGGGAGGGGATGATGAGGTCACTGACTCCACGTGGGTGCCTAATAGGAGTGAGGAGGAGGAGGATGAGGAGGAGGCACATCTCCAACGAGACAGGATGCCCTTTGGTGGCCAGCGTAAGGGCAGTACACCGACGGAATCACACCGCAGAGCTCCGCCTGTGCAGGGCGCTGCCTCTGCCCGTCATTCAAAAAGTTCCTTGGTGTGGGCCTTTTTTGAGGCTAGTGCATCAGATCGCACAGCTGCTGTTTGCAACATATGTCTCAAGCGTATATCGCGTGGCCAAAACATCAGCCGCTTGGGTACCACATGCCTGACCAGACATATGTTGACCTGCCATGCAGCTCGTTGGCAAGCCTACCTCAAAGACCCACACCAAAGAACAAAGCGGACCTCTCCTTGCACCGCATCAGCTGGGATTTCCAACCCCACTATAACTTCAGTCCTCTCTGAAACATGCACTGAGAGGAATGAAGGTGTAGAATTAGGTGTGTCACAGCCAAGTACTTGCGGCCACTCTGCTAGCAGTACACCGACGTCCGATTCTAGCAGGCAAATTTCCCTGCCCCAGCTGCTGGACCGTCGAAAGAAGTTCACTCCCAGCCATCCACATGCCCAGCGGTTGAATGCTAGCTTGGCTAAATTGCTAGCGCTTCAACTGCTGCCTTTTCAGTTGGTAGACTCGGCCCCCTTCCGTGAGTTTGTGCAATGTGCGGTTCCTCAGTGGCAGGTTCCCAAACGCCACTTTTTCTCACGGAAGGCTATTCCGGCTCTCTACCGGCATGTGGAAGGCAATGTCTTGGCCTCGCTGGACAGGGCGGTCAGCGGTAAGGTGCATATTACCGCTGACTCATGGTCCAGCAGGCATGGACAGGGACGTTACCTTTCTTTCACGGTCCATTGGGTCACTCTTTTGGCAGCTGGGAAGGATGCAGGACAAGGTGCAGTAGTGTTGGAGGTTGTCCCACCGCCACGCCTCCAAAATGCTACTACTGGTTGTGACACACCTCTCTCCTCCACCCCCTCCTCTTCTTCTTCCTCCATGGCCTCTTCCTGTGGTTTGTCCTATGAACCAGCGGTGCTCCGTAGCCGTTCACGGGGCTACGCAAGTACGCAGGCAAAAAGATGCCATGCCGTGCTTGCGCTGGTGTGTTTGGGGGACAGAAGCCACACTGGGGCAGAGGTCCTGTCTGCTCTGCAGGGCCAGGCCGAGAGGTGGTTGACGCCACGCCAGCTTAAGCCAGGAATGGTGGTTTGCGACAATGGCACCAACCTCCTCTCCGCCCTCCGACAGGGACAACTGACCCATGTGCCCTGTGTGGCTCACGTCCTTAACCTGGTGGTGCAGCGGTTCTTGGGCAGGTACCCGGGCTTACAGGATGTCCTGAGGCAGGCCAGGAAAGTCTGTGTGCATTTCCGCAGATCTTATAATGCCAGTGCTCGCCTGGCTGAGCTGCAAAAGGAGTTGAACCTGCCCAAGAACCGCCTTATATGTGACATGCCCACCAGGTGGAACTCAACGTTGGCCATGCTGCAGCGGCTGCACACGCAGCAGAGGGCCATCAATGAGTACCTGTGCGACTACGGCACCAGGACAGGGTCAGGGGAGCTTGGTTTTTTTTCTCCACGCCAGTGGGGCATGATCAGGGATGCATGCACTGTCCTGGCACCATTTGAGGAGGCCACGAGGATGGTGAGCAGTGACAGTGCATGCATCAGTGACACTGTACCTCTTGTCCACCTGTTGGAGCACACGCTGCGTGGAATAATGGACAGGGCACTTGAGGCAGAACAGAGGCAGGAAGAGGAGGACTTCCTTGCCTCTCAAGGCCCCCTTTACCCAGACAGTGTTCCTTCTGTCCCACCCATCGCACAGGAAGAGGAAGAGGAGGAGGAGGAGGAGGAGGATTGTGTCAGCATGGAGGTGGAGGCTGGCACTCAGCATCATCAGCAGCAGTCTTTTAGGGATGATTTACAGTCCCAAGAAACCAGTGGACTTGTACGTGGCTGGGAGGAGGTGACTGCGGATCATGTCGTCCTTAGTGACCCAGAGGACTCCGGAGCGAATGCCTCAGCAAACCTACGCTGCATGGCCTCCCTGATCCTGCAAAGTCTGCGGAAGGATCCTCGTATTCTTCGGATCAAGGAGAGGGACCATTACTGGCTGGCCACTCTCCTTGATCCACGGTACAAGGGTAAGGTTGCGGACCTTATTTTACCGTCGCAGAGGGAGCAGAGGATGAGACAACTCCGGGAGGCCTTGCAGAAAGGTCTGTGCAACGCGTTCCCAGAGACTGGGAGGTTACAAACTCCTGGTCCAGGACAACGAGTTGCTGAGGCTTCGGCCAGTCAAAGAAGGAGCGGTGGGGAAGGTGGCCGTCTGACCGATGCGTTCAGACAATTCTTTAGTCCGCAGCCCCAAAGTATGATTGGTTCCAGCAACCATCGCCAGCGTCTGATAAACATGGTGCAGGAATATCTAGGGGCAAGGTCAGACTTGGACACCTTCCCCACCGAAAATCCTCTGGCTTACTGGGTCTTGAGGATGGATCACTGGCCAGAGCTTGCACAGTATGCAATTGAGCTACTGGCCTGTCCTGCATCCAGCGTTCTTTCGGAACGCACATTCAGTGCTGCTGGAGGATTTGTCACGGATCACAGGGTGCGCCTGTCCACCGACTCGGTTGATCGACTGACTTTCATCAAGATGAACCAGTCTTGGATCACCACCAGCTACCACACACCTGATGCTGATATAACAGACTAATTGATTTTAACATGTCACATCCCTTCAAGACTGATGCTGATGCTGAGTGTCTGTGCTGTTATGTTGACTGGCTATCCTCCTCCTCCGAGTCCTCAATGATACGATTGATGATGATAGCTTGGAAGATCATTTTTGTTTATGGGTGCCGCCACCAGTGGCTAAGGCCCAATTTTTCAGCCCCTGTTTTACAGGGGCGTGTAATTACAATTTTTTTAGCAATAATTTGCCATAGGGCTCATTGCTGTGCTCCAAGTACAGTATCTGTGAGGGGTTGGAGTGTTGTGGCACCAGTGCCTAAGGCCCAATTTTTCAGCCCCTGTTTAACAGGGGCGTGTCATTACAATTTTTGAAGCAATACTTTGCAACAGGGCTCATTGCTGTGCTCCAAGTACAGTATCTGTGAGGGGTTGTAGTGTTGTGCCACCAGTGCCTAAGGCCCAATTTTTCAGCCCCTGTTCAACAGGGGCATGTAATTACAATTCTTGATCTAATAATTCACAGCAGGGCCCATTCCTGCACCCACCAAGAGTAACTCTGAGGGCTTACAGTGTTGTGTCAACACCACCACCACCACGAAAGGCCCAATTTTTCAGCCCCTGTTCAACAGGGGCATGCAATTACAATTCTTGATCTAATAATTCACAGCAGGGCCCATTGCTGCACCCACCAAGAGTAACTGTCAGGGCTTACAGTGTTGTGGCACCAGCACCACCATCAAAGGCCCAATTTTTACTACCACTGTTCAACAATTATATGTAATTACAATTCCTGATATAATAGTTGACAGCAGGGCGTTCCAGCACCAACCAAGAGTAACTGTGAGTGCTTACAGTGTTGTGCCAACACCAACAACTAAGGGGCCTATTTCTGCAGAGTATCTACGGCAGGTCCCTACTTTCAAACATCCAACTTACAAACGACTCCTACTTGCAAACGCAAGAAGACAACAGGAAGTGAGAGGAAATCTACCCCTAGGAAGGAAAATTCTCTCCTGTAAGAATTAATATGGGAGAAAGGTGTCTCCTCTGTACTGATGCTTTATCAGCAATCCTTGTTTCAAGAAAAACACCACATTTCAAAAACAGTTGTCATTGGGACGGAAAGTGAGGTGAAATGTTCTGAACAGGGGCACAGACAGCAAAACAAATGTTACAGGGGTGATAACCCTTACCTATGTTTTCCAAAAAGTTTAAAAATAGATTTTTGGGCTGGAGCTACACTTAAACAATGTACCTGTTCAAAATTACAAACAGATTCTACATAAGAACAAACCTACAGTCCCTGTCTTGTATGCACCGCCTGTATACGGCTGTTCAGAGTATATAGGGCCTTTTTTATTTTATGTGCGGGGTTCCCCTTAATATCCATACAAGACCCAAAGGGGCTGGTAATGGGCTGGGGTAGGGGGGGGGGGGTCATGGGGTAGCTATGCCATTTTTCTTAAAGATTTTCATCCATATTACCGGGACCAGACATTACATTAAAGCCGCAAGCAGTTTTAAATGGCTTTTTTTTCCTTTAGAAGTGTCATTTTGTGCAGGGACAGTTCTAAACACGGGAAACACGTGGCACTTCACAGGCATACTTTAGACACCCCCCAGGTACGATATTTAAAGGAATATTTGACTTTTTTTTTTTCACTTTATGCATCATTAAAATGACTGCTCCCGAAAAACGACCGTTTTTAAAACTTCTTTTTGCATTGATACATGTCCCCTGGTGCAGAACCCGGGTTCCCAAACCCTTTTTAGGACAATAACATGCATAATAGTTGTTATAATTAGCACTTTAGAATTCGAACGTTCGCATCCATTGTATTTAATAGGGTTCTAATGTTCGTACGAACTTTCGGTCCGTTCGCGGGTTCTGGTGCGAACCGAACCCGGGGGTGTTCGGCTCATCACTAATCAGGAGTAGAGATGGCAATTCCAGTTCCAGCAGATGTGATTTTAAGATCAGTATGATTGTTGCTTAGAGGGATGCCTATTTCCAACTTTCAGAGCCATCTTCTCTGACATACTCCTGTTTCTACATGGGTCAGGACATTATGCAGCATTCATGTCTGCTGGTTGGAATCTCGATCCACTCCTTCTCTAGACAGGGATTACTGTCAAAAATACAGAGGTAGTTCTCAGAACCCTACAGGAGATTGACTGGCTAGTCTTTCAAAAAGGGTCACGTGACTCCAAATCCTTGTATATCTGAGAGCTTGATTCATCATGGTTCAGGATACATTGTTTTTTGCCACTAGAGCATTCTGGTGGTAAGATGATGGGTAATCCTAGATTTTCTCTCTTCACCTGTGCCAGTGGAACTCCTCTGTCAGGAAGATGTTTTGAACATTCTGGTGTTCTGGATTTCAATAAAGCTTGTTCAATTTGGACTGCTTTGTTTTCTTTTGCTTCAGACCTCTGGTCAGGTACATTCTGGTCTTCAACTGATCTTAAGCTCTCTTAACCACTTAAGGACAGCCGCCTGTACATTTACATCGGCAGAGTGGCACGGACAGGCATAAGCACGTACCTGTACGTCCCCTTTAAGATGCCGCCATGTGGTCGCGCGCCGCCGGCAGTGCGCGCGCGACCCTGTTGCTTTCTCTGTGAGCCCGACCGTGGGTCCTGCGGACTCGATTGCCGCGGGAATACCCGCGATCGTCTCACGGAGAGATAGAGTGGGGAGATGCTAGTGTAAACAAGCATCTCCCCGCTTTGCCTAGTGACAATGACACTGATCTCCGCTCTGTGTAGTCGGAGCGGAGATCAGTGTCATGTCACACACAGCCCATCCCCCCTACAGTAAGAAGAACTCCCTAGAAAACACTTAACCCCTACAGCGCCACCTACTGGTTAACCCCTTCACTGCCAGTGTAATTTTCACAGTAATCAGTGCATTTTTATAGCACTGATCGCTGGTCCCAAAAATGTGTCAAAAGTGTCCGATGTGTCCGCCATAATGTCGCAGTCATGATAAAAATCGCTGATCACGGCCATAACTAGTAAAAAAAAAAAAAAATAATAAAAATGCCATAAAACAGTCCCCTATTTTGTAGAAGCTATAACTTTTGCGCAAACCAATTAATAAACGCTTATTGCAATTTTTTTTTTACCAAAAACATGTAGAAGAATACGTATCAGCCTAAACTGTGGATTTTTTTTTTTATATATGTAGCGCTACCCCCAGTTAAGAGAGCCGCTGATATTGATTTGGGCCCTGTAGTGCACTGCTGTCAACCCCCGGCAATCGGCTCTAACCTCCCGTGGCACAGCTGGTGATAGAGAGATAGGACCGCGTGATCGCAACTGTTGGTGACACAGTCCTATAACAAACATACACAGAATATACTTTAAAACTCCTATTAAAGTAAGCGGAACTGACACAAAATGTACTTTACCCAGATATTTTACTGAGGCTAATGGGCAAGTAATAAACAACAGTATAACAAGTTGCAGATCCCTGCAATAAACAGTAATAAAGATAAACAGAGTAATCAGAATAATAAAGTATTGCTATGCAACTCTAGCGCTGCCCTTTTACAGCTACTTCCCCTCATGGGTAGACTAACACCCAGCAATGTCTACCTATGCAGTCAGGCCTGACTGATGTAAATGGAAGTTCAGTGAAACAATATTCGCTGCAATCTCTCGGTGGTGCACTTGAAGAACAACTTTGTAATCCCAACGAATAGTAAAGATAAAGTATCTGTCTTTAAACAGCTCTCACCACCTGGACAAGTCCAAGTCCCTTTCCTCCATCGATTCGTCTAGGAACAGGAATCCACCGACATCCAAGTCTTCAATCCTTCTGGTGTACTGCAGCAAGGAGGATTAGATGTCTCTAAGGCTCTGCTAGGCTGGCAGAGGGCTCTTTGGAAAGGAGCACACGGCCCGGGCTTCAGGCCTTGTGCACACAGCAGTTCAGCACAGAGATCCTCTTGCTAGGAGAGGGGTGTCCAAAGAGGCCGACCAAAACTCCGCCTCCCCTTTATAAAGTCTGCCCCAGCAGTCTCTGTTCTGGAGCAATGCACCCTGGGTGCTGCAAGATGTACTGGGAGATGTAGTCTCTCTCTCCTCTGCTTTCACTTCCATAATGTCTCTTTACTTCCTCCCGACTCACCTCTCACCTGGAACTTCTTGTCTCTCTGCATTAAAGGGGAACACCCCGCTACACACTCCCCCCACTTGAACTCTTTGGTCCCCAAAGATAAACTTCAACAAATACTGTTTACCATTTTGGACAATGTCGAGCATGATGTTGGCATAGGGAATTCCCACCAAAACTTTGGGATGGAACTCTCTTGCCCACAGGTCACACTACCATGAGTGGCCTGCCTAACTGTGCCAGAGAGTGAGCTGGGGTTGGCCTCCACCAAATGGACGGTGGAAGGATCAGGTTGTTCAACACTTCTCCTAGCCGTTACAACAGAGTCCTCTGAGCTCGTCCCCATTTGGGGGTAAGTTAGTTTCTTGGGAGGCCTGATGACTCTGCGAGCCCTCTGCTCTCTTGGTGCTTCTGACTCTGGCACCACAGGCTCTTCTTCAGGAGTAAGTTCAGGTAACATTGCTGGTTCTGGAACCTCTGATTCAGAAGTCAACTGACGTATGGAATCTCTAGAGTCCTCCTCTGCGCAAGTGTCAGGAACATCTTCCCAGTAATCAGCTGAGGGACTGAAGGGTATGAATTCAGTAGCCTCCGGATTCAGCGTTGCATCTGGGGTATCCCCTCCATTTGGGAGATCTATGGCGGACGTTCCCAGAGTCGAGGGAGGCCACAGCCAGTCCAGTTCTCCACCTTCTTCTGTACTCAATTGGGAGGCCTCCCCATCTTTGGCTCGAGAGGTCTGGGACCGAGTGTTCGGCCTAGGAATATCCAGGATAGAGGCCGGTTCAGGGGAGTCTCTCACGGGAGGTATTCTGACTGCCTCAGCAAGTGGGAGCAGGTGGTTCCGATGCCACGTCTTCAGTGGACCCACCTTTCCTTCTGGCTTTAGTTTGTAGACAGGCAAACCGGGCAACTTCCTACAGACAACATAGGGCTCAGATCTCCACCTGTCGGCAAGCTTGTGTTTTCCAGGGACCCCCAGATTGCGTAGCAGTACTCGGTCCCCGGGCTGCAGATCTTGCACTCGAACCTTCAGATCAAAATTTCTCTTGTTGCGGGCCCCCCTTTGATCCGAAGCCGCCTGGGCTTGTTCATAGGCCACCTGCAAGCTACGTCTAAGTCTGTCCACGTATCCCTTGTGGGATGTAGCTGAGGTATTGTCTATAGAAGTGCCAAAGGCCAGGTCCACAGGTAGCCTTGCTTCTCTCCCAAACATAAGTCGATAAGGGGAGTTGCCAGTGGCATCACTTGTGGTACAGTTATAGGCATGTACTAGGGCTGATATGTGCTGACTCCAGTGTTGCTTCTTCTCTGTTTCTAAGGTTCCCAACATGTTGAGCAGGGTCCGGTTAAATCTCTCCGGCTGAGCATCTCCTTGTGGGTGGTAAGGCGTGGTTCTGGTCTTCTTTATTCCTAATGAATCCAAAAGTCTTCGGATCAACCGACTCTCAAAGTCCCTTCCTTGATCTGAGTGGAGTCTCTGTGGTAGTCCGTAATGGACAAAATACTTCTCCATAAGTATCTTGGCCACGGTGGATGCCTTCTGGTCTTTGGTTGGGAAAGCTTGAGCATAGCGGGTGAAATGGTCGGTTATTACCAGAACATTCCCCAATCCACTCAGGTCGGGTTCGAGGCAGAGAAAGTCAATGCATACCAGATCCATTGGGCCTTGACTCTGTAAATGGCCCATTGGGGCAGCTTGATGGGGTAGGGTCTTTCTCTGAATGCATCGTGCACAGGAATGGCAATACTCCTCTACTTCTGCCCTCATGCAGGGCCAATAGAACCGATTTCTGACAAGCTGGAAGGTCCTTTCTGCCCCTAGGTGACCATGATGGTCATGCAGGGCAATTAGTACAGTCTCTCGGTGCTTCTCTGGAAGAAATAACTGCCACTTATCTTCTGAGTCATCAGAGGGGCCCCTTCGGTAGACCACTCCCTGATGTACCTGTAGCCTGTCCAATTCCTTCCTCAACAGGCGAGCCTCCTTTGAGGGGTGATGTAGGAATTTGTTGGGATCCTGATTCTCCAGGGCTTCGAGGACCAATCTCCCCATGGGGTCTTCCAATTGGTCACACCTCAACTCCTTCTTGGACAGTCTCGGTAGGTTGTCTTCCTCCAGTTGAGTTACCCCACAATAGTGTTTGGGGACTCCTACCATGGTAACCCCTATTTCTTCTGCTCTGGAGCCTCCTCTGGCTTGGAATTCAGCCCCTTGACAAAGGGCCCGCACCCCGTCCGGTGCCACTTGGGTCCAATCTTCCCAGTCATTTGTCGTGGCATGAGACCTCCGGGACAGGGCATCTGCATCCCTATTTCCGGCTCCTGGTCTGTACTTCAGACTGAAGTTGAATCCAGACAATGCGGCCAACCACCTGTGTCCGGTGGCATCTAGTTTCGCGGTGGTGAAGAGGTAGGTCAGGGGGTTGTTGTCTGTCTTCACAGTAAACTCTGCCCCATACAAGTAGTCTTTTAGCTTGTCTACTACCGCCCATTTGAGGGCCAGGAATTCCAGCTTATGAGTGGGGTAATTCTTTTCTGAGGGGGTCAGGCTCCTGCTCACATAGGCCACTGGTCGCAGTTGTCCTTCATGTTCTTGGTAGAGTACACCACCTAGACCCTCATGGCTGGCATCCACATGTAATTCATAAGGTCTGGTAGGGTCGGCGTAGGCCAGGACTGGGGCAGTGGTTAAGCTCCTCTTCAGAGCATGAAAGGCCTCTTCACACCTTGGGTTCCACTGATCTTGAACTGACTCACCAGGCCTCCTGGGCCCTGAGTCATCCTCTTCCCCTTCTGCCTTTAGCAATTCATTCAACGGGCGGGCAATCCGAGCAAACCCCTCCACAAACCTCCTATAATAGGAGCAGAACCCCAGGAAGGATCTGAGCTCTGTTACTGTGGTGGGTCGTGGCCAGGAAGTGACTGCTTCCAACTTCTCAGGATCTGTGGCCACCCCTTCTTCAGACACTATGTGCCCCAGATAGTTCACAGAAGACTGGTAGAACCGACACTTCTCGGGGGAAAGCTTAAGTCCCTCTTCGCTGAGTCTTCTCAATACTTTCTCCAACCTGGCTTCATGTTCTTCCAAGGTTCTTCCAAAGACAATGACATCGTCCAAGTACACAAGGACTTCTATAAGATTCATGTCTCCAACAGTCTTCTCCATAAGGCGTTGAAAGGTAGCAGGAGCTCCAGACAGACCCTGAGGCATCCTATTGAATTCGAAGAATCCCACCGGGGTTATGAAGGCTGTCTTCTCCCTGTCTTCTGGGTGCATAGGGATTTGATAGTACCCACTCTTGAGGTCCATCACACTGAACCATTTGGCTCCAGACAAACTTTGTAGGGCATCTTCTATCCTTGGCGTGGTGTATTGGTCAGGGATGGTTCTCCTGTTGAGAGTCCTGTAATCGATACAAAGCCTCAACTACCCATTCTTCTTTCTGACCACCACGATTGGGGAGGCATAGGGACTTCTAGACTCCCGGATCACACCAGTCTTCTTTAGTTCTACAAGTTGTTCCCTCAGATCCTCCAGATCTGCCAGGGGGACCCGCCTGACCCTCTCTCGGAAGGGCTTATCTTCTTGGAGGCGGATCCGATGGGTGGCACTTCTTGCACACCCCACATCGAATTCATCTTCGGAAAAGATCTTCTCCCACCTGGACAGCTGGGCCTTGGCTCTTTCTTTCCAAGCCCTGGGTAGGTTCGGGTTTTCCACGGACAGTTTCTCCCAAACATCTCCTCCGTCACCCATCCCCTTGACTTCGGACCAAGTGACCGGGGCAGCAGGGCTCACCTGACCAAGCAACACTCTGGCAGGGATCTCCATGGGTCCTCCCGTAGTGTTCCTAACACTCACCGGAACTCTGCCATGGGCCTTCTTCAGGGCCTTGAACGGAATCACTTCTGGTATCACTTCCAGGCCTGAGGACTCTTCCCTTGGGTCTGATTCCAGCATGACAAAGGGGCCAGGTTGTTCCCACGAAAGCTTCACAGTGGCCCTAAGACAGGTTACTTCTCCGGGCTGTAGCACTACTCCTTCTCTGCCAAGTCTCCACACCTTCCCTATCCCCTCTCCCGTGGTCTTCTGCTCTAAGACCAGTCGTTGGTAGGCCGTCTTTAGCATGGGATGGATTTTGGTGGCTGAATGGTTTCTCTCTTTCACTAGAGGGGTCAGGAGTCTCCTGACTAGATCCGTGTTTGTCCCAATGATCAGGGAAATCTTGCTGGCTCCAGGCGGCCGGGGACACACAACTGCCAGGGTGTCAAACACTTCAGCCTTCCCAGCCACGGATGGGTCGAAAGTCATCTTTATGGGCAGGTACCCATCATAAGGGAAACTCTGGGTTCCAAGTCCCCATATCTCCAGCTCTTCTATCTTCTGGATAGGCAGATGACTCAAGTGCCTATCATAGAAGTCCCGGTATAGTAAAGTCACCTGTGCTCCGGTGTCCAAAAGAGCTTTAGTATAGACTCCTTCCACTTGAATGGGCACAGTAGGAGACGGGCCCACCAGTTCCTTTGGGTATGGCCGGACTGGGGTCACCTCTTTTTTTTTTTTTTTCCGACCCTTGCCCTGCTCCTTTTGGACTTTAATTTTTCCTGAGCCTGGCATGCATTGACTTTCTCCCTCTCAATGGGGGCACAAACCCGCTGAGGGATGTTATTGTTCCTTTTAGGTGGATGTTCCTTCTTTGGGGTGCTGTACTTCCACTGAGGGGTCTTGCCCCCTCCCTCTGGGGTACATCTTGGTGGGGGTGTACTATACCTCCTCCTAGGAGTTTTGTCTCCTCCATTCTTGGCCTTTTTTTTTAGTTTGGAGCGCACTGAAGATGATGGGCACCCGGTTGACTCCTTCACCGGGGCCCTTTGGAGTTTCCCGCCGGCTTGCAATTATCTGTTCTCTTCTTCTTTGGGCTGGAGCATACGTTTGCAAAGTGGCCACTCCCTCCGCAGTTATAGCAAATCACCTCTTCTCGGTCCTGTAGGGAGGCCGGTGCTGAGGTGTTCGGGAACAACTCCTTTCTTGGGCTTGGTTTCTCTCGTCTTCTCTGATCTTTCTCCATCAAAGAGGTCAGCATCTCCAACACTTGGGCCATTTGCGATTTCAGAGTGTCAACCTCCGCTTCTCTTTCTGGGCTCTTGACCGAATGTACCAACACTGGTACAGGTGTGACATTCGCCTTGGCCACCTGCTGATCTTCCTCCAGCGCCTCTTCGTCCCTAATAATTTTTATTAGATCAGAGTAGGTTAGTGACATTCCTCCTCCTGAGGTTTTCAGGTGCAGCCAGACCGGGTCTGAGCGCCGCGCTCCCCTCATGATCTGCTTCATGCGTGCTTCATCTGCATCTTTGGGCAGCATTCCCTTCTTCAGTACAATCTTGCATAACTGCCTGTTCAGCCTTCTAACATATTCTGACAGTTTCTCATTCGGCTGCTGGAGAGTGTGTTCAATTTGATAAATCATCTCTGACACCTTCTCCAGCTGACCAAACTCTTCCTGCAGCATGGCCAGGCAATCTTGAGCTGTACAGTTTTCATTTCCAAACCGGAAGCTCTTCACCGATTCTGCCGCGGCACCTTTCAGACTTTCTAAGACTCGCTGTCTCTTCTGTGCCTCAGGCACCTCCCATGCTTCTACTGCCTGCAATGCCTGTTCCACCCAAGTGTCAAAATCTTCCTCCCCCGCAGGGACGGGGAGCTTCCCTGAGAAGGTGCTAAGCTTCTGGTAACCGGCCTCCACATGCACCGTACTGCTTTTCAGGCACTTAATTACAAGGTCTCCTAGAGCATTCAACAATTCAGGCCCTATAGCGGCCAGCGGTGATCCCGGGCTTAATAGTTCCTTAAGCTTTTCTGCTTTAGGGGATAGTGGTGGAGATAATTGTGGGAGTGATGGCTTTGGTGTCTGAAACCATTCTTCCTTCACTGGGAGCGTATGTATCAAGTGATAGATCTGATTATCTATGGCTTGTATACTCTGACTTTTAAAATGCTCTGGGATTTCGTTTTTCCATTCTACCAGTGCGTATGTAAACGAGATCACTGGATCTGGCCTAAAATCCATCACCCATGCTTTGTGGCTCGGAGACAGTAACAATACGAGATGTTTTATCTCCTCTTCCTTCCATCTTTCCCCCGGGAGTACAATGACTACCGCCGCGGTTGGATCGGCGCCAATCGCTGCGCACCACTGTGACATTGCCAGCGGGTCCATGCTGGTACTTCTGACCGGCTTGATTGCAGCGTGCAACGTACAAGGATCCCGGACTCGAGCCCCCACGTGTAGCGCTACCCCCAGTTAAGAGAGCCGCTGATATTGATTTGGGCCCTGTAGTGCACTGCTGTCAACCCCTGGCAATCGGCTCTAACCTCCCGTGGCACAGCTGGTGATAGAGGGATAGGACCGCGTGACCGCAACTGTTGGTGACGCAGTCCTATAACAAACATACACAGAATATACTTTAAAACTCCTATTAAAGTAAGCGGAACTGACACCAAATGTACTTTACCCAGATATTTTACTGAGGCTAATGGGCAAGTAATAAACAATAGGCTTGTGCAATTCGTTTCGTAACGAATTGAAATTCGTCCGAATTTAGCAACTTTCGGACATTCGGAAGCATTCGAATTTCCGAACAAAGCAATTACGAATAAGACCGAATCCGAAATAAATTATACCGCAAATAGCGAATGCCCGAATGTCTTCGGCATAATTCGTTATGAAAAAGTTACGAATGTACGAATCCATACGAAGCACAATAACACTCACTCTGCTCTGCTCTCTGCTTCTCCCACACCGTGCTGAACTCCCTCTCAAAATGGTGTACAGGGGCGGAGGTTATAGCCGCATGTAAAAAACGAAAGTAAAATACGAGATTTCGAATCCATTCGAAGCACAATAACACTCTGCTCTGCTCTCTGCTTCTCCCTCACCGTGCTGAACCCTCTCAAAATGGTGTACAGGGGCGGAGCCTATAGCCGCATGTAAAAAACGAAAGTAAAATACGAGATTTCGAATCGTTACAAATAACCGCTATGTATTTAGAAAAGTACAAATCCATTCGAAGCACATTAGGCATAATAGGCAGCGTCGTTGTGAGAGAGACACGGAAAATTACGAATCAACGAACCCAAAAAAAGTTACGAAAGTAGGAGTTGTGTCCAGAATCAACGAAAAACAACGTACTCTACCGAAAGTACGAATTATAAAGCAACAAAAAATTCAACGAAAAATGTCGCTTGCAAAAATACGAATGAGTCCGAACACGAAAAATCCCGTCTAGCAAAATTACGAATGATTACGAATCAACAGGACCGGAAAGAAACGAACCGAAACGGAACGAATTTTTCCGTTGTGCACAAGTCTAATAAACAACAGTATAACAAGTTGCAGATCCCTGCAATAAACAGTAATAAAGATAAACAGAGTAATCAGAATAATTAAGTATTGCTATGCAACTCTAGCGCTGCCCTTTTACAGCTACTTCCCCTCATGGGTAGACTAACACCCAGCAATGTCTACCTATGCAGTCAGGCCTGACTGATCTAAATGGAAGTTCAGTGAAACAATATTTGCTAGAAATCTCTCGGTGGTGCACTTGAAGAACAACTTTGTAATCCAAACGAATAGTAAAGATAAAGTATCTGTCTTTAAACAGCTCTCACCACCTGGACAAGTCCAAGTCCCTTTCCTCCATCGATTCGTCTAGGAACAGGAATCCACCGACATCCAAGTCTTCAATCCTTCTAGTGTACTGCAGCAAGGAGGATTAGATGTCTCTAAGGCTCTGCTAGGCTGGCAGAGGGCTCTTTGGAAAGGAGCACACGGCCCGGGCTTCAGGCCTTGTGCACACAGCAGTTCAGCACAGACATCCTCTTGCTAGGAGAGGGGGGTCCAAAGAGGCCGACCAAAACTCCGCCTCCCCTTTATAAAGTCTGCCCCAGCAGTCTCTGTTCTGGAGCAATGCACCCTGGGTGCTGCAAGATGTACTGGGAGATGTAGTCTCTCTCTCCTCTGCTTTCACTTCCATAATGTCTCTTTACTTCCTCCCGACTCACCTCTCACCTGGAACTTCTTGTCTCTCTGCATTAAAGGGGAACACCCCGCTACATATATATATATATATATATATATATATATATACATATATATATTTTTTGGGGATATTTATTATAGCTAAAAAGTAAAAATATTGAATTTTTTTAAAAATTGTCGCTCTATTTTTGTGTTCTAGCGCAAAAAATAAAAACCGCAGAGGTGATCAAATACCACCAAAAGAAAGCTCTATTTGTGGGGAAAAAAGGACGTCAATTTTGTTTGGGAGCCACGTCGCACGACCGCGCAATTGTCAGTTAAAGCGGCGCAGTGCCGAATCACAAAAAGTGGCCTGGTCTTTGACCACCAAAATGGTCCGGGGCTGAAGTGTTTAAAGTGTCTCTGCAGTCCCTGTCATATCCAATGTCTCATGGGTTACTCATCCAATACTTTGATGGGGGGCTGCATCTGAGACTCCAATAAGAGCCAAGACTCTCTAGGTGGGATTTACTACTTGCTCTAGACTTCCTTGCCAGCTCCAGATGAGATCTCTTTTCAGTCCAACTTGGGTAAAGACTTGGCTATTAAGACATGCACTCTAAGGACTATATCATTAGCCAGGCAGGAATGAGCCGAACACCCCCCTGTTCGGTTCATACCAAAACCTGCGAACAGACAGAATGTTCGCGTGAACTTTAGAACCCTATTAAATACAATGGACTCGAACGTTCGAAATCTAAAGTGCTAATTATAAAGGCTAATATGCAAGTTATTGTCATAAAAAGTGTTTGGGGACCTGGGTCCTGCCCCGGGGGACATGTATCAATGCAAAAAGAAGTTTTAAAAACGGCCCTTTTTTCGGGAGCAGTGATTTTAATAATGCTTAAAATGAAAAAATAAAAGTGAAATATTCCTTTAAATTTCGTACCTAGGGGGTGTGTATGATATGCATGTAAAGTGGCGCATGTTTCCCGTGCTTAGAACTGTCCCTGCATAAAATGTCATTTTTGAAGGAAAAAAAGTCATTTAAAACTCACTCGCGGCTATTAATGAATTGTCGGCTCCCGGCAATACATACAAAAGTCATTGATTAAAAAAAAAAAAAAGCGTGGGGGTCCCCCAGAATTCAATTACCAGGCCCTTCAGGTCTGGTATAGATATTAAGGGGAACCCCGCCGCAAATTAAAAAAAAATGCGTGCGGTTCCCCCAAATATCCATACCAGGCCCTTCAGATCTGGCATGGATTTTAAGGGGAACTCCACCCCAAATTAAAAAAAAAAATGGCGTGGAGTCCCCCCAAAAATCCATACCAGACCCTTATCCGAGGACACAACCTGGCAGTCCACAGGAAAAGAGGGGGGGACGAGAAAGCGCCCCCCCCCTCCTGAACCGTACCAGGCCACATGCCCTCAACATGGGGAGGATGTCCCCATGTTGATGGGGACAAGGTCCTCATCCCCAGAACCCTTGCCCGGTGGTTGTGGGGGTCTGCGGACGGGGGGCTTATCGGAATCTGGAAGACCCCTTTAACAAAGGGGACCCCCAGATCCTGCCCCTCCATGTGAATTGGTAAGGGGTACATTGTACCCCTACCATTTCCTGAAGAAAGTGTCAAAAAATGTAAAACAAAAAACACACAAACACCTTGGAAAAGTCCTTTATTAAAAAAAAAAAAAACATTCCAGCGGTGAAATCCAGTGTCCTGCGGCGATCCGATGTCCAGCGCTGTCCGTCATTGGCTGAGCCTGAGCGGACCTGATGGGGAACTTCCTCCGCAGTCTATTACATGTATAGACCCGCCCCTTCTAAAGTTCCCCATCAGGTCCGCTCAGCCAATGACTCGGTGTAAGGCTGAGGACCTGATGCGGAACATGAGAAGGGGCGGGTCTATTCATGAATTACACAGTGAAGGAAGTTCCCCATCAGGTCCGCCCCCTCGGTATGTCAGACCACGCCTACGTCATTGGCCTGAGCGGACCTGATGGGGAACTTCCTTCACTGTGTAAATTTAAATTACACAGTGAAGGAAGTTCCCCGCTCAGGCCAATGACGTAGGCGGGGTCTGACATACCGAGGGGGCGGACCTGATGGGGAACTTCCTTCACTGTGTAATACATGTATGGACCTGCCCCTTCTCATGTTCCGCATTAGGTCCTCAGCCTTACACCTAGTCATTGAAAAAAGGGGGGGGGAGGTGGGACTTTAAATGAAACAGTGGGCTGATAGGGATAACAAATGAGGTAAACCAAAAGATGTTGAATGCATGTATTGAATAAATACAAAAGATATACAATGAAAAAAGGGGAAAGCAGCGTGTACATAAGCACATAGCATGACCAAATTTCCATTCATAAACAGATATAAACATAAGAATACAGGGCAATGAATAATGGCAATCAATCAAATGAGGGCGTGTGTGAACATATATGAGCTGAGCAGCACACAGCATTGGTGGTAAGTAATGAAGTAAAAACAAGTCTAAAACTTAATTGATCAAAAATAAAAATCCCATTGGCGTATGAAGCTGCATCATTGTAAGCCCGACACCTAGTCATTGGCTGAGCGGACCTGATGGGGAACTTTAGAAGGGGCGGGTCTATACATGTAATAGACTGCGGAGGAAGTTCCCCATCAGGTCCGCTCAGGCTCAGCCAATGACGGACAGCGCTGGACATCGGATCGCCGCGGGACACTGGATTTCACCGCTGGAATGTTTTGTTTTTTTTTGTTTTTTTTTTTAAATAAAGGACTTTTCCAAGGTGTTTGTGTGTTTTTTTTAAATTTTTTGACACTTTTTGTGAAATGGTAGGGGTACAATGTACCCCTTACCAATTCACATAGGGGGGGCGGGATCTGGGGGTCCCCTTTGTTAAAGGGGTCTTCCAGATTTCGATAAGCCCCCCGCCGCAGACCCCCACAACCACCGGGCAAGGGTTGTGGGAATGAGGCCCTTGTCCCCATCAACATGGGGACATCCTCCCCATGTTGAGGGCATGTGGCCTGGTACGGTTCAGGAGGGGGGGCGCTCTCTTGTCCCCCCTCTTTTCCTGTGGCCTGCCAGGTTGCGTGCTCGGATAAGGGTCTGGTATGGATTTTTGGGGGGACTCCACGCCATTTTTTTTATTTGGGGTGGAGTTCCCCTTAAAATCCATGCCAGATCTGAAGGGCCTGGTATGGATATTTGGGGGAACCGCACGCATTTTTTTTTAATTTGTGGCGGGGTTCCCCTTAATATCTATACCAGACCTGAAGGGCCTGGTAATTGAATTCTGGGGGACCCCCACGCTTTATTTTTTATTTTTTTATCAATGACTTTTGTTTGTATTGCCGGGAGCCGACAATTCATTAATAGCCGCGAGTGAGTTTTAAATGACTTTTTTTCCTTCAAAAATGACATTTTATGCAGGGACAGTTCTAAGCACGGGAAACATGTGCCACTTTACATGCATATCATACACACCCCCCAGGTACGAAATTTAAAGGAATATTTCACTTTTATTTTTTCATTTTAAGCATTATTAAAATCACTGCTCCCGAAAAAACGCAGTTTTTAAAACTTTTTTTTGCATTGATACATGTCCCCTGGGGCAGGACCCGGGTCCCCAAACACTTTTTATGACAATAACTTGCATATAAGCCTTTATAATTAGCACTTTAGATTTCTCCCATAGACTTTTCGAATTTGCCGCGAACACCCCAATTTGTTCGCTGTTCGGCGAACGGGCGAACAGGCAATGTTCGAGTCGAACATGAGTTTGACTCGAATTCGAAGCTCATCCCTATAGCCAGGAAGTTTTCCAAGATCAAAGCTTTAGGCTAGTAAGGATCCTTTGGTTACTTACAGCTCCATGTATTATCGCCTACAGTCCAGTTAGAGTATAGGGATGAGCTTCGTGTTCGAGTCGAACATACGTTTGACTCGAACATCGGCTGTTCGATGAAGATCGAACGATTTGGGCCGTTCGCGCCAAATTCGAGTGACGCGAACGGCCCACAATGCACTACGCCATCGCAGTGTCATCCAGGCGCTGTGATTGGCCAAGCATGCATTGTGACCCCGCATGCTTGGCCAATCACAGCGCCGGCAGCGAGGAGAGCAATGATTGGCCACAGGCAGGATGCCTGTGGCCAATTATTGCTGAGGGTGTTTAGTACACGCCCCACACTATAAAAGGCCGCCAGCACGGCGGCCTAGTGTAGTGTGTTCCGGAGCAGGGAAAGAGAAGCATAGGCAGGGACAGTGACATTTATTTTTTTCTTGCTTAACCTGGATTCCTTTCGTTTAGGGAAAGAGAAGGATAGGTAGGGAGAGTGTCAGTGTGTTTTACTGTGCGAATCCTTGTTTCTTGGGACAGGGAAGGACAGTGAGGGAATTCTCCTTGTGCTATAGTGTGCTTTAAAAAAACATTTTTTCTAGGGACAGAAAACTATAGGTAGGAAGAGTGTCAGTTTCTTTCACTGTGATAATCCTTGTTTCTAGGGACAAAGAAGGAAAGTGAGGGAAATTCTCCTTGTGCTATAGTGTGCTTTAAAAAAACATTTTTTCTAGGGACAGAAAACTATAGGTAGGAAGAGTGTCAGTTTCTTTCACTGTGATAATCCTTGTTTCTAGGGACAGGGAAGGAAAGTGAGGGAAATTCTCCTTGTGCTATAGTGTGCTTTAAAAAAACATTTTTTCTAGGGACAGAAAACTATAGGTAGGAAGAGTGTCAGTTTCTTTCACTGTGATAATCCTTGTTTCTAGGGACAAAGAAGGAAAGTGAGGGAAATTCTCCTTGTGCTATAGTGTGCTTTAAAAAAACATTTTTTCTAGGGACAGAAAACTATAGGTAGGAAGAGTGTCAGTTTCTTTCACTGTGATAATCCTTGTTTCTAGGGACAAAGAAGGAAAGTGAGGGAAATTCTCCTTGTGCTATAGTGTGCTTTAAAAAAACATTTTTTCTAGGGACAGAAAACTATAGGTAGGAAGAGTGTCAGTTTCTTTCACTGTGATAATCCTTGTTTCTAGGGACAAAGAAGGAAAGTGAGGGAAATTCTCCTTGTGCTATAGTGTGCTTTAAAAAAACATTTTTTCTAGGGTCAGAAAACTATAGGTAGGAAGAGTGTCAGTTTCTTTCACTGTGATAATCCTTGTTTCTAGGGACAGGGAAGGAAAGTGAGGGAAATTCTCCTTGTGCTATAGTGTGCTTTAAAAAAACATTTTTTCTAGGGACAGAAAACTATAGGAAGGAAGAGTGTCAGTTTCTTTCACTGTGATAATCCTTGTTTCTAGGGACAAAGAAGGAAAGTGAGGGAAATTCTCCTTGTGCTATAGTGTGCTTTAAAAAAACATTTTTTCTAGGGACAGAAAACTATAGGTAGGAAGAGTGTCAGTTTCTTTCACTGTGATAATCCTTGTTTCTAGGGACAAAGAAGGAAAGTGAGGGAAATTCTCCTTGTGCTATAGTGTGCTTTAAAAAAACATTTTTTCTAGGGACAGAAAACTATAGGAAGGAAGAGTGTCAGTTTCTTTCACTATGATAATCCTTGTTTCTAGGGACAAAGAAGGAAAGTGAGGGAAATTCTCCTTGTGCTATAGTGTGCTTTAAAAAAACATTTTTTCTAGGGACAGAAAACTATAGGTAGGGAGAGTGTCAGTGTGTTTTACTGTGCGAATCCTTGTTTCTAGGGACAGGAAAGGACAGTGAGGGAATTCTCCTTGTGCTATAGTGTGCTTTAAAAAAACATTTTTTCTAGGGTCAGAAAACTATAGGTAGGAAGAGTGTCAGTTTCTTTCACTGTGATAATCCTTGTTTCTAGGGACAGGGAAGGAAAGTGAGGGAAATTCTCCTTGTGCTATAGTGTGCTTTAAAAAAACATTTTTTCTAGGGACAGAAAACTATAGGTAGGAAGAGTGTCAGTTTCTTTCACTGTGATAATCCTTGTTTCTAGGGACAAAGAAGGAAAGTGAGGGAAATTCTCCTTGTGCTATAGTGTGCTTTAAAAAAACATTTTTTCTAGGGACAGAAAACTATAGGTAGGGAGAGTGTCAGTGTCTTTTACTGTGCGAATCCTTGTTTCTAGGGACAGGGAAGGACAGTGAGGGAATTCTCCTTGTGCTATAGTGTGCTTTAAAAAAACATTTTTTCTAGGGACAGAAAACTATAGGAAGGAAGATTGTCAGTTTCTTTCACTGTGATAATCCTTGTTTCTAGGGACAAAGAAGGAAAGTGAGGGAAATTCTCCTTGTGCTATAGTGTGCTTTAAAAAAACATTTTTTCTAGGGACAGAAAACTATAGGTAGGAAGAGTGTCAGTTTCTTTCACTGTGATAATCCTTGTTTCTAGGGACAGGGAAGGACAGTGAGGGAAATTCTCCTTGTGCTATAGTGTGCTAAAGCATTCCTCATCAACCATCTTTGAAATCCTTGTTTTGTTGGACAGTCAGGGGAATTGTCGTTGTGCTATTCTGTGCAAAAGCAATCATCCTCAACCATATTTAGAAATCCTTAAGTAAAGGGACAGAGAAGGACACCTGAAGGTAGCCCTTATTGCTTTTTTCCCATCTCCCTGCAGGCCATCTATTAGACTGTCTGGAAGGCAAACAAGGAGAGGCAGACAGTCAGGAGGCAATAAAAGACGGCAAGCAGGCTCTGTGTCTGGGGGCAACAGTGCTGGTCGTGGACGCGGTGCATTGTCATCAGCACATGGCCATGGGACACGCTTGTCCTTCTTTTCGGCAGCTGGACATGTTGAGCCACATCATGCCGAAGACTTGGTAGAGTGGATGACCAAGCCCTCCTCCTCCTCCTCATCCTCTCTCACCCAGGCTCAGGGTACTGGAAAAGCAGCTGCCAAAGCGTCCTCTTCCCTGGTATCAATGTCAGACTCATCATCAGTCACTCCTTCCCTAGACCCACCATGTCCTCCTTCTGAGGAGTCCCCCGAACTGTTTGAGCACAGTGTTGGGTACATGCTCCAGGAGGATGCCCAGCGTTTCGAAGGGTCTGATGATGAAACCCAGCTACAGGAAGGCAGTAGCGTGAGAGCAGACAGAGGGGATGCTCAAGAAGGACACCAATCTGGCAGTCATGTTCCAGCAGCTGCAGCATACTGCCAGATTGGCTCCAGTGATGAGGAGGGAGGGGATGATGAGGTCACTGACTCCACGTGGGTGCCTAATAGGAGAGAGGAGGAGGAGGAGGATGAGGAGGAGGCACATCTCCAACGAGGCAGGATGCCCTTTGGTGGCCAGCGTAAGGGCAGTACACCGACGGAATCACACCGCAGAGCTCCGCCTGTGCAGGGCGCTGCCTCTGCCCGTCATTCAAAAAGTTCTTTGGTGTGGGCCTTTTTTGAGGCTAGTGCATCAGATCGCACAGCTGCTGTTTGCAACATATGTCTCAAGCGTATATCGCGTGGCCAAAACATCAGCCGCTTGGGTACCACATGCCTGACCAGACATATGTTGACCTGCCATGCAGCTCGTTGGCAAGCCTACCTCAAAGACCCACACCAAAGAACAAAGCGGACCTCTCCTTGCACCGCATCAGCTGGGATCTCCAACCCCACTATAACTTCAGTCCTCTCTGAAACATGCACTGAGAGGAATGAAGGTGTAGAATTAGGTGTGTCACAGCCAAGTACTTGCGGCCACTCTGCTAGCAGTACACCGACGTCCGATTCTAGCAGGCAAATTTCCCTGCCCCAGCTGCTGGACCGTCGAAAGAAGTTCACTCCCAGCCATCCACATGCCCAGCGGTTGAATGCTAGCTTGGCTAAATTGCTAGCGCTTCAACTGCTGCCTTTTCAGTTGGTAGACTCGGCCCCCTTCCGTGAGTTTGTGCAATGTGCGGTTCCTCAGTGGCAGGTTCCCAAACGCCACTTTTTCTCACGGAAGGCTATTCCGGCTCTCTACCGGCATGTGGAAGGCAATGTCTTGGCCTCGCTGGACAGGGCGGTCAGCGGTAAGGTGCATATTACCGCTGACTCATGGTCCAGCAGGCATGGACAGGGACGTTACCTTTCTTTCACGGCCCATTGGGTCACTCTTTTGGCAGCTGGGAAGGATGCAGGACAAGGTGCAGTAGTGTTGGAGGTTGTTCCACCGCCACGCCTCCAAAATGCTACTACTGGTTGTGACACACCTCTCTCCTCCACCCCCTCCTCTTCTTCTTCCTCCATGGCCTCTTCCTGTGGTTTGTCCTCGGAACCAGCGGTGCTCCGTAGGCGTTCAAGGGGCTACGCAAGTACGCAGGCAAAAAGATGCCATGCCGTGCTTGCGCTGGTGTGTTTGGGGGACAGAAGCCACACTGGGGCAGAGGTCCTGTCTGCTCTGCAGGGCCAGGCCGAGAGGTGGTTGACGCCACGCCAGCTTAAGCCAGGAATGGTGGTTTGCGACAATGGCACCAACCTCCTCTCCGCCCTCCGACAGGGACAACTGACCCATGTGCCCTGTGTGGCTCACGTCCTTAACCTGGTGGTGCAGCGGTTCTTGGGCAGGTACCCGGGCTTACAGGATGTCCTGAGGCAGGCCAGGAAAGTCTGTGTGCATTTCCGCAGATCTTATAATGCCAGTGCTCGCCTGGCTGAGCTGCAAAAGGAGTTGAACCTGCCCAAGAACCGCCTTATATGTGACATGCCCACCAGGTGGAACTCAACGTTGGCCATGCTGCAGCGGCTGCACACGCAGCAGAGGGCCATCAATGAGTACCTGTGCGACTACGGCACAAGGACAGGGTCAGGGGAGCTTGGTTTTTTTTCTCCACGCCAGTGGGGCATGATCAGGGATGCATGCACTGTCCTGGCACCATTTGAGGAGGCCACGAGGATGGTGAGCAGTGACAGTGCATGCATCAGTGACACTGTACCTCTTGTCCACCTGTTGGAGCACACGCTGCGTGGAATAATGGACAGGGCACTTGAGGCAGAACAGAGGCAGGAAGAGGAGGACTTCCTTGCCTCTCAAGGCCCCCTTTACCCAGACAGTGTTCCTTCTGTCCCACCCATCGCACAGGAAGAGGAGGAGGAGGAGGAGGAGGAGGAGGATTGTGTCAGCATGGAGGTGGAGGCTGGCACTCAGCATCATCAGCAGCAGTCTTTTAGGGATGATTTACAGTCCCAAGAAACCAGTGGACTTGTACGTGGCTGGGAGGAGGTGGCTGCGGATCATGTCGTCCTTAGTGACCCAGAGGACTCCGGAGCGAATGCCTCAGCAAACCTACGCTGCATGGCCTCCCTGATCCTGCAAAGTCTGCGGAAGGATCCTCGTATTCTTCGGATCAAGGAGAGGGACCATTACTGGCTGGCCACTCTCCTTGATCCACGGTACAAGGGTAAGGTTGCGGACCTTATGTTACCGTTGCAGAGGGAGCAGAGGATGAGACAACTCCGGGAGGCCTTGCAGAAAGGTCTGTGCAACGCGTTCCCAGAGACTGGGAGGTTACAAACTCCTGCTCCTGGACAACGAGTTGCTGAGGCTTCGGCCAGTCAAAGAAGGAGCGGTGGGGAAGGTGGCCGTCTGACCGATGCGTTCAGACAATTCTTTAGTCCGCAGCCCCAAAGTATGATCGGTTCCAGCAACCATCGCCAGCGTCTGATAAACATGGTGCAGGAATATCTAGGGGCAAGGTCAGACTTGGACACCTTCCCCACCGAAAATCCTCTGGCTTACTGGGTCTTGAGGATGGATCACTGGCCAGAGCTTGCACAGTATGCAATTGAGCTACTGGCCTGTCCTGCATCCAGCGTTCTTTCGGAACGCACATTCAGTGCTGCTGGAGGATTTTTCACGGATCACAGGGTGCGCCTGTCCACCGACTCGGTTGATCGACTGACTTTCATCAAGATGAACCAGTCTTGGATCACCACCAGCTACCACACACCTGATGCTGATATAACAGACTAATTGATTTTAACATGTCACATCCCTTCAAGACTGATGCTGATGCTGAGTGCCTGTGCTGTTATGTTGACTGGCTATCCTCCTCCTCCGAGTCCTCAATGATACGATTGATGATGATAGCTTGGAAGATCATTTTTGTTTATGGGTGCCGCCACCAGTGGCTAAGGCCCAATTTTTCAGCCCCTGTTTTACAGGGGCGTGTAATTACAATTTTTTTAGCAATAATTTGCCATAGGGCTCATTGCTGTGCTCCAAGTACAGTATCTGTGAGGGGTTGGAGTGTTGTGGCACCAGTGCCTAAGGCCCAATTTTTCAGCCCCTGTTTAACAGGGGCGTGTCATTACAATTTTTGAAGCAATACTTTGCAACAGGGCTCATTGCTGTGCTCCAAGTACAGTATCTGTGAGGGGTTGTAGTGTTGTGCCACCAGTGCCTAAGGCCCAATTTTTCAGCCCCTGTTCAACAGGGGCATGCAATTACAATTCTTGATCTAATAATTCACAGCAGGGCCCATTGCTGCACCCACCAAGAGTAACTCTGAGGGCTTACAGTGTTGTGGCAACGCTACCACCACCACCACCACGAAAGGCCCAATTTTTCAGCCCCTGTTCAAAAGGGGCATGTAATTACAATTCTTGATCTAATAATTCACAGCAGGGCCCATTGCTGCACCCACCAAGAGTAACTCTGAGGGCTTACAGTGTTGTGGCAACGCCACCACCACCACCACCACGAAAGGCCCAATTTTTCAGCCCCTGTTCAAAAGGGGCATGTAATTACAATTCTTGATCTAATAATTCACAGCAGGGCCCATTCCTGCACCCACCAAGAGTAACTCTGAGGGCTTACAGTGTTGTGGCAACACCACCACCACCACCACCACCACGAAAGGCCCAATTTTTCAGCCCCTGTTCAACAGGGGCATGCAATTACAATTCTTGATCTAATAATTCACAGCAGGGCCCATTGCTGCACCCACCAAGAGTAACTGTCAGGGCTTACAGTGTTGTGGCACCAGCACCACCATCAAAGGCCCAATTTTTACTACCACTGTTCAACAATTATATGTAATTACAATTCCTGATATAATAGTTGACAGCAGGGCGTTCCAGCACCCACCAAGAGTAACTGTGAGTGCTTACAGTGTTGTGCCAACACCAACAACTAAGGGGCCTATTTCTGCAGAGTATATACGGCAGGTCCCTACTTTCAAACATCCAACTTACAAACGACTCCTACTTGCAAACGCAAGAAGACAACAGGAAGTGAGAGGAAATCTACCCCTAGGAAGGAAAATTCTCTCCTGTAAGAATTAATATGGGAGAAAGGTGTCTCCTCTGTACTGATGCTTTATCACCAATCCTTGTTTCAAGAAAAACACCACATTTCAAAAACAGTTGTCATTGGGACGGAAAGTGAGGTGAAATGTTCTGAACAGGGGCACAGACAGCAAAACAAATGTTACAGGGGTGATAACCCTTACCTATGTTTTCCAAAAAGTTTAAAAATAGATTTTTGGGCTGGAGCTACACTTAAACAATGTACCTGTTCAAAATTACAAACAGATTCTACATAAGAACAAACCTACAGTCCCTGTCTTGTATGCACCGCCTGTATACGGCTGTTCAGAGTATATAGGGCCTTTTTTATTTTATGTGCAGGGTTCCCCTTAATATCCATACAAGACCCAAAGGGGCTGGTAATGGGCTGGGGTAGGGGGGGGGGGTCATGGGGTAGCTATGCCATTTTTCTTAAAGATTTTCATCCATATTACCGGGACCAGACATTACATTAAAGCCGCAAGCAGTTTTAAATGGCTTTTTTTTCCTTTAGAAGTGTCATTTTGTGCAGGGACAGTTCTAAACACGGGAAACACGTGGCACTTCACAGGCATACTTTAGACACCCCCCAGGTACGATATTTAAAGGAATATTTGACTTTTTTTTTTTCACTTTATGCATCATTAAAATGACTGCTCCCGAAAAACGACCGTTTTTAAAACTTCTTTTTGCATTGATACATGTCCCCTGGTGCACAACCCGGGTTCCCAAACCCTTTTTAGGACAATAACATGCATAATACTTGTTATAATTAGCACTTTAGAATTCGAACGTTCGCATCCATTGTATTTAATAGGGTTCTAATGTTCGTGCGAACTTTCGGTCCGTTCGCGGGTTCTGGTGCGAACCGAACCCGGGGGTGTTCGGCTCATCACTATTAGAGTATAGATTGAGCCATTATGTCAATCAAAGGGCTACATCCTCAGCAGGACGCTTTGTCAGAATCAGGACCCTTTGGCCGCTTGCTGCTCCAGATGGGATCTCTTTCAGTCCAGTTTTGAGTAAAGGATCAGTCATGAAGTCAGCAGTTCTTTTTCCTCAGTCAGGAGGTTTGCCAGGATTAGAGATGAGCTTCGAGTTTGAGTCGAACCCATGTTCGACTCGAACATCGCCTGTTCGCCGAATTTCGAACATTATGGGCCGTTCACGCCAAATTCGAGTGGCGCGTCACGGCCCATAATTCACTGCGGCATCGCAGTGCATTGCTGGCTGATGATTGGCCATGTATGCACTATGACCCGCATGCTTTGGCCAATCACAGCACAGAAAAAACGGAGAGCCATAATTGGCCAAAGCCAGGGTGGCTTTGGCCAATTATGTCTCCGGGGCTTTAGTACACGCCCCACACTATATAAAGCCACTGGCTTGGCGGCCTTGTCTAGTGTGTTGCGGCGTTGGTTAAAATAAAGAGAGAGAGAGAGACAGTGTAATTTGATTTGAGTTAGATAGAGCAGGCAGGCGAGTCAGTTAGCTGCAGTTACAGTGTGTAGAGCATATATATGCATCCTAGGTGTTGTGTGTGTATATATATATATATATTTCCACACTGTATTCAGTTTAGCTAGATCCGTTCCTGTTATTCTCTATACTGACAAGCAGGCAGGTGATTGTGCTACAGTAGCTGCAGTATTTTCACTTAGTGTACTGTGTCCTTTGCACAGCATTCACCTAAAAGGTACCTCTCAATACACATGGTGGTATTCTCATACTAATACCACAGGCAGGGAGCTGCATTAATTTCATTTAGTGTACTGTGTCCTTTGCACAGCGTGCACCTAAAGGTACCTGAATACAATTGGTGGTGTTCTTATACTAATACCACAGGCAGGGAGCTGCAAGTATTTTCACTTAGTGTACTGTGTCCTTTGCACAGCGTTCACCTAAAGGTACCTCAATACAATTGGTGGTGTTTTCATACCAATACCACAGGCAGGGAGCTGCAAGTATTTTCACTTAGTGTACTGTTTCCTTTGCACAGCATTCACCTAAAGGTACCTCAATACACTTGGTGGTGTTCTCATACCAATACCACAGGCAGGGAGCTGCAAGTATTTTCACTTAGTGTACTGTGTCCTTTGCACAGGGTGCACCTTAAGGTACCTGAATACAATTGGTGATGTTCTCATACTAATACCACAGGCAGGGAGCTGCAGTATTTTCAGTTAGTGGTCCATATTGCCGGGACCACACATTACATTAAAGCCGCAAGCAGTTTTAAATGACTTTTTTTCCTTTAGAAATGTCATTTTGTGCAGGGACAGTTCTAAACACGGGAAACACATGCCACTTCACAGGCATACTATAGCCACCCCCCAGGTATGATATTTAAAGGAATATTTCACATTTTTTTTTTCACTTTAATCATCATTAAAATCATTGCTTTCGAAAAAACTTCAGTTTTTAAAACTTTTTTTTGCATTGATACATGTCCCATGGGGCAGGACCCGGGTCCCCAAACCCTTTTTAGGACAATAACTTCCATATTAGCCTTTATAATTAGCACTTTTGATTTTGAACGTTCGAGTCCCATAGACTTTAATGGGGTTCTAAAGTTCGCGCAAACTTTCGGTCTGTTCGCAGGTTCTGGTGCGAACCGAACCGGGGGGTGTTTGGCTCATCCCAAGCCAGGATCTGGGCCTTGTGCCATGAGAGTTCCTTGTTGGCATTCTGCCTAGTATGGGTAGTGTTTATATCCATACTGGGTTGCAAACTGAGGTGGCTTTGGCATCCTATGAGAACAAAAGTTTTGTTCCTCCCATATGCAGAACCATCAAGGATAACTGGTTCCGTGCCGTGGATAATGGTATACTTCAAGCATGCTCAGAGATTTAGGACAACTTTGTCTCTCTTTCTAGCAGAATCAGCGGGATGGTGATATCATCCAGAATCATCACTGGATGGATCATTCCAGCTAGCCATTAGGCTTATAGAGCTTAGAGCTTGGTTTCTACGGAAGCAGTCACCACACACTCAACCAGGAGTGTGTAGGCTGCGTGGGCTCCCTGTGAAAGGGCGCCAATGCTATGATTCAAACCCTACTTTTTTCTGCATCCCATCCTTGTTGTTTGGGCTAGTTAGTTCCTAAATGTAAGCTGCCATGGAAGTCTGTCAGGAAAACATAAATTTTCCTATAAAATACTTACCATAATTTTCCTTTCCTGATGTACTCCATGGCAGCAGGTGTTCCGCCCCAGTGTCATGAGTAGGCTAGTTATGGAACGTGGTCTCTGCCTCAGCCTGAAAATTTATGGGAGTGGGGTCCTATGGGGTAGGAGAGAGGGCAGGGCTACCCAAACATATGCTGCCATGGACTCCATAAGGAAAGGAAAATGATGGTAAGTATTTTATAGGAAATGTTCTGTTATTCTGGCCAATAGAATCCACCAAACGTGCATAAACATGCATGCAAAATGCAGCTTTGTTTTTCCCCCTGGAGCAAAGGCATCCAGGGGAGGAAAAAAAACATCCAGTGTGCATGAGGTCTATATCAGAAACAGGGAACCAGTACAACAGAGAGGCTGTGCAGCACATACCCAGGGGGCTAGACAGTTTCAGGTATCCTCGCTCTTCCTCAAGTTCAGGTGTGAACTTGAGGAAGGGCTGGGATTCCCAAAACTGTCTCTCAGACTTACTACCGGTAGTTCATTACGGTATATAAGGAGATACTATTGGAATAAAAATGAATCCTTTGCTTTAAAAAAAAACTTGTTCCTGGTCCTTGATGGAATTGCTCTTTTAATTTACTGAACTGCACTATGCAGTAGAAATGTTGAAATGTCTGTGCTCAGGTCTTGAATTCCATATATACAACACATGAGATACTAAGAGCCCATTTACACAGGGGCAACACGACTTCCAGTGCGATTTTATGAGGCAACTCAGACGCGACTTGAGAATGAATCACAGCGCGACCTGGAGCTATTTACAAGGCAACTGCAAGTTGCCTGCAGGACAGGAGACATTCCAGTGGCCAATCAAACAAGAATCAGCTCTGTGGGAGGGAGGGGGAGGGAGAGGTTTGCAGGAGAAATGTATGTTTTCTTCCTGGAGAGTTGCTCCTATTAAGACAGCGAGAGGCGACTCCCATTGAAATGAATGGTTACAGGTCGCCTAGGAGTCGGATTGAAGTAGTACAGGGACCTTTTTTGAAGTCGGAGCGACTGCAGTAGTGTGCATAAGGACGGCTCCATTAACTTACATTGATTTCTTCAGCCAGCGCGACCTGAGGCGACTAGGGGCGACCTGGGGCGATTTGGAGTCGGATCCAAAGACGCCCCTGTGTGAATGGGCTCTAAAGCAGTGTAACCACATGTTATTCATTACATAGTCATAGCAATCTCTTGCTTACAAAACAGAGATTCTTTGCTTGCATATGTTACAATACTTGTTCAAGCTGGCCAAGTGCATCAAAGTGATCCCTCTCTGGACAGTCCCTACTCTGCCTTGCAGATTGCTAACCTCTTACTTGCTTAGCATACTCTTAAAAGCATAGACATAATGTGTATGCTTTTTTTTTTCTTTTTTTCAATCTTCATTTTTATTGTCGGCTTTCTTGACCAAACTAAGACACAGATGCTTATAGTGATTTACTTAATGCCCTTAGCAAAACACACATTTCCTTTGTAATATTTTTATCTGGAGACCATTCTAAATGTCTATTCTGCAAAAAAAGTACCGTAGATGAATTGTTTGCTCATTTTGAATTGCAATCATAATATAGTTGATTATAATAATAATATATCAATGCTGTAGACAAAATCAAAGAGGAAAAATATGGAAAAAAAAATGGTTTCCCTTTTTTTTTTTTCCGTGTTTTTTTCACTCTTTTACTCTATTGCTAAGCAGCAATGAGCATGAATGGAGCTCATTAGTAAAAGACGATGAGTCTCACAGCTCCACAGCAACCATACTAAATATAAATGAGAAGCAATGTGTGTATCCTCCTTTTAGTACATATAATTGTATTAGACGGCATGCTAGCAAAATAAACATCACTTAATAATTCCCTTGTGGTCTCAAATACAATTCAGAGGTGCAGAGAGTTTTACACAGCTACAAAATGGTATTCATTTATGGAATGTAGATTCAGCAGAATGTAATCAAGGACTTTCGGCTTTTAAACCGCTACTAATGATTAAAGTGACACCATCAATAATCTTTACTGTAATATTACTGTGTAAGTAATTGAAAGCTTGTTTACTGTGTGTTTAGTTTTTTTATCACAAAAAAGTTTATTTCCTTTAGTAAATTTTAAGGCTACCGTGAAAATTAGTCGCTGGTGACAAATGTTGTATACTTTGGCAAGTATTTGCTTCTCCAGCGACAATCTACAAATTATTACTAATAATACAAAGACCTCATTCACAAAGTGGATCACATTTCAGAAGGCAGTAGAGCAGCGACTTCCAGGCATTTTAGTAGGCGATACTTTCACCTCCTGAATTACTCTTTTTTAGAATATTTCACATTCACCTCCAATAGTGCATAATTTTTGGCCCGCTGCAAATCATCACAGCTGTGTACAGCACTGTTCAAATGCAATGCTAACTTGTCAGCTGGTGGCCAGGGTGGGGTAAAAATATGGATCAATCGCCTGTTTTCACCACGTCACCCCCTTGCCATGGATGGAGAACTGGGTGAGTGCAGTCCATGTATGATGTGACCAGTTTTTCAAGATGTCGCTCATCTGCTTGTGTTTTAGAAGCCTAAATGAAATTATTCCAGTCAGACATCTGGGAGTCAAACAGCTGGCTGGAACAAGTACAGTACATTTCAGCCCTACCCAATCCTGATTAAGGGGGACCTTTGTAACATGTAGGTGATTTTGTTGACTGCTATAACTAATAAAACCTTCTAGGGACATATACTAGTGATTTGCAAACTTTTTCACAAATTGTATTTGTGTCTGTGCCCCATTGAAGAGATTTACCCAAATTTTCTGTCTCTTTGACCTTTGTGCAAAAAATAGGGAGTTGAGGTTGTCAAAGGAACAGGAAGGTATGGACAACAATAAAAACATTGTCAACCCCTCGCCACTCTACTAAAATGTCTTATGTTTTTGTTGATGTTAAATAATTTTCCCATCACTTTCTTCCCTAACAAAACTCAATGGGGACATAGGCAGTAAGAAATGTTCTGACCCTTACAATTTCTAATGTTTTTTTTCTCTGGAGTTGCGTAGGAAGTAGGACGTTTAATTGTGGTGAAGCAATTTCAAAGAAAATTTCATAATACTAACTACAATGTAGAGATGGCGTTTCAGTATGGGGTGGGGGATACTTCAGGGGGCCTAACATTACAAAAGAGTGACTATTCCAAGAAGGGGCCATGGAATATATGAGTATTGTACAGGATGCCAAGGATGGGTCCTGGGTGGGTGCTATGTGGCACCAATATTTGGGTTATGGTCCCTTTAAGGGAAGTGTACTCGGAATACTCACCCATGTAAAGTAGAGGACTGACTCGCAGTTCTCTCTGTATTAGTAGAGAGGTATTTGGGACCCGGAATTTTGGAGGCCCTGAAGTGACATTCGGGTGAGAAAAGGGCCTCTACTCCTGACTACAGTCCCTACAAGGTTAAGCAGCCTCCAGGAAGCAGCACTTAAAACAGGAAGCATTATTAGGTGTGGTGGTGTGAGTATAAGTTGTAGAGAGAGACCTGTTGGAGTGCTGGGAGCTGCCAAATAGCCAGAGTGGGACTGTGCTAACCTTGTCAGTTGTATTTTTTCTGAGAGAGAGTTCACCTTAATAATTCCAGAGATATGTTGACCACCCTTCGGAATGGGTGTGTTAGTGTCATGATAGGTGAAACATGCCCAGGTGCATAGTTTTACCCAGATGCAGAATTCCTGTTAGCCAGACCTGCCACTAGGTTGGTGCCTCGTGGGTTATTTAAACATCACTGCTGCACTAGGACTTTGCCTTATGGTCTACAGTGTTCTGCTTCCTGCTACCTGTTCCTGTGCTTGATCTCCTGTTGCTGTCCTGATCCTGATCCTGATCCGTTTGACCTTGCTTGAACTCTGCCTGAACTGACCCCTGGCTTGCTCTTGACCATATCTTTGCCTGATCCTTCTACCTGTCTGCTTACCATTGCCAACTCCAGTCTGAACCTGACCGCTCTCCTGCCTGCTGCTCTGTTCCTTATGTGCCTGCTAGTGTCTAAACCAGCTTGCCTGACTCTGCTTTGTGTCCAGTCTGTGGCTGCCATCCTCTCTCCTGTAGCCTGCCAAGTGCCTGCTGTCTGTGACCTGCGAGCCTGCCAAGTGCCTGCTGTCTGTGACCTGTCAGCCTGCCAAGTGCCTGCTGCCCCACATTGTGGTCCTGTCTGCATCCCAGTGCACAATGGTACTTCTCATTTTCAGGTGTCGTCATAAGAACTGCCAGGCACTCGTGCCACTCCAGGCTCTTGTGCCTCCTGTTACCTTATCAGGCATACTGAGCCGGAGGTGGAAGAGATTGCCTTCCTCTCTACATCAGGCTCCATCACCAGGTAAATGATAGTTCATGTCTCAAATGTAAACACAGAGCTGAGCTGCTGAGAGAATGACAACTTCAGTACATCTGTGAACTCTAATGCGGCGTACACACGATCGTTTTTCATGCCATTTTTTAAACCAACGTTTTTCTCGTCGTTTTTTTTCATGTTTCCTCTCAAGCCTGTCTTGCGTACACACGATCATTAAAAAAAACGTTCAAGCAAAGCGCAGTGACGTACAACACGTACGACGGCACTATAAAGGGGAAGTTCCGTTCGGATGGCGCCACCCTTCATGTTAGTAAAGTTTGTTGAGCGACGATTCGCGCTTTTCAGCCTCGTGCTTTTCAGTCCGTTACAGCGTGACGAATGTGCTATCTCCATTACAAACGCTAGTTTTACCAGAACGAGCGCTCCCGTCTCATACTTGATTCTGAGCATGCGTGTTTTTTTTCACCTCGTAAAAGCATATACACTATCGTTTTTCACGTCGTTAAAAAAAATGACATGAAAAACGACGTGAAAAAATAGAGCATGTTCGAAATTTTTAATGCCCATTTTTCACGCCGTTAAAAATGCTCTGGAGCATACACATGTAGCGGGGTGTTCCCCTTTAATGCAGAGAGACAAGAAGTTCCAGGTGAGAGGTGAGTCGGGAGGAAGTAAAGAGACATTATGGAAGTGAAAGCAGAGGAGAGAGAGACTACATCTCCCAGTACATCTTGCAGCACCCAGGGTGCATTGCTCCAGAACAGAGACTGCTGGGGCAGACTTTATAAAGGGGAGGCAGAGTTTTGGTCGGCCTCTTTGGACCCCCCCTCTCCTAGCAAGAGGATGTCTGTGCTGAACTGCTGTGTGCACAAGGCCTGAAGCCCGGGCCGTGTGCTCCTTTCCAAAGAGCCCTCTGCCAGCCTAGCAGAGCCTTAGAGACATCTAATCCTCCTTGCTGCAGTACACCAGAAGGATTGAAGACTTGGATGTCGGTGGATTCCTGTTCCTAGACGAATCGATGGAGGAAAGGGACTTGGACTTGTCCAGGTGGTGAGAGCTGTTTAAAGACAGATACTTTATCTTTACTATTCGTTGGGATTACAAAGTTGTTCTTCAAGTGCACCACCGAGAGATTGCTAGCAAATATTGTTTCACTGAGCTTCCATTTAGATCAGTCAGGCCTGACTGCATAGGTAGACATTGCTGGGTGTTAGTCTACCCATGAGGGGAAGTAGCTGTAAAAGGGCAGCGCTAGAGTTGCATAGCAATACTTTATTATTCTGATTACTCTGTTTATCTTTATTACTGTTTATTGCAGGGATCTGCAACTTGTTATACTGTTGTTTATTACTTGCCCATTAGCCTCAGTAAAATATCTGGGTAAAGTACATTTGGTGTCAGTTCCGCTTACTTTAATAGGAGTTTTAAAGTATATTCTGTGTATGTTTGTTATAGGACTGCGTCACCAACAGTTGCGATCACGCGGTCCTATCTCTCTATCACCAGCTGTGCCACGGGAGGTTAGAGCCGATTGCCGGGGGTTGACAGCGGTGCACTGCAGGGCCCAAATCAATATCAGCGGCTCTCTTAACTGGGGGTAGCGCTACACACACGATCGGTTTTAATGCCCATTTTTAAAAATGGCATTTTTAACGGCATGAAAAACGATCATGTGTATGGGGCATAAGAAGTTCTATGATAGTTGTAGGCCAACATTGATGCCCAAAATTACATATGCAAAATACCGCACGCTTGTTACAAATCTTTACTTTGCTTGTTCCTCTGATGAGTCAAATCTCCCACTTGATGAACCAAGTGCTTATTTTTACAAAAGGAGTTTTTTCCTGAATTTTTTTTTTTTTATAACCCTAAAATGGCACACATAGGTTAAATTTCCAAACTGGTAGATTTCTCATCACTTTATGTCTCAGAATCAGGGCAAATAAAGAGAATTAATCTACTTAGCTTGACAAGGGGTCTAAACCATTCCTACTCTAGTTGTTACACGGTGGAACAGGTGGTAAAAACTGAGATAACAAGGCACCAACATCAAAGAGCAGGAGCTGGATGTGCTCAATGTGACTGCGAGAACTCCCACTGATTGGAGTGGTCACTCCTGTCAGTATAGGGTCGGCCTAAGACCGACCCTATCAGTGGGAGTTCTCAGTGTTTACCAACTGTTACACCATGTAAAAACTACAGTGCAGGCCAAATCCATCCCTGCCAGGTCCCCCTCCTGGTTCATTGTTGATCGGCTCATGCAAGTGAGTACAAGCCTCCCATGCCTATTTTTGTACTTGCATGGATGTTCAATTCCATGCAATAGGTTTATCAATGCTAAAATTGTACTAATGTTTAAATACAGTATGTTCACTATATAGAGTATGTATGCTTTAGATGACATTCAGCCTATGAAGAAGAACCTAGGGGTCTGAAACATGTCAGGCATCATCTCCAACAGCTATGTGCAATAGCCCTTCATACTAGAGGGCACCTACATTTATGCCTTTTTTTTGTACTGTAATTTATTTTACTTTTCTACTGTATAGATTATCAAATGTCTTCAATAAACAATACATTTTAAATAGGGCTGTGGAAATTAGCTTTTAATTCCTCGATTAATCGATTACGTTTTTTGATCGATCAAAATTCTTTTGATCGATCAAAATTCTGGGTCTTCAGGGAGTTCCGTCGGAGATCCGGTGACGCCACAAACACCGGCGGGGCTTGCCGTGTCCATCTGAAGGCCTCTTTTGCTGTGCCTTCATATCTGCATGTCGGCGGGACCTTACTATCTGCCACACACAGGGGCTGTTACACTTCCCTCTATCAACCTGGGATTCTACAGCCATCCACTGGGAGTTGTGATAGTTCCCTTCACGGGACATCTACATGCTGACGGACTGATGTTAACCCCTCCTCATCTGGATTCAGCAGTGGTATCGTTGTACACATTTTTATACCAGTATCATACTTGGCTACATGTTTTTATGACTGCTTTTGCTAACGTTTGGTATTACTCGCACCATTTTTACAGTTTATGTAGCTACATCGATTTTATCTCCAGTACAATATTTATTTTGTTACCTACTTGAAGACTATAAAAGTTTTAATGCTATTCCCATCGAGCGCTGCCTTTGTGTGTTTTTTGTATCCTGCTAATAATTTTTCCAGTGGTTGGTAGCTGCACTGGGAATCAGCCTGCAAGGAGATCAGCTAAAAGTAGTTGGATCTGTATGTGCGTTATAATTAATCGAAATTAGTAGATTAATCGATTAAAAAAAAAAACGATTAATCGAACACGAAAATTTTAATCAGTAACAGCCCTAATTTTAAATACTCACCTGGTTTGTTCTAAAAATCCTGAGGGGTTATGCTGTGCCTATGAGCACTAGGTCTGTTTTCTCTTTTCTTTTGTATGTTTCATCAATCCCCAGGACCACACACATCAATCTCTTCCAAGAAGTTCCCTGGGCCCCTTACTGGAGTGAAGAGCAAACTATCCTAAAGACAATATTTTCCCGAAACACATTGACAAATTCATAACCATATTTTTGGTTTAAAGTGATATTAAAGCTTCTGTTTTTAAAAAAAAAATCAGTAACAAATAGTTATTACTTAGTAAAGTAATAAAAAAAAAAAAAAATATGTCATACTTACCTGTTCTGTGCAATCGTTTTTCACAGAGCAGCCCTGGTCCTCCTCTTCTTTGGGGTTCCCCGTTGAGGATACTGTTTCCTCCCCCTTGGCAAGTGCCCCCAATAGCAAGTCGCTTGCTATGGGGGTGCAAGTGCATGCCCGCTCCCGAGCCCAGCTCTATGTGTCCATAAGATACAGAGATGCAGCTCGGCCCCGCCCCCTGTTCTCTCCTCATTGGCTCACTGACTGTGATTGAGAGCAGTGTGAGCCAAAGGTTCCTGCTGCGATGACATAGCCAATGAGGAGAGAGAGACCCGGGATAGGGGGCTCAGGTGAGTATTGGGGGGGCTGTGGGAAGAGCAGCACACAGAAGGTTTTTACCTTCATGCATAGAATGCATGAAGGTAAAAAACCTTGAGCCTTTACAACCACTTCAAAGTAACTAAATACATGTGCGTACAGATTCATGATGATAATCAACCAATTTTATCACACCTACTTTGTCTACTACACTATAGAGCATTTTCTCCTCTGTTGCTACCTTTCCCTTTTTCCACTCCAATAAAAAAAAAAAAACTATTTTTGGAGATTTCTTACAGAGGTAAATAAGAAAAAGTACAAAGACTAATTATCATGTTTAATTCCCAGCATCAAAAGCTATACAATGCATTGAATACCTATTGCATTTTACTAATGATGAATGAAACTATTGACAAATATAACAAAAAAGAAATAGAAAGTTAAATAATTTAATTAATACCCTCCACTGCTATGGGAAAATCCGTACAAATTCAGAAGGAAACATTAATCTGGTTAAGGCATCTATTTTCACTCTACTGTATAAAGTACGTGTATTGTAAGTATTAAAGGGGGCTGGAATCACATTATGGGGGATTGAAACATAAATTCATTACTCGCTGAAGATGAACATTGACATTTACATAGCAATAGGTGGGTTTGACAATTCCCATTGGATTGTACAATATTTCACATTTGATTTGTGTTAACCTCTTACAATCTAACAAATTCTATAAAGTCCCCTTTAGATTTACAAACAACTATATAAAACAAAACATCACTCAATGCTGAATTTAAGGTAAATGGCTTAATGTACTAGTTAAATACTGTATACAGTACAGTATATGAGAGCTGTTTTAACCACTTAACGACCGCCCACCGCCGATTTACGTCGGCAGAATGGCACGGACAGGCAGAATCACGTAGATCTACGTGATCGCCTTTGTGCAGTTGGGGGGTCCATCCGGACCCCCCTTCACTGCAGTGAGCGGCCGTTAAGTGTTCGGGAGCGATCAGGCATGAGGGGGCGGCCGCTGACACGTAGGTACACATAGGCACACAAATCACCCCCCAGTCACCCCCAGATCACCCCCCAGGTCACCCCAAAGCCCCCAATCACAGTGTCACTGATTGCAGTGATCATTTATTTTACTGATCACTGCATTTAGTGTCATCTGTGATTGTAAAAAGTTGCAGGGCAGTTAGGATTAGGCCCCTTTAGGTCCAGGGTAGCCCCCTAACCCCCCCCCCCTAATAAAGGTTTAACCCCTTGATCACCTCCCAGGTAACCCTTTCACCCCCTAACTTCAGCGTCACTAAGCGATTGTTTTTCCGATCGCTGTATTTGTGTCGCTGGTGTTTTAGATTATTAGTTATTTTTTTTTAGGTTCGCCGCAGGTTTTTATTAGTGTCAGGTACCCCCATATATTATTTTAACCCCATGATTGCCCCTAGAGTTAACCCTTTCACCAGTGATCGCCGTATAAGCGTCACTGGTGTCACTGGTTAGCCAGTAAGTTATTTAGTTATTTAGGTTACCCGTCAGGTTTTTATATAGTGTCAGGTACCCCCATATTTAACCTAATAAAGGTTTTAACCCCCTGATTGCCCCTAGTTAACCCTTTCACCAGTGATCACCATATAAAGGTTACGGGTGACGCTGGTTGATTAGTTTGCTTTTTATAGCATCAGGGCACCCGCCGTATATAACCCAATAAAGGTTTAACCCCCCTGATCGCCCGGCAGGTGAGATCAATTAGGTTTTAGCGCCAGAGAGGGTCTGCGTCGCCCCAGGCAGTGTTAGGTTAGTGCCAGTAACGCTAACACCCACGCGCAAAGCATACACCCCCCTTAGTGGTATAGTATCTGATCAGATCTATACTAGCATCCCCAGCGGTTTAGGGTTCCCAAAAACGCAGTGTTAGCGGGATCAGCCCAGATACCTGCTAGCGCCTGCGTTTAGCCCCTCCGCCCAGCCCAGCCCAGCCCACCCAAGTGCAGTATCGATCGATCACTGTCACTTACCAAACACAACACACATAACTGCAGCGTTCGCAGAGACAGGCCTGATCCATATCAACCAGTCCATAGCAAACGTCCATAGCAACCAGTCCATAGCAACCGTCCATAGCAACCATCCATAGCAACCAGTCTATAGCAACTGTCCATAGCAACCATCCATTGCAACCAGTCCATAGCAACCGTCCATAGCAACTGTCCATAGCAACCATCCATAGCAACCATCCATAGCATCCAGTCCATAGCAACTGTCCATGGCAACCAATCCATAGCAACCGTCCATAACAACCAATCCGTAGCAACCGTCCATAGCAACTGTCCATAGCAACCGTCCATAGCAACCAGTCCATAGCAACCATCAATATCAACCAGTCCAAGGTGAATGTTTTGAACGCTACCACTCAAAAGTGAAGTTTTAGCGTAGGGTACAGCATTTCACAGACAAGGACACACTTACACAGGGTCTCCCAAGATGCCATTACATTTTGAGAGACCCGAACCATTACAGTTGTAAAGTTACAAAAAAAGTGTAAAAAAGAAAAAAAAAAACGTAAAAAACAAAACACAAAAAAAAATAAAATAAAAAAAACAAAAATAGTTGTCGTTTTATTGTTCTCTGTCTCTCTCTATTTTCTCTCTATTGTTCTGCTCTTTTTTACTGTATTCTATTCTGCAATGTTTTATCATGCTTGCTTTTCAGGTATGTAATTTTTTGTTTTCAGGTGCGCCATTCAACTGCAGCGCGGAATTATTTATCTTGACAGCAACAGCGTTTGCTCCCACGATACATAAAGCCGTGACACCACAGTTAAAAAAAAGAGCATATATGCCGAAGCATGGGGGCAGCAGGGGCGGAGGAGCGATTTTGCTCCTAATGCCGCGTATATACGGTCGAAATTCCAACGGAGGCTTGCCCGTGGAAAAGTCCGACCGTGTGTACGCGGCATAACCTTTTATGCCGCGTACATACGGTCGAAATTCCGACGAAGGCTTGACCGTGTGTACGCGGCATAACTTTTTTGCGGGAGGATGCCCCCATGCTTCGGCATATATGCCCATCATTAGAAGTGGGTGGATGAAGGGAGGTATTCTAATGGTGGGCATACCCACCAATCAATCTCTTTTTTTCGTTCAGCCAATAGGCTGTATGAAAAAAAAGATTACAATACATGTCCAACAAGGACCAGCAACGTACTGGTATGTTGCTGGACTTTGAATGTTTATACCAGAATGATGCCTGCGGGTTTAGGTATCATCTTGGTATCATTCTTTTCAGCCAGCAGCCGGCTTTCATGTAAAAGCAATTCTAGCAGATAATTAGCCTCTAGACTGCTTTTACAAGCAGTGGGAGGGAATGTCCCCCCCCCGGATATAAAAAGCGCCATTGGGAAATTGGGAAAGCATTTTATCACACCGATCTTGGTGTGGTCAGATGCTTTGAGGGCAGAGGAAAGATCTAGGGTCTAACCCCCCAATTTTTTTCAAAAAAAGAGTACCTGTCACTACTTATTGCTATCATAGGGGATATTTACATTCCCTGAGATAACGATAAAAATGGTAAAAAAATAAAATATGGAAGGCACAGTTTAAAAATAAAATAAAAAAGCCAAATAAATAATAAAAAAAAAAAAAAAAGCACCGCTGTCCCCCCCTGCTCTTGCGCAAAGGCGAACGCAAGCGTCGGTCTAGCGTCATATGTAAACAGCAATTGCATCATGCATGTGAGGTATCACCGCGAAGGTCAGATCGAGTGCAGTCATTTTAGCAGTAGACCTCCTCTGTAAATCTAACGTGGTAACCTGTAAAGGCTTTTAAATGCTTTTAAAAATGAATGTAGTTTGTCGCCGCTGCGCGTTTGTGCGCAATTTTAAAGCATGTCGTGTTTGGTATCCATGTACTCGGCCTATGATCATCTTTTTTATTTCATCAAACATTTGGGCAATATAGTGTTTTTTAGTGCATTAAAAATAAAAAAAGTGTGTTTTTCCCCCAAAAAATGTGTTTGAAAAATCGCTGCGCAAATACTGTGTGGAAAAAAAAAATGCAACACCCACTATTTTAATCTGTAGGGCCTTTGCTTTAAAAAAATATATAATGTTTGGGGGTTCAACATAATTTTCTTGCAAAAAATTTTTTTTTTTCATGTAAACAAAAAGTGTCAGAAAGGGCTTTGTCTTCAAGTGGTTAGAAGAGTGGATGATGTGTGATATAAGCTTCCTAATGTTGTGCATAAAATGCCAGGACAGTTCAAAACCCCCCCAAATGACCCCATTTTGGAAAGTAGACACCCCAAGCTATTTGCTGAGAGGCATGTTGAGCCCATTGAATATTTTTTTTTTTGTCCCAAGTGATTGAATAATGACCAAAAAAATAAAAAAAAATAAAAATGTACAAAAAGTTGTCACTAAATTATATATTGCTCAAACATGCCATGGGCATATGTGGAATTACACCCCAAAATACATTCTGTTGCTTCTCCTGAGTACGGGGATACCACATGTGTGGGACTTTTTTGGAGCCTAGTCGCGTACGGGACCCCAAAAACCAAGCACCGCCTTCAGGATTTCTATGGGTGTAAATTTTTGATTTCATTCCTCACTGCCTATCACAGTTTCGGAGGCCATGGAATGCCCAGATGGCACAAAACCCCCCCAAATGACCCCATTTTGGAAAGTAGACACCCCAAGCTATTTGCTGAGAGGTATGTTGAGTATTTTGCAGATCTCGCTTTTTGTCACAAAGTTTTGAAAATGTAAAAAAAGAAAAAAAAAAGAAAAAAAAATGTCTTTCTTAATTTTCAAAAACAAATGAGAGCTGTAAAATACTCACCATGCCTCTCAGCAAATAGCTTGGGGTGTCTACTTTCCAAAATGGGGTCATTTGTGGGGGTTTTGGGCTATTTTGACATTTTATGGCCTTCAAAACTGTGATAGGTAGTGAGGAGTGAAATCAAAAATTTATGCCCTTAGAAACCTTGAAGGCGGTGCTTGGTTTTTGGGGTCCCGTACGCGGCTAGGCTCCAAAAAAGTCCCACACATGTGGTATCCCCGTACTCAGGAGAAGCAGCAGAATGTATTTTGGGGTGTAATTTCACATATAACCATGGCATGTGTGAGCAATATATCATTTAGTGACAACTTTTTGTACATTTTTATTTTTTATTTTTGTCATTATTCAATCATTTGGGACAAAAAAAAAAAATATTCAATGGGCTCAACATGCCTCTCAGCAAATAGCTTGGGGTGTCTACTTTCCAAAATGGGGTCATTTGGGGGGGTTTTGTGCCATCTTGGCATTTTATGGCCTTCAAAACTGTGATAGGTAGTGAGGAGCGAAATCAAAAATTTATGCCCTTAGAAACCTTGAAGGCGGTGCTTGGTTTTTGGGGTCCCGTACGCGGCTAGGCTCCCAAAAAGTCCCACACATGTGGTATCCCCGTACTCAGGAGAAGCAGCAGAATGTATTTTGGGGTGTAATTTCACATATGCCCATGGCATGTGTGAGCAATATATCATTTAGTGACAACTTTGTGCAAAAAAAAAAAAGTTTGTCATATTCCCGCAACCTGTGGCAAAATATAAAATATTCCATGGACTCAACATGCCTCTCAGCAAATAGCTTGGGGTGTCTACTTTCCAAAATGGGGTCATTTGGGGGGGTTTTGTGCTATTTTGGCATTTTATGGCCTTCGAAACTGTGATAGGTAGTGAGGAGTGAAATCAAAAATTTGCGCCCTTAGAAATCCTGAAGGCGGTGCTTGGTTTCCGGGGTCCCGTACGTGGCTAGGCTCCTAAAAAGTCCCACACATGTGGTATCCCCGTACTCAGGAGAAGCAGCAGAATGTATTTTGGGGTGCAATTCCACATATAACCATGGCATGTGTGAGCAATATATCATTTAGTGACAACTTTTTGTAATTTTTTATTTTTTTTTGTCATTATTCAATCACTTGGGACAAAAAAAAAAATATTCAATGGGCTCAACATGCCTCTCAGCAATTTCCTTGGGGTGTCTACTTTCCAAAATGGGGTCATTTGGGGGGGTTTTGTACTGCCCTGCCATTTTAGCACCTCAAGAAATGAGATAGGCAGTCATAAATTTAAAGCTGTGTAAATTTCAGAAAATGTACCCTAGTTTGTAAACGCTATAACTTTTGCGCAAACCAATAAATATACGCTTATTGACATTTTTTTTACTAAAGACATGTGGCTGAATACATTTTGGCCTAAATGTATGACTAAAATTGAGTTTATTCGGTTTTTCTTATAACAAAAAGTAGAAAATATCATTTTTTTTCAAAATTTTCGGTCTTTTTCTGTTTATATCGCAAAAAATAAAAATCGCAGAGGCAATCAAATACCATTAAAAGAAAGCTCTATTTGTGGGAAGAAAAGGACGCAAATTTCATTTGGGTACAACATTGCATGTCCGCACAATTTACAGTTAAAGCAGCGCAGTGCCGAATCCCAAAAACAGGCCTGGTCCTAATGGCCCGAAATGGTCCGGGGCTTAAGTGGTTAATTGCTAATGTAGCACTACCCCCGTAGGAGCTGCTGGTTAGTTTTGAGTCTGCACTCTGCCTGTCAACCCCTTGAATTTTGGCTTGATCCCCTCCTTGGCACAACTGGACAATAATATGTTTATGGAACCCAATGGCAGTAGGGGACCACAATAATACCACACAGTAATGTGTGTGTGTATATATATATATATATATATATATTGTTACCTTTGTTGTGGGTTTCCTTAAAAATAATGATAAATTTAAAAATTTACTGGCAGAAATTTGAAAGTCCAGTAGGCCTCAAGGGTGAAGTGAACTATTGTACTTGTGAACCTTACAGAGAAAAACACATGTTTTTCCAATGGTCAATGGATGAGTCATCTCTAACATTTACAAGCCTGTTTTGAGACTTCAGAAACAATGGTGACTTTCGTCACAAGACAAAGGGATGTTGTCCCAGTTTTAATAGACATACAAGAAATGTTTAATATATTGGTTGGTTATAAAACCTGCCATAGAGGACATTTTCCACGGATAAATAACTAAGCATTTATCCCCTGGAAGAAGTCCCTATCTGAAGTAAGCCCATTGTCAGGGAGACTCGTAGTAAATACCCATGTTAATTCTAGCTGTCTTTAAAACAATGGATGATGTTGACCAAGAAGGGCTCATAAGGAGAATTTGTTTATACAGCTGGACTGGTATCTTGTCTTAAGGAAAATCCAGTCCATTACTAACAGCCACTGAAACTGGAACTAAAAATAACATTACGATTTATATAATATACATATATAAAATGTTATATTACAATGTTGCCATACATTTTGTGAGCTGCTTAATAGTGCATCCTAACACATAGTAGTAACATAGTTGAAGTTTTGCCAATCGGGATACATTTTTACAAACCCTAAACAAATCAAATCATGTATAATTCTTCTTATATACCTGTATATATAGATATAGGTATGGAATAAATGAAAAGGTATGTTTAGATTATCAAATGACATCTTAGGTCATAGGGAAAAGTATGATCTTAGTATATGTTGACCTAGGAATTTTGTTAGAAAAATAAATATAGATACCAGTGTGATTTTATAAATAGAAGTATTTTAAGGTGTTAATTATCAGTATGAAAAACGTCAAATTGTGATTATAAGAATATAAAGGAACCTGCATTTAGAGATTAACACGTATACAAGATATATAGATAAATATTTTTGTGTTATATTGATTGATATATAATCTGTACCCTGTTTAGAAAAAACAGCTTATAGATATATTTTTAGACAGAAATATGGAACAGATTATGTTATGTGAATGAATCAAAAAGTATATTAGAAATATGTTATGTATACCAGATTACCAGAAGATAAAAATATATATGTATAGTCTTCACAGCAATACATAAACTTATACACATTCTGAAAATAGAATATATCAACTTAAAGAGTTGATGCCCCGGTGGTTGAAAGTGATATTACTTGAGGATCCCAAAGTCCAGAGAACAGTTATTCATTAAGTTGTCAACCTATAGAAACTAGACACTTTTGGACAGTAACTCCCATATCTGCAGCCACCAATGAGTTGAAGACACATGTCCCTTGGGAAGAACTTAGTATAATTTTTATAATCTTTTTGTCCAGAGACAATACTTAAGGGAAGAAAAATTAGAGACAGGAGGACACTCACTCCCACAGGGAGGTCAGAGGGGCACACTGGGAGATCCACACTCTCAAACAGACTGACACCCATGCACCATGCATGAAGACATATTTTTACACTCATGAAGATTCCTAAACACCCGATACCTGAAAGCCACGGCAGCCATCTTAACTCTGGTCACTTGCCAGTAGGAAATAGACATGTTGGAATGGGTAATTATGTCAGTTTTGATTTTATTTTAAATTCATTTTTGTTCTCGAAAATATTGAAGTTTTGAATATTCTGCAATTATGATTTATTCTCATTAACCAACAACTGGTAGATGTTTTTTGTAAAGATTCAATTTTTCATTATATTTTTCTTTTTGCATAGTTCCAATCTTAGTGACAAAACAAACATCCAATTTATTTCACATTGTTAAACACTTACTTACCTGCAGTATAGTAACGGTTAGATGTGTGAAATACAGACGTTCTGTTTCATTGTCAATTATACAAGGTTGTCGAACCTATTGAGAATTTATCATGACAGCATTATGTCAAAGGGACTGCATGCCCATTTTGCGGGTACTGCTATTGATTTTCAAGTCATTCATGTAACACAATTGGTATTTTAATTTCATGTAAATATTTGCTTTTTGTCAACCAATGAATGTAGCTATTTTGTATGATCACACGTCTCAGTGAATAAGTTTCATAATATAGACTGTATCATATAGATTGACTTGTATTCAAAAATATCTTCGTTAAAAATTACTCAATAATTAATATTGTACGGGCAAACTGTCCCTTGATAAGCACAACACCTTGGTGCTGGTCACCTGACCCACAGCTGGAATAGACAGAGTCCCACACAAGATGTAGCTTAACCAGTGGTAATGTGTTTACTTGTCAAAAGAATAAAACAAGGTTATACAGGTAAGATTGACTAAACACAGCTCCCTGTAACAGTCAATATGACACCACTGATACAGAATTTCTCTTTTTCTAGACCCAAATAACACAACCTAGGGCCAGATATGAGTGAGTGCGGAGTGGAGGGGTCCTCCAATGCGATTATACCAGCACTGGGACACCTCTCCACCAAGTCACACAACTCATTAAAATAGCAAAATGACAAATGCCAAAAGGACAGGTTATAGTAAACACATGAGTTCCCAAACTATAGGGCTCCCCTAGTGGACAATTCAAATGGTGAGCGTCCCTGTTGTGGAAACTTTTGCAAACAACGTAGGCTGATGACTGTTTCTTTAAATGTCAATTAGTCTTCTGCTAGCTTTGTTGGTGCACTTATCTATTTGTAATCCAATAAACAGAATGAAAAGAAATGATAACTTGTTGCATACGGCGTGTTGGTAGAATAAACACTAGTTCCTCCCAGCCATTGTATGCCAGCAAGTACATGTGGAACTATGGAAACCACCTTCCCGTGACCCAGTTAACTACCGTATATACTCGAGTATAAGCCGACCCGAGTATAAGCCGACGCCCTAATTTTACCACAAAAAAATGGAAAAACGTATTGACTCGAGTATAAGCCGAGGGTAAAAATGCAGCAGCTACTGTAAGCGGAAAAGACGGTCAACAATGCCCATTTGCAGCTTCACTGTGCCCATATCCACACTGTGCCCATATCCACACTGTGCCCATATCCACACTGTGCCCATCTCCTCACTGTGCCCATTTGCATGCCTCACTGTGCCCATTACCTCACTGTGCCCATTACCTCACTGTGCCTATTACCTCACTGTGCCCATTACCATGGAGAAAAACAGCACATTATTACCCTCCACACTCACCTTCTCCTTGCTACAGCGAAGGAAAGATTACCTCCCATGTCCATCGCACTGCGGGCATCCATTTTTTAAAATTGGCGGCTTCCTCCTGGTCCCGTGTGGTTCACTGATAGGCGATTGACACTGTGTTCAGTGTTCCGCCTATCACGGCCATCTTCTCATCCTCGGACTTTCCTAGCAGACACTGTGTTTAGTGATCCGCCAATCACAGACGTTCTTTCATCCTTGAACAAGAGGAGAAGGTCCGTGATTGGCGGATCACTAAACACAGTGTAAATCGCATATCACGGAACCGCACGGGACCAGGAGGGAGCGCACATTTTTAAAAATGGATGCCCAAGGTACACTGACTCAAGTATAAGCCGAGGGGGGGACTTTCAGCCCAAAAAAAGGGCTGAAATCTCGGCTTATACTCGAGTATATACGGTATGTGGTTAGGCAAGTGCCTTCTCACCAAATGAGGCCTTGCCTCGCCGGTACACTCCGTCTGGAATCTCTGGTTACTCTCAGTCCCTCCGTAACACGAAGCCCCTGGTTCTCTGTGCAGCCGTTCACAAGGTGCTGGTGGATGGATGGCTCCGGATGAGATGACGTGTAGACCCGTCCTTCTCTGACTCGATCAGCGAGGCCGCACACACAAGGATCTCTCGTCAGGCGATCCTTCCTCTCAGTAACATTAGGCCCAGGCTTCTCCGGCCTAAGCGCGCACACAGCAGGCCTCTTGCCTGTTGAATATGGCGACCCGAGAGAGAGGGCTGAGGCCCCGCCTCTGCCTTAAATCAGTTCTCCCAGCAGGTCGTTCGTGGCACACAGCATTTTGGTAGTACAGTGGGATTTGTGGGTATTGTAATCTCAATCCGACCCACGGCAATAGAGTCTCTGTCTCTTGTACTACAATGCCCACCATGCTTTGTTCTTATATGACAGAACCAAACAACTTCCACTTCTACAACACACGAGCACCAGGGGGAGCTAAATTCTTAATTAGGCACAAATTGCAGTCTGTTAAGATACGTTCAAATATACGACCTTGCTACACAAATTATTTTTTTTTTTTCCCATACAGTTCTTAGATTTACACAGTTCTGCACAGTTCTACTACAGGGGAAGGGACCTTTCTCTGTTGCTTTTTTTACTTACAGGTCTCCTTTCTACACCCACCCAATGACTGAACAGTAAAAGGACAAGGATACGCTTACCTCCCTGCTGTGAGCTATTCTCTTGTCAGCCTACTCCTTGCACTACAACACACTTGATTGGCTCCTTGTGCTGCTTCGGAGCTCCTCTGTACTAAAAGGGGTTGACACTAAGTCAAATGCAGGTACTTGCTCTCTTGCATTCAAACAAATTCATCAGCCTGGAGTTCAGCTTTAAAGAGGAAGTAAACTTATATTTTATTCAAATGGCTGACAGGCCACTATTGGTCTCTTTTGTCATAAATGCATCCTTCTGCCTGTCAGCTTTCATGTTCCCTGAGTCACACATGTGCAGCTTAGCGAACATTTACGGCCCCGATCGATCCCTGATCCTTGCCGCAGTGAAGTGCTTCCCGTGAGAATGTGCTGGAGTGGCGTCATCGCGCCCTGGCCTATCAAGTGGCCGAAGGCAAGGGAACCGGGAGGAAGACCTGGTGAAAATGGAAGCCCTGCCGGATCGGTCCCAGCGCTGTGCTGGGAGGACACCATATGACAGGTAAGTCTGCCATAATGTACTAATATGCTTTGCACACTAGTACATTATGGCATAACCCACCTGGGGGGGGTCTTATAAAAAAAAAGGAAAAATACTGCAGACTTTACTTCCGCTTTAACCAATCCAGTAAAATTCAATTTACATCTGGTCAGGTAGGTCCCCACAGTGCATAGGTCTCGGCACATCTAATTGTCATTGAATACCTAGTTTGTAATATATAATATGTGCAGTCAGGTTTATGTAAAATAGTGCTCAAATCACTGAAGATGCTCCTTCAGAAACATAACGTGAAGATGAGCTCCAGGTAAACAACTAAATACAAAGAAGAAAAACATATAAGGGAGCTGTTTTATTAAAGTATTCGTATTTTTGTGATTTCAGTCCGATTCAGCTAGGAACAGAGTAGTAAAATTCACATATTTAACTCGCTTAATATACAATAAAGTCGCTTCCATATTGTTAAAATTGCACTTTTTTAACCACTTCAGCCCCAGAGGATTTGGCTGCCAAATGACCAGGCCACTTTTTGCGATTCAGCACTGCGTCAATTTAACTGACAATTGCGTGGACATGTGACGTGGCTCCCAAACAAAATTTACGTCCTTTTTTTTCCCACAAATAGAGCATTCTTTTGGTGGTATTTGAGCACCTCTGCGGTTTTTATTTTTGCGCTATAAAAAAAAAAAGTGCGACAATTTTGATAAAAAAGCAATATTTTTAACTTTTTGCCATAATAAATATCCCTAAAAAATATATAAAAAAAACGATTTTTTCCTCAGTTTAGGCCGATACGTATTCTGCTAGATATTTTTGGTAAAAAATAAAATAAAAATCGCAATAAGCGTTTATTGATTGGTTTGCGCAAAAGTTATAGCGTCTACAAAATAGGGGATAGTTTTATGGCATTTTTATTAAGAATTTATTTTTTTACTAGTAGCGTCTGCGATCACCGATTTTTATTGTGACTGCAACATTGTGGGGACACATCGGACACTTTTGGTGCTATTTTGCGACCATTGTCATTTATACAGCGATCAGTGCTATAAAAATGCACTGATTACTGTGTAAAAGACACTGGCAGTGAAGGGGTTAACCAGTAGGGGGCGGGAAAGCGGTTAAGTGTGTCCTAAGGAGTGATTCTAACTGTGTGAGGGCTGGGCTTACTGTAACACGACACTGATCACTGCTCCCGATGAGAGGGAGCAGACGATCAGTGTCCTGTCACTAGGCAGAACAGGGAGATGCCTTGTTGTGATGGAGTTGATAAAATGATTATTTTATGTCTATGTTGTCTCTCTCTTTTATCCACTCAAATATTGGTATTTTCTTTTATTCTTTATTATTTGTATTATTTCTTTCCTTCATTGTGTTTTGGTATATTAGTTCAGAAGTTTGTTGCAAGTTGGGTGATTCTTGTCTCAGCTGCTCATATGGTTCACAGCCCCATCCTTAGGAATTTTAGAGTAAATAGCCCCTACCCTTCTGAGTGATATATTTGCAAGGAACAATAGAGACACACACACACACTAAGATATATTTATACAATAAGAAACTTATTGATGTTCATATTGGGAACCCGGAGAGTATTATCATGTGTGTGTGTGTTCTAGTATTCATGTAACAAGATGAGAAAACATTAGTATTATTTTCCTTGATTAAAAGCTGTGACAGAGATATTGATCCCAGAGTGAAGACGAGGAACAGATGTCCACTCCTTCAATTCCCTCCTCCCACTGTGCAAAGTCTCTCCCCCATGTCCTGCTGAGACTTTGCCTCATGGCCAGGAATAGACGTCACAAGAGAAGACCATATAAGGATGAGCCAATCATATACACCCATATGTGATGACGATTGCTTATGTCACTTTGGCTATAAAGAGCTGTAACGCGAATAAAGGCCTCCTGTTGTGGAGAAGAAGCTTGCACTGACAAGTCTGTTTTCAGTGTGTGATTCTTATAAGCATGCATGTATTCACATCATCATAGATTTGGACCAGCGGCAGAACAGGACATACAGTGGGTACGGAAAGTATTCAGAGCCCCTTAAATTTTTCACTCTTTGTTATATTGCAAGCATTTGCTAAAATCATTTAAGTTAATTTTTTTCCTCATTAATGTACACACAGCACCCCATATTGACAGAAAAACACAACATTGTTGACATTTTTGGAGATTTATTAAAGAAAAACTGAAATATCACATGGTCCTAAGTGTTCAGACCCTTTGTTGTGACACTCATATATTTAACTCAGGTGCTGTCCATTTCTTCTGATCATCCTTGAGATGGTTCTACACCTTCCTTTGAGTCCAGCTGTGTTTGATTATACTGATTGGACTTGATTAGGAAAGCCACACACCTGTCTATATAAGACCTTACAGCTCACAGTGCGTGTCAGAGCAAATGAGAATCATGAGGTCAAAAGAACTGCCTAAAGAGTTTAGAGACAGAATTGTGGCAATGCACAGATCTGGCCAAGGTTACATAAAAATTTCTGCTGCACTTAAGGTTCCTAAGAGCACAGTGGCCTCCATAATCCTTAAATGGAAGACGTTTGGGACGACCAGAACCCTTCCTAGAGCTGGCTGTCCGGCCAAACTGAGCTATCGGAGGAGAAGAGCCTTAGTGAGAGAGGTAAAGAAGAACCCAAAGAACACTGTGGCTGAGCTTCAGAGATGCAGTCGGGAGATGGGAGAAAGTTGTAGAAAGTCAACCATCACTGCTGCCCTCCACCAGTCGGGGCTTTATGGCAGAGTGGCCAGACGGAAGCCTCTCCTCAGTACAAGACACATGAAAGCCTGCATGGAGTTTGCTAAAAAACGCCCGAAGGACTCCAAGATGGTGAGAAATAAGATTCTCTGGTCTGATGAGACCAAGATAGAACTTTTTGGCCCGTATTCTAAGCGGTATATGTGGAGAAAACCAACAGTGAAGCATGGTGGTGGCAGCATCATGATGTGGGGGTGTTTTTTAGCTGCAGGGACAGGACGACTGGTCGCAATCGAGGGAAAGATGAATGCGGCCAAGTACAGGGTTATCCTGGACGAAAACCTTCTCCAGAGTGCTCAGGACCTCAGACTGGGCGCGAGATTTACCTTCCAACAAAACAATGACCCTAAGCACACAGCTAAAATAACGAAGGAGTGGCTTCACAACAACTCCGTGACTGTTCTTGAATGGCCCAGCCAGAGCCCTGACTTAAATCCAATTGAGCATCTCTGGAGAGACCTAAAAATGGCTGTCCACCAACGTTTACCATCCAACCTGACAGAACTGGAGAGGATCTGCAAGGAGGAAATGCAGAGGATCCCCAAATCCAGGTGTGAAAAACTTGTTGCATCTTTCCCCAAAAAACTCATGTCTGTATTAGATCAAAAGGGTGCAAATACTAAATACTGAGCAAAGGGTCTGAATACTTAGGACCATTTGATATTTCACTTTTTCTTTTTTAATAAATCCGCAAAAATGTCAACAATTCTGTGTTTTTCTGTCAATATGGGGTGCTGTGTGTACATAAGGAAAAAAATGAACTGAAAATGATTTTAGCAAATGGCTGCAATATAACAAAGAGTGAAAAATTTAAGGGGGTCTGAATACATTCCGTACCTACTGTATATTCTGGTTTTGGGCCAGAGGCAATCTATTAAATTTTGGCGCATTCAGCGTGGGTTTCTGGACTCCGCTCTCTGGCCTAGCCAACCTAGCTATGGCTGTCAGCGAATCGAGGCGTGTCTGCCGGACTGAGGCCTGATCACCTTCAATACACGGTACGTGAATACTGTTATATTCCTTACCTGTGTTATTCCGGTTCAGTCACCCTACCTTTCGCTCACATTCAGTCGGCTCTTCCGAGATCGTCAAAGACGGGTAACTTCTTGTCCAGAACCGATTTAATAAGAACCTGTCGACCTATTCTGCCGGCTGTTATTTATGTTGTGTTTTGTTCTGTGCTGACTTGAATGTGGCTATTTTTACGAATGTCTGTATGTGAAGGGAGAGACACAATAATTCCTCGTCAGGGCTCCGGAGGTATAGACACAATAATTCCTTGCCAGGGCGGGCTTTGGTTTACAGAGAGAGGTGTCTAGCCGGGCTTTGGTTCGCAGAGAGAGGTGTTTGGAAATAAGGATATAGGTATAGACACAGTATTTCCTTGTCCGTTTCTTTAGAAAGATTCGGATTAATAAAGAGGTGTCTGGAGTATTCTGGTTTGCAGAGAGAGGTGTCCGGTAGACACAATTATTCCTTGCCAGAATACATACATATATATATATATATATATATATGTATGGAGACACTGGGATTCCTTACTAAGTGTCCTTAATTTTCTGGACTATAGTTAAGAGAGGATGGCTGCATGCTTATATATATATATATATATATATATATATATATATATATATATATATATTTAGTACGAACCAGGTAGGTTCGGGGTTGAATTTTACCTCCATACAGACAGCAGGGCTGAAATAGCGTGTCATATTCTTAAATGTGTATGTGGATTCATGTTTGTGCGTCAAGTTGGATGGGACGGGAGCTAGGAGTGAGCTGGGACCCCCTCCCTTTTTTGTTTTACGCTGAAAGGACTTCCTAAGCCTTGCTTGTCAGCTGTCTCCCAGGCTATGCTGTGTAGAATGAGTCAGATCCCCCCCCTTTTCTCTACTGGTGGGGGCTGGTGTGCTTCTAACTTAAAGATGGCAGATTAACCCTGTGTATGCTAAATTAACAAATTCCTAAGCCTTGCTTGTCTGCTCGCCTGTCTGAACAGACAAATCATTCTCCTCCCACTTTTGTGCAGGGGGGGCTACTGCTCCTGCTGTGGCACAAGACAAAAAAAAAGGAAGAATGTTTTTTAAGCTTTCCGCTGTTTCTTTTTTGTCCAGACGTTTAACTGTTTCACAACCCTTCTAGCCTATGGCTGATTTTTACCCCTTTCATTATGCAGTCTGGAGTTTTTATTATTGCTGTTTATTTTTAGGTTGAGCCTTTGCTACGTAGCTATTTAAAACTCTTCACAGGATAGAATTGCGCAGTGGGGAGGGTAGATTCTGCCCCATAGCAGAGACTGCACAGAAATAAGGGTAGGCAGGACTCTTAACTACTGGTATTGTATAATATTTTAGTATTACCATTTAGGTAATTGAAGTATGGTTGAACATATGCTTGACTAATCCAATATATTGTTAGATCAGTTTTGGAGTGAGATGAATGCTAACTGCAGTATGTATTGCTTTCACTTCTAAACCAAGGTTGAGATATATTTTGTCATATCGCATAACATTGACTTTAAATCTTAGAATTGTATTGATTTTAGGATATGTTGAACCATTGATTCATTTCAAATTTAACATAAGTATAGTTTGAATTTTAAAACTGTGTGCATAATATAACATGTTTTTGTTTATGCATTTTAAGAGGGTAAGAGGAGATCTCTTTGTCTTGAGAAAGATAATATAGTATCAAAAGTTAACAAGAGTATTTACCTTCTGTGAAGTAAGGAAAGACATTTCACAAGAATCAACAAGTTTTAAATGTACAAGTATCATTTAAGTATTGCACTTCAAACTAGCATGGATTAATGAAGGAGGGGTGGGTGGAACAGGAAATTCAGAACAAAGATGGATTGATGAATGTTTATCACACAGGAAGAAGCCTGCCTCCACCCTATCATGGTGGCCCCAAGTGGATGTGTGAGGAATGTGGGAGGTCCGGACCCCTACACCCTGACCGTCCCGGGCTCTGCCCCAAATGCAGTTCTAAGTTGGAGGACCTCCTACAGAAGTCCCTCCCCTTGCAAACAGGCCTTCCTACTGCCTCATCATCCCAACCATCCCAACCCCTTTACCTCCTGTTCCCAGTATTGAATGCAGATGGCAGCTTTTACTGCCCACCGGTCATTGCCCCAGTGATGCCTTCAATACCGGGTTACATAACAAAGCGCATTATCGCATGCTATCAAGTGCTTTCGTAGCGGGTTTGAGAGAACCGATACGGATAGGGCTGATAGTGACCCGACCAGTGTAGTACAGGTCCTTAGAGCAGTGTTTCTCAACTCCAGTCCTCAAGGCGCACCAACAGGTCATGTTTTCAGGATTTCCCTCAGATGAAACAGCTGTGGTAATTACTAAGGCAGTGAAACTGATTACATCCCCTGTGCAAAATAATGTAAAGCCTGAAAACATGACCTGTTGGGGCGCCTTGAGGACTGGAGTTGAGAAACCCTGCCTTAGAGCAGTGAATGAGGCCTCCATTTTGGAGACACCACTTGTCCCGCATCCACGCACTCTTCTGTTGGGGGTGCCCCCAGTCTGCAAAGTTTTTCGCTGTCATAGATTTAGCGTGTGCTGAAGCCATACAGGCCATTCCGCCCCCCCCCCCCCCGGTAATGCTAAGGCCCTACATGCATTTTTGGGACTGATCTCTTACTGCAGAGCCTGGATACCTGTGGCTTCCCTTCTCATGCAACCCCTGTATGACAACTTGCAATGTGACCCCTTTGCGCTGTCCGAAGTAGCGCTCACTAACTTTCACCTTTTGAAAAAGGCAATCAGCTCTGCTCCTGCACTCGGTCTCCCTGATTATGGAAAGCCCTTTTGCCTGTTCATATCTGAGACACAGGGCCACACCTCAGGGTGTTGACATAAAGTCATGGACTCCGTAACCGCCCCATCGGTTGCTATTCAACCCACCTGGACCCAGTTGCCAGAGGAGGCCCATCATGTCTCCGAGCAGTTTTTTGCTGCCCAGGCCCTGCTGGACAAAACTTTAGATATTGTTCTGGCCCATCCCCTTATGCTGCTAGCCCCTCACAATATCTCTACCATTCTGAATCAGGTGCAACCCAAGCATTTATCCTCTGCCCGCCACCTCCGGTTGCAATGCAATCTACTCATGCCTGACAATGTGACTCTACTTTGATGCCAACAACTCAACCCTGCTACTCTCCTTCCTCTTGTCCAAGGGGGTATCATGACATGTCTCTGGACGAACAGGAAGAAGAGAACACAGACCTACCTGCTCCTACCATGTCTCCCCAGAGCTTTGTACCCAGCTGTGGTGCAATGGGCCCATGGAACAACCCATCTCTCAAAGACTTTGATAAACTCACTTATAAACAAACATTATGTAGCTCCAGGAATTACTACTTTAACTAATCAATACTGCAAGTCCTGCCACACTTGCCTAGCATGCAATTCCGGAAGGTTAGAGAAACCATCCCCGAAACACTCAGCTAGACCGCTCTACCCCTTCCAGAGGATACAGATTGATCACATACAAATGCCAAAGAGTGGTAGATTTGAGTATGCCCTGGTGGTGGTAGACATGTTCTCAGGATGGCCCGAGGCTTATCCAGTCGCAAATCAGACAACGAAAACCACGGCTGAGAAATTGCTTTTGGAGGTGGTTTGCAGATATGGGGTACCTGAGGTGATAGAGAGTGATCAAGGCCCTGCGTTCACTGCTACAGTCACAAAATAAATATGGTTGGCCCTAGGTACCACATTAGCGTTTCACACACCTTATCACCCTCAGAGTAGTGGGAAAGTGGGAAAAATGAACCAGACACTTAAAACCCGAATGCTAAAAATGGCCAAGGACACAGGTATGTCCTGGCCAGAAAGCCTGCCAATAGCCGTATTCAGTGTACGGTATTCCCTATGGGGGAAGTATTCTTTATCCCCTTTTGAAATCTTGTTTGGAACAGCCCCTAGATTAGGTTATTATTACTCACAACAGTTGCAATTGCAGTCTGATACTTTGATAGATTATGTGACCGCTCTTGCAAAAGAATTAACTAACATCCATGCAAGAGTATTTTCTTCCATTACAGGTCCTGATCTAGATACCGGTACTCACAGCATACTTCCTGGTGATTGGGTGATGATTAAGAAGTTCCTCCGAAAGCATTCCCTGGAGCCAATATATGCAACAAGGCTCCAGTTCCTGAGGACTGTGCACCACCTGCATCAGAATGAAACTATATATCTTTTTTCTTATAGCAACTGTACACACACAGGAGGTGGCTACCAAACAAGTAGATGGTGTAACACAATGCTGGTATAATTCATCAGACACACATGTAGCTGCCTTCATATTTGATTTCTGTACTATAATCTCCTTCCCTCCATTCAACTGGCAGTGTAACGTGGTCCAGCCGCAGATTGCCTTCGGAAATATATATATATATGTGACACAGCAGACTGTGACCACTGGGAATCTGTAGGTTGGAATACATGACTGGGGAATATAGGCCACAGAGTGCCTTGAACAAGAAAGACAAATATGGAGAGTCATTACTCAGCAGACTGACCTTATTAAAAACAGGCACATGGTCAAGTGATAGGACGGGACATAGCATGAAACTCACCCTAACCATAGAGAATCCCAGTCCTACGGATGCAGGCACATATATCCTGGGGATATGGATGGGGGGGGGGGGACCAGAGGAGTAACAGGAAAGTTCCAACTTAAAGGGGTTACTCCACCGGAAAAAAAAAATTAAAAGCCAGCAGCTACAGCTACAGCAGCTGCTGGCTTTTAATATTTGGACACTTACCTGTCCTGGAGTCCAGCGACGTCCGCAGCAGAGGACGAGCGACCGCTCGTCGCTCTGCTGCTCCCTCCGCCATCCTCGCTGAGGGAACCAGGAAGTGAAGCCCTGCGGCTTCATGCCCGGTTCCCTACGGCGCATGCGCGAGTCGCGCTGCGCCGTTCTGATTGGTGCTCCTGTGTTCTGGGAGCCGAGTGTCTCCCAGAACACCAAGGGAAGTCTGCGGGAAGTGACGTAACTCCCGCAGATTCCCGGAGACAGGACTCCCGGATGTGGGTGAAAATACCTGTCTTAGACAGGTATCTTCACCCCCCTCCCCCCTGAAAGGTGTCAATTGTGACACCGGAGGGGGGGAGGGTTCCAAATAGCAAAAGTTGCTATTTAGGGTGGAGCTCCACTTTAAAGACATGTATAATTCATCTGAATGGGAGGCCCTTCAAATAGAAAGTGATCCCCTTAAACCACATGTACATATGCGCACCGTAGAAGATATGGTGGCCATAGCTAATCCCACATTTGAAGACACGATGGCAGCAGAGACTGGTTTCTCGGATGTCAACCTGTGGCTCGAATGGATGAGGTATAGTGCAGGGAAACATAACAGGTCCAACTGTTATGTGTGTGGTGGAGCTAGACCCCATTTGGGAACAGTGCCATTAAACATACCTCCCACTCAAGAGGAGTGCTTTCTGAGCCTGTTCACCAATACTTCCACTGATTACTCCCAGTGCGAAACATGGAAAAGGGAATATACCATAGTTACCAAGACATTAAAGCCAGGGGAGGGTATCACCATATATCCCAGTAATTACACATGTTATGGGAACTACCAGGGAACAGGGAAGTTTTTAGGGAACTTCTCTATGGGATACTGTGTCTCCTACAGCAGTGTATCCACAGATCTGGCGCAGAATCAAACTCAATGTTTGGGAGACGTGTATTGGATCTGTGGGGACATGAAGATTGGGACTAAGTTAACAGACCAATGGACAGGGGAATGTGCACTTGCCAAAGTCATAATGCCCATGCACATCTTTTCGGGAGGTGACCCAGTAGCAAAAGGGGAGCACTCATCTGAATCCAGCAGGAAGCGCAGAAGTGCCCCAGTTGGTAGTTTTGACCCCCATGTATATATAGATGCCATAGGAGTCCCAAGGGGGGTCCCAGATGAATTCAAAGCAAGAGACCAAGTAGCTGTAGGTTTTGAGTCCCTGATTCCCATAATCACTGTAAATAAGATTATAGATTGTATTAATTACCGTATTTATCGGCGTATAACGCGCGCCGGCGTATAACCCCAAGTTTAGGAGAGAATTTTAAGGAAAAAAACTTTTAGGAGGGAAGTTCAAGGAAAAAAACTTACATTTAAATGCAGCCTTGTCCATCATTGCAGCCTTGCCCAGTGTCCATCTGCAGCCTTGCCCAGTGTCCATCTGCAGCCTTGCCCAGTGTCCATCATTGCAGCCTTGCCCAGTGTCCATCTGCAGCCTTGCCCAGTGCCTTTACAGCCTTGCCCAGTGCCTTTGCAGCCTTGCCAGTCTCTGCGATTTTTTAAATTGGCGCCGATTTCTATGTGGAGAGGAGCGAGCGGGGCCGAGTGTACTTCGGCTAGACTCGGCTCCTCTCGCAGTCCCGCCCATCTCCACTGACTGCGCCGCTGACATACAGAAAGCCGAGTGTACTTCGGCTAGACTCGGCTCTGCTCATAGTCAGGGGCGGGACTGCGAGAGGAGCCAAGACTAGCTGAAGTACACTCGGCTTTCTGTATGTCAGCGGCACAGTCAGAGATGGGCGGGACTGCGAGAGGAGCCGAGAAAAGCCGAGTGTACTTCGGCTTCGTGTATCTCGGCTCCTCTCGCTCGTTTCAGCGAGGGGATCGGCGGAGGATCGGCGTATAACACGCACCCACGATTTCCCCCTAATTTTAAGGGGAAAAAAGTGTGTGTTATACGCCGATAAATATGGTATATCTACTATAACCAACAAAGGTTAATTAACTATACCAGGGATGCACTCCAGGGTTTAGCTGAACAACTAGAGGCCACTTCACAAATGACTTTCCAAAATCGTCTGGCCTTAGACATGATTTTAGCTGAGAAGGGGGGTGTGTGTAAAATGTTGCCTGGGACAAGTACATGTTGTATGTACATTCCGGACAATACAGGCCCAAATGGTAAGATAACCTTGGCCATTAAGAAATTTGAGGATCTCTCAAAAGAGTTAAAAATAAATTTGGGGCTGACCGATCCCTGGGATCAGTATTTTATGTGGATGAGTGGGTGGCAACGCATTTGTACTCAAATAGGCATAGCCATTTTGATGCTGCTTACATTAGTTGCGATAGTGGTTTGCTGTATTCTGCCCTGCATGAAGAAGCTGTTAGGAAAGGCAGCTGAAGAGGTAACTCCTACTTTTTAGAATTTGGGTGATTTTAGAGATCCAATGAAGAAGGAGGAAGAAGAGGGACCGTATGCTCCATTGCAGTCCTTGCCTTTTAAAAATACATACAACATTTTCAAATGATAAGGGAAAGAATAGTACTTGACTGTTCTCCTGACCATTTTGTCGAGTGAAGACGCTGGGCAAGCCATGTCTGACCTCTATGCGAAATGCAAAAAAGGTCCTGATGTCAGGGGGGCCAGGTAAGGTCATACAGCATAGGGACAGTACTGATAAAATAGTAATTTTAAGGGGGGACTGTGATGGATTTGATAAAATGATTATTTTATGTCTATGTTGTCTCTCTTTTATCCACTCAAATATTGGTATTTTCTTTTATTCTTTATTATTTTTATTATTTCTTTCCTTCATTGTGTTTTGGTATATTAGTTCAGAAGTTTGTTGCAAGTTGGGTGATTCTAGTCTCAGCTGCTCATATGGTTCACAGCCCCATCCTTAGGAATTTTAGAGTAAATAGCCCCTACCCTTCTGAGTGATATATTTGCAAGGAACAATAGAGACACACACACACACACACTAAGATATATTTATACAATAAGAAACTTATTGATGTTCATATTGGGAACCCGAAGAGTATTATCATGTGTGTGTGTGTTCTAGTATTCATGTAACAAGATGAGAAAACATTAGTATTATTTTCCTTGATTGAAAGCTGTGACAGAGATATTGATCCCAGGGTGAAGACGAGGAACAGATGTCCACTCCTTCAATTCCCTCCTCCCACTGTGCAAAGGAAAATGGCCCCCATGTCCTGCTGAGACTTCGCCTCGTGGCCAAGAATAGACGTCACAAGAGAAGACCATATAAGGATGAGCCAATCATATACACCCATATGTGATGACGATTGCTTATGTCACTTTGGCTATAAAGAGCTGTAATGTGAATAAAGACCTCCTGTTGTGGAGAAGGAGCTTGCACTGACAAGTCTGTTTTAAGTGTGTGATTCTTAGAAGCATGCATGCATTTACATCATCATAGATTTGAATCAGCGGCAGAACAGGACATATATTCTGGTTTTGGGCCAGAGGCAATCTATTACATTGTTTACACAGGCATCCCCCCATTATGCAGCTCCGTGACACGATCAAGGGACACCGGCGGACATAGAGTCCGTAGGCACGGTTGCAGAGCTTGCGGCAGGGGCGCACGTGCTGCCGGCGGCACCCGTGCGCGCCCACGCGGTGGCAAATTTAAAGGGACGTACCTGTACGCCTATTTGCCTGTCCGTGCTATTCTGCCAACGTAAAAGTGCATGCACTGGTTGGCAAGTGGTTAAAATGTAAAGGCCTAAAAAAATGACACATTCCTGTGCTAAAGAAAAGAGGAATGGAGGAAGCGAGCATAGACTATAGTAGTTTCATACAGTATGTCCACCTTCAGCTTGCTGGATGGACAGTGAGGGAGCAGCAGAAAACTGAAGAGGTAATTTATCTGCTCAATTAGCTCTCCCCTCATTTCAGAATGTTCCTTGTCAGAACATTTGACAAGACATGACAAGACATGCCCCATGATTTTCAATGAGTACCGTTCATATTTGTGCGACTTCAAAGTAGTCCCTGCATCACTTTGATGCGACTTGTGATCCATAGACCTCAAGAATAGACAGGAAATTGCATTGCATCAAAATCGCTGCAAAAATCGCGGCAAAATGACGGGACTTTAGGGTTGCAATAGTGGAAATGGAGCCCCAGTGTCTCCATCAGAGCAGATACCTGGCCCCAAAGTCCTCTGGCCTCCTGGAAGCTGCCGCAGCCGTGCCTGGATCATGTCCACCTGTCCATGCTTAAAATAAATAGTTTTTTATGACAAGCAGCAGTGTGGAATAAACTGCCTGCTTGTCATCTTTCACTTCTCTGCTGCCCAGGAGACCCCAGCTATTCCTTAAAGGGGTTGTAAAGGTTTGTTTTTTATTTTCTAAATAGGTTCCTTTAAGCTAGTGCATTGTTGGTTAACTTACGTTTTCCTTCGATTTCCCTTCTAAATGTTTTTTTTTTGTTTCCTTTGTCTGAATTTCTCACTTCCTGTTCCTCCTCAGTAAGCTGTTCAGAAAGCTTTTCTGGCTGACTAAACACCGCTCGGATGATGGTGTGAAGTTTACTGAGGAGAAACAAGTGAGAGATTCAGACAAAGAAAAAAACACATTTAGAAGGGAAATCGAAGGAAAAGGTAAGTGAACCAACAATACACTAGCTTAAAGGAACCTATTTAGAAAATAAAAAACGAACCTTTACAACTCCTTTAACTAACTACCACAAACCCCTCCTCATCCTGTTTCTCCAACCAATCCACCTCTCCCCAATTCTCCACCTACAATCCTTAACCCCATAGTTGCTTCCCCTTCTTATACTGTCATGCTGGCCCTGCACTATCGTTCATTTTATTTTCTCTCACTCCAAACTTTACTAAGAGGGGATTTTTTAATATTTTTTTTATTTTAACCTTACACTTTTGTCAAAAAAGCAATATTACTTAAGGTGGATGTAAACCCAATTCAGTAAATTTGAGATGGGCACATATATCTGCAGTATTTTGTTATCTCTCTTCAATGAGCTAAGTCCCATAGCTCTCTCCTGACCCGTTCCTCTGTTATCAGCCTGATAACTCCTGACAAATTCTCGGACACATCAGATAAAAGTAGTCTGAAATTTCTGTCTGGGGGAGGTTGCTATATATAGATTAGCAGGCAGCTGGTACTATTACAAAACACCTCTGAGAGTCTCTGCCTATAATGAGAGGGGGTGTGTGCCTTTCCTCCAATCAGCAATGTTAGCTATCTGGGCTGTATGCCCAGACATCACACTCTGTGTTAAACAGGAAGAGAAAATTTCCTAACACAATCTGAACTTTCTAAACAGTATATAAATGTGAAGACAGCAGATATACATGTAAAATTTATGTAGCGGGGTGTTCCCCTTTAATGCAGAGAGACAAGAAGTTCCAGGTGAGAGGTGAGTCGGGAGGAAGTAAAGAGACATTATGGAAGTGAAAGCAGAGGAGAGAGAGACTACATCTCCCAGTACATCTTGCAGCACCCAGGGTGCATTGCTCCAGAACAGAGACTGCTGGGGCAGACTTTATAAAGGGGAGGCGGAGTTTTGGTCGGTCTCTTTGGACACCCCTCTCCTAGCAAGAGGATGTCTGTGCTGAACTGCTGTGTGCACAAGGCCTGAAGCCTGGGCCGTGTGCTCCTTTCCAAAGAGCCCTCTGCCAGCCTAGCAGAGCCTTAGAGACATCTAATCCTCCTTGCTGCAGTACACCAGAAGGATTGAAGACTTGGATGTCGGTGGATTTCTGTTCCTAGACGAATCGATGGAGGAAAGGGACTTGGACTTGTCCAGGTGGTGAGAGCTGTTTAAAGACAGATACTTTATCTTTACTATTCGTTGGGATTACAAAGTTGTTCTTCAAGTGCACCACCAAGAAGATTGCTAGCGAATATTGTTTCACTGAACTTCCATTTAGATCAGTCAGGCCTGACTGCATAGGTAGACATTGCTGGGTGTTAGTCTACCCATGAGGGGAAGTAGCTGAAAAAGGGCAGCGCTAGAGTTGCATAGCAATACTTTATTATTCTGATTACTCTGTTTATCTTTATTACTGTTTATTGCAGGGATCTGCAACTTGTTATACTGTTGTTTATTACTTGCCCATTAGCCTCAGTAAAATATCTGGGTAAAGTACATTTGGTGTCAGTTCCGCTTACTTTAATAGGAGTTTTAAAGTATATTCTGTGTATGTTTGTTATAGGACTGCGTCACCAACAGTTGCGGTCACGCGGTCCTATCCCTCTATCACCAGCTGTGCCACGGGAGGTTAGAGCCGATTGCCAGGGGTTGACAGCAGTGCACTACAGGGCCCAAATCAATATCAGCGGCTCTCTTAACTGGGGGTAGCACTACACGTGGGGGCTCGTCCGGGATCCTTGTACGTTGCACGCTGCAATCAAGCCAGTCAGAAGTACCAGCATGGACCCCATCAAAGTAGTCCAATGGTGCGAAGCAGAAGGGACACGCTCAGAAGCGAGCGTGGCCATTGAACTTCCAGGGAGTGACTGGAGAGAGAAACAAATTAAAGAGGTGGTACAAATATTGTCCCCGGATAGAAAGGCTTACGTGGTCGCAATGAGACCAGACTCAGGGACCAACTGCACCTATGCACTGATAGAGTGGGGACAGGATGTCCCTGAAAACTTCCACGGTGCCAGTATAAAATTGTCCGAAAAGACTGAATTCCACCTGACACATCCTAGTCAGAAGCAGTTAGAACCCTTGGACAGGAAAGCAGGGGCTGCTGTTAAATCGCAGGCAGAGCAACAGCTGATTGATCTGAAACGACAGTACCGTGAAATACAAGAGAGGTTTCAGGAGACTTCCAGTATGATAGCTGAACGCAGTAAGGAGTTACGTGTCGCTCCTGAGGATCAGAAAGATGGTCAGATAAAGCCCAAACCTGGGAAGGTACCAAAGAAACGAGCTCAGGGTCGCCTGCAGGAAGTAACCATCCGGAAGGATTTCCGCATTGATGGCCAGATAGGAGAAAGAGGGCAGAAGGACAAACTGTCCTACACCAACCTCCTACACCAAATAGAGTTGGGGTTACAGAAAGGATATCAGGAATCTGAAATTAGAGAGGCTGTAATCCATGCCATCAGCCCAGGTTCAAGTATTAGGGGCATGTTGGAGAGGAAGAGTGGGTTGACCCTGAACCAGCTAAAGAGGATACTGAAAAGCTACTATGAGGAGGAAGATGCCGCTGAGTTATTTCATCGACTGATAAATATAACCCAGGATAGTAGAGAGACTCCTCAGAACTTCCTATTCCGGGCCATTGAGCTCAAGGACCGCCTGTTGTCCACATCCGAGGAAGGAGGGACTGGGGAGCATTTTGGAGCCGAGCTAGTCCAAAAGAAATTCCAGAGATCTGTGACTACGGGATTGAGGAGTGACTATATCAAGCTACAACTGAAGCAGCATTTGGAAGACCCCTCAACTCCGGATGAGATCCTCATTGAGAAAGTGAATGAAGCAGATAAGATGGAGATTGAGAGGGACCAAAAACAGAGGAAACTTCAACCTCCTAGCACCACAAGTGCCAAAGTACAGCACATAGATGTCCCCTCAGACTCTCGGGAACTCAGTGTGCTGGTGGCAAGCACAACCGACAGAGATTCGGAGTTTGGGGTTCTGAAGACTCAGATGTCCAAAATAATGGAGATGGTGACCGGGTCACTGGATGTCAAGTCTGAGATAGACACACTGAAGGTGCAAGTGTCCCAGCTGGTGGAGATGATGAACAAATTGATGGCGGAAAGTACTGGATTGTCCGCCCAAAAGCCCACGAAGCAAGACATCTGTAGAAACTGTGGAGGTGTAGGCCACTACCAGCGAGAATGTCCAAGCCCAAGAATGGAGAGAAGATCCGGACCTTCAAAAATAACTTTCTCTGAACCTACAAGGGAACGGTGGAGGACACCTGCAGTTTATGCCGTCTCAGTGAACAACGCCTATCAGCCTTCCAAACAAAGCCAGAAACGGCATTCCCAGCGCCGGAAGCTGAAGAGATCACAAGTTCGAGTATGCCAGCCTGCTGTTACAGGTGTTTCCAAAAGGACTGCTACCCAATTGGTAGGTCCTCTGCCTGTAGTGCCTGTTCTGGTCGAAGGGATCTACACCAGAGCCATCCTTGATACAGGTGCTCAGGTTACCCTAATGACCAGAGACTTTTACAAGAAGTACCTATCATACCTGCCCCTGGAAGAGATGGGAGACACCAAGATTAAGGGTATCCAAGCAGAAGAGTACTCTTGTGATGGATGTGTGCGGATCAAGTTGTCGTGTGATCCATTGAGGGCTGGGGAGCCCCAGAACTTTGAGACACTGGCCATTGTCTGCCCCTGGCTGTCAGGGCCCTCCAGAAGCTCTCTCATTGTTGGGACCAATACCGATCTGGTGAAACGGCTTTTAGCCCCTGCTGTCCCCAGATGTGATCCCTTACCCTCACTGCCAGAAGAAGGATCCATAGCAGTAGTGGAAGAAACCAATCTGCAGGAGGCAGAAGTACTCAAAGAGGCTAGTGAGCCTACCATGTCTGAGCCAGTGGAACAAAGGGCTCGAAGGGTCATAAGGCCTCCCAAAAAGTTGACCTACCCACAAATGGGGAAGAGCTCAGAAGATTCTGTGGTCACTGCCAGGAGGAATGCAGAGAATCCGAATCCCTCCACTGTTCATTTGGTGGAGGGCAACCCCAGCTCACTCTCTGGCACAGTTAGACAGGTCGCCCCCACTGAAGCGACCTGTAGACAGGACAGCTCCCCATCCTATGATGATTTGGTGGGAGGCTCCTCTGTCAATCCTATGCAACCGCAATGAAGCTAAAATGTTTTGCAGATCTAAAAATGTTAGATGTCTTTGGGGACCAAAGAGTTCAAGTGGGGGGAGTGTGTAGCGGGGTGTTCCCCTTTAATGTAGAGAGACAAGAAGTTCCAGGTGAGAGGTGAGTCGGGAGGAAGTAAAGAGACATTATGGAAGTGAAAGCAGAGGAGAGAGAGACTACATCTCCCAGTACATCTTGCAGCACCCAGGGTGCATTGCTCCAGAACAGAGACTGCTGGGGCAGACTTTATAAAGGGGAGGCAGAGTTTTGGTCGGTCTCTTTGGACACCCCTCTCCTAGCAAGAGGATGTCTGTGCTGAACTGCTGTGTGCACAAGGCCTGAAGCCTGGGCCGTGTGCTCCTTTCCAAAGAGCCCTCTGCCAGCCTAGCAGAGCCTTAGAGACATCTAATCCTCCTTGCTGCAGTACACCAGAAGGATTGAAGACTTGGATGTCGGTGGATTCCTGTTCCTAGACGAATCGATGGAGGAAAGGGACTTGGACTTGTCCAGGTGGTGAGAGCTGTTTAAAGACAGATACTTTATCTTTACTATTCGTTGGGATTACAAAGTTGTTCTTCAAGTGCACCACCAAGAAGATTGCTAGCGAATATTGTTTCACTGAACTTCCATTTAGATCAGTCAGGCCTGACTGCATAGGTAGACATTGCTGGGTGTTAGTCTACCCATGAGGGGAAGTAGCTGAAAAAGGGCAGCGCTAGAGTTGCATAGCAATACTTTATTATTCTGATTACTCTGTTTATCTTTATTACTGTTTATTGCAGGGATCTGCAACTTGTTATACTGTTGTTTATTACTTGCCCATTAGCCTCAGTAAAATATCTGGGTAAAGTACATTTGGTGTCAGTTCCGCTTACTTTAATAGGAGTTTTAAAGTATATTCTGTGTATGTTTGTTATAGGACTGCGTCACCAACAGTTGCGGTCACGCGGTCCTATCCCTCTATCACCAGCTGTGCACGGGAGGTTAGAGCCGATTGCCAGGGGTTGACAGCAGTGCACTACAGGGCCCAAATCAATATCAGCGGCTCTCTTAACTGGGGGTAGCGCTACATTTATGTAGGGAGATTTGGTTCATCCCTGTGTATTATCTGAGGCTGTTCACTTCACTGGCTGCATGGAGGGTTTACATCCACTTTAAAGTGGAGTTCTACCCTCTTTCACAACTTAGCTGCATCCCCTGTAGGTCTGTCCCCTTATATCGATTTGGCATATGAATTTTTTTTTTTTAAACTCACTGTTATATCCTAGTCCCTTCCTCGTTCCGGCCGCGGCCGCAGCAGCCTCAGCGCGTCATCTACAGACCGCTAGACTGAGACGGGGAGATTGGGACTTTAAATGAGGCTCTTCAATATGGTGATGGTAGATTGAATACAGATGTATTTATTGAGTATAAGAAATTGTATAAAGTGCATGTCAGCAATCAAAACCACATACCAGACCAAACATCAAGGGTAAATGTCAATCTATATGCAGATGTAGCGGGCACGTGGTTTTGAATTTGTTTGTTCGGGTCAGAATATCAGTGATGCTCAGTTCCCTGCAGCCCAGAGGGTGGCGCTGTCGCCCTGGGCCGGGGTTGAACCATTATTGGAGGGCCGTGTCCTTCTGTGGCCTCTCGCGGCACCTGTACAGCGGGGCGGGGAACCTGCTGTGCATGCCGGGAGAGGACATAAAAGGGGCGGACATCTTGGCCACAAGGTCTTTCGAGTCCCAGGCACCTTTAGCCCGAGGGCTGCTGTCCGTGGGCGGTTTCCAGGTGGCTTAGGCCTGGACACCGGGAGTTCGGGAGCCATCCCAGGCATCTTCGGTCTGGGGTGAGGTGCTTGTCCTAGCCTGGGGCCCAGCTTCTTCCACTGGGTTCCGCCTGGGAGGGATCATCCTAGGGTATCCGGGGGATTGGATACCCGAATCTAAGACGCAATGGACTGGAGGGTGGCCTCTCCGAAGACCTGGTGCAGCAGACTGCCGGTGATGGGTGAGGGCCTCCGGAGACCGTCTGGAGGGATGCCCTCTCAAACAGGGGCTGATACACACGGAAGGTGGTTCTATTGAGGAAAAGTCTGGCAGAGACATTTTTCCTAAAGGTCGCAAGCAAGGACCGTTATCTACAGGCCTGTTGCAGGGGCTCCAAAAGCATCACAGCGTTTCAAGGACTGCAAGGCAGAGTGGATGCTGGGGCGGCATATTCATGCGGACAAGGTGCTGATCCGGCGTAAAGAGGGAGAAGATGTTGAATACCATCTAGAGACTATGGACCAGCATTTGAAGCCCCTTGTCCTGCCGCATCCCCGTTTCTATCTGCGAGGAGAAAGAGACTCTGTTCTTGTTTTCCACTGACATTGCACTTCCCAGACGTACTGTTTGATTTTTTTTTTTTTTTTATATCATCAGTGACGGTGCCAAAAAAAAAAAAAGAGGGGGCGTCTGTGCTCTCTGTAGGAGTTGAGGAACTGTTCCGGTTGTTTGTTCTTCTTTCCCCAGCAAGTGGTCATGGACTCTGGGGTACATAGGGCCACAGATGAAGTCCCTACAAGTGCAGTTACCGCGGCGCTGTCACCAGGTGGCAGTGCTGTGCAACGACATACACTTTCCAAAACATGCACTCATAGGAGAAAAAGATTTGTTCACAGAGAGGTTTTTTTTCCGTACACGAACATCTGTGTCAGGGTTTATGTGTGCTAACGTTTTTCTACAGGAGAGCATCTCATCAAGACCGCTGGGATTGGGTGGGTCTTAGGATGGGGTGGGGAAAAAATTTTTTGGGGTGTTAAATGCTGATGTGATCTGGTGGAAAGTGCTACAGTTATGTGTTGTTGTTTCCCTTCCCTTCCCTTTATGTGTGAAGCTCAGGCACAGCGGTATTAGAGGGAGTTTAGTTTTTTTTTCAAATCTTTTTTGGGTTTTTGAATTTTCAGCCTGTCTCTGGACTGGGCCATGTCGCTGTGGAGGGCATGGTTCACCCCAGACACTGGGGACCAGTGTCAAAGTACCAGGGGGAGGATGTAGCGGGCATGTGGTTTTGAATTTGTTTGTTCGGGTCAGAATATCAGTGATGCTCAGTTCCCTGTGGCCCAGAGGGTGGCGCTGTCGCCCTGGGCCGGGGTTGAACCATTACTGGAGGGCCGTGTCCTTCTGTGGCCTCTCGTGGCACCTGTACAGCGGGGCGGGGAACCTGCTGTGCATGCCGGGAGAGGACATAAAAGGGGCGGACATCTTGGCCACGAGGTCTTTCAAGTCCCAGGCACCTTTAGCCTGAGGGCTGCTGTCCGTGGGCGGTGTCCAGGTGGCTTAGGCCTGGACACTGGGAGTTCGGGAGCCATCCAAGGCATCTTCGGTCTGGGATGAGGTGCTTATCCTAGCCTGGGGCCCAGCTTCTTCCACTGGGTTCCGCCTGGGAGGGATCGTCCTAGGGTATCCGGGGGATGGATACCCGAATCTAAGATGCAATGGACTGGAGGGTGGCCTCTCCGAAGACCTGGTGCAGCAGACTGCCGGTGACGGGCGAGGGCCTCCGGAGACCGTCTGGAGGGATGCCCTCTCAAACAGGGGCTGATACACACGGAAGGTGGTTCTATTGAGGAAAAGTCTGGCAGAGACATTCTTCCTAAAGGTCGCAAGCAAGGACCGTTATCTACAGGCCTGTGGCAGGGGCTGCAACAGTTCACCCGGTAGGTGGCAGCTACCACTTCACGGTCGGTGGCAGAGACCGTGCGCCATGCCTATTCGACTCATTACAGGAATAGGAGAGTTCACTGTGCCTGGGCTTATTTGTATCCACACCCCCCCCCCCTGTTCGTTAAAGGAAGTCCAACTGATTGTGTGACATTCTATGCTGTGGAAATAAAGGAGTGTTGGACTTTAGTGGTGTGGGGCTCTTTTGATACAGACACTGTTCCAGAGAAGGAGCTCTTACTGCAGGACACCGGCCCGAAAGGTAACAGAACTTTGCATACACCTACTACATTTGTGGTGAAAGCTTGGCGTAGTGCCCCGCCCCTCTCTCTCCTCAGAGGTACCCCTAGACCAGAGCCGGAGCAGCCGTTAAAGACAGATGGAGAGAGAGTGGGGGTCCGCTACACATACATACCCACATAATATGTGCGCGTGTAAAAAAAATTCAAGGGTACATAATATATATCAACTTGGCATCACGTAGTGGCATAAATAACTTGATGCAGAAAAAACAATCTCATATATATACAACCATAAAACATCTGAGCAGCATGAACATGGGGGGGGGGGGGGGGGTGAGCATGTTAAAAACAGTAAAACCATTGTTCCTTTGGTGGATGGTATTCTGAGTGAATGAGGTAGTATTGACCTGAAACTGCATCCATAGTGCCCAACGCGTTTCGTGTGGGGACACTCATCAGGGGCAGATGCTGGGAATAATCTACAAAATATAATAAAAATAATAGATTGGTTTGTCAGGTTGTAACAAATCCCAGGGAGGGGCGAATTGGCCCACCCTAAGTACTTACATAAAGTTCATGCAGTAAATTGTGGAGACTGTAGGACCAGGGCCAAGGAAATAGTCTGTCCCGAAAGCAGAGGTATTTTGGAGTCGCGTGCTGGAGGGGGGCACTGCATGTGGTTCCCCCAACCCCACGGAGGCATAATACACAGGTTGCCACTATGGAGAGTCAGGGTGATAAACCGAGGAGGTTCTAGAGAGAATGAAAAAAATTCCATTGTCAGCATGTCATTATATGACGACAGAGTGGACAGGATATTAATGTGTAAAGTAAGCTCTTGGTGGCTTGCCTGTGGAGCTGTGGAAAAGATGACCTGCTGCAGTGGTGTGTCATCTGAAGATGATCGCAACAAGTCTGGGTGGGGGGGGAGGCAGGATATATCCGCCCTGCACACGTGCACACCGACTAGATACCTGCAACATGTTGGCGCGGTGCGGACTGGGAGGGGCTCTGACGCTGATGGTGGACCCTGCCCATGAAGACGCCCATGTTTCCCTACCATGCCGGCCAGGAGGGAGTGACTCGTGACGCACGTTTGTGACGCCAGAGCGGTGCCACACGTGAGTCACGGACCGCAATGCCGATGCGCTGTGGGGAAACACCCACCCCCCACTAACCTACCCCCGCCCCAGGGGGGACGGGGGGAGATGCACAGAGCACATTGCAGCTCCCGGGCCACAGACTAAAGGAGGTCCCGGAATTGCAGAAGCCACAGCTCGGACCCCGTGAGGATAACACAGAGTGGCCATGCTGTATAGTTACAAGGACACAGATAAACTCCATGTCCATGGACCGCTATGCCTCCTGGTAGATGTTTGTCATCAATCCGAGAAGACATAGCCGTCCCTGGGCCATAGCATCACGTTATTTCGAAACCGGAAATTACGCAAAACCGGAAATGACTCCCGGCGCCATTTTAAATGAGGGCAACCAGGCTATTGTTGCCAGTGTTCACCTAGCGTCCCTAGCAGCAAGATCGTCGGCAGAGGATAGCAATGTGCTGTGCTGGGGGACATGTAATGTTGGCAATATACTGTGCTGGGGGACATGTAATGTTGGCAATGTGCTGTGCTGGGGGACATGTAATGGTGGCAATGTGCTGTGCTGGGGGACATGTAATGTTGGCAATATGCTGTGCTGGGGGACATGTAATATTGGCAATGTGCTGTGCTGAGGGACATGTAATGTTGGCAATGTGCTGTGCTGGGGGACTGGGGGACATGTAATGTTGGCAATATGCTGTGCTGGGGGACATGTAATGTTGGCATTGTGCTGTGCTGAGGGACATGTAATGTTGGCAATGTGCTGTGCTGGGGGACATGTAATATTGGCAATGTGCTGTGCTGGGGGACATGTAATGTTGGCAATGTGCTGTCCTGGGGGACATATAATGTTGGCAATGTGTTGTGCTGGGGGACATGTAATGTTTGGCAATATGCTGTGCTGGGGGACATGTAATGTTGGCAATGTGCTGTGCTGGGGGACATGTAATGTTGGCAATATGCTGTGCTGCTGTGCTGGGGGACACATACCTCCCAACTTTTCAACATTGAACTGCGGGACATTCAAGTTGTTGAGCAGGGGGGGGGGGTGCTGACGCGGGATGCCAAATTTTTTTTTGTACCAGCCATCAAACTTGTTGAGCGGGGGCTGCCTTTATTTTTAACCGGGCAATACAGTTGTTGAGCGTTGGGATAGGGGCTGCCGCGGCATGCCCAAATGTTTTTTGACCTGACATTACAGTTGTTTGGAGGGGGGGACTTTATACCTCTTCCTCCTCATGTTCATGGCTTTTCCTCCTCCCGTGCTGCAGTGTTGAGGAGCGTGGGGAGGGTTCTTCCTCGGACCTCCTCTTCACCTCTTCACTAACGTTATGTGGGAAAATATCCCCTCTTGCGGGAATGCGGGAAACAGTTGTCAATCCGTGCCAGTTGGGAGGTATGGGGACATGTAATGTTGGCAATATGCTGTGCTGCGGGGCATGTAATGTTGGTAATATACTGTGTTGGGGGACATGTGACGGTGGCAATGTGCTGTGCTGGGGGACATGTAATGTTGGCAATATGCTGTGCTGGGGGACATGTAATATTGGCAATGTGCTGTACTGAGGGACATGTAATGTTGGCAATATGCTGTGCTGGGGGACATGTGATGGTGGCAATGTGCTGTGCTGGGGGACATGTAATGTTGGCAATATTCTGTGCTGAGGGCATGTAATGGTGGCAATGTGCTGGGGGACATGTAATGTTGGCAATATGCTGTGCTGGGGGACATGTGATGGTGGCAATGTGCTGTGCTGGGGGACATGTAATGTTGGCAATATGCTGTACTGGGGGACATGTGATGGTGGCAATGTGCTGGCGATGGGCTGGGATGCGATGTGATGCAATTTACGGGGGGCGATGCGATTTGGCGGGGAGCTATGCAATGTGCTGGGGCGATGCGATTTGGTGGGGGAAGATGCGATGCGATGCAATTTGGCAGGGGGGGGCAATGCGATGTGCTGGGGCGATGAGATTTGGTGGCGGGGCGATGCGATGCAATTTGGCAGGGGGGACAATGCGATGTGCTGGGGCGATGAGATTTGGTGGCGGGGCGATGCAATGTGCTGGTGCGATGTGATGCGATTTGGCGGGGGCGATGCGATTTGGCGGGGGGCAATGCAATATGCTGGTGCGATGCAATTTGGCGGGCGTCAATGCGATGTGCTGGGGCGATGAGATTTGGTGGCGGGGTGATGCAATGTGCTGGTGCGATGTGATGCGATTTGGCGTGGGGCGATGCGATTTGGCGGGGGGCAATGCAATATGCTGGTGCGATGCAATTTGGCGGGCGTCAATGCGATGTGCTGGTGCGATGTGATTTGTTGGCGATGCAATGTGCTGGTGCGATGTGATGCAATTTGGCGGGGGTGATGAGATTTGGCGGGGGCAATGCAATGTGCTGGGGTGATGCGATTTGTTGGTGGGGCGATTCGATGTGCTGCAATTTGGCGGGGTGATGCGATTTGGCGGGGGGCAATGCAATGTGCTGGGGCGATGCGATTTGGTGGGGGGGCGATGCAATGCAATTTGGTGGGGGGGCAATGCAATGTGCTGGGGCGATGCGATTTGGTGGCGAGGCGATGCAATGTGCTGGTGCGATGTGATGCAATTTGGCGGGGGCAATGCGATTTGGCAGGGGTCAATGCAATGTGCTGGGGCGATTCGATTTAGTGGGGGGCAATGCGATGTGCTGGGGCGATGCGATTTGGTGGCGGGCGATGTGATGTGCTGGTGGGATGTGATGCAATTTGGTGGGGGGCAATGCGATTTGGCGGGGGGCAATGCAATGTGCTGGGGCGATGCGATTTGGTGGCAGGGCGATGCGATGTGCTGGTGTGATGTGATGCAATTTGGCGGGGGGCGATGCGATTTGGCGGGGGGCAATGCAATGTGCTGGGGCAATGCGATTTGGTGGGGGGGGGGGCGATGTGCTGGTGCGATGCAATGCAATTTGGCGGGGGCAATGCAATGTGATGGGGCAATGCGATTTTGTGGTGGGGCAATGCAATGTGCTGGGGCAATGCAATTTGGCGGGGGGAGCGATGCGATGTGCTGGGGCGATGCGATTTGGTGGCGGGGCGATGCGATGTGCTGGGGCGTTGCGATGTGCTGGGGCGATGTGATTTGGTGGGTGGGGCAATGCAATGTGCTGGGGTGATGCGATTTTGTGGGAAGGCATTGCGATGTGCTGGTGCGATGTGATGCAATTTGGCGGGGGGCAATGCGATGTGCTGGGGTGATGCGATTTGGTTGGCGGGGCGATGCGATGTGCTGGTGCGATGTGATGCAAATTGGGGGGGGGCAATGCAATGTGCTGGGGCAATGCGATTTGGTGGGGGGCGATGAGATGTGCTGGGGCGATGCAATTTGGCGGGGGGAGCGATGCGATGTGCTGGGGTGATGCGATGTGCTGGGGCGATGCGATTTGGTGGCGGGGTGATGCGATGTGCTGGGGCGATGCAATGCAATTTGGCGGGGGGCAATGCGATGTGATGGGTAATATTTACTCAATTTTAACAATTATCTATATAACATAGACAAAGTTGTTCGTGCAAATAGTTGTAAATAAGCAGTTTTTTAAATACTCCCACCATCCCATATAACACCAGAACACAAGCCCCATTTTTCAACATTATTATGCGCAGTTTAAACTTCATAAAGTCGTCTTCAATACATCTATAAATGAATTTTGTTGCTGAGATTATTATTATTTTTTTTAGAGAAAAAAGTAGCAGCTGAGTGTAGATATGTGTGTGTGTATATATATATATATATATATATATATATGTAGCGGGCATTTAAATTTGGGGGTGGAGCATCTGGGTTATTCAACCCAGATGTACTAATTGTTAGGGAGTCTGAGAATCCCTTTTGTGGTTCTTGGAGGACTCTGGTGGTGCAAGGTTCCCTGCGGCCTGCAGGTGGAGTTGAACCTGCACCGCAAGACTGTTCCTTTTTGTCCTTTCCTGGCGCTGGTACAGCGGGGCGGGGAACCCGCTGTGATGCAAAGGGAGAGGAGATAAAAGGGGCGGACGCCCTGACCATGGGGTCAGAGTTGGAGGACGCAGCCGCGCCCAGGCACCTTCAGCCTGGGTGCTGGCATTCCGGAGTTCCGGGCCCAGGTGCCCTTGACCTGGCCGTAGCGAGGGATGGAGTCCATCCCAGGCACCTTAAGCCTGGGGTGAGGTACTAGGACCAAGGCCTGGGGCCCAGTAACTTTGACTGGGTTCCGCTAGGGTGGAGGAGTCCGAGGGGCCCTAAGGTGTTGGGACCCGTATCTGAGGTGAGGAGGCCGGGGAGTGTAACCTTTCCGAATAGCCCGGTACAGCATTAATCCGGTGACGGCGGGGCCTCTGGTAACTCTCTTGGAGGGATGTCTTCCCCCTGACAGGGGCTGCAACGTAGCGAAGGAAACTCCAGTTCCTGTTAATTAAAGTCGCTGGAAGAGACTCTGAAGCAAAAAAGTATGTTTTACAGCCACTGTGCTTAGCAACCGTTGGTGAAACCTCAACGGTTTAGTTTTCTTTGAGGATTGTGCCTTGACCTACTCCCCACCAATACTGAACTGTTCTATGGGTCTCAAACTGTCTGCTCGCAAAGGACTATTTGTTTGCCGTTATGGAATAAATAAGTGTTGGACCTTTTCAGTGTGTGGTACTCCAATTACTGGGAGCAAAGGGGGTTATCAGCAGAACAGACCTGGCTCTGAGCGTAAACACAGCCCGAAGGTAATCTGGTGCTGGCCTTCACCTCTACATGCTGTAATCTAGTGGACATGGGCCGTGGTGCACCTCGCTCTCCCCTTCAAGGTACCCCTAGACCGGAGCCAAAGTAACCGCTAAAGCAGAGAGAGAGGGTGAGGCCGCTACATATATATATATATATATATATATATATATATATATACACACACACACATACACACAGAACAAGATACATATATAACAAGATTATATATATATATAAATATATATATATATATATATATATATATACATATATATATATATATATATATTTCTTGACTAATATTGCTTGTTTACATATTTATTATTATATTTATATTTACTGGTTCCTGGAGGGAGGAGGGGGAGTAGAGGTTTGCAACTTCCTCTGACACTGCCATTGCTATGGAAACCTGACCAGAAACCTATTATACTGCTTGTGCAGCACTGAGCATGTGTGAGATCTGCAATGGTGAAATCCAGGAAGAAATACAGTCTGGCTTCAGATGCCCACACTTAAGATGGCCACGGTCTGCTGCTAGTTTATAAACTTTCAAAATGCTGTAATAACCTAACAAAACGGACCTTAGTTTACAGACTAACTTTACTAGAATACATTAAGTTTGTGTATTATAGGGGTATTTTTATTTAAAAAGTGTAATTTTTGGCCGGAACACCACTTTAACCACTTAAAGACCCCTCACTGTATATATACATATATAATGGCTCAAACAGGCACAATCACGTACCTGTACGTGGCCCTTTAACTGCCGACATTGGGGTCGCACGCGCGCCGCCGGCGGCGCACTCGCGACCCCCCTGCCTTCCCCGTGAGTCGGACCGCGGGTCCCACGGACTCGATCGCCGCGGGGATCCCCGTGATCGTCTCACGGAGGCATGGAGCAGGGAGATGTTAGTGTAAACACAACATCTCCCCGCTCCCCTACTGACAATGTCAGCGATCTCCGCTCTGTGTAATCAGTGCGGAGATCGGTGACGTGTCACTAGTAGCCACGCCCCCACTCAGTTAGAAACATGCCCCTAGGCACACTTAACCCCTCCAGCGCCCCTAGTGGTTAACCCCTTCCCTGCCAGTGTCATTTTTACAGTAACCAGTGCATTTTATGATGATCGCCGCCATTACTAGTAAAAAAAATAAAAATAATAAAAATGCCTTAAAACTATCCCCTATTTTGTAAACGCTATAATTTTTGCGCAAACCAATCAATAAACGCCGATTGTGATTTTTTTTTACCAAAAATATGTAGAAGAATATGTATTGGCCTAAACTGAGGAAAAAAACGTTTTTTTGTATATTTTTGGGGGATATTTATTATAGCAAAAAGTTAAAAATCTGTAATTTTTTTCAAAATTGTCGCTTTATTTTTGTTTATAAAAAATAAAAACCGCAGAGGTGATCAAATACCACCAAAAGAAAGCTCTATTTGTGGGAAAAAAAGGACGCCAATTTTGTTTGGGAGCCACGTCGCACGACCACGCAATTGTCAGTTAAAGCGACGCAGTGCCTAATCGCAAAAAGGGGCCTGGTGTTTATGCTGCGTATTGGTCCGGGGCTTAAGTGGTTAAAGATATTATATAACGTGTAAATCTGTGTCTGTGTAGTTTGTTGATCACAGTGGGAGCCCAGCGGCGGGTAGCGCAAACTCGATGCTCACTGGCAACCGCTGATGATCTAGCAGAGAGGCAGAATGGTAGTCTGCCTATGTAAACAAGGCAGATCGCCATTTTGACAGGAGGGAAGGCATGGATCCTGTATCTCTGCAAAGCAGGGACTAGGCTAGGCACACAGTTAACTCTTTAATCGCCCCTGATGTTAACCCCTTCCCAGTCAGTGTCATTAGTACAGTGACAGTGCATATTTTTTTAGCACTGACCACTGTATTAGTTTCACTGGTCCCCAAAAGTGTCAAAAGTGTCAGTTAGTGTCACAATGTTCTCCGCAATATCGCAGTCCTGGTATAAGTCACCAATCAGTGACTTATAGCGTCTATCATAGATTGTAGATACTATAACTTTTGGCCAAACCAATCAATATACCCTTATTAGGATTTTTTTTTACCAAAAATATGTAACAAAAATACATATTGGCCTAAAATTAATGAAGATTTTTTTTTATTGGATATGTTTTATAGCAGAAAGTAAGTATATATATATATATATATATATACATTTTTTTTTTAATTGTCTGTATTTTTTTGTTTATAGTGCAAAATATAAAAAACGCAGAGGTAATCAAATACCACCAAAAGAAAGGGACATAACTTTTATTTAACCGCTTAAGCCCCGGACTATTTGGCTGGCCAAAGACCAGAGCACTTTTTGCGATTCGGCACTGCGTCATTTTAACTGACAATTGCACGGTCGTGCGACATGGCTCCCAAACAAAATTGATGTCCTTTTTTTCCCACAAATAGAGCTTTCTTTTGGTGGTATTTGATCACCTCTGTGGTTTTTATTTTTTGTGCTATAAACAAAAATAGAGTGACAATTTTGAAAAAAAAATAATATTTTTTACTTTTTGCTATAATAAATATCCCCCAAAAATATATAATTTTTTTTTTATTTTTCCTCAGTTTAGGCCGATACTTATTCTTCTACATATTTTTGGTAAAAAATAGCAATAAGCGTTTATTGATTGGTTTGCGCAAAAGTTATAGCGTCTACAAAATAGGGGACACTTTTATGGCATTTTTATTAATATTTTTTTTTTACTAGTAATGGCGGTGATCAGCGATTTTTATTGTGACAGTGACATTATGGCAGACACATCGGACACTTTTGGTGCTATTTTGGGACCATTCACATTTACACAGTGATCAGTGCAATAAATATGCACTTATTACTGTGTAAATGTGACTGGCAGTGAAGGAGTTAACCACTAGGGGGCTAGGAAGGGGTTATGTGTCCTAGGGAGTGATTCTAACTGTTAGGGGGCGTGGCTACGAGTGACACATCACTGATCGCTGTTCCCGATGAGAGGGGACATTCGATCAGTGACATGTCACTAGGAAGAATGGGGAGATGTTGTGTTTACACTGACATCTCCCCGTTCTTCAGCTCCGTGACACGATCGCGAGACACTGGAGGACATTGAGTCCGCGGGTCCCGCGGGCGTGGGCACGGCCACGGACCCACATGGTGGCAAATTTAAAGGGACGTACCTGTACGCCCATTTGCCTGTCCATGCCATTCTGTCGACGTATATGTGTGTGCGGTGGTCGGCAAGTGGTTAAGTACAGTAAGTGCTGTATCACAAAAAATGGCCTGGTCCTGAAAGGGGGGGGTCATTTTTCCGGAGGTCAAAGCAAAATTCAGTGAGGTGCTGTGCTCCCTATTAATTTTTGGAATTATACTCACACTTAAAAGAATCAAGTACAAATATGCTTGCATGTGTATATCTAGTATCCAGAGACAATTTTTTTTTTAATATTCTGCTCTTTTCTCTCTTTCTTAGTTATGAATTATGAGAGTAACTAGCTGTCAGTCAGCAGGGCTATTAAAGATAGCTTTGTGTGGTTTCCTGTGTTCTCATGCCCCAGTAAACGACCGTGGTAAGAAGGTCTAGTTCACAGTGGAGAACAACTTCTATAGAATTTATACTCAAAGCAAAAACAAAGATTATCTCACTTGAGAACGCTTCATGTACACCTTAAAGTCAAAAGCAGACTTGTTTTCATTGAAGAGGAACAACCGCTGTTGCTTTGTGAGATCCTCTCAGTGTGAAGATGACATATTAGCCATTTTAGACACACATATATGTATTTTAGTACTGCTAAAATCTTTCTAATTAAGGGAAAATTGCCCTGTTAGTCTAAGTTAGAGTATCTGTGATAGTACATCAAACGGATGTTTTTTACGTCTGGCACGTCAGAAAGCAGCAGGAGCTAATATTTTACGGACGTCGCTGTGTTCCTGCTCTTACTTGTGTTATAATGAAAAGAGTACTCCCTAAAGAACATAATTGTTTTGAGGCAACTCAAAATGTTGTAATCTTCTAAATCTAAACTATCACTGACCTTAGCCCCATGCATTCTTCACATTGGCAATACAAAGCGCTTTATCTTCTACATGAAAAAAATACTGCCACAATTTCCCGTAAACTGATACCTAGGTTCCAAGGGTGAGACAAAATTAACAGTTACTTTTTCCACTATTTTGGCAAAATGCATTTGAGTCAATAGAGAGGGCAAAATTACAATGGACTTTAAATTGTTTCTGAGGATTACAAAACGGACCTGTTTTTGTACCAGAAATCAGACCCTATTAGGCTCAGTGTTTTATTTATTTTTTAGGCCCCTTTTACACGGAATGATCTGATGACCAGTTTTTCAAGCAGACCTGATCGGAAAGTCCATGCATTCCTATGTACAGGCAGGTGTCTGTTTACACCCGCCTACCTCCAGGTTTACTCCAGTCTGCTAAAGAAAAAAGCTTTAGGAGATTATTATGATTATTATTATTATTACTATTATACAGGGTTTATATAGCGCCAACAGCTTGCGCAGCACTTTACAACATGATCCGTCCATTTCCATTTAGGCAAATCGGATCAGGGTAGTCGGGGGTAAAAGTAAGGCCCGGAGCAAGAGAGAATAAAATGAAAGATAGTGCAGGGCCAGCATTACAGTGTCAATCCCTGTACACACGGCCGGGAATCCCGTCAGGAAAAAAACGTTGGTTTTCCTGACGAGATTCCTGGCAAGCTTTTCTTGCAAAGCCGTGCATACAGACGGCTATTCAAAAGAACCGCCATTCTTTTGAATGGCAAGAACGTGGTGACGTAATCGACTACGACGAGCATACGCTCGTCACATTCGATGCCGTTGCCGCCATCTTGCTTCACCCTACACTACCCTTGTAAGCTACCGCGCATGCTTCAAAGTCTCATCGAGCATGCGCGGGCTTACCTGGGGACAGGTAAGCATGTAGCCTTGTACACACGCACGGTTTTCTCGTCGGGAAACAGGCCGATGAGAATCCCAATGAGAAAATAGAGATCAGGTTCTCTATTTTTCTCGTTGAGATTCCCGGCAGTTTTCCCGACGAGAAACCATACACACGACCGGTTTTCTCTGCAAAAAGCTCTCCCAGCAGTTTTCTTGCAGAGAAAACCGGCCGTGTGGTACAAGGCTTGAGAAGGGGAAGCAACTATGGGGTTAAGGACTGTAGGTGGAGAATGGGGGAGAGGTGGATTTGTTGGAGCAACAGGATGAGGAGGGGTTTGTGGTAGCTAGTTAAGGGATAGGTAGGGTCTCCTGGACAGCATAAAGGGACAGGTGACAATCAGGCAGTTTCCCACCCACCCTCCCTGTGTTTTGTTTTGTTTGGTTGGTTTGCTTTATCTCTTTGCAGGTGCAATATGAGCAAAGGACGTCATGGCAGCTGATCGTGTGGTGGTGGTTGGTCTTTTGACGGTGAAAGAAAATACGGTTGAGATTGAATTGTGGGTGGCTCATTGGTGATATGTGCCCCTCTGGGGTATTCCAGTTACTAAAGTTAGCTGGAATACGGTAATGGTTGCACTGCAGGTGTGGGTTGTCTTCGAGCTGGTGTGTCACGGCTGTAGGCCTGGTATGGTAAAAGGTCCTGCAATGTTACAAGTGGATCAAGTTGGAATTCTGGGTGCTGTCATAAGACCAACAGGCTGATAAGTTGTTTTTGTTAATAAAAAGGCTGCTATGGCCATTTGTACTCCAATTCATGTGTGGTCTCATTAATGTAGTTAATAGCAAGGGGAGTGGTAAGTACTCATGGTCGGGCAGACACAAAACAAGGTGGGACATCTTATCTACACTGGTCATGGACAGCGGAGTACGTATACTCCGAATCGCTTATAGAGTAGAGCAGGTTCTGTCTGTATCCGCTCTGTAGAAAATGAGCAGACACTGATGTGGCATCCACTCGCTCTTCTCCGATCCCCAGGGAGTTTGTGAGCTGATCCCCTGGTGATCGGATTTGAATCTGCCCCATGTGAAAGGGGCTTTAGAGTAAAAACAGCAAAATAAAAAATGTAACGCAACAGTACACAATTAATGATGAAATAAAAAAAAGAAAGAAAATGAGTTAATAGGAAAAATATACAAATGCAAGGAACACTTAATGAAGTAAACTAAATACACCCTTGAAAACCCTAACAGACCCTCTATTTATGATATAAAAACAAGTAGCTTAATATTATTTTTTACGCAAATTTTACCTAAGCAGCTCAGTGAGAGAAAAGGGGAGTTTGTGCTTCATGGAGATTTTGCGAACGAAAAGTCTGTAATTGCATTGGAGAAATCAATTTCACTGAAATCATTCCACTCATCATTAGGAGCATTAGGAACTCTCATTAGGAACAACTTCAGGCCATGTGTGCATGCTGAAATACGAAAATTCTAAGTTTCAGCAGTCCCACTTTTGCAAAGATGACCACTGTACTGGAAGCCATTCTTTTTGTTCCTATTTCCACTTCAACTCTCCTATTTTTTGGTCAATGCATGGTTCGATAATTTTTTTACTAAGTGTGTTAAGCAGTAGTTAACTCTGTATGTGAACTTGTACCTACAGGTAAGTTTACAATAAGGCTTACCTGTAGGGACAATGAATATCTCCTAAACGTGTACTAAACGCAATAGCCAATGACGTCACTCGTGCATGCGCAGTGACGCTCTGCATTTAGGACAGTATGTGTGTCACTGGCAGAATCACCAGGTGAAAATAAAGCAAGCAAAGCCTGAAAAAACAAAACCTATGCAGCTGCCTTATCTAAGCATTGGTAAGCTGTAATATAACACAATGTTTGTACTTACAGTAAAATGATTTACAGTAAGTGATTTAGGAGGGTTTTACTGTTGCCTAAAAGAAATTGGACACTAGAAAAAAAAAAAGCTGTTAGTCAGCCAGATATCACCCACCCCATTCCCATCATGCTTCAGTTTTGTTCAAAAGCAAGCAGGATCCGGAAGGGGATCAAGGAATAAGCAAGGATGGGCAGAATGTAAACAGGAGCAGGATCAAGCAGGCGGGAGAAGTATCAGGTTCAGGACCAGGGTCACAGGGAGCAAGGTACATGGGGCACACAGGCAGAACACTGAGGCAACTGGAATAACAGAGGAGGGCCTAAATACCCTACCAGAAGCCAGAATCTTGCTTGGAACTGCTGGAAGCTGGAAGACTCTTGCTGGTGGACACTAGAACTACAATCTTCATATCTGAGAAACAAAGGGCCACCAACAGGCAAACCAGTTCCTGACAGCCCCCCCCCCCCCTATGAAAAGGCCTCCGTCCGGCCTTGGTTATATGAGTCCATATGAGAAATCCACCTGCCAAATAAGTCCAAATGGAAAGTTTCTCATAGTCAGAAGGCATGCCAGATTTTCGCCTTTCAAAATCTGGTAACTGGCAAGTTGTCGGGCCGGGATGAAATAGCAGACTAGATGTCCCACCTCCAGGGTCTGGCATCTAGGTGGGTACCCCACCAACTGGTCCTGACAACTGGCTGGGTGCCAACACAATTTTTGGAATGATACGAAACTCAATATTTCGAGTCTCTCTAGGCAGCAGGTACCACAATGTGAGGGTATCCAAAGATTGAGAGATTCAGCTCTGAGGTCATTTGACAATACCAGAACCCCGACACTAGGATGTCTTGTTATAATCATGTATCCTGTCTGGTTCTCAGGACCTTTTCTGCACATCAACGGCTATTTGGTCTTTCCAAGACATTGGTTATCTTGGGTACCTTAATGCATCTGAAGTCGCAGCAATAGCCTCTGGGTCATAAAGGCACAAATGGTACCTTTTCACTCTCCAGAAGACCACTACTACCAGGGCCATTATGGCAAATGCAGCTACCAGTTACGGAAGGATCGTCCAGACAACTATGCTTTGGCACAACAAGAGCAATACACTGCAAGAGAGACCTGAATAAGGTCACTACTGGAAGAATCTCAGGCCAGATAGGCGGCCCATGCAAGGCACATGGCAACAATGGAAACTCATAAACTTTAGACTCATCAGTAGTTGGGACTCAAGCCTCTTCCCAGAGCCTGACTGGACAACTAGCAGGGAATCAGGAATGTCCAACTGGACATCAGGCATAGAATCAGCAGGGTACAGCTGAGCAGCAGGCATAGAATTGGTGAAATCAGGCGCCGTACTGTCAGTGGAAGGCTGGGCATCAGGCACCAAACCATTCGAGACAGGCTGGGTATTGGACCTTCAGGGCATCAGGCACCAGACCACCAGAGGCAGGCTGGGTATCAGGCACCGGACCGTCAGTAAAATTTAATTCCAAAGTGCTATAATGGTGTGAACCTCATGAATAGAAAGTTTTTGCACTTTAAGTTCATTTTTATTGCAATTATCTGTAGAGGGGTTTCCACCATCCCTGCTAAGTTTTAAAAAAATGATGTCTTATTCCCATTTTGATGTGTATTACATGTGAAATCACACATCGCTGGAATTATTGCACTTGAAGTTATACTGTATGGAAAATATCTATAGGGGGTTTCCACGATCCCTGCTAAGTTTAATTTTTTATGTATTTTTTCAGTTTGATTTCTATTATATGTGACGTTACATATCCCAGAGACCGATATTGTGGTAATATTGAAGTTTATTGGGATTTCCATACATTAGAGTGTTCCACCATTATTGTTAAATTATTGATCAGTAAATCAGTAAATTATTGATCAGTAAATTACACTTTTTTTGTGGTGTGGGAACACATAACAGTGCTTAGCAGCAAGTCTTTTACTGACACTTTTTTTATTTTACCTCCAGTAGTTTATTGTAAATAGTAGTGTGGTGATTACCTATTATATTAAAGATCGGCTTGTGGCAATAATAAACATCGACAGATTTCAGTTATGCCCGACCAGGTCGCCCCCCCCCATGGACAATGTGCCTGGCTGCTGAGTTCATCTCCCCATCCCTGCATTCAGTGCACTGATGGGCACTGATTGGCAGCACTGATGGGAACAGAGTGGCAGTACGGATAGGCAGAACTCATGGGCACTAATAGGCAGTACTGATTGGCAGCACTGATAGGCACAACTTATTGGCAGCACTGATGGCCACTGATAGGTGGCACTTATTTGCACTAATAGGCAGCACTGATTGTCACTAATAGGGAGCACTGATGGGCGGCACTGATAGGCAGCACTGATGGGCCCTGATTGGCACCACTAATGGTACTGATAGGTGGCACTGATAGGCAGCAATGATTGGCACTTATAGGCAGCACTGTTTGGCAGCATTTAGTGGCACTGATTGGCAACACTGTTGGGCACTACTTGGCGGCACTGATAGGCAGCACTGATGGGCACTGATAGGCACTGATGGGCATTGATAGGCACTGATGGGCACTGATTGGCAGCACAGATGGGCACTGGTAGGCGGCACTGAGGCAGCACTGATTGTCACTGATGGGCACTGATTGTCACTGTTTGGAACTGATAGGCAACACTAATTGGCAGCACTGATGGGCACTGATAGGCAGCACTGATAGGTGACACTAATTGGAAGCACTGATAGGCAGAAATGATGGGCACTGGTTGGCACTGATAGATGGCACTGATTGGCACTGATAGTCAACACTGATTGGCAGCATGTGAGAAAAGAAGTAATGGGGACTATAGCGGTGCTAGTATTGGTATCTAGACAACAGTGGAAGACTCAATTCATTTGGTAAAGAGAAAAAGTTTTCTCATTTATTAGACAATTAATACAAAACATTTATTAAAAATATATACATATATAAGCGTTTTCACAGAGTTTTACAATAGAGCATAACTGATATGGTGGTTATAAAGATGTTAAACTGAGGAGATCATACGTGGTCCCAACATGTTTCGCCCATCGGGGCTTCGTCAGGGGAAGTATGTCTCAAATACTCAAATACATCAAAATAGCTGTTAAAATAGACAATAGAAAAAATCATGTTAGCATATTTATCAAATAAATTATATAGAAAGAATTATATAAAGTTTAGAAGATCGATCTGTAAACAGGTCCACAGTTGGCAAAAAAGGTAGCGACTTACCACCAATGAAGCCCTAGATGGATTAAATGGGAGTGGAAGCAAGAGAAACCTCTACATACTGTAGAGGAAGAGAAAGAATCTCCTCCTCGGTGTGAGACGGAACGGAATTCCGAGCAGACAAACCCTCACAGTGACCGCTTATAAGACCTAGCCAAGATAAATCCAAAAAATATATATAAATGGATAAGTAAAAAATAAATAAATGAAAAAAGACCCATTATGACTAGATTAAAGGAATGTAATGGACATATATAGGCGAAAGGCACACATGATAGTCAATGGATCATAATCAAATTTAGATTAACGGTCCTGTTTACAGATCGATCTTCTAAACTTTATATAATTCTTTCTATATAATTTATTTGATAAATATGCTAACATGATTTTTTCTATTGTCTATTTTAACAGCTATTTTGATGTATTTGAGTATTTGAGACATACTTCCCCTGACGAAGCCCCGATGGGCGAAACATGTTGGGACCACGTATGATCTCCTCAGTTTAACATCTTTATAACCACCATATCAGTTATGCTCTATTGTAAAACTCTGTGAAAACGCTTATATATGTATATATTTTTAATAAATCTTTTGTATTAATTGTCTAATAAATGAGAAAACTTTTTCTCTTTACCAAATGAATTGAGTCTTCCACTGTTGTCTAGATACCAATATTAGCACCGCTATAGTCCCCATTACTTCTTTTCTCACATTTTGTCAAAAATTTGGGATGAGGTGCGTCTTATTAGGTGTCTACCCTTAGTCAGACCACAAAATCTATTTAACTGATTGGCAGCACTGATGGGCACTGATTGGAAGCACTGATAGGCAGCACTGATTGGAACTGATAGGTGGCAATGGTTGGCACTGAGTGGCAGCACTGATTGGCACTCATAGGCAGCACTGATTGGCACTGACAGGTGGCACTGATTGGCAGTCATAGGCACTACTGATTGGCACTGTTTGACACTCATAGGCAGCACTGATGGGCACAGATAGAGAAGGGGGGTTCACATTGAATGGATGGCGAGGCTTGTAAGAGCCGCTTAGTGTGTGAAACTGTCATGTATTGTAACTGCTTGTAGACAGTTTCATATACTGAGTGGCTCTTACAAGTCTCGCTATCTGTTCAATGTGAACTGTTTCACAGGCAGCGTGGGCTACACATTCTCTTGCAGCATTTCAGAGCAGATCTCAGGAGACAACTGGCATGGGGCTACACTAACACATACCGTGTGATAAGGGTGTGCCCATGCACACCTGTCACACCCTGTGTGCACGTCTATGGCAGAGAGGATCAGCAAAGTCAGGCAGAAGATCAATAGAGCCAAAATGGACAGTAGGCAGGGAATCAATGCCATCAGACTGGATAGCAGCTGGCATATAAATGAAGTTAAACTGTGTAACAGGTCAAAGATCAGTAGAGTCGGACTGGACAGCCAGTGAAGAATCAGCAAAATCAGGCTGGGAGGCTGGAACATGGGCATAAAGAAGATTCAAGCAGGCAGTAGAAGGGTCAGAAAGTGCAGGGCACAAGGCACATGGGGCATGGTGCTGTTGACAGAGGGGAAAGGCAATGAACTAGTAGTGTTTCATGCCCACCAAAAAATACAGGTAGTGTTGATGCACTGGAAAGACTGGGATATGGAAGTAGAGATTTTTGACACCCACCGAGGCCAGAAAGTCCACCCAATGGAGGGAAGCAATGACTGATAGATTCCATGCTGATTTTTTTCACTCAAATCAAGAATGAGGTGGATGCTGCTTTTGCTTTGGGAGCAGTGAATAGGTTTTTGGTTATTTGGTAACTAAATAACTAGATTAACTAATCAAAAAAAATAAAAAAATGGCATGCACATGTCTAATGGTAATATAATTGTTATTTTCTTATTCTTACAATTTTTATAGGTAATTCTGTTGCTGAGTAGATTGCCCATATCAATCAGAACTTTGGAACATTACAGAAAATGCTGTTGACCTCCGAGAGCACCCTCTAATGTGTTTAAAATCCAAGTAACTCAACAAATTAGCTCTTGGCCTTTTGTACTGGTTTTGATTACTGACCATGTATTATTCCATCGCCTACACCAACTGGACTGGAGACAAAGTTGTCAACCTGTGTTTGTTCTAAAAATATCCTGTTGCAAGTACATGAAGGGAGCAGGGCCTTTTTTTTATAAATGTATGTGGTTAATAATTCCAACACACTATGGGGTTGATTTACTAAAGGCAAATAGACTGTGCAGTTGCTCCAGTGCTTAATACATGAGGTAAACCTTCACTTTGCAAAAATACATATGTAAATTGTAGCGCTAAGCATATAAATAAATGAAAGAAAAATACAATGTGACACCAAGTGAATGAACACCGTGCTCAATGTTGAATCAGTAAACAAATGTCCATATGAAGAAACATATAAAAAGTCTCTGATGTGACAATGAGAAAGTTCAATGTAAATAAAGTGTGGCGCTCCCTCAATCTTGAAAGAAACAGGTGAAGTGAAGATGGCCACCACCAATATAGGAGAGGCTTACCGGAAACAATGGACCCCAAAAAACATACGTTTGAAGGGTCAACTGGTCATGGTATAAACCACTGTAGAACCTGGATCCTCTACTGTAGTTCCCAAAAACGTCTCACATGTCAGACAAATGCAGGAGGATGAGCTGATGCTAGGTACTTTATTTTGCAGTATCCAGTGCCGTCACATGACTTCAATTCTACTTCCTTCTGAGAGTAAAATCAGTCTGGTGGCAGTGGTGGCCATCTTCACTTCACCTGTTTCTTTCAAGATTGAGGGAGCACACACTTTATTTATATTGAACTTTCTCATTGTCACATCAGAGACTTTTTATACGTTTCTTCATATGGACATTTGTTTACTGATTCAACATTGAGCACAGTGTTCATTCACTTGGTGTCACATTGTATTTTTCTTTCATTTATTTATATGCTTAGCGCTACAATTTACATATGTATTTCTGTTTTCACCATTTTGTCTATTGGTTTTTGTAGCTGCTCACCATTTAGGCAGCGCGGAATTTTTTGTATTTGTTACCACTTCACTTTGCAAAGAATACCCAATTACGTACAAGGAAAAGCATTTTTGATTGCACATGATTGAATGATGGAAGTCAGCAGAGCTTCTGCTCATTTACTAAGCTCTGGAGCAACTGCACTTGCAGAGTACAACTGCACTTTGCACAGTCTATTGCATTTAGTAAATCCACCCCTATGTATCATTTGTGAAGTTGAGTCCTGTAGTGACAGAAGAGTAATGCCGCGTACACACGGTCGGAATTTCCGACAACAAATGTTCCATGTTCCATCCGACCGTGTGTATGCTCCATCGGACATTTTCTGTCGGAATTTCCGACAACAAAAATTTGAGAGCTGGTTCTCAAATTTTCCGACAACAAAAGTTGTTGTTGGAAATTCCCACCGTGTGTACACAATTCAACGCACAAAAATTCTACGCATGCTCAGAATCAATTTGACGCATGCTCGGAATCATTTAACTTAATTTTTTTCGGCTTGTCGTAGTGTTGTATGTTACCGCATTCTTGACGTTCGCAATTTCCGACAACATTTGTGTGACCGTGTGTATGCAAGACAAAAATGAGCGAACATCCATCGGAAAAAAATCCACGGTTTTGTTGTCAGAATTTCCGATCGTGTGTACGCGGCATTAGAGGAAGAAACAACGGTAAGTGTGACAACCAACACTCTTTATAGTATTACATGGCAAAGAGACCAATGGAGGCTGTGGGGAGGGGACAGAGTGGAGGTAGGTGAAATGGGCCACCAGAGAAGTAAATATATGGTCTCTCCTTTTCCAGGGAATTATTTTTGTATTTTTGCCAGATGTTTAGTGCAACAAAAGTTGCTTCAAGTGTTAGGGTCAGCCTAAAATTTAGGGTCAGAGCAAGTAAGGTGGTGTTTTTCCATTTCACTTTTTCATTGGTGACAAAAGTCCAATGCCAGATTCTTTCCCCCCGAAACCAAAACAAAGCACTATCCATATGGGTAGCATGCTCCCTAAAGGCCCGTACACACAATCGGATTTTCCGACGGGAATTGTGTGATGGCAGGCTTTTGTCGGAAAATCTGACCTTTTGTATGCTCCATTGGACAAATTTTGGATAGCATGCTTTAAAAATTTCCTACAACAAATGTGTGTTATCGGATTATCCGATCATGTGTACAGAAGTCCTTCAGGGGAAAAAAATCCAAAGTACAAACACGCATGCTCAGAAGCAATGCTAACCATAACACAACCCTAGCAGAAGTTGCCCAAAGGGTATCTCTAAAGAGCTGAAAAAAACAAGTAATTTTGTGTTTGTTGGCCGACAATTCTTTGCCGTTTGTATGCAAAAGTCCTACACTTTTTCCACGGAAAATCCGATCGTGTGTATCAGACTTAAGACTCCAACTTGCCCCAATTTAAAACATGTACAAGTCACAGGTTTCTGATGACAGGTTATATACACAGCCACAAGCATCTCTAAAGCATTTGCTGAACCTATATACAGTATGTAATTTCGATTTGGTAAGGCCAAGGATGCACAGTGACATTTGCATTCACCGATAAATGTGCAATGCATGGCACTCCAAAGCAACCAGTTAGATTTAAAATGACTAAAACTACTAGACCTATGTAGCGGTGTCCCCTTTAAGACTCCCAGGTCTACCTTACCCAGAACCCCCTTTCGGCAATGTTTCCACCCCAGAGACTCATGGGAGGGGTTATATAAGAAAGAGGCGAGGCGGAGCTCGGCCTCTTTGGGACACGAGACTTCAGTGGAGAGATCTTCCTGTGCGGATCCGCTGTGGTGCAAGGCCTGAAGCCTGGGGCCTTGCGCTGCTACCCAAAAGAGCCTACCACCCCATTGCGAGCCTGGGTGGCATCTGACTCGGATTTCTTCTACCGCTGCTGAGCCGGAGACCAGACCGCTGCAGACACTGTGTGTGGAGACACAGCAGGTGGAAGTTCCCGGACTGGGATCGCGTCCGGAGGGGTGAGCGAGCACATGCTCAATCCACAAATACTGTATACCATTGTTAGGCCTACAGACTGCCGTGGCCCACCAGTTCCTATTTCAGTTCTTTCTTCCCACTGGAGATCCATAGCAGAACTAAGTCAAACGGATCTCTAGTGGAGTGTACTGTGTTGGTATTTTTACCCCCCCCCCCCTTGGATTACAAATGTGTTCCTGAAATGTGCACCACCGTTTAAAGACTTGCATGTGAAGAATTTTACCCCCCTAGAGACTGAGTTATATGGTCAGGCCTGGCCATCTAGATAGTTTATTTAGTTGCTGCGCCATAGGGCGCATAGTGAAGTACTGTTACACGTGGCGCGTGTGCGCCATATCTTAATAGTTATAGTGTGACTACTGCTGCAGGGCTCTGCAGATAGATTTATGTGATCTGTTACAACTGTTGATTTTATTGCCAGTAGAATGTAAATTAGTTATTCTTCTATCACTGCATTGGTGTCTGAATTTAATCATAGAGCATAAGGTATACACATATTACCCTAGACTAACTGTGCCAGAAGGGGGTCGAGTAAATTGCCGGGGGTTGGCGGAGCTGTCTTCAGGGCCAAAACTAAATCTGCGGCCCTCTTAGCTGAAGGTATCGCTACACGTGGGGGTTCTCGTCCGGGATCCTGATACAGCAAGAAGACCCCAGAGGTACCGGCATGGACCCGCAAACAGTAAAAGCGTGGTGTGAAACATCCAGAGCAGACCCGGACACGTCAGTAGTCATCAGCCTCACTGGGGAGGAATGGTCGACAGAGACGGTAGAGCAGCTAATGGTGTCCGTGTCCCCAGATTATACACCAAGGGTGACGGAAATAAAACCAGACCCAGATACCTCGTATCAGTATGCACTAGTGGAGTACTGGGGCGGGATTCCAGAGACTTTCAAGCACAACTGTGTGCGGACGCCAGACAACAGGACCTATAGGTTAACGCACGCCATGACTATAAAGAAGGAGCCATCATCAACGGGATCACTGCAAGGGACAACCCGTGTCTCGCCTGAAAGAAGAGACAGGGTGACGCCTCCGGCGGCACCTGCATCCGTCACGGCCATATCACCAGAGCTGATAAATGCCATAGGGGATCTACTAACCAAATGTCAGACTCAGAAGACAAGCACGGTGCATGTAGAGACTAGCTACCGGAGACTAAAGACATTCTCAGGGAAGCTCCCTGTCCCTGCAGGGGAAGAAGATTTTGATACTTGGGTGGAGCAGGCATTACAAGCAGTAGAGGCATGGGAGGTGCCTGAAGCGCAGAAGAGGCAACGAGTAATAGAAAGCCTCAAAGGCGCAGCAGAAGAAGCAGTGAAAAGTTTTCGGTTTGGGAATGCAGACTGCACGGCTCAAGACTGTCTAGCCATGCTACAGGAAGAGTTTGGTCAATTGGAAAAGGTGACAGAGATGGTCTACCAATTTGAACATACTTTCCAACAGCCGAAGGAGAAACTTTCAGAGTATGTTAGGAGACTGAACAGGTTGCTGTGCAAGATTGTGTTGAAGAAGGGAATGAAGCCCCAAGATACAGATGCAGCAAGAATGAAGCAAGTCTTAAAGGGAGCGTTACGCTCGGATCCAGTCTGGCTGCACCTGAAAACCTCGGGAGGAGGAACGTCACTGACTTACTCTGATTTGATAAAAATCATCAGAGATGAGGAGGCACTACAACAGGACCAGCAAATGATTAAGACAAATGTTGTCCCCGCACAGGTGTTAGTCAACCCAGTAATGACCCCTGAAAGAGACTCAGAGGTAGACACTTTAAAATCACAAATGTCCAAGGTGTTAGAGATGTTGACCTCTCTGATAGCAAAAGACCCAGAGGGCCCCAGGAGAGAAGTACCAAGGAAGGAACTATTCCCAATTGCCTCAGCACCCGCATCTTTACAAGAATGGGGAGATATAGTCTGCTTTAACTGTGGAGGAATTGGCCATATTGCAGCTACATGTTCCAGTCCCAAGAAGAAGAAAACAGATAACCGCAAGCCGGCGGGAAACTCCAGAGGGCCCCGGTGAAGGAGTCAACCGGGTGCCCATCATCTTCAGTGAGCTCCAAGCTGAATGCGAAGCAGAAGAAAAGAGGAGATAAAACACCTCAGAGGAAACACAACATTCCTCAACAGAGATACACCCCAGAGAAAGGGGGCAAGACCCCTCAGAAGAGGCACAGCACTCCCCAGAGGGGATGCACACCTAAGAAAAACAATAATATCCCTCAGCGGGTCTGTACACCCATTGAAAGGAGGGAAATCAATGCATACCAGGCTCAAGAAAGACTAAAGTCCAAAGGGAGTTGGACGAGAGAGAGTCCGAAGGGAAAGGACCAGAAGAAGGCGACCCCTGCCAGGCCATATCCAGAGAAGCTGGTAGGCCCATCTCCTATAGTGCCCATTCAAGTGGAGGGAGTCTACACCAGAGCCATCTTGGATACTGGGGCACAAGTGACCCTATTTTACCGGGATTTCTACGATAAGCACTTGAGTCATCTGCCCATCCAGAAGATAGAGGAACTGGAAATATGGGGGATTGGAACCCAGAGCTTCCCCTACGATGGCTATCTGCCCATCAAGATGACCTTTGACCTGTCTGTGGCTGGGAAGGCCGGAGTGTTTGACACCCTGGCAATTGTGTGCCCTCGGCCGCCAGGAGCCAACAAGAGTTCCCTTATAATAGGGACGAACACGGACCTGGTCCGAAGACTCCTGACCCCTCTAGTGAAAGAGAAGGGGCCAGCGGCCACCAAGATCCACCCCATGCTGAAGACGGCCTACCAACGGCTGGTCCTAGAGCAGAAGACCCCTGGAGAGGGGATAGGGAAGGTGTGGAGACTTGGAAGAGAAAGGGTAGTGTTGCAGCCCGGCGAAGTAACCTGTCTCAGAGCCACTGTGAAGCTTACTTGGGAGCAGCCTGGACCCTTTGTCATGCTGGAGTCAGACCCAAGGGAAGAGTCCTCCAGTCTGGAAGTGATACCAGAAGTGATTCCGCTGAAGGCCCTGAAGAAGGCCCATTGTAGAGTTCCGGTGAGTGTTAGGAACACTACAGGTGGCCCCATGGAAATCCCAGCCAGGATGCTGCTGGGCCAGGTGAGCCCTGCTGTCCCGGTTACCCTGTCAGAAGTCAAGGGGACGGGTGAAGGAGGAGATGTTTGGGAGAAGCTGTCCATGGAAAACCCGAATCTGCCCAGGGCTTGGAAAGAGAGAGCCAAGGCCCAGTTGACCAGATGGGAAAAGATCTTCTCCAAAGATGAGTTCGATGTGGGGTGTGCAAGGAGTGCCACCCATCGGATCCACCTTCAAGAAGACAAGCCCTTTAGAGAGAGGGTCAGGCGGGTCCCACTAGCAGATCTGGAGGATCTAAGGGAACAACTCGCAGAACTCAAGAGGACTGGTGTGATCCGGGAGTCTAGGAGCCCCTATGCCACCCCGATAGTGGTGGTCAGGAAGAAGAATGGGTCATTGAGGCTCTGTATAGACTACAGGACTCTCAACAGGAGAACCATACCCGACCAGTACACCACTCCGAGGATAGAGGACGCTTTACAGAGTTTGTCTGGAGCCAAGTGGTTCAGCGTTATGGATCTCAAGAGTGGATACTATCAGATCCCTATGCATCCAGAAGACAAGGAGAAGACAGCCTTCATAACTCCAGTGGGGTTCTTCGAGTTTGATCGAATGGCTCAGGGACTGTCTGGAGCTCCTGCTACCTTCCAACGTCTCATGGAGAAGACTGTAGGAGACATGAACCTTATTGAAGTCCTTGTATACCTGGACGATGTCATTGTCTTTGGGAGAACCCTGGAAGAACACGAAGGGAGGCTGGAAAAAGTGTTGAGAAGACTCAGTGAGGAGGGACTCAAGCTTTCGCCTGAGAAGTGTCGGTTCTACCAGTCTTCTGTGAACTATCTGGGGCACATAGTGTCTGAAGAAGGGGTGGCCACAGACCCTGAAAAATTGGAGGCAGTTACCTCCTGGCCACGACCCACAACAGTAACAGAACTCAGATCCTTCTTGGGGTTCTGCTCCTATTACAGGAGGTTTGTGGGAGGATTCGCCCAAATTGCCAGACCATTGAATGAACTACTCAAGACCGAGGCGGAAGAGGACGACTCAGGGCCCAGGAAGCCGGGAGAGTCAGTCAGAGATCAGTGGAAGCAAAAGTGTGAAGAAGCCTTCCAGGCGTTGAAGAAGAGCCTAACCACTGCCCCAGTCTTGGCCTACGCAGACCCAACCAAACCCTATGAACTACATGTAGATGCTAGTCTGGGAGGAGTACTTTACCAAGAACACGAAGGACAACTGCGGCCTGTTGCCTACGTGAGCAGGAGCCTGACCCCCTCTAAGAAGAACTACCCCACTCACAAGCTGGAGTTCCTGGCCCTTAAGTGGGCGGTAGTAGACAAGCTCAAAGACTACCTGTATGGGGCGGAGTTCACTGTGAAGACCGACAACAACCCCCTTACCTACCTTTTCACTACAGCAAAGCTGGACGCCACTGGACACAGGTGGCTGGCCGCATTGTCTGGATTCAATTTCAGCCTAAAGTACAGGCCAGGGGCTGGAAATCGGAAGAAGACCCCCGAAGTCGATAGAAGACCCCCGGAGCTGCCTAATAAATTACTTTAAAAAGCTGTCTAGTGTGTTTTTTTTATTGACAATTTTCCCCTAGGTGAATGGGTAGGGGTACGATGTACCCCATACTTATTCACATAGGGTGGGGGGCCAGGATCTGGGGGCCCCCTTATTAAAAGGGGCTCGCAGATTCTGATAAGCCCCCTGCCCGCAGACCCTGACAACCAATGGCCAGGGTTCTCGGGAAGAGGCCCTTGTCCCCATCGACATGGGGACAAGGTGCTTTGGGGTGGGGGGAATGCGGCCTGGTACGGTTCAGGAGGGGGGGGCGCTCGCTCGTCCCCACCCCCCTTCCTGACCGGCCAGGCTGTGTGCTCGGATAAGGATCTTGTATGGATTTTTCAGCATAAGGGGTTCCCCTTGAAATCCATACCAGACCTAAGGGCCTGGTATGCTCTTGGAGGGGAACCCATGCTGGTTTTTTATTTAAAATTTGGCGTGGAGTCCCCCCTCATGAGTCATACCAAACACAGGGGGCAGCGAGTGTGAGGGGACAGCGAGTGCGAGGTGGACAGTACCCTGTCGCCGAGAACCAGCGCGATGGGATCGCACTGGAAACACATTCTCGCGGGCAGGTACTGGCAAAGAAGCCTGTCCTGGAGGCGACTTCAAGTCGCTCCAAGTCGGGCTGTGGTTCACGCTCAAGTCGTGTCCAAGTTGCCTCGCAAAGTCACGCTCAAATTCGTGTTGCCCCTGTGTGAACCGGCTCTCAATAATTAACATAATAACACAATAACCTTTTATATAAACTTCCAGTATTTTTCACCACCCTGGGGCACAAGGTCCAATAGGCATAACCCATAACTGTACCTGCTAGTCACTTCCAGGCCTCCAGTCGCAAAACCTCAGACTCAGAGACCACTAGAAGGTACCCATATACCAACTGGGAGCCGTACCTTAGACGGGTCCCTAACCATGCCTTTTAGGTGCCCATATGACCTAACAAGGACCTTGCACCCTGCCACCACCACTCAAACCTGACACCTGTTTGAGCGGACATCCACACCCTCAGGGCCCTCAGTAAACCCTTCTCCAATCCAAGACACCACATGTCGATCCCGACATCGTTCAGGTTCACACCATCCCCCTGCAAATATCTCCAGGGTTCCCCCTCCAGCTCCTGGTGTTGCACCGCCAAACCCCCATTCCACATAAAAAATTTGGCCACCTCCCGATTCATTTTTGTTCTTGCCTGTTGATGCCCACCACCGACCTGGCCCACCTCCATTGCGTGCGGGCTACCATGTCTGACCAGACTATGAGCAAGTCCAGGTAATCCATTTGCAGAAAAAAAAAACAAATTTTATGTCCCGAACCAACTCCTGCATGGACCGTAGCCCCAAGTCATTCCCCCCAGCATGTACCAACAACACATCGGGGGGCCTGTCCAGTCGAGCATAGCGCTTAAATTCCGGAACTATTCGGCTCTACAAAAGCCCTGGCATCCCGACCCAGCAGACTACTGCCTCCTCCCTGGGAAGGCCCAATTGAAGTCCGTCAGGCCAAACGTCAGCTCTCCTCGCTCCCCAATGGACATAAGAAAGTCCCATTATCCAAATTAGACAGGAGCCCCTATCTGAAAAGAAAAAAACAACACACCACATACATAGCATCAAAAAACCCATACCAACTCATCCCCCACATCATAACAGAGGGGACACACAGGACAGCATCCAAACCAACACCACCCCACAGAACGAAACTCACTCACAATAACTGCGGACGAACATACAAACAGTAACGGCGAGATTCTCACCTACCAATGCGCCTTAACACTCCCTCACTCAAGCCCTAGCGCTCTGCTTCTGTAGCAGCCCCAATACGGAAGGAATGGGACGCGAAGTCCCCTGGACGAAGCCCCAACACTCCCAGACACTTTCTGAACACTGCCATAAACTGATACCTAGACAATGCCGAACCGTCGGCATGCAACAGAAAAGGTCCCGGCCTGTCCGGGCAGGACTCCAGAAAACGAGAAACCACCTGCATCGGGCAAGCCGGTGACCCATCAACACCAAACAACTCCACCCAAACCCCTCGCCCAGCCTGATCAGTCTTGGATCTCCTAATCCAAAAGACCACCGAAACACCGCTGCATTCCACGTCGACCGACTGCAAGCCATCAGACCCCTTTTTTGAAAAAGAAACCAATTCCCGATCCATAGCGCCCCAAAAAACGCCAAAGAAAATGCCGTCTGAAACAAAAAGGCCTCATACTCCGATGAACACACTACCGGCAGAACCCGGAATAACAAACCCAACAACCCAAAGGACACCGGGCGGCGGCTATCCAACGGACACCGCCCCCGGTGGTAACCCTTAAACGCTTGCTGCACCAAAAAATCCTTGGTACAATCCGGGCGACCCATCAACTTAAACAAAAATGCCAACCCCGTCAACTTACTGTTCAATGCCGACACTGAAACTCCCATTTCCACATTCCGGCCTATAAAATACAACACCAGGAATAGTTCATCCCCAACGGCCACTGTCCCCCCCCCCAAACTCCTAAGCAGACCAAACCACTCCTCCCAAGCCTTGGAGTACACTGACCAGGTCGTCTCACTCACCGACCGGCAAATCAGCGCCGCCGTCACTCCAAGGCAATCCGCCACAGCCGTGCTGGACAAGGAACACCCAATTGTGCTGCTCCCGGAGCCAACAAACAAAACGTGCCACACTGAAACCGAGAAAGAGCATCGGCCAATGAATTAGTGCACCCCGGGACATGAAACGCATAAATAAATGCATTGCAATGCAAACAAGCCAACACCAAATGGTCAACAACCGCACCACTGGTGGAGAGGATGCTGACACGCTATTAATAGCCTGAACAACAGCCATGTTATCGCAATTAAAGGGTATCTTCTTTTTACAAAACTGAGATCCCCAAAGCTCCACCGCCAGCACAATCGGAAATAATTCCAAAAGTGCCAAATTGCGAGTAAACCCCACCTCCCTCCATTCCAACGGCCATGGGCCCGCACTCCACTGTCCCCCAAAATATGCCCCATACCCTGCTGATCCAGCGGCGTAAGTGAACAACTCCAAGTCAAAGCTGGACATGGCTTCCGACATCCACACCGACCTGCCATTATAATAATCCAAAAAGGATTCCCAAACTCCCAAGTCTGCCTTATGCTCCTTGGTCAAACGAATATGATGCCCCAGAGCCAAAACCCCCGCTGTCGCTGCCGCCAGCCGGCAGTTGAAAACCCTGCCCATCGGCATGATGCGACAAGCAAACTTGAGCTTCCCCAGGAGTGTCTGAAGCTGTCGTAAAGTCAACTTACCAGCCCCCCGTGCCGAAACAACCGCCGCCCGCAAGTCCATCAACTTGTCTTCAGGGAGGCGGCATTCCATGGCCACGGTATCAATCAAAATACAGAGAAAACAAAAGGCCGTAACCGGACCTTCCGTTTTGTTGGGCTCCAGCGGGATGCCAAAACGTTCTGCCATGTGCTAAACAGTAGCCAACAGAATCCTACACTGCTTAGACTCGGCCGGCCCCACACACAAAAAATCATCCAAGTAGTGGATGACCGACGGAAGTCCAGACACCTCCCGGACCAACCACTACAAGAATGAACTAAATGTTTTCTACAAGGAACAGGAAATGGAAGACCCTATGGGCAAACACTGGTCAACAAAGTAGGACCCCTGCCACCTGCAACCCAACAAGTGAAAACTGTCAGGATGTACTGGCAGCAACCGAAAAGCGGATTCAATATCCGTTTTCGCCAATAAAGCCCCCCGGCCATAAGTTCGGACCCACCAAACCGCCGCGTCAAAGGAAGTATACGAAACCGAACAAAAGTCCGGATCTATGAACTCATTAGTGGAACCCCCCCCTGGGATAGGACAAGTGATGAATCAATCGGAAATTTGTTGGGTTCCCTCATGGAAACTACCCCCAAAGGCGAAACCACCAAATTATCCAGCGGCGAAGAAGCAAAGGGACCAGCCATGCGGCCCAGCTCCACCTCCTTTTTCAACTTCGCAGACACCACTTCTGGATGAGCCAACGCCGATTTCAAATTATCTGTTGGGGGTTGTGTAAGCCTACATGGAATCCGAAAACCCTCAGCGAAACCTGACTCCAACAGTTCCGCCGCCTCCCTCCGCGGATACCTACCTAGAAACTGACGCATCCTTGCTATGCTCACTGGAGTCATCCCTCTTTCCCGCAAGCTCCCCCTTAACGCCTTTGCCACGCTGTGAGCATCTATTAAGGGAATTGAAGCCCCCGCAGCCGGAGCACTCGTGTTTAAACTTGCAAGTTGCGCTGAACTTGCAAGTCCCCTCGTTGAAAGCCCAACAACACCCCTTCCGTCTTGTGGCCGACTGTCCCGAGGAAGAAGTACCGCCGCCCCCCGTCTGAAATTACCAGCCCGCACCGAGGTCATGAGCCGCATCCAAAGACTAATGTCTTTGTGGTCCCAGCGCAACGATGGACGGACAGCCTTCTGCTGACGGAACTGCTCATCGTACCGAAGCCAGGCCAGACCTCCATAAACTCATTGAGCTTCCCCGATCGCATCCAGGTAACAAAAGAGAGTGGAGCAATTCTCTGGCGCTCTTTTCCCCACCACGCTAGCTTAAAATTGCAAACGCTTGCAGCCAATTCGCAAACGTCCGGGGAATCAGCCTATACCTTCTTTTTTCCTCCTCCTTTTTTCTGTCATCCAACTTACCTCTGTCCAGGTTAAATTTCTCCAGCGGAAGAAGGGAAAGGATCTCGACATACTCACCCCGCCAAATTTTTTCCCGGACTTCCTGCTTGAGGTGCGCTCCTAGCGGCCCCTCGAAACACACATAGACTTCACATTTGGCCGCGTCTGCCAATCGCACTCGATCCATCACCTTCTCCGGCGTCTTACCTGAACTGCCGTCCGTCGCACTCACTTCCCCTGTTCCCTGCACCTGCGCCACCCCCACTCCTGTGGCAGGGGGCGCCCCAACAGCTGCCGACACCGGGGCTGACCCCGACGTCGACGAGGCCCCGGCCCACGCCATGAGCCCCGGTCCCCCAGCACCCATATCCGAATGGGGAACCCAAGCCGCCATGGGCAGCCCAGTAGCCTGTACCTGCGTCAACCGTCCCAACATGTCCCGCAAATCTCTCAGTAACTGAGCCAGATCCTGTGTTCCGGACCCGGAAACCCCAGGATCCACCACCCCCCCTGTCCCTGACATGGACACACCACTCACCCCCGCAGCACTCGTTCCTCCAACCACAGGCACACGCACAGAAGACAAAGAAGGTTGGCCATACAGCTGCTTAGCAGGCTGTCACGGAATTGGACCTCCACGAGCCGTCACCACGCTCTCCAACGATGCCGGCACTTCAACAGACTCGTCCTCGCTCTCATCTTCCAGCTCCCCCTCAGACAAGGGAGAGTTTTTACGAACTCCAACACTGCCCTGGCCCGTAACACCCGAATGCTGCTGGACGCCATTGCGGCTGCCCGTGACGTCACCACCCGCCAGTCTCCAGGAGGGCCCAGGCTGTTCATCATCAGTCCCATATGTGTGGAGGATTCCTCCCGGGCCTAGCCGCCGCTGCCTGAGCCCGGTGTTTTCGTGCGGGTGCCAGAGGGTCCCTGGAGGCCTGCTCCATGGGGCTCTTAGTGCGGCGTCGGACCCTGGGAGAGATCTCCGGGCTCAGGCACTCCGGAGGCCTAGACCTCTGAGCCCGAGACACAGCTGGGGGAGCGGTGACAACCCCCCCTTCTCCGGCTCCCAACAGCATACCCTCGACCTGGGCATGCAACTAATCGGTGCCATGCACCGCCGCTGCCGCCCGGAATTGCTGTAACAGACGATCCACGTCCGCCATATCTGGGCTGGACATACGGAACGGCAGAAGGACAGTGTTAGTGCTGCAGGGAAATCTGAAGCTGCTTACCCTCCGCTCCTCTTGGCGAACTGGCCTCTCCCCTTCCTTCTAACCTAACTGAGTCTCCTCCTCCCCCCTGGATCTGCCAACCCCTCGCTAAACCTGCGTCCCCCAAGCTCCGCCCCGTTAACCCCTGTCATGCCGGCCCTCTGTTGACACCTGCAGCGTTACTCCGGGCCTCTCTTTATGCATATGTAGCGGAGCCTCACTCTCCCTCTTGGGTTTTCTCGTTTGATTGGCTTGTGTCTAGGGGTACCTGGGAGAGGAGAGTGCAGAAACACTACGCCAAGCTCTCCCCTCGTATGTGTATGAGGGTTGAGCAGAGTTACTTGAATTACCTCCGGGTCTGTTCACTGCATACGAAGCCTCCAGCTGTCCCATGGAGATGTGTCTGCCAATAACATAGAGCCCCACACCAATCGAAAGTCCAACACTCCTTTATTTCTCTACTTTCAGGGTGAGCACAATCAGTTGAACCTTCAGTAACAGACAGACAGGGGTGTGGGTACGAGTAGGCCCAGGCACAACTGAGCTCTCCTATTCCTTTGCTAGCGAATAGGCCTGGCGCACGGTCTCTGCCACCGACCGTGAGTTTTGGTCGCTGCCACCGACCGGATGAACCGTTGAGGCCCCTGCCACAGGCCTAATAGCAGGTCTCTGCCACTGACCTGATTTGAATAGTTGGACCGCTGCCACCGGTCATTGAACATGAACCACCTTCCTCTTTGAACTTGGCCCCTGTTCGGTAAAGATATCCCTCCGGGCGGTCTCCAGAGGTTCACCCGGCACTGGCAATCTGCTGCACCAGGTCTTCGGATGAGTCCCTCCTCCGGTCCCTTACGGTCCCTTACGCCTCCCGGGGCCCCCTAGGACAATCCCTCCCTCGCGGGAAGGTACTGGGCCCCAGGCCTCCAACCGAGTACATCACCCCAGACTGAAGGTGTCTGGGATGGAACACGAACTCCAGGTGCCCAGGCCTAGGCCGCCTGGACACCGACCGCGAACAGCAGCCCTCAGGCTGAAGGTGCCTGGGACTCGAACCTCGTGGCAAAGATGTCCGCCCCCTTTATACCCTCTCCAAGCAAGCACGGCGGGTTCCCCGCCCCGCCGTACAACCGCTGCGAGAGGTCACAAAGAGTACAGCACTGCAGCGATGGTTCAACCCCGGCCCAAAGTGACAGCGCTACCTGCTGGGCCGCAGGGAACTATGCATCACTGGTGTCTTCACCAGTTTTAAAAGTATATACCCGCTACACATAGAATGCCTGAAAGTAAAAAACCTTGTGCCTTTACAACCACTTTAAAGTAAACAAAAAATAGGGTGGGATGCTCCAATAGACAGTGAGGTTTGTCCAACCTGGAATTGGGCTTCATAGGTATTGCAATGCATCTCTAAAAAGGCTAGCAAAAGACCTAACTTATAGAAAAAAAAGGGAATGGAACGAGTCAATAAAATGTAATTCATCCCAACATATTATAAGTGAAATGCAAAAGAATAAAAAAAAAAAAAAAAAAATGAAATTAACAGCTTGCCGACCAGCGCGCGACTATATACGTCGACAGCATGGCACGGACAGGCAGAAGGACGTACCTGTACGTCCCCTTTAAGATTGCGGCATTGTGGATGCGCGCGCCCACCGCGAGCTTCGTGAGCCTGACCGCGGGTCCCGCGGACTCGATTGCCGCGGGGATACCTGCGATCGTCTCACGGTGAGTTAGAACGGGGAGATGCTGATGTAAACAAGCATCTCCCCGCTCTGCCTACTGACAATTACAGTGATCGGAAGCAGTGATCATGTATTGTCACACACAGTCCATCCCCCCTACAGTAAGAATCACTCACTAGGGCACACTTAAACCTACAGCGCCACCTAGTGGTTAACTCCTTCACTGTCAGTGTCATTTTCACAGTAATCAGTGCTGTAAAAATGACAATGGTCCCAAAAATGTGTCAAAAGTGTCCGATGTGTCCGCCATAATGTCGCAGTCACAAAAAAAAATCTCTGATCGCCGCCATTACTAGTAAAAAAAAAATATTAATAAAAATGCCAAAAAACTATCCCCTATTTTGTAGACGCTATAACTTTTGCGCAAACCGATCAATAAACGCTTATTGCGATTTTTTTACCAAAAATATGTAGAAGAATACGTATCGGCCTAAACTGAGGAAAAAAAATGTTTTTTTTTATATTTTTTGGGGATATTTATTATAGCAAAAAGTAAAAAATATTGTTGTTTTTTTTCAAAATTGTCGCTCTATTTTTGTTTATAGCACAAAAAGAGGTGATCAAATACCACCAAAAGAAATCTCTATTTGTGGGAAAAAAAGGACGTCAATTTTGTTTGGGAGCCACGTCGCACGACCGCGCAATTGTCAGTTAAAGCGACACAGTGCCAAATTGTAAAAAGACCTCCGGTCTTTAGGCTGACAAATGGTCCGGGGCTGAAGTGGTCTAAGAGGCAAAAAAGGGTCAGAGTGGTTCTCCAAAGAAAGGTGGGGTTCATTCAATAAACTCTGACTGGTCACATCTTGAGTACGCTGTCCAAGTCTGGTCACCAGTCCTCAGGAAGGATGTGCTGAAACTGGAGAGTGCACAACAGTGTTAATTTTGGCAGCAAATTTCGATTTAGTTTTATTCTTAGTCTTAGGACTAAAATGGCATTTAAGTTTTAGTCCAATTTTAGTCTTCTGCAATTGTTTTAGTTTTAGTCGTATTTAGTCTACTAAATCTCCAGTACATTTTAGTCAACTAAAATGTCCTACATCGCAATATATCAAATTGGTGATTCTAGCATAAGGAGAAAACTATTTGGTCTCAGGTTGCTTAAGTAGACACATGGCCACTCACTGAAGTTGGACAAGAAGCAATTTAACCTTAACCACTTCAGCCCTGGACCATTTGGCTGGCCAAAGACCAGGCCACTTTTTGAGATTCTGCACCGCGTCGCTTTAACTGACAATTGCGCGGTTGTGCGACGTGGCTCCCAAACAAAATTGACATCCTTTTTTTCCTACAAATAGAGCTTTCTTTTGGTAGTATTAGATCACCTCTGCGGTTTTTATTTTTTGCTCTAAAAACAAAAATAGAGCTTCGTATTCTTCTACATATATTTGGTAAAAAAAAACGCAATATTGATTGGTTTGCGCAAAAGTTATAGCGTCTACAAAATAAGGGATAGTTTTATGGCATTTTAATTAATTATTATTTATTTACTAGTAATGGCGGTGATCAGCGATTTTTATCGTGACTGCGACATTATGGCGGACACATCGGACACTTTTGACACCATTTTGGGACCATTGTCATTTTTACAACGATTAGTGCTATAAAAATGCACTGATTACTGTAAAAAAGACACTGGCAGTGAAGGGGTTAACCTGTAGGGGGCGCTGAAGGGGTTAAGTGTGTCCTAGGGAGTGATTCTAACTGTCAGGGGGCGTGGCTACGAGTGACACCTCACTGATCGCTGTTCTTGATGAGAGGGAACAGACGATCAGTGACATGTCACTAGGAAGAACGGGGAGATGTTGTGTTTACACTGACATCTCCCCGTTCTTCAGCTTGTGACACGATCGCGGGACAACGGCGGACATCGAGTCCGCGGGTCCCGCAAGCGCGATCACGGAGCTTGCGGCAGGGTCACGAGCGCGCCGCCGCCGGCGGCACGCGCGTGACCACACAGCGGCAATTTAAAGGGGGCGTATATATACGCCCATTTGCGCAGCCGTGCCATTCTGTCGACGTAAAAAGTCGTGCGGCGGTCGGCAAGCAGTTAACCTTCCTAGCGGTATTCCCGAGTCTGGCTCGGGGTTAAATTTCAGCACCAAAAGCGGTAACCCCGAGCCAGACTCGGGCTGCATCGCAGTGATCCAGGCAGAGTTACTTACCTTGTCCCCTGGATCCTGCGATGCCTCTCCGCTGTGTGATCGAGCTGTGTCTCCTCGCTCGATTCACACACTTCCGAGTGCCGCCGAGCTCCGTTCCCTGCGACGTTACGACGCACGGGGACGGAGATCGGCGCCAAATTCAAAAAAGTTAAAACACAGTATACATACAGTACACTGTAATCTTACAGATTACAGTACTGTATGTAATAATTACACACCCCCATTGTCCCTAGTGGTCTGCCCAGTGTCCTGCATGCACTTTTATATAATAAAAACTTTTCTTTCTGCCTAGAAACTGGAGATTGTCCATAGCAACCAAAAAGTGTCCCTTTATGTCAAAAGTGGTTTTAGACCAGCTAGAAAACAGCGATAATAAATTAGAATCACCCGCAGAATTAAGCGATAGCGATTTGTGGGGAAATTCTTCATCAAACACTGAAAAACACTTTTATTATTATTATTATTATATTATTTGTTATAATTATTTTATAGTTATTTATTTTATTATAATGTATAATTTTGTTTTTTGAACTTTATCATACCCGGGATGTCTACTAGACTCTGGTTTGGACAGATTTAAGTGAGTTATTCCTAAGAATTACAGGCCTGCAATATAAAACGCCAAATTTCCATGCAGAATAATGGTACCGCTTTCAGCACCTAAAATCTGACAGAATCATACCGCCAGGGAGGTAAACTGTGTAAGATGTTTTTTACTGTCAGAGCGATAAGGATATGGAACTCCCTTCCACAGTTGGTGGTGTTAGCATGGAATGTCGATAATTTATTTAAAAAAAAAAAATTTTTAGATGGGCATCCTAGCAAACGCAATATACAGGAATATGGGAAATGGTGGTGACATAAACACCTTACATACACACAGGTTAAATTGGATGGACTGGTGTCTTTATTCATCCTTACCAGCTATGTAACTATGTAGGATTTTAGTGACTTGGTTTACATATACATTAATCAATAAGCTTGTCATTGTTAGAGGTGAGTAAATGTATTTTTTTTCCAAAGAGAAATAAAGTTTAGGAGTTTCTTTTGCTGAGGAAAGATATTTTAAGCATATCTTTATCTCTTTTCCATTGCAGATTGTCCATAGAATCTCTGCCCAGATCATTTATAAGGACGCAGACAGTGTCATCTGCACAAACTCTTCCCCCATTCAGTATTTATCCTGATTTGCCATAAGCTCAAAAGAAAAATGATGCAGATGTTTAGATGTGACAAAGAGACAGGTTTATTTTTAATAGATGCTGCCAGGTGGCACATGTCTCCACTGAAGATCTGAATATTCTTATTAGAAATCTTTGTTAGTTTATAATTTGTTATTCATGTTTATGATATCAGATCATGGAAATAGAACAAGTACACCATTCTTGCTTGCATCAGCATTGTTTTATGTCGTTCACAGGCTCAGCTATGGGCTAACTGGACTTTTATTTTAGATTTTTTTTCATTACTAACTTCAGATAAATGTATCTGTTGCATATCAAAAGTTTTTTTACATCGCTATGTAGATGGGGACTCTTTGTGAATGCACTCACTAATGCCTGGGACCAGGGGGGTCCACAGTCATTGAGAATCAACATTAACCACTTGACCACTGGGCACTTAAACCCCCTTAATAACCAGACCAATTTTCAGCTTTCGGTGCTCTCACATTTTGAATGACAATTACTCAGTCATACAACACTGTACCCATATGAAATTTTTGTCCTTTTTTTCACACAAATAGAGCTTTCTTTTGGTGGTATTTAATCACTGTTGGGTTTTTTATTTTTTGCGCTATAAGAGAAAAAAGACTGAAAATTTTGTAAAAAAATGATTTTTTTTTCGTTTCTGTTATAAAATTTTGCAAATTACTATTTTTTCTTCATAAATTTTGGCCAAAATTTATACTGCTACATATCTTTGGTAAAAATAAGTACAAATTGGTGGATATTATTTGGTCTTTGTGAAAGTTATAGAGTCCACAAGCTATGGTGCCAATATCTGAAAATTGATCACACCTGAAGTACTGACGGCCTATCTCAATTCTTGAGACCCTAACATGTCAGAAAAGTACAAATACCCCCCAAATGACCCCTTTTTGGAAAGAAGACATTCCAAGGTATTCAGAAAGAGGCATTGTGAGTTTTTTGAAGTTGTCATTTTTTCCCACAATTCTTTGCAAAATCAAGATTTTTTTTTTCTCTTTTTTTTTTTTCACAAAATTGTCATATTAGCAGGTTATTTCTCACACACAGCATATGCATTCCACAAATTACACCCCAAAACACATTCTGCTATTACTCCCGAGTATGGCGATACCACATGTGTGAGACTTTTACACAGCGTGGCCACATACAGAGGCCCAACATGCAGGGAGCACCTTCAGGCGTTCTGGAGCACCAAGGCCAATTCTGACATTTCTCTCCTACATGTAAAAATCATCATTTATTTGCTAGAAAATTACATAGAACCCCAAAACATTATATATGTTTTTTTAGCAAAGACCTTAGAGAATATAATGGTGGTTGTTGCAACTTTTTATCTCGCACGATATTTGCGCAGCAATTTTTTTAACGCGTTTTTTACGGAAAAAAAAGTTTTGTGCTTAAAAAAAAAAAAAACAGTAAAGTTAGCCCAATGTTTTTGCATAATGTGAAAGATGAAGTTACGCCGAGTAAATAGATACCTAACATGTCGCCCTTAAAAATTGCACACACTCGTGGAATGGCGCCAAACTTCGCTACTTAAAAAATCCCCATAGGCAACGCTTTAAATATTTTTACTGGTTACATGTTTTGAGTTACAGAGGAGGTCTAGGGCCAAAATGATTGCTCTCGCTCTAACGTTCGCAGAGATACCTCACATGTGTGGTTTGAAAACCGTTTTCATATGTGGGCGGGACTTACGTATGCGTTCGTTTCTGTATGCGAGCTCACGGGGACAGGGGCGCTTTAAAAAAAAAAAAAAAATTTATTCTTCATTTTACTTTATTTATTTTAGTTTGACATGTTTTTCCGCCCTAAACATTTTTTTGATCACTTTTATACCTATTACAAGGAACGTAAACATCCCTTGTAATAGGAATATGGCATGACAGGTCCTCTTTACAGTGAGATATGGGGGGGGTGTCAATAAGACCCGCATCTCACCTCTAGGCTGGGAAGCCTGAAAAAAATACAAAAAAAAAAAACAACAATCCTGGCTTTGATCGTAGCGGTGAGTCGGTAGAAGCACCGGAGGGCGGCGGGGGGGGGTGGGGGACATCCCCTCTCGCCTCCCGTAAGAATGATCAAGCGGCGGAACAGCCGCTATGATTGTTCTTATGGTGTAGGGAATCGCCGGCTGAAAAAGCTAATATCTGAATGATGCCTGTAGCTGCTCCCATCATTCAGATATCCCCGCACAAATTCAAGGACGTCATATGACGGCCGGAGGGCGGGAAGTGGTTATTGCAGAGTATTGCCGGGCATTGCGGAGTATTGCCGGGCATTGCGGAGTATTGCCGGGCATTGCGGAGTATTGCCGGGTATTGCGGAGTATTGCAGGGCATTGCGGAGTATTGCGGACTATGGCAGGGTATTGCGGTGTATGGCAGGGTATTGCGGTGTATGGCAGGGTATTGCACGGGTATTGCACAGGGTATTGTGGAGGGTATTGCACAGGGTATTGTGGAGGGTATTGCAGAGTATTGTGGAGGGTATTGCAGAGTATTGTGGAGGGTATTGCAGAGTATTGTGGTGGGTATTGCAGAGTATTGTGGCGGGTATTGCAGAGTATTGTGGCGGGTATTGCAGAGTATTGTGCAGGGTATTGCAGAGTATTGTGCAGGGTATTGCAGAGTATTTTGCAGAGTATTGCGCAGGGTATTGCAGAGTATTTTGCAGGGTATTGCAGAGTATTGTGCAGGGTATTGCAGAGTATTGCACCAGGGTATTGCAGAGTATTGCACCAGGGTATTGCAGAGTATTGCACCAGGGTATTGCAGAGTATTTCGCAGGGTATTGCAGAGTATTTCGCAGGGTATTGCAGAGTATTTCGCAGGGTATTGCAGAGTATTGCACCAGGGTATTGCAGAGTATTGCACCAGGGTATTGCAGAGTATTGCACCAGGGTATTGCAGAGTATTGGCAGGGTATTTCGCAGAGTATTGGCAGGGTGTATTGCAGAGTATTGGCAGGGTATAGCACAGGGATGGCTGAGCAGGGATGGATGGATGGATGGATCTGTGACTGCAATTGTCACAGATCCAGCCCACAGTGCTGCTGCTGCCATCCGCTCCCTCCCCCTCCCCTCTCACACTGTACCGATCGGTACAGAGAGGGGAGGGAGGAACCGGCGTCATCAAATGACGCCGGTCTGTTTACAAGTGATTGCTCCGTCATTTGACGGAGCGATCACGTGGTAAACGGCCGCTATCAGCGGCGATTTACCGCGATTCGTGATCCGCCGGGTCCTCTGGACCCGGCGGTCACGGAGTTTCCCGTGTGCGCGCCCCAGGGGGCGCGCGGGAGCGCGATTCTGGGAGGACGTTATATAACGTCCTCCCAGAGTTAAGCAACCACCTTGTCGACGTTATTTGTCGGCAGGTGGTTGTTAAGTGGTTAAAGCGACACTTCATACTTAGAACTGAGCCGTTCACCTTGCACAGTTACACATTCTACTTTAAGTTCTTAAAAATCACGCATAGCGTAACACTGTATAGTGGGTTTGTCGTAAAACATCAAGTCGACAATCCAAAAAGTTCCATACAAGGCTGGTAACATACGGTTATAAAACAACAAAGTACAGTCGTTTCAGGGGACTCTTCGTGAATTCACTCACTAATGCCTGGGGCCAAGGGGGTCCACGGTCATGGAAAATCAACATTAAAGAGACACTTCATACTTAGAACTGAGCCGTTCACCTTGCACAGTTACACATTCAACTTTAGGTTCTTTGCTATGAGACACTCTTCCCATGACACTGTACATCTAGTCTCCTGTACCTTGGTGCCACAAGACTCCTCCTTAGAGATATGGTACGTATATAATATTTAAGATATCGAATTGTGGTTCTAGGGGGTAAACATATCTCATATCTCCCTGAGTGATGGAGTTCCCCTTAAAGTAAATAAATAGCAATTTTTTTCTCATATACCTCAATTCTAATACCAAATTCCAAGTGGATATCACTTTTATTTTTATTCTATTTTATTTTAATTTTGTCAATCTGCACTGCTGACCACTTAGAATTGGGGTTCCCTTTTAGGGAGACTATATGCAGAAGATAAAGCTGATGCCCAATATATTTAATGTCGACTCGCTGAACCCCACTGAAGGGTTGATGGAGCCTAGAGTATATAACAGATGGCGTGCACCATCTTGGCACTGCTCCTGATGATGTCAGTGTGATAAAAACCACGTTGGACAGGGCTTTCTGGTGTCACTTTCATCTGTATGGTTGTAGGCTGTGGAACGCAGATTGTTTGCCGGATAGTATATGCGCACGTAGCTCGTGTAATGTGAGCATTTTTATATTGTGAGTAGCATTTTGTATGTTTTTAACTATATTTTAATAAATGGAATTACGCTATGGGAAGTTGCCTGGCTTATATTTCCCCAAATGATGTCCAATCTAACGAAACACATCGGGTAACGCTCCTGAAACTACTGCACTTTGGTTTTTTATAACCGTATGTTACCAGCCTTGTATGAAACTTTTTTGGATTGTTGACTTGATGTTTTACAAAAAAAAACACTATACAGTGTTACGCTATGTGTGATTTTTATGTTTTTATACCCATCTTTATGGATCACTAAGTTCACCTTTGATGTGGATCACTGCACCTTATGGAGCTCATTTTCTGACGGTGGATACCCTCTGTTGATATCAGAAGTGACCCATTCACAGATCATCATCTTTGCATGCTGAATCCTGTTGAGGTTATTCCTCATGAATGCCTGTTTGACTCCTAAGCTGTATAGTATACAAGTCCACTAAGTCTGGTAAGCGTGCCCACCTTATCCATTGTTTATACACAAGATTCAGTTTGACTTCACCGGGAGGAGATTCACCTTTGAGCTGCATTATCTTGTTTATTCAAGAACTTTTTCATGTTTTTTAATCATTCACTTTTGGAACCTTCACCTTGAGTTTATTTTGTTCATACACAACATATATTATTATATTCATTTATATGATATTGTTGCTTCTAGTTCATCTTTTTTGACGTTTATATTTTTTGTCACTAACAATTTTTGTCACCATTTTGAGTGCCACAATTTCTTTTTTATATTTGTACTTACACTTCATGTCTAGTGGAGATGTTGGCAGCTTACTAGATTTATGCGCAATTTTTCTATTCTTATATTATATTTACCTGTACATGCACATATGATGGAGTACTAACAGTATAGAGAATAAGAACAACTGGGACAGTTAAAGGAGAAGCTGTTGGTCTTACGAATCTTCATTTACTTAAAAACAAATGCTCCCAATTCTCCATCTTTCTTAGTTATCAGGCACTCTCATTAGGCTTAACATGAACATTTCACTATTCATTCCTCAGTCTCTTCATCTGATGTTCTGAGAAAATCATAGACATAAAAGTTCCAACAAAGCTTTACTCCACAAAGTCCCCCATCTCACTGAATGGGGAGATCTATGATGTCTTCATGCTCTTTTCCAATCATGTGGTCATCAGAACCTCTTACTGTCAGAACCACTGCCAGAGGTAACAAGTCTGACTTTAAATCTGGCCATAAACTAGCAGAATTTTGTTAGACATTTTTTGTTCTTAGAACCTTTATTTAACCACTTAGGAATAAACCCTGAAAGGTCATAAGTATCCCCCCATACAACGGGATTTTGAGGGCAAACAAAAACAAAAATTAGATACTATAAAAATATATATTTATTAGAAAGGGATATTGTTTGTTTTTTAATTTATATATATATATATATATATATATATAAGTATGTCAAGCATATTAATAATTTGCACAGTATACATTTAAATTGTACAAAACATGAATTTGAAAAACATTGATACAGAGAATGACAAATAGAAAGATTATTGTATTTACCAGCAATAAACTGCACAATGTAATTTTTATTAACACTCAATGTAAATTATGAGATGTCATAAATAATTTGTCAGTTTAGCTAGGAAGGGGAATCTAATGGGCATCCATTTTTAAACCATACCATATGTCTTTAAATAATCACTGTGAGGACTTTGCCTTGGGTTATCTTCTCCTGACTGTTTGAGCAGGATGGCGGGCGGGAACTTTGCTTTTTTCTGGCCACTTTCTTCTATGGCTGGTTAATAGTGATGCCACAATTTGTGCTCCACTGGCGCTTCTATTGTTTCAGTTTGCCTAGCATTTTTATATTTATCTCTATGTATATATGCATGTACTCCATGCAACTTGCAGTGATCAATGCACATTATTTAAAGACATATGGTATGGTTTAAAGATGGATGCCCATTAGATTTCCCTTCCTAGCTAAACTGAAGAATTATTTATGACATCTCATAATTTACATTGAGTGTTAATAAAAATTACATTGTGTAATTTATTGCTGGTAAATACAATAATATTTCTATTTGGCTTTCTTAGGATATCCTGTTGCATCTTGAGGCCTTTGGGTGGTTGGATGTTGGGGGTGTCTCCATGGGGACCTTTGTGAGGGCCGATCCGAGCTGGGACGGGGATTCTTGTCCTCTTATGAATGGCAAGGGCAGCTCTGCTTGAATCTTCAGGACCCTGTGTCCTTTACTATACTTTTAAAAAAAACAGTATAAAACATCTTGACAAACAAATTCAGTGCCTGGAATGTATAATGGATGTATTTGCGGCCTCAATGATGCTGTTTTCTGGAACCATTTTTCTGAAGTGTTTCCTTTTTGCTTTATTTTAGAATATAGTTGTATTCTCTCCTACCAAGAGCCTGTGAAGAAAGGATTGGAATTCCTGAAACATGTTAGGCTAAAAGGAGGAAAAACTCTCTCTCACTGGAGATTTGTATCAATGTTTTTCAAATTCATGTTTTGTACTATTTAAATGTATTCTGTGCAAATTATTAATATGCTTAACATACTTCTATATTGCATATTAGGCTTGTGCAATTTGTTTCGTAACGAATCGAAATGCGTCCGAATTTAGCAACATTCGGAAGCATTCGAATTTCCGAACAAAGCAATTACGAATAAAACCGAATCCAAAATAAATTATATCGCAAATAGCAAATGCCTGAATGTCTTCGGCATAATTCGTTATGAAAAAAGTTACGAATGTACGAATCCATTCGAAGCACAATAACACTCTGCTCTGCTCTCTGCTTCTCCCTCACCGTGCTGAACTCCCTCTCAAAATGGTGTACAGGGGCGGAGGCTATAGCCGCATGTAAAAAACGAAAGTAAAATACGAGATTTTGAATCGTTTCGAAGCACAATAACACTCTGCGCTGCTCTCTGCTTCTCCCTCACCATGCTGAACTCCCTCTCAAAATGGTGTACAGGGGCGGAGGCTATAGCCGCATGTAAAAAACGAAAGTAAAATACGAGATTTTGAATCGTTACAAATAACCGCTATGTATTTAGAAAAGTACAAATCCATTCGAAGCACATTAGGCAAAATAGGCAGCGTCATTGTGAGAGAGAAACGGAAAATTACGAATCAACAAACCCAAAAAAGTTACGAAAGTAGGAGTTGTGTCCAGTATCAACGAAAAACAATGTACTCTACCGAAAGTTCGAATTAGTCCGAACACGAAAAATCCCATCTAGCAAAATTACGAACGATTACGAATCAACAGGACCGAAAAGAAACGAACCGAAACTAAAGAAATTTTTCCGTTGTGCACAAGAAACGAACCGAAACGAAACAAATTTTTCCGTTGTGCACAAGTCTATTGCATATATATATATATATATATATATATATATATATATATATATATATATATAATTTTTTTTTTAAAACAAACAATATCCTTTTCTAATAAATATATATTTTTATAGTATCCAATCTTTGTTTTTGTTTGCCCTTAAAATCCCGTTGTACCGGGGGATACTTATGCCCTTTCAGGGTTTATTCCTACCTATTTGGGATCGTGGCAACATTTGAAGGAAAACACTTTGGTTTGTTTTTTCTTCCCTGTGCTTTATTACCTATACTCTTGTTTAACCACTTAAGCCCCGGACCATTTGGCTGGCCAAAGACCAGGCCACTTTTTGCGATTCGGCACTGCGGTCCTTTAACTGACAATTGCGCGGTCGTGCGACGTAGTTCCCTAACAAAATTGACAACCTTTTTTTCCCACCAATAGAGCTTTCTTTAGGTGGTATTTTATTACCTCTGTGGTTTTTATTTTTTGCAATAAACAAAAATAGAGCGACAATTTTGAAAAAAAAAATCTATATTTTTTTACTTTTTGCTATAATAAATATCCCCAAAAAATATATAAAAAAACAATTTTTTTCCTCAGTTTAGGCCGATACGTATTCTTCTACATATTTTTGGTAAAAAAATCGCAATAATCGTTTATTGATTGGTTTGCGCAAAAGTTATAACATCTACAAAATAGGGGATAGTTCTATGGCATTTTTATTAATAATTTTTTTTTTACTAGTAATGGCGGCGATCATCGATTTTTATCGTGACTGCGACATTATGGCACACACATGGGACACTTTTGACACCATTTTGGGACCATTGTCATTTTTACAGCGATCAGTGCTATAAAAATGCACTGATTACTGTAAAAAATACACTGGCAGTGAAGGGGTTAACCTGTAGGGGGCGCTGAAGGGGTTAAGTGTGTCCTAGGGAGTGATTCTAACTGTTAGGGGGCCTGGCTACAAGTGACACGTCACTGATCGCTGTTCCCGATGAGAGGGAACAGACAATCAGTGACATGTCACTAGGAAGAACGGGGAGATGTTGTGTTTACACTGACATCTCCCCATTCTTCAGCTGACTCGATTGCGGGACACCGGCAGACATCGAGTCCGCGTGTCCCTTGGGCACGGTCACAAATTTTTATACAAATGTTCTTTCTGAAACCTACTATTGTAGTGTATTGGCAGCTTAAGGCAGCAGAAACGCAATAGTGTAGACTGCACACAGAAAAAGGTATTCCAGTTTATTGCACTCAAAAGCTTAGAGATTTTAAAAAGTATACTGTACGTCTGTTTCAATGGTTGTCCATCACTGACCCAAGTTTCACCTTCTCAGGGATGAAACCATAAAGGCTAAACTTGGGTCAGGAGCAATACATATTTAAAACTTTTTTCAGGGTGTGGTGTGCACGCTAGCCTCAATCCAGTACCCGTGGTCCAAGTTTTTTTTAAACAGTTTGGGTCAATTTGTATCTCTGCCAAGTCTTCCAGCTCGCCAACGCTGATGTGTCTATTAAGCATTCACCACTGGCAGGCCCGAACTGGGACAAAAAATAGGCCCGGGCATTTTAGACTGAGCAGCCGGGGGGGCGCGGCGGCGGTTAATGATGGGATGTGGGGTTCCAGCACCTTGTACCTCTGGACCCCTTTACATTACACAGCACCCTGCACCTCTGGACCCCTTTACATTGCACAGCACCCTGGACCCCTTTAAATTACATAGCACCGCACCTCTGGACCCCTTTACATTACACAGCACCCTGCACCTCTGGACCCCTTTACACTACACGGCACCCTGCACCTCTGGACCCCTTTACATTACACAGCACCCTGCACCTCTGGACCCCTTTACATTACACATCACCCTGCACCTCTGGACCCTTTTACATTACACAGCACCCTGCACCTCTGGACCCCTTTACATTACATAGCACCGCACCTCTGGACCCCTTTACATTACACAGCCCCCCACAGTTTGTTACACAGACACCCCCTAACAGTTCTGGACCCCCTGCATGTTACACAGACCTCCCTACAGTACAGACCCCCTCCCTACAGTACAGACCCCCTCCCTACAGTGCAGACCCCTCCCTACAGTACAGACCCCCCTATAGTACAGACCCCCTCTACAATACAGACCCCCTCTACATTACAGCCCCCCTCTACCATACAGACCCCCCTACATTACAGACCCCCCTATATTTCAGACCCCCCCTACAATACAGAACCCCCTACATTTCAGACCCCCCCTACAATACAAACCCCCCTACATTTCAGACCCCCTTCAATACAGAACCCTCCTACATTACAGACCCCCTACAATACAGAACCCCCCTACAATACAGACCCCCTACATTACAGACCCCCCTACATTACAGACCCCCCCTACATTACAGACCCCCCTACAATACAGAACCCCCTACATTACAGACCCCCCTACAATACAGACCCCCCTACAATACAGAACCCACCTACATTTCAGACCCCCCTACATTTCAGACTCCCCTACAATACAGACCCCCCTACAATACAGAACCCCCTACATTTCAGACCCCCCTACAATACAGAACCCCCCTACATTTCAGACTCCCCCTACAATACAGAACCCCCCTACAATACAGAACCCCTACATTACAGACCCCCTACAATACAGAACCCCCCTACAATACAGAACCCCTGCCTACAATACAGTGTGAGACAGCCGAGCCGAGACTGATCAGATCATCAGTGCCGCGGCCACCTTGCCAGAGAGAAGGGTATCGTTGCGGGTCCCAGCCCCATATTGTGGCGACGGGTGTCACTGTCACTTGAGTGTGGCTCCGACTCGCAGCTGAGAGTGCATTGGGGCAGTGGCGTCACTAGGGTTGGTGTTACCTGGTGCAGCAAAACATGGTGTCACCCCCCCTCCTGTCTATCCTGCCCAGCGCCATGCAGGCAGCGCGCAGACACGAGGCACACCCCCAAATGACCCCTGTAAATTAAAGTATAGGGTGGTATTGGGCCGGCTGGGGCGATATAGGGTAGGTTGGGGTAATATAGGGCAGGTTGGGGTTGTATAGGGCAGGCTGGGGTGGTATAGAGCAGGTTTGGGTGGTATAGGGCAGTTTGCGGTGGTATATGGCAGGCTGGGTGGCATAGGGCAGGTTGGGGTGGTATAGGGCAGGTTGCGGTGGCATAAGGCAGGTTGCAGTGGCATAGGGCAGGGTGCAGTGGCATAAGGCAGGTTGGGGTGGCACGCATAGGGCAGGGTGCGGTGGCATAGGGCAGGCTGGGGTGGTATGGTGCCAGGTTAGGACTCTATGTAGTGACATGTGCAGCAGTGGAGTAACTTACAGCATGCCTGGAGATGAAGACACTCCGGCTGCTGTGTCCTCGTTTCTTTCTCCTTCAGCTGTGGGATCAGCCAGAGTGAACGAGTCTGTGGGAGGAGTGGAGGGGGCAGCCACACCCCCAGCTCCGCCCACCAACTCCGGCTGCCTCCGGAGACATTGGAGATGATGGGGAAGACGTGACATGCTGTCCAGCGGCCCGCGGGCCACTGGGCATTTGCCCGGTATGCCCTATGGCCAGTCCGGGCCTGACCACTGGTACCAAAAGATAAGTATTTTTGCAGTTTTCATATTAGTTTGACTAAAGAGCAGCAGGTGTAGCAGAAGAGTAGCTAAAGGTTAATTCTGACTTTGTATCTACTTTAAAGTTAATTTTCTTTTTAGAAAGAAAACTTTTACATACTATTTTTATCTAGACTAGCCATATATCTTAAGCTCTGTGTAATTTCAGGAATTCTATGACCCTTTGCTTGGAAACGCACTTACTGTTTATGAGTCTTTCACAGTCAGGCACACAAAGAAGAATATAAATAAATTCAGAATGTGTGTGTTGCCTCTACTCTTCTTCAGTATACTGTAATTAAGGAGGATTGCAATAGCCAAAAAAGCTCTTCTCCCACGCTGCAATGCAATTGGAGGTTTCCCTATTTTTCACATTTTTCCCTTTCAGGACGGCGGACACATAAATTACTATGGCGGGGATAGGCGGTGGTGTGTATTTGAAGGCCGCGTGGGGGGGTGGTGTCTGTCAGTGACGGGCTTATGTGTAGTGAAAGCCCACAGATGTAAGGGACACTGATAAGGTGCACTGGTTTGAATTTATATTAAAATGCTTTGTATTTCTAAGGCTGTAACCTATCATACTGTGTGTTATATATGGCTTGCAGGCTGCAGAATGAGGGATGGGATTTATGTTGAAGTGGGCGAGTTATGCTGAAGTGGGCACTGGTGACACCACACTGATGGGCCCTGATAAGGCACTGGTGACACCGCACTGATAAGGCACTGGTGACTCCGCACTGATGGGCACTGATAAGGCACTGATGTCACTGCACTGATAATCTGCACTGGTGTTACCGCACTGATGGGCACTGATAATCTGCACTGGTGGTCCCTGACATGCAGCACTAGTGTTCCCTGACATTCGGCACTGGTGGTCCCTGACATACGGCACTGGTGGTGGTCCCTGACATGCGGCACTTGTAATGGTCCCTGACATTCAGCACTGGTGGTGGTCCCTGACATTGGGCTCTGGTGGTCCCTGACATTCGGCACTGGTGGTCCCTGACATTTGGATCTGGTGGTCCCTGACATTTGGCTCTGGTGGTCCCTGACATTTGGCTCTGGTGGTCCCTGACATTCGGCACTGGTGGGCCCTGACATTTGGCTCTGGTGGTCCCTGACATTCGGCACTGGTGGGCCCTGACATTGGGCTCTGGTGGTCCCTGACATTTGGCTCTGGTGGTCCCTCACATTCAGCTCTGGTGTTCCATCACATTCGGCAATGGTGGACACTGACACGTTGCACTGGTTTGCATTCATATTAAAATGCTTTGTATTTATAAGGCTTTAACCTATCATACTGTGTGTTATATATGGCTTGCCGGCTGCAGAATGAGGGATGTGATTTATGTACCTCCCACATTCACTCCCATCCCAAAGATTCCTGGGAAATGTAGGCTGATTACAGTTAGAGAGAGAGAAGAGGATATGATGCAATCACTCTTCTAAGAGATCCTTCCTGCCAGAAAAGATGAAGCGTTTTTTAAATCACAAAGCTGACTTCCTGAAAAATAAATCAGACATCTCTTAAACGGTAAGAAATTTCACAAATGTAATACAGTTTAGTGTTTTGAAAATCCCAGAGTTCTGCTTTAAAGTCTATTTGTGCTTATCTGTACCAAGATAGTCCATTTTCCCTTTCATTGTAGGAAACAGCCTCAGCAAATGTTCCTACCTCCCCTCTTTGTATATAATCTCTGGATGATGGTACCCATTTTTTGCTTATTTATGAGCTTTCAACCTTGAGGCAAACTCGCCATTCTTCTACACACGCCAAATTGATAAACAAAATGGCAATAACAATGAACAAGTGAACAATACCAAATACCCATTGTATATTATGGATGAGTAAGTAGATGTGTGTTACACACCTGTGGATTCCTAGACTTATGCCGCGTACACACGAATAGATTTTCCGTCGGAAAAAACTTGGATGGTTTTTCCGACGGAATTCCGCTCAAACTTGGCTTGCATACACACGGTCACACCAAATTCCGACCGTCAAGAACGCGGTGACGTACAAAACATACGACGGCACTACAAAACGGAAATTCCATTCCAACGGCGCCACCCTTTGGGCTGCTTTTGCTAATCTCGTGTTAGTAAAAGTTTGGTGAGAGACGATTGGTGCTTTTCAGCCTTCGTGCTTTTCAGATCGTTTTCTGCTGTTCAGTTGGTGCTTGTGGGTTCGTATCTGTTTTTCAGTGCGTGTAGTGAGTTCGTATCTGTTTTTCAGTGCGTTCTTGTCTGCTCGTTTCTGATTTTCAGCTCGTTCTTCATAGGCCTTTCTGTTCTTCAGTGAGTTCTGTTAGTTCGTTCTGACCAGCTGACCGTCTTCTAACCATGTTGCGGGTACGTACTCGTCGTAGAGTTCGTGCTGTGCATGGGCTTGGTGTTGGGCTTCTTGCTTTGACCCAAGCTCAGTCCATGAACAGGGTGAGGAGGAGTTCATGGACGAAGAATTGGTTGCCCCAGCGTGACCAATTCTGTCATATGCCTTTGTTGCGGAAGATCCAGGAGAATAATCCTGATGATTTCAGAAATTATCTCCGGATGACGGACCCCGTTTTTCACCGTCTGTTGGCTTTGCTGTCCCCTTATATTATGAAGCAGGACACCTGCATGCAGCAAGCCATCACTTCTGAGCAGAGGCTAGTCGCCGCATTGCGATACTTGGTGACAAGGAGAAGTCTCCCCCCAGGCTCTGAGGATCATTATCCCAGAGACCTGTTCTGCTATCATACAAGTCCTGCAGAAGGACTATAATAAGGTAAGTTTTCTCATTTAACATCACATTCTATGTATTTAATGTTTGCTAATGTATTGTATTTCTTTCATCATTCCCTAATTACCATGATTGTAATATGCTGTGAATGTCCCCTTTGTCCCCATGCATGCTGTAAGCTTGTAATGCTTCTTTTTTGGCCTACATGCATATTTGCCTTCACTAACCTCTCCAGCATGCTATCCTGGGCCCATACACACCTAGCCTAGTCACTTAACAATATTTTTTGTGGTCCCAAACTCATCCCCCACCCCCCTTAAAATGCATACAAATGTTATTGTCCTCAGTAAATTCAGGCAGAGTGGCAGAGGCTTTTTTTTGTGGTCCCAAGCTCATCTATAACCCCCCCCCCCGTAAAATGTTTACAATGGGCCATCAGAGGGGGTGAGGAATCTGATAAGTGGACCTTATATTTTTGTCTTTAAATACTCCTTAAAATAAATGTTATACTGATGTTGGCCAATAATGTTTTTGTATAATCTGCTTGCAATGTTATGTGCAAAAGTACTAATATTATTTTTTCTGGCTCCACAGTTTCCACAGTTTCCTTCAACGCCACAGGAATGGCAGACTGTGGCATCCCATTTTGCCGAGCGGCGGGACTTTCCAAACTGCGGAGGGGCAATAGATGGTAAACACTTCCGCATCGTGCCACCACCCCGTTCGGGGTCATACTATTTTAACTATAAGGAGTTTCATAGTATCGTGTTGACGGCGGTGGTGTCGGCACAATATGAGTTTCTATATGTGGACGTGGGGAAGAATGGCCGGATGTCGGATGGTGGAGTCTTCGCCCAGACGGAGTTTGCCCGACGTCTCCAGAGTGGTGGCTTGGGATTGCCACCTGCTGAAGACAATGTGGAAGGACTCCCATTTGTGTTTGTCGCAGATGAAGCATTTGGTCTGTGTGAGGCCATTCCCCCAGAGCCAGAAGAGTCGTTGAGAATGCCTTTGGGATAATGGCAAGCCGGTTGTGCCTATTTCTGACAGCAATGCATATGGCGGACTACAAAATGAACCACATCGTTTTATCATGCTGCATACTGCACAACTTTTTAAGACAAAATGCACCAAATTATGTTGCCACAGTTGGGCCTGAGGCCGGACTTCCTGGGAATCCCCTGACGGGCCTGGAAACTGGCCGTCCTGGCTTGGCCCCCCAAAGCGCCCGTGATGTGCGCCAAAAATATGTTGAATTTTTTACGGGTAGGGGGGCCATTGCTATGCCAGACAATTTATGAATATTTTATAAAAAAATAAATAAAAATATCTGATAAAATCTTGAATTTTTTATTTATTGCTTGTGTTTCTTTTAGCTGTCTCCTAGGTTCTTCTAGTGCACTTGTAGTGCCAAGTGGATTTTCCTTTAGTAAATAACCCCCATTGTCACTGTAAACACCAACTTAATACAAAAACTGGTATTAAGCATTGAAAGAAGAAGCCACATATTGTTGAGTAGAATTTTTTTTACTCTGCGCACATTCACATGTGCGTTATAATTTTTTTAGGTAAATCAAAACATAATTTTTTTCAAAAAGTTTTACAATTTAAAATTTTTCTTTTTTTTGCATAAACAGACATGTTTCAAAACATAACATACACAACTCTTGAAAAACTGAAGGCAATATCAGACATTATAGTGTGTCAAAACTGTGTTGATCTTGCCTTCATCAGATGGGGTGATGTCACCCCTGTAAAAGCCAAATTTTGAAGATGCACTAAAATTGGGATTCAAAATGTGGATTTCCCTCCTGATCCCATGCCTAATGTCAACATGTGCTATCACCCATCATGGGGGATCAATGGACGTGTTTTGGGGGTGCAACCCCTTCTTCTCACCTACTTGAGTTGCGAGGATGGGGTTGCACCCACAAAACACGTACATTGATATCCTGTGATGGCAGATAGCAGATGTTGACACACTGTGTGTAGGGATGAGCTCGGTGTTCGAGTCGAACATAGGTTCGACTCGAACATCGGCTGTTCGCGCGTTCGGCGAACAATGAACGATTTGGGCCGTTCGCGCCAAATTCGAGTGACGCGAACGGCCCACAATACACTGCGCCATCGCAGTGTAATCCCGGCGCTGTGAGTGGCCAAGCATGCACTGTGACCCTGCATGCTTGGCCAATCACAGCGCCGGCAGCGAGGAGAGCAATGATTGGCCACAGGCAGGATGCCTGTGGCCAATTATAGCTGAGGGGGTTTAGTACACGCCCCACACTATAAAAGGCCGCCAGCGTGGCGGCCTCGTGTAGTGTGTTCCGAAACAGGGAAAGTGAAGGATAGGCAGGGACAGTGTCAAATCTATTCTTTGCTAAACCTTGTGTGTAGGGACAGAGAAGGATAGGCAGGGAGAGTGTCAGTGTCATATTCTTTGCTAAACCTTGTGTGCAGGGAGAGAGAAGGATAGGCAGGGAGAGTGTCAGTGTCATATACTTTGATAAACCTTGTGTGCAGGGAGAGAGAAGGATAGGCAGGGGACAGTGTCAGTGTCATATTCTTTGCTAAACCTTGTGTGCAGGGAGAGAGAAGGATAGGCAGGGAGAGTGTCAGTGTCATATACTTTGATAAACCTTGTGTGCAGGGAGAGAGAAGGATAGGCAGGGGACAGTGTCAGTGTCATTGTTGCTAAGCCTCCTGCACATTATACACCTGAAGTTAGCCCGTATTGCTGCTTTTTCCTGGTGTGTTACACCAACAGGCATTTGCGGCACTTACAGCGGGCGGAGTGTGCCTCCTGATCATATTACACCTGAAGTTAGCCTGTATTGCTGCTTTTTCCTGGTGTGTTACACCAACAGGCATTTGCGGCACTTACAGCGGGCGGAGTGTGCCTCCTGACCATATTACACCTGAAGTTAGCCTGTATTGCTGCTTTTTCCTGGTGTGTTACACCAACAGGATTTTGCGGCACTTACAGCGGGCGGAGTGTGCCTCCTGATCATATTACACCTGAAGTTAGCCTGTATTGCTGCTTTTTCCTGGTGTGTTACACCAACAGGATTTTGCGGCACTTACAGCTGGCGGAGTGTGCCTCCTGATCATATTACACCTGAAGTTAGCCTGTATTGCTGCTTTTTCCTGGTGTGTTACACCAACAGGATTTTGCAGCACTTACAGCGGGCGGAGTGTGCCTCCTGATCATATTACACCTGAAGTTAGCCTGTATTGCTGCTTTTTCCTGGTGTGTTACACCAACAGGCATTTGCGGCACTTACAGCGGGCGGAGTGTGCCTCCTGATCATATTACACCTGAAGTTAGCCTGTATTGCTGCTTTTTCCTGGTGTGTTACACCAACAGGCATTTGCAGCACCTACAGCAGGCGTAGTGTGATTCCTGCAAAATATACTCCTGAAGCTAGGCCTTATTGCAGGTTTTCCCATTTCCCTGCAGGCCATTAGAATGTCTGGAGGGCAAACAAGGAGAGGCAGACAGTCAGGAGCCAATAAAAGAGGGCAAGCAGGCTCTGTGTCTAGAGACAACAGTGCTGGTCGTGGACGCGGTGCATCACCATCAGCACGTGGCCATGGGACACGCTTGTCCTTCTTTTCGGCAGCTGGACGTGTTGAGCCGCATCATGCCGAAGACTTGGTAGAGTGGATGACCAAGCCCTCCTCATCCTCCTCATCCTCTCTCACCCAGGCTCAGGGTACTGGCAAAGCAGCTGCCAAAGCGTCCTCTTCCCTGGTATCAATGTCATCATCAGTCACTCCTTCCCTAGACCAACCATGTCCTCCTGAGGAGTCCCCCGAACTGTTTGAGCACAGTGTTGGGTACATGCTCCAGGAGGATGCCCAGCGTTTCGAAGGGTCTGATGATGATACCCAGCTAGAGGAAGGCAGTAGCGTGAGAGCAGAGAGAGGGGATGCTCAAGAAGGAAACCAATCTGGCAGTCATGTTCCAGCAGCTGCAGCATACTGCCAGATTGGCTCAAGTGATGAGGAGGGAGGGGATGATGAGGTCACTGACTCCCCGTGGGTTGCCTAATAGGAGAGAGGAGGAGGAGGAGGAGGAGGAGGATGAGGAGGAGGCACATCTCCAATGAGGCAGGATGCCCTCGGGGGGCCAGCGTAAGGGCAGCACACCGACGGAATCACACCGCAGAGCTCCGCCTGTGCAGGGCACTGCCTCTGCCCGTTATTCAAAAAGTTCTTTGGTGTGGGCCTTTTTTGAGTCGAGTGCATCAGATCGCACAGCTGCTGTTTGCAACATATGTCTCAAGCGTATATCGCGTGGCCAAAACATCACCCGCTTGGGCACCACATGCTTGACCAGACATATGTTGACCTGCCATGCAGCTCGTTGGCAAGCCTACCTTAAAGACCCACACCAAAGAACAAAGCGGACCTTTCCTTGCACCGCATCAGCTGGGATCTCCAACCCCACTATACCTTCAGTCCTCTCTGAAACCTGCACTGAGAGGAATGAAGGTGTAGAATTAGGTGTGTCACAGCCAAGTACTTGCGGGCACTCTGCTAGCAGTACACCGATGTCTGATTCTAGCAGGCAAATTTCCCTGCCCCAGCTGCTGGACCGTCGAAAGAAGTTCAGTCCCAGCCATCCACATGGCCAGCGGTTGAATGCTAGCTTGGCTAAATTGCTAGCGCTTCAACTGCTGCCTTTTCAGTTGGTAGACTCGGCCCCCTTCTGTGAGTTTGTGCAATGTGCGGTTCCTCAGTGGCAGGTTCCCAAACGCCACTTTTTCTCATGGAAGGCGATTCCGGCTCTCTACCGGCATGTGGAAGGCAATGTCTTGGCCTCGCTGGACAGGGCGGTCAGCGGTAAGGTGCATATTACCACTGACTCATGGTCCAGCAGGCATGGACAGGGACGTTACCTTTCTTTCACGGCCCATTGGGTCACTCTTTTGGCAGCTGGGAAGGATGCAGGACAAGGTGCAGTAGTGTTGGAGGTTGTTCCACCGCCACGCCTCCAAAATGCTACTGCTGGTTGTGACACACCTCTGTCCTCCACCCCCTCCTCTTCTTCTTCCTCCATGGCCTCTTCCTGTGCTTTGTCCTCGGAACCAGCGGTGCTCCATAGGCGTTCAAGGGGCTACGCAAGTACGCAGGCAAAAAGATGCCATGCCGTGCTTGCGCTGGTGTGTTTGGGGGACAGGAGCCACACTGGGGCAGAGGTTCTGTCTGCTCTGCAGGGGCAGGCCGAGAGGTGGTTGACGCCACGCCAGCTTAAGCCAGGAATGGTAGTTTGCGACAATGGCACCAACCTCCTCTCCGCTCTCCGACAGGGACAACTGACCCATGTGCCCTGTGTGGCTCACGTCCTTAACCTGGTGGTGCAGCGGTTCTTGGGCAGGTACCCGGGCTTACAGGATGTCCTGAGGCAGGCCAGGAAAGTCTGTGTGCATTTCCGCAGATCTTATAATGCCAGTGCTCGCCTGGCTGAGCTGCAAAAGGAGTTGAACCTGCCCAAGAACCGCCTTATATGTGACATGCCCACCAGGTGGAACTCAACGTTGGCCATGCTGCAGCGGCTGCACACACAGCAGAGGGCCATCAATGAGTACCTGTGCGACTACGGCACCAGGACAGGGTCAGGGGAGCTCGGGTTTTTTTCACCACACCAGTGGGGCATGATCAGGGATGCATGCACTGTCCTGGCACCATTTGAGGAGGCCACGAGGATGGTGAGCAGTGACAGTGCATGCATCAGTGACACTGTACCTCTTGTCCACCTGTTGGAACATACGCTGCATGGAATAATGGACAGGGCACTTGAGGCAGAACAGAGGCAGGAAGAGGAGGACTTCCTTGCCTCCCAAGGCCCCCTTTACCGAGACAGTGTTCCTTCTGTCCCACCCATCGCACAGGAAGAAGAGGAGGAGGATTGTGTCAGCATGGAGGTGGAGCCTGGCACTCAGCATCATCAGCAGCAGTCTTTTAGGGATGATTTACAGTCCCAAGAAACCAGTGGACTTGTACGTGGCTGGGAGGAGGTGGCTGCGGATCATGTCGTCCTTAGTGACCCAGAGGACTCCGGACCGAATGCCTCAGCTAACCTACGCTGCATGGCCTCCCTGATCCTGCAAAGTCTGCGGAAGGATCCTCGTATTCTTCGGATCAAGGAGAGGGACCATTACTGGCTGGCCACTCTCCTTGATCCACGGTACAAGGGTAAGGTTGCGGATCTTATCTTACTGTCGCAGAGGATGAGACAACTCCGGGAGGCCTTGCAGAAAGGTCTGTGCAACGCGTTCCCAGAGACTGGGAGGTTACAAACTCCTGGTCCTGGACAACAAGCTGCTGAGGCTTCGGTCAGTCAAAGAAGGAGCGGTGGGGAAGGTGGCCATCTGACCGATGCGTTCAGACAATTCTTTAGTCCGCAGCCCCAAGGAATGATCGGTTCCAGCAACCATCGCCAGCGTTTGATATACATGGTGCAGGAATACCTAGGGGCAAGGTCAGACTTGGACTCCTTCCCCACCGAAAATCCTCTGGCTTACTGGGTCTTGAGGATGGATCACTGGCCAGAGCTTGCACAGTATGCAATTGAGCTACTGGCCTGTCCTGCATCCAGCGTTCTTTCAGAACGCACATTCAGTGCTGCTGGAGGATTTGTTACGGATCACAGGGTGCGCCTGTCCACCGACTCTGTTGATCGACTGACCTTCATAAAGATGAACCAGTCTTGGATCACCATCAGCTACCAAACACCTGAAGCTGATATAACAGACTAATTTATTTTCAAATGTCACATCCCTTCAAGACTGATGCTGAGAGACTGTCCTGTTATGTTGACTGACTATCCTCCTCCTCCTCAATGATCCGATTGATGATGATAGCTTGGAAGAACATTTTTGTTTCTGGGTGCCGCCACCAGTGGCTAAGGCCCAATTTTTCAGCCCCTGTTTAACAGGGGCGTGTTATTACAATTTTTTATGCAATGCTTTGCAGCAGGGCTCATTCCTGCACTCCAACTAGAGTATCTGGGAGAGGTTGCAGTGTCGTGGCACCAGCACCAGTGGCTAAGGCCCAATTTTGCAGCCCCTGTTTAACAGGGGCGTGTTATTACAATTTTTTCTGCAATGCTTTGCAGCAGGGCTCATTCCTGCACTCCAACTAGAGTATCTGGGAGAGGTTGCAGTGTCGTGGCACCAGCACCAGTGGCTAAGGCCCAATTTTGCAGCCCCTGTTTAACAGGGGCGTGTTATTACAATTTTTTCTGCAATGCTTTGCAGCAGGGCTCATTCCTGCACTCCAACTTGAGTATCTGGGAGAGGTTGCAGTGTCGTGGCACCAGCACCAGTGGCTAAGGCCCAATTTTTCAGCCCCTGTTTAACAGGGGCGTGTAATTACAATTTTTGATGCAATACTTTGCAACAGGGCTCATTGCTGTGCTCCAAGTACAGTATCTGTGAGGGGTTGCAGTGTTGTGGCACCAGTGCCTAAGGCCCAATTTTTCTGCCCCTGTTTAACAGGGGCATGTAATTACAATTCTTGATCTAATAATTCACAGCAGGGCCCATTCCTGCGCCCACCAAGAGTAACTGTGAGGCCTTACAGTGTTGTGGCAACACCAACATGTAAGGGGCAAATTTCAGCTGAGTATATACGGCAGGCCCTACTTTCAAACATCCAACTTACAAACGACTCCTCCTTGCAAACGGAAGGATACAACAGGAAGTGAGGCCTCGTACACACGACCGATTTTCTCGTCGTAAACAGTCAAGAAAAGTGCCGCGAGAGTTTTTTTGTCTAGAAAAACGTTCGTGTGTATGGTTTTACGACGAGAAACTTGACGAGAATCTCGACGAGAAAATAGAGAACCTGCTCTCTATTTTCTCGTCAGGAGTCCAGATTTCCTCGTCGTGTTTCTCGTCGGCCTGTTTTGTGACGAGAAAATGGTTCGTGTGTATGCTTTTACGACTCTTCCAAAAGCGCGCATGCTCACAAGCAACTATGAGACGGGAGCGCATCTTCTGGTAAAACAAGCCTTCATAATGGAGAGAGCACATTCGTCACGCTCATAAATATTTCATCGTTTAAATGTTCTGCATTGAATTCTTCGTTAGAATGTTACATTAATCAAAACGAGAGACCTTCATTTGCTGCTGATATTCACACAGAGTTATGCCTTATTTTTAACCTTTTTCATGCTGCTCTTTATAAGATTTATGTGTATTATATCGTGCAAGTTTTTAGGAATAATTTAAATGGTTAGATTTTTCAAAATGATGTTAATTATAATTTCTCAATGTTTTGATAGCGATCTCCCATTTAATTTTCTAATCTATATTTTTAAAATTTCACACCATGTTTTTGAGCTAATCAGATTTAGTTATTCTTTTGGGGGGGTGATATCTGTGCCTTTTATTGTCAGTCAAATGTATCTGCTTACTCCAAAGCTTGTTTTTTTTTATTTAAAAATACACATAGTCAAGTATGAACTTAAACAAAAAACACATTTATTCATGTTTATAAATTAAATAAAGAGAAGGCAGCGCTGGAGAAGCTGCTGCCATTTGTGCATCCCAGGGACCCCAGAGCACACAGCAACCCTGTGTGGACACTAAAATTGGGAGCTTGAGAAGGCCCACATTTCAGAACACAATCTGATGCTGGCCTCCCAGAGGTCAGGAACAGCAGCAGGTGAGATATATGTCCCAAGTGTGTGGTACTACAACAGGCTGCCTTCTGTCCGACCAGTGCGACCACAATGAAGCAAGGCCATCACTTCCTCTTCTTCCTGGCAACATTCCCTGCAGCCTTTACTGAAGCCTTCCTTCTTCGTTTAGCTGGAGGCTGGCCCACTGGAGGGGTACTCCTGTCAGGAGGAGGAGGTGGAGGTGTAGCAGAAGGGGGTGGGGCAGAAGAAGAAGGTGGAGGTGTAGCAGAAGGGGGTGGGGCAGAAGGTGGAGGGGTAGCAGAAGGGGGTGGGGCAGAAGGTGGAGGGGTAGCAGAAGGGGGTGGGGCAGAAGGTGGAGGGGTAGCAGAAGGGGGTGGGGCAGAAGAGGAAGGTGGAGGTGGAGGTTGAGGTTGGGTCAGTTGGGCCACCTCACATATGGCGGTATTGGGGGTAATTTGCTCCATCACCCCCTTGTTGAGCAAGGTGATGAGCAGGGGTTCGCATAGGAGGCGTTGCTCCATGCTCATCACCTTGAACTTAGCCTCCACTAGGCCGGCAATGGCCTCTTCAGGGGATGTGGGCTCCTTGAGGGTGGCATGGGCCTCTTTAATAAGGGCCATTGCTGCCTCACTGGTGGTCCTGTCCCTCCTGCCTCTTTTGTGAAGCCTGATGGGAGGCACCTGGGATCTGTTGCTTCTCCTTTGCCCTGCCACCTCCTGTCTGCCACTGGGCCCTGCCACCTCCTGTCTGCCACTGGGCCCTGCCACCTCCTGGCTGCCACTGGGCCCTGCCACCTCCTGGCTGCCACTGGGCCCTGCCACCTCCTGGCTGCCACTGGGCCCTTCCTCCTCCTGCCTGACAGTTTCCAGACCCTCCTCCTGGCTGATTTCATCCTGTGTATGAAAAAGAAACATAGTTTAATATGTTGGTTTAATCTTTGCATCAAACTTTGTAATCCTGATGGAAGCAATTAGAATGTAAATGCATAAATCCTTGCTTTAAATTTACCACTACATCAGCTTGACTATTTACCACACAATTAAGTGCAGAATAATGTCTACAGATCATGATTTCACTTGTTGAATACAAAATAATGTATGTTTCTCATCCTGACATATTTGGGAAACATTAATTTTATCCCACTACATTTTCAGTTAATACTATACCTGGCTCCAGATGGCCAAATCAGGATCATCCAGGATGGCTGCCTCCTCTTGCTCCAGAGAAGGCTCAGGTTGGCTGCAGGGAAGTCTGGGGGGAAGAGTGGAGAGTGATGGCCTTGGCTCAATGTGGTCATCCAGGAAGGACATCCTGCTGTAGTACCACAAAACCGGGACATAAACATCATCTGCTGCTGCTCCTGACCTCTGAGAAGCCAGCACCTTAGAGCGTTCAGTCCTGTAGGTACCTCTCAAGCTCCCAATTTTAGTGTCCACTTGTTTTGCTGTGGCTGTGGGCACCTTGGTATGCACAAATGGGAGCAGCTTATCCAGCGCTGCTTTTCTCACCCCTTTTTTTTTATGGATGGGGTTTTTGGTCTCCCACAGAGCCGGCAGCTCCCTTACCCGGTCAATAAATTCCGCCAGGAACTCTTTGTCGCTAATAAATACATTCATATTGTATCTGCAAGTAAAATAAATTATATTTAAATAATGTGAGGCAAACAGTCTAACCTCCTTCACATCCTAGTCACCATATATATCCTCCAACAATCTCAAGACAGTATAGGCCAACAATTTTAACAAGTCTCACAAAATCACATACCTTCGTTCGCACGTCCGTCACTTGAACTCCTCTCTCCGCACACCGAACGTACTATAGTCACATGTGTGTTTGCTATATACACACCACGCATGCGTCCAAATTGGAACACGTCGCTCCGCACACGTCGCCCGCCCATGACGTTCTAACTAACATCTTTTCCCCGCCCCTTCTCTTTCGGCGCGCAGACAGATATGGCGGAGTTACAGCAGGTGTCTGATAATTCCGCAACTAGCGAGGAGACAAGCCCGGAGACCGAGGACACGTCACGATCAAGGAGGAGATTCAAGGCATCGAATATGTCTTTGGCGGAGATGGCGGAGATGGTGGACATCTTGGTCAAGGCTGATTATGATGCCAAGCATGGGCCATATAGCAAACCAAATAGAAGGAAGGCCAAAATCCTCACTAAAGTTGTGAAGAGTCTGAGGGCGAAGTTCGGGGTGAAACGCTCAAATGAGCAGCTCAGAAAGAGGTGGTCAGACCTCAAACTGAGGGAGCCAGACCAGTTGAGGAGCATAAAGAGGATGCTCGCTAAAAGTAAGTAAAATGACGACCTTTCTGCTATTAATCTTTTTAGAAACTTACTTTTTTTTTTTTAAAGCATATTGGACTCCCTTCCAAAATGTATTATTTTGAACTAGGTTGGGCACAGTAATCGTTCGTTACGTTACCGACACTTCGTTCGGCCACTATCCGTGGTTTTGGCTTATTTAAGACCCCCAAAAGTAATTAGACATCTGCCATTTTTGATCAAGTATTGTGGATAATTTTTAAGTCTAGATGATGTGTTTGTAAGGAGAATGAAATGCAAACTTTAATCAGTGTAAAGGAGAGGACACTCAGCAGCTGCTTCCACATCTGTACTTTGGAGCACTATAGTGTGGGCCACCAGACCCGCCTTTTTTGGGTGTCCCACACAGGTGCATCAGAGTTTATTTGTGGTGCCTCCATGTCCAAAAAATTACATCCAAATGTGAATAATAAACATATTTGGGGTCATAAAGAATGCATTTTTCTTTAAATTCCGCACAAACACACACTTGTACCCCACTTCCAAACAATTTAGCCTGTTTTAAGTTTAAAAATGAGATTTTTACAGTGTGATAAATAGACCTTTGGTTTTATTCTCATAGGGGAGAGAAGACTGGGAGGAGGACACTCCAGGGAGCACATGCACCCCACAACTTCCAAGCAACCCCAAACTCCCAAAGATCCACAACCGAAAGATGTGCAGGAAGTTGAGGTGGAGGAAGGAGAAGTGCAGGAAGGAGAGGTGGATGACGTTGTGGATCTGGTCACCACAACAGGTCAGTATCTGACACCACAGCTTAAGGTAAGCGAGGTAGGCCTGCAGAGATTTATTAATTTTTTTTTATGGTTTTTAGGGGATGGAAATGTTGTGAAGGATAGCACACCGTTCTCTGCTGACAGTGCCCTCCGCCTCATCCAGCAAGTGATGGAATGTAGCACGGAACTGGACCTAATTAAACAAAGAATCCATGTGATGGAACAAACATTTAAAGACATTCTCGATGTTTTGGGGAGAATTCAATAAGCCATCCAAACACATTTGTTTTTACATGTTTGTTTTTATATTTTTACTAATTTTTTGAGTAACAAAGCAGCCAAAAATTGAATATGCACACAGTGTGTGAACATGTGCTATCTGCCATCAGGGGATATCCATGTACGTCTTTTGTGGGTGCAACACCTTCCTCGTATCAAAAGTCGGTGAACTGAGGAAGGGGATGCACCCCCAAAACACATCCATTGATCACCCCTGATGGCAGATAGCACATGTTGACAATAGGGATCAGGATTGTAAACTTCCTATTTGCAAAAAAGTAAAAATGTGTGCATATTGAATTTTTGACTGGGCAAGGGGTGGCAGGACCCCATATTAGGACGGGCACATAGAGACATAGTTTGTGTAACTGAATGTCTCAGATTGCTCAGAGGTATCCAATGTTGTCATTTTAGAAATGCAAGTGGTATTTTTGTATTTTCATAAGCCAAAATTTGACGGGTTGTGGTCAGGCCAACCCCAAAGTAAAACAAAAAAAATGTGCAGAGAGTAAAATATTTGAACACAAACAACGTGTAGCTTCTTTTTATAATACACTCTAAGCTTATTTGGTTCTTTTGTAAGGTAACATAGTGAAATTGGTTGTTATTTACTAAAGTAAAATACACTTGCCACTACAAATGCACAAAGACAAACTAGGAGACAGGAAAGAACAAATAATTAAAGGTTTAAAGAAGATTTTTATTGGGATACTTAGACATAGGCTGGCATAGGAATTGCCCCCCTACCCGTGAAATACTCCATGTATTTGTCCCGAACCACACGGGCATTTTGGGGGGGCAAGCCAAGACGGGCAGATTCCAGGCCCGGAAGGGGATTTGCAGGGGAAAGTCCAGCCTCTGGCAAAACTGAGGCCATATATGAATTCGCTTTGCGGCAAAGAAAATTGTGTAGCACACAGCAGCATAACACTACATAGTTTATTTTGTAGTCCGCCAAGTGGATGGAAGTCATAAAAAGGCGGAACCGGCTGGCCATTATGCCGAAGGCATTTTCAACGACTCTTCGGGCCCTGGCCAGCCGGTAATTGAACACACTCTTCTCTGGGGTCAGGGTCCTCTGTGGAAATGGCCTCATAAGATGCCGTCCGAGTCCGAAGGCTTCATCAGCCAAGAAAACAAAGGGGAGTCCTTCAATATTCCCTGCATCCGGTGGCAATGCAAGGTCGTCACTCTGGAGACGGAGGGCAAACTCCGTCTGGATGAAGGATCCCCCATCGGACATCCGGCCATTCTTCCCTACATCAACATAGAGGAATTCATACCGTGCTGACACCACCGCCATCAGCACAATGCTATGAAACCCCTTGTAGTTGTAGTAGTAGGATCCAGAACGGGGTGGCGGCACGATGCGGACGTGCTTCCCGTCTATGGCACCACCGCAGTTGGGGAAGTCCCACCGCGTGGCAAACTCCGATGCCACAGTCTGCCATTCCTGTGGCGTTGAAGGAAGCTGTGGAGTGAAACAAGATGAAATAATATTAGAAAAACAAAGGCATACATTACAAGCAAATTCAAGACCAAAAAATTAGAGACCAACATCAATCTAATTATACGTTTATTAAGGTGTGTAAAAAAAGTATAATGGAAGGCTCATTTATCATATTCATCACCCCCTCTGATGGGCCATTACTAAATTATTTTGGGGGGGGAGATGTGTTTGGCCACAGGATAGCATTGCAGTGGCGGTGCGTCCAGAGTGGGCGCTGGAGTACTGTCCCCTCTCTCCTGTGCCCATCACTCAGAACAATACATAGGTTCATGCGTTGCATGAACCTATGTATTGTCTATGCCGCACACTATTCAGGTGGATGGCCTCTTGTAAAGCGACCGACATATGATTAATTGCGTCATTTAGGGGGTTAAAATTGCAGAGCAGAAACAGGTATTAAAAAAGTCTTGCAAATTACAACCTGAGGGATGTAATTGGCTTCCTCAAAGAAAAATCGGGGACGCAAGGAGGGGGCATTCCTTGTGTAAACACTGACAGGCAGCTCTGGCAATCATGTTCACCAAGTCTGTTTAATGGTAACATGATTGGCTGATGCAACATGAAGGGAAGGAGAAGACATCAAGGACAGAAGAAGGATGGCGCTGACCACAAGAAGGTAAGTGCAGGGCTGGGGGGAAACTGGCTGCAATAGAGGGGACTAAATGGCTGCATTGGAGGGGACAACTGGGGGCGTTTATTAGGCAACAGAGCAAAAAAGGAGGAAGTTTATTTCCGAAATTGGGGTTGTAACCCCCCAACATTTGGAGCAACAGGCGCCCCTGCTGGAAAAGTTAGTGAGGGGAAATATTTAGGGAGGATAAAAAAGGGGCAATCTAAAGCTTCCAACATGCATGGGGACAAAGGGGACATTCTCAGCATATTACAATCATGGTAATTAGGAAAGGATGAAAGAAATACAATACATTAGCATACATGTAATACATAAAATGTGATGTGAAGGGAGAAAACTTACCCTAATATAGTCCTCCTGCAGGACTTGTATAATAGCAGAACAGGTGTCTGGGATTATGAGGCCCAGAGCCTGGGGGGAGATGTCTGTGGTGAACTTCAAGTCCTGAAGACTTCTCCCTGTCGCCAGGTAACGCAACGTGGCGATGAGCCTCTGCTCAGCACTGATGGCTTCCCGCATAACGGTGTCCTTCCTGGTAATATAGGGGGACACCAAAGCCAACAGTTCCTGAAAAACGGGGTCAGACATCCTCAGAAAATTCCTGTAGTCCTCAGGATTATTCTCGACGATCTCCCGCAGCAGAGGCATGTGGCAGAATTGGTCCCGCTGGAGCAACCAATTCTTGGTCCATGAACTCCTCCTCACACCAATCATGGACTGGTCTTGGTCCAAAACAAGCAGACCAACACCAAGCGCACGCACAGCACGAACTCGACGACGAGAACGTCCAGGCGACATGGCTAGGAAACGGTCGTCTAATCAGAACGTACAGAACAGAACGCACTTTAGAACAGCAAGGCCTATGAATAACGAACTGAAATTCAGAAACGAACAGGCAATAACGCACTGTAAAACAGATACGACCTGCCTAGACGCCCTGAAAGTCAAGATACGAACCCACAAGCACAAACTGAACGGCAGAAAACGATCTGAAAAGTACGAAGACTGAAAAGCGCAAATCGTCTCTTCCCAAACTTTTACTTCAGACGCGGTAACACGAGATCAGCAAAAGCAGCCCAAGGGGTGGCGCCAAGAAAAAAGATCTTCCCCTTTATAGTGCCGTCGTACGTGCTGGACGTGAGCGCAGAGAACCACGAGGAAATTGGAAAATGACAGTGTGTACGCATAGAAAGCTTGACGAGAAAATCGACAAGCTTAACAAGAATCTCGTCGAAAAAAACGACGTGTTTTTTACGACGAGAAAATCGGTCGTGTGTACGAGGCCTGAGAGGAAATCTACCCCTAGGAAGGCAAATTCTCTCCTGTAAGAGTTAATATGGGAAAAAAGGTGTCTCCTCTCCACTGATGCTTTATCACCAATTCTTGTTTCAATAAAAAACCCAAATTTTCAAAAAACATTTGTCATTAGGACGGAAAGTGAAGTGAACTGTTCTGAACAGGTGCACACTGCACTGACAGCAAAACAAATGTTACAGGGGTGATAACCCTTCCCTATGTTTTCCAAAAAGCTTAAAAATAGATTTTTTGGCTGGAGCTACACTTAAACAATGTACCTGTTCAAAATTACAAACAGATTCTACATAAGAACAAACCTACAGTCCCTGTCTTGTATGCACCGCCTGTATACGGCTGTTCAGAGTATATAGGGCCTTTTTTATTTTGTGTGCGGGTTCCCCTTAATATCCATACAAGACCCAAAGGGGCTGGTAATGAGCTGGGGTAGGGGGAGGGCTGTGATGGGGTAGCTATGCCATTTTTCTTAAAGATTTTCATCCATATTACCGGGACCAGACATTACATTAAAGCCGCAAGCAATTTTAAATGGCTTTTTTTCCTTTAGAAATGTAATTTTGTGCAGGGACAGTTCTAAACACGGGAAACATGTGGCACTTCACAGGCATACTTTAGACACCAGCCAGGTACGATATTTAAAGGAATATTTGACTTTTTTTTTTTTCACTTTATGCATCATTAAAATGACTGCTCCCGAAAAACGGCAGTTTTTAAAACTTTTTTTTGGATTGATACATGTCCCCTAGTGCAGAACCCGGGTTCCCAAACCCTTTTTAGGACAATAACATGCATATTAGTCATTATAAATAGCACTTTAGATTTCGAACGTTCGCATCTATTGTATTTAATAGGGTTCTAATGTTCGTGCGAACTTTCGGTCCGTTCGCGGGTTCTGGTGCGAACCGAACCCGGGGGTGTTCGGCTCATCACTAACTGTGTGCATCTTCAAAATTTGGCTTTTAAAATGTCCTAAAAATGTTGACATTTAGTCCAAAAAAAATTTAAATGGTGGCATTTTGTTGATATTTATATTCTCCCCAATACATCAATCATGTTCTTCATTTTTTGTTCAAGATCATTGAGTTTATTCCTTATGATTTATATTTCCCGATTCCACACCATGATGTCCTGGATTAGGATTTGTGCACTAGCACTTGTGAAATGAGGAGATTGTTCTTCCACAACCAGCACATCACCTAAATTTAAAAAAAAAAAGCATGTATTATAATAAATATGCAGGCCTACATATATTACCTGAATCTGTGGTCTCAGACACTGACCTGTTGTGGTGACAATTTCAACCACTTCCTCCACCTCTCCTTCCTCCACATCCTCAGGTTGTGGTGTGCTGAGTTCCCCTTCTTTCTGAGGTGTGGGGTTCCTGGTGTCCTCAGATGTCCCGAGTCTTTTCTCCCCTATGAGAATGAAACAAAAGGTATACTTAGCACAGAGATATTTGAGGCCAGAGTTCCAAGCTGAAGACATGATTTTTTGGCCAAGTTGGACACATGGAGACACCCCAAGTATCCACTGGAGCCCCTGTGTGGGACACCCTAAAAAGTTTGTTCTGGTGTCCCACACTACTGCTCCTGAGTCCAGATGTGTAAACAGCTGCTGAATGTCCTATCCTTTACACTGAATCAAGTTTGCATTTCATTCTAGTTACAAACACATCTAGACAACAATGTAGTAAACTTATTTTTTAACAAATAGGCATGACCAAATGTAGTTAACCTGTATCTGCCCAAAACATCGTATTTAGTGGGCGAACAATGTTTACTACGACCGATTACTGTGCCCACGGACCTGAAAGTTGACATTTTAAACTGTCCAATAGTAAAGAAAATCACATGGAGCAATATGCAATTAATAATAATAATAGGAACACAGGACAAATACTTACTTTTTTGAAGCATTTTCTTGATCCTTCTGTACTGATCATGCTCCCTCAATTTTAGGTCTGACCAGCGTTTCCTCAATTGCTCCTTGGATCGTCGTACCCCAAAATTCATGTGCAGACTTCTCACAACTTTAGACATGATTTTGGCCTTTCTCACATTAGGGTTGGAGTAAGGTCCATGCTTCCCATCATAGTCGGTCCTCTTCAAGATGTCCGCCATCTCTACAAAGGACCTATTTGAGGCCTTATATCTCCTCCTGGATCGTGACGTTTCTGGCTCAGCGCTTTCCTCCTCGTTACTGGAATTACGCACCTGCTGTGTCTCTGCCACGTCTCTCTCACTGTACGCCGAAAGAGAAGGGGCGGGGAATATACTAGAAAGAACGTCAGGGGTGGGCGACGTATGCAGAGTTTCATGCATGTGCAGTGTATATAAAGCTAACACGCATGTGTCGTACCTACGTTCTGTGTGCGGAGGAAGGAGGAACGGAAGCGCTAATCGTCCTAACGAAGGTAAAATTTAAACTTGGGACATCAGTGGCCTATACTGCTTCAAGATTGAGGCCTATATTGGGATAAGATTATGAGAGTTTAGGCTGACATTAGTGTTTTTGTCTTGTGTTTTGTCTTGCAGCAAATTTGAATCCCTTTAAGGAGCCTGAATTCATGGGCAGGTTTATAGACAGGTACAGGGAGCTTACCAACTTATGGGAGGTTAAAAACCCCTTATATTATAATAGACCAGCTAGGAGGGCAACGCTGGAGAAACTGCTGGTATTAGTGAAGACACGGGACCCCGAGGCAGACATCGTGTTTCTGGAAAAGAAAATTGGTACCTTGAGGAGCATGTATAAGAAGGAGCATAATAAGATCCAGAAATCCCTCAGATTAGGAGCAGCAGCAGCAGATGTGTATGTACCCAGTCTGTGGTACTTCAACAGACTGCGGTTTCTGGATGACCCTGCAGCCTTCCCTCCACCCTTCCCTCCACCCCAGCTGAGGCTTCCGAGGACCAACCTGGGCCTTCCATCCTGGAAGAAGTGGATGAGCTCAGCTGGAGCCAGGTATAGTATTTTTACCATATTTATTGTCCTAAAATTTTTGTTGCTAACTAGATGTTATCATTGATAACAAATTCATGATTTAAGAAAAAGTGTCTGACATACCAATAGACAGTAGTGGCCAAAAACGATTGGGACAAGAATGAAAAATGCTGGGGTCAGAATGATAGTCTTTTCTATTTATTAACATTTAATTTGCAACAGTCATGAGCTGTAAATTGTGTGTGATTGATAAACGAAAAACTAAAACTATGTCCCTTTTTTATACACAGAAAGACCTCAGCCAGGATGAGGGTCTGGAAAGTTTCAGGCAGGAGGAGGCAGGGGTAAGTGTCAGCCAGGAGGTGGCCGGGCCCAGTGGCCTCACCCAATCCCAGGTGCCTCCCCTCCACCTTGCCAAAAAAAGGCCCAGTAAGGGGAGGAACATGGATGAGGCAGAACTGGGCCTCATTAGGGAGGTTAGTGAGGCCTTCAGAACCCCCCGACTCTGAAGAGGCCTATGGCTGCTATATAGCTAGTAGATTGCAGCAAATGGAGGAGGGCCAATGTCTCATCTGTGAGGGAATTTTTTTTGAGGCCCTTCAGAAAGGGTTGAGGGGCCAGCTGACACCAACATCCCACATTTGTGAGCTCGTCCATTATCCTCCGCCTCCTGCCACAAGTCCACCTCCCGAGCCACAGCCTCCAAGGAAGCGTGCAGTGAAGGCTGCAGGGAAGGCTGCAGGGAAGAGTGCAAGGAAGGCTGCAAGGAAGACAAGAAAGTTATTGCCTGTTGTAGTACCACAGACTGGGGACATATATGTCATCTGCTGCTGTTTCTGATCTCTGGGAGTCCTGGACCAGATTGTGCTCCCTATTATATGGACTTCTCAGGCTACCAATTTTCTTTTCCACAGAGTTGATGTCTGCCCTGGGGACCAAAGGCTTTGCTAATTCCAGCAGTTTCTCCAGCGTTGCCTTCCTCTTTATTTTGTTACCCAGAATAAATGGATATTTTTTATTTCAGAAAATACTTGCCTATGTGTTTTTCTTCAAATAGAACAGTTTGGTTGTGAGTAGGCAGGTACATTTCAAAAATACAATGTCAAATTAACAAGATACACCAACACCAACATCTTTGAGGTTAAAAAATACAAAATAATAATGTTGTTGTGGTAACTTGACAAAAATATAAAATAAAAAAATTTGGAGATCACTAGAAAATATTTTTTAAATAATAACAAAAACAGGAGATCTTGATAAAAAAAAAGAAAAAAGGTGACTATAAAAAATAATTCTAAACATTATTATGGAGATCTGGCTTTAAAAATAAAAAAAGATTATTCATGAGATCACGAGAAAAAATAAAGAAATAAGCTTGCAAAATCCAGATACACCACGTCTACGGGCCTATCTTTATCTAGATGGCAGCTCACCTCCTCATAGAAGGTTAATAGATTGGTTTGGCAAGAACGATTCTTCATGAATCCATGCTGATTACTGCTAATGATACCGTTCTCATTACTAAAATCTTGTATATAGTCCCTTATCAACCCCTCTAAGAGTTTACATACTATTGATGTTAGGCTAACTGGTCTGTAATTCCCAGGGATGTGTTTTGGGCCCTTTTTAAATATTGGTGCTACATTGGCTCAGCTGGTACCATTCCAGTCAATAGACTGTCAGTAAAAATTAGGAACAATGGTCTGGCAAATACTTGACTGAGTTCCCTAAGTACCCTCGGGTGCAAGCCATCTGGTCCCGGTGATTTATTAATGTTAAGTTTCCCAAGTCTAATTTTAATTCTGTCCTCTGTTAACCATGAATGTGCTTCCTGTGATGTGCCATGAGGATTGACACAGCAGTTTTGTTTACTGAAGACCCCCCGATTCCCTCGTGGAGACTGAGGAGAAGAATAAATTCAATACCTTTCCCCCCATCCTTTGTAACCAGATGTCCTTCCTCATTCGTTATGGGGCCAATAAGGTCTGTCCTCCCTTTTTTACTGTTTACATACTTAAAGAATTTCTTGGGATTTTTTTTTGCTATCCTCCACTATGTGTCTTTCATGTTCTATCTTAGCCGCCCTAATTGCATCCTTACATTTCTTGTTGCATTCTTCATAAAGTCTGAATGCTGATGATGATCCCTCAACCTTGCAAACCATCAGGGATTAGAGATGAGCCGAACACCCCCCGGTTCGGTTCGCACCAGAACCTGCGAACGGACCGAACGTTCACGCGAACTTTAGAACCCTATTAAATACAATGGGACTCGAATGTTCGAAATCAAAAGTGATAATTATCAAGGCTAATATGTAAGTTAAAAATTGATATATAAACCAATTCTTGAAATATGTGTACCTCACGTATACAACGTGGGTAATAATGGATTATAACACTCGTGTGAGGCCAATGGGCCGTGACTACAATGGATAAAATAAATGTGAACAAACAACCAAAAACATAAATATATACTAATCAGTAAGCATATAAATAGTAATGGTGATGAAGTGAAACATGGATGTATTAAAACATAATGGCAAGTGTATAAAGTCCAACTAAAAAGAACTAATATAATATATAATGGGGTCAGTGTAACTTCAAGCCAAAAGATTAAAGTCCACGGTAGCCCACACAGGACGACTATGCTTCCGATGGATGATATGAGATGTACAGCACCCAGGAATGTGACTTCCAACACCGAGGGAGGGGGGGAATAAATACTCTTACCCCTGCGTGTGGACTCACACGCCAGCAGCGGTGGGTCAATAAGGCATACAGGTGATCCACTCAGATACACGTGTGGACTGGAACTTCCTGTAGGGAATGGTATCTTCCACCGATGACCGATACGACATCCACGGGAGGTTGGAATTCCTCTGTCCTAGTATCCTCAAGATCCAGACAGCCAAAAAGCAATGTCGATCATGAAAAGGAATAAAAGATATCTCCTCATAGTATAGATCAGTCAGGTGGTGTGTAGTAAAAAAGCTAATTTATTCCAAAAACGAACACTTCAAACAAAAAAAAGGAGCAATAAAAAATACAGGCATCCTGAAGCTGCTAGTAAAAATAGTGATCACGAAAAATATCATTCATGTATGGCGTAGTAAAACTTAGAGCAGGTTCATGTACCAGTCCACACGTGTATCTGAGTGGATCATCTGTATGCCTTATTGACCCACCGCTGCTGCCGTGTGAGTCCACACGCAGGGGTAAGAGTATTTATTCCCCCCCCCTCCCTCAGTGTTGGAAGTCACATTCCTGGGTGCTGTACATCTCATATCATCCATCGGAAGCATAGTCGTCCTGTGTGGGCTACCGTGGACTTTCATCTTTTGGCTTGAAGTTACACTGACCCCATTATATATTATATTAGTTCTTTTTAGTTGGACTTTATACACTTGCCATTATGTTTTAATACATCCATGTTTCACTTCATCACCATTACTATTTATATGCTTACTGATTAGTATATATTTATGTTTTTGGTTGTTTGTTCACATTTATTTTATCCATTGTAGTCACGGCCCATTGGCCTCACACGAGTGTTATAATCCATTATTACCCACGTTGTATACGTGAGGTACACATATTTGAAGAATTGGTTTATATATCAATTTTTGACATACACTTTGTTTACGGCGCCGCATTTATTTATTTATTTTTTCCATGTTTACAATATGTCTGATTGTTAATGTTGGCAGCCTATTATACACTGTTTTCATTTTTTAGTAGCGCAACTTTTTTCACATTTACTTAATATGTAAGTTATTGTCCTAAAAATTAAAAAAAGGAAAGGCGTGGGGCCCCCAGGCCTTATATACTCTGAACAGCAGTATACAGGTGGTGCAAACAAGACAGGGACTGTAGGTTTGTTGTTACGTAGAATCTGTTTGTAATTTTGAACTCCCTGCCTGTGGTATTAGTATGAGAACACCAGCAATTGTATTCAGGTAAGCTTTTGGTGCACACTGTGCAAAGGACACTAAAGCAAAATACTGCAGCTTCCTGCCTGTATTTGTATCAGAACACCAGCAATTGTATTCTGGTAAGCTTTTGGTGCACGCTGTGCAAAGGACACTAAAGCAAAATACTGCAGCTCCCTGCCTGTATTTGTATCAGAACACCAGCAATTGTATTCAGGTAAGCTTTTGGTGCACACTTTGCAAAGGACACAGTGCACTAAGTGAAACACTGCAGCTAGCTCAATCACCTGTCTGCCTGTCAGTATAGAGAATAACAGGAACGGATCTAGCTAAACTGAATACAGTGTGTAAATATATATACAACACCTAGGATGCATATATATCCTCTACACACTGTAACTGCAGCTAACTGACTCGCCTGCCTGCTCTATCTAACTCAAATCAAATTACACTGTCTCTCTCTCTGTCTCTTTCTTTTAACCAACGCCAACACACTACACAAGGCCGCCAAGCCGGCGGTCTTATATAGTGTGGGGCGTGTACCTACTCCTCTGAGCCATGATTGGCCAAAGCCACCCTGGCTTTGGCCAATTACGGCTCTCTGTACCTATGGCGCTGCGTTTGGCCAAGCATGCGGGTCATAGTGCATGCTTGGCCAATCATCAGCCAGCAATGCACTGCGATGCCGCAGTGAATTATGGGCCATGACGCGCCACTCGAATTTGGCGCAAACAGCCGATAATGTTCGAAATTTTACGAACGGTCAAACAGCCAATGCTCATCCCTATCAGGGATATGTACAAACGGCAAAGAGAGCAATATAGCGTAATTCCGTTTGTTTATTGCATAAAACTAAAAATGTGGGTGGATGAACCTTATGTAGATCAGTTTTTTTATCAACCTTGTCAACTATCTAACTATGATTTGCTTTGGAGTAAATAACTAGTGTTGCGCAATTACTTTAAGAGGAATTATAAAGTTTTTCACAGAAGATTCACACTATATTCACTCAAGTTTTAAAAATTTTCCTATTTAATGTTTGAATGCTGGCTTAAATTTGTGTTAATCATGTGTGAAAATTTTATGTACAGACCCCCAAATTATGTTTTGCCAGTACATAATATTTTTAGTTTTTCTCTCTATTTCTTCCATAATAAAATCTATAGATAAATAAAAGTTACTGAATCATATTAAAAAAGACCTTTGTTTCCAAAAAAATGCTAAATGTATTTGGACGGACTGAAAAGGAAAATGTTATTTCTAGCAAACCTAATGGATATCTAAAATGAAAAATGACTGAACAGAAAGGGAGACTAAGGGCCCTTTCACACGATCCGTGTCCGTGTGCGGGCTCCGCTTTGCTCAGCGGGGATCGCTCCGTCGATCCCCGCTGAGCAGGCAGATGACAGGTCTGTCTCCGCACACTGTGCAGGGACTGACCTGTCAGAGCGCCGCTCTCCCCTATGGGGGATCGGATGACGACGGACCGTAGAGCCCGTTGTCATCCGATCCGATCCGCAGACGGATGGAAAAATAGGGTTTTCCTCCATCACACTTTGGCAGATCGGAGCGGGTCGGATGTCAGCGGACATGTCATCACTGACATCCGTGGCTCCATAGGGGTACATGGAGCATCCGTTCAGGTTCGCCTAAAAAACTGACAGGCGGACCTGAACGGTCCGCCCGTGTGAAAGAGCCCTAAGCCTAGCCAAGGTTGCAGTTGAATCCAATTAAAAATATTTTTTTTTTCTACTGATGACATGGGTGTCAGGTGTGCTAAAAGCATACACCAAAGTATTTGCCTAACAGATAGAACCCCTTTTACAGGGAGATCCAAATGGACACCGCCCAGTGATGTGTCCCTAATATTGCTGTTCAGAGAGATTGACTGAAATTCTCCCTTGAAAAAAATATGTTTTCTTGCTCTTCTGTAAACTTTATGGGCCACATTTTATCTGTAGAAGGGATAAAACTGGTCCTGCTAAGGTGGAGGCTGTGGTGACCTGGTGTCATCCTCCAAATTAGACAGACCTAAGGATCTGCTTGAGCTTTGTGGCTACTATCATTGCTTCATTTAAGGCTATTCCAAGATTGCACAACCTCTAAATGACTTGCTAAAAGAAACCCCTGTCACTGACCAAACCAACAAAACTTTTAACGAGAAGTGGACTTTTGCTTGTGAGGGAGCTTTTTCTACAATTTAACTAAAGCCTGTGTTGACATATGCAGACCAAAAAAAAAACTTTACATTCTACATGCGGATGTCTGTTATGGTGTTTAAGGATCACTGAGCATCTGGGCCCATTCTGTAAACAAACTGGAATTTCTTGCCCTGAAGAATGGTTTTGTTTTGTTAACAAGCTGCCCAATTATTTGCTCAGTTTGAATGAGGACTGACAACAACCTTCTTACGTACATTTTGACTACAGTCAAGCTGCCACTAGTCATAGGTGGTTGTGTTTTATCGAATTACCAAATAACCCTCAAGTACATGCCAGAACCAAAACTATTGGGGTTAATTCTCTCTCCAGGCACCCAGCCCAAACATATACTTCTGCCCCAGCCCCCCACTTCTGATGGAGTGGAAAATCAAAGTCAAAATAGTTTTAAGATGCTGCAAAAAAAAAAAGCGGCCAACAAAAGACACTTTGATGCCAAAGTTCATTACAAAGACTTGCAACCTGGTGATTTAGTGCCAGTTCACACAGGGGCGGCTTCATGGTCTTCTCATGGAGAGACCATGAGAAAAAGCAGCCATGAGGGCCCCATTGTTCCAAGCAACCTCTGCTGCCAGAGTATGGAATTTAATGGCCTAATCGGCAACAGTTCTCATAATATGTTTGATGGGCATGAGGCTCTTGGCAGCAGAAGTGGAATGAGCAGGAACGTCAAATACCCTTTTAAAGTCGTTGTAAACCCACTTATGCAACTTGCACCTACAGGTAAGCCTAGATTAAGGTTTACCTGTAGGTGTTTACACAGTTTAGGAGATATTTTCCCAAAAATAATGCACCGCATGCGCGCCATAGACAACGGCGCTGCTGCACTGTCAAGGCCGGTTTTATCAATGGATAATGCCGGCTTTGACGGCTCCTGCACACATGCGCAGTGACATCATCGCTGCTCCGACCAATCAGAGCGCCGATACCCAGAAGTAACCTTCTGGAGCGATGTCTGCGGCCAGGGGGGGAGACGAGGACGGCTTTGGGGGCTTCGAACTAAGGTAAGTAATGCATAATGAGCTAGTATGCTAGTCATACGAGCTCATTATGCCTTTCTCTTGCAGGTTATTCTTTCTTTTTTTTTTTTTTATATAATTGGGTTTACAACCACTTTAAAGGACGCAATAAACTCAGGTTAACTCAGGACAATGTATATTTACATCCCCCATAGAGGGTTTGCCCAGGCCAAGGCTCTATCAGAAAGCAAAGAAATAATAAAGCCTACTTTGCTTCTCTCCGCGGGGAATGCCTGGGGCAGCATCTCAAAGTATATCCCAACCTGGTTTAGAAACCCTCTGCACTGAACTGGATTGTCCCCAAATTGCTGGGTAAATGGAGTGGAACCAGGCATACCTATTACAGAGGTAATATTCGAGGCGGGCGCCTGCACAGAGACTGGAGCAGTAGCAGGGATGGCCTGCAACACAGGTTGTACCAGAACAGCCACAGTGGAAGGATCCAGGTGAGCAGTGTGAATCAGGAGTGTCTGTAATGCTGTGGCAAACTGATACATGCGGTGGTCCTGCTCATTAAATCTGGAAAAATATTTCCACTAGGTGGATTGCCTGCATCTTCTGAATTCATGGCCTTCGCCTACTGTCAGGAACCACGAATCAGACAGAAATGCAGTAAAAATCACACCTTTTAATATAATGGTAAAAATGGTACAGATCAGTAAACGTGGTCAAAACAGAACCCAGAGATCGGTAACCAAAAGCGGGTAGTCAGACAGGCCAGAAATCAGGAAACCAGAGATCAGCATAGTCGGAGGCAGAAGAACAGGATCAGGAACCAGAAGGGATGTCAGCCAGGCAAAGTCTTTCACAGGAACACAGCAGAGAATCTCCAGATATATATAAAAGAACAAATGGTGTGGGGTAACCCCTACAAACCCATACCAGACCTGATTTTAACCACTTCCGGACCGCCTTCCGAACATTTACTGTGGCAAGGCAGCCTGGCTGCTCGAAACGACGTAACTGTATGTCGCTTTGTGCAGTAGCCTCTGGGGGCACGCATGCGCTGATTGGACAGAGGGGGAGCCAATCGGCGGGTCCGGCCACCCACAATAATTCCCCAGAGAGGCAGAACAGCGATCTGCCTATGTAAACAAGGCTGGTTGCCGTTCCCTCAGTCAGAGCAACCCCCACACAGTTAGTAAACACCCCCTAGGTACACACCTAACCCTTTGATTGCGCCTAGTGTTAACTCCTTTCCTGCCAGTGTCATAAGTACAGTAGCAGGGCATATTTTTAGCAGTGATCACTGTATTAGTGTCACTGGTCCCAAAAAAAAGTGTCAAAAGTGTCAGTTAGGTGTCCCGCAGTCCCACTAAAAATTGCTGATCGCCGCCATTTCTAGTAAAGAAAAAAATTCCATAAAAACATCCCATCGTTTGTAGATGCTATAACTTTTGCGCAAACCAATCAATATACACTTATTGGGATTTTCTAAATATGTAGTAGGATACATATTGGCCTAAATTGATGAAGAAATTTGATTTTTTTCTATATTTTTATTGGATATGTATTAAAGCAGAAAGTAAAAAAATATATATATTTTTTTTTAATTGTCGTTTTTTTTTTTTTGTTGTTGTTTATAGCGCAAAGAATAAAAACCACAGAGGTGGTTTCACCAAAAGAAAGCTCTATTTTTGGGGAAAAAAAGGACATCAATTTTAATTGAATGGATGAGCTTCGAGTTCGAGTCGAACTCATGTTAGACTCGAACATTGCCTGTTCGCCCGTTCGCCGAACAACGAACAATTTGGGGTGTTCGCGGCAAATTCGAAAAGTCTATGGGAGAAATCTAAAGTGCTAATTATAAAGGCTTATATGCAAGTTATTGTCCTAAAAAGTGTTTGGGGACCTGGGTCCTGCCCCAGGGGACATGTATCAATGCAAAAAAAAGTTTTAAAAACTGCCATTTTTTAGGAGCAGTGATTTTAATAATGCTTAAAATGAAAAAATAAAAGTGAAATATTCCTTTAAATTTCGTACCTGGGGGTGTGTATAATATGCATGTAAAGTGGCGCATGTTTCCCGTGCTTAGAACTGTCCCTGCATAAAGTGTCATTTTTGAAGGAAAAAAAGTCATTTAAAACTCACTCGCGGCTATAATGAATTGTCGGCTTTTATCAATACATAGAAAAGTCATTGATAAAAAAAAAAAAAAAAGCGTGGGGGTTCCCCCAAATTCAATTACCAGGCCCTATAGGTCTGGAATGGATATTAAGGGGAAACCCGCCGCAAATTTTTAAAAAAATGGCGTGGGGTTCCCCCTAAATATCCATACCAGGCCCTTGAGATCTGGCATGGATTTTAAGGGGAACTCCACCCCAAATTTAAAAAAAACTTCCTTCACTGTGTAAATTTTAATTACACAGTGAAGGAAGTTCCCCGCTCAGGCCAATGACGTAGGCGGGGTCGGACATACCGAGGGGGCGGACCTGATGGGGAAATTCGTTCGCTGTGTAATACATGAATAGACCCGCCCCTTCTCGCGTTCCGCATCTGGTCCGCTGAGCGGACCTGATGGGGAACTTTAGAAGGGGCGGGTCTATACATTTAAAACACAGCGGAGGAAGTTCCCCATCAGGTCCGCACAGGCACAACCAATGACGGACAGCGCTGGACATCGGGATCGCCACGGGACACTGGATTTCATCGCTGGAATATTTTTTTTTTTATTATTTTTTTTTTTAATGAAGGACTTTTCCAAGGTGTGTGTGTTTTTATTTACATTTTTTGACACTTTCTTCGTGAAATGGTAGGGGTACAATGTAGCCCTTACCAATTCACATAGGGGGGCCGGGATCTGGGGGTCCCCTTTGTTAAAGGGGTCTTCCAGATTCTGATAAGCCCCCCGCCCGCAGACCCCCACAACCACCGGGCAAGGGTTGTGGGGATGAGGCCCTTGTCCCCATCAACATGGGGACATCCTCCCCATGTTGAGGGCATGTGGCCTGGTACGGTTCAGGAGGGAGGGGGGGGCGCTCTCTAGTCCCCCCCCTCTTCCCCTGTGGCCGGCCAGGTTGCGTGCTCGGATAAGGGTCTGGTATGGATTTTTGGGGGGACTCCACGCCATTTTTTTTTTATTTGGGGTGAAGTTCCCCTTAAAATCCATGCCAGATCTCAAGGGCCTGGTATGGATATTTAGGGGGAACCCCACGCCATTTTTTTTTTTTTTTTATATTCTTTATTTATATTTCAAAAAGGGGGATACATCCAATACATTATTTATACATTTTCCATTGCATTTCTATTCATAATATATTTCTCATCCCAATCCGTTACTTAAATCTTATTTATTTAAACATCAGTCTCGCCTCAAAACCTCAGTGTCAATGGGTTCCCTACCCTTATGTCCTTTATATGTCTCTCCTTAAAGGGAGAAACACACCAAGTCCCTTTCTCTATTTAGTTATCTTTGAATTTCACAACTTTACTTATTCTCCCTTGCGTTTTTATCTATTCCCACCCTACCTCCCTCCCAAAGCAAACCTAAACCAAAAAAAAAAAAAAAGGGGGACAAACGAAAAAAAAATTCTCCCTCCCCTCCCCCCTCCATCCCCCTCCCCCATTAAGTAAACCGCGACTTCTTAAATACTTCTCTGACCGGGCGGACTCACTTCCCCATTAATCTTTTCCCTTCTTCTGTCTGCATAAATTTATTCCATGATGACCAAATCTTAATATGTTGCTCTTTCCTGTCTTGGGCCGAAAACACCAACTCCTCTATGGCACCCACTTTCCCGACCCTATTGAGCGAATCTGCAATTGTTGGAGGGCTGGAGCTTTTTCAGCCTCTCGCAATGCATGCCTTGGCCTCATTGACCAGGTGACATAATACTGAGTTTTTGTAAGTCTGTGTGGGTATTTGCGTTTCGTGCAATAGGAAGAAGCCTGCGTCGTCCGGCACAGGATAAGACTCAATTTTTTGGGCAATCCTTCGTACCTCTATCCAATATTGTCTAATTCGAGGGCATGTCCAATATATATGGAACAAAGTTCCCCGCTCCCCATTACATCGCCAACACTGATCTGAGGCATCAGGATAGAACCTACCCAGTTTTGAGGGCGTATAGTACCACCTCGTCAGTAATTTGTAATTTGATTCTTGCATTTTAGTACCTACTGATGAGTGTAACGCAAGATATATTATCTTCTGATATTGAGCTGGTGTAAAAGTCCTACCAAGTTCCCTTTCCCACTTTCTAATTGCTGGCATTTCATAGTTCTCTGGTGGGGTCATTAGCATCATATATATCTTTGATATTATTCGGTTGATGGGTTCCTTCTCCTCACAGTATACTTTAAACCTAGTTAGCTCCCCTTTAAAGTTACTCATTGGGCCTAGTGTCTCCAAATAATGTCGAAGTTGTATTGCCTGCCAATACTCTACTTCGAATTGGCCTCCTGATTTAGTCAATTCCACTATTGTGGGCCATATTTCTGATTGCATAAAGTGCGATACCTGCGTGTATCCCTTCTCTCGAAGTCTCCGAAATGCCCTTATCTCCATCCCCGGCTCGAAACTTGGGTTTCCCAGTATTGGGTAAAGTGGAGAATATCTTGATGAGTATTTAGGGTTTAGACATGTTTTGGCCCCTATTGACAGTGTTGGCCCTATCAAAGGATGTTTTTTGATTGCGTCTGGTAGTTTTGTATAGCACCAAGGTGCTCTACCCAGTGGTATCTGACTAATCTCTTGCTCCATTTTTATCCATAATTTAAGTTCTTTATGTATGCACCAGTCTATGACCCTTCCCAAATGAACTGCTTGGTGATATTTAGATACATCTGGGACTGCTAAGCCCCCATAGCATTTGGGGAGGGTCATTTGACTTCTGCTAATCCGTGGTCGCCTGTTGGCCCATATGAACTTAGTAAAGAGTGCATTTATTTGCTGAAAGTAGGCCTTATCAATTCTAATTGGTACAGCTTGAAATAAGTACAAAAATTTGGGCAGAATATTCATTTTAATAGCGTTACATCGGCCAAACCATGAGTGGAATCCCTGTTGCCATTTATCCAGTAGGGATCTAACTACGTTATATAGTGGGGGGAAATTTACAGCGAAAACCTTCTCTAATCTTGATGGTATATTTATCCCTAAGTATTTTAGTGAGGACCCTACCCATTTAAAATTAAAATTTGGTTGTATATTTTGCTGGACTTCTATGGGAAGGGCTACCCCCATTGCTTCCGATTTTGCGTAATTAATTTTTAAATTTGCTAATGTCCCATATCCTTCTATTTCCTTCATCAAATTTGGCAGTGAAACATGGGGTCGTGATAGGGAGAACATCAAATCATCTGCATAAGCAGAGATTTTATATTCTTGATCACCTATTTGCAGTCCCTGAATATCTGGGTTTTGCCGAATCCTATTTCGTAGGGGTTCTAGAGAGAGAGAAAACAGCATCGGAGAGAGTGGGCATCCTTGACGCGTACCATTTGAGATTTTAAATGTCTCAGAGTAGACTCCGTTCACTTTTACTGAGGCTTGGGGTGTAGCATAGACCCCCGCTATCCAACTCCGTATATGTTCTCCCAGTCCCATTTGCCTCAATACTTCAAACATAAATCGCCAGCTGACCCTATCAAATGCTTTCTCAGCGTCGGTACTCAAAAAAATACTGGGCATTTTTGAAACATTAGCATAATGTACCAGGTTGAGGACCTTTACGGTATTATCCCTGGCCTCGCGGGTTGGGATAAACCCAACCTGGTCTTGGTGTACCAACTGATTCAAAAACGGCTGGAGACGGGAGGCAAGTAGTTTAGTGAAAAGTTTTAAATCTGTATTTAACAGTGAGATTGGGCGATAGCTCCCGCACTCCGCCGGGTCCTTCCCTTCTTTCGGGATAACCGAAATATGTGCCATAAGGGCATCCGGCGGTAGTGTGGGAGCCCGGCCGATCTCACTGAATGCCTTTGTCATATGGACCCCTAATATTGGGAGAAAATATTTGTAGTATTGGATAGTGAAGCCATCCGGGCCCGGCGCCTTCCCTCGTTTAACTGTCTTTATCACTGTCTCCATTTCCCCCACTGAAATAGGTATCTCCAGTTTATTACAGTCTTCTAAGGCCAACCTAGGCAGGTTTGCTGAGAGGAGGTATTCTTCCATCGTGGCCTGAGGCACCTGGGTTGGGGTTAAATTATAGAGGGATGAGTAGTATTCTCTGAATCTCTGCGCAATCTTTTTAGGGAGTGAAATTAGCTGCCCATTTTTTCCCTTTATATGGGGTACATATACTGTCTTCCCTTTCTCTCTAAGTTTCCCCGCTAATATTTTACTACATTTTTCCCCAAGTTCATAGGTTACTTTTCTCCCTACTTGTATTGCCGCTTCTGCTTTATATCTGAGTAAGTCTGTCAGTTGTCTCCTCAGGTGTGCCAGTTCTGTCCCCACTAGCGGTATCTGTACTTTCTTATGTTGTACCTCTAATGCTTGGATTTCTTTTAGCAGGTTGACTATCTGTCTTTCTCGTGCTCTTTTTAATCGGGAACTTATGCGCTTCCCATATCATTCCCGGGTCACTCCCCGGGGTGTCGTTCGTCCGGAAGTATGCCTCCATTTCTTTTGCTACATCTTCCCGAACTTCGGGGATCTGCAGCAAACTCTCATTCAGACGCCAACGCCACTCCGGAGCCATAGATGAGTCGGACAACGCAATGTGTAGCGTCACTGGTGCGTGGTCTGACCATGTTATATTCCCAATTTTTACTTCCTTCACCGCCGTCAGCAGATAATGTGGTACCAGGAAGAGGTCTATACGAGAATACAGTTGGTGTGGGTTGGAGAAGAATGTATAATCTCTTTCCCCGATATGTAGTAATCTCCACACATCTACCATCTGCAATTCCCGCAACTTCTGCAAGATATTCCTCCTGGTCCTCCCTGATATGGAGGATACCCCCGTTGATGTATCAACCTTAGGTTCCAATGTTGTATTAAGGTCTCCCCCTACTATCAGCTTCCCTTCTGCAAACCCTACCAGCTTATCTAAGGTTTTACTCAAAAAGGCGTCTTGATGTGTATTTGGTGTGTAAACGGTCGCCAATGTCACCTTTGTACTTCCAATCTGTCCTTTTAAAAAAATAAAACGGCCCTCTACATCTACTCGTTTATCCAACAGGGACCAAGGTATCCTATTAGAGATTAAAATTGACACCCCTTTTGACTTTGATGTCTGACTACATGCGTGGTATGTACATGGGTAGAACCTATTTTGTAGGTATGGGAGTCCGCCCATCTTAAAGTGTGTTTCCTGCACAAATACTACGTCTGAGCGGGTTCGTTATAACTCGCTCAGGAGCATTCTCCTTTTTTGTGGGACATTAAGTCCTTTAGCATTAATGGTGGTTATCTTTATTTCCTCCATCCCTAAAGATTCAGAGGATGGAGTGTGGGAGAGAGGGGAGAGAGAAAGAGGGAAAAAAGAAAAAAAAAACTTAAAACCAAACCCTCCCTATTCAACTTCCCACCCTTAAATATTCAACTAACCCCTCCCCCCTTACCCCCGCCCCCAAGGGAGGCACCCACTTCTGGACCTTTAACCTTACGGTTCAGGTGGGTGCACGCCTAATTGGGGTGTTGGGTTGGCACGGCAGAGGTGCACCCCCCTCTCTCCACCCCGGACACCCCTTTCATCTACCTCTCTCCAGCTCCTCTCTCCACTTTTTCTCCCTTTTCCGCTCTCTTTTCTCCTCTTTTCTCCTCCCCTCACCTTCTCTTACTTTATAGAGCCTTAAATCCGAGGGGGCCTCCATCCTTTAATTTTACCCTACATTATCCAATTTTTTACCCCCTTATCATCCTAGTAAATAAACAAATAATATTTATCATTTATGTAGCTTTTGCATTTGTGTTTGTTTGTAGTTGTTTACATATAGTACATATAATACCTTCTTACTTTGGAGATTTTAGTATAACTGAATTTAAGTAACGTATACCAGGGCCATTTTCCCTCCTTTCTCACCTTTCTTCCCATTCCCTCTGTACTATTTCCCTTTGCTTCTTTAACCCTGATCCCTCTATTTTTTTAAAATTTTCGGCAGGGTTCCCCTTAATATCCATTCCAGACCTAAAGGGCCTGGTAATTGAATTTGGGGGAACCCCCATGCTTTTTTTTTTTTTTTTTATCAATGACTTTTCTATGTATTGATAAAAGCCGACAATTCATTAATAGCCACGAGTGAGTTTTAAATGACTTTTTTTCCTTCAAAAATGACACTTTGTGCAGGGACAGTTCTAAGCATGGGAAACATGCGTACTTTACATGCATATCATACACACCCCCAGGTACGAAATTTAAAGGAATATTTCACTTTTATTTTTTCATTTTAACCACTTAAGCCCCGGACCATTTGGTAGCTAAAGGACCAGAGCTGTTTTCAGAATTTTGCACTGCGCTGCTTTAACTGTAAGGCTCCATGTACACAGAAGCTCAAAAACGGTCGTTTTTAAAGCAGCAGAAAAAGCTAGCTTTTATCAGCGTTTTTTTAATAGCTTTTATTACCGTTTTTCAGTGTAGCGTTTTTTCGTTTAAAAAATAAATAAAAAGTTCAATAGACCAAAAAACGCTAAAAAACGCTCGCGGCCAGTGTTTATGAGCGTTTATGAGCGTTTATGAGCGTTTTTCGGCGTTTTGTTTTTTTTTGCCGAAAAACGGCACTTTGAACGCAAATTTCTTGCGTTCAGAAAAAAGCCCATTAACTCCACTGCTCATTAAAGCTAAAAAACGTTATGTGTACATGAACACATAGGCTAACATAGAGTGCAGTTAATGGGCTTTTTAAAAAAACGCCAAAACGCCAATAAACTGCAGTTTATCAGCTTCTGTGTACATGGAGCCTAAATTGTGCGGACATGCAATGTTGTACCCAAACGAAATTTGCGTCTTTTTCTTCCCACAAATAGAGCTTTCTTTTAATGGTATTTGATTGCCTCTGCGATTTTTATTTTTTGCGATATAAATGGAAAAAGACCGAAAATTTTGAAAAAAAATGATATTTTCTAATTTTTGTTATAAGAAAAATCGAATAAACTCAATTTTAGTCATACATTTAGGCCAAAATGTATTCAGCCACATGTCTTTAGTAAAAAAAAATTCAATAAGCGTATATTTATTGGTTTGCGCAAAAGTTATAGCGTCTACAAACTAGGGTACATTTTCTGGAATTTACACAGCTTTTAATTTATGACTGCCTATCTCATTTCTTGAGGTGCTAAAATAGCAGGGCAGTACAAACCCCCCCCCCAAATGACCCCATTTTGGAAAGTAGACATCCCATGGAAATTGCTGAGAGGCATGTTGAGCCCATTGAATTTTTTTTTTTTTTTGTCTCAAGTGATTGAATAATCACAAAAAAAAAAAATATTAGAAAAAGTTGTCACTAAATGATATATTTCTCACACATGCCATGGTTATATGTGGAATTGCACCCCAAAATAAATTTTGCTGCTTCTCCTGAGTACGGGGATACCACATGTGTGGGACTTTTTGGGAGCCTAGCCGTGTACGGGCCCCCGAAAACCAAGCACCGCCTTCAGGATTTCTAAGGGCGCAAATTTTTGATTTCACTCCTCACTACCTATCACAGTTTCGAAGGCCATAAAATGCCAAAATAGCACAAAACACCCCCAAATGACCCCATTTTAGAAAGTAGACACCCCAAGGAAATTGCTGAGAGGCCTGTTGAGCCCATTGAATATTTTTTTTTGTCCCAAGTGATTGAATAATGACAAAAAAAAAAAAAAGACAAAAAGTTGTCACTAAATGATATATTGCTCACACATGCCATGGTTATATATGGAATTCCACCCCAAAATACATTTTGCTGCTTCTCCTGAGTACGGGGATACCACATGTGTGGGACTTTTTAGGAGCCTAGCCGCGTACGGGACCCCGAAAACCAAGCACCGCCTTCAGGATTTCTAGGCACAAATTTTTGATTTCACTCCTCACTACCTATCACAGTTTCGAAGGCCATAAAATGCCAAAATAGCACAAAACCCCCCAAATGACCCCATTTTGGAAAGTAGACACCCCAAGCTATTTGCTGAGAGGCATGGTGAGTATTTTACAGCTCTCATTTGTTTTTGAAAATGAAGAAAAATAAAAAAGTTTTTTTTTTTTTTTTTTTCAATTTTCAAAACTTTGTGACAAAAAGTGAGATCTGCAAAATACTCACCATACCTCTCAGCAAATAGCTTTGGGTGTCTACTTTCCAAAATGGGGTCATTTGGGGGGGTTTTGTGTCATCTGGGCATTCCATGGCCTCCGAAACTGTGATAGGCAGTGAGAAGTGAAATCAAAAATTTACACCCTTAGAAAGCCTGAAGGCGGTGCTTGGTTTTGGGGTCCCGTACCCAGCTAGGCTCCCAAAAAGTCTCACACATGTGGTATTCTTGTACTCAGGAGAAGCAACAGAATGTATTTTGGGGTGTAATTCCACATATGCCCATGGCATGTTTGAGCAATATATCATTTAGTGACAACTTTGTGCAAAAAAAAAAAAAAAAAAATTTCCGCAACTTGAGTCAACATATAAAATATTCCATGGACTCGACATGCCTCTCAGTATATAGCTTGGGGTGTCTACTTTCCAAAATGGGGTCATTTGGGGGGGTTTTGAACTGTTCTGGCATTTTATACACAACATTAGGAAGCTTACATCCACTCTTCTAACCACTTGAAGACAAAGCCCTTTTTGACACTTTTTGTTTACATGAAAACATTTTTTTTTTTTTGCAAGAAAATTATGTTGAACCCCCAAACATTATATATATTTTTAAAGCAAAGGCCCTATAGATTAAAATGGTGGGTGTTGCATTTTTTTTTTCTACACAGTATTTGCGCAGCGATTTTTCAAACGCATTTTTTGGGGAAAAAATACACTTTTTTTCATTTTAATGCACTAAAACACACTATATTGCCCAAATGTTTGATGAAATAAAAAAGATGATCTTAGGCCGAGTACATAGATACCAAACACGACATGCTTTAAAATTTCGCACAAACGCGCATTGGCGACAAACTACATACATTTTTAAAAGCCTTTAAAAGCCTTTACAGGTTACGCCGTTAGATTTACAGAGGAGGTCTACTGCTAAAATTACTGCCCTCGATCTGACCTTTGCGGTGATACCTCACATGCATGGTGTAATTGCTGTTTACATATGACGCCAGACCGACGCTTGCGTTCGCCATTGGGCAAGAGCAGGGCAGGACAGGGGTGCTTTTTTTTTTTTTTTTTATTATTAATTTTGCTTTTTTATTTTATTTTTAAACTGTTGCTTCCATATTTTTTTTTTATCATTTTTATTTAAAGGTACTCTTTTTTTGAAAAAACTGGGGTCTATTGGACCCTAGATCTTTCCTCTGCCCTCAAAGCATCTGACCACACCAAGATCGGTGTGATAAAATGCTTTCCCAATTTCGCAATGGCGCTTTTTATATCCGGGGGGGGGACATTCCCTTCCACTGCTTGTAAAAACAGTCCAGAGGCTAATTAGCCACTAGGATTGCTTTTACATGAAAGCCGGCCGCTGGCTGAAAAGAATGATACCAAGATGATACCTAAACCCACAGGCATCATTCTGGTATAACCATTCAAAGTCCAGCAACATAGCAGTACGTTGCTGGTCCTTGTTGGACATGTATTGTAATCTTTTTTTTCATGCAGCCTTTTGGCTGAACGAAAAAAAAAGATTGATCGGTGGGTATGCCCACCATTAGAATACCGCCCTTCATCCACTCACTTCTAATGATGGGCATACATGCACCATTTATATATGCCGAAGCATGGGGGCATCTAACCGCAAAAGTTATGCCGCGTACACATGGTCAGACTTTTCCACGGGCAAGCCTCCGTCGGAATATCGACCGTATGTACGCAGCATTAGGAGCAAAATCGCTCCTCCGCTCCTCCGCCCCTGCTGCCCCAATGCTTCGGCATATATATGCTTTTTTTTTTAACTGTGGTGGTGAAATCACCTCCTACAGCCCTGGAGTCGCAGGGATCAGGCCTGTTTCTGCGAACGCTGCAGTTATGTGTGTTGTGTTTTGCAAGTGACAGTGATCGATCGATACTGCACTTGGGTGGCCTGGGCTGGACGGAGGGGCAAAACGCAGTGCTAGCAGGTATCTGGGCTGATCCCGCTAACACTGCGTTTTTGGGAACCCTAAACTGCTGGGGACGCTAGTATAGCTCTGATCAGATCAGATATTGATCTGTTTAGATACTATACCACTAAGGGAGGTGTATGCTTCACGCGTGGGTGTTAGCGCTACTGGCACTAACCTGACGCTGCCTGGGGTGTGACGCAGACCCTCTCTGATGCTAAAACCTAATTGATATGACCCGCCGGGCGATCAGGGGGTTAAACCTTTATTGGGTTATATACGGCGGGTGCCCTGACACTATAAAAAGCAAACTAAGCAGCGTCACCCGTAACACTTATATGGTGATCACTGGTGAAAGGGTTAACTAGGGGCAATTAGGGGGTTAAAACCTTTATTAGGTAATATATGGGGGTACCTGACGCTATATAAAAACCTGACGGCGAACCTAAAAAAAATTACTGGCTACCTATCGGCATCACCGGCACTAAGACAGCGATCAGAAAAACGATCGCTTAGCGACAGTGGTGATAGGGGGTGATAGGGTTACCTGGGGGGCGATCAAGGGGGTTAAACCTTTATTAGATAATATATGGGGGTACCTGACGCTATAAAAACCTGCGGCGAACCTAAAAAAAATTACTGGCTACCGATCGGCATCACCGACACTAAGACAGCGATCAGAAAAACGATCGCTTTGCGACAGTGGTGATAGGGGGTGAAAGGGTTACCTGGGGGGCGATCAAGGGGGTTAAACCTTTATTAGATAATATATGGGGGTACCTGACGCTATAAAAACCTGCGGCGAACCTAAAAAAAATTACTGGCTACTGATCGGCATCACCGACACTAAGACAGCGATCAGAAAAACTATTGCTTAGCGACAGTGGTGATAGGGGGTGAAAGGGTTACCTGGGGGGCAATCAAGGGGGTTAAACCTTTATTAGGTAATATATGGGGGTACCCGACGCTATAAAAACCTGCGGCGAACCTAAAAAAAATTACTGGCTACCGATCGGCATCACCGACGCTAAGACAGCGATCAGAAAAACGATCGCTTAGCGACAGTGGTGATAGGGGGTGTAAGGGTTACCTGGGGGACGATCAAGGGGGTTAAACCTTTATTAGGTAATATATGGGGGTACCTGACGCTATAAAAACCTGCGGCGAACCTAAAAAAAATAACTGGCTACCGATCGGCATCACCGACGCTAAGACAGCGATCAGAAAAATGATCACTTAGCGACAGTGGTGAATAGGGGGTGAAAGGGTTATCTGGGGGGTGATCAAGGGGGTTAAACCTTTATTAGGTAATATATTGGGTTACCCAACGCTATAAAAACCTGTGGCGAACCTAAAAAAAAATAACTGGCTACCGATCGGCATCACCGACGCTAAGACAGCTATCAGAAAAATTATCGCTTAGCGACAGTGGTGATAGGGGGTGAAAGGGTTATCTGGGGGGCGATCAGAGGGTTAAACCTTTATTAGGGGGGGTTAGGGGGCTACACTGGACCTAAAACTAACAGCCATGGCACTTTTACAGTCACAAATGTCACTGATTGCAGTGATCAGTAAATAAATGGTCACTGCAATCAGTGACACTGTGACTGGGGGGGGATCTGGGGGGTGATCTGGGGTGTCTGGGGGGGCCTGGGGGGGTGATTTATGTGCTTATGTGTTCTGGTGTCAGTGTATTGTTTTGTGCACTAACCTGGCATCTTCTCTTGTGCTTGGTATATGTAAACGCCGCAGGAGAGATGACATCACTTCCTCTGCCTGTGTAAACATTACACAGGCAGGGAAGCTTTCTCATTCGACGGGAGCGATCGCGAGGGGGTGGCCGGAATCAAAACGGCCGTCCCCTCATCTTGGATCGCTCCCGAACACTTAACCACCGCTCACTGTAAAGAAGGGGGGTCCGATCGGACCCCCCAACTATACAAAGGCGATCACGTAGATATACGTGATTCTGCCTGTCGGTGCCATTCTGCCGACGTATTTTTACAGTGGGCGGTCGTTAAGTAGTTAAGCATTATTAAAATCACCGCTCCCGTAAAAACGTCTATTTTTAAAACCTTTTTTTGCATTGATACATGTCCCCTGGGGCAGGACCCGGGTCCCCAAACACTTTTTAGGACAATAAATTGCATATTAGCCTTTATAATTAGCACTTTAGATTTCGAACGTTCGAGTCCATTGTATTTAATAGGGTTCTAAAGTTCACACGAACATTCTGTCTGTTCACAGGTTCTGGTGCGAACTGAACAGGGGGGTGTTCGGCTCATCCCTGTTTAATTGGATACAGCGTCGCATAACCGCATTGTCAGTTACCACTTAACGACCGCTCACTGTATATATACTTCGGCAAAATGGCACGGACAGGCACAATCACGTACCTGTACGTGACTGCCTTCGTATGGGTGGGGGGTCTGATCGGACCCCCCTCCAGTACAGTGAGCGGTTGGTATCGCTCCGGGAGCGATCGGTGATGAGGGGGCGGCCATTGGTTTCTGGCCACCCCCTCACGATCGCTCCCGGCGAATGAAATGCTTAATCTGTAATGTAAACACAGGCAGAGGAAGTGATGTCATCCCCTGTCCATGTCATATACCGAGCGCCGTAGAGAGAAGATGTCAGGTTAGTGCACAAACACTACACTAACACATAGGCACTCATAGGAACACGATCGCCCCCCCCCCCCAGTCATCCCCAGATCACCCCCCAGTCACAGTGTCACTGATTGCAGTGATCATTTATTTACTGATCACTGCAAACAGTGACATTTGTCACTGTAAAAGTGTCAGGGCAGTTAGTGTAGGTCCCTTTAGGTCCAGGGTAGCCCCCTAACCCCCCCTAATAAAGGTTTAACCCCTCGATCGCCCCCCAGGTAACCCTTTTACCCCCTAGCACCACTGTCACTAAGCAATCGCTTTTCTGATCGCTGTATTAGCGTCGGTGATGCCGTTAGGTAGTCAGTTATTTTTTTAGGTTCCCGCCAGGTTTTTATAGCTTCGGGTACCCCCATATATTACCTAATAAAGGTTTAACCCCTTAATTGGCCCCCAGGTAACCCTTTCACCCCCTTTTGCCAATGTCACTAAGCGATTGTTTTTCTGATCGCTGTATTCGTTATGCTCGCAGTGTTAGCAGGATCAGCCCAGATACCTGCTAGCACCTGCGTTTTGCCCCTCCGTCCAGCCCAGGCCACCCAAGTGCTGTATCGATTGATCACTGTCACTTACAAAACACAACACACATAACTGCAGCGTTCGCAGAGACAGGCCTGATCCCTGCAACTCCAGCGCTGTAGGAGGTGATTTCACCACCACAGTTAAAAAAAGAGCATATATGCCGAAGCATGGGGGCAGCAGGGGCGGAGGAGCGATTTTGCTCCTAATGCCTCGTACATATGGTCGAAATTCCAACGGAGGCTTGCCCGTGGAAAAGTCCGACCGTGTGTACGCGGCATAACTTTTGCGGGAGGATGCCCCCATGCTTCGGCATATATAAATGGTGCATGTATGCCCATCATTAGAAGTGAGTGAATGAAGGGAGGTATTCTAATGGTGGGCATACCCACCGATCAATCTCTTTTTTTCGTTCAGCCAACAGGCTGCATGAAAAAAAAGATTACAATACATGTCCAACAAGGACCAGCAACGTACTGGTATGTTGCTGGATAGGGATGAGCTCGGTGTTCGAGTCGAACATACGTTCGACTCGAACATCGGCTGTTCGAACATCGGCTGTTCGACCGTTCGGCGAACATCGAACGATTTGGGGCGTTCGCGCCAAATTCGAGTGACGCGAACGGCCCACAATACACTGCGCCATCGCAGTGCAATCCCGGCGCTGTGATTGGCCAAGCATGCACTGTGACCCCGCATGCTTGGCCAATCACAGTGCCGGCAGCTAGGAGAGCCATAATTGGCCACAGGCAGGTTGCCTGTGGACAATTATAGCTCAGGGGGTTTAGCACATGCCCCACACTATAAAAGATGGCCAGCGCAGCGGCCTCGTGTAGTGTGTTCCGGCGCAGGGAAAGAGTTACATAGGCAGGGACAGTGTCAGTGCTATTTGTACCTCAAACTTGTGTGTAGGGAGAGAGAAGGATAGGCAGGGAGAGTGTCAGTGTCATATTCTTTGCTAAACCTTGTGTGCAGGGAGAGAGAAGGATAGGCAGGGGACAGTGTCAGTGTCACATTCTTTGCTAAACCTTGTGTGCAGGGAGAGAGAAGGATAGGCAGGGAGAGTGTCAGTGTCATATTCTTTGATAAACCTTGTGTGCAGGGAGAGATAAGGATAGGCAGGGAACAGTGTCAGTGTCATATTCTTTGCTAAACCTTGTGTGCAGGGAGAGAGAAGGATAGGCAGGGAGAGTGTCAGTGTCATATACTTTGATAAACCTTGTGTGCAGGGAGAGAGAAGGATAGGCAGGGGACAGTGTCAGTGTCATTGTTGCTAAGCCTCCTGCACATTATACACCTGAAGTTAGCCCGTATTGCTGTGTTTTCCTGGTGTGTTACACCAACAGGCATTTGCAGCACTTACAGCGGGCGGAGTGTGCCTCCTGCACCTTATACACCTGAAGTTAGCCTGTATTGCTGCGTTTTCCTGGTGTGTTACACCAACAGGCATTTGCAGCACTTACAGCGGGCGGAGTGTGCCTCTTGATCATATTACACCTGAAGTTAGCCTGTATTGCTGCGTTTTCCTGGTGTGTTACACCAACAGGCATTTGCAGCACTTACAGCGGGCGGAGTGTGCCTCCTGATCATATTACACCTGAAGTTAGCCCTTATTGCTGTGTTTTCCTGGTGTGTTACACCAACAGGCATTTGCAGCACTTACAGCGGGCGGAGTGTGCCTCCTGCACCTTATACACCTGAAGTTAGCCTGTATTGCTGCGTTTTACTGGTGTGTTACACCAACAGGCATTTGCAGCACTTACAGCGGGCGGAGTGTGCCTCCTGATCATATTACACCTGAAGTTAGCCTGTATTGCTGCGTTTTCCTGGTGTGTTACACCAACAGGCATTTGCAGCACTTACAGCGGGCGGAGTGTGCCTCCTGATCATATTACACCTGAAGTTAGCCCGTATTGCTGTGTTTTCCTGGTGTGTTACACCAACAGGCATTTCCAGCACTTACAGTGGGCGGAGTGTGCCTCCTGCACCTTATACACCTGAAGTTAGCCTGTATTGCTGCGTTTTCCTGGTGTGTTACACCAACAGGCATTTGCAGCACTTACAGCGGGCGGAGTGTGCCTCCTGCACCTTATACACCTGAAGTTAGCCTGTATTGCTGCGTTTTCCTGGTGTGTTAGTCCAACAGGCATTTGCAGCACTTACAGCGGGCGGAGTGTGCCTCCTGCACCTTATACACCTGAAGTTAGCCTGTATTGCTGCGTTTTCCTGGTGTGTTACACCAACAGGCATTTGCAGCACTTACAGCGGGCGGAGTGTGCCTCCTGCACATTATACACCTGAAGTTAGCCTGTATTGCTGCGTTTTCCTGGTGTGTTACACCAACAGGCATTTGCAGCACCCACAGCAGGCGTAGTGTGATTCCTGCAAAATATACTCCTGAAGCTAGGCCTTATTGCTGGTTTTCCCATTTCCCTGCAGGCCATTAGAATGTCTGGAAGGCAAACAAGGAGAGGCAGACAGTCAGGAGGCAATAAAAGAGGGCAAGCAGGCTCTGTGTCTGGGGGCAACAGTGCTGGTCGTGGACGCGGTGGATTGTCATCAGCACGTGGCCATGGGACACGCTTGTCCTTCTTTTGGGCAGCTGGATGTGTTGAGCCGCATCATGCCGAAGACTTGGTAGAGTGGATGCCCTCCTCATCCTCCACATCCTCTCTCACCCAGGCTCAGGGTACTGGCAAAGCAGCTGCCAAAGCGTCCTCTTCCCTGGTATCAATGTCATCATCAGTCACTCCTTCCCTAGACCAACCATGTCCTCCTGAGGAGTCCCCCGAACTGTTTGAGCACAGTGTTGGGTACATGCTCCAGGAGGATGCCCAGCGTTTCGAAGGGTCTGATGATGATACCCAGCTAGAGGAAGGCAGTAGCGTGAGAGCAGAGAGAGGGGATGCTCAAGAAGGACACCAATCTGGCAGTCATGTTCCAGCAGCTGCAGCATACTGCCAGATTGGCTCCAGTGATGAGGAGGGAGGGGATGATGAGGTCAATGACTCCACGTGGGTGCCTAATAGGAGAGAGGAGGAGGAGGAGGAGGATGAGGAGGAGGCACATCTCCAACGAGGCAGGATGCCCTCGGGGGGCCAGCGTAAGGGCAGCACACCGACGGAATCACACCGCAGAGCTCCGCCTGTGCAGGGCGCTGCCTCTGCCCGTTATTCAAAAAGTTCTTTGATGTGGGCCTTTTTTGAGTCGAGTGCATCAGATCGCACAGCTGCTGTTTGCAACATATGTCTCAAGCGTATATCGCGTGGCCAAAACATCACCCGCTTGGGCACCACATGCTTGACCAGACATATGTTGACCTGCCATGCAGCTCGTTGGCAAGCCTACCTTAAAGACCCACACCAAAGAACAAAGCAGACCTCTCCTTGCACCGCATCAGCTGGGATCTCCAACCCCACTATACCTTCAGTCCTCTCTGAAACCTGCACTGAGAGGAATGAAGGTGTAGAATTAGGTGTGTCACAGCCAAGTACTTGCGGGCACTCTGCTAGCAGAACACCGACGTCCGATTCTAGCAGGCAAATTTCCCTGCCCCAGCTGCTGGACCATCGAAAGAAGTTCACTCCCAGCCATCCACATGCCCAGCGGTTGAATGCTAGCTTGGCTAAATTGCTAGCGCTTCAACTGCTGCCTTTTCAGTTGGTAGACTCGGCCCCCTTCCGTGAGTTTGTGCAATGTGCGGTTCCTCAGTGGCAGGTTCCCAAACGCCACTTTTTCTCAAGGAAGGCGATTCCGGCTCTCTACCGGCATGTGGAAGGCAATGTCTTGGCCTCGCTGGACAGGGCGGTCAGCGGTAAGGTGCATATTACCGCTGACTCATGGTCCAGCAGGCATGGACAGGGATGTTACCTTTCTTTCACGGCCCATTGGGTCACTCTTTTGGCAGCTGGGAAGGATGCAGGACAAGGTGCAGTAGTGTTGGAGGTTGTTCCGCCGCCACGCCTCCAAAATGCTACTACTGGTTGTGACACACCTCTCTCCTCCACCCCCTCCTCTTCTTCTTCCTCCATGGCCTCTTCCTGTGCTTTGTCCTCGGAACCAGCGGTGCTCTGTAGGCGTTCAAGGGGCTACGCAAGTACGCAGGCAAAAAGATGCCATTCCGTGCTTGCGCTGGTGTGTTTGGGGGACAGGAGCCACACTGGGGCAGAGGTTCTGTCTGCTCTGCAGGGGCAGGCCGAGAGGTGGTTGACGCCACGCCAGCTTAAGCCAGGAATGGTGGTTTGCGACAATGGCACCAACCTCCTCTCCGCCCTCCGACAGGGACAACTGCCCCATGTGCCCTGTGTGGCTCACGTCCTTAACCTGGTGGTGCAGCGGTTCTTGGGTAGGTACCCGGGCTTACAGGATGTCCTGAGGCAGGCCAGGAAAGTCTGTGTGCATTTCTGCAGATCTTATAATGCCAGTGCTCGCCTGGCTGAGCTGCAAAAGGAGTTGAACCTGCCCAAGAACCGCCTTATATGTGACATACCTGCCAGGTGGAACTCAACGTTGGCCATGCTGCAGCAACTGCACACGCAGCAGAGGGCCATCAATGAGTACCTGTGCGACTACGGCACCAGGACAGGGTCAGGGGAGCTCGGGTTTTTTTCACCACGCCAGTGGGGCATGATCAGGGATGCATGCACTGTCCTGGCACCATTTGAGGAGGCCACGAGAATGGTGAGCAGTGACAGTGCATGCATCAGTGACACTGTACCTCTTGTCCACCTGTTGGAACATACGCTGCGTGGAATAATGGACAGGGCACTTGAGGCAGAACAGAGGCAGGAAGAGGAGGACTTCCTTGCCTCTCAAGGCCCCCTTTACCCAGACAGTGTTCCTTCTGTCCCTCCCATCGCACAGGAGGAGGAGGAGGAGGATTGTGTCAGCATGGAGGTGGAGCCTGGCACTCAGCATCATCAGCAGCAGTCTTTTAGGGATGATTTACAGTCCCAAGAAACCAGTGGACTTGTACGTGGCTGGGAGGAGGTGGCTGCGGATCATGTCATCCTTAGTGACCCAGAGGACTCCGGACCGAATGCCTCAGCTAACCTACGCTGCATGGCCTCCCTGATCCTGCAAAGTCTGCGGAAGGATCCTCGTATTCTTCGAATCAAGGAGAGGGACCATTACTGGCTGGCCACTCTCCTTGATCCATGGTACAAGGGTAAGGTTGCGGACCTTATCTTACCGTCGCAGAGGGAGCAGAGGATGAGACAACTCCGGGAGGCCTTGCAGAAAGGTCTGTGCAACGCGTTCCCAGAGACTGGGAGGTTACAAACTCCTGGTCCTGGACAACAAGTTGCTGAGGCTTCGGTCAGTCAAAGAAGGAGCGGTGGGGAAGGTGGCCGTCTGACCGATGCGTTCAGACAATTCTTTAGTCCGCAGCCCCAAGGTATGATCGGTTCCAGCAACCATCACCAGCGTCTGATATACATGGTGCAGGAATACCTAGGGGCAAGGTCAGACTTGAACACCTTCCCCACCGAAAATCCTCTGGCTTACTGGGTCTTGAGGATGAATCACTGGCCAGAGCTTGCACAGTATGCAATTGAGCTACTGGCCTGTCCTGCATCCAGCGTTCTTTCAGAACGCACATTCAGTGCTGCTGGAGGATTTGTCACGGATCACAGGGTGCGCCTGTCCACCGACTCGGTTGATCGACTGACCTTCATAAAGATGAACCAGTCTTGGATCACCACCAGCTACCAAACACCTGAAGCTGATATAACAGACTAATTTATTTTCAAATGTCACATCCCTTCAAGACTGATGCTGATGCTGAGAGACTGTCCTGTTATGTTGACTGACTATCCTCCTCCTCCTCCTCAATGATCTGATTGATGATGATAGCTTGGAAGAACCTTTTTGTTTCTGGGTGCCGCCACCAGTGGCTAAGGCCCAATTTTTCAGCCCCTGTTTAACAGGGGCATGTAATTACAATTTTTTATGCAATGCTTTGCAGCAGGGCTCATTCCTGCACTCCAACTAGAGTATCTGGGAGAGGTTGCAGTGTTGTGGCACCAGCACCAGTGGCTAAGGCCCAATTTTTCAGCCCCTGTTTAACAGGGGCGTGTAATTACAATTTTTGATGCAATACTTTGCAACAGGGCTCATTGCTGTGCTCCAAGTACAGTATCTGTGAGGGGTTGCAGTGTTGTGGCACCAGTACCTAAGGCCCAATTTTTCTGCCCCTGTTTAACAGGGGCATGTAATTACAATTTTTTATGCAATGCTTTGCAGCAGGGCTCATTCCTGCACTCCAACTAGAGTATCTGGGAGAGGTTGCTGTGTCGTGGCACCAGCACCAGTGGCTAAGGCCCAATTTTTCAGCCCCTGTTTAACAGGGGCGTGTAATTACAATTTTTGATGCAATACTTTCCAACAGGGCTCATTGCTGTGCTCTAAGTACAGTATCTGTGTGGGGTTGCAGTGTTGTGGCACCAGTGCCTAAGGCCCAATTTTTCTGCCCCTGTTTAACAGGGGCATGTAATTACAATTCTTAATCTAATAATTCACAGCAGGGCCCATTCCTGCGCCCACCAAGAGTAACTGTGAGGCCTTACAGTGTTGTGTCAACACCACCACCACCACCACCAAAGGCCCAATTTTTCAGCCCCTGTTCAACAGGGGCATGCAATTACAATTCTTGATCTAATAATTCACAGCAGGGCCCATTCATGCGCCCACCAAGAGTAACTGTGAGGGCTCACAGTGTTGTGGCAACACCAACATGTAAGGGGCAAATTTCAGCTGAGTATATACGGCAGGCCCCTACTTTCAAACATCCAACTTACAAACGACTCCTCCTTGCAAACGGAAGGATACAACAGGAAGTGAGAGGAAATCTACCCCTAGGAAGGCAAATTCTCTCCTGTAAGAGTTAAAATGGGAAAAAAGTGTCTCCTCTCCACTGATGCTTTTTCACCAATTCTTGTTTCAATAAGAACCCCAAATTTTCAAAAAAACATTTGTCATTAGGACGGAAAGTGAGGTGAACTGTTCTGAACAGGTGCACACTGCACAGACAGCAAAACAAATGTTACAGGGGTGATAACCCTTCCCTATGTGTTCCAAGAAGATTAAAAATCGATTTTTTGGCTGGAGCTACACTTAAACAATGTACCTGTTCAAAATTACAAACAGATTCTACATAAGAACAAACCTACAGTCCCTGTCTTGTATGCACCGCCTGTATACGGCTGTTCAGAGTATATAGGGCCTTTTTTATTTTGTGTGCAGGGTTCCCCTTAATATCCATACAAGACCCAAAGGGGCTGGTAATGGGCTGGGGTAGGGGGGGGGGCTGTGATGGGGTAGCTATGCCATTTTTCTTAAAGATTTTCATCCATATTACCGGGACCTGACATTACATTAAAGCCGCAAGCAGTTTTAAATGGCTTTTTTTCCTTTAGAAATGTAATTTTGTGCAGGGACAGTTCTAAACACGGGAAACACGTGGCACTTCACAGGCATACTTTAGACACCACCCAGGTACGATATTTAAAGAAATATTTGACTTTTTTTTTTTCACTTTATGCATCATTAAAATGACTGCTCCCGAAAAACGGCTGTTTTTAAAACTTCTTTTTGCATTGATACATGTCCCCTGGTGCAGAACCCGGGTTCCCAAACCCTTTTTAGGACAATAACATGCATAATAGTCGTTATAATTAGCACTTTAGATTTTGAACGTTCGCATCCATTGTATTTAATAGGGTTCTAAAGTTCGTGCGAACTTTCGGTCCGTTCGCAGGTTCTGGTGCGAACCGAACCCGGGGGTGTTCGGCTCATCACTATTGCTGGACTTTGAATGGTTATACCAGAATGATGCCTGCGGGTTTAGGTATCATCTTGGTATCATTCTTTTCAGCCAGCGGCCGGCTTTCATGTGAAAGCAATCCTAGCGGCTAATTAGCCTCTGTACTGCTTTTACAAGCAGTGGGAGGGAATGCCCCCCCCCCGGATATAAAAAGTGCCATTGGGAAATTGGGAAAGCCTTTTATCACACCGATCTTGGTGTGGTCAGATGCTTTGAGGGCAGAGGAAAGATCTAGGGTCTAAAAGACCCCAGTTTTTTCAAAAAAAGAGTACCTGTCACTACCTATTGCTATCATAGGGGATATTTACATTCCCTGAGATAACAATAAAAATGATAAAAAAAAAAAATATATGGAAGGAACAGTTTAAAAAAAAAAGGCGAACGCAAGCATCGGTCTGGCGTCATATGTAAACAGCAATTGCATCATGCATGTGAGGTATCACCATGAAGGTCAGATCGAGGGCAGTAATATTAGCAGTAGACCTCCTCTGTAAATCTAATGTGGTAACCTGTAAAGGTTTTTAAGGCCTTTAAAAATGTATGTAGTTTGTCGCCACTGTGCGTTTGTGCGAAATTTTAAAGCATGTCGTGTTTGGTATCCATGTACTCGTCCTAAGATCATCTTTTTTATTTCATCAAACATTTGGGCAATATAGTGTGTTTTAGTGCATTAAAATAAAAAAAAAGTGTATTTCTTCCCCAAAAAATGTGTTTGAAAAATCGCTGCACAAATACTGTGTGAAAAAAAAAACGCAACAGCCACCATTTTAATCTGTAGTAGAGTTGCCACCTCATCCCTTTAAACCCGAACACATATGAATTACACAGGTTCTGAGGCTAATTTAATGCAGATAAGGCACCAAGTGAGTTTAATTACCACCTTAATCAGCCACAGAACCTGTGTAATTAATATGTGTTCGGTTTTAAAGGGATGAGGTGGCAACCCTAATCTGTAGGGCCTTTGCGTTAAAAAAATATATAATGTTTGGGGGTTCAATGTAATTTTCTTGCAAAAAAAAAAAATATGTTTTCATGTAAACAAAAAGTGTCAGAAAGGGCTTTGTCTTCAAGTGGTTAGAAGAGTGGATGATGTGTGACATAAGCTTCCTAATGTTGTGTATAAAATGCCAGGACAGTTCAAAACCCCCCCAAATGGCCCCATTTTGGAAAGTAGACACCCCAAGCTATTTGCTGAGAGGCATGTCGAGTCCATGGAATATTTTATATGTTGACACAAGTTGCGGAAAAAATACATTTTTTTTTTTTTGCACAAAGTTGTCACTAAATGATATATTGCTCAAACATGCCATGGGCATATGTGGAATTACACCCCAAAATACATTCTGTTGCTTCTCCAGAGTACGGGGATACCACATGTGTGAGACTTTTTGGGAGCCTAGCCGCGTACAGGACCCCAAAAACCAAGCACTGCCTTCAGGCTTTCTAAGGGTGTAAATTTTTGATTTCACTCCTCACTGCCTATCACAGTTTCGGAGGCCATGGAATGTCCAGATGGCACAAAACCCCCTCAAATGACCCCATTTTGGAAAGTAGACACCCCAAGCTATTTGCTGAGAGGTATGGTGAGTATTTTGCAGATCTCGCTTTTTGTCACAAAGTTTTGAAAATTGAAAAAAGAAAAAAAAAAAAATTCTTTCTTCATTTTCAAAAACAAATGAGAGCTGTAAAATACTCATCATGCCTCTCGGCAAATAGCTTGGGGTGTCTGCTTTCCAAAATGGGGTCATTTGGGGGGGTTTTGTGCTATTTTGGCATTTTATGGCCTTCGAAACTGTGATAGGTAGTGAGGAGTGAAATCAAAAATTTGCGCCCTTAGAAATCCCGAAGGCGGTGCTTGGTTTTCGGGGTCCCGTACGCGGCCAGGCTCCTAAAAAGTGCCACACATGTGGTATCCCCATACTCAGGAGAAGCAGCAAAATGTATTTTGGGGTGCAATTCCACATATAACCATGACATGTGTGAGCAATATATCATTTAGTGACAACTTTTTGTAATTTTTTTTTCAATGGGCTCAACATGCCTCTCAGCAATTTCCTTGGGGTGTCTACTTTCCAAAATGGGGTCATTTGGGGGGGGGGGGGTTTATACTGCCCTGCCATTTTAGCACCTCAAGAAATTAGGCAGTCATAAATTAAAAGCTGTGTAAATTCCAGAAAATGTACCCTAGTTTGTAGACGCTATAACTTTTGCGCAAACCAATAAATATACGCTTATTGACATTTTTTTTACTAAAGACATGTGGCTGAATACATTTTGGCCTAAATGTATGACTAAAATTAAGTTTATTCGATTTTTCTTATAACAAAAAGTACAAAATATCATTTTTTTTCAAAATTTTCTGTCTTTTCCCTTTATATCGCAAAAAAAAAAAAAATCGCAGAGGCAATCAAATACCATTAAAAGAAAGCTCTATTTGTGAGAAGAAAAGGACGCAAATTTAATTTGGGTACAACATTGCATGTCCGCACAATTTCCAGTTAAAGCAGCGCAGTGCCAAATTGTGAAATCACCTCTGGTCATTATGGTCCGTATTGGTCCGGTCCTTAAGTGGTTAAAGCAATCAGTGCCGTATCGCAAAAAATGGCCTGGTCATGAAGGGGGTAAAACATTCTGGGGCTGAAGTGGTTAACAGAGTACCTATCTAGGATAGGGTAATAAATAATAATAAGTATTAAATGCTTATTTTGGGGGGGTACCCAACATCATTGGAAGATCTGGATCTTACTTTAACTATTTTTGAACCAATGTTCCAAGACTTTGTGCCTACAGTTGCAGACAGGGCTGGGACACCAATTATTCCTACTGACAACTAGTGATGAGCCGAACACCCCCGGGTTCGGTTCGCACCAGAACCCGCGAACGGACCGAAAGTTCGAACGAACATTAGAACCCTATTAAATACAATGGATGCGAACGTTCGAATTCTAAAGTGCTAATTATAACAACTATTATGCATGTTATTGTCATAAATAGGGTTTGGGAACCCGGGTTGTGCACCAGGGGACATGTATCAATGCAAAAAGAAGTTTTAAAAACGGTCGTTTTTCAGGAGCAGTCATTTTAATGATGCATAAAGTGAAAAAAAAAAAGTCAAATATTCCTTTAAATATCGTACCTGGGGGGTGTCTAAAGTATGCCTGTGAAGTGCCACGTGTTTCCCGTGTTTAGAACTGTCCCTGCACAAAATGACACTTCTAAAGGAAAAAAAAGCCATTTAAAACTGCTTGCGGCTTTAATGTAATGTCTGGTCCCGGTAATATGGATGAAATTCTTTAAGAAAAATGGCATAGCTACCCCATGACCCCCCCCCCTACCCCAGCCCATTACCAGCCCCTTTGGGTCTTGTATGGATATTAAGGGGAACCCCGCACATAAAATAAAAAAGGCCCTATATACTCTGAACAGCCGTATACAGGCGGTGCATACAAGACAGGGACTGTAGGTTTGTTCTTATGTAGAATCTGTTTGTAATTTTGAACAGGTACATTGTTGAAGTGTAGCTCCAGCCCAAAAATCTATTTTTAAACTTTTTGGGAAACATAGGTAAGGGTTATCACCCCTGTAACATTTGTTTTGCTGTCTGTGCCCCTGTTCAGAACATTTCACCTCACTTTCCGTCCCAATGACAACTGTTTTTGAAATGTGGTGTTTTTCTTGAAACAAGGATTGCTGATAAAGCATCAGTACAGATGAGACCCCTTTCTCCCATATTTATTCTTACAGGAGAGAATTTTCCTTTCTAGGGGTAGATTTCCTCTCACTTCCTGTTGTCTTCTTTCGTTTGCAAGTAGGAGTCGTTTGTAAGTTGGATGTTTGAAAGTAGGGACCTGCCGTATATACTCTGCAGAAATAGGCCCCTTAGTTGTTGGTGTTGGCACAACACTGTAAGCACTCAGTTACTCTTGGTTGGTGCTGGAACGCCCTGCTGTCAACTATTATATCAGGAATTTTAATTACATATAATTGTTGAACAGTGGTAGTAAAAATTGGGGCTTTGATGGTGGTGCTGGTGCCACAACACTGTAAGCCCTGACAGTTACTCTTGGTGGGTGCAGCAATGGGCCCTGCTGTGAATTATTAGATCAAGAATTGTAATTACATGCCCCTTTTGAACAGGGGCTGAAAAATTGGGCCTTTCGTGGTGGTGGTGGTGGTGGCGTTGCCACAAGACTGTAAGCCCTCAGAGTTACTCTTGGTGGGTGCAGCAATGGACCCTGCTGTGAATTATTAGATCAAGAATTGTAATTGCATGCCCCTGTTGAACAGGGGCTGAAAAATTGGGCCTTAGGCACTGGTGGCACAACACTACAACCCCTCACAGATACTGTACTTGGAGCACAGCAATGAGCCCTGTTGCAAAGTATTGCTTCAAAAATTGTAATGACACGCCCCTGTTAAACAGGGGCTGAAAAATTGGGCCTTAGGCACTGGTGCCACAACACTCCAACCCCTCACAGATACTGTACTTGGAGCACAGCAATGAGCCCTATGGCAAATTATTGCTAAATAAATTGTAATTACACGCCCCTGTAAAACAGGGGCTGAAAAATTGGGCCTTAGCCACTGGTGGCGGCACCCATAAACAAAAATGATCTTCCAAGCTATCATCATCAATCGTATCATTGAGGACTCGGAGGAGGAGGATAGCCAGTCAACATAACAGCACAGGCACTCAGCATCAGCATCAGTCTTGAAGGGATGTGACATGTTAAAATCAATTAGTCTGTTATATCAGCATCAGGTGTGTGGTAGCTGGTGGTGATCCAAGACTGGTTCATCTTGATGAAAGTCAGTCGATCAACCGAGTCGGTGGACAGGCGCACCCTGTGATCCGTGACAAATCCTCCAGCAGCACTGAATGTGCGTTCCGAAAGAACGCTGGATGCAGGACAGGCCAGTAGCTCAATTGCATACTGTGCAAGCTCTGGCCAGTGATCCATCCTCAAGACCCAGTAAGCCAGAGGATTTTCGGTGGGGAAGGTGTCCAAGTCTGACCTTGCCCCTAGATATTCCTGCACCATGTTTATCAGACGCTGGCGATGGTTGCTGGAACCGATCATACTTTGGGGCTGCGGACTAAAGAATTGTCTGAACGCATCGGTCAGACGGCCACCTTCCCCACCGCTCCTTCTTTGACTGGCCGAAGCCTCAGCAACTCGTTGTCCAGGACCAGGAGTTTGTAACCTCCCAGTCTCTGGGAACGCGTTGCACAGACCTTTCTGCAAGGCCTCCCGGAGTTGTCTCATCCTCTGCTCCCTCTGCGACGGTAACATAAGGTCCGCAACCTTACCCTTGTACCGTGGATCAAGGAGAGTGGCCAGCCAGTAATGGTCCCTCTCCTTGATCCGAAGAATACGAGGATCCTTCCGCAGACTTTGCAGGATCAGGGAGGCCATGCAGCGTAGGTTTGCTGAGGCATTCGCTCCGGAGTCCTCTGGGTCACTAAGGACGACATGATCCGCAGCCACCTCCTCCCAGCCACGTACAAGTCCACTGGTTTCTTGGGACTGTAAATCATCCCTAAAAGACTGCTGCTGATGATGCTGAGTGCCAGCCTCCACCTCCATGCTGACACAATCCTCCTCCTCCTCCTCCTCCTCCTCCTCCTCCTCTTCCTGTGCGATGGGTGGGACAGAAGGAACACTGTCTGGGTAAAGGGGGCCTTGAGAGGCAAGGAAGTCCTCCTCTTCCTGCCTCTGTTCTGCCTCAAGTGCCCTGTCCATTATTCCACGCAGCGTGTGCTCCAACAGGTGGACAAGAGGTACAGTGTCACTGATGCATGCACTGTCACTGCTCACCATCCTCGTGGCCTCCTCAAATGGTGCCAGGACAGTGCATGCATCCCTGATCATGCCCCACTGGCGTGGAGAAAAAAAACCAAGCTCCCCTGACCCTGTCCTGGTGCCGTAGTCGCACAGGTACTCATTGATGGCCCTCTGCTGCGTGTGCAGCCGCTGCAGCATGGCCAACGTTGAGTTCCACCTGGTGGGCATGTCACATATAAGGCGGTTCTTGGGCAGGTTCAACTCCTTTTGCAGCTCAGCCAGGCGAGCACTGGCATTATAAGATCTGCGGAAATGCACACAGACTTTCCTGGCCTGCCTCAGGACATCCTGTAAGCCCGGGTACCTGCCCAAGAACCGCTGCACCACCAGGTTAAGGACGTGAGCCACACAGGGCACATGGGTCAGTTGTCCCTGTCGGAGGGCGGAGAGGAGGTTGGTGCCATTGTCGCAAACCACCATTCCTGGCTTAAGCTGGCGTGGCGTCAACCACCTCTCGGCCTGGCCCTGCAGAGCAGACAGGACCTCTGCCCCAGTGTGGCTTCTGTCCCCCAAACACACCAGCGCAAGCACGGCATGGCATCTTTTTGCCTGCGTACTTGCGTAGCCCCGTGAACGGCTACGGAGCACCGCTGGTTCATAGGACAAACCACAGGAAGAGGCCATGGAGGAAGAAGAAGAGGAGGGGGTGGAGGAGAGAGGTGTGTCACAACCAGTAGTAGCATTTTGGAGGCGTGGCGGTGGGACAACCTCCAACACTACTGCACCTTGTCCTGCATCCTTCCCAGCTGCCAAAAGAGTGACCCAATGGGCCGTGAAAGAAAGGTAACGTCCCTGTCCATGCCTGCTGGACCATGAGTCAGCGGTAATATGCACCTTACCGCTGACCGCCCTGTCCAGCGAGGCCAAGACATTGCCTTCCACATGCCGGTAGAGAGCCGGAATAGCCTTCCGTGAGAAAAAGTGGCGTTTGGGAACCTGCCACTGAGGAACCGCACATTGCACAAACTCACGGAAGGGGGCCGAGTCTACCAACTGAAAAGGCAGCAGTTGAAGCGCTAGCAATTTAGCCAAGCTAGCATTCAACCGCTGGGCATGTGGATGGCTGGGAGTGAACTTCTTTCGACGGTCCAGCAGCTGGGGCAGGGAAATTTGCCTGCTAGAATCGGACGTCGGTGTACTGCTAGCAGAGTGGCCGCAAGTACTTGGCTGTGACACACCTAATTCTACACCTTCATTCCTCTCAGTGCATGTTTCAGAGAGGACTGAAGTTATAGTGGGGTTGGAGATCCCAGCTGATGCGGTGCAAGGAGAGGTCCGCTTTGTTCTTTGGTGTGGGTCTTTGAGGTAGGCTTGCCAACGAGCTGCATGGCAGGTCAACATATGTCTGGTCAGGCATGTGGTACCCAAGCGGCTGATGTTTTGGCCACGCGATATACGCTTGAGACATATGTTGCAAACAGCAGCTGTGCGATCTGATGCACTAGCCTCAAAAAAGGCCCACACCAAAGAACTTTTTGAATGACGGGCAGAGGCAGCGCCCTGCACAGGCGGAGCTCTGCGGTGTGATTCCGTCGGTGTACTGCCCTTACGCTGGCCACCAAAGGGCATCCTGCCTCGTTGGAGATGTGCCTCCTCCTCATCCTCCTCCTCCTCCTCTCTCCTATTAGGCACCCACGTGGAGTCAGTGACCTCATCATCACCTCCCTCCTCATCACTGGAGGCAATCTGGCAGTATGCTGCAGCTGCTGGAACATGACTGCCAGATTGGTGTCCTTCTTGAGCATCCCCTCTGTCTGCTCTCACGCTACTGCCTTCCTCTAGCTGGGTTTCATCATCAGACCCTTCGAAACGCTGGGCATCCTCCTGGAGCATGTACCCAACACTGTGCTGAAACAGTTCGGGGGACTCCTCAGGAGGAGGACATGGTGGGTCTAGGGAAGGAGTGACTGATGATGAGTCTGACATTGATACCAGGGAAGAGGACGCTTTGGCAGCTGCTTTTCCAGTACCCTGAGCCTGGGTGAGAGAGGATGAGGAGGAGGAGGAGGGCTTGGTCATCCACTCTACCAAGTCTTCGGCATGATGTGGCTCAACATGTCCAGCTGCCGAAAAGAAGGACAAGCGTGTCCCATGGCCATGTGCTGATGACAATGCACCGCGTCCACGACCAGCACTGTTGCCCCCAGACACAGAGCCTGCTTGCCCTCTTTTATTGCCTCCTGACTGTCTGCCTCTCCTTGTTTGCCTTCCAGACATTCTAATAGATGGCCTGCAGGGAGATGGGAAAAAAGCAATAAGGGCTACCTTCAGGTGTCCTTCTCTGTCCCTTGAAACAAGGACTTTGACAGTGAAAGAAACTGACACACTCTCCCTACCTACAGTTTTCTGTCCCTAGAAAAAATGTTTTTTTTAAGCACAATTTAGCACAAGGAGAATTCACTCACTGTCCTTCCAGGTCCCTGGAAACAAGGACTTTGACAGTGAAAGAAACTGACACACTCTCCCTACCTACAGTTTTCTGTCCCTAGAAAAAATGTTTTTTTTAAGCACAATTTAGCACAAGGAGAATTACCTCACTGTCCTTCCAGGTCCCTGGAAACAAGGACTTTGACAGTGAAAGAAACTGACACACTCTCCCTACCTACAGTTTTCTGTCCCTAGAAAAAATGTTTTTTTTAAGCACAATTTAGCACAAGGAGAATTACCTCACTGTCCTTCCAGGTCCCTGGAAACAAGGACTTTGACAGTGAAAGAAACTGACACACTCTCCCTACCTACAGTTTTCTGTCCCTAGAAAAAATGTTTTTTTTAAGCACAATTTAGCACAAGGAGAATTACCTCACTGTCCTTCCAGGTCCCTGGAAACAAGGACTTTGACAGTGAAAGAAACTGACACACTCTCCCTACCTACAGTTTTCTGTCCCTAGAAAAAATGTTTTTTTTAAGCACAATTTAGCACAAGGAGAATTACCTCACTGTCCTTCCAGGTCCCTGGAAACAAGGACTTTGACAGTGAAAGAAACTGACACACTCTCCCTACCTACAGTTTTCTGTCCCTAGAAAAAATGTTTTTTTTAAGCACAATTTAGCACAAGGAGAATTACCTCACTGTCCTTCCAGGTCCCTGGAAACAAGGACTTTGACAGTGAAAGAAACTGACACACTCTCCCTACCTACAGTTTTCTGTCCCTAGAAAAAATGTTTTTTTTAAGCACAATTTAGCACAAGGAGAATTACCTCACTGTCCTTCCAGGTCCCTGGAAACAAGGACTTTGACAGTGAAAGAAACTGACACACTCTCCCTACCTACAGTTTTCTGTCCCTAGAAAAAATGTTTTTTTTAAGCACAATATAGCACAAGGAGAATTCACTCACTGTCCTTCCAGGTCCCTGGAAACAAGGACTTTGACAGTGAAAGAAACTGACACACTCTCCCTACCTACAGTTTTCTGTCCCTAGAAAAAATGTTTTTTTTAAGCACAATTTAGCACAAGGAGAATTCACTCACTGTCCTTCCAGGTCCCTGGAAACAAGGACTTTGACAGTGAAAGAAACTGACACACTCTCCCTACCTACAGTTTTCTGTCCCTAGAAAAAATGTTTTTTTTAAGCACAATTTAGCACAAGGAGAATTACCTCACTGTCCTTCCAGGTCCCTGGAAACAAGGACTTTGACAGTGAAAGAAACTGACACACTCTCCCTACCTACAGTTTTCTGTCCCTAGAAAAAATGTTTTTTTTAAGCGCAATATAGCACAAGGAGAATTCACTCACTGTCCTTCCAGGTCCCTGGAAACAAGGACTTTGACAGTGAAAGAAACTGACACACTCTCCCTACCTACAGTTTTCTGTCCCTAGAAAAAATGTTTTTTTTAAGCACAATTTAGCACAAGGAGAATTACCTCACTGTCCTTCCAGGTCCCTGGAAACAAGGACTTTGACAGTGAAAGAAACTGACACACTCTCCCTACCTACAGTTTTCTGTCCCTAGAAAAAATGTTTTTTTTAAGCACAATTTAGCACAAGGAGAATTACCTCACTGTCCTTCCAGGTCCCTGGAAACAAGGACTTTGACAGTGAAAGAAACTGACACACTCTCCCTACCTACAGTTTTCTGTCCCTAGAAAAAATGTTTTTTTTAAGCACAATTTAGCACAAGGAGAATTACCTCACTGTCCTTCCAGGTCCCTGGAAACAAGGACTTTGACAGTGAAAGAAACTGACACACTCTCCCTACCTACAGTTTTCTGTCCCTAGAAAAAATGTTTTTTTTAAGCACAATTTAGCACAAGGAGAATTACCTCACTGTCCTTCCAGGTCCCTGGAAACAAGGACTTTGACAGTGAAAGAAACTGACACACTCTCCCTACCTACAGTTTTCTGTCCCTAGAAAAAATGTTTTTTTTAAGCACAATTTAGCACAAGGAGAATTACCTCACTGTCCTTCCAGGTCCCTGGAAACAAGGACTTTGACAGTGAAAGAAACTGACACACTCTCCCTACCTACAGTTTTCTGTCCCTAGAAAAAATGTTTTTTTTTAAGCACAATTTAGCACAAGGAGAATTACCTCACTGTCCTTCCAGGTCCCTGGAAACAAGGACTTTGACAGTGAAAGAAACTGACACACTCTCCCTACCTACAGTTTTCTGTCCCTAGAAAAAATGTTTTTTTTAAGCACAATATAGCACAAGGAGAATTCACTCACTGTCCTTCCAGGTCCCTGGAAACAAGGACTTTGACAGTGAAAGAAACTGACACACTCTCCCTACCTACAGTTTTCTGTCCCTAGAAAAAATGTTTTTTTTAAGCACAATTTAGCACAAGGAGAATTACCTCACTGTCCTTCCAGGTCCCTGGAAACAAGGACTTTGACAGTGAAAGAAACTGACACACTCTCCCTACCTACAGTTTTCTGTCCCTAGAAAAAATGTTTTTTTTAAGCACAATTTAGCACAAGGAGAATTACCTCACTGTCCTTCCAGGTCCCTGGAAACAAGGACTTTGACAGTGAAAGAAACTGACACACTCTCCCTACCTACAGTTTTCTGTCCCTAGAAAAAATGTTTTTTTTAAGCACAATTTAGCACAAGGAGAATTACCTCACTGTCCTTCCAGGTCCCTGGAAACAAGGACTTTGACAGTGAAAGAAACTGACACACTCTCCCTACCTACAGTTTTCTGTCCCTAGAAAAAATGTTTTTTTTAAGCACAATTTAGCACAAGGAGAATTACCTCACTGTCCTTCCAGGTCCCTGGAAACAAGGACTTTGACAGTGAAAGAAACTGACACACTCTCCCTACCTACAGTTTTCTGTCCCTAGAAAAAATGTTTTTTTTAAGCACAATATAGCACAAGGAGAATTCACTCACTGTCCTTCCAGGTCCCTGGAAACAAGGACTTTGACAGTGAAAGAAACTGACACACTCTCCCTACCTACAGTTTTCTGTCCCTAGAAAAAATGTTTTTTTTAAGCACAATTTAGCACAAGGAGAATTACCTCACTGTCCTTCCAGGTCCCTGGAAACAAGGACTTTGACAGTGAAAGAAACTGACACACTCTCCCTACCTACAGTTTTCTGTCCCTAGAAAAAATGTTTTTTTTAAGCACAATTTAGCACAAGGAGAATTACCTCACTGTCCTTCCAGGTCCCTGGAAACAAGGACTTTGACAGTGAAAGAAACTGACACACTCTCCCTACCTACAGTTTTCTGTCCCTAGAAAAAATGTTTTTTTTAAGCACAATATAGCACAAGGAGAATTCACTCACTGTCCTTCCAGGTCCCTGGAAACAAGGACTTTGACAGTGAAAGAAACTGACACACTCTCCCTACCTACAGTTTTCTGTCCCTAGAAAAAATGTTTTTTTTAAGCACAATTTAGCACAAGGAGAATTACCTCACTGTCCTTCCAGGTCCCTGGAAACAAGGACTTTGACAGTGAAAGAAACTGACACACTCTCCCTACCTACAGTTTTCTGTCCCTAGAAAAAATGTTTTTTTTAAGCACAATTTAGCACAAGGAGAATTACCTCACTGTCCTTCCAGGTCCCTGGAAACAAGGACTTTGACAGTGAAAGAAACTGACACACTCTCCCTACCTACAGTTTTCTGTCCCTAGAAAAAATGTTTTTTTTAAGCACAATATAGCACAAGGAGAATTCACTCACTGTCCTTCCAGGTCCCTGGAAACAAGGACTTTGACAGTGAAAGAAACTGACACACTCTCCCTACCTACAGTTTTCTGTCCCTAGAAAAAATGTTTTTTTTAAGCACAATTTAGCACAAGGAGAATTACCTCACTGTCCTTCCAGGTCCCTGGAAACAAGGACTTTGACAGTGAAAGAAACTGACACTCTCCCTACCTACAGTTTTCTGTCCCTAGAAAAAATGTTTTTTTTAAGCACACTATAGCACAAGCACAAAACACACTGACACTCTCCCTACCTATCCTTCTCTTTCCCTAAACTAAAGGAATCCAGGTTAAGCAAGAAAGAAATAAAAGTCACTGTCCCTGCCTATGCTGCTCTATCCCTGCTCCGGAACACACTACACTAGGCCGCCGTGCTGGCGGCCTTTTATAGTGTGGGGCGTGTACTAAACCCCCTCAGCAATAATTGGCCACAGGCATCCTGCCTGTGGCCAATCATTGCTCTCCTCGCTGCCGGCGCTGTGATTGGCCAAGCATGCGGGGTCACAGTGCATGCTTGGCCAATCACAGCGCCTGGATGACACTGCGATGGCGTAGTGCATTGTGGGCCGTTCGCGTCACTCGAATTTGGCGCGAACGGCCCAAATCGTTCGATCTTCGTCGAACGATCGAACAGCCGATGTTCGAGTCGAACGTATGTTCGACTCGAACACGAAGCTCATCCCTACTGACAACTACTACTACATAATAAACACAGTGCTAAAGCTAAATGTCATCTGGTTAGGGTTTGTATCTACTTTAAATGTATTCACAACCATATTTTGATTAGGCTGGCTAACAATCGTGTGATTTCTTTACTAAGATATAAAAATACCCAGTTACTGCCTCTATGTACACAACAAAGAATATTGACAAGGCAAGTTCACACTTTTTTTAATGGTAATTAAGCCTAATTTATTTCTGTCAGTGCAGTTCTCCATTAAGTATCATAATAACATCATTAATATGCATGCAGGTGAACAGACTTGTATAAATAAGTGCTTAATTAAATTAAAATGTTGCTTATTACCTATGTGAGGACCAAAAAAATGTGAAACTTCTCAACTTGCAAAACTTTTGGCGTAAGGCTAGGTACAGAACTACGGTTATTAATATGTATTTAAATATATAGAAACTCGAAAACTGAAATTATTTTTTTTGCTCTCTTCTGGACTATTAATTATAGCATTGAAAACATTGTTTGTGTCAGTAATTCAGAGCTGCCATGTGTCTTGTGCCCACTTCCTGTGTTATCTCAAGGAGAGTAATTTGCCTTTCTAGTTCTTACCTTGGGTTGGAGAAGGATTTTCCTTTATGCTATAGAGATGGAAGACTGGGAGAGTTTGAATAGTTTAACGAAAGCAACTGGGCAGGGCTGACATCACTCAGTTCACCAGAATGCTGTATGTTGACAATCCAACACACAACAGCAATTAGAAGCTGAATGCAGATTAACAGATAATATTCTGTACCTGCAGGTTTATCAAAAATAATTATTCAATAGCATAAAATATAGTGAAATGTGTAATGTATTGCGTATGTCTAATACAGCCTTTCTCAACCTTTTCAACACAGAGGAACCCTTGAAATAGTTCTCCGGTCTCGGGGAACCCCTGCTAAAAATCTGAAATCTACAACTCATGATACATTAGTGTGATGGTCAGTGGGAAGAATGGTCCTTACACTTGTGGTCATTGGGAAGAGTTACCCCCTTACAGATAGCTAAAAAGATCAATGGTGTCAGTGGGAACTTACCTGAGAGGCCGAAATTGCCTAATGCTGAAGAAACCCCTAGCAACTTCTGGAGGAACTCTAGACTCACTGGTCTAATACAATCTAATACAATCAAACTCTATAGTGCTAAAGCAATTTTTCCAAAAAGAATGGGCGGGGGGGGGGTGGGTTTCGCGGGAAACCAAATCTTTAAAGTGCATGTTGTATAAATCAATTAGTAAAAATTACATTACATCCATTATTCAATAATATGGATGCCAGCAAGATACCCCTTTTTATGCGGACTGGCTTACCAGAAATGAGTTTCACAGATAAGTAATGGCAGTGGCTATTGAGCAGTAGGGATGAGCCGAACACCCCCCCCCCGTTCGGTTCCCACCAGAACCTTCGAACGGCACTATACCGTCGGAGTTGCGGAGGTATTCGGCCTCTAGCGGCCGAAAAAGGGTTAATACCGCCGGCAATACTACGGTTTCCCATTGCTTTCAAAGGGAAGGAGCGGTGTAGGAGCGGTAAACACACCGCTCCTCTCACCGCTCCAAAGATGCGGCTATCAGGACTTTTTTTCACGTCCTGTTAGCGCACCGCTCCAGTGTGAAAGCCCTCGGGCTTTCACATTGAAGAGACAGCAGCCGCTGTTTAGGCTCGGTTTGCAGGCGCTATTTTTAGCTCAATAGTGCCTGCAAGCCGCCCCATTGTGAAAGGGGCCTGACTGTCTGCAGCTAGCACAATCACCTGCCTGCCTGTCACAGTATAGAGACTAACATGAACGGATCTATCTAAACTCAATACAGTGTATAAATATATATACAACACCTAGGATGCATATATATCCTCTACACACTGTAACAGCAGCTAACTGACTTGCCTGCCTGCTCTATCTAACTCAATAAAAATGACACTGTCTATCTCTCTGAAACTGCCTCTTTCACAAACGCCAACACACTACACAAGGCCGACTTTCAGGTGGCTTTATATAGTGTGGGGCGTGTACTAAACCCCCTGAGCCATAATTGGCCAAAGCCACCCTGGCTTTGGCCAATTACGGCTCTCCGTTTTTTCCGCACTGTGATTGGCCAAGCATGCGGGTCATAGTGCATGCTTGGCCAATCATCAGCCAGCAATGCATGGCGATGCCACAGTGAATTATGGGCCGTGTCGCGCAACACGAATTTAGCGCGAACGGACCATAAAGTTTGTTCTTCATCGAACGGCCAATGTTCGAGTCGAACGTGTGTTCGACGCAAACACGAAGCTCATCCCTATTGAGCAGTCACAGAGAACAAGATACAGAACCTAAGGAGCAACTTTGACTTTACTAGATTTCTTGTAAGAGGAGATGGGTTTGACAGCCGACACCCAGTTGTGGCCCTCTGACTTCCCTGAGCAGGCAGTTACTGAGAGAAAATATGCAGCAAAGTCCCGTCATAATCATTGCAGTTCTGAGAAGCTTGTATCAGAAGTCTGTGAGGTACACAGTCCAAACTAGTATGAGTGTAGGAGAAGCACATAGTGAAGGAAAACTTTGGGTGCATAGGTGCTAGTAACGAGAGGCTCACTGGAAAACAAGAAATAAAGCTTGTGCAGAGGAACAGGTAGCTGACTGGTGTGAACATGGAGACGTAGTCATGAATGGAGACTGAATGCTGGTAGGGATACACAGAGTTAGTGGAGCAGGAGGCAGACTGGGTAACACAAGGATTACAGGATCAGGCTCAGGGACCAGGCACAAGGTACAATTTGGGATGCACAGGGATCACAAGGCTGGATGCAGGTTAAAGTACTTGAGGATCACTGGAGAGACAGGTGGTACTGAGGAATGTTTGGGCCGCAGAGTTGCAAAGCTTAGAGGCACTGGGGATCACTGGAGAGCTGAATCGGGGTGTGTGTGTGTGTGGGGGGGGTCCAGCTACTAGCATGTGGACCTGTTGCTCCAAGACCTGGCACTGCGGCAAGGAATAGGAGAGTTTGATAGTGGACCTAAGACACTCTAAGCCAAATCCACAAAGGCTAACTTATAACAGTTTGAAGCAAAATACCATTGAGGACAAAGGAAGGGATGAAAGCTTGTTTATTATAATACACCTGTCATAAAAAAGATCCATAGGCTTCTATCTTCAACCACTCTTTTTGTGAATGGTAGTTTCCCAAACTGTCACGCTGATGCTGATGCTTTAGCTTTAATGTTTTATGAGTCTCTGACACAAATCAAATATAGATATAACAAGTTCCAACACTTTTCTGACATTTATTGATAGCATGCTTGTGCCAGGTTTGTGATTCAAAAGTACTGAGTAGACACAGCCAGGAAACTGAAATTTTGCAGAAGGAGACCAGCAATGGCAGTTCCTATACTCCTTTAATAATATGTTGATAGGTTTGTAATTCAAAAGTGCAGACCAGGTAGAGTAACGTACAAGGAAGCTGGTGCCAAGGAAGAAATGTTGTGCAGGTAACTTTATTTGCAACTGGCCCTTATCCCCTCATTGAAAAATATTTTATTCTTTTACATTTTTTCCAACATTTCAAAGAAGAGACCTCTCAAACCTGGCAATAGTCATGGACAATAACTTAAAAACCTATTTTAATGGAATATTACTTATGTGTAAAGTATACCTATATTTTCCTTTTGCCACTCTAACGCAGGAAGCTTAAAATAGGTAGCATCAACATCCCAGTTGTAACAAAAATGCTGAAAGGCTTTGATGATAAATTTGCAGCCTGAAACAGGGAGATTTTGATAGTCAGCTTAACTGATCTATTAGACTTTCAGAGGAAACTAGACGACAGAAATATGTGATGGGCCTTAACAAAAAAATATCAGTCTTGTCTGTTTTTCGGCTATCTGTCAGACATTAATATGAAAAGTTAAATGGATTTGAGTTACTTCAGCAGAAAATAATTATGTGAACGGAAAGGGAGAAAAAACACAAAAACATCTGAAACACTTTTCTAATGTAATATATCATGAAGCTGGAGATATAATCTGAGAATGGGATGGGAGGTGTGCAAGCTGTTCATCTGCCTTTGCCAAAGATGAACGGAAGTTGACTGGGAAGCCCTCCAACTTAGCAAGTGTCTTTACAGGATCATTGTGAACAAGAATACACTCTGGAGAGTTCCCCCTCCGAACGAAGAGTTCAGCAGCTTAAAATTCCTTTGTGGTTTTGATGTTTGCTTCAGCTAAACTTTAGATTTTAACATTACAATAGGTCAGATAAAAATGACTTAATTGTATAGTTTCCACCATAGCTCATTACATTTACTGAATAAAACCCGAGGCTTGAAGCATCAAATGCCATTAAAATTTACAGCAGTGTTACTGTAATTGTTACTCAGCATTGCATGCTAATTAACCAAAAGACTATTTAACAAATGGTAAGGGAAAATAAATACATGTGTAGACCCCCTGTCCTAAACAGGGGCTACTAGTTACATTTAGTTTTTGGCTCAGGAGTAGTTAGCCCAGACTGATTGTGTAGTTTTTCTCCTGAATTTTTCCTGAGCTCAGTTGGGTAGTGATATCTTACTGTTGTCACCAGTATTTGTTACTGGTACCAATGGGGCCTAATGTGTGATGGCAGTGGTCCTGGAGCTGTCCTGCCTGTTTATGAAGGAAGTTTTGCCAAGGAGAAGACCCAGGGAAGAACCCTTGCTGGAGAGAACCAGGAAGAAGGCTGGTCTCTCAGGAGGGCCTGGTGACTCACTTGGAGGATGCATTAGGCCCAGGAAATTAAGAAGCCCAGGAAATTAAGGCCCCTTTCACACTGGGGCGGGGAGGTGTGCTGGTGGTATAGCAGTGCTATTTTTAGCGCTGCCATACCGCCATTTTTACCGCGATATTCGGCCGATAGCGGTGCGGTTTTAACCCCCGCTAGCGGCCGAAAAAGGGTTAATACCACCCACAAACCGCTGTTACAGCAGCGGTTTGAGGGCGGTATAGCCGCGGTGTCCCATTGATTTCAATGGGAAGGAGCGGTAAAGGAGCGGTATACACACCGCTCCTTCACCGCTCCAAAGATGCGGCTTGCAGGAGATTTTTTTTCCTCCAGCCAGCGCATCACCTCATTGTGAAAGCCCACGGGCTTTCACATTGAGAATGCTGGGGCAGGATTATTTATGCGCTATTTTTAGCGCTAAAACGCCTGAAATACGCCTCAGTGTGAAAGGGGCCTAAGAGAGAGCAAAGTCTGTGAACCAGAAAAATTACTGTCTAAAGCGTTGCCGGGTTGACTTAAAGGTGTTGGCATTGTGAAGCTGGACATGAATCTGCTACAGTATCTGAGACCCCTAACCCTCACGTCCTTGGCCTTTGTCTTTAAAAACACAAAAGTGACTGAAGCCTGATGTTCATTCTCGATCCACCATTTTAGCCATAGACACAGTCCTGGGGTGAAATGCTGGCCTCTGGAGGTGCCATTATGTCTCTGGGCAGTCAGGGAGGTGCTATACATGCAGTATAAACATATTGTGACTGGTTTACTAAAGAAGAGCTTGTTCACTTTGCAAAGGAATTATGACTTTAATGAGTGTGGTAAGAACTCATATTGGAAAGAATACCAAATCACATGCAAGGGAAATGAAAACAAATTATATATTCTTTGCCTGCACATGAATAGATGATAGATTTTAGTGCAGCTTCACCTTTTTTTACTAAGTAAAAATTCCCTTGCTAAGTGAAAATTTATTTTGCAAAGTGAACACGCTTTACTTCTTTAGCAAATAAGCCTCACAATGTACTGAGACTCTAGCAGTAAAGGCTGCTTCCAAGGATATTTTTTTAAAGATAACTGCAAAACATACTGGAAACTAGGGATGAGCCGAACACCCCCCGGTTCGGTTCGCACCAGAACATGCGAACGGACCTAAAGTTTGCGCAAACTTTAGAACCCCGTTAAAGTCTATGGGACTCGAACGTTCGAAATCAAAAGTGCTAATTATAAAGGCTAATATGCAAGTTATCATCCTAAAAAGGGTTTGGGGACCCGGGTCCTGCCCCAGGGTACACGTATCAATGCAAAAAAAAGTTTAAAAAACTTCAGTTTTTTCGGGAGTAGTGATTTTGATGATGCTTAAAGTGAAAAAAAAATTCTCGGCCCCCCACCAAGTCTATACTAGAATTGACCACATCTTCGTCCAATCCAACTCCATACCCTCAGTTTCACAGGCACTTATTAGGGACACTGCGATTTCGGACCATTCTATGGTCCTTTTATATATGCGACGATCCCACAATCCCTGCAGGCAATTTACGTGGCGTCTTAACGAAGGTCTCCTAAGTGACCCGGTCCAATGTACAATTCTCTCAAGGGACATTCAAGAATATTTTGTACTGAACAAAACTGACACAATTTCCCCAGTATCTCTCTGGGCTGCGCACAAGGCGGTTATCAGGGGGAGGATTATTCAGATTTATTCCCAGCTTAAGAAAGAACGTAAGGCAGACATAGATAAGCTCACCACGGAATTCCAATTTTTGAGCAAAAAACACAAGCGCAATCCGACCTTGGATTCTTTGAACTCCCTTGAAATAGCTAGAACGTCTCTGAACTTGGCTCTTACCACTGAGGCCGAGAAGCATTTACGATGGTTAGGAGCGCGCTTTTACTCTCAAAAAGACAAAATCGGAGCCAAGCTCGCTGCTAAGCTCTCTTCTAAGCCTCGGTCCTTCGCGTTTCCCAAGATCAGAGACTCTGCGGGTGATCTGACACAAAATCCCCTGCGCATTATGAAAACGTTTCACAAATTCTACGCTTCCCTTTATAAACATGATCAGGCGGCCCCTCCGACTTGCATAGACGAGTTCCTAAATGCCACCCCACTCCCGAAATTATCTGCAGACCATGCTGGTCTCCTGGACGAGCCGATCTCGGTTTCGGAGGTACTGGAGGTTATCAAACGGCTTAAGCCTAATTCTGCCCCTGGCCCAGATGGCTTTTCAGTGGGATATTATAAGAAATTTGCGACGACCCTCGCCCCACACATGGTCTCCTTCTTAAACTCTATCCGCTCTGGTTCTCCCCTCGACAAAGCCCTAAATTTAGCTTTTATTTCGGTCATTTCTAAACCTGGGAAGGATGGGTCCCTAGTTTCTAACTATCGTCCGATATCACTCATTAATAATGACCTCAAAATTCTAACAAAGGTTTTAGCCAATAGACTCTCCTCATTTATTGCAGTTTATGTACACAAGGATCAAGTGGGATTTATCCCGGGGAGACAGGGCCCAGACCAGATAAGGAGGGCGGTTGATGTCATCTCCCTCCTTAAATCCCGTTGGGATGGGGGTCCTTCCCAGGAAGGTTATCTTTTGTCAATTGACCTCCAAAAGGCCTTTGACACGATTTCGTGGCCCTATCTATTTAATGTCCTAGAGATATGGGGCTTTGGCCCTCGCTTTCTAGGGACGCTACGTGCTTTATACTCTAATCCCAGCGCGCAGGTCCGATTACAGGGATGCTACTCGGACATCTTTACAATAGAAAGAGGCACTAGACAGGGTTGCCCACTCTCTCCCCTTCTCTTTGCTATCGCGATTGAGACCCTGGCCATAGCCATCAGAGCTCACCCCGATATCAAAGGAGTCCTCTGCGGCCAGCAGGAACATAGATGCGCCTTGTTCGCTGACGATTTGCTTCTATTTGTCACTTCCCCATTGATTTCGACGCCCAACCTATTCTCCCTACTTGATAAATTTGGCACAGTTTCTGGCCTGAAGGTGAATACTTCAAAATCCTTAGCATTAAATATCACAGTTCCCCCCAACATCTTAGGCTCCTTACAAAGTCACTTCCCATTTACGTGGTGTTCCTCAACATTACCATACCTGGGGATTAACCTTACTTCTAGTATCGATTCGCTCTACTCTACTAACTATCCGGCCATGTTTAATAAATTGGCGGCGGACCTAGTGTTCTGGTCTAAACTTGGTTTATCCTGGTTAGGTCGCATATATGCGATCAAGATGACCTTTCTCCCTCGCCTCCTCTACCTCTTCAGATCTCTCCCTATCCCTGTTAGGAAATTGCAGGTCAAAACCCTTCAGTCTAAAATCCTGAAATTTATCTGGGGCCCGAAAGGATGTAGGGGCTCAAAACACCTCCTGTATAGACTGAAAACCCAGGGGGGCTTAGCACTTCCGAATATATGGTGGTACTACCAGGCAGCACAGTTAGCTCAGATTTCCATAGTATATTCTCGGGGACCCAAACCTGATTGGGTCTACATGGAGAGACAGGCAATTCCTCTTCACACCATCGACTTCCTGATTTGGTCTCCCCCTAAATCTAGACCCCCTATTATGGCTCCCACCCTTTCTCACTCGCTAGCCCTGTGTGATCAATTACACAAAAACCCCTCACTGGTCTCGGCTCTCCGCCCTTTAACACATGTTTTTCACAATCCAAACTTCCCTCCAGGTATGAATATCCTAGCGTTTAGCTGGTGGCTCAATAAAGGATTATTCAGAATTGGAAATTTTTTCAACTCCTCAGGCCCCATCTCTATTGCTTATTGCACTAGCAAATTTGAGATGCCCCAATCGGAAAGGTTCAGGTATTCCCAACTATTACATTTCCTCCATTCCATTTGGCCCAATAAACCCGACCCCCCGGTAGTCTCACGGTATGAGTCTTGGTGTGCTGACGTCACGGATCAGAGGGGCGGGATATCGGTCATATACTCCTCCCTGGCCACGACACATTGTAAACCTCCCTATGCCCTCTCCTGGGAAAACGACCTGGGCATATCTTGGGACCGGGAAAAATGGTCCTCCTGCTTTCAACGCTCCTTTAAAGGCATTCTTAACGTTTCTCTGATTGAAGCGAGTCTTAAAATAATAATCCGCTGGTACAGGGTTCCAGCTGTCCTGGCCAAGATTTATCCTGATGCGTCTCCGCTGTGTTTTCGTGGCTGTAGTCACGTAGGCTCTTTACTCCACATATGGTGGTCTTGCCCACGCATAAGGGGCCTCTGGAACAAGGTTTTTGCTCTGGTTCGCAAGTTACTATCTGTTCAGGTGCCCCAATCTCCAGAGGTAGCTCTACTTAATCTTAAAGTGGACAAGGTGGATAAATTTTCTCAGGCCCTGATTTTTTTTATCTTCCTGGGCACCAAAATCACCATAGCGGCTCATTGGAAAAAGGCCTCGGTCCCTTTCGCTGCGGTAAAACGCAAAATCTCTTGGATAATGGCACAAGAGAAAATTGTCGGTATCATCCAGGATAAATCGCGCACATTTGAAAATATTTGGGAACCCTGGGCCACATCCCAGAACATACCCCTTTTCCCGGGACTATAAGCCCACTTCACAAGTTCCCCGCCGGATGACCTCACTCTTCTCCCCTCTCCTCTTCTCTGTTCCTCTCCCTTCTCTTTCCTTCTTTCCTCCTCGCTCCTATCTTCTTTCTTACCTCTATCTCCTCCTGGACGCTGCATTCTTATGCAAATATTGACTGATCCTGGATATATCCTTGTTTCGTTTCTTTTGTTGGTTAGCCTTTAGGGCTACAATATAGAGCAAGCTTCTGCACAATATGAGCGTTTTTTTTTTTTTTTTTTTTCTTCTGGTCACCGCTTTTATGCGCTGATGGAGCCGGGGACCCCCGTACTTTCTAGGCCCCGGAGGTCTGTGTCTCTTTCACTGTTAAATCTACACTGCAGGTTATAAGTCAGTCTTCCGTTATGGTTTTGCAAGTTTTTTTGACCACTGAACCTGGTTTTCTTAAATGATAATTGTCTTATAAAAATATAGGGCTGGTGTCTGGGGGGGGGGGGGTGGGGGGTATTCCCTGTCGCAGCCGGATCCTTAACGGGGCGGCGGGGGGTGTCCCTGTTCACCCTCTCCTTCACATATAATAGAGAGTGGGTGGGTGGTACTCCTGGTAGTGCCTTTGACCCGCTCGTTATAAAGTTTTGGTTGCCCTAGGCCGTAGTCCAAGAGACTGTTGTCTGCAACCTGGTTTTTTTTTTTTTTTTTTTGAAGGCCTCCCTATGGATCCATTGGTTTAAGCATTAGTTTCGGTTGGTGCACCAGGATGTTTTGATTCTTGAGAATGCTCTGTTAAGTGTCTAATAACCTACTGTGATTTACACAACCAGGCTTCAATTATCCTGCTGTCATATGTATGTCCCGTCTGTATACTTATGCGTTTCTCAACAGTGTTTTTTATATACTGTAACATGTTTTCTTATGTCAAAACTAATAAAAAATATTGAAAGTAAAGTGAAAAAAAAGTGAAATATTCCTTGAAATATCGTACCTGGGGGGTGTCTATAGTATGCCTGTGAAGTGGCACATGTTTCCCGTGTTTAAAACTGTCCCTGCACAAAATGACATTCCTAGAGGAAATAAAGTAATTTAAAACTGCTTGCAACTTTAATCTAATGTCTGGTCCCGGCAATACGGATGAAAATCATTGAGAAAAATAGCATGGGTTACCCCCCCCCATCCCATTACCAGCCCCTTTGGGTCATGCATGGATATTAAGGGGAACCCCGCACCCAAATAAAAAAAAGGAAAGGCGCGGGGCCCCCAGGCCCTATATACTCTGAACAGCAGTATACAGGCAGTGCAAACAAGACAGGGACTGTAGGCTTGTTGTTAAGTAGAATCTATTTGTAATTTTGAACTGGTACATTTTTCAAGTGTAGCTCCAGCCAAAAAATCTATTTTTAAGCTTTTTGGAAAACATAGGGAGGGGTTATCACCCCTGTAACATTTTTTTTGCTGTCTCTGCACCTCTTCAGAACATTTCACCTCACTTTCTGTCCCAATGACAAATTTATTTAGAAAATTTGGGGTTTTTAGTGAAACAAGGATTGGTGATAAAGCATCAGTGGAGAGGAGACACGTTTTTCCCATACTAACTCTTACAGGAGAGAATTTCCCTTCTCTTCCTGTTGTCTCCTTCCATTTGCAAGTAGGAGTCGTTTGTAAGTTGGATGTTTGAAAGTAGGGGCCTGCCATATATACTCTGCAGAAATTTGGCCCTTAGGTGTTAGTGTTGCCACAACACTGTAAGCCCTCACAGTTACTCTTGGTGGGCGCTGGAATGAGCCCTGCTGTGAACTATTATATCAAGAATTGTAATTACATGCCATTGTTGAACAGTGGTAGAAAAATTGGGCTTTTGGTGGTGGTGGTGGTGTTGCCACAACACTATAAGCCCTCACAGTTACTCTTGGTGGGCGCAGGAATGGGCCCTGCTGTGAAATATTAGATCAAGAATTGTAATTACATGCCCCTGTTGAACAGGGGCAGAAAAATTGGGCCTAAGGCACTGGTGCCACAGCACTGCAACACCTCACAGATACTCTAGTTGGAATGAGCCCTGCTGCAAAGTATTGCATCAAAAATTTAAATTACACGCCCTTGTTAAAAAGGGGCTGAAAAATTGGGCCTTAGGCACTGGTGCCTGTGCCCAGAACCAAAAATGTTCTTACAAGCTATCAGCATGATCATTGAGGATAGTCACTCAACATAACAGGATAGTCACTCAGCATCAGCATAGGCAGTCTTGAAGGGATCTGATATTTAAAAAAAAAAATACTCGGTTACATCAGCATCAGATGCTTTGTAGCTGGTGGTGATCCAAGAGTGATTCATTTTTATGAAGGTCAGTCGATCGACCGAGTCGGTGGACAGGCGCACCCTGTGATCGGTTACAAAGCCTCCAGCAGTACTGAATGTGCGTTCTGAAAGAACAATGGATGCAGGACAGGCCAGTAGCTCAATTGCATACTGTGCAAGCTATGACCAGTGATCCATCCTCAAGACTAGTGATGAGCCGAACACCCCCGGGTTCGGTTCGCACCAGAACCCGCGAACGGACCGAAAGTTCGTACGAACATTAGAACCCTATTAAATACAATGGATGCGAACGTTCGAATTCTAAAGTGCTAATTATAACAACTATTATGCATGTTATTGTCCTAAAAAGGGTTTGGGAACCCGGGTTCTGCACCAGGGGACATGTATCAATGCAAAAAGAAGTTTTAAAAACGGTCGTTTTTCGGGAGCAGTCATTTTAACCACTTCCCTACCCAGCCATAGACAAATGACGTCCACAGATGGGATCTCCCATCCTGGGTGGACGTCATATGACGTCCTCGGCTTTGTAGGGGGATATCTGAATGATGCCTGCAGCTAGAGGCATCATTCAGATATCCTTTTGAAGTGCCAGCGATTCTGTGCACCATAAGAACGATCATAGCGGTGGTTCCGCCGCTTGATCGTTCTTATAGGCGGCGGGAGGGGACACCCCCCCCCCTCCCGCCGCCATCCGGTGCTTCTCCGGGCTCCCCCGTGCGATCGGGGACCCGGAGCGAATCTTCCGGCATCGTTGGTGGAGTCACGTGATGAGCATAGAGATGACTGGTGACCAGATGGTCACCAGTCATCTCTATGATCGTCGGAGGCCCGGGCGCGATGTGATGACGTCACGCCCGGGTCTCAAAAATGTAAACAAAGCCGCCGTTGCGGCTGTAAGTATGAAATCAGTGAAAAATTTTTCACTGATCTCATGCTTTCCAGCCTGGAGGAGAGATGTGGAGTCTTATTGACCCTGCATCTCTCAATAAAGAGAACCTGTCACACACATTCCTATTACAAGGGATGTTTACATTCCTTGTAATAGGAATAAAAGTGATCAAAAAAAAAAAAAAGTCAAATCATTGTAAAAAAATAAATAAATAAGTAAGTTAAATAAATAAATAATAAAAAAAAAAAATATTAAAACGCCCCTGTCCCCGGTAGCTCGCGATCAGAAGCGAATGCACACGTAAGTCGCCCACATATGTAAACGCCGTTCAAACCACGCATGTGAGGTATCGCCGCGTGCGTTAGAGCGCGTGCAACAATTCTAGCACTAGACCTCCTCTGTGATTCTAACCTGGTAACCTGTAAAAAAAAAAAAAGCGTCGCCTATGGAGATTTTTAAGTACCGAAGTTTGGCGCCATTCCATGAGTGTGCGCAATTTTAAAGCGTGACATCTTAGGTATCTATTTACTCGGCGTAACATTATCTTTCATATGTTCCCAAAAAATTGGGCTAACTTTACTGTTTTGTTATTTTTTAATTCATGAAACCATTTTTTTTTTAAAAAAAGGCGTTTGAAAAATTATTGCGCAAATATTGTGCAAGAAAAAATGTTGCAATGACCGTCATTTTATTCCCTAGGGTGTCTGCTAAAAAAACATATATAATGTTTGGGGGTTCTGAGTAATTTTCTAGCAAAAGAATGATGATTTGTACATGTAGGAGAGAAGTGCCAAAATAGGCCCGGTATTGAATAGGTACAAAAAGCCCTGTATTGAAGTGGTTAATGATGCATAAAGTGAAAAAAAAAAGTCAAATATTCCTTTAAATATCGTACCTGGGGGGTGTCTAAAGTATGCCTGTGAAGTGCCACGTGTTTCCCGTGTTTAGAACTGTCCCTGCACAAAATGACACTTCTAAAGGAAAAAAAAGCCATTTAAAACTGCTTGCGGCTTTAATGTAATGTCTGGTCCCGGTAATATGGATGAAAATCTTTAAGAAAAATGGCATAGCTACCCCATGACCCCCCCCCCTGCCCCAGCCCATTACCAGCCCCTTTGGGTCTTGTATGGATATTAAGGGGAACCCCGCACATAAAATAAAAAAGGCCCTATATACTCTGAACAGCCGTATACAGGCGGTGCATACAAGACAGGGACTGTAGGTTTGTTCTTATGTAGAATCTGTTTGTAATTTTGAACAGGTACATTGTTTAAGTGTAGCTCCAGCCCAAAAATCTATTTTTAAACTTTTTGGAAAACATAGGTAAGGGTTATCACACCTGTAACATTTGTTTTGCTGTCTGTGCCCCTGTTCAGAACATTTCACCTCACTTTCCGTCCCAATGACAACTGTTTTTGAAATGTGGTGTTTTTCTTGAAACAAGGATTGCTGATAAAGCATCAGTACAGAGGAGACACCTTTCTCCCATATTAATTCTTACAGGAGAGAATTTTCCTTCCAAGGGGTAGATTTCCTCTCACTTCCTGTTGTCTTCTTGCGTTTGCAAGTAGGAGTCGTTTGTAAGTTGGATGTTTGAAAGTAGGGACCTGCCGTATATACTCTGCAGAAATAGGCCCCTTAGTTGTTGGTGTTGGCACAACACTGTAAGCACTCACAGTTACTCTTGGTTGGTGCTGGAACGCCCTGCTGTCAACTATTATATCAGGAATTTTAATTACATATAATTGTTGAACAGTGGTAGTAAAAATTGGGCCTTTGATGGTGGTGCTGGTGCCACAACACTGTAAGCCCTGACAGTTACTCTTGGTGGGTGCAGCAATGGGCCCTGCTGTGAATTATTAGATCAAGAATTGTAATTGCATGCCCCTGTTGAACAGGGGCTGAAAAATTGGGCCTTTCGTGGTGGTGGTGGTGGTGGTGGTGGTGTTGCCACAACACTGTAAGCCCTCAGAGTTACTCTTGGTGGGTGCAGGAATGGGCCCTGCTGTGAATTATTAGATCAAGAATTGTAATTGCATGCCCCTGTTGAACAGGGGCTGAAAAATTGGGCCTTTCGTGGTGGTGGTGGTGGTGGTGGTGTTGCCACAACACTGTAAGCCCTCAGAGTTACTCTTGGTGGGTGCAGGAATGGGCCCTGCTGTGAATTATTAGATCAAGAATTGTAATTGCATGCCCCTGTTGAACAGGGGCTGAAAAATTGGGCCTTTCGTGGTGGTGGTGGTGGTGTTGCCACAACACTGTAAGCCCTCAGAGTTACTCTTGGTGGGTGCAGGAATGGGCCCTGCTGTGAATTATTAGATCAAGAATTGTAATTGCATGCCCCTGTTGAACAGGGGCTGAAAAATTGGGCCTTAGGCACTGGTGGCACAACACTACAACCCCTCACAGATACTGTACTTGGAGCACAGCAATGAGCCCTGTTGCAAAGTATTGCTTCAAAAATTGTAATGACACGCCCCTGTAAAACAGGGGCTGAAAAATTGGGCCTTAGCCACTGGTGGCGGCACCCATAAACAAAAATGATCTTCCAAGCTATCATCATCAATCGTATCATTGAGGACTCGGAGGAGGAGGATAGCCAGTCAACATAACAGCACAGGCACTCAGCATCAGCATCAGTCTTGAAGGGATGTGACATGTTAAAATCAATTAGTCTGTTATATCTGCATCAGGTGTGTGGTAGCTGGTGGTGATCCAAGACTGGTTCATCTTGATGAAAGTCAGTCGATCAACCGAGTCGGTGGACAGGCGCACCCTGTGATCCGTGACAAATCCTCCAGCAGCACTGAATGTGCGTTCCGAAAGAACGCTGGATGCAGGACAGGCCAGTAGCTCAATTGCATACTGTGCAAGCTCTGGCCAGTGATCCATCCTCAAGACTAGGGATGAGCTTCGAGTTCGAGTCGAACTCATGTTCGACTCGAACATTGCCTGTTCGCCCGTTCGCCGAACAGCGAACAAATTGGGGTGTTCGCGGCAAATTCGAAAAATCTATGGGAGAAATCTAAAGTGCTAATTATAAAGGCTTATATGCAAGTTATTGTCCTAAAAAGTGTTTGGGGACCCGGGTCCTGCCCCAGGGGACATGTATCAATGCAAAAAGAAGTTTTAAAAACGGCCGTTTTTTCGGGAGCAGTGATTTTAATAATGCTTAAAATGAAAAAATAAAAGTGAAATATTCCTTTAAATTTCGTACCTGGGGGGTGTGTATGATATGCATGTAAAGTGGCGCATGTTTCCCGTGCTTAGAACTGTCCCTGCAAAAAGTGTCATTTTTGAAAGAAAAAAATGCATTTAAAACTGACTCGCGGCTATTAATGAATTGTCGGCTCCCGGCAATACATACAAAAGTCATTGATAAAAAAAAAAAAAAAAGCGTGGGGGTTCCCCAGAATTCAATTACCAGGCCCTTCAGATCTGGCATGGATTTTAAGGGGAACTCCACCCCAAATAAAAAAAAAATGGCGTGGAGTCCCCCTAAAAATCCATACCAGACCCCTTATCCGAGCACGCAACCTGGCCGGCCGCAGGGGAAAAGGGGGGGACGAGAGAGCGGCCCCCCCTCCCTCCTGAACCGTACCAAGCCACATGCCCTCAACATGGGGAGGATGTCCCCATGTTGATGGGGACAAGGGCCTCATCCCCACAACCCTTGCCCGGTGGTTGTGGGGGTCTGCGGGCGGGGGGCTTATCGGAATCTGGAAGACCCCTTTAACAAAGAGGACCCCCAGATCCCGGCCCCCCCCCTATGTGAATTGGTAAGGGGTACATTGTACCCCTACCATTTCACGAAGAAAGCGTAAAAAAATGTTTAAAAAAACACACAAACACCTTGAAAAAGTCCTTTATTTAAAAAAAAAAAAAAAAAACATTCCAGCGGTGAAATCCAGTGTCCCGCGGCGATCCCGATGTCCAGCGCTGTCCGTCATTGGTTGTGCCTGAGCGGACCTGATGGGGAACTCCCTCTCAGTATTTTAAATGTATAGACCCGCCCCTTCTAAAGTTCCCCATCAGGTCCGCTCAGCGGACGAGATGCGGAACATGAGAAGGGGCGGGTCTATACATGTATTACCAAAGTGAGAGCAGTTCCCCATCAGGTCCGCCTCCTCGGTATGTCAGACCCACCTACGTCATTGGCTTGAGCGGGGAACTTCCTTCACTATGTAAATTTAAATTACACAGTGAAGGAAGTTCCCCGCTCAAGCCAATGACGTAGGCGGGTCTGACATACCGAGGGGGCGGACCTGATGGGGAACTGCTCTCACTTTGGTAATACATGTATAGACCCGCCCCTTCTCATGTTCCGCATCTCGTCCGCTGAGCGGACCTGATGGGGAACTTTAGAAGGGGCGGGTCTATACATTTAAAATACTGAGAGGGAGTTCCCCATCAGGTCCGCTCAGGCACAACCAATGAAGGACAGCGCTGGACATCGGGATCGCCGCGGGACACTGGATTTCACCGCTGGAATGTTTATTTATTTATTTTTTTAAATAAAAGACTTTTTCAAGGTGTTTGTGTGTTTTTTTAAACATTTTTTTACGCTTTCTTCGTGAAATGGTAGGGGTACAATGTACCCGTTACCAATTCACATAGGGGGGGGGGCGGGATCTGGGGGTCCCCTTTGTTAAAGGGGTCTTCCAGATTCCGATAAGCCCCCCGCCCGCAGACCCCCACAACCACCGGGCAAGGGTTGTGGGGATGAGGCCCTTGTCCCCATCAACATGGGGACATCCTCCCCATGTTGAGGGCATGTGGCTTGGTATGGTTCAGGAGGGAGGGGGGGCGCTCTCTCGTCCCCCCCTTTTCCCCTGCGGCCGGCCAGGTTGCGTGCTCGGATAAGGGGTCTGGTATGGATTTTTAGGGGGACTCCACGCCATTTTTTTTTTAAACTTGGGGTGGAGTTCCCCTTAAAATCCGTGCCAGATCTGAAGGGCCTGGTAATTGAATTCTGGGGAACCCCCACGCTTTTTTTTTTTTTTTTTCTCAATGACTTTTGTATGTATTGCCGGGAGCCGACAATTCATTAATAGCCGCGAGTCAGTTTTAAATGCATTTTTTTTCTTTCAAAAATGACACTTTTTGCAGGGACAGTTCTAAGCACGGGAAACATACGCCACTTCACATGCATATCATACACACCCCCCAGGTACGAAATTTAAAGGAATATTTCACTTTTATTTTTTCATTTTAAGCATTATTAAAATCACTGCTCCCGAAAAAACGGCCGTTTTTAAAACTTCTTTTTGCATTGATACATGTCCCCTGGGGCAGGACTAGGGTCCCCAAACACTTTTTAGGACAATAACTTGCATATTAGCCTTTATAATTAACACTTTAGATTTCGAACGTTCGAGTTCATTGTATTTAATAGGGTTCTAAAGTTTACACGAACATTTTGTCTGTTCGCAGGTTCTGGTGCGAACCGAACAGGGGGGTGTTCGGCTCATCCCTGCTCAAGACCCAGTAAGCCAGAGGATTTTCGGTGGGGAAGGTGTCCAAGTCTGACCTTGCCCCTAGATATTCCTGCACCATGTTTATTAGACGCTGGCGATAGTTGCTGGAACCGATCATACTTTGGGGCTGCGGACTAAAGAATTGTCTGAACGCATCGGTCAGACGGCCACCTTCCCCACCGCTCCTTCTTTGACTGGCCGAAGCCTCAGCAACTCGTTGTCCAGGACCAGGAGTTTGTAACCTCCCAGTCTCTGGGAACGCGTTGCACAGACCTTTCTGCAAGGCCTCCCGGAGTTGTCTCATCCTCTGCTCCCTCTGCGACGGTAACATAAGGTCCGCAACCTTACCCTTGTACCGTGGATCAAGGAGAGTGGCCAGCCAGTAATGGTCCCTCTCCTTGATCCAAAGAATACGAGGATCCTTCCGCAGACTTTGCAGGATCAGGGAGGCCATGCAGCGTAGGTTTGCTGAGGCATTCGCTCCGGAGTCCTCTGGGTCACTAAGGACGACATGATCCGCAGCCACCTCCTCCCAGCCACGTACAAGTCCACAGGTTTCTTGGGACTGTAAATCATCCCTAAAAGACTGCTGCTGATGATGCTGAGTGCCAGCCTCCACCTCCATGCTGACACAATCCTCCTCCTCCTCCTCCTCCTCCTCTTCCTGTGCGATGGGTGGGACAGAAGGAACACTGTCTGGGTAAAGGGGGCCTTGAGAGGCAAGGAAGTCCTCCTCTTCCTGCCTCTGTTCTGCCTCAAGTGCCCTGTCCATTATTCCACGCAGCGTGTGCTCCAACAGGTGGACAAGAGGTACAGTGTCACTGATGCATGCACTGTCACTGCTCACCATCCTCGTGGCCTCCTCAAATGGTGCCAGGACAGTGCATGCATCCCTGATCATGCCCCACTGGCGTGGAGAAAAAAAAACAAGCTCCCCTGACCCTGTCCTGGTGCCGTAGTCGCACAGGTACTCATTGATGGCCCTCTGCTGCGTGTGCAGCCGCTGCAGCATGGCCAACGTTGAGTTCCACCTGGTGGGCATGTCACATATAAGGCGGTTCTTGGGCAGGTTCAACTCCTTTTGCAGCTCAGCCAGGCGAGCACTGGCATTATAAGATCTGCGGAAATGCACACAGACTTTCCTGGCCTGCCTCAGGACATCCTGTAAGCCCGGGTACCTGCCCAAGAACCGCTGCACCACCAGGTTAAGGACGTGAGCCACACAGGGCACATGGGTCAGTTGTCCCTGTCGGAGGGCGGAGAGGAGGTTGGTGCCATTGTCGCAAACCACCATTCCTGGCTTAAGCTGGCGTGGCGTCAACCACCTCTCGGCCTGGCCCTGCAGAGCAGACAGGACCTCTGCCCCAGTGTGGCTTCTGTCCCCCAAACACACCAGCGCAAGCACGGCATGGCATCTTTTTGCCTGCGTACTTGCGTAGCCCCTTGAACGGCTACGGAGCACCGCTGGTTCAGAGGACAAACCACAGGAAGAGGCCATGGAGGAAGAAGAAGAGGAGGGGGTGGAGGAGAGAGGTGTGTCACAACCAGTAGTAGCATTTTGGAGGCGTGGCGGTGGAACAACCTCCAACACTACTGCACCTTGTCCTGCATCCTTCCCAGCTGCCAAAAGAGTGACCCAATGGGCCGTGAAAGAAAGGTAACGTCCCTGTCCATGCCTGCTGGACCATGAGTCAGCGGTAATATGCACCTTACCGCTGACCGCCCTGTCCAGCAAGGCCAAGACATTGCCTTCCACATGCCGGTAGAGAGCCGGAATAGCCTTCCGTGAGAAAAAGTGGCGTTTGGGAACCTGCCACTGAGGAACCGCACATTGCACAAACTCACGGAAGGGGGCCGAGTCTACCAACTGAAAAGGCAGCAGTTGAAGCGCTAGCAATTTAGCCAAGCTAGCATTCAACCGCTGGGCATGTGGATGGCTGGGAGTGAACTTCTTTCGACGGTCCAGCAGCTGGGGCAGGGAAATTTGCCTGCTAGAATCGGACGTCGGTGTACTGCTAGCAGAGTGGCCGCAAGTACTTGGCTGTGACACACCTAATTCTACACCTTCATTCCTCTCAGTGCATGTTTCAGAGAGGACTGAAGTTATAGTGGGGTTGGAGATCCCAGCTGATGCGGTGCAAGGAGAGGTCCGCTTTGTTCTTTGGTGTGGGTCTTTGAGGTAGGCTTGCCAACGAGCTGCATGGCAGGTCAACATATGTCTGGTCAGGCATGTGGTACCCAAGCGGCTGATGTTTTGGCCACGCGATATACGCTTGAGACATATGTTGCAAACAGCAGCTGTGCGATCTGATGCACTAGCCTCAAAAAAGGCCCACACCAAAGAACTTTTTGAATGACGGGCAGAGGCAGCGCCCTGCACAGGCGGAGCTCTGCGGTGTGATTCCGTCGGTGTACTGCCCTTACGCTGGCCACCAAAGGGCATCCTGCCTCGTTGGAGATGTGCCTCCTCCTCATCCTCCTCCTCCTCCTCTCTCCTATTAGGCACCCACGTGGAGTCAGTGACCTCATCATCCCCTCCCTCCTCATCACTGGAGCCAATCTGGCAGTATGCTGCAGCTGCTGGAACATGACTGCCAGATTGGTGTCCTTCTTGAGCATCCCCTCTGTCTGCTCTCACGCTACTGCCTTCCTGTAGCTGGGTTTCATCATCAGACCCTTCGAAACGCTGGGCATCCTCCTGGAGCATGTACCCAACACTGTGCTCAAACAGTTCGGGGGACTCCTCAGGAGGAGGACATGGTGGGTGTAGGGAAGGAGTGACTGATGATGAGTCTGACATTGATACCAGGGAAGAGGACGCTTTGGCAGCTGCTTTGCCAGTACCCTGAGCCTGGGTGAGAGAGGATGAGGAGGAGGAGGAGGGCTTGGTCATCCACTCTACCAAGTCTTCGGCATGATGTGGCTCAACATGTCCAGCTGCCGAAAAGAAGGACAAGCGTGTCCCATGGCCATGTGCTGATGACAATCCACCGCGTCCACGACCAGCACTGTTGCCCCCAGACACAGAGCCTGCTTGCCCTCTTTTATTGCCTCCTGACTGTCTGCCTCTCCTTGTTTGCCTTCCAGACATTCTAATAGATGGCCTGCAGGGAGATGGGAAAAAAGCAATAAGGGCTACCTTCAGGTGTCCTTCTCTGTCCCTTTACTTAAGGATTTCTAAATATGGTTGAGGATGATTGCTTTTGCACAGAATAGCACAACGACAATTTCCCTGACTGTCCAAAAAACAAGGATTTCAAAGATGGTTGATGAGGAATGCTTTAGCACACTATAGCACAAGGAGAATTTCCCTCACTGTCCTTCCCTGTCCCTAGAAACAAGGATTATCACAGTGAAAGAAACTGACACTCTTCCTACCTATAGTTTTCTGTCCCTAGAAAAAATGTTTTTTTAAAGTTGATTGATGATCAATGCTTTAGCACACTATAGCACAAGTAGAATTTCCCTCACTGTCCTTCCCTGTCCCTAGAAACAAGGATTATCACAGTGAAAGAAACTGACACTCTTCCTACCTATAGTTTTCTGTCCCTAGAAAAAATGTTTTTTTAAAGCTGATTGATGATCAATGCTTTAGCACACTATAGCACAAGTAGAATTTCCCTCACTGTCCTTCCCTGTCCCTAGAAACAAGGATTATCACAGTGAAAGAAACTGACACTCTTCCTACCTATAGTTTTCTGTCCCTAGAATTTTTTTTTTTTAAAGCTGATTGATGATCAATGCTTTAGCACACTATAGCACAAGTAGAATTTCCCTCACTGTCCTTCCCTGCCCCTAGAAACAAGGATTATCACAGTGAAAGAAACTGACACTCTTCCTACCTATAGTTTTCTGTCCCTAGAAAAAATGTTTTTTTAAAGCTGATTGATGATCAATGCTTTAGCACACTATAGCACAAGTAGAATTTCCCTCACTGTCCTTCCCTGTCCCTAGAAACAAGGATTATCACAGTGAAAGAAACTGACACTCTTCCTACCTATAGTTTTCTGCCCCTAGAAAAAATGTTTTTTTAAAGCTGATTGATGATCAATGCTTTAGCACACTATAGCACAAGTAGAATTTCCCTCACTGTCCTTCCCTGTCCCTAGAAACAAGGATTATCACAGTGAAAGAAACTGACACTCTTCCTACCTATAGTTTTCTGTCCCTAGAAAAAATGTTTTTTTAAAGCTGATTGATGATCAATGCTTTAGCACACTATAGCACAAGTAGAATTTCCCTCACTGTCCTTCCCTGTCCCTAGAAACAAGGATTATCACAGTGAAAGAAACTGACACTCTTCCTACCTATAGTTTTCTGTCCCTAGAAAAAATGTTTTTTTAAAGCTGATTGATGATCAATGCTTTAGCACACTATAGCACAAGTAGAATTTCCCTCACTGTCCTTCCCTGTCCCTAGAAACAAGGATTATCACAGTGAAAGAAACTGACACTCTTCCTACCTATAGTTTTCTGTCCCTAGAAAAAATGTTTTTTTAAAGCTGATTGATGATCAATGCTTTAGCACACTATAGCACAAGTAGAATTTCCCTCACTGTCCTTCCCTGTCCCTAGAAACAAGGATTATCACAGTGAAAGAAACTGACACTCTTCCTACCTATAGTTTTCTGTCCCTAGAAAAAATGTTTTTTTAAAGCTGATTGATGATCAATGCTTTAGCACACTATAGCACAAGTAGAATTTCCCTCACTGTCCTTCCCTGTCCCTAGAAACAAGGATTATCACTGAAAGAAACTGACACTCTTCCTACCTATAGTTTTCTGTCCCTAGAAAAAATGTTTTTTTAAAGCTGATTGATGATCAATGCTTTAGCACACTATAGCACAAGTAGAATTTCCCTCACTGTCCTTCCCTGTCCCTAGAAACAAGGATTATCACAGTGAAAGAAACTGACACTCTTCCTACCTATAGTTTTCTGTCCCTAGAAAAAATGTTTTTTTAAAGCTGATTGATGATCAATGCTTTAGCACACTATAGCACAAGTAGAATTTCCCTCACTGTCCTTCCCTGTCCCTAGAAACAAGGATTATCACAGTGAAAGAAACTGACACTCTTCCTACCTATAGTTTTCTGTCCCTAGAAAAAATGTTTTTTTAAAGCTGATTGATGATCAATGCTTTAGCACACTATAGCACAAGTAGAATTTCCCTCACTGTCCTTCCCTGTCCCTAGAAACAAGGATTATCACAGTGAAAGAAACTGACACTCTTCCTACCTATAGTTTTCTGTCCCTAGAAAAAATGTTTTTTTAAAGCTGATTGATGATCAATGCTTTAGCACACTATAGCACAAGGAGAATTTCCCTCACTGTCCTTCCCTGTCCCTAGAAACAAGGATTATCACAGTGAAAGAAACTGACACTCTTCCTACCTATAGTTTTCTGTCCCTAGAAAAAATGTTTTTTTAAAGCTGATTGATGATCAATGCTTTAGCACACTATAGCACAAGTAGAATTTCCCTCACTGTCCTTCCCTGTCCCTAGAAACAAGGATTATCACAGTGAAAGAAACTGACACTCTTCCTACCTATAGTTTTCTGTCCCTAGAAAAAATGTTTTTTTAAAGCTGATTGATGATCAATGCTTTAGCACACTATAGCACAAGGAGAATTTCCCTCACTGTCCTTCCCTGTCCCTAGAAACAAGGATTCGCACAGTAAAACACACTGACACTCTCCCTACCTATCCTTCTCTTTCCCTAAACTAAAGGAATCCAGGTTAAGCAAGAAAAAATAAATGTCACTGTCCCTGCCTATGCTTCTCTTTCCCTGCTCCGGAACACACTACACTAGGCCGCCGTGCTGGCGGCCTTTTATAGTGTGGGGCGTGTACTAAACACCCTCAGCAATAATTGGCCACAGGCATCCTGCCTGTGGCCAATCATTGCTCTCCTCGCTGCCGGCGCTGTGATTGGCCAAGCATGCGGGGTCACAGTGCATGCTTGGCCAATCACAGCGCCTGGATGACACTGCGATGGCGTACTACATTGTGGGCCGTTCGCGTCACTCGAATTAGGCGCGAACGGCCCAAATCGTTCGATCTTCGTCGAACGATCGAACAGCCGATGTTCGAGTCGAACGTATGTTCGACTCGAACACTGAGCTCATCCCTACTCAAGACCCAGTAACCCAGAGGATTTTCGGTGGGAAAGGTGTCCAAGTCTGATCTTGCCCCTAGGTATTCCTGCACCATGTAAAACAAACGCTGGCGATGGTTGCTGGAACCGATCATACCTTGGGGCTGCGGACTAAAAAAAATTCTGAACGCATCCGTCAGACGGTCACCTTCTCCACCGCTCCTTCTTTGACTGACCGAAGCCTCAGCAACATGTTGTCCAGGACCAGGAATTTGTAACCTCCCAGTTTCTGGGGAAGCGTTGCACAGACCGTTATGCAAGGCCTCCCGAAGATGTTTCATCCTCTGCTCCCTCTGCGACGCCAAGATAAGGTCCGCAACCTTACCCTTGTAACATGGATCAAGTAGGGTTGCCAGCCAGTAATGATCCCTCTTCTTGATAGCACGAATACGAGGATCCTTCCGCAGGCTTTTCAGGATCAGGGAGGCCATGCAGCGTAGGTTTGCTGAAGCATTTGGTGCGGAGAACTCTGGGTCACTCAGGACGACATGATCCGCAGCCACCTCCTCCCAGCCACGTACAAGTCCATGGGTTTCTTGAGACTGTAATTGATCCCTTGAAGACTGCTGCTGATGCTGAGTGCTCCACCTCCATGCTGACACAATCCTCCTCCTCCTCCTCGTCCTCTTCCTGTTTGAAAGGCGGGCCAGCAGGAACACTGTCTGGATAAAGGGGGCCTTGAGAGGTAAGGAAGTCCTCCTCTTCCTCCCTCTGTTCTGCCTCAAGTGCCCTGTCCATTATTCCACGCAGCGTGTGCTCCAACAGGTGGACAAGAGGGACAGTGTCACTGATGCATGCACTGTCACTGCTCACCATCCTCGTGGCCTCCTCAAATGGTGACAGGACAGTGCATGCATCCCTGATCATGGCCCACTGGTGTGGGGAAAAAAAAACAAGCTCCCCTGACCCTGTCCTGGTGCCATATTGCAACAGATACTCACTGATGGCCCTCTGCTGCATGTGCATCTGCTGCAGCATGGCCAATGTAGAGTTCCACCTGGTGGGCATGTCACAGATTAGGCGGTTATTGGGCAGGTTGTATTCCTTTTGGAGGTCAGCCAGACGAGCACTGGCATTATATGACCAGCGGAAATGCACACAGAGTTTCCTGGCCTGCTTCAGGACATCCTGTAAGCCCGGGTACCTGCCCAAGAACCGCTGCACCACCAAGTTAAGGACATGAGCCAAACAGGGCACATGGGTCAGGTGTCCCTGTCGGAGGGCGGAGAGGAGGTTGGTGCCATTGTCGCAAACCACCTTTCCTGGCTTAAGCTGGTGTGGCGTCAACCACCTCTGAGCCTGTCCCTGCAGAGCTGACATAATCTCTGCCCCAGTGTGGCTCCTGTCCCCCAAGCACACCAGCTCAAGCACCGCATGGCATCTTTTGGCCTGCGTACTTGCGTAGCCCCTTGAACGCCTACGGAGCACCGCTGGTTCAGAGGACAAAGCACAGGAAGAGGCCATGGAGGAAGAAGAAGAGGAGGGGGTGGAGGAGAGAGGTGTGTCAGAATCACCAGTAGTAGCATTTTGGAGGCGTGGTGGCGGAACAACCTCCAACACTACTACACCTTGTCCTGCATCCTTCCCAGCTGCCATCAGAGTCACCCAATGCGCTGTGAAAGATATGTAACGTCCCTATCCATGCCTGCTGGACCATGAGTCAGCGGTAATATGCACCTTACCGCTGACCGCCCTGTCCAGCGAGGCCAAGACATTGCCTTCCTCATGCCCGTAGAGAGCCGGAATTGCCTTCCGTGAGAAAAAGTGGCGTTTGGGAACCTACCACTGAGGAACCGCACATTCCACAAACTCACGGAAGGGGGCAGAGTCTACCAACTGAAAAGGCAGCCGTTGAAGTGCTAGCAATTTAGCCAAGCTAGCATTCAACCGCTGGGCATGTGGATGGCTGGGAATGAACTTCTTTCGGCGGTGCAGCAGCTGAGGCAGAGAAATTTGTCTGGTACAATCTGACATCGGTTTACCGATAGCAGATTGCCCGCAAGTACTTGGCTGTGACACATCTAATTCTACACCTTCATTCCTCTCAGTGCAGGTTTTAGAGAGGACTGAAAGTATAGTGGAGTTGGAGATCCCAGCTGATGAGGAGCAAGGAGAGATCCGCTTTGTTCTATTGGTGTGGGTCTTTTAGGTGGGCTTGCCAACGAACTGCATGGCAGGTCGACATATGTCTGATCAAGCATGTGGTGCCCAAGAGGGTGATGTTTTGGCCACGCGAGATACGCCTGAGACATATGTTGCAAATAGCAGCGCTGCGATCTGATGCACTCGTCTCAAAAAAGGCCCACACCAAAGAACTTTTGGAATAACGCGCAGAGACATCAGCGCCCTGCAAATGCGGAGCTCTGCGGTGTGATGCAGTCAGTGTGCTGCCCTTAAGCTGGCCCCTGGATGGCATCCTGCCTCGTTGGAGATGTGCCTCCTCCTCCTCCTCTCTCCTATCAGGCACCCACGTGGAGTCAGTGACCTCATCATCCCCTCCCTCCTCATCACTGGAGCAAACCTGGCAGTATGCTGCAGCTGGGGGAACATGACTGCCAGATTGCTGTCCTTGTTGGGCACCCCCTCTCTCTGGGCTCACATTACTACCCCATCTCTCTGGACTCACGTTACTGCCTTCCTCTAGCTGGGTTCCATCATCGGAGCCTTCAAAACGCTGGGCATTCTCTTGGAGCATGTACCCAACACTATGGTCAAACAGTTCGGGGGACTCCTCAGGAGGACATGGTGGGGCTAGGGAAGGAGTGACTGATGCCATTGAGTCGAGGGAAGAGGCCGCTTTGGCAGCTGCTTTTCCAGACAAAGTACCCTGAGTCCGGGTGAGAGAGGATGAGGAGGATGAGGACGGCTTGGTCATTCACTCTACCAAGTCTTCGGCATGTTGCGGCTCAACATGGCCAGCTGCTGAAAAGAAGGACAAGCGTGTCCCACGGCCACATGCTGATGAGGATGCACCGTGTCCACAACCAGCACTGTTGCCTCTAGACACAGAGCCTGCTTGCCCTATTTTATTGGCTCGTGACTGTCTGCCTCTCCTTGTTTGCCTTCCAGACATACTAATGGCTTGCAGTGAGATGTAGCTGCACAAAGGTGGGATGTATATATATATATATCTATACTGATTATACTGCAGCTAGCAAAATCAACTGCCTGCTGTGGTATTAGTATGAGAACACCAGCAACTGTCTTCAGTTAGTTTTAGGTGTACACCATGCAGAGGACACAGTACACTAAATGAAAATAATGCAGCTCCCTGCCTGTGGTATTAGTATGAAAACACCACCAATTGTATTCAGGTACCTTTAGGTGCACGCTGTGCAAAGGACACAGTACACTAAATGAAAATAATGCAGCTCCCTGCCTGTGGTATTAGTATGAAAACACCACCAATTGTATTCAGGTACCTTTAGGTGCACGCTGTGCAAAGGACACAGTACACTAAATGAATATAATGCAGCTCCCTGCCTGTGGTATTAGTATGAGAACACCACCAATTGTATTAAGGTACCTTTAGGTGTACGCTGTGCAAAGGACACATAACACTAAGTGAAAATAATGCAGCTCCCTGTCTGTGGTAGTAGTATGAGAACACCACCAATTGTATTCAGGTACCTTTAGGTGCATGCTGTGCAAAGGACAGACACAGTACAATAAGTGAAAATACTGCAGCTAGCACAATCTCCTGCCTGCCTGTCAGTATAGAGAATAACAGGAATGGATCTAGCTAAACTGAATAAGTGTGTAAATATATATACAACACCTAGGATGCATATATATCCTCTACACACTGTGGTAGTAGTATGAGAACACCACCAATTGTATTCAGGTACCTTTAGGTGCACGCTGTGCAAAGGACACAGTACACTAAATTAAAATAATGCAGCTCCCTGCCTGTGGTATTAGTATGAGAACACCACCAATTGTATTCAGGTACCATTAGGTGCACGCTGTGCAAAGGACACAGTACACTAAATGAAATTAATGCAGCTCCCTGCCTGTGGTATTAGTATGAGAACACCACCATTTGTATTCAGGTACCTTTAGGTGCACGCTGTGCAAAGGACACAGTACACTAAATGAAAATAATGCAGCTCCCTGCCTGTGGTATTAGTATGAGAACACCACCAATTGTATTCAGGTACCTTTAGGTGCACGCTGTGCAAAGGACACAGTACACTAAATGAAAATAATGCAGTTCCCTGCCTGTGGCATTAGTATGAGAACACCACCAATTGTATTCAGGTACATTTAGGTGCACGCTGTGCAAAGTACACAGTACACTAAGTGAAAATAAAGCAGCTCCCTGCCTGTGGTATTAGTATGAGAACACCAGCAATTGTATTGAGGTACCTTTAGGTACACGCTGTGCAAAGGACACAGTACACTAAGTGAAAATACTTGCAGCTCCCTGCCTGTGGTATTAGTATGAGAACACCACCAATTGTATTAAGGTACCTTTAGGTGCACGCTGTGCAAAGGACACAGTACACTAAATGAAAATAATGCAGCTCCCTGCCTGTGGTATTAGTATGAGAACAGCAATTGTATTCAGGTACCTTTAGGTGCATGCTGTGCAAAGGACACAGTACACTAAGTGAAAATACTGCAGCTAGCACAATCACCTGCCTGCCTGTCAGTATAGAGAATAACAGGAATGGATCTAGCTAAACTGAATACAGTGTGTAAATATATATACAACACCTGGGATGCATATATATCCTCTACACACTGTAACTGTAGCTGACTCGCCTGCCTGCTCTAATTCAAATCAAATTACACTGTCTATCTCTCTCTCTCTCTGTCTTCTAACCAACGCCGCAACACAGTACACAAGGCCGCCACACCGGCGGCCTTATATAGTGTGGGGCGTGTAGCTACTCCTATGAGCCATAATTGGCCAAAGCCACCCTGGCTTTGGCCAATTACGGCTCTCTGGACTTACGGCGCTGTGATTGGCCAAGCATGCGGGTCATAGTGCATGCTTGGTCAATCATCAGCCAGCAATGCACTGCGATTCCGCAGTGAATTATGGGCCGTGACGCGCCACTCAAATTTGGCGCGAATGGCTCATAATGTTCGAAATTCGGCAAACAGCCAAACAGGCGATGTTCGAGTCGAACATGGGTTCGACTCGAACTCGCAGCTCATCCCTACTGGAAACTACCAAGTTTATAAAGACAAAAAGATAATCCAGAACAACTTTGCACTACCGGATCATCTGATAAAGTATCTGGGACCCCTAACCCTCATGTCCTTGACCATTCTGCAATAAATCTTTAAAAACAGGGATGAGCCGAACACCCCCCTGTTCGGTTCGCACCAGAACCTGCGAACAGACAAAATGTTCGTGTAAACTTTAGAACCCTATTAAATACAATGGACTCGAACGTTCAAAATCTAAAGTGTTAATTATAAAGGCTAATATGCAAGTTATTGTCCTAAAAAGTGTTTGGGGACCGGGGTCCTGCCCCAGGGGACATGTATCAATTCAAAAAGAAGTTTTAAAAACGGCCGTTTTTTCCGGAGCAGTGATTTTAATAATGCTTAAAATGAAAAAATAAAAGTGAAATATTCCTTTAAATTTCGTACCTGGGGGGTGTGTATGATATGCATGTGAAGTGGCGCATGTTTCCCGTGCTTAGAACTGTCCCTGCAAAAAATGTCATTTTTGAAAGAAAAAAATGCATTTAAAACTGACTCGCGGCTATTAATGAATTGTCGGCTCCCGGCAATACATACAAAAGTCATTGATAAAAAAAAAAAAAAAAAGCGTGGGGGTTCCCCAGAATTCAATTACCAGGCCCTTCAGGTCTGGAATGGATATTAAGGGGAACCCCGCCGCAAATTAAAAAAAAATTGACGTGGGGTTCCCCCAAATATCCATTCCAGGCCCTTCAGATCTGGCATGGATTTTAAGGGGAACTCCACCCCAAATTAAAAAAAAAAATGGCGTGGATTCCCCCTAAAAATCCATACCAGACCCCTTATCCGAGCACGCAACCTGGCCGGCCGCAGGGGAAAAGGGGGGGACGAGAGAGCGGCCCCCCCTCCCTCCTGAACCGTACCAAGCCACATGCCCTCAACATGGGGAGGATGTCCCCATGTTGATGGGGACAAGGGCCTCATCCCCACAACCCTTGCCCGGTGGTTGTGGGGGTCTGCGGGCGGGGGGCTTATCGGAATCTGGAAGACCCCTTTAACAAAGGGGACCCCCAGATCCCGGCCCCCCCCTATGTGAATTGGTAAGGGGTACATTGTACCCCTACCATTTCACGAAGAAAGCGTAAAAAAATGTTTAAGAAAACACACAAACACCTTGAAAAAGTCCTTTATTAAAAAATAAAAATAAAAAAAACATTCCAGCGGTGAAATCCAGTGTCCCGCGGCGATCCCGATGTCCAGCGCTGTCCTTCATTGGTTGTGCCTGAGCGGACCTGATGGGGAACTCCCTCTCAGTATTTTAAATGTATAGACCCGCCCCTTCTAAAGTTCCCCATCAGGTCCGCTCAGCGGACGAGATGCGGAACATGAGAAGGGGCGGGTCTATACATGTATTACCAAAGTGAGAGCAGTCCCCCATCAGGTCCGCCCCCTCGGTATGTCGGACCCGCCTACGTCATTGGCTTGAGCGGGGAACTTCCTTCACTGTGTAATTTAAATTTATATAGTGAAGGAAGTTCCCCGCTCAAGCCAATGACGTAGGCGGGTCCGACATACCGAGGGGGCGGACCTGATGGGGATGAGGCCCTTGCTCTCACTTTGGCAATACATGTATAGACCCGCCCCTTCTCATGTTCCGCATCTCGTCCGCTGAGCGCACCTGATGGGGAACTTTAGAAGGGGCGGGTCTATACATTTAAAATACTGAGAGGGAGTTCCCCATCAGGTCCGCTCAGGCACAACCAATGAAGGACAGCGCTGGACATCGGGATCGCCGCGGGACACTGGATTTCACCGCTGGAATGTTTTTTTTTTTTAAATAAAGGACTTTTTCAAGGTGTTTGTGTGTTTTTTTAAACATTTTTTTATGCTTTCTTTGTGAAATGGTAGGGGTACAATGTACCCCTTATCAATTCACATAGGGGGGGGCCGGGATCTGGGGGTCCCCTTTGTTAAAGGGGTCTTCCAGATTCCGATAAGCCCCCCGCCCGCAGACCCCCACAACCACCGGGCAAGGGTTGTGGGGATGAGGCCCTTGTCCCCATCAACATGGGGACATCCTCCCCATGTTGAGGGCATGTGGCTTGGTACGGTTCAGGAGGGAGGGGGGGCCGCTCTCTCGTCCCCCCCTCTTCCCCTGCGGCCGGCCAGGTTGCGTGCTCGGATAAGGGGTCTGGTATGGATTTTTAGGGGGAATCCACGCCATTTTTTTTTTAAATTTGGGGTGGAGTTCCCCTTAAAATCCATGCCAGATCTGAAGGGCCTGGAATGGATATTTGGGGGAACCCCACGTCATTTTTTTTTTAAATTTGCGGCGGGGTTCCCCTTAATATCCATTCCAGACCTGAAGGGCCTGGTAATTGAATTCTGGGGAACCCCCACACTTTTTTTTTTTTTTTTTATCAATGACTTTTGTATGTATTGCCGGGAGCCGACAATTCATTAATAGCCGCGAGTCAGTTTTAAATGCATTTTTTTCTTTCAAAAATGACATTTTTTGCAGGGACAGTTCTAAGCACGGGAAACATGCACCACTTCACATGCATATCATACACACCCCCCAGGTACGAAATTTAAAGGAATATTTCACTTTTATTTTTTCATTTTAAGCATTATTAAAATCACTGCTCCCGAAAAAACGGCCGTTTTTAAAACTTCTTTTTGCATTGATACATGTCCCCTGGGGCAGGACCCAGGTCCCCAAACACTTTTTAGGACAATAACTTGCATATAAGCCTTTATAATTAACACTTTAGATTTCTCCCATAGATTTTTCGAATTTGCCGCGAACACCCCAATTTGTTCGCTGTTCAGCGAACGGGCGAACAGGCAATGTTCGAGTCGAACATGAGTTCGACTCGAACTCGAAGCTCATCCCTATTTAAAAAGACAAAAGTGACTGACACCTGATGTTCATTCTCGATTCCCTATTTTAGCCATGGACACAGCCCTGGGTTGAAATTCTGGCTTCAGATTTTTGCCAATGCATTACATCCTTTTTTAGAATATAAAAGATCATATCCAACACTTACATGTCGGTAAATTCAGGTGTGCACCAGTGGGGTCAGTGTCCTTGCTAGATCCAGGGTCTATTGGCGTCTCCAAGAGTGTCCCAAGTCCCGGCTGTAGCAGCCACAAGGAGCCGGAGTGTAAACCGGCTGTGTCCATTGGTGGAGATGGCGACAATTGACTCGTGGAGGAGCGTGTGACGTCAGCTGGATCAGGTAGTATGGGGAAACACAATGCGTTTTAGAGCATACGCGGCTCTCGAACAGAGCATGCGCTCTCCTTTCTCAAGTATACAGAGGAACAGAGAAGACGGAATTTAAAGGGCTTCCGCCTGAAGGCAAAAAATTAGCTGGCCAATCACTTGATTAGTATACCGGGCATGGTAAACATTTTATATATGCAATAAAGTTAAAAAGAATGTCTAAAAACATACATCTAAAACCAGAAGATGTGATAATATGTGATCGTCAATGCAAAATAAAGGGATTTTTATAACAGCTTACCTGTAAAATCCTTTTCTTGGAGTACATCACGGGACACAGAGCGACTTAGTCATTACTAATGGGTTACATAGATTACCTTCAGGTGCTGGCACTGGCCACTTCCAAACCGGAAGTACCCTCCCCTATATAAGCCCCTCCCATCCGGGAGCACCTCAGTTTTGTAGCCAAGCAATAAGTGTCCCAAAAAGAGGGGTGGGAGCTCTGTGTCCCGTGATGTACTCCAAGAAAAGGATTTTTCAGGTAAGCTGTTATAAAAATCCCTTTTTCTTTTTCGTACATCACGGGACACAGAGCGACTTAGTCATTACTAATGGGACGTCCCAAAGCAATGCCAAATGAGGGGAGGGATACATAAGCTGGGCGCCATCAGGCATGAGGATCTTTTGCGGCCTGCAACACACTGCGCCCAAAGGCGACATCCTCCTGACTTCTAACGTCTACCTGGTAGAATCTAGTAAACGTGTGTACCGAAGACCATGTTGCGGCCTTACATACTTGAGCCAGGGAGGCCTGGTGATGCACTGCCCATGAAGTTCCAACTGCTCTCGTGGAGTGCGCCCTAACTTTGAACGGAGGCGGTCTCTTTCTCAAGCCATAGGCTTGTATTATGACCTGTCGAATCCACTTGGCTAAAGTAGATTTTGATGCTGCCTGACCCTTTTTAGGGCCTTCCGGCAGAATAAACAAAGTATCCGTTCTGCGAATCTGAGCAGTGGCTTTTAGATAAGCTTTAACTGCTCTTACTACATCCAAAGAATGTAATAACTTTTCCTCTACCGAGCTAGGTTTGGGGAAAAAAGAAGGAAGAACCACATCTTGGTTCAAATGAAACCTCGATACCACCTTGGGAAGAAAGGCTAGATGAGGACGTAATACTACTCTGTCCTTATGGACAACCAGATATGGCTCCTTACAGGACAAGGCGGCTAATTTCGATACTCTTTTAGCCGAACAAACGGCTACTAAGAAAATCAATTTCCTGGTGAGAAGAACCAAGGAAATGTGTTGCAATGGTTCAAACGGTTGTTTCTGTAGAACCGACAGAACCAGGTTTAAGTCCCAAGGACATATGGGAATACTAACCGGAGGGCTAATACGCATCACTCCTTGTATGAAAGCTTTGACTAGTGAATGCGAAGCCAAGGGCCTTTGAAAAAATATTGACAAGGCCGAAATCTGACCCTTGATAGTACTCAAGGCCAGCTTCCTATCTACAGCCCACTGTAGGAAGTCCAAAATCCTCCCTATCACGTACTTACGTGGATGCCATTTCTTGGCCTCACACCACGTAATGTACGCTTTCCAGATCCTATAATAGATCTGCCTGGATACCGGCTTCCTGGCATTGATCATGGTAGATACCACAGAATTAGAGAGCCCTCTCTTTTTCAGAATGTGGGCTTCAATAGCCAGGCCGTCAAACCTAGGGCTGGTAAGGAAGGGTGGTATATCGGTCCCTGCGACAGCAGGTCCGGACGATGTGGGAGGGTCCAAGGACTCCTCACTGACATTTTTACAATCTCCGCGTACCATGCCCTTCGGGGCCACGCTGGAGCCACCAGAATCACTGGTTTCTTTTCTACCCTGATTCTGCAGAGTAATCGCGGTAACAATTGTGGCGGTGGGAATGCATATATCAGCTTGAACTGATCCCAAGGGAACACTAGGGCATCCGAGCCGCAAGCTAGAGGATCCCTTGTGCGAGACACAAATCTGTCCACCTTTGCGTTGAATCTGGATGCTAGCAGATCTACATCCGGTGTTCCCCACCGCTGGCATATTGCCTGGAAAACCTCGGGGTGAAGAGACCATTCCCCCGGGCATAATTGTTGGCGACTTAAAAAGTCCGCTCTCCAATTTTCCACTCCTGGGATGAAAACCGCGGATATGGCTGGGACATATTTTTCTGCCCACTCCAGGATGCAATTTGCTTCCCTCTGGGCTGCACGACTCCTGGTGCCACCCTGGTGATTGATATATGCCACTGCTGTGGCATTGTCTGATTGAATTCTGACAGGGGACCCTTGGAGTTTGGATGTCCATGCTACTAGGGCATACCGGGCTGCTCGTATCTCTAAGAGATTGATGGGCAGGGCCTTTTCTGCTTCTGACCACTTGCCCTGGAGAGACCATTGCTCCAGTACTGCCCCCCAGCCTATGAGGCTGGCATCTGTAGTGACTACCTTCCAAGAAACCGGACTGAAGGGTTTCCCTTTTTCCAGATTCTGGGGCACCAACCACCAATGGAGGCTCTTGCGAACGGAAGGGGACATTGGTAAGTCTAAAGCCTGAACTTTTTTGTTCCAGGCTGACAGTATGGCCCTTTGCAAATTCCTTGAATGGAATTGACCGTAGGGTACCGCTTCGAATGAAGCCACCATTTTTCCCAGCAGCCTCATGCAGAGGCGTATGGATGGTTTTCTTTTTGTACCCACTAAGTGGGTCAAATCTTTTAAAGACGACACCTTCTCTGGAGGTAAGAAAATCTTTCTCTGATTTGAATCCAGCCTTAGCCCTAAGTATTCCAGACTTTTGACTGGTCTTAGAGCTGACTTGTCCCGGTTGATAATCCAACCGTGATATTCCAGATACTTGATTGTCTTGTGAATAGCTACTTCCAGCTTTTCCACTGAGTGGTCTATTAGTAGCAGGTCGTCTAGATATGCCATTATCGTTACACCTTGTGCTCTTAGATTGGCCAATAATGGGGCCAGAATTTTTGTGAACACTCGTGGTGCTGTGGCCAGACCGAAAGGTAAGGCTCTGAACTGAAAATGGCGCCCTTCTACTGCAAAGCGTAGAAATTTCTGGTGGGCCGGAAAGATGGGAATATGCAGATAAGCATCCCTTGTGTCGATCGAGGCTAACCATTCCTGCCCTTGTAGGGCGGTGGCCACCGATCGGATCGACTCCATCCGAAAAGTCCTGATATTTAGGAACTTGTTTAGCCCTTTTAGATTTAATATGGGCCTCACGTCCCCATTTGGTTTGGGGACTGTGAAAAGGTTCGAGTAAAACCCGAATCCACTTTCTTCCAGGGGAACCTTCATGATTACACCTTGGAGCAATAGTTGTTCTAGTGCCAGAAGGAGGGATCCTCTCTTCTGGGGATCTCTTGGCACGTTTGACCTCATAAATTGGGCAGGAGGAGTGCCTTTTAACTCCAGCTTGTATCCCAGACTTACTGCGGAGAGCACCCATCTGTCTCTGATGGTGTCCCGCCAGGTCTCTGTGAACAACTGAAGCCTTCCCCCCACCCGATTGAGTGGGGGCAACCCTTCATGACTTGGGGGGAGGTTTTGTACCTCTCTTGATCCAGGGCTTCTTGTTACCCTGTGATTGTCCCTGATTTCTGCCCCCTGAATTTGACCGCGGAGGCCGTCGGAACTGCTTCACAGCCGATGTGCCCGGAACTGGAGAAGTAGGCCTCTTAAAAGAAGGACTTCTACTCTTGTTCTTAACCGGTAAGAGTGAACTTTTACCGGCAGAAATTTTCTGGATATATTTGTCCAGATCTTCTCCAAATAAGCGTTCTCCATGAAATGGGAAGCTAACCAGCAGTTTCTTACAGGGAGCTTCAGCAGACCAGTTTTTGAGCCACAGAAGCCTACGCATATGTACTATAGACAGCGTAAAGCGGGAGGCCTGTTGGATTGTATCCTTTATGGCGTCCACCGCAAAACACAAGGCTCTAGGCAGGTCAGCTAGGGCAAGAGCCTGCTGATCTGGTAAGTCCCTTAAGACTTGTTTCAACTGATCTTTCACTGCTTGGCAGACTCCAATCGCTGCTACCGCAGGTTGTGTCACCATGCTTGCTGTAGAGAAAGCAGATTTTAGTAAAGACTCCAATTTTTTATCTATTGGGTCTTTGAACATTGGAACATTATCTACTGGACATGTCAGTGATTTGTTCACAGAAGAGATGGCTGCGTCCACTGTAGGGACCCTCCATTTTTTTATGAACTTATCCTCCATGGGATAGATCACCGGAAATCTCTTGGGGGGAGCAAATATTTTATCAGGGTGCTCCCAATCCTGGTAAATAAGCCCTTCTAATAAAGGGTGGATTGGGAAGGAACAGACAGCCTGGGGAGCTTTTAGCGACCCCAGCGAGGAAACCGTAGTGGATGGTGGTTCCGCCAGTGGCATTTTAAATGCTGATCGGACCATGTTAGTCAGAGACTGAACCCATAATCTTTCAGCCTGAGATGCTGAGAAAGGTTCTTCCACTGTTGATTCCTCCATAACTGAATCAACCTCATCCTGATCCCCTTCAGGTAGGTCGATCCCTGTGTGGGGCTGTTCCTCCACTAACAGGCACTCTGAAGGAGGAGACGGAGATCGGACGCGCTTTCCCTGTGACAGGGAAGCAGCGATCAATGCTGTTAATCTCTCTTCCAATCCTCCCAGAGTTGAGGATAAAACCTCCTCTGTTATATATACAGGAGCAGGTGGACTGGGGACAGCCGCAGCACCAGGTACTCCTGCGGGGTTTCTACGGCTACTGACCTCTGAATTCTCAGGGGAGATTGGTGCAGTACAAGCATGCCCAATATCCTCAGAGCCCGATGGAGACCCCTTTGGCTTCCTGGAAGATCTATTTCCGGAGCGTCTGGACGACATATCCTTTAAGCACAAAGCTGAGGTATTCCCGTCGTCATACACCAATTTTGCTGGTAATAGTCTAACAAAGTTGCTGCTATATACTAGCTGGTGTCCACTAAAGTGCCTTTCTATGGGGATGCCTGCATCAACCGCCTCTGTGTGCCACTGTTTGTTGCTAGCTCTGTTTGCATCCAGCTGACACTTGTACTGTGTCTTTATACAAGCTGGGATGCCTGCACATGCGCAGAAGCGCCGTGGCGCGCGTCGAGCGTCATCCACCCGCCCCGCCCCTTTTTTTTCATAGGAGGCGCGTGCACGCACCCGCGCGTGCGCCCGTGCACCATTGGCGCCCTTTTCGAAACCAAACAGGGACTAGGAGCCAGGGCCCTTTTTGCCGGAGGGCCTGTGCGGTGGATGAGCGCAGCAACAGGGCAGAGGAAGTGAAGAGAAACTTACCAACTGCCTGGATCTTTTGACTTGAGAAAACCAAAGATCCACATGACAAGAAAAATGGACCACAGCGGCCTCTAGTGGTTTAACACAGGTACCGCGGTCCTCCTTTTTTTTTTTTTCTCTTGACTACTATTAAAATTTTACATTTTCAGTAGTTACAGGCATACACAGATATTAGCGGGAATACTGTTAGGTAACAGACAGAAAGACAAATTAGGCTTGGGGGTCCCCCAATAGAACCAAGTTCCTGGGGGCCCCCACTTACCTGATCCCCGCCGCAGGACTCTGTTTGGTCCACAGAAGCCCAAACTTCACCTATCACGGCAGGCATTGTAATTAAACCTTCAGGGACCGGGTTCCCAAGGATTCCACTCCCCTGGACCTGTATAGCACCCTGCACAGACAACATCTTGGTCGTGGGTATGACCAGAGCTCTGGATCCCAGGGTCCAGCCCTCCTAAGAGAGGCATTACAGGCAAAACCTTGCTCTTCCGCTGCAAGGCCCGGGTACCAACCGTTTAGCTATGAAGCTTTTTTGGTGGGATCCGGAACAGCTTACTAAGGCCCAAAAGAACCTGTACGCAAGCCCAGTGAAAACACATGTTACTCTTTGGCCAACACCTTAGACACTGGCAAAAAACTGAGGTGCTCCCGGATGGGAGGGGCTTATATAGGGGAGGGTACTTCCGGTTTGGAAGTGGCCAGTGCCAGCACCTGAAGGTAATCTATATAACCCATTAGTAATGACTAAGTCGCTCTGTGTCCCGTGATGTACGAAAAAGAAATATATACACATATTAAGGGAAATAAATAATTAGCCTAAACCACTACATGAGTGATATATGCGCACACATGTATATATTATATTATGTGATATTAGGGAATGAGTGGAAAAATTGAAATTATTATGTGTATATGTGGAAAACATTTATTAAATCGTATGGTTATTGATCAATAAAAGTAGACTATCGCTAGTAATAATTTTTCTTAAAGGGGGCATACTCGCCCCTGGTGATCATAATATAAACAATCACCAGAGGAGAGACAAATTAAAGCGGAGGTTCACACAAAAAGTGAACCTCCGCTTTTTGGAACCCTCCCTCCCTCCGGTGTCACATTTGGCACCTTTCAGGGGGGTGCAGATACCTGTCTAATACAGGTATTTGCACCACTTCCGGGTTCTGACTCCCGCAGTATTCCAGCCCCTTCGCATCACTACTCCACTGTCTTCTGGGAAACACACTGTTCCCAGGAGAGAGCGGGGCCAGTGACGGCGCGCCGTGCTACTCGCGAATGCGCAGTAGGGAACCGGGCTTCACTTCCGGATTCCTTCACCGAGCATGGCGGCGGCAGTATCCGAGGACTGAGCGATTGCTCAGCCTCGTCTGCTGACTTTGCGGGCACGCTGGACAGGTAAGTGTCCATTTTTTAAAAGTCAGCCGCTGCAGTATTTGTAGCTGCTGGCTTTTAAAAAAAAATATTTTGGGGGGACCTCCTCCTTAACCACTTCCCGCCTGGCCTATAGCAAAATGACGGCCGGGCGGTGGTTGCGTTATCCTGACTGGGCGTCTCTTGACGTCCTGCAGGAGAACAGTCGCCGCGTCCGTGGGGGCACGCATCGTGGTGATCGGTGGTGCGGTGTGTCAGTCTGACACACCACTATGCCAATCTCGGTAAAGAGCCTCCGACGGAGGCTCTTTACCACGTGATCAGCCGTGTCCAATCACGGCTGATCACGATGTAAACAGGAAGAGCCATTGATCGGCTCTTACTCACTCGCGTCTAACAGACGCGAGTAGAGGAGAGCCGATCGGTGGCTCTCCTGACAGGGGGGGTTTGTGCTGATTGTTCATCAGCGCAGCCCCCCCTCGGATGCCCTGGACCACCAGGGAAGCCGCCAGGACCACCAGGGAAGCCTTCAACATGTGGATGGCCAGGTACATCCCCCAAGGCCATCCACATGTTCCAAAACATGCAAAATATGTGCCAATCAGTGCCCACAAATGGGCACTGACTGGCACCATAATACTACAGTAAAAAACCAGTGATGCCCAGCAATGCCACCCACCAGTATTCAGTGCCACTCATCAGTGTACCTCAGTGCCACTTATCAGTGCCCATCTGTGTCCATCAGTGCCCACCTATCAGTGCCCATATGTGCCACCTATCAGTGACACCCATATGTACCCATCAGTGCCACCCATAAGTACCCATCAGTGCCGCCTATGAGTGCCCATAAGTGCCCATCAGTGCCGCCTATGAGTGGCCATCAGTGCCGCATACTAGTGCCACCTATCAGTGCCCATAAGTGCCGCCTATCAGTGCCCATCAGTGCCGCCTATCAGTGCCCATCATCAGTGCTTATCAGTGCCACCTCATCAGTGCCACCTCATTGGTGCCACCTACTCAGTGCCCATCAGTGCCGCCTTATCAATGCCAGTCAGTGCAGCCATATCAGTGCCCGTCATTGAAGAAGAAAACTTATTTATTTACACAAAAATTAACAGAAACAAATTTAAAAAAAAAAATTCAAAATTTTCAGTCTTTTTTTATTCGTTGCAAAAAAATAAATCACAGAGGTGATCAAATACCACCAAAAGAAAGCTCCATTTGTGGGAACAAAATGATAAAAAATTTGTTTGGGTACAGTGTTGCAAGACCGCGCAATTGTCATTCAAATTGCGACAGCGCTGAAAGTTCAAAATTGGCTTGGGCAGGAAGGTGCGTAAGTGCCTGGTATTGAAGTGGTTAATATTGCCAATACTAGGGAGAAAAGGTGGGGAATAGAGACGTTTGTAGATAACAGACAATTAATTAATTGATTAATTATCTAGATGAATTATTAAGATTCACAAAGGTGATAATAATGTCAAGAATGGTAGTAAAAGATCCAATAATTATCAGCCAAAAATTTATAAAAATAATAGAAATAGCTAATACTAAAAAAAAATTAAAAATGTATGAGAAAATGTAAAACACTTTTCAATCAACTAGAATTATGAGGTAGTAATAATGAAGATAGAAATAACAGCAATGAACAGCACTGAGACAATTAAGATGAATATAAGATGGAATGAGGAATTTTTTAGAGGATGGTGTTGACTTCCAATTCCTCGTTAAGTTCATTAGGCGCAAGAGTATCTAAAGTAAAAATCCAAAACGTTTCACGCTCACATAGTCTGGAAAAGGCTTTGGATAGGCCTCTGAGTATGGCTTCAATAACCCAAACCTGTAGACCCACCGTGGACTGGTAATGATGTTCCAAAAAATGCTGTGGTACACTATGTTCGTTGCAACCAGTTTCCACAAAGCGCCGGTGTTTTGCCAAAACTTAGTGGATTAATGTTGTGACCAACATATAGCATTTTGCATGGGCACGTAAGGAACAATTGTAAAAATTGTCAAGCTGATATATCTTATGTTTGTGGGAAAAATTACTTGCAAATTACAAGTTTTGCACAGAGGTTTATTACATCTGTACATCCCTTTGAGGGGAGTCAGACATATAGCATTAACTGGTTTGGTGTGTTTTAACTTACTTGGTGCTATTTTATTTTTTAAGGTCGGGGCCCTTTTATAAGTAACTTTAGGTTTTTTACATAAAGTAGTGGCCAGATGAGGATCTTGTTTCAGAATATTCCAGTGCTTGTTAATAATGTGTTCCATTTTCTTGTATTGTCCGTGAAAACCAGTAATAAACCGGACAACAGGTTTTTCTAGCGGTTTAACCTTTTTGGGTTATTTTCCAGGAAGAAAAGTAGTGTAAGCATGATCTCTTATCTTTTCTGGGTACCCTTTTTCCAGATTTTTTTTTTTTAAATATGCACTCTGTGACATATAATCGCTGTCTCTTGTGCAGTTTTGCCTTAGTCTGCAGCACTGACCCTTGTGTATATTTTTCACCCATAAAGGGTGATGGCAGCTTTTTTTTTTTTTAATATTAAGTCACTGAGGTGTTCTTTCCTCAGTTGCCTTCTGCATTTGCAAATTAAATAAAGCCCATCTCTGAAAAAAAAAACGAATGCCTCCAACAAAACCCTTGTTATTCACATGAAAAAAAAAATGTCTTACCTTAGCCTAGTCTGGTAGTGAAGACCAGTGATCAGAAACTTTTGTAAACTTCAGTAAGTAAAAACAATTGATCTGGTCACAGGTACACTAAGTATAGTCCATGTTCAATGCATTAAATGTACTTGAATACCTTGCCCTAGCAAGCTACCAATTTCTGTAACGAAGTTGACCTTAACCACTAGCCAATCAGTCGCTGTGATTATACTGCGGCAGGTCAGTTGCCAGGGTGGCTTTGGCCAATTATGTCTCAGGGGGTTTAGTACACGCCCCACACAATATAAGGCCGCCTGCGTGGCGGCCTTGTGTAGTGTGTTGCGGCGGTGGTTAAAGACAGAGAGAGAGAGATAGTGTAATTTAATTTGAGTTAGATAGAGCAGGCAGGCGAGTCAGTTAGCTTCAGTTACAGTGTGTAGAGGATATACATGCATCCTAGGTGTTGTATATATATTTACACACTGTATTCAGTTTAGCTAGATCAGTTCCTGTTATTCTCTATACTGACAGGCAGGCAGGTGATTGTGCTAGCTGCAGTATTTTCACTTAGTGTACTGTGTCCTTTGCACAGTGTGCACCTAAAGCTTACCTGAATACAATTGCTGGTGTTCTGATACAAATACAGGCAGGGAGCTGCAGTATTTTGCTTTAGTGTCCTTTGCACAATGTGCACCTAAAGCTTACCTCAATACAATTGCTGGTGTTCTGATACAAATACAGGCAGGGAGCTGCAGTATTTTGCTTTAGTGTCCTTTGCACAGTGTGCACCTAAAGCTTACCTCAATACAATTGCTGGTGTTCTGATACAAATACAGGCAGGGAGCTGCAGTATTTTGCTTTAGTGTCCTTTGCACATTGTGCACCTAAAGCTTACCTCAATACAATTGCTGGTGTTCTCATACAAATACAGGCAGGGAGCTGCAGTATTTTACTTTAGTGTCCTTTGCACAGTGTGCACCTAATGCTTACCTCAATACAATTGCTGGTGTTCTGATACAAATACAGGAAGGGAGCTGCATTATTTTGCTTTAGTGTCCTTTGCACATTGTGCACCTAAAGCTTACCTCAATACAATTGCTGGTGTTCTGATACAAATACAGGCAGGGAGCTGCAGTATTTTGCTTTAGTGTCCTTTGCACATTGTGCACCTAAAGCTTACCTCAATACAATTGCTGGTGTTCTGATACAAATACAGGCAGGGAGCTGCAGTATTTTGCATTAGTGTCCTTTGCACAGTGTGCACCTAAAGCTTACCTCAATACAATTGCTGGTGTTCTGATACAAATACAGGCAGGGAGCTGCAGTATTTTGCTTTAGTGTCCTTTGCACAGTGTGCACCTAAAGCTTACCTCAATACAATTGCTGGTGTTCTCATACAAATACAGGCAGGGAGCTGCAGTATTTTACTTTAGTGTCCTTTGCACAGTGTGCACCTAATGCTTACCTCAATACAATTGCTGGTGTTCTCATACAAATACAGGAAGGGAGCTGCATTATTTTGCTTTAGTGTCCTTTGCACATTGTGCACCTAAAGCTTACCTCAATACAATTGCTGGTGTTCTGATACAAATACAGGCAGGGAGCTGCAGTATTTTGATTTAGTGTCCTTTGCACATTGTGCACCTAAAGCTTACCTCAATACAATTGCTGGTGTTCTGATACAAATACAGGCAGGGAGCTGCAGTATTTTGCATTAGTGTCCTTTGCACAGTGTGCACCTAAAGCGTACCTCAATACAATTGCTGGTGTTCTCATACAAATACCACAGGCAGGGAGCTGCAGTATTTTCAGTTAGTGTACTTTGTCCTCTGCACAGTGTGCAACTAAAGCTAATTGAAGACAATTGCTGGTGTTCTCATACTAATAATACTACCGGCAGGCAGTTGATTCTGCTAGCTGCAGTATAATCAGTATATATATACACATCCCAGCTTTGTGCAGCTACATCTCCCTGCAGGCCATTAGTATGTCTGGAAGGACAACAAGGAGAGGCAGACAGTCACGAGCCAATAAAAGAGGGCAAGCAGGCTCTGTGTCTAGAGGCAACAGTGCTGGTCATGGACACGGTGCATCCTCATCAGCACATTGCCGTGGGACATTCTTGTCCTTTTTTCCGGCAGCTGGCCGCGTTGAGCCGCATCAGTCACTCCTTCCCTAGCCCCACCATGTCCTCCTGAGGAGTCCCCCAAACTGTTTGACCACAGTGTTGGGTACATGCTCAAGGAGGATGCCCAGCGTTTTGAAGGCTCCGATGATGGTACCCAGCTAGAGGAAGGCAGTAACGTGAGCCCAGAGAGAGGGGGTGCCCAAGAAGGATAGCAATCTGGCAGTCATGTTCCCCCAGCTGCAGCATACTGCCAGGTTTGCTACAGTGATGAGGAGGGATGGGATGATGAGGTCACGGACTCTACGTGGGTGCCTGATAGGAGAGAGGAGGAGGAGGCACATCTCCAACGAGACAGGATGCCCTCCAGGGGCCAGCTTAAGGGCAGCACACCGACAGCATCACACCGCAGAGCTCCGCATGTGCAGGCTGCTGCTGTCTCTGCGCGTTATTCCAAAAGTTCTTTGGTGTGGGCCTTTTTTGAGACGAGTGCATTAGATCACAGCGCCGCTATTTGCAACATATGTCTCAGGCATATCTCGCATGGCCAAAACATCACCCACTTGGGCACCACATGCTTGTTCAGACATATGTCGACCTGCCATGCAGTTCGTTGGCAAGCCCACCTAAAAGACCCACACCAAAGAACAAAGCCGACCTCTCCTTGCTCCTCATCAGCTGGGATCTCCAACCCCACTATACCTTCAGTCCTCTCTGAAACCTGCACTAAGAGGAATGAAGGTGTAGAATTAGGTGTGTCACAGTCAAGTACTTGCGGGCAATCTGCTATCGGTACCAGGAAAATTTCCCTGCCCCAGCTGCTGCACCGCCAAAAGAAGTTCGCTTCCAGCCATCCACATGCCCAGTGGGTGAATGCTAGCTTGGCTAAATTGCTAGCACTTCAACTGCTGCCTTTTCTTTTTTTTTTTCATTCCAATATTCTTTATTTCTTTTCCATTTTAAAAAAAAAACAACATACATACATTTTCCCCTTATACAGTAATACATACATAACTTAACCATGTATTCCTCACTTTATCCCTTATTCACACCCACCCAACCTTCCTACTCACCTACTCATCCATCCCCCACCTATTAACATGTTTCCACTTCTAACCATTTTCCCCATATATTATTGTAATAATAATAATAACTGCTGCCTTTTCAGTTGGTAGACTCTGCCCCCTTCCGTGAGTTTGTGGAATGTGCGGTTCCACAGTGGCAGGTTTCCAAACGCCACTTTTTCTCACGGAAGGCGATTCCGGCTCTCTACCGGCATGTGGAAGGCAATGTCTTGGCCTCGCTGGACAGGGCGGTCAGCGGTAAGGTGCATATTACCGCTGACTCATGGTCCAGCAGGCATGGACAGGGACATTACCTATCTTTCACGGCACATTGGGTGACTCTGCTGGCAGCTGGGAAGGATGCAGGACAAGGTGCAGTAGTGTTGGAGGTTGTTCCGCCACCACGCCTCCAAAATGCTACTACTGGTGATTCTGACACACCTCTCTCCTCCACCCCCTCCTCTTCTTCTTCCTCCATGGCCTCTTCCTGTGCTTTGTCCTCGGAACCAGTGGTGCTCCGTAGGCGTTCAAGGGGCTACGCAAGTATGCAGCAAAGAGATGCCATGCGGTGCTTAAGCTGGTGTGCTTTGGGGACAGGAGACAAACTGGGGCAGAGATTCTGTCAGCTCTGCAGGGGCAGGCTCAGAGGTGTTTGATGCCATGCCAGCTTAAGCCAGGAATGGTGGTTTCCGACAATGGCACCAACCTCCTCTCCGCCCTTCGACAGGGACACCTGACCCATGTGCCCTGTTTGGCTCACGTCCTTAACTTGGTGGTGCAGCGGTTCTTGGGCAGGTACCCGGGCTTACAGGATGTCCTGAGGCAGGCCAGGAAAGTCTGTGTGCATTTCCGCTGGTCATATAATGCCAGTGCTCGGCTGGCTGACCTGCAAAAGGAATATAACCTGCCCAAGAATCGCCTAATCCGTGACATGCCCACCAGGTGGAACTCAACGTTGGCCATGCTGCAGCGGCTGCACACACAGCAGAGGGCCTTCAATGAGTATCTGTGCCAATATGGCACCAGGACAGGGTCAAGGGAGCTTGTTTTTTTTTTGCCACGCCAGTGGGTCATGATCATTGATGCATGCACTGTCCTGGCACCATTTGAGGAGGCCACGAGGATGGTGAGCAGTGACAGTGCATGCATCAGTGACACTGTCCCTCTTGTCCACCTGTTGGAGCACACGCTGCGTGGAATAATGGACAGGGCACTTGGAGGAGGAGGATTGTGTCAGCATGGAGGTGGAGCCTAGCACCCAGCATCAGCAGCAGCCTTCAAGGGATCAATTACAGTCCCAAGACACCCATGGACTTGTACGTGGCTAGGAGGAGGTGGCTGCGGATCATGTCATCCTGAGTGACCCAGAGGACTCCGGACCGAATGCCTCAGCAAACCTATGCTGCATGGCCTCCCTGATCCTGAAAAGCCTGCGGAAGGGTCCTCGTATTCGTGCTATCAAGGAGAGGGATCATTACTGGCTAGCAACCCTCCTTGATCCACATTACAAGGGTAAGGTTGCGGACCTTATCTTGCCATCGCAGAGGCAGCAGAGGATGAAGCATCTTCGGGGGGCCTTGCATAAAGGTCTGTGCAACACATTCCCAGAGACTGGGAGGTTACAAATTCCTGGTCCTGGACAATGTATTGCTGAGGCTTCGGTCAGTCAAAGAAGGAGTGGTGGAGAAGGTGGCCGTCTAACCGATGCGTTCAGACAATTTTTTAGTCCGCAGCCCCAAGGTATGATCGGTTCCAGCAACCATCGCCAGCGTCTGGTTTACATGATGCAGAAGTACCTAGGGGCAAGATCAGACTTGGACACCTTTCCCACCGAAAATCCTCTGGGTTACTGGGTCTTGAGGATGGATCACTGGCCAGAGCTTGCACAGTATGCAATTGAGCTACTGGCCTGTCCTGCATCCAGCGTTCTTTCGGAACGCACATTCAGTGCTGCTGGAGGCTTTGTAACCAATCACAGAGTGCGCCTGTCCACCGACTCGGTCGATCGACTGACCTTCATAAAAATGAATCAGTCTTGGATCACCACCAGCTACCAAGCACCTGATGCTGATGTAACCGAATATTTTTTTGGGAAATGTCAGATCCCTTCAAGACTGCCTATGCTGAAGCTGAGTGACTATCCTGTTTTGCTGAGTGACTATCCTCTTCCTCCTCAATGATCATGCTGATAGCTTGAATGAACATTTTTGGTTCTGGGCACCGCCACCAGTGGCTAAGGCCCAATTTTTCAGCCCCTGTTTAACAGGGGCATGTAATTACAATTTTTGATGCAATACTTTGTAGCAGGGCTCATTCCTGTGCTCCAACTAGAGTATCTGTGACGGGGTTGCAGTGTTGTGGCAACAGCACCAGTGCCAAAGGCCCAATTTTTCTGCCCCTGTTTAACAGGGGCATGTAATTACAATTTTTGATGCAATACTTTGTAGCAGGGCTCATTCCTGCGCTCCAACTAGAGTATCTGTGAGGGGTTGCAGTGTTGTGGCACCAGTGCCTAAGGCTCAATTTTTATGCCCCTGTTCAACAGGGGCATGTAATTACAATTATTGATCTAATATTTCACAGCAGGGCCCATTCCTGTGCCCACCAAGAGTAACTGTGAGGGCTTACAGTGTTGTGGCAATACCACCACCACCACCAAAGGCCCAATTTTTCTGCCCTTGTTCGACAGGGGCATGTAATTACAATTCTTGATCTAATATTTCACAGCTGGGCCCATTCCTGCACCCACCAAGAGTAACTGTGAAGACTTACAGTGTTGTGGCACCAGCACCACCACCAAAGTCCCAATTTTTCCTACCCCTGTTCAACAATGGCATGTAATTACAATTCTTGATATAATAGTTCACAGCAGGGCGTTCCAGCACCCACCAAGAGTAACTGTGAGGGCTTACAGTGTTGTGACAACACCAACACCTAAGGGACAAATTTCTACAGAGTATATACGGCAGGCCCCTACTTTCAAACATCCAACTTACAAACGACTGCTACTTGCAAACGGAAGGAGACAACAGGAAGTGAGAGGAAATCTACCCCATGGAAGGGAAATTCTCTCCTGTAAGGCCTCGTACACACGGCCGGTTTTCTCATCAAGAAACAACAAGAAAACTGCTGGTAGAGCTTTCTTGCCGAGAAAACCGGCCGTGTGTACGAGGCTTTCAGGTTTCTCGTCAAGAAAACTGCACAGAATCTCGACGAGAAAAATAGAGAACCTGCTCTCTATTTTCTCGTCGAGATTCACGTCGGCCTGTTTCCCGACGAGAAACCAGAGAGTGTGTATACTTACCTGTCGCCGTGGAAACCCGCGCATGCTCAAAATTACTTTGACGCATGCGCGGTAGCTTCCTTGGCATAGGTAGGGTGTAGCAAGTTGGCGGCGACGGCATTGAATGTGACAAGCGCATGCTCGTCGTAGTCGATGACGTCACCGCGTTCCTGCCATTCAAAAGAACGGCGGTTCTTTTGAATCGTACTTGTGTACACTCGGCCGGGACAAGATTCTTGTCAAGAATCTCGTCAGGAAAAACAACGGGTTTTTTCCTGGCAATATTCTCGGTCGTGTGTACTAGGCTTAAGAGTTAATATGGGAAAAAGATGTCTCCTCTCCACTGATGCTTTATCACCAATCCTTGTTTCACTAAAAACCCCAAATTTTCAAAAAACATTTATCATTGGGACGGAAAGTGAGGTGAAATGTTCTGAACGGGTGCACAGACAGCTAAACAAATGTTACAGGGGTTATAACACTTCACTATGTTTTCCAAAAAACTTTAAAAATGTACCAGTTCAAAATTACAAACAGATTCTAAGTAACAACAAACCTACAGTCCCTGTCTTGTTTGCACCGCCTGTATACTGCTGTTCAGAGTATATAGGGCCTGGGGGGCCCACGCCTTTCCTTTTATTAATTTGGGTGCGGGATTCCCCTTAATATCCATACAAGACCCAAAGGGGCTGGTAATGGGCTTGGGGGGGTACCCATGCCATTTTTCTCAATGATTTTCATCCATATTGCCGGGACCAGACATTACATTAAAGTCGCAAGCAGTTTTAAATGACTTTTTTTCCTTTAGAAATGTCATTTTGTGCAAAGACAGTTCTAAACACGGGAAACACGTGCCACTTCACAGGCATACTATAGACACCCCCCTGGTACGATATTCAAAGGAATATTTCACTTTTTTTTTCACTTTATGCACCATTAAAATCACTACCCCCGAAAAAACGTCTGTTTTTAAAACTTATTTTTGCATTGATACTTGTCCCCTGGGGCAGGACCCGGGTCCCCAAACCCTTTTTAGGACAATAACTTGCATATTAGACTTTAAAATTAGCACTTTTGATTCCAAACGTTCGAGTCCCATAGACTTTAACGGGGTTCCGATAGTTCGCGCAAACTTTCGCTCCATTCGGCTCATCCCTATTACACAGTAATCCGTGCATTTTTATAGCACTGATCGCTGTGTAAATGTCAATGGTCCCAACAAAGTGTCCGCCGCCATGTCTCATTCCCGCTAAAAATCACAGATTGCCGCCATTACTAGTAAAAAAATAATAATAATAATGCCATAGATCTATCCCCTATTTTGAATACGTTATAACTTTTGTGCAAACCAATCAATATACGCTTATTGCGATTTTGTTTTACCAAAAATATGTAGAACAATATATATCAGCCTAAACTGATGAAGAAATATTTTTTTTTACATTTTTTGGGGGGATATTTATTATAGCAAAAAGTATAAAATATATATTTTTTCAATATTATCGCTCTTTTTTTTGTTTATAGAGCAAAAAATAAAAACTACAGAGGTGATCAAATACCACCAATAGAAATCTATATTTTTGGGAAAAAAGGACGTCAATTATGTTTAGGTACATCGTCGCGCGACCGAGCAATTGTCAGTTAAAGCGACGCAGTTCTGTATCGCAAAAAATGGCCTGGTCATTAAGGGGGAAAATCTTCCGGTGCTGAAGTGGTTAAAGTGAGTAGCACATTACTGAATTTCATGTAAATCTGACGTATGTGACTTGACACAGGTGGTAGGGTAAACTTTCCAGGATCATATAATTTGCTTTACTTCAATTAGTGTCACATGTGTAAAGCAGTGGCTTATATTTGCTTGGCTGTTTCTTAGTGAGTTGGATCTCTAATGGTAGAAAATGTAGAAAACAATTATGCTTATGTAGCGGGTGGTTACATTTAGGGATAGTACCTGAGTGGTAACAAGGCTCAGGTACGCCAATTGTTAGGGTTGTGGACCATTTTGTCGTGGAGGATATCAATGGTGTCTGGTTCCCTGCGGCCTATAGGTGGCGCTGTCGCCATAGGCCGGGGTTGAACCACCATTGGAGAGCTGTGCCTTTTTGTGTCCCCTCGTGGCAGTGGTATGGTGGGGCGGGGAACCTGCCGTGCTTGCCCGGAGAGGGTATAAAAGGGGCAGACATCTTCCGGTCGAGGTCCGAGCCCCAGGCACCTTCAGCCTGGGGGCTGCTGTTCGTGACACCCAGGTGCCCTTGGCCTGGGTGTGTGTGAGGATGGTCTCGGTGTGCTCCTAGGCCCGGAGACTGAACTGCTGTTTCATCCCCAGACACCTTAGGTCTGGGGGTGAGGTACTTTTGAGAAGGCCAGGGATCCAGCAACCTTTGGCTGGGTTCCGTGAGGGATCCGCCTTGCAAGGGGACCCCAATCCAGGATGAGGAGGCCAGGGAGGTGACCCTTTCTGAAGACCCAGCGCAGAGTCGTGGTGACAGAAGGGGCCTCTGGTTACTCTCCGGAGGGATGGTTTCTCCCTACAGAGGCCTAACTATTCAAGGAAGGAAAAGTGCATGTTCTGTAGGTCATAGTGGCAGTGACTCTACGCACACCAGGTCAGTGGCAGTGACTACAACTATTCACCAAGTCAGTGGCAGTGACTGTGCACCAAGCTGTTCGTGCTAATCAGAACAACGCTAAGTTTGTGCCTGGACCTCTTCCCACCTTATCTGAACTGTTCTTCTCCCAACCTGTCTGCTCTCACAGAGACTATTTATTGTTCTCATTAGGGATGAGCTTCGTGTTCGAGTCGAACATACGTTCGACTCGAACATCGGCTGTTCGATCGTTCGACGAAGATCGAACGATTTGGGCCGTTCGCGCCAAATTCGAGTGACGCGAACGGCCCACAATGCACTACGCCATCGCAGTGTCATCCAGGCGCTGTGATTGGCCAAGCATGCACTGTGACCCCGCATGCTTGGCCAATCACAGCGCCGGCAGCGAGGAGAGCAATGATTGGCCACAGGCAGGATGCCTGTGGCCAATTATTGCTGAGGGGGTTTAGTACACGCCCCACACTATAAAAGGCCGCCAGCGCGGCGGCCTTGTGTAGTGTGTTCCGGAGCAGGGAAAGAGAAGCATAGGCAGGGACAGTGTCATTTTTTTTCCTTTACTAATCCTGGATTCCTTGTGTTTAGGGACAAATAAGGATAGGTAGGGAGAGTGTCAGTGTGTTATTCTGTGCTAAACCTTGTTTGTAGGGACAGAGAGGTACAGTGAGGGAAAGTGTCAGTGTGCTATTCTGTTCTAAACCAATCTTGCTGAACCATATCTTCAATCCTTGAGTTTAGGGACAGAGAGGTACAGTGAGGGAAAGTGTCAGTGTGCTATTCTGTGCTAAATCTTGTTTGTAGGGACAGAGTAGGACATTGAGGGAAAGTGTCAGTGTGCTATTCTGTTCTAAACCAATTTTGCTGAACCATATTTGAAATCCTTGAGTTTAGGGACAGAGAGGTACAGTGAGTGAAACTGACAGTGTGCTATTCTGTTCTAAACCAATTTTGCTGAACCATATTTGAAATCCTTGAGTTTAGGGACAGAGAGGTACAGTGAGTGAAACTGACAGTGTGCTATTCTGTTCTAAACCAATTTTGCTGTTCCATATTTGAAATCCTTGAGTTTAGGGACAGAGAAGGACACTCGTGGAAACTATCAGTGTGCTATTCTGTTCTAAATCTTGTTTGTAGGGAGGGACAGAGTAGGACAGTGAGGGAAAGTGTCAGTGTGCTATTCTGTTCTAAACCAATTTTGCTGTTCCATATTTGAAATCCTTGAGTTTAGGGACAGAGAAGGACACTCGTGGAAACTATCAGTGTGCTATTCTGTGCTTAATCTTGTTTGTAGGGAGGGACAGAGTAGGACAGTGAGGGAAAGTGTCAGTGTGCTATTCTGTTCTAAACCAATTTTGCTGAACCATATTTGAAATCCTTGAGTTTAGGGACAGAGAGGTACAGTGAGTGAAACTGACAGTGTGCTATTCTGTTCTAAACCAATTTTGCTGTTCCATATTTGAAATCCTTGAGTTTAGGGACAGAGAAGGACACTCGTGTAAACTATCAGTGTGCTATTCTGTGCTTAATCTTGTTTGTAGGGAGGGACAGAGTAGGACAGTGAGGGAAAGTGTCAGTGTGCTATTCTGTTCTAAACCAATTTTGCTGAACCATATTTGAAATCCTTGAGTTTAGGGACAGAGAGGTACAGTGAGTGAAACTGACAGTGAGCTATTCTGTTCTAAACCAATTTTGCTGTTCCATATTTGAAATCCGTGAGTTTAGGGACAGAGAAGGACACTCGTGTAAAATATCAGTGTGCTATTCTGTGCTTAATCTTGTTTGTAGGGAGGGACAGAGTAGGACAGTGAGGGAAAGTGTCAGTGTGCTATTCTGTTCTAAACCAATTTTGCTGAACCATATTTGAAATCCTTGAGTTTAGGGACAGAGAGGTACAGTGAGTGAAACTGACAGTGTGCTATTCTGTTCTAAACCAATTTTGCTGTTCCATATTTGAAATCCTTGAGTTTAGGGACAGATAAGGACACTCGTGGAAACTATCAGTGTGCTATTCTGTGCTTAATCTTGTTTGTAGGGAGGGACAGAGTAGGACAGTGAGGGAAAGTGTCAGTGTGCTATTCTGTTCTAAACCAATTTTGCTGAACCATATTTGAAATCCTTGAGTTTAGGGACAGAGAGGTACAGTGAGTGAAACTGACAGTGTGCTATTCTGTTCTAAACCAATTTTGCTGTTCCATATTTGAAATCCTTGAGTTTAGGGACAGAGAAGGACACTCGTGGAAACTATCAGTGTGCTATTCTGTGCTTAATCTTGTTTGTAGGGAGGGACAGAGTAGGACAGTGAGGGAAAGTGTCAGTGTGCTATTCTGTTCTAAACCAATTTTGCTGAACCATATTTGAAATCCTTGAGTTTAGGGACAGAGAGGTACAGTGAGTGAAACTGACAGTGTGCTATTCTGTTCTAAACCAATTTTGCTGTTCCATATTTGAAATCCTTGAGTTTAGGGACAGAGAAGGACACTCGTGTAAACTATCAGTGTGCTATTCTGTGCTTAATCTTGTTTGTAGGGAGGGACAGAGTAGGACAGTGAGGGAAAGTGTCAGTGTGCTATTCTGTTCTAAACCAATTTTGCTGAACCATATTTGAAATCCTTGTGTTTAGGGACAGAGAAGGATAGGCAGGGGACAGTGTCAGTGTCATTGTTGCTAAGCCTCCTGCACAGTATACACCTGAAGGTAGCCCTTATTGCTGTTTTTCCCATCTCCCTGCAGGCCATCCATTAAAATGTCTGGAAGGCAAACAAGGAGAGGCAGACAGTCAGGAGGCAAAAAAAGAGGGCAAGCAGGCTCTGTGTCTGGGGGCAACAGTGCTGGTCGTGGACGCGGTGCATTGTCATCAGCACATGGCCATGGGACACGCTTGTCCTTCTTTTCGGCAGCTGGACATGTTGAGCCACATCATGCCGAAGACTTGGTAGAGTGGATGACCAAGCCCACCTCATCCTCCTCATCCTCTCTCACCCAGGCTCAGGGTACTGGCAAAGCAGCTGCCAAAGCGTCCTCTTCTCTGGTATCATTATCTTCATTAGTCAATCCTTCCCTAGATCCACCATGTCCTCCTCCTGAGGAGTCCCCCGAACTGTTTGAGCACAGTGTTGGGTACATGCTCCAGGAGGATGCCCAGCGTTTCGAAGGATCTGATGATGATACCCAGCTAGAGGAAGGCAGTAGCGTGAGAGCAGAGAGAGGGGATGCTCAAGAAGGACACCAATCTGGCAGCCATGCTCCAGCAGCTGCAGCATACTGCCAGATTGGCTCCAGTGATGAGGAGGGAGGGGATGATGAGGTCACTGACTCCACGTGGGTGCCTAATAGGAGAGAGGAGGAGGAGGAGGATGAGGAGGAGGCACATCTCCAACGAGGCAGAATGCCCTTGAGTGGCCAGCGTATGGGCAGCACACCGACGGAATCACACCGCAGAGCTCCGCCTGTGCAGGGCGCTGCCTCTGCCCGTCATTCAAAAAGTTCTTTGGTGTGGGCCTTTTTTGAGGCGAGTGCATCAGATCGCACAGCTGCTGTTTGCAACATATGTCTCAAGCGTATATCGCGTGGCCAAAACATCAGCCGCTTGGGCACCACATGCTTGATCAGACATATGTTGACCTGCCATGCAGCTCGTTGGCAAGCCTACCTTAAAGACCCACACCAAAGAACAAAGCTGACCTCTTCTTGCACCGCATCAGCTGGGATCTCCAACCCCAGTATACCCTCAGTCCTCTCTGAAACCTGCTCTGAGAGGAATGAAGGTGTAGAATTAGGTGTGTCACAGCCAAGTACTTGCGGCCACTCTGCTAGCAGTACACCAACATCCGATTCTAGCAGGCAAATTTCCCTGCCCCAGCTGCTGGACCGTCGAAAGAAGTTCACTCCCAGCCATCCACATGCCCAGCGGTTGAATGCTAGCTTGGCTAAATTGCTAGCGCTTCAACTGCTGCCTTTTCAGTTGGTAGACTCGGCCCCCTTCCGTGAGTTTGTGCAATGTGCGGGTCCTCAGTGGCAGATTCCCAAACGCCACTTTTTCGCACGGAAGGCGATTGCGGCTCTCTACAGGCATGTGGAAGGCAATGTCTTGGCCTCGCTGGACAGGGCGGTCAGCGGTAAGGTGCATATTACCGCTGACTCATGGTCCAGCAGGCATGGACAGGGACGTTACCTTTCTTTCACGGCCCATTGGGTCACTCTTTTGGCAGCTGGGAAGGATGCAGGACAAGGTGCAGTAGTGTTGGAGGTTGTTCCACTGCCACGCCTCCAAAATGCTACTACTGGTTGTGACACACCTCTCTCCTCCACCCCCTCCTCTTCTTCTTCCTCCATGGCCTCTTCCTGTGGTTTGTCCTCGGAACCAGCGGTGCTCCGTAGGCGTTCAAGGGGCTACGCAAGTACGCAGGCAAAAAGATGCCATGCCGTGCTTGCGCTGGTGTGTTTGGGGGACAGGACCCACACTGGGGCAGAGGTCCTGTCTGCTCTGCAGGGGCAGGCCGAGAGGTGGTTGACGCCACGCCAGCTTAAGCCAGGAATGGTGGTTTGCGACAATGGCACCAACCTCCTCTCCGCCCTCCGACAGGGACAACTGACCCATGTGCCCTGTATGGCTCACGTCCTTAACCTGGTGGTGCAGCGGTTCTTGGGCAGGTACCCGGGCTTACAGGATGTCCTGAGGCAGGCCAGGAAAGTCTGTGTGCATTTCCCCAGATCTTATAATGCCAGTGCTCGCCTGGCTGAGCTGCAAAAGGAGTTGAACCTGCCCAAGAACCGCCTTATATGTGACATGCCCACCAGGTGGAACTCAACGTTGGCCATGCTGCAGCGGCTGCACACGCAGCAGAGGGCCATCAATGAGTACCTGTGCGACTACGGCACCAGGACAGGGTCAGGGGAGCTGGGTTTTTTTTCACCACGCCAGTGGGGCATGATCAGGGATGCATGCACTGTCCTGGCACCATTTGAGGAGGCCACGAGGATGGTGAGCAGTGACAGTGCATGCATCAGTGACACTGTACCTCTTGTCCACCTGTTGGAGCACACGCTGCGTGGAATAATGGACAGGGCACTTGAGGCAGAACAGAGGCAGGAAGAGGAGGACTTCCTTGCCTCTCAAGGCCCCCTTTACCCAGACAGTGTTCCTTCTGTCCCACCCATCGCACAGGAAGAGGAGGAGGAGGAGGAGGAGGAGGAGGATTGTTTCAGCATGGAGGTGAAGGCTGGCACTCAGCATCATCAGCAGCAGTCTTTTAGGGATGATTTACAGTCCCAAGAAACCAGTGGACTTGTACGTGGCTGGGAGGAGGTGGCTGCGGATCATGTCGTCCTTAGTGACCCAGAGGACTCCGGACTGAATGCCTCAGCTAACCTACGCTGCATGGCCTCCCTGATCCTGCAAAGTCTGCGGAAGGATCCTCGTATTCTTCGGATCAAGGAGAGGGACCATTACTGGCTGGCCACTCTCCTTGATCCTCGGTACAAGGGTAAGGTTGCGGACCTTATCTTACCGTCGCAGAGGGAGCAGAGGATGAGACAACTCCGGGAGGCCTTGCAGAAAGGTCTGTGCAACGCGTTCCCAGAGACTGGGAGGTTACAAACTCCTGGTCCTGGACAACGAGTTGCTGAGGCTTCGGGCAGTCAAAGAAGGAGCGGTGGGGAAGGTGGCCGTCTGACCGATGCGTTCAGACAATTCTTTAGTCCGCAGCCCCAAAGTATGATCGGTTCCAGCAACCATCGCCAGCGTCTGATATACATGGTCCAGGAATACCTAGGGGCAAGGTCAGACTTGGACACCTTCCCCACCGAAAATCCTCTGGCTTACTGGGTCTTGAGGATGGATCACTGGCCAGAGCTTGCACAGTATGCAATTGAGCTACTGGCCTGTCCTGCATCCAGCGTTCTTTCAGAACGCACATTCAGTGCTGCTGGAGGATTTGTCACGGATCACAGGGTGCGCCTGTCCACCGACTCGGTTGATCGACTGACTTTCATCAAGATGAACCAGTCTTGGATCACCACCAGCTACCACACACCTGATGCTGATATAACAGACTAATTGATTTTAAAATGTCACATCCCTTCAAGACTGATGCTGATGCTGAGTGCCTGTGCTGTTATGTTGACTGGCTATCCTCCTCCTCCTCCTCAATGATACGATTAATGATGATAGCTTGGAAGATCATTTTGGTTTATGGGTGACGCCACCAGTGGCTAAGGCCCAAGTACAGTATCTGTGAGGGGTTGCAGTGTTGTGCCACCAGTGCCTAAGGCCCAATTTTTCAGCCCCTGTTCAACAGGGGCATGCAATTATAATTATTGATCTAATAATTCACAGCAGGGCCCATTGCTGCGCCCACCAAGAGTAACTGTCAGGCCTTACAGTGTTGTGGCACCAGCACCACCATCACCACCACCACCACCACCAAAGGCCCAATTTTTCAGCCCCTGTTCAACAGGTGCATGCAATTCTAATTATTGATCGAATAATTCACAGCAGGGCCCATTGCTGCGCCCACCAAGAGTAACTGTCAGGCCTTACAGTGTTGTGGCACCAGCACCACCATCACCACCACCACCACCACCACCACCAAAGGCCCAATTTTTCAGCCCCTATTCAACAGGGGCATGCAATTATAATTATTGATCTAATAATTCACAGCAGGGCCCATTGCTGCGCCCACCAAGAGTAACTGTCAGGCCTTACAGTGTTGTGGCACCAGCACCACCATCAAAGGCCCAATTTTTACTACCACTGATCAACAATTATATGTTATTACAATTCCTGATATAATAGTTGACAGCAGGGCGTTCCAGCACCCACCAAGAGTAACTGTGAGTGCTTACAGTGTTGTGCCAACACCAACACCTAAGGGGCCAATTTCTGCAGAGTATATACGGCAGGTCCCTACTTTCAAACATCAAACTTACAAACGACTCCTACTTGCAAATGGAAGAAGACAACAGGAAGTGAGAGGAAATCTACCCCTTGGAAGGAAAATTCTCTCCTGTAAGAATTAATATGGGAGAAAGGTGTCTCCTCTCTACTGATGCTTTATCACCAATCCTTGTTTCAATAAAAACACCACATTTCAAAAACAGTTGTCATTGGGACGCAAAGTGAGGTGAAATGTTCTGAACAGGGGCACAGACAGCAAAAAAAATGTGACAGGGGTGATAACCGTTCCCTATGTTTTACAAAAAGCTAAAAAAAAGGAATTTGGCATGGAGCTACACTTAAACAATGCAGCTGTTCAAAATTACAAACAGATTCTACATAAGAACAAACCTACAGTCCCTGTCTTGTATGCACCGCCTGTATACGGCTGTTCAGAGTATATAGGGCCTTTTTTATTTTGTGTGCGGGGTTCCCCTTAATATCCATACAAGACCCAAAGGGGCTGGTAATGGGCTGGGGTAGGGGGGGGGGGGGGGGTTGATGGGGTAGCTATGCCATTTTTCCTAAAGATTTTCATCCATATTACCGGGACCAGACATTGCATTAAAGCCGCAAGCAGTTTTAAATGGCTTCTTTTCCTTTAGAAATGTTATTTTGTGCAGGGACAGTTCTAAACACGGGAAACACGTGGCACTTCACAGGCATACTTTAGACACCCCCCAGGTACAATATTTAAAGGAATATTTGACTTTTTTTTTTCACTTTATGCATCATTAAAATGACTGCTCCCGGAAAACGTCCGTTTTTAAAACTTCTTTTTGCATTGATACATGTCCCCTGGTGCAGAACCCGGGTTCCCAAACTCTGTTTCGGACAATAACATGGATAATAGTCGTTATAATTAGCACTTTACAATCCGAACGTTCGCATCCATTGTATTTAATAGGGTTCTAATGTTCGTGCGAACTTTCGGTCCGTTCGCGGGTTCTGGTGCGAACCGAACCCGGGGGTGTTCGGCTCATCACTAGTTCTCATAAATAAATATTGAGTTGGACTCTCAGTTGGTGTGGACAGTCGTTTTACTGGGGAGAACTAAAGGACTTGTTTTTGGCTACCGCAGAAGCGAGATCAGTTTGGTAGGTTTTCAAACACTGGCTGCAGGCAGGCCCGAGAAACTAACACCGCTCAACCTCCCCATCCAGGAAGGTACGGGCTTGTGGTGCGGTGTGCCTCAGTCTTTTCCTGCGGAGGAGCCAGGAAGAGAAAAGCAGGTAAAGGCTGGGGTTGGTGCACTACACTTACACTAGTGACTTACTGCATTTTGTTAGTGCCAAATGTCACATTTGTGAGCTCCTTCATAGTTTACCTTGGAATGAAGTGTTTGTCTAGGATTACTTAAATTGTAAATCTACATTACATTCTCTTTTCTGAACTCAATGAACAACTGGTGTATGGGGCTTAGTTAGTATTTCTGGATTTCCTTAGAATGCTTAGATTAAAGGACACATATAGCCCCACTTATGGTAGCCTCTAGCCCCAGTGTGCACACACAGTAAGATGAAGAAACATCAAAGAAGCTGAATGTAAAAGCTGTGTGGCAAAAGACAGGGAGACACAGTGAAGAAGACTAAAGATAATGTTTTACCAGGCAGGCAGCACCGAATGGGGTGGTGGAATTAATTAAAGCACAGCTGTGCTAAAGGTTCAGCTCTCCTTTAAGCTAGCACGTTCTTATAGCCACGGCAGAATTAATATGCTTTTTCTCTTTTCGTCCATGGACGGACACAGCTCCTTAAATCTTGACAAAGTGGGTTAGGTTCCTGTTCATAGGAGAGGACTAGGCAGAACATGTTAGTTATCTTAAAACATGTAACTTTAACAGAGTTAAACAGTCCCGCCCAGGGGGCGGTCCCTCTGGTCATAAGCCCTGCAGCTCAGTTTTTTTTGCCTAGTAGAGGAGATGGACCTGGCTCCCCCTTGGGCCCAGAGTCCTACAGAAATTTTTACTTTTATATTTTATTATTTTATTTTTTGATCCTGAGATCTTCTATCAAGTGCCGGCTGAGTGACAAGCTGGATATTATAGATCCTGGCAGTCCCCCCAGTCCAGCCTTCGAGCGTGAGCAGACCTTAGCTGAGCGCTGGGTCGGCCACAACATGCCCCGTTTGCTCCAGGGACGGGCGGTGATTTTTTTTTTTGCTCCGGGGCCCACATGACTGACCTACTGGGGGTTCACTCACAGTGGGCCATGGCCGACAGCCACTCCGTATGTCCGGCAGTGAGTCTGTCTGGAACGCACCAGCATGTCCACGTGTGGACGGGTAAGTACAGTTCCTCCTGTTTTGTGTCAGTTTGGAACAGCTGGGCTTCCTAGAGGGTCATTAAGGGGTCCCCTGTCCTCCCTTTCCCTCCCTCTGTCCCCCTCCTTTTCCTCCTCCCCAGTGCGGGGCCTCTGCATCGGCGGGATGTGCCTGTGGGGGGTCTCCCTTTCCCGGTTGGGGGCTGTCCAGCTGTCAGGGTCTGCTTCTGTGGGGGTGCTGTTTTTCTGGGGAACCTTCCGCTTGGCAGGTCAAGAAAGGGGTGGGGACAAGCGAGCACCCCCCCCCCCTCCTGAACCATACCAGGTCACATGCCCTCAACATGGGGGCGGGTGGGTGCTTTGTGGCAAGTACTGGTAGGCATACTACCCATACGGGAAAGGTGGCTACTATAGGTGAAACTGCACATTAGTCTTTCTATTTTCAAAGAACAGGACACATAGAGATGAACCTTACAGCACTTTGCCGATTCAAAAGGGTAAGTGAAAATGTAATTTTCAGAACTGCAATATTTTTTTTTGACCAAACACTTGGTTTGTTAGGAGAAGCAAGGGTGCAAATATTGGGAGTTTTAGCTCTTGTGACCCTCAGTATCACAGTATACGTTCAAACAGCTGCAGTTACTTTATTAACATTAATGCAGAAAAAATTACTTTTCAGCAGAAGAATTCAAATAATGATAGACTGGAAACATCCTTCTCCTCTGCATGTTTCATAAAAATCAGGTTGGTAGAAATGTGTATTTAATACATGATTTAAATGGTTTATGATAAGTTGCATACCTCAACCACTCACAAAGCTCCTCTGCTCACTGTAATTATGAGGTACTAAGACTGTAGCAGTAGACATTAGCGGAAAGCTCCTTTTAAAACATTTTTTTTAGCATGTTTGTGTAAGGGTATGTACTTACCGAGGCCGAGATGCCGAGAGTGGTTCACCTTTGCGACTTGACGCACTCCACCCCCTGGAGTTGAGACAGGGAGTGGATGGCGAGAAGCGGCACCGGCTACCGGCAGGTGGTGGGTACTTGTAGACGGTCCGGTAGTGCTGAGTAGACTGAAGAAACAGGCTTCAAGCAGGAACTAGCCGGATTGGTAAAGTTCAACAGCAGGAGATGATGGAAGCCGGTGCAGGTTGAGTCCGGGTTGCAATTGCAAGGTAACAGTCCGGGCTGGGGGTCTAGCACAGTAAAAGGTAACAAGTCCAGAGAATACCGGGAACCAGGCAGGAGTTCAAAGGAAACGCGGAAGTCCAAAAGGTACAAGCAGGAGGTCAGGGATTGTAGACAGGCAGCAGATCCGAGTCACAGGCCGAGGGTCAAACACAGGAGAAGGCAGAAGTCCGTATAACAAGCCGAGGGTCAGGTCCAGGAGAGAGATCAGAGGAATCAAGCCAGTCCGGGTCACAAGGAGATTTTCAAGATAGTTTTCCAGAGTCTTGGGTATACAGGAAAGCTGACAAACCAGCAACTTGTCAGTGCAACTGGGTCTCTTTAAATAGGCCCGCCTGGATTCCTATTGGTGCGCCGCCGCGCATGCGCGCGCGCCGCTGCGTCGGCGCGCGCACCCGAGAACGTAGAAGCGCCATCCCGCGCACGCGCACGCGCCGAAGCATCATTCCGCCGCGCGTGCGCATTGGGCGCTGATTGGCGTTGTTGGACGGATTTCCCTGACAGTTTGTGACTAAAGAGTAGGGATGAGCCGAACACCCCCCGGTTCGGTTCGCACCAGAACCTGCGAACGGACCTTTTGCACGAACTTTAGAACCCTATTAAATACAATGGACGCGAACGTTCAAAATCAAAAGTGCTAATTATAACGGCTAATATGCAAGTTATTGTCCTAAAAAGGGTTTGGGGACCTGGGTCCTGCCCCAGGGGACATGTATCAATGCAAAATTCTATCCTGCATGTGTCCCTTGGACACAACGAATCACAGATCGCTGTGAATGGCCAATCAGAGTGGCCATTTACTATGGGGGGATATGATCAACATGTACTATTGGGGGATATGATCAACATGTACTATGGGGGGATATGATCAACATGTACAAATATATAAGGAGACCATATAGTGAACTTGGTGTTCAGTTATTCACTTTACGGTCAACACAGAGGACAAGGGGGCACTCTTTGCGTCTAGAGGAAAAGAGATTTCACCTCCAAATACGGAAAGGTTTTTTCACAGTAAGAGCTGTGAAAATGTGGAATAGACTCCCTGCAGAGGTGGTTCTGGCCAGCTCAGTAGATTGCTTTAAGAAGGGCCTGGATTCTTTCTTAAATGTACATAATATAACTGGGTACTGACATTTATAGGTAAAGTTGATACAGGGAATATCCGATTGCCTCTCGGGGGATCAGGAAGGCATTTTTTCCCCTGCTGTAGCAAATTGGATCATGATCTTCTTGGGTTTTTTGCCTTCCTCTGGATCAACTGTGGGTATAGAATTGGGTATATGGGATTGTACGATATTTATTAATTTTTTTATATTTTTTTATATGGTTGAACTGGATGGACTTGTGTCTTTTTTCAACCTGACTAACTATGTAACTATGTAACTATGATCTGTGCGGCCAATGAGAAATGATCTCAAATGTAAACATATGAGATCATCTCTCATTGCCTGCTCTCCCTCCTCACACAGAGACGCATGTGAGGAGGGAGAGCGAATCTGCTACATTGTATCCACAGTGAGTCAATTCAGAGAGTGCCATACAGTGCCCACAGTTGCCCATACAGTGCCCACAGTTGCCCATACAGTGCCAACAAGTGCCAGTCTGTGCCCACCTGTGCAAGACTGTGCCCACCTGTGCCAGTCTGTGACCACCTGTGCCAGTCTGTGACCACCTGTGACGTCAGTGATCTGTGCAATCAGTGCCCACCTGCGCCACCTCATCAGTGCCTACCTGTGCCACCTCAGTGCCTACCTGCGCCACCTCAGTGCCCACCTGTGCCACCTCAGTGCCCACCTGTGCCAATCAGTGCCCACCTGTGCCATCAGTGCACATCTGTGCAATCAGTCAGTGCACATCTGTGCCGCCTCATCAGTGCACATCTGTGCCGCCTCATCAGTGCCCATCTGTGCCACCTCATCAGTGCCCATCTGTTCCGCCTCATCAGTGCCCATTTGTTCTGCCTCATCAGTGCCCATCTGTTCCACCTCATCAGTGCCCATCAGTGAAGGCTTAGCACACTGTGTAGTCGCACCACCACCAGCAACCAGCAACCATGTCAAAAAGATTATTTTCGGCCGAGGAGGCAACCAAATCCTTTCCGTGCCCGACGAGAGCAACATGGAGCTCTCTCTTTCAGATTCCCTTTCCAATTCCGATTCTGAATCGGACGTCAATTACGAGCCAGTCCTCAGTAGTGCAACACTGAGTGACTCAGAGGAGGAAGCTAGTCGGCCCGCCAAACGAAGGCATTGTGGTGGGGAGGCAGTGCTATCCACCAGCACCGCAGTGCCATCCACCAGCACCGCAGTGCCATCCACCAGCACCGCAGTGCCATCCACCAGCACCGCAGTGCCTCGGCAAGAAAGGCCAAGGACCCATGCCAGCCTTCCCTATGCCCTTCAGAACCCCTTGTGGCTTCCTCCTAATTCAGGAGAAGCCAACATTCCCCCTTTCACTGCCCAGCCAGGAGTCCAAGTAAACACTGAGAATTTTACCCCAATCGATTTTTTTGATCTTATCTTTACCGAGGACATGCTATCCAACATTGTCACCCAGTGCAATCTATATGCCCAACAATTTATTTTGAACAATCCTACAGCATATTATGCCCGTCCCTACCAGTGGAGAGACCTAACGGTGGAGGAGTTGAAGATTTTTTTAGGCCTCACATTTTGCATGGGACTCAACCCAAAAAACACTTTGCGTTCCTTTTGGTCAAAACGCCCCATCTATCACATGCCAATATTCTCCAACGTAATGCCCAGAACCAGATACTTCATGATAATGAGATTCCTACATTTTAACGATAATACTGAGTGCCGTCCCCGAAATCACCCAAATTTTGACAGGCTTTTCAAAATTCGGCCCTTACTGAATTATTTTTCCGAAAAATTCCCCCAGTTGTATACCCCGGACCAGCACATATGTGTGGATGAGTCCCTTATTAAATTTAGCGGCAGGCTTCAAATAAAGCAATTCATTCCCAGCAAAAGGGCCCGCTATGGTGTGAAGGTGTACAAGCTATGTGACCGAGTCACAGGGTACACGTATGCCTTCTAAGTGTACAAAGGGAAGGACAGCCAGCTAAATCCCCCTAATTGCCCAGACTACTTGGGATCAAGTGGGAAAATTGTTTGGGACCTCATATATCCCCTATTGGAAAAAGGCTACCATCTGTACGTTGACAACTTTTATACATCTCTTCCCCTGTTCCATAACCTTCACCGGATGCAGACACCAGCATGTGGCACAGTCAGAAAGAATTGGAAGGGCTTTCCTCAGAGTCTTGTAAATAAGAAGCTGAGAAGAGGAGAATCGACAAGTCTGAGAAACAAGGAGGTTCTGGCAGTGAAGTGGAGGGACAGAAGGGATGTATACATGTTATCTTCCATCCACAACGACACCTTTGTGGAAATCCCCAGAAGGAATGGCCCCATCCGAAAGCCCATTTGCATCCAGGACTACAATTTGTTTATGGGGGGAGTCGACTTCAGTGATCAGATGCTGGAACCCTATCTCGCCACAAGACGGACATATCATTGGTACAAAAAAGTTGCAATTTATTTTTTTCAATTGGCCATTTATAACTCGTATATCATATACCGCAAATCCACCCAAAACCCCAAACGCTTCCTTGGCTACCAGGAGGACCTTATCACTGCCCTTATATTCCCGAACGGCCTACCCCAAAACATCCGATCTGATGTTATGAGTCGACTCTCCGAACGTCACTTTCCCGATAGAGTCCCTCCCACAGCAACAGGCCGATGACGTCAAAAAAAATGTAAGGTGTGTACCAGTGGAGGAGTCAGACGAGACACAGCTTATCATTGTGCCGAATGTCCTTCCCAACCAGGCCTCTGTGTAGTAGACTGTTTTCGCTGTTACCATACTTCACTAAATTATTAGTGAAGTATGGTAAACGTAATCCTCAGTTTCTGCCTTCACACACATTCACACCCCTTATGCCACTGCCTGCTCTGTAACTGACCCTGGCTTGTTATTCGACCACGCTTCTGCCAAACGATTTTGTACTACCTCTGCCTGATCTGGAACTGACCCTGGCTTGTTATTCGACCACGCTTCTGCCAAACGATTCTGTACTACCTCTGCCTGATCTGGAACTGACCTTGGACTGTTTGACCACGCTTTTTGCCTGCCTCTTGGATTGATCTTGTACCCTGCTACTGGACTAGTGGGATTCAACACAGGGGTCTCACATATGTGAGGGGCTCCAGAAAAGTTTTTCTGGATGAAGAAAACAATTTTTTTTTGTTTTCTCATCCTAGATTAGGATCTGGAGACTCGGAGGCTTCAAAGAGATTTGGGTGGGAGAAGCCTCTACCCCTGTCCCCATTCTGTCCTGAACAAGGCCCTACTTCTGCCTGCTGCCTGTAGGACCTATGCCATCATGCCTCTGCCTGTCGCATGAACTGACCACACCACATGGACCTGCCTACTACCAGGACCAATATTTTTGGCACTGCTGACGATATCTCTGCCTGCACTGACCCTGGACTGTATATGGACAGTATCCCTGCCTGCTGCCTGGACAATTGTGTATGCCGTTGCTGACCAAGTCCCTGCCTGCTGCTTGGACCAGTGCTATCCTGCTGTGTAGAACTGCGCTACTAAAACCACAGGTAATCTTTTGTTTACGCTTTGCTCAGCATAATGTATTTTGGGGTGTAATTCTTGGTATTTGCATGCTATGTGTCCCTAGAACATCTGATGGTGTTCCTTGCATGTTGGGCCTCTGTATGTGGACAGGCTGTGTAAAAGTCCCCCACATTTGGTATTGCCATACTCAGGAGGAGTAGCAGAATGTATTTTGGGGTGTCATTTTTGCTATGTACATGCTATGTGTTGGAAATATCTTATAAATGGACAACTTTGTGTAAAAAAAATGCGTTTTCATTTTTTTTCCACATTTTCCAAAAACTTCTGGAAAAAAATGAACCGTTCAAAAGACTCATTATGCCTCATAGATTATACGTTAGGGTGTTAGCTTTCCAAAATGGGGTCATTTTGTGGGTGTTTCCATTGTCCTGGTGCTCCAGGGCCTTCAAAAGTGTAATAGGTGGTTGAGAAATGAGATGTGTAATTTATGCTCCTAGAACGCCTGAAGATGCTACTTCAATGTAGGTCCTCTGTATGTGGACAGGCTGTGTAAAAGTCCCCCACATTTGGTATCGCCATACTCAGGAGGAGTAGCAGAATGTATTTTGGGGTGTCATTTTTGCTATGTACATGCTATGTGTTGGAAATACCTTATAAATGGACAACTTTGTGTAAAAAAAAATGCGTTTTCATTTTTTTTCCACATTTTCCAAAAACTTCTGGAAAAAAATGAACCGTTCAAAAGACTCATTATGCCTCATAGATTATACGTTAGGGTGTTAGCTTTCCAAAATGGGGTCATTTTGTGGGTGTTTCCATTGTCCTGGTGCTCCAGGGCCTTCAAAAGTGTAATAGGTGGTTGAGAAATGAGATGTGTAATTTATGCTCCTAGAACGCCTGAAGGTGCTACTTCAATGTAGGTCCTCTGTATGTAAACAGGCTGTGTAAAAGTCCCCCACATTTGGTATCACCATACTCAGGAGGAGTAGCAGAATGTATTTTGGGGTGTCATTTTTGCTATGTACATGCTATGTGTTGGAAATATCTTATAAATGGACAACTTTGTGTAAAAAAAATGCGTTTTCATTTTTTTTCCACATTTTCCAAAAACTTCTGGAAAAAAATGAACTGTTCAAAAGACTCATTATGCCTCATAGATTATACGTTAGGGTGTTAGCTTTCCAAAATGGGGTCATTTTGTGGGTGTTTCCATTGTCCTGGTGCTCCAGGGCCTTCAAAAGTGTAATAGGTGGTTGAGAAATGAGATGTGTAATTTATGCTCCTAGAACGCCTGAAGATGCTACTTCAATGTAGGTCCTCTGTATGTGGACAGGCTGTGTAAAAGTCCCCCACATTTGGTATCGCCATACTCAGGAGGAGTAGCAGAATGTATTTTGGGGTGTCATTTTTGCTATGTACATGCTATGTGTTGGAAATACCTTATAAATGGACAACTTTGTGTAAAAAAAAATGCGTTTTCATTTTTTTCCACATTTTCCAAAAACTTCTGGAAAAAAATGAACCGTTCAAAAGACTCATTATGCCTCATAGATTATACGTTAGGGTGTTAGCTTTCCAAAATGGGGTCATTTTGTGGGTGTTTCCATTGTCCTGGTGCTCCAGGGCCTTCAAAAGTGTAATAGGTGGTTGAGAAATGAGATGTGTAATTTATGCTACTAGAACGCCTGAAGGTGCTACTTCAATGTAGGTCCTCTATATGTGGACAAGCTGTGTAAAAGTCCCCCACATTTGGTATCACCATACTCAGGAGGAGTAGCAGAATGTATTTTGGGGTGTCATTTTTGCTATGTGCATGCTATGTGTTGGAAATATCTTATAAATGGACAACTTTGTGTAAAAAAAAATCGTTTTCATTTTTTTCCACATTTTCCAAAAACTTCTGGAAAAAAATGAACCGTTCAAAAGACTCATCATGCCTCATAGATTATACATTAGGGTGTTAGCTTTCCAAAATGGGGTCATTTTGTGGGTGTTTCCATTGTCCTGGTGCTCCAGGGCCTTCAAAAGTGTAATAGGTGGTTGAGAAATGAGATGTGTAATTTATGCTCCTAGAACGCCTGAAGGTGCTACTTCAATGTAGGTCCTCTGTATGTGGACAGGCTGTGTAAAAGTCCCCCACATTTGGTGTCGCCATACTCAGGAGGAGTAGCAGAATGTATTTTGGGGTGTCATTTTTGCTATGTACATGCTATGTGAGAGAAATAAGCTATTACAATGAAAATTTTGAGAAAAAAAAATCTTAATTTTGCAAAGAATCGTGGGAAAAAATTACAACTTCAAATAACTCACCATGCCTCTTACTAAATACCTTGGAATGTCTACTTTCCAAAAAGGGGTTATTTGGGGGGAATTTGTACTTTCCTGGCTTGTTAGGGTCTCAAGAAATGAGATAGGCCGCCAGTACATCAGATGTGATACATTTTTTATGATTTGCACTATAGCTTGCAGACTCTAAAACTTTCACACAGACCAAATAATTTCTCAAAATGTTGGGTTATTTTTATCAAAGATATGTAGCAGTATAAATTGTGGCCAAAATTTATGAAGAAAAATTACTAATTTGCAAAATTTTATCACAGAAACGAAGAAAAATTAGTTTTTTTTCAAAATTTTCGGTCTTTTTTCATTTATAGCGCAAAAAATAAAAAACCCAGAGGTGATCAAATACCACCAAAAGAAAGCTCTATTTGTATGAAAAAAAGGACAAAAAAAATCATTTGGGTACAGTGTTGCATGACTGAGTAATTGTCATTCAAAGTGTGACAGCACTGAAAGCTGAAAATTGGTCTGGGCAGGAGGGGTGTTTAAGTGCCCAGTAAGTTAATGATGCATACAGTGAAAAAAAAAAAAAGTGAAATATTCCTTTATATATCGTACCTGGGGGGTGTCTAAAGTATGCCTGTGAAGTGGCACGTGTTTCCCGTGTTTAGAACTGTCCCTGCACAAAATGACATTTCTAAAGTAAAAAAAGTCATTTAAAACTGCTTGCAGCTTTAATGTGATGTATGGTCCCGGCAATATGGATGAAAATCTTTGAGAAAAATGGCATGGGTACCCCCCCCCCAAGCCCAATACCAGCCCACTACCAGCCCCTTTGTGTCTTGTATGGATATTAAGGGGAACCCCGCACCCAAAGTAAAAAAAGGCCCTATATATTCTGAACAGCAGTATACAGGCAGTGCAAAAAAAAAGACAGGGACTGTAGATTTGTTCTTAAGTAGAATCTGTTTGTAATTTGGAACAGGTACATTTTTAAAGTGTAGCTCCAGCCAAAAAATCTATTTTTAAACTTTTTGGAAAACATAGGGAAGGGTTATCACCCCTGTAACATTTATTTTGCTGTCTGTGCACCTGTTCAGAAGATTTCACCTCACTTTCTGTCCCAATGACAAATGTTTTATGAAAATGTTTTTTTTTTTGTGAAATAAGGATTGGTGATAAAGCATCAGTGGAGAGGAGACACCTTTTTCCCATATTAACTCTTACAGGAGAGAATTTCCCTTACTAGGGGTAGATTTCCTCTCACTTCCTGTTGTCTCCTTCTGTTTGCAAGTAGGAGTCGTTTGTAAGTTGGATGTTTGAAAGTAGGGGCCTGCCGTATATACTCTGCAGAAATTTGGCTCTTAGGCGTTGGTGTTGCCACAACACTGTAAGCCCTCACAGTTACTCTTGGTGGGTGCTGGAACGCCCTGCTGTGAACTATTATATGAAGAATTGTAATTACATGCCATTGTTGAACAGTGGTAGGAAAAATAGGGCCTTTGATGGTGTTGTTGGTGGTGTTGCCACAACACTGTAAGCCCTCACAGTTACTCTTGGTGGGCGCAGGAATGGGCCCTGCTGTGAACTATTAGATCAAGAATTGTAATTACATGCCCCTGTTGAACAGGGGCAGAAAAATTGGGCCTTAGGCACTGGTGCCACAACACTGCAACCCCTCACAGATACTGTACTTGGAGCGCAGCAATGAGCCCTGTTGCAAAGTATTGCAAAGTATTGCATCAAAAATTGTAATTACACGCCCCTGTTAAACAGGGGCAGAAAAATTGGGCCTTAGGCGCTGGTGCCACAACACTGCAACCCCTCACAGATACTGTAGTTGGAGCACAGCAATGAGCCCTGCTGCAAAGCATTGCATCAAAATTTTTAAATACACGCCCCTGTTAAACAGGGGCAGAAAAATTGGGCCTTAGGCACTGGTGCTGGTGCCACAACACTGCAACCCCTCACAGATACTGTAGTTGGAGCACAGCAATGAGCCCTGCTGCAAAGCATTGCATCAAAAATTGTAATTACACGCCCCTGTTAAACAGAGGCTGAAAAATTGGGTCTTAGGCACTGGTGCTGGTGCCACAACACTGCAACCCCTCACAGATACTGTAGTTGGAGCACAGCAATGAGCCCTGTTGCAAAGTATTGCAAAGTATTGCATCAAAAATTTTAATTACACGCCCCTGTTAAAGAGGGGCAGAAAAATTGGGCCTTAGGCACTGGTGCTGGTGCCACAACACTGCAACCCCTCACAGATACTGTAGTTGGATCACAGCAATGAGCCCTGCTGCAAAGCATTGCATCAAAAATTGTAAATACACGCCCCTGTTAAACAGGGGCAGAAAAATTGGGCCTTAGGCACTGGTGCTGGTGCCACAACACTGCAACCCCTCACAGATACTGTAGTTGGAGCACAGCAATGAGCCCTGTTGCAAAGTATTGCAAAGTATTGCATCAAAAATGTTAATTACACGCCCCTGTTAAACAGGGGCAGAAAAATTGGGCCTTAGGCACTGTTGCTGGTGCCACAACACTGCAACCCCTCACAGATACTGTAGTTGGAGCACAGCAATGAGCCCTGCTGCAAAGCATTGTATCAAAAATTTTAAATACACGCCCCTGTTAAACAGAGGCTAAAAAATTGGGTCTTAGGCACTGGTGCTGGTGCCACAACACTACAACCCCTCACAGATACTGTAGCTGGAGCACAGCAATGAGCCCTGCTGCAAAGCATTGCATCAAAAATTGTAAATACACACCCCTGTTAAACAGGGCCTGAAAAATTGGGCCTTAGCCACTGTGCCCAGAACCAAAAATTTTCTTTCAAGCTATCAGCATGATTATTGAGGAGGAAGAGGATAGTCACCCAGCATAACAGGATAGTCACCCAGCATCAGCATAGGCAGTCTTGAAGGGATCTGAAATTTCCCCAAAAATTATTTGGTTACATCAGCATCAGGTGCTTGGTAGCTGGTGGTGATCCAAGACTGATTCATTTTTATGAAGGTCAGTCGATCGACCGAGTCGGTGGACAGGCGCACCCTGTGATCGGTTACAAAGCCTGCAGCAGCACTGAATGTGCGTTCCCGAAAGAACGCTGGATGCAGGACAGGCCAGTACCTCAAATGCATACTGTGCAAGCTCTGGCCAGTGATCCATCCTCAAGACCCAGTAACCCAGAGGATTTTCGGTGGGAAAGGTGTCCAAGTCTGATCTTACCCTTGTAACGTGGATCAAGGAGAGTTGCCAGACAGTAATGATCCCTCTCCTTGATTGCACGAATACGAGGATCCTTCCGCAGGCTTTGCAGGATCAGGGAGGCCATGCAGCATAGGTTTGCTGAGGCATTAGGTGTGGAGTCCTTTGGGTCACTAAGCACGACATGATCCGCAGCCACCTCCTCCCAGCCACGTACAAGTCCATGGGTGTCTTCGGACTGTAATTGATCCCTTGAAGACTGCTGCTGATGCTGAGTGCTAGGCCCCACCTCCATGCTGACACAATAATCCTCCTCCTCCTCCTCTTCCTGTGTGATAGCCGGGCCAGCAGGAACACTGTCTGGATAAAGGGGGCCTTGAGAGGTAAGGAAGTCCTCCTCTTCCTGCCTCTGTTCTGCCTCAAGTGCCTGTCCATTATTCCACGCAGCGTGTGCTCCAACAGGTGGACAAGAGGGACAGTGTCACTGATGCATGCACTGTCACTGCTCACCATCCTCGTTTCCTCCACAAATGGTGCCAGGACAGTGCATGCATCCCTGATCATGGCCCACTGGCATGGGGAAAAAAATCAAAGCTCCCCTGACACTGTCCTGGTGCCATATTGCAACAGATACTCATTGATGGCCCTCTGCTGTGTGTGCAGCCGCTGCAGCATGGCCAACATAGAGTTCCACCTGGTGGGCATGTCACAGATTAGGTGGTTCTTGGGCAGGCATTATATGACCGGCGGAAATGCCCACAGAGTTTCCTGGCCTGCTTCAGGACCTCCTGTAAGCCCGGGTACCTGCCCAAGAACCGCTGCACCACCAAGTTAAGGACGTGAGCCAAACAGGGCACATGGGTCAGTTGTCCCTGTCGGAGGGCGGAGAGGAGGTTGGTGCCATTGTCGGAAACCACCTTTCCTGGCTTAAGCTGGCGTGGCGTCAACCACCTCTGAGCCTGCCCCTGCAGAGCTGTCAGAATCTCTGCCCCAGTGTGCCTCCTGTCCCCCAAGCACACCAGCTCAAGCACCGCATGGCATCTTTTTGCCTGCATACTTGCGTAGCCCCTTGAACGCCTACGGAGATCCGCTGGTTCCGAGGACAAAGCACAGGTAGAGGCCATGGAGGAAGAAGAAGAGGAGGGGGTGGAGGAGAGAGGTGTGTCAGAATCACCAGCAGTAACATTTTGGAGGCATGGTGGCGGAACAACGTCCAACACTACTGCACCTTGTCCTGCATCCTTCCCAGCTGCCAGCAGAGTCACCCAATGCGCCGTGAAAGATAGGTAACGTCCCTGTCCATGCCTGCTGGACAATGAGTCAGTGGTAATATGCACCTTACCGCTGACCACTCTGTCTAGAGAGGCCAAGACATTGCTTTCCACATGCCGGTAGAGAGCCGGAATCGCCTTCCGTGAGAAAAAGTGGCGTTTGGGAACCTGCCACTGAGGAACCACACATTGCACAAACTCACGGAAGGGGGCAGAGTCTACCAACTGAAAAGGCAGCAGTTGAAGTGCTAGCAATTTAGCCAAGCTAGCATTCAACCGCTGGGCATGTGGATGGCTGGGAGTGAACTTCTTTTGACGGTCCAGCAGCTGGGGCAGGGAAATTTGCCTGCTACAATCGGACGTCGGTGTACTGCTAGCAGAGTGCCCGCAAGTACTTGGCTGTGACACACCTAATTCTACACCTTCATTCCTCTCAGTGCAGGTTTCAGAGAGGACTGAAGGTATAGTGGGGTTGGAGATCCCAGCTGATGAGGAGCAAGGAGAGGTCCGCTTTGTTCTTTGGTGTGGGTCTTTAAGGTACTCTTGCCAACGAGCTGCATGGCAGGTCAACATATGTCTGGTCAAGCATGTGGTGCCCAAGCGGCTGATGTTTTGGCCACGCGAGATACGCTTGAGACATATGTTGCAAATAGCAGCGGTGCGATCTGATGCACTCGACTCAAAAGAGGCCCACACCAAAGAACTTTTGGAATAACGCACAGCGCCCTGCACATGCGGAGCTCTGCGGTGTGATGCAGTCGGTGTGCTGCCCTTAGGCTGGCCCCTGGAGGGCATCCTGCCTCGTTGGAGATGTGCCTCCTCCTCCTCCTCTCTCCTATCAGGCACCCACGTGGAGTCAGGGACCTCATCATCCCCTCCCTCCTCATCACTGGAGGCAATCTGGCAGTATGCTGCAGCTGGGGGAACATGACTGCCAGATAGCTGTCCTTGCTGGGCACCCCCTCTCTCTGGGCTCACATTACTACCCCCTCTCTCTGAGCTCACGGTACTGCCTTCCTCCAGCTGGGTTCCATCATCAGAGCCTTCAAAACCCTGGGCATCCTCCTGGAGCATGTACCCAACACTGTGGTCAAACAGTTCGGGGGACTCCTCGGGAGGACATGGTGGGGCTAGGGAAGGAGTGACTGATGCCATTGGGCCGAGGGGAGAGGCCGCTTTGGCAGCTGCTTTGCCACCCAGACAAAGTACCCTGAGCCTGGATGAGAGAGGACGAGGAGGAGGAGGATGGCTTGGTCATCCCCTCTACCAAGTCTTGGGCATGTTGCGGCTCAACATGGCCAGCTGCCGAAAAGAAGGACAAACGTGTCCCACGGCCATGTGCTGATGAGGATGCACCGTGTCCATGACCAGCAGCACTGTTGCCTCTAGACACAGAGCCTGCTTGCCCTCTTTTATTGCCTTGTGACTGTCTGCCTCTCCTTGTTTGCCTTCCAGACATACTAATGGACTGCAGTGAGATGTAGCTGCACAAAGGTGGGATATATATATATTTGTCTGTACTGATTATGCAGCTATCAGATTCTGCCTGCTGTGGTATTAGTATGGGAAAAGCAGCAGCAGCAGCAGCAGTTAGTTTTAGGTGAAAACTGTGCAGAGAGGGACACAGTACACTGAAAATACTTGCAGCTATCTGCCTGTGGTTTAATTATGAGAACACCACTATTAGTCACTCACTAACTGTATTCAGGTAAGCTTTAGGTGAACGCTATGCAAAGCACACAGTACACTAAGTGAAACAATGACTGTCTGCAGCTAGCACAATCACCCGCCTGCTTGTCACAGTATAGAGAAAAACAGGAACGGATCTAGCTAAACTTAATATAGTGTATAAATATATATACAGCACCTAGGATGCATATATATCCTCTACACACTGTAACTGCAGCTAACTGACTCGCCTGCCTGCTCTATCTAACTCAATATAAATGACACTGTCCGTCTCTGTAAAATCTTATTTCACAACTCCAACACAAGGCCGCCGAGTTGGCGGCCTTATATAGTGTGGGGCGTGTACTAAACCCCCTGAGCCATAATTGGCCAAAGCCACCCTGGCTTTGGCCAATTACGGCTCTCCGTTTTTTCTGCACTGTGATTGGCCAAAGCATGCGGGTCATACTGCATGCTTGGCCAATCATCAGCCAGCAATGCACTGTGATGCCGCAGTAAATTATGGGCCATGACACGCCACTCGAATTTGGCGCGAACGGCCCATAATGTTCGATCTTCGTCGAACGATCGAACAGCCGATGTTCGAGTCGAACATGGGTTCGACTCGAACACGAAGCTCATCCCTACTAAAGAGTAATACAATAATATAGAGAAAAATTAATTTCACCTCAAGCTGAACTGTATGCAAACTACTGAGTAAGTCAGAGGAATGAGTACTTTTCCTCCTTCCCCTATCCTGCCTGCTTGTTCAGATTAACCATACAGATTTTCAATTAAAGAGAGATTGTTTGAAGGCTTATGCTGTTCTCTCATTAGAAAACCCATGTGGTTATAATCCAGTGACATGGACGCATCCTGTTACCCAAAGCAAAAAGCCCTGCATCAAGTGCCAACACAAAGCAACTTGGCAACTCCAATATAGTGTTGGGTGTCGACATCCAGCAGGGCTTGCCCAGCCCACTGAAACAGGGTTTACGCTACCCCCATAGGAGCCGTTAAGTAGCTTTGTTCTTTGCCATGCCCCCTCTAAGGCCTTGTACACATGACCGGTTTACTGGGCAAGAAAACTGCTGGGAGAGCCTTTTGCCGTGAAAAACGTGTGTGTGTGTATGCTTTCCCGACAGGAAAACTGCCGGGGATCCCGGCGAGAAAAATAGAGAACATGCTCTCTACTTTTTCGTCAGGATTCTCGGCAGAGTGTTTCCTGCCGAGAAAACCGTTCGTCTGTATGCTTACCTGTCAGAGGTAAACCCGCGCATGCTCGATAAGACTTCGATGCATGCGCGGTAGCATACAAGGTTAGTGTGGGGTGTAGCAAGATGGTGGCAACGGCATGGAATGTGACGAGCGCCGGCTCGTCGTAGTCGATGATGTCACCGCATTCTTGCCATTCAAAAGAACGGCGGTTCTTTTGCGTGGCCATCTGTACACAGGGCTTGGCAAGGCAAGCTTGCCAGGAATCCCATCAGGAAAACCGACAGTTTTCAAATAGACGGGAAACCCACCCGTGTGTACCAGGCTTAACACACCAAGTTTAGTGTACAAACATACAATATCACAGGAAATCACTAAAAGTAATACTTAGTACCCAATAGTATTGCTATATCAAAGAAAACAGGCACAAAACAAGGTAGTAAAGGTAAACTTAAAGTGTATGTAAACCCTCACCTTATACAAGAATCCATACAGTTGTATAGATATAAACAAAATTATAAACACTGTTTTTCAGATTTTTAACCACTTGCCGCCCGCCCACTGTCAAATGACGGCGGAGCGGTGCGGCTCTCGTTCTGGGACAACATCATATGACAACATCAAAAACACCAGCCGCCACTGTGCATGACTGCCCAATTGTCATTCATAATCTCTGTTCTCAGCTGCATAAGAGATGGGGAGAGGAGAATCAACAGCATTCTGATCTTCCCAGTGAAAGGCTGTGCAAAGGGGAGGGGGGGGGGGTCAGGACAAGTCTGATCATTGGAGAAGAGCAGGCTGAGTTCCCAGCATACCTAGAGAACTGACCACGGCGTGTTTTCCTGCTTAGTGTTGTCAATTTTAAATAGGAAAGCAGAAGGACTAGCAGGAACACCAGAAATGTCAAATAAAGAAAGCAATACAAAGAGAACAGAATACTTTTTCATAAAAGTAACATGGTACAGCAGGCACATATCCGGAATATAACATTTTGGGGTTACATACTCTTTAAAGTGATATTGAATTGTTCTTGTTTTTTTGCATTAAGATAAAAAAAACTTCTGCCTTCAGAACCACTTTAATATATTGTCACCCAATATAGTCGGTAACTAGGTAAGCATAAAATGGATTAACAATTGTAATAACAAAATTTAGCATACAAGGGTGTTAACAGTAGGGACTAGGCATAAGATTACATTTGATGTGCAGATTAGCATATACTAGTACTGTAACTATAGTTCAGAGCACATTTATGGTGTTGATGCTAGTCCTAGACCGACTGGGTATGCATTGTCCAAAGAAAAGTAGGAAGTGTGAGGGGGTTAGCTCGGCAGCGGGTGTGTGTGACCCCCGGGATGGGCTCCCCACACAAAACAGGCCCAGCAAACGGAGGTTGTGGTTTTCAAAATCAAAAAGGTGCGGTTTATTTTCTATTTACAGTGACAAAACACAGCAAAGCAAAAGAAACATAAACAAAATAAATCCTGGTCAAGTTGACCTCTGACTAAACATACAGGTTTCCTAACTAACAACTGGGATCAGCCTAGTGCTGTCCTAGTCCCTAAGTCCCTGGTTTTAAATGTCCAAGCAAATAGCCACACAGGCTTTGTCTCACCGCACAGGGGTTCACTCTCCCTAGACAGTCCACACAGGTCTGGTTCCAGGCATGAGCTAACATCTAATGAAGCTGGGAGTTCTTATAGAGGCCTAAATGAGCTGACAAGCTTCAGCTGGTCTCATCAACTCCCTGTCTGCACGACGCCCCACACTCTCCCTAGACATATGAGTCATCCATGAGCCCACTAGCCTTAGCTGGGCTTATACAACTCTCCACCTAGTTGTATAAGTCGGCGTAAAGCCTGAATCTGGGCGAAATATATCTACCCCCCTGGATGCAACCAGGTGACTTTACCTTCCTGCTGTCACATACCCCCCCTCTTGTTTTAACCTCTGGGTTGGAACACCAGCAATCAGGCATTCATGTACTCGAGACAAAGCATCCACATTCCCCATTTGAACGCCAGGGCGATGCTTTACTGTGAAGTTGAATTCCTGGAGGGCCAGGAACCACCTATTCACTCTTCTATTTGTTTCCTTGTTTTGAGCCATCCACTTTAACGGAGCGTGATCCGTAACCATGTCAAAGTGCCTACCTAGCAGGTAGTACCGAAGGGAATCTAGAGCCCACTTCACCGCTAAACACTCCTTTTCAACGGTGGCGTAATTTACCTCATGGGACTTCAACTTCCTGCTGAGGTAAATGACTGGGTGCTCTTCCCCGTTCCAGACCTGGGACAATACTGCTCCTAACCCCACATCTGACGCATCACTTTGTACGACAAAGTCTTTAGAGAAGTCGGGTGAGTACAACACTGGCTGGCTACATAAGGCTTGTTTCAAGAATTGGAATGCTGCCTCAGCCTCGGGGGTCCATTTAATCATGACCAACCCTTTCCCCTTCGTCAGGTTGGTTAGGGGCACAGCCTTAGAAGCAAAGTGGGGAATGAATCGCCGATAATACCCAGCGATTCCCAGAAAGGCTCGTACCTGCTTCTTGCTGTTGGGACGTGGCCAACTCTGGATGGCCTCGACTTTGTTGAGTTGGGGTTTTATTACTCCCCTCCCAATGGTGTACCCAAGATATTTGGCCTCCTCCTGCCCAATGGTACACTTCTTGGGGTTAGCCGTAAACCCCGCTTCCCGAACAGAGTCCAGGACTGCTTGCACTTTTGGCAGATGTGAGGCCCAATCTGTGCTATGGACAATTACGTCATCCAGGTAAGCCGTAGCATACTTCCGATGGGGCCTCAGCATCTGGTCCATTTTCCGCTGGAATGTGGCCGGCGCATTCTGTAACCCGAACGGCATTCTTTTATATTGGAACGCCCCGTCTGGGGTTACAAATGCGGTTTTCTCTTTGGCCGACTTGGCCAGGGGGATTTGCCAATACCCCTTTGTGAGGTCAAGAGTCGTCATGTATCGGGCTGTTCCCAGCCGGTCGATCAACTCATCTATACGTGGCATGGGGTAGGTGTCAAATTTTGTAACTTTGTTCAACTGACGAAAATCGTTACAAAATCGCCAGCTCCCATCCGGTTTAGGCACCAACACGATGGGACTAGACCAATCACTTTGGGACTCCTCTATCACCCCTAAGTTCAGCATTTTCTGTACTTCCTCCCGTATTGCCTCCCGTCGGGCCTCTGGGATCCGATAGGGTTTTAACTTCACCCTTTCACCGGGCGGGGTAATGATGTCATGCTCTACCCCAGATGTTTGTCCCGGCAGCTCAGAGAATACCTCCTTGTTGCGAAGCACAAACTCCTTAACCTCCTGTTGTTGGGGTTGTGACAAGGTGGCTGCTATTCCAACCTCAGGAATCACGCAACCAGTTTGAGCTGGTGACCAAGTGTCTGCGACTAGGGACTCTCTATCCCTCCAGGCTTTCAACAGATTAACGTGATAGATCTGTTCGGGCTTTCGCCTTCCTGGTTGTCTGACCTTGTAATTCACTTCGCTCACTTTTTCCATTATCTCGTAGGGGCCTTGCCATTTGGCAAGGAATTTACTTTCAACCGTAGGGACAAGTACCAGTATCCTATCCCCCGGGGAAAAGGTACGGGTCTTGGCTCCACGGTTGTACACTCTCTGCTGTGCTAACTGCGCTTGGGCCAAATGTTCCTTCACGATGGGCATTACCTGTGCAATTCGGTCTTGCATCAGGGCGACATGCTCAATCACACTCCTGTGGGGAGAACTCTCACTTTCCCAAGTTTCCTTGGCAATATCCAACAGCCCTCTTGGGTGTCTCCCATACAGTAACTCAAAGGGGGAGAATCCCGTAGAGGATTGGGGCACCTCCCTAATAGCAAACATCAGATAAGGAAGTAGACAGTCCCAATCCTTTCCATCTCTATCCACCACTTTCTTCAACATTTGTTTTAGGATTTTGTTGAATCTTTCAACCAGCCCATCGGTTTGGGGGTGATACACAGATGTACGTAATTGCGTCACTTTGAATAATTTACACAGCTCCTTCATAACCCGGGACATAAAGGGTGTACCTTGGTCCGTAAGCAGTTCTTTACAAATACCCACCCGGCTAAACACAAGAGATAGCTCTTTGGCTATGGTTTTGGCCGAGGTATTTCGGAGAGGGATCGCTTCTGGATAACGGGTGGCATAGTCCATTATAACTAATATGTACTGGTGCCCCCTAGCGGACTTGATTATAGGACCTACCAAATCCATGGCGATCCTCTCAAACGGGACCTCAATGATGGGTAGAGGGACCAGCGGGCTACGGAAATGTGGCATCGGGGCCGACCTCTGACACACAGGGCAGGAGGAACAATAATTTTCTACGTCCTTCATCACCCCCGGCCAATAGAATCTCTGTAATACCCTCTCTCGGGTTTTCTCTGTCCCCAGATGACCTCCAAGAATGTGCCCATGGGCCAACTTCAACACCAACTTCCTGTAAGATTTGGGCACCACAAGCTGCTCAACGGTTTCTTCTGCCCTTTTTGCCACCCGATACAGTAGGTCCTTCTCTACGCTGAAGTATGGGTAAGTGCAGGTATTATCTGGGTTCACTAACTCGCCATCTATTTTCACTACGTTTTCCCGTGCCTTTATTAGGGCGGGGTCTTTCAACTGTTCTGTGGCAAAGTTTTCCCTGTGAACCTCAAGATCAGAAAACTCCACAGACGGTAGGTTTTCGTCTGAGGAGGTGGGCTCCTCTCCAGTTTCTTGAGTCTCCCCTGCCAATACTGATAAGGGAAATTCCGGAGAGTCCTCACCACTCTCAGGGGAGTTCTGGCTATCACATTCCTGGTACATAGGGGCACCAGTGAGGGGCTCAGGATCATCCCACAGTTCCCAGAACTTCGGAAAATCCCTTCCCACAATGGCGTCATGCGGTAACTGAGATACTAAGCCCACTGGATGAGAGAGGGTACCTTTGGGGGTCTCGAAACACACTGTAGTCACTGGATACTCTCGGGTGTCCCCATGCACACAAATAACAGCTACCTTGCTATTCCCAGAGACCTCTGTTTTAACTAACTCAGCCTTTATCAGGGTCACAAGGCTACCTGAATCCAGCAATACCACAACATTTCTACCATTAACACACATTTTGCATAAATGTTTCTCAGTTCCTCGAATGGCAGTGCATGCGACTGTCGCACACAGCGACTGACGTCTGCCCGTCAGAAAGTCACACTGCATGGGTTCCTCCACAACCGGGCAATTGGCTGCAATATGTCCCGCTTGCCGGCAGCGGTAGCAAACGATCCTTCTTGCCGCCTCTTGAGCCGCTGATTTCCCAGGCTGTTCTCGCCAAACTTGGGGTAGAGCTCCCACCCTCTCACTCTCTCCACCCTCACCCCTTGGAATCCTCTTATCCGCCCCTGGGGATGGTCTGGTCTTAGGGTGGAAAGTCCGAGTGTCTCTGGAAGAGGCCGTCAGGTTCTCTGTAGCCAAGTATTTCTCCACACGATCCACAAGACCATCGGCCGTCTCTGGGTCTCCATGGCTTACCCACTTTTGGATGGCAGTAGGAAGAGCTCTCAAAAACCGATCCATTACAACACGTTCCACAATCTTTGGTGCGGACAAAGTCTCTGGCTGTAGCCACTTTCTGCTCAGGTGAATGAGATCATACATTTGAGACCTGGGGGGTTTTCCAAGCTGGAAAGTCCAGTTATGCACACGCTGAGCCCGGACAGCCTGGGTGACACCCAGCCTTGCCAATATTTCAGCTTTTAGCATCACATAGTCTTTTGCTTGGTTAGGCTCTAGGTCATAGTAAGCTTTCTGCGATTCACCAGTTAACAGAGGAGCCACCAGTCCAGCCCACTGCTCCTCAGGCCACTTTTCTCTTTCAGCGGTCCTTTCAAATGTGGTCAAAAATACCTCTGGATCATCCTCTCCAGTCATTTTTGTCAATAAACGACTCACCCCAAAGGACGCGGTATTAGTGGGACGGCTTTCCTCACTGGTCTGCGGACGTTGCTACATTACTGCTTCCATCTGTTGTTGTAGTCTCTGCTCTTGCTTCTGCAACAGGTCTATGAAGCGGGCCTCAGATTGCTGCTGGGCTCGTTGCTGAGCCTCCAGACTCTGTTGCAAAGTTGCGTTTGTCTGCTGCTGGGCTTCAAGGCTCTGTTGATGAGCTTGCTGCTGGGCTGCGAAGTTCTGTTGTTGAGCTGCAAGGCTCTGTTGATGAGCTGCAAGGCTCTTTTGCAAACCTGCATTTGTCTGCTGTTGATTGGCATTTGCTAGAGCCAGCTGCTTCAGTATCTCCTCCATGCTGGCTTAAAAAAAAACTGCCCGCATTCTCCACCAACTGTGAGGGGGTTAGCTCGGCAGCGGGTGTGTGTGACCCCCGGGATGGGCTCCCCACACAAAACAGGCCCAGCAAACGGAGGTTGTGGTTTTCAAAATCAAAAAGGTGTGGTTTATTTTCTATTTACAGTGACAAAACACAGCAAAGCAAAAGAAACATAAACAAAATAAATCCTGGTCAAGTTGACCTCTGACTAAACATACAGGTTTCCTAACTAACAACTGGGATCAGCCTAGTGCTGTCCTAGTCCCTAAGTCCCTGGTTTTAAATGTCCAAGCAAATAGCCACACAGGCTTTGTCTCACCGCACAGGGGTTCACTCTCCCTAGACAGTCCACACAGGTCTGGTTCCAGGCATGAGCTAACATCTAATGAAGCTGGGAGTTCTTATAGAGGCCTAAATGAGCTGACAAGCTTCAGCTGGTCTCATCAACTCCCTGTCTGCACGACGCCCCACACTCTCCCTAGACATATGAGTCATCCATGAGCCCACTAGCCTTAGCTGGGCTTATACAACTCTCCACCTAGTTGTATAAGTCGGCGTAAAGCCTGAATCTGGGCGAAATATATCTACCCCCCTGGATGCAACCAGGTGACTTTACCTTCCTGCTGTCACAGAAGGTAGAGGAAGGGACAGGGGAACAGAGGGGACTTGCAGAATAATTTTTACGGGAGGGGGAATCCTTTTAGATGTTCTTCTGCCAGCTATTGTTGGGGCCCTTTAACAGCATTGATGCACTTAACAATTATTAGTATAGGTACAGTATAGTCTTGGCACAGGTGCAAGATAGATGTGGTTCAGTTGCGGTAAAGGTTTGGTTTAATGCCGCAGAGGGTTGGTATAGGTGCAGTCTAGATTTGAAATAAGTGCAGTACAGAGTGCAGCATGGGTGCGATACGAATTGGTATTCTGCTCTCAGTGGCTCAGTCCCTGCAAGCAGTATCAGCAATGAGTGAATAGCCCTCTCACCAGTCCCCGGGATGCTGCGGTGCCCTCTCGCTGTAGAAGGGGTGGCCCCCCTCAGGCTCTCTACGAAAGCCTCTAGTGATCAGCAGTGGGAAGCAGAGAGTGAGTGGATGCTCCAGTCTCCTTGCGACGGTGATGCAGTTGCTGTGATGTAGGTGGTGCTGTGCTGCCCCCTGGTGTCCTCACTCCCAGGCTCAGGTTTGGATCTCTGCTGGTATGGTCTCACGCTGCAAGGTGAACATCCAGACAGAGTTGCTCTCTCTAACTCCCCCAGGGCTAAGAGGAAAAACTTTCCTGGCCATTTAAATAAGAATCACCTCTCCACTCCTCCTACTGCACAGTGCATATTGGGATCTATAGTGTAAGGAGTCTACTGGCCCCATTATATAGCTGCCATCTCAAACTACAACTCCCATGATCCTCAGCACTCTGCATAGAAGTCTATGTGCTTGCTTGGCTTTAGCTTTCCCGGAAGAGAATGGTGCAGCATAACATCAGTATATCAGTAGAGCAGCCTCTTTCAACCTTTTCAACACAACCCTGATCATCTATGTACGATGACTGGGCTAATTACCTGTGTGCAGCACCTTTTCCAATGGATGCTTCCCGTATGAATTTTTTTTTACGTTTTTCCTACCAAATCAGAAATATGGAAAACAGTCTAAAATGTACAATTTTAAACTTGTTACAAATAAAATTGTTCATGCAATACAATACTAGAAAACACTCAAAGCATATTCATTATGTGAACACATATTGGGTATGTTTTTGCCTCTGTGTACTCTAAATTCCTTTGTTCAACCATTCACAAACTAAATGAATAAAAAGTACATTAAATTAAATATAAAATGGATGCAAAACTATTATAGTTCCTGTTTAACTGATCGCTGTACTAATATGCATATTATTCTGTCATTCTGTCATCTGTAAAGCAAACACATTTCAGGTTTTTCCTTTCTCAAATACAATATTACAAGTGCACATTGATTCCTGTGACACATAAGAACATTGGGGGCCCATTTACGCCAAGGCAGCGATCTGTTGCTGTGCAGTTAAAGTCTGTTATGTTGCTTGTTAAAGTGTGCTGCATTATGAAGGCCATTTATACGAATGGGCTGCCTATTGCTCTTCTATGGACCAAAAAATGTCCCTGCAGCATTTTCACCATGTTGTGATGCACTGCAAAGCAGTTGCATTGGGAAGGAGCATTGGGGTGCTATTCACATTGAATAGCATTGCAGAACACTAGGGATGAGCTTTATGTTTGAGTCGAACATAAGTTCGACTCGAACATCTTGCTGTTCGCCCGTTCGGCGAACAGCGAACAATTTGGGGTGTTCGCGGCAAATTCGAAAAGCTGCGGAACACCCTTTAAAAGTCTATGGGAGAAATCTAAAGTGCTAATTTTAAAGGTTAATATGCAAGTTATTGTCATAAAAAGTGTTTGGGGACCTGGGTCCTGCCCCAGGGGACATGTATCAATTCAAAAAAAAGTTTTTTAAACACAGCAGTTTTTTTCGGGAGCAGTGATTTTAATAATGCTTAAAGTGAAACAATAAAAGTGAAAAATTCCTTTAAATTTCGTACCTGGGGGGTGTCTAAAGTATGCCTGTAAAGCAGTGCATGTTTCCCGTGTTTAGAATTGTCCCAGCACAAAATGTAATTTCTGAAGGAAAAAAAGTTATTTAAAACCACTCGCGGCTATAATGAATCCCCGGGTCCCCGGCAATACAGAGAAAAGTCATTGAAAAAAACGGCAGGGGTCCCCCCCAGTACATTACCAGGCCCTTTGGGTCTGGTATGAATATTAAGGGGAACCCCTGCCATTTTTTTTCAATGACTTTTATCTGTATTGCCGGACCCGACAATTCATTAATAGATGCAGTAGTTTTAAATGATTTTTTTTCCTTTAAAAATGACATTTTGCGCAGGGAACCAAAATTTAAAAAAAATTCCGTTACCAGGCCCTTCAGGTCTGGTATGGATATTAGGGGAACCCCCGAACCGAAAAAAAAAATGGTGTGGGGTCCCCCCCAAAAATCCATACCAGACCCTTATCCGAGCACGCAACCTGGCAGGCCGCAGGAAAAGAGGGGGGGACGAGAGAGCGCCCCCCCTCCTGAACCGTACCAGGCCACATGCCCTCAACATGGAGGATGTCCCCATGTTGATGGGGACAAGGGCCTCATTCCCACAACCCTTGCCCGGTGGTTGTGGGGGTCTGCGGGTGGGGGGCTTATTGGAATCTGGAAGCCCCCTTTAACAAAGCGGACCCCCAGATTCCAGCCCCCCCTATGTGAATTGGTAATGGGTACATTGTACCCCTATCATTTCATAAAGAAAGTGTAAAAAATTGTAAGAAAACACACACACAGTTGGGAAAGTCCTTTATTAAAAAAAAAAAAAAAAAAAATTCCAGCGATGTAATCCAGTCTGTCCAGCGTTGTTCTCTATGTCCCGCGGTGATCCAATGTCCAGCGATGCTGCAGTCTCCTACATCTCCAGTCTCCACTCCACACGAAACCTCCATGACGTACGAGGGGGCGGGGTCACCTGTCTCATCATAGGGTAAGCCCCAGCTTTATTTTTAATAAAGGACTTTCCCAACTGTGTCTGTGTGTTTTTTTTTAAAAATTTACACTTTATTTGTGAAATGGTAGGGGTACAATGTACCTGTTACCAATTCACATGGGGGGACAGAATCTGGGGGTCCCCTTTGTTAAAGGGGGCTTCCAGATTCTGATAAGCCCCCCGCCCGCAGACCCCCACAACCACCGGGCAAGGGTTGTGGGGATGAGGCCCTTGTCCCCATCAATATGGGGACATCCTCCCCATGTTGAGGGCATGTGTCCTGGTCAGATTCAGGAGGGGGGGCGCTCTCTCGTCCACCCCACTTTTCCTGCGGCCTGCCAGGTTGCGTGCTCGGATAAGGGTCTGGTATGGATTTTGGGGGGGACCCCCCGCCAGTTTTAAAAAAAAAATGGTGCAGGGTTCCCCTTAATATCCATACCAGACATGAAGGGCCTGATATGGAATTTTGGGGGGACCCCCACGCATTCTTTTCTTTAATTTTGGTTCCCTGCACAAAATGTCATTTTTGAAGGAAAAAAAGTCATTTAAAACGACTGCATCTATTAATGAATTGTCGGGTCCGACAATACAGATAAAAGTCATTGAAAAAAACGGCAGGGGTTCCCCTCAATATTCATACCAACCCAAAGGGCCTGGTAATGTACTGGGGGGGACCCCTGCCGTTTTTATCGATGACTTTTCTCTGTATTGCCTGGGACCCGGGGATTCATTATAGCCGCGAGTGGTTTTAAATGACTTTTTTTCCTTCAGAAATGACATTTTGTACAGGGACAATTCTAAACACGGGAAACATGCACTGCTTTACAGGCATACTTTAGACACCTCCCAGGTACAAAATTTAAAGGAATATTTCACTTTTATTGTTTCATTTAAGCATTATTAAAATCACTGCTCCCGAAAAAACTGCAGTTTTTAAAACTTTTTTTTGCATTGATACATGTCCCCTGTGGCAGGACCCAGGTCCCCAAACACTTTTTATGACAATAACTTGCATATTAACCTTTAAAATTAGCACTTTTGATTTTTCATGTTCGTGTCCCATAGACTTTAACGGTGTTCGCACAAATTTTTTGCCTGTTCGTATGTTCTGGTGCGAACCAAACCGGGGGGTGTTCGGCTCATCCCTACAGAACACCAACATATGCATGTTCTGCATATACAGCACAGTGATATTAATGGGCCCTGATGGTAAATTTTCAGGTGCCTGTAAAGTACAAATCAAGTTGCTTCTAATTTCTGAAAGTGTTTGCAACAATTGACAGCAAGTGTTTGTCATAATTCTCAGCTTTAAAACACCCTCATACCTAAAAAATGGTCAGCGGTTGCCAAATAACATAAGAAGTCATAAAATGCCAGCATCCACCCATAAATACTAGATCAGTTTTTTGTGAGCTGACCCTTAAGGGCAGTTCTTTTACTTTATTCTTTTGATCTATGTGTTCATCTTTCATCTGGGAATTACTGGATTTCCATTCTTACCTGTACTTTGCATTTTTCTTTTCACTTTACTGATAATGTCTATTGATTAACAATGAGATTATACATTCTACGCACAAAACAGCATTGGAACATCATGTTCAGTTAATTTATTTGGAGATCATTCATTATTAAATCATTAATGTTTTTTTTTTCTTTAGAAATCATGATTCATTTTTTTTTTAGTTTTAGGCATATCGGCTTCTACAAAATTACCATCATGACTGGGTTAAACCTTTATGTTTTTATAATATATTACTTTTAAACCAGAATGTGCTACAAACAGTATTTAAAAAAATAAATAATTAAATGGCTTAACCACTTAAAGACCGGACCTATTTTTCAGACTCGGTGTTTACAAGTTAAAATAAATTTTATTTTTTTTGGAAATTACTTAGAACCCCCCCTTCCCCCAAACATTATATATATTTTTTTCGAACACCCTAGAGAATAAAATGGCGGTCATTGCAATACTTGATGTCACACCGTATTTGATCATCGGTATAACAAACGCACTTTTTTGGGAAAAAATACACTTTTTTTACTTAAAAAACAAGACAACAGTAAAGTTAGCCCAATGTTTTTTATATTGTGAAAGATAATGTTACGCCCAGTTAATCGATACCCAACATGTCACGCTTCAAAATATTGCGCCTGGTGGAATGGAATGGAATGGTGGAATGGCGACAAACTTTTACCCTTACAAATCTCCATAGGTTACATTTAAAAAGGTCTACAGGTTACATGTTTTGAGTTACAGAGGAGGTCTAGAGCTATAATTATTGCTCTCGCTCTAACGAGCGCGGTGATACCTCACATGTGTGGTTTTAACACCGTTTTCATATGCGGGCGCGACTCACGTATGTGTTCACTTCTGCGCGTGAGCTCAGTGGAACGGGGCGCTTTAATTTTATTTTATTTATTTCACTGTTTATTTTTACATGTAAACATCCCTTGAAATAGGAAAAAAAATCATGACAGGACCTCTTAATAATGAGATCTGGGGTAAAAAAAAAACTCAGATCTCATATTTACACTAAAATGCAAAAAATAAATAAAAATGTCATTTGAAAAAGTAAAAAAATAACAAACAAAAACTCCTTTAGTGCTAGAAGTGTAGATAGTTTATTTTTGTGAAAGTGTAGGTGATTTTTTGCAGGCTTGGCTGGCAGCCAAGCCTGTCTGTGTTTTGTCCTGGGTTGGGCAGAAATCCAGTGAGAGCTGGATGACTCACAGACAGCAGCACTGAGACCTCCCCCCTATTTCTAGAATGTGCTGGAACCTTCTAGAAATATGGAACGGGAGGTAAGGTGGAGCTGCCTGGAGTATTCTGAGGGCCCAGACCAATCCCCAACTTGGATTGGCAAGGGGCAGGCCCCCTCAAATACTCAGGGTCAGCCCAGCTGGGGGGAGAAGAGTTCGGGTGGAAGCTGGAGATTAAGTGTTAGGCTGTCGTGGCCTTTAAGGGAGCTCCCCGGTCTGGGGGTGGGGGACCTTGGGCCTGGGCTTGGGTGCGGATAGGACCTTCCCAAAACCACAGAGGTGTCCTGGCCAGGAGGCAATGGGAGGAAGGAGAGGACAGTGGGAGAAGACTGCCAGGCAAGTCTCCAGGAGCAACAAAAACAGCCAGGAGGGCTGGTGAGTGACACACAGTCAGGAAGGCTGGGAGGCTTGCCTGAAAGGACTGGGATAGAGCAGTCTGGGATTGGCGCAGAGCCAGTCAGGAGGACTGTGGTGGCATGGGCAGTGGAAAGAGGCAGCTGCAGCCAGGAGGACTGGCAGGGCCTGAAGAGATGGTACTGGGAGCAGTAGCCACATGTAGGACAGCTAACACCAAGGACTACCATTATTTTGATACACCATAAGGGCCTGCGTTCCCTGCCTGCAAAGGGCATTTGCTTTGGGCCTGACAGAGTTACTGTCAGGTACCCACATCAGTGCTAGCTGGTCCTGGGAGGGATAGTCTGCAAGCAAGTGTATGTGCAGGAGGTGAAAGAGAAAAAGTTGCATATACCAGTGGTGTATATAGTTCAGTCCCTATGTATATTTCTTTAATCAAGTGGGCATCCCATATGTACCCCATTCCCATCCATGTTTAATTTCCCTTTTAAAAAAATGAAAAAACAAAGTACAAAGGACTTCTTCTTGACTCGGTGTGTTTGGAAATTTGTGTGACTGGCTGCGCAGGGTGGGAAACGAACCACATTCACCAGTGGCTCCTACGGGGGTAGCGCTAAACTGGTATGCTGCAAGCCCCACAGCATTTCAATCTAGATTACTAGGATGCAACTTCCGCCAAAAACAAGAAGATAATATCTAACAGCCTGCTAAAAGATTAAATAAAAAAAGCTTTTTCTGCAATATTCAGCTTCAATCCAAAGTTCCCCCCCCAGTACGTTTTTCTGCCACCAGATGTCCTCAGTCTGATTGCCAGCATCATTTGACCTCCTTGCTCTGAGCCCAGGATGTCCTGAACACATCCTAGCCTGTCACAGGAGAGTGAAAAAAGGGAGCAGCACAGTAATGAGCACATCTCCCTGTCACTCTGCTCTCTCCTCCTGTCAGTGTACTTAATGTCAACACCTTAACTGATTGGCTCTCCTACTATACAGGGACTTCAGGAGACTAATACCAAGTCAAATTCAGCTATGAGTAAGCGTCAATTCGTGACGTGAAACGCGTTAGCCACCCTTCCCTGCATGCACACCATCTGCATTTGTTGTTTTGGATTTATGGATTTATTTTGAATTTGGATTTTTTACCTGAAATTTTGGAATAAATAACTGTCTATACAGAGTGCGGCAGTCCAGGGTTTCTTTTTCTCCCATGCAACAACGCCACCTGTAGGAAGCAGGGAACCTCACACCACCAGAGTCCTCCAAGAACCATAAAAGGGTCTCAGATTCCCTAGCAATCAGTGCATCTGGGTTACACTACCACCCAGATGCTTCCCCTAAATTCAAATACCCGCTACACTCTCCCCCCCGGTGATTTGACACTGGTCCCCAGTGTCTGGTGCAAACCCATGTCTCCCAAAAAGTGGCAACATAAGTTCGACCCAGAGACAAACATTCACAAAATTCAAACTCAACATTTTCGATAAGGAATTGTGCCAGGACCTAAAACAGGAAAGGGAAACAGGAATATAAAACCATAAACTTTGTAATAAAATACTTTAAATATCTCACACATTTACATTTTCTTCTTTCCCCCCCCTGGATATCTAAGGACCACCCCATTCTCAGCAGCCTTGACAGACGAGTCTCCTGCAGAGGGGAAAAAAAAGAACAACACACATCCTAACATCATATATGTGTTTGCTTGGAATGATTGGGTCTGTCCAAAAAGAAACCCATTCACTCCAATGAGTGTTGCACAATGTTCAAAAAAAATAAACAATTGTTGCGCAACACTGCCACCTGGTGACAATGCCGCGGTAAAGACACTTATCACTTCCAGATGAACTTTTCTCTCTTGATCTTTTCTCTGTGACCCTACACTGACTAAAAACCCCAAAGTCAATGATTTCTCTGAAGTGCAAGGAGAAGGAGGGAGAACAAAACAGTAACAGCTCCCATTTCTCCAAAGAGTAGAAAAAAAACTAGGGCACAGTCCTTGTGCTCCGGCAAAGGCACTCCGGTAAGTTCAGCAATGAGCAGCAAGAAAGAACACACAGGAGTCTTTTTCTCCTAAAGGTAAAACTTTGGGTGCGGCAGAAACACAGGCTTCAAATGCTTGTCAAATGCCTCCATGTTATACTCAACATTTCCTCCATCCTTGCGACAAATTACCACTCTGTCCGCATGGATATGCCTTCCCAGCATCCACTTAGCTTTACAGTCCTGAAACTTCTTGGTGACCGTTGGTGAACAAGAAAAGTATCGGCGTGCTTGAGGTACTTTGAGTTTGTCCCGAACAAAGGTATTGTACCACCTCTGGCAAAAAACTTCCACCTCGTAGAGCAATTCTTGAGGCAGGTATGGGTACTCCCACCCACACTCTTGGGCAACCTTCTGGCCAAAGAGACGCTGCAGCCTTGACAAAGGTGGCATCGTGACACGGTCTCCTTCTCCAGGTAACACAATTGCTTCTGGATGGCGAGGTACGTTCACCACCTCGGTAGATCTGGGCACAGGGGCCCGCAGTGACTGGCGTTGCACTCCCGCAACAGAAGCAGGTGAAAAAGAAGTTGAATCCAGAAGAGGGATTTCATACAGTGGACCAGATTCTTCCCTCGGCGCCGAGGCCTCCACCCGGGGTGTACTATCCCCAGTAGACATAGGTGGGTCCCTTGTGACACAGGACGAGGGTAGCTTCATCTTGTCCCATCCCTTTCGGTGGAAGATTTCGTCTATCTCCCCATCATCGCCATTGTCAGACAATGAATCCAGGTTGGAGGTGTCATAACACTCAGTGGGCAGATAATTCCCAGTCACGGAATCATCCCCCTTGACGGCCTCCACCGACTGTGGGCTTCCGCCACCTTTAACCACACAGACAGTCCTAACTCCTGGCTCACCTGGGCCTTCAGAAGAACAGGGATGTCCAGGGCTCTTCCCTCCGGATATATCCAAGCCAGGCAAGCGGCGGGGCGAAGCTCTTCCACGACCACAGGAGGCCATCACTAGGCCGACTTTCCTCTTCGGCGGTCGGAGCAGGGAGCTGCTGGTGACCAAAACAGCATCTTCGGATTTTTCTCTTTTAATCTCCGCTTGGGCAGTCACTTCGCCATGGTCAGCGCGCACAGGAATACCCGCCATGGCATCGATCTCTCCCTCCGGAGTGGCAGTACCTGTGAGGTAGTTGAGGTGGAAGGTGCGAGGCCTTTCTGTGGATGGCTCCACCTCAAAGAGAAACTCCATGCAGACCTCACATCGCCCGAATGGATTCAACTGAACCACCAGTCCCGAACAGCCGGGACAGATCACACGAGGGCCTCTATGTCTCTGCAGGTGTACAGAGCCAATCGCCCCCGAGGCCTTAGTCTGATTCCTGTGTCCATAATGGGAGCAGCAAAGGAAGACATGTCCGTGAAAGAAGAAGCTGAAATCCACGGAGTGTTTGAAGTCCTCTTTCCTGTTCGCTGCTCCAATGCGCACTGACCCACCCGCGCCGGAATCTCCACGTGCGTACGTCCACATGGCCAGACTCCTCCCACATTCTGCACCTGTTCGCGGGCTTTCCCTTTTCCCCGCCCACGAACTACGCAGCTATGGTTTGCCTCGTGGCGCATTGGCCAATATGGCCGACCTACTCGGAACTCCTCCGGGCAGCAAAGTTCAAATTCAGACACCATACATATCCCGGACACGATGCCCCCACGTGTAGCGGCCTCACCCCTCTCTCCCCTTCTCTTTCTCGGCTTGTCTTTCTTTGTCTAGGGGTGTTAGTGCTGGGGGGAGGGATGAGATACACCACGGCCCATGTCCTCCATAGTGAAGAGGTGAAGGCCAGAAAGATCGGGCTTTGTGTAGGTGTCCTAGAGTCAAGTCCTGTCCTTCGTCCTTGACTCTTTTGCTCCTAGTAACCAGAGTTCCACACAGTGAATAGGTCCAACACAGTTTTATTCTTCTCAGCGAATAAACACACAGCGCGCTTAAGTTGGATTCTTTTGCAACAACTTAGTAGTAATGGGAATAGGTCGAGGCACAATCCTTTCCCTTCTTTTGCCAACCACTGTGGTATCACCAGTGGCGAATAGTCACTGCCACTGACTATGTGAAGTAGAACGTGAATTACCTTCGCTAGCACGGCCCCTGTCAGGGGAAGGATATCCGTCCAAGGGAGATACCGGAGGCCTCTCTGTCACCAGCGATGCTGCCCTGGACTCTCCAGAGAAGTTCTGCTCACCAGACCTCATGAACTCAGACACGGGCACCCAAGGAGTTAGGGCCCCCTCAGATTCCTCCACCCTCGCGAAACTCAGTCGAAGGTACTGAGCCCCAGGCATCCGCCATAGTACCTCACCCCAGGCTAAAGGTGCCTGAGATGGACTCCATCTCCGGTCAAAGGCACCTGGGCCCGGAACACCGGAACGCCAGCACCCAAGCTGAAGGTGCCTGGGTGCGGCCGCGTCCTCCCGACTCTGAACCTCCACACCAACCCCGTGGTAAAGGTGTCCGCCCCTTTTATCCCCTCTCCCTTTGCGTCACAGCGGGTTCCCCGCCCGCCGTACCAGCTCCAGGGGAGGACAAAAAGGCACAGTCTTGCGGTGTGAGTTCACCTCCGGCTCCCGGCAACAACGCCACCTGTAGGCCGCAGGGAACCTCACACCACCAGAGTCCTCCAAGAACCATAAAAGGGTCTCAGATTCCCTAGCAATCAGTGCATCTGGGTTACACTACCACCCAGATGCTTCCCCTAAATTCAAATACCCGCTACAGAAGCAATGTCTATATTGAACATAAGTAGCAGAGAAATACAAGATTCTCTTTTTTTCCCCTGTATAATTTGATATGCGCCTGTTTATTCATGCAGGAAGTTAGTCTGAGCAGTGTTGCATGACCACGAGTGCACAAATACCAATTTTCAGCACACTGATTCCAATTGTTGTTAAGCTAAGGTAAAGGTAAATACAAGTTTCTGTGTTAGACATGCTAAAATTTACCATGCATTAAAACTATGTATACCGCAAATGATCAAGTCTTTGCCTATATGTGTGGGTGCTTATTTAGGGCTTGTTCTCACCATAATGAATGTTGCAATGCTTGTTATGATACAAATTGTTGCCATGCATTTTTAAATGTGCTGCGTTGTGGAGAAAACCCAGCCCACTGATTTGGACCCTCAGAGCAAAGAATCCTATGTTGCACTCTCACAGCTAGGCTTTTAGGCAAATCTAGTGTAGCGCCCTCCTCACTCCCCTCTTTCTCTCGTCTCGTCTTTCTCTTGTCTAGGGGTATCTTAGAGGGGAGGGAGCGGGGACACCACGCCTGGCTTCCACCACATGTGTCAGTGCGATATAAGCAACGTTCTTGTATTACCTTCGGGTCAGTGCTGTGCACCTGGATCCTCCCTCCAAGAGTCACCTTGAAAAATGTCTGTTAGGAAATGAGCCCCACACCATTAAAGTTCAACACTCCTTTATTCTTCTCGAATGAACACAATCAGTTGAACTCCCTTGGTAGAAACAGAACAGAAAAGGAGGTGTGGATGCGAATAGGCCCAGACACAATGTAGATCTCCACTTTCCTTCCTGAAAGTGGGTTACGGTCTCCGCACGAGGGGGAATTTCCTTCCAGGCGGTCTCCTACGAGAGGCTCACCTGTCACCGGCAATATGCTGCACCGGGTCTTCAAGTGAGGAGCTCCCCCCGGTCCATTGCGCCTTCCGGATTCGGGTACCCACTCCCGGGGTTCCCTAGGATCTCCTTCCCTCGCGGAACTCAGTGTTGGGCACTGAGCTCTGGACCTCCATCCGAGTACCTCACCCCAGGCTAAAGGTGCCTGGGATGGAACACGACCTCCGATTGTCCTCTAGGCCTAGGCCACCCAGAGGACCGACACGAACCACCGTCCACAAGCTGAAGGTGCTTGGGACTCCGACCCCGTGACAAAGATGGCCGGCCCCTTTATACCCTCTCCCAGCAAGCATGGCGGGTTCCCCGCCCCACCATACCGCTGCCGAGGGAGGACAAAAAGGAGGCACAGCACACAGCAATGATTCAACCACAGCCCAGGGCGGCAGCGCCACCCACTGGGCTGCAGGGAATTACACATCACTGATGTCTCTGCCAAGTTCAAATTTACACCCGGGAAACTACATACCAGCTACACTAGTGTTGGCTTTTGCTGTAGTCAGTAATTGTTTAGTAAAGTCTGTTTGGGGTTTCACAGGCTGGGAGTTTGATTACCTCCCCCTACGTCTAGTAGAAGCTTCATTAGCTTAGGGGCAGGAGGATTCAATTTCCCAGATTGAATATTTAGTAGGGCATAGCCAATCACCGGGGAGGTGTGCCCAGATGGTGGCTGGGTTACTGTTAAATGGTCTGGAACCCTGGAGATTGTCTCCCTGGACTGATCTTTACGAGGATCTTTGAGTAGAGGCAAACTTCTGTGTGCAGTGTCTGATGGTCCTGCAGCTGCTCGAAGTTAGAGCATTTCAGCCTGTTATTGCTAAACTTGTCCAGCAATCCTCTCTGGTTCCCACCAGGGAAAGAATACAGTATTGTTTAGAAATAGAAAGTCCTCTGCAATTTGTGCATCAAGTGTTTGGAGTATCTCATACACCACTGCCCTTCCAAGTTATCAGTTACTTAGCAAAAATCCTTTTAGAAAAAGACAACCCTGGACTGTTTATTGAACCTGTATGGAAGAGGTATTGCTATATGCCTAGCTGCCTGCACTGATTAGAGACAGAACCCATGGACAGTTACAGTAAAACCTTCAGAGCTATCACTTAGCACACCTAAAATATAGTATTTCAAAGATGTTCCCAATGCACTGCTTGTCAGAGAGGAAGGGATCCATTGAATGACTTTGCTTTTTGCATTATCATGCACTATACTAGTCTTTTGAGAGAGAGAAAACAAGATAACTTTACATGGAATAAGCAGTTACACAACCCCTGATCATTTACAGTGCCTTGAAAAAGTATTCATACCACTTGACATTTTCCACATTTTGTCATGTTACACCCAAAAACCTAAATGTATTTTATTGTGATTTTTTGTGAAAGAAAAATAATAAATGGTTTAGTTGTATTCAGCCCCCCTGAGTCAATACTTTGTAGAACCACCTTTCCTTGAAATTACAGCTGCAAGTCTTTTTGGGGATGTCTCTACCAGCTTTGCACATCTAGAGAGTGAAATGTTTGCCCATTATTCTATGCAAAATACCTCAAGCTCTGTCAGATTGGATGGAGAGCGTTCTTTTAAGATTGACTTGTATTTGGCTCCATCCATCTTCCCACCAACTCTGACCAGCTTCCCTGTCCCTGCTGAAGAAAAGCATCTCCACAACATGATACTGCCACCACCATGTTTATCGATGGAAGTGGTGTTTTCAGGGTGATGTGCAGTGTTAGTTTTTTGCCACACATAGCGTTTTGCTTTTAGGCCAAAATGTTCCATTTTGGTCTCCTCTGACCAGAGCGCCTTCTTCCACATGTTTGCTGTGTTCCCCACATGGCTTCTCGCAAACTGCAAACTGGACTTTTTATGGTTTTCTTTCAACAATGGCTTTCTTCTTGCCACTCTTCCATAAAGTCCAGATTTGTGGAATGCACGACTAATGGCGCGTACACACGACCGTTTTTCATGACGAGAAAAATGCCATTTTTTAAATTGGTCATTAAAAACGGTCGTGCGTAGGCTCCAGAGCATTTTTAGCGACGAGAAAAATGGCCATTAAAAATTTAGAACATGCTCTATTTTTTCTCATCGTTTTTCACATTTTCGTTTTTCTCGTCGTGAAAAACGGCCGTGTGTACGCTTTAATGATGGGAAAAAACGGAGACGGGAGCGCTCGTTCTGGTAAAACTAGCGTTCGTAATGGAGATAGCACATTTGTCATGCTGTAACGGACTGAAAAGCACAGAGGCTGAAAAGCGTGAATCGTCTCTCACCAAACTTTTACTAACACGCGGTAACACGAAATCAGCAAAAGCAGCCCAAAGGGTGGCGCCATCCGAATGGAACTTCCCCTTTATAGTGCCGTCGTACGTGTTGTCGTACGTGTTGTACGTCACCGCGCTTTGCTCAAGCATTTTTTCTCACGATAGTGTGTATGCAAGGCAGGCTTGAGAAGAATCACGTCGAGAAAAACATAGTTTTTTTCCATGACATTAAAAACGGTCGTGTGTACGCGGCTAGTTGTCCTGTGGACAGATTCTCTCCTTGGTGGACGGCCATGTCTTGGTAGGTTTGCAGTTGTGCCATACTCTTTTCATTTTCGGATGATTGATTAAACAGTGCTCTGTGAGATGTTCAAAGCTTGTGATATTTTATTATAACCAAACCCTGCTTTAAACTTCTCCACAACTTTATCCCTGACCTGTCTGGTGTGTTCCTTGGCCTTCATGATGCTGTTTGTTCACTAAGGTTCTCTAACAAACCTCTGAGGGCTTCAAAGAACAGCTGTATTTATACTGAGATTAAATTACACACAGGTGGACTCTATTTACTAAATAGGTGACTTCTAAAGGCAATTGGTTCAACTAGATTTTAATCAGGAGTATCAGAGTAAAGGGGGCTGAATACAAATTCACCTCACACTTTTGAGAAATGTATTTGTAAAAAATGTTGAAAACCATTTATCATTTCCCTTCCACTTCACAATTATGTGCCACTTTGTGTTGGTCTATCACGTAAAATCCCAATAAAATGCATTTATGTTTTTTGGTTGTAACATGACAAATTGTAGACAATTTCAAGGGGTATGAATACTTTTTCAAGGCACAGTATACCATAATGAATGAAAGTGAAAGAACAGTTGCTTAAATCCCACTTTTTTTTTTTTGCAGCTACTCTATTTTTATATTAGAGCAGTGATGACCCCTGAAGTAGCTGCTGGATCTAATCTGGGTCCCCCTTACCTGTTCAGAGGCTGCCTGAGATTGGACCAAGCAAGATACCCTTGTCCAGGGGAGTTGCTAGGTGGCAAAAAGACCAGGGGCTTCAGCCCGAAGTTCGAGTCCGGCACCGGGGGGGTGTTATCTCTCTGACGCGCACTGACCTACCTGACACACACTGATGAGAGAGAGAGAAAGAGACCTTTAATTTTCTCTTCTGTCCCAGCCACCACGGCTGTTCTATTCTCAGCAACGTGACTCTGGAGGGAGAAGGGGGTGTCGCTGCGCCGGGTCCATACAAGGAGAATCGAGCACTGCCATTCTCCTGAACTCCTGTAGTTTCCTCAGGCGGCATATCACTCCGCCGGAGTGCAGTGGGCGGCGCCGCAACGGCCGGATTGGTCGGATGGTAAAATGCGGCTGCTGCTGTCTGTGCTGCTGTCCTCGGGGCTATTGAGCCCACATTCGGGGCTCCAGCCTCCATAGCCCCACCTTAACGACGCCTATGCCTTTGTCTAATGAATCTTGGAGGGCAACTTCCTGAAAAATCTTACCCCAGCAGTATTAGGCCCTGTAGCAGAAGCCTCAAAAATAATGCTAAAGGAAGGAACAGCCAGTAAGGCTTGATTCACACCTATGCATTTTTAGTGCTTTTTGCATTTTGCATGTTTGCACTACAGTCCATTTAACATAGTTTCCTATGGAACACGTTCTGTAGTGCAAATCTGCAAAATGCACTAAAAATGCATAGGTGTGAATCCAGCTTTAATCTGTGATGCCGCGTACACACGATCATTTTTCCCGTCGGGAAAAATGACATTTTTTTTTTTCGCCGAGAAAAAACGATCGTCTGTGGGCTTTATGCCGTTTTTCTCGTTGAGAAAAACAGCAGGAAAAACGACGAGAAAAATTAGAACATGTTCTAAATCTTCTCATCGTTTTTTCCATCATTTTTTTCCGCGGCAGTTTTCCCATAGGGAGACACTGCCGCGGAGCCCACAGACGGTCGTTTTTCTCGACAAAGAAAAAAATGACGGGAAAAACGGTCGTGTGTGGGGGAAAATGCCGTTCCCTTGTTTTTCATTTAATTTCATGTCATGATTCACAGCGGTGTTTTCACCGCCGTGAATCACGATCGTGTGTACGCGGCATGACCCTATAAGAGCAGTCACAGTCCTTGAGCATCAACGTCTGTCGTCTCACCCTTAAGAAGTACTCCCAAACCTGGGGCTACAGGCAAAAGGGCCCACCTTTCCAGCCGAGCTTAGCTTTTTTGCTTTTTCAGGCAAGTTTGCTTTAGGGTCTCAGCACATAGCACCTGCTGAGGCCTATTAGCAGTAGCTTTTCTGAAACACATCCTTCCTCTGAGGGTATGAATCCCCTGGGAGAGAGAGAAACTCAACAGATCCTTCTAAATGTTATCTTCCCCCCCCCAGTGGAGTATGTGAGGACAGCTAGTATGTACAGGAGATGAGTGCAAAGTGTAAACAACTAGTATGTACAGGAATGCAGAGATTATAATGGCAGTTAGTATGAACCGTATCCCACTCCTCCAGCCCAACCATCATCTCACTTTACTCCCAGTGCCGATCTAAGACTTCTCACTGACATTTAGTGATGAACTCTCTACAAGTAGCTTCTATATTTCACAGGATCCTCTCTCTCTTCCCTTCCTATACAGATATGGAAGCTTTTGTACCTGCCAAAAGATTTGCATTTCTGTCCATCCCATTCTAAGGTTTGCACAACTCACACCATAGACAGCCGGTGACTTGACTTTTTGTTACTGGAGTTACTCAACATAGCTTGGTCACCTTCCTGCCCCCAGCCTGTGAGTGGACAGTGAAGAAGCATCAGCAGACTGATGAGTTCTCCCCTTTGCTCTCGTCTTCTGTCAGCATGTTCCTTGTCAGCACATATGCATGCATGTTGCCCCTCCCCCAGTCTCAATGTTGTTATACAGGGGATTACAAAAGGTCAAAATTAAGTATTTACATTAACTATATTTCAAATAATATTTTCGTTTTAATAAAAAAATCACCAAATATACTTTTTTCTGCCAGCTCTTCTCTGAGAATTTCCTAAAAATGTATATAATTTATCCTTGCGTGTTATCTTTCACATAAACTATTTTATGAAGAAGATTCAATTTTCACAGCATGTCTTTTTGTATCTCGGGATTTACAGAGCTGTTTAAATTATGTTTAACTTTTTGATATCTTTTTAAGTCTAATATAAATTGAGCAATGGAATGTTTAGTAGTGATACACTAAAATTCTATTGTTGGGTGATATTGCCAAATACAGCCAATATTATATTTTTACATGCAAGGTAACTGCTATGTAACCATTGTCAAGGCTGTATTTTATTTCGATGTATACTAGCTCTGTGAATCAGTACATCAGTATGAGTTATGATGCCATTTTATTGGGGGGGAGGATGCTAGCTGGGCTTTGCTTTTGATTTCCCAATATTCAACACCCTTTGAGTACTAAGGCCTAGACAGGGGAAAGAAAAAAAGATCATAAACATCCAGGGAAAATACTTTCAATGGGCATCTGGGTAGGATGACATGGTGGTGATTATGGTGGTGGCTGGGTAACAAAATGGTGGTGGTGGTGGCAGTACTAATTCATTGAAATATACAGCATGGTAGCAATGTATCACATCTGATAGCTGATTTCTTTCATTTTGCCAAACATACCAGCAAAATTTTTAGAGACGTTTTTGATCCAAGGAAGTCAGCTCAAGCGTCCCTTGGTGTGATCCAAGTAGTGAAGAGTGTCAAAAAACGTATGTGAAATGTGCATTTTCCTAAAAGCAGTAAAAGATTCCAATGTGTTTCTGTATAAAAATACATAGTGTGACACTGGACTATTACCACTGCCACACTAATGCATAGCAACCACGTTACCCATCAGCTGCCTATCTTCCTTCCAGCAGTGGCAAGCTAGCGCCAGAGGATCTTCTACTGACGGGACTAAGAAACTGGGGATTCAATGCTTTTAACAAGCTTACAATTGTGAGTGTGATTATCTTTGTTTTTAACCTATTATTAATGGGTACTGCACCAGGAGCTCATGTGCTCTCTATTTCTTTGATCTCTTTTCAGCTTCCGTTGTCCCGCTGGTGTTGAGAGCAGCAGGGTTATACTAGGATCCGGCTCCCTTCGTTCACTGCCACTGCACAAATGTCAGGAATCACAGACTCATTATGCAGGACATCTCCAGTCTAAGTGCATCACTAGTTTATTATGATTGTGACCTGGATTTACATGCCAAATTTAAGATTACACCCCCTACCATTTAGTTGTCATATGCCAGAGTATATACTGTCCACTGCAGTTCTGGCATGCAACAGCTAAATGACTTGAGGTCTGAGTGTTAGCAGGTGTCATTCTTACTCCATTCAGAAGGTGGCATCTTTCCGCTATGTTGATGGAGTATAGACTCAGAGGGATGTTTTTTCCCTGGAGCCTCGGTAGGCATCACAGGGCAAGCAGCTGTCCAATTGTATGCTGTGAACCCTGGTGACCTTCTGTGGCCATCTGGGATGGGGAAGCCCTTTTAAATAGGGGTCCCTGCCAGGGTTTGACGTGCACATTGCAAGTGTTTGGTGCAGGGAGAGGAACCCATTCTCTTAGGGAGAGAGAGTGAGTATTAGTGAAAGGTTCCCGTGTGAGGAGGGCAAGCGTAGGGATACGGTTTTACACCATCAAAACACCAGTTTCCAGAATTGCCACTGCAGACCTTCCGGTCTCCCAGTGTTAATTTCATTGACGAAAACAATTCGTCATAATTTTCGTCAGCGGCATGCTCCCAGTGACGAAAACTAAAACGGAAATGACCCCAAATTTTCGTAGAGGCGAAACTATCACAAAAATCTATTCCCATTTTCGTCAATGAATGAAAACAGAACGAAAATGTGAGGGAGGGAAGTTTACCCACCTGAACTTCTAGTTTCCTCTGAGCTCCATCTGTAAAGCCCATACATTTTTCCCCTCCCAGCAAGCAAGGTAGCAACCATAGCGTGCTTAGTGGGGTGGCATGCTTAGCATTGTGCAGCATTACAGGCCTCATCAGAAGACCTCCCTTGCCACCCGAATGTGAAAGCCTGAGTGCTTTCACACTAGAGCGGTGCTCTTGCGGGACATTAGAAATAGTCCTGTAAGCAGCATCTTTGGGGTGGAATGGCCCCTGCCCATTGAAATGAATGGGCAGCGCTTCGGCCGCAAGCGTGGGTTAAAAGCGCCTTGCTAGTGACCGAAAAGCGCCACTTAAACAATGCTAAAGTGCCGCTAAAATGAGCGGCCTCAGTGTGAAAGTGGTCTAAGAGCTGGTGGGAGGAGAGCAGAGTGTACTGCTGACAGTATTGGGGAGCATAGAGGAAAGAGTAACAGAAGAAGTAGAGGAAAAGCTGTGAGAGGTTGCAATGGGTAAAGATACTGCAGAGGGAGCCTTTTTTTTTCAGTCACTTTTTTTAAGAGTTTGGGGGTATAGGGCCTCTTAAAGGTGCTACTTAAATTTGTTAAATTTTTTGGGGGTACTACACTAGGTGTGTTAAATTTTTCCCCTTTTTTTTTTTGGTAATGATAGTCATCAGTTATTTTAAATAGGTGCCTGGTGGCAGTGTGGCCCCCAGAGGCCTTTTACACTTATTTTAGATTTTTACACTAACAGGTGCTCGAGCAGTATCACATATTTTACATAGAAAATAACCAGTCCCCACAAGCTTGAAACTTGAAAATCAAGGTCGGCCCCACCTCACCCCACCCCACCATCACGGCCATCTCAATACTGTATTGTAGGCCTAAATTGAAAATATACACACCCACATCTGAAAGGTGGACCCCATCTCGCTTGTACAAACCTGGGATACCACTTTCCAGATCCACGTGCCGATAGGATAACTGAAAAATCGTGGGCATGAACTTTTCCAAAGCTCTATTAATTATTTTCCGCATCTTCTCCATGACTCTCCTCTGAGCTGAGGACAGCCAAGCAAGACGAGGGACAATCTCAGAAAAGACAATCGTTGTACCTGGGGAAGTGACCGAAAAACGATGAAGGTCCCTTTTTTATCATAAACAACAAATCCAGTGTTCTAATATTCCCCATATCATTACCCCCTAAATGAACAACCAAAATAGTAGGTGGGGGCCAAATTTGATATAACATAGACAAAGGAAAATAAAATTGATACCACTGAAGGCCTCTTGCGCCTTTCCAATATAACTGAAAGGATTCAGGCTGCAGGGACAAATTCATAGAGTAACTTCTCTAGGCTGCTCTCTTACGCGCCCAATATTTAAATAAATGATTTAAAATCCGTACTGTGTGCTGTAAACCTGAAGAAATTAAACAAACAGGTTAGGCCTGACATACAACCTAAAACACTTCGATTTCTACCTCCCCATCTCCATAATGGCTGATTCCTGCAAACCCCTCGGGCCGCCTCTGAAGCTGAATCAATTATAAAGGAGTGGGAGGAAAACTTAAGGTTGCCCAAACCCCTGTCTTCTAGGCATCTCCGCAACACCACATCAAACTGGTACTTGGTAAGCAGAGCTAAATTAGAGTGAATAAGGAAATGTCCCACGCATGGCCCCCAGGAAGTGCCGAACCGTCGATACCAGGCATACTAACCCATTTTAATGGGCCTGCAACAAGATCTACCTACTTCTCCCATATTGGTCTGTTTTAGATTTTTGCAGCTAAATATGCACCCCTGCGTGGTCATCGACCACTTGACTATGTAAAATTCCTGAATCAGAAAGCCCCAAAAAATGCCAACACAAATGCGGTTTTAAAAAGCAATGCTCCGTATGGTGTAAAACAAACCACGTTTGCAACCTCGCAAAGGCCACTAAGGATGTCAAGGGAGATTGGCCTTCTGCTATCTGCTACAAAGGTCCTCCTCTTGTAACCCCTAAGCGCCTGTTTCATGGAAAAATCTGACCTACATGGAGGTAGTCCCATTAACCTAAAGTAAAAAGAGATGCCAGCTAATGTTCTCATAACAAAACTGCTCGACAAACGCTGCTGCATTAGAAATGATAGGAACCTCAAAATAGCTCCCTCCAATGGAACCGCAAACTCAAAGCCATCTCCAATCGTAAAGGACAACCACAATCTCTAAGCAGCTGCATACCTCGACCAGGTCTTGGAGGCTACCGAGCCCCTAATAGCTTCCGTCACCACAGTCATCTCACCTTCCACAGATGCTAGGGACATGGGAGACCCTCCTTGTCCACCTCTGGAAGCAGCTGACGAAACCGATCCATCTGCAACCGAGATAACGCATCGGCTATGTTATTCAGAATCCCTGGAGTATATTTGGCTTTAAGCCAAATGTTAAATTTCAAACACAAAAACACAATCGCAAACTCAGTACCCCACAACTTTAAGGCGACTAAAATAGGGAACAACTCTAAAATTACCCCGTTCTTTGCGGCCTGACTGTTAATCCAAGATTCCAGCCATGCCACACAACACCAATGGGTTTTCCATACAGCACCAAAATCTTTGAATTCAGCTGAATCAAAGAAAAAAAAAAAAAAATCCGGGGCAAAAACTAAATCTATCTGAAAAAAGGATCTCCCATTGTAAATCTCTAGGAAATTAGCCCAAACCAATAAATCCTCCTTGAGAGCACTGGTCAGTCTAATATGAGTGAAAGGTGACTTCAGACCCGATATGGAAAGATAGAGTCACCGAGAAAAAACCAGACCAACTGACATAATCCTGCAAGCGAAAGCCAGGACACCCAGGAGCGATTGCATCTCTTTCAAAAGTATTTTTCTCTTCCGCAATACCAAAGCCAACAAAGATTTAAAGTTCACCGGCTTTGCCTCCGACAAGCAAAATTCCATAATGCGGGTATCAAATTGGATGCCTGGGAATTCTAATGACGTGTTAGGCAAACACGTTTTCTCCTCTGTCAGCGGAATACCAAAATCCTGGGCCATGTCACGGAAGGCTTGCAACAAATCAAAACAAAAATTATCTCCTGGCAGGCCTATAAACAAACAATTGTCCAGATAGTGATCCACACTATCCAGACCTAATCGACAACAAAGTACCCAGTGAAGGAAGGTGAAAAATACCTCGAAATATGAACAGGACACAGAAAACCCCATAGGGATGCACTTGTGGAAAAAAATAGCAATTGTCAAAATAAACTCCTAATGAATTGAACGCTGCTGGGGAAATAGGCAGGAGGGAAAAAGCCAATTTTATATTGGCTTTAGCCAATAAAGCCCCAGTATCGAAAGACCTACTTTTGATGTTTGCCTCCTCAAAAGTCACATATGAAACCGAACATAACACCCCGTTGATATCATCATTCAAAGACCCACCCTTAGGGAAAGACAATTGATGAATGATGCGAAAGGATCCAGGCATTCGCTTAGGCACCAAACCTAATGGTGAAATGTGAAAATTTCTGAATGGAGGATATTCAAAAGGTCCCTCTACTCTTCCCTCTTCAATTTCTTTGAATACTTTCTAATTAACTATCTGGGGATAAACCCCCACTGATTTTAAGTTACCCACTACTAAAGAACCTTCTCCCGAAAAGTAGGGCAACGGGAAACCATTGGCAAAACCATCAATGAGAAAACATGCTTTCTCCTTGTTTAGGCACCTGACCAGCCACAGGTGCATTTTTTCTAGCCTCACTGGATGCAGGCTTTTTTTGAAAAATATCCTTCATCCCTTGACTGGTTCCCGCATTCTCATTCTTTCTGAAACACTTTGCCACTAGGTGCGTTCCAGCACAATTGGAACATTCGTGCCTGTATCTACACACAGAATTCCAACGACATTGGCTTTCGTTAAAAGCAAAAAAAAAACAACCTTTTCTGTATGTCGGGTTCAAAGGATTAACTGTACATTGCTTAGTCATGATTGCTTCTGCAGTAAAATCAAATTGACCCACAACCCCATGTCTTTCAGCCCCCATTTGAGTGACGAGTGAATGGACAATTTTTGCCTAAACGACTCATCGTAATAGTACCAACCTAACCCACTAAAAATTTTGTAGGCTTCCAAAGTGTGGTCTAAGTGCTGAAACAATCCTCCAAACAGTTCTGGGTGCTTCTCCGCCCTTTACTCCACAAAAAAAGCAATATGCCTGCAGCCAATTGTAGAATGACCTGGGTATCAGCCTGCGCCTATCATCCTCACTCTGCTCTTCCCCCCTCCTATCTGACTGCGAAATCCTTATGAAAATGAAGGAGCGAAAGTATATCTATAAACTCTACTTTCCATATTTTCTCCTTTACTGTCATGCTTAAATGATAGCCTGGGGGGAAGTCTCATAAGTCATAGCATACTTCATACAAACTTCAGGGACATTATACCTAACAGGCCCAGCCGTCTGCAATGTCTCAGGACCTGGTAACTCCTTTTGACTTCCCACATTAAAACCTTACTTAGGCACATGCTGAGAAAACATATTAAAAGGTGGAAATTCAGAAACCACATCAGCCGAAGGGTTAAGTGCATAGGTAGGAGCTGAAGTGACAGTATTAACAGGAATGTTTTTTGACACAGGAGACAAGGATTTTATCAGAGAGGACAGTGAATCTACTAAACCAGACAACACAATCAACTGATTTGACTCTCCAGCTGCTGGAGGCTGTACTATCTCCTGCCGAGCTTCCCCCTCCCGCAGCGCTCTCTGGTCTGGGACTTGGGGTGCCTGCACGGCTGGCAACACCTGTGGCAATTCAGTATGCCAGCTTGCTTGCTGCACTAAATCAGCCTTCTGCTGTTTGGGAGCCTGTGAAGCGGGCGTCCGCCCCTTTTGGCCCGTTCCTGTGGGTTGTTTTGCCTTTCCCCTCCATCCACCCCTCGTCACTGGTGATGGTGAATAAGCCCTTCTCTTCTTGCTGACCCAGCCGCTCTGCCCGGTCATGCCTCCTCCTTCTTCCTCTGCTCTCACTGGCGTCACAAGGACTTCTTCGGCATCTTCTGTGGCCTGTCGGCTCCTCTCCAGAGGAATGCTGCATCTTGGTCTCCCGCACTGGAGAAGTTCTCCCTCGTGCAGTGCCAAATTCCTCCGCTGTGTCTGTGCAAACTCCACCACCATTCTGCTGCAACCGCACCGCTCCGGCCTCTCCTCTTCCCCTTCAGCAACAGACAAACAGCGGTGTAGCCATGCTTCACCTCCCTCGCTGCCTGCCTTCTCAAGAAGCTGTCTGACCAGGGCTTCCATGATGACGTGGTAGGAGCTTTTACCTTCTTGTTTTAAACGCTGGGAAAGAGGGCAAGCCCCATTCCCACTGTCCTTAAATAGCCTCTCCCAGTCTTCTAAAACATTCCTGAGATTCTTATTGGTTCCCAAAGAAACCTATCCTCACATCCTTAAAGGGGACAGCGCCCTTAAATACCCAGATAACTAAATGCAAAAAATCCTTAAATGATTAATTAAATTGGAAAGGGATGACCACAATCTCAAGAAAGTGGGCCCTAATAGTGGCAGAGTAGGAAAATTTCCCTGGCTCATGTTGCAGTCTGTGAGTCTTAATAGGTTCAAAGTTCACTAGAGTTTAGGACTGGGTGACTCATTATGGCAGCTTTCTGGTGCCTCCCCCTGGTGTCTGAAAGGTTTGAGAATCTTCTAGAATTAGAGGGCAGGGTTGGAGGAGCTGCCATGAGTATTTATGTGGCCTCAGCCAATCCCCAGAGGTGGGCTGGCATTGGGGGAGACAGCACCATAAATAGGCATGGGCCATTCCAGCAGGGGAGTCGGGAGGAAGATGAAGATGCAGTGTTGAGGAGGCTGTAGGTGGCCCTGAGGGGTACCCCCTAGTCTGGGAAGGAGTGTCCTGCCATGGGCCGGGGCTCAGGTGCTGAAAGGATCCTTTCAAAGAAGCAAAGAAGGAAGGCTTTCCTGGAGGCACGAGAGCAAAAAGAGGACAGAGTGAGTAATTCAACACTGTTGGGGACTAAAAAAGGGGGGAGACTGCTACATGTAGCCAGTCTCCCTTTGAAGACAGTGGTAGGCTTAAGTCTTCTACCTTTCTACCTTTCCCTGAGTCGGTAGGGCTGGTGTAGAACGTCAGTCGGTTGGGCTGGTGAAGAAACAGCCTGGTGAAAGAGGCAGCTGCAACCAGGTGGGCTAGCATTGCCTGAACCACTTAACATTGTATATAGGTAGATGTCCCTGAAGTTATTGTTGCAGTCAAGTGGGCATCCCATAACCTCCTATAACCATCCAAGTTGTTAACCCCTAATAGACTGTTTTCTGACTTTGTGTGCCTGTGTTATATCTGTCTGGATTTCAGCTTTAGGTTCAATGCTAAATAATTCTTATTCCCCACCAATCAGTACTCTGTGATCAGGCTACTAAAACAATCTTAAGCCCCGTACACACGGTCGGACTTCCATCTGACTTTTCCGTGTTTTTTTGTCCGAACGGAGTTGGTTGGGAACACCCATAGCATACACACGCTCTGACTTTTCTGCAAACTTTCCCAAAACTTTATCCAACATCACGTGGTTTTTCTGCTCTTTTCTGCTCTTTACCGCCACCCTTTGGTCAACTTCTGCTATTGTTGGTTGATTGTAACATTATTTGTTTTGTCCATCGGACAAAAGTCCAATGGTTTTCTGTACACACGGTCGGACTTTGCTCCATCTGACTTTTGTTGGGCAAAAGTTTGTCCGTTTGCAGACCCAACATTTGTCCAATTAAAACAAAAAAAAAAAAAAAGTTTGTCCGATCGAGCGCACACATGGTCGGATTGTTGGTCCAACTTGCTCAAAATGAAGTTTGTTGGCCAAAAGTCCGACAGTGTGTACGGGGCTTTAAATGTGCATGACCTCAGCAAAAATGGGCACTATCATACCTCCTCAATTTGTAGTGAAATATTGCTATCGTCTACCAGAATACTGTGATCCATGAGTTACAAAAGTTATCTTATCAATGAATACAGTCAATTACTAGGCACACATTTTGTGCATATATTATCAATGTATTTGAAAATATATATAGCGGTACCCCCAGTTAAGAGGGCTGCTGGTATTGATTTGGGCCCTGTAGTGCACCGCTGTCAACCCCTGGCAATCGGCTCTAACCTCCTGTGGCACAGCTAGTGATAGTGGGATAGGACCGCGTGACCGCAACTGTTGGTGACGCAGTCCTATAGCAAACATACGCAGAATATACTTTAAAACTCCTATTAAAGTAAGTGAAACTGACACCAAATGTACTTTACCCAGATATTTTACTGATGCTAATGGGCAAGTAATTAAATAACAGTATAAAGAGTTGCAGATCCCTGCAATAAACAGTATTTAAAATGAACAGAACAATCAGACTACTCAAGTAATGCGATGCGGCTCTAGCGCTGCCCTTTTACAATCACTTCCCATTGTGGGCAGACTGACTCTCAGAAATGTCTGCCTACGCAGTCAGGCCTGACTGATCTAAATGGAAGTTCAGGGTAAACAATCTTCGCTAGCAATCCTTCGGCGGTGCACTTGAAGAACAACTTTGTAATCCAACGAATAGTAAAGATAAAGTATCTGTCTATGAGCAAGTGCTCTCTCACCACCCGGACAAGTCCAAGTCTGTTTCCTCCACCGATTCGTCTAGGAACAGGAATCCACCGACATCCAGGCCTTCGGTCCTTCTGGTGTAGTACAGCAAGGATGAGAAAATGTCTCTGAGGTTCCGCTAGGCTGGCAGAGGGCTCTTTGGAGAAATGCACAAGGCCCAGGCTTCAGGCCTTGTGCACACAGCAGTTCAGCACAGGGATCCTCTTGCTAGGAGAGGGGGTATCCAAAGAGACAGAACAAACTCCGCCTCCCCTTTATCAAGTCTGCCCCAGCAGTCTTTGCACGGGGCAATGCACCCTGGGTGCTGCAAGATGTACTGGGAGATGAAGTCTCTCGGTATTAAAGGGGAATACCCCGCTACATATATTTAAGGCAATTTATCTAAATTGGAGCAGAAAAAATCTCCACCAATTGTGTATGGCAACCAATTAGCTTCTGACTTCAGTTTGTTCAGTTAAGCTTTCAAAAATACATTTAGAAGCTGATTGGTTGCCATGCACATCTGTTTCTATCTGCTCCAGTTTAGATAAATTCACCTTATTGCATTGTATGTTCAATAGAAGAACAGTTTTCCTGCAGATTGTATTATAGTTTTACTGGCATATTGGATTCAGCTGTGTGTAAAGAGCAACTGAAAGCCTGCATGCATCCATCAAAACTGCCATAAGGATTATTCCAAGCCATTAGTAAAAGTAGTTTACCATGTCCTTAATCTTATGATCAGTGCATGGAATGGCTGGATGATCACAGGATAAACTTTACAACCACTGCAGCAAGCACAGCATAATTCCAAGTATAAGTCTCATCAAATGTGCCAAGTACATACGACAGTAATTCTTAATAATGCTGCAATGTCTGCAAATATTAGAGTAAATATCCAGTGTCATTTTAGTGTTTATGTACTCAGTTAAACATTTAAAAGGGAAACTCTACTTTTCTATACATTCTTGGCTAAACTTAAATGATTTGCTAGGCAGAAAAAAAAAAACACTTTTCAAATAGTATTTGTGACCATTATACTTGTGCAATGTCTCAATTTTTTAAATCCAATTTTGGGAACTAGGTTATATATATATATATATATATATATATATATATATATATATATGCAGCACTACCCCCAGTTAAGAGAGTCGCTGGTTTGTTTTCTCGGGCCCTGTATACAGCACCGCCAACCCCCGGCAATCTGACTCGACCCACTCTGGCACAGTTAGTCTAGGGATAGCTTCCTATCATTCTCAGGTGTATGATACTTAACAGTTCCTAAATAGACAAACAACACTCTGAGGCAGGAATATGAATAAGTAATAGCTTTACTATAAAATGGTGGCATAAAAACATGACATGCAACACTTACATGGGTCTGCAGAAACCCTGTACCAACCAATGCTACAGAGGCAGCACTATAAAATGGCGCCGCGCAGTATCCACCACGCGGAGCTATTATGGCGTGCGCGCCCTAAGACACAGCAACACAAACTTTATAACTTTCCCCACCTATGTCAGGCCTGACAGTGTATGAAATAGTCCCCTTTCCCTGCGGGAGTAATATTTTCTTCACCGGCCAGCTTTCGTTGGTGCACTTGAAGAAATGAACCAATTGTAATCCAAAAAGGGTGGTAACTTGTAACAACAGTATGCAAACAGGGGGGGGGGGGTAGGCACTTCAACTATGTCCCAACTACCGGACCCCCAAAGAACACTGGTGAGCGAACAGTGGGCCTAGGCAGTCTATAGGCCTGAATATAACTCAGTCTATGGATATGGGCAGGTGCCCGCTCACCGCTCCAGGTGCGATCCCAGCCTGGGTCTTCCACCGTGTGTGTCCGTCGCACACAGCGTCTGCAACCGATCGGGTCCCCGATCCAACTGGAGTCCTACACTGACGATCCAGGATCCACCCAGGTTCCGCAGGTCGGTGAAAGGCTCTTCGGACTTCGGGTAAGGCCTTAGGCTTTAGGCCTTACCCCACAGCAGATCCGTGCAGGATGACTTGATACTTGACGCGCGTTGTCCCAAGAGAGCGAGCTTCTTCCCGCCCCTCTCTTAAGTAACCTCTCCCATGAGTCTCTGCGGCGGAACCTCCGCCCTGTAGTCCCAGACCCTTAAAGGAGACCCCGCTACACACATATATATATATATATATATATATATATAGCGCCCTGCTCCTGATGATCAGGCGCTATATTTAAATCTAGTGGGTATCTGAGCCGCTTACTGGCTCAGATCTGATTAGGAAGGCTAAATTGGCCTCTGTTTCGGCTGTGGCTGTGTTGGAAGGACTTCCCACTGTTCACCTGTAGGTGGCGTTACCACCACGGGCCAGTGTTGGAACACAACCAAGCCAGAGCAGATTGGGTGTCCTTCCCCGGGAACAGCTCAGTGGGAGTGGTCTCCCCGCTGAGCATACTGGGGAAGGGTACTTAAGGGGCAGACGCCATTGTTCTGGGCTTGCTTGCAATGTGACCCTCCTGGCCCAAGGCGTGTGTTAATGCCTGTCTTGTTTTTCCCACCTCGGGGCCTGCTGGCCCGAGGCTGTGCACCTACAAGGTAGGCCCAGATGTCCTGTCTGGGGCCTACGGCTCAGGGGTGGTCCTGTGATGTCTGTCCTGAGGAAGGAAGCCACTCAATGGAGGAACCGGGGGAGAACCCGTCTTGGAGAGAACCCAGCGGAAGGCTGGTATCTCAGGAGGAGGCCTGGTGACTCTATTGGAGGATGCACCCTAGCCAAATGCTACCCTGCAGTATCGCCGATCCAGCTTAAAGGCTCTCATACTGCTCGGCTGAATACTTGCTAAGTCCTTTGGCGGATGACCAAGTTGCAATTTGTCCACATCGCCCAATCCTGTGGCAGAGGATTGTCTACCTGTTCTACTTCCATCTAGTCTGTGGCAAAGACTTTGGGTCCGTGCTCCACCCCGGCTGCTAGGCAAGTGAGAGAGGTCTATCCGGGTGAGCAATTTCCACTCGAAGGAAAGTGGTATGTGTACTTTGTTTAGTGTCGTTTTAAAACCTAAAAGTTTCTCAATGGTCTGCATCATGTGCCTGAACTTCCCCTAACCCTCTGTCCTTTTTTCCCTGCAAGTTGGTGTGAATTAAAAGCAAAGAAAAGGATTTACAACTTGTGTGGACATTGAAGTTTCTCCTGAAGTGTATAGACTCTCCTCCCCTAGACAACGAATGGTGGGGTAACGTACAAGGCCCAAATCTAAACCAGCAGCTCCTACGGGGGTAGTGCTACATATATATATATATATATATTGTGACAGCAGGAAGGTAAAGTCACCTGGTTGCATCCAGGGGGGTAGATATATTTCGCCCAGATTCAGGCTTTACGCCGACTTATACAACTAGGTGGAGAGTTGTATAAGGCTAGTGGGCTCATGGATGACTCATACCTCTAGGGAGAGTGTGGGGCGTCGTACAGACAGGGAGTTGATGAGGCCAGCTGAAGCTTGTCAGCTCATTTAGGCCTCTATAAGAACTCCCAGATTCATTAGGTGTTAGCTCATGCCTGGAACCAGACCTGTGTGGATTGTCTAGGGAGAGTGAACCCCTGTGCGGTGAGACAAAGCCTGTGTGGCTATTTGCTTGGACATTTAAAACCAGGGACTTAGGGACTAGGACAGCACTAGGCTGATCCCAGTTGTTAGTTAGGAAACCTGTATGTTTAGTCAGAGGTCAAGTTGACCAGGATTTATTTTATTTATGTTTCTTTTGCTTTGCTGTGTGTCAGAGAAATCCGTCCAACAGCGCCAATCAACGCCCAATGCGCACGCGCGGCGGAATGATGCTTCCGCGCATGCGCGTGCGCGGGACGGCGCTTCTACGTTCTCGGGTGCGCGCGCCGACGCAGCGGCGCGCGCATGCGCGGCGGCGCACCAATAGGAATCCAGGCGGGCCTATTTAAAGAGACCCAGTTGCACTGACAAGTTGCTGGTTTGTCAGCTTTCCTGTATTCCCAAGACTCTGGAAAACTATCCTGAAAATCTCCTTGTGACCCGGACTGGCTTGATTCCTCTGATCTCTCTCCTGGACCTGACCCTCGGCTTGTGATACGGACTTCTGCCTTCTCCTGTGTTTGACCCTCGGCCTGTGACCCGGATCTGCTGCCCGTCTCCAATCCTTGACCTCTGGCCTGCACCTTTTGGACTTCCGCGTTTCCCTTGAACCCCTGCCGGGTTCCCGGTACTCTCTGGACTTGTTACCTTTTACTGTGTTTTACCCCCAGCCGGGACCGTTACCTAGCCATTACAACCCGGACTCAACCTGCACCGGCTTCCATTATCTCCTGCTGTTTGAACTTTACCAATCCGGCTAGTTCCTGCTTGAAGCCTGTTCTTCAGTCTACTCAGCTCTGCCGGACCGTCTACAAACACCCACCACCTGCCGGTAGCCGGTGCCGCTTCTCGCCATCCACTCCCTGTCTCAACTCCAGGGGGTGGAGTGCGTCAAGTCGCAAAGGTGAACCACTCTCGGCATCTCGGCCTCGGTAAGTACATACCTTTACAGTACAAACCAGCCAGATGTCTGAGGCCGACAGGGCGCGTTCACCGTTTGAGACCCTATGTCAGCAAGTCACCGCACTAACCGACGCGGTTCAGAAATTACAAGAAGGTTATGTCCAAATGGATGGCCGCTTTCAGCTACTTACTGGAGCTACAGGACCAGCATCACCAGCTGCTACCATTGCCAATGTTGCCTCCACGTCTCAAAATCAGGCAAATCCCACCGTAGTAATGGCTACCCCTGAACCCAGGGTCCCCCTGCCTGAGCGATTTTCTGGCGTCCGTAAGAAATATCGGGCTTTCAAAAATGCATGTTCTCTTTACTTCGCCCTTCAACCCAGGACTTTCTCTTCAGAAGTGGTAAAGGTGGGGTTCGTCATCTCCCTTCTAACCGACGAACCTCAGGCCTGGGCCCATGGCCTGATGGAGCAAAGCAGTCTCATACTAGATTCCGTGGACACCTTCTTCGAGAGTATGGCGCAGCTGTATGACGATCCTCAGCGATCAGCTACAGCTGAGTCTGTTCTCCACAGTTTAACCCAGGGGAGAAGGCCGGTGGAGGACTACACGGCAGAATTCCGGAAATGGTCAGCTGACACTGGCTGGAATGAGACGGCCCTTAAATACCAATATCGCCAAGGACTGTCTGAGGCTCTTAAGGACGAGCTGGCCAGGATTGGTGTTCCAACTACTCTGGAAGATCTGATCCAGTCTGTCACTCAGCTTGACAGACGCCTCCGGGAGCGGCGTTCTGAGCGTTTCCAGACTGCCCGCCCAAACTGGACTTTGCCCCGATCAGCTTCTGCCTATCCACCCATCCAAGTTCCTACAGCATCTTCTCCCCCCGAGCCTGAACCCATGCAGCTTGGTCTAGTTCGTCCTCCCCTTTCTCCTGAGGAAAAGCAGCGCAGGCGTCAGGCCAATCTGTGTCTTTACTGCGGGGGTACTGGCCATTTCCTTCGGAGTTGCCCAGTGAGACCTAGTAAGTGTACCCTCAAAGACACTTTGAACTACCCAGTTTCTGGCTTACCACAGACTTATGTTGTTCTTTCTATTTCTCTACAGCTACCAACAGGAGCAACCCGCCTACCGGCGATTATTGATTCAGGGGCCTGCAGCTGCTTTCTGGACTCTTCACTTGCTTCTCAACTTCACTTTCCTCTGCAAACCAAGGACCGTTATCTTCAGGTTCGTCTGGCGGATGGATCCCTGCCTCGTTCAGGGGTAATTACGCAAGAAACAAGACCCGTCCTTGCTATCACGGATTCAGGCCACCAAGAATACCTTCGATTTGACCTCATCTCATCTCCCATGTTTCCCATCATCCTGGGCCTTCCCTGGTTACAAGCACATGAGCCTCATATAAACTGGGCCAAGAGGGAAGTTAACTTCACTTCTTCATATTGTTCCCAACACTGTCTTTCCGCACTTCCAACTGCCTGTGCTACTTTAACCCCTCAACCGGATAACCTACCACATGTTCCATCAGCATACTTAGGATTCCAGGACGTCTTCGACAAACAGCAGGCTGACCGCCTACCTCCACATCGTCCCTACGATTGTCCCATCGACCTTCTGCCTGGCTCCAAAATTCCTTTCGGCCGCATCTTCCCCTTGTCCGAATCTGAGTTGAAGACCCTCAAGTCTTACATTGAGGAAAATCTGGAAAAGAAATTCATTCGACCCTCTTCTTCCCCAGCCGGTGCCGGAATCTTTTTCGTTGAAAAAAAAGACGGGACTCTGAGGCCCTGCATCGACTATAGGGAATTAAATAAAATTACTATTAAAAATAGATACCCGCTTCCTCTCATCCCAGAGTTGTTCCAACGATTCCGATCAGCTCGGATCTTCTCTAAACTGGACCTTCGAGGGGCCTACAACCTCATCCGGATCAGGGCTGGAGACGAATGGAAGACGGCTTTTAGATCTAGATTCGGTCATTTCGAATACTTGGTCATGCCATTCGGGCTTTGCAACGCCCCAGCTACTTTCCAGCACCTGGTCAATGACATTTTCCGTGAACACCTGGACGATTTCCTAGTAGTCTACTTAGACGATATTCTTATTTTTTCGTCCTCCCTTGAACTGCACCGAATCCATGTTATCAAGGTCCTCACTATTCTCCGAGAACATAGACTTTACCTCAAGGCCGAGAAATGTGACTTTGAGAAAACCACGGTGCAATTTTTGGGATTTATTATTTCTACCAATGGGGTCGCAATGGACCCGCAGAAAGTCAAAGCTATCCAGGAATGGCCAGCCCCAACAGACAAGAAAGGGGTACAACGATTTATAGGTTTCGCCAATTTCTACAGGAGGTTCATTGTGGGGTTCTCCTCTATTGTGGCACCTATAACCCAACTGACACGCCAGGGCTACCGCTTTCACTGGTCACCGGAAGCTCAAGATGCCTTCGATAAACTAAAAAATGCATTCACATCGGCACCTGTATTGAAGCATCCAGATCCGCTACTGCCGTTTACGCTGGAAGTAGATGCTTCAGAGTCAGCCACTGGGGCCATCCTCTCTCAAAGGCAGGGCCCCAAATCCCTTCTTCATCCCGTAGCCTTTGCTTCTCGTAAACTAACTTCTCCGGAACGTAATTATGACGTCGGTGACCGGGAACTATTAGCTATCAAATTCGCCCTGGAAGAATGGCGATACCTTCTGGAGGGAGCTCCTCACCCCGTCATGATATTCACGGATCATAAGAATCTAGAATATCTGAGAACAGCAAAACGTCTTCGACCCAGACAAGCCCGATGGGCCCTCTTCTTCACTAGGTTTAATTTTCATATCTCTTATAGGCCCGGTTCCAAGAACGTGAAGGCGGATGCCCTCTCTAGGATGTTTCCCGAGACCCCTCAAGCAGAGGAACCAAGTACCATCCTATCAGCACAAAACTTTCTGCTCATCCCACAGGCTGATCTACTAACCTCCATAAGAGCCGCCTCTAAGCATTGTCCTGACCAAGTAACCTCTTCCTTGGAGAAGCGTAATGACTTGTTCTGGTCCCAAGGTAAAGTCTTCGTCCCTCTGGAAACAAGGCAACTGACTCTGAAAACTTTCCACGACCACAAACTAGCTGGTCACTTTGGAACCAAAAAGACCATGGAACTAATCTCTCGCTCCTTCTGGTGGCCTGGTTGGAGACAAGATTGCAAGTCCTATGTTGCCTCCTGCAGCCGTTGCCAACGGTATAAGGGACCCAAAACCAAGAGTTGGGGACTACTCAAACCTTTGCCTATCCCTGAACGTCCGTGGGCAGATGTGTCCATGGACTTCATTGTAGATCTACCGCCCTCTGGAGGTTTTACCACGATTCTGGTCGTAATTGACCGCCTCTCCAAAATGGCACACTTCGTGCCCATGATTGGTACTCCCTCTGCAGCAGATACAGCCAAAGCCTTCTTTCAGGAGATAATCAGGCTCCATGGAGTGCCTAAAAGCATCACCTCTGACAGAGGCGTTCAATTCACGGCGAAATTCTGGAAGGAACTTTGCAAATCTTTAGAAATCAAAATTTGCCTATCATCGGCATATCACCCCCAGAGCAACGGACAGACAGAGAGAACCAATCAAACCCTAGAACAATATCTCCGTTGTTTTTGCTCAGCCTCACAAGATGATTGGTCCTCCCTATTATCCTACGCTGAATTTGCATATAATAACTCGGTGCATTCAGCCACCAGTCAAACTCCTTTTTGGGCCAACTTTGGCTTCCATCCTTCCTTCCTCCCTGATGACATTTCGGAGAGCTCTGTTCCTGCTGTTCAAGATCGGATAGCCTTTGTTCAATCTAATTTTCTGAGACTCCAGGAAATGATGCAAAACGCCCAGGAGTCTTACAAGAGATACTATGACAAGGGTAGGAAGGAAAATCCAGTCTTCAAAGTTGGGGAGGAAGTATGGCTCTCCGCCACCAACCTCAAATTGCCAATCCCGTCACGGAAATTGGGACCAAGATTTATAGGCCCTTTCAAAATCAAGCGAGTAATCAACCCTGTGGCCTTTGAATTGGCACTGCCCGACTCCTACAGGATACACCCGGTCTTCCACACGTCTCTGTTGAAACCGGTAGTCTCCAGCTCCTTCCCGGGAAGGGATGTGCCACCTCCTCCACCTGTGGAGGTTGATGGTGAAAACGAGTACGTGGTGGAATCTATCCTGGGCTGCAGGAAAAGAGGCAGGCAGCTACAGTATTTAATCAAATGGAAGGGGTATCCCCCGGAGGACAACTCTTGGGAACCATCTAGGAACCTACATGCTCCCCGCCTAATTAGAGTCTTTCACCAGGAACATCCTGAGTTGATGTCTAGTCTGGGCGTCCGGAGTCCGCCCCTAGGAGGGGGGCACTGTCAGAGAAATCCGTCCAACAGCGCCAATCAACGCCCAATGCGCACGCGCGGCGGAATGATGCTTCCGCGCATGCGCGTGCGCGGGACGGCGCTTCTACGTTATCGGGTGCGCGCGCCGACGCAGCGGCGCGCGCATGCGCGGCGGCGCACCAATAGGAATCCAGGCGGGCCTATTTAAAGAGACCCAGTTGCACTGACAAGTTGCTGGTTTGTCAGCTTTCCTGTATTCCCAAGACTCTGGAAAACTATCCTGAAAATCTCCTTGTGACCCGGACTGGCTTGATTCCTCTGATCTCTCTCCTGGACCTGACCCTCGGCTTGTGATACGGACTTCTGCCTTCTCCTGTGTTTGACCCTCGGCCTGTGACCCGGATCTGCTGCCCGTCTCCAATCCTTGACCTCTGGCCTGCACCTTTTGGACTTCCGCGTTTCCCTTGAACCCCTGCCGGGTTCCCGGTACTCTCTGGACTTGTTACCTTTTACTGTGTTTTACCCCCAGCCGGGACCGTTACCTAGCCATTACAACCCGGACTCAACCTGCACCGGCTTCCATTATCTCCTGCTGTTTGAACTTTACCAATCCGGCTAGTTCCTGCTTGAAGCCTGTTCTTCAGTCTACTCAGCTCTGCCGGACCGTCTACAAACACCCACCACCTGCCGGTAGCCGGTGCCGCTTCTCGCCATCCACTCCCTGTCTCAACTCCAGGGGGTGGAGTGCGTCAAGTCGCAAAGGTGAACCACTCTCGGCATCTCGGCCTCGGTAAGTACATACCTTTACACTGTGTTTTGTCACTGTAAATAGAAAATAAACCGCACCTTTTTGATTTTGAAAACCACAACCTCCGTTTGCTGGGCCTGTTTTTGTCTGGGGAGCCCATCCCGGGGGTCACACACACCCGCTGCCGAGCTAACCCCCTCACAGTTGGTGGAGAATGCGGGCAGTTTTTTTTTAAGCCAGCATGGAGGAGATACTGAAACAGCTGGCTCTAGCAAATGCCAATCAACAGCAGACAAATGCAGGTTTTCAAAGGAGCCTTGCAGCCCAGCAGCAAGCTCATCAACAGAGCCTTGCAGCCCAGCAGCAAGCTCACCAACAGAGTCTGGAAGCTCAGCAACAAGCCCAGCAGCAATCTGAGGCCCGCTTCATAGACCTGTTACAGAAGCAAGAGCAGAGACTACAACAAATGGAAGCAGTAATGCAGCAACGTCCGCAGACCAGTGAGGAAAGCCGTCCCACTAATACCGCGTCCTTTGGGGTGAGTCGTTTATTGACAAAAATGACTGGAGAGGATGATCCAGAGGTATTTTTGACCACATTTGAAAGGACCGCTGAAAGAGAAAAGTGGCCTGAGGAGCAGTGGGCTGGACTGGTGGCTCCTCTGTTAACTGGTGAATCGCAGAAAGCTTACTATGACCTAGAGCCTAACCAAGCAAAAGACTATGTGATGCTAAAAGCTGAAATTTTGGCAAGGCTGGGTGTCACCCAGGCTGTCCGGGCTCAGCGTGTGCATAACTGGACTTTCCAGCTTGGAAAACCCCCCAGGTCTCAAATGTATGATCTCATTCACCTGAGCAGAAAGTGGCTACAGCCAGAGACTTTGTCCGCACCAAAGATTGTGGAACGTGTTGTAATGGATCGGTTTTTGAGAGCTCTTCCTACTGCCATCCAAAAGTGGGTAAGCCATGGAGACCCAGAGACGGCCGATGGTCTTGTGGATCGTGTGGAGAAATACTTGGCTACAGAGAACCTGACGGCCTCTTCCAGAGACACTCGGACTTTCCACCCTAAGACCAGACCATCCCCAGGGGCGGATAAGAGGATTCCAAGGGGTGAGGGTGGAGAGAGTGAGAGGGTGGGAGCTCTACCCCAAGTTTGGCGAGAACAGCCTGGGAAATCAGCGGCTCAAGAGGCGGCAAGAAGGATCGTTTGCTACCGCTGCCGGCAAGCGGGACATATTGCAGCCAATTGCCCGGTTGTGGAGGAACCCATGCAGTGTGACTTTCTGACGGGCAGACGTCAGTCGCTGTGTGCGACAGTCGCATGCACTGCCATTCGAGGAACTGAGAAACATTTATGCAAAATGTGTGTTAATGGTAGAAATGTTGTGGTATTGCTGGATTCAGGTAGCCTTGTGACCCTGATAAAGGCTGAGTTAGTTAAAACAGAGGTCTTTGGGAATAGCAAGGTAGCTGTTATTTGTGTGCATGGGGACACCCGAGAGTATCCAGTGACTACAGTGTGTTTCGAGACCCCCAAAGGTACCCTCTCTCATCCAGTGGGCTTAGTATCTCAGTTACCGCATGACGCCATTGTGGGAAGGGATTTTCCGAAGTTCTGGGAACTGTGGGATGATCCTGAGCCCCCCACTGGTGCCCCTATGTACCAGGAATGTGATAGCCAGAACTCCCCTGAGAGTGGTGAGGACTCTCCGGAATTTCCCTTATCAGTATTGGCAGGGGAGACTCAAGAAACTGGAGAGGAGCCCACCTCCTCAGACGAAAACCTACCGTCTGTGGAGTTTTCTGATCTTGAGGTTCACAGGGAAAACTTTGCCACAGAACAGTTGAAAGACCCCGCCCTAATAAAGGCACGGGAAAACGTAGTGAAAATAGATGGCGAGTTAGTGAACCCAGATAATACCTGCACTTACCCATACTTCAGCGTAGAGAAGGACCTACTGTATCGGGTGGCAAAAAGGGCAGAAGAAACCGTTGAGCAGCTTGTGGTGCCCAAACCTTACAGGAAGTTGGTGTTGGAGTTGGCCCATGGGCACATTCTTGGAGGTCATCTGGGGACAGAGAAAACCCGAGAGAGGGTATTACAGAGATTCTATTGGCCGGGGGTGATGAAGGACATAGAAAATTATTGTTCCTCCTGCCCTGTGTGTCAGAGGTCGGCCCCGATGCCACATTTCCGTAGCCCGCTGGTCCCTCTACCCATCATTGAGGTCCCGTTTGAGAGGATCGCCATGGATTTGGTAGGGCCTATAATCAAGTCCGCTAGGGGGCACCAGTACATATTAGTTATAATGGACTATGCCACCCGTTATCCAGAAGCGATCCCTCTCCGAAATACCTCGGCCAAAACCATAGCCAAAGAGCTATCTCTTGTGTTTAGCCGGGTGGGTATTTGTAAAGAACTGCTTACGGACCAAGGTACACCCTTTATGTCCCGGGTTATGAAGGAGCTGTGTAAATTGTTCAAAGTGACGCAATTACGTACATCTGTGTATCACCCCCAAACCGATGGGCTGGTTGAAAGATTCAACAAAACCCTAAAACAAATGTTGAAGAAAGTGGTGGATAGAGATGGAAAGGATTGGGACTGTCTACTTCCTTATCTGATGTTTGCTATTAGGGAGGTGCCCCAATCCTCTACGGGATTCTCCCCCTTTGAGTTACTGTATGGGAGACACCCAAGAGGGCTGTTGGATATTGCCAAGGAAACTTGGGAAAGTGAGAGTTCTCCCCACAGGAGTGTGATTGAGCATGTCGCCCTGATGCAAGACCGAATTGCACAGGTAATGCCCATCGTGAAGGAACATTTGGCCCAAGCGCAGTTAGCACAGCAGAGAGTGTACAACCGTGGAGCCAAGACCCGTACCTTTTCCCCGGGGGATAGGATACTGGTACTTGTCCCTACGGTTGAAAGTAAATTCCTTGCCAAATGGCAAGGCCCCTATGAGATAATGGAAAAAGTGAGCGAAGTGAATTACAAGGTCAGACAACCAGGAAGGCGAAAGCCCGAACAGATCTATCACGTTAATCTGTTGAAAGCCTGGAGGGATAGAGAGTCCCTAGTCGCAGACACTTGGTCACCAGCTCAAACTGGTTGCGTGATTCCTGAGGTTGGAATAGCAGCCACCTTGTCACAACCCCAACAACAGGAGGTTAAGGAGTTTGTGCTTCGCAACAAGGAGGTATTCTCTGAGCTGCCGGGACAAACATCTGGGGTAGAGCATGACATCATTACCCCGCCCGGTGAAAGGGTGAAGTTAAAACCCTATCGGATCCCAGAGGCCCGACGGGAGGCAATACGGGAGGAAGTACAGAAAATGCTGAACTTAGGGGTGATAGAGGAGTCCCAAAGTGATTGGTCTAGTCCCATTGTGTTGGTGCCTAAACCGGATGGGAGCTGGCGATTTTGTAACGATTTTCGTCAGTTGAACAAAGTTACAAAATTTGACACCTACCCCATGCCACGTATAGATGAGTTGATCGACCGGCTGGGAACAGCCCGATACATGACGACTCTTGACCTCACAAAAGGGTATTGGCAAATCCCCCTGGCCAAGTCGGCCAAAGAGAAAACCGCATTTGTAACCCCAGACGGGGCGTTCCAATATAAAAGAATGCCGTTCGGGTTACAGAATGCGCCGGCCACATTCCAGCGGAAAATGGACCAGATGCTGAGGCCCCATCGGAAGTATGCTGCGGCTTACCTGGATGACGTAATTGTCCATAGCACATATTGGGCCTCACATCTGCCAAAAGTGCAAGCAGTCCTGGACTCTGTTCGGGAAGCGGGGTTTACGGCTAACCCCAAGAAGTGTACCATTGGGCAGGAGGAGGCCAAATATCTTGGGTACACCATTGGGAGGGGAGTAATAAAACCCCAACTCAACAAAGTCGAGGCCATCCAGAGTTGGCCACGTCCCAACAGCAAGAAGCAGGTACGAGCCTTTCTGGGAATCGCTGGGTATTATCGGCGATTCATTCCCCACTTTGCTTCTAAGGCTGTGCCCCTAACCAACCTGACGAAGGGGAAAGGGTCGGTCATGATTAAATGGACCCCCGAGGCTGAGGCAGCATTCCAATTCTTGAAACAAGCCTTATGTAGCCAGCCAGTGTTGTACTCACCCGACTTCTCTAAAGACTTTGTCGTACAAAGTGATGCGTCAGATGTGGGGTTAGGAGCAGTATTGTCCCAGGTCTGGAACGGGGAAGAGCACCCAGTCATTTACCTCAGCAGGAAGTTGAAGTCCCATGAGGTAAATTACGCCACCGTTGAAAAGGAGTGTTTAGCGGTGAAGTGGGCTCTAGATTCCCTTCGGTACTACCTGCTAGGTAGGCACTTTGACATGGTTACGGATCACGCTCCGTTAAAGTGGATGGCTCAAAACAAGGAAACAAATAGAAGAGTGAATAGGTGGTTCCTGGCCCTCCAGGAATTCAACTTCACAGTAAAGCATCGCCCTGGCGTTCAAATGGGGAATGTGGATGCTTTGTCTCGAGTACATGAATGCCTGATTGCTGGTGTTCCAACCCCGAGGTTAAAACAAGAGGGGGGGGGTATGTGACAGCAGGAAGGTAAAGTCACCTGGTTGCATCCAGGGGGGTAGATATATTTCGCCCAGATTCAGGCTTTACGCCGACTTATACAACTAGGTGGAGAGTTGTATAAGGCTAGTGGGCTCATGGATGACTCATACCTCTAGGGAGAGTGTGGGGCGTCGTACAGACAGGGAGTTGATGAGGCCAGCTGAAGCTTGTCAGCTCATTTAGGCCTCTATAAGAACTCCCAGATTCATTAGGTGTTAGCTCATGCCTGGAACCAGACCTGTGTGGACTGTCTAGGGAGAGTGAACCCCTGTGCGGTGAGACAAAGCCTGTGTGGCTATTTGCTTGGACATTTAAAACCAGGGACTTAGGGACTAGGACAGCACTAGGCTGATCCCAGTTGTTAGTTAGGAAACCTGTATGTTTAGTCAGAGGTCAAGTTGACCAGGATTTATTTTATTTATGTTTCTTTTGCTTTGCTGTGTTTTGTCACTGTAAATAGAAAATAAACCGCACCTTTTTGATTTTGAAAACCACAACCTCCGTTTGCTGGGCCTGTTTTTGTCTGGGGAGCCCATCCCGGGGGTCACACACACCCGCTGCCGAGCTAACCCCCTCACAATATATATATATATATATATATATATACACACACACACACACACACCATATACCATGTATACTAGGGGTGTGGAATTTAATCGCTGCATCGGTGCATCGCGATTCGGGCGTCCCCGATGCGGCACCGATGCAGGGAAACCTATTAATCGATTACCGGCGATGTCTAGCCCCGCCCCTCCTCCCAAGAGAGCTGTTGCCTTATTTTTTTTTTATTTCCTATGACGCGCTCATGTGACTGCCCGGCCCGCCTCTCTGCTTTCACGTCTCACGTCTCTCCTGGCGTCAGAGACATGAAAGCAGAGAGGAGAGAGGGCAGTCACATGAGCGCAGCATGTACACAGCACTGTTCCCCCACCGGTGTAGTGTCATATTTTGCTCCCTATCACAGAATGCTGCGGAAGTGACGTTGCGGGCAGAAATTTCGCACTGCGCATGCGCGAAGCGTTCCAAACACTTGCACTGTGCGTTCCAAAGGATTTTCGGCAATACAGTTCAGCGAAACCATCAGATAATGTCACGGAAGTGACATTACAGACAACACAAACACTGGGCTATGCGTTCCAACAGTAATACTTCCCTTGTTACCTAGTATAATTTTTTAACAACCATGCTGAGCTACCTGTGGTGTTAGGTTCTGCATTGCTGGGACTTGTAGTGCCTATCCTGAGCTACGTGTGGTGTTAGGTTCTGCATTGCTGGGACTTGTAGTGCCTATCCTGTGCTACGTGTGGTGTTAGCTCAGGATAGGCACTACAAGTCCCAGCAATGCAGAACCTAACACCACACGTAGCTCAGGATAGGCACTACAAGTCCCATCAATGCAGAACCTAACACCACAGGGAAGTATTAGTGTTGAAACGCATAGCCCAGTGTTTGTGTTGTCTGTAATGTCACTTCCGTGACATTATCTGATGGTTTCGCTGAACTGTATTGCCGAAAATCCTTTGGAACGCACGGCGCGAGTGTTTGGAACGCTTCGAGCATTTGCATTCATGAGGAACAGTAGGAGGGAGCGGCAATGTACAGGGCTGAGGGGGCGGAGTTCCGATAGTAGCCGAGAGACAGGGGGGAACAGAATCGGGCGGGGGGGACTATTCTCGGCACAACAGGTATTCTTTTTTTATACTTACCTGCTGATCTCCTGTAGCATGTCCGCAGTCTGACCATCTCATTTAGCATGTCCGCAGTCTGACCATCTCCTGTAGCATGTCCGCAGTCACTGACCATCTCATGTAGCATGTCCGCAGTCACTGACCATCTCCTGTAGCATGTCCGCAGTCTGACCATCTCCTGTAGCATGTCTGCAGTCTGACCATCTCATGTAGCATGTCCGCAGTCTGACCATCTCCTGTAGCATGTCCGCAGTCTGACCATCTCATGTAGCATGTCCGCAGTCTGACCATCTCCTGTAGCATGTCCGCAGTCACTGACCATCTCATGCAGCATGTCCACAGTCACTGACCATCTCCTGTAGCATGTCCGCAGTCACTGACCATCTCCTGTAGCATGTCCGCAGTCACTGACCATCTCCTGTAGCATGTCCGCAGTCACTGACCATCTCCTGTAGCGTGTCCGCAGTCACTGGCCATCTCCTGTAGCATGTCCGCAGTCACTGACCATCTCCTGTAGCATGTCCGCAGTCACTGACCATCTCATGTAGCATGTCCGCAGTCTGACCATCTCCTGTAGCATGTTCGCAGTCGCTGATCATCTGTAGCATTTCCGCAGTCTCTGATCATCTCCTGTACTAGGTCTGCACTCTCTGACCATCTCCTGTACTATGTACAAGTTGTTGTCTGCTTTGTTTAGACTTTGCTACATGCAGGGAGTGTTGTCTTTTTTTTAAAAGAACAGATATAATAAAAAAAATGGAGTTCTCCTGACTGCTTAAATTTTTTTGGTGAAAACCATGCGCACTTGCGCTGTAATTGTGATGCATCGTGATGCATCGCGGAATCGAATCGAATCGAAACGTTGACCTGATAATCGTAATCGAATCGAATCGTGAGGCCAGTGAAGATGCACACCTCTAATGTATACTGTATATATTTATATATTTCACTGTAAATAATTTCAGAATGACTCCCTGGATATATAGCACATTTTGAACAATGTAAAAGAGCACAACCATTTAAAAGTCTTCAAGAAGAATTCCAGGTATGGATGTTTTTACATCGTCGCATTGGTCCAGTTGTTTGGATCAATGTAACGATGCATATACCACACTTGTGGGATCCCTGTGGAAGCTGTAAATCACTACAAAGGAGGTTGTCAGTTCGGCATGGGCACCATTCATAATTTGCTTTACGTTTTCTCAATAAATGCAAAGTATTCTCTGATTAGACAAGGTGGAGAGTGTGACCGGTGGAGAGTGTTCTCTGAATGGCACCTGTGCTTAGTCGCAGGCCTCTTGTGTTCACAATGCAGCAGGGCAGCCACTCGGCACAGGACCTAAAAGCTAGTGGAGATCCCTGTTAAAGTGTTACTAAACTGAGGACCCTGCATTCACTATATCTGGTCTCCCACAATACACAGAACATGGAAATGCAATTAATTTAGTAAATATAAACTACAAAATATCTTTTCTCATTAGCAGTATAAGTCTTGTGACTTCTATCAGTGTCCTGCCAAGCACTGGTTAAATCTTGTAGGAGGTGTTTTTTGACTGTCCTATGGGACTGCAAGACCCCTGACCCTCTGTCTGGACAGTGCTAATTGGCCCTGTGCTAATCACATGCATCCTTCCAAGAAAAAAAAAAACCCTCTAGCAATACACACCAAACTGAACATGTGCAGCTTAACTCCATAGACTCTGGTTTATCAGGAAATTATTAGGGGACAGTGGAAGGAGGGGAAGATCAGTGAAGCCAGGATCAAACAGACTTTTTACACAATGCGGAGGATTAACCCCTTAGGTTCCACAGTGAATATAACAAGCATGCTTTACTGCATATACAGACTGATTTTACTGTTGTGGTTTTAGTAACACTTCAAAGCAGTGTTTACTACAGTGTTTGCCAGCTTCTATAGGAATCCCACAGTTATGGTATATACATAGTTACATTGATTGGGCTGTGCTGGACTAATGTAACTATGTAAGAATATCCATGCATGGATTTCTTTTTTTAAAGTAGAATTTCCAGGCTCTAAGGGCAGCTTCACACTACCCCACTGCACTTTTGCTAAAGGGCAGCTAACCTGTGGTTTCCGTGCAGGCTAGTTGCACTTTCACATAGACTTCTATAAACTCCTGCAGTTTTAATGCGGTTTCAGACAGCGCACCAAAACTTCTTTAGTGCACTTTCTGAAACTGCACCAAAACCATGGGACATCTGAGAAGTCTATGAGAAAGTGCAACTAACCCACATAAGACCCATGGGTTAGCTGTGTTTTTGCCCATAGCCCAGCAGGACCGCATCAGGGCAGTGTGAAGCCGCACTAACTAGCCAAGCTTATGTAGCGACCTCACCCCTCGCGCCCCTTCTCATTCTCGGCTTGTTGGCCTTGTCTAGGGGGTTAGTACTGGGGGGAGGGATGCGATACACCACGGCCCATGTCCTCCATAGTGAAGAGGTGAAGGCCAGAAAGATTGGGCTTTGTGTAGGTGTCCTAGGGTCAAATCCTTTCCTCAGATTCACTCCCCTTTGCTCCTAGTAACCAGAGTTCCACACACTGAATAGGTCCAACACAGTTTTATTCTTCTCAGCGAATAAACATACAGCACAGTCAAGTTGGGATCTTTGCAACAGTTCATTATTAATGGGAGTAGGTTGAGGCACAATCCTTTAAAGTATTGCTAACCACTGTCGTGTCACCAGTGGCGAATAGTCACTGCCACTGACTATATGAGGTAGAACATGAATTACCTTCGCTAGTACAGCCCCTGTCAGGGAAAGGATATCCGTCCAAGGGAGTCACCGGAGGCCTCTGTGTCACCAGCAATGCTGCGCCGGACTCTCCAGAGAAGTTCTGCTCACCAGTCCTCACGAACTCAGACACGGGCACCCAAAGAGTTAGGGCCCCCTCGGATTCCTCCACCCTCGCGGAACTCAGTCGAAGGTACTGAGCCCCAGGCATCCGCTATAGTACCTCACCCCAGGCTAAAGGTGCCTGAGATGGATTCCATCTCTCGCTCCGGCCAGGTCAAGGGCACCTGGGCCCGGAACTACGGGACGCCAGCACCCAAGCTGAAGGTGCCTGGGTGCGGCCGCGTCCTCCGACTCTAAACCCCAAGGTCAGGGCGTCCGCCCCTTTTATCTCCTCTCCTTTTGCGTTCCAGCAGGTTCCCCGCCCCGCTGTACCAGCGCCAGGAGAGGACAAAAAGGCACAGTCTTGCGGTGTGAGTTCAACTCTGGCCAGGGCGACAACGCCACCTGTAGGCCACAGGGAACCTCACACGACCAGAGTCCTCCAAGAACCACAAAAGGGTCTCGGATTCCCTAGCAATCAGTGCATCTGGGTTACACTACCACCCAGATGCTTCCCCTAAATTCAAATACCCACTACACTTAAAACTGCTCCCATCCCTTTCTAACCCCTAGACTAACTACCCTGTAGAAGAAAGGTGCTTATACTTATATTGGCTTAGTTAGTTAAAGCCTGGATTTCTACTTTAAAGTGTACCTAAAGCCCAAACTAGCACCATACAGACATAAAAACTAGAAGATCACCAAGAGGTTTGGGCACAAAAAATGCTAGATACCGTGTTGTATTGTCCTACAGTACAGAATCTGTCCAATTTTCTTTGCTTAACTCAAGTCAATTTTTTTCTCTCTTAGGAATAGAGTGTGAAAGGTGCTGAGAGAGAGAGAGGAAAAAAAGAGGATTTTCACCCTCCAACCCCCCTTCCCCTCGCCCTATTTTTATTTATTTATTTGTAAGTCCCTGCTTACCCGGTGGTGAGTTCCGCTAAGTTTAGATACTCACCCTTCCAGCAGATCTAGCGCCTTCCAGATGAGATCCTCTTCTCTTATGGCAGCTCTCGGTTCAGTATTGCCATGTTTTTCTGTAATGTCATGGATAGTTCAGCCAGCATACCTCCCAATGACATGCAGACAGGCCTGCCTCCTCCTCTTTTCCTCAATGAAAGGCTATGCCTCTTGATATGTGATGTGCATATCCCAGGAGGCAAAGGGAGGAGAGTGCACATTGTTCACCTAGGCAAATGACATGCAAGAGGGGGAGGGGTGGACACTTTATTTTATTTAAAAAAAAGTAAATATAGAGAAGGGAATCGTGTATTGGAGGATAAAGATCTGCTTTAGGACAAGCCTGAGGGAGCCAGAGAGGCTTTAAAGCCTGCTACACACTACTGCTGCGTACAAACGATCGGTTTTTCCGTCGGAAAAACCTTGGATGTTTTTTCCGACGGAATTCCGCTCAAGCTTGTCTTGCATACACACGGTCACACAAATCCTGTCGGAAATTCCGACTGTCAAGAACGTGGTGACATTCAACATGTACGACGAGCCAAGATCAATGAAGTTCAATAGGCAGTTCGGCTCCTCTGCTTGTTTCTGAGCACACATGCTTTTTTGTGCGTCGGAGTTGCATACAGACAAACTTTTTTTTCCGCTAGGAATTTTTTCCGTTTGGAAAATAGAGAACCTGCTCTCAAACTTTTACTGGCGGGAATTCTGACAGAAAAAGTCAGATGGAGCATATACACGGTTGGAATTCCTGTCCAAAAGCTCACATCTGACTTTTCCCAATGGGAAAACCAATCGTGTGCACGCGGCATATGAGTTGAACGAAAAGAAAACTGTCAGCCTCGGTCAGAGCCACTGTACTAACTATGCAAAGTTAGTGCAGTGATCTCTCAGGCTGAGCTATTGTGTTCTGACAGGAAGCGCCCGGAACACTCCGATCAGCACTCTCTGCCATTGGCTGAGAGCGTTGATCTGGAGTCGATTGGCTGCTGGTTTTCCAGTATGCACGTCCGACAGAAGCCGGCTAAACGACTAGCTTCTGTCAGACAGACCCACATACACAGGGGCCGAATGTTGGCTGTTTCTTTTTTAACCAGCCGATGTCTCCCAACATTCTGCCAGACTTAAGGTACAGTTTTCCTATTGTGCATAAATGCACCTATAATTGACAGTTTGCAAAGTAGGAAAACTATTTCAAAGCTGTGCTAGCAGATTTATGGCACTCTGGGTGTCTGGGTGGTAACTACCCCAGGGCAAGAAATGGTCCCAGATATAAGTAGAATAACAGTTGTAGCGACTTCTAGAGGCCTAATGGTGACCTCCAGAGTCAGGGAGAGCTGATATCCTTCTTGGGAGAGTCGGTTACGGCATGGTGGGTGCAATACAAGCTGAAGTGATGGGCATCAGACACTTTTTGGATGCAAAGAGATTTATTGTCTGTTGAACAGGAACTGTGGGAGAGACGGTTTAAGGCCAGGACACCCTTAAGTAGATTCAATGACAATTGGCAGACTCCAAGACTTCTATAGGTAGACAGCTATACAGTGGAAGGCCTCCAGCCAGACACCACTTCTGTATAGGTAGGACTGCGGTCTCCTATGGTAACAAATCTTTTAACAGTCACTAACGGTAGTTGTATTTACCTATTGGTAACACAGAACAGTTTTCCTTGCACGCTACAGTCTCTCACTGTAGGTCTTCACTCACTGAGCTCCCAGTCTCTCATTCAACTCTTAGATCCAAATTGCCACTGGATCCCCTGAGCTCTTCCACTTCCATAACTCAGTATCTTCCTCAAGTGTCACCCCTGCTTCCCTGCTAGGTCCCTGGCTCGGCACTCACAGATACTCTTCAAGCGTCACCCCTGCTGTTCCGCTGGGTCCCTGGCTTGGCACTTGCTGAAGTTTTCCCACTTCTTCACCGTCCCCGAATGGTGAGAAGACTGCTCTGGTACTGGCTCCAGCTTACTCACAATAGTCTCTTGTAACAAGGTGGATGGTCCCTTAGTTGGCGACAACTTCCCATCTACCTCCAACCACAAACGGTTCCCTGTCCGGCCGAACCGTTACTTTCGGTTGGACTCCAATCATGCAGTCCCAACCCTACACTGCTTCTTCTGCTTCTGGATAGGCCCTCAGACAGCCTAGCAGCCAATTGTCCCTGGGATAGGCCTCAGGCTTATAGCCTAGCAGCCCGGGGCAGCATGACACATGTCCACCCAGACAGCCGTCCAGGTGGCACAGAACGCCGATCACCTGACTTCACCCAAATAAATAGGTTCTCCCAGCAGGCCAAGGGGCTTAAAGAAACCCCTGCCCATTGGCAGAGACACCCCATCCATACATAATCTTGACCTTGCTAAGCCCTTGTCTATCTAATGCCACCTAGTAACAGAAGAGAGATAGTGCAGCAAGTCCAGAACTAGAGAGGAATCGATGGATCTACTAACAGTTAAACCAGGGCAACTACTAACTGGCAAACTAAATTTACTTAGCAAACCTGCCTAGAAAACCAGGGTGCTACAAGGTGTTTTTCTATATACATATATTCTTAGGATCTAATATTTTTTATTGTCCCAAAAAGACACTGTGACTCTGACCATTAAGGCCAAAGTGACAGTGTCTGCTAATACACCGCCTTCTGCCAGTGAGGTATTCTTATCCATTGATTTTTGCCTCCCAGCTCTGGCAAAGCCATCATCCCATTTCTCTAACACAGTGGGGCTGATTTACAAAACGTTTGCGCCATGAGTATCGGCGCATCTGCGCCTTAAAGGCTGCTTTGGTATTTACAAAACATTAGCGCTGGTAGCGCAGCCCTATTTCCCATTTACTATAGTGTTGTCGGCGGACGGGAGGAGGCGCTCAGTGCGCCACTATGGACCTGGCGCACGGCATGTTAAAATCTAAATATAAAGAAGCTGGAAGTAACTAATATGCCCAAAATAGAGTGAGAAAGTAACTTTTTCAAAACCAGCCCGCTGCGCCGGCAAGTACGATTCGAGCTGCGAGAGGTTTTTTTGAGCTCAGCACGGCAATTTTCCTTGTTTTCTTGCGCCAAGACACTGCGCCGGCGAAATCTTAGTAAATGTCCAGTCACGTAAATCAATTTGCATAAGTTGAACAGGCGCAGCTCTGAACTTCCCAGTGCGCCTGCAAAATGACATTTCTAAAGGAATAAAAAGGCATTTAAAAGCACCCGCGGCTATAATGAATTGTCGGCTCCCGGCAATATAGAGAAAAGTCATTGAAAGTCATTGATAAAAAAAAAAAAAAAGCGTGGGGGTCCTTCAGGTCTGGAATGGATATTAAGGGGAACTCCGCCGCAAATAAAAAAAAAAAAATGCGTGCGGTTCCCCCAAATATCCATACCAGGCCCTTCAGATCTGGAATGGATTTTAAGGGGAACTCCACCCCAAATTTTTAAAAAAATGGCGTGGAGTCCCCCCAAAAATCCACATCAGACCCTTTATCCGAGCACGCAACCTGGCAGGCCGCAGGAAAAGAGGGGGGGACGAGAGAGCGCCCCCCTCCCTCCTGAACCGTACCAGGCCACATGCCCTCAACATGGGGAGGATGTCCCCATGTTGATGGGGACAAGGGCCTCATCCCCACAACCCTTGCCCGGTGGTTGTGGGGGTCTGCGGGCGGAGGGCTTATCGGAATCTGGAAGACCCCTTTAACAAAGGGGACCCCCAGATCCCGGCCCCCCCCTATGTGAATTGGTAATGGGGTACATTGTACCCCTACCATTTCACGAAGAAAGTGTTAAAATGTAAAAAATGACAAGAGCCGGTTTTTGACAATTCTTTTATTAATGTCTTCTCTTTTCTTCCATCTTCTTCCATCTTCTTCTTCCATCTTCTTCTTCCCTCTATTCGGGTTTCTTCCTCCATCTTGTTCTTCATCTTCATCTTCATCTTCCTCTTCATCTTCATCTTCCTTCTTCCTTCGGTCTTCTCGTCCGCATCTTGCTCCGGCTTCTTTTTTCTTCTTCGGCCGCTCCGTTTGAATTGGAGGTTCCCGCTGTGTGACGATTCAGTTCTCCTCTTGGTCCGCTGCCACCCGGTGGCTCTGCCCCCCTCTGACACCACGGGGAAAGTCCCTGTGAAATCCATGTGCGTCAGAGGGGGGTGGGGTCACCGGGTGGCAGCGGACCCAGAGGCGAACTGAAGAACTGAAGCGTTGCGCAGCGGGAACCTCCAATTCAAACAGAGCGGCCGAAGAAGAAAGAAGAAGCCGGAGCAAGATGCGGACGAGAAGACAGAAGGTAGATGAAGATGAAGATAAAGAGGAAGAGGAAGATGAAGATGAAGAACAAGATGGAGGAAGAAACCCGAATGGAGGGAAGAAGAAGATGGAAGAAGAAGATGGAAGAAAAGAGAAGACATTAATAAAGGAATTGTCAAAAACCGGCTATTGTCATTTTTAACATTTTTGACACTTTCTTTGTGAAATTGTAGGGGTACATTTGTACCCCATTACCATTTCATACGGGGGCGGGATCTGGGAGTCCCCTTTGTTAAAGGGGTCTTCCATATTCCGATAAGCCCCCCGCCCGCAGACCCCCACAACCACCGGGCAAGGGTTGTGGGGATGAAGCCCTTGTCCCCATCAACAGGGGGACATCCTCCCCATGTTGAGGGCATGTGGCCTGGTACGGTTCAGGAGGGAGGGGGGCGCTCTCTCGCCCCCCCTCTTTTCCTGTGGCCTGCCAGGTTGCGTGCTCGGATAAGGGTCTGGTGTGGATTTTTGGGGGGACTCCACGCCATTTTTTTTTTAAATTTGGGGTGGAGTTCCCCTTAAAATCCATACCAGATCTGAAGGGCCTGGTAATGGAATTTGGGGGACCCCCACGCTTTTTTTTTTTGTTATCAAAGACTTTCAATGACGTTTATCTGTATTGACAGGAACCAGCAATTAATTACAGCCGCGAGTACTTTTAAATGACTATTATTTTACTTTAGAAATGTCATTTTTCTCTCGAACTGTTATAAACATGGAAAACATGCGCTACTTTACAGGCATACTATAGACACCCCCCAGGTATGATATTTAGGGCCAGTTCACACCGGATGCAGTGCAGTGCGTTTTTTTGATGCATGAAAAACGCAAAGAGAGTTGATCACATTAATGCCAATGGCATAGTTCACACCACTGCAGTCCGTTCCAGTGCGTTTCAGAAAGGCAAAAAAAAATTGGTCATGCTGCATTTTTTAGGTACAGAACTGTACTGGACCGCAGTAAAACACATCAAAAACGCAACGGAACGTACCAAAAACGCACTGGAATGCACCGGAACGCACCTAAATGCACCAAAGACGCACTGCAACACACTTGTCCTAAGTGAAAAGAGGGGGGAAAAAACACTGGACTGCATCAAAAACGCATCAAAAATGCACTGAAACGTGTCAAAAACGCGCATGCAGAAAAGCACCTGGAACGCATCCAGATTGCGTTTCTATGGTGTGAACTAGTGCCAGTTCACACCATAGAAATGCAATCCGGATGCGTTCCAGGTGCTTTTCTGCATGCACGTTTTTGATGCGTTCCAGTGCATTTTTGGTAAGTTTTTGATGCAGTCCAGTGGGTTTTTTTCACCCCTATTTTTTTATTAACCATAGATAAGAACAAGTGTGTTCCAGTGCGTTTTTGGTGCATTTAGGTGTGTTCCTGTGCGTTTCAGTGCGTTTATGATGTGTTTTGCTGCGTTCCAGTACAGTCCAGTGCAGGTAAAATGCAGCATGTTCTCCTTTTTTTGTGGAACTGGAACGCACTGGAACAAACACTGCCATTTAGAACCATATAACCAACTTTCCATGCATTTTTGATGCATAAAAAAACGCAATGGACTGCATGTGGTGTGAAATGGCCCTTAAGCAATTTGGCATATTTAAAGGCACTTCTCCTTGTTTTGTTTTTGGTGTTGTCCAAATTGGTGACATTGATATATGTCCCTTAGGGTGGGACCTGGGCCCCCATTTTAAGGCCAATAACTAGAAGATAAGACAGCCAAGTGGGGACTAGCAAAATGAACATGTCAGTTCCCATAGACTGCAATGGTATTTGTTGGTAGGGGGGGGGGGGTGATTGTCCCATCTCAAATTTTGTAGCATGCTGGATGATGTGCTTAACTTTGGACGGGGGGGGGGGGGGGGTTATTTTCTGCTAGCTGCATTTGAGTTCTTCTGAGCATGCCCAGCCTGTTAGATTTTTTTGTTGGTGCTTTTTGTGTGTGAACAGCACCTGGACATTTCTGGGCATGCTCAGAGAGTGTTTTTATGGGTTAGTAATTGAAGGACATCCTTAACAGGTGTAGCCACTTTGAAGTTCAGTCTCTACATTGGGTGAACTTGCATTTTGGGTGTTTCATGGACTGTGCATGTGTTTTCAATTGCCTCATTAGCACACAAACATAGGTTATATAAAGCTAGCAGATGGCATTCGCTCCCTTGCCCTGAAAAGAGGCAAGTGTGTGTGTGTGTGTGTGTGTGTGTGTGTGTGTGTGTGTGTGTGTGTGTGTGTGGGGGGGGGGGGGGGGGGGGGCAAAATGTACATTTTGGTGTCCTTATCGAGTTTGTAACACATGTATTTTATTTGTTATGTCTTTGCAAAACAGGATGTTTGGTTTACTTTTGTGGATTGTATTTTTTTGTGTGGGGGAAATGTTCCCCTGAAATAATTTTGATGTTGTTAATGTTTGTCCACTTTGATTTAATTGTCTGTGCTGCATTACTTTGCCAAATCTTTCAAGATGTTGTGAGTCTGTAACTGTTTCAAATTGACCCTGTTTTTTTATTTTTTTATTTTTATTATTCTTTGTTTTGTTGACCAATAAAATTTGATGCAAAGTTTTGAGGTTTGTTTTGCGTTTTCTTTGCAACGAATGTGACAGCTGATTGGCATGTCAAAACAGGTGTGATTTGTCTACCCTGGTGCCTTCATGCTAGCATATGCATGTATTGTGTGCTGCCATGGAAAATCACCAGGAAATGAAAAATACAGAGCGGTAAGTATTCAATTTTCCTTTTTTACTGCAGTGGTTCTCAGCCTCAGTCCTCAAGTACCCCCAACAGGACATGTTTTGTGAATTTATCTTATGGAGAATTGCTGTCCAAAATAACAAATCATTGACTGTGATTTAAAGCACATGTGCAAGATGAAGGAAAACCTACAAACATGGCCTGTTGGGGGTACTTGAGAAGCACGGATTTAGAGCACTGCACTTAAAAATAGCTCAAGGCAATACAATTCTAATTGGGCATTTTGAGGGAAACCAAGTAAGTGTTAGAACCCCTGCTTGTGTTTATTTTTTGTAGGTTGGGCTTTGTGTCCCCTTTTAGTAAAATTGGCTTCACTTTCTGTCACACAGCTAAACAGGAAGTGAAGGTAAAACCCTACCAATGTCTTTTCTTAGGGACACACAGATCAATCTAGTGTCCCCATTAAGCAAATTGCACTCCAGCACTTTGTGTACACCCCAAATCATTGGATAGTTTGGGGTTTAGTAAAGACAAATCCACTCTGCAGTAAAAGTGCAGCTGCTGAAAATCTGAGGGATCACTGGTGATTGTAACATCCAATCATGTAAAAGCAAAGATGGTGTTTTTTTGGTTTGCTTGCATGTCCCCCTCAGATATCCAGCAAGTGCACTTGTAGTGCAAAGTAGATTTGCCTTTAGTAAATAAACCCCAAAGTCCAAAATACCTAATAATTTGGGGTGTACCCCGCAGAATGCTGGAGTGCAATGTACATAATGGGGAAAGTATTTAGATTGACCTGTGTGTCCCCAAGGAAAGACATTGGTAGGGATTTCCCCTCACTTCCTGTGTGGCTATGTGACAGGAAGTGAATTATTTGGAAGGATAAAGTGGGCAAATTTGGGACTTGTCTTCACCTTATCAGGGGTGCAGACATCCCCAAAAACTGTCCAGACTTGTAATCCCTCTGCACTCTATCCCCAAGCAAAAATAAGAAAGGATTTCATTTAATTTAACTTTGCAAAGACACATTCCTAAGTTGAATTGTGATGCATGTCAATGGCCCATTTAGACCCTCTTTAATCACTTGAGATCAGCGCTATAACTGATCGACGGCCACAGCATGGTCCTCAATTGCCGGGAGTCCTTCAATAAACGTCCTCCCCTTCGCGCGCACGCGCTGTGGTCACCGAGTCACTGAGACTCGGGTGATGACAGATCCAAGTAAGGGGCCGATACCTGCCCTTTACCATGTGTTCAGCTGTCAGCCAATGACAGCTGATCATGTGATGTAAACAAAAGCTGGGTAATGGTTTTTGTTTTCTCCTTGTGCTGACAGCGTGAGCAAAAAAAAAGGCAATCACCGGCTTATGTGCAAGGGACATCGGGCCCGAAGAGGAAGAGGCAATTCTGCGTCATCTGTGACAATCAGTAGCCCCTGCCAGTGCCACCTATCAATGCCCACCACTGGTGCCAATCAGTGCCACCTAGCAGTGCTGCCTATCAGTGCCCATCACTGCCAACTATCATTGCCACCCCACCTAGCAGTGCCACTTCTCAATGCCCACCAGTGCCAACTAGTAATGCCACCTCTCAGTGCCCACCCTTGCCACCTTATCAGTGCAGCCCATCAGTGCAGTCTCATCAGTGTACATCAATGAAGGAGAAAAATTACCTTTTGTCTAAATTTTCTAAATATTAACCACTTTCCTACCGCCCACCGTCAAATGACGTCCTCGGCTTTGTGCGGTGACATCTGAATGATGCCTGCAGTTGCAGGCATCATTCAGATATCATTCTTTTCAGCCGGCGATTCTGTGCACGCTAAAAACGATCATAGCGGCAGTTCCGCCGCTTGATTGTTCTTATAGGCAATGGGAGGGGACATTCCCCCCCCCCTCCCCGCCGCCATCCGGTGCTTCTCCGGGCTCTCCGGTGCCATCTTGGGCTCAGAGAACGATTTGGCCAGCGCCGGATGGGAAGCATAGAGATGACTGGTGACCAGATGGTCACCAGTCATCTCTATGACCGTCGGAGGCCCAGGCGCGACGTTATGACATCACGCCGGGTTCCCGTATGTAAACCAAGCCGTGATCTCGGCTGTCAGCATGAGATTGGTGAATTTTTTTGACCGATCTCATGCTTTCCAGCCTGGAGGAGAGATGTGGGGTCTTATTGACCCTGCATCTCTCCATAAAGAGGACCTGTCACAATAGATTCCTATTACAAGGGATGTTTACATTCCTTGTAATAGGAATAAAAGTGATCCAAAAAACAAAAAAGTTAAAAAAAGAGTAATGCCCCGTACACACGATCGTTTTTACTGTCATTTTTTAAACCGACGTTTTTCTCCTCGTTTTTTTTTCATGTTTCCTCTCAAGCCTGCCTTGCGTACACACCATCATTAAAAAAAAACAATCAAGCAAAGCGCAGTGACGTTCAACACGTACGACGGCACTATAAAGGGGAAGTTCTGTTCGAATGGCGCCACCCTTCATGTTAGTAAAGTTTGTTGAGCGACGATTCGCGCTTTTCAGTCCGTTACTGTGTAATGAATGTGCTATCTCCATTACGAACGCTAGTTTTACCAGAACGAGCGCTCCCGTCTCATACTTGATTCTGAGCATGCGCGTTTTTTTTTCACGTCGTGAAAGCATACACACTATCGTTTTTCACGTCGTTAAAAAAAACGACATGAAAAACGACGTGAACAAAGAGAGCATGTCCGGAATTTTTAATGGCCGTTTTTCACGTCGTTAAAAATGCTCTGGAGCCTACACACGATCATTTTTAATGGGCATTTTTTAAAATGGCATTTTTAACGGCATGAAAAACGATCGTGTGTATGGGGCATAAGAAATACAAAAAAGTAAAAAAAAAAAAATCAAAATAAAGAAAAAACGCCCATGTGCCCGGTAGCTCGCGCTCAGAAGCGGACACACACATAAGTCCCGCGCACATATGTAAACGCCGTTCAAACCACACATGTGAGGTATTGCTGCGTGCGTTAGAACGAGTGCAACAATTCTAGCACTAGACCTCCTCTGTAATGAGAAAATGGTAACGTGTAAAAAAATTTAAAGCATCGCCTAGGGATATTTTTAAGTACTGAAGTTTGGTGTCATTCCATGAGTGTGCGCCATTTTAAAGAGTGACATGTTAGGTATCTATTTACTCATCATAACAACATCTTTCACATTATCCACAAAAATTGGGCTAACTTTACTGTTTTGTAATTTTTTTACATTCATGAAACCATTTTTTTACTCAAAAAAAGGCTTTTGAAAATTTATTGCGCAAATACCGAGCAAGATAAAAATTTGAAATGACCGCCATCTTATTCCCTAGGGTGTCTGCTAAAAAAACATATATAATGTTTGGGGTTTTGAAGTAATTTTATAGCCATAAATGTATGATTTTTACATGAAGGAGAGAAGTGCCAGAATAGGCCCAGAGCTGAAGTGGTTAAAATATCCATTTATTTATTTTTAACTCGGTCTTTTGTATTTATAGAAAACAAAAAACCGTAGAGGTGATCAAATTGCACCAAAAGAAAGCTCTATTTGTGTGCCAAAAAATAATACATTTTCATTGGGTTACAGTGTTGTATGAGCGCGCAATTGTCATTCAAAGTGCATCAGCGCTGAAATGTGAAAATTGGTCTGGGCAGGAAGGGGGTTTAAGTGGGCAGTGCGCAAGTGGTTAATATAAGGCTACATGCACACGGACGTTTTTCCAGCCGCTTGTTTGAGCGTTTTTTGCAGCTTAAAAACGCCTCTCCATGTTAGCCTATGGCCTCATGGCCACCATGGCGTTTTTGAGCTGTAAATGGCATAGGCGTTTTTAGGCCCCATGTACACGGGACGCTGGTGCAAAGTGTTCAGAACTAAGGTTGAAAGCGGCGTTTAGAAAGGCGCGTTTTGTCGCGTTTGCATGCCGCGTTTTACCACATTTGCGTCTATATGCGTTTAGTTAGGAAACATGATAAGGAGCCGCCCTAAGCTCCAAAAACAGTATTATTAATGATTTCAGCTATTTTGTGAGACCAGAGTGAGTATCAGCAGCTGAGAGAGCAGCAGTGTAGTTGTATTTAGCGTGTCACTTGCCACGTCAGCTGCCCCAAGTTGTGGATTGTCCACTTGCCACGTCAGCTGCCCCAAGTTGTGGATTGTTCACTTGCCACGTCAGCTGCCCCAAGTTGTGGATTGTCCACTTGCCACGTCAGCTTCCCCAAGTTGTGGATTGTTCACTTGCCACGTCAGCTGCCTCAAGTTGTGGATTGTCCACAATGCAATGGAAGCAATTTCATTTATTTTTTGATAGATATATATATATTTTTTTAATGTTTTTTCCTAAATTGCCATCATTTTTGAGTTTATCAATGTAAAAAAATAGGTCACCTTTAAAAACGCTTCTAAACTAAAAAGCGGCTAAACGCCGGTACCGCTTCTGAAACGTGGAAATCTTTGGCGTCTGAAGGCATTTTTAGGCTTTGTGAAAAACGAGTTTAAACGCAACTGCAGATTTTTTTTGCCAGGCCAAAAACAGTGTTTTGGATGTTAAGCCTCGTACACACGACCGAGTTTCTCGTCGTTAAAAACACATTGTTTTTCTTGACGAGATTCTTGTTAACCTTGACGAGTTTCTCGTCAAGCTTTCCATGCGTACACACTGACAATTCCAAATCTCGTTGTTGTTCTGCGCGGTCACGTCCAGCACGTACGGTGGCAGTATAAAGGGGAAGATCGATTTCCCTGGCGCCACCCCTTGGGCTGCTTTTGCTGATCTCGTGTTACCGCGTGTGAAGTAAAAGTTTGGGAAGAGACGATTCGCGCTTTTCAGTCTTCGTACTTTCAGTTCGTTTTCTGCGGTTCAGTTTGTGCTTGTTGGTTCGTATCTTGTCTTTCAGGCGTGTAGGCAGGTCGTATCTGTTTTACAGTGCGTTCTTGCCCGTTCGTTTCTGAATTTCATTTCGTTCTTCATAGGCCTTGCTGTTCTAAAGTGCGTTCTGTTTAGTACGTTCTGATAAGCCATGTCGCGGGTACGTTCTCGTCGTCGAGATCGTGCTGTGCGGGCGCTTGGTGTTGGTCTGCTTGTTTTGGACCAAGACGAGTCCATGAACGGGGTGAGGAGGAGTTCATGGACCAAGAATTGGTTGCTCCAGCGGGACCAATTCTGCCATATGCCTCTGCTGCGGGAGATCGTGGAGAATAATCCTGAGGACTTCAGGAATTTCCTGCGGATGTCTGACCCCGTTTTTCAGCATCTTTTGGCTTTGGTGTCCCCCTATATTACCAGGCAGGACACCGTTATGCGGGAAGCCATCAGTGCTGAGCAGAGGCTCATCGCCACCTTACGTTACCTGGCGACAGGGAGAAGTCTGCAGAACTTGAAGTTCACGACAGGCATCTCCCCCCAGGCTCTGGGCCTCATAATCCCAGACACCTGTTCTGCCATTATACAAGTCCTGCAGGAGGACTATATTAGGGTCAAGTTTTCTCCATTAACATCACATTTTATGTATTTCATGTATGATAATGTATTGTATTTCTTTCATCCTTCCCTAATTACCATGATTGTAATATCCAGAGAATGTCCCCTTTGTCCTCATGCATCCTGGAAGCTTTTAAATGCCCCTTTTTTCTCCTACATGCATATTTCCCTTCACTAACCTCTCCATCAGTGGCGACTGCTGCTCCAAATGTTTGGGGGGGGCATCCCCAAATTATATATATAAACTTCCTCCATTTTTGCGACTGTGCCTATTAAACGCCACCAGTTTGCCCGCTCCAATGCAGCCAGTTTGCCCCCTACAATGCAGCCATTTTGCCCCCTCAAATGCAGCCATTTTGCCCCCTCAAATGCAGCCATTTTGCCCCCTCCAATGCAGCCAGTTTGCCCCCTCAAATGCAGCCAGTTTGCCCCCAGCCCTTCACTTACCTTCTTCTGGTCAGCGCCATCCTTCTTCTGTCCTTGATGTCTTCTCCTGCCCTCGATGTTGCATCAGCCAATCAGGTTACCGGTAAATAGACTTGGTGAACATGATTGGCAGAGAAGCCTGTCAGTGTTTACCCAAGGAATGCCCCCCCTGGTTAACTTTTATGAAGCCAATTACATCCCTCAGGCTGTAATCGCCAAGGCTATTTGCCCCCCTGGCTCTGATTGGCAATTTTCACCACAAAAAGGCCGCAGTTATTCATATGGCCGTCGCTCAACAGGGGGCCATCCACCAGAATAGTGGGCGGCATTGACAATACATAGGTTAATGCAAGGCATGAACCTATGTATTGTTCTGAGTGATGGGCGCAGGAGAGAGGGGGCAGCGCTCCAGCGCCCACTCTGGACGCACCGCCACTGCAATGCTATCCTGTGGCCAAACACATCTAGCCCCCCCCCCAAAATTGATTATAATGGACCATCAGAGGGGGTGATGAATATGATACTTAAGCCTTCCATTATACTTTTTAAAAACACATTAAACTGAGATTTTGATTGATGTTGGGCTCGAATGTATTTTATTATAATCTGCTTGCAATGTTATGTGCAAAAGTACTTATATTTTTTTATCTTGTTTGACTCCACAGCTTCCTTCCACGCCACAGGAATGGCAGACTGTGGCATCGGAGTTTGCCACGCGGTGGGACTTCCCCAACTGCGGTGGAGCCATTGACGGGAAGCACGTCCGCATCGTGCCGCCACTCCGTTCTGGGTCCTACTACTACAACTACAAGGGGTTTCATAGCATTGTGCTGATGGCGGTGGTGTCAGCACGGTATGAATTCCTCTATGTGGATGTGGGGAAGAATGGCCGGATGTCCGATGGGGGATCCTTCATCCAGACAGAGTTTGCCCTCCGTCTCCAGAGTGACGACCTTGCATTGCCACCGGATGCAGGGAATGTTGAAGGACTCCCCTTTGTTTTTTTGGCTGATGAAGCCTTCGGACTCGGACCGCACCTCATGAGGCCATTTCCCCAGAGGACCCTGACCCCAGAGAAGAGTTCAACTACCGGCTGGCCAGGGCCCGAAGAGTCGTAGAAAATGCCTTCGGGATAATGGCCAGCTGGTTCCGCCTTTTTATGACTCCTATTCACTTGGCAGAGTACAAAATTAACTATGTGGTTTTATGCTGCTGTGTGCTCCATAATTTTCTGAGCCGAAAATCCTCTAATTATATGGCCTCAATATTGCCTGAGGCAGGACTTTCATATGGCAATACCCTGCCGGGCCTCTAATCTGCCCGTCCTGGCTTGCCCCCCCAAAATGCCCGTGAGGTTCGTGAGAAATATATGGAATATTTCACGGGTAGGGGGGCAATTCCTATGCCAGGCCATGTGTAAATATTCTTGGAGAAACAACTAAATAAAAATCTGATTTAATCTTTTAACTTTTGTTTTTTCCTGTCTCCTAGTTTGTCTTAGTGCATTTGTAGTGCCAAGTGTATTTTCCTTTAGTAAATACCAACCATTTCACTATGAACCACAAAAATATACACAAATAAGGTTAGAGCATATTTGAAAAAGAAGCTACACTTTGTTGTTGTTCAAAAATTTTACTCGGTGCACATTCACACACATGGTAAATAGAACAGTATGTATATATTTTTTTTGTCTGGCCACAAACCGGCTTTTTTTTTTTTTTTACGAAAATACAAAACCATCAGTAGCATTCAACAAACTACAACATTGGATACCTCTTGGCAATATGAGACATTCACTTACACAAAATATGTCTCTATCTGGCCGTCCTAATATGGGGTATTGGCACCCCTGGACAAGCCAAAATTTGAATATGCACACAATTTGAAGTAATTTCCAATAGGGATTTTAGACTCCTGATCCCTATTGTCAACATGTGCTACCTGCCATCAGGGGTGATCAATGGACATGTTTTGGGGGTGCAACCCCTTCTTCAGTTCACCTACTTGAGATACGAGGAAGGGGTTGCACCCCCAAAACCCGTACATGGATATCCCCTAATGGCAGATGGCACATGTTGACACACTGTGTGCATATTCAAATTTTGGCTTGATTGATTGTTCTTCCCCCTTTTTTAAGCTTTTAGACAATCTCAAACAAAAAATGGAGGTTGTGTTGCCTTATTCAATTCTCCCCAAAACATCTAGGATGTCCTTAAAGGTTTGATCCATCACATGAATTCTTTGCTTAATTCTGTCCAGTTCTGTGCTACATTCCATCACTTGCTGTATGATTCGTAGGGCACTGTCAGCAGAGAAATGTGTACTTTCTTTCACCACAACATTTACATCCCCTATAAAAAAAATACAAAAGGTATTATAACTCTGCAGGCCTACATCTCTTACCTGAAGCTGTGGTGACAGATACTGACCTGTTGTGGTGACCAGTTCCACCACATCATCCACTTCTCCTTCCTGCACTTCTCCTTCCTCCACCTCTTCAACTTCCTCAACATCCTCAGGTTGTGGGTCTTGGTGAGGTTGGGGTTGTTTATAAGGTGTGTGGTTCCTGTGCTCCCTGGAGTGTTCTCCTCCCAGTCTTCTCTCCCCTATGAGAATCAAACAAAAGGTATAGTTATCACACAGAAATTTTATATAAAAAACAAAAACATGATACATTGGTTGGAAGTGAGGTACAAGTGTCTGTTTGGGCGGGATTTCAAGATAAAGACATTCTTTTTAAAAACGATATTCTTTAATATTCACCTTTGGCTGTCAATTTTTATACATGGAGGCACCACAAAAATGCACTGATGCACCTGTGTGGGACACCCAAAAAATGTGGTTCTGGTGGCCCACACTATAGTGCTCAAAAGTACAGATGTGGAACCAGCTGCTGAGTGTCCTCTCCTTTACACTGATTAAAGTTTGCATGTCATTCTCTTTACAAACACATCATCTAGCCAACAATGTAAGAACAACTATTGAATAAAAACAGGCAGCTGTGTAAAAAATGTAAACCCTGTAAAATCTATAGAAATCGTGCATAGTGGTCGAACAATGTGTCTGTAACGAACGATTACTGTGCCAAACCAAGTTCAAACTCTGACATTTTGTAAGGTACAATAGAAAAATGCAATAACATGGAGCAACACGCAAGTTGTGAAATACAATAATAGAAAAAATGGGCAAAAAATACTTACTTTTTTCAAGCATTCTTTTAATGCTCCTTAACTGCTCCGGCTCCCTCAGTTTGAGGTCAGACCACCTCTTTCTGAGCTGCTCATTTGAGCGTTTCACAACAAAATTCTTCTTCAGACTCTTCACGTCTTTCTTCATGATTTTGGCCTTCCTTCGATTAGGTTTGCTATACGGCCCATGCTTTGCGTCATAATCCAACTTTAGCAATATGTCCACCATCTCCGCATAAGACATATTAGATGCCTTGAATCTCCTCCCTGGTCGTGATGTTTCCTCAGTCTCCGGGCTTGTCTCCTCCTCGTTATTTGAGGAATTAGCAGAAACCTGCTGTGAATCCACCATATCTGTCTGCACGCCGAAAGAGAAGGGGCGGGGAAAAGATGTTACTTAGAACGTCATGGGCGGGCGACGTGTGCGGAGCGACGTGTGAGTAGTTTTACGCATTCGTGGTGTACATATAGCAAACACACATGTGACTATACTACGTTCGGTGTGCGGAGAGAGGAGTAAAAGTGACGGACGTGCAAACAAAGGTATGTGATTTTGAGACTTTGAGAAATTGGTGGCCTATACTGTCTAGAGAATGTTGTAGGATATATATGGTGACTAAGATTTACAGGAGGTTAGACTGTGTGACCAGGGATGAGCCGAACACCCCCCTGTTCGGTTCGCACCAGAACCTGCGAACAGTCAAAATGTTCGTGTGAACTTTAGAACCCTATTAAATACAATGGACTCGAACGTTCAAAATCTAAAGTGTTAATTATAAAGGCTGATATGCAAGTTATTGTCCTAAAAAGTGTTTGGGGACCCGGGTCCTGCCCCAGGGGACATGTATCAATGCAAAAAGAAGTTTTAAAAACGGCCGTTTTTTCGGGAGCAGTGATTTTAATAATGCTTAAAATGAAAAAATAAAAGTGAAATATTCCTTTAAATATCGTACCTGGGGGGTGTGTATGATATGCATGTGAAGTGGCGCTAGTTTCCCGTGCTTAGAACTGTCCCTGCAAAAAATTTCATTTTTGAAAAAAAAAAAGTCATTTAACCACTTCGCGCCCGGCCTATCTGCAAAAGACGTCCGCAAAGCGGTCGCCAATTGCTGATAGGACGTCTATGGACGTCCTCCCATTCACTTCCGCGATGCGCGCCGCCGCGGGCGCGCATCGGGGAAAAGCTGTGCCCGCCGTGTCAGGCGGGTGCCGATGCGCGTGCCTGGCGGCCGCGATGTCCGCCAGGTGCCCGCGATTGGCTGTCACAGAGCCAGGGACGTGGATCTCTGTGTGTAAACACAGAGATCCACGTCCTGTCATGGAGAGGAGACGGATGGTGTGTCCCTTGTACATAGGGACAACCATCAGTCACCTCCCCCAGTCAGTCCCCTCCCCCCACAGTTACAATCACTCCCAGGGAACACATTTAACCCCTCGATCGCCCCCTAGTGGTTAACCCCTTCACTGCCAGTCATATTTATACAGTAATCAGTGCATATTTATAGCACAATTCGCTGTATAAATGTGAATGGTCCCAAAAATGTGTCAAAAGTGTCCGATGTGTCCGCCACAATGTCACAGTCACAAAAAAAAAAATCGCAGACCGACGCCATTACTAGTAAAAAAATAAAAAATAAAATTTAAAAAAATCATAATTCTATTCCCTATTTTGTAGGCGCTATAACTTTTGCGCAAACCAATCACTATACGCTTATTGCGTTTTTTTTTTTTACCTAAAATATGTAGAATACGTATCGGCCTTAACTGAGGAAAAAAATAGTTTTTTTTAAAAAAAATTGGGATATTTATTATAGCAAAAATGAAAAAATATTGTGTTTTTTTCAAAATTGTCGCTCTGTTTTTGTTTATAGCGCAAAAAATAAAAACTGCAGAAATGATCAAATACCACCAAAAGAAAGCTCTATTTGTGGGAAAAAAAGGACGTCAATTTTGTTTGGGAGCCACGTCGCACGACCGCGCAATTGTCATTCAAAGCGTGACAGCGCTGAAACCTGAAATTTCGCCTGGGCAGGAAGGGGGTTATGTGCCCAGTTGTCAAGTGGTTAAAACTGACTTGCGGCTATTAATGAATTGTCGGCTCCCGGCAATACATTCAAAAGTCATTGATAAAAAAAAAAAAAAAGCGTGGGGGTTCCCCAGAATTCAATTACCAGGCCCTTCAGGTCTGGAATGGATATTAAGGGGAACCCTGCCGCAAATTTAAAAAAAAATTGACGTGGGGTTCCCCCACATATCCATTCCAGGCCCTTCAGATCTGGCATGGATTTTAAGGGGAACTCCACCCCAAATTTAAAAAAAAAATGGCGTGGAGTCCCCCTAAAAATCCATACCAGACCCCTTATCCGAGCACGCAACCTGGCCGGCCGCAGGGGAAAAGGGGGGGACGAGAGAGCGGCCCCCCTCCCTCCTGAACCGTACCAGGCCACATGCCCTCAACATGGGGAGGATGTCCCCATGTTGATGGGGACAAGGGCCTCATCCCCACAACCCTTGCCCGGTGGTTGTGGGGGTCTGCGGACGGGGGGCTTATCGGAATCTGGAAGACCCCTTTAACAAAGGGGACCCCCAGATCCCGCCCCCCCCTATGTGAATTGGTAAGGGGTACATTGTACCCCTACCATTTCACGAAGAAAGCGTAAAAAAATGTTTAAAAAAAACACACAAAGACCTTAAAAAAGTCCTTTATTTAAAAAAAAAAAAACATTCCAGCGGTGAAATCCAGTGTCCCGCGGCGATCCCAATGTCCAGCGCTGTCCTTTATTGGTTGTGCCTGGGCGGACATGATGGGGAACTCCCTCTCAGTATTTTAAATGTATAGACCCGCCCCTTCTAAAGTTCCCCATCAGGTCCGCTCAGCGGACCAGATGCGGAACATGAGAAGGGGCGGGTCTATACATGTATTGCCAAAGTGAGAGCAGTTCCCCATCAGGTCCGCCCCCTCGGTATGTCGGACCCGCCTACGTCATTGGCTTGAGCAGGGAACTTCCTTCACTATGTAAATTTAAATTACACAGTGAAGGAAGTTCCCCGCTCAAGCCAATGACGTAGGCGGGTCCGACATACCGAGGGAGCGGACCTGATGGGGAACTTTAGAAGGGGCGGGTCTATACATTTAAAATACTGAGAGGGAGTTCCCCATCAGGTCCGCTCAGGCACAACCAATGAAGGACAGCGCTGGACATCGGGATCGCCGCGGGACACTGGATTTCACCGCTGGAATGTTTTTGTTTTTTTTATTATTTTAAATAAAGGACTTTTTCAAGGTGTTTGTGTGTTTTTTTAAACTTTTTTTACGCTTTCTTCGTGAAATGGTAGGGGTACAATGTACCCCTTACCAATTCACATAGGGGGGGGGGCGGGATCTGGGGGTCCCCTTTGTTAAAGGGGTCTTCCAGATTCCGATAAGCCCCCCGCCCGCAGACCCCCACAACCACCGGGCAAGGGTTGTGGGAATGAGGCCCTTGTCCCCATCAACATGGGGACATCCTCCCCATGTTGAGGGCATGTGGCTTGGTACGGTTCAGGAGGGAGGGGGGCCGCTCTCTCGTCCCCCCCATTTCCCCTGCGGCCGGCCAGGTTGCGTGCTCGGATAAGGGGTCTGGTATGGATTTTTAGGGGGACTCCACGCCATTTTTTTTAAATTTGGGGTGGAGTTCCCCTTAAAATCCATGCCAGATCTGAAGGGCCTGGAATGGATATTTGGGGGAACCCCACGTCAATTTTTTTTTTCATTTGCGGCGGGGTTCCCCTTAATATCCATTCCAGACCTGAAGGGCCTGGTAATTGAATTCTGGGGAACCCCCACGCTTTTTTTTTATTTTTTATCAATGACTTTTGTATGTATTGCCGGGAGCCGACAATTCATTAACCACTTAACGACCGCTCACTGTATATATACATCGGCACAATGGCACCGACAGGCACAATCACGTAGAGCATACGTGATTGCCTTTGTACAGTTGGGGGGTCCGATCGGACCCCCCTTCTGTACAGTGAGCGGTCGGAATTCGTCTGGGAGCGTTCCGAGATGGGGGGGCGGCCATTCGATTCCGACCACCCCCCCACGATCGCTCCCGGCGAATAGAAATGCCCCCTCTGTCTGTGTACTGTTTACACAGATAGAGAAAGCAAGAGGAAGTGATGTCATCTCCTGTGCGGCGCTCACATATACCGAGCGTCGTACAAGAGAAGACACACAGGTCAGTGCACTAACACTACACTAACACCAGCACACATAGGCACATAAATCGCCCCCCAGGCCCCCCCAGATCACCCCCCAGCCCCCCCAGATCACCCCCCAGCCCCCAGTCACAGTGTCACTGATTGCAGTGACCATTTATTTACTGATCACTGCAATCAGTGACATTTGTGACTGTAAAAGTGTCACTACATTTAGTTTTAGGTCCAGTGTAGCCCCCTAACCCCCCTAATAAAGGTTTAACCCCTTGATCACCCCCCAGATAACTCGCTTGGCGATCATTTTTCTGATCGCTGTCTTGGCGTCGGTGATGCAGATCGGTACCCAGTAATTTTTTTTAGGTTCGCCGCAGGTTTTTATAGCGTCGGGTACCCCCATAAATTATCTAATAAAGGTTTAACCCCCTTGATCGCCCCCCAGGTAACCCTTTCACCCCCTATCACCACTGTCACTAAGCGATCGTTTTTCTGATCGATGTCTTAGCGTCTGTGATGATGATCGGTAGCCAGTATTTTTTTTTAGGTTCGCCGCAGGTTTTTATAGCGTCGGGTACCCCCATAAATTATCTAATAAAGGTTTAACCCCCTTGATCACCCCCCAGGTAACCCTTTCACCCCCTATCACCACTGTCACTAAGCGATCATTTTTCTGATCGCTGTCTTGGCGTCGGTGATGCAGATCGGTACCCAGTAATTTTTTTAGGTTCGCCGCAGGTTTTTATAGCGTCGGGTACCCCCCATAAATTATCTAATAAAGGTTTAACCCCCTTGATCGCCCCCCAGGTAACCCTTTCACCCCCTATCACCACTGTCGCTAAGCGATCATTTTTCTGATCGATGTCTTAGCGTCGGTGATGCAGATCGGTAGCCAGTAATTTTTTTTAGGTTCGCCGCAGGTTTTTATAGCGTCAGGTACCCCCATATATTATCTAATAAAGGTTTTAACCCCCTAATTGCCCCTAGTTAACCCTTTCACCAGTAATCATCATATAAGTGTTACGGGTGACGCTGGTTAGTTAGTTTGCTTTTTATAGTGTCAGGGCACCCGCCGTATATAACCCAATAAAGGTTTAACCCCCTGATCGCCCGGCGGGTGATATCAATTAGGTTTTAGCGTCAGAGAGGGTCTGCGTCACACCCCAGGCAGCGTCAGGTTAGTGCCAGTAGCGCTAACACCCACACGTGAAGCATACACCCCCCTTAGTGGTATAGTATCTGAACAGATCAATATCTGATCTGATCAGATCTATACTAGCATCCCCAGCAGTTTAGGGTTCCCAAAAACGCAGTGTTAGCGGGATCAGCCCAGATACCTGCTAGCACCTGCGTTTTGCCCCTCCGTCCAGCCCAGGCCACCCAAGTGCAGTATCGATCGATCACTGTCACTTACAAAACACAACACACATAACTGCAGCGTTCGCAGAGACAGGCCTGATCCCTGCGACTCCAGTGCTGTAGGAGGTGATTTCACCACCACAGTTAAAAAAAAAAAGAAGAAAATATGCCGAAGCATTGGGGCAGCAGGGGCGGAGGAGCGATTTTGCTCCTAATGCCGCGTACATACGGTCGAAATTCCGACGGAGGCTTGCCCGTGGAAAAGTCCGACCATGTGTGTGCGGCATAACTTTTTTGCGGGAGGATGCCCCCATGCTTCGGCATATATAAATGGTGCATGTATGCCCATCATTAGAAGTGGGTGGATGAAGGGCGGTATTCTAATGGTGGGCATACCCACCGATCAATCTCTTTTTTCGTTCAGCCACCTGGCTGCATGAAAAAAAAAGATTACAATACATGTCCAACAAGGACCAGCAACGTACTGGTATGTTGCTGGATTTTGAATGGTTATACCAGATTGATGCCTGCGGGTTTAGGCATCATCTTGGTATCATTCTTTTCAGCCAGCGGCCGGCTTTAATGTAAAAGCAACCCTAGTGGCTAATTAGCCTCTGGACTGCTTTTACAAGCAGTGGGAGGGAATGTCCCCCCCCCCCCCCGGATATAAAAAGCGCCATTGGGAAATTGGGAAAGCATTTTATCACACCGATCTTGGTGTGGTCAGATGCTTTGAGGGCAGAGGAAAGATCTAGGTTCTAGACCGCAGTTTTTTCAAAAAAAGAGTACCTGTCACTACCTATTACTATCATAGGGGATATTTACATTCCCTGAGATAACAATAAAAATGATAAAAAAAAAAAACATGGAAGGAACAATTTAAAAATAAAATAAAAAAGCAAAATTAATAATAAAAAAAAAAAAAAAAAAAAAAAAAGCACCCCTGTCCTGCCCTGCTCTTGCCCAATGGCGAACGCAAGCGTCGGTCTGGCGTCATATGTAAACAGCAATTGCACCATGCATGTGAGGTATCACCGCGAAGGTCAGATCGAGGGCAGTAATTTTAGCAGTAGACCTCCTCTGTAAATCTAACGGGGTAACCTGTAAAGGCTTTTAAAAATGTATGTAGTTTGTCGCCAATGCGCGTTTGTGCGAAATTTTAAAGCATGTCGTGTTTGGTATCTATGTACTCGGCCTAAGATCATCTTTTTAATTTCATCAAACATTTGGGCAATATAGTGTGTTTTAGTGCATTAAAATAAAAAAAAGTGTATTTTTTCCCCAAAAAATGCGTTTGAAAAATCGCTGCGCAAATACTGTGTAGAAAAAAAAATGCAACACCCACCATTTTATTCTGTAGGGCCTTTGCTTTAAAAATATATATAATGTTTGGGGGTTCAACATAATTTTCCTGCAAAAAAAAATATGTTTTCATGTAAACAAAAAGTGTCAGAAAGGGCTTTGTCTTCAAGTGGTTAGAAGAGTGGATGTAAGCTTCCTAATGTTGTGTATAAAATGCCAGAACAGTTCAAAACCCCCCCAAATTACCCCATTTTGGAAAGTAGACACCCCAAGCTATATACTGAGAGGCATGTCGAGTCCATGGAATATTTTATATGTTGACACAAGTTGCGGAAAAAACGACAATTTTTTATTTTTTTTTGCACAAAGTTGTCACTAAATGATATATTGCTCAAACATGCCATGGGCATATGTGGAATTACACCCCAAAATACATTCTGTTGCTTCTCCTGAGTACGGGGATACCACATGTGTGAGACTTTTTGGGAGGCTAGCCGTGTATGGGACCCCAAAAACCAATCACCGCCTTCAGGCTTTCTAAGGGTGTAAATTTTTGATTTCACTTCTCACTGCCTATCACAGTTTCGGAGGCCATGGAATGCCCAGATGGCACAAAACCCCCCCAAATGACCCCATTTTGGAAAGTAGACACCCCAAGCTATTTGCTGAGAGGTATTGTGAGTATTTTGCAGATCTCGCTTTTTGTCACAAAGTTTTGAAAATTGAAAAAAAAAAAAAGAAAAAAAAAATTCTTTCTTCATTTTCAAAAACAAATGAGAGCTGTAAAATACTCACCATGCCTCTCAGCAAACAGCTTGGGGTGTCTACTTTCCAAAATGGGGTCATTTGGGGGGGGGGGGTTGTGCTATTTTGGCATTTTATGGCCTTCGAAACTGTGATAGGTAGTGAGGAGTGAAATCAAAAATTTGTGCCTAGAAATCCTGAAGGCGGTGATTGGTTTTCGGGGTCCCGTACGCGGCTAGGCTCCTAAAAAGTCCCACACATGTGGTATCCCCGTACTCAGGAGAAGCAGCAAAATGTGTTTTGGGGTGCAATTCCACATATAACCATGGCATGTGTGAGCAATATATCATTTAGTGACAACTTTTTGTAATTTTTTATTTTTTTTTTGTTATTATTCAATCACTTGGGACAAAAAAAAAATATTCAATGGGCTCAACAGGCCTCTCAGCAATTTCCTTGGGGTGTCTACTTTCTAAAATGGGGTCATTTGGGGGGGTTTTGTGCTATTTTGGCATTTTATGGCCTTCAAAACTGTGATAGGTAGTGAGGAGTGAAATCAAAAATTTGCGCCCTTAGAAATCCTGAAGGCGGTGCTTGGTTTCCGGGGTCCCGTATGTGGCTAGGCTCCTAAAAAGTCCCACACATGTGGTATTCCCGTACTCAGGAGAAGCAGCAGAATGTATTTTGGGGTGCAATTCCACATATAACCATGGCATGTGTGAGCAATATATCATTTAGTGACAACTTTTTGTAATTTTTTTTTTTTTTTGCCATTATTCAATCACTTGGGACAAAAAAAAAATATTCAATGGGCTCAACATGCCTCTCAGCAATTTCCTTGGGGTGTCTACTTTCCAAAATGGGGTCATTTGGGGGGGGGGGTTGTACTGCCCTGCCATTTTAGCACCTCAAGAAATGATATAGGCAGTCATAAATGTAAAGCTGTGTAAATTCCAGAAAATGTACCCTAGTTTGTAAACGCTATAACTTTTGCGCAAACCGATAAATATACACTTATTGACATTTTTTTTACTAAAGACATGTGGCTGAATACATTTTGGCCTAAATGTATGACTAAAATTGAGTTTATTCGATTTTTCTTATAACAAAAAGTAGAAAATATCATTTTTTTTCAAAATTTTCGGTCTTTTTCCGTTTATATCGCAAAAAATAAAAATCGCAGAGGCAATCAAATACCATTAAAAGAAAGCTCTATTTGTGGGAAGAAAAGGACGCAAATTTTGTTTGGGTACAACATTGCATGTCCGCACAATTTACAGTTAAAGCAGCGCAGTGCAAAATTCTGAATTCACCTCTGGTCCTTTAGCTACCAAATGGTCCGGGGCTTAAGTGGTTAATAGCCGCGAGTCAGTTTTAAAAGACTTTTTTTCTTTCAAAAATGACATTTTTTGCAGGGACAGTTCTAAGCACGGGAAACATGCGCCACTTCACATGCATATCATACACACCCCCCAGGTACGAAATTTAAAGGAATATTTCACTTTTATTTTTTCATTTTAAGCATTATTAAAATCACTGCTCCCGAAAAAACTGCAGTTTTTAAAACTTCTTTTTGCATTGATACATGTCCCCTGGGGCAGGACCCCGGTCCCCAAACACTTTTTAGGACAATAACTTGCATATAAGCCTTTATAATTAGCACTTTAGATTTCTCCCATAGATTTTTCGAATTTGCCGCGAACACCCCAATTTGTTCGCTGTTCGGCGAACGGGCGAACAGGCAATGTTCGAGTCGAACATGAGTTCGACTCGAACTCGAAGCTCATCCCTATGTGTGACTCACATTATTTTATTTTATTTTTTTGGGCTTGCAGACCCAAAATTAATGTGTTTATAAGTGACAAGGAATTCCTTGCGGAATTTATAGACCGGGTAAGGGAGCTGCCCGCTCTGTGGGAAACCAAAAACCCCATACATAGAAAAAAAGGGGTAAGAAAAGCAGCGCTGGAGACCCTGCTCCCATTTGTGCATACCAAGGTGCCCACAGCAACAGCAAAACAGGTGGACACTAAAATTGGGAGCTTGAGAGGCACATACAGGACTGAACGCTCTAAGGTCCTGGCTTCTCAGAGGTCAGGAGCAGCAGCAGATGATGTGTATGTCCCGAATTTGTGGTACTACAGCAGGATGTCCTTTCTGGATGACCACATTGAGGCAAGGCCATCACTGTCCACTCTTCCCCCCAGACTTCCCTGCAGCCAACCTGAGCCTTCTCTGGAGCAAGAGGAGGCAGCCATCCTGGAAGAAGCTGATTTGAACATCTGGAGCCAAGTATAGTATTTAATGAAAATGTATTGTGATAAAATTAATGCAGGAAAAAGAAGTCAAGATGAAAATCCTAAACTATTTTGGGATACAAAAGTGAAATCAAGATCTATAGACATTAGTCTGCCATAAATTGGGTGCAAAATAGTCAATCTGATGTAGTCCTAAAAATCTTTGTCTTTTCTCTTGATTTACATTCAAATTGCTACATTCATGATCTCAAATTTGTGTGAAAATAATTAACCAAAATATTAAACTATGTCCCTTTTTCATACACAGGATGAAATCAGCCAGGAGGAGGGTCTGGAAACTGTCAGGCAGGAGGAGGCAGGGCCCACTGTGAGCCAGGAGGTGGCAGGGCCCACTGTGAGCCAGGAGGTGGCAGGGCCCACTGTCAGCCAGGAGGTGCCTGGGCCCAGTGGCAGACAGGAGGTGGCAGGGCCCAGTGGCAGACAGGAGGTGGCCGGCACGAGTAGAAGCACAAGGTCTCAGGTGCCTCTCATCCACCTTCCTAAAGGAAGCAGGAGGGACAGGACCACAAGTGAGGCAGCATTGGTCCTTATTAGAGAGGCACATGCCATCCTCCAGGAGCCCACACCCCCTGAAGAGGCCATTGCCATGCCTAGTTGAGGCCAAGTTCAAGGTGATGAGCATGGAGCAACGCCTCCTATGCGAGCCCCTGCTCATCACCTTGCTGAACAAGGGGGTGATGGAGAGAATTACCCCCAATACGGCCATATGTGAGGTTGCACAGCTTTCCCAACCTCAACCTCCTCCACCTCCACCTTCTTCTTCTGCGCCACCCCCTTCTCCTCCACCTCCTCCTCCACCTCCACTTTCTTCTTCTGCGCCACTCCCTTCTCCTCCACCTCCTTCTCTTCCTCCTGACAGGAGTATCCCTCCAGTGGCCCAGCCTCCAGCCACACGCAGAAGGAAGGCTGCAGAGAAGGCTTCAGGGAAGGCTGCAGGGAAGGCTGCCAAGAAGATGAGGAAGTGATGGCCTTGCTTCATTGTGGTCGGACAGAAGGCAGCCTGTTGTAGTACCACAGACTTGGGACATATATATCACCTGCTGCTGTTCCTGACTTCTGGGAGGCCAGCATCAGATTGTGCTCACAACTGTTGTGCTTCTCAAGCTCACAATTTTAGTGTCCACACAGGGTTGATGTGTGCTCTGGGGTCCCAGGGATGCACAAATGGCAGCAGGTTCTCCAGCGCTGCCTTCTATTTATTTTGTTCTAGGCATGAATAAATGTTTTTTGGGTTTAAGTTCATACTTGACTATGTTTTTTGAAAATAATTATTTATTTCCCTTTGGAGTAAGCAGATACTTTTGACCCCCCCCCAAAAAAAGGGACAGATAACACCCAACAAAATCATTAAAGGTGTTCTTTAAAAAATATAGGGTGTAAACTTGACACTACTAAATTTTTAAAATAAAATGGGAGATCACTATCAAAACATAGACAAATTAAAATTAACATCTGTCTAAAAAATATAAAACATTAAAATATTCTGAAGATCTTGCACGATATAATACAGCTAAATCTTCTTAAGATCAGCATGAAAAAGGTTTAAAATAGATAGTCAGAACTCTGTGTGAATATCAGCAGCAAAACAAGTTCATTAGTTTTCATTATTGTAACATTCTAAAGAAGATTTAAATGCACAACATTTAAACGATGCAATAATTTACAGCGTGACGAATGTGCTATCTCCATTATGAAGGCTTGTTTTACCAGAAGATGCGCTCCCGTCTCATACTTGATTCTGAGCATGCGCGCTTTTTGAAGAGTCGTAAAAGCATACACACGAACCATTTTCTTGTCGCAAAACAGGCCGACGAGAAACACGACGAGAAAATCCAGAATCTGGACGAGAAAATAGAGAGCAGGTTCTCTATTTTTCTCGTCGAGATTCACGGCAGTTTTCTCGTCGTAAAACCATACACACGAATGGTTTTCTCGACAATAAAGCTCTCTCGGCACTTTTCTTGTCGGTTTTGGACGAGAAACTCAGTCGTGTGTACGAGGCTTTAGAGAATTCAATGGACCCGCATCCAAAACGCAAGTACCGCGAATTTGTGGCAATTTTTTATTTATTTTTAACCTGTTTATAGCTGGTTGTTAAAGGAAATGTAATAAAAATAAACATTGCCGGCCCTTGAGTCTAGTATGGATTCAAAGGGGACCCCCCCACCAAACTTAAAAAAAATGGCGTGGGGGTCCCCCCAAGATCCATACCAGGCCCTTCAGGTCTTGTATGGATTTTAAGGGGAACCCCGCGCTAAACTTAAAAAAAAAAATAGCGTGGGGGTCCCCCTAAAGATCCATACCAGTCCCTTCAGGTCTGGTACGGATTTTAAGGGGAACCCCGCGCCAAACGGGGAAAAGAAAGCGTGGGGTTCCCTAAAAATCCACACCAAACCCTTTATCCGAGCACGAAACCTGGCAGGCCGCAGGGGAAGAGGGGGGGACGAGAGCAGCCCCACCTCCCTCCTGAACCGTACCAGGCCACATGCCCTCAATATGGGGAGGATGTCCCCATGTTGATGGGGACAAGGGCCTCTTCCCGACAACCCTGGCCGTTGTTTGCCAGGGTCTGCGGGTGGGGGGCTTATCGAAATCCGGGAGCCCCCTTTAATAAGGGGGCCCCCAGATACCGGCCCCCCACCCTATGTGAATGAGTATGGGGTACATCATACCCCTACCCATTCACCTGGTGGCAAAAAAAGTTAATAAAAAACACAACACAGGTTTTTAAAGTAATTTATTAGGCAGCTCCGGGGGTCTTCCTGCCGGGCGCCCCGCTATCTTCTTCCAGCTCTTTTGCTAGCGGGTCCCGGGCTTCAGCGTCATCTTCTTCCGACTTCGGGGGTCTTCCTGCCGGGCGCCCCGCTATCTTCTTCCAGCTCTTTTGCTAGTGGGGTCCCGGGCTTCAGCGTCGTCTTCTTCCGACTTCGGGGGTCTTCCTGCCGGGCGCCCCGCTATCTTCTTCCAGCTCTTTTGCTAGCGGGGTCCGGGGCTTCAGCGTCATCTTCTTCCGACTTCGGGGGTCTCTTTTTCTGTTCTCCGGTGTCATCTCCGCGCTCTCCGGTTCTTCTCCCACTCTCCGGTGCCTTCTCCACGATCTCCGGTTCTTTCTGCCTTCTGCCGGGTGCCCCGCTATCTTCTTCCAGCTCTTTTGCTAGCGGGGTCCCGGGCTTCAGCGTCGTCTTCTTCCCTCTTCTCTCCGCCCGATGTTGCCTCGTCGCTGTCCGCCGTTACAATGCTCTGGCCGCGGAGCGCACCCACTTATATTGGCATGGGGCCTGGTCACCGGGTGATGCCACCGCTAACCCCCCCCGTATGATGTCACAGTCCCGGGGAATGATGGGACTGTGACGTGCTATGGGGGCGGGGTCAGCGCGTGGCATCACCCCGTGACCACGCCCCATGCCAATATAAGTGGGTGCGCTCCGCGGCCAGAGTATTGTAACGGCGGACAGCAACGAGGCAACATCGGGCGGAGAGAAGAGGGAAGAAGACGATGCTGAAGCCCGGGACCCCGCTAGCAAAAGAGCTGGAAGAAGATAGCGGGGCGCCCGGCAGAAGGCAGAAAGAACCGGAGATCGTGGAGAAGGCACCGGAGAGCGGGAGAAGAACCGGAGAGCGTGGAGACGACACCGGAGAACAGAACAAGAGACCCCCGAAGTCGGAAGAAGACGACGCTGAAGCCCGGGACCCCGCTAGCAAAAGAGCTGGAAGAAGATAGTGGGGCGTCCGGCAGGAAGACCCCCGAAGTCGGAAGAAGACGACGCTAAAGCCCGGGACCCCGCTAGCAAAAGAGCTGGAAGAAGATAGCGGGGCGCCCGGCAGGAAGACCCCCGGAGCTGCCTAATAAATTACTTTAAAAACCTGTGTTGTGTTTTTTATTACCAGGTGAATGGGTAGGGGTACGATGTACCCCATAGTCATTCACATAGGGTGGGGGCCAGTATCTGGGGGCCCCCTTATTAAAGGGGGCTCACGGATTCCGAAAAGCCCGCCGCTCGCAGACCCCGACAACCAACGGCCAGGGTTGTTGGGAAGAGGCCCTTGTCCCCATCAAAATGGGGGCAGGGTGCTGTGGGGTGGGGGGGCCGCAGGTGGCCCCCCTGCCCCAGAGCACCCACCCCCCCATGTTGAGGGCATGCGGCCTGGTACGGTTCAGAAGGGAGGGGGCCGCTCTCGTCCCCCCTCTTCCCCTGCAGCCTGCCAGGTTGCGTGCTCGGATAAGGGTCTGGTATGGATTTTGGGGGAACCCCCACGCCATTTTTTCGGCTTAGGGGTTCCCCTTGAAATCCATACCAGACCTAAGGGCCTAGTATGGATCTTTTGGGGGAACCCCACAGCGTTTTTTCGGCTTAGGGGGTTCCCCTTAAAATCCATACCAGACCTAAGGGCATGGTATGCTCCTGGAGGGGAACCCATGCCGGTTTTTTCATTAAAATTTGGCCTGGAGTTCCCCTTCATGATTCATACCAAACACGGGACAGCGAGGCTGCCGAGAACCAGCACGATGCCATCACGCTGGAGACATTCTCGGCCAGCTAGTTGCCTCTAGGACACGACTTGAGTGACTGCTTCACGCTCAGGTCGTGTCCAAGTTGCCTCGCAAAGTCGCGCTGTCCCTGTGTCAGCCGGCACACGAGTCGCCCCGCGAGTCGGATCGGCTTCATCCGACTTCCCGGGCGACCTCTATTCAAATCAATGGGCTCCCATAGGGAACCATTCATTTTCAATAGAGCGCTGCTGACATTTGTATTTACTATAACAGTGCGCCGCTGGTTCCTGCGCCCAATGAAGGAGTTATCTGGCGCACCAATTAAGGGATCAACCAGCGCAGCGCACTGTTATTAGTAAATCACCCCCACTGTTTCTCAACCTTTTATGGTGAAGTACCCCTGCAGGTCTAAAAAAAAATCCTAAGTACCCCTGTCTCAAGAAAGTCATTCCTATTGTTTGGGTGTCGTGGTTTGTATGTGTGTGTAATGTCAATATGTGTTTGTGATGATAGAAAGCATTGATGAGGCTGCACTGATTGGGGGCACTAATGATGCTGCACTGATGGGCACTGAAAGCTGGCACTGATGAGGCTACACTGATGAGCACTGATGAGGCTGCACTGATGATGCTGCACTGATGAGGCTGAACTGATAGGTGGCACTGATGAGGCTGCACTGATAGGGGCACTGATGAGGTGGCACTGATAGGAGGCACTGATGGGCACTGATAGGCAGCACTGATGGGCACTGATAGGCAGCACTGATGGGCACTGATAGTTGACACTGATGAGGCTGCACTGATAGGTGGCACTGATAGGGGGCACTGATAGGAGACACTGATGGGCACTGATTGGTGGCACTGATAGGGGGCACTGATAGGAGACACTGATGGGCACTGATGAAGCTGCACTGATAGACGGCACTGATGAGTCTGCACTGATAGCTGGGAATGCTGGGATGTGTAGTTCCTGAGCAAACACAGGGAGATGGGAAGTGACAAGCAGGACTTGCACCTTTTTTTCTTATCTGCAGTGTGCTGGCTATGTGCAGGATTACACTGTGGAGAGGAGATCAGGGAGCTGTAGCAGCCATCTTCCAGACAGGTTCTTCACGCAGGCAGGAGATCTGCTGGAGAGGGGAGGAGCCAGGAGATAGGAGGACATGGGGCCGCCTACTGACCCGGATCAGTCAGCCCTGGCCGAGGAAATATCTTTCAGCAGCGCGATGGGCTGACACCCACCCACCAATGTGTGGGACACAGGGCGGACTGCCCCCCCCCCCCCGTTGGTACGCCACAGTGCCATACTACAGCATGCTGCCAGGGACTGTATGTGTGTGCGGGAGGCGGCTGCGCGAGGTGGGTCTCAGGAGACACTGAGTGTACCCCCTGCCCTTGGTGCACGTACCCCCAGGGGTACGTGTACCGCGGGTCTAGAAACCCTGCTCTAACAGACCTGGACTTCTGGGTAAAGGATGGCATGTGACCTCCCCATGAGACAGAGCAGCCAATGGCCTTAAAGGGTATTTCCACTTTTGCAGCCAAGTTGGAATAAGACCTATTTGTTACATGTCCCCATTCATGACAAAAAACATAAAAATTGCAGCTTACCAACAATAGGCTCTCCAACAATGAAAAAAAAAATCCTAGGTAGTTCTCTATGTTTATCGGAGGCTGGCAGCTGTGTTTGCCATAATTATTACTGTCTGTACTGTGCAGGTAGACCTCCATTATCAATTGTAACTATATTTGAACACTGTGCAGGTAGACCTCCATTATCAATTGTAACTATATTTGAACACTGTCAGTCCTAACAAAGGGTTATGCCGTGTACACACAATCGGTTTTACAGATGAAAACATTCCGATGGACTTTTCTCATCGGACAAACCGATCGTGTATGGGCCCCATCGGTCTTTTTTCCATCGGTGCGAAAAAATAGAACATGTTTTAAATTTATCCAATCTGAAAAAATCCGATAGCAAATTCCGATCGTCTGTGTGGAACTCCATCGGACAAAAACCCCCCGCATGCTCAGAATCAAGTCGACGCATGCTCAGAAGCATTGAACTTAATTTTTCTCGGCTTGTCGGAGTGTTTTACGTCACAGCGTTTGGGACGGTCGGATTTTTGACTGATGGTGTGTAGGCAAGACTGATGGAAGTCAGCTTCATCGGATTTCCGATGGAAAAATCCATCGGATTAGAATCCATAGGAAATCCGATCGTGTGTACACGGCATTAGAGATGTTGAGGCTCGGATTCTTCCATTGTACTGTATGTTAATGGAGACAGACTTGGGACAGGAATACGCTAACATTGTTCAAAAACCTTGAAGATAGCCATGACACCTCCTCTTGAGAAACATCTAAAAGTTAGGAAATATTTTTTGGCATGCTGTTTGAATGGTTACACATAACATACATATAGTGGGGTTTTCTCAAATTTGACTGCAAAAGTGGAAATATGTTTTAAGAGTGGGTGTGACATCATGCACCCAGGTAAGTGCCACAACCATCCAACACCATACTCAGGGTGAATTGCTGCAGCAAGGAGGTGGCAAGGTAGTATGGTTTGGTGAGAAAACCAAAAAGGATTTGCTGTATTCTATTTTCTGATAAGGTGAAGTACTGATCATTCCGTGATATTTCGATTTTCTTTTTTTGCTCCATGTTTTAAGCTCCATGTCTACTCTAAATAGAACACTTTTGGTTTTATAGCCATATATATATATACATACACAGGGCTTTTTTTTCTCAAACAACGGGTGCTTGAACTCAACCACGACCCCCAAAACCCCTCCCCTCTCCCACACACCCTCCAAATCACATTAAATAGTGGGTGTGATCAGAGTTCACAAACAGTAGGAGGGTCTTAAAGGGGCATTAAATACAAGGATTGCATTACATACAGAGTGCAGAGTTCAGCGGGGTTGGACACAGAGTGCAGAGCTGTCACTTGTAAACACAGAAACCAGAGTTCTTTGTTTACAAGTGATTGTGGTGAGCAGGCACCAAAGGGTCCGAGCCAGAGGTGGTGGAACTGAGTTACACCAAGTTCCACCTGAAAAAAAGCCCTATATGTATATATATATATATATATATATATATATATATATATATATATATATGTGTATCTTTGATGCTTTGAATACAGATTTGGATCACAATATATCACCTAGTGCACACTAGCAGTGATTTTCAGCAGCTTGAGTTTCTGGCAGTATATCCCAATGTTTTGTTATTGGCATTTCCAGATACTTAAAATGACTGAATTCTACGGAAGCTTCCAGACTGGTTCTTCATATCATCAGTGCTTCTCCATCTTGTTTTCTATCTGCAGCCTATCATATATTCAGTCTGCGCACTGTTCATATCCAGGTATGCTGTCTTAGATGTTTGCAGAAGACTTTCCATTATTTCCACCAGGCTCTGTACTGATTATGGTATTGTAACAGTGCTGTCTGCATACTCTAGTAGGAAAGCAATTTGTAGGGCCTGTGTTCAAGGGCATTATGTTTGCTTCATATGGATTTTGCATTCCCATTTAAGGAATGCAAAATCCACTTATAGGTCAAATGCAGGTCTGAAGGAGGTCAAATATACCTCAAATAAATTATGAATAATCTCAGAAGCTTCTCCTAGGCCAAATTCACTCTTCACATAACGGGAACTCGCGTTCCCACTCTGGATTTTGTGTGACCGATTTTCATTCAATTCTTGCGTGTCTCACATAGGGCAGCCAATTCATTTTAATGGGCTGTATATAGAGTTATTTACAGACACACCTCCAGATAAATGTTTCAACAAAGTTCAATTGCAGGGGCCCCTGAGAGTGATCATGATGTAGCGTTCGTCTTTGTATCGGAATTTGAAGACAAGATCAGCGGTGCTGGGAAGGTCTTCCAACTGTTGTCCAACCAGCCTGGAACACAGCTTCTCAAATACAGAAACTGTAGTGTGGCACTTACATTCAGAGTCAGCCATCTACTCTGTACTTTAGTCTCTCTTTAGTAGTTTCTAATCTGACATGCATGCAGGTTTCTAACTACCAGAGGTGGCCATCAAATGCCTAAACTGGCTCTAGCCTATGCTGGTTATGGAGCCCTAAACTAAAACTAGCTATAGAACACCAGACCTGAAGGGAACGGATTACATTAAATACCAGGATCTGCATATAACTAAAATAACAGGAGTTGCATATAAACCCTATTGCAAATAACAGGTTCACATACTAATATACTGGAAGGTGACTGCTATATACATACAGTAGCATAGACCTAGCTATCTGGGACTGTGCATGTGAGATAAAAACAATTGGACAGAGACTTGTCTGTCACTAGGATTCAGATCAAGAAGTTATGGGCAGCTAAAGTTAAACAGCCAGAATACAGGAGCAATTACCTAATAGTCTTTGCTTCTGGTCTGGATTTAGCAGCATGGGCAGGATATGTGGCTGAGACCTTCTCTCTTTCCATTTCCTCCTTCTAGGGTTTTTAAAGCCACATGCACATACTGTACGTGGATAATGATCACCCCTCCTATCCTTCACCCTAGGTTCGCACCTATGCAATTTTGCAGGCCACGTTTGTACGGGCATGGCAGCCCATTCCAGTGAATAGGCTGTTGTGCCTGCATTTCCGGAAAAAAAAGGTGCATGCACCTTTTAAAAAATGAAGCCACAGGGAAATCACATTGTCAAAATTCTCTGTTATTCCCACACCCGCACTGCGATTTTACATGCGTTAGGGTGCCATTCATTGTGGATGGTTGGGTTGAGAAGGGGAGCGGGCCCTCTCTGGGGGTTGAAGGGTGACAGTGTATGTTGCGCTGCCTCCCCCCTCGCTGCGTGACCTGGCTCCCAGCAGGCCATGGACTGGCACTAGTTCTTGGCCCAGAGGTTGGGGACTATATTAAGTACATTGCAATAGATTGCGATAGTGTTAATGGGCCACAGTCCGGCCACAGTAATATACTTTAATGTCTACTCCCAGATCACAGCTACTCTGAGTGTAAGCTCTGTGGTTCACTAGGCCAACTGGATGATAGATTTGAACACCTGCTGTGCCAGTCAATGAAAATACAGGCTGGACCCAGTTGATCAGGTACCCATACATAGTCCGGGAAAGATACTGATTATGTGCAATTTTTTTATTATTTTTCAAAGTTATGTTATCTGAATGGGTATATGTAACAAATATAAAGTAGAAGCAATTTGAATTGACTGCAAGAGTGTCAATACACTTTAATACTATTTACTTTATACACTGTACACATTTACCCTGTCCTTATACCAGCAAAGTATGCCTAAATTACTGTATCATAAATGACAATCTCACAGACACATGTAAACTTCAGGACAAAGAATCATTTTAAAAATTAACTTTTCCATGAAATACCCTTTGCACACAGATTATAGAGCTAACACTTTGCCAGAGCCTCGTGCCGACATCATGTACTGTATTCTAAGAACCAGGAATCTCTGTCGGTTTGTGGCATTTGTACATGTGCATGTTTAATTTTAACCACTGTGAATGTATCTCTATCTATTAAATAAATAAGGAATCATTCTTTTGGAGAGGCGTATTTTTTTCCTTTCTTCACATGGTTACCCTTATCTTGAGTCCTGGTTGGCATGTTTAGTGGCGGACTCTGGGTGATCAGGAAGAGTTGAAGTTATAGAGTGACAGCCTTGGAGTGACCATATATATAGTACATGACTTCTCTTGAGAAAGGGGGTCATATCGATTTGGTAAGCAGGCACTTTATCACACACTTGGTGAAGATGGCTGTTGATTAGGGATGAGCTCGGTGTTCGAGTCGAACATACGTTCAACTCGAACATCGGCTGTTCGACCGTTTCGTCGAACATCGAACGATTTGGGCCGTTCGCGCCAAATTCGAGTGACGCGATCGGCCCACAATACACTGCGCCATCGCAGTGCAATCCCGGCGCTGTGATTGGCCAAGCATGCACTGTGACCCCGCATGCTTGGCCAATCACAGCGCCGGCAGCTAGGAGAGCCATAATTGGCCACAGGCAGGTTGCCTGTGGCCAATTATAGCTCAGGGGGTTTAGCACACGCCCCACACTATAAAAGGCCGCCAGCGCGGCGGCCTTGTGTAGTGTGTTCCGGCGCAGGGAAAGAGAAGGATAGGCAGGGACAGTGTTGATATTCTTTGTGCTATTCTTGTGTGCAGGGAGAGAGAAGGATAGGCAGGGAGAGTGTCAGTGTCATATTCTTTGCTAAACCTTGTGTGCAGGGAGAGAGAAGGATAGGCAGGGGACAGTGTCAGTGTCATATTCTTTGCTAAACCTTGTTGCAGGGAGAGAGAAGGATAGGCAGGGAGAGTGTCAGTGTCATATTCTTTGCTAAACCTTGTGTGCAGGGAGAGAGAAGGATAGGCAGGGGACAGTGTCAGTGTCATGTTCTTTACTAAACCTTGTGTGCAGGGAGAGAGAAGGATAGGCAGGGAGAGTGTCCGTGTCATATTCTTTGATAAACCTTGTGTGCAGGGAGAGAGAAGGATAGGCAGGGGACAGTGTCAGTGTCATTGTTGCTAAGCCTCCTGCACATTATACACCTGAAGTTAGCCCGTATTGCTGTGTTTTCCTGGTGTGTTACACCAATAGGCATTTGCAGCACTTACAGCGGGCGGAGTGTGCCTCCTGCACATTATACACCTGAAGTTAGCCCATATTGCTGTGTTTTCCTGGTGTGTTACACCAACAGGCATTTGCAGCACTTACAGCAGGCGGAGTGTGCCTCCTGCACATTATACACCTGAAGTTAGCCTGTATTGCTGTGTTTTCCTGGTGTGTTACACCAACAGGCATTTGCAGCACTTACAGCGGGTGGAGTGTGCCTCCTGCACATTATACACCTGAAGTTAGCCCGTATTGCTGTGTTTTCCTGGTGTGTTACACCAACAGGCATTTGCAGCACTTACAGCGGGCGGAGTGTGCCTCCTGCACATTATACACCTGAAGTTAGCCCGTATTGCTGTGTTTTCCTGGTGTGTTACACCAACAGGCATTTGCAGCACTTACAGTGGGCGGAGTGTGCCTCCTGCACATTATACACCTGAAGTTAGCCCGTATTGCTGTGTTTTCCTGGTGTGTTACACCAACAGGCATTTGCAGCACTTACAGCGGGCGGAGTGTGCCTCCTGCACATTATACACCTGAAGTTAGCCCGTATTGCTGTGTTTTCCTGGTGTGTTACACCAACAGGCATTTGCAGCACTTACAGTGGGCGGAGTGTGCCTCCTGCACATTATACACCTGAAGTTAGCCCGTATTGCTGTGTTTTCCTGGTGTGTTACACCAACAGGCATTTGCAGCACTTACAGCGGGTGGAGTGTGCCTCTTGCACATTATACACCTGAAGTTAGCCCGTATTGCTGTGTTTTCCTGGTGTGTTACACCAACAGGCATTTGCAGCACTTACAGCGGGCGGAGTGTGCCTCCTGCACATTATACACCTGAAGTTAGCCCGTATTGCTGTGTTTTCCTGGTGTGTTACACCAACAGGCATTTGCAGCACTTACAGCGGGCGGAGTGTGCCTCCTGCACATTATACACCTGAAGTTAGCCCGTATTGCTGTGTTTCCCTGGTGTGTTACACCAACAGGCATTTGCAGCACTTACAGTGGGCGGAGTGTGCCTCCTGCACATTATACACCTGAAGTTAGCCCGTATTGCTGTGTTTTCCTGGTGTGTTACACCAACAGGCATTTGCAGCACTTACAGCGGGCGGAGTGTGCCTCCTGCACATTATACACCTGAAGTTAGCCCGTATTGCTGTGTTTTCCTGGTGTGTTACACCAACAGGCATTTGCAGCACTTACAGCGGGCGGAGTGTGCCTCCTGCACATTATACACCTGAAGTTAGCCCGTATTGCTGTGTTTTGCTGGTGTGTTACACCAACAGGCATTTGCAGCACTTACAGCGGGTGGAGTGTGCCTCTTGCACATTATACACCTGAAGTTAGCCCGTATTGCTGTGTTTTCCTGGTGTGTTACACCAACAGGCATTTGCAGCACTTACAGCGGGCGGAGTGTGCCTCCTGCACATTATACACCTGAAGTTAGCCCGTATTGCTGTGTTTTCCTGGTGTGTTACACCAACAGGCATTTGCAGCACTTACAGCGGGCGGAGTGTGCCTCCTGCACATTATACACCTGAAGTTAGCCCGTATTGCTGTGTTTCCCTGGTGTGTTACACCAACAGGCATTTGCAGCACTTACAGTGGGCGGAGTGTGCCTCCTGCACATTATACACCTGAAGTTAGCCCGTATTGCTGTGTTTTCCTGGTGTGTTACACCAACAGGCATTTGCAGCACTTACAGCGGGCGGAGTGTGCCTCCTCCACATTATACACCTGAAGTTAGCCCTTATTGCTGGTTTTCCCATCTCCCTACAGGCCATTAGAATGTCTGGAAGGCAAACAAGGAGAGGCAGACAGTCAGGAGCCAATAAAAGAGGGCAAGCAGGCTCTGTGTCTAGAGACAACAGTGCTGGTCGTGGACGCGGCGCATCGCCATCAGCACGTGGCCATGGGACACGCTTGTCCTTCTTTTCGGCAGCTGGACGTGTTGAGCCGCATCATGCCGAAGTCTTGGTAGAGTGGATGACCAAGCCCTCCTCATCCTCCCCATCCTCTCTCACCCAGGCTCAGGGTACTGGCAAAGCAGCTGCCAAAGCGTCCTCTTCCCTGGTATCAATGTCATCATCAGTCACTCCTTTCCTAGACCAACCATGTCCTCCTGAGGAGTCCCCCGAACTGTTTGAGCACAGTGTTGGGTACATGCTCCAGGAGGATGCCCAGCGTTTCGAAGGGTCTGATGATGATACCCAGCTAGAGGAAGGCAGTAGCGTGAGAGCAGAGAGAGGGGATGCTCAAGAAGGACACCAATCTGGCAGTCATGTTCCAGCAGCTGCAGCATACTGCCAGATTGGCTCCAGTGATGAGGAGGGAGGGGATGATGAGGTCACTGACTCCACGTGGGTGCCTAATAGGAGAGAGGAGGAGGAGGAGGAGGATGAGGAGGAGGCACATCTCCAATGAGGCAGGATGCCCTCGGGGGGCCAGCGTAAGGGTAGCACACCGACGGAATCACACCGCGGAGCTCCGCCTGTGCAGGGCGCTGCCTCTGCCCGTTATTCAAAAAGTTCTTTGGTGTGGGCCTTTTTTGAGTCGAGTGCATCAGATCACACAGCTGCTGTTTGCAACATATGTCTCAAGCGTATATCGCGTGGCCAAAACATCACCCGCTTGGGCACCACATGCTTGACCAGACATATGTTGACCTGCCATGCAGCTCGTTGGCAAGCCTACCTTAAAGACCCACACCAAAGAACAAAACGGACCTCTCCTTGCACCGCATCAGCTGGGATCTCCAACCCCACTATACCTTCAGTCCTCTCTGAAACCTGCACTGAGAGGAATGAAGGTGTAGAATTAGGTGTGTCACAGCCAAGTACTTGCGGGCACTCTGCTAGCAGTACACCGACGTCCGATTCTAGCAGGCAAATTTCCCTGCCCCAGCTGCTGGACCGTAGAAAGAAGTTCACTCCCAGCCATCCACATGCCCAGCGGTTGAATGCTAGCTTGGCTAAATTGCTAGCGCTTCAACTGCTGCCTTTTCAGTTGGTAGACTCGGCCCCCTTCCGTGAGTTTGTGCAATGTGCGGTTCCTCAGTGGCAGGTTCCCAAACGCCACTTTTTCTCACGGAAGGCGATTCTGGCTCTCTACCGGCATGTGGAAGGCAATGTCTTGGCCTCGCTGGACAGGGCGGTCAGCAGTAAGGTGCATATTACCGCTGACTCATGGTCCAGCAGGCATGGACAGGGACGTTACCTTTCTTTCACGGCCCATTGGATCACTCTTTTGGCATCTGGGAAGGATGCAGGACAAGGTGCAGTAGTGTTGGAGGTTGTTCCGCCGCCACGCCTCCAAAATGCTACTACTGGTTGTGACACACCTCTCTCCTCCACTCCCTCCTCTTCTTCTTCCTCCATGGCCTCTTCCTGTGCTTTGTCCTCGGAACCAGCGGTGCTCCGTAGGCGTTCAAGGGGCTACGCAAGTACGCAGGCAAAAAGATGCCATGCCGTGCTTGCGCTGGTGTGTTTGGGGGACAGGAGTCACACTGGGGCAGAGGTTCTGTCTGCTCTACAGGGGCAGGCCGAGAGGTGGTTGACGCCATGCCAGCTTAAGCCAGGAATGGTGGTTTGCGACAATGGCACCAACCTCCTCTCCGCCCTCCGACAGGGACAACTGACCCATGTGCCCTGTGTGGCTCACGTCCTTAACCTGGTGGTGCAGCGGTTCTTGGGCAGGTACCCGGGCTTACAGGATGTCCTGAGGCAGGCCAGGAAAGTCTGTGTGCATTTCCGCAGATCTTATAATGCCAGTGCTCGCCTGGCTGAGCTGCAAAAGGAGTTGAACCTGCCCAAGAACCGCCTTATATGTGACATGCCCACCAGGTGGAACTCAATGTTGGCCATGCTGCAGCGGCTGCACACGCAGCAGAGGGCCATCAATGAGTACCTGTGTGACTACGGCACCAGGACAGGGTCAGGGGAGCTCGGGTTTTTTTCACCACGCCAGTGGGGCATGATCAGGGATGCATGCACTGTCCTGGCACCATTTGAGGAGGCCACGAGGATGGTGAGCAGTGACAGTGCATGCATCAGTGACACTGTACCTCTTGTCCACCTGTTGGAACATACGCTGCGTGGAATAATGGACAGGGCACTTGAGGCAGAACAGAGGCAGGAAGAGGAGGACTTCCTTGCCTCTCAAGGCCCCCTTTACCCAGACAGTGTTCCTTCTGTCCCACCTATCGCACAGGAAGAGGAGGAGGAGGAGGATTGTGTCAGCATGGAGGTGGAGCCTGGCACTCAGCATCATCAGCAGCAGTCTTTTAGGGATGATTTACAGTCCCAAGAAACCAGTGGACTTGTACTTGGCTGGGAGGAGGTGTGTCAGGGCCCGGACTGCTGGCTAGTGAGGACACAGGAGGTGGATCCTCTGTGCCAGAGAGGCGAAGGCACGGGTCGCACTGGAGGACCGGTTCTAAGCAGTGTGACAGCAGGAAGGTAAAGTCACCTGGTTGCATCCAGGGGGGTAGATATATTTCTCCCAGATTCAGGCTTTATGCCGACTTATACAACTAGGGAGTTGATGAAGCCCAGCTGAGGCTAGTGGGCTCATGAATGACTCATACCTCTAGGGAGAGTGCTGGGCGTCGTGAGGCAGGGAGTTGATGAGACCAGCTGAAGCTTGTCAGCTCATTTAGGCCTCTATAAGAACTCCCAGATTCATTAGGTGTTAGCTCATGCCTGGAACCAGACCTGTGTGGACTGTCTAGGGAGAGTGAACCCCTGTGCGGTGAGGCAAAGCCTGTGTGGCTATTTGTTTGGACTTTTACTAAACCAGGGACTTAGGGACTAGGACAGCACCAGGCTGATCCCAGTTGTTAGTTTAGGAAACCTGCATGTTTAGTCAGAGGTCAAACTGACCAGGATTTATTTTGTTTATGTTTCTTTTTGGCTTTGCTGTGTTTTTGTCACTGTACATAGAGAAATAAACCGCACCTTTTGATTTTGAAAACCACAACCTCCGTCTGCTGGCCCTGTTTTTGTGTGGGGAGCCCAACCAGGGGGTCACACACACCCGCTACCGAGTTAACCCCCTCACAGTTGGTGGAGAACCAGTGGCAGTTTTTTTTAAGCCAGCATGGAGGAGATACTGAAACAGCTGGCTCTAGCAAATGCCAATCAACAGCAGACAAATCCAGATTTGCAAAGGAGCCTTGCAGCCCAGCAGCAAGCTCATCAACAAGCCCAGCAGCAATCTCAGGCCCGCTTCATAGACCTGTTACAGAAGCAAGAGCAGAGACTACAACAAATGGAAGCAGTAATGCAGCAACGTCCGCAGACCAGTGAGGAAAGCCGTCCCACTAATACCGCGTCCTTTGGGGTGAGTCGTTTATTGACAAAAATGACTGGAGAGGATGATCCAGAGGTATTTTTGACCACATTTGAAAGGACTGCTGAAAGAGAAAAGTGGCCTGAGGAGCAGTGGGCTGGACTGGTGGCTCCTCTGTTAACTGGTGAATCGCAGAAGGCTTACTATGACCTAGAGCCTGACCAAGCAAAAGACTATGTGATGCTAAAAGCTGAAATATTGGCAAGGCTGGGTGTCACCCTGGCTGTCCGGGCTCAGCGTGTGCATAACTGGACTTTCCAGCTTGGAAAACCCCCCAGGTCTCAAATGTATGATCTCATTCACCTGAGCAGGAAGTGGCTACAGCCAGAGACTTTGTCCGCACCAGAGATTGTGGAACGTGTTGTAATGGATCGGTTTTTGAGAGCTCTTCCTACTGCCATCCAAAAGTGGGTAAGCCATGGAGACCCAGAGACGGCCGGTGGTCTTGTGGATCGTGTAGAGAAATACTTGGCTACAGAGAACCTGACGGCCTCTTCCAGAGACTCTCGGACTTTCCACCCTAAGACCAGACCATCCCCAGGGGCGGATAAGAGGATTCCAAGGGGTGAGGGTGGAGAGAGTGAGAGGGTGGGAGCTCTACCCAAAGTTTGGCGAGAACAGCCTGGGAAGTCAGGGGCTCAAGAGGCAGCCAAATGGATTGTTTGCTACCGCTGCCGGCAAGCGGGACATATTGCAGCAAATTGCCCGGTTGTGGAGGAACCCATGCAATGTGACTTTCTGATGGACAGACGTCAGTCGCTGTGTGCGACAGTCGCATGCACTGCCATTCGGGGAACTGAGAAACATTTATGCAAAATGTGTATTAATGGTAGAAATGTTGTGGTATTACTGGATTCAGGTAGCCTTGTGACCCTGATAAAGGCTGAATTAGTTAAAACAGAGGTCTCTGGGAATAGCAAGGTAGCTGTTATTTGTGTGCATGGGGACACCCGAGAGTATCCAGTGACTACAGTGTGTTTCGAGACCCCCAAAGGTACCCTCTCTCATCCAGTGGGGTTAGTATCTCAATTACCGCATGATGCCATTGTGGGAAGGGATTTTCCGAAGTTCTGGGAACTGTGGGATGATCCTGAGCCCCCCACTGGTGCCCCTATGTACCAGGAATGTGATAGCCAGAACTCCTCTGAGAGTGGTGAGGACTCTCCAGAATTTCCCTTGTCAGTATTGGCAGGGTAGACTCAAGAAACTGGAGAGGAGCCCACCTCCTCAGACGAAAACCTACCGTCTGTGGAGTTTTCTGATCTGGAGGTTCACAGGGAAAATTTTGCCACAGAACAGTTAAAAGACCCCGCCCTAATAAAGGCACGGGAAAACGTAGTGGAAATAGATGGCGAGTTAGTGAACCCAGATAATACCTGCACTTACCCATACTTCAGCGTAGAGAAGGACCTACTGTATCGGGTGGCAAAAAGGGCAGAAGAAACCGTTGAGCAGCTTGTGGTGCCCAAACCTTACAGGAAGTTGGTGTTGGAGTTGGCCCATGGGCACATTCTTGGAGGTCATCTGGGGACAGAGAAAACCCGAGAGAGGGTATTACAGAGATTCTATTGGCCTGGGGTGATGAAGGACATAGAAAATTATTGTTCCTCCTGCCCTGTGTGTCAGAGGTCGGCCCCGATGCCACATTTCCGTAGCCCGCTGGTCCCTCTACCCATCATTGAGGTCCCGTTTGAGAGAATCGCAATGGATTTGGTAGGTCCTATAATCAAGTCCGCTAGGGGGCACCAGTACATATTGGTTATAATGGACTATGCCACCCGTTATCCAGAAGCGATCCCTCTCAGAAATACCTCGGCCAAAACCATAGCCAAAGAGCTATCTCTTGTTTTTAGCCGGGTGGGTATTTGTAAAGAACTGCTTACGGACCAAGGTACACCCTTTATGTCCCGGGTTATGAAAGAGCTGTGTAAATTGCTCAAAGTGACGCAATTGCGTACATCTGTGTATCACCCCCAAACCGATGGGCTGGTTGAAAGATTCAACAAAACCCTAAAACAAATGTTGAAGAAAGTGGTGGATAGAGATGGAAAGGATTGGGACTGTCTACTTCCTTATTTGATGTTTGCTATTAGGGAGGTGCCCCAATCCTCTACGGGATTCTCCCCCTTTGAGTTACTGTATGGGAGACACCCAAGAGGGCTGTTGGATATTGCCAAGGAAACTTGGGAAAGTGAGAGTTCTCCCCACAGGAGTGTGATTGAGCATGTCGCCCTGATGCAAGATCGAATTGCACAGGTAATGCCTATCGTGAAGGAACATTTGGCCCAAGCGCAGTTGGCACAGCAGAGAGTGTACAACCGTGGAGCAAAGACCCGTACCTTTTCCCCGGGGGATAGGATATTGGTACTTGTCCCTACGGTTGAAAGTAAATTCCTTGCCAAATGGCAAGGCCCCTACGAGATAATGGAAAAAGTGAGCGAAGTGAATTACAAGGTCAGACAACCAGGAAGGCGAAAGCCCGAACAGATATATCACGTTAATCTGTTGAAAGCCTGGAGGGATAGAGAGTCCCTAGTCGCAGAAACTTGGTCACCAGCTCAAACTGGTTGCGTGATTCCGGAGGTTGGAATAGCAGCCACCTTGTCACAACCCCAACAACAGGAGGTTAAGGAGTTTGTGCTTCGCAACAAGGAGGTGTTCTCTGAGCTGCCGGGACAAACATCTGGGGTAGAGCATGATATTATTACCCCGCCCGGTGAAAGGGTGAAGTTAAAACCCTATCGGATCCCAGAGGCCCGACGGGAGGCAATACGGGAGGAAGTACAGAAAATGCTGAACTTAGGGGTGATAGAGGAGTCCCAAAGTGATTGGTCTAGTCCCATTGTGTTGGTGCCTAAACCGGATGGGAGCTGGCGATTTTGTAACGATTTTCGTCAGTTGAACAAAGTTACAAAATTTGACACCTACCCCATGCCACGTATAGATGAGTTGATCGACCGGCTGGGAACAGCCCGATACATGACGACTCTTGACCTCACAAAAGGGTATTGGCAAATTCCCCTGGCCAAGTCGGCCAAAGAGAAAACCGCATTTGTAACCCCAGACGGGGCGTTCCAATATAAGAGAATGCCGTTCGGGTTACAGAATGCGCCGGCCACATTCCAGCGGAAAATGGACCAGATACTGAGGCCCCATCGGAAGTATGCTGCGGCTTACCTGGATGACGTAATTGTCCATAGCACAGATTGGGCCTCACATCTGCCAAAAGTGCAAGCAGTCCTAGACTCTATCCGGGAAGCGGGGTTTACGGCTAACCCCAAGAAGTGTACCATTGGGCAGGAGGAGGCCAAATATCTTGGGTACACCATTGGCAGGGGAGTAATAAAACCCCAACTCAACAAAGTCGAGGCCATCCAGAGTTGGCCACGTCCCAACAGCAAGAAGCAGGTACGAGCCTTTCTGGGAATCGCGGGTTATTATCGGCGCTTCATTCCCCACTTTGCTTCTAAGGCTGTGCCCCTAACCAACCTGACGAAAGGGAAAGGGTCGGTCATGATTAAATGGACCCCCGAGGCGGAGGCAGCATTCCAATTCTTGAAACAAGCCTTATGTAGCCAGCCAGTGTTGTACTCACCCGACTTCTCTAAAGACTTTGTCGTACAAAGTGATGCGTCAGATGTGGGGTTAGGAGCAGTATTGTCCCAGGTCTGGAACGGGGAAGAGCACCCAGTCATTTACCTCAGCAGGAAGTTGAAGTCCCATGAGGTAAATTACGCCACGGTTGAAAAGGAGTGTTTAGCGGTGAAGTGGGCTCTAGATTCCCTTCGGTACTATCTGCTAGGTAGGCACTTTGACATGGTTACGGATCACGCTCCGTTAAAGTGGATGGCTCAAAACAAGGAGACAAATAGAAGAGTGAATAGGTGGTTCCTGGCCCTACAGGAATTCAACTTCACAGTAAAGCATCGCCCTGGCGTTCAAATGGGGAATGTGGATGCTTTGTCTCGAGTACATGAATGCCTGATTGCTGGTGTTCCAACCCCAAGGTTAAAACAAGAGGGGGGGTATGTGACAGCAGGAAGGTAAAGTCACCTGGTTGCATCCAGGGGGGTAGATATATTTCTCCCAGATTCAGGCTTTATGCCGACTTATACAACTAGGGAGTTGATGAAGCCCAGCTGAGGCTAGTGGGCTCATGAATGACTCATACCTCTAGGGAGAGTGCTGGGCGTCGTGAGGCAGGGAGTTGATGAGACCAGCTGAAGCTTGTCAGCTCATTTAGGCCTCTATAAGAACTCCCAGATTCATTAGGTGTTAGCTCATGCCTGGAACCAGACCTGTGTGGACTGTCTAGGGAGAGTGAACCCCTGTGCGGTGAGGCAAAGCCTGTGTGGCTATTTGTTTGGACTTTTACTAAACCAGGGACTTAGGGACTAGGACAGCACCAGGCTGATCCCAGTTGTTAGTTTAGGAAACCTGCATGTTTAGTCAGAGGTCAAACTGACCAGGATTTATTTTGTTTATGTTTCTTTTTGGCTTTGCTGTGTTTTTGTCACTGTACATAGAGAAATAAACCGCACCTTTTGATTTTGAAAACCACAACCTCCGTCTGCTGGCCCTGTTTTTGTGTGGGGAGCCCAACCAGGGGGTCACACACACCCGCTACCGAGTTAACCCCTCACAGCAGCTACCGGTTTTCACCAGAGCCCGCCGCAAGGCGGGATGGACTTGCTGCGGCGGTAGCAACCAGGTCGTGTCCCCCAGTAGCGGCTCGACTTCTCTGGCAGCTGAGATAGGCACGGTACACTGGGACTAGGCAGAGGCAAGGTCAGACGTAGCGGAAGGTCAGGGCAGGCGGCAATGGTTCGTAGTCAGGGGCAACGGCAGAAGATCAGATACACTGGCAAGACAACTACAAAACGCTTTCTCAGGGCAGTAAGGCAACAAGATCCGGCAAGGACAGGAAGGGGGAGTGGGTTTTTAATTGTTTTGGGTGTGACACAGTAATTGGACCAGGCACCAATCAATGGTGCACTGGCCCTTTAAATTTAAGAAGACCGGCGCGCGCGCGCCCTAGAGAGCAGCGGGACCGCGCGCGCCGGGACGAAGCAGGAGGAGGAGGCCGGTGAGCAGGATAGGATGCGATCCGCGGGCGGACAGGTGCCGCCACATGGATCGCATCCCCGCCAGCATCAGAGCAGCGCTCACGGTCAGAGGAGCCGACCGGAGCGCTGCAGGGGGACAGACGCCGCGGGCGCTCCAGGATGGATGGGACACCCGGAGCGCTCGCGTTACAGTACCCCCCCCCTTAGGTCTCCCCCTCTTCTTGGAACCCAAGAATCTACGGAAGAGCTCTTTATCTAAAATGTTGGCCTGAGGTTCCCAGGACCTTTCCTCAGGACCACAGTTCTCCCAATCAACTAAAAAACATTTTTTACCTCGGATGACCTTGGAGGCGAGGATCTCTTTCACCGAGAAGACATCAGAAGAACCAGAGACAGGAGCGGGAGCAGTGACCTTAGGGGAAAATCGGTTAAGAATGAGGGGTTTAAGAAGAGACACATGAAAAGAGTTGGGAATACGAAGAGAAGGAGGAAGGTGGAGCTTGTAAGAAACAGAATTGATTTGGTTTTTGATTTTAAATGGCCCGAGGTAACGAGGGCCCAGCTTGTAGCTAGGTACCCGAAACCGAACATATTTGGAGGAGAGCCACACTTTGTCACCAGGGGCATAGACAGGAGGGATTCTTCTTTTTTTATCTGCATGTCTCTTCATGCGGGCAGAGGCCAGTGAGAGCGACTTTTGAGTCTCTTTCCAGATAGAGGCAAAGTCCTGAGTTAATTCATCCACGGCCGGAACTCCAGAAGACGTGGGAATGGGGAGGGGGGGCAATGGGTGACGGCCGTAGACCACAAACAAAGGCGACTTGGAGGAAGATTCAGAGTTCTTGAAATTGTATGAGAATTCTGCCCAGGGCAATAGGTCGACCCAATCGTCTTGACGGGCGGAGACAAAATGTCGTAGGTAGTCGCCAAGGACCTGGTTAACTCTCTCCACCTGTCCATTGGACTGCGGGTGATAAGCAGAAGAAAAATTCAACTTAATCTTTAGTTGAGTACAGAGAGCTCTCCAAAATTTTGAGATGAATTGAACGCCTCTATCCAAGACGATATGTGAGGGCAGCCCATGGAGGCGGAAAATTTAAAGAAAAAAATGCTTCGCCAACTGAGGTGCCGTAGGCAGACCAGGGAGCGGGACAAAATGAGCCATTTTAGAAAAGCGGTCAAACGACCACCCAGATGACAGTGTTACTACGAGACAAAGGGAGGTCCGTGATGAAATCCATGGCGATGTGGGACCATGGTTGTTCAGACACAGGTAGGGGAAGGAGAAGACCTGCAGGCTTCTGGCGAGGAGTCTTGTCACGTGCACAGATAGTGCAGGCCCGTACAAAGTTAGTCACATCTTTCTCCTGGGTAGGCCACCAATAGTGTCTGGCAATCAATTGTATGGATTTTTTGATCCCAGCGTGACCGGCTAGATGGGAGGAATGGCCCCACTTGAGTATCTGAAGCCGAAGGCGTGGAGGAACGAAAGTCTTTCCTGGAGGAATTGGCACGAGAGAAGCGGGAGCAGAGGAAATCAGACACTCAGGGGGTATGATGTGTTGAGGAGGAGTCTCGGTTTCAGAGGTATCGGAGAAACGGGACAAGGCATCAGCCCTGACATTTTTGTCTGCGGGCCAAAAATGGATCTGGAAGTTGAAGCGGGCAAAGAACAATGACCACCTGGCCTGGCGAGGATTTAGGCGCTGAGCGGACTGAAGGTAGGACAAATTTTTATGGTCAGTGTAGATGGAGATAGGGTGAAGGGATCCTTCCAGGAGATGTCTCCACTCTTCTAATGCCAACTTGATGGCCAACAGTTCACGGTCACCTATGGAATAGTTTTTTTTCCGGAGGGAAGAAAGTTTTAGAGAAAAAACCACAAGTGACGTTTTTCCCTTTAGCGTTTTTTTGAAGAAGCACAGCTCCGGCTCCTACTGAGGAGGCGTCAACTTCAAGGAAGAACGGCTTTAGAGGATCTGGCCGAGACAGGACAGGTGCAGAGGAGAAGGCGGTCTTAAGGCGAGTAAAGGCTTCCTCCGCTTGAGGCGGCCAGGACCTAGGATTCGCGTCTTTTTTGGTCAGTGCCCCTATAGGAGCAACGATGGTGGAGAAGTGGGGTATGAACTGACGATAGTAGTTGGCGAAACCAAGGAAGCATTGGATAGCACGAAGTCCAGAGGGGCGTGGCCAACCCAAGACTGTGGAGAGTTTGTCAGGGTCCATTTGAAGACCTTGTCCAGAGACCAGATAACCTAGGAAAGGAAGACTGCTGCGCTCAAAAAGGCATTTTTCAAATTTAGCGTAAAGATGATTTACGCTGAGGCGCTGGAGCACTTGACGGACATGGAGCCGATGTTCCTTAAGGTTGGCAGAGAAGATTAGGATGTCGTCAAGATAGACAACCACAAAGGTATACAGTAGGTCCCGGAAGATTTTGTTGACAAAATCTTGAAAGACTGCAGGGGCGTTGCAAAGTCCGAACGGCATGACGAGATATTCAAAGTGACTGTCTCTGGTGTTAAATGCGGTTTTCCATTCATCTCCTTTACGGATTCTGATGAGGTTATAAGCGCCCCTGAGGTCCAATTTAGAAAAAACTTTTGCTCCGCGCAGACGGTCAAAGAGCTCCGAGATGAGAGGCAGAGGGTAGCGGTTTTAATAGTGATTTTATTGAGACCACAATAGTCTATGCAAGGGCGTAGAGATCCGTCCTTCTTGGCCACGAAGAAGAACCCCGCTCCGGCTGGAGAAGATGATTTCCTAATAAAACCTCTCTTGAGGTTCTCCTGAATGTATTCAGTCATGGCCTTGGTTTCAGGAGAGGAGAGAGGGTAAATTCTGCCACGGGGTGGTGTAGTACCTGGGAGCAAGTCAATGGGGCAGTCGTAGGGTCTATGTGGTGGTAAGACCTCCGCCTGTTTTTTGCAAAAGACATCAGAAAAGTCCTGATAGGCCTTTGGAAGGCCAGGCAAAGGAGTAGTGATGGGGACTTGACAGGTCGGTACAGACTTAAGGCAATGCTTGTGACAGGAGTCACCCCAGGATTTGATGTCCCCAGTGGTCCAGTCGAGGGTAGGAGTGTGACGCTGGAGCCAGGGTAGGCCAAGAAGGATGTCAGAAGTACAGTTCGGCAAAACAAAGAATTCAATCTTTTCTTGGTGAAGAACACCAACGGACATGAGCAGGGGTTCGGTGCGGTAACGCACGGTACAATCCAAATTCTCTCCATTTACAGAGGAAATGAAGAAGGGTTTGATGAGACGGGTAACAGGAATGTTGAACCTGTTGATGAAAGAGGCTTCAATAAAGTTTCCTGCAGAACCAGAGTCCAGGAAGGCCAGCAGAAGGAGAAATCCGCACAGGAATAGTCAGACGTGGAGAGGAAGAATTCACACCTAGTAACGCCTCTCCCACGTTCACTAGGTGCAGGCGTTTCCCTGACGCGGAGGACGAATAGAACAGTCTTTTAGGAAGTGATCAGAGCTCGCACAATAAAGGCATAAGTTCTCCTTCCTACGGCGAGACCTCTCTTGTAGGGTCAGGCGAGACAGGTCCACTTGCATGGCCTCCTCGGCGGGAGGCATGGTAACAGGATGCATTGGATTCAGAGAGAGAGGAGCCAGGCGCGGATAACGCCTGGTGCGAACAAGATCTTTCTCCTAGCGAAGCTCTTGGCATCTTTCGACGTAACGCATATCGATGCGGGTAGCTAAATGGATGAGTTCCGTCAAGGAAGAGGGTATCTCTCGTGCGGCCAGACAATCCTTGATGTGGCCGGATAAACCCTTCTTGAAGGTCGCGCAGAGAGCCTCATCATTCCAGGCTAACTCTGAGGCCAGTGTGCGGAACTGTATGGCATATTCGCCCACAGAGGAGTTTCCTTGGACAAGGTTAAGCAGGGCGGTTTCAGCGGATGAGACTCGGGCTGGTTCCTCAAAAACACTGCGAACCTCAGCAAAGAAGGACTGAACGGTGGCTGTAGCAGGGACGTTGTGGTCCCAGAGTGGCGTGGCCCAGGCCAAGGCCTTTCCGGACAACAGAGAGACCACGAATGCCACTTTAGACCGTTCTGTGGAAAACTGGTCAGACATCATCTCAAGATGCAGGGAACATTGGGACAAGAATCCCCGGCACATCCTAGAATCCCCGTCAAATTTCTCCGGAAGAGACAGGCAAATTCTCGAGGTAGTAGCGGCAGCTCGGAGAGGGGAAGATGCTGGAGGCTGCGGCGGCAGAAGCTGCTGGACCATGGCGGTCAACTGCGACAGCTGCTGTCCTTGTTGGACGATCTGTTGCAACTGCTGGGCAACCACGGTAGTGAGGTCAGCGAGATTTGGCAGCGGTACCTCCGCGGGATCCATGGCCGGATCTACTGTCAGGGCCCGGACTGGTGGCTAGTGAGGACACAGGAGGTGGATCCTCTGTGCCAGAGAGGTGAAGGCACGGGTCGCACTGGAGGACCGGTTCTAAGCAGCTACCGGTTTTCACCAGAGCCCGCCGCAAGGCGGGATGGACTTGCTGCGGCGGTAGCAACCAGGTCGTGTCCCCCAGTAGCGGCTTGACTTCTCTGGCAGCTGAGATAGGCACGGTACACTGGGACTAGGCAGAGGCAAGGTCAGACGTAGCGGAAGGTCAGGGCAGGCGGCAATGGTTCGTAGTCAGGGGCAACGGCAGAAGATCAGATACACTGGCAAGACAACTACAAAACGCTTTCTCAGGGCAGTAAGGCAACAAGATCCGGCAAGGACAGGAAGGGGGAGTGGGTTTTTAAGTGTTTTGGGTGTGACACAGTAATTGGACCAGGCACCAATCAATGGTGCACTGGCCCTTTAAATTTAAGAAGACCGGCACGCGCGCGACCTAGAGAGCAGCGGGACCGCGCGCGCCGGGGCGAAGCAGGCGGAGGAGGCCGGTGAGCAGGATGGGATGCGATCCGCGGGCGGACAGGTGCCGCCGCATGGATCGCATCCCTGCCAGCATCAGAGCAGCGCTCACGGTCAGAGGAGCCGACCGGAGCGCTGCAGGGGGACAGACGCCGCGGGGGCTCCGGGATGGATGGGACACCCGGAGCGCTCGGCGTTACAAGGTGGCTGCGGATCATGTCGTCCTTAGTGACCCAGAGGACTCCGGACCGAATGCCTCAGCTAACCTACGCTGCATGGCCTCCCTGATCCTGCAAAGTCTGCGGAAGGATCCTCGTATTCTTCGGATCAAGGAGAGGGACCATTACTGGCTGGCCACTCTCCTTAATCCACGGTACAAGGGTAGGGTTGCGGACCTTATCTTACCGTCGCAGAGGGAGCAGAGGATGAGACAACTCCGGGAGGCCTTGCAGAAAGGTCTGTGCAACGCGTTCCCAGAGACTGGGAGGTTACAAACTCCTGGTCCTGGACAACGAGTTGCTGAGGCTTCGGTCAGTCAAAGAAGGAGCGGTGGGGAAGGTGGCCGTCTGACCGATGCGTTCAGACAATTCTTTAGTCCTCAGCCCCAAGGTATGATCGGTTCCAGCAACCATCGCCAGCATCTGATATACATGGTGCAGGAATACCTAGGGGCAAGGTCAGACTTGGACACCTTCCCACCGAAAATTCTCTGGCTTACTGGGTCTTGAGGATGGATCACTGGCCAGAGCTTGCACAGTATGCAATTGAGCTAATGGCCTGTCCTGCATCCAGCGTTCTTTCAGAACGCACATTCAGTGCTGCTGGAGGATTTGTCACGGATCACAGGGTGCGCCTGTCCACCGACTCGGTTGATCGACTGACCTTCATAAAGATGAACCAGTCTTGGATCACCACCAGCTACCAAACACCTGAAGCTGATATAACAGACTAATTTATTTTCAAATGTCACATCCCTTCAAGACTGATGCTGATGCTGAGTGACTCTCCTGTTATGTTGACTGACTATCCTCCTCCTCCTCAATGATCCGATTGATGATGATAGCTTGGAAGAACATTTTTGTTTCTGGGTGCCGCCACCAGTGGCTAAGGCCCAATTTTTCAGCCCCTGTTTAACAGGGGCATGTAATTACAATTTTTCATGCAATGCTTTGCAGCAGGGCTCATTCCTGCACTCCAACTAGAGTATCTGGGAGAGGTTGCAGTGTCGTGGCACCAGCACCAGTGGCAAAGGCCTCGTACACACGACCGATTTTCTCGTCCAAAACAGTCAAGAAAAGTGCCGCGAGAGTTTTTTTGTCTAGAAAAACGTTCGTGTGTATGGTTTTACGACGAGAAACTTGACGAGAATCTCGATGAGAAAATAGAGAACCTGCTCTCTATTTTCTCGTCAGGATTCCAGATTTCCTCGTCGTGTTTCTCGTCGGCCTGTTTTGTGACGAGAAAATGGTTCGTGTGTATGCTTTTACGACTCTTCCAAAAGCGCGCATGCTCACAAGCAACTATGAGACGGGAGCGCATCTTCTGGTAAAACAAGCCTTCATAATGGAGAGAGCACATTCGTCACGCTCATAAATATTTCATCGTTTAAATGTTCTGCATTGAATTCTTCGTTAGAATGTTACATTAATCAAAACGAGTGACCTTCTTTTGCTGCTGATATTCACACAGAGTTCTGCCTTATTTTTAACCTTTTTCATGCTGCTCTTTATAAGATTTATGTGTATTATATCGTGCAAGTTTTTAGGAAGAAATGGTTAGATTTTTCAAAATGATGTTAATTATAATTTCTCAATGTTTTGATAGCGATCTCCCATTTAATTTTCGAATCTATATTTTTAAAATTTCACACCATGTTTTTGAGCTAATCAGATTTAGTTATTCTTTTGGGGGAGTGATATCTGTGCCTTTTATTGTCAGTCAAATGTATCTGCTTACTCCAAAGCTTGTTTTTTTTTATTTAAAAATACACATAGTCAAGTATGAACTTAAACAAAAAACACATTTATTCATGTTTATAAATTAAATAAAGAGAAGGCAGCGCTGGAGAAGCTGCTGCCATTTGTGCATCCCAGGGACCCCAGAGCACACAGCAACCCTGTGTGGACACTAAAATTGGGAGCTTGAGAAGGCCCACATTTCAGAACACAATCTGATGCTGGCCTCCCAGAGGTCAGGAACAGCAGCAGGTGAGATATATGTCCCAAGTGTGTGGTACTACAACAGGCTGCCTTCTGTCCGACCACAATGAAGCAAGGCCATCACTTCCTCTTCTTCCTGCCAACCTTCCCTGCAGCCTTTCCTGAAGCCTTTCCTGAAGCCTTTCCTGAAGCCTTTCCTGCAGCCTTCCTTCTTCGTTTGGCTGGAGGCTGGCCCACTGGAGGGGTACTCCTGTCAGGAGGAGGAGGTGGAGGTGTAGCAGAAGGGGGTGGGGCAGAAGAAGAAGGTGGAGGTGTAGCAGAAGGGGGTGGGGCAGAAGGTGGAGGTGTAGCAGAAGAGGCATGTGGCAGAATTGGTCCCGCTGGAGCAACCAATTCTTGGTCCATGAACTCCTCCTCACACCATTCATGGACTGGTCTTGGTCCAAAACAAGCAGACCAACACCAAGCGCACGCACAGCACTAACTCGACGACGAGAACGTCCAGGCGACATGGCTAGGAAACGGTCGTCGAATCAGAACGTACAGAACAGAACGCACTTTAGAACAGCAAGGCCTATGAATAACGAACTGAAATTCAGAAACGAACAGGCAAGAACGCACTGTAAAACAGATACGACCTGCCTAGACGCCCTGAAAGTCAAGATACGAACCCACAAGCACAAACTGAACGGCAGAAAACGATCTGAAAAGTACGAAGACTGAAAAGCGCGAATCGTCTCTTCCCAAACTTTTACTTCACACGCGGTAACACGAGATCAGCAAAAGCAGCCCAAGGGGTGGCGCCAAGAAAAAAGATCTTCCCCTTTATAGTGCCGTCGTACGTGCTGGACGTGAGCGCAGAGAACCACGAGGAAATTGGAAAATGACAGTGTGTACGCATAGAAAGCTTGACGAGAAAATCGACAAGCTTAACAAGAATCTCGTTGAAAAAAACGACGTATTTTTAACGACGAGAAAATCGGTCGTGTGTACGAGGCCTAAGGCCCAATTTTTCAGCCCCTGTTTAACAGGGGCGTGTTATTACAATTTTTTATGCAATGCTTTGCAGCAGGGCTCATTCCTGCACTCCAACTAGAGTATCTGGGAGAGGTTGCAGTGTCGTGGCACCAGCACCAGTGCCTAAGGCCCAATTTTTCAGCCCCTGTTTAACAGGGGCGTGTAATTACAATTTTTGATGCAATACTTTGCAACAGGGCTCATTGCTGTGCTCCAAGTACAGTATCTGTGAGGGGTTGCAGTGTTGTGGCACCAGTGCCTAAGGCCCAATTTTTCTGCCCCTGTTAAACAGGGGCATGTAATTACAATTCTTGATCTAATAATTCACAGCAGGGCCCATTCCTGCGCCCACCAAGAGTAACTGTGAGGCCTTACAGTGTTGTGTCAACACCACCACCACCACCACCAAAGGCCCAATTTTTCAGCCCCTGTTCAACAGGGGCATGCAATTACAATTCTTGATCTAATAATTCACAGCAGGGCCCATTCATGCGCCCACCAAGAGTAACTGTGAGGGCTCACAGTGTTGTGGCAACACCAACATGTAAGGGGCAAATTTCAGTATATACGGCAGGCCCCTACTTTCAAACATCCAACTTACAAACGACTCCTCCTTGCAAACGGAAGGATACAACAGGAAGTGAGAGGAAACCTACCCCTAGGAAGGCAAATTCTCTCCTGTAAGAGTTAATATGGGGAAAAAAGTGTCTCCTCTCCACTGATGCTTTATCACCAATTCTTGTTTCAATAAAAAAAACACATTTTCAAAAAACATTTGTCATTAGGACGGAAAGTGAGGTGAACTGTTCTGAACAGGTGCACACTGCACAGACAGCAAAACAAATGTTACAGGGGTGATAACCCTTCCCTATGTTTTCCAAAAAGCTTAAAAATAGATTTTTTTGGCCGGAGCTACACTTAAACAATGTACCTGTTCAAAATTACAAACAGATTCTACATAAGAACAAACCTACAGTCCCTGTCTTGTATGCACCGCCTGTATACGGCTGTTCAGAGTATATAGGGCCTTTTTTATTTTGTGTGCGGGTTTCCCCTTAATATCCATACAAGACCCAAAGGGGCTGGTAATGGGCTGGGGTGGGGGGGGGGGCTGTGATGGGGTAGCTATGCCATTTTTCTTAAAGATTTTCATCCATATTACCGGGACCAGACATTACATTAAAGCCGCAAGCAGTTTTAAATGGCTTTTTTTCCTTTAGAAATGTAATTTTGTGCAGGGACAGTTCTAAACATGGGAAACACGTGGCACTTCACAGGCATACTTTAGACACCCCCCAGGTACGATATTTAAAGGAATATTTGACTTTTTTTCTTTCACTTTATGCATCATTAAAATGACTGCTCCCGAAAAACGGCCGTTTTTAAAACTTCTTTTTGCATTGATACATGTCCCCTGGTGCAGAACCCGGGTTCCCAAACCCTTTTTAGGACAATAACATGCATAATAGTCGTTATAATTAGCACTTTAGATTTTGAACGTTCGCATCCATTGTATTTAATAGGGTTCTAACGTTCGTGCGAACTTTCGGTCCGTTCGCGGGTTCTGGTGCGAACCGAACCCGGGGGTGTTCGGCTCATCACTACTGTTGATGTTGAATTTCTTTAAAGGAGCACTTTAACACGGATTCACTGGGTTTGAGTATTGGAACTTTTTTATGGACTATTCAATATTTATTTTGATTTGCTAATGAATGTTATCACTGTTCACTGTTTTTGATGTAGTTTGGCCTTAATGCAACACTTTTTAAATATATTTGTGTAGCGGTACCCCCATGGGGGCTGCTGATTGACTCAATACCCCACAGGCTATCCTGACTCTGCATATTCTCTCTTACCTCTGACACCTTGGGTTCCATTGTAATTGTCTCACAGTAATAAGAATAGACTCAATCAAGATTTCCAAATCACACAAAGAACTTTACTGGAGCAAAGAAAGAACCAAAAAGGTATTATACATTCAATGGAAAATGAACACAAATTATTAGCATTAACTAAAACGTATATTCAGGCTTGCAATGGCTATCACTTTACCCTGAAACAACTAGGAAAAGGATATGTGGACCAGAACACAGTGAAACAGGTCCCCCAATACTTCTGTAATTGTACTGGACCACCTCCCCACAATGAGCCAAGCACACAAATCAATAAACAGCAATGAATACAATAATTAGAACATATGCTTCAACCTTAGATTACTAAATGGCTCCCTCTAGAGTGCAGTTCATTGTGACCTGAGCTATGAATTATGTGGCCTAGTGAACCATAAAGTGATGGCAGTGTTATCTTGTTCCAGTCTCTTTTCTGTCCTCCAAAGATCCCTCTGGGGCGGATGATCCGGCTCTCCGCTGTAGGCTGCAGTCTCTCGCTCTCAGTCACACACAGACCTCCTGCTGGCAGTTGAAATGGCATCCAGAGAGGCCTAACCGAGGCCTGGCTTGTCCTTTTATCTGGTTACACAGCAGGCTGTTTGGTGACGCTTTGCCTTGTTCTCAAACTAATTTACACAGTAATGCCGTGTACACGCGATCAGTTTTACCGATGAAAACAGTCCGATGGACTTTTCTCATCGGACAAACCGATCGTGTATGGGCCACATCGGTCTTTTTTCCATCGGTCAGAAAAAATAGAACATGTTTTAAATTTATGCGATCTCCACACTTCTGCTACAGTCTCTGGCCTCTGAAACTAACAGCGCAAGGTGATGGTGATGGACGACTCCGGTCTCTGCTAGGCAACAACAGGAAACCGTGGAAGATCCTCTACTGGAAATCACTCGGTGCACTGGCATACTTTAGGCCCAGGCTTTCGGCCTAACACCCCGGAAGCAGGCCTCAGTGCCAGCTTTGTGCTTGGTTCAGAGCAGAGTCCAGAGAGAGAGAGAAGATGGCCCCTCCCCTCCTTTAAATAGTCTGCCCAGAAGGCTTTGCGGTCTTGCAGTGCACCCTGGTAACACAACTGCACCGTGGGTAGTGTAGTCTGTCTACTACTAAAAGTAATGGAGTCTTTTCTCCTTGTTGCTGTACAGTAGGTGCCGCCGATTTTGTATCAATCTCGCCTCTTCTAGCGGCGAGATTGACACCCTATGAGCCCCATTGCGAGAGCCAGCGCCGAGCTGTCTCGTCATCGGGAAAGGATTTTTTTTTTCCTTTCGCAATGAGCGACACGCATTGCTGACATTGAGGCCGGTGGATGGAGACGACGGGGAAGACCGGGCCTCTCCGCTAGCAAAAGAGCTGGAAGAAGATAGCGGAGGCCCGGCAGAAGGAAGAAAGAACCGGAAAGCCGGATGAGACGACGGGGAAGACCGGGCCTCTCCGCTAGCAAAAGAGCTGGAAGAAGATGGCGGAGGCCCAGCAGAAGGAAGAAAGAACCGTAGAGCGTGGAGACGACACCGGAGACCCCCGAAGCTGTGTAATAAATTACTTTAAAAACCTGTGTGTTTTTTTATTGCCATTTTGTTTCGTTCAGGAGGGAGGGGGGCGCTCTTTCGTCCCCCCCCTCTTTTCCTGCGGCCTGCCAGGTTGAGGGGGACCATACCAGACCGAAGGGCCTGGTATGCTCCTGGAGGGGGAACCCATGCCGTTTTTTATTTAAAATTTGGCGTGGTGTTCCCGCTCAGGATTCATACCAAACACAGTGCCTGGTATTGGCGGGAATCCACGTCGGATCCCGTTCAATACAGTGCCGCGTCTCCTTCTCGCTATTGCAGCGAGCACGAGATGTCGCCACCCTGTAACCGAGAATCTCTGCGATGGGATCGTGATAGATATACAATGTCGGCGGCACCTACTGTATGTTCCAGGGTGCAATAAACGATATACATATGCATTAATTGCATTGTAACACTTACACCACCGGAGGGAGCTGGGTTCCTTCTTTTAATTGTAAAATGGTAGTCTTTATCTACATTGCATATGGGAATCCCGCTACACAACTTAATGCAATAACTTTCAGTAGCAATATCTTGGCTACATTTGATTTTAGTGCAGCAATTTTTTTTATATACAGTAAAATCTTGGTTTGAGATTGACTTGGTTTGAGAGCGTTTTGCAAGACAAGCAACATTTTTTCATAAATTGTGACTTGATATACAAGCGATGTCTTGATATAAGAGTAGTGTCATGTCACAACCAATTATTAAAAAGAAGAGAGCTTTACCCCAGATGCCCGCATACTTAGATGTGCCTCTTTTAATCATCAACCACGGTCCGCAGATTGCTCGGCGGCCATGATGGTAAAGGGCACCAATCATTGCGGTCATCAGATGAAAAGAGGCTCAGCGGCCATGATTATAAAGGGCACCAGTCATCATGGCCGCTGGTCATGGTCATCACGGCCAACAGATGGAAAAGAGGGCACATGTTGCAAACAGTCCTGCAGCCTATAAAGGCTGCAGGGCATCAGGCGGAGAAGCATGCCTGCCCAAAGTGGTATTAGGCAGGCACCGCGGGTATTGGCTCCTGACTGTTGGATGAAAAAACTGAAGGGGCCCAAAAAAAGGACAAATACCACTGTTGCCATACAAAGCCTATAAGGGTGCAAATTTTCACCCAATAAGGCATAGAAGCGGCCGCGCATATGGATGCGTTGAACCCCCCCCCCCCCTGGCAACGGATACAAAAGGGTACAAAGGAAAAAAATAAATTGTGGAGAAATAAGAAAAAATATTAAATAAATAAAAAATAAAAAATGAGAAAACCCCCAAAGAGAAAAAACTCTATCCATATAAACGGTCCGTCTGATGCTTTAGACTCTTTTTGGAGGGATATAGCTCAGGCAAAACAGATTAATGCTGGGGGCCTGTATTCTTTTAGGAAAAATGTTTTTTGATATAGGCAACTTAAGGTGTTGGGGTTCACTCCAAGATTTTTTCTGGATTAACAATCATGTTGTTTCAGCCACCATCTCCAGCCCTATCCCACCTTGCTCAGGTCCAGGTTCCTGGACAGAAGCATGATGGACCTTTTCCAACAGCTTTTTCTCCCCCAGGGCCCCTCTTTCGAACTCGGGCCCCCTGGAGTCCTTAGATAGACACATATATATGGGGTTTACTTTTACTTTTTATTTTATTTTCTCCTTTTTTTGTTTTCCTAAACACTGTAACCTATACAAACAATTCTATGGTTGAATTGATGTATGGGATTATTGAATGTTATTTGTATATATTTTTTGTACAGTATCTATACAATATTTGTCTGGTATTTTATGACTAGAACAAAACTGTTATGTTCGGCGCTTGGTGGTTCTGTATCTCCCATGGTTAGACACACGACATGATTGGGTACGCTCATTTATGGAAATCCTCCTGCTTGGATCTGTTTCTATTGAAATAAGTATCAGACGGACCGTTTATATGGATAGAGTTTTTTCTCTTTGGTGGTTTTAAATTTTTTGATTTATTTTTAATTTTTTCTTATTTTTCCACAAATTTTTTCCTTTGTACCCTTTCCTTATTGTTGCCAGTGGGGCAACGCATCCATATGCCTTATTAGGTGAAAATTTGCACCCTTATAGGCTTTGTATGGCAACGGTGGTATTTGTCCTTTTTTTTGGGGCCCCTTCTGTTTTTTCATTCAACAGTCAGGGGCCAATACCCCCGGTGCCTGCCTAATACTACTTTGGGCAGGCATGCTCCTCCACCCGATGCCCTGCAGCCTTTATAGGCTGCAGGACTGTTTGCAACATGTGCCCTCTTTTCCATTTGTTGGCCGCAATGACTGGTGCCCTTTACCATCATGGCCGCCGAGCCTCTTTTCATCTGATGGCCACAATGACTGGTGCCCTTTACCATCATGGCCGCCAAGCCATTTCCAGCAATCCGCGGACCGCCGGAAGTGATGTCACCGCGCACAGCGGCACACAAATGGCGCACCCTGATGACGCGGTGCCTCTGTTTATGCACCGTGGGATCTCCTCGTGGAGGAGGTGGCGTGGGATGGAGGATGCGGCGTCATCTTGTACAGGCGGAATGGGTGAGTATTTAAGGACGCCAAGATGGGTACATGGCACCATTTCCCCTCCTCAGCCTGAGAGCTGCTGGAGGTACTTTCTGTATTGCCAGAACACCCAGTGAGGAGTCTTTGAGACACCACCACATACAAGAAGCACCAGGATCTCCCTTTTTCTTCTTGGAAGACTGTAGGTCCTCTTTTGGACCTTTTTTTTCCTGTGTTGCTGTCCCTTTTGATACGTGGGTAAGTGGCTTCATGTATGTCCTCTTTCCAGGTACCCTTTGGGGATGTAACACTGGCAATCATTTCAATATCTTTTGTTTTTTGCTTCTTGTTTTTTCTGGTTTCAGCATTTTTGACCTCTGTTTAAATGCCATTTGTTGGATGGAAGTATCCCGCCCCCCTAGAGCACACAGGGTATGAGAATTTTTGTGGAAAAAGAGAAGTGAGCCTCCCCACCATGGTCACTATGGGAAATGCACCTACTTGCGTTGAAGTCATTGATATGTGAAAAGTGAGTCACCATTTGGATACACTTCAAGGAGTGTGGGAAAATGTGATTGCTTTTTGAATGTCTTCTTTAATATTTAATGGATATTTTTGTTTTGATTTATTGTAGAACTGTGATACTACGGTATTCCCTGAGGAAGAATGTTTTATTTAATTTAAAAAGGCGTTGGATTACCCGCCTCTACTGCCACCAGTTGATCTGGGGGTTTTGTATCTGATGACGGATAGTATCACCACACAATTTAGAGTCCAACTTTTTCCATGTTTTTAATGTTGGCAAATTATCATGTTATCAATTTCTCTTGACTATGTATTTATATATATATATTTTTGTATCAATAAATGAATGTTTTTTCAATATAATTTTTTGTTTGTTGCCTTAAAAAATCCCACTTTTAGAGGTTATTCCTATTTTTTCATAAAGTGGCAGCTGGTGGTTTCCTCTTTTGGGGGGGCAGCAATGAAAGAACCCCCCCCCCGGCGACGTGGCATGGCACTATAACACCCCCCCCCGGGCGGTCCGGCACTTGCCCACAGGGCTGTGGTGTCCTCTCCTCGAGTGCGGGCAGTGGCCACGACGGCTCTGGGGTCCGCGACTCCAGCGGCTTCCTCCGCCGCATGTCTCCTCTTCTGCCAAAGCGCTAGGCATCCAATAGGACCGCCTGATGCTTTGACCAATTGGGAAACAGGTCTCAAAGACCTGCCTCCTGATTGGCGGGGAGGAACTTTAGTGTGAAAATAGCGAAAATGTATTTGCTATGGTCACACAACTGGGTGGCCTCAGAGCGCAATGCTCTGCGCTCTAATGCCATCCTTTTTTTAAGTCTATTAGAGCCTCTGGCTCTAATCAGGTGCTTAAAAAACCCCAGCCCTGCCGCATTGAAATCCATGGTCTGGCGCCACTGATATGTAGATCAGGGGGCCGGACCATGAAGGCAGCGCCCGTCCACCCTCTATAGACGGGCCGCCACTACTTTTAACCACTTCCTTACTGTGCAAAAGACAGCTACAGTGCAGCTCTGTTTTTTCCCGGGAGGGTTTCCGTGGACATCCTCCCCTTAAGCGCTCTGTGATCACTGTGTCCTTTGGACACAGTTGGTCATAGATTGTAGTACATAGATCTGGCCTGATACTGCAACGTGCCATCATCCCCCAAATGTGGAAGAAAAACCCCTCTTAGGATTGAGACTATGTAGGCACAAACCAGAAAGCTAATATCAATAAAAGATTTTATATTTATTTTTACAAAATGTTTAAAAAAACATGCATATAATTCATGGCAATTTAGGTATACAGTGTCTTGCTAAAGTATTCACCCCCCTTGGCATTTTTCGTGTTTTGTTGCCTCACAACCTGGAATTAACATGGATTGTTTGAGAATTTGCATCATTTAATTTACAAAACATGCTTAAAACTTTGAAGATTTTTTTTTTATTATTGTGAAGCAAACAACAAATAGGACAAAATAACAGAAAAAGTCAATGTGCATAACTATTCACCCCCCTAAAGTCAACACTTTGTAGAGCCACCTTTTGCGGCGATCACAGCTCCAAGTCGCTTTGGATAAGTCTCTATGAGCTTGCCACATCTTACCACTGGGATTTTTGCCCATTCATCCTTGCAAAACTGCTCCAGCTCCTTCAAGTTGGATGGTTTGCGCTTGTGAACAGCAATCTTTAAGTTTGGCCACAGATTTTCTATTGGATTGAGGTCTGGGCTTTGACTAGGCCATTCCAATACATTTACATGTTTCACCTTAAACCACTCAAGTGTTGCTTTAGCAGTGTGTTTGGGGCCATTGTCCTACTGGAAGGTGAACCTCTGTCCTAGCCTCAAATCACACACAGAGTGGTACAGGTTTCGCTAAAGAATATCTCTGTATTTAACATCATCCATCTTTCCCTCAACTCTGACCAGTTTGCCAGTCCCGACTGCTGAAAAACATCCCCACATGATGCTGCCACCACCATGTTTCACTGTGGGGATGGTGTTCTTTGGGTGATGTGATGTGTTGGGTTTGCGCCAGGCATATCGTTTTCTTTGATGGCCAAAAAGTTAAATTTTAGTCTCATCAGACCAGAGCACCTTCCTCCATACATTTTGGGAGTCTCCCATGTGCCATTTTGTTATTTGCTGAAAGTAATGGCTTTCTTCTGGCCACTCTGCCATAAAGCCCAACTCTGTGGAGCATACGGCTTATTGTTGTCCTATGTACAGATACTCCAGTCTCTGCTGTGGAACTCTGTAGCTCCTCCATGGTTACCTTAGGTCTCTGTGCTGCCTCTCTGATTAATGCCCTCTTTGCCCGGTCCGTGAAGTTTGGTGTGCGGCTGTCTCTTGGCAGGTTTGCTGTTGTGTCATGTTCTTTCCATTTGGTTATGATAGATTTGATAATGCTCCTAGGGATCATCAAAAATTTGGATATTTTTTTTATAACCTAACCCTGACTTGTACTTCTCAACAACATTGTTCCTTACTTGTTTGGAGAGTTCCTTGGTCTTCATGGCAGTGTTTGGTTAGTGGTACCTCTCGCTTAGGTGTTGCAGCCTCTGGGGCCTTTCAAAAAGGTGTGTATATGTAATGACAGATCATGTGACACCTAGATTGCACACAGGTGGACATTATTATGTAACTTCTGAAGGTAATTGGTTGCACCAGAGTTTTTTTTGGGCTTCATAACAAAGGGGGTGAATACATACGCATTACGCACATGCCAATTATCTTTTTTTTTATTTCTGAAAAATAGTTTTATGTATATAATTTTTCTAATTTTACTTCACCAACTTAGACTATTGTGTTCTGATCCATCACATATAATTCAGATTAAAAAAAACATTGAACTAAAGGCTGTAAGGTAACAAAATAGGTAAAAAGGCAAGGGGAGTGAATACTTTTGCAAGGCACTGTATATACACAGCAAATAAAAAATATAAGCAACGACTATATGAGAATTCTCTAAATGTTATGTATGATTGAGATTTTTGTAGAAAAATGCTGTTAAGGTAAATTTGCAATACATTACTTGGCTATCTTATAACAAAAAAAGCACCATTTCTTAATAGCGTTATACTATATTCAGCCAAATCGGAAGGTAGAAAAACGTTGAAAATCTTAAATTTTTGGATGCTAGTGAGAAGTTTGGAGATACACAAATAGCCAGCTGATCAGATTAGCCAATATGGATCAGGCTCTGCTGGGATCAAAGGCCTCCAAAAAGCCAGTACCTTCAAGGCTATAAAGTAAAAAACAGAATGAAAGGAACATCTCAGAGTGTTACTGATTGCAAAAGTAAAAAAATGAAAAGACCTAACCTGAGATCCTAGCTGAGAATCAAAAATATAAATATTCACCTTATGGAGAATTGATTACACAAGCATGCTACAAAAATCTCAAGATTGGGCTCTCTAAACCAGATGGAAGATTTCAGCAGCTAGGCCTCTGGCATTTACTTCCCTCTGACAACCAGGGATTTCATGGTGGTGCCATCAGTAGTGATTCCTGGTCTTAAATGCAGTGGCATATGTTCTTTCCTTATATCTCTGTTGATGGGTTAGTGTTTCATTATTACTTACTTTGATCACTCTTCGGGGTGTTTAATGCTGTAATGCTATGACGTACAATGCTTGACATTATATTCATGTTTATGGTTATATTTTAGACAGTGTTTTCTGCTACATTTAGACACCTCTGAAGAAGAGTCTTTGAAACACGTTAGATATCTTCCCTTATATTACATCGGAATAATTCCTGTATAGTCATTGCTTTTATTTCTTATTTGCTATGTGTATATACATTAATTGGCATCAATTATATGCATGTCTTTTTAAACATTTTGTAGAAATAAATATAAAATCTTTTAATAATATTATCTGTCTTGTTTGTGCATACATAGTCCCAAGAGTTTTTTTTTCCATATTTGCATTCAAGGGATGATGGCACGTTGTAGCATCAGGCCAGATCTATCTACTATATTGTTTTTGGTAGAAAATACCTGCTCCAAAAACTGCAGGAATCTGTCACCCATTCCACTTAGTTAAATCTCAAACCCACACAGAGAGAAAACCTATTACTCTCTGACCTAACCGGATCATACACACCCACTAGGAAGTATAGCAGGTCTACTTCTTCCACCGGTAAATTAGTCCCCCACTCCACCCCCCCCTTTCCCCTTTTGCTTCCTCAGCAGATTTCTTCTACACCTTTATACATAATATCTCTCCTAACCCCCTTTTTCCACCCCCTTTCCAACCTCCCCCCCATTCGAATTCCCTCTCTCTCTGCAAAACATAACCTGCACAATAAATCCTATCACAAACCAGAATACGAAATACATTTGTAATTGAACTACAGATCTTTCTCATAATTGATCCAACTGCCCACTGTACACCATGGCTCCACAAAATCTTCGTTCCACTCCTCTCTTATTAAAAATGGTCTCCATCAATGTCAAAGTCCTAAATATACCCTAAAAACTCTCACAATTGCTCAGAGAATGCCAAAGGCTCAGAGCAAACATAGTATGTATCCAGGAAACTCATTTTATGACAGAAAAAACCCTAAACTCTGGGATAAAGAATTCCCTTTATCATATCATTCAACAAATAAAGATTCCAAGACGAAGGGTGTATCCATCCGGATATCCAAAAACACCCCTTTCAAAGTAATGGACTCAATATATGACCAGGCAGGCAGATATATTTTCCATAAAGGGAAAATAGGCTCCCGTTCTATCACAATCGCCAATATCTACGCTCCCAACACCAAGCAAGTTGCATTCTTCAGAGAAATATGTGACCTTCTATCCTCTTTTTCAGCAGGTATTCTAATTCTCGGAGGAGATTTTAACGTCCCCCTTAACCCACTTCTGGACACATCCTCAGGTACCTCTGCTATGCCCTATAGGGCATTAAAACAGATCAAACTGAAACTTCAAAACCTCATGCTGCATGATACCTGGAGAACGCTAAGTCCACAAGGTAAAGACTACACTTCTTTCTCGCCACTACACCAAAAGTACTCACATATTGACTTTTTCTTCATTTCTCAGTCTGACATCCCTCTTCTGCAAAAAGCCACAATAGAACCCATGACACTCTCAGATCATCATCCGATAACTATCCTTTTTGTTTTCCCAGAAACAATCTCCAGGACAAAAACCTGGAGACTTAACTCCTCTTTACTTAAAGATCCCAAGGACGTAGAAAGATTTACCACCTGCTTACTTGATTACTTCTCCCTCAGGCTGGGTTCACACTGGTCCGACAAACGCTCCGACATTGGGAGCTCATGTCACATGACGTGTGAAAATCAATGTTTCCCTATGGGAGCCGTCTTAACTGGTCCGACACATGTCGGTCCGACTTTGAAAATGCTCCCTGTACTACTTCGGTCCGACTTTGATCCGACTTTGATCCGACTTCAGCCCATTGACTATCATTGAAGTCGGATCAAAGTCGGACCACAGTCTTGCATGATCCGACTTTGGAATGCGACTTGTGCTGTGCTGCTCTTGAGGGGGAACTCCAGGCCAAATTTTAAATAAAAAACCGGCATGGGTTCCCCCTCCAGGAGCATACCAGGCCCTTGGGTCTGGTCTGGATTTGAAGGGGAACCCCTACACCGAAAAAATGGCGTGGGGGTCCCCCCAAAATCCAAACCAGACCCTTATCCGAGCATGCAACCTGGCAGGCCGCAGGGGAAGAGGGGGGACAAGAGAGCGGCCCCCCCTCCCTCCTGAACCGTACCAGGCCACATGCCCTCAACATGCGGGGTTTGGTGCTCTGGGGCAGGGGGTGACCTGCGGCCCCCCCACCCCAAAGCACCCTGCCCCCATGTTGATGAGGACAGGGCCTCTTCCCGACAACCCTGGCCGTTGGTTGTCTGGGTCTGCGGGCGGGGGGCTTATCGGAATCCGGGAGCCCCCTTTAATAAGGGGGCCCCCAGATCCCGGCCCCCACCCTATGTGAATGAGTATGGGGTACATCGTACCCCTACCCATTCACCTGGTGGAAAAAAATGTCAATAAAAAAACACACACAGCTTTTTTAATTAATTTATTGCACAGCTCCGGGGTCTCCGCGCTCTCCAGTTCTTTCTTCCGCCGGGACTCCGCTATCTTCTTCCAGCTCTTTTACTAGCGGGGCCCAGTCTTCTCCGTCGCCTTCTTCTTCTTTTCCCGCTATCCGGTTCTTCTCTTGCTCTCCGGTTCTTTCTTCCGCCGGGCCTCCGCTAACTTCTTTTAGCTCTTTTGCTAGCGGAGGCCCGGTCTTCCCCGTCGTCTCGTCCGGCTCTCCGTTGTCCTTCTGCCGGCCCCTCCACTACCTTCTTGTAGCTCTTTTGCTAGTGGAGGGGCCGGTCTTCCCGTCGTCGTTGCCGTCGCCGTCTTCTTCTCTCTTCTCCTCCTCGATGTTGACGCATCGCTTCCTCCCGCTGTAATACTGGCTGTTCGCTCCGCTCCGCATTAATATAGGCTTCTCATGACGTCACAGTCACAGTCACATGCTCTGGGTGGCCCCGGAGCATGTGACTGTGACGTCATGGGAGCATGTGACTGTGACGTCATGAGAAGCCTATATTAATGCGGAGCGGAGCGAACAGCCAGTATTACAGCGGGAGGAATCGACGCGTCAACATCGAGGAGGAGAAGAGAGAAGAAGACGGTGACGGCGACGACGGGAAGACCCGCCCCATCACTAGCAAAAGAGCTACAAGAAGCTAAAATATCAATGCTCATCAAGCCCGGACTGGCCATAGGGCATACCGGGCAAAAGCCGGACGTTATGTCACGTCTTCCCATCATCTCCAATGTCTCTGGAGGCAGCCGGAGTTGGTGGGCGGAGCTGGGAATGTGGCTGCCCCCTACACTCCTCCCACAGACTCCCCTTATGCCACCGCACCCTGCCTAATGCCACCGCACCCTACCTAATGCCACTGCAACCTGCCCTATGCCATGCAACCTGCCCTATGCCACCGCACCCTGCCCTATGCCACCGCAACCTGCCTTATGCCACCGCAACCTGCCCTATGCCACCCCAGCCTGCCCTATACCACCCCAGCCTGCCCTATGCCACTGCAACCTGCCCTATGCCACCACAACCTGCCCTATGCCACCGCACACTGCTCTATACCACCCCAACCTGCCCTATGCCACCGCAAACTGCTCTATACCACCCCAACCTACCCTATGCCATCGCAACCTGCCCTATACCACCGCAAACTGCCCTATACCACCCCAGCCTGCCCTATGCCAACGCAAACTGCTCTATACCACCCCAACCTGCCCTATGCCACCGCAACCTGCTCTATGCCACCACACCCTGCCCTATATCACCCCAACCTGCCCTATGCCACCCAGCCTGCAATATACCACCGCAAACTGCCCTATACCACCCAAACCATCTCTATAGCACCCCAGCCTGCCCTATACAACCCCAACCTGCCCTATGCCACCCCAGCCTGCCCTTTATCACCCCAACCTGCACTATATCGCCCCAGCTGGCCCAATACCACCCTACACTTTATTTACAGGGGTCATTTGGGGGTGCGCCTCGTGACCGTGTGCTGCCTGCAGGGCGCTGGGCAGGATAGACAGAAGGGGGGTGACACCATGTTTTGCAGCACCAGGTGACACCAACTCTAGTGACGCCACTGCCCCAGTGCACTCTCAGCTGCAAGTCGGAGCCACATTTGTGTGACAGTGACTCCCGTCGGCACATCAGGGGGCCGGGACCCGCAACGATCCCCTTCTCTCTGGCAAGGTGGCCACGGCACTGATGATCTGATCAGTCTCGGGTCAGCTGTCTCACACAGCCGAGCAGAGTGAAGCCGCCTCCCCCTCCTCCTTTATGTCCAAACAGGGGGAGGGGACCCAACATGCAGTCCCACGCTGATCTGAGGTACAATATGGGTCTGAAGGGGGGGTCTGTATTATAGGGGGGTTCTGTATTGTAGGGGTGGTCTGAAATGTAGGGGGGGTTCTGTATTGTAGGGGGGTCTGTAATGTAGGGGGGTTCTGTATTGTAGAGGGGGGTCTGTATTGTAGAGGGGGGTCTGTAATTTAGGGGGGTCTGTAATTTAGGGGGGTCTGTACTGTAGGGAGGGGGTCTGTAATGTAGGGGGGTCTGTAATGTAGAGGGGGGCTGTAATGTAGGAGGGTCTGTACTGTAGGGAGGGGGTCTGTACTGTAGGGAGGGGGTCTGCACTGTAGGGAGGGAGTCTGCACTGTAGGGAGGGGGCCTGCACTGTAGGGAGGGGGCCTGCACTGTAGGGAGGTCTGTGTAACATGCAGGGGGTCCAGAACTGTTAGGGGGTGTCTGTGTAACAAACTGTGTGGGGCTGTGTAATGTAAAGGGGTCCAGAGGTACGGTGCTATGTAATGTAAAGGGGTGCAGGGTGCTGTGTAATGTAAAAGGGTCCAGAGGTGCAGCGTGCTGTGTAATGTAAAGGGGTCCAGAGGTGCAAGGTGCTGTGTAATGTAAAGGGGTCCAGAGGTACAGGGTGCTGTGTAATGTTAAGGGGTCCAGAGGTACAAGGTGCTGGAACCCCACATCCCATTATTAACCGCTGCTGCGCCCCCCCTCCCCCCCGGGGCTGCTCAGTCTAAAATGCCCGGGCCTATATTTTGTCCCAGTCCGGGCCTGATGCTCATGACTCGCATACGCTCACTAGAAGCTACTCACAAACAAAATATAGCATCTACAACCTTTCATGAGCTGACCCAAACAAGGCTTCTCCTTCTTGAAGAGCTAAATTTAAAAACCAAAAGACAGTACATTCTAAGACACAAAATATACTACTAACAAGGAAATAAAAAGCAGCAGACTTCTCGCCAGAGCAGTTCAAAACAAATAAAAGCAATACCACAGTTCACCACATAAGAGACAAACAAGGTAACGCACACTCAACCCACGATGCTATAGCACACCAGGTTGAAAAATACTATCAAACTCTCTATAACATACCATCCAACCCCGATTGTCTCCTTAATTCTGATACTAGAAAACACGGTATCCAAGACTTCCTTTATATTAAGATCCTCCTCCCATGCTGAGCATGCATTGCTGGAGAACGCGGTTTGATCCTAAAATAGGGAGGAGTAAGACTGAAATGAGATGTCTTTGGGGATTTTTTTTAGAACAGAGTTCTTCCAAAGTGGACAGATTTTTTGTTCAGTGTTTAGCGGTTTCTTTCCTAGATAGAAAATGTCTTATTTGTATGTATGTCCAATGTGTTATGTGCTTCGGGGACAATTTATTATTAAGGTCCTCTATTGAGAGGAGTACACCTTTATTAAACAGGTGTGTAGCTAGCACATCTCTATGGGGCCAAGTTCGTACAAGGAAATTGTTGTTGGTACCCGGGGGGAAATCTGGGTTTGCTCGTAGTGGGGTGAGCGGACTTAGCCGAGGGGTGGAAGTAGCTTTGGTCGATTTCTGAAATACTTCTAATGTAGGGTCTATTAAGGGGTGATGCTTTGTTTGAGGGAGTATGTGTCGTGGGTGTAACCATGGAAGTGTTCTCAAGTTTTGGGGAGTGATTAAGTGTTCAACAAATAAAGATTCCAAGACAAAGGGTGTATCCATCCGGATATCCAAAAACACCCCTTTCAAAGTAATGGACTCAATATATGACCAGGCAGGCAGATATATTTTCCATAAAGGGAAAATAGGCTCCCGTTCTATCACAATCGCCAATATCTACGCTCCCAACACCAAGCAAGTTGCATTCTTCAGAGAAATATGTGACCTTCTATCCTCTTTTTTAGCAGGTATTCTAATTCTCGGAGGAGATTTTAACGTCTACCTTAACCCACTTCTGGACACATCCTCAGGTACCTCTGCTATGCCCTATAGGGCATTAAAACAGATCAAACTGCATGATACCTGGAGAACGCTAAGTCCACAAGGTAAAGACTACACTTCTTTCTTGCCACTACAGCAAAAGTACTCACATATTGACTTTTTCTTCATTTCTCAATCTGACATCCCTCTTCTGCAAAAAGCCACAATAGAACCCATGACACTCTCAGATCATCATCCGATAACTATCCTTTTTGTTTTCCCAGAAACAATCTCCAAGAACAATCATCTCAGGTAACGGATCACTAACTGAAAATGTAAGTCGTTATGTGAATGAACATCTACGCCCACATGTGATAAGTTTTCCTTCGTACACACAAGACACTTCATTTATTACAAATTTTGGAGGGAATACATGTACCCTCATCTGCCATTTTAGTAGTTTTAGATGTTGAGGAGTTCTGTCTCAACGTACCTGTCATATTAAGTAGCAGGAAATACCTGCTACTACATATAAGGTTTGGCTCCTGCCGAATGCCTGAAACAAGCTAAATTATTTTCAAAACTTGTGTTTGGATCAAATCAGAAGCTCACCCCTACCTTTAACCAGCTTGTTGATGATGAAAGCAGCGGACCATGTCTAAACAATTTGTGTTGGCACGCCTGTAGGTTTATGGTACATCAACAGTGAGTAAGTGCACATGGAAACTGCTGAGAATGCAGCACAATGTATTAACACAAAGGTCCAACAAGTTGGCCAGCAGGCTTAAGGGATACAGCAGAACCCTTTACAGTGGAGCCTTACAGCAGAGCGCATAACAAATCTCTCTACTGTAGAAGACACACTAGGCATCCTATTATACCCGGCAGCATCTGATGAAGGAGGAGACTGTATAGAGGTGTGGAAGTGATAGCAACTGAAGCAGCAGAAGTTCCCACAGACAGCCCAGACTTGATCCCCATACGCTGTCCCTCCTCAACTGGAACCACTCCATATGCTAGGCACACTGTCCTTTACCAGCAGGGTCCTGTTTCTAATCACTCACAAAATGACCAGCAATGCAGTGAGACAGTGCTTTTTATAAGCATTGCTCTTATTAAAGATGGCCGCAGAGCTCATCCAGAGCTACAGAGTACAATTAGACAGCTTCTTCCCTGATGACATGTATGGAGGCTTCAGAGGAAAAAAGTTCCACTCATCCTCCATTCACTTCTGTATCGTCACTATAATATAGCGCCACCTAAAGATGGGAGGAAAAACTGCCCCTGCCTACACACCAATTGTAGTTTCCATTGGGGGAACACATACAAGGGTGGCAACGCAATAGAAAACTGGACAGAAACATAACATTGTCACCCTGTAACAGGGAACACCTGAACAAGGACATTCATGCCAGAATTCCCGGTATTACTTTAATGAAAGCTGCAGTTAGAGCCCTTTTACATTGCCGCTAGTTTTAGCTGCGCTTTACCGTGTTTTAGAGGCGCCTTTCGGCCGCTGGCGAGGCGCTTTTAACCCCCGCCAGTGGCCGAATAAAGGGTTAAAATCGCTTTGCAGGTGCTTCGGCGGCGCTGCCCATTGATTTCAATGGGCTGGGGCACTTTAGGAGCGCCTCAAAGAAGCTGCTTGCAGGACTTTTTTTGACGTCCTACCAGCGCAGCGCCCCAGTGTGAAAGCACTCAGGCTTTCACACTGGGATTGCAGGGAAGGCATTTTTCAGGCGCTTTACAGGTGCAATTTTGTAGCGCTAAAGCGCCTGAACAATGCCTCCAGTGTGAAAAGGGTCTTTAAAAAAAAAGATTAGAAACAACTTTTGCATAACATTGATATGTTAGGGCCTATACAGTATAAGGTTTTAGTGACTGTATAAAGAGAGGAACAACATATTGTTTAATATCTAAGATGTATTTATAAATCTTCATTAAAAGTATAGAGTGGATTTGTCTGTGTGAGTGGGTTGTGATGAGGAATGAGGTTCTTGGAATACAGATATGACGCAGTATATAACTTCTGTTCAACCAAATTGGTAATGGAAATAGAGGTAACAAATGAAATGATGATACAACATTTGAATAGCTCTTATGCCAAAGATAGATTCCTTTCCATCACGTACAACACCTAGAAACATATGTCAAACTGCTCACTCTTTCCAGTGACGCAGTAAACTTTTTATACTACAGTATTTATAATTATCAAGAACATAATCTCCATGTTCATTACAAAATATATTGCTTACCTGCCTTTATTTGTTTATTAGATTCTTCATGCTGACTTGAAAGAAAGCCTGGTATTGGAAAATGGTATTGCACAGAGCAGCCAGGATCCTCTTGGCTCCTCCTCTTCTCTGTGTGCCACAGTTGGAAGCCACTCCCTATAGTGGCACACCTGCAGGCTTGCTCCTGAGCCAGGCTGTGTGTGTCCATTGACACACACAGCCCATCTCGGCCACACCCCCTGCTTTTTACTCACAGGATTTGACTGACAGCTGCAGGAGCCAATGACTTTCGCTGCTGTCTCTGAGCCTGTGAGGAGAGAGAAAGAGACCACCAGTGCTGCTGCAGACAGGCACATCGCTGGATCAAGATAGGACTCAGGTAAGTATAAGGAAGGTTAGAGGGCGATATGATCAAATTTTTTACCTTAATGCAGGGAAGGGCCTTTTTCACATGGCCGATTACTTCCCGTTTCCCATTCATTGCTGTGATTTGCCGACATGGGGATGCACAGACGTTGCATGCATCCCTGTACTGGCAGTCTTATAGATGTCTACTGAGACACGCAGCTGCATAAACACATCCGTTGTGTCCCAATCTGACATCCATGAGGCCCTGAATGCACCCAGGCATCCACACAGATGTAACATTAGGATGCAGTGGCTGTGTCCCAATAGACATCTGTGGAACTGCCGGCAAGGGTGATGCATGCAACACCTTTGCATTCCTGAGCTAGCAAAACACAGCTCTGCATTAGACATGGATGTAAATGGCCATGTAAACAAGGCCTTAAACAATGCTTTTAAAATTGCATTAAAATGTTAAAAATTTCATGATGCTTTATTGGGTTTGCATATACAGAGACATAAAAATATAGTGCACAGCACCTACCTTTCAGAATCTTCAACATTCAAAATAATTAAATATTAAACGAAAGTAAAGTCTCTTGTCTTTCTTTTTGCCTTGCTTGTCAGTTTTTTGTATGTGTACTTACTGTACGGGTGACCTAGATAAATGGGCCCGAAAGTGCCAGTGACACATCTGAAGATAGGCTGTGCTCACCCGTTCACTCATTTCATACCCCCACCAAGAAACCGTGTTCAACACGGATTCATCATCTACTAAACAAATTGAAATTTAAGGGCTCCTGTCTCTGAAACATGAAAAACAATTACCATTGAATTTTAATAGCACTTTAATTTATTGGATGTGAAGTGATGGATGGCACAAAGGCTCCTGGCAGAGAGCAGGCAGAGCTGCTGTTACTCTGCTGATCTGGGGAAATGAACACCCAGCAATCTCATTTCCTAAACTATTTGCATCTGCCACCTAGATAGATAAGTGAAGTGGGTGAAGCACGGTATAATCCATCCAGCGGCAATGTAACTTGTGTCACCCATTCACATTATCACTGTCACATCCTTCAGCTGAACACTGCCTTCTCTATCATCCTGTGTATGTACCCAAACACGCACGCAAACACACACAAACCCTTTGCCCCTGCTGGAAATGTAATATTGAGCTTATAATGATGCTGTCCCCGTGCTGGCGTCTTGCAAATGTCTGATTCTTCATATACTCCCTGCACACAGCGCACATCCTTTTTCATCATCCCTACCCAATACACAGCTAACCGCGTAAATATGTTCAATAAAAAACATTCTTATCCCTGATCCTATGTCTGCCAAAACTGCACATTATTTTCCACTAATTTAATTTTCTAGTAGTAAAGAGACTGACTTCACTTCACCCAGTGGACGAGTATCTCAATAAAACAGATGGAAAGCAGCAACTTGTAGCTTGACTGGTGAAAATTTTCTCAGGAAGAGAGTTGTAAAATATCCCAAACACAAATCAGTGAAATGAGAGATAGTGGAAGATAAAGAGGCAGAAATGAAAAGGAGAAAATATGGTAAAACAATAGACAATAGAGCAAAAATAAAAATAAAAGACAGCCAAACAGCTTACCAGAGTCTCCCGGCTATTGATAGCCAACATTTTTTATTAAAAGGGGATGTAACCGGCTGAAAGATATTATTCTTTCAAAACTGGTGGACTCTGAGACAGTCTAGACAAAATGATTGATTAGAGCGAAGGTTAGGCAATCAATTGCCCTGATGTATGATCAGCCATGGAGAATAATTGGAATGGGATGCTATACAGAATCCTGCTAATTAATGAATATGTTAGGCTGGAGACATATGCTTTGGTTCTGCCTGGTGTCATGCTTAATGTCCATACAACGATACCCTCCTAGGGGGAGTCCTGGGGGGAGGTTTGGATTTTTTTTTCTTCGTATAAATTAATACAGAGTAATCATTTTTCAATATGCATTATGTTTTTTAATGAGACCGTTTTGAACTATGTTTCACTGAAATTGTCTCAGCAAGCAGCATCAGGTCCAAAGAGGATTATCCAGAGCTTGGAAGGACTTCAAAACAAGATAAAATATGGTGGAAATGATCACAGCATCAAATATGATTTGCACTTTGTGAGATATCACATAGTTTACAGAAAAGTACTCAGGTTTAATTTTGGTTTGAAAACAAACACTGAAAATTCAGTTGAAACTTGTACAGATCCAAGAATGTGGAGCTCGACCCAAAAGGGGAAACTTCACTTGTTTGCACCCTCCCCCCCTCTACTGTCACATTTGGCACTTTTTGGGGGGGAGCAGGTACCTGGTTTTGACAGGTACCCGCTCCCACTTCCTGGTAAGATCTTCACACAGCGATCTATGTCAATATTAGGCCCCTCCTCCTCCCCCCGCTGCATTCTGGGACCTGTGTGTGATGACGGGACCATTCAGAAAGAGCTAATGGCTTCACTGCTGATTTTCCTTCCTGGGTTTTGAAGAAGCACAATGTATGTGTGAAACGCGTCACACCCATGGTCTGTTGTCATAGTCCTGGTGGCAGTCTTTAAATAAACCTGTTGGACAGACAGACAATCGTGTGCAGCCATTCTTTCCTTTTTGGTCCATATGCTCACGGTTGCGAGCCAGGGCTAGCACCCAGCCCCTCTTTTTTGATCATTATACTCACCTGGAGCAGCGATACGTCTCATTGTTCCTGCCAATTTTCCTTACTTGCAATGCTGGTACCTGCACCCCAAGCCACCGTTGCGGGGTCCCTGGACAGGTAAGTGTCCTTATAATAAAACTTACAAATACTGTAGAAAGAAATTGCTTAAATGTGCATCCCCACAGGGTGACACTGTGGATGCACTAGTATAAATGCGCCAACGTCCCGATAATCATGGAGAAACATTAATTGAACTAAGAATGGACTTTAGACGGCAGGTAAGTATTGTAAAAAATCTAGAGGTTTTTTTATTGTTTGTAGAAAAAATAATTATTAAGTCTTAATAAAAATACATTAATACATTTTAGAAAAATTACATTTATGATAATCATTAATAATCAGTATAGGATCCCGAATACAGTACTAAACACACTTCCCAGAGATTACAGTAACATGTAAAATTCAAAATAAAGCAATGTATATCCAACAAACACAAAACCGAGTTGAACGATGTACACAGGGAGTGGCTAGCCTTATTCATAGATCCGGTAAGTTCAAAGATATGAATCTTGCTTTGCTCAACTAGTTTCGCATTCCTAGACGCTTCGTCAGAAGCATAATATTAACAAGGGGGCCGTGTTGAATAATAGCACAAGCCTGGGTATTTTTGAACTGGCAGTCCGTGTGTAACAGAAGGCCAGTGATGTGTAAACACGGTCGTAATGAACCGTGGTCAAGTAGTTAAATGAGTAGGTAGCATGCACAAGCTACTGGTAAGTAGAGCGAGAGCGTTCCTCCAGGTATAGTTAGCCAGAAAGCATGAGGTATTTTATGTCAGTCAGGGCCTGTTGCTGGGGCCAGACAGTGATAATCTGTCATAAAAAGCCCCAAGCGGTGGGATAACCCAGCTTAAAGCTTCAAGTGGATCGTGTAATGGTGGACCTGGAAAGAACCTCTCCTGTGGACTGTAGCTGCTGAAATATATTTTTTTTTTTACAGGCTGGAACTCCGCTTTAACCACTTGCCGACCGCCGCATGAACATTTATGTCGACAGAATGGCACGGACAGGCAAATGAGCATATATATATACATCCCCTTTAATTTGCTGCCTTGTGGTCGCGCGTGCGCCGTGGGCGGCGCGCTCGAGACCCTGCCGCGAACTCCGTGACCGTGCCCGCGGACTCGATGTCCGCCGGTGTCCTGCGATCGTGTCACGGAGCTGAAGAACAGGGAGATGTTAGTGTAAACACAACATCTCCCCATTCTGCCTAGTGACATGTCACTGATCGGCAGCGATCAGTGATGTGTCACGGCAAGCCACGCCCCCTAACAGTTAGAAGCACTCCCTAGGTCACACTTAACCCCTTCAGCGCCCCCTACAGGTTAACCCCTTCACTGCCAGTGTAATTTTTACAGTAATCAGTGAATTTTTATAGCACTGATCGCTGTAAAAATGACAATGGTCCCAAAATGGTGTCAAAAGTGTCCGATGTGTCCGCCATAATGTCGCAGTCACGATAAAAATCGCTGATTGCCACCATTACTAGTAAAAAAAAAAAATATTAAGAAAAATGCCATAAAATTGCCCCCTATTTTCGCAATAAATACATTTTGCGCAAAGCAATCAATAAACGCTTATTGCAATTTTTTTTTACAAAAAGTATATAGAAGAATACGTATCAGCCTAAACTGAGGAAAAGAAAAATTTTTATATATTTTTTGGGGATATTTATTATAGCAAAAAGTTAAAAATATTGCATTTTTTTCAAAATTGTCACTCTATTTTTGTTTATAGCGCAAAAAAGAAAAACCGCAGAGGTGATCAAATGCCACCAAAAGAAAGCTCTCTTTGTGACGAAAAAAGGACGTCAATTTTGTTTGGGAGGCACGTTGCACGACCGCGCAATTGTCAGTCAAAGCGACGCAGTGCCGAATCGCAAAAAGTGGCCTGGTCTTTGGCCAGCCAAATGGTCTGGGGCTGAAGTGGTTAAGAACACACTGGTTCTGACGTTAAAACTTTTTTTTTACCTTCAGGCCCCTTTAACTCAAAGGGTCCGATCAGGTCCGCCTGTCAGTTTTTCAGCGGGCCTGATCGGACGATCCATTCACCCCTATGGACTGATGGGTGTAAACTGACTTGTGTCAGTTTACACTGGCCTACCCCCGATCCAGTCCGCTAAAATAAAACCAAAGGGGATTCATCCTCCTCCATCTAGGCAGATCAGATCAGAGGGCAGTTGGTTTTAAATGGAGAGTGGAGTCCATTTACACCTGGCCGCTCATAGAGCAGATCAAACCCTGTCCTTGCCCGCTCTGCAATAACTGGGATAACGCTGACCTCTCATCCACCCCCTTTGCTCTGATCAGCAGACAGATCCCCTACTGATCAACACCGCGTCCATCCCGTGTGACAGGGGCCTAATGCATTCCCTGCATTCAGGTAAAAAATGTTTTTCCACTTGTTTTGTCTCACTCTCTAGTAAACCTGTAGGATTGGAGAAGAGAGTGAGAGGAAGAGGAAGGAGCAGGGAACTCATCTCTGTTTTTTACTTTGTGTCAGAAGAAGTTTTGAAAAGCATTCTAGAGCAAGTGTAGTATTTGTTACCCTAAAACAATGCAAATCATAATTGAAAAAAAAGATAAGAATTACCAGCAAAAGTGTGCATGGGAGAGCATGTGTCTGATTCACCGAGACACTATTTGGATAAAATAACATACTGTAGAATACAGGCCAGTGGCAGAACTAAAAGAGACCCAGCAGTCGACTGGGCCCTGGAGTTCCAGCACCGTGGGGGGGGGGGGGCGAGCAGTGTTGCCAGTCTCACATTATCTCACTGACAGTTCAAGAGAACAGACTGATTTCTCCCATCCATAGGAATGGAGGATCAGTCTGTAAATTTAGGGGCCGGTGGTTGCAGCTGAGCGGAGTCTCTGACACTTGTCTCACACAGCCGAGCGAGTTCACTCCCCCCCAGCAAGGAATAGGAAAAGAGAGAGGCATACAGCTCCTCCTCCTCCTTTCACCCCTGTTCCCCCATCTGGCCGGCCCGCCCACTCTCCTATCCCCTGCGTGTAGCTGTGCCTGAGAGATCTGAAATGTGCACGGGAAATATGAAGAACAGCAGGCACAGCTACACATTCATAGTTGCCAACAGTCACGGATTGGCCGGGACATTCCCGGGATTCAAACCCTTTTCCCGGATTTATTTTGTCCCGGCCAATGTCCCGGCCAATCCGTTTTTTCCCGGTTTCCACGACTTTGGCCGCCGCTAGAGGTCCACGGCCGGCGGAGACAATGTCTCCGCCGGCCGCCATTTTAAAGAAGACCAAAACCAGGATGTAGTACAATAGAAAATAAAGCTGCTGCGGCGCCGCCCATACCCCGCGCCGCAGCAGCTTTATCTTCTATTGTACTACATCCGTGTTTTGGCTGGCCGGCCGGCCACCCCCCCGCCCCGCCCCGCCCCGCCCCAGGTCTGTCTGTAATGGAAAGGGGCGGGGGTGGGCGGCGCCACAGCTTAATTTTTTGTGCAGCCACGCGGTCGGCTCCGCCTCTATTTTGTTCCCCCTCGGGGAAGGGGAAACAGTAATGGCGGTCGAGACAGGAGACACCTGGTTAAGGGGGGACTCCGCTGGGGACGCCTGATGTAAGGGGGGACTCCGCTGGGGACGCCTGTTGTAAGGGGGGACTCCGCTGAGGACACCTGATGTAAGGAAGGACTCCGCTGGGGACGCCTGACGTAAGGGGGGACTCCACTGGGGACGCCTGATGTAAGGGGGGACTCCGCTGGGGACGCCTGTTGTAAGGGGGGACTCCGCTGGGGACGCCTGATGTAAGGGGGGACTCCGCTGGGGACGCCTGATGTAAGGGGGGACTCCACTGGGGACGCCTGATGTAAGGGGGGACTCCACTGGGGACGCCTGATGTAAGGGGGGACTACACTGGGGACGCCTGATGTAAGGGGGGACTCCGCTGGACGCCTGATGTAAGGGGGGACTCCGCTGGGGACGCCTGATGTAAGGGGGGACTCCACTGGGGATGCCTGATGTAAGGGGGGACTCCGCTGGGGACGCCTGATGTAAGGAGGGACTCCGCTGGGGACACCTGATGTAAGGGGGGACTCCACTGGGGACGCCTGATGTAAGGGGGGACTCCACTGGGGATGCCTGATGTAAGGGGGACTCCACTGGGGATGCCTGATGTAAGGGGGGACTCCGCTGGGGACACCTGATGTAAGGGGGGACTCCGCTGGGGACACCTGATGTAAGGGGGGACTCCGCTGGGGACACCTGATGTAAGGGGGGACTCCGCTGGGTACGCCTGATGTAAGGAAGGACTCCGCTGGGTAAAGCTGATGTAAGGACGGACTCCATTGGGGGCACCTGATGGCATCTGGTGGCAGGCGACGTGGCAGGTGACACACTTGGGGCTTACAGTGATTCGGCATTATGGTGAGTTGAATGATTTAATTTTATATTACAATGTAATAATAGAAATAATGCGCTTCAATCATCCTGACACCATAACAAAGATGGTGTCGGGATGATTGAAGCGCCAACAGGTGTTTTGGAGTATACTTATCTGCCAATTTTGTTACACATTTCTATTGTGGTGTAGGATCTGGCTTCTTTCTTTCTATTTCTTTCTCTCTCTTTCTCTCACCTCGGACTGTAGCCACACCCCTTTGAACCACGCCCATTTAAGCCACACCCACTATCGTGCGTAAACCACGCCCATTTTTCATTTCAGCATGACACGCCTACAAACGAATGCCCCGCCCCCTAATTATAGCAAGGCTCCGCCTCAATACAAAAAAGTGTCCCAGATGTTTTTTTTACAATGTTGGCAACTATGCACATTCCAAACTGTATGAACGATGCCTGAGCCACCAACTTCCAACCTGGGCCCTCCAATGAGTGAGCACTGCATTACTTGAGCTCTGCATTACACTTTGATCAGCGAACTGTCCCTATCTCCCTCCCTTCTCTCCTCTATCTGTCTCCATCCCCCCATCTGTTCTTCCAAGTTTTAATTAGCACTTATGCAGCAAATACATTGATTGAAAAAAAAAAAAAAAAAACAATCGATCAGTACACTAGATAAAAAATATGATCCAATTCCCCTAGCTACACATTGCAGGTGGATGGGGGAATCCTCCCACTGTGGACCAGTGGCCGAACAACCAGGGTTGCTGTTTTGCCTCTGTAATTGACAGCACTGGTCTCTGTCTCCACAGCCCCCCGAGAATGCCCACACTGGACCACAAGGGATGCCACCAGGACCATCAGGGATGCCCACCACTAGTCACCACCAGGTATGCCACTCATGGCCCCAGGGATGCCAATCAGTGCCCACAATGGATGCCAATCAGTGCCAAACAATAATGCCTGACAATCAGGGATGCACATCAGTACCATCCATCAGTGTACATCAGTGCCACCTATCAGTGACCATCCATGGCCATCCGTGCCGCCCTTCATTGCCCATCAGTGCCACCTATGTGTGCCCATCAGTGCCACAGATCCGTGCCCATCAGTACCACATTAGTGCTACATCATCGGTGCCCATCAGTGCCGCCTTATCAGTGCCCGTCAGTGCAGCCCCATCAGTGCCCATCAGTGAAGGAGAAAACATACTTATTTACAACGTTTTGTAACAAAAACAAAAAAATATTTTTTTCTGAATTTTCGTTTTTTTTTTTTATTTGTTTAGCATAAAATAAAAATCCCAGAGGTGATCAAATACCCCCAAAAGAAAAATCTATTTGTGGGAACAAAATTATAAAAATTTTGTTTGGGTGCAGTTTTGTATGACCGCGCAATTGTCATTCAAAGTGTATTAGCACTGAAAGCTGAAAATTGGTCTGGGCAGGAGGGGGATTTAAGTACCCAGTAAGCAAGTGGTTAAATATGTCAGGCAAACAGACAAATGGAGAGCCGGCCACTTGAAATACCTTCTGAAGTTTATTGAAATATGGTTCAGAAAAGCAAACGGCTAACATGTTTTGGCAACTCTAGCCTTGATCACAGCCCATTTAAGACAGAAAAACAATGTATGTATGTATGTATGTATATATATATATATATATATATATATATATATATATATACACACACACATACACATACAACACATACAGAGAATACAAGTGATCAGAGAGTCCCCTCCCATTACTCAATTGATGTCATTCCATTAAGGTAAATTGGAAACACCACTGTGAATGTGCAGATTCCGGGTGGGAAGTTTTCTCTGAATATATTACAATCATTTAAAATCAATGATCTGGGCAATCGATCTAGATGAGGGAATACATGGCAAGATAAATACAGTGAAAAATAAAAAATAAATAACCTTTTTGTATAAAAGACACACATAAATCAACAAACATCTGCATTTCCCTAGTGTATATATTATCCTGTTATTATAACAAAGATTAAGGACTAATATATATGGGATATACAAAGAAAAACGCATTATATATTCAATAGATAATATGAGTAAATAGATGTAATTAACGAAGAAACAGATCCACATCATCTCAAATTCATTCCTGATGGTATCCCGGTTTGGAGATTAAATATCCACTAGACTTTCCTCTCTAGGAGTCTGCGGTGGATACCCCCCTCGAAGGGGAATCCTAATTTTCTCCAAGCCATAGAAAACAAATGCGGATATGTCATTTGAATAGGACGCTCCATGGCTCACTAAAGCATGTTCTAAGTGGTCGCATAGTGCAACCTAACCCTTTTTGTCGTGTTGTATCTAATAATAAATATGACAGTGATTTAATTGATCAGAGCCCTCACCTTACTGGCATTGAGTCCACATGGCTGCTGAACATATGGTTGATATATATGTGATTGTACTCTTGATTCTTATAAGTACTGTGTTTATTAGATCTGACTAGGAGCATCACCTGGATCACACCCCGATCGGCATGACAACAGAGAAGACTATGCATCAGTACTGCTGCTAGGTGACCGGCGGAGGGCTCCGCTGTCTAAAACCAATAGTAGCAGCCCTCCCCCATGCACCCATCAGACCCATAATGTAACCAGCACTGGGTGCTAATAGACTTCCGCCGCTGCCATGGAGATAGAGACACCAGACCAGCGCTATCAATAGCAGGGGCATGACATCAAGAAGTGGCTGGGGATGCATGCCCAATGGTGGGGCCCCACAACAGGAGTAAAGAGCCCCAGGATCAGTGGGGAGGGCCATGGGACCAATGGAATCAGGGGGGCCCTCCAAGTTTTTTTGCACCGGGGCCCTGAAGGTTCTAGTTACAGGCAGTGTTTCTATACTAATATGTAAAATTGAAAATGATTGCTCCTTTGTAATTTGGTAAGAGACTGACCATATCCAAGCCTACATGTATGACCAGGTCACCAACCCTAGAGAAAGGAGAAGTAAGAAGTAATAGGAGCTAGGGACATCTAGACCTGCCAGTTAGCTAGTTGCTGTCTAAGTTTTGGTGATAAATGCAAAAATGAGAAAGAGTTAAAGCAATTAAAAAATTTTGAAAGATGATTATGTTTAGTAGTGCAAATCCTCCTGTCTGGTTATGGGAAAGGGTAGGAAGGCAGGCTAGGACAGGAAGTGTGCTGCTGGTAAGGTGAACAGGAGAAAATTAATGAAATATAGACTGATAATAGAAAACGAATGCAGTCACCTGAGAGTGAGGTGCAACGTGGTGTGGCGGGCAGTAAACAGTTAGACAATAGCAATGTAGCGCTATCCCCAAAAGGGCCACTGGAAATGTGCCCAGGTTTTCTTTCCAGTGGATTGCCCAGCAGCCAGGCACACATTCATAGTCACTCTTTGGCTCAATAACAAGTCTAGGGGTGCTCTTTGTGTTGTTTTTATTTTTGGAGTAACTGGAATAGGACTTAGGAAATTGAGTGGAATACTCCAACAACAGAACTATGTACAAATTGAGGACAGTGAACTCCTTTTCTAAAAAACTGAAGTAGAAGTTCTTGCACAAGCAAACTGTGGACTTGGCTTGTAGTAGAAGTAGTGAAAAGCAGGCTTCTTTCCTTAGAGCACCAAGAGCAGAGTCCCTTCACAAAGAACCAGGTATACTAAGTTACAGGACACCAGCTGATGTCCCTCTTGGTCAAACACACACACAGCTGACTCTAAGATCTTTCACAGCAGCCTGTACTCACAAAATAGGAAAAGAAAGGTGCCTCTAAGTGCAGTATGCAAAATTTAATAAAGCGCCCCCTTCTCCCCACTGACACTATCAGCCTTGTGTGTCCTGCAGTGAACCCGGAATACAGGCTTCTCTGCTGCCTCCTCTCTCCAACGCATACGAGAACGCTTTACAGCTTTTGGACAGCTCTACACTGCTCTCTACCACCGTGCCGAGGATGGACACATGCCACAGATGAGGACTCCTGATTTTATCATGTCTTTTAACACTCAACGATTTTGTAAGTGCTTTTAACCCTTTGTGCACTTTATTAAATTTTGCATACTGCACCTTTTTTATATCTTCAGAGTTGCTTCTCCTCTAACCAAAGTGCTGCTAGTTCACTGTCCTCAAAGTGCTGCTAGAAGTGCCATCTCATCACTATCATCTCTCTGACCAGCTATCCACCTCCACTAGAGCGCCCTTATTTCCTCTCTGTTTTGTACTCACAAAATGTCCAGGGACAGTTGGTTGCCTTCTTCCAACCTCCAAGCGACACCTTTCTCCAATCATACCAGATCGAGTTTGCTTCCAGGCCATTAGGTTGCCCACCTAAGGCCTTATGAACATGGCAGCGCATGGCAGTAGCCCACCAGACTGGACTGATCCTCTGCAGGAAAAGATCCAGCAACTCAGTGTCTCAGAGTATTTATACAGACTCCCAGCAGCCTTCAGGGACCAGCCACATTTTCTGGCCAAATGCCCAAAGCGCCCAGACCACCAGCATTTACAGTCCTCATTTGGGTCCCACTGCACTGGATTCTCAGCCTTGGAGAGGTGGGCTAGCTCTGAATGTGGTCATTTTTTGTCTCATGGATGCTAAGTTCTAGGTTAGTTCCCCAATAGCAGTCTGCATGGCCGACAGGGGAGACGGTGCAAAAGGCCTCTTCCCTTATGCGTAGTGGTTCATGTCTCTGTCATGGCCACAGTTGCTTCAGCATCCTCCCGTTCCTATTCAACCGCATTCACTACAGTGTCATTGAAAGTGATCGAGGGCTGAGCCTTTATTCATTCTTGCAGGGATCTCCTAATGGGGCTGGCCTGAGGCTTGTATCCTCCTGCTGTCTGTGGACAAAGAACCTACATCTCAGTTCCAGGACTGGTATGTTTTCCCCAAACAGGCCCTCCAGGTGTACCACGATCTGTTCTAGGCTTGCCTGGGAATCTTCCAGTAGCACCGTCACCGCTCGACAGGCCTCATCCTCTAAGGAGTTAATGGCCAGCTCCCTGATCAGTTGTGTGGAAACCTGATATAGGCAAGCGGCACTCTCCAGTCTTTCCTCCCACTCTGAAAAATAGACGTATGACCCATTAAACTTAGACGCCAAGGCTGCTTCTAATGGTGCCATTGTGATCTTCCTTCCACACCAGCTGCAAAGAGGGGCATATCCTGCAAACTGCTGAAGTGAGAACAGGGTCTAGTGGTAAGGCTGGCAGTAAACACACAGAGAAAGTCCAAGTCATGCAATAGCAATATATAGTAGAAAGATCCAACACAATACAACTAGGCCCAACAGGAAGGCACTACCATCCACTTACTAACTGTAACAGCGGTCTGTGGACTTGAAAGATGCCGAAAAATAGATGCCGGAATGCAGCCTGCACAGTCCACACCCAAAAGGGAGGCTTCCTGAAGCGAGGTAGACATAGTCCCTGCACTGTCCCTACAACCCTGGAATCTCTCCCTACCTCTAAGCACTATCCCTGACAGGCGGGGAATCTGTACCTACACTAGCCACTCACAGAAAGTGCGGCAAACGTTAACTAGACTCTGCCCGACCCAAGATGGCCGATGAAGTCATGTGGGGTGCCAGAGTCCAATCGGACAGCTGTCTCCTTGTGACCACAGGAAATCATAGAGGAACAAAGTTCCTCATAACTGCCTTCCCCTTCTTCATTGCCACTTTGATCGAGCGCCACCTGCACTGGGATGGGCAGACTGCCCTTGCCTACACACCACTTCTAAGGACTGGTGGGCTGCATTAAAGTATATTTTTTTTTAGAAAGACTTTAGCCGATACTGGTCATTTTTTGCTAGGTTCATCTGTAGTGTTTATCTGACCTCATCTACAATTTATGTCATTAAATATATGATAATTGCCCATAAACATTGATCTGTATCTGTTTTCTTCCATTAAAATGGATCATTTTTTATTCATTTAGATTTAACATTTCCCAATTAGCTATTAAGTTTACTGCATCTATGAGTCCCAAACAAATAAAAAGGTTAACTGCTTTGTTCTTCCAGTTTACTAATGAGATAATCTGGATTTTATTAATGAGATTATCCAGAGACGCACACAGCCCAATAGATGTCTTTCCAGTTGAACACATTCAATAAAAATATTTCTTAAAGGTATTCATTTTAAATCACTTATCTTGCTATTGTACATGGAAACTTCTTTCTGCTAGTCTCTTGGGATATAGTATATTTGCTGGTAGGATTGGATTCTTTTCCGAAAAAATCCTGCTATTGATCTTGAATGGTTTGTGTAATTTCTGCACATTACCAGTACAGCACACTTTTGCTTTCATACTTGAAGAGCTCTAATCTAGCCAATGTTTTCATAATTAACTGCTTCAATGGTGAGATTTTGCTCTAAAGAATTTAAAGTTTCTCCATATAGGTTGGCTTTCAGTATACAAATCAAGGCCAATTTTAGTCAGTGATCTATCTAGAATATAAGTAAAATCCTTCTAAAAGATGTATGCAAGTTCTGTGTGCAGCTAAAATAGTCATAGAAACAAAACATAAAGTGCTCTCACAAAAGCAACAAATGTATTGTTTATTGTGACCTGAACAATATGATAATTCTTCTTTTATGCCGCGTACACACGATCGGAATTTCCGACAACAAAACCGTGTTTTTTTTTCCGACGGATTTTCGCTCAAACTTGTCTTGCATACACACGGTCACACAAATGTTGTCGGAAATTCCGATCACCAAGAATGCGGTGACATACAACACTACAACGAGCCAAGAAAAATGAAGTTCAATGATTCTGAGAATGCATCAAATTGATTCCGAGCATGCGTAGGATTTTTGTGCGTCGGAATTGGATACACGCGGTCGGAATTTCCGACAAGAACTTTTCTTGTTGGAAAAATTGAGAACCAGCTCTCAATCATTTGTTGTCGGAAATTCAGACAGCCAATGTCCAATGGAGCCTACACAAGGTCGGAATATCTGACCAAAAGCTCACATCGAACATTTGTTTTGGGAAATTCCGATCATGTGTACGTGGCATTAGTTCTGTTAGGGTGTGCATATCTTATACTGTATATTGATGGGCAAATCTGCTTGAGTTCAGATCACTGGCACTTTCGGTGAACTTTATGTGAATCTCATTAAAGTCAATCTGAGGAGAACCTTAAAAATCAATTCTCTCCATGTTCAAGGCTAATAGACAAGAACAAGATGACAATAGACAATTGTCAAACAAAGGGCATAGGGAGTAGACACTTTACCCACTTAAGGACCGCCGCAAGCCGATATACGTCGGCAGAATGGCACGGCTGGGCACAAGGGCATACAGGTACGTCCCCTTTAAGAGCCCAGCCATGGGTCATGAGCGCGCTGTGTAAGGAAAGGTTCCATCCGCTGGTAATATTTATCATCTGGCGTGCAGTACTGTGGTCCACCAGCAGGTGTCTCCTGGCAGTTTTGAACTGTCAGGGGAACTTCTCTCTGCTGGTGTTATGTCATCCTTGGGCCGCAGTACTGGCGTCCACCAGCGGATGGATCCTGGCAGTGTGGTGCAGATGTTAGTTCCTGCAATCAGGGGTCACCTGAGCCTGTTAGCAGGTATAATATAAATACCCGGCAAGTGCACACACACACTGCCCTGGTATTGTCCTCGTGCCCTGATCCATACCTGCTGCCTGTTTACCTGAACCTGTTTCTGTATCTGCTACCTGAGTTCCTGATCCTGTCTCCCTGTCCTGACCCATCCATCCTTCCTCTCCCTGTCCTGTGTTCCTTACCCCATCTGCTGATCTCCCTGTGTATGACCTTGGCCTGGCTAACGTTTATGTTTCTGGAATATCCCTTTGTCCATCTGCCTACCTGCTGTGTATGACCCTGACCTGGCTATTGTATATGATTCTGGCATTTCCCATTTAATGCACATATCTGTTGTTATTTGTGAGTCTCTGTCTGTTGGTTGGTTTGCTGCACTGTATCATATTGGAGGTGGTTATACTTATATTATTCACTCACCTAAATAAATCTTTATATTTTCACTTATTTGTGTTTGGTGTTCCTCTGTTGCTAGCCACACAGTTCTGGTCACACCCGGTACATGACAGTATACCAGGGCCAGCTCTGACCAGAAGTGACTACACAGAGGAACCACCTTGGTTCAGGTTGCTTTGCTGAATTGAATTTGGATGTGATTTGTTATTATGCTCTGCTGGCGTCTGAGAGTAGTGAATATCTCCGCCAGACACTGAAAGAGTGGACCAGTGATCAGCTGCTAGAAATCATTTGTTTAGCTCACTCCTGGGTTGATCAGGGCTGTATGCTGTTTGGGGATGTTCAGCCTTTAATCCAAATCTGCACAGAGCTGGCTTTGCCTTGCATCCCAGAGGGCCATGATGATTTTTCTCCCCCTTTCAGTATTAATCAGGTCACATCACTGGTATGGCTTCTGGAAGATGACTCCCCTTACTTTTTTGAACATTACACAGCTTGTTCCCAGCAGGTGATAATAGAATGTGTTGATTCTGTACAATCCCTTGTCAGACAGGCAGTATGTAACCCGCAGTTTGTGCAACCACTGCTCTTAGCATGGTCTGATATTTTGCAATCAGCCCCAGCCAGCCCCCAACAAACCACCTCTGCCATCAGACACCAACCTACCCAAATGTGTGTTTCTCCATCACCCATGGCAACCCCAGTCACAGTTCAGTACACACTGCTTCCCACCAGATACCAATATCCAGTCTCTGCTCCCTGTACCTATCCTGCATTCAACCCACCTGCCTCTTCTCAGCTGCCTAAAAACCCACAAGAACTTCCTCCAGCTACTGTTACCTCTTCTCTGTCATATCCCAATCCTCCTTTCCAGTCTGCTGCACCCCTTACCTACAGGGCTTCAGTGGCTAAGCCAAAGAAAAAACGAAAGTTCTTCCCAACCAAAACGATCCTGCCAGTAATCCAACCTGCCTCCACACCAATCAAACTGCTTCAGTCTAACACCCCAGTGCCTGCTGGCCAGCCTGAAGTTCCTGTACCAGCCTTCCAGCCTGAAGTTCCTGTACCAGCCTTCCAGCCTGCAGTTCCAGAGCCAGCCTTCCAGCCTGCAGTTCCAGAACCAGCCTTCCAGCCTGCAGTTCCAGAGCCAGCCTTCCAGCCTGCAGTTCCAGAGCCAGCCTTCCAGCCTGCAGCTCCAGAGCCAGCCTTCCAGCCTGCAGTTCCAGAGCCAGCCTTCCCACCTGCAGTTCCAGAGCCAGCCTTCCCACCTGCAGTTCCAGGGCCAGCCTTCCAGTCTGCAGTTCCAGAGCCAGCCTGAGGTTCCCATGCCAGCCTGCCAGCCTGAGGCTGCTGTGCCAGCCCGCCAGCCTGAGGCTCCCGTGCCAGCCTGCCAGCCTGAAGTTCCCGTACCAGCCTGCCAGCTTGAAATTCCTGTGCCAGCCTGCCAGCTTGAAATTCCTGTGCCAGCCTGCCAGCTTGAAGTTCCTGTGCCAGCCTTCCAGCTTGAAGTTCCTGTGCCAGCCTTCCAGCTTGAAGTTCCTGTGTCAGCCTGCCAGCTTGAAGTTCCTGTGCCAGCCTGCCAGCTTGACATTCCTGTGCCAGCCTGCCAGCTTGAAGTTTCTGTGCCAGCCTGCCAGCTTGAAGTTCCTTTGCCAGCCTTTCAGCCTGACATTCCGGTGCCTGCCTTCCAAACAGAAGTCCTGATGACGGTGTCCCAGTCGGAAGATCCGGTGTCTGTTAGATATTGAATTTATTACTATTTTAAGTGATAAAAGTTTCTGAACTCTTTATTGAAACATGTTAATTTTGAAGGTTGCTGAGAACAAGAGAGAGGTCATTTGACATCTATTCTAAGGAACTATGTCAGGATAATGGGTGGAGGTATGTTACTTAATATACACAAGTGGGTGTTACTTCTGTGGACAGTAGTGCTACCTTATTTGGAGCAATGCTAAATGTAAATAATGCTGACATAACATAATTAAACAGTATATGTACCCAAGGGTTTTCAACATGAGTTAGGAATGTCGGGCGATGGGGCCCTAGAGGAAGATGGTGGAGAAGTGACCCTTCGCTATGGAAGGTCAGGGGACCCTGCTCGAAGATATACCATCATACCATGTGACACCTCATTCCTCCTTCTGAAGCCAACCACCTTACCATGTGTTACCAGCTGTCATTATGTAAGCATTGTCTTTTGCTTGTCTTTCTGAAGAATAAAACAACCTTTTTTGAAGATCTCCTGGCTCTATTGAAAATGGAACAAAACGCCTGGGTAGGGGACATTAATTGTTTTTACAAGTGTCTCCCACTCCTACATTTGGCGAAGCCAGCCCCATTTGGTCATTTTTTTTCCCTTACTCCTTGCAAAAAGGGGGAGAGATTAACACAGTTTCTTGAGTGATCAAGTCTCGGGAAAAATCTGATCAAAAGAACCTAGAAAGGACGTTTGTGTTCCATCACACGTGGACAGAAGGTCCTAGAAACTGAGCCAGCTAAAAGGAGAGAAGAATTGCGGCCATGAAACAAAGCCAATTATTGATCTTGACTCCAAAGCACAAGGGTGAGTTTTTCTCTGTCTGTTTTCTCACCTACAGATTGCTTGTAAACTTGCAAACAGAAGAAAAAACAAAAAACAAAGACTCAGCTTACGAGGTTGATTGACAGGCCTTTTGGACAGAATGTTTCAAGATATTGTAGGAAATCCAGAGAGGACTTTCAGGTTGTGATGAAAAGCGTAAACGTTTACGTACGTGAAGATTTCTGCCAAAGAAGTTCAGTTCCTACAAAAGGTAAGGAAAAGTCTCACAGAAGGAGTGTTGAAGTGGGAACTAAGACTTCACGTTATAAAGGCCACCATTGTAGATACAACAGGCAGATATACTCTTTGGGTGAGCTAATATGAAAAGTCGGATTTTGATGTTTTGGACGGTCCAAGGATAAAGGCAAACACTTACACATCTCATTCCTTCAGCAAACACAGAAGGAGAAAGACATTTTTTCAATACACACGCATCTTTACATTTTGTTTACTTAGGCCTATTTACAGCCTACAGAAACATTACATTTACACGAGTCAAGGAACAAGGCAAAAGCTACAAGAAAACTATTCTTCAAAGAAAAAGATGAGGACAATATTCTTCCAAGAAAGAGCAATGCATAAAAGCATTAAAGCAATGAACAAAGACAAAACAAATGAAAAGAAACAAACAACAGACAAAGCTAAAAGGACATTATTCATCTCTTGTTTTTTTAAGTGTACACAGGACAATCATTCTAAACAAGGGGTAAATATGTTTGTTTATTTAAGTGAGTGGATAACATGGGATGGTTAACATCTCAAAGCTCAGAAGTATATCCCTATACTATCGGGAATTGATATATTCCATATATATGGAATACAGGCATGTAGCAGTAGTAGAGTAATTAATTAATTAATGCCAGAGTGTAAATAAGTTCTTTAACCACTTCAATACCATGCACTTATACAGCTTCCTGCCCAAGCCAATTTTGAGCTTTCAGCGCTGTCGCAATTTGAATGACAATTGCGCGGTCATGCTACACTGTACCCAAACAAATTTTTTATCATTTTGTTCCCACAAATAGAGCTTTCTTTCGGTGGTATTTGATCTCCTCTGCGATTTTTATTTTTTGCACAACAAATAAAAAAAGAGCGAAAATTTTGAAAAAAACAATGTTTCTGTTAATTTTTTTTGTAAATAAGTACCTTTTCTACTTCAATGACAGGCACTGATAAGGCGGCACTGATGGGCACTGATAAGGCGGCACTGATGGGCACCAATGAGGTGGCACCAATGAGGTGGCACTGATGAGGTGGCACTGATGGGCACTGATGATGGGCACTGATAGGCGGCACTGATGGGCACTGATATGTGGCACTGGTATGCAACACTGATGGGCACTCATAGGTGGCACTGATTGACACTCATAGGCGGCACTGATTGGCACTCATAGGCGGCACTGATTGGCACTCATAGGCGGCACTGATGGGCACTTATGGGTGGCACTGATAGGTGGCACGGACGGACACTGATAGGTGGGCACTTATGGGCACAGATGGGCACGTATGGGCACTGATAGGTGGCACTGATGGACACTAGTAGGTGGCACTGATGGACACTGATGCCCAGCAATGCCAGACACCACACATTGTGGTAGTGCCAGTCAGTGCCCATTTGTGGGCACTGATTGGCATATTTTTGTTATGTTTTTTTTTTTTTTTACTACATGTGGATGGCCATGGGGGCCATCCACATGCTTGGGGCTTCCCTGGTGGTCCTGGGGGGGCTTCCCTGGTGGTCCTGTGTGGGTATCCGAGGGGGGGCTGCGCTGATAAACAATCAGCGCGAACCCCCCTGTCAGGAGAGCCGCCGATCAGCTCTCCTCTACTCGCGTCTGTCAGACGCGAGTGAGGAAGAGCCGATCAACGGCTCTTCCTGTTTACATCGTGATCAGCCGTGATTGGACACGGCTGATCACGTGGTAAAAAGCCTCCGCCAGAGGCTCTTTACCGAGATCAGTGTAGACTGACACACCGCTCCACCGATCGCCGCGATGCGCGCCCCCCCGGGCGCGCAGCGGCTGTTATCCTGCAGGACGTCATATGACGTCCAGTGTGGATAACACAACCACTTCCCGGACGTCAATATGCTATTGACTGGGCGGGAAGTGGTTAATAAGAAAACTAAGTTTATTGCTGCATGAAAATGTTTATGAATATTTAAGCCCTAAACAACAAAAAATGTGTTATTACATGTGGTCATTCAAAGCACAAACAAGGGGCAGAACTAAGTTTTAAGAAAAAACTATTGATTAAGATAATGGAAAACATGGTATTTAGTGTTTAACAAATATCTTACAGATTTGGTTGCAGGAAATAATAAGTTAAGGATTGAGCAATTTTTACAAAATATTCCAAACTAGGATTTGGGTATTAAAAGAAAAGTAGTAGATTGTTCTAATTTACTTAAGGCTACCCAGGAAACATATTAAAATATGAAAGTTTTGTTCAATCTAAAAACTCAAAAATTGTAAAAAAACTACTGTTAAAAGTTTTTGTAATTGAGTATTTCTGATAAAAGTAAAGACTTTGGTTGAGGGAGGAATTTTTCCTCGGGGAAATGGCCAATCACAGTTCATGGGCAGGAACCAATCTGTGAGTTTCACGAGATTTGTCCTCTAAACAATTTTTTGCCATTACTATAATCAGTAACGTCATATTATAACATAGTGTACATGATTTTTGGCAGATGTACAAACCAAATATGTTTAAAAAATAGTAAAAAAAGGTTAAAAATTATAAAAACGATAAATGAAATTGTACTATGAATAGGGTAAGATGATTCAAGGAAAGGTAAAGATTAGGTGACTTATTTACCTGTTATATTTTTAGTTTAAAAACTTTAGTATTTTCTAAACATAGGGATGACAGGATGAAGAATGTCTGTTCTTCTATGTCTTTTGAAATTAGCATACTAAGTTATTTACAATCTGTTGTATAGGAAAAAGTAAAGGTATAGGAATTTCAGAAGTTTGTTCACAAAACATGGCTAGGCCTTTGCTAAATTTAAATAGAAATTATACTTTGAATAAGATTTCTACTTCTCATGAGTATGTTTCATAATTTATTCCAGTAGCTAAAGTTATGATTAAGAATTATAGATCTGAAGGTACCAGGGATGCCAATAGAGTTGCAAACTGAGATATCAATTGGGAAGTTTATTTTATTATTTTTACGGTAATAGGGATTAAAATTATTTTTGTTTCAAAATAATTGGTAAAAATAAAAAAATAATGGGTAAAAATAAAAAAATAATGGGTAAAAATAAGAATAAAATGGGTAAAACACAGAAAGGATTATGAGTCTAAAATAGTTTATATTGATTAATGAAATTATTCTATTCTATGGAGTTTTATTTATTTTTTGGATTCTTCCATGACCATGGACCAAGCACTACTAAATTTCTATTTATTGTTATTTCTTGTTTTTTCAAAACTATTTTTTGATTATGTTATCAAGGACTATCATTTTTGGATGAACTTCAATGATTCATTCATATGGTCTTGCATCAAAAGCGACATATTGATCGGTCGATCATTATGTGAGGGGGAGTTGGGATACAATTTTAATATAGGAATGTTTTGAAATACAGTAAAAAATTGTTGACTCAATGTTGACATTGAAATTTGATACTTTCTCCTACACAATCTTTGTTAGTTTAGTAGATCATTGAAAGATTGATATCACAGTAATAACTAATAGTATGATACTACCTTAGTTTACATAATAGTTGATATTTTTTAGTTTTTCTAAATCTTTTATAGGAACACATATTAATACACATAGAATTATTATTTCACATACAATTATTCTTTTTTATTCATTTTTATAGAACACATAACTTGGAAAAGTTGGATGGATTGTTTGTTATTACAAGAATGTACAATAAAGTGTACATTTGAAGTATTAATATAGTTAGAGTACATACAGGCTTGTGTGGAAGAAAGAGTTGCTTGCTGGTCATGGATAGATAGATAAATGGATAAATAGATAGATAGTTAAATATAAAAATAAATAGGAAAATAGAATATATAAAATATAACAATCAAATAATGGGAAAGTTATGTTTTTATGTATCCACAGACGAGTAGATTATGTATTACGTTTATAATTGTTCAGTGTCAAGGATAATGTATAAAAACTTATATTGTAGAAATTATTTGGTTATTGAAATTTCAAAGAATGGAAGAAATTGTATTTATTAATTAATAATTTATATTACAAAGCAATATAATTTAATATATCAAAGATATTAATTTCTCCTTTATGTTAAAATAGCTATATGATATGGTTAAAGTTATAAGAAGTAAAATCTATGAAGGTAAAGGAAGAAAATTTTTAATATTACATAGTTTAGATGGAGAATAAATTAAAATTAATAAATAATATAATAATTTATAATTTCTTGATGGAATAAAATTGTTAAATATTTCACAGGAATATCTCAGAGTTTTGGAAAAAGCTTATGTACAATATCTGAAACACTAAATTGTATGAATGTTTAATGTATTGTATGTATTGGAAAAAAAAAAGAAAAAAGGAGGATCAGAGACATTTATTATTTAAGATGAATGCACTTATTTTGTTTGATAATAATAGTGCATTGAGGGGGAATTGTTAGATATTGAATTTATTACTATTTTATGTGATAAAAGTTTCTGAACTCTTTATTGAAACATGTTAATTTTGAAGGTTGCTGAGGACAAGAGAGAGGTCATTTGACATCTATTCTAAGGAACTATGTCAGGATAATGGGTGTAGTTATGTTACTTAATATACACAAGTGGGTGTTACTTCTGTGAACAGTAGTGCTACCTTCTTTGGAGCAATGCTAAATGTAAATAATGCTGACATAACATAGAGAAGTGACCCTTCTCTATGGAAGGTCAGGGGACCCTGCTCGAAGATATACCATCATACCATGTGACACCTCATTCCTCCTTCTGAAGCCAACCACCTTACCATGTGTTACCAGCTGTCATTATGTAAGCATTGTCTTTTGCTTGTCTTTCTGAAGAATAAAACAACCTTTTTTGAAGATCTCCTGGCTCTATTGAAAATGGAACAAAACGCCTGGGTAGGGGACATTAATTGTTTTTACAAGTGTCTCCCACTCCTACATTTGGCGAAGCCAGCCCCATTTGGTCATTTTTTTTTCCCTTACTCCTTGCAAAAAGGGGGAGAGATTAACACAGTTTCTTGAGTGATCAAGTCTCGGGAAAAATCTGATCAAAAGAACCTAGAAAGGACGTTTGTGTTCCATCACACGTGGACAGAAGGTCCTAGAAACTGAGCCAGCTAAAAGGAGAGAAGAATTGCGGCCATGAAACAAAGCCAATTATTGATCTTGACTCCAAAGCACAAGGGTGAGTTTTTCTCTGTCTGTTTTCTCACCTACAGATCGCTTGTAAACTTGCAAACAGAAGAAAAAACAAAAAACAAAGACTCAGCTTACGAGGTTGATTGACAGGCCTTTTGGACAGAATGTTTCAAGATATTGTAGGAAATCCAGAGAGGACTTTCAGGTTGTGATGAAAAGCGTAAACGTTTACGTACGTGAAGATTTCTGCCAAAGAAGTTCAGTTCCTACAAAAGGTAAGGAAAAGTCTCACAGAAGGAGTGTTGAAGTGGGAACTAAGACTTCACGTTATAAAGGCCACCATTGTAGATACAACAGGCAGATATACTCTTTGGGTGAGCTAATATGAAAAGTCGGATTTTGATGTTTTGGACGGTCCAAGGATAAAGGCAAACACTTACACATCTCATTCCTTCAGCAAACACAGAAGGAGAAAGACATTTTTTCAATACACACGCATCTTTACATTTTGTTTACTTAGGCCTATTTACAGCCTACAGAAACATTACATTTACACGAGTCAAGGAACAAGGCAAAAGCTACAAGAAAACTATTCTTCAAAGAAAAAGATGAGGACAATATTCTTCCAAGAAAGAGCAACGCATAAAAGCATTAAAGCAATGAACAAAGACAAAACAAATGAAAAGAAACAAACAACAGACAAAGCTAAAAGGACATTATTCATCTCTTGTTTTTTTTAAGTGTACACAGGACAATCATTCTAAACAAGGAGTAAATATGTTTGTTTATTTAACCACTTAACGACCGCCCACCGCCGATTTACGTCGGCAGAATGGCACGGACAGGCAGAATCACGTAGATCTACGTGATCGCCTTTGTGCAGTTGGGGGGTCCATCCGGACCCCCCTTCACTGCAGTGAGCGGCCGTTAAGTGTTCGGGAGCGATCAGGCATGAGGGGGCGGCCGCTCGATTCCGCCCCCCCCCCCTCGCGATCGCTCCCGGCCAATGAAATTGCTTCCTCCGCCATGTGATGTAAACACAGGCTGGAGGAAGTGATGTCATCTCCCTCGCCGCGGTCTTTTCGTTCCCGGCGCCGAGGAGTGAAGACAGAGGTTAGTGCTCCAACAGTCCACTGACACGTAGATACACATAGGCACACAAATCACCCCCCAGTCACCCCCAGATCACCCCCCAGGTCACCCCAAAGCCCCCAATCACAGTGTCACTGATTGCAGTGATCATTTATTTTACTGATCACTGCATTTAGTGTCATCTGTGATTGTAAAAAGTTGCAAGGCAGTTAGGATTAGGCCCCTTTAGGTCCAGGGTAGCCCCCTAACCCCCCCTAATAAAGGTTTAACCCCTTGATCACCCCCCAGGTAACCCTTTCACCCCCTAACTTCAGCGTCACTAAGCGATTGTTTTTCCGATCGCTGTATTCGTGTCGCTGGTGTTTTAGATAGGCAGTTATTTTTTTTTTAGGTTCGCCGCAGGTTTTTATTGGTGTCAGGTACCCCCATATTTAACCTAATAAAGGTTTTAACCCCCTGATTGCCCCTAGTTAACCCTTTCACCAGTGATCACCATATAAAGGTTACGGGTGACGCTGGTTGATTAGTTTGCTTTTTATAGCATCAGGGCACCCGCCGTATATAACCCAATAAAGGTTTAACCCCCCTGATCGCCCAGCGGGTGAGATCAATTAGGTTTTAGCGCCAGAGAGGGTCTGCGTCGCCCCAGGCAGTGTTAGGTTAGTGCCAGTAACGCTAACACCCACGCGCAAAGCATACACCCCCCTTAGTGGTATAGTATCTGATCAGATCTATACTAGCATCCCCAGCGGTTTAGGGTTCCCAAAAACGCAGTGTTAGCGGGATCAGCCCAGATACCTGCTAGTACCTGCGTTTAGCCCCTCCGCCCAGCCCAGCCCAGCCCACCCAAGTGCAGTATCGATCGATCACTGTCACTTACCAAACACAACACACATAACTGCAGCGTTCGCAGAGACAGGCCTGATCCCTGCGATCGCTAACAGTTTTTTTGTAGCGTTTGATATATTTGCTGACGACAGTCAGATGCTTTTTTTCCTGTGAATCTTACTAGTGTACCCCTAAATTTAGAGCCCAAAATGGCAAGACGAAGGTACACTAGTAAAGAGGCCTACGAGATTCTGAGCATGACAGATAGTGAAGAGGAGGTCACGTATCTGTCAGATTCAGGCTCAGAATATCTTCCCGTAGAAGACAGTGACGTCAGCGGCCCCACGTCAGATAGCTCTGACGACGAAGTTGAGGTCCCTGCTAAGGTCAGGCGTACCCGATCCCGATCTTCTGAGGTTGTTGAGGAGCAAGAACCGCAGGTCTCTCGTATCATGGAGCAGAGTAGTACTAGCGCCGCTATTCCTTCTGGTGAACTGGCAAGCACCAGCGGCCTAGTACAGCCTGGACGTACATCCAGCACTGCAGTAACACTTGGTGACGTGGCGAGTCCCATAAGTGCAGTTCAAGCTGGCGAGGTGGCAAGCACAAGTAGTGTCCCGCTGCCACCAAGAAGACAAAGGCAGGCCCGTCGTGCCCATACTGCCCTTCCTGCAGAATTCGCCTATCCTGATTGGGTCCCCACCACTTCTGCAGAACCCGTACTTCCCCCATTCACTGCCCAACCCGGTATTCAGGTGGAAACAGCTGATTTTATGCCAATCGATTTTTATTCGCTGTTTTTCACGGAAGATCTCTATAGATCTATTGTGGACCAGAGTAATTTATATGCTGGTCAATTTATCGCCGCTAACCCCCAGTTGCCTAAAATTGCCAGAAATTGGAAACCAATTACGGTTTCCGAATTTAAGACCTTTCTGGGCCTTTCCCTCAACATGGGCACACATAAATTTCCGTCATTGCGTGCTTATTGGTCCACGCACCCAATTGACCACATGCCCGTGTTCTCTGCCTCCATGTCCAGGGCACGATACGAGCAGATTTTGCGGTTCATGCACTTCAACGACAATGAACTTTGTCGTCCACGTGGGGACCCTGAATACGACCGGCTCTATAAAATTCGGCCCCTCATAAACCACTTCAACGAATGTTTTGCAGCCTTGTTTACTCCCGATCAAGTTGTCTGCGTTGATGAGTCCCTGATTAAATTTTCTGGCCGCTTGTCTTTCAAGCAGTACCTTCCCAGCAAGCGTGCCAGATACGGGGTCAAGCTCTACAAGTTCTGTGACAGGGCAACAGGCTATGTAGTGAACTTTACGGTTTATGAGGGAAAAGACAGTCAGATTGAGTCGGTCAACTGCCCGGATTACATAGGGAGCGCTGGCAAGATAGTGTGGAACTTGGTGTCACCCTTATTCGGAAAGGGGTACCACTTGTATGTGGACAATTATTACACGAGCGTGCCACTGTTTAGTCACTTGTTTGATCATAAGATTGGAGCATGTGGCACCGTGCGACCTAATCGCCGGGGCTTTCCCCAGCGGCTGTCATGGATATGCAGTAGTGTTTGTCTGCCATCTTACCTTCCTCCTCATGTGTTCATCTAGAGACCAGACCTCCTTCACCTGGCTTCCTTTATAATCTCCTCCCAGCCTGACTCCACCCCAGGCCCTATCACTGAACACTATATTAACCTGTGCACTGCAAGCCTGCTTTGCTGATCAACGTGTTTGTTAGGCATTGTGTGTTTGGGTTCCTGCCTGCCGTGTGCTACGTCTGTCTCTCTGTTACGTTATTGGCTTGTCCCCGACCATCCCTGTCTGCTTGTGGCCCCTGACCTTCGGCTTGTTATTCGGTTCTCTCTATCGTGTGCCGCTGCTTCCCCTTATCCTACGGGGCGTGAGCTAGGAAACTCCAGGGGCCGCGACCTGGTCCCAGCCTGCAGCGTAACATCCTCACCACTAGAGGCCCTGGAGAAGACCAGCTGGGTCTTAGACTCCGCGCCCTGGGGAATCTTGGCTCTCGCTTCCGTTGGGATCCCGGTTGTGCTCCTCTGGTCCCGCTTTCCACAACCACCCAGTTTCCTACCCACAGAAGCCAGCCATAGGGTTCACTACCTCGCGGTGCACTCCTGTCCCCCTACGGTGTGCATCTGTCACCTGGCCACAGGTGACCCTGACAGTTTGATCAGCCATGGACCCGGCTGACATCCCGATCCCCGCGGATGATCCATTGCAGGGCATAGTCCACAGACTTGAAACCCAGGAATCGAATCAGACTCAGGTGATGCGATTCCTCCAGGATCTGGCTTCTCGATTCGAGCAGCTTCAGGCCTCCTTGGGAACCCCGAATCCGCAACCTCAAGTACAACCAGCGGTGGTACCTATCGCACCAGTCGCAGCCACACACTCACTAATACTGCCAGCTCCGTTCCGTTTCTCTGGGGACTCCAAGGCCTGCAGAGGGTTTCTTAGCCAATGCACGATTCATTTTGAGCTTCAGCCTCAAAACTTTCTGTCTGATAGGGCAAAGGTAGCCTATATCATTTCCCTCCTCTCCGGTGAAGCTTTAGCCTGGGCAGCCCCTCTGTGGGAACTGAATGATCCAGTGGTTTCTAGCCTGTCTGGCTTCTTGAAACTTTTTCGGAATATCTTTGAAGAACCGGCTCGTGTCTCTTCAGCGGCCAGCGCCCTTCTACGTCTCCGCCAAGAGTCTGCTTCAGTGGGACAGTACGCCCTTAATTTCCGCATACTGTCGGCTGAGTTGAGCTGGAACAATGAGGCCTTAGTCGCAACCTTTTTGCATGGCCTTTCTGATAGAGTGAAGGATGAATTAGCAGGAAGAACCATCCCCACTGATCTGGACGGAGTTATCTCCTTGTGTAACCAGATCGATATTCGCTTTCAGGAAAGGACCCTAGAAAAGCGGCGCCAGCACTCCTTGGTCCTTAGTCAGCCTGAGCTCCCCTCTCCTCGACCCGTGGAGCATCTCCTGCCAGCTGAGGAACCCATGCAGCTGGGCAGGACCAGGCTATCCCCAGAGGAACGTGCTAGGCGCAGAAATCTAGGCCTGTGTCTCTACTGTGGGGGCAAAGGTCATTTTCGTGACACTTGCTCTCTTTGTCCAGAAAAACGTTTGGGTCCACTTCATCTGGAAAGTGGAGTATTGGACCCAGAAATATCACCTTCCCCTTCTCGTCTTCTGCTTTCTGTGTTCCTTCATGTTGGTGCTTCTTCTCATTCGGTCTCAGCATATCTGGATTCCGGAGCCGCTGGTAATTTCATGGACTGGGAAATCGCATCGTCCATGAGACTTACTCTTTTGCCCCTCACCACGCCATTGGTGGTCTTGGCGATTGATGGTACTGTTCTCCCAGGGGGACCTATCCGCTTCCAGACCCTCCCTGTTAAGATGTCGGTGGGTACACTCCACCAGGAGTGGATATCCTTCCTTATCTTACCCAAGGCCTCAACGCCTATAATTTTGGGTCTCCCATGGTTACAGCTCCATTCTCCTCATGTGGACTGGACTACTGGACAGATCCTGGCTTGGGGTCCCTCCTGTTCCTCGTCCTGCCTACCCAAGGTTGCCCCCTGTGAATCTGAGCCGGTCATTCATTCCAGGTTGCATAACCATTTACATTTCTCTGTCCCTAACCACCCTTGGACGCACAGCCAGGCTAGCTTGTCTACAAGTCCTGCAGTCGCTACGTCTTGCGATGCGATTCAGGTAGTCGCTACACCTGACTCAGCTATTCACTCTGCCTCTGTACTAGTTATGCCAGTCCAGCCCATGCCCAGTGAGCCTCTCACTTTTTCTTGTTCGGGACATTCTGCTTGTCCTTCAGCTATTCAGCTTGACTCCGGCGACATGTCACCTTCTAACCAACCTGACTTCAGGGTTCCACTGACATCTGCCCAGTCTGATGGTCCTGTGCAAGATGACCAGTTCCCCTTTAAGGGTCTAGGGGACCCTCCTCAGATTCCTGTTGATCGTCTCATGCCCTTGCTTATTCCTAGAGAGCCTTTGGTCCTCAATAGATCTTCTTGTCATCTCCCTACCTCGTTTTCAGTCTCTGAGGATAATCTTAAGTACGAGGTTAGACAAGTTCTGGATTCTCGGCTCTGCAGAGGCATTCTTCAGTACCTTGTGCATTGGAGAGGTTTTGGTCCTGAGGAGGCGTCTTGGATCGCTGCATCTGATGTCGCTGCACCTCATCTGTTGAGAAGGTTTCATCAGAGATTTCCCTTTAAGCCTGGGTCCAGGCGGGGGAGGGCCCATAAGAGGGAGGGTACTGTCATGGATATGCAGTAGTGTTTGTCTGCCATCTTACCTTCCTCCTCATGTGTTTATCTAGAGACCAGACCTCCTTCACCTGGCTTCCTTTATAATCTCCTCCCAGCCTGACTCCACCCCAGGCCCTATCACTGAACACTATATTAACCTGTGCACTGCAAGCCTGCTTTGCTGATCAACGTGTTTGTTAGGCATTGTGTGTTTGGGTTCCTGCCTGCCGTGTGCTACGTCTGTCTCTCTGTTACGTTATTGGCTTGTCCCCGACCATCCCTGTCTGCTTGTGGCCCCTGACCTTCGGCTTGTTATTCGGTTCTCTCTATCGTGTGCCGCTGCTTCCCCTTATCCTACGGGGCGTGAGCTAGGAAACTCCAGGGGCCGCGACCTGGTCCCAGCCTGCAGCGTAACATCCTCACCACTAGAGGCCCTGGAGAAGACCAGCTGGGTCTTAGACTCCGCGCCCTGGGGAATCTTGGCTCTCGCTTCCGTTGGGATCCCGGTTGTGCTCCTCTGGTCCCGCTTTCCACAACCACCCAGTTTCCTACCCACAGAAGCCAGCCATAGGGTTCACTACCTCGCGGTGCACTCCTGTCCCCCTACGGTGTGCATCTGTCACCTGGCCACAGGTGACCCTGACAGCGGCTTGTAGATGCCCGTCTTAGGCTGGGGGAGAGAGCCTGCTTGAAGTGTAATAACTTGCTCGCTATGAAGTGGAGGGACAATAAGAATGTTTTCCTTCTTACCTCCCTTCATGCAGACACGACAGTCCAAATTCGTACGGCGACTGGTGTTGTGGAGAAACCCCTCTGTGTCCACGAATATAACCAAAATATGGGAGGGGTGGACCTCAACGACCAGTTGATGGCGCCGTATCTAATTGACCGTAAGGCGAGACGCTGGTACAAAAAAGTGTCTCTATCATTATTCCAATTGGCTTTGCTGAACGCTCATGTGCTATACAGAGCTTCAGGCGGGACGTTATCTCTTCTAAAATTCCAGAATGAGATAGTCACAGAACTCCTGTATCCAGGCGGTTCTGCACCTCACCATCCCCAACCAAATGCAGTAAGCCGGCTGCATGAGAGGCATTATTCGTATGTCCTCCCGAGTACCCCTACCCAAAGCCACCCCCAAAAAAGATGTCGTGTCTGTAGCAAGCGCGGATTTAGGCGTGACACCCGTAGTTTTTGTCCACTCTGTCCTGACAAGCCTGGTCTTTGCCAAGGTGAATGTTTTGAACGCTACCACTCAAAAGTGAAGTTTTAGCGTAGGGTACAGCATTTCACAGACTAGGACACACTTACACAGGGTCTCCCAAGATGCCATTACATTTTGAGAGACCCGAACCATTACAGTTGTAAAGTTACAAAAAAAAGTGTAAAAAAGAAAAAAAAAAACGTAAAAAACAAAACACAAAAAAATATAAAATAAAAAAACCAAAAATAGTTGTCGTTTTATTGTTCTCTCTCTCTCTATTTTCTCTCTATTGTTCTGCTCTTTTTTACTGTATTCTATTCTGCAATGTTTTATCATGCTTGCTTTTCAGGTATGTAATTTTTTGTTTTCAGGTGCGCCATTCAACTGCAGCGCGGAATTATTTATCTTGACAGCAACAGCGTTTGCTCCCACGATACATAAAGCCGTGACTCCAGTGCTGTAGGAGGTGATTTCACCACCACAGTTAAAAAAAAGAGCATATATGCCGAAGCATGGGGGCAGCAGGGGCGGAGGAGCGATTTTGCTCCTAATGCCGCGTACATACGGTCGAAATTCCGACCGTGTGTACGCGGCATAACTTTTTTGCGGGAGGATGCCCCCATGCTTCGGCATATATATATTTTAGGCACAGGTTGCGTTAAAACATTTTTTAATTTTTTACTAGGTTTTGTTTTGGTATTTGCTTTGCAGGTATGGCATGGTAAGGTCTTACTGTTGTACTGTAATGTTACTTTGTTTTAATGTTAACCACCATTTGCTTAGCAGGTACGCCATTCAGTTGCAGCGCGGATCTATTTATCTTGACAGCAACAGCGTTTGCTCCCACGATACATAAAGCCGTGACTCCAACGCTGTAGGAGGTGATTTCACCACCACAGTTAAAAAAAAAGAGCATATATGCCGAAGCATGGGGGCAGCAGGGGCGGAGGAGCGATTTTGCTCCTAATGCCGCGTATATACGGTCGAAATTCCAACGGAGGCTTATCCGTGGAAAAGTCCGACCGTGTGTACGCGGCATAACCTTTTATGCCGCGTACATACGGTCGAAATTCCGACGAAGGCTTGACCGTGTGTACGCGGCATAACTTTTTTGCGGGAGGATGCCCCCATGCTTCGGCATATATGCCCATCATTAGAAGTGGGTGGATGAAGGGAGGTATTCTAATGGTGGGCATACCCACCAATCAATCTCTTTTTTTCGTTCAGCCAATAGGCTGTATGAAAAAAAAGATTACAATACATGTCCAACAAGGACCAGCAACGTACTGGTATGTTGCTGGACTTTGAATGTTTATACCAGAATGATGCCTGCGGGTTTAGGTATCATCTTGGTATCATTCTTTTCAGCCAGCAGCCGGCTTTCATGTAAAAGCAATTCTAGCAGATAATTAGCCTCTAGACTTCTTTTACAAGCAGTGGGAGGGAATGTCCCCCCCCCTGGATATAAAAAGCGCCATTGGGAAATTGGGAAAGCATTTTATCACACCGATCTTGGTGTGGTCAGATGCTTTGAGGGCAGAGGAAAGATCTAGGGTCTAATCCCCCAATTTTTTTCAAAAAAAGAGTACCTGTCACTACCTATTGCTATCATAGGGGATATTTACACTCCCTGAGATAACGATAAAAATGGTAAAAAAATAAAATATGGAAGGCACAGTTTAAAAATAAAATAAAAAAGCCAAATAAATAATAAAAAAAAAAAAAAAAAAAAAAAAGCACCGCTGTCCCCCCCTGCTATTGCGCAAAGGCAAACGCAAGCGTCGGTCTAGCGTCATATGTAAACAGCAATTGCATCATGCATGTGAGGTATCACCGCGAAGGTCAGATCGAGGGCAGTCATTTTAGCAGTAGACCTCCTCTGTAAATCTAACGTGGTAACCTGTAAAGGCTTTTAAATGCTTTTAAAAATGAATGTAGTTTTGTCGCCGCTGCGCGTTTGTGCGCAATTTTAAAGCATGTCGTGTTTGGTATCCATGTACTCGGCCTATGATCATCTTTTTTATTTCATCAAACATTTGGGCAATATAGTGTTTTTTAGTGCATTAAAAATAAAAAAAGTGTATTTTTCCCCCAAAAAATGCGTTTGAAAAATCGCTGCGCAAATACTGTGTGGAAAAAAAAAATGCAACACCCACTATTTTAATCTGTAGGGCCTTTGCTTTAAAAAAATATATAATGTTTGGGGGTTCAACATAATTTTCTTGCAAAAAAAAAAATTTCTTTCATGTAAACAAAAAGTGTCAGAAAGGGCTTTGTCTTCAAGTGGTTAGAAGAGTGGATGATGTGTGACATAAGCTTCCTAATGTTGTGCATAAAATGCCAGGACAGTTCAAAACCCCCCCAAATGACCCCATTTTGTAAAGTAGACACCTCAAGCTATTTACTGAGAGGCATGTTGAGCCCATTGAATATTTTTTTTTTTTGTCCCAAGTGATTGAATAATGACCAAAAAAAAAAAAATGTACAAAAAGTTGTCACTAAATTATATATTGCTCAAACATGCCATGGGCATATGTGGAATTACACCCCAAAATACATTCTGTTGCTTCTCCTGAGTACGGGGATACCACATGTGTGGGACTTTTTGGGAGCCTAGTCGCGTACGGGACCCCAAAATCCAAGCACCGCCTTCAGGATTTCTATGGGTGTAAATTTTTGATTTCACTCCTCACTGCCTATCACAGTTTCGGAGGCCATGGAATGCCCAGATGGCACAAAACCCCCCCAAATGACCCCATTTTGGAAAGTAGACACCCCAAGCTATTTGCTGAGAGGTATGTTGAGTATTTTGCAGATCTCGCTTTTTGTCACAAAGTTTTGAAAATGTAAAAAAAGAAAAAAAAAAAGAAAAAAAAATGTCTTTCTTAATTTTCAAAAACAAATGAGAGCTGTAAAATACTCACCATGCCTCTCAGCAAATAGCTTGGGGTGTCTACTTTCCAAAATGGGGTCATTTGTGGGGGTTTTGGGCTATTTTGACATTTTATGGCCTTCAAAACTGTGATAGGTAGTGAGGAGTGAAATCAAAAATTTATGCCCTTAGAAACCTTGAAGGCGGTGCTTGGTTTTTGGGGTCCCGTACGCGGCTAGGCTCCCAAAAAGTCCCACACATGTGGTATCCCCGTACTCAGGAGAAGCAGCAGAATGTATTTTGGGGTGTAATTTCACATATAACCATGGCATGTGTGAGCAATATATCATTTAGTGACAACTTTTTGTACATTTTTTTTTTCTTTTTGTCATTATTCAATCATTTGGGACAAAAAAAAATATTCAATGGGCTCAACATGCCTCTCAGCAAATAGCTTGGGGTGTCTACTTTCCAAAATGGGGTCATTTGGGGGGGTTTTGTGCCATCTTGGCATTTTATGGCCTTCAAAACTGTGATAGGTAGTGAGGAGCGAAATCAAAAATTTATGCCCTTAGAAACCTTGAAGGCGGTGCTTGGTTTTTGGGGTCCCGTACGCGGCTAGGCTCCCAAAAAGTCCCACACATGTGGTATCCCCGTACTCAGGAGAAGCAGCAGAATGTATTTTGGGGTGTAATTTCACATATGCCCATGTCATGTGTGAGCAATATATCATTTAGTGACAACTTTGTGCAAAAAAAAAACAGTTTGTCATATTCCCGCAACCTGTGGCAAAATATAAAATATTCCATGGACTCAACATGCCTCTCAGCAAATAGCTTGGGGTGTCTACTTTCCAAAATGGGGTAATTTGTGGGGGTTTTGTGCTATTTTGGCATTTTATGGCCTTCGAAACTGTGATAGGTAGTGAGGAGTGAAATCAAAAATTTACGCCCTTAGAAATCCTGAAGGCGGTGCTTGGTTTTTGGGGCCCTGTACGCGGCTAGGCTCCCAAAAAGTCCCACACATGTGGTATCCCCGTACTCAGGAAAAGCAGCAGAATGTATTTTGGGGTGCAATTCCACATATAACCATGGCATGTGTGAGCAATATATCATTTAGTGACAACTTTTTGTACTTTTTATTTTTTCTTTTTGTCATTATTCAATCATTTGGGACAAAAAAAAAAAATATTCAATGGGGTCAACATGCCTCTCAGCAAATAGCTTGGGGTGTCTACTTTCCAAAATGGGGTCCTTTGGGGGGGTTTTGTGCCATCTTGGCATTTTATGGCCTTCAAAACTGTGATAGGTAGTGAGGAGTGAAATCAAAAATTTATGCCCTTAGAAACCTTGAAGGCGGTGCTTGGTTTTTGGGGGCCCGTACGCGGCTAGGCTCCCAAAAAGTCCCACACATGTGGTATCCCCGTACTCAGGAGAAGCAGCAGAATGTATTTTGGGGTGTAATTTCACATATGCCCATGGCATGTGTGAGCAATATATCATTTAGTGACAACTTTGTGCAAAAAAAAAAAAGTTTGTCATATTCCCGCAACTTGTGGCAACATATAAAATATTCCATGGACTGAACATGCCTCTCAGTAAATAGCTTGGGGTGTCTACTTTCCAAAATGGGGTCATTTGGGGGGTTTTGTGCTATTTTGGCATTTTATGGCCTTCGAAACTGTGATAGGTAGTGAGGAGTGAAATCAAAAATTTGCGCCCTTAGAAACCTTGAAGGCGGTGCTTGGTTTTTGGGGTCCCGTACGCGGCTAGGCTCCCAAAAAGTCCCACACATGTGGTATCCCCGTACTCAGGAGAAGCAGCAGAATGTATTTTGGGGTGCAATTCCACATATAACCATGGCATGTGTGAGCAATATATCATTTAGTGACAACTTTTTGTAATTTTTTTTTTTTTTTTTGTCATTATTCAATCACTTGGGACAAAAAAAAAAATATTCAATGGGCTCAACATGCCTCTCAGCAATTTCCTTGGGGTGTCTACTTTCCAAAATGGGGTCATTTGGGGGGGTTTTGTACTGCCCTGCCATTTTAGCACCTCAAGAAATGAGATAGGCAGTCATAAATTTAAAGCTGTGTAAATTTCAGAAAATGTACCCTAGTTTGTAAACGCTATAACTTTTGCGCAAACCAATAAATATACGCTTATTGACATTTTTTTTACTAAAGACATGTGGCTGAATACATTTTGGCCTAAATGTATGACTAAAATTGAGTTTATTCTATTTTTCTTATAACAAAAAGTAGAAAATATCATTTTTTTTCAAAATTTTCGGTCTTTTTCTGTTTATATCGCAAAAAATAAAAATCGCAGAGGCAATCAAATACCATTAAAAGAAAGCTCTATTTGTGGGAAGAAAAGGACGCAAATTTCATTTGGGTACAACATTGCATGTCCGCACAATTTACAGTTAAAGCAGCGCATTGCCGAATCCCAAAAACAGGCTTGGTCCTAATGGCCCGAAATGGTCCGGGGCTTAAGTGGTTAAGTGAGTGGATAACATGGGATGGTTAACATCTCAAAGCTCAGAAGTATATCCCTATACTATCGGGAATTGATATATTCCATATATATGGAATACAGGCATGTAGCAGTAGTAGAGTAATTAATTAATTAATGCCAGAGTGTAAATAAGTTCTTTAACCACTTCAATACCATGCACTTATACAGCTTCCTGCCCAAGCCAATTTTGAGCTTTCAGCGCTGTCGCAATTTGAATGACAATTGCGCGGTCATGCTACACTGTACCCAAACAAATTTTTTATCATTTTGTTCCCACAAATAGAGCTTTCTTTCGGTGGTATTTGATCTCCTCTGCGATTTTTATTTTTTGCACAACAAATAAAAAAAGAGCGAAAATTTTGAAAAAAACAATGTTTCTGTTAATTTTTTTTGTAAATAAGTACCTTTTCTACTTCAATGATGGGCACTGATAAGGCGGCACTGACGGGCACTGATAAGGCGGCACTGATGGGCACCAATGAGGTGGCACCAATGAGGTGGCACTGATGAGGTGGCACTGATGGGCACTGATGATGGGCACTGATAGGCGGCACTGATGGGCACTGATATGTGGCACTGGTATGCGACACTGATGGGCACTCATAGGTGGCACTGATTGGCACTCATAGGCGGCACTGATTGGCACTCATAGGCGGCACTGATTGGCACTCATAGGCGGCACTGATGGGCGCTTATGGGTGGCACTGATAGGTGGCACGGACGGACACTGATAGGTGGGCACTTATGGGCACAGATGGGCACGGATGGGCACTGATAGGTGGCACTGATGGACACTAGTAGGTGGCACTGATGGACACTGATGCCCAGCAATGCCAGACACCACACATTGTGGTAGTGCCAGTCAGTGCCCATTTGTGGGCACTGATTGGCATATTTTTGTTATGTTTTTTTTTTTTTTTACTACATGTGGATGGCCATGGGGGCCATCCACATGCTTGGGGCTTCCCTGGTGGTCCTGGGGGGCTTCCCTGGTGGTCCTGTGTGGGTATCCGAGGGGGGGCTGCGCTGATAAACAATCAGCGTGAACCCCCCCTGTCAGGAGAGCCGCCGATCAGCTCTCCTCTACTCGCGTCTGTCAGACGCGAGTGAGGAAGAGCCGATCAACGGCTCTTCCTGTTTACATCGTGATCAGCCGTGATTGGACACGGCTGATCACGTGGTAAAAAGCCTCCGCCGGAGGCTCTTTACCGAGATCAGTGTAGACTGACACACCGCTCCACCGATCGCCGCGATGCGCGCCCCCCCGGGCGCGCAGCGGCTGTTATCCTGCAGGACGTCATATGACGTCCAGTGTGGATAACACAACCACTTCCCGGACGTCAATATGCTATTGACTGGGCGGGAAGTGGTTAATAAGAAAACTAAGTTTATTGCTGCATGAAAATGTTTATGAATATTTAAGCCCTAAACAACAAAAAATGTGTTATTACATGTGGTCATTCAAAGCACAAACAAGGGGCAGAACTAAGTTTTAAGAAAAAACTATTGATTAAGATAATGGAAAACATGGTATTTAGTGTTTAACAAATATCTTACAGATTTGGTTGCAGGAAATAATAAGTTAAGGATTGAGCAATTTTTACAAAATATTCCAAACTAGGATTTGGGTATTAAAAGAAAAGTAGTAGATTGTTCTAATTTACTTAAGGCTACCCAGGAAACATATTAAAATATGAAAGTTTTGTTCAATCTAAAAACTCAAAAATTGTAAAAAAACTACTGTTAAAAGTTTTTGTAATTGAGTATTTCTGATAAAAGTAAAGACCTTGGTTGAGGGAGGAATTTTTCCTCGGGGAAATGGCCAATCACAGTTCATGGGCAGGAACCAATCTGTGAGTTTCACGAGATTTGTCCTCTAAACAATTTTTTGTCATTACTATAATCAGTAACGTCATATTATAACATAGTATACATGATTTTTGGCAGATGTACAAACCAAATATGTTTAAAAAATAGTAAAAAAAGGTTAAAAATTATAAAAACGATAAATGAAATTGTACTATGAATAGGGTAAGATGATTCAAGGAAAGGTAAAGATTAGGTGACTTATTTACCTGTTATATTTTTAGTTTAAAAACTTTAGTATTTTCTAAACATAGGGATGACAGGATGAAGAATGTCTGTTCTTCTATGTCTTTTGAAATTAGCATACTAAGTTATTTACAATCTGTTGTATAGGAAAAAGTAAAGGTATAGGAATTTCAGAAGTTTGTTCACAAAACATGGCTAGGCCTTTGCTAAATTTAAATAGAAATTATACTTTGAATAAGATTTCTACTTCTCATGGGTATGTTTCATAATTTATTCCAGTAGCTAAAGTTATGATTAAGAATTATAGATCTGAAGGTACCAGGGATGCCAATAGAGTTGCAAACTGAGATATCAATTGGGAAGTTTATTTTATTATTTTTACGGTAATAGGGATTAAAATTATTTTTGTTTCAAAATAATTGGTAAAAATAAAAAAATAATGGGTAAAAATAAAAAATAATGGGTAAAAATAAGAATAAAATGGGTAAAACACAGAAAGGATTATGAGTCTAAAATAGTTTATATTGATTAATGAAATTATTCTATTCTATGGAGTTTTATTTATTTTTTGGATTCTTCCATGACCATGGACCAAGCACTACTAAATTTCTATTTATTGTTATTTCTTGTTTTTTCAAAACTATTTTTTGATTATGTTATCAAGGACTATCATTTTTGGATGAACTTCAATGATTCATTCATATGGTCTTGCATCAAAAGCGACATATTGATCGGTCGATCATTATGTGAGGGGGAGTTGGGATACAATTTTAATATAGGAATGTTTTGAAATACAGAAAAAAATAGTTGACTCAATGTTGACATTGAAATTTGATACTTTCTCCTACACAATCTTTGTTAGTTTAGTAGATCATTGAAAGATTGATATCACAGTAATAACTAATAGTATGATACTACCTTAGTTTACATAATAGTTGATATTTTTTAGTTTTTCTAAATCTTTTATAGGAACACATATTAATACACATAGAATTATTATTTCACATACAATTATTCTTTTTTATTCATTTTTATAGAACACATAACTTGGAAAAGTTGGATGGATTGTTTGTTATTACAAGAATGTACAATAAAGTGTACATTTGAAGTATTAATATAGTTAGAGTACATACAGGCTTGTGTGGAAGAAAGAGTTGCTTGCTGGTCATGGATAGATAGATAAATGGATAAATAGATAGATAGTTAAATATAAAAATAAATAGGAAAATAGAATATATAAAATATAACAATCAAATAATGGGAAAGTTATGTTTTTATGTATCCACAGACGAGTAGATTATGTATTACGTTTATAATTGTTCAGTGTCAAGGATAATGTATAAAAACTTATATTGTAGAAATTATTTGGTTATTGAAATTTCAAAGAATGGAAGAAATTGTATTTATTAATTAATAATTTATATTACAAAGCAATATAATTTAATATATCAAAGATATTAATTTCTCCTTTATGTTAAAATAGCTATATGATATGGTTAAAGTTATAAGAAGTAAAATCTATGAAGGTAAAGGAAGAAAATTTTTAATATTACATAGTTTAGATGGAGAATAAATTAAAATTAATAAATAATATAATAATTTATAATTTCTTGATGGAATAAAATTGTTAAATATTTCACAGGAATATCTCAGAGTTTTGGAAAAAGCTTATGTACAATATCTGAAACACTAAATTGTATGAATGTTTAATGTATTGTATGTATTGGAAAAAAAAAAAGAAAAAAGGAGGATCAGAGACATTTATTATTTAAGATGAATGCACTTATTTTGTTTGATAATAATAGTGCATTGAGGGGGAATTGTTAGATATTGAATTTATTACTATTTTATGTGATAAAAGTTTCTGAACTCTTTATTGAAACATGTTAATTTTGAAGGTTGCTGAGGACAAGAGAGAGGTCATTTGACATCTATTCTAAGGAACTATGTCAGGATAATGGGTGTAGTTATGTTACTTAATATACACAAGTGGGTGTTACTTCTGTGAACAGTAGTGCTACCTTCTTTGGAACAATGCTAAATGTAAATAATGCTGACATAACATAGAGAAGTGACCCTTCGCTATGGAAGGTCAGGGGACCCTGCTCGAAGATATACCATCATACCATGTGACACCTCATTCCTCCTTCTGAAGCCAACCACCTTACCATGTGTTACCAGCTGTCATTATGTAAGCATTGTCTTTTGCTTGTCTTTCTGAAGAATAAAACAACCTTTTTTGAAGATCTCCTGGCTCTATTGAAAATGGAACAAAACGCCTGGGTAGGGGACATTAATTGTTTTTACAAGTGTCTCCCACTCCTACATTTGGCGAAGCCAGCCCCATTTGGTCATTTTTTTTCCCCTTACTCCTTGCAAAAAGGGGGAGAGATTAACACAGTTTCTTGAGTGATCAAGTCTCGGGAAAAATCTGATCAAAAGAACCTAGAAAGGACGTTTGTGTTCCATCACACGTGGACAGAAGGTCCTAGAAACTGAGCCAGCTAAAAGGAGAGAAGAATTGCGGCCATGAAACAAAGCCAATTATTGATCTTGACTCCAAAGCACAAGGGTGAGTTTTTCTCTGTCTGTTTTCTCACCTACAGATCGCTTGTAAACTTGCAAACAGAAGAAAAAACAAAAAACAAAGACTCAGCTTACGAGGTTGATTGACAGGCCTTTTGGACAGAATGTTTCAAGATATTGTAGGAAATCCAGAGAGGACTTTCAGGTTGTGATGAAAAGCGTAAACGTTTACGTACGTGAAGATTTCTGCCAAAGAAGTTCAGTTCCTACAAAAGGTAAGGAAAAGTCTCACAGAAGGAGTGTTGAAGTGGGAACTAAGACTTCACGTTATAAAGGCCACCATTGTAGATACAACAGGCAGATATACTCTTTGGGTGAGCTAATATGAAAAGTCGGATTTTGATGTTTTGGACGGTCCAAGGATAAAGGCAAACACTTACACATCTCATTCCTTCAGCAAACACAGAAGGAGAAAGACATTTTTTCAATGCACACGCATCTTTACATTTTGTTTACTTAGGCCTATTTACAGCCTACAGAAACATTACATTTACACGAGTCAAGGAACAAGGCAAAAGCTACAAGAAAACTATTCTTCAAAGAAAAAGATGAGGACAATATTCTTCCAAGAAAGAGCAACGCATAAAAGCATTAAAGCAATGAACAAAGACAAAACAAATGAAAAGAAACAAACAACAGACAAAGCTAAAAGGACATTATTCATCTCTTGTTTTTTTAAGTGTACACAGGACAATCATTCTAAACAAGGGGTAAATATGTTTGTTTATTTAAGTGAGTGGATAACATGGGATGGTTAACATCTCAAAGCTCAGAAGTATATCCCTATACTATCGGGAATTGATATATTCCATATATATGGAATACAGGCATGTAGCAGTAGTAGAGTAATTAATTAATTAATGCCAGAGTGTAAATAAGTTCTTTAACCACTTCAATACCATGCACTTATACAGCTTCCTGCCCAAGCCAATTTTGAGCTTTCAGCGCTGTCACAATTTGAATGACAATTGCGCGGTCATGCTACACTGTACCCAAACAAATTTTTTATCATTTTGTTCCCACAAATAGAGCTTTCTTTCGGTGGCATTTGATCTCCTCTGCGATTTTTATTTTTTGCACAACAAATAAAAAAAGAGCGAAAATTTTGAAAAAAACAATGTTTCTGTTAATTTTTTTTGTAAATAAGTACCTTTTCTACTTCAATGACGGGCACTGATAAGGCGGCACTGACGGGCACTGATAAGGCGGCACTGATGGGCACCAATGAGGTGGCACCAATGAGGTGGCACTGATGAGGTGGCACTGATGGGCACTGATGATGGGCACTGATAGGCGGCACTGATGGGCACTGATATGTGGCACTGGTATGCGACACTGATGGGCACTCATAGGTGGCACTGATGGGCACTCATAGGCGGCACTGATTGGCACTCATAGGCGGCACTGATTGGCACTCATAGGCGGCACTGATGGGCACTTATGGGTGGCACTGATAGGTGGCACGGACGGACACTGATAGGTGGGCACTTATGGGCACAGATGGGCACGGATGGGCACTGATAGGTGGCACTGATGGACACTAGTAGGTGGCACTGATGGACACTGATGCCCAGCAATGCCAGACACCACACATTGTGGTAGTGCCAGTCAGTGCCCATTTGTGGGCACTGATTGGCATATTTTTGTTATGTTTTTTTTTTTTTTTACTACATGTGGATGGCCATGGGGGCCATCCACATGCTTGGGGCTTCCCTGGTGGTCCTGGGGGGGCTTCCCTGGTGGTCCTGTGTGGGTATCCGAGGGGGGGCTGCGCTGATAAACAATCAGCGCGAACCCCCCCTGTCAGGAGAGCCGCCGATCAGCTCTCCTCTACTCGCGTCTGTCAGACGCGAGTGAGGAAGAGCCGATCAACGGCTCTTCCTGTTTACATCGTGATCAGCCGTGATTGGACACGGCTGATCACGTGGTAAAAAGCCTCCGCCGGAGGCTCTTTACCGAGATCAGTGTAGACTGACACACCGCTCCACCGATCGCCGCGATGCGCGCCCCCCCGGGCGCGCAGCGGCTGTTATCCTGCAGGACGTCATATGACGTCCAGTGTGGATAACACAACCACTTCCCGGACGTCAATATGCTATTGACTGGGCGGGAAGTGGTTAATAAGAAAACTAAGTTTATTGCTGCATGAAAATGTTTATGAATATTTAAGCCCTAAACAACAAAAAATGTGTTATTACATGTGGTCATTCAAAGCACAAACAAGGGGCAGAACTAAGTTTTAAGAAAAAACTATTGATTAAGATAATGGAAAACATGGTATTTAGTGTTTAACAAATATCTTACAGATTTGGTTGCAGGAAATAATAAGTTAAGGATTGAGCAATTTTTACAAAATATTCCAAACTAGGATTTGGGTATTAAAAGAAAAGTAGTAGATTGTTCTAATTTACTTAAGGCTACCCAGGAAACATATTAAAATATGAAAGTTTTGTTCAATCTAAAAACTCAAAAATTGTAAAAAAACTACTGTTAAAAGTTTTTGTAATTGAGTATTTCTGATAAAAGTAAAGACCTTGGTTGAGGGAGGAATTTTTCCTCGGGGAAATGGCCAATCACAGTTCATGGGCAGGAACCAATCTGTGAGTTTCACGAGATTTGTCCTCTAAACAATTGTTTGTCATTACTATAATCAGTAACGTCATATTATAACATAGTGTACATGATTTTTGGCAGATGTACAAACCAAATATGTTTAAAAAATAGTAAAAAAAGGTTAAAAATTATAAAAACGATAAATGAAATTGTACTATGAATAGGGTAAGATGATTCAAGGAAAGGTAAAGATTAGGTGACTTATTTACCTGTTATATTTTTAGTTTAAAAACTTTAGTATTTTCTAAACATAGGGATGACAGGATGAAGAATGTCTGTTCTTCTATGTCTTTTGAAATTAGCATACTAAGTTATTTACAATCTGTTGTATAGGAAAAAGTAAAGGTATAGGAATTTCAGAAGTTTGTTCACAAAACATGGCTAGGCCTTTGCTAAATTTAAATAGAAATTATACTTTGAATAAGATTTCTACTTCTCATGGGTATGTTTCATAATTTATTCCAGTAGCTAAAGTTATGATTAAGAATTATAGATCTGAAGGTACCAGGGATGCCAATAGAGTTGCAAACTGAGATATCAATTGGGAAGTTTATTTTATTATTTTTACGGTAATAGGGATTAAAATTATTTTTGTTTCAAAATAATTGGTAAAAATAAAAAAATAATGGGTAAAAATAAAAAATAATGGGTAAAAATAAGAATAAAATGGGTAAAACACAGAAAGGATTATGAGTCTAAAATAGTTTATATTGATTAATGAAATTATTCTATTCTATGGAGTTTTATTTATTTTTTGGATTCTTCCATGACCATGGACCAAGCACTACTAAATTTCTATTTATTGTTATTTCTTGTTTTTTCAAAACTATTTTTTGATTATGTTATCAAGGACTATCATTTTTGGATGAACTTCAATGATTCATTCATATGGTCTTGCATCAAAAGCGACATATTGATCGGTCGATCATTATGTGAGGGGGAGTTGGGATACAATTTTAATATAGGAATGTTTTGAAATACAGAAAAAAATAGTTGACTCAATGTTGACATTGAAATTTGATACTTTCTCCTACACAATCTTTGTTAGTTTAGTAGATCATTGAAAGATTGATATCACAGTAATAACTAATAGTATGATACTACCTTAGTTTACATAATAGTTGATATTTTTTAGTTTTTCTAAATCTTTTATAGGAACACATATTAATACACATAGAATTATTATTTCACATACAATTATTCTTTTTTATTCATTTTTATAGAACACATAACTTGGAAAAGTTGGATGGATTGTTTGTTATTACAAGAATGTACAATAAAGTGTACATTTGAAGTATTAATATAGTTAGAGTACATACAGGCTTGTGTGGAAGAAAGAGTTGCTTGCTGGTCATGGATAGATAGATAAATGGATAAATAGATAGATAGTTAAATATAAAAATAAATAGGAAAATAGAATATATAAAATATAACAATCAAATAATGGGAAAGTTATGTTTTTATGTATCCACAGACGAGTAGATTATGTATTACGTTTATAATTGTTCAGTGTCAAGGATAATGTATAAAAACTTATATTGTAGAAATTATTTGGTTATTGAAATTTCAAAGAATGGAAGAAATTGTATTTATTAATTAATAATTTATATTACAAAGCAATATAATTTAATATATCAAAGATATTAATTTCTCCTTTATGTTAAAATAGCTATATGATATGGTTAAAGTTATAAGAAGTAAAATCTATGAAGGTAAAGGAAGAAAATTTTTAATATTACATAGTTTAGATGGAGAATAAATTAAAATTAATAAATAATATAATAATTTATAATTTCTTGATGGAATAAAATTGTTAAATATTTCACAGGAATATCTCAGAGTTTTGGAAAAAGCTTATGTACAATATCTGAAACACTAAATTGTATGAATGTTTAATGTATTGTATGTATTGGAAAAAAAAAAAGAAAAAAGGAGGATCAGAGACATTTATTATTTAAGATGAATGCACTTATTTTGTTTGATAATAATAGTGCATTGAGGGGGAATTGTTAGATATTGAATTTATTACTATTTTATGTGATAAAAGTTTCTGAACTCTTTATTGAAACATGTTAATTTTGAAGGTTGCTGAGGACAAGAGAGAGGTCATTTGACATCTATTCTAAGGAACTATGTCAGGATAATGGGTGTAGTTATGTTACTTAATATACACAAGTGGGTGTTACTTCTGTGAACAGTAGTGCTACCTTCTTTGGAGCAATGCTAAATGTAAATAATGCTGACATAACATAGAGAAGTGACCCTTCGCTATGGAAGGTCAGGGGACCCTGCTCGAAGATATACCATCATACCATGTGACACCTCATTCCTCCTTCTGAAGCCAACCACCTTACCATGTGTTACCAGCTGTCATTATGTAAGCATTGTCTTTTGCTTGTCTTTCTGAAGAATAAAACAACCTTTTTTGAAGATCTCCTGGCTCTATTGAAAATGGAAGAAAACGCCTGGGTAGGGGACACTAATTGTTTTTACAAGTGTCTCCCACTCCTACAGTCTCCCTGTCGGAAGAACCGGTGTCCCAGTCGGTAGATCCGGTGTCGCAGTCGGAAGATCCGGTGATCCCGCCTGAAGATTCGGTGCCTGGGACCCCGCCTGAAGATCCGGTGCCCGTTTCCCAGCCTGAGGTTGTGGTGCCCGTTTCCCAGCCTGAGGTTGTGGTGCCCGTTTCCCGGCCTGAGGTTGTGGTGTCCGTTTCCTGGCCTGAGGTTGTGGTGCCCGCTGTGGTGCCCGTTTCCCGGCTTGAGGTTGTGGTGCCCGTTTCCTGGCTTGAGGTTGTGGTGCCCGTTTCCCGGCTTGAGGTTGTGGGGCCCGTTTCCCGGCTTGAGGTTGTGGGGCCCGTTTCCCGGCTTGAGGTTGTGGGGCCCGTTTCCCGGCTTCAGGTTGTGGTGCCCGTTTCCCGGCTTGAGGTTGTGGTGCCCGTTTCTCAGTCTGTGGAGCCTACTGCCCAGCCTGAGATGTTCCTGTCTGCTGCCCAGCCTGAGATGTTCCTGTCTGCTGCCCAGCCTGAGATGTTCCTGCCTGCTGCCCAGCCTGAGATGTTCCTGTCTGCTGCCCAGCCTGAGATGTTCCGGTCCGCTGCCCAGCCTGAGATGTTCCGGTCCGCTGCCCAGCCTGAGATGTTCCGGTCCGCTGCCCAGCCTGAGATGTTCCGGTCCGCTGCCCAGCCTGAGATGTTCCTGCCGGCTACCCAGCCTGACGTACTTTTTGCCCAGCCTGATGTGTCGGTACCAGCTGCTCAGCTCGAGCTGCACCCTGCCCGGTTTAAAGCCATGGACCTTCCTCATGCCCAACCTGTTGTGACTTTGTCTACTGCCCGGCTTGACGCCATAGACTTTCTCCAGCAACGGCTGGTTGGAGCGCCCGGAGGTCGCTCCTTCGAGGGGGGTACTGTAAGGAAAGGTTCCATCCGCTGGTAATATTTATCATCTGGCGTGCAGTACTGAGGTCCACCAGCAGGTGTCTCCTGGCAGTTTTGAACTGTCAGGGGAACTTCTCTCTGCTGGTGTTATGTCATCCTTGGGCCGCAGTACTGGCGTCCACCAGTGGATGGATCCTGGCAGTGTGGTGCAGATGTTACTTCCTGCAATCAGGGGTCACCTGAGCCTGTTATAATATAAATACCCGGCAAGTGCACACACACACTGCCCTGGTATTGTCCTCGTGCCCTGATCCGTACCTGCTGCCTGTTTACCTGAACCTGTTTCTGTATCTGCTACCTGAGTTCCTGATCCTGTCTCCCTGTCCTGACCCATCCATCCTTCCTCTCCCTGTCCTGTGTTCCTTACCCCATATGCTGATCTCCCTGTGTATGACCTTGGCCTGGCTAACGTTTATGTTTCTGGAATATCCCTTTGTCCATCTGCCTACCTGCTGTGTATGACCCTGGCCTGGCTATTGTATATGATTCTGGCATTTCCCATTTATTGCACATATCTGTTGTTATTTGTGAGTCTCTGTCTGTTGGTTGGTTTGCTGCACTGTATCATATTGGAGGTGATTATACTTATATTATTCACTCACCTAAATAAATCTTTATATTTTCACTTATTTGTGTTTGGTGTTCCTCTGTTGCTAGCCACACAGTTCTGGTCACACCCGGTACATGACACGCTGCCTGCTGCGCGCACGTGACCCAGTCCTCTTCTCCTTGACCGTCCCCGCGGGAATAGTGAACCCGATCGCCGCTGGTGTCCCGCGATCGCGTCACAGAGAGGAAGAACGGGGAGAGGTAAGTGTAAACCAACCCTCCCCGTGCTTCCTAGTGAGCCTGTCACTGATCGTCTGTTCCCTGTCATAGGGACCGATGATCAGTGACGTTACGCCCCCCCACAGTAAGAAACACACATCAGGGCACACTTAACCCCTACAGTGCCCCCTCCTGGTTAACTCCTTCACTGCCAGTGTAATTTTTACAGTAACCAGTGCATTTTTATAGCACTGTTCGCTGTAAAAATGACAATGGTCCCAAAATAGTGTCAAAAGTGTCTGATGTGTCCGCCATAATGTTGCAGTGACAATGAAAATTGCTGATCGCCGCCATTACTAGAAAAAAAAATTATTAATAAAAATGCAATAAAACTATCACCTATTTGGTAGACGCTATAAATTTTGCACAAACCAATCAATAAACGCTTATTGCAATTTTTTTTACCAAAAATATGTAGAAGAATACGTATCGGCCTAAACTGAGGAAAAAAAAAGGTTTTTTATATATTTTTTGGGGATATTTATTATAGCAAAAAGTAAAAAATATTGTATTTTTTTCAAAATTGTCGCTCAATTTTTGTTTATAGCGCAAAAAACTAAAAGCAGCAAAGGTGATCAAATACCACCAAAAGAAAGCTCTATTTGTGGGAAAAAAAGGACGCCAATTTTGTTTGGGAGCCACGTCGCACGACCGTGCAATTGTCAGTTAAAGCGACGCAGTGCCGAATCGCAAAAAGTGGCCAGGTCTTTAAGCTGCATAATGGTCCGGGGGTCTTAAGTGGTTAAGCTAAGGCTTAAAATAAAACATTAAAAATTCCTTTAAATACCAGGCTTGAAAATCAATTTTCTCCATGTTCAAGGCTAATAGACAAGAACAAGCTGACAACAGAGACAGTTGTCAAACAAAGAGCACGGCGAGCAGGCACTTTAAGCTAAGGCTTAAAGTGAAACATTAAAAATTCCTATAAATACCAGGCTTGGGAATTGTCTTAAACCTGCTTTGACATATCTGTTCAATATACTGCAGCAAAAGTCACTTTAAAAAATAAAAAAACGTTGCCACTAAATGACATTTCCCTGCCAACTTGTTTTTTCTTGGCTGACTTGGCTGACTCTTGTCGTAGATAAAGGCCTGGTATGGTTTTTAGGGGGACCCATGATGTGGGGTTTCCATTAAGATGACATCACAAGCTATTATCCGTGGCGTGGGGTCCCTCCAAAAATCCTTACCAGATCCTTCGGCTCAATGGGTATCATTTTTTGTGATTGATGTGGATCTACATCACTAATCGGCATGGCTGGTGATGAATTTATACTGTGGGACACTTGTTTTACATACAGGAATTTATCAAACATGAGGTGTGTTTATTTACATTGTATTTTCTATTTTTTTGTGAAATAATAATTAGGGGTACCCCTTAATTATTCATGTGAGGTGGATATCTGGAGGCCCACATCCACAGGGCCAGGGATATGGGGAAGAGGCCCTTCTCTTTATCAACATGGGTGCAATGTTCTTTACTGGGGTGGCGGCAAGGTACCCTCCCCCTATTGGAGGCATGTGGCTTGTTCCTAGCTAGCCAGGCTGCATGCTTAGATAAAAGTCTGTAATAGATTTTGGGACAAATTTCAGGTTTGTGTCTTATATGTGTTTTAGGTACTAAATGGCACTTTTAATATCATTCCTCCACCTTTGCTGGGATTTACTTATACATTTGCACAAAAGCTACTATTTTGTATCTTGGTGTGCAGTAGTTGCAATGACTTCCCATCTCTAAATTTAAAGTATAGACATGGATAAGCTTTACTTCTTGTGGACCTTTCATCTAACAAGGCCTTATTCATTTTTTACATCAAATAATATTTATTGAAGACTTCACAACGCTTTACAATAAAAATCTAACGTTTGTAAAACCCCCCTTCCTCCATACCATATCCCACCCGTCCAAATGTGTGTAAAAAACACTTGGATATTTATAATTCCCCAAATCGAGGGAATAAAATGCAGTAAAGTATGCTGAATTATAGCATTATTTACAGTATCATAACATAGCATTACAGTATTATACCATTATCAGGAGCTACTCAAAATGTTGATACATACTCCAGAAGACATCGTTATACCATTAACATTACGGTAATTGTACACCTGAGTCACAAATAAACAGATTCCATGAACCACATTTGTGTATTCTTTATCTTATAAATGGATATGGAGTTTTCACTATGTATAATCATACAATGAGAGCTTATTGTACCAAGTGGTTTGATAGCAGGGGTGGCGGAGCTAGAGTAGGCAATGCTAGCCAGCCCTGCCATAACTTCAGAAATTCCTGAAGGCAACCGCTATGTCGATAAATAAGCTTCTTTCTAGGCAAGGTTAAGTTCACATGTTTAATCCATGAGGATAGTGTTTAAGGGTATAGGTATCACCATTGTTGGGCTATAAATTTACGAGTTAAAAAGAGCATTTTTGTTCATTTTTTTAATCCAAACGCTCTATTTAAATGAGTCTGTACAAAGATCATTGCACCTTACAACCAATATGTTGTTCTCCAGCTTTGGTTGTGTCATGTACAATGAAACAAATGTGAAAACTTCATGCCAATTGACTAAATAAATGACTGACTATATATAAGTGTTGGCTGCTACCCCTTAACTAGATAGAAAAACCACTAGGACAATATGTGAAATAACATGAAGGGGGCGCTCTAATAATAATAAAGTGCAATATTGCTAGATAACATTACTGTAATCATAAATCAATAACCATAATTGATGAAAAAAACTGAATTGTAAAACCATACATAAAAATCTTTGTGCAAATACAGCTCAGTTCAAAATAGCACACACCTACAGTAGTGTCAATAACTTAAACAAAAACGTCCATTGCGATGATTAAGTGGTATGATTTCTAATTGCTTGATGATTAGAACATAAACCTTCACCAAAGTAAAAAACACCCAAAGTGTTTGATATGTGGATTCTCCTTACCAGATGTTATTGACCTCTTTAATTAAAAAGTGGGTCAATTGCGCTTTAGCAAGGAGATTACTTGCTGTGTTAATGGAGATTGTTAAATTGGTACATTCCCTTGGCCAGCAGAGATCTCAATGATGGCATATGTGAAAGGAAAATTGGGAACCAAAATAGTGTAATCCCGTTTAATTCGGCAAAAGGAACCGTTATGGTCTACCTTTGCCGAATCCTGTGAACCGGTAATGAGGCTGTCAAAATTATTTCCTCCGCCCCTGACCATGAGCTCTCTCACACTACTTAAACAAACGCCCATCTGTGACCAAGTACGCTTCCTGATGCTATCCTATCATTGAAATCTCTGTTGGCTGAGGGAATGTACCAATGTAAAAATCTCCATTAACACAGCAAGTAATCTCCTTGCTAAAGCACAATTGACCCACTTTTTAATTAAAGAGGTCAACAACATCTGGTAAGGAGAATCCACATATCAAACACTTTGGGTGTTTTTTACTTTGGTGAAGGATTATGTTCTAATCATCAAGCAAGTAGAAGATTGCAAGTCATACCACTTAATCATCGCAATGGACTTTTTTGTTTAAGTTATTGACACTAGGTGTGTGTCATTTTGCACTGAGCCGTATTTGCACAAAGATTTTTATGAATGGTTTTACAATTGTGTTTTTTTCATCAATTATGGTTATTGATTTATGAATACAGTATCTAGCTCTATTGCACTGTGTCATGTACAGGTCTGAACAAAAAATAAAAAAACTAGCAGGTTTTTCTACCTATGCTGACAGTGCGGATGGGCAAATCTCCCGCTACAGCTACTGTATTTTGACAGCTGGCCCCGCCGGCTGTCAAAATACTAGAAAAATATTTGCGTCTGAACTTTCTGCCTGGCTGTTGGGCAGAGGGAGGCTGACAAGGCCACCACCCAGTGAACAAATTTTGTCTGATTCCTTGGGAGCTGTCCAAAATTCATTAGTGTGTGACCATCTTTATTCACTACAGAAAGATAGAAGAAATAAAACATTGGTGGTATCTAGAACTCTATCATGATCCATAATTTGGTCTGAGTTTAAAAACAGTGAAAATCTTGCGATTTTGCCTAAATAGCATTAGGAGCAAAGAAGAGAAGCAATCTGTATGTCAGTCAGTGTCAGACAGGCAGGATGTTAAAGAGGTGCTTACTGCTGACCATCATATGGATATAATAAACTTGAAGAACAATTTGGGTATCATGTAAAATGCCTTTTGCTTCTAACCTGCCCTGGAATTGAGCAGTGCCTGGCTCTACATGACAGCAGGAGGGACTCCCAGCACATGTAGGGTTGCCACCTGTTCGGGATTCACCCAGACAGTTCGTTTGGAATCATGTGTCTGGGTTTCAGACTGTCTGAGACCCGGACACATTATTCAGACTGGACTAAGTCTCCCCCCTCCCCCTTCTCTCTCCTGCCTCTAAGTAAGTACGCTAAGGTAAATCGGGGTTCTCAGAGCACTCATTACATCAGAGCTCCCCTTTACACAGAGGCCACAGTGTTCCCCCTTACATCGGAGTCCTCGCCGTACACCCTTATGTTAGAGTCCCCAGAGTTCTCCCTTACCTCAGAGTCTGCAGAGTCCCCCCTTACAGTAAAAGGGGAGCTCTGTGGATTCAGATGTAAAGGGGGAACTCTGTGGACTCGGATGTAAAGGGGGACTTGTGATTAACTTCATATGATTAGAAATGTTATTTAATAGCAATATCTATGCATACTATGAAAAAAAATTGCTGTGCTACACTGAAGTGTTCAGCTTTGGCTTGAAAAAAGGTGGCAACCCTAAGCACATGCCTAATTTATAACTAATATAAATGGACCCCTAAGCCCTAGAGGACCCTTATGCATCTGCACAGTCTGCAAAAATAGTACAACCACCCATGGCCAGTCCTATTAAGATCCATTCCTGCTGCTTTTCCCCAATCACAGACAAAGGGAAATTAAACACAACCCCTGCACTTGTGTTTGTGCTAGGACTTGCAGGTAAAGCATTGCTGAAATGTATGTACAGTATTCATTTGGAACAAAGGCCAGCACTGCATTTAGACACAAAATGCAACATTTAGAAATAAAGCCCATCTACATAAGACCCTAAGGAAAAGCATACGTACTTACATTACATACAAACAGGTGTAAAAGAAAGCGTGTTTTATGTTACTCCAGCCAATCGACCCACAGCCTGTTCATATTCTAAGAGTGTACTTTTCAAATTACTCGTACAGCCTGGAAATCTATTAGGCAAACAAGATGCATGGGGGCTGTTTAAAATAAATAGGCCCACATTGAGATCCCAAGATTAACATGTGTTTGTACTGCATATTCATCGTTTTAAGTGGGTTAACACAGCGGCATGTGTGCAAGAGACATAAGCAGTAATGAAAGTGTAGTCAATAGAGAACGACCTCTGGGATGTACGGTATGGTAAAAGGAATCATGTGGATGAGACAGTGTGACTGATAGAGGCTCTGTTCTATGTGTGAGAGTCTGATGAATAGTGGAGAGTTTGAATTACATATGAAAGTGCCTGACATATGATGGAAGACCTTGGTGAAATATGAAAAATCCTGATTTGAATGATGAATCTATGCAGCTTTAGTCTCGTATCCCTGAGAAATAAGACTCTGGGTTAAAGGAACTCTATTGTGAAAAAATACTATATTTTGATAGATGTATGTAGATGTTTTAATTATAATTTCAATATATTAATAGCCTTTTGTATTTCACATTCATTTCTTTTATTAATAAAATTTTTCACCCTATTTACAAATGGATAAGCAGGAAACTCTCAGTGTCAGTTTTGCTCATTAAGCTTAGGCAAAATTTTCCTGAGAATTATTATTTAACCGCAGTGGCGGCTGGTGCCCCATTTTCTTTGGGGGGGGGGGTAGCAAACGAACCATCTTCAACTTCATTTGCAAAAACGCAGCCCCTAATTTGCAAGGAACCTTAACCATGCTTAAGGCTCCGTTCACATCTAGACGTTTTTCTGCTCTAAGCCTCAGCTCTAAAAACGCCCAACAAGACAAATCCCATTAATTTCAATGGCCCCTGTTCACATCTGAGCATTCTGTTGCCTTAGGCAAAATGCCCAGTGCTCCAAAAAGTACATGAGCTTCCTTTTTGGCAGATTACAGGCGTTTTACTGGTTTTCATTGGTGACGTGTCAACTTCAAAACGCCTGTACAATAAAAGCTGCAAAAACGCCTGTAAAATTGCAACGCCTAGATGTGAACAGAGCCTCACTGTTGCCTGCAGGCACTCATTATTGTATTGCTCTCAAACCCTTGGCGAACAAATTGCCTCCTGCTATACAGCCAAATATTGAACATTTTTACTCATCGATCCAGAGCACCTGCTGCTATTTTTCTGCACCCCAGTTCCTATGTTTTCATGCATAGGACATGGAAACTTGGTGAAGCGACTCAACTATATATATTATATTTTACATACAGTATATATATATATATATATATATATATATATTATATTTTTTAAATGTTGTTTTACAAAAATATATATATATATATATATATATAGCGGGTATCAATATGTAGGGGGAATGTTTGGGCGGTAATATGGCCCAAATGCAACAATTACAAGGGTTTTATGGTTGTTTTTGTTTGTGGAAGATATCAATGGTGTCCAGTTCCCTGCGGCCCCTGGGTGGCGCTGTCACCTTGGGCTGGGGTTGAACCACCATTGTAGGGCCGTGCCCTTTTTGTCCTCTCGCGGCAGTAGTACAGCGGGGCAGGGAACCCACTGTGCTTGCTGGGAGAGGGTATAAATGGGGTGAACACCTTGCGCACGAGGAGTTCGAGCACCAGGCACCTTCAGCCTGGGGGCTGCTGTCCGTTCGTCCGTGTCCAGGTGCCCTTGGCCTGGGCACGTGGAGTCGAGTTCCATCCCAGGCACCTTAAGCCTGGGGTGAGGTACTTTGCAAGAAGGCCTGGGGCCCAGGACCTCCCACTGGGTCCCGCGAGGGATGAAGTATTCCTAGGGTGCCCCCAGAATTGGGTGCCCGAATCCAGGGCGTAAGGGACGAGAGATGTGACCCGTCCCGAAGCGCTGGTACAGAATAATTCCGGTGACGGTGTGGGCCTCTGGAGACCATCCGGATGGATGTCTTTCCCTGACAGGGGCCATTTATCCTAACGGAGGTATTCTATGTTCTTGTGGTCAGTGGCGGGGATCCAACTGAACCAGGTCGGTGGCAGAGACCTATCATCAAGGTCTGTGGCAGAGGCCTCTACTTTCACCAAGGTTTGTGGCAGAAACCAAATTTAGGCCTCGTACACACGACCGATTTTCTCGGCAAGAACCAGCAAGAAACTTGCTGGCAGAGAGGTCTTGCCGAGTAAATCGGTCGTGTGTACGCTGCTAGCGGGTTTCTCGTCGAGAAAACCGACAAGAAACCTAGACGAGAAAATAGAGAACCTGCTCTCTATTTTCTCGTCGAGATTCTCCTTGGCATGTTTCTCGACGAGAAAAGTGAGTGTGTGTACACTTACCTGTCCGCCCGGAAGCCCACGCATGTTCGAAATGAATTCGACGCATGCGCGGTAGCTTCCTAGGCATACGTAGGGTATACCAAGATGGCGGCGACGGCATCGAATGTGACGAGCGCATGCTCGACGTAGTCGATGACGTCACCGCGTACACTCCTTTCAAAGAACCGCGGGTTCTTTGAAACGAGCGTGTGTACACTCGGCCGGGACAAGTTTCTTGTCCAAGAATCTCGTCGAAAAAAACGACATGTTTTTTTCAACGAGAATCTCGGCCGTGTGTACGAGGCCTTACTGTCGGTGGCAGCGACTGTGCACCAAGCCTGTTTGCACTATACGGAACAGGAGAGAACTTTAAATCTTTGATTGTGCCTGGACCTTCTCCTTCCCACACCTGTCTGTTCTTCAAGTTCAACCAGTCTACTATTTGTTGCTCTAACATAAGTGTTGGACTTTATTTGGTGTGGAACTCAAGTTACTGGGAGCTAAGTGCCCCTGCCTGTGACAGTGGCAATCATCCTCCACAAGAAAAGCTGAAGCTCCAGACGTGAACACAGACCTGAAGGTAAAAGGTTTAGCTCACACCTCTGCATAACACACATCAGAGGGCACGAGCTGGTGGTGCGTCCCCCCCCCATTCTTCTCCCTGGTACCCCTAGACGAGTCAGCCAGCCGCAAAGAGAGAGAAGTGGGAAAAGGGGGTGCCGCTACATATATATATATATATATATTTTATAGGTGTACATTGGCATACATACAATATATACTGTATATACAGTAAAAGCTTGGTTTGTGAGCATAATTCTTTCCAGAAACATGCTTGTAATCCAAAGCACTTGTATATCAAAGCATTTTTTTACAGGGTATAAAAGAGAAGAGAGGCACCTCTAATCATAAGACCTCTAAAGTCCTTATGGATCATGGGCACACTAGGTAACCTTAATAAATTCAGTTAACCCCATGGAGTGTGCATAGTAATTTCTGTACCTACACACACACCTGACACTGGTCTGTTTTGTAAATGTGCCACACAAAACTTCTGCCACTTTCCTGTTTCATTTTAATTCCCCCAACTGTGTCAAAGTTTCAGTCTGTGCACATGAACTGCTGATGACAACGCTTTCTTCAATGATCCTTGTGGAAGATTTCTGCAGGGTAATTGGTTGTGGCTGTTACACACAGGTGACAGGTATTTCTGTAATCTGCTTTGTATGTTCAGCTGCAGTACACCTGAAAACTATAATATTAGGTAACCTCTAGTAAACCCAAAACGCCCTAATGAATTCCTTCTACTAATTATTTTTTACTCATTATCTTTTCATTTTACTGTGTGTACATAGCGCAAAAGTGGTTACCACACCACCCTGCAGCTGGGGTTGCCACCTCATCCCTTTAAACCCGAACACATATTAATTACACATTCATATGTATGTTTAAGTGGGGGCTCTACAATATTTGATGGGGTTAATTGCTTAGGTGTAACATTTAATTTTTTCCACTTGTTATTTTCACTTAAATCATCTAAATACATTTGTCATGTATATTCTTTTTGAATCTTGGTGTGCTTTGTGTATTTCTTCCAGATCTGTGCAGTAATCCAGTGTGAAACTTTGTTACGGGAGCTTCCTGTAATAATGATCTGTCCCTGCTGCTCACTCTCCTTGTGTAGGGTGACTGGTCTCATCTATGCCCTTCCTGTAGTTTTTCTACAGGCAACTTGAAGTGAGTAGAGCCTGCTTGGTCTCTCCCACAGCCCTCTGTACAGGTTATATACAACACAGTGATGATATCACCACTACTTTTACAAAATAGGATCAGGGTTTACAAAGACATATGGTGCACATATCCAGGAATATATTTAAAATTAAAGGTTTTGCGCCTGGAGTTCAGCCTTAACTTTATTATCCCTATTTTTGGTTGTTTCAGATTGGGCTTTGCTTACATTTTATATGATCTTTGATTATTTTGCAAATTGGTACAGTTTGCCAATAGAAATACTAATAAACAAAAAATAGTTTAGCTCAACCAATATAAGAAATAAATAAAGTCCAAATAATGTAAAAACTCCACCATTGTGCAACTCTAGGTGACAGTTCATAGAATTGTTCATTTATATTATCCAGTGACTGCAGTGACCACCACCTCTAGCTGGAATGCCTGTTCACCTCCAAATAATGAACCCTCTACAGAGTCACACACGCCTGGTATTATGTCTCTCAGAATGCCTCTCAGAATGCCATGGGAAAAATGGCACCTGCTGAAGAAGCTCATCAGAGAGCGTAATGCGTACAGGTGTGAGGTGCCGCTATTCAGGACGCTTTTTCCTGTTTTTATATCAAAGTGGAGAGTTGGTGGTTTTTCACATACCTATGTATTTTATTCCCTATGTATAGTTTTAATAAATATTTATAGCAGAGAGCACTATGGTTTGCCTTTGTCGTTCTATGGCCACACACGATTGATTAAGATCCCAGGAGAAGGTCAACATTGTCCAGGGACACCAGGAGGAGGATTCATTTTTCCTGTGACATTCTGAGAGACATAATACCAGGCGTGTGTGACTCTGTAGTGTGGTCATTATCTGGAGGTGAGCAGGCATTCCAGCTAGGTGGTAGTCACTGGATAATATGAATTAACAATTCACAACAGTGACATTTTCACATTGTTTGGACTTTATTTATTGCTTATATTGGTTTCACTACACTATTTTTTGTTTATTAGTATTGAATTGAGAGTCACATGTGGATACGCTCTGAGAGGTGTTGGCAGCAATCATGATAAGCCTAGTGGTAGGCTATTGACATTTGATTTGATTTGTTTAATATTGTGTTTGTAGCGCCCTGCTCCTGTTGGGTAGGGGCTATGTGTTAAATTTAGTTATCTGAGCTGTAGTTTAGCTCAGAAGGATTAAGCTAAATTGTTGGCTCTGTTTTAGTCCAGCTGGGTTGCATGATTTTCCCCTTGACAATAGGTGTCACTGTCACCACGGGTCAAGGTTGGAAATGCAGTGGGCTGGGTGTATTGGGTATTCCTTTCCCAGAAGTGGCTCAGGGGGTGTGGTCAACCCACTGTGCATTCTGGGAGGGGGTACTTAAGGGACAGAGACCGCGCTATCGGCGTTCGTTTGCCAGATCCTGATCTGAGGGCCCTCCTGGCCTCAGGGATGAGCAAGCTGTTTCTCGGCCTCAGGGCCTGCTGGCCCGAGGCTCTGCAACTGAGAGTAGGCCCAGGAGTTTCTGGGGCCAACTAGTCCAGGGATGGTCCTACGCGGTCTTGCCTGCGGGAAGAAGCGGAACAATAGGGGACTCAATTGAAGGACGAATCCTGGCTAATTTACCTCACGGTGCTGCCGGCTGGCTGAAAGATTCTGGCACCGTGAGCTGTGTACTTTCTGAAGGAACTTTTGCAAAGTGTCAGTGTGGTTGCACGATCTTGTGGCGGAAGATTGGGAAGCGACTCGACGGCACTCATCATGTCTGTGGCAGAGAATTTAAACGAGCTTTGCGCCGGTGCTAGGCCAGTGAGAGTAGGCCTATCCGGTGGTTGCTGAATCCAGTGTGGAACCGATTTGTTCTCTGGATTTAAGATTGTGCCTGATCCCCAAAGCAAGGTACCTGAACCTCCCCTATCCCTCTAACCCTCTGTTGGATCTGTTTAATAAAACTCTTGTAAAAAGTAACCAAGTGTTGGTGTGGACATTCTTGAAAGCTCTTCAAGAGGGACCCCTAAGACGAGTGTGGTGAACAGAAAGATAACGGTAGGCCCAAAATCTAAACCAGCGGTCCCTTCGTGGGTATTGTTTCATGTTGCACTGAATATTTTATTTGCATTTAGTTTGAATACTGTATTGCGCTGATTATAATTTGTTTCACATTGCCAATAGAAATGGTTTAAAGGGGTTGTAAACCCTTGTGTTTTTTCACCTTAAAGCGGAGGTCCGCCAATTTAAATTTTTGTTTAAAGTCAGCAGCTACAAATACTGCAGCTGACTTTTAAAATATGGACACTTACCTGTCCAGGGCGCCCCTGATGTCGACACCCGAAGCCGATCTATCGCTCGGCTCTCGGGTGCTGACGCTGAGCGATTCACTTCCTGGTTCCCTACTGCGCATGCGCGAGTCACGCTGCACGATTTCACCGGTCCCTGCTGTCTTCTGGGACCTGTGTGTCTCCCAGAAGACAGCAGGGGGCAAAGAAAGTGACGTAGATACCCGGGCCACCCACGGGTATCTATGCCCAGAAGTGGGAGAAAATACCTGTATTACACAGGTATCAGCTCCCCCCTCCCCCCGAAAGGTGCCCAATGTGACACTGGAGGGCGGAAGGGTTCCCGAAAAGTGGAAGTTCCATTTTCGGGTGGAACTCCGCTTTAATGCATCCTATGCATTAAGGTGAAAAAACTTCTGACAGTGACAAGCCTCCCGTTTTACTCACCTGAGCCTATTTATTCCCTTGGTGGATACGAGCTCTAGCTCTCTGACCGTTGTCTCGGCTCTTGAACGGATAGATTGATAGCATCCATTGGCTCCCGCTGCTGTCAATCAAATCCAATGACACAAGTGTTGGGGGGCGGGGCAGAGTCCCGATTTCTGTGTGAATACATGCAGAAGCAGGACTTGGGAGCGTGCCTGCATGGGTGTTCACCAAGGATAGCACTTCTCCAACGTAGACACCTGTTGTGGGGAGGAGCTACCAGCGCCTCCGGGGGACCCCAGACTCTGTGCAAAACTAACTACACATGTTTGTTATATTTATTTTTTTAACCAAGGGTTTACAAACCCTTTAAGTTAAACCCTATAATATAAAAAGGTGTGGGAATGTTTGAAATTTCTAAATTCTCATCTGTAATGCCCCGTACACACGATCGTTTTTACTGTCATTTTTTTAAACCGACGTTTTTCTCCTCGTTTTTTTTTCATGTTTCCTCTCAAGCCTGCCTTGCGTACACACCATCATTAAAAAAAACGATCAAGCAAAGCGCAGTGACGTTCAACACGTACGACGGCACTATAAAGGGGAAGTTCCGTTCGAATGGCGCCACCCTTCATGTTAGTAAAGTTTGTTGAGCGACGATTCACGCTTTTCAGTCCATTACTGTGTAATGAATGTGCTATCTCCATTACGAACGCTAGTTTTACCAGAACGAGCGCTCCCGTCTCATACTTGATTCTGAGCATGCGCGTTTTTTTTCACGTCGTGAAAGCATACACACTATCGTTTTTCACGTCATTAAAAAAAACGACATGAAAAATGACGTGAAAAAAGAGAGCATGTCCGGAATTTTTAATGGCCGTTTTTCACGTCGTTAAAAATGCTCTGGAGCCTACACACGATCATTTTTAATGGCCATTTTTTAAAATGGCATTTTTAACGGCATGAAAAACGATCGTGTGTATGGGGCATAAGCATGTTTCAGCACATCATGTAAAAGAGACCTGAAGTGCCACAAGTTCAGAGCTTGCTAGAGGAAACATTTGTGCTACCCATCCTTGGCATTAAGGGGAAGCTCTAGAGATGAGACCTTATGCCAGTAACACAGAGCTGTCACAAAACAGGAACCACACCTAAAAATTAGGAAGTGTGATGCTACAGAAAGAGAGCAAAGTTGCAATTTTGGGCTAGGCTGTTCACACCATTTGTAGGTGTAAGTCACTGCTCTGACTACAAAAACCCTGACAACAGGAGCTTAGCTTAGGTTGCATGTTACAAGTGACAGAGGGCTCCATTCACAGAATAAACTTGCGTGAGATATTTAGGTGTCAGGGCACCTTTTGCCTAAATATCGCACGCGATCCTGAAACTTTCAGACTGTCACTAGACCGGTATGCAGTATTTACTGAGAAAAGCCGTTAAAATCCATTGACAGAAGGACAAAAAATAATTAAATGCATGCGGAAGTTAAGTAGTGGCCCAGGCATGCGCTATGTGTGGAATGGATACTGGTTGTTAAGGAGCAGACAGCCGCCCACTCCTTAACAACCAGTAAACAACATGATTGTTTACAACATTTATTAATGTTAAAAAATACATTGGCTAGTGGCAGGTTTTACATTACCGCATGTTTTCACTACTAAAATACTGCAAGACTTCATAAAATAACTCATGCAGTATTTTAGTGAATGCCAACAGAGTGCGTTATGAGCGAGAGTTTTCAATCAACAAATAATCATATATAGAGATAACCTACTGTATACTATTATTGGCTACATTTCATCAGTAAGGCCAGTGGCAGAAATAGTTAAAAAAGGACCCCTGTGTAAGAACAAGTTTTGGGTCCATTTATTATTGCCCAGGTATAAAAACATATTCCCTATGCATAGATATATAGATGCAGGTAAAAAGTGTAACGCTTGATGTTCTGAGCTCTCTCATGGATTATAATATGCAATTGGGGTCAGAAACAAACACCCCCTGAACATTCTGGCCAAAAGGCACCAAGAGGAAACTCTGCATGTCTTGTTGTCAGAGAGGCAGGCAGTAAGGTAGGTGCTCGCTGCAGACATCACCTAAAGGTAACAAACTAGATTTCACCTTCTTCCGTGCTCGCTCACATTAGTTTTGCTCTCTAAAGAGCAATCAGCATTTGAGAGAGAGAGAGCATTTGACAGGTGGTGAGGAGGCATTGTATTGCCTCCTCACTACCTGCTTTAACCCCTTGAACCCCACAGTAGAGCACCACAATTGCATGCAGTTGTTGTGCGTCATTATTCACTTTAATGGGTCATGTTCGGTGGGCGGTAGTGCCTGCTGAAAGGAACAGGGAGTATAATTCCTGCTGTGGCAGTGGCATGTGTAGACCTCTGTCTGCTGCCTCTGCAGCTAAAGGGGGTAATGGTTTGGGGGCATAAAAAGTGAAACCACAAGGTTTTGCCACCCCCTCCAACCGCTAGTGTGAACGAGCCCTTGCTGATTCGTACCCAGAATAAGGTGCTATGCTATATTGTTATTTAAATGGTTTGCAACATGTTATTGATATGTTTACAATCTCATGTATGTACCTACTGCTATACTGTATGTCATGTTACTTATTTTTAAGTGAATAAACATACACTTTTTAAACATTGATAAACTTGCTAGCCATGTCACACATGCCTCATTCAAAGTCCCAACCCTCCTATTTTTTATATATAGATATAGGGATGGAGGCGTATGGCTATATACGTGTCATTTAAAGTCCCAAAACCCCTCTTTAGTACCCAGAATAAGTGACAGTGGGAGAATAGATTCAGCACTTGGCTCTCATCTTGTGTAAATGGTTCTGCAAATTGACATAAGACCCTTGTCAAGCTGTGAAGATGGTATGTCCTGTGTCTGGGGAAAGCTTTTAGGAAGTTCTGTTTTCAGCCAGCTTACTGTTTGCACCTATCAGATCGTGTGAGTGCCACCATCTCAAGGGGTCAATCTATAAGTCCAAAGTAGCCTCACATTTGCGGCTTAAGTTAATGCATGTTTCTGCAACACATGGGAATGCAGATGCTCTATGTGTGGTCGCTGCAGTGCCAATTATTGTGAATGGCACCCCAATGTATTGTACATTATAGCACAATGTACCACAGTGCTGTGCATTCTGGTGCACGACATTGCATAATGTACATTTGTAGTCAGAGTCTTCACTCGTGATACGTAATAACCCCAACTACCAAGACCTGCGGTGTGCCTTGGCCTAGCTGGACAGTACGCCTAAAAGAGGGCATTCCCTGAGTATGAAAAATGAATAATGCATATGAAATGAAAAAAAGGGGAACGGGAGAGTGGGAACCAGGAAAGCGAGCGGACGAGGGATATGCCAGAGGAGGAGGGATATATACTCCCCAGACTCCTCCTACAAATCCAGGCTGGCCCCCGGCCAGCCTTCTAACTTGTAGTCAGAGTCTTCACTAGTGATATGTAATAACCCCAACTACCAAGACCTGCGGTGTGCCTTGGCCCTGCTGGATGGTACGCCTAAAAGAGGGCAAAAGACACAAAGGTAGATAAGTATGACAGCTTTAATGAAACAGGTAATACTTAATCCAACAAAATGGCGAATGCTCTGCGAACTTCCGTATGAGGTTTGGGAATGTACCTGCTATAGCAGGAGGACCTCCAGCGCCCCATGTGTTTGATAATGTAAGCTGGGACCCCCTGTTTAAAGCTGCTGACGCAGCCCTGATCCTGAATGAATGCCCGGAGAAACGCTTGGGATCCAAATCTAACTTGGCAAGTAAGATCCTGAGTTCCTGACATAACTGATGAATTGTTTCGAAGTGATAGGCTGCGTAGGGAAGGGGAACAGAGGACTATTCAAGGGATTTGCGAATAATTGGCAAGGAGAGTCGAGTACCACGACCGGGCACCAACTACTGTGCGTACGGTAATATTTGACCACAAACCTCTGACCAATTTGCCTATTCTTATTGTTGGGAAGCTGCAACTCATAATGCTCAGGAAATCTTGAGAGACTGCCTCTGAGCAGAACAGAAGCATGACAGCTGGCTTTGGACACTTCCCTGGGTCAGAGGAACCCGAAGAAACAGAGGTAAATAGTCGCTTTGAGAACTAAACTGAGACCTGCGCCAAAAGGTGAAGTAGACAGCATGTCAGACATGTCACGGAAAATCTGCCCGGTAATGGGTTGACAAGACAACTGAGAAGGCCCCTGGCTTCTCTGTATACCCCTCAGTATAGCTTTTAGAGGGTGAGCAGCAAAAATGGATGGACTGTCGGGTGTATGCAGGGACCTGAAATGCACTCGAGGGGAACTATCTGTTGGAGATGCCATTCCAATCGCACAGGAACTGATCCCACATGATTAAATCCGCATGGCATCCGCTAGTAACTTGACAGGTGAGTCAGAATCCTGACACTGGGGAAGAAGAGCCAGTAATCTAGACACAAATGTCCTACCCTGAGGGATGATCCTCATGGCCTGATTTAGCATCCCCAAGAGAGACTGCAAGTCTCTTTTGGAACACACCGGGGGACCAACAAACAAATGAATGGTCTGGCGTATCCTGACCAATTTTTCCAAGGGCAGACTAGCAACCATGAGATTGGAGTCAAGCCTGATCCCCAAGAAAGTGATGACTTTGGCTCGACCTTCCATCTTATGCGCAGCTAAAGGGACATTTAACTCAGAAAACAGCCCTGTAAGCACCTGCAGATCCCTGGTCGGGTCACCAGGATCTTCCAACAGCAGAAAATCATCAAGATAATGAATTATCCTCTGACAACCACCGCAGTCACCCAGAATCCAATGAAGAGCCTGGGCAAAGGTGTCAAACAAGTACGGACTGCTTTTTGACCCAAACTTTAACTTAGTGGCAAAAAAATACTGCCCGCGCCACTTGATGCCATGCCATTGCCAGAGAGCAGGACTAATAGGAAGCAGATTGAAAGCGTCAGTGATGTCCGCTTTGGAAAGCCAAGCACCCCTACCTAACTGCAAAATGTGCTGGATAGCCAAATCTACTGACGAATACTTCAGTGAAAACTCCTCGGAGGGGATAAGAGAATTGAGGCTAGGAATGTGAGATGAATTAGGCGCGAACAAATTATGAATCAAACTGAATTTATTGGAAAATTTCCCACAGACAACCCCAATGGGGTTAACCCTCCACATACAAAAAGGTGATGACAGGAATGGACCGATCAAGAACCCCTTGGACAGTTCAGCATGCAGCACCTCGTCGACAATAGCAGGGTGGCTCTCCGCTGACAACAAATTGTTGCATTCAAAAGATTCCGTTGGAAGGGTGATGAGGCCAGTGTGAAAACCTGAAGAAAAACCCTCCAGCAAAAATTGTCTGAACGCTGGTGATGGGTGATCACCCAGGTAATCCCCCAGCACGGAGATATTGACTCGGCACAGTCATGACCTACCAAAAGCCTTGACGAGGCAAGCTGACTTAGGGTGAGCTCTGAAGCAATTGGAGCAAACGTGCAATAACCTGCATTGGTTGTAGTTGCAACCAGTATAGTTGTAATTATTGCACAGCTGAGCTTTCCCCAGATAATGGATGGGTCTACCCATTTTATCCACCTGCCCTGGAAGACCCGCAGATCCACCAGCCGACTGCTTGGAGGTCCCCATCTGACTAGCGGACTCACAATTTGGACACCAGGCAGTGGTGTGAGCTGATGACTGGCACTTGGTACATACAGAAGATTTCTGACTGGCGAAATGCCTGCAAAACAGTTCCATATCAATGGTGCCCCACCATGACACCACTTGGAACTGAGCCCAAGTGGCCACCACTTTTTGCCGCAAAGGACCGATGAAAATCATAAAAGATTGAACCACCGTACTTATGCGCCAAGTCCACCACCTTATGCAGATATGAATCAAACTCTTCTCTCTTACCTGGACTGACCGAACAGACCATGTCCCTGTAAATGCCGAATGCCAACACAAACTCTGGCATGCTGAGTTTGCGACTGAGCCTAGGATCTTTAGATTTGAGCACCACCGACACCTCCCCACAAGCAAATGACTTATTCTCAGAAACATCCTGGGCCGCTATAAGCAGGGAGGCTAGATTGACATCCTTCCCTTCCAAAATATCCTTCTTGATATTGGCAGGGATTAAATGGGCCGGTGACACCAAAGGCAGAGTCGCCAATGGCGAAGGCACCGCCAAAGGTAAAGCTATGACATTACCTGCAGCCGGGCTCGGAAGAGTAGGACCTGGGGGTGCCGCAGGCACCTCAGCGCTGGTCGATACCACTGCACCAGCCGCCTGGGCCTCAATCACCTCTATCCTATCCTGCAACTGCAACATGGAGGTAGAGAAATAATTTTGCATTGCATGAATCTGAGTCAAAGAGTTGTGCACCGAAGCGCGTTCCGCACTGGTAGAAGGTATCGGTTGAGAAGATGGAAAACACAACCTAAAAAGTTCCGCTTTTCTAGCTGTAGATGGGAAAGAAATACCCTTGCAACGTAGCTCAGCAACAAGCCGAGGCACAGTCCAACTCCTTAATGAAGGTGAACTTCCATGCTCCGAACCCCTACGCGGAGTAGGCGGAACGAATGAGAACTCGTCACTCTCTGCCACATGAGACATAACGATATCTGAGGAAAAACAAACTATAGAGAATAAGAATGCACAGACCGTACCACCCCACGTGAAATGACATAAGTGACCCAACCAATCCTAAGATGTATGGAATGAGCGAGCCCGAGAAACCTGCAGCGCAATAACAGGCAATTAAAATGAACACTCAGGGCTACAATACCCACAGACCGTGGTGTGTAGATATGAACGTAAAGAATGATGGTGCAACGTATGACGAGTGATGTACAGGCGAGAAGATTGTGGTCCAACTAATCACTTAAAAAACTAAACCTCAGCCTGTACGGATCTGTAGACGTGACAGATCCTGAAAGCAACTGAAACTAACAGAAACTAACTGAAACCCGTGAAAGGAAGCATACACACGCACCTTGACTTTGCGAGAAAAACTCTGAAATCCACCTGAAAAAATACCACACGTACCATCAATGAAGCAACCGAATTGTCCGAAACCATGAACAGAAATGAATGCGGACAACAAACACTGAAATGACGAACAGTACCGCATACCCAAAGTACCGTGCCCGATGAAAAGCCCAATATGACAGAGAAACCACCCCATGACAGCAACATGGCGCAGTGCAGGGAAAAGGACCTATGCAGCCCGAGACCCAAAACCCCCTCCACAGCCGCAAGGCAAGGAGCCTGTGAGACTACCTTGCTGGCAAGCTAAACTTGCTGCTGGTCCCCCCCCCCTGCCGTGACAAGACCCCCAAGACCAACCCACAGTCTTGCCTGCCGCAGCACTGAAATAAGCTCCCCATGGAAACGATTACCCAGAACACCTGACTGATAAACTAAAAAACGAATGACAAACAAAAAAGTGACAGAAAAAATGACAAAAAATTACAAATACTGACAGACCGCCCCCCCAACGACCATAATCCTACCTGCCCAAATGCCTATGATGCTGACCAATCCGGCCCAGCATCACCCCCACCCACCGAAATACTGACAACCCCCCCTCTACAGTAGCTGAGCCAGCCTGCTGCTACCGGTGAGCATGCCCGCACTGCACCGACCCACCTGGCCAACCCCACCCCCATTCCTCCACATGAGAGTATGTCCAGCAGCACCACCCCCCTCCCCCGGCCACGCACGTGACACCTCATGCTGAGTGATATCTTCCCCGCACCCCTGCAAGTCCTGCTGCCCCCCCTCCATACGGACATGACGCCCGAATGCCACGTACCCCCAAGAGCTTGGCTGCCAGGCCAGATGCGTGTGGCCCCCCTGCCGGAATGATGTCACCCCCCCCTCCCATACCTGAAACCCAGCGCTGTACGGGCGAAAGACCAGAGCTTCCCACGAGATGATCTCCACTGTCTCGGACGGCACCCGGAAATGACGTCAGCTGGTCGCAGTGGAAATGACGCTCGTCGGCTGAACCCAGGAAAGAGAGCCGACGAGGGATATGCCAGAGGAGAAGAAATATATACTCCCCCAGACTCCTCCTACAAATCCAGCCTTCTAACTTGCATGTACATTTTTAAACCATTATGGTGATCTGGCAGACCATATTAACATGCAAGGTAACACGCATAAGTGCACATGTATTATGCACTATAACAGATTGATGAAGTGTAAATCCAGTATCAAAAGCCAACATCAAAAACAAAGCAATTCAGGAAGAAACTGTATGCTGTCATGTCATTGCCAATACCACCAAGGAAAGCTGGGACTAGTGATGAGCCGAACACCCCCGGGTTCGGTTCGCACCAGAACCCGCGAACGGACCGAAAGTTCGAACGAACATTAGAACCCTATTAAATACAATGGATGCGAACGTTCGAATTCTAAAGTGCTAATTATAACAACTATTATGCATGTTATTGTCATAAATAGGGTTTGGGAACCCGGGTTGTGCACCAGGGGACATGTATCAATGCAAAAATAAGTTTTAAAAACGGTCGTTTTTCGGGAGCAGTCATTTTAATGATGCATAAAGTGAAAAAAAAAAAGTCAAATATTCCTTTAAATATCGTACCTGGGGGGTGTCTAAAGTATGCCTGTGAAGTGCCACGTGTTTCCCGTGTTTAGAACTGTCCTTAATGTAATGTCTGGTCCCGGTAATATGGATGAAATTCTTTAAGAAAAATGGCATAGCTACCCCATGACCCCCCCCCTACCCCAGCCCATTACCAGCCCCTTTGGGTCTTGTATGGATATTAAGGGGAACCCCGCACATAAAATAAAAAAGGCCCTATATACTCTGAACAGCCGTATACAGGCGGTGCATACAAGACAGGGACTGTAGGTTTGTTCTTATGTAGAATGTGTTTGTAATTTTGAACAGGTACATTGTTGAAGTGTAGCTCCAGCCCAAAAATCTATTTTTAAACTTTTTGGGAAACATAGGTAAGGGTTATCACCCCTGTAACATTTGTTTTGCTGTCTGTGCCCCTGTTCAGAACATTTCACCTCACTTTCCGTCCCAATGACAACTGTTTTTGAAATGTGGTGTTTTTCTTGAAACAAGGATTGCTGATAAAGCATCAGTACAGATGAGACCCCTTTCTCCCATATTTATTCTTACAGGAGAGAATTTTCCTTTCTAGGGGTAGATTTCCTCTCACTTCCTGTTGTCTTCTTTCGTTTGCAAGTAGGAGTCGTTTGTAAGTTGGATGTTTGAAAGTAGGGACCTGCCGTATATACTCTGCAGAAATAGGCCCCTTAGTTGTTGGTGTTGGCACAACACTGTAAGCACTCAGTTACTCTTGGTTGGTGCTGGAACGCCCTGCTGTCAACTATTATATCAGGAATTTTAATTACATATAATTGTTGAACAGTGGTAGTAAAAATTGGGGCTTTGATGGTGGTGCTGGTGCCACAACACTGTAAGCCCTGACAGTTACTCTTGGTGGGTGCAGCAATGGGCCCTGCTGTGAATTATTAGATCAAGAATTGTAATTACATGCCCCTTTTGAACAGGGGCTGAAAAATTGGGCCTTTCGTGGTGGTGGTGGTGGTGGCGTTGCCACAAGACTGTAAGCCCTCAGAGTTACTCTTGGTGGGTGCAGCAATGGACCCTGCTGTGAATTATTAGATCAAGAATTGTAATTGCATGCCCCTGTTGAACAGGGGCTGAAAAATTGGGCCTTAGGCACTGGTGGCACAACACTACAACCCCTCACAGATACTGTACTTGGAGCACAGCAATGAGCCCTGTTGCAAAGTATTGCTTCAAAAATTGTAATGACACGCCCCTGTTAAACAGGGGCTGAAAAATTGGGCCTTAGGCACTGGTGCCACAACACTCCAACCCCTCACAGATACTGTACTTGGAGCACAGCAATGAGCCCTATGGCAAATTATTGCTAAAAAAATTGTAATTACACGCCCCTGTAAAACAGGGGCTGAAAAATTGGGCCTTAGCCACTGGTGGCGGCACCCATAAACAAAAATGATCTTCCAAGCTATCATCATCAATCGTATCATTGAGGACTCGGAGGAGGAGGATAGCCAGTCAACATAACAGCACAGGCACTCAGCATCAGCATCAGTCTTGAAGGGATGTGACATGTTAAAATCAATTAGTCTGTTATATCAGCATCAGGTGTGTGGTAGCTGGTGGTGATCCAAGACTGGTTCATCTTGATGAAAGTCAGTCGATCAACCGAGTCGGTGGACAGGCGCACCCTGTGATCCGTGACAAATCCTCCAGCAGCACTGAATGTGCGTTCCGAAAGAACGCTGGATGCAGGACAGGCCAGTAGCTCAATTGCATACTGTGCAAGCTCTGGCCAGTGATCCATCCTCAAGACCCAGTAAGCCAGAGGATTTTCGGTGGGAAAGGTGTCCAAGTCTGACCTTGCCCCTAGATATTCCTGCACCATGTTTATCAGACGCTGGCGATGGTTGCTGGAACCGATCATACTTTGGGGCTGCGGACTAAAGAATTGTCTGAACGCATCGGTCAGACGGCCACCTTCCCCACCGCTCCTTCTTTGACTGGCCGAAGCCTCAGCAACTCGTTGTCCAGGACCAGGAGTTTGTAACCTCCCAGTCTCTGGGAACGCGTTGCACAGACCTTTCTGCAAGGCCTCCCGGAGTTGTCTCATCCTCTGCTCCCTCTGCGACGGTAACATAAGGTCCGCAACCTTACCCTTGTACCGTGGATCAAGGAGAGTGGCCAGCCAGTAATGGTCCCTCTCCTTGATCCGAAGAATACGAGGATCCTTCCGCAGACTTTGCAGGATCAGGGAGGCCATGCAGCGTAGGTTTGCTGAGGCATTCGGTCCGGAGTCCTCTGGGTCACTAAGGACGACATGATCCGCAGCCACCTCCTCCCAGCCACGTACAAGTCCACTGGTTTCTTGGGACTGTAAATCATCCCTAAAAGACTGCTGCTGATGATGCTGAGTGCCAGCCTCCACCTCCATGCTGACACAATCCTCCTCCTCCTCCTCCTCCTCCTCCTCCTCTTCCTGTGCGATGGGTGGGACAGAAGGAACACTGTCTGGGTAAAGGGGGCCTTGAGAGGCAAGGAAGTCCTCCTCTTCCTGCCTCTGTTCTGCCTCAAGTGCCCTGTCCATTATTCCACGCAGCGTGTGCTCCAACAGGTGGACAAGAGGTACAGTGTCACTGATGCATGCACTGTCACTGCTCACCATCCTCGTGGCCTCCTCAAATGGTGCCAGGACAGTGCATGCATCCCTGATCATGCCCCACTGGCGTGGAGAAAAAAAACCAAGCTCCCCTGACCCTGTCCTGGTGCCGTAGTCGCACAGGTACTCATTGATGGCCCTCTGCTGCGTGTGCAGCCGCTGCAGCATGGCCAACGTTGAGTTCCACCTGGTGGGCATGTCACATATAAGGCGGTTCTTGGGCAGGTTCAACTCCTTTTGCAGCTCAGCCAGGCGAGCACTGGCATTATAAGATCTGCGGAAATGCACACAGACTTTCCTGGCCTGCCTCAGGACATCCTGTAAGCCCGGGTACCTGCCCAAGAACCGCTGCACCACCAGGTTAAGGACGTGAGCCACACAGGGCACATGGGTCAGTTGTCCCTGTCGGAGGGCGGAGAGGAGGTTGGTGCCATTGTCGCAAACCACCATTCCTGGCTTAAGCTGGCGTGGCGTCAACCAACTCTCGGCCTGGCCCTGCAGAGCAGACAGGACCTCTGCCCCAGTGTGGCTTCTGTCCCCCAAACACACCAGCGCAAGCACGGCATGGCATCTTTTTGCCTGCGTACTTGCGTAGCCCCGTGAATGGCTACGGAGCACCGCTGGTTCATAGGACAAACCACAGGAAGAGGCCATGGAGGAAGAAGAAGAGGAGGGGGTGGAGGAGAGAGGTGTGTCACAACCAGTAGTAGCATTTTGGAGGCGTGGCGGTGGGACAACCTCCAACACTACTGCACCTTGTCCTGCATCCTTCCCAGCTGCCAAAAGAGTGACCCAATGGGCCGTGAAAGAAAGGTAACGTCCCTGTCCATGCCTGCTGGACCATGAGTCAGCGGTAATATGCACCTTACCGCTGACCGCCCTGTCCAGCGAGGCCAAGACATTGCCTTCCACATGCCGGTAGAGAGCCGGAATAGCCTTCCGTGAGAAAAAGTGGCGTTTGGGAACCTGCCACTGAGGAACCGCACATTGCACAAACTCACGGAAGGGGGCCGAGTCTACCAACTGAAAAGGCAGCAGTTGAAGCGCTAGCAATTTAGCCAAGCTAGCATTCAACCGCTGGGCATGTGGATGGCTGGGAGTGAACTTCTTTCGACGGTCCAGCAGCTGGGGCAGGGAAATTTGCCTGCTAGAATCGGACGTCGGTGTACTGCTAGCAGAGTGGCCGCAAGTACTTGGCTGTGACACACCTAATTCTACACCTTCATTCCTCTCAGTGCATGTTTCAGAGAGGACTGAAGTTATAGTGGGGTTGGAGATCCCAGCTGATGTGGTGCAAGGAGAGGTCCGCTTTGTTCTTTGGTGTGGGTCTTTGAGGTAGGCTTGCCAACGAGCTGCATGGCAGGTCAACATATGTCTGGTCAGGCATGTGGTACCCAAGCGGCTGATGTTTTGGCCACGCGATATACGCTTGAGACATATGTTGCAAACAGCAGCTGTGCGATCTGATGCACTAGCCTCAAAAAAGGCCCACACCAAAGAACTTTTTGAATGACGGGCAGAAGCAGCGCCCTGCACAGGCGGAGCTCTGCGGTGTGATTCCGTCGGTGTACTGCCCTTACGCTGGCCACCAAAGGGCATCCTGCCTCGTTGGAGATGTGCCTCCTCCTCATCCTCCTCCTCCTCCTCTCTCCTATTAGGCACCCACGTGGAGTCAGTGACCTCATCATCCCCTCCCTCCTCATCACTGGAGCCAATCTGGCAGTATGCTGCAGCTGCTGGAACATGACTGCCAGATTGGTGTCCTTCTTGAGCATCCCCTCTGTCTGCTCTCACGCTACTGCCTTCCTCTAGCTGGGTTTCATCATCAGACCCTTCGAAACGCTGGGCATCCTCCTGGAGCATGTACCCAACACTGTGCTGAAACAGTTCGGGGGACTCCTCAGGAGGAGGACATGGTGGGTCTAGGGAAGGAGTGACTGATGATTTGTCTGACATTGATACCAGGGAAGACGACGCTTTGGCAGCTGCTTTTCCAGTACCCTGAGCCTGGGTGAGAGAGGATGAGGAGGAGGAGGAGGGCTTGGTCATCCACTCTACCAAGTCTTCGGCATGATGTGGCTCAACATGTCCAGCTGCCGAAAAGAAGGACAAGCGTGTCCCATGGCCATGTGCTGATGACAATGCACCGCGTCCACGACCAGCACTGTTGCCCCCAGACACAGAGCCTGCTTGCCCTCTTTTATTGCCTCCTGACTGTCTGCCTCTCCTTGTTTGCCTTCCAGACATTCTAATAGATGGCCTGCAGGGAGATGGGAAAAAAGCAATAAGGGCTACCTTCAGGTGTCCTTCTCTGTCCCTTGAAACAAGGACTTTCACAGTGAAAGAAACTGACACTCTCCCTACCTACAGTTTTCTGTCCCTAGAATAAATGTTTTTTTTAAGCACAATATAGCACAAGGACAATTCACTCACTGTCCTTACAGGTCCCTGGAAACAAGGACTTGCAGAGTGAAAGAAAAAAAACACTCTCCCTACCTACAGTTTTCTGTCCCTAGAAAAAATGTTTTTTTTAATCACAATATAGCACAAGAACAATTCACTCACTGTCCTTACAGGTCCCTGGAAACAAGGACTTGCAGAGTGAAATAAACTGACACTCTCCCTACCTACAGTTTTCTGTCCCTAGAAAAAATGTTTTTTTTAATCACAATATAGCACAAGAACAATTCACTCACTGTCCTTACAGGTCCCTGGAAACAAGGACTTGCAGAGTGAAATAAACTGACACTCTCCCTACCTACAGTTTTCTGTCCCTAGAATAAATGTTTTTTTTAATCACAATATAGCACAAGGACAATTCACTCACTGTCCTTACAGGTCCCTGGAAACAAGGACTTGCAGAGTGAAAGAAAAAAAACACTCTCCCTACCTACAGTTTTCTGTCCCTAGAAAAAATGTTTTTTTTAATCACAATATAGCACAAGGACAATTCACTCACTGTCCTTACAGGTCCCTGGAAACAAGGACTTGCAGAGTGAAATAAACTGACACTCTCCCTACCTACAGTTTTCTGTCCCTAGAATAAATGTTTTTTTTAAGCACAATATAGCACAAGGACAATTCACTCACTGTCCTTACAGGTCCCTGGAAACAAGGACTTGCAGAGTGAAATAAACTGACACTCTCCCTACCTACAGTTTTCTGTCCCTAGAATAAATGTTTTTTTTAAGCACAATATAGCACAAGGACAATTCACTCACTGTCCTTACAGGTCCCTGGAAACAAGGACTTGCAGAGTGAAAGAAAAAAAACACTCTCCCTACCTACAGTTTTCTGTCCCTAGAAAAAATGTTTTTTTTAATCACAATATAGCACAAGGACAATTCACTCACTGTCCTTACAGGTCCCTGGAAACAAGGACTTGCAGAGTGAAATAAACTGACACTCTCCCTACCTACAGTTTTCTGTCCCTAGAATAAATGTTTTTTTTAAGCACAATATAGCACAAGGACAATTCACTCACTGTCCTTCCAGGTCCCTGGAAACAAGGACTTGCAGAGTGAAAGAAAAAAAACACTCTCCCTACCTACAGTTTTCTGTCCCTAGAAAAAATGTTTTTTTTAATCACAATATAGCACAAGGACAATTCACTCACTGTCCTTACAGGTCCCTGGAAACAAGGACTTGCAGAGTGAAAGAAAAAAAACACTCTCCCTACCTACAGTTTTCTGTCCCTAGAAAAAATGTTTTTTTTAATCACAATATAGCACAAGGACAATTCACTCACTGTCCTTACAGGTCCCTGGAAACAAGGACTTGCAGAGTGAAATAAACTGACACTCTCCCTACCTACAGTTTTCTGTCCCTAGAATAAATGTTTTTTTTAAGCACAATATAGCACAAGGACAATTCACTCACTGTCCTTACAGGTCCCTGGAAACAAGGACTTGCAGAGTGAAAGAAAAAAAACACTCTCCCTACCTACAGTTTTCTGTCCCTAGAAAAAATGTTTTTTTTAATCACAATATAGCACAAGGACAATTCACTCACTGTCCTTACAGGTCCCTGGAAACAAGGACTTGCAGAGTGAAATAAACTGACACTCTCCCTACCTACAGTTTTCTGTCCCTAGAATAAATGTTTTTTTTAAGCACAATATAGCACAAGGACAATTCACTCACTGTCCTTACAGGTCCCTGGAAACAAGGACTTGCAGAGTGAAATAAACTGACACTCTCCCTACCTACAGTTTTCTGTCCCTAGAATAAATGTTTTTTTTTAAGCACAATATAGCACAAGGACAATTCACTCACTGTCCTTACAGGTCCCTGGAAACAAGGACTTGCAGAGTGAAAGAAAAAAAACACTCTCCCTACCTACAGTTTTCTGTCCCTAGAAAAAATGTTTTTTTTAATCACAATATAGCACAAGGACAATTCACTCACTGTCCTTACAGGTCCCTGGAAACAAGGACTTGCAGAGTGAAATAAACTGACACTCTCCCTACCTACAGTTTTCTGTCCCTAGAATAAATGTTTTTTTTAAGCACAATATAGCACAAGGACAATTCACTCACTGTCCTTCCAGGTCCCTGGAAACAAGGACTTGCAGAGTGAAAGAAAAAAAACACTCTCCCTACCTACAGTTTTCTGTCCCTAGAAAAAATGTTTTTTTTAATCACAATATAGCACAAGGACAATTCACTCACTGTCCTTACAGGTCCCTGGAAACAAGGACTTGCAGAGTGAAAGAAAAAAAACACTCTCCCTACCTACAGTTTTCTGTCCCTAGAAAAAATGTTTTTTTTAATCACAATATAGCACAAGGACAATTCACTCACTGTCCTTACAGGTCCCTGGAAACAAGGACTTGCAGAGTGAAATAAACTGACACTCTCCCTACCTACAGTTTTCTGTCCCTAGAATAAATGTTTTTTTAAGCACAATATAGCACAAGGACAATTCACTCACTGTCCTTACAGGTCCCTGGAAACAAGGACTTGCAGAGTGAAAGAAACTGACACTGTCCCTACCTACAGTTTTCTGTCCCTAGAATAAATGTTTTTTTTAAGCACACTATAGCACAAGCACAAAACACACTGACACTCTCCCTACCTATCCTTCTCTTTCCCTAAACTAAAGGAATCCAGGTTAAGCAAGAAAGAAATAACAGTCACTGTCCCTGCCTATGCTGCTCTATCCCTGCTCCGGAACACACTACACTAGGCCGCCGTGCTGGCGGCCTTTTATAGTGTGGGGCGTGTACTAAACACCCTCAGCAATAATTGGCCACAGGCATCCTGCCTGTGGCCAATCATTGCTCTCCTCGCTGCCGGCGCTGTGATTGGCCAAGCATGCGGGGTCACAGTGCATGCTTGGCCAATCACAGCGCCTGGATGACACTGCGATGGCGCAGTGCATTGTGGGCCGTTCGCGTCACTCGAATTTGGCGCGAACGGCCCAAATCGTTCGATCTTCGTCGAACGATCGAACAGCCGATGTTCGAGTCGAACGTATGTTCGAATCGAACACGAAGCTCATCCCTAGCTGGGACACACCAGTTGCTGTTGAGTTAAGTATCATGAGTGCACTATAAATCCACCTGTCTGCCAATGTTCCCATTATAACAATGGATTCAAAAACTGCTGTATATAAGCAATCAGCACAAAGTAGAAAAGGCATCTTGAAAATTATTTATCCTATTAAACTGTGTTAATTAGAGTGTTGCATTTGTGGAACTGCCATTAATTTTTCAGTTTTGAAAAAAATTCTATGCACAAAGCCCACTAAGAAATTAACCCTGATTCCAGACTGCTGTCAATATCCACTAGAAACACCACTTGATATAAAATAGAAAGCGTCTCCCTTTGTTGAAAATAATAGAGTATTCAGTTTTAAAACAATTGACTAAATGGCAAATGATCTGTTTTCTGACAGTACTAAAACAAAGGGTCAACATTGATTTTCCTAAATCCTAGCACTGCATTGTACAATCACCAGTCTCTAGATACTTTGTTTTGTTATTCTGGATAAGGCTGAAAACCAAATAAATGCAACTGCACAAAAATAACTTAAAAAGCTGAACTTTAGGTATGGCAGTTTGTACATGATTCACAATGGCTTAAAATTGATATGGCCCAGAAATATTTAGACAGAAAAAAGGTGGATAAAGCACCAGGACCAGATGGCATCCACCTACGGAGCATAAAAGAATTGAGCTCTGTTACTTCAAAGCCATGGTTTCTAATTTTTAGGGACTCGCTAATGACTGTAATGGTACCACTGGATTGGCGCAGGGCCAATGCGGTGCCTATATTTAAAAAGGAATCAAAGTCTTTACCAAGTAACTATAGACCTGTTAGTTTAACTTCTATAGTCGAGAAGATACTGGAGAGTTTAAACACTTGGCCACCAGCCGCCTATGGCAGGGCTGCTCTATTGCGCGAATCGCCGTACCGGTACTACAGCACTTGGTGTAATAGATACAGCAGGCACGCACGCTAGTCCGCTGCGTCAGAGGTGATGCATGTGGCCAGCGGTCGCAATGTCCGCCAGCCACCCACGATCTCTCCACAGAGAGGCAGAATGGGGTTCTGCCAATGTAAACAAAGCAGATTCCCATTCTGTCATGGGAGTACAGTGTGATTGTCTGTTCCTAGTGATCAGGAACAGCGATCTCTCTCTACTCTCAGTCAGTCCACTCCCCCCAAATTTAGAAAGCACCTCCCTAGGACACACTTAACCCTTAGATTGCCCCTGGTGTTAACCCCTTCCCTACCAGTGCCACAATGTCGCAGTCCTGCTAAAAATCGCTGATCACCGCTATTACTAGTAAAAAGTTAAAAACAGCATGGGTTCATGAAAGACAGAAGTTGCCAAACACACCTGATTTATTTTTTGAAGAGGGGTGGCTGTGGACGTGGTATACTTGGATTTTTCAAAAACGTTTGACACAGTTCCCACACACAGCTAATGTGTAAAGTAAAGTCTACAGGCTTGGAAATATCAGTTTGTAAATGGATAGAAAACTGTATAAAAGCAGGAATTTAGAGAGTAGTGGTTAATGATGCTTACTCTGAATGGTGTAATGTTATTAGTGATGTACCTCAAGATTCAGTGCTTCGGAAAAAAGTTCGAGTTCGGGACCGAACTTGACCCGAACTTGACCCCGAACCCGAACCCCATTGAAGTCAATGGGGACTTGAACTTCTGAGGACTAAAATGGCTCTAAAAAAGTAATGGAAAGGGCTAGAGGGCTGAAAATGGCAGCCAAATATTGTTAGGAGCATGGCAAGTGCTCTGCAAACAAATGTGGATAGGGAAATAACTTAAAATAACATAAAAAAATAAAATAAAATAAATAATATGCTGGAGGCCCCCTTCTCAGCAGAAGAGGTACAGGAAGTCATTAAGAACCTCAGAAACTCAACGACACAATGCCACACATATGGTGGGAATGCCCCAGAATACGCCCTTTCTGGAAAAAATACCGGGGCCACATCCCTTTGACGTTCTCCTCATATTTTCCAAATTTAGGATCTTGCCCTAAATGGGTGTTTTTGGAAGAGCAGAATACACCCACAGTATGTAAACGGTGTATCTCACACCTACAGAACTGCAGAAAATTCTATTAAAAAAAAATGTTTTTGTCCTAAAATTATTTTTTTAGAATAGCACAATAGAAGAAAAATATATAAATTGTTTATCTCACACACCTCCAGATATGCAGAAAACACTGCAAAATATTTTTTGTGGCACTAAATGGGTGTTTTAGGAAGAGCAGAATACACCCACAGTATATAAACGGTGTATCCCACACCTACAGAACTGCAGAAAATTCTATTAAAAAAAATGTTTTTGTCCTTAAATTATTTTTTTAGAATAGCACAATAGAAGAAAAATATATAAATTGTTTATCTCACGCCTGCATATATGTAGAAAACACTGCAATTTTTTTATTTATTTTTTGCCCTAAATGGGTGTTTTTGGAAGAGCAGAATACACCCACAGTCAGTGGCGGATCCAGGGGGGGGGGGGCAACAGGGCAATTGCCCCCCCCCCCGAGACCATCTGTCACACTCACTTGCTTGCTCTATTTATTTATTTTTTGCGCCTGATCTCCCGAACTTTGGGGACCCGGTATCGGCCGGCCGTAGGACCCCTGGACCCCAAACTTGGCACACATGTAGCCCAATGTCTCTTCTATAAGTGTGCTGCAAAGTTTGGTGTCTGGGGGACCTATGGCTGGGGAGCACTGATTTTTTAAATCCTGGCACCCCTTCCATAGACTCCAATGTTAAACGGTCATTTCTTCTGTGATTTTGCGGACCCGGTACCGGCCGGTCGTAGGTCCCCTGGACCCCAAACTTGGCACACATGTAGCCCCATGTCTTCTCTACAAGTGTAAAAAGTTTGGTGTCTGGGAGACCTACGACCGTGGAGCACTGATTTTTTAAACCGGGCACCCCTTCCATAGACTCCAATGTTAAACGGTCATTTCTCCAGTGATTTTGCGGACCCGGTACCAGCCGGTCGTAGGTCCTCTGGACCCCAAACTTGGCACACATGTAGCCCCATGTCTCCTCTATAAGTTTGAAAAGTTTGGTGTCTGGGAGAACCGATTTTTCAAAGCCGGGCACTCCTTCCATAGACTTCCATGTTAAACATTAGTCTAGTCATGGGCACAGTGAGGCATGGGCACAGTGAGGCAAAGTGAGGCAAGTATAAGCCTAGGACACCCTAGGCTTATACTTGAGTCAATAAGTTTTCCCAGTTTTTTGGGGTAAAATTAGGTGCCTCGGCTTATATTCAGGTTGGCTTATACTCGATTATATACAGTACTTGTTCTGCGGCTGCCGCTGCCTCTCTGAGTCTCTCTCTCAGTTTCTCACATCAGCCGATCAGCGGCGCTGAGAGAGAGACTCGTCTAATGTAGTTACGTGGCGCACTGACACGATACCAGGAGCGGAGGAGGAGGTGGGTGGAGCCTCTTCCCTGCACTCGCTGCTAACGCCTGGGCCACTTGGTGTCTAGCATTGAGTGACGTCAGTGAGTCACGTCAGGCCGCTCTGCCGGCAGGTGCAATAGCGTGCGGCTCCACAGACGGGTAAGAAAGCGGGCGGCTCCACTTGCGGCGCGGTTTGTTGTCCAGGGGGGCGGCGCGGTTGGTGGGCAGACCGTGCTGCTCAGTGTGTTGGCAGCGCAGGTGAGAGTGAGAGAGCAGGCTCAGTGTGGCAGCTGGCCAATCAGCTAGCCGGGAGCGGGGGAGCAGAGAGATGAGATCATCTCTCACCGCCCGTGCCTGCTCTGCATTCCTGCAGTGACTTCCGCCCTCACTGTGCAGGCAGCAGAGAGATTACATTATCTCTCTGCTGCCTGACTCTGGGAGTCTGGGACACAGCAAGAGACAACCAAAACTACACCTTAGCAGGCAAGTTAGTGACAATCCGCAAGGTGTGGCAGGCGACGTGGCAAGTGACAATCCGCAAATTGTGTCAGGTGACATGGCAAATGACAATCTGCATCTGGTGGCAGGCAAGTGACAATCAGCAAGGTGTGGCAGGTGACGTGGCAAGTGACAATCCGCAAGGTGTGGCAGGTGATGTGGGAAGTGACAATCTACAAGGTGTGGCAAGTGACAATCCACAAGATGTGGCAGGTGAGGTGGCGAGTGACAATCCACAACGTGTGGCAAGTGACACGCTCAGGGCTCCCACTAATTGCAGGCGACGGTGGCAAGTGACACACTCGGGGCTCCCACTAATTCTGCATTGAACTATTTAATTTCATATTACAATGTAATAATAGAAATAATGCGCTTCAATCATCCTGACACCATAACAACCATGGTGCCGGGATGATTGAAGCGCCGACACCAACCATTTCCCCGATAAATTTCCCACAAAAAAATAATTTTTTGGCAGTGCCCCTCCCGAGAAAAGACTCTGGATCCGCCCCTGCCCACAGTATGTACAGGGTGTATCTCAACGTAACATATGCAGTGCTGGTGCACTGAGCTTGCAGATAAAAGTTAGATTTTCTCTGGCACTGGGCTCATGGCAGTGTAAAAAGACTGTGCACTGCAACCCAACCAGGTAAATCTATGCAGATTGCTGAGTTATTAGATCTCTGAATCTGGACTCCTACATAAATCTCTCTCCCTGAAAGCAGCAACAGGAACCTTGCCCTACACTGTCTCTATCTTTTCTCTCAGTAGATTGCAGAATCAGGACTAACTCCTATCATTTCATTCTCTCCCTCACAGCAACAGCAGCCAGGATCCTTTCCCTATACTGTCTAAAGCAGAGTGACGTGCTGTGCTGTGTGCCTCTAGCTTATATAGAGGCTGGGTCACATGCTGCACTGGCCAATCACAGCCATGCCATTAGTAGGCATGGCTGTGATGGCTTCTAAGGGCACACCAGTTAAACTAAAGTTTATTGGCTGCCCTGTAGCTTTTAGAAATGCGCCATTACATCGCCGAACACCGGACCCGAACCCGAACATACAGTCAATAGTTCGTGTCCGTGTTCGGGAATAATAGAGTATTCAAAAATCCAAAAGTCCGGTACGAACCCAAACTTTACAGTTCGGGTTCGCTCAACCCTATCTAAGATTAAAAGTACAATTTCAGTCTTTGCAGATGACAAGCTATGCAATGGAATAACGTCCTTACAGGATGTCTCCAACTTACAAGCTGACCTCCATGCACTGTTTAATTGGGAGACTATGTGGCAAATGAGGTTTAATGTTGATAAATGTAACGTTATGCACTTGGAGGCTAAGAATATGCATGCAACGTACATACTAGAGGGAGTACAACTGGGGGAATCCATAGTGAAAAAGGATCTGGGGGTTTTGGTAGATCATGAGCTTAATAATAGCATGCAATGCCAAGATGCAGTTTCCAAAGTGAGCAAAGTCCTTTCTTGTGTTAAGAGAGGTATGGACTCCAGAGAGAGATATAATTTTGCCCCTGTACAAATCATTAGTAAGACCTCATCTGGAATATGCAGTTCAGTTTTGGGCACCAGTTCTCAAAAAGGATATCGGGGAACTGGAGAAAGTGCAGAGAATGGCAGTCAAACTGATAAGAGGCATGGAGGAACTCAGCTATGAGGAAAGATTAGAGGAACTGAATTTATTCTCTCGAGAAGAGGAGATTAAAGTGGTTGTAAAGGTTCCCATTTTATTTTTTTTAAATAAAAAACATATCATACTTACCTCCACTGTGCAGTTCGTTTTGCACAGAGTGGCCCCGATCGTCCTCTTCTGGGGTCCCACGGCGGCTCTCATGGCTCCACCCCGCAATAGATAACCCCCTCCGGAAAGATCTCTCCCAAAGGGGGTTACCTTGCAGGCATGCTCCTGTGTCATACACTCGGCGCCCATAGCCGCCGAGTGTATGACTCGGCCCCGCCCCCCGGCGGCCGCATCATTGGATTTGATTGACAGCAGCAGGAGCCAATGGCTGCGCTGCTATAAATATATCCAATGAAGAGCCGAGAAGCCGTGAAGAAAGCAATGGAAATTCGGGGCTCAGGTAAGTAAAACGGGGGGGGGGGGGCTGGGGGGCCGGACAGTGCAAGGTGTTTTTTCACCCTAATGTATAGGATGCATTAAGGTGAAAAAACACAAAGGTTTACAACCCCTTTAAGATCAACATGTACACATAAATAAGGGGTCCATATAGTCAACTTAGTGTTGAGATATTCACTTTAAAGTCCTCACAGAGGACAAGGGGCACTCGTTACATCTAGAGCAGTGGTTCTCAACTCCAGTCCTCAGGGCCCACCAACAGGCCAGGTTTGCAAGATAACTGAAATGCATCACAGGTGATATAATTTGCTGCTCAGGGATTGCAGTATTCTAGTCTGCATCTCACCAAGGTAATACTTAAAATCTGGCCTGTTAGTGGGTCCTGAGGACAGGAGTTGAGAACCACTGATCTAGAGGAAAAGAGATTTCATCTCCAAATACGGAGCTGTGAAAATGTGGCATAGACTCCCTCCAGAGGTGGTTCTGGCCAGCTCAGTAGATTGCTTTAAAAAAGACCTGAATTCTTTCCTAGGTGTACATAATATAACTGGATGCTAACATTTATAGGTAAAGTTGATCCAGGGAATATCTGATTGCCTCTCGAGGGATCAGGAAGGAATTTTTTTCCCCTGTTGTAGCTAATTGGATCATGCTCTGCTGGGGTTTTTTGCCTTCCTCTGGATCAGCTGTGGGTATAGAATTGTGCATATGGGATTGTATGGGTTTTTTTTTTTTTGGTTGAACTAGATGGATTTTTTTCAACCTATGTGACTAACTATGTAGTACAGTGCACCCAGAAAGTATTTACAGCACATCACTTTTTCCACATTTTGTTATGTTACAGCCTTATTCCAAAATTGATTAAATTAATTATTTTCCTCCAAATTATATGTTTCTAATTCTCTTAAATAATGACAACGTAAAATAAATTTGTTTGAAATATTTGCAAATTTATAAAAAAAAAAAAAAAAATCACATGTACATACAGTAAGTATTCACAGCCTTTGCCATGACACTCAGCATTCAGCTCAGGTGCATCCTGTTTCCTCTGAGAATCCTTGAGATGTTTCTACAACTTCATTGGAGTCCACCTGTGGTAAATTCAGGTGATCGGACAGGATCTGGAAAGAAACACGCCTGTCTTTATAATGTAGGAGTACCCCCTAAGAAGCTGCTGATAAATTTTGGGTCCTGCCGTTACTCTACCTTCCAACCCCAGTGAATAGTGAGTCCATGACTATGATGGGAAATGCAGAACAGATGCGAGCACCAGTCACTTTAGTATTTTTCCAATGCTTTAATAGGAACTTTGAAGTAGCAGTAGGATAGAGGGTTAGGGGAGGTTTTAGATACCTTAAGGCTCCATGTACACTGAAGCTGATAAACTGCAGTTTATTGGCGTTTTGGCGTTTTTTAAAAAGCCCATTAACTGCACTCTATGTTAGTCTATGTGTTCATGTACACATAGCGTTTTTTAGAATTAATGAGCAGTGACGTTAATGGGCTTTTTTCTGAACGCAAGAAATTTGCGTTTAAAGTGCCGTTTTTCGGCTGGAAAAAACGCTAAAAACCGCAAAACGCTGAAAAACGCTAATAAATGCTCAAAAACGCAGGTCGCCAGCGTTTTTTTTTTGGTGTTTTTTGATCCATTGAAAAAAAAAAGCTAACACTGAAAAACGCTAATAAACGCTAGTAAAAAACGCTGATAAAAGCTATATTTTAAAGCAGCTTTTTCTGACAGAAATCTGGCGTTCAAAACAACCGTTTTTGAGCTTCTGTGTACATGGAGCCTTAGCAGATCACTGATGAATTCCTTGGATCCAAAGGACAAAAACAGCTTTCTTTCAGCAGTCTCTGGATACCTGGATAGGCCTCTCACACAGACCTAGCAGCCTGTAGTGTTTCTAGTTAAGCCTCTCTCACAGGACTTAGCGATCAGTGGAACTCCTGGTAATCCTCTCTCACAGGACTTTGTAGCCAGCAGTTAGTTAATTGTAGAACAGCTTCACAGTACCAGAACCTTTAAGCCATCTGGCAGTACTGTGAGGGTAGATTAGCTTAGGTGCGTCCTCCAAACGAGTCACCAGGCCCTCCTGAGAGACCAGCCTTCATCCTGGTTCTCTCCAGCAAGGGTCCTCCCCTGGAATCTCCTCGGCTTGGCTTGGCTTCTTCCACGCAGGCAAGACAGCCTAGACCCACCTCAGGATCAGTAGGCCCCAGACAGGCTTCTGGGCCTACTTGCAGAAATTGCAGCAACACAGCCTCGGGCCAGCAGGGCCCCTGAGGTAAGAGAGAGAATTAACACATGGCGTTTGCCCCTTAAATACCTTCTCCCAGCATGCCCAGCGGCAGAGAACCTCCTACTGGGCTGTTTCTGGAAAAAGAATATTCATTACAGCTTAACAATGTTGTAATTCTCATGCTGGCCTGTGGTACCAGTGACACCTACTGGCAACAGTGAGAAATGGCACAACTCAGTCAAAGTTGGAACAGAAGCTAATTAAACTTTGTACAATCAATCTGAGCTGTGTACAGCTCAGCCAAACTAAATTTACACCACAGCCCCTATTCTTTAAGAACAGGGTGCTACAATAAGGTTCCACAGTTAACAATGCATGTCAGAGCTCAAACCAAGCCATGAAGTCCAAGGTATTGTATGTAGACTTCCGAGACAGGATTGTATCGAGGCACAGATCTGGGGTAGAGTACAGAATTTTTTTTGCAGCATTGATGGTCCCAATGAGCACAGTGGCCTCCATCATCCATAAATTGAAGAGGTTTGGAACTGAGGTGACCAAGAACCCGATGGTCACTCTGACAGAGCTCCAGCATTTCTCTGTGAAGAAAGGAGAACCTTCTAGAAGAACAAACATCTTTGCAGCACTCCACCAATCAGGCCTGTATGGTAGCGTAGCCAGACGGAAGCCACTCCTCAGTAAAAGGCACATGACAGCCCTCCTGGAGTTTGCCAAAAGGCACCTGAAGGGCTCTCAGACCATAGTTACATAGTCGGTAAGGCTGAAAAAAGACACCGGTCCATCCAGTTTAACCTGTGGTGTGTGAGTGTGCTTGTGTTTATGTCAATAGTACATTGTATATCCCTGTAGGTTGTGATCCTTAATGTGCCCAGCTAATAGTTTTTTTGAAACTATCAATGCTCCCTGCTGCTACCACTGCTTGTGGAAGAAAATTCCACAACCTCACCGCTCTTACAGTAAAGAACATTCTACGCAGTTTAAGGTTAAACCGCTTCTCTTCCAATTTCAGTGAATAGTTTTTTCCCTATGCTAGGGTCACCAGTACGGTATTTGTACATGTAGCGAGGTCTCCGTTGAGGTCCCATGGACTACGTTATCCAGAACCCCGTTTGGCACCCAGGGTGCATTGGGCTGCCGCAGAGACTCATGGGTGGGGTATAAAAGGGGAGGGCGAGGCTAAGCCCGGCCTCTTTGGACACCGCACGGCTGGCAAGAGGAATTCCTGTGCGGACCTGCTGCGAGTGTAAGGCCCGAGGCCTGGGCCTTGCGCACTTCCAGAGAGCCTTCCACCTCGCTGCGGAGCCTGTGCGGCATCCGACATCTACCTGCTTCGCGGACGTCGGTTGGACCAGAGATCCGGCTGTGGCAGATCCTGTGTGTGGAGACACAGCGGTGGGAGTCCCGGATTGGGATCGAGTCCGGAGGGGTGAGAGAGCACCTGCTCACAGCTATAACCGAGTACTTTGTTAGGCCTATTGACTGCCTTGGCCCATCGGGTTATACTTGCTTTCCTGACAGGAGACTAGTTGCAGAACTGAGTTATATAGTCTCCGGGGAGTTGCTTCTATTGCCATAGACCACTGTTGGATTACAAATTATTGTTCCTGTATGTGCACCACCGATCATCTTGCATGCGAAGATTCCTCACTTAAAGACTGAGCTTTAACTGAGTCAGGCCTGACTGGGAGTTTATAGCACTGCTGAGCGCCATATTGCTCACAGGGAAAATAGCTATATGTCAGTGTGTGATAGAACTATATGTGCACTATAGTTGACTAGTGTTATTATTACTGCAGGGCTCTGCATGTATGTGTTATATGGTATTGATTGTTAACCTTTATATACAAGTAAATCTATTACAGTTAATCATTCCGGTATTGGCGTCCATTACTATATTTCACAACTGTTTGGATTATTGTGGGATTGTTCATGAACTGGTATAGAGCCATACATATATACCACCCCTAGACTAGCTGTGCCATTGAAGGGTCGAGTAGATTACCGGGGGTTGGCTGTGCTATGTACAGGGCCCGAAACAAAACCACCTGCTCTCTTAGTTTGGGGGTATCGCTACATACATATATGTGAAACAAAATTCTCTGGTTTGATGAAACAAAGATTAAACTCTTTGGCTTGAATGGCAAGTGACATGTCTGGGGGAAGCCAGGCACCGCTCATCACCTGGCCAATACCATCCCTACAGGGAAGCATGGTGGTGACAGCATCATGCTGTGGGAATGTTTTTCAGCGGCAGGAACTGGGAGACAAGTCAGGATCGAGCGAAAGATGAATGCAGCAATGTACAGAGACATCCTTAAAAAACCTGCTCCAGAGCGCTCTGGACTTCAGACTGGGGCTAAGACCCCATACACACTATTAGATTTTCTGCAGATTTTTTGTCTTCAGATTTATCAAAAACATATAATATTAGGTTAAACCTTAAGAGTTTAAATTGATATGCAATCGGGTAGGCCCTTGCTTTACATGGTTTGGGTAAATCTGAAGACAAAAATCTGCAGAAAATCTAACAGTGTTTATGGGGTCTAAGATTCATATTCCAACAGGACAACGACCCTAAGCACACAGCCAAAATAACAAAGGAGTGGCTACGGGACAACTCTGTCAATGTTCTTGAGTGGCCCAGCCAGAGCCCAGACTGGAGAGATCTGAAAATGGTTGTGCACCGACGCTCCCCATCCAACCCGATGGAGCTTGAGAGGTCCTGCAAAGAAGAATGGGAGAAACTGCTCACAAATAGGTGTGCCAAGCTAGTAGCATCATACTTAAAAGACTTAAAGCGGAGTTCAATTTTTTTTTTTAAAGTCAGCAGCTACAAATACTGCAGCTGCTGACTTTTAATATATGGACACTTATCTGTCCTGGGCGCCCGCGATGTCGGCACCTGAAGTCGATCTGTCCCTCAGCTCTCGGGTGCTGCTGCCGCCATCTTCGGTAAGGAAATCAGGAAGTGAAGTCTCACCGGGCCCTTGCGGCTTCACTTCCTGGTTCTGTACTGTGCATGCGCAATTCGCGCTGCGCGATCCCACTGGTCACTGCTGTCTTCTGGGACCTGTGTGTCTCCCAGAAGACAGCGGGGGGGAGGAGGCGCCGGACGTGGCGTAAGTCATTGTGGCGACCTATGCCCGGAAGGTGGAGCAAACACGTGTATTACACAGGTATCCGCTCCCTCCTCCCCCCTGAAAGGTGCCAAATGTGACACCGGAGGGGGAGAGGATTCCGAAAAGCGGAAGTTCCATTTTTGGGTTGAACCCTGCTTTAAGGCTGTAATTGGTGCCAAAGGTGCTTCAACAAAGTATTGAGCAAGGGCTGTGAATACTTATTGTACGTACATGTAATTATTTTTTCGTTTTTTATTTTTAATAAATTTGCAAAGATTTCAAACAAACTTCCTTTACGCTGTCATTATGGCATATTGTTTGTAGAATTTTAAGGACAAAAATGAATTTAATACATTTTGGAATAAGGCTGTAACATAACTGTCAGTGCCATACCTGTGGGATCCCTGCAGAAGCTAAAAATCAATGTAGCAGATTATTCTATTGATCTCCATTAGGGATGAGCTCGGTGTTCGAGTCGAACATAAGTTCGACCGAACATCGGCTGTTCGACCGTTCGGCGAACATCGAACGATTTGGGCCGTTCGCGCCAAATTCGAGTGACGCGAACGGCCCACAATACACTGCGCCATCGCAGTGCAATCCCGGCGCTGTGATTGGCCAAGCATGCACTGTGACCCCGCATGCTTGGCCAATCACAGCGCCGGCAGCTAGGAGAGCCATAATTGGCCACAGGCAGGTTGCCTGTGGCCAATTATAGCTCAGGGTGTTTAGCACACGCCCCACACTATAAAAGGCCGCCAGCGTGGCGGCCTTGTGTAGTGTGTTCCGGTGCAGGGAAAGAGTTACATAGGCAGGGACAGTGTCAGTGCTATTTGTACCTCAAACTTGTGTGTAGGGAGAGAGAAGGATAGGCAGGGAGAGTGTCAGTGTCATATTTTTTGCTAAACCTTGTGTGCAGGGAGAGAGAAGGATAGGCAGGGGACAGTGTCAGTGTCACATTCTTTGCTAAACCTTGCGTTCAGGGAGAGAGAAGGATAGGTAGGGAGAGTGTCAGTGTCATAGTCTTTGATAAACCTTGTGTGCAGGGAGAGAGAAGGATAGGCAGGGAACAGTGTCAGTGTCATATTCTTTGCTAAACCTTGTGTGCAGGGAGAGAGAAGGATAGGCAGGGAGAGTGTCAGTGTCATATACTTTGATAAACCTTGTGTGCAGGGAGAGAGAAGGATAGGCAGGGGACAGTGTCAGTGTCATATACTTTGATAAACCTTGTGTGCAGGGAGAGAGAAGGATAGGCAGGGGACAGTGTCAGTGTCATTGTTGCTAAGCCTCCTGCACCTTATACACGTGAAGTTAGCCTGTATTGCTGCATTTTCCTGGTGTGTTACACCAACAGGCATTTGCAGCACTTACAGCGGGCGGAGTGTGCCTCCTGATCATATTACACCTGAAGTTAGCCTGTATTGCTGCTTTTTCCTGGTGTGTTACACCAACAGGCATTTGCAGCACTTACAGCAGGCGGAGTGTGCCTCCTGATCATATTACACCTGAAGTTAGCCTGTATTGCTGCTTTTTCCTGGTGTATTACACCAACAGGCATTTGCAGCACTTACAGCGGGCGGAGTGTGCCTCCTGATCATATTACACCTGAAGTTAGCCTGTATTGCTGCTTTTTCCTGGTGTGTTACACCAACAGGCATTTGCAGCACTTACAGCGGGCGGAGTGTGCCTCCTGATCATATTACACCTGAAGTTAGCCTGTATTGCTGCTTTTTCCTGGTGTGTTACACCAACAGGCATTTGCAGCACTTACAGCGGGCGGAGTGTGCCTCCTGATCATATTACACCTGAAGTTAGCCTGTATTGCTGCTTTTTCCTGGTGTGTTACACCAACAGGCATTTGCAGCACTTACAGCGGGCGGAGTGTGCCTCCTGATCATATTACACCTGAAGTTAGCCTGTATTGCTGCTTTTTCCTGGTGTGTTACACCAACAGGCATTTGCAGCACTTACAGCGGGCGGAGTGTGCCTCCTGATCATATTACACCTGAAGTTAGCCTGTATTGCTGCGTTTTCCTGGTGTGTTACACCAACAGGCATTTGCAGCACCTACAGCAGGCGTAGTGTGATTCCTGCAAAATATACTCCTGAAGCTAGGCCTTATTGCTGGTTTTCCCATTTCCCTGCAGGCCATTAGAATGTCTGGAAGGCAAACAAGGAGAGGCAGACAGTCAGGAGCCAATACAAGAGGGCAAGCAGGCTCTGTGTCTAGAGACAACAGTGCTGGTCGTGGACGCGGTGCATCGCCATCAGCACGTGGCCATGGGACACGCTTGTCCTTCTTTTCGGCAGCTGGACGTGTTGAGCCGCATCATGCCGAAGACTTGGTAGAGTGGATGACCAAGCCCTCCTCATCCTCCTCATCCTCTCTCACCCAGGCTCAGGGTACTGGCAAAGCAGCTGCCAAAGCGTCCTCTTCAATGTCATCATCAGTCACTCCTTCCCTAGACCAACCATGTCCTCCTGAGGAGTCCCCCGAACTGTTTGAGCACAGTGTTGGGTACATGCTCCAGGAGGATGCCCAGCGTTTCGAAGGGTCTGATGATGATACCCAGCTAGAGGAAGGCAGTAGCGTGAGAGCAGAGAGAGGGGATGCTCAAGAAGGACACCAATCTGGCAGTCATGTTCCAGCAGCTGCAGCATACTGCCAGATTGGCTCCAGTGATGAGGAGGGAGGGGATGATGAGGTCACTGACTCCACGTGGGTGCCTAATAGGAGAGAGGAGGAGGAGGAGGAGGATGAGGAGGAGGCACATCTCCAATGAGGCAGGATGCCCTCGGGGGGCCAGCGTAAGGGCAGCACACCGACGGAATCACACCGCAGAGCTCCGCCTGTGCAGGGCGCTGCCTCTGCCCGTTATTCAAAAAGTTCTTTGGTGTGGGCCTTTTTTGAGTCGAGTGCATCAGATCGCACAGCTGCTGTTTGTAACATATGTCTCAAGCGTATATCGCGTGGCCAAAACATCACCTGCTTGGGCACCTCATGCTTGACCAGACATATGTTGACCTGCCATGCAGCTCGTTGGCAAGCCTACCTTAAAGACCCACACCAAAGAACAAAGCGGACCTCTCCTTGCACCGCATCAGCTGGGATCTCCAACCCCACTATACCTTCAGTCCTCTCTGAAACCTGCACTGAGAGGAATGAAGGTGTAGAATTAGGTGTGTCACAGCCAAGTACTTGCGGGCACTCTGCTAGCAGTACACCGACGTCCGATTCTAGCAGGCAAATTTCCCTGCCCCAGCTGCTGGACCGTCGAAAGAAGTTCACTCCCAGCCATCCACATGCCCAGCGGTTGAATGCTAGCTTGGCTAAATTGCTAGTGCTTCAACTGCTGCCTTTTCAGTTGGTAGACTCGGCCCCCTTCCGTGAGTTTGTGCAATGTGCGGTTCCTCAGTGGCAGGTTCCCAAACGCCACTTTTTCTCACGGAAGGCGATTCCGGCTCTCTACCGGCATGTGGAAGGCAATGTCTTGGCCTCGCTGGACAGGGCGGTCAGTGGTAAGGTGCATATTACCGCTGACTCATGGTCCAGCAGGCATGGACAGGGACGTTACCTTTCTTTCACGGCCCATTGGGTCACTCTTTTGGCAGCTGGGAAGGATACAGGACAAGGTGCAGTAGTGTTGGAGGTTGTCCCACCGCCACGCCTCCAAAATGCTACTACTGGTTGTGACACACCTCTCTCCTCCACCCCCTCATCTTCTTCTTCCTCCATGGCCTCTTCCTGTGCTTTGTCCTCGGAACCAGCGGTGCTCCGTAGGCGTTCAAGGGGCTACGCAAGTACGCAGGCAAAAAGATGCCATGCCGTGCTTGCGCTGGTGTGTTTGGGGGACAGGAGCCACACTGGGGCAGAGGTTCTGTCTGCTCTGCAGGGGCAGGCCGAGAGGTGGTTGACGCCACGCCAGCTTAAGCCAGGAATGGTAGTTTGCGACAATGGCACCAACCTCCTCTCCGCTCTCCAACAGGGACAACTGACCCATGTGCCCTGTGTGGCTCACGTCCTTAACCTGGTGGTGCAGCGGTTCTTGGGCAGGTACCCGGGCTTACAGGATGTCCTGAGGCAGGCCAGGAAAGTCTGTGTGCATTTCCACAGATCTTATAATGCCAGTGCTCGCCTGGCTGAGCTGCAAAAGGAGTTGAACCTGCCTAAGAACCGCCTTATATGTGACATGCCCACCAGGTGGAACTCAACGTTGGCCATGCTGTAGCGGCTGCACACACAACAGAGGGCCATCAATGAGTACCTGTACGACTACGGCACCAGGACAGGGTCAGGGGAGCTCGGGTTTTTTTCACCACGCCAGTGGGGCATGATCAGGGATGCATGCACTGTCCTGGCACCATTTGAGGAGGCCACGAGGATGGTGAGCAGTGACAGTGCATGCATCAGTGACACTGTACCTCTTGTCCACCTGTTGGAACATACCCTGCGTGGAATAATGGACAGGGCACTTGAGGCAGAACAGAGGCAGGAAGAGGAGGACTTCCTTGCCTCTCAAGGCCCCCTTTACCCAGACAGTGTTCCTTCTGTCCCACCCATCGCACAGGAAGAGGAGGAGGAGGAGGAGGATTGTGTCAGCATGGAGGTGGAGCCTGGCACTCAGCATCATAAGCAGCAGTCTTTTAGGGATGATTTACAGTCCCAAGAAACCAGTGGACTTGTACGTGGCTGGGAGGAGGTGGCTGCGGATCATGTCGTCCTTAGTGACCCAGAGGACTCTGGCCCGAATGCCTCAGCTAACCTACGCTGCATGGCCTCCCTGATCCTGCAAAGTCTGCGGAAGGATCCTCGTATTCTTCGGATCAAGGAGAGGGACCATTACTGGCTGGCCACTCTCCTTGATCCACGGTACAAGGGTAAGGTTGCGGACCTTATCTTACCGTCGCAGAGGGAGCAGAGGATGAGACAACTCTGGGAGGCCTTGCAGAGAGGTCTGTGCAACGCGTTCCCAGAGACTGGGAGGTTACAAACTCCTGGTCCTGGACAACGAGTTGCTGAGGCTTCGGTCAGTCAAAGAAGGAGCGGTGGGGAAGGTGGCCGTCTGACCGATGCGTTCAGACAATTCTTTAGTCCGCAGCCCCAAGGTATGATCGGTTCCAGCAACCATTGCCAGCGTCTGATACACATGGTGCAGGAATACCTAGGGGCAAGGTCAGACTTGGACACCTTCCCCACCGAAAATCCTCTGGCTTACTGGGTCTTGAGGATGGATCACTGGCCAGAGCTTGCACAGTATGCAATTGAGCTACTGGCCTGTCCTGCATCCAGCGTTCTTTCAGAACGCACATTCAGTGCTGCTGGAGGATTTGTCACGGATCACAGGGTGCGCCTGTCCACCAACTCTGTTGATCGACTGACCTTCATAAAGATGAACCAGTCTTGGATCACCACCAGCTACCAAACACCTGAAGCTGATATAACAGACTAATTTATTTTCAAATGTCACATCCCATCAAGACTGATGCTGTCCTGTTATGTTGACTGACTTATCTCCTCCTCCTCAATGATCCGATTGATGATGATAGCTTGGAAGAACATTTTTGTTTCTGGGTGCCGCCACCAGTGGCTAAGGCCCAGTTTTTCAGCCCCTGTTTAACAGGGGCATGTAATTACAATTTTTTATGCAATGCTTTGCAGCAGGGCTCATTCCTGCACTCCAACTAGAGTATCTGGGAGAGGTTGCAGTGTCGTGGCACCAGCACCAGTGCCTAAGGCCCAATTTTTCAGCCCCTGTTTAACAGGGGCGTGTAATTACAATTTTTGATGCAATACTTTGCAACAGGGCTCATTGCTGTGCTCCAAGTACAGTATCTGTGAGGGGTTGCAGTGTTGTGGCACCAGTGCCTACAGCCCAATTTTTCTGCCCCTGTTTAACAGGGGCATGCAATTACAATTCTTGATCTAATAATTCACAGCAGGGCCCATTCCTGCGCCCACCAAGAGTAACTGTGAGGCCTTACAGTGTTGTGTCAACACCACCACCACCACCACCACCAAAGGCCCAATTTTTCAGCCCCTGTTCAACAGGGGCATGCAATTACAATTCTTGATCTAATAATTCACAGCAGGGCCCATTTCTGCACCCACCAAGAGTAACTGTGAGGCCTTACAGTGTTGTGTCAACACCACCACCACCACCACCAAAGGCCCAATTCTTCAGCCCCTGTTCAACAGGGGCATGCAATTACAATTCTTGATCTAATAATTCACAGCAGGGCCCATTCCTGCGCCCACCAAGAGTAACTGTGAGGCCTTACAGTGTTGTGTCAACACCACCACCACCACCAAAGGCCCAATTTCTCAGCCCCTGTTCAACAGGGGCATGCAATTACAATTCTTGATCTAATAATTCACAGCAGGGCCCATTCATGCGCCCACCAAGAGTAACTGTGAGGGCTCACAGTGTTGTGGCAACACCAACATGTAAGGGGCAAATTCCAGCTGAGTATATACGGCAGGCCCCTACTTTCAAACATCCAACTTACAAACGACTCCTTGCAAACGGAAGGATACAACAGGAAGTGAGAGGAAATCTACCCCTAGGAAGGCAAATTCTCTCCTGTAAGAGTTAATATGGGAAAAAAAGTGTCTCCTCTCCACTGATGCTTTATCACCAATTCTTGTTTCAATAAAAAACCCAAATTTTCAAAAAACATTTGTCATTAGGACGGAAAGTGAGGTGAACTGTTCTGAACAGGTGCACACTGCACAGACAGCAAAACAAATGTTACAGGGGTGATAACCCTTCCCTATGTTTTCCAAAAAGCTTAAAAATAGATTTTTTGGCTGGAGCTACACTTAAACAATGTACCTGTTCAAAATTACAAACAGATTCTACATAAGAACAAACCTACAGTCCCTGTCTTGTATACACTGCCTGTATACGGCTGTTCAGAGTATATAGGGCCTTTTTTATTTTGTGTGCGGGGTTCCCCTTAATATCCATACAAGACCCAAAGGGGCTGGTAATGGGCTGGGGTAGGGGGGGGGGGCTGTGATGGGGTAGCTATGCCATTTTTCTTAAAGATTTTCATCCATATTACCGGGACCAGACATTACATTAAAGCAGCAAACAGTTTTAAATGGCTTTTTTTCCTTTAGAAATGTAATTTTGTTCCGGGGACAGTTCTAAACACGGGAAACACGTGGCACTTCACAGGCATACTTTAGACACCCCCCAGGTACAATATTTAAAGGAATATTTGACTTTTTTTTTCACGTTATGCATCATTAAAATGACTGCTCCCGAAAAACGGCCGTTTTTAAAACTTTTTTTTGGATTGATACATGTCCCCTGGTGCAGAACCCGGGTTCCCAAACCCTTTTTAGCACAATAACATTCATAATAGTCGTTATAATTAGCACTTTAGATTTCGAACGTTCGCATCCATTGTATTTAATAGGGTTCTAAAGTTCGTGCAAACTTTCGGCCCGTTCGCGGGTTCTGGTGCGAACCGAACCCGGGGGTGTTCGGCTCATCACTAATCTCCATTAGCTTCCGGGTCCCATGCCAGGCAGCTACAATGCTGCATTGTGAACTCAGGAGAGTTCCATTAGGGTACGGTGACCAGATTTTTTAAATGAAATCTGGGGACATATTTTTTTTTTTACTAGTAATGGCGGCAATCAACGACTCTCTGCCCGTCGCCACCCGCCTCACAGCTTGTCAGGTCTTACTCTCTGGACCCCAGCTACTACTGGGTGGGGAGCGGAGGAAGATCACTCCACCAGGGAAGGCAAGGAGATAAGCAGGCAGGTGGCTGGCCGGGACTTGAGCCAAGGCAAAAGAACATGCGTGCGGAGCTAAATGGGCATGCGCCCGAAACTGAAGAAATATTCCCTTCGCTCCGACCAGCACATGATCATCAGAAAGGGGCACAGATCATGGAAAAAAATACACCACCCTAAGCTAGTAGGAGCGGTGGAGCGGGGGTGTGTAATTCAGAATTATTATTTTTTTATTCTGCACTGACTGTCTTTAAAATTGACTGTTCAATTCCAATCCGGGGACAAAACCGGGGACAGACTTGGTCCGGGGACAGTGTCCTCAATCCGGTAACTGTCCCCTGAAACCGGGGATGTCTAGTCACCCTACATTAGGGGACACTTTGCATTTCCTTAATGAATGCAAAGTGTTCTCTGATTGGAAGAAGTGGAGGAATGGGGGCAGTGACATCATAATCTCACCTCATCCAACCACAGGATAGTTTGCATTGATTAAGAAAAGGCAGTGTTCTATGAATATAAAACGTGATGGTGACTGCGCTGTAGTGTGTAAAAATAGGATGATGGGAAGGGAGAGAAAAAATTAAACTCGGAGGGGATGTGGCAAGGAAGGGTAGGGTATGGAGGTGTGGAGAGGAGGGGGAAGGGGAGGGGAAGAGGGAGAGACTGGGAGACGAAGTGGGTGAGTAATAAGCTAGTACTGGGCTAACTAGCAGTAATGTGCAATGTGCACAGTGACACAAATGAAAATACACTAATAAAAGACTGATCAATAATAATCAGAAAAATATGTAACACAGTGAATAATAGACAAAAATGTGACATATAAAACCAATATCCAAATGGTCAAGATATGCAACACGTGATAAAGATAAACCACTTAAACATAGTAATAATCCACAAACAAATCCATGAATGGGAAAAGTGAAATGGATGGGATGAATGAAAACACACACTCAGTGAATGAGTGAACTGTACTAGTAAGGAAAGGCAGTCCCAAATAAGTCCTGGTGATGACTTCCCAATCCTTCCAAAATAACTATATGGTATATGAATAAGTCATATGTGGATAAAGTCCCGTCACCAATGAAGTGCTTGGAAAAAAAATCCTGTGGCGTCCACCCTGTGATCACACCTGGCTTACCTCCCTATTGGAAGGGGGGACAGTATACAGCAGTTCTCTGTAGTGAAGGGGGGTATCACGTCCTTATGGCCTGATCTTTATGGCACCGTTATTCATTGGAGTATATAAGAGAAAACAAAAACAGAGAGTACATCAATAGCGCAACTCTGCGAGTGCAGCAAGAGGAGTAGCTTATGCATACATTCACACACTCACTTGTGATGGAGTGAGCATGGACCTCAATCCAAACGAGCGCCGGGCTCGTGCCAATGGGAAAGAGTGTAGCATCTATGGTGCATCCAATGCAACCCTCAGGTGGCAAGTGTCAGCAGCGGCAATCACAGAGTTGGAATGAAGAGAAAACAAAGGACGGAGAAATAGTGTGGGTCTGAAACCGCTAAACGTTTATTAAAACTAAAGTAAAAAACTCACATTTGGAAGTAAAAACCGGGTATTGAATCCTTACGAGCGGCGAGCTCGTCTCCTCTCGGATCTGCTGGCAGTGTGTCTGTGCTACGTCCTGACGCGTGTCGTCATATCACATGACTTCATCAGAGGTCTCATGTCACATTTTTGTCTATTATTCACTGTGTTACATATTTTTCTGATTATTATTGATCAGTCTTTTATTAGTGTATTTTTATTTGTGTCACTGTGCACATTGCACATTACTGCTAGTTAGCCCAGTACTAGCTTATTACTCACCCACTTCGTCTCCCAGTCTCTCCCTCTTCCCCTCCCCTTCCCCCTCCTCTCCACACCTCCATACCCTACCCTTCCTTGCCACATCCCCTCCGAGTTTAATTTTTTCTCTCCCTTCCCATCATCCTATTTTTACACACTACAGCGCAGTCACCATCACGTTTTATATATATTTTATTGTTCACTTGGACCAGACCCTCCGGTGACTGCTGCAGTATCCCATCCGTTCCCCTTACACCTCTCATCTGTGCCACTACTTAGCTAGCACGAGGGTTTTCTTGTTTTATATTTAGTGTTCTATGAATGGTGCCCTTGCCAGCGGGACCCAGAAGCTAACGGCAATCACTGTAGTAACAATGCCTACTACAGTGATTTCCAGCTTCCATGGGGATCCCACAGGTATGGCACATTCCTAGTTACTTTGCTTCAAGTAACAATGTCCACCCGGGGGTGACTATAGCTCCTTGCACTTGCATTCCTGGTTGGTCGGTGATCTTCTGGGTAGGGCCGAAACAACTAATCGATTAATCGAAAATGAAATTAATCTATTACCATTTTCATAATTGATTAATCGGGCAGTAACATAATGGGGTTAAAAAAAAAAATATAGCCCTTTATAGTACAAAAAGAACAAATAATCGCTACTGTAAATATTACTTTCACTGTCCCACAGTAAAAAATGAACCCCCTTACAGTAGCAATTATTTGCTCTTTTTGTACTAATTTTTGTTTTTTTACTAACCATCTAAGGCCTGGGTCACACCTCTGTGTTTTTTGGTGCTTTTTGCAGAAACACTTCAGTTCATTTACATGGTTTCCTATGGGACCAGTGGCGGCTGGTGCTCAAAATTTTTTTGGGGGGCGCAAACAAACGAAAAAAAATAAAAACATCAATTGCAGCCTCACTGTGCCCATCAATTGCAGCCTCACTGTGCCCATCAATTGCCGCCACTGTGCCTATCAATTGCCGCCACTGTGCCCATCAAACGCAGCCACTGTGCCCATGAAACGCAGCCACTGTGACATAAAATTGTCGCCACTGTGCCAAAAAATTGTCGCCACTGTGCCATGCCATCAAACGCAGCCACTGTGCCATGCCATCAAATGCAGCCACTGTGCCATGCCATCAAACGCAGCCACTGTGCCCATCAATTGTCGCCACTGTGCTATGCCATAAAACGCAGTTATTGTGCCATCAATTGTCGCCACTGGTTCCATCAATTGTCACCACTGTGCTATGCCATCAATTGTCACCACTGTGCCATGCCAATGTCGCCACTGTGCCCATCAATTGTCGCCACTGTACCCATCAAACACAGCCACTGTGCCCATCAAACGCAGCCACTGTGCCATAAAATTGTCGCCACTGTGCCAAAAAATTGTCGCCACTATGCCATGCCATCAAACGCAGCCACTGTGCCATGCCATCAAATGCAGCCACTGTGCCATGCCATCAAACGCAGCCACTGTGCCCATCAATTGTCGCCACTGTGCCATGCCATAAAACGCAGCCATTATGCCATCAATTGTCGCCACTGTGCCCATCAATTGTCGCCACTGTGCCATGCCATCAATTGTCACCACTGTGCCATGCCATTGTCGCCACTGTGCCCATCAATTGTTGCCACTGTACCCATCAAACACAGCCACTGTGCCCATCAAACGCAGCCACTGTGCCATAAAATTGTCGCCACTGTGCCATAAAATTGTCGCCACTGTGCCATGCCATCAAACGCAGCCACTGTGCCATGCCATCAAACGCAGCCATTGTGCCATGCCATCAAACGCAGCCACTGTGCCCATCAATTGTCGCCACTGTGCCCGTCAAACACAGCCACTGTGCCCATCAAATGCAGCCACTGTGCCATAAAATTGTCGCCACTGTGCCATGCCATCAAACGCAGCCACTGTGCCATGCCATCAAACGCAGCCATTGTGCCATGCCATCAAACGCAGCCACTGTGCCCATCAATTGTCGCCACTGTGCCCATTAAACACAGCCACTGTGCCCATCAAACGCAGCCACTGTGCCATAAAATTATCGCCACTGTGCCATGCCATCAAAGGCAGCCACTGTGCCATGCCATCAAACGCAGCCACTGTGCCATGCCATCAAACGTCAGAGAAAGTTGTGTGGCAATATGGGAGGAGCTCAATCAGATAGTAATGCCGGAGCCAACAGATGACCTCTGGGAAGCAGTGGTGGCTGAGTTTTGGGAAAAAACTGAGTTTCCCAAATGTCTGGGTGCCCTCGATGGCAAACACATCAGGGTGAAGAAGCCTCCGCACTCTGGTTCTTCATATTATAATTATAAAAAATACTTCTCGGTGGTCCTCCTGGCAGTGGCTGATGCGAATCTGCGCTTAATAGTAGTTGATGTTGGAGCATACGGCAGCCAGAGTGATGCACGTATATTTTGTGAGTCGGCCTTTGGACGTCGGGTACATCAAGGAAGGCTCAACATTCCAGAAAGCAGACCTCTACCTTCTACCGAGGAACCAAGCTTACCATTGGTCATGATAGCAGACGAGGCCTTTGGACTGTCTGAACATATAATGCGGCCATACAGTGACAATTTTCTCAGCGATGCCCAAAAAATTTATAATTATCGTCTCAGCCGTGCCCACCGCATTGTTTAATGTGCTTTCGGAGTCTGCACAGCAAAATGGAGAGTATTACTCAGCTGTATGCAGCTTGATGTGGAAAATGCCATTAAGGTGGTCCTGGCATGCTGTGTTCTCCACAATTTCCTGCGGGATAAGGAGAGGAGCACCGTTGAACCGGAACCCCGAAACACAAATCAACGAGTACAATTTTCCGACTTGCGGTTAACGGCACGGGTGATGGCCATTCGTAATCAGTTTGCCGATTACTTCTTATCACCTGATGGAGAAGTTTCGTGGCAAAATTACTATGTTTAAAAAGAAATGTTGTATCTTTCTAAGCTCTGCCTGAAATAATTCTTGTGACAAAAAATTTGAAATAAAGCATTTTATAATTTGGCTGTTCTTTTCATGTCTGCCATTTCTTTAGTTCAGCTGTGCCTTGAACCTTGTTGGGCTGCACATACACTTGCCCCAGGCAGAGTAAAAAGACTCCTTTTCTCCTGCTTGAGGAAAGCGTATGATACCCCTATGCTAACATACTGCTGAAGTGCACCGTTAACCCAATAAACAAAAAACTTAACGTGTTAAATTAACAATGGTTTATTAACATTTCCTGTTTTACATGTGATTACGGTCACCAATCACATTTTTTAGGTATTTCATGCTTTTCAGGCAATAAAGTGACCAATCACATATGAATAAATAAAAACGCTTGACGCTGTTCGACGCGCGTTATGTCGCGTTTAATAGCGTCAGGCGTTTTTGCAGCTCGAACCTGGAGCTCCAGAACGCGGTGGTCTTGGGGTTTTTTTTGCAGCTGGAAAACGCCTATGCCACTTGGAGCTCATAAAAGCTCTATGTGTGCATGACACAATAGAATAACATGGATGAGCGTTTTGCAGCTGTAAAAAAAAAACGTCTGACGCTGCTAACAGCAGCTGAAAAAACGCCCTTTGTGCATGGGGCCCTGATGCCTACGAGAGAGCCAGACTAAGGCCCCATGCACACGAGACGCCGGTGCAAACTCTGCTGAACACACGTTTTTAAAGGCTAAAACCGGCGTTTAAAAACGCCCGTTTTGCCGCGATTTTAGCGGCGTATTACCGCGTTTGCGTCTATAGGCGTTTAGTTAAGAAACATCATAAGACCCTCCCTAAGCTCAAAAAACTGTATTATTTAACCATTTCAGCCATTTTGGGAGACCAGCAGCTGAGAGAGCAGCAGTGTACTTGTATTTAGCGTATCACTTGCCACATCATCTGCCACAAGCTGTGGATTGTCCACTTGCCACGTCACCTGATACGTCACCTGGCCACGTCACCTGCCACGTCACCTGGCCACGTCACCTGCCACGTCACCTGGCCACGTCACCTGGCCACGTCACCTGGCCACGTCACCTGGCCACAAGTTGTGGATTGTCCACTTGCCACATCACCTGGCCACGTCACCTGGCCATGTCACCTGCCACAAGTTGTGAATTGTCCACTTGCCATGTCACCTGCCACGTCACCTGGCCATGTCACCTGGCCACGTCACCTGTCCACAAGTTGTGGATTGTCCACTGGCCACATCACCTGGCCATGTCACCTGGCCACGTCACCTGCCACGTCACCTGCCACAAGTTGTGGAATGTTCACTTGCCACGTCACCTGCCACACCACCTGGCCACGTCACCTGGCCACGTCACCTGCCACAAGTTGTGCATTGTCCACTTGCCACGTCACCTGGCCACGTCACCTGCCACATCACCTGCCACAAGTTGTGGATTGTCCACTTGCCACGTCACCTGCCACGTCACCTGGCCACATCACCTGCCACAATTTGTGGATTGTCCACCTGCGACGTCACCTGCCACGTCACCTGGCCACGTCACCTGCCACAATTTGTGGATTGTCCACTTGCCACGTCACCTGCCACATCACCTGCCACAAGTTGTGGATTGTCCACTTGCCACGTCACCTGCCACATCACCTGCCACATCACCTGGCCATGTCACCTGCCCACAAGTTGTGGATTGTCCACTTACCACATCACCTGGCCACGTCACCTGGCCACGTCACCTGGCCACGTCACCTGCCACAAGTTGTGGAATGTTCACTTGCCACGTCACCTGCCACGTCACCTGGCCACGTCACCTGTCACAAGTTGTGCATTGTCCACTTGCCACGTCACCTGCCACATCACCTGCCACAAGTTCTGGATTGTCCACTTGCCACCTCACCTGCCACAATTTGTGGATTGTCCACCTGCCACGTCACCTGGCCACGTCACCTGGCCATGTCACCTGCCACAATTTGTGGATTGTCCACTTGCCACGTCACCTGGCCACGTCCCCTGCCACAAGTAGTGGATTGTCCACTTGCCACGTCACCTGCCACATCACCTGCCACGTCACCTGCCACGTCACCTGGCCACGTCACCTGCCACAGTTTGTGGATTGTCCACCTGCCACGTCACCTGCCACAATTTGTGGATTGTCCACCTGCCACGTCACCTGGCCACGTCACCTGCCACAAGTTGTGGATTGTCCACTTGCCACGTCACCTGCTACGTCACCTGGCCACGTCACCTGCCACAATTTGTGGATTGTCCACCTGCCACGTCACCTGGCCACGTCACCTGCCACAATTTGTGGATTGTCCACCTGCTACGTCACCTGGCCACGTCACCTGACCACGTCACCTGGCCACGTCACCTGCCACAAGCTGTGGATTGTCCACTTGCCACGTCACCTGCCACATCACCTGGCCATGTCACCTGCCACAATTTGTGGATTATCCACCTGCCACGTCACCTGGCCATGTCACCTGCCACGTCACCTGCCACAAGTTGTGGATTGTCCACTTGCCACGTCACCTGGCCACGTCACCTGGCCACGTCACCTGCCACGTCACATGCCACGTCACCTGGCCACGTCACCTGCCACAAGTTGTGGATTGTCCACTTGCCACGTCACCTGGCCACGTCACCTGCCACGTCCCCTGGCCACGTCACCTGCCACAATTTGTGGATTTTCACCTGCCACGTCACCTGGCAACATCACCTGCCACAAGTTGTGGATTGTCCACTTGCCATGTCACCTGCCACATCACCTGCCACGTCACCTGGCCACGTCACCTGGCCACAAGTTGTGGATTGTCCACTTACCACATCACCTGGCCACGTCACCTGGCCACGTCACCTGGCCACGTCACCTGCCACAAGTTGTGGAATGTTCACTTGCCACGTCACCTGCCACGTCACCTGGCCACGTCACCTGTCACAAGTTGTGCATTGTCCACTTGCCACGTCACCTGGCCACGTCACCTGCCACGTCACCTGCCACAAGTTCTGGATTGTCCACTTGCCACCTCACCTGCCACAATTTGTGGATTGTCCACCTGCCACGTTACCTGGCCACGTCACCTGGCCATGTCACCTGCCACAATTTGTGGATTGTCCACTTGCCACGTCACCTGGCCACGTCCCCTGCCACAAGTAGTGGATTGTCCACTTGCCACGTCACCTGCCACATCACCTGCCACGTCACCTGGCCACGTCACCTGCCACAGTTTGTGGATTGTCCACCTGCCACGTCACCTGCCACATCACCTGGCCACGTCACCTGCCACAATTTGTGGATTGTCCACCTGCCACGTCACCTGGCCACGTCACCTGCCACGTCACCTGCCACAAGTTGTGGATTGTCCACTTGCCACATCACCTGCCACGTCACCTGCTACGTCACCTGGCCACGTCACCTGCCACAATTTGTGGATTGTCCACCTGCCACGTCACCTGGCCACGTCACCTGCCACAATTTGTGGATTGTCCACCTGCTACGTCACCTGGCCACGTCACCTGACCACGTCACCTGGCCACGTCACCTGCCACAAGCTGTGGATTGTCCACTTGCCACGTCACCTGCCACATCACCTGGCCATGTCACCTGCCACAATTTGTGGATTATCCACCTGCCACGTCACCTGGCCATGTCACCTGCCACGTCACCTGCCACAAGTTGTGGATTGTCCACTTGCCACGTCACCTGGCCACGTCACCTGGCCACGTCACCTGCCACGTCACCTGCCACGTCACCTGGCCACGTCACCTGCCACAAGTTGTGGATTGTCCACTTGCCACGTCACCTGGCCACGTCACCTGCCACGTCCCCTGGCCACGTCACCTGCCACAATTTGTGGATTTTCACCTGCCACGTCACCTGGCAACATCACCTGCCACAAGTTGTGGATTGTCCACTTGCCACGTCACCTGCCACAAGTTGTGAATTGTCTACAGTGCAATGCAAGCAATTACAGTTTTTTTTATTTATTTTTTATGTTTTTTCATCATTTGCCATCATTTTTGAGATTTCTAATGTAAAAAAATAGGTCACCTTTAAAAACGCTTATAAACGAAAACGCGGCAAAACGCCGGTACCGCGTTTTGCCTCGTTTTAACGGCGTTTAGCTGCGTTTTGCATCTGAAACGTGGAAAACTTTTGCGTCCGAACCCATTTTTTTGCTTCTGGAAAAACGAGGTTAAACGCAACTGCCTAAAAACGGCAATAAACGAGACTGTGTGCATGGACACATAGGATAACATTGAATGTGTTCAGGAGCAGTTGAAAAAAGTGTCCAACTGCCTCTGAACATGCGTTTAACAGCGTCTCTTGTGCATGGGGCCTAAGGAACATCACCGTCACCATGCATGTAGCCATTTATCAAAAATATATTTGATCTAAAAATCTATGGGAGTGAAACAAGAATACAAAGAAAAGCTGCACACCCTGAGATCAGCAGGCAGCAGCTACAGAGTCCTGATATTCCTCCACGCCCTTATCCAGGCCTCCTGCTGCCACCTGTCTTTCTCAAGACCCTGAATCTTCCCAACCTCACCCAGAATGTCCTGCATCACCACTTCGACAGGGAGGATTTTAGTCCGTAAGGATACCTGACACCGTGCACTCCACGTTAAATAGCGGACTACTAGACTAACTAAAAAAAGTGTTTCCAAATCATAATCCCAACGAGTCTGGAATGCCCCATACACCCACTCTGCATAACTCATATGGGGGAGAAAGGGTATATTTAGAGCCCTCTCCACCCTCTTGTATACCTCTATATTAAAAGGGCACTGAAGTAGAAAGTGATCCATGGACTCCACCACTCCACCACACTCCACTCTCGGGCAGCCCCAATCACTCATCAAAAGAAACTTCAAGTTGCCCTTCACATATAGTTTTCCATGAAAGGCAAGCCAAGCCTGATCCCTAAACTTCATTGGGATGCTCTCTAAATTAATCAATCGCAAACCCACCCCCAAAACCAGGCTTGGGGAATCCCTCAAGGCCAGTGGCTCGCAAAAAGCAGAGCTCATGATACGCTTCTTAAAAAGTTTCCTTGGAAGAGATTTGACTTGCCACTGCCGAAGCATTTTAAAACACAGGGCAACATAAGCCACAAGCTTATCATCCTTGACCCTCAGGCTTTTCACTGGCCCACCATTTTCCCAGTCTTGCAGTAAGGGCCTAAACAAGGCCTGGAAAATACCAACCTGGGTGGGTCTCTCTGCCAACATGTTACCAAGATTGTACTTCACATACATCAGAGAGAAAAAGACTGCAGGGTTGATCATCCCTAGACCACCCTCCCGCCTAGGAAGGTAAGTCACATTCCTTTTGACAAGGTTTATTCTGTTCCCCCATAACAGCTGGAAGAAATAACTATAGACCCTGGTATAGAGCGAAACTGGCAAAACGCAAATAAAACTGACATACAGAAAAATCGGAATCAGGAAAATCTTGATCAGATCAACCTTTTCCCTCAAGGAAAGCTTCCAACCTTTTCAGCTTGCCACCTTGGCATCGGTATTCTCCAGCCTGTTCACCCAATTTGCATGGCCATAGACACCTGGGCCAAATTCAATGCCTAGAACTCCGGGAAGTCATCTGGGAGAACAAAGCTCTCACCTTAAACGCCCATCCAGAAAGCTTCACACTTGTCCTGGTTGACCCTTGAACCTGATGCCTCTGTAAACTGCCTTATCACTGAGACCCCCTCCTGCGCCTCCCCAGTCCCCAGTCCCAGAGACAAAAACAGAAACATCATCAGCATAGGCCACAACCTTCAAAGGAGGCTCACCAGCGATGCCCAAAGGTACCCCACACAATGGTCCACTCTCTAGCCTTCTAATGAAGGGGTTGAAACACATATAGCAAAGGACTCAATGGACACCCCTGACGCACACCCGAGCCGACCACAAAGGGCTGCCCGACCCAACCATTAACCAGAGGAAAGCTTTCAGCCCCTTTGTACAAAATCTTGAGCCAATCGATGAAACCCCCTCCAGGCCATATTTGCCCAGAAGGAGCCATAAGTACTCATGATTAACCCAATCAAAGGCCTTAGCCTGATCCAATGTCAGCAAAAACGTACCCCAACCAGCAGCCCTACAATGCTCCAAGGCCTCCCGGACAGCTAACACCGCTGAGAAAGGGCTTCTACCTTGGACCGAGCAGTGCTGGTGGTGGGATAACAAACTGCCTGCCACTGGTGATAAACGCCGGAACAATTTTTTTGCCAGTATCTTTCTATCGACATTAAAAAGGCTAATGGGCCGCCAATTCCCAGTCATCGAAGGATCTTTACCCTTTGACAGAAGGATCACTGCAGATTGCCTCATGGAGGGAGGGAGAGAACCGTCTTGCAAACAGCCATTAAAAACCTCCGCAAGGTACGGGGCCAGGATCGTCTTAAAACATTTATAAAATTCAGCTGTCAAACCATCTGGCCCTGGCGTTTTCTTGATGTCTAGTTTATCAATAGCCTGGTCTACATCATCTGCATTGATTTCATCTGTCAAATTCATCAATGGGTGAAGACCTGGTGTAGAGTCCAAAAAAAACAACATACTTGTCCGATCAAGGTTCCTTCCTCCCAGGAGATCGGCATAGTATGACCTGACAGCCTCCTGGATCCCTGACCTAGACTTCGTCAGAGAGCCCGTACTGTCCTTCAGGCCATTGACCGTCTTAACTGCTACGCTCTGTTTACAGTTCTGGTAAGGGTCAGTTGAATGGTATTTCCCGTAATCCCTCTCCTGAACCAAAGAGGCGTTCCGGTCATATTGATGTCCCCTAAGGAGGAGCTTCACCTCAGAGATCGCCCCAGAATCTCCTCCATTCGAAACAAGGCGGTCAAGTTTCCTCCGCAAACGCTGGTAGGTGATATACTTATCTTGCTGCTTTCTTCTTCCTATGGCCTTGAAAAGCCCAAAAGTCCACTGCTTTACAAGCTGTTTTACAAGCTCCCACCATTCTGACTTGGTGTTGAAAAAAATCCTCAAAGGATTGTCTTACTCTTTCGTCTTTCAGGAGGGCCGAATTCAATCTCCAGATACCCCTTCCCCTGGGTGGCATATCTGAGGCATTCAGAGACACAGATAGAATACAGTGATCAGAAAACTCCACTGCCCGACACATAGGTGCCGAAAAAGCTAAAAAAAACGATCTATCCTACTCTGACTACTACCTCGCTGAAAAGTGAACCCTGTGCTCTCTGAGCAGCGCTTAATGTGCGCATCTACCATACCTGCTTCCCTAACTGTCGCATTGAGAAAAAGGGTGTCATAGCCCTTTTATCTGGTAATGCACTAGGTCGGTGCGCCCTCCTTTTCTTTTCTTTTCTTTTTTGCCGTAAAAAGAAAAGGCTTAATCTTTGTAAAGAGGCATTTCCTGTCCCACTTCGTCTGGGGACCATAGATGTTAATCAGGCGCAGGTCCTGCCCCCTCACAGAGACGTCCAAGACCATGCATCTCCCAATCTCTACCTCAATTACCGGCCGGCACGTTACCATACCAGAAAAAAGAACTGCAACCCCGCTGTAAGGCTCGGCCGCAAGAGACCAAAATGAGGGACCACGTCTCCACTCCTTCTTTGCCAGATGTATATCGGCCAGACTATTTAGATGGGTCTCTTGCAAAAACAAAATGTCAGCATCAAACTCGCTGAGCAAAAATAAGGCCATATGATGAGCACTTACTGATCTTAAGCTGGCAACATTAATGGTTGCCACTTTTAACGGAGTGGGAACTGCCATTAGGGTAGTTGAGGCAGCCATTTCTTAGCCTGACTACTCCCTCTCCCTGGAGAACCAGCGCGCTTCATTGCACCCTGGCACTCATCATCCATAGAGGATGCAGAACTCAATAAGTCCCATTCATCTTCATCATCATCTGACAGGACCTTTTTTGACAAAGGCAAAACCTTAGGACTTAAGGCAGGGGTGCCCAACCGCTGGCCAGCGGCGCACTCTGATATGGCCCGCCACGTCTTGCTCTCAGATGGCTGGTCGGCAAGCCCAGATCATGGGTTCCAGACCCGCGATCTCCGAGCATCAGCGTGAAGAATGGAGCCGCCGCTAGAGGAAGCAGAGCCGATGCTTCCTGTATAGCGCCGGCTCCTTCGCAGGCGGAGTGATACCAAATGTACTCTGTCTGTTACAGGAAGCACTGCTCTGCTCTATACGGCCCCTGCATGCTTCTGTCACACTAATGTACGGTAACCCGCGATCTGGGACAGCAGCCAGCAGCTGTGCCAGTACCAGTATAAGTACCAGCCACCAGTACCAGTCACCAGTACCAGCCTTGCAGTACCAGTCACCAGTACTAGCCTTGCAGTACCATTCACCAGTATCAGCAGCAGTACCAGTACCAGTACCAGTACCAGCCAGCAGTATCAGTACCAGCCAGAAGTACCCGCCAGCAGCACTAGTACCAGTACCAGTAAGCAGTACCCGCCAGCAGTACTAGTAGCTACCAGCAGTACTAGCCAGCAGTACCAGTACCAACCAGCAGTACCAGTACCCGCCAGCAGTACCAGCCAGCAGTACCAGTACCAGCCAGCAGTACCTGCCAGCAGTACCCAACAGCAGTACCTGTCAGCAGTACCAACCAGCAGTACCAGTACCAGCCAGCAGTACTTGCCAGCAGTGCCAGTACCCGCCAGCAGTACCAGTACCCACCAGCAGTACCAGCCAGCAGTACCAGTACCCGCCAGCAGTACCAACCAGCAGTACAAGTACCCGCCAGCAGTACCAACCAGCTGTACCAGCCAGTGATACCTGCTAGCAGTGGCGTAGCGTGGGTTGTCAGTGCCCGGGGAAAGGAAAAAGATTTGCGCCCCCTACCCTGTGGAGTTTTCGCACTACCTGAGTCCCTTCCCTTCCTACAATAGTACTGACCAGCCTAATTCCTATACTGACCACTACACTAACCTCTACACTGACCTACATGATTCCTAGATATACCATTACACTTACCTACCTGTCCACTGCACTGACCTACCCGATTCCTACACTGACCACTACACTGTGCACCACACTACACACCACACTGACCACCAGGGCTGGTGCAAGGATCTTTGACACCCTAGGCGATACCTAATTTTGCTGCGCCCCTGACTCCACTTTACCCTGCCCCTGCAACACATGTGACCTATCTGACCCCTACACTGACCCCCTGACACACCTACCTGACACATGCACTGATCCACTTGAATCCTACTTCCTGCACTACTCACATTACACTGACCCACCTGAACCCTACACTGACCTACCTGACCATTACACTGACCTACCTGACACCTACACTAACCCACCTGATCATTACACTGGCCTATCTGACACCTACACTGACCTAACTGACACCTACACTGACCTAACTGACACCTACACTGGCCTACCTGACACCTACACTGGCCTGACACATACACTGACCTAACTGACACCTACACTGGCCTACCTGACACCTACACTGGCCTGACATCTAGACAGACCTACCTGACACCTACACTGGCCTACCTGACACCTACACTGGCCTGACACCTACACTAACCTAACTGACACCTACACTGACCTAACTGACACCTACACTGACCCAACTGACACCTACACTGACCCAACTGACACCTACACTGACTATTACACTGACTGACACATACACTGACACCCCTTCCTGACACCTACCTGACACATACACAGACCCACCTGACTCCTACTTCCTGCACAACTCACACACACCCCCTCCACACAGCTCAGTGCAGATCCATCCTCCTCCTTACCTCTGCTCTTCGTGGCTTCCCCGCCAGAGCCATCCACCTGCTCCATAGTGTCCCCACCGGGGCCAGTCCATCGGCATCCACCCGCTCCATGGTGTCCACACCGGGGCCAGGCCAGAGCCATCCACCCGCTCCATGGTGCCCACGCTGGGGCCAGGCCAGCGCCATCCACTGTGACCCGATCCATGGTGTCCCCACCGGGCAGGAGGTCAGGTAACAGACGCTGCACCTCCATACTCAGTCCCATCTTCACCGAGCCCCGCCCCGCCTGTCCGCCTTACACACAGCGCCGCACCAGAGGGACAGGCAGAGGAGAAACCACGGCGGCTCACACTTTCCAGCGCTTGTCTCCCGCCGCCATGTTCAGTGTTTCCCGGCGAACTGTGATTGGGCGTATAGGGGTCATCGCCGACAGGCCAGCCCCATGGCGCACATGACCCCCATCGCCCAATCACAGGGCGCCGAACACTAAACATGGTGGTCGGAGATCGGGGGACACAGAAAATGAAAATTAGGAGGAGACAGCCAGTAGTGACACTACTGGTACGAAATTGCGCCCCCTAAATGTCGCGCCCGGGGCCACAGCACCCCCTGCACCCCCCATGCTATGCCACTGCCTGCCAGCAGTACCAGCAGGCAGTACCCAACAGCAGTATCAGCCAGCAGTACCAGTACCAGCCCTGGAGGACAGCCAGCAGCAGCCAGCAGCCATAACCGCCTGGGGGACAGCAGTAACCAGCTGCAGGAATCCTGAGAAAGAAGTGAAGATTGAAGTGCAGGTAAACCACTGTGCATCAGTGCGAAAGCAGCCTTAAGCCCCTTTCACACGATTGGTCCTGCCTGTCTGTTTTTCAGGCGGACCCAATCGGATCCTCCATTCACCTCTATAGAGCGGCAGATGTAAACAGACTCATGTCTGTTTACACCTGCCTATCTGCAATCCAATCTGCTTAAAAAAACAGAAGGGGATGTGTCCCCTTCTGTCTGGGCAGATCTGAGGGCCCTTAGGGTAGAGCGGGTTGCATCCGTGTCTGCTCTACATATGCAGAGTGGACACAGACCTGCCATCCGCTCATTGTGGCCCACGACCGGTTACCAAGTTGCTAAAGTGGCCCTCGCTACTGAAAAGGTTGGGCACCCCTGACTTAAGGTAACTGTACCTCTTTTTTTCCTTCCCTTTGCCCCTCCTCCTTTTATCCTCCAACCACTCCATATCATCCTAGGATAAACCGTCAACAGCCTCCCCACACCTATCCTCCCCTTCACCCCCCACTCTACCACTAGGCCAGCCTCTTCACCATCCTCCCCACTACTCTGCACCCCATGGTCTATAACAGAAACCCTGCAGCGTCGAGGGAGGGGGACTGGCACCGCACTTGATGCACCTGCCTCAGCATCTCTTGCTGCCTTTGCAATTTTAGAAGACATAGACACAGAAGGATTGGACACATTCTCAGTAACTGAAACCTTACATACAGACTGGGAAGACACGGGCACACTAGGTAAATGCACAGACTGGGGCACCACAGACTGGGAAGACACGGGCACACTAGGCAAACCCACAGACTGACGCACCACAGACTGGGAAGATACAGACATACTGGGTATTGGCACATACTGGGTATTGGCACAGACTGGGGCAACTGGGAAGACACAGACATATTGGGTATTGTCACAGACTCAGATGGACCCACAGGCACTCCAGCTGCCGAGCTCTGAGCATCCTCCATGTCCAGGCGGAAGAACTCTCTCATGAGCTCAGGCTTGTTGTGCATTGCCACAGGACACTGACTGTAAGGATGTCCCACCGCATTGCACAGGTTGCACCTTATAATATTACAGTCCTTTGCCAGATGTCCTATACCCTGACACAGAGAGCACTTTTCTACTGGACAGAAGGATGTAAGATCCCCACACTTGTTGCATAGCTTTGGCTGGCCCCGATAGAAGATGGTCAGCCCTCCCCAGGAAAGCTGAGGATGGCAGATGCTGGACGACATTGTCAACGACCTTTAATTTTAGCTGCACAGACCACCCCTGTCCATACTCCCCGATCATCCAAAATCTTTTTTAGGGGGCTCAGGACATCTCCATACCTCCTCAACCATACTGTTAAATCCCCTTGTGGTATGGACTCATTTTAATGAGTGGCTGGCGTGATACAAGCTTGGGGATGAGCCCTTTCCAGTCCGGCAGGCCCCTACACACATGCTCATATTTCTCCCAAAAAATGTCCAAAGACTCCGGATGGATAAAGGACAAATTGTACTCATATGAACCTGCCGGACTGATCAGGGTGAAGATATCTGTGGGCCTAAACCCCATTTGCAAAATCTTATCTACCACTGCCCTCCTATGTGGGGGGATTCCACCGTCCTCCCAAGGGAGTTTAACGACATTCCTCCTTTTAAACAGGGAGGAAGATAAAACATTTCCATATTCTTTCCCTGCTTGCTCCCCCTTCCCAGATCCTGTAGCAGCAACCCCAGCAAAAGTTTTTCTTACACCACCAGCATTTGCAGTCTTTTCCTTAGACACATTAAAACCTTCTGGCAGAGAGTCTGAATCAGCTGGGATAGCACAGTCTTCTGATTAGCAGAGGCAGGACCCGCCCTCTCCCCCTGCTCTGAACACTCAGCTTCTTTCCTGGGTTCAATCACAGTCTTGTCTACTGCAGACTACTGGAGAGTTGTAGCACTACTGCACCCAGCATCTCCTCCACCATTTACAGGTACAGCCACTGGTCCAGGCAAAGTCTCTGTATTGTCCATGGACCTCTCTGCAGACTGAAGCTGACAGTTATTATCAGATGTTATTGCACGCTGTACATTGTCTATGAGTCTGAGCTGACTGCCTGTAGCACTACAACCCTCAGCAAGCCCATTGTCACTAATAAAGTCCACATCACCATCCTGCACACACTCTGTACCTGTTTGCTGTGTTGTCACCTCTGCAATTTCATGGCTGATGGTGGGATCAGACTTCCCCTCAGCTGCTGCAGATTTAATGGTGGATCCTGCTCTCTCCACAGGAGGGGATTCCAGCTTATTGATGAAATCCAGCATTCCAGAACTTTCTTCAACCTCCTGCTCAGATGTTCCACATTGCTGCTGAGGAGGGAAGGGGACAGAGGCCACCCCCACCGCTCAGCAGATGTCTGAGATGTTGAAGAGCTGGGCTCATCCTCCGAGCCCACTTTCTCACTCTCTGCTGAGTCTGTGGGTACCTGCATCTCCTCACTGGTTGGGTCACCTTCCATGCAGGAAGCGGCTCCTCTCCTCATGCGATTAAATCGTTCCTCGTTTCTATATTTTCCTTTACAAATTCCACTATTCTCCTTCAGAGAACTCCACAGTTCCTTCTGCTTTCTCACAGTTTGCTCCAAGTCCTTCAACTCAGGTCTCAGAGCTGGTCTCTTCTTACTGTACACTTTGGCACAAATCCAATTTTTTTCCTGAATTCAGCCATCAAATCTACTAATTCTCCTTCTCAATCCGCTTTAGCTTCCTCACAGTTCTCTGTCTAAAGGCAGACAGGGACTTATCTCTCCTTTGGCCAGGCCCTGTATTTTCCGCAGACTGAGACCTGTCACAGACCTATCCAGGGGGCCCCCGCCAGGGTCCTCCCCAGGATCCAGTAACCCTCCTGGGGCAGAGAAGCAATTTCAGCCCCTGGTCTCTGGAAGCACAGAAGCTAAGGAATCAGCAACCTCACACCTCACTGTCAAGGTGCAGAATGGCAGTTTCCCATCATCCTTGTGCTGAGTTCCCTGGTCTGTACACTTGCTGTGCCCATTATGAGGTGTTCCCACTGTCCTTGTGCTGAGTTCCCGGGTCTGTGCACCTGCTGTGCCCGTTATGAGGGCCCCGACCATCCCTGTGCGGAGTTCCAAGGTCTGTACACCCGTTGTGCCCATTATGAGGGGTTCCCACCATCCATTGATGAGTTCCCAGGTCTGTACTTCTGCTGTGCCCATTACGAGGGGTTCCCACCATCCCAGCAGCAAAAACAACTTGACAGATGACCTAACCCTTCACCTCTTTATCCAAACTAAAAATAAATAAATAAAAGCTTTGTCTGAGTTTCAAATTTAATGTAATATCACGCACTCTACTGAAGGCTATCTAAAAGTGCATTCTATGCTAGGAAATGAAGATAACTTCTATCCAGTTCCAGTAAATTTATTTTACACCTAAATAGATTCATTAGATGGCATAGCCTAATAACATTTTATGCGTTTTAAATCCATGCTTTCAAAACAAAGACAAACAATAAGATGAAAAAAGATGAACCTTTTTTCTGCAGAATGCCACTTTAAGAACACTTCACTTTAGTTTGTAAAAAGAGAATAAAATCCATTTGAGTCAGTTCCTAACAGAAAATGAAATGCCATTTCCACAGGGTTTGTGTGCTTTACTTAATGTTGTTGAGACTGCCATGGCACTCAAGCAACAGAGCTACACAATGAAATGAGGCAAGAATCTAAAGAGAAGACATGTTTGACTACACCAGAATATTAATACCCATGGACCTATTAGCAAAAAAAGAGAGGTACTGGTACACAAAGGAAAAAGCTCATAAAGCATGCTATTAACACATGGGCTCATTGTCACACACAACACACTGACCCACCAACAGTTTTTCTTGGCCAGGCAGCGGCCGGCCTACTCAGAGAGGTTCAGGTCTTGCATTCCATCATGTGGGACCGGGACTTGAGAAACCAGAAGTGACAATCATAAATCACCACATGGAGCACAATTTTACAGTGGGAGTGTTTGGGGCGCATCGCTCTTTTTCCCCCGAGGACACTCTAAAGGTTGGCCAATAAAGCTTCTCAGGCTCAATCATGTGATGTAAAAAACGTCATGCCTCCCATAGACACCTGTGTGTCTGGCACCCTGGCACACACTTAAAGGAACAAAATCTTTTTAAAAATGTTTTATGATGACTAGCTTTGGGGCCTGTGCCACCTATTGACGGGCCGTCACTGATTGTATATGTAGTGCTACCCCATAGGAGGCGTTGGATAGGATGGGTCCTCTGTTCCTTGCCTCAGCCTTCTCCAGAACCTCAGCCTCTCTGACACACCAGGCTGAGTGTACAAACATACAATAAATATCACAGGAAGTCATTGAAAGTTATACATAGTACCCCATAATAGTGGTATATAAAATATAACCAGGGGAAGGGGAAGCACTCACAATGCCACATCCGTAATAATATAGGAAAAACATGGAGGGTTGCTCGGGGAGAGCAGCCAGTGGTCGGACTTTATAGGCAATGACACAGTGGATAAACAAAAAATAAATAAAATGTATTAATGAAAAGACAAATAGACAGTAACTACAATAGTTAAAGAGTTAAAACTGTATACAAAATGGAATGTACAGATGCGGTCCCTTGTGCGTCTACATGTTTGGCCGCGAGGCTTCTACAGGACTAACAGAGATAGTAAGAAAGAGTACAGATCTCACTATCTGCAATGAAACATATTCCATAGTGTGAGGGGGTTAGCTCGGCAGCGGGTGTGTGTGACCCCCGAGATGGGCTCCCCACACAAAAACAGGCCCAGCAAACGGAGGTTGTGGTTTTCAAAATCAAAAAGGTGCGGTTTATTTTCTATTTACAGTGACAAAACACAGCAAAGCAAAAGAAACATAAACAAAATAAATCCTGGTCAACTTGACCTCTGACTAAACATACAGGTTTCCTAACTAACAACTGGGATCAGCCTAGTGCTGTCCTAGTCCCTAAGTCCCTGGTTTTAAATGTCCAAGCAAATAGCCACACAGGCTTTGTCTCACCGCACAGGGGTTCACTCTCCCTAGACAGTCCACACAGGTCTGGTTCCAGGCATGAGCAAACACCTAATGAATCTGGGAGTTTTTATAGAGGCCTAAATGAGCTGACAAGCTTCAGCTGGCCTCATCAACTCCCTGTCTGTACGACGCCCCACACTCTCCCTAGAGGTATGAGTCATCCATGAGCCCACTAGCCTTATACAACTCTCCACCTAGTTGTATAAGTCGGCGTAAAGCCTGAATCTGGGCGAAATATATCTACCCCCCTGGATGCAACCAGGTGACTTTACCTTCCTGCTGTCACAATAGTTATTGGACAAATATAAAACATAAAAAACATTTTGTTCTTGGTCGTCAGCCTACTGAGCATTTTTGAACAGATACTTCTTTTAATATTGGAACACAATGTTTTTTATGTTTTATATTTGTCCAATAACTATGGAATATGTTTCATTGCAGATAGTGAGATCTGTACTCTTTCTTACTATCTCCCCGAGCAACCCTCTATGTTTTTCCTAGTGGTATATAAAAAAAACAGGTACCAAACCATGTAGTAAAGTCAAGCTTAAAGTTACATAGTTACATAGTTAGTCAGGTTGAAAAAAGACAAAGTCCATCCAGTTCAACCATAAAAAAATAACTAAAATAAAATAAAAAAATATCGTGCAATCCCATATACCCAATTCTATACCCACAGTTGATCCAGAGGAAGGCAAAAAACCCCAGCAGAGCATGATCCAATTTGCTACAGCAGGGGAAAAAATTCCTTCCTGATCCCCCGAGAGGCAATCGGATTTACCCTGGATCAACTTTACCTAGAACTGTTAGTACTCAGTTATATTATGTACATTTAGGAAAGTATCCAGGCCTTTCTTAAAGCAATCTACTGAGCTGGCCAGAACCACCTCTGCAGGGAGTCTGTTCCACATTTTCACAGCTCTTACTGTGAAGAAACCTTTCCGCATTTGGAGATGAAATCTTTTTTCTTCTAGACGTAAAGAGTGCCCCCTTGTTCTCTGTGTTGACCGTAAAGTGAATAACTCATCACCAAGTTCACTATATGGACCCCTTATATATTTGTACATGTTAATCATATCCCCCCTTATTCTCTTCTCAATAGTGAATAAATTCAGTTCCTCTAATCTTTCTTCATAGCTGAGCTCCTCCATGCCTCTTATCAGTTTGGTTGCCCTTCTCTGCACTTTCTCCAGTTCCTGGATATGCTTTTTGAGAACTGGTGCCCAAAACTGAACTGCGTATTCCAGATGAGGCCTTACTAATGATTTGTACAGGGGCAAAATGATGTCTCTCTCTCTGGAGTCCATACCTCTCTTAATACAAGAAAGGACTTTGCTCGCTTTGGAAACCACAGCTTGGCATTGCATGCCATTATTGAGCTTATGATCTACCAAAACCCCCAGATCCTTCTCCACTACGGATCCCCCCAGTTGTATTCCCCCTAGTATGTATGATGCATTCATATTCTTAGCCCCCAAGTGCATAACTTTACATTTATCAACATTAAACCTCATCTGCCACATAGTCGCCCAATTAGACAGGGCATCGAGGTCGGCTTGTAAATTGGAGACATCTTGTAAGGACGTTATTCCACTGCATAGCTTGGTGTCATCTGCAAAGACAGAAATGTTACTTTTGATCTCAGACCCAATATCATTTATAAAGATATTAAAAAGTAAGGGTCCCAGCACTGAACCTTGGGGTACACCACTGATAACCTTAGACCATTCAGAGTAAGAATCATTAACTACTACTCTCTGAATTCTGTCTTTTAGCCAGTTTTCTATCCATTTACAAACTGATATTTCCAATCCTGTAGACTTTACCTTACACATGAGCCGTGTGTGGGGAACTGTATCAAACGCTTTTGCAAAATCCAAGTATACCACGTCCACAGCCACGCCTCTGTCCAAGGTTTTACTTACCTCTTCATAAAAAGAAATCAGGTTTGTCTGACAACTTCTGTCTTTCATGAATCCATGCTGTCTGTTGCTTAAATATTTTTTTTCCAGCAAGAACTCATCTATGTGGTCTTTTATTAATCTCTCCAGTATCTTCCCAACTATGGAAGTTAAACTAACAGGTCTATAGTTACTTGGTAAAGACTTTGTTCCCTTTTTAAATATAGGCACCACATTGGCCCTGCGCCAATCCAGTGGTACTATTCCTGTCATTAATGAGTCCCTAAAAATTAGATACAATGGCTTTGAAATTACAGAGCTCAATTCTTTTAGGATCCGTGGGTGTATGCCATCTGGTCCAGGTGCTTTATCCACCTTTATTCTGTCTAAATATTTCTGGACCATATCACTTTTGAGCCATTGTGGATTTGGGGCTGTGTCACTACCACCCCCATTATGGACATGAACTCCCCCATGCTCCATTGTATACACAGAGCTGAAGAAATTATTTAATAAATTAGCCTTCTCTTTGTCCCCAGTCACCCACTCTAGATTATTTTGTAAAGGGCCTACATGCTCAGACTTGACCTTTTTACTATTAATATATTTGAAGAATTTTTTGGGGTTTGTCCTACTATCTTTTGCAATCTGTCGTTCGTTTTGAATTTTTGCATCCTTGATTTCCTTTTTACATATCCTGTTATATTCTTTGTAACATTTAAACGACACTAGTGTTCCTTCATTTTTATATTTTTTAAAAGGTTGTAAACCCACTTTTTCAACTTGCACCTACAGGTAAGCCTAGATTAAGGCTTACCTGTAGGTGCAAGAAATATCTCCTAAACCTACACGGTTTAGGAGATATTTACTAAAAAGACAGGCGCCGCTGTCTACAGCGCATGCGCGCCGTAGACAACGGCGCATTCATGGGGTTAATCCCATTCACAAATTCGGCTAGGTTGCAGCATTCGACGACGTAGCCGAATTCGACGGATCATGCGCGCATGCGCGGAGTCACGTCTTCGCCGCTCCGGCCAATCACAGCGCAGGAGCGGCGCTGTGATTGGCTGGTGCGGCGATACCCGGAAGTAACATTCCGTCTATCGCCGCAGTGATGTCTGCGGCTGGACAGAGGGTCGCGGACTGCTTCGGGGGCCCCGATCTAAGGTAAGTGGTACATAATGAGCTAGTATGCTAGTCATACTAGCTCATTATGCCTTTCTCTTGCAGGTTGACAAAAAAAAAATAGTGAGTGGGTTTACAACCACTTTAATCTATTGTCATCAAATATGGTTGTAACTAGGCAAGCATAAAATGAACAAAGAGGCTTGCAGAATAATTATTACAAGAGGGCCAGTCCTTTGAGATGTTCTTCTGCTGGCTATCATTGGGGCCCTGTAAGAAGATCTTTAGACTTAATAACAGTCTCAGTTAACCTGCATTCGTGCACAGGTGCAAATGATCTCTACATTCCTCCTACTGCACAGTGCCTATTAGGATCTGTAGTGTTAGGAGACTATTTGTATTTAAAATCACACTTTAAAAAAAAAAAATTAAGATATGATAGGCATGTGTTAAAACCCCTATTAGGTAATTTTTTTGTTGTCCCACTGGGAAGACTTCCCTTCACTTCCTGCCCAGCCAACAAAAGGAAATGAGGGGAAACCTCTTTAAAGTGAAAAGAATTCCCATCTTGAAAGTTGTCACAGGAACATTTGACCCATTTGAGGATTTTCCTCATCTTTTGCTCTAGTGATCTTAAAATGTTTGGAATTCCACTGACTCTCTGTCTCAAAGACAGAGATCACTAGAACTAGAGGTGTTAATCGCCCTAGCATGGACACTGATAGCAAAATTTTTTGACAAACTGTATAACCCTTCTTTATGACCCCCCCCCCAAAAAAAAACAACAACTTTGCATGCATTTTATCCCTTTCTGCTCACCACCTGTATATTAAAGGTACTTAGCACAATGTCCCATTGAAAGCTATCTGCTGACACTTTGCGCAGGTATTTGTTGTGAAAACCAACTGGCGCTAATCAACCAGAGTGGTTTTCAATCATGTGATCACTATGTCATCTATGATCTCATGCAAGTAGTGAGCTTCACTCAATACAAATGGTTTCAGCTTGAAGGGGCCACTGGATCCTGTAGAGATTTTAGTTTAAAAGAGAAGTACAGGGGGTGTGGTCTGGCTATGGAGGAGTGAGGACGTGCCGTGCCTGAGCTCCGTCAATCAGCAGCAACAGGGGCGATTGTCCCCCGTTTTTCGCCCAGGGTATGTCACAGCATTGGCGGGCATCCTCCCAGCCTAAAACACCCTACCAAACCCACCAGGGATCGCTGGAATCATTCCTTCTGGACACCCCTCGCCAGCAGAAGGGGAAATCCAATATGGCGCTGCAACGAACGGCCCCGCAGCAGCACCACGAGGCTCAGCCTGCACAGCCTGCGCTGTCTCCCATCCCCTCTCCTAGGGTAGTAAGCGACACTATCCCCCCTGCCACCCCCCACTCCACCACATCACAGGATCAGGGCTCTGAGATAGCGGACCTAGCAGGGGAAAGGGACATTAGACAGCACCTGTGGTCTCCCCCAACTAAAGAGGACTTAGAGCGCTTTACTAGCCAGATAGAAAGGGCTTTTAAACAGGACATTGAGCAGCTGAAAACTGACATTACCGAGCTGAGACACAGACTTGAGACTCTGGAGCAGAAATTTGATGACTCTGTGCCTGCTATCTTCATGCTCATAGACCAGTCCTATGCCCATGTCCAGCAAATAGAGGTGAAGGAAATTAGGAATAACAACTCTAGCTCAGTTATATGAAAACGGTATACTTAAATCCTTTGAAGATCTACGGGGAGAGTTCTCTTTACAATCTAACTGGTTCTATCAATTCCTCCAACTAAAACATGCACTACATGCCCAATTCTCTTCTGCTGGGATATTTTTCCCCCTATCCTTGTTCTTGATAAGATAATACAGGCAGGGTCAACAAAAGGTCTTTCCTCTGCTACATATAGGGTATTGTTAGATAGGTTTCTATTAAACTTTCCCATTCACTCTAGGGCTGGCTAGGAAAAAGATATCGGTTCTATCCCAGAGGAGGTCGGTGATTATATTCTTCGGTCCTCGCCCCGGGTGTCTCTTTCTTCATCACACAGACTGACACAGATCTTTATCCTTCATAGAGTCTATAGAACTCCTCAATTTCTGTATGCAATTGGATTGAAATATTAGCCAGCCTGTGTGAAATGTGGTAATACAGGTACGCTAATACATCTTTTGTGGCGGTGTCCGAAACTTCAAAGATACTGGGCGGAGGTGATTGGTACCCTAAATGGGCTATTGGATACTAATATTCCGGTTGAACCACTTATATGCCTATTGGGATACTGCGATATGTCTATTTATACTTCCTCTACTGGTAACACTATAAGATGCGCACCTTTTGTTGCCCGTAGACAGATTGCTCTTAAGTGGACCTCTCCCTACCCGCTGACCATATCTGAGTGGATTTTAGATCTCAATAGGATTATTCTTTTTGAAAAACATACATACTCCTTATGGAATTCCATGAGTAAGTTTGATGATATCTGGTCAAGGTGGCTTCAATTCATGACCTAGGTATCATGTAAACTAATAGGAACTATATACTTTGTAATATTGGATGCTGTTTTTTTTTTCCTGTCCTTCTTTTTATTTTTTCTCTTCCATACATACTCCAAGAGCAGGGTGGGGGATGGGGAATGGGGGGGCGTATGAAGTTTTTTTTTGGGTTGTGTTTTGCTTAATGTGATTTTGTTTGTATAATTTGTCTGTATTGTCTTAATGTTGTTTGCATATAAAAATAAAAAAAAGGATCTGATTAAAAAAAAAATAGAGGCTCTCCTTTGCTAATTGGATGACATGGAGAATCGCAGCAGGCGAGCGAACATCAGTATTCGCGGCCTACCGGAAGCCACTGCGCCTAAAGACATTATCCCCACGCTGCAGGGGGTGTTTCGTGACATCCTAAATCTCCCAGCCTCAGCCCCTATCGAAATAGACAGGGCTCACAGGGCGCTCAGGCCCCCAACAGTTGATCCTGAGAGACCCAGGGATGTTATCTGCAAGCATCACAAGTACACGCTCAAAGAACGCATCATGCAAAAAATGCGCAACAGACCGATCTTTGACTTCGGTGGAGCCCACCTGTCTTTCTACCAAGACCTCTCAAGACGCACCCTTATACAACGCAGGGCCCTGCGTCCGCTACTGGCTGTGATTCAAGCAGCTGGTCTTACATACCGCTGGGGCTTTCTGTCCAGCCTACAGGCATCCAAAAATGGTCGGTGGGCCATGCTACGCACTAAGGATGATCTTCCCAGTTTCCTGCATACCCTTGAGCTTGAACCGGTGGACTTTCCAGACTGGCGCAATCTCCCAAACATCTCGATCCCACAGATGCCTCAACCATGGATCCCTGCATCTGGCAAGTGAAGATCCCGTGGCCGCAAGCGGCAGACTGGGGGTCCTTCCCCTGATCCTTCTATATCCGGAGACTGACCACATTTCTGTTTTCTATCTGCAGTCCCTAGGAGGGACCTCAACTTCCTCCTTCCATGTTTTGACCTCATAGACTGGCTGTATGCCCTTATAACTACATCATTATGATCACTGACTCACACCATGGAAGATGTTGGAAATTGCAGACCCTGCAGAACTGCATTGTGCTGGGTTGATTCCCCTTCTGCCGATGGCATGGAATGTTTGTTACACTTTGGGGTGTGCTGTTTTGCACCGTTAATGGGCACTTGTTAGGGTGGCCCCTTAATCGTTACCATGTTATATGATCTCATGGACTGGACGGGGCACCGGGTCCCATGTTCCCTTTGTGGTTGCACACGTACCCCATTTAGGCCTCACCTAAAGAGGTGACTGTCCCTAGTGGGACACCAGGCCAGTGCCCAGGGGGTCTTTGGTCTCTGAACTCCCCCGGGGCCTGCCCTGGCCTGTAGGTGTTTTTTATATAGTGCGTCAGACCTATTAGTCAGGGTCTGGTTTGTGCTTTACTTCTGTTTTCTATTTTAAATCCCTCTTTTCCCCCTATTTTTTTCTCATCTCTTTTTGTTTGTTTGTTGATTTGGTCTCTAGGTGGTTTTTATCTGTTATCACCCACACCGTGTACACCGAAAGGACTGACTGGACCGATCATCACTGGCTTCAAGAATGACATCACTAAAGGTACTGTCTTATAATTATGGCTGTGGAAATTAACTATTAATTCCTCGATTAATCGATTAATTGTTTTGATCGATCAAAATTCTTTTGATTGATCAAAATTCTTTGGGCTTGCCGTGTCCATCTGAAGGGCTCCTTTGCTGTGCCTTCATATCTGCATGCCGGCGGGACCTTACTATTTGCCACACGCAAGGGCTGTTATACTTCCCTCTATCAACCTCGGATTCTACAGCCATCCACTGGGAGTTGTGATAGTTCCGTTCACGGGACATCTACATGCCGATGGACTGATGTTAGCCCCTCCTCATCTGGATTCAGCAGTGGTATCGTTGTACACATTTTTATACCAGTATCATACTTAGCTACATGTTTTTATGACTGCTTTTGCTACCGTTTTGTATTACTCACACTATTTTTACAGCTTATGTAGCTACATCGATTTTATCTCCAGTGCAAAATTTATTTTGTTACCTACTTGAAGACTATAAAAGTTTTAATGCTATTCCCATCGAGCTCTGCCTTTTGTGTGTTTTTTATATCCTGCTATCGATTTTTCCAGTGGTTGGTAGCTGCACTGGGAATCGGCCTGCAAGGAGATCAGCTAAAAGTAGTTGGATCTGTATGTGCGTTATAATTAATCAAAATTAGTCGATTAATCGATTAAAAAAAAATCGATTAATCGAACACAAAATTTTTAATCAGTAACAGCCCTACTTATAATGTATAGGGTCTCTGCTCTCCACACAAGCGCAACAAACTATGGCTAGAACTGAAACGTTTGGGTGTCCAGGTAGTATTCCTGCAGGAAACGCACTTTAGACAGCATTTCATCCCCAAGATGCCCCCGCACCTTTATAGCCAATGTTTTTTTAGTAACTCCCCAGTAACTAAATCACAAGGCACGGCCATTGCATTCCACAAATCATGCCCGTGCCAACCCTCAGAAAGCTCTCTGGACCCACAAGGCCGCTATGTCTTTGTGAAAGGGGTCATAGCCAACCAAAAATTTACATTCGCAACGCTCTATGCACCGAATGCCCAACAACTCTCCTTTATAGATTCAGTGTTAGAAAAGCTGGTAGACTTCCGAGAGGGTCTCCTGGTTCTTGGGGGAGATTTTAATGTTAGCCCCGATCCTTTCCTGGACACATCCCATGGCCGTCCCACACACTCCCAAGCCTTCCTCAAGCATTTTCCTAAATCGCTACAGAACAACTTTCTCATTGATACTTGGAGAGCGCTGCACACATCTGAGATTATAGCTACTACTCCAGGGTGTATGACGTCTATACGCATATGGACCTTATGTGTGTGGATCATGCTACTCTGGAGCTACTGTAGTCGGACGAGAAAGGGAATATCCCTATCTCGGACCATGCTCCTATTCTCGCCACGTTCACGGTTCCAGACGGGTCGCCTAAGGCGTGGTCATGGAGACTAAACGTGAACTTACTAGATGATGCCTCTGTGGTTTGCAAGGTCTCTGACGCCATCTCGAACTATTTCGCAGACAATGTGTCTGATGAGTTATCAGACGGAGTCATATGCGAGGGCCATAAGGTGGTTCTTAGGGAAGAGTTGATCTCGTTGGGCTCTAAACTTAAAAAAGAAAGACAGATTGACTTCCAGAGAGTACTGTCCGCTTTACAGCATGAGGAGCTCAGACATAAACGTCAAGGTGATGCTGAGGCCCTTCGACGTCTGACTGAGCTGAGAGAGTTGTTCTCGCGCCTTCTGGATCGTCGCGCCTGCAGACAATTACGCTACCTATCCCACAAATTCTATGAGCATGGCAACGAGTGTGGCAAGATGCTTTCTAGGGCCCCCCTGAAAGTGGCGGATAGCCTCCCACATACATACCCTCCTGTCCCCCTGTGGTGAGGTGATCCTGAATTCTTCTGGGATCGCCTCACTATTTCGGGACTATTATGCGGACCTATACAACCTAGACAAAAACATCTCCCAAACAGAGCAAACAGCGGTGGGAGTCCTGCCCAACGGGAAGAGCCCTGGCCCGGATTGATACACCAAAGCATACTATACTACGTTCCTCCCCCTACTGCAAAACCAAATGTGTAGGTACTTTAATTCGCTCGCTAACAGGCACACGATACCACTAGGGATAAGCCGAACACCCCCCGGTTCGGTTCGCACCAGAACGGACCGAAAGTTTGCGCAAACTTTAGAACCCTATTAAATACAATGGGACTCGAACGTTCGAAATCAAAAGTGGTAATTATCAAGGCTAATATGAGAGTTATTGTCCTAAAAAGGGTTTGGGGACATGTATCAATGTAAAAAAAAGTTAAAAACTGCAGTTTTTTCGGGAGCAGTGATTTTAATGATGCTTAAAGTGAAAAAAAAAGTGAAATATTCCTTTAAATATCGTACCTGGGGGGTTTCTATAGAATGCCTCTGAAGTGGCACGTGTTTCCCTTGTTTAGAAGCGTCCCTGCACAAAATGAAATTTCTAAAGGAAAAAAAAGCATTTAAAACTGCTTGCGGCTTTAATGTAATGTCTGGTCCTGGCAATATGGATGAAAATCATTGAGAAAAATGGCATGGTTATCCCCCCCCCCAGACCATTACCAGCCCCTTTGGGTCTTGTATGGATATTAAGGGGAATCCCACACCCAAATTAAAAAAAGGAAAGGTGTGGGGCCCCCAGGCCCTATATACTATGAACAGCAGTATACAGGCGGTGCAAACAAGACAGGGACTGTAGGTTTGTTGTTACGTAGAATCTGTTTGTAATTTTGAACTCCCTGCCTGTGGTATTAGTATGAGAACACCAGCAATTGTATTCAGGTAAGCTTTTGGTGCACACTGTGCAAAGGACACTAAAGCAAAATACTGCAGCTCCCTTCCTGTATTTGTATCAGAACACCAGCAATTGTATTGAGGTAAGCTTTTGGTGCACACTGTGCAAAGGATATTAAAGCAAAATACTGCAGCTCCCTGCCTGTATTTGTATCAGAACACCAGCAATTGTATTCAGGTAAGCTTTTGATGCACACTGTGTAAAGGACACTAAAGCAAAATACTGCAGCTCCCTGCCTGTATTTGTATCAGAACACCAGCAATTGTATTGAGGTGAGCTTTTGGTGCACACTGTGCAAAGGACACTAAAGCAAAATACTGCAGCTCCCTTCCTGTATTTGTATCAGAACACCAGCAATTGTATTGAGGTAAGCTTTTGGTGCACACTGTGCAAAGGACACTAAAGCAAAATACTGCAGCTCCCTTCCTGTATTTGTATCAGAACACCAGCAATTGTATTGAGGTAAGCTTTTGGTGCACACTGTGCAAAGGACACTAAAGCAAAATACTGCAGCTCCTTGCCTGTATTTGTATCAGAACACCAGCAATTGTATTCAGGTAAGCTTTTGGTGCACACTGTGCAAAGGACACTAAAGCAAAATACTGCAGCTCCCTGCCTGTATTTGTATCAGAACACCAGCAATTGTATTCAGGTAAGCTTTTGTTGCACACTGTGCAAAGGACACTAAAGCAAAATACTGCAGCTCCCTGCCTGTATTTGTATCAGAACACCAGCAATTGTATTTAGGTAAGCTTTTGGTGCACACTGTGCAAAGGACACAGTACACTAAGTGAAACACTGCAGCTAGCACAATCACCTGCCTGCCTGTCAGTATAGGGAATAACAGGAACGGATCTAGCTAAACTGAATACAGTGTGTAAATATATATACAACACCTAGGATGCATATATATCCTCTACACACTGTAACTGCAGCTAACTGACTCGCTTGCCTGCTCAATCTATCTCAAATCAAATTACACTGTCTCTCTCTCTGTCTCTTTCCTTTAACCAATGCCAACACACTACACAAGGCCGCCAAGCCGGTGGCCTTATATAGTGTGGAGCGTGTACCTACTCCTCTGAGCCATGATTGGCCAAAGCCACCCTGGCTTTGGCCAATTACGGCTCTCTGTACCTACGGCGCTGTGATTGGCCAAGCATGCGGGTCATAGTGCATGCTTGGCCAATCATCAGCCAGCAATGCACTGCGATGCCGCAGTGAATTATGGGCCGTAATGCGCCACTCGAATTTGGCGTGAACGGCCCATAATGTTCGAAATTCGATGTTCGAGTCGAACATGGGTTTGACTCTAACTCGAAGCTCATCCCTAGATACCACCCGATGCCTTGGTGGCTCATATTACGGTGCTCACAAAAGAGGGCAAAGATCCTACCCTCCCGCAAAGCTATTGCCAGATATCGTTGCTCTACATTGATATCAAGATCTTTGCAAAAATTTGAGTAAATGACCACCTGTCCCCTGGGTTCCCCATATGGAATGGCACGAGGCAAGGATGCCCCCTCTCTCCCCTCCTTTTTGCCTTAGTTCTAGAGCCTTTTCTTAGAACAGTGCGGGCAAGTGGCGACATTAGATTGATAACGGTGGGGTCCACTGAACACAAACTCTCAGCTTATGCTGATGATGTCCTCTTCCACCTTATGAACCCCCTTGTCTTGTTGCCAAACCTTATGAGGGAACTTCAACTTTTTGGACACATATCCAACTTCAAAATTAACTATACTAAATCTGAGGTCTTGCCCATTAATTTACCAGAGGCGTTAGCTACTAACCTAAGCTTTCCCATTTAGTTGTGCTAAATCCTCTATCAAATATCTAGGGGTCCAACTCACTGACCGGTTTGAAACACTATATTCTGCCAACTTTCCTACACTTTTGGGCGCGGTGCGTAGAGACCTGCAAAACTGGACCAAGACCCAGTGGCGTAGCGTGGGTTGTCAGCACCCGGGGCAAGGCAAGTAATTTGCGCCCCCCTAACCTGCGGACTTTTCGCACTCCCTTCCCTTCCTACAATAGTACTGACCTACCTGATTCTGATACTGACCTACCTGACCACTAATCTACCTGTTTCCTATACTGACCACTACACTAACCTCTACACTGACCTACATGATTCCTATACCCACAACTACACTAACCTACCTGATTCCTACAACGACCACTACACACTGACCTACCTGATTCCTATACTGACCACTACACTACACTACACACTGACCACTACACTGCACACTGACCACTACACTGCACACTCACCACTACACTGCACACTCACCACTGACCACTGCACACTGACCACTACACTGCACACTGACCACTACACTGCACACTCACCACTACACTGCACACTCACCACTGACCACTGCACACTGACCACTGACCACTACACTCTGACCACTGATCACTACACTGCACACTGACCACTACACTGCACACTGACCACTACACCGCACACTGACCACTACACTGCACACTGACCACTACGCACTGACCACTACACACTGACCACTACACACTGACCACTACACTGCACACTGACCACTGACCACTAAACTGCACACTGACCACTGACCACTACACTACACACCACTACACTGCACACTGACCACTACACTGCACACTGACCACTGACCACTACAACACACACCACTACACTGCACACTACACTGCACACTGACCACTACACACTGACCACAACACACTGACCACTACACTACACACTGACCACTACACTACACACCACTACACACTGATCACTACACACCACACTAACCTACCTGATTTCTATACTGACCACTACACAATACACTACCCACAGACCACTACACAATACACTACCCACAGACCACTACTCAATACACTACACACTGACCACTACACTGCACACTGACCACTACACACTGACCACTATCCTACCTAATTGCTATACTGACCACTACACAATACACTACCCACAGACCACTACATACTGACCGCTACACAATACTCTACCCACAGACCAATACACTACACACAATACACTACACACAGACCACTATTCAATACACTACATACTGACTGCTACACAATACACTACATACTGACAGCAACACAATACTCTACCCACAGACCAATACACAATACACAATACACTACCCACAGACCACTACTCAATACACTACATACTGACTGCTACATAATACACACAATACACTACATACTGACCGCTACACAATACTCTACCCACAGACCAATACACTATACACTACACACTATTCACTACCCACAGACCACCACTCAATACACTACATACTGACCGCTACACTATACACTGCACACAATACACACTACACACTATCCACAGACCACTACTCACTACACAACATACTGACCGCTACACAATACTCTACCCACAGACCAATACACTATACACACAATACACTACTCAATACTCAATACACTACATACTGACCGCTACACAATACACTACATACTGACCGCTACACAATACTCTACCCACAGACCAATACACAATACACTACACACTACCCACAGACCACTACCCAATACACTACATACTGACCGCTACACAATACACACAATACACTACCATACTGACCGCTACACAATACTCTACCCACAGACCAATACACTACACACAATACACTATTCACTACCCACAGACCACCACTCAATACACTACATACTGACCGCTACACAATACACACAATACACTACCATACTGACCGCTACACAATACTCTACCCACAGACCAATACACTACACACAATACACTATTCACTACCCACAGACCACCACTCAATACACTACATACTGACCGCTACACTATACACAGCACACAATACACACTACACACTGCACACAATACACTGCACACAATACACTACATACTAAGCGCTACACAATACTCTACCCACAGACCAATACACTACACACAATACACTATTCACTACCCACAGATCACCACTCAATACACTACATACTGACCGCTACACTATACACAGCACACAATACACACTACACACTGCACACAATACACTGCACACAATACACTACACTACATACTGAGCGCTACACAATACTCTACCCACAGACCAATACACAATACACTATAGACACAATACACTACACTATACTATACACTACACACAATACATTACACTATACACTGACTTTCTGGCTGCTCCCTCTCCCCAGACTATATCTACTCCCCCCAGGCCGAGTGAGTCTTACCTTTTTTTCTTTCATCTGCTCTGCCTCTGCGCCGCCGCCGCCGCCGCCTGTCACGCTGCTGGACTGCCTGTCCTGACGGGGACATGATCGGAGACCCGGGCCGGAGAGGAGAGGAGGAGGAGGAGAAGAAGAAGACGGCGGCGGCCACAGCCTGCCTGCCGCGACGGGACATGATGACCTGGTGACCTGGGCCGGAGAGGAGGAGGAGGAGAAGACAGCTAAGGCCAGCCCCGCTCCCCTGCGATTGAGGACAGGCCACATGACCCCTTTGGCCCAATCACAGGGCGCCAGGGGCCGGCCTAAGATCTAAGATGGCGGCCGGAGCCGGAGCACGGGGTCACAGAAATTAAAATTTAAATTAATGCAGCTAGAGTGACACTGCCGCGGGATTGCGCCCCCCCCAAATGTTGCGCCCGGGGCCTAGGCCCCCCTCGCACCCCCCACACTAATCCACTGCCAAGACCACCTTCACATGGCTAGGCAAAGTTAATATACTTAAAATTAATGTTCTTCCTAGGGTACTCTTCCTGATGCAGATGTTACCTATCCCTCTCCCCAAAAGCTTCTTTACCCAACTTCAGAGTCTCATGATTGGGTTCATATGGCACAATAAAAATCCCAGGGTAGTTGTGCACCTACTTCAGAGATCTAGAGGGGTGGGGGGTCTAGGACTCCCGGACATACGCCGCTACTATAGAGCCATAGCACTCCAACGTATCTTAAATTGATGCTATCATACCAGCTCCAAGATGTGGGTTTCCCTAGAGAAAAGCCTAGCTGGTCGCAACTTATCGTATACCCCTTGGTTGTCCCGGAAACACAGAGGGCTCTCAGGGTCGGCTTCCCCACTTACTACTCATGCCCTACGAGTATGGGACCGCACTAATGCCTTGTACGCCCTGGCTCCCTCTGGATCCCCGTTGACACGACTGGGAGGCTTCCTGTGGTTCCCTCCTGAGAAACAGGTGGCCTTTTTTTGGTCCTGGGTAGGGATGAGCTCGGTGTTCGAGTCGAACATACGTTCGACTCGAACATCGGCTGTTCGATCGTTCGGCGAACATCGAACGATTTGGGCCGTTCGCGCCAAATTCGAGTGATGCGAACAGCCCACAATACACTGCGCCATCGCAGTGCAATCCCGGCGCTGTGATTGGCCAAGCATGCACTGTGACCCCGCATGCTTGGCCAATCACAGCGCCGGCAGCTAGGAGAGCCATAATTGGCCACAGGCAGGTTGCCTGTGGCCAATTATAGCTCAGGGGGTTTAGCACACGCCCCACACTATAAAAGGCCGCCAGCGCGGCGGCCTTGTGTAGTGTGTTCCGGCGCAGGGAAAGAGAAGGATAGGCAGGGACAGTGTGATATTCTTTGTGCTATTCTTGTGTGCAAGGAGAGAGAAGGATAGGCAGGGAGAGTGTCAGTGACATATTCTTTGCTAAACCTTGTGTGCAGGAAGAGAGAAGGATAGGCAGGGGACAGTGTCAGTGTCATATTCTTTGCTAAACCTTGTGTGCAGGGAGAGAGAAGGATAGGCAGGGAGAGTGTCAGTGTCATATTCTTTGATAAACCTTGTGTGCAGGGAGAGAGAAGGATAGGCAGGGGACAGTGCCAGTGTCATATTCTTTACTAAACCTTGTGTGCAGGGAGAGAGAAGGATAGGCAGGGAGAGTGTCAGTGTCATATTCTTTGATAAACCTTGTGTGCAGGGAGAGAGAAGGATAGGCAGGGAACAGTGTCAGTGTCATTGTTGCTAAGCCTCCTGCACAGTATACACCTGAAGTAGGCCCTTATTGCTGTTTTTTCCTGGTGTGTTACACTAACAGGCATTTGCAGCACTTACAGCGGGCGGAGTGTGCCTCCTGCACATTATACACCTGAAGCTAGCCCGTATTGCTGTGTTTTCCTGGTGTGTTACACCAACAGGCATTTGCAGCACTTACAGCAGGCGTAGTGTGATTTCTGCAAAATATACTCCTGAAGCTAGGCCTTATTGCTGTGTTTTCCTAGTGTGTTACACCAACAGGCATTTGCAGCACTTACAGCAGGCGTAGTGTGATTCCTGCAAAATATACTCCTGAAGCTAGCCCGTATTGCTGTGTTTTCCTGGTGTGTTACACTAACAGGCATTTGCAGCACTTACAGCAGGCATAGTGTGATTCCTGCAAAATATACTCCTGAAGCTAGGCCTTATTGCTGTGTTTTCCTAGTGTGTTACACCAACAGGCATTTGCAGCACTTACAGCAGGCATAGTGTGATTCCTGCAAAATATACTCCTGAAGCTAGCCTGTATTGCTGTGTTTTCCTGGTGTGTTACACCAACAGGCATTTGTAGCACTTACAGCAAGCGTATTGTGATTCCTGCAAAATATACTCCTGAAGCTAGGCCTTATTGCTGTGTTTTCCTAGTGTGTTACACCAACAGGCATTTTCAGCACTTACAGCAGGCGTAGTGTGATTCCTGCAAAATATACTCCTGAAGCTAGGCCTTATTGCTGTGTTTTCCTAGTGTGTTACTCCAACAGGCATTTGCAGCACTTACAGCAGGCGTAGTGTGATTCCTGCAAAATATACACCTGAAGCTAGCCCGTATTGCTGTGTTTTCCTGGTGTGTTACATCAACAGGCATTTGCAGCACTTACAGCGGGCGTAGTGTGCTTCCTGCAAAATATACTCCTGAAGCTAGGCCTTATTGCTGGTTTTCCCATCTCCCTGCAGGCCATTAGAATGTCTGGAAGGCAAACAAGGAGAGGCAGACAGTCAGGAGCCAATAAAAGAGGGCAAGCAGGCTCTGTGTCTAGAGACAACAGCGCTGGTCATGGACGCGGTGCATCGCCATCAGCACGTGGCCATGGGACACGCTTGTCCTTCTTTTCAGCAGCTGGACGTGTTGAGCCGCATCATGCCGAAGACTTGGTAGAGTGGATGACCAAGCCCTCCTCATCCTCCTCATCCTCTCTCACCCAGGCTCAGGGTACTGGCAAAGCAGCTGCCAAAGCGTCCTCTTCCCTGGTATCAATGTCATCATCAGTCACTCCTTCCCTAGACCCACCATGTCCTCCTGAGGAGTCCCCCGAACTGTTTGAGCACAGTGTTTGGTACATGCTCCAGGAGGATGCCCAGCGTTTCGAAGGGTCTGATGATGATACCCAGCTAGAGGAAGGCAGTAGCGTGAGAGCAGAGAGAGGGGATGCTCAAGAAGGACACCAATCTGGCAGTCATGTTCCAGCAGCTGCAGCATACTGCCAGATTGGCTCCAGTGATAAGGAGGGAGGGGATGATGAGGTCACTGACTCCACGTAGGTGCCTAATAGAAGAGAGGAGGAGGAGGAGGATGAGGAGGAGGCACATCTCCAACGAGGCAGGATGCCCTCGGGGGGCCAGCGTAAGGGCAGCACACCAACGGAATCACACCGCAGAGCTCCGCCTGTGCAGGGTGCTGCCTCTGCCCGTTATTCAAAAAGTTCTTTGGTGTGGGCCTTTTTTGAGTCGAGTGCATCAGATCGCACAGCTGCTGTTTGCAACATATGTCTCAAGCGTATATCGCGTGGCCAAAACATCAGCCGCTTGGGCACCACATGCTTGACCAGACATATGTTGACCTGCCATGCAGCTCGTTGGCAAGCCTACCTTAAAGACCCACACCAAAGAACAAAGCGGACCTCTCCTTGCACCGCATCAGCTGGGATCTCCAACCCCACTATACCTTCAGTTCTCTCTGAAACCTGCACTGAGAGGAATGAAGGTGTAGAATTAGGTGTGTCACAGCCAAGTACTTTCGGGCACTCTGCTAGCAGTACACCGACTTCCGATTCTAGCAAGCAAATTTCCCTGCCCCAGCTGCTGGACCGTCGAAAGAAGTTCACTTCCAGCCATCCACATGCCCAGCGGTTGAATGCTAGCTTGGCTAAATTGCTAGCGCTTCAACTGCTGCCTTTTCAGTTGGTAGACTCGGCCCCCTTCCGTGAGTTTGTGCAATGTGCGGTTCCTCAGTGGCAGGTTCCCAAACGCCACTTTTTCTCACGGAAGGCGATTCCGGCTCTCTACCGGCATGTGGAAGGCAATGTCTTGGCCTCGCTGGACAGGACGGTCAGTGGTAAGGTGCATATTACCGCAGACTCATGGTCCAGCAGGCATGGACAGGGACGTTACCTTTCTTTCACGGCCCATTGGGTCACTCTTTTGGCAGCTGGGAAGGATGCAGGACAAGGTGCAGTAGTGTTGGAGGTTGTTCTGCCGCCATGCCTCCAAAATGCTACTACTGGTTGTGACACACCTCTCTCCTCCACCCCCTCCTCTTCTTCTTCCTCCATGGCCTCTTCCTGTGCTTTGTCCTCGGAACCAGCGGTGCTCCGTAGGCGTTCAAGGGGCTGCGCAAGTACGCAGGCAAAAAGATGCCATGCCGTGCTTGCGCTGGTGTGTTTGGGGGACAGGAGTCACACAGGGGCAGAGGTTCTGTCTGCTCTGTAGGGGCAGGCCGAGAGGTGGTTGACGCCAAGCCAGCTTAAGCTAGGAATGGTGGTTTGCGACAATGGCACCAACCTCCTCTCCGCCCTCCGACAGGGACAACTGACCCATGTGCCCTGTGTGGCTCACGTTCTTAACCTGGTGGTGCAGCGGTTCTTGGGCAGGTACCCGGGCTTACAGGATGTCCTGAGGCAGGCCAGGAAAGTCTGTGTGCATTTCCGCAGATCTTATAATGCCAGTGCTCGCCTGGCTGAGCTTCAAAAGGAGTTGAACCTGCCCAAGAACCGCCTTATATGTGACATGCCCACCAGGTGGAACTCAACGTTGGCCATGCTGCAGCGGTTGCACATGCAGCAGAGGGCCATCAATGAGTACCTGTGCGACTACGGCACCAGGACAGGGTCAGGGGAGGTCGGGTTTTTTTCACCACGCCAGTGGGGCATGATCAGGGATGCATGCACTGTCCTGGCACCATTTGAGGAGGCCACGAGGATGGTGAGCAGTGACAGTGCATGCATCAGTGACACTGTACCTCTTGTCCACCTGTTGGAACATACGCTGCGTGGAATAATGGACAGGGCACTTGAGGCAGAACAGAGGCAGGAAGAGGAGGACTTCCTTGCCTCTCAAGGCCCCCTTTACCCGGAAAGCGTTCCTTCTGTCCCACCCATCGCACAGGAAGAGGAGGAGGAGGATTGTGTCAGCATGGAGGTGGAGCCTGGCACTCAGCATCATCAGCAGCAGTCTTTTAGGGATGATTTACAGTCCCAAGAAACCCGTGGACTTGTACGTGGCTGGGAGGAGGTGGCTGGGAATCATGTCGTCCTTAGTGACCCAGAGGACTCCGGACCGAATGCCTCAGCTAACCTACGCTGCATGGCCTCCCTGATCCTGCAAAGTCTGCGGAAGGATCCTCGTATTCTTCTGATCAAGGAGAGGGACCATTACTGGCTGGCCACTCTCCTTGATCCACGGTACAAGGGTAAGGTTGCGGACCTTATCTTACCGTCGCAGAGGGAGCAGAGGATGAGACAACTCCGGGAGGCCTTGCAGAAAGGTCTGTGCAACGCGTTCCCAGAGACTGGGAGGTTACAAACTCCTGGTCCTGGACAACGAGTTGCTGAGGCTTCGGTCAGTCAAAGAAGGAGCGGTGGGGAAGGTGGCCGTCTGACCGATGCGTTCAGACAATTCTTTAGTCCGCAGCCCCAAGGTATGATCGGTTCCAGCAACCATCGCCAGCGTCTGATATACATGGTGCAGGATAGGGATGAGCTTCGAGTTCGAGTCGAACAGCAAACAAATTGGGGTGTTCGCGGCAAATTCGAAAAGTCTATGGGAGAAATCTAAAGTGCTAATTATAAAGCCTAATATGCAAGTTATTGTCCTAAAAAGTGTTTGGGGACCCGGGTCCTGCCCCAGGGGACATGTATCAATGCAATTTTTTTTTTTAAAACGGCCGTGATTTTAATAATGCTTAAAGTGAAACAATAAAAGTGAAATATTCCTTTAAATTTCGTACCTGGGGGGTGTGTATGATATGCATGTTTCCCGTGCTTAGAACTGTCCCTGCACAAAGTGTCATTTTTGAAGGAAAAAAAGTCATTTAAAACTCACTCGCGGCTATTAATGAATTGTCGGCTCCCGGCAATACATAAAAAAGTCATTGATAAGAAAAAAAAAAAAGCGTGGGGGTTCCCCCGAATTCAATTACCAGGCCCTTTAGGTCTGGAATGGATATTAAGGGGAACCCCGCCGCAAATTTAAAAAAAAATGGCGTGGGGTTCCCCCTAAATATCCATACCAGGCCCTTGAGATCTGGCATGGATTTTAAGGGGAACTCCACCCCAAATTTAAAAAAAATGGCGTGGAGTCCCCACAAAAATCCATACCAGACCCTTATCCGAGCACGTAACCTGGCCGGCCGCAGGGGAAGAGGGGGGGACGAGAGAGCGGCCCCCCCTCCCTCCTGAACTGTACCAGGCCACATGCCCTCAACATGGGGAGGATGTCCCCATGTTGATGGGGACAAGGGCCTCATCCCCACAACCCTTGCCCGGTGGTTGTGGGGGTCTGCGGGCGGGGGGCTTATCGGAATCTGGAAGACCCCTTTAACAAAGGGGACCCCCAGATTCCGCCCCCCCATGTGAATTGGTAAGGGGTACATTGTACCCCTACCATTTCACGAAGAAAGCGTAAAAAAATGTAAAAAAAACACACAAACACCTTGAAAAAGTCCTTTATTAAAAAAAAAAAAACATTCCAGCGATGAAATCCAGTGTCCCGCGGCGATCCCGATGTCCAGCGCCATACGTCATTGGTTTTGCCTGAGCGGACCTGATGGGGAACTTCCTCCTCAGTGTTTTAAATGTATAGACCCGCTCCTTCTAAAGTTCTCCATCAGGTCCGCTCAGCGGACCAGATGCGGAACATGAGAAGGGGCGGGTCCATACATGTATTACCAAAGTGAGAGAAGTTCCCCATCAGGTCTGCCCCCTCGGTATGTCGGACCCGCCTACGTCATTGGCTTGAGCGGGGAACTTCCTTCACTGTGTAAATTGAAATGCTGAGCGGACCTGATGGAGAACTTTAGAAGGAGCGGGTCTATACATTTAAAACACTGAGGAGGAAGTTCCCCATCAGGTCCGCTCAGGCAAAACCAATGACGGACAGCGCTGGACATCGGGATCGCCGCGGGACACTGGATTTCATCACTGGAATGTTTTTTTTATATTTTTAATAAAGGACTTTTTCAAGGTGTTTGTGTGGTTTTTTTTACATTTTTTTATGCTTTCTTCGTGAAATGGTAGGGGTACAATGTACCCCTTACCAATTCACATAGGGGGGGCCGGGATCTAGGGGTCCCCTTTGTTAAAGGGGTCTTCCAGATTCCGATAAGCCCCCCGCCCGCAGACCCCCACAACCACCGGGCAAGGGTTGTGGGGATGAGGCCCTTGTCCCCATCAACATGGGGACATCCTCCCCATGTTGAGGGCATGTGGCCTGGTACGGTTCAGGAGGGAGGGGGGGCGCTCTCTCGTCCCCCCCTCTTCCCCTGCGGCCGGCCAGGTTGCGTGCTCGGATAAGGGTCTGGTATGGATTTTTGGGAGGACTCCACGCCATTTTTTTTTTAATTTGGGGTGGAGTTCCCCTTAAAATCCATGCCAGATCTCAAGGGCCTGGTATGGATATTTAGGGGGAACCCCACGCCATTTTTTTTAAAATTTGCGGCGGGGTTCCCCTTAATATCCATTCCAGACCTAAAGGGCCTGGTAATTAAATTTGGGGGAACCCCCACGCTTTTTTTTTTTTTTTTATCAATGACTTTTCTATGTATTGATAAAAGCCGACAATTCATTAATAGCCGCGAGTGAGTTTTAAATGACTTTTTTTCCTTCAAAAATGACACTTTGTGCAGGGACAGTTCTAAGCACGGGAAACATGCACCACTTTACATGCATATCATACACACCCCCCAGGTACGAAATTTAAAGGAATATTTCACTTTTATTTTTTCATTATAAGCATTATTAAAATCACCGCCCCCGTAAAAACTTCTATTTTTTAAACCTTTTTTTGTATTGATACATGTCCCCTGGGGCAGGACCCGGGTCCCCAAACACTTTTTAGGACAATAACTTGCATATTAGCCTTTATAATTAGCACTTTAGATTTCGAATGTTGGAGTCCATTGTATTTAATAGGGTTCTAAAGTTTGCGCAAACATTCTGTCTGTTCGCAGGTTCTGGTGCGAACCGAACAGGGGGGTGTTCGGCTCATCCCTGGTGCAGGAATACCTAGGGGCAAGGTCAGACTTGGACACCTTCCCCACCGAAAATCCTCTGGCTTACTGGGTCTGGAGGATGGATCACTGGCCAGAGCTTGCACAGTATGCAATTGAGCTACTGGCCTGTCCTGCATCCAGCGTTCTTTCAGAACGCACATTCAGTGCTGCTGGAGGATTTTTCACGGATCACAGGGTGCGCCTGTCCACCGACTGACCTTCATAAAGATGAACCAGTCTTAGATCACCACCAGCTACCAAACACCTGAAGCTGATATAACAGACTAATTTATTTTCAAATGTCACATCCCTTCAAGACTGATGCTGATGCTGAGTGACTGTCCTGCTATGTTGACTGACTATCCTTCTCCTCCTCAATGATCCGATTGATGATGATAGCTTGGAAGAACATTTTTGTTTCTGGGAGCCGCCACCAGTGGCTAAGGCCCAATTTTTAACAGGGGTATGTAATTACAATTTTTTATGCAATGCTTTGCAGCAGGGCTCATTCCTGCACTCCAACTAGAGTATCTGGGATAGGTTGCAGTGTCATGGCACCAGCACCAGTGGCTAAGGCCCAATTTTTCAGCCCCTGTTTAACAGGGGCATGTAATTACAATTTTTTATGCAATGCTTTGCAGCAGTGCTCATTCCTGCACTCCAACTAGAGTATCTGGGAGAGGTTGCAGTGTCGTGGCACCAGCACCAGTGCCTAAGGCCCAAATTTTCAGCCCCTGTTTAACAGGGGCGTGTAATTACAATTTTTGATGCAATACTTTGCAACAGGGCTCATTGCTGTGCTCCAAGTACAGTATCTGTGAGGGGTTGCAGTGTTGTGGCACCAGTGCCTACAGCCCAATTTTTCTGCCCCTGTTTAACAGGGGCATGTCATTACAATTCTTGATCTAATATTTCACAGCAGGGCCCATTCCTGTGCCCACCAAAAGTAACTGTGAGGCCTTACAGTGTTGTGTCAACACCACCACCACCACCACCAAAGGCCCAATTTTTCATCCCCTGTTCAACAGGGGCATGCAATTACAATTCTTGATCTAATAATTCACAGCAGGGCTCATTCATGAGCCCACCAAGAGTAACTGTGAGGGCTTACAGTGTTGTGGCAACACCAACACCTAAGGGGCAAATTTCTGCAGAGTATATACGGCAGGCCCCTACTTTCAAACATCCAACTTACAAACGACTCCTCCTTGCAAACGGGATACAACAGGAAGTGAGAGGAAATCTACCCCTAGGAAGGCAAATTCTCTCCTGTAATGCCCCATACACACGATCGTTTTTCATGCCGTTAAAAATGCCATTTTTAAAAATGGGCATTAAAACCGATCGTGTGTATGCTCCAGAGCATTTTTAACGACGTGACAAACGGGCATTAAAAATTTCGAACATGCTCTATTTTTTCACGTCGTTTTTCATGTCGTTTTTTTTAACGACGTGAAAAATGATGGTGTGTATGCTTTGACGAGATGAAAAAAAACACGCATGCTCAGAATCAAGTATGATACGGGAGCGCACGTTCTGGTAAAACTAGCATTTGTAATGGAGATAGCACATTCGTCATGCTGTAACGGACTGAAAAGCAGGAGGCGAATCGTCGCTCAACAAACGTTACTAACATGAAGGGTGGCACCATCCGAACGGAACTTCCCCTTTATAGTGCCGTCGTACGTGTTGTACGTCACTGCGCTTTGCTTGAACGTTTTTTAAAATGATCGTGTGTACGCAAGACAGGCTTGAGAGGAAACATGAAAAAAAACGATGAGAAAAACGTTGGTTTAAAAAATGGCATGAAAAACGATCGTGTGTACGCCGCATAAGAGTCAATATGGGAAAAAAAGTGTCTCCTCTCCACTGATGCTTTATCACCAATTCTTGTTTCAATAAAAACCCCAAATTTTCAAAAAACATTTGTCATTAGGACGGAAAGTGAGGTGAACTGTTCTGAACAGGTGCACACTGCACAGACAGCAAAACAAATGTTACAGGGGTGATAACCCTTCCCTATGTTTTCCAAAAAGCTTAAAAATTGATTTTCTGGCTGGAGCTACACTTAAACAATGTACCTGTTCAAAATTACAAACAGATTCTACATAAGAACAAACCTACAGTCCCTGTCTTGTATGCACCGCCTGTATACGGCTGTTCAGAGTATATAGGGCCTTTTTTATTATGTGTGCGGGGTTCCCCTTAATATCCATACAATACCCAAAGGGGCTTGTAATGGGCTGGGGTGGGGGGGTGATGGGGTAGCTATGCCATTTTTCTTAAAGATTTTCATCCATATTACCGGGACCAGACATTACATTAAAGCCACAAGCCGTTTTAAATGGCTTTTTTTCCTTTAGAAATGTAATTTTGTGCAGGGACAGTTCTAAACACGGGAAACACGTGCCACTTCACAGGCATACTTTAGACACCCCCCAGGTACTGACTGCTCCCGAAAAACAGCCGTTTTTAAAAATTCTTTTTGCATTGATACAAGTCCCCTGGTGCAGAACCCGGGTTCCCAAACCCTTTTTAGGACAATAACATGCATAATAGTCGTTATAATTAGCACTTTAGATTTCGAACGTTCGCATCCATTGTATTTAATAGGGTTCTAACGTTCGTGCGAACTTTCGGTCCGTTCGCGGGTTCTGGTGCGAACCGAACCTGGGGGTGTTCGGCTCATCCCTAGTCCTGGGTCACTGACAGTAATTACAGCTGTGGCAAGTTCCTAGAACAAGGTAAGTTGCTCCCCCTAGAGACCCTGAGGGATAGGTATGGAAGCTTCCCAATGGACTGGTGGCAACACAAGCAGCTTCACCACTTCATTGCAACCTTTTGTAGCTCTATCAGGGGGCTTCACACTCTCACTCCATATGAACGGCTGTTCATCGAGCAGGAGCCTACCCCTCATTTGATTTCTGAACTTTAACAGCTGCTGGGCTCAGCTTTCACTGTCACCAAACCGGCCTTTGTCCTAGAATGGGAGCGTGACCTAGAGATGGAGTTTTCAGCCGAGCAAATGTCCCATATGTTTAGACTCACACATACTAGCTCAATGGACTCCAAGACGCAGGAAACTAATTATAAGCTTTTGACACGCTGGTACTGGGTGCCTGCGGCCCTGTCACGTATATACCCCTCAGTTACAGACCATTGCTGGCGTGGCTGTGGCCAGAAAGGCACGCTCGTCCACATATGGTGGGAATGCCTGGCGATCAGTCAGTTCTGGCCAGAAGTTCATATCCACATAAAGGAAGCCCTTGAGGTCGATATCTCGTTTTCCCCAGTCCGCTTCCTCCTGCACGTCCCTGCCCTCCCTCTAAGCCATTAGAAGAAAAGCACGCTACCACACCTTCTGAATGCCGCCAAAAGGCTCATACCTCTCTATTGGAAATGCCCGCAGGTCCCTACTGTAGAGGAGTGGTTCAAGAAGGTGGATGAAATTAGAGAGGCGGAGGAGTGGGTAGCGACTCTAGCGAGGTGCAAGGACATAAGCGAACGGTTCAATACTATCTGGGCGCCTTGGCGGAAATACACTGCTGACCCAGACCCTGTGCCATCTAGCCTGGAAGTTGCGCTGTTGGAGTTAGCGGAGCCCTCGCTGAAAGTGCCTGTTAATGGTGATGTGCATGCCTGAATCAGATTACCATAATCCTTCGTGATACTGAGGTCCTCTGTTCGTTCTTACCCGTTTTTTGTTTCTCTCTATTCGGCTAATGGATCCGACAAACCGGACCAAATCTCATGTTTGCTATATTTTATACAAATTTTTATTATGTTTTTTTTTACCCCTTTTGTTTTTAGTTAATGTTCCTATTTTGCACTGATAATTGCACTAAGTAAGCCTTGACGGATAACCTTAGTGCCTTGGCGGGGCCCTCGCTTCGGGGGGGCTGCTGGGGGGGCTTGGGCGGCTTTACACCTAGTTAGAGGTATGATGGAGGCTTTGTTGCCCCCCTCCTCTGGGGATGGGCTGTTCGGGGCCCCGGCGGCTGCTGGGCTGGGAAATGCCCTGGAGTGCATGATGCTGGCCTTCAGCTTGGGTCAGGCTCACTCTTGGATTAGCAGGGGGATCCCCCCTGGAACTGTAACCTTGTGTGTTTTCGTCCCCATCCCGAACCCTCTACCCATTCCCCTATATCCCCCCTGTTTTTATGTTTAGATATGTTGATTTATTTACCTCTACAGCTGAATCTGCTATCTTTAAAACCCTCATTGTTGAGGTATTGTTGACTCTGTTATATTTTATGTCAAAATTCAAATAAAGATTATATTAAAAAAAAGATCTCTTGTGGATCACAGAAGTACAGTTCGTTCTGCACTCCTGTGACCCGTTTTCAGCAGACACCGGGCTGAAGTCCACTGTCTGCTGATGCCACAGAGCTGGTCCTGGCTCAGGCAAAATCGTGACACTGGGGTCGGGATCCACCCACATGCTTGGACCTGCATCCAGCTCAGCCTCTCAGCATTCCGCTGAGAGGCTGATCCGGCCGCACCCACCCCTCTGCAGCCCAGCATTTCTGTGAGTGAAGAGGGGGCAAAAACGGGAGCATTGACTGATCGCTTGGTTCTCAGTGTTAGAGCCGACAGGGGACAGGTCCGATGGTGCATCCATCTAGGTAAGTAAAAATCTGCAAAAACCCAAAATCCCATACTCTTTTAATGCTGTAATTAAGTGCTGGGACCACTAAAGGTGTGTGTTAAGATGAGTCGTAAAGGCAGGAAGGGACAGAGGAGATGCATACAGAAAAAAGACTAGAAGGAAAACGAGAAGGACAAAAAAGGAACGACAGGCGCAGTGAAGAAGCCGGTTTGCATCCTGAAGCGTTGAACGCTGTTGATTGGAAATTTAGAAAACTCAAAAGAGTGCGTGGCAACCGAGGTGAGCCAGGAGGTTACTGCCCAGGTAACCGATAGCTTGGGTTCCCATCTGTGCTGAGCACAAACCTGTGGACCAGAGCCCCAGGGTGTACTGGGGCAAGAAGCTGAAGTCTGGTACGGCCTAAGTAGGAATGTTGCGTTCTGTAGTTCGTGACTTGTGCCTAATGCTTGCACTGCCAGCAAGCTCAACATTTAGCGACCTTGTCTGCATAGGTGAAGGGTCGCCCTTCGAAAACAAAGTGTAATGCAAAGAAACGTGTGACAGTATCTAACGCCCGATGAACAGCCCAAATCTTATATGTGAAGTGAACGTAGTGAAAGGGTGCTGCAGGGAGGAACCCGTGTACTACACACCTGACTTGACTCCCTAGTTTGCAAAGAACCTGTAGCAAGGTGACATAGAGGTCCAGTTTTAACCTGATAAAACGACCTGACCCGCCCCTTGAATGTGACTGGCCCCCTGGCCCTTTGTCTGTTTGATTGTTTTTTTTTTTCTTTTACGATTTTTCTTCTTTTTTTTTTTTTACGATATTTTCTTTCTTTTTCCTGAGGAAATAACGTCCAACCTGGTGCAGGATGGAACAACCTGAACTCGACTTACCTAAAGGAGAAACGACAGACAGAAACGGCCGATATGCCACTGGAGACGATGATTGGCCGTATTGAGTGCCACTGGAGAAGTGCTTGCAACGATTGCAAGAAAGTAGCCTTATCAGGAAGGTGAAAACAAGGACAGTAGAAAATTAGGGCATGTGGGAAAGAGCTGTTATCGTGACTGACCGTCAATCGTGATTGTGTGTGTGTGGCAATGAATCATGCCAACTTGTGTCAGAGTTAATGAAGTTGCATATTGTCTAAGTTTGTGGGCATGTACAAACGTACGAATGAGTAACGACTGATAGCTTGTGGCAGGTGCCTCACGATGGAGACCGAGCTGCCGAAGATGTGTGACAATGGAATCGTCTTGTGTTCTTGTGTCGTGCCGAGGATTCTAATCATTGTGTCGCCGACGCGACTATATTCTAATCGGGCTATAGAGTGTATGAATGGACCCGATTTGCATCGTTGTGCCGCCGCTACGACTAGACTTGAATCAGGCTGTGGGGTGTGTGAATGACTGGGAAACGCAGTGTTTATACTAATGCCACGCACACACGACCATTTTTCATGACGAGAAAAATGCCATTTTTAAAAATGGTCGTGAAAAACGGTCGTGTGTATGCTCCAGAGCATTTTTTTTTTACGAGAAAAATGGGCGAAGAAAAATTAGAATCTGCTCTATTTTTTCTCTTCGTTTTTCACGTCGTTCTTTTTAACGTCATGAAAAACGGTTGTGTGTATGCTTTTACGAGGGGAAAAAAAACGTGCATGCTCAGAATCAAGTATGAGACGGGAGCGCTCGTTCTGATAAAACTAGCGTTCGTAATGGAGATAGCACATTTTTCATGCTGTAATGGACTGAAAAGCACAAAGACTGAAAAGCGCAAATTGTCTCTCACCAAACTTTATTAACACGAGGATCAGCAAAAGCGTGCCAAAGGGTGGCACCATTCGAATGGAACTTCCCCTTTATAGTGCCATTATACGTGTTGTAGGTCACCGCGCTTTGCTCAAGCGTTTTTTTTCATGAATGTGTGTATGCAAGGCAGGCTTGAGAGGAAACACGAAAAATCACGTTGTTATTTTCCATGACATGAATAACGGTCGTGTGTACGCGGCATGAGTGGTACGATGATTAAGTGAAGGACTGAGCTCGGGGACGTACGAACGCTTCGTAAGTCTGTTCGCAGGTGTGGAACAACGCGGCAGCGGAACCTACGAACCTAATGTTACGGTAACTTAACGAATAGGAACATGACAAATCGAAACAACAACGCTTGATACAAGAAAGGTTTACAAATCCTACCTGCGACAGTGAGCAAGGAACGATCGACGAAAAAACCACGAATGGGGAAAACCGCAACACACTGGAATTCGAATACACAGACTCACGAACACGCAGTGAGCTGGCAGAGTAGGCCTGGTGACGTAATACTGCGTACTGGAAACGACAAGAACCACAGGTGAGTGGTCTGCTTATATAGCCCCCGGACTCCTCCCATGAATTCAGACCACCATACTGGCCTTTTTTATTTATATATATACATACACATACACATACATACACACAGTTTCTCACAAAAATTTATAAACCCCTCACATTTTTGTAAATACTTTATTATATCTTTTCATGTGACAACACTGAAGAAATTTCACTTTGTTACAATGTAAAGTAGTGAGGGTACAGCTCGTATAACAGTGTAAATTTGCTTTTCCCCTCAAAATAACTCAACACTAGGGATGAGCTTCGAGTTCGAGTCGAACTCATGTTCGACTCGAACATTGCCTGTTCGCCCGTTCGCCGAACAACGAACAATTTGGGGTGTTCGCGGCAAATTCGAAAAGTCTATGGGAGAAATCTAAAGTGCTAATTATAAAGGCTTACATGCAAGTTATTGTCCTAAAAAGTGTTTGAGGACCCGGATCCTGCCCCAGGGGACATGTATTAATGCAAAAAAAAGTTTTAAAAACGGCCGTTTTTTTAGGAGCAGTGATTTTAATAATGCTTAAAGTGAAACAATAAAAGTGAAATATTCCTTTAAATTTCGTACCTGGGGGGTGTGTATGATATGCATGTAAAGTGGCGCATGTTTCCCGTGCTTAGAACTGTTCCTGCATAAAATTTCATTTTTGAAGGAAAAAAAGTCATTTAAAACTCACTCGCGGCTATTAATGAATTGTCGGCTTTTATCAATACATAGAAAAGTCATTGATAAAAAAAAAAAGCGTGGGGGTTCCCCCAAATACAATTACCAGGCCCTTCAGGTCTGGAATGGATATTAAGGGGAACCCCGCCGCAAATTAAAAAAAAATGATGTGCGGTTCCCCCTAAATATCCATACCAGGCCCTTCAGATCTGGCATGGATTTTAAGGGGAAATCCGCCCCAAATAAAAAAAATGGTGTGGAGTCGCCCCAAAAATCCATACCAGACCCTTATCCAAGCACGCAACCTGGCCGGCCGCAGGGGAAGAGGGGGGGACGAGAGAGCGCCCCCCCTCCCTCCTGAACCATGTTGATGGGGACAAGGGCCTCATCCCCACAACCCTTGCCCGGTGGTTGTGGGGGTCTGCGGGCGGGGGGCTTATCGGAATCTGGAAGACCCCTTTAACAAAGGGGACCCCCAGATCCCGCCCCCCCCCTATGTGAATTGGTAAGGGGTACATTGTACCCCTACCATTTCACAAAGAAAGTGTAAAAAAATTTAAAAAAAACCACACAAACACCTTGGAAAAGTTCTTTATTAAAAAAAAAAAAAAAAAAAACATTCCAGCGATGAAATCCAGTGTCCCGCGGCGATCCCGATGTCCAGCGCTGTCCGTCATTGGTTGTGCCTGAGCGGACCGGATGGGGAACTTCCTCCGCAGTGTTTTAAATGTATAGACCCGCCCCTTCTAAAGTTCCCCATCAGGTCCGCTCAGCGGACCAGATGCGGAACGCGAAAAGGGGCGAGTCTATTCATGTATTACACAGTGAAGGAAGTTCCCCATCAGGTCCGCTCTACGAGGGGGCGGACCTGATGGGAACTTCCTTCACTGTGTAATACGTGAATAGACCCGCCCCTTCTCATGTTCCGCAGCTGGTCCGCTTAGCGGACCTGATGGGGAACTTTAGAACAGGGGCTGGGGCAATTTCAAAGACAGTCAGTGCAGAATAAAAAATAAAAAAAACATCCTGAATTACACCCCCCCCCCATTATCTGTGCCCCTTTCTGATGATTAATATTTCTTCAGTTTCCGGTGCATGCCCATTCAGCTCCGCTCGCATGTTCTTCTGCCTTGGCTAAAGTCCCGGCCAGCCGCCTGCCTGCTTATCTCCCTGCCTTCCTTGGCGGAGTGATCTTCCTCCGCTCCTCACCAAGTAGTAGCCGGGGCCTGGAGAGTAATGCCTCGTACACACGACCGGTTTTCCCGACGAGAAAACTGACATTTTTTAGATTGGTCGGGAAAACCGATTGTGTGTATGCTCCATAGCAGTTTTCCCCGATGAGAAAACTGCCCGCAAAAAATTAGAACCTGCTCTATTTATTCCCGTGGGGTTTCCCGTCTTTTTCTCGTCGCGAAAACCGCTCGTGTGTATGCTTTTCCGAGGGGAAAAAAAGTGCATGTTCAGAATCAAGTATGAGACGGGAGAGCTCGTTCGGAATGGAGATAGCACATTCGTCACGCTGTAACGGACTGAAAAGCATGAGGCTGAAAACTTTTACTAACACGAGGATCAGCAAAAGCAGCCCAAAGGGTGGCGCCATTTGAATGGAACTTCCCCTTTATAGTGCCGTCTTAAGTGTTGTACCTCACCGCGCTTTGGTCGAGCCTTTTTTTGCCTGAACGTGTGTATGCAAGGCAGGCTTGAGAGGAATCACGTCGGGGAAAAACTTCGTTTTTTGGCATGTCAGGAAAACCGGTCGTGTGTACGAGGCATTAGACTTGATAGGCTGTGAGGCAGGCAGAGAGTCGCTGATTGCCACCATTACTAGTAAAAAAAAAATATGTCCCCAGATTTAATTTTAAAAATCTGGTCACCTTATTCTAAAGTTCAGGTGAACATTCTGTCTGTTCGCAGGTTCTGGTGCGAACCGAACAGGGGGGTGTTCGGCTCATCCCTGCTCAACACACAGCCAATAATGTCTAAACCGTTGGCAACAAAAGTGAGTACATCCCTAAGTGAAAATGTCCAAATTGGCCAAAAGTGTCAATATTTTGTGTCGCCACCATTTTTTCCAGCACTGGCTTAACCCTTTTGGGCAAGGAGTTTACCAGAGATTCACAGGTTGCCACTGGAGTCCTCTTCCACTCCTCCATGACGATGTCACGGAGCTGGTGGATGTTAGAGACCTTGCACTTCTCTACCTTCCATTTGAGGATGCCCCGAAGATGCTCAATAGGGTTTTGGTCTGTGTTTGGGGTCGTTTTTTAGGGTCGTTATGTTGGAATCCTGCCCTGCGGCCCAGTCTCCGAAGGGAGGGCATCATGCTCTGCTTTAGTATGTCACAGTACATGTTGGCATTCATGGTTCCCTCAATGAACTGTAGCTCCCCAGTACCAGCAGCACTCATGCAGCCCCAGACCATGACACTCGCACCACCATGCTTGACTGTAGGCAAGACATACTTGTCTTTGTACTCCTCACCTGGTTGCCGCCACACACGCTTGACACCATCTGAACCAAATAAGTTTATATTGGTCTCATCAGACCACAGGACATGGTTCCAGTAATCCATGTCTTGAGTCTGCCTGTCTTCAGCAATCTGTTTGCAGGCTTTATTGTGCATCATCTTTAGAAAAGGCTTCCTTCTGGGATGATAGCTATGCAGACCAATTTGATGCAGTGTGTGGCATATGGTCTAAGCAATGACAGGCTGACCCCCCCCCCCACCCCTTCAACCTCTACAGCAATGCTGGCAGCACTCATACGTCTATTTCCCAAAGACACCCTCCGGATATGACGCTAAGCATGTGCACTCAACTTCTTTGGTCGACCATGGAGAGGATTGTTCTGAGTGGAACCTGTCCTGTTAAACCGCTGTATGGTCTTGGCCACCCTGCTGCAGCTCAGTTTCAGGGTCTTGGCAAACTTCTCATAGCCTAGGCCATCTTTATGTAGAGCAACAATTCTTTTTTTCAGATATTCAGAGAGTTTTTTGCCATGAGGTGCCATGTTGAACTGCCCGTGACCAGTATGAGAGAGTGAGAGCGGTAACACCAAATGCAACTGCTTCCCATTCACACCTGAGACCTTGTAACACTAACGAGTCACATGACCATGGGGAGGGAAAATTGCTAATTGGGCCCAATTTGGACATTTTCACTTAGGGGTGTACTCACTTTTGTTGCCAGTGGTTTAGACATTATTGGTTATGTGTTGCGTTATTTTGAGGGGACAGCAAATTGACACTGTTATACAAGCTGTACACTCACTACTTTACATTGTAGAAAAGTTCAAATACCCCACCTCTTGACGGAAAACTAGGGTGGGAATCCCCAGCTGACATGGGGAGGATCCAGGAAAGGAAAATTACGGTAAGTATGGGTAACAATTTTCCATATTCCTGGACCTCCCCATGTCAGCCTACTATGGGACGTACCAAGCAATCCTATGAAGGGGGGGGGGGGGAATCGCAAAAACAAAACACCAAACCCAAAAGTAATGCTGCTAATTTTTTAATGGCCAACAGCTGCAGTAATAATAGAAGAACCAAATGCTTCTGCCAGAGGAAGAGCCACATTTAGCCTGTAATGGCGGATAAAGGTGTTAGGCGCACTCCAGCTTGCTGCTCTGCATACTACCTCAGGCGACACCCTCGCATAGGCTGCCCAGGATACTGCCACACCCCTAGTTGAATGTGCTTTAATTTCCAAAAAAGAAGGAAGGCCCAGAGACTTGTATGCCACCTGTATGGTTTTGACAATCCAAGAAGAAACAATTCTAGGTGGTGCCGCCATGCCCTTCTTTGGACCCAATGGAAAGACAAAAAGTTTATTTTGCTTGCAAAAATTCCTAGTCCATTCCAGGTTGGTTGAGACAGAGGAGACTAAATCTAGCTTTCTCCATTCATCTTCCAACACATCCACCGGGAAGGCTGGGGGAATTGTTTCCCAATTCATGTGAAAGGAAGAAGCCACTTTCGGTAGGAAGCTCGGTACTTGTCTGATGATTATCTTGTCAGGCAGAATCAAACAAAATGGTTCTCTAGATGAGAAAGCACATAACTCGGAGACCCTTCTGGCTGATGCAACAGCTGTCAAAAACACTGTCCTTAACCTTAAATAAAATAACAAACAGGAAGAAGCTGGGTCAAACGGAGGAGCCAGAAAGGCCTTTAAGCCCAAAGTTAAGTCCCATTTAGGAAAAAAGGATTTCATTGGGGTCTAATATTTATGGCTGCCTTCAAAAAATGGACCACTATCGGCTCCAAAGCCTAAAGTTAAGTCCCATTTAGGAAAAATGTATTTCATTGGGATCTAATCATTATGGCTTCCTTCAAAAAACTGACCACTATCGGCTCCAGAGTCCATCTTGTATTTGACATAGGTCTCTGACAGCATGGAGACCTGTACTCTCAAAGAATTGTAGGCTAGCCCAATATCGAGACCAAGCTGTAGGAACTCCAAGATGTTTGAGACTAAAGGAGAACCTCTTTCTGCAGCAACACGCCGGAAAGCCTTCCACACTCGGTGATAGGTTGAATTTGTTTATTTTTTACAAGCCTGTAATAAGGTCTCAAGCACCCACTCTGAGAGGTCTAATCCACAGAAATATCTCCTTTCAATCTCCACGCCATTAATTTAAATCTCCTGGGGTTCGGGTGACTCATACCGTTCTACAGCAGGAGATCCTGACAAGGAGGTAGTGGGATTGGTTGACATAACTTCATCCTCCAAACCAGTGGAAACCATGGCCTCCTGGGCTAATAAGGCAGAATCGCTATTGCTGCAACTCTCTCTCGGTGGATTTTCAAGGGAGTGGAGGGAACAAATACACCAGAGGAAAACTCCATGGTTTGGACAGAGCATCTTGGCCGTGCGCGTGTGGATGCCAGGTTCTGGAGAAGAAGCGAGGAAGTTGGAAATTCTTCTCAGGTATTTGGGGATGAGGCACCATTTGTTGTGAGCCACAAAGCTTTGACTCAAACGGTCCGCCAGGACATTTTCGGGCCCCGGGAGATAGGTTGCTGTAAGGGAATCAAGATTCTTCTCTACCCAGAGAAAGATTTAGCATGCGACCTGAAGAAGTGATCGACTCTTCGTGCCCTCGACTCTGACGAGACACGTAAGCGACAGTGGTTTTGTTGTCCGAAAACACTTTGACAGCATGACCTTGTAAGACAAGCTGGAAGGCTAATAGAGCGCGACTCATGGCTTCCAACTCTAGGAAATTCAAACTCTGGAACACGTGAGGCCCCCACGGCCTAGAACTTGCTGTCCCAAGCAGTGTGCCTCCCAAACCTTGCAAGCTGGCATCTGTCGTCACTACCACTGGTTCTGGAGACTGCAGTGGCACTCCCCGGGCAAGACTGTGAGAGATCATCCACCAGGCCAGAGACCGAACTATAGGAACCGGAATTTAGATCTTCTGGATTAAGGAGTGGTGATCTCGTTGGAGCAGGAAATTGCATTGAAACCTCCTCCTCTGTCACCTGGCCCACGGAACTTCCGAGGTTGTGGCGGACAGTACACAGAGAAACCGCTTGCGCTCCTTCGCTATCAGACTAGGTCTGGCCATTACTTCCCTTGTTCGGACCTAAATCTCCTGAATCTTTCTCTCGGGAAGAAACACACAGTGATGTAAGTAACTGAGTTAGAATAAACGGAGTTACGTAACGCAGTTACTTTACAGGGTAACGAGTTATCTAACTGATTACTCTTCCCCTCATGGTAACGCAGTTACCATTACTTGTGCGGCGTTACCCCAATTACATCTATCGCCACTAGATGGCAGTAGTGTAATTCCTCCTCTCCTCTATGACCGGGTCTCCAGGGCCGATCCTAGGCGGGTGCCTGGGGTGCAGTTCACCCAGGCGCCACAGAGGTGGGGGCGCTCAAGCGCCAGAGTGCTCCCCTCCCGCCTCTCCTTGTTGGTGTCCGAGGCGAGGCTGCTCTCTCCGCCAGTCACCGCCGCGGCGCTGCCGCTGTATTTCCTGCCCTAGTCCGCCCCCTCCACCCTCCTGTCAGAGCAGATTGAGCGTCTGTCTCTGTTCGGAGAGAGACCGCGCTGTCACGTTGTTGGGGGGCGGGGCGGTCCGTGCCGTGCAGTGCCCGTCATGTGAGAGGATTCTGACATCTGACCCCATTCCTGCTCGTGTGTTCTGTTACTGTGCAGTGTCGATGTGATCCTCTCCTGTCTGAGTGTCACTGCCCTGTGCCTCTGTACAGACCGTGATTTGCATGCTACACCGGAATGTGCTTTGTAGATAAATAAGGTAAATGAAGTACGGTAATCTTTCCAGCATCACTGCACACTGATAACTCCTCACACCCGGCACTTTTCTTCTCTCATTCAGCTCTCACTACACTCGCAGCCCCCTCCTCCCCCTTCCTCCTCAGCATTTCCTGGTCCACAATCTTTTCATCTACTAGTCTTGTTAACCCTCTGTATGCTCTAGTCTGCAACTGTCACAGCCTCAGAATCCTGCCAGCATTCCATTCATTCCTCATTGCTCCTTAATCCTGCCAGAACTTTTTTCCTTTACTTCACTGCAGGGGCATAACTACAGTGGTCGCCATTGCACCACAGCCTGAGAGGAGGGGGGGCGTCATACAGAGGAACCAATGCCTTCCATGTTCTTTCTGCAGCCACTAAATGCCTGCAAGAGAGAGGAGGAAAAGTGGGCATTCAGCAGCTGCAGGAAGAACATGGAGGGCATTGGTTCCTCTGTATGCCGCCCCTCCTCTCCAGCTTTTTCTGCCCGTGGGCCCCTCATCTTTCTCCTGGCACTTCTGTGATCTTCCCCAGCAACTTCTCTGCTCTCTCCCACCCCACCCCCTACTGTAATCTGGCCCCCCCTGTGCTCTTCTCTGACCCCCTGTGCTCTTCTCTGCCTCCCATGCTCTTCTTCTTTCCCCCCTGTGCTCTTCTCTGGTCCCCCCTGTGCTCTTCTCTGGTCCCCCCTGTGCTCTTCTCTGGGTCCCCCCCCTGTGCTCTTCTCTGGGTCCCCCCTTGTGCTCTTCTCTGGGTCCCCCCCTGTGCTCTTCTCTGGGGCCCCCCTGTGCTCTTCTCTGGGTCCCCCCCTGTGCTCTTCTCTGGGTCCCCCCCTGTGCTCTTCTCTGGGTCCCCCCCCTGTGCTCTTCTCTAGGTCCCCCCTGTGCTCTTCTCTGGGTCCCCCTGTGCTCTTCTCTGGGTCCCCCCCTGTGCTCTTCTCTGGGTCCCCCCCTGTGCTCTTCTCTGGGTCCCCCCCTGTGCTCTCCTCTGGGTCCCCTCCCCCTGTGCTCTTCTTTGGTCCCCCCTGTGCTTTTCACTGGTCCCCCCTGTGCTTTTCTCTGGTCTTCCCCTGTGCTCTTCTCTGGTCCCCCCCTGTGCTCTTCTCTGGTCCCCCCCTGTGCTCTTCTCTGGTCCCCCCCTGTGCTCTTCTCTGGTCCCCCCCTGTGCTCTTCTCTGCCCCCCCTGTGCTCTTCTCTGGTCCCCCCCTGTGCTCTTCTCTGGTCCCCCCCCTGTGCTCTTCTCTGGTCCCCCCTGTGCTCTTCTCTGGTCCCCCCCGTGCTCTTCTCTGGTCCCCCCCGTGCTCTTCTCTGGTCCCCCCCGTGCTCTTCTCTGGTCCCCCCTGTGCTCTTCTCTGGTCCCCCCTGTGCTCTTCTCTGGTCCCCCCCTGTGCGCTTCTCTGGTCCCCCCTGTGCTCTTCTCTGGTCCCCCCCAGTGCTCTTCTCTGGTCCCCCCCCTGTGCTCCTCTCTGGTCCCCCCCCAGTGCTCTTCTCTGGTCCCCCCCCCTGTGCTCTTCTCTGGTACCCCCCTGTGCTCTTCTCTGGTACCCCCCCTGTGCTCTTCTCCGGTACCCCCCCTGTGCTCTTCTCCGGTACCCCCCCTGTGCTCTTCTCTGGTCCCCCCCTGTGCTCTTCTCAGGTCCCCCTGCTGTTCTCCTTTATCCTGCCATTCTCCTGTCATCCTGTACTGTCTCCTGCCCGCCCCCCCCAGCTCTGCCAGGTTCCCCCCTCCCCTCTTCCACCGGCTGCTGTGGGGAATATGTAAGGATGGAGAGTAGGGAAGGCTTCCCTGCCTGAAATGACAGAGTAAGTTATCTGTACTAATCACTTACTCTGACCATCTCCTGTACCATGTCTGGGGGCTCTTTCTAACAGACTCTCTAACAGAAGCCCCCTCTGTGTGCATCAGAGAGACTCCCCTCCAGGTCTCATTAGGGTACGCTCTTCCTGTATTTTCTTTATTGTTAGAAGATCATGGGAGGATCCCAGGGAAACAAAGACTTCTTAGGGGAGCATCTCTGTGTTTGAGTCGTTGCCATAGAAACATGTGTAAAGGGGAGGAGTTTGTAAGATGACCACGCCCATGTGGGGGCGCCAGAAATATTTCTGCACCCAGGCGTCTGTGACCCTAGGATCGGCCCTGCGGGTCTCTCTCATGTCACGGCAGTGATGGCAGTCACGCTGCTCCCCGCGGCCCCTCCTCTCTTCTCGTCCATCCCCATTTGCTTGTGACATAATCTGGGATCGACGAGAAGAGAGGAGGGGCCGCCAGGGAGTATCGTGACTGCCGTCAGTGCTGTGACATGAGAGAGAACTTATTACACACGCTTCCTGCGCTACTCTGCATGGCTGGTAAACAATGTGCTATGTGCCCTGCCCTGATGTGCTATGTGCCCCGCCCTGATGTGCTATGTGCCACATGTCCTGATGTGCCCTCATGTGCTATGTGCCCTGTGCCCCATGCCCTGATGTGCTATGTGCCCCATGCCCTGATGTGCTATGTGCTATCATGTGCTATGTGCCCTGATGTGCTGTGCGCCCTGATGTGCTGTGCGCTCTGATGTGCTATGTGCCCCATGCCCTGATGTGCTATGTCACAGCCTCAGGGGGTTACAAGGGGTTCCACAGCATCGTCATGATGGCAGTGGTGTCGGCCACCTACGAATTTCTTTATGTGGACGTAGGAAAAAATGGACGTATGTCGGATGGAGGAGTCTTTTCTCAGACAGAGTTTGGCCAACGGCTCATATCAGATGAGCTGGTCTTGCCACCAGCGGAGCAGAATGTGGAGGGACTCCCATTTGTGTTTGTAGCGGATGAGGCGTTTGGCCTGGGTCCCCATTTAATGAGGCCATTTCCTCAACGAACCCTCACCCCTGAGAGGAGGGTGTTTAACTATCGGCTGGACAGAGCCAGAAGGGTGGTGGAAAATGCCTTTGGCATCATGGCCAGCCAATTCCGCTTGTTCCTCACGTCCATCCACCTTGCCCCCTATAAATGGAACCATGTGCTCATGACCTGTTGTGTCCTACATAATTTTTTACGGGTCCATTCCCCGAATTACCTTACCTTGAGTGGGCCTGAGGCCTCATTACAGGACAATACCAATTTTGTGGCCCTGGAAGCTGGCCGTCCAGGCTTGGCCCCCCAAACCGGCAGTGATGTTCGGCAGCAATATGTTGAATATTTTGTAGGTAGGGGGGCCATTGATATGCCTGCGGATTATCAATTTTATATTTTTGTTAAATAAAATCTTTCTGCGAAAATTTATTTGAATTGTCTTTTTGTTTTGGTTTCTTTTATGTTTCTCCTAGGTTCTCCTAGTGCACTTGTAGTGCCATGTATATTTTGCATTAATAAATACCCTTCATTGTCAGTGTAAACACAAAACCAAATTTAGCGAACTTTGGGCAACATTTACATAATTAAGCCACACATTTTTTTGCTTTAAAACCTTTTTTTGTTTGTACCTTTTTTTTTTATTTATTTTTTTACCAAAACTATTTTAACATTTTTGAGTGTTCAAAAATACTTTTGGGGGTAAAACGCATGAACAGGCATGCTTACAAAACTTACAAAAAATATTTTCTCTAAATTTCTACATGTAGAAAACCAGCAATAACATTAAACGAAACAAAAACCAGCAAAAACACAGCAAGTTCAAAGTTCTTTTGTGGCCAAAAATTAAACCCGCCCAAGCACAGCCATGATATTTTGTAGCCTTTGCTCCACCCGCTTGGTATTTTGCCTGATCTCTATCAAGTCTCCCTTTACTTTTTCAAGGTCACGACAGCAGACCATTAGGTATTGTATCAGGATCTGTGCACTGTGACTTGTAAACTTTTCGGGGTCTTCAGGCAGAACAGCACCTAAAAATTTTAAAAAATACATGTAGTATAAAATATGTAGGCCTACATCTATTAACCTGCATCTGTGTTGTTTCACACTGACCTGTTGTGGTGCCACTTTCCACTTCCTCCACTTCACGTTCCTCTACATCATGTGGTTCTGGGTGTCTTGTTGGAGGTGTGGGATTCCTCGGCTCATCTGTCAAACCTTTTTGAAGCCCTATTGAGATTGCAATAAAAGGTATAGTTTCTTTCATAAATAATAATTATATAAAAAAAATAAGTCATGAAAGAGAAAAATTAAACATTCTTTGGAAGTGTGGTACAATTTTCTTTGAAGCCCAAGTTACAAACTGAACACATGATTGTACCCAAAACAGGAACATCTAATTATTTTTATTAAGTTTGACACATTGAAACACCCCCAAGTATATACACTGGATCACCTGTGTGTGACACCCTAAAAAGGTTGTTCTGTTGGGCCACACTTGTACTACTGAGTCCAGATGTTTAGACAGCTGCTGAGCATTCTCTCCTTCACATTACAATGCATACCCTTAATTTTATAAAAATATAGTTCCCCGAAAAAAAAGTCAATCATCATGTCACAAAAATCATCTCCCCCAAAAATACATGTTAACTTTTTTTTCAACGCTGGATGATCCCAAAACATCGTATTAATAATTGTACGTAGAAAGCGGTTTACTACGTCCGTTTACTGTGCCGACGAACATGAAAGTTGCTAGCTTTCACTGTACTAGATTAAAGCAAAAAACACGCAGCATAATACAAGTATTACTAATTTGCTTTTAAAAAGCATGAAAATTACTTACTTTTTCCTATAACTTTCTTTATTCTTTTGTATTGGTCGGGCTCCCGCAACTTGAGATCAGACCATCGTTTTCTGAGCTGTTCCTTCGTTCTGCACACCCCGAATTTTTGGTGAAGAGTTTTAACCACTTTCCCCATAATTTTGGTCTTGACAAGATTAGGCCTTTTATACGGCCCATGCTTGGCATCATAATCCTCCCTCCTCAAAATGGCGACCATCTCCACCATTTCCTCGAATGTCATGTTGGATGCCTTATATCTCCGGGATCTGGATTTTGGGACCTCATGAATTTCATCCTCGGTTGAGGTAATCTCAGCCACCTGTGTCTCCGCCATATTGTTTAGCACTACGACGAGCGAGAAGGGGCGGGGAAAGTACTATAGCGAATGTCAGGGGCGGAGAAAGCGTGCAGAGTTTCACTCATGCGCAGTGTATATTAAGCTAATATCCATGTGTCGTAAATACGTTCATTTGCCGGAAGAGGGAGTTAGCAACGAATGTGTTAACAAAGGTACCTCACATTTTTGGGATTTTGGTTTCATCAGTGGATGAGATTGTGGCCTATATATGGACAAAAAGATTATTTGAAGAGTCTGGACTGACACTAGAATTTTTGTCTTGTTTTTGACTTTCAGAAAGCATGCAGGCTTTCAAGAGTCCATAGGGGAGTTCCTGGACAGATGGAAGGAACTCCCTGTCCTATGGCAAACTAAAACTGCCAAAAATAAAAATAAAGCAGCCAGGACAGCAGCACTGGAGAGCCTGCTTGGATTTGTAAAAACCCAGATCCCCACAGCAACCATCCAAGATGTGAACACCAAAATAACTACCATTAGGGGCACATACAGGATACAGCGGAATATGGTCCTGAAGTCCCAGAGGTCAGGTGCTGCAGCAGATAAGGTTTATAAACCCAGTCTGTGGTACTACAGCAAGTTATCATTTCTGGATAACCATCTGGAAGTCAGTGAATCTCTGTCAACCCTTCCCCCCAGAGGTCTCTCCAGCCTTCCTTGTAGCCAACCCTCCAGCCTTCCTTGCAGCCAACCCTCCAGCCTTCCTTGCAACCCAGCTCTGGCTTCTTTGGAGGATCAACCAGAGGTCCTTGATGAGCCAGATTTGGACATATGGAGCCAGGTATAGTATTGATATCAAGGTTTATATGTAACAAAAGTGATGATGTAAAATATATGTTACTATTGCTATCTTTTTAATGTCTGTAAAAAAATTGGTTTGCATAGCAATAGACAGTAGTGGTCAAAATTGATGGGGACAAGCCAAAAAATGCAGGGGGCAGAATCATTGTATTTTAAATAACTTTTGGCATTCTATTTTCAAATGTCTGGAGGTGAAAAATGTGTGTGATTGATGATGCCAAAAATATAAGTATGTCCCTTTTTTTTATACAGCCAGAGGAGAGCCAGGAAGAGGGTGACGTTGGGGACCAGGAGGAGGCAGGGCCCAGTGGCACACAGGAGGAGGCAGGGCCCAGTGGCACACAGGAGGAGGCCAGGCCCAGCACAAGAGCCCAGATGCCTCCCCTGAAAATACAACAATGAAAGCCAAGGAGGGTTAGGCAGGTGGAGGTCGAAACCCGGGCCTTTCTTTGTGAGACTACTGCGGCCCTCAGAGAGCCCCCCTCTGTTGAAGAGGGCTATGCCGCTGTACTGGCCCATAAACTAGGCCAGATGGACATGAGGCAATGCCTGTACAGCGAGAATTTGATGTTGAAGGTAATCAACAGGGGGTTGCTGGGTGAACTTACACAGTTCACAGATCTAACAGAGGTCGTCCCTCCTCCTCCACCTCCTCCTCCTCCTACTCCTCCTCCTGCCACAAGCTCTCCTCCTGAGACCCAGCCTCCGAGGAAGCGCTCAACAAAGGCTGCAGAGAAGGCTGCAGAGAAGGCTGCAGAGAAGGCTACAAGGAAGAGGAAAAAATAATGACTGCTGTAGTACCACAGACTGGGGACATATCTGGCTTATCTGCTGCTGTTCCTGACCTCTGGGAGTCCAAGACAAGATTGTGCTCCTATTTTTCTTTTTTTGTTATTACAAAGTTTGGTGTTCTATTCTTTGATGTTTGCTGTGGGGTCCAAAGGATGCACAAATTCAAGCAGGGTCTCCAGTGCTGCCTTCCCCTTTAATTTGTTATCTGCCTAAATAAAGGATTATTTGATTTACAGCAAATACTTGACTATGTGATTTTAATTCAAAAAGAGAGTTTGCTAGTGAGTAGGCAGGGACATTTAAAAAAAAAAAAAAATTATAAATAACAAGGGACACAAAGCTCCTTGAGGGGAAATAATACAAATTTCTAATGTTGGTGTGGTAACTTGACACACAAAAGAAAATTAAAAATATAGACATTCCTAAATCTAAAAGAAAAAAAAAAAACATTACTAAAGATAAAAGAAAAAAATATAAACATTCCTAAATATAAAAGAAAAAAAAAAACCCAAAAAATGTTTGAAGCTATTTTAAATTATTTAATAATTTATGACGGAGATCTGGCTTACCAACAAAAAATTAAGTTCATGAGATCACTAAAAATTATTAACAAACAAGTTTGTCAAAACTCTGAATATCATTAGCAAAATAAGTTCATTATTTAAGCATTATATAAAGAAGAAAGGAATGCGCTGCATTAAACGATGCAATACTTTCCAGCGTCACGAATGTGCTATCTCCATTTCAAACGCTAGCCGAAAGCCGCCCTTTATGGGCTAAGAAAAAGGTTGTCCTAGAGGGGTCAGAGAGGGCGGAGCTGACCCATAGTAGGCTGACATGGGGAGGTCCAGCAAATATATATATATATATATATACACAGTGCCTTGCAAAAGTATTCACCCCCTTGGCATTTTTTGTGTTTTGTTGCCTTACAACCTGGAATTAACGTGGATTGTTTGAGGATTTGCATCATTTAATTTACAGAACATGCCCACAACTGAAGATTTTTTTTTATTGTGAAGCAAGCAACAAATAGGACAAAAGAAAAGAAAAAGTCAATGTGCATAACTATTCACCCCCTAAAGTCAATACTTTGTAGAGCCACCTTTTGCGGCTATCACAGCTCCAAGTTGCTTTGGACTAGCTTGCCACATCTTACCACTGGGATTTTTGCCCATTCCTCCTTGCAAAGACAGCTCCAGCTCCTTCAAGTTGGATGGTTTTCGCTTGTGAACAGCAATCTTTAGGTCTGACCACAGATGTTCTATTGGATTGAGGTCTGGGCTTTGACTAGGCAATTTCAACACATTTACATGTTTCCCCTTAAACCACACAAGTGTTGCTTTAGCAGTGTGTTTGGGGTCATTGTCCTGGTGGAAGGTGAACCTCCATCCTAGCCTCAAATCACACACAGAGTGGTACAGGTTTTGCTCAAGAATATCCCTGTATTTATGGGCGTGTCCGGATGGTGGCCTGAACGGACGTGTGAGTGAAGAGCTCCTGCCATCCTGAATTATATCCTCGGCTTTCTCCCTCCAGCAGGCCTGCCTTGTAGTCTCCATAGACCTCGGAGCCCCTCCAGCCTGTCAGCGTGCCGCCCGAAGCTGCCATCGCAGCTTTTCTCTGTTTCAGCAGCTGCCTGTGGGACAGACCGCGGCTCAGGCCTAGCTCCGGCCGTGGCGGCCATCTTGCTTCACCCAGCCACGGCCCCAGCACTTTCTTGTGGCCTACCTGGTCTGGATTCCTCCCGGTACGGCCGCCAAACTACACCCGCTTGCCGATCGCTGCCTGTAGCCCCCACTGTGTCACCCCTGAAAGGCAGCCTGGAGGACGAACCGTGGACATGGCCTAGTACATAGCAGCAATCTTGCTGCACCCGGGCGCTCTCTTCCAGCACTCCTGACTCCTCTATACCCTCCCCGAGCCTCTGCCAAAGATTAACACACAACTGCCTGTCAAAGCAAGACCCCCCATAGAGACTGACCACCTCCAACTGTGCAGAGGGCAGCATCTGTAAGCCCTGATCCTAGCTCCAGAGTCACACGTGGTGGCCATCTTCCTTCACCCTGCATCCATAAGCAGTCTTGGTCCACCTAACTCCTCTGCATCAGACTCCCTGCCACCGAAGCTGCCCGGCCAGTCAACCTGCCACCTACAGCTTCCATAGCAACGCTCCCCTGCTTCCATTGCCACCGGAGGGACGAACCGCAGTGCCAACTTTGTGAGTAGCGGCCATCTTCGTACACCTCAGCAATCACTTCTGGCCCCCCTGTCTCCTCTGTGCCTGTGCCTTGCTTTGTCCCAGCTCCTGAAATTTCCTGCCTGACAAGGAATTGTCCGATGCCTCCAAAAAAACTATCCAAAACTAAACATTCCAAGGTGCAGACCGCGTCCCCACCCACGCACGTGGATCCCACCTTACTCCAGAAGTTACAGGCCCTATTGGTGGATATGGAGAACGGTTCCCCTGCTGACACCCCCGTGCCTTCTTCACCCCAACCCCCCACAGGTGACACAAACATGATCCTGGCAGTGATCGATAGCAGTAGGACGTCTCTATTAGTGCGGATCGATCATCTGGCGGAAGAGTGCAACTTTATCCGTAATGATTTTGATAAGATGCGGGGGCGCCTGTCCAAATCAGAAAACCGGATCTCAGAGGTGGAGAATCGAGCCGGACAACATACTGACCAGCTCATTGACCTGCAAAACACAATAAAATCTCTGGTGGCAAGACCTGACGACGCCGAAAATCGTATGAGACGTAACAATGTTAGAGTGCTGGGCCTTCCGGAGGGCTCGGAGGGTGATCACACAGCAGACTTTGCAGAAACCTTCTTTAAAGACTTGGTGGGACTGGCGGATACATATGTGGTGGAATGTGCCCATTGTGTCCCCATGGGTCGACCTGTCCCAGGTACCTCTCCCCGCCCCTTCCTGGTGCGCTTCCTAAACTACCGAGATCGGGACCGTATACTTTCAGAGGCCAGGAAGCACCCAAATCTGCAACATGGTAATGCACGTATCATGCTGTTCCCTGACTTTTCTCTGGAACTTCCAAAAAAATGGCAAACCTTCACCGACGTTCGACGCCGACTACGAGACCGCAACATTAAATATGGAATGCTCTATCCTAGTCGCCTGTGAATTCAACATGAGGGCTCTGTCAAGTTTTTCAACACTCCGGCTGAGGCGGATGCCTGGCTCACTATGTTACGTTGAAGACACGGTGCGCTACTCTACCATGTGAGTCTTGGGCGCTCTCCGAAGCGCGTTTCTCCTGAGCTGAGGCGGTACCTTTATATCTACAAAGTTCCTGTTTTGTTTTGTTTTTTGCTGCCTTACTCCTCAAACTTTTTATCCACATCATCTGGGGGCCTGGGGCAGTGGTTCCTGGTATTGGAGCGGGCCGGCCCTTGGCTTACCCTCACACAGTTACTCCCTTGGACATTTGTGGGCGACCCATAGGATTCCTGCCTATTTGGGACTCATCTCTGAAAGACTCCCATGTTGCTCCCTTCCCTAGTGCTGGCTTATCATCCTACCATGCTTAGGAGATCCTACGATAAGCGAGCTATTCACACGAGACTCCAGAAGATAAGTCCATGCTCCCTATTGACTTATCTCGGTGACAACTGAAGTTTATGCTTGGGATGTGACCCTCATCCCGGCTGGAATACACCGTTGGAGCAATTAGAACTCTGTTTGAGATAGTAAACTGACCTAGTTTTGTCAGTATAATGTTAGTAGGGTGCTCATAGTTTCTTAGAGTACGCTCAACTAAGGATTGTTTTGGGATTGAAACTGACCTAGTTAATTGTTGGGGATGCATGGTCAGTAGGGCGTTACGGTTGTATTTGATTTTGTATTTTTTTTTCTGATCGAGTCTCTTTTTGACCAGGTTTGTTATTTTTGTTTCTTTTGTTTCACACACTATGCTCCAGTCTCCGATTTGGTTCAGCTCTTCCATCTATGCATCATTTCCACACACCCCCTTTTTTAAGGTTCTCCAAGATATCACCTCCTCAGGCCACATACAATATGTACTTTATGTACATGTCTTTGGGTCTCTCCTGCTCAGATCATTTTTTTCACATTTCGATCTATGGATTTGAAACTGTTATCATGGAATGTTAGAGGGCTCAATGATAAGTTTAAGAGGGCGCTAATGTTCAAATATCTAAATTACCATAGACCCCATATTCTTTTTTACAGGAAACCCACTTGACAGGTAACAGGATCTTGGCATTACGCAGGTCATGGGTTCAACAGGCCTTCCACGCTACCTACTCAAGTTACGCTAGGGGTGTGGCAGTCCTCCTGAACAAATCACTGCCGTATAAGGTGTTGCATCTCACTACTGACCCACTGGGAGGATATATTATCCTGTTAATAGAAATACATGCTATGGTATTTTCCCTTGTCAATATTTACATACCTCCTCCCTTTAACCAACAGGTCCTGTACACCATATATGATAAATTGGCATCTCTATCTTTCTCCCGGCTGTATATAGCTGGGAACTTTAATTCCGTTATGGATGTAAAGCTTGATTCCTCCAATCCTTTCAGAGCTCACACTCCTGATCTATGTAACTGGGCTCAAGCTTTAGACTATACCGAAATTTGGCGATGGAAACACCCGGGAATCAAGACCTACTCCTGTTTCTCCTCTACCCAAAAATCGGGATCTCGGATTGACCTAGCCTTTGGCAATGCATCAGCATTGACTATAATTAAAAGTGTATCCTATCTTTCCTCTGGTCTCTCTGACCATGCCCCCCTAGAATTGTGTATTGCTTTAGGGAGGCTAGAGGTGCCAATTGCTGGCGTCTAGTGCCCAAGTGGATACAGGACCAGAAGGTGGGAGATCTGGTCTCACCCAAACTGAACCAATATTGGGAAACTAATGAGGGATCCGCCTCACAAGCTATGGTATGGGATGCCTTTAAGGCACATATACGGGGAGAATATATATATATGCCATTAAAGCAGTCAAGTCAGATTTATCATCACAAATACAACACCTAGAAGAGGGTGAGGGGAAAGCAGCGGAAACCTTTTCTGGCTCACCGACTCTGAATAACTTTGAGCTACTTGCGCAGACAAGACGCAAATTGTCTTTACATATGGCCTCGGCTACGCATCTGGATCTGCGCCGGGTAGCAGGCAGAGTGTTTGAGTACGGAGATAAAAATGGGAAGCTGCTGGCTAATCTAGTGGCAGATCATAGGTTTCAAACGGTGATTTCAAACATACGTTGCGCTGATGGAACGGTGACGTCAGATCCCACTCGTGTTCTACACGAGTTCAATGACTATTTCAGCCAGTTGTATTCCGCAGTCCCAGGCCCGTCAAATACCGCTATCAGGGAATTACTCAGTACCCTAGACCTCCCACACTTTCACCAGAAGAAGTAGTACTTCTTGATAAACCCATCTCCTTAGAAGACATTGAAGCGGCTATACGCTCTTTTCCCGGTAAGAAAACTCTGGGTCCAGACGGTATCCCAGGAGAGTGGTATAGGATGCACATCTCAACCCTGGCACCCAAAATACACAGCCTATTCGCTGAATCCTTAGAAAAAATTACGCTACCCCCCTCTATGTACCAGGCCCATATAGTCTTAATTCCTAAACCGGGAAAGGACCACTCCAAATGTGCCTCCTACAGGCCAATTTCTTTGTTGAATTATGATCTGAAGATATTAACTAAAATTTTAGCCACTAGATTGATGAAAATTATTCTCACCTACTCAGCATTGATCAAACAGGATTCATATTGGGGATGTCCACGCATATCAACATCCGCCGAGTTTTCACACATTTACAGCTGCCTCCAACTGAATCCGCTTCTAGAGTCTTGGCAGCACTCGACATTGAGAAGGCCTTTGACTCTGTGGCCTGGCCTTATATGCTCTCAGTGCTGGAGGCTATGGGGTTCGGGCCCGAGTTCTTAAAGTGGGTGCAGTTGCTTTATTCCTGCCCTTCTGCCCAGGTTAAACTAGGGGGCAAGCTCTCAGACACCTTTCCTATTAGGAGGGGCACAAGACAGGGTTGCCCATTGTCCCCGGGTCTATTCGCTATTGTGATGAAACCGGTGGCAGTGGCCATAAAGAGGACCTCTGCTGTTGTTGGGATCCGTGTGGGGACCTTGGTGGAAAAGATAGCAATGTATGCTGACGACCTCATATTGTTTCTCAATGACCCAGGACCATCTCTTAAAGAAGCGTTACGTTTACTGTCTGAATTTTCCACTTATTCTGGACTTCAAATTAATTGGGGGAAATCACAAATTTTACCTATCAATAAAGAGGCCCGAGACAAAGCTGATCCTACCCTACCCCTATTATGGTCATCCAGGATTAGATGCTTGGGCATTGAGATTTCCCCGTGTAGCGATACCTCCAACTAAGAAGGCCGCAGATTTAGTTTGGGCCCTGAAGATAGCTCCGCCAACCCCCGGCAATATGCTCTACCCCCTACTGGCACAGCTAGTACTGACAGTAAATTGTATATCTTATACTGTATGAATAACTGAGCATTGAGACAATACTAAATTGAAATAAATGTAAGATTTTACTTAAGCTCTTGGTAAAGAAAAGGGTAACATCAATAACAGTTTACAGAATAATCATTTGTAATGCAGAGCCCAGCCACACTAACACACTATAGGGTTAACACATAACAAGTGCGCCACGCGGGCAACCGTTAGCTAAGTGCCCTGTGGCGCAGTAACCAAAACACCTTAGAAACCCCACCAGGCCTGGTTCTGATATCTACAATTTAGTCCTTTTTCTTCACCGGCAGATCTTTAACGGTGGTGCACATTAACAGAGTACAAACTTTGTAATCCAATGGGGTAGGTAAAGATGGAGTAGAAACTTGGCTATACGAACGGTAGGTTCAGCTCTAACAAGGGTCTTCAATAAGAGCACTAAGAACAACTCATAGGCCACGGCAGTCTATAGGCCTATATGCAGTAACAGTATATCGGTTGGGCATATGCCCTCTCACCCGCCCGGACTACGGTCCCAGTCCGGGAACTTCCACCAACTGTGTCTCACACACACACTCTGTCTCTTCAGCGATCGGGCCCCCGATCCAACAAGGCTGTAGTCGAGCGAAGTCAGATGCCACCCAGGCTCGCAGAGGGGTGGAAGGCTCTTTGGTGCTGCGCAAGGCCTCAGGCTTCAGGCCCTGCACTCTGACACATCCGCACAGGAGGATCAGTCTCTGAAGTCTCGTGTCCCAAAGAGGCCGAGCCCAGCCTCGCCTCCTCCTCTTATAACCCCTCCCATGAGTCTCTGCGGTGGAAACATTGCCGAACAGGGTTCTGGGTAATGTAGTCTCTCTGCATTAAAGGGGAACACCCGCTTTGGTCCCCAAAGATAAACCTTAACAAAGACTATGTACAACTCTAGACAATTCTACAAACGATGTTGGCATAGGGAATTCCCACCAAAACTGAGGGGTAGAATTCCCTTGCCCACAGGTCACATTATCATGGGTGGCCTGCCTAGCTGTGCCAGAGAGTGAGCTGGGGTTGTTCTTCTCAGAGGGGGTCAGGCTCCTGCTCACATAGGCAACAGGCCGTTGTTGCCCTTCGTGTTCTTGATAAAGTACTCCTCCCAGACCGTCATGACTAGCATCTACGTGTAGTTCATAGGGTTTGGTTGGGTCTGCGTAGGCCAAGACTGGAGCAGTGGTCAGGCTCTTCTTCAAGGCCTGGAAGGTCTCTTCACACTTCTGATTCCACTGATCTCTGATGGACTCTCCCGGCTTCCTGGGCCCTGAGTCATCCTCTTCTCCCTCAGTCTTGAGCAGTTCATTCAATGGTCTAGCAATTCGGGCGAATCCCTCCACAAACCTCCTATAGTAGGAGCAGAAACCCAAGAAGGATCTGAGTTCTGTTACTGTGGTGGGCCGTGGCCAGGAGGTAACTGCCTCCAATTTCTCGGGGTCTGTGGCCACCCCTTCTTCGGACACTATGTGCCCCAGATAGTTCACAGAAGACTGGTAGAACCGACACTTTTCAGGCGAAAGTTTGAGTCCCTCCTCACTGAGTCTCCTCAAGACTTTTTCCAGCCTCTCCTCATGTTCCTCCAGGGTTCTTCCAAAGACTATGACATCGTCCAGGTATACAAGGACTTCAATAAGGTTCATGTCTCCTACAGTCTTCTCCATGAGACGCTGGAAAGTAGCTGGGGCTCCAGACAGACCTTGTGGCATCCGGTCGAATTCAAAGAACCCTACTGGGGTTATGAAAGCTGTCTTCTCCTTGTCTTCTGGGTGCATAGGGATCTGATAGTGCCCGCTTTTGAGATCCATAACGCTGAACCACTTGGCCCCAGACAAGCTCTGTAGGGCATCCTCTATCCTTGGAGTGGTATACTGGTCGGGTATGGTTCTCCTGTTGAGAGTCCTGTAGTCGATACAGAGCCTCAATGACCCATTCTTCTTCCTGACCACCACTATCGGGGATGCATAGGGGCTTCTAGATTCCCGTATCACTCCAGTCCTCTTGAGTTCTGAGAGTTGTTCCCTTAGATCCTCCAGATCTGCTAGGGGGACCCGCCTGACTCTCTCTCTGAAGGGCTTATCTTCCTGGAGGCGGATCCGATGGGTGGCACTCCTTGCACACCCCACATCAAACTCATCTTTAGAGAAGATCTTCTCCCATCTGTTCAGCTGGGCCTTGGCTCTCTCTTTCCAAGCCCTGGGCAGATTCGGGTTTTCCATGGATATCTTCTCCCAAGCATCTCCTCCTTCACCCACCTCTGACAGGTTGACAGGGGCAGCAGGGCTCACCTGGCCTAGCAGCATCCTGGCTGGGACCTCCATGGGGCCATCCGTATTGTTCCTAACACTCACTGGGACTCTACAATGGGCCTTCTTTAGGGCCTTCAGCGGAATCACTTCTGGTATCACTTTCAGACCGTGGGACCCTTCTCTTGGATCAGATTCCAACATGACAAAGGGTCCATTCTGCTCCCAAGTAAGCTTCACAGTGCCTCTGAGACAGGTTACTTTGCCGGGCTGCAGCACTATCCCTCCTCTTCCAAGTCTCCACACCTTCCCTATCCCCTCTCCTGGGGTCTTTTGCTCTAAGACCAGCCTTTGGTAAGCTGTCTTCAGCATGGGGTGGATCTTGGTGACCGCTGCCCCTTTCTCTTTCACTAGAGGGGTCAGAAGTCTTCAGACCAGGTCCGTGTTTGTCCCTATTATCAGGGAACTCTTGTTGGCTCCTGGTGGCCGAGGGCACACAACTGTCAGGGTGTCAAACACTTCGGCTTTTCCAGCCACAGATGGGTCAAAGGTCATCCTGACAGGCAGATAAGCATCGTAGGGGAAGTTCTGGGTTCCAATCCCACATATCTCTAGTCCCTCTATTTTCCGGATGGGTAGGTGACTCAAGTACTTATCGTAAAAGTCTCTGTATAGCAGGGTTACTTGCGCCCCGGTATCCAAGATTGCTCTGGTGTAGACTCCCTCCACTTGAATTGACACTATAGGAGATGGGCCTACCAGCTTCTCCGGGTAAGGCCCGGCAGGGGTCGCTTTCTTCAGACTTTTTTTCTTTGAACCTCCTCTCGTCCAATCCCCTTTGGACTTCAGTCTTTCTTGAGCCTGGTATGCATTGACTCCCCCCCCTTTACTGGGTGTAGGGACCCGCTGAGGGATACTATTGTTTTTCTTAGGTGTGCACCCCCTCTGGGGAGTGCTGTGCCTCTTCTGAGGGGTCTTACCCCCTTTCTCTGGGGTGTATCTCTGTTGAGGAATGTTGTGTTTCCCCCGAGGCGTTTTATCTCCTGTTGTTTTCTGCTTTGCTTTCAGCTTGGAGCTCACTGAAGGTGATGGGCACCCGGTTGACTCCTTCACCAGGGCCCTCTGAAGTTTCCCGCCGGCTTGCGGTTGTCTATTTTCTTCTTTTTGGGACTGGAGCATGTAGCCGCAATATGTCCAATTCCTCCACAGTTAAAGCAGACTATATCTCCCCATTCTTGTAAAGATGCGGGTGCTGAGGCAACTGGGAATAATTCCTTCCTTGGTACTTCTCACTTGGGACCCTCTGTGTCTTTTTCCATCAGAGAGGTCAACATCTCTAACACCTTGGACATTTGAGCTTTCAGGGTGTCTATCTCCGAATCTCTTTCAGGGGTCATTACTGGATTGACTAGCACCCGTGCGGGTACAACATTTTCCTTAATCATCTGCTGGTCCTGTTGTAGTGCCTCCTCATCTCTGATGATTTTTATCAAGTCAGCATAAGTCAGCAACGTTCCTCCTCCTGAGGTTTTCAGGTGCAGCCAGACTGGATCTGAGCGCAGCGCTCCCTTTAAGACTTGCTTCATTCTTGCCGCATCTGTATCTTGGGGCCTCATCCCCTTCTTCAACACAATCTTGCACAACAACCTGTTCAGTCTTCTAACATACTCGGAAAGTTTCTCCTCTGGTTGTTGGAAAGTATGTTCAAATTGGTAGACCATCTCTGTCACCTTTTCCAATTGACCAAACTCTTCTTGCAGCATGGCTAGACAGTCTTGAGCCGTGCAATCTGCATTCCCAAACCGAAAACTTTTCACTGCTTCTGCTGCTGCGCCTTTAAGGCTTTCCATCACTCGTTGCCTCTTCTGCGCTTCAGGCACCTCCCATGCCTCTACTTCCTGCAATGCCTGCTCCACCCAGGTGTCAAAGTCTTCTTCCCCTGCGGGGACAGGGAGCTTCCCTGAGAATGTCTTTAGTCTCCGGTAGCTAGTCTCTACATGCACCGTGCTTGCCTTCTGACACTTGGTTAGCAGATCCCCTATTGCACCTATCAGTTCTGGTGATATAGCAGTGATAGGTGCAGGCGTCACCGGAGGCGTCGCCCTGCCTCCTTTTTCCGGTGGGGTACGGGCCGTAGCCTGCGGTGATCCCGTTGGTGATGGTTCCTTTTTTTCAGTTACTGCGTGCGCCAACCTATAAGTTCTGTTGTCTGGCGTCCGCACACACTTGCGCTTACAGGCCTCTGGCACCCCGTTCCAGTACTCCACTAATGCATACTGATATGAGATGTCTGGGTCTGACTTTATCTCCGTCACCCACGGTGTGTGATTTGGGGACACTGACTTCATCAACTCCTCTACCGTTTCAGTCGACCATGCCTCCCCAGGGAGGCTGATGACTATCGACTGGTTTAGCTCTGCGTTAGAGGCTTTGCACCACTCTTCTACCGCTTGTGGATCCATGGGGTCCATGCCGGCACCTCTGGCGTTCACTTGCTGCATCAGGATCCCGGACGAGAACCCCCACGTGTAGCGATACCTCCAACTAAGAAGGCCGCAGATTTAGTTTGGGCCCTGAAGACAGCTCCGCCAACCCCCGGCAATATGCTCTACCCCCTACTGGCACAGCTAGTACTGACAGTAAATTGTATATCTTATACTGTATGAATAACTGAGCATTGAGACAATACTAAATTGAAATAAATGTAAGATTTTACTTAAGCTCTTGGTAAAGAAAAGGGTAACATCAATAACAGTTTACAGAATAATCATTTGTAATGCAGAGCCCAGCCACACTAACACACTATAGGGTTAACACATAACAAGTGCGCCACGCGGGCGACCGTTAGCTAAGTGCCCTATGGCGCAGTAACCAAAACACCTTAGAAACCCCACCAGGCCTGGTTCTGATATCTACAACTTAGTCCTTTTTCTTCACAGGCAGATCTTTAACGGTGGTGCACATTAACAGAGTACAAACTTTGTAATCCAATGGGGTAGGTAAAGATGGAGTAGAAACTTGGCTATACGAACGGTAGGTTCAGCTCTAACAAGGGTCTTCAATAAGAGCACTAAGAACAACTCATAGGCCACGGCAGTCTATAGGCCTATATGCAGTAACAGTATATCGGTTGGGCATATGCCCTCTCACCCGCCCGGACTACGGTCCCAGTCCGGGAACTTCCACCAACTGTGTCTCACACACACACTCCGTCTCTTCAGCGATCGGGCCCCCGATCCAACAAGGCTGTAGTCGAGCGAAGTCAGATGCCACCCAGGCTCGCAGAGGGGTGGAAGGCTCTTTGGTGCTGCGCAAGACCTCAGGCTTCAGGCCCTGCACTCCGACACATCCGCACAGGAGGATCAGTCTCTGAAGTCTCGTGTCCCAAAGAGGCCGAGCCCAGCCTCGCCTCCTCCTCTTATAACCCCTCCCATGAGTCTCTGCGGTGGAAACATTGCCGAACAGGGTTCCTGGGTAATGTAGTCTCTCTGCATTAAAGGGGAACACCCCGCTACACCCGGATACTTCCGAATATTGTGTGTTAAATTTAGATCCACTTCTTGACGTTATGAAATCTAAATTGAGGGCATGGGCCAATCTTCCCTTGACTTTAATGGGGCGCATAAACCTGTTCAAAATGAAGTTGTTACATGGTTTTCTCTATGTGCTCCGCCATGCGCCAGTGTGGATACCCACAAAATACTTTAAATTAATTCATTCAAGTTTAACTGCTTTCATTTGGGGCTCACAACAGCCAAGGTTTAAATTGACAGTCTTGCAGCGACCATGGCTTCAGGGAGGTTTGGCGTGACCAGATCTCTACAAATACTTCCTGGCTGCCATGCTCACACACGCCCATAACTGGCTTGCACAGACTGAAACCAATGCAGCAGTAGTGTTAGAAGCTTCCTGTATAGGTTCCTTTGAGGCTCTTAAAAACCTTTTATACAGAGGGGCCTCCGCCCCCCTACCTTTGACTGCAGCCATGAAGGCTGTATCATATATCACAATATACCCCCCCATGGCTCAATCCATTATTACCAGAATTTGCCACTATACCTGACCTGCAGATCTGGGCAGTGAAGGGTATTAAATATTTAGAGCAGATATGTATAGCGGGAGAACTGAAACCCTTTGGCACCTTAAAATTGCAATTTGAACTGCCTAATGTATACTTTTTTAGATATTTACAATTGAGACACGCTTTCCAAATGCAATTTAAACACCGACCAGTAGCTTTTTATACCTCAAACCTAGAAGAGGTAATTAGAGATGATACCCTCACTAAACCCCTCTCGACTATTTATAAGACACTGTCTCCCTCTGTCCACTCAGGGTTGGAAGCTCTTAAATCTAAATGGGTGCTGGATGTCCCCGACCTGGATGATGAAGGGTGGGAAGAAATATGGGAATGTCCATTTTCACAGCTGGTTTCCACACGGGACAGGTCGATTCAGTACAAACTCCTACATAGGATCTATCTCACGCCTGCGCGTTTACACAAAATATATCCCTCTATATCTGCGGGTGTGCAGCGGACTCAGCAGACTTTATCCACATATTTTGGCAATGCCCTAAGATTCAAATCTTTTGGGAAGCGGTGGTCTCGGACATTCACTCTGTAACCACTATTCATGTGCCCCGGATGGTGGGGGTTTGTTTGTTGGGTCTGGTGGACACCCTGGCTCCCCTTCGGGCCTCCAGGACGCTGATAGGATTGCTATTGTTTTATGCAAGGAAAATGATTCTTCTCCAATGGAAATCCCCATCGGCTACAACCATAAATTTGTGAAAAAATTTAATTAATATCAACTTACCACTATACAAAGCCACCTATCTAGCTAGAGGTTGCTCCAAAAAATTCCATAAGGTCTGGGACATTTGGGTAGAGGAAATATCTACCAATACTGACCTTGATTAGTAGATTACCCTAACAGACCGGGTGAACACGCATATTGTATGTCATTGAACCCACGTCCAATCCACATACCTAATGATTGTGACTGCCTTCTTCTTTTTTTTTTTTTTTTTATATGGCTTACTACTACCCCCTGAGCAGCTGATACCTGCAATACTCTAACAATCTTGGTTGCTACTGGAGCATAGAGCTTTGTTCTAGTGCCAATAACGGCACTACGGTTAAGAGTTTTTTGTTTTGTTTTTTGTTTTTTGTAACTTTGTTTTCTTGTGATGTGTGTGGACCCAGCCTGGGTATGCCCATTAGGCTTTGTTTTGTATCTAAACTTGAAACTCAATAAAAAGAATAAAAAAATAAAAAAAAGAATATCCCTGTATTTAGCAAAATCCATCTTTCCCTCAACTGACCAGTTTCCCAGTCCCGACTGCTGAAAAACATCCCCACAGCATGATGCTGCCACCACCATGTTTCACTGTGGGGATGGTGTTCTTCGGGTGATCTGATGTGTTGGGTTTGCACCAGACAGCGTTTTCTTTGATGGCCAAAAAGTTAAATTTTTGTCTCATCAGACCAGAGCACCTTCCTCCATACATTTTGGGATTCTCCCACCTGCCTTTTCGCAAACTCAAAACGTGCCATTTTGTTTTTTGCTGAAAGTAATGGCTTTCTTCTGGCCACTCTGCCATAAAGCGCAAATCTATGGAGCGTACAGCTTATTGTCGTCCTATGTACAGATACTCCAGTCTCTGCTGTGGAACTCTGAAGCTCCTCCAGGGTTACCTTAGGTCTCTGTGCTGCCTCTCTGATTAATGCCCTCCTTGCCCGGTCCATGAGTTTTTGTGTGCGGCCGTCTCCTGGCAGGTTTGCTGTTGTGCCATGTTCTTTCCATTTGGTTATGATAGATTTTTTTTATAACATAACCTTGACTTGTACTTCTCAACAACATTGTCCCTTACTTGTTTGGAGAGTTCCTTGGTCTTCATGGCAGTGTTTGGTTAGTGGTGCCTCTTGCTTAGGTGTTGCAGCCTCTGGGGCCTTTCAAAAAGGTGTGTATATGTAATGATAGATCATGTGAAACTTAGATTGCACACAGGTGGACATCGTTTCACTAATTACCATATATACTCGAGTATAAGCTGAGTTTTTCAGCACATTTTTTTGTGCTGAAAATGCCCCCCTCGGCTTACACTCGAGTCACCTTTTTGCGCCTGATCTCCTGGATTTGGGGACCCGGTACCAGCCGACCCCAAGCTTGGCACACATGTACCCTTACTCTTCCACTACAAGTGTGCAAAGTTTGTTGTCCGGGGGACCTACGGCCGGGGAGCACCGATTTTTCAAAGCCAGGCACCCCTTCCATAGACTCCCATGTTAAACGGTCATTTCTCCAGTGACTTTGGGGACCCAGTACCGGCTCACATGTAGCCCAATTTCTCTTCTATAAGTGTGCAAAGTTTTTTGTCTGGAGGACCTACGGCCGGGGAGCAGCGATTTTTCAAATCCGGGCACCCCTTCCATAGACTCCCATGTTAAACGTCAGTCTAGTCATGGACACAGTGAGGCATGAGCACAGTGAGGCATGGGCACAGTGAGGCATGCACATGGACACAGTGAGGCATGAGCACAGTGAGGCATGGGCACAGTGAGGCATGCACATGGACACAGTGAGGCATGAGCACAGTAAGGCATGGGCACAGTGAGGCATGGGCACAGTGAGGCATGGACACAGTGAGGCAAAGTGAGGCACAGTGAGGCATGCAGATGGACACCCTAGGCTTATACTCGAGTCAATACGTTTTCCCAGTTTTTTGTGGTAAAATTAGGTGCCTCGGCTTATATTTGGGTCAGCTTATACTCGAGTATATACGGTATGTGACTTCTGAAGGTAATTGGTTGCACCAGAGCTTTTTATGGGCTTCACAACAAAGGGGGTGAATACATACGCACATGCCAAATATTTTTGCTGAAAAATAGTTTTATGTATATATTTTTCTAATTTTACTTCACCAACTTAGCCTATTGTGTTCTGATCCATCACATATAATTCAGATTAAAAAACGGAAAATTTATTATCAAATACTTACCGTAATTTTCCTTTCCTGATAGGCTCCATGGCAGCATACGTGTGGGTTGGCCCCGCCTCCATAACTACCCAATAGGACCCCCTCCCTATAAATTTTGACTCTGGGCTCTCAGCCGTGTTCCGTAACTAGCCTACTCCAAGCATTGGGAGGGACTCCTGCTGCCATGGAGCCTATCAGGAAAGGAAAATTACGGTAAGTATTTGATAATAAATTTTCAGTTTTCCTGACATGCTCCATGGCAGCATACGTGTGGGAAATAACTCGCCAAACACACCCGGGCGGGCAAAATGCTGAGGCAAGAAATAAATTTATTTAACACTGTCAACCGACATAACTTGTAAACCAAAATTCAGTGATGATAAGGCAGCTGGTTCGACACAATAGTGGGAAACAAAAGTATTAATAGACGACCAAGAGGCCGCTCTGCATATAACGTCAGGTGCGACATGACGAGAGGCTGCCCAAGAAGTAGAGTTGCTCCGGGTTGAGTGCGCAGTTACTGCCTCCGGAGGAGCCAAACCTTTTGCTTTGTAAGCTCTTTGGATGGTCTGAACTATCCATGCCGCAATAGATCTGATTGAGGCCCTTTTTCCTCTGTTCTTTCCATGAAGAAGAATGAAAAGAAAATCTGTTTGTCTGAAAGACTCTGTCATTTCCAGGTATTGACTTAATGTGTGGCCCACATCAAGGGGATGAACATCTTGACCTTCAGAAGTTCCAAAAGTGGGTAATACAATTTCCTGATTTTCATGAAAGATCGATGTAACTTTCGGGTTTGAACCCAGCATGGGAATTAATACTGCTCTATCTGGAAAAAAGGTCAGGAAAGGCTCTTTCGAACCCAAGTTTCTGATATCAGACACTCTTTTGGCTGAAGTGACCGCTACTAGGAAGACGGTTTTAAGAGTAAGATCTTTTACCGAAAGAGGTTTTTCAGGATCTGTGCTGCGTGTGGTAAGATAGTCCAGTACAAGAGGCAAGTCCCATTTGGGGAACCTCGGTTTTCTCTGTGGTCTAAGTCTGACTGCACCCTTAAAGAACTGGCGAATCAGGGAATGATTGGCCCAAGAGATTCCAGTGAATGCTGAAATGGCTGAGATTTGAACTCGAAGAGAGCTTACTGATAAAGGCAAATCCAAACCTGTTTCTAAGAAACTAAGTACATCCTGGATGTCTGGAGAATTACAGGAATTAGCCCTGGGAGACATATGGTCTGTAAATTTTGACCAGATACGCTCATAAACTCTGTTGGTGCTATTTCTTCTAGCGCTAAGGAGAGTCGACATGGCTTCTTCTGGACATCCTAAGGCTTCCAGCCTTCCCCTCTCAAGAACCATACCCTGAGGTGCAGATGAGCTGGGCATGGGTGCAACGTTGTGCCCTGAGACAGGAGATCTGGTCTGAGGGGTAGAGGGATTGAGTCCCGATAACTGAGAGACGTCAAGAGGGAAAACCATGGCCTGTTGGGCCAAAACGGAATTACTGCTATGATTTCTACTCTCTCCACTCTGAGTCTGTGAAGGAATTGAAGTATCACAGGAACTGGAGGAAAGGCATAAGCCTGGCTGAATCTCCACCGATCTGTGAGAGCATCTATCCCGTAGGCTTGGGGATCCCGAGACCTCGAGTAATACTTGGTCAACTTGTGGTTGCATGGGGACGCAAACAGATCCACTTCTGGAGACACTTCAGAGTTAGAAGCCAATTGAATACCTCTATGTGTAGAGACCATTCGTTGTTGTTCATTTGAGTTCGTGACAGAAAGTCCGCTTGAACGTTCTGGACCCCTGGAATGTACACTGCAGAGATGTTGCATAGGTACTTCTGGGCCCAGGTCATGATTGGTTCTACTTTCCGGAGTAAGGACCAGCTGCGGGTACCACCCTGCTTCCTTATGTAAGCAACTGCGGTTGTGTTGTCCATCCTGAGCATCACAGAAGTGTCTGTCAACAGATGATGGAAGGACATGAGCGCCTGGAAGGCAGCCCGCAACTCCAGTATGTTGGACACAATTCTTTGGGACGGTGTGTTCCACCTGCCCTGGGCTATTTCCGTCAGGCAATAAGCGCCCCACCCCTGATTGCTGGCATCCGAAGTTACAGTAATCCAAGTGATGGGACGGATTGTGTGACAGTTGCTGAGATTCTTCCCCTGAAGCCACCAAAGAAGAGATTCTCTCATGGATGAAGTGAGTCTGATGCGTTGACTCTTGCTGGGGGAGTCCCATTGCTGGAGGAACCCCTTCTGGAATGGGCGAGTGTGCCACTGAGCCCACCTCACCATAGGGATGGTGGCTGTCATGGTGCCGATTACCTTCAGGCATTGCAGAGCAGACAGGTGAGAGGAAGCAAGTGTTGCGCGGATCCTGTCCCGGATTGTTGCAATCTTTTCCTCGGGCAATGAAATGGTGCCGTCTATTGTGTTGAAGAGGGCAACTAGAAACACAAGGGACTGTGTTGGAATGAGATGACTCTTCTCCAAATTCAGGAGCCACCCGAATTCTTGGAGAGTGGCTATTACTAGATTCTTGTGTTCCAAGAGTTGACATCTGTCTTGAGCTAGAAGTAAGAGGTCGTCTAGGTAGTGATGAAGACGAACTCCTTTCACTCGGAGCAGAGCCACAATGGCTAACAGAACCTTGGAGAACACCCGAGGTGATGTCGTGAGACCAAAAGGTAGGCAGGTGAACTGTAAGTGTTGATCGCCTACAGCAAAGCGGAGGTACTTTTGATAGTCTGCAGCTACTGGGACGTGAAAATATGCGTCCTTCAGATCTATTGACACTAACCAATCTCCTGGATGGACTGACTGCTGGATTGTCAATAGTGACTCCATTTTGAATCTTTCCTTCCGAATAAATCGGTTGAGATGCGTTAGGTCTATTACTGGTCTCCCGGTACCGTTCTTTTTCTGTACCATGAACAACGGGGAGTACATGCCTTCTCCTCGTTCGCCCTCTGGAACAGTAATGGCTGCGCCTTGAGTTAATAAAGAGCTTACGTAATTTAGTAAGACTTGCTTCTTTTCTTCTGCACTTGGAAGACTTGTGGGTATGTATCTGAGCCTGGGGGTGCTGTTGAAGACCCATGTGTGGCCTGAAGAGACCGTCTTGATGGTCCAAAAATCTTGAATTGAGGCCGCCCAAACATGCTGAAAGTGGAGGAGACGTGCCCCCACCTGACATGTTTGAACAGGCCCAATTTCAAAAAGACTTCGTAGACTCCCGACTACCAGACGGAGTACTTTTAGTTGGTTTCCTGAAAGAGGACTGTCTGGATTTCCAGGGCCTCGAAAATTCACGACCGGGTCTGTAGCTGCGTGCTTCTCTTGCATGATCTGTATTCTGTGCCCTCGAAAAGGTGCATTTCTGGTTTTGCAAACGCCTGTCTTGAGGGAGGAACCCCGACTTACCACCCGTGGCCCGGGAAATGGCATTATCAAGTTTATTGCCAAAGAGCGAGGAGCCCTCAAAAGGAATGCGGCACCAAGCTTGCTTTGAAGCTGGATCCGCCGACCAGGGACGGAGCCATAAAGCACGGCGTGCGGTAACCGCTGACAACATTACTCGTGCCACTAGGCGAATAACATCAATAGAGGCCTCCCCCAAAAAGGCAGATGCTAGCCTGATTTCCTGAATAGGAGAGCTTTTCGCCATTTCTTCAGAGATGCTTCTGAGGGAATCATCCACATTGTCTGACCATGCTTCTAGAGCTTTTGAGATAGCTGCTAAAGCCAAAATTGGTTTACAGACTGAACCTGCTGTCAGATAGATTCGCTTCAGGTCTGAGTCAATCCGTCTCTCTAGAGGATCTTTGAATGAGACCGTATCTTCCAGAGGAAGGGTTACATATCTAACCAAACGCATTAAAGCTGCATCAACCATGGGAGCTGAATCAAGGTGTTTTACCTCTTCTTCCTTAAAAGGATATCATTTTGCAATTTTTGACTGCATAGAACTTTTCTTGTCCATTTTACCCCATTCTTCTGGGATAATGGCACCCACTTCCGTGACAAACGGGAAATAATGTCGCTCCTTACTGAGCTGTTTAAAAAGTTTCCTTTGTTTGGGGGGAGATATAACTGGATCTTCCCAATTCAGAACTTCTCTAACTGCTTTCACTAAAGCAGGAACTAAGGCATAATCAAATCCCATCCCAGGATCATCCACTTCCGAACCACTTTCTGAGGGAGGAGCTGAGGGATGGCTGGGTTGAGAGATTTCCAGAGTCTCATGCACCTGTCCCTGTTCTAACGAGGGAATCAGTGGGTCTGGAGGAGAATCATGCTGCATTCTAGCATCTTTCTCTTGTAGCGACTCGTTTACGACCCGCTTAACCAATGCTTCCAGGTGTTTATCTGCACCTTCTCTCTCATTGGCTGCTTTTGTAAAACAATGGTCACAAAGGGACTTGCTGGCAGGAACCGGAGCCCTGCACCCCCAACATGGTCTCTCTGACCTCTTGCTGTGAGATGAGGGGGGGTGAGGAGTGTCTCTACTGGGACGTCCGGATCTGGAAGAATCATGGTGTCTAGAGCCAGAAGGGGAGTGCCGGTGGTGTGATTTAGAGGACCCGCTGCGTCTGCGGGAACTACTCTGTTGTTCAGACCTAGAAGGGCTGAAACAGGGAAAGACAAGCATAGAGAGAGAGAGAGAGAGAGAGAAAAGACACAAAGTCACAATAATGCCCTACACTCCTCTCTCTTCCATCCCCCTCAGCAGGCAGAATAAAAGGAAAAAAATGTCCAATCTTACCTGCTGCAAGAGGGTTGGCCACCGGGAGGCAGTGAAGAGTCCATGATACTTCAGGGAAACACTGCAGGTGGCAACAGCAAACAATCAGATTTCAGCAAAAAGGAACAAGTGAAAAATTCAGACCCTTCTGAATGAGCACTTACCCAGGAAGGCTTCTGCAGGTGCTCAGGGAAGTCGCCGCTATGCCCACGATCATTCCCAGCGTTCTGCAGGCTTCACCAGGCTTTAAATTTGGCGCCGCGTGATGTCACGGCTGCGCCAGGCCTGCGATTCTTGCGCGCATGCGCGAACCAGACCTCGTTTTCGCTCCGGGTCGCGCATGCGCAGACCGCGGATGAACCAGGAAGAGGGAGCAGCGGCTGGAACGCACAGGGAACCAGCCGCTATCAGGCATGAAATTACACTGGGAGAAATAACAAAGGCATATGCATAGACAAAACGACACACATAAACACTGCTGCCATGAAGGCGATACAGGCTTACCACCACCATCTACGATCGATTCGGCCAGGGACACCGCATCCATACACACACCGGGCTTGCAGCAGATAATGGCCACCTGCACACTGCTAGGTAATCAGGCCTGTGCGCGCTCATCTCTCCAATGGAAGATATCATCCAGCTCTTCAGCGCTACTCTGCCATACACTCCATACCCTGCTTCACAGTCAAGGCTTATCGGAGGGATGAGACACCATATCGTCGACCGATCTTGATCGTAGGAACAATCGTCTTCAGGTAGGAGAACTAAACATATAGTCCTTCGGAGGAGGACAAAAAAGGAACACGGCTGAGAGCCCAGAGCCAAAATTTATAGGGAGGGGGTCCTATTGGGTAGTTATGGAGGCGGGGCCAACCCACACGTATGCTGCCATGGAGCATGTCAGGAAAAAAACATTGAACTAAAGGCTGTAATGTAACAAAATAGGTAAAAAGCCAAGGGGGGTGGATACTTTTGTAAGGCACTGTGTATATATATATATATATATATATATATATATATATATATATATATATATATATATTATATATATTAAATATATAAATATATATATTATTATGCAAAATTTTGCTCAAGCAATGGTTTAAAATACAAACTAATATAGAAATATAAAGATCCTCCCTTTATACAGCTAAAGGGTAGGATTTTTTTATTTTAAATACCTACTTTAATCTTTAAGAACAACTAATTAAAATGAATATGCGTTTTGCTTACAGTAGAATTTTTAAAACTAGAACATGACATGTTTGAGTATTATGCTGATTGACAGCACAGATAACCCAAAGAAGAGCAGGGAATAAAGCCACCTGCCATGTCTCCTGGTTCAGACCCAGTGAGAGAATATTATGCTTGCTGACAGCAAAGCTAACACATAGGATAGCAGTGAATAAAGCCACCTGACATTTTTCCTGGTTCTGACAACTGAAGAGAAAAGAGTGACCACATCCATGAATAAAAATTCAAAACTTTACCTAGTTTCTCCTGACATTAAAAAACAGTCTGTTTCACAGCATTTTTTTTTTTTTCAAAATCATGATGAAATTATATTATACAGGTATTTAAAATTTCAACTAAGCTTAATGGACATTTTCTTTAAAAAGGAAGAGAACCCTGGAAGCCATGGACAAAAAGGCAGGAAGAGGGCAAAGGACTAGTCATCAGTATTGGTCTCCCTGCTGCTGATCTTTTCCCCATTAATGATGTCCACTGCCCTCTACTTTCAAAAGCTAGTATCACACTGTAATGTATAATTGATCGATGTGTAATGATCTTAATGCTATTATTAAAGAAGTGGGAGACACTGATCGTGCCCTTATCCTTGGAAATAAGGATAGAGTGTCTTCTATGAAGACCAATTTTAATTTTGCTATGGTCACCACTTTTTCAACACAACATACTGACATTAAGAAAATTTTTACGAAACATTGGGGAGTCTTACGTAATGATAAGATTCTGGGACCTGTTTTGCCCGATAGGCCGCAAGTTGTTTTTAGAGGGGTTCCCCCTCTGAAACTGCAAGTGGCTCCCAATATTTTAGACGCTCCTAATAGAGTTTCCTTTTTTCAAAAAACTAAAGGTTATCATCCTTGCCATTACTGTAATGTGTGTATTGTTAATAAAGAAAAAAGTAGGAGAATTTGCCAATTTAGCTCACACACTACTGGAAGGGTATTCGACATTAACACTTTCATTACGTGTACATCTCTCAATGTCGTCTACTTTCTAATTTGTCCGTGCGGTCTCCAATATGTAGGCCGCACGACACGTGCTATGCATGTTCGTGTGAACGAACACATTACCAATATCAAAAAAGGTTTTCCTAAACATACAGTATCTCGGCACTATTTGGAATGTCATAACAAAAATCCCAAAGGCACGATTTTTTTGGCCATTGACCGTTTCACCCCACACTGGCGGGGAAGCATGTCTAAGCGAGGAATTTCTAGACTTGAAACTCGCTGGATTTATGATTTAAAATGTTATACCCCGTTCGGCATGAACGTCGAATGGGATATAAATTGTTTTATTAACCACTTGACCACTGGGCACTTAAACCCCCTTAATAACCAGACCAATTTTCAGCTTTCGGTGCTCTCACATTTTGAATGACAATTACTCAGTCATACAACACTGTACCCATATGAATTTTTTGTCCTTTTTTTCCACACAAATAGAGCTTTCTTTTGGTGGTATTTAATCACTGTTGGGTTTTTTATTTTTTGCGCTATAAGAGAAAAAAGACTGAAAATTTTGTAAAAAAAAGATTTTTTTTTCGTTTCTGTTATAAAATTTTGCAAATTACTATTTTTTCTTCATAAATTTTGGCCAAAATTTATACTGCTACATATCTTTGGTAAAAATAAGTACAAATTGGTGCATATTATTTGGTCTTTGTGAAAGTTATAGAGTCCACAAGCTATGGTGCCAATATCTGAAAATTGATCACACCTGAAGTACTGACGGCCTATCTCAATTCTTGAGACCCTAACATGCCAGAAAAGTACAAATACCCCCCAAATGACCCCTTTTTGGAAAGAAGACATTCCAAGGTATTCAGAAAGAGGCATTGTGAGTTTTTTGAAGTTGTCATTTTTTCCCACAATTCTTTGCAAAATCAAGATTTTTTTTTCTCTTTTTTTTTTCACAAAATTGTCATATTAGCAGGTTATTTCTCACACACAGCATATGCATTCCACAAATTACACCCCAAAACACATTCTGCTATTACTCCCGAGTATGGCGATACCACATGTGTGAGACTTTTACACAGCGTGGCCACATACAGAGGCCCGACATGCAGGGAGCACCTTCAGGCGTTCTGGAGCACCCAGGCCAATTCTGACATTTCTCTCCTACATGTAAAAATCATCATTTGTTTGCTAGAAAATTACATAGAACCCCAAAACATTATATATGTTTTTTTAGCAAAGACCTTAGAGAATATAATGGTGGTTGTTGCAACTTTTTATCTCGCACGATATTTGCGCAGCAATTTTTTTAACGCGTTTTTTAAGGAAAAAAAATGCTTTGTGCTTAAAAAAAAAAAAAACAGTAAAGTTAGCCCAATGTTTTTGCATAATGTGAAAGATGAAGTTACGCCGAGTAAATAGATACCTAACATGTCGCCCTTAAAAATTGCACACACTCGTGGAATGGCGCCAAACTTCGCTACTTAAAAAATCCCCATAGGCGACGCTTTAAATATTTTTACTGGTTACATGTTTTGAGTTACAGAGGAGGTCTAGGGCCAAAATGATTGCTCTCGCTCTAACGTTCGCAGAGATACCTCACATGTGTGGTTTGAAAACCGTTTTCATATGTGGGTGGGACTTACGTATGCGTTCGCTTCTGTATGCGAGCTCACGGGGACAGGGGCGCTTTAAAAAAAAATAAAAAAAATAATTCTTCATTTTACTTTATTTATTTTAGTTTGACATGTTTTTCCGCCCCAAACATTTTTTTGATCACTTTTATACCTATTACAAGGAACGTAAACATCCCTTGTAATAGGAATATGGCATGACAGGTCCTCTTTACAGTGAGATATGGGGGGGGGGGGTGTCAATAAGACCCCACATCTCACCTCTAGGCTGGGAAGCCTGAAAAAAAAAAAAAAAAAAAAAAAAACAATCCTGGCTTTGATCGTAGCGGTGAGTCGGTAGACGCACCGGAGGGCGGCGGGGGGGGGACATCCCCTCTCGCCTCCCGTAAGAATGATCAAGCGGCGGAACAGCCGCTATGATTGTTCTTATGGTGTAGGGAATCGCCGGCTGAAAAAGCTAATATCTGAATGATGCCTGTAGCTGCTCCCATCATTCAGATATCCCCGCACAAAGTCAAGGACGTCATATGACGGCCGGAGGGCGGGAAGTGGTTATTGCAGAGTATTGCCGGGCATTGCGGAGTATTGCCGGGCATTGCGGAGTATTGCCGGGCATTGCGGAGTATTGCAGGGCATTGCGGAGTATTGCGGACTATGGCAGGGTATTGCGGTGTATGGCAGGGTATTGCACAGGGTATTGTGGAGGGTATTGCACAGGGTATTGTGGAGGGTATTGCAGAGTATTGTGGAGGGTATTGCAGAGTATTGTGGAGGGTATTGCAGAGTATTGTGCAGGGTATTGCAGAGTATTGTGCAGGGTATTGCAGAGTATTTTGCAGAGTATTGCGCAGGGTATTGCAGAGTATTGCGCAGGGTATTGCAGAGTATTGCGCAGGGTATTGCAGAGTATTGCACCAGAGTATTGCAGAGTATTGCACCAGCGTATTGCAGAGTATTTTGCAGGGTATTGCGCAGGGTATTGCAGAGTATTTTGCAGGGTATTGCACAGGGTATTGCAGAGTATTGCGCAGGGTATTGCAGAGTATTGCGCAGGGTATTGTAGAGTATTTTGCAGGGTATTGCAGAGTATTTTGCAGGGTATTGCAGAGTATTGCGCAGGGTATTGCAGAGTATTGCACCAGGGTATTGCAGAGTATTGCACCAGGGTATTGCAGAGTATTGCACCAGGGTATTGGCAGGGTATTTTGCAGAGTATTGGCAGGGTATTTTGCAGAGTATTGGCAGGGTATAGCACAGGGATGGCTGAGCAGGGATGGATGGATGGCTGGATCTGTGACTGCAATTGTCACAGATCCAGCCCACAGCGCTGCTGCCTTGATCTGCTCCCTCCCCTCTCCTCTCACACTGTACCGATCAGTACAGAGAGGGGAGGGAGGAACCGGCGTCATCAAATGACGCCGGTCTGTTTACAAGCGATCACGTGGTAAACGGCCGCTATCAGCGGCGATTTACCGCGATTCGTGATCCGCCGGGTCCTCTGGACCCGGCGGTCACGGAGTTTCCCGTGTGCGCGCCCCAGGGGGCGCGCAGGAGCGCGATTCTGGGAGGACGTTATATAACGTCCTCCCAGAGTTAAGCAACCACCTTGTCGACGTTATTTGTCGGCAGGTGGTTGTTAAGTGGTTAATAATAGTTGATTTTTCTCCCTTTTTAATTTTTATTCTATTTTTTCCTGGTGTTTTAATTAGGTTTTACATTATTTTTGTTCATATTTGCACCATACAGGTTGAGATTTTTTTCCCTGTTTGATGTGTGTGATGTAGCTATTCTATTTAGCTCATTTATCAATATAGTACTCCTTTATTTGGACACTAGTGGGCAGTGTCCATTTTATATATACATATTTTAATACTCTCATTATAGCTATTTGTGCGCTTTACGCTTTTAGTGAGCCTCCCTTTTTTATCCTCACTTTAGTGTAAATCGCTTATTTCATATTGAATTTTTATTTAATATGTGTCCTTTGTAATGCCATTGACTTTTGCTGGCATCTATTTTGGCTGGCTTTATACAATATCAGTTTCACCTTCCACTTCCGGTTTTAAGCAGTGGAACGCAGAGCCCGGCTGTATTTTGTTACCTGCGTTTACATCCGAGTGAACCTCCTTTTGATGTGGTGATTCATTTCCGGGTTGTTGTTCTGCCCATCGAGGAAGGTCATTATCATGTTTGACATTCTCATACAGAGATGTCATTGCAGGACACTTGTGGCCGCGTCTCTGTTCCGTCCTCTGCCTCGCCCCTCTGGAAGTGTGATTGTTATTGTGGTTTCTCCTTCCTGTCTTCATGGTTAGCACGGCGGTTCGCGCATGCGCGGCCGTGTTTTTTTTCCTCTTTTTTTCATTATCAGTGCGGTCGCGGTGCGCATGCGCGGCTCTGTGAATGTGTGATGACAATAAGGAAAAAGCTGTGCACCTTTCATGTTGCCATATCACAGGTAATTGTGAGTGTGTGATGACAATAAGGAACAGCTGCGCACCTTTCATGTTGCCCTGTCATGGGTAAATGTGAGTGTGATGACAATTAGGAAAAGCTGTGCACCTTTCATGTTTACCTATCACAGGTAAATGTGATTGTTACTTCCTGTATATAAATGAGCGTGCGCACATCATTGGCCACGCCTCTGATGATATCCTGTTGGATGAAACATGTCAGGCACGCTAAGAACCGCGGATTATACTTTTTTTGCCTTGATGATCTTTTTACCCTGTAAGTAGAATTTTAAATAAATTTTATCTGACCTTACGGGCTTCACTATGCTGCCTTTCTTTCTGTATGGGTTTAATATCTCCTGCTGAGTTCTGCATATATGATATCCAAATCCTGGAAGTTCCTTTGATGTTGAAATTATCGGACACTTCGGTTGTTACTCTATCAAGATAGGAGAGCCTTATCCATCTGTGACCCTCTGCATTTCACTACATGCTTATGATGCTCGCTTTTTGGTAAGCAGACTGTGAGCACATTTTTTGTGGTGGTGTGTTATCTGTTCACACTGAAGTCTTTGGTGGTGGAGTTCTTCAATTTCCTGCATCCATTTCTTTCGTCATGAATTATATGGACTGATTTTCACTTTGAAGCGCTGCATTTTTGGTTTTATACGTTTTTGAGTTTGCTTTATTCACAGACTGTGCACGCTGCTTTATATATTTATATTTTTGCTGTTAGCGCAAGTATTTGTTCACCCTGTATACCATAATGTATAATTATGTATGTCACTTCCTGACTCTAGGGTTGTTGGGAAAAAATCCTGGAAGGAGGAAGTGGCGTTAGAAACAATATACAGTATATAACCAATATATAACTAATTAACATGCATATGTGTTTTGCTTACTGTATAATTTTTAAAACTAGAACATGACATGTTTGAGTATTATGCTGACTGACAGCACAGCTAACCCAAAGAAGAGTAGGGATACAAGCCATCTGCCATTTCTCCTGGTTCAGACCCATGGAAGTCATATATCTTGTCCGTGCTACTAATACAGACCAGAAGCGACTATTGCTAGATAACAAAGGCTACTTTCACACTGAGGCGGTTTTCAGGCGCTTTAGCGCTAGAAATAGCCTCTGAAAAGCACCTCACATTCATTGCAGTGTGTCTTTTTCACACTGGGGTGGTGCGCTTGTGGAATGTTACGAAAAGTCCTGCAAACAGTATCTTTCGGGTGGTTTGGGAGTGCTGTAAATAGTGCTCCCAAAACGCCCTGCCCATTACAATGACCAGGCAGCACTTCCAAAGCGCTGCAAAACTGGAGTTTTTACCCTTTGTTTTGTTTTTTGGGTAAAAAAACGCCCCGCTACGGGTGAAAACCCCCTGCTAAAACCTTGCAAAAATGAGCAGTGCTTTAGTGCTAACGGCCGGGCGTTCCAGTGTGAAAGTGTGAAAGACTGCATTACAGGCAGGTTGGGTAAATGGCTGGAGGGTCTCCTCATCACTGCAGAACTTGTCTTCAGGTCTCTGACACAAAGACAGGTGCCACATCATCCTCAAGTGCCCCTGCAATGGAACTTTGCTGCAACATTCATCTGGAGGTATATGGACATGGGTTGCAGGGGGAATGTGACCTGGCCCCATGCTCCAGGGGGTCCATGCAGCCCATCTGTATACCTGGATAGGAGGGGCGGAGGCATGTAGAGGAACTGATCCCTCCATGCAGCAGCTGAATGCCCGCTTCTCCTCCTCTCCCTCCTGCAGACATTCAATGGCTGCTGGAAGGAAATGGAGCTCATTGGTTGTTCTGCCCCCCCTGCCACCTCCCTATCCCTGTCATGCTGCCCTGGGCCCATGTGTGCTCCCTGGCCCCCCAGGAAGGAGCCAGTAAATGTGTAATTTATCTGCCCCTTCCTTGTCTTAATGAATAGAGTCAGTGATTGGTAAGGCTCACTGTCTCTGTTTTTTTTTTTTCATTCGTAGCTGAGGCATAGTAAACTGTATTTATTATGATTCAGTTTATGTATTAATGGGAAGCCTATGTACAGAGCTATTCCTGTTCATTCATTCTGTGCTACTGAGGCTGCAGAGATGTTGATTGAGGTGTCCTCAATCTCCTTTCTCTGTCTCAAAGGTGAAACATCAGGGGTCTTTTTAGACCCCGAATATTTCACCAAAGCCTCTCCACAGGGGTCCTAAAAAATTGTTACATAAATTCAATAAAAAAAAAAATTGTAAAGAAAAAAAATCATAAAAAATAAAATAACAAAATAAAAAATTACTGACACCAGTGCCGGAACTACTGCGGTCCCAACGGTTGCATTTGCGACCAGGCACTGGCGCTCCACCACTGTGGAAAGAGTGTCCACTGCTGGACCATAATAAAGGGTCCCACAATGGGAGTAAAGGAACCAGGGATCAGCTGGAAGCGCCCCGGCCAGGGGCCATGGGGGTCCTTCATGTTTTCTTGCACCAGGGCCCTGAATGTTCTAGTTACACCTCTGATATATATACTCAGATATATGTGCACAATTCCACCAGGACTTCTATCAGGCCCTTTGTTGATAATGCCTGTTTGTACATGCTAGTGTGCAGCTATATACTTATGGTTATTGTTAAATGTTGGTTGCAGTAGTTCCTCTGCTTCCAATTACTTTGATTAAATTACTGGTTCATTTCCCAGGAAGGGAATATTTTCTGTTCAGAGGCCCTGTCCTGGATGGAGGCACTGCCATCTTTATTATCAATCCCACCCTTCCACTTAGTGAAGGTTCTGATTTTCTTATGTAGCGGGGTATTCCCCTTTAAGACAGAGAGACAAGAAGTTCCAGGTGAGAGGTGAGTCGGGAGGAAGTAAAGAGACATTACTGGAAGTGAAAGCAGAGGAGAGAGAGAGAGACTACATCTCCCAGTACATCTTGCAGCACCCAGGGTACATTGCTCCGGAACAGAGACTGCTGGGGCAGACTTTATAAAGGGGAGGTGGAGTTTGTTCGGTCTCTTTGGACACCCCTCTCCTAGCAAGAGGATCTCTGTGCTGAACTGCTGTGTGCACAAGGCCTGAAGCCTGGGCCGTGTGCTCCTTTCCAAAGAGCCCCTCTGCCAGCCTAGCAGAACCTTAGAGACATCTTCTTATCCTTGCTGCAGTACACCAGAAGGATTGAAGACTTGGATGTCGGTGGATTCCTGTTCCTAGACGAATCGATGGAGGAAACGGACTTGGACTTGTCCGGGTGGTGAGAGCTGTTTAAAGACAGGTACTTTATCTTTACTATTCGTTGGGATTACAAAGTTGTTCTTCAAGTGCACCACCGAAAGATTGCTAGCGAATATTGTTTCACTGAACTTCCATTTAGATCAGTCAGGCCTGACTGCATAGGTAGACATTGCTGGGTGTTAGTCTACCCCTGAGGGGAAGTAGCTGTAAAAGGGCAGCGCTAGAGTTGCACAGCAATACTTAATTATTCTGATTACTCTGTTTATCTTTATTACTGTTTATTGCAGGGATCTGCAACTTGTTATACTGTTGTTTATTACTTGCCCATTAGCCTCAGTAAAATATCTGGGTCAAGTACATTGGTGTCAGTTTCACTTACTTTAATAGAAGTTTTAAAGTATATCACTGTGTGTGTTTGCCATAGGACTGCGTCACCTAGAGTTGCGGTCACGCGGTCCTATCTCCCCTTACTAGCTGTGCCAGTAGGGGGTTGAGCATATTGCCGGGGGTTGGCGGAGCTGTCTTCAGGGCCCAACTAAATCTGCGGCCTTCTTAGTTGGAGGTATTGCTACACGTGGGGGTTCTCGTCCGGGATCCTGATACAGCAAGCGAACACGCCAAAAGACCGGCATGGACCCACTAGAAGTAGGACAGTGGTACGCAATGGCTGGCGCAGATCCGGCCGCGGCGGCAGTTATTGAACTCCTGGGGATCTGGCAAAGAGATGCGATAAAGCAGTTAATGACATCCCTATCACCATGCCAGAAATCATGGGTGATGGATGTGAGACCACATGCTTCGTGTACATACGCATTAATAGAGTGGAAAAACGAAATTCCAGAGCATTTTAAAAGCCAGAGCATACAAGCTATGGATGGGCAGACCTACCATCTGACACATGCGCTGCCACATAAGGGAGATCGGTTCCAAATAAGAAAGTCATCATCTCCACAGATACCTCCCCCACCATCCCCTAAGGCACAAGAGCAGGAGGATACAGAGAGTCCCAGATCATCACCGGCCACCCTCAGCACAGAACTATGCGCTGTACTGGGAGAGATTGTGGCCCAGTGCAAGAAGAATCCCACAGATTACCCAATGTCGGGGTACAGAAAGCTCCGGATATTCTCAGGGAGAAAACCTGTGCCCTCAGGGGAAGAAGGATTTGAGGAGTGGCTAGATGGCACCACTCAGGCCTTAGAGGAATGGGAAGTTCCAGAACGCAGCAAGAAACAGCGAATTGCTGAAAGTTTGAAGGGGCCTGCTCTGGATGCCATACGCAACCTGAAGATGAGCAGGAAAGACTGTACTGCACAGGACTACTTGGACATCTTGCAGAATGTGTTCGGTGGGACAGAAAAAGTTACCGAGCTCACCTATCAGCTGGAGCACTGCTACCAGAAAACAGGAGAGAAACTGTCAGAATATATGGGACGTCTAGACAAGATCCTGCATAGAATTATTCTGAAGAAGGGGATCGACCCAGGGAAGGTAGACGAGGCCCGGGCTCAGCAGGTATTGAGGGGAGCTCAGCCCCTGGATCCTATTGCATTGGCGCTGCGCACCCGACAGGACGGGAAGAACCTGGAATACCCCGACCTCATTCGAATGGTCAGAGAGGAAGAGGCCATGTGAGAGGAGAAAAAGAGGGAACAGCCAGTCGAGCCAACCAAACCTCTGGTGGTGATGGTCAGCCCGGCCATGACACCCGAAAGAGATGCAGAAGTGGACACCCTGAAATCGCAGATGTCCCAAGTGTTGGAGATACTGACCTCTTTGATGGAGAAAGATCAAAGGAAACCAGAAAAGAAAAGTCCAAGAAAGGAGTTGTTCCCGAATACCTCAGCGCCCGCTTCTCTACAGGATCATGAAGAAGAGGTGATTTGTTACAACTGCGGAGGGATTGGTCATTTTGCAAACATATGTTCCAGTCCCAGGAAGAAAAAGATAAATAACCGCCAGCCGGCGGAAAACTTCAGAGGGCCCCGGTGAAGGAGTCAACCGGGTGCCCATCATTTTCAGTGAGCTCCAAACTGAATGAAAAACAGAAGAAGAGAGAAAATAGAACACCTCAGAGGAAACACAACATTCTCCAACAGAGATACACCGCAGAGAAAGGGGGCAAGACCCCTCAGAAGAGACACAGCACTCCCCAGAGGGGGTGCACACCTAAGAAAAATAACAGTATCCCTCAGCGGGTTCCTACACCCATAAAAAGGGGGGAAGTCAATGCATACCAGGCTCAAGAAAGGTTCAAGTCCAAAGGGAATTGGACAAGAGAGAGTCAAAAAGGAAAAGGTCTGAAGAAGGCGACCCCTGCCGGGCCATATCCGGAGAAGCTGGTGGGCCCATCTCCTATAGTGCCCATTCAAGTGGAGGGAGTCTACACCAGGGCCCTCTTGGATATCGGGGCACAAGTGACCCTACTATACCGGGACTTCTATGATAGGCACTTGAGTCATCTGCCTATCCAGAAGATAGAAGAGCTGGAAATATGGGGAATTGGAACCCAGAGTTTCCCTTACGACGGCTATCTTCACATCAAGATGACCTTTGACCCATCCGTGGCTGGGAAGGCCGAAGTGTTTGACACCCTGGCAGTCATGTGCCCTAGGCCGCCTGGAGCCAACAAGAATTCCCTTATAATAGGGACGAACACGGACCTGGTCCGAAGACTCCTGACCCCTCTAGTAAAAGAAGAGGGGCGAACAGCCACCAAGATCCATCCCATGCTGAAGACGGCCTACCAACGGCTGGTCCAAGAGCAGGAGACCCCTGGAGAAGGGATAGGGAAGGTGTGGAGACTTGGAAGAGAAGGGGTAGTGTTGCAGCCCGGCGAAGTAACCTGTCTCAGAGCCACTGTGAAGCTTACTTGGGAGCAGCCTGGTCCCTTTGTCGTGCTGGAGTCAGACCCAAGGGGTGAGTCCTCAGGTCTGGAAGTGATACCGGAAGTGATTCCGCTGAAGGTCCTGAAGAAGGCCCATTGTAGAGTTCCAGTGAGTGTTAGGAACACTACCAGAGACCCCATGGAAATCCCAGCCAGAATGCTGCTAGGCCAGGTGAGCCCTGCGGCCCCTGTTACCCTGTCAGAAGTGAAGAGGACAGGTGAAGGAGGAGATGCTTGGGAGAAGCTGTCCATGGAAAACCCGAATCTGCCAGGAGCTTGGAAGGAGAGAGCCAAGGCCCAGTTGAATAGATGGGAGAAGATCTTCTCTAAGGATGAGTTCGATGTGGGGTGTGCAAGGAGTGCCACCCATCGGATCCGCCTCCAGGAAGACAAGCCCTTCCGAGAGAGGGTCAGGCGGGTCCCCCTAGCAGATCTGGAGGATCTAAGGGAACAACTTGCAGAACTCAAGAGGACTGGTGTGATACGGGAGTCCAGAAGCCCCTATGCCTCTCCCATCGTGGTGGTCAGAAAGAAGAATGGATCATTGAGGCTCTGTATCGACTACAGGACTCTCAACAGGAGAACCATACCTGACCAATACACCACTCCGAGGATAGAGGATGCCCTACAGAGCTTGTCTGGAGCTAAATGGTTCAGCGTTATGGATCTCAAGAGCGGGTACTATCAGATTCCTATGCACCCAGAAGACAGGGAGAAGACAGCCTTCATAACCCCAGTAGGGTTCTTTGAATTCAACCGGATGCCCCAAGGTCTGTCTGGAGCCCCAGCGACTTTCCAACGTCTCATGGAGAAGACTGTAGGAGACATGAACCTTATTGAAGTCCTTGTATACCTGGACGATGTCATTGTCTTTGGGAGAACCTTGGAAGAACACGAAAGGAGGCTGGAAAAAGTGTTGAGAAGACTCAGTGAGGAAGGACTCAAGCTTTCGCCTGAGAAGTGTCGGTTCTATCAGTCTTCTGTGAACTATCTGGGGCACATAGTGTCTGAAGAAGGGGTGGCCACAGACCCTGAGAAATTGGAGGCAGTTACCTCCTGGCCATGACCCACCACAGTAACCGAACTCAGATCCTTCTTGGGGTTCTGCTCCTATTACAGGAGGTTTGTGGAAGGATTCGCCCGAATTGCCAGGCCATTGAATGAACTACTCAAGACCGAGGGGGAAGAGGACGACTCAGGGCCCAGGAAGCCGGGAGAGTCAGTCAGAGATCAGTGGAACCAGAAGTGTGAAAAGGCCTTCCAGGCATTAAAGGAGAGCCTAACCACTGCCCCAGTCTTGGCCTATGCAGACCCAACCAAGCCCTATGAACTACACGTAGATGCTAGTCATGACGGTCTGGGAGGAGTACTTTACCAAGAACACGAGGAACAACTGCGGCCTGTTGCCTACGTGAGCAGGAGCCTGACCCCCTCTGAGAAGAACTACCCCACTCACAAGCTGGAGTTCCTGGCCCTTAAGTGGGCGGTAGTAGACAAGCTTAAAGACTACCTGTATGGGGCGGAGTTCACTGTGAAGACCGATAACAACCCCCTTACCTACCTTTTCACCACGGCCAAGCTGGACGCCACTGGACACAGGTGGCTGGCCGCACTTTCTGGATTCAACTTCAGCCTAAAGTATAGGCCAGGGACTGGGAATCGAGATGCAGACGCTCTGTCCAGGAGATCTCATTCTCTCACCAGTGACGTAGAAGATTGGACCCAAGTGGCACCGAACGGGGTGCGGGCCCTTTGTCAAGGAGCTGAATTCCAAGCTCGAGGAGGTTCCAGAGCAGAGGAAATAGGAGTTACCATGGTGGGAGTCCCCAAACACTACTGTGGAGTAGCTCAACTGGGAGAGGACAACCTGCCAAGACTGTCCAAGAAGGAGTTGAGGTGTGACCAATTGGAAGACCCCATGGGGAGATTGGTCCTGGAGGCCCTGGAAAATCAGGATCCAAACAGACTCATGCGTCAACCTTCAAAAGAAGCTCGCCTGCTGAGGAAAGAGTGGGACAGGTTGCAGTTACATCAGGGAGTGGTCTACCGAAGGGGCCCCTCTGATGACTCATAAGATAAGTGGCAACTGTTCCTCCCAGAGAAATATCGAGAGACTGTTCTGATTGCCCTGCATGACAACCATGGCCACCTAGGGGCTGAAAGGACCTTTCAACTTGTCAGAAGTCGGTTCTATTGGCCCTGCATGAGGGCAGAGATAGAAGAGTACTGCCACTCATGTGCACGGTGCGTCCAGAGGAAGACTTTACCCCATCAAGCTGCCCCAATGGGCCATCTACAGAGTCAAGGCCCAATGGATCTGGTATGCATTGATTTTCTCTGCCTCGAACCCGACCTGAGTGGACTAGGAAATGTTCTGGTGATAACCGACCATTTCACCAGGTATGCCCAGGCTTTCCCCACCAAAGACCAGAAGGCCTCCACCGTAGCCAAGGTACTTATGGAGAAGTACTTTGTCCATTATGGGCTGCCACAGCGACTCCATTCAGATCAAGGGGGGGACTTTGAGAGTAAACTGATCCGGAAGCTCCTGGATTCTTTGGGAATTAAGAAGACTCTAACTACACCTTACCATCCACAGGGAGATGCTCAGCCGGAAAGGTTTAACCGAACCTTGCTCAACATGTTGGGGACTCTGGAAAGCGAGAAAAAGCAACATTGGAGCCAACACATAGCAGCCATAGTACATGCTTACAACTGCACCATCAGTGATGCTACAGGCTACTCCCCATATCGACTCATGTTTGGGAGAGAAGCGAGACTACCGGTGGACTTGGCCTTTGGCACCTCTCTGGACCATTGCTCAGCCACATCCCACAAAGGATATGTGGACAGGCTCAGACACAGCCTGAAAGTAGCCTATGAACATGCTCAAGCGGCCTCAGATCAAAGGGGAGCTCGAAATAAAAGAAACTTCGACTTGAAGGTTCGGGTACAAGACCTACAGCCCGGGGATCGAGTACTGTTACGCAATCTGGGGGTCCCTGGAAAGCACAAACTTGCAGACAGATGGAGATCTGAACCCTATGTCATCTGCAGGAAGTTGCCAGGCCTACCTGTCTATACGTTGAAGCCAGAAGGAAAGGTAGGCCCACTGAAGACGTGGCATCTAAACCACCTTCTCCCACTTGCTGAGGCAGTTAGAATACCTCCCGTGGGAGACTCCCTTGAACTGGCCTCTATCCTGGATACTCCTAGGCTGAACACTCGGTCGCAGACCTCCCGAGCTGAAGATGGAGAGGCCTCTCAACTTAGTGGAAGTGAGGAGGGAGAACTTGATTGGCTGTGGCTTTCCCCAACTCCAGGAACTTCTACCATAGATCTTCCAACCACTGAAGACACCACAGATGAAACACTGAACCCAGAAGCCACAGAGTTCATCCCTTCTAGTCCTTCAGCAGAATACTGGGAAGATGCCCATGATGGTTGTTCAGAGGAAGAGGAGCCTGTGGCGCCAGAGCCAGAAATCCCAAGAGAGCAAAGGGCTCGAAGAGTCATCCGGCCTCCTAAGAAGCTGACCTACCCACAAATGGGGAACAGCTCAGAAGACTCTGTAGTTACTGCTAGGAGGAATGCTGAGAATCCGGATCCCTCCACGGTCCATTTGGTGGAGGGCAACCCCAGCTCACTCTCTGGCACAGCTAGACAGGTCGCCCCCACTGAAGCGACCTGTAGACAGGACAGCTCCCCATCTTATGATGATTGGTGGGAGGCTCCTCTGTCAACCCTATGCAACCGCATTGAATCTAGAATGTTTTGCAGACCTAAAAAATGTCTTTGGGGACCAAAGATTCAAAGTGGGGGGAGTGTGTAGCGGGGTATTCCCCTTTAAGACAGAGATACAAGAAGCTCCAGGTGAGAGGTGAGTCGGGAGGAAGTAAAGAGACATTACTGGAAGTGAAAGCAGAGGAGAGAGAGAGACTACATCTCCCAGTACATCTTGCAGCACCCAGGGTACATTGCTCCGGAACAGAGACTGCTGGGGCAGACTTTATAAAGGGGAGGTGGAGTTTGTTTGCTCTCTTTGGACACCCCTCTCCTAGCAAGAGGATCTCTGTGCTGAACTGCTGTGTGCACAAGGCCTGAAGCCTGGGCCTTGTGCTCCTTTCCAAAGAGCCCCTCTGCCAGCCTAGCAGAACCTTAGAGACATCTTCTCATCCTTGCTGCAGTACACCAGAAGGATTGAAGACTTGGATGTCGGTGGATTCCTGTTCCTAGACGAATCGATGGAGGAAACGGACTTGGACTTGTCCGGGTGGTGAGAGCTGTTTAAAGACAGATACTTTATCTTTACTATTCATTTGGATTACAAAGTTGTTCTTCAAGTGCACCACCGAAAGATTGCTAGCGAATATTGTTTCACTGAACTTCCATTTAGATCAGTCAGGCCTGACTGCATAGGTAGACATTGCTGGGTGTTAGTCTACCCCTGAGGGGAAGTAGCTGTAAAAGGGCAGCGCTAGAGTTGCACAGCAATACTTAATTATTCTGATTACTCTGTTTATCTTTATTACTGTTTATTGCAGGGATCTGCAACTTGTTATACTGTTGTTTATTACTTGCCCATTAGCCTCAGTAAAATATCTGGGTCAAGTACATTGGTGTCAGTTTCACTTACTTTAATAGAAGTTTTAAAGTATATCACTGTGTGTGTTTGCCATAGGACTGCGTCACCTAGAGTTGCGGTCACGCGGTCCTATCTCCCCTTACTAGCTGTGCCAGTAGGGGGTTGAGCATATTGCCGGGGGTTGGCGGAGCTGTCTTCAGGGCCCAACTAAATCTGTGGCCTTCTTAGTTGGAGGTATCGCTACACTTATTTACATACAGGTTTAGCTTATTATCATGGGGAGGGCCATTTCTCATAAACCCCAAAAAGAGGGCTACACTGACTCACCGTGGCTTATTCTACACTCTATAGAGGTCATATCTCCCAACTTTCCCTGATTTTGAGGGACTGTCCCTGATTTTGAACAACGTCCTTCTGTCCCTCTTTCCTCCTTATTTTGGTCTGATCTGTATAGTTGTATATAAAAAGCACTATTTATCTTTTAAAAAGTGTTTCACAGTACTAAACCTTTCATACAATTTCTAAGTGTCAATAGCCATTATAAAGGAATAATAGTGGTAAAAAAAGCACTTGTGGGTTTAACTAATCTTCTTTTTTTGTATAATTATCCTTTAAGTGGAGCGTGGCAGGGTATATGTCCGATGCCTACATATTTTTGCTAATAGGTGTTCCTCCTTCCAAATTTAAAAAGTTGGCAGGTATGTAGAGATGGCCATTTTGGTATAGGCATGGTTTACTTCCTCATATCGGACTCCAGCAAGGAGAACACACCAAATCACTAGAGACTAGCAATCAGACCTCACACTGCAGATATACAGTCTTCAGGTTGTAGGCATAGGAGATCCCAGGCACACACACACAAGTACACACATGCATTGTTGGGTGATGGCTAGGTGCAATCAAAAGCATGCTCTGCGGTTACTGAAAGCTACCACAATGCATGATTGTGAATGAGCCGTAAAAATACATGTGTATGACTGTGATGATTATCTCTTGCCTAGTTGTGCTTTATATCATTCATCAACCTACCTGACTATGCCACTAGATTGTCATCTTGTTGACCAGGTAGGATGGAACATGCAACCTACTTACCAACATTTTTGTCCTAGACCCTAGGACTTTGTCACCCCTGCCCTTGGCCTGTGATCAACAAGTCCAATTTTTGGGCAGTCTCACCCAGAAAAGACCCACATTCCCAGGTGGTCCTGCTCAGGTCATGCCCACTATTTATACAGGAACTACCCCCTCACTGTTGCAGTCCCCTCAATTGATATCTCTTTGAGTTACTGTACATACTCAGTAACTCAAATAGGGAGTATGTTGTGATCCCACAGAACACAGCATTCTCAGGATAGAGAACCAAGATGGACTATCCTGGTAAATTTGGAACAGTTTATACGTGCAATAATTCAAAACCTGCTCCAGCATGTGTAGTTAAATTTATAGTGAGTCTTTCTGCATTTAAAAATGTCCCCTGCCATTTCTCTACATTTTTTAGTTACCCAGAAATATATAGCAGTCTTTGATCCTGAAATTCTTGCCTGTCTCACCTGTTAAGAACCCCTGTCAACATAAACATATTTCCTATCAACTTTTTATAAATGAGGACCATTGTCCAAATACGCACTGATTAAAATATTTAATTTTCTCCTGATGGGTTCACCTTCATACCATCTTCATTCCTGGCTTCCAATCTTCTGACGCTTTTCATTTCCATATATCTCTTGTGAGTTTTAAATTTAGCTTGCCATATAACTAGCATAATATGTTTTGCCTTGTATTGCATATTTGCAATGTTGCTTACCATGTTTCCTTACTTGCATATTATCAACAGAGAGTGACTACATTGCACTGACATTTTGTGAAATATTTTTAAGGATGCCAGAAAAGACACACAATAAACTGCTAGTATTTTTTCGAATTTAAATGATCTGTCGCCATCTAGAGGAGCTTAAATGAAATTCAAGAACAATAATATTTCTTGACTTCATTCTATTTTTGTTTGATTCTGCTCATAAAAAGGTTTTCTATGTATGTGCTCTGATATACAGTCCACCAATCTACCAAAAATGTACATTATACCTTTAATATTCTATCTGTATGGTCCAGTCATCTTGAGATACCTAAACGTTAACTTACAAATAGTATTTGGTCCCAAAATCGATACAGAAAATGTATAGGATTTCATCCAAGAGCAGTTGAGAATGTTGGATATCATCCAAAGCCTGTCAACTAACTCAAAGTGTTCTAGAGAAAACCAGAGAGCTAGTTTAGGGATACAAAGGCTCAGTTTAATAAGCTATAATGATAGTTATTTGTCACTATTATACAGGATTTATGTAGCGCCAACAGTTTGCGCAGCGCTTTTTATCAATGTAAGCCTATGAGAGCACAAAAATAACAATAACATAAAAATAGATGTAGCGATATGGGCTGTTATCATAAAGCCTCGTACCTTCCAGTGTTTTGGACTTTGTTTGTCCCTGTGATTATTCATGCAGCCAGTGACCTCATACCTGTGTGCCAACAGAGTGAGTTATGGGGCGCATAGTCCTGTTTAAATCTGCTGCTATGCATCCATGTACCCTAAGATTACAAATCCCAGGGACCTTTGCAGTGGCCTGAAGTTTGCTGGGAGGGATGATAAAAGGAGCTTAGAAGCCCGCGCACGCTCTCATCCTCCTGGGCCTGACGCAAGACAGACCTCTCTGTGTGACAGAGAGAGAGAGGTCGTGACCTACTACGCATAACGCTACTTCCATCACGAGGCCTGAGAGGCCTAGTTCTGCTACCCGCTGTCGGACATCCAGTTATTAGCATCATCTACAGTGCCTACCCACCAGCGCAAATGTGTGGAGAAAGACCCTACAGAAAGCCGAGACAGAGGATCTGTTGCCGGAGTGTCGCCATTCGTGTTCCTGTGCAGAAGACTGCAGATCCAGTTGGGTCGTTGGTGAGAGAGCAAGCTGCTCAATCTTTATCTATTCACTACCACCATTATAAAACACAGTGCGTACACATCCCTACCCAAGAACACTTTACTGCATTGCTGAAACACTGTACTCAGATACCTAAGGCCTTCACCACTTGGAATTTATCGTTTTCATTGGCAACCAAATGGATTACAGTTAACGAGCTCCAACTAGCTAGCGAAGAATAACATACCTGCCACGTGAAACTCTATTGCCATTATTCAGAGGAAGCATACATATATATATATTGTGACGGTATGCGAGGTGAGATATATGACAATCGCTATGTTTCACCTGGCATTCGGTCCATTGTAAGGGACTGAACCAGAATCCGGCCCAAGTTTTTCCAGCCTCTGTAGTTGGCTGGGTTCCGGTCCGGATATTCAGGTTCACTGGAATCCATAGGCAGCTGGGCTTTAAAGATCCAGGAAGAGAGCACAGCAATGCTCTGGCCTGAGACTCAGAAGGGAATCTGAGTAAGAGGAGTGCTGGTTATTTTGGGCTGAAAGAAAAGGTTTGCTTTACTTCACCTTGTGTTTTGTGGGTGACGGGGACCAGCCCCTCACCGTATAGAGAGCGGTTACTGTATAGTTTAGCGCCGGCCGGCAAGGATTAGTTTTACTGTTTTGTTTATTTTTGTATGACTATTGCAAACCACTTGTAAATAAAGCTGGCAATACGCCAGGTTTTAAAGAAACTGCCTGTACGCTGACCTTCATTCTGTGAAAAGGTGATCCCCACGAGCTAATCTCCCACACGTGGTGGAGAATGCGGGCATTTTCTGAAGATGGAGGAAATGTTAAAGGCCCTGCTACAGGCCAATGCAGCTCAGCGGGAAACCAACCGCCAAGTCGCAGCACAACAGGCAGCACAACAGGAGGCTGCTGCAGCACAACAAGCAGCCCAGTAGGAGATGAACCGCCAAGTCGCAGAGGCCACTGCAGCACAACAGGTGGCCCAGCAGGAGATGAACCGTCAGTTTGCAGAGGCTCTGATGGAACTGAAAAAGGGGTCCGCACCTCATGTGCCAGTGGAAGCCAAGATGATACGTGCATCCTACCACTTACAGAAAATGACATCTGCTGATGATATCGAGGCATACCTGGCGACTTTTGAGAGAGTTGCTGTCCGCGAAGGATGGCCAAAAGAACAGTGGGCGGGTCTGTTGTCCCCATTTTTAACAGGAGAACCCCAAAAGGCCTATTTTGACCTAGAATCCGATAAGGCCCAGGACTATGAGACTCTAAAGACAGAGATACTCGCACGCTTGGGTGTCACCATGGCAATCCGGGCCCAGAGGGTGCATCAGTGGTCATTCTCCAGCAACAAGCCACCCCGTTCGCAAATGTTTGACCTGGTCCACCTCACCAAGAAGTGGTTGCAGCCAGAGACCTTGACAGGCCCGCAGATCGTAGAGCGTGTGGTAATGGACAGGTATCTGCGTGCGCTTCCAGCTGCTCTGAGGAAGTGGGTCGGACAGGGCGACCCCAAAACTGCAGCCCAACTGGTCGACCTAGTGGAGAGGTACAGTGCTACTGAGGACTTGGTGAATCTATCTACGCCCCACTTTGGTGTGTCTAGGGGTGCAAGATCTCCCGGCGGTTCGGGTAAGACTGTTCCGGGGTCCAAGAGCTTGGGGAGATTTGATAAGACTGTTGTTCCAACTCATGAGACTGCTTCCTAGACCTGGACACTGGCCAAAGAAGCCAGGAAGGTCTTTGGAACCGTTGAGAGGACTGGGGGTTGAGCATATAAGATGTTTTCGTTGCCATGCATTAGGGCATATTGCTGCGAACTGTCCTTTAAATGATGAACCTATGCAATGCGATTATGCTTATATGAAAAGACGCCTTTCTTTGTTTGCACAGGTCGCATGTACTGCATCATGTCAGAGTCGCATTGAAAAACAAATGTGTGTTATTTCTGTGGATGGAAAGCCACTGACAGCCCTGCTAGACTCTGGTAGTGTGGTGACCCTAGTCAGGAGTGATTGTGTGAACCCCACAAAACTACACCCCAGTACTATTGGGGTAATTTGCATCCATGGGGACACTCGAGACTACCAGACAGTGGTGGTTGAGGTTGAGACCCCCAGGGGCAGTATAACACATTCAGTGGGGGTGGTACCTTCACTGCTTCATGAAGCTTTAGTGGGAAGAGATTTTCCCCATTTCTGGAATTTATGGGAGAGCAAAGGGAGGCTGGTAGATAGAGCTCCCCCTGCTGGGGAAGCACGGGAACTCTCACCCGACCTTTTTGCCAAAGGAAAGGGGATGCTGTTGGTGGGATCAAGGAAGCCGGAGACCCTCTTCCTTTCCCTGTCATGGTTGGGGAGCCGGAGGACCTGGAAGCTAGCTCCCAGCCTGAGGGTAACGAACAGGAGAACCCCTCTGACCCTGACATTGAGAGTAGCCAAGATGTGGTACCCGATTTAGAGGTCAGGAGAGAGGATTTCTGTACCGAGCAATTACGAGAGGCCACCCTCATGAGAGCCAGGGAAAACGTTAAGATGTTGGATGGGGAACCGGTGGATCCTAATTGGGTGGTGTCTTTCCCTTACATGGCAATTAAAAACAATTTATTGTATCGAGTGATAAAACATGGAGAGGACAAGGTAGAACAGCTACTAGTCCCCAAACCCTTCTGCAGGGTGGTGCTAGACCTGGCCCATGGTCATGTAATGGGGGGGCATCTCGGTGTTGAAAAAACCAGGGAGAGAATCGCCCAGAGATTTTTCTGGCCCGGATTGCATGCAGATGTCAAGGAGTACTGCGAATCGTGCCCCGAGTGCCAAATGTCGGCACCGTCACCCCATTTTCGCAGCCCCCTCGTTCCTCTGCCAATAATCGAGGTCCCCTTTGAGAGGATTGGCATGGACCTGGTGGGGCCGGTTGTGAAATCTGCCCGCGGTCACCAGCATATTCTGGTGATCCTGGACTATGCGACTCGCTATCCTGAGGCCATACCCTTGCGCAATACCTCTGCTAAGGCTATCGCCAAGGAATTGGTCCATGTCTTTAGTCGACTGGGGATCCCAAAAGAGATCTTAACCGACCAGGGCACCCCCTTTATGTCCAAGGTTACCAAGGAGCTTTGTAAGTTATACAAAATCTCCCATCTCCGTACCTCTGTCTACCACCCCCAAACGGATGGTCTGGTCGAAAGATTTAATAAAACTTTGAAAAGTATGCTGAAAAAGGTGGTCGACAAAGATGGGAGAAACTGGGATTTTTTGCTGCCATATCTCATGTTTGCAATACGTGAGGTTCCGCAGGCGTCCACAGGCTATTCCCCCTTTGAACTCTTGTATGGTAGGCATCCCAGGGGACTGCTAGATGTTGCCAAGGAAACATGGGAAGGTGAGGCAACCCCATATAAAAGCATCATAGAGCATGTCTCCTTGATGCAGGATCGAATCGCAGCTGTCCTGCCCCTGGTGCGAGAACATATGGAGCGGGCCCAGGAGGGTCTATGACCGAAGTGCCAGGGTCTGTACTTTCAGCCCTGGGGACAGAGCGTTGGTATTGGTCCCCACGGTGGAAAGTATGTTTTTAGCCAAGTGGCAGGGTCCCTTCGAGGTTGTCGAAAGGGTGGGGGAGGTAAACTACAAAGTCTACCAGCCAGGGAAAAGGAAACCACACCAAATTTACCATGTGAATCTCTTAAAACCCTGGAAGGACCGAGAGACTTTACTGGCCACGTCCCCGCCTCCAACTGACCGGGTACCCGTGACACCTGACGTCCCCATCACGGATACCCTGTCCGTGGCACAACAAAGTGACGTTAGGGTGTTTGTGCATAAAAATAGAGACTTTTTCTCCCCCTTACCCGGACTGACCAACGTGGTCCAACATGACATAGTGACGGAACCAGGGGTTGTGAAGCCGTATAGAATCCCAGAGGCCAGGCGTGAGGCAGACGCGAAAGAAATTAAAAACATGTTGGAGTTGGATGTTATAGAAGAGTCCCACAGTGAGTGGTCGAGCCCCATAGTGCTGGTCCCAAAACCTGATGGCACTATCAGGTTTTGTAATGACTTTCGAAAACTTAACAGTGTATCCAAGTTCGATGCATACCCGATGCCCCGAGTCGACGAACTTGTGGACAGGTTGGGACAGGCTCGCTATATAACGACCCTAGACCTAAAAAAAGGCTATTGGCAAATACCGCTGTCTGAATCGGCCAAGGAGAAGACTGCCTTTTCCACTCCTGAGGGCTCGTTTCAGTACAAGCGGATGCCTTTTGGTCTGCATGGGGCCCCTGCATCATTCCAACGAATGATGGACAAAACTTTGAGACCACATCGCCCGTATGCGGCTGCTTATTTGGACGATGTGGTCATCCACAGCCCAGATTGGGAATCGCACCTGCCCCGGGTACAGGCGGTGGTAGATTCCCTTAGAGAAGCAGGCCTCGCGGCTAACCCAAAGAAGTGTGCCATAGGCCTGGAGGAGGCCAAGTACCTGGGCTATGTTATTGGCCGGGGACTTGTCAAGCCTCAGACCAATAAAATTGAGGCAATTCAAAAGTGGCCCCAACCCGAAAACAAGAAACAAGTTCGGGCCTTCCTAGGCATTACGGTATATTACCGATGGTTTATACCTGACTTTGCCACTATTGCCGTCCCTCTGACTGACCTGACGAAGGGCAGAGGGTCGGTCATGGTCAAATGGAACACTGAGGCCGAGAAGGCGTTTCAAAAATTAAAACAGCCCCTTTGTGCACTACCTGTGCTGGTGACCCCGGACTTCACAAAGGAGTTTGTCGTACAGACAGATGCCTCTGAGGTGGGCCTAGGGGCTGTACTGTCACAGGTCAGGAATGGTGAGGAGCACCCGGTTGTATAACTAAGCCGGAAGCTGAACAAGCACGAAAGGAACTATGCCATTGTTGAAAAGGAGTGTCTCGCCATTAAATGGGCCTTAGACTCCCTGAGGTATTATCTACTCGGGAGGTCGTTCAGGCTGGTCACTGACCATGCTCCCCTGAAGTGGATGTGTGACAACAGGGAGAAAAATGCCTGTGTGACAAGGTGGTTCCTGGCTTTACAGCCCTTTAAATTCACGGTTGAGCACAGGCCGGGCAAACTCCAGGATAATGCTGATGCCCTCTCCCGCGTGCACTGTATGGCCTGGTCAAGTGCTCAGCCGCAGGGGCTTGAGCAGAGGGGGAGGATATGTGACGGTATGCGAGGTGAGATATATGACAATCGCTATGTTTCACCTCGCATTCGGTCCATTGTAAGGGACTGAACCAGAATCCGGCCCAAGTTTTTCCAACCTCTGTAGTTGGCTGGGTTCCGGTCCGGATATTCAGGTTCACTGGAATCCATAGGCAGCTGGGCTTTAAAGATCCAGGAGGAGTGCTGGTTATTTTGGGCTGAAAGAAAAGGTTTGCTTTACTTCACCTTGTGTTTTGTGGGTGACGGGGACCAGCCCCTCACCGTATAAAGAGCGGTTACTGTATAGTTTAGCGCTGGACGGCGCTTTTACTGTTTTGTTTATTTTTGTACGACTATTGCAAACCACTTGTAAATAAAACTGGCAATACGCCAGGTTTTAAAGAAACTGCCTGTACGCTGACCTTCATTCTGCGAAAAGGTGATCCCCACGAGCTAATCTCCCACAATATATATATATATATATATATATATATATATATATATATATGTAGCACTTACCCCCATTTAAGGGACCGGCTGGTTTTGTAGGGTCTGCAAACTACCTCCAAGGCTTCCGTTGTCAGGGTGTGAGAAAAGTCTTTAGAAAGGCCAATGTCCACACAATGTAAAACCCAAACAGTCAGGCTTTATTTTACTTTGCTGAAGAGGAAACTTTAAAGGAAAGTAGGAAACGAGAGAAACACAGGGGAAGGTTCAGGCACGCAACACTAAAGTCCCAATCGTCGCCACATTTAAGCCTGAGTGGGTAATGCTCACCCGGATAGTCCCAGTTTAGTGGTCCTAGCAGCCGGAATGAAGCACGAATCAATGTTTCTAGGGATACGATCAGGGATCCTCTGCCACAGGATTGTTAAAAGTCCCAAACCTCCCAGCCAAGCAATAATGAAGAACCTTTAAGCCAGATTGGCGTATTGCAGGGCTTGTAATGATGGATCCCTCCTTAGGTGAGCTCCAGGCCTCCTCCCGAGACAGCAGTACCGTCGCTAGTCTCCTCCGGGGAAGATCCTCCCCTGGTCTCCTTCCCTAAGCGTGGCTTCCCTCAAGTGGGCAGCTGAGGATCCTTTTTTAAAAGTATAGGCCTCAGCCAGCAGGGCCTATCATGCAGCGATGTAGCCTCGGGCTAAAGGTGCCCGGGGCCAGAACACACACACGCACCCCGTGCCATTAAGGGCCACGAGGCGCAAACCGACAGGTGGGCTCCCAGAGCGGAACCCCAGAACAGGACAGGACTTAATGGCGTCTGCCCCTTATGTACCCTCTCCCAGCATGCACAGCGGGTAGACCACGCCCACTGTACGGCTGCCGAGAAATAACACCCAAGGTGTTGTGATACCCCCAGTGGTTCAACCTATGCGGCTGATGACAGTGCCACCTACAGGCAGACAGGGAACACTACTGCCAGGCAGTATCACACCCAGAGCAGAAGCAAATCCAGAACAATCAATTGGTCTGAGCCCAATTACTGGCTCAGACTACCCTTAATTTTACACAGCACCCCCAAATATTGGGGGGGGCGCTACATATATATATATATCATTAGCGGGAGATTAGCTCTCTCATTAAAATAGCATAGGCTGTCTAGATTACATCTATATCATTGTGGCCACATGTGTAGTTAACCGAAACATCCACTAGGAGGTGACTTCGGATCGGAATACAGTGTATCTTTGTGTATATAGCATTATTCGTTGTTTAAAAATTGTTGTGTCTATGGGAGGAGTCTGTTTGCTGAGTTGGGACTTATCACAGCTCAGCGGATTTACTCCTTTCTTTGTGAAATAACTTTCCTATTTGGTTCAAGTAAAACATTTCAGAACCTTTTACTACATAGTCGCTTGATTATTGCTTCATAGTAGTAACAGGATGTCTGAACCCAGAATGTCAGGTGGGTTGGAAGATTCACTTGGTCATGGCCATGCAGATGAGCAGATAATTCTCAGCAGTCCCCAAGGGGGCCGTGCTACATAAAAATAAAACTTGTTACATAACATGAGTTAGAAGTAAAGTTATGTTAAAATGAGTCTCTTCTGTCATTGATTCTTCTCCCGACCTATCAGTAATTTTTTTCTGTAAAGCTAGGTTCACATCTATGCAGCTCTTTCAGCCACCTTTTCATGGGCACAGCAGCACATTAATTTGAATGGGCTGCTGGGCCTGTGTTACATAGTTACATAGTTGGTAAGGTTGATTAAAGACACCAGTCCATCCAGTTCAACCTGTGTGGGTGTGCGTGTTCATGTCTAAAATCATTTCACGTATACAGTGGGGCAAAAAAGTATTTAGTCAGCCACCAATTGTGCAAGTTCTCCCAGTTAAAAAGATGAGAGAGGCCTGTAATTGTCATCATAGGTATACCTCAACTATGAGAGACAAAATGTGGAAACAAATCCAGACAATCACATTGTCTGATTTGGAAATATATTTTTTTGCAAATTATGGTGGAAAATAAGTATTTGGTCAATATCAAAAGTTCATCTCAATACTTTGTTATATATCCTTTGTTGGCAATGACAGAGGTCAAACGTTTTCTGTAAGTCTTCACAAGGTTGTCACACACTGTTGCTGGTATGTTGGCCCATTCCTCCATGCAGATCTCCTCTAGAGCAGTGATGTTTTGGGGCTGTCGCTGGGCAACACGGACTTTCAACTCCCTACAAAGGTTTTCTATGGGGTTGAGATCTGGAGACTGGCTAGGCCACTCCAGGACCTTGAAATGCTTCTTACGAAGCCACTCCTTCGTTGCCCGGGCGGTGTTTTTGGGATCATTGTCATGCTGAAAGACCCAGCCACATTTCATCTTCAATGCCCTTGCTGATGGGGGGAGGTTTGCACTCAAATCTCACGATACATGGCCCCATTCATTCTTTCATGTACATGGATCAGTCGTCCTGTTCCCTTTGCAGAGAAAAAGCCCCAAAGCATGATATTGCCACCCCCATGCTTCACAGTAGGTATGGTGTTCTTTGGTTGCAACTCAGCATTCTCTCTCCTCCAAACACGACGAGTTGTGTGTAGCGGGGTGTTCCCCTTTAATGCAGAGAGACAAGAAGTTCCAGGTGAGAGGTGAGTCGGGAGGAAGTAGAGAATAGAAATGACTGGAAGTGAAAGCAGAGGAGAGAGACTACATCTCCCAGTACATCTTGCAGCACCCAGGGTACATTGCTCCGGAACAGAGACTGCTGGGGGAGACTTTATAAAGGGGAGGTGGGGTTTGTTCTGCCTCTTTTGGACACCCCCTCTCCTAGCAAGAGGATCTCTGTGCTGAACTGCTGTATGCACAAGGCCTGAAGCCTGGGCCTTGTGCTCTTTTCCAAAGAGCCCCTCTGCCAGCCTAGCAGAGCCTTAGAGACATCTTCTCCTCCTTGCTGCAGTACACCAGAAGGATTGAAGACTTGGATGTCGGTGGATTTCTGTTCCCAGACGAATCGGCGGAGGAAACGGACTTGGACTTGTCCGGGTGGTGAGAGCTGTTTAAAGACAGACACTTTATCTTTACTATTCGTTGGGATTACAAAGTTGTTCTTCAAGTGCACCACCGAAAGATTGCTAGCGAATATTGTTTCACTGAACTTCCATTTAGATCAGTCAGGCCTGACTGCATAGGTAGACATTGCTGGGTGTTAGTCTACCCATGAGGGGAAGTAGCTGTAAAAGGGCAGTGCTAGAGTTGCATAGCAATACTTTATTATTCTGATTACTCTGTTTTTCTTAATTTCTGTTTATTGCAGGGATCTGCAACTTGTTATACTGTTGTTTATTACTTGCCCATTAGCCTCAGTGAAATATCTTGGTCAAGTACATTGGTGTCAGTTTCACTTACTTTAATAGAAGTTTTAAAGTATATCACTGTGTGTGTTTGCCATAGGACTGCGTCACCTAGAGTTGCGGTCACGCGGTCCTATCTCCCCTTACTAGCTGTGCCACGGGAGGTTAGAGCTGATTGCCAGGGGTTGACAGCGGTGCACTACAGGGCCCAAAAAAAAAACAGCGGCTCTCTTAACTGGGGGTAGCGCTACATGTGTTTCTACCAAGCAGATCTACTTTGGTTTCATCTGACCATATGACATTCTCCCAATCCTCTTCTGGATCATCCAAATGCTCTCTAGCAAACCTCAGACGGGCCTGGACATGTACTGGCTTAAGCAGGGGGACACGTCTGGCACTGCAGGATCTGAGTCCCTGGCAGCGTAGTGTGTTACTGATGGTAGCCTTTGTTACGTTGGTCCCAGCTCTCTGCAGGTCATTCACTAGGTCCACGGAATATGAAAAATAAATAATGAGTTAATAAAAATTATACATCAGTGAAATACGTGTCTTAGTGATTAAACACAATAAAAAATATGTACCATCAATTACATCAACAACCTAATAACTGAAATAAGTAATCCATGTGACAAAGAAAAAAGGGCAAACACTAATAAGTGAAAAAAGTCTCTTTAAAAAATTGTGAGAAGCAAAGTCCCAAATTAAGTAAATAATATAGGTTGCATGCTGACAACCAGAAATGGATGCAAAAAGAAGGATGGTTCATGGAAAGAAAGGAATCCTTTGAACAGATTTTCTCAATATGAAGAGATGAGAGAAGCTTCCAGTAGAAAATACTTCCATCCACCAGTGAGGACACCACAGAAAGTGATAATTAGTCTCCTTACCAGATTGGGTTGAACACTATAACGGCGGTCTATATAGACACAGAAGAGAAAACTCCATAGTGTAAAGCCTCGTACACACGACCGATTTTCTCGTCGTAAAAAACACGTCGTTTTTTTCGACGAGATTCTTGTTAAGCTTGTCGATTTTCTCGTCAAGCTTTCTATGCGTACACACTGTCATTTCCCAATTTCCTCGTGGTTCTCTGCGCTCACGTCCAGCACGTACGACGGCACTATAAAGGGGAAGATCTTTTTTCTTGGCGCCACCCCTTGGGCTGCTTTTGCTGATCTCGTGTTACCGCGTGTGAAGTAAAAGTTTGGGAAGAGACGATTCGCGCTTTTCAGTCTTCGTGCTTTCAGTTCGTTTTAGCGTGATGAATGTGCTATTTCCATTACGAAGGCTTGTTTTACCAGAAGATGCGCTCCCGTCTCATACTTGATTCTGAGCATGCGCGCTTTTGGAAGAGTCGTAAAAGCATACACACGAACCATTTTCTCGTCACAAAACAGGCCGACGAGAAACACGACGAGGAAATCTGGACTCCTGACGAGAAAATAGAGAGCAGGTTCTCTATTTTCTCGTCGAGATTCTCGTCAAGTTTCTCGTCGTAAAACCATACACACGAACGTTTTTCTAGACAAAAAAACTCTCGCGGCACTTTTCTTGACTGTTTACGACGAGAAAATCGGTCGTGTGTACGAGGCCTAACACTTCCTCTCCATGTGTTCACTATGGAGTTTTCTCTTCTTATGTTTTTTTGAGACATCAACCACCGTCCATATCCTTATCCAGTCATCGGCTGTGGGTCTTTAGGGAGACCTAAAATCCTGCAAAAAGGGGCCTGGTCCTTTAGCAACAAAATGGTCCGGGGCTTAAGTAGTTAAGATACCCATTCACAATTTTTTAAGAGACTTTTCTCACTTATTAGTGTTTGCCCTTTTTTCTTTGTCACATGGGTTACTTATTTCAATTATTAGGTTATTGATGTAATTGATGGTACATATTTTTTTTCACATGTGTTATTGTGTTTAATCACTAAGACACGTATTTCACTGATGTATAATTTTTATTAACTCATTATTCATTTTTCATATTCCGTGTTCCAAGGTTTATGTTCATTCTTTAGCGCTGTAACTCACCTTTTTATTTGTGTTCTGAATTTTGTATCTGGATTTCGGTACTGGCAGCTTCATCACATTATATCACATACTTTATTTATTCATTTACACATTATGTAGCGCAGTGTTCCCAAAATAATTTCTTTTTGTTTTTTTTACACCATTCACTAGGTCCCCCCGTGTGGTTCTGGGATTTTTGCTCACCGTTCTTGTGATCATTTTGACCCAGTGCCGATCCTGACCTCCCTGGGGCCCTAAGCAAAATTCTGCTAAGGGGCCCTTTACGGTGGCAAAAAATGGGTGTGGTTTACGCAGAATGGTGGGCGTGGCTTACGTGGGCGTGGCTCGGAGGGGTGTGGTTAGAGTCGGAGATGAATGAGGGATGGAGGAAGAAAGAGAGAAAGAAAGAGGGAGAGATAGAAAGAAAGAGGGGTGGAGGGACAGCAGGCCCAGATCCTACACCACAATAGAAATATGTGTATTCCAGAAAGTTTAACAAATCAGCAGATAAAGATACGCCAAACACCTGGTGTTAGCGCTTCAATCATCCCGGCACCATGGTTGTTATGGTGTCAGGATGACTGAAGCACATTATTTCTATTATTACATTGTAATATAGAATTGAAATTATTCAACTCACCATAATGCCGAATCAGTGGAAGCCCCGAGTCCCTCTTTACACCAGGCATTCCCAGCGGAGTCCCCCTTACACCAGGCATTCCCAGTAGAGTTCCTCCTTATATCAGGCATTCCCAGTAGAGTCCCTCCTTACACCAGGCATTCCCAGTAGAGTCCCTCCTTACACCAGGCATTCCCAGTAGAGTCCCTCCTTACACCAGGCTTTCCCAGTAGAGTCCCTCCTTACACCAGGCATTCCCAGTAGAGTCCCTCCTTACACCAGGCATTCCCAGTAGAGTCCCTCCTTACACCAGGCATTCCCAGTAGAGTCCCTCCTTACACCAGGCATACCCAGTAGAGTCCCCCTTACACCAGGCCTCCGCAGCAGAGGCCCCCCTTACACCAGGCATTCCCAGCGAAGGCCCCCTTACACCAGGCATTCCCAGCGGAGTCCCGCCTTACACCAGGCATTCCCAGCGGAGGCCCCCCTTACACCAGGCATTCCCAGTGGAGGCCCCCCTTACACCAGGCATTCCCAGCGGAGGCCCCCCTTACACCAGGCATTCCCAGCGGAGGCCCCCCTTACACCAGGCATTCCCAGCGGAGGCCCCCCTTACACCAGGCATTCCCAGCGGAGTCCCCCCTTACACCAGGCCTCCCCAGCGGAGTCCCCCCTTACACCAGGCATTCCCAGCGGAGTCCCCCCTTACACCAGGCATTCCCAGCGGAGGCCCCCCTTACACCAGGCCTCCCCAGCGGAGGCCCCCCTTACACCAGGCCTCCCCAGCGGAGGCCCCCCTTACACCAGGCCTCCCCAGCGGAGGCCCCCCTTACACCAGGCCTCCCCAGCGGAGGCCCCCCTTACACCAGGCATTCCCAGCGGAGGCCCCCCTTACACTAGGCCTCCCAGGCGGAGGCCCCCCTTACACCAGGCATTCCCAGCGGAGGCCCCCCTTACACCAGGCCTCCCCAGCGGAGGCCCCCTTTACACCAGGCATTCCCAGTGGAGGCCCCCCTATACACCAGGCCTCCCCAGCGGAGGCCCCCCTTACACCAGGCATTCCCAGCGGAGGCCTTACACCAGGGTAGGCCCCCTTACACCAGGCATTCCCAGCAGAGGCCCCCCTTACACCAGGTGTGATGCCCCAGCAGCAGAGACTCTCTCCGCCGCCATTACGCAGAGGGGACAGTGGAGGAGCCGGCCGGGTGGCTGGCAATAGGAATTAAGCTGCGGCGCCGCCGCCCACCCCCGCCCCTTCCCACATTTCACTCACACACAGACAGACATTAGCGGGGCGGGAGGTGGGCGGTGCCGCAGCTCAATTCTTATTGGCAGCCACCCTGACCCTCCTCTTGGTCTACAAGAAAATGAAAATTGTCTCCGCCCGGCCTGCGGACCTCTAGTGGCGGCGGCGGCGGTTGCGGCGGCGGTGAAGATTCGGGGGGCCCTAGTAATTACTCGGGGCCCTATGCAGCTTGCCTAGCAAGCCTATAGGGCGGATCGGCCCTGTTTTGACCCCTCAGGGTGAGATCTTGCGTGGAGCCCCAGATCGAGGGAGATTATCAGTGGTCTTGTATGTCTTCCATTTTCAAATTATTGCTCCCACAGTTGATTTCTTCACACCAAGATGCTTGCCTATTGCAGATTCAGTCTTCCCAGCCTGGTGCAGGTCTACAATTTTGTTTCTGGTGTCCTTTGACAGCTCTTTGGTCTTTACCATAGTGGAGTTTGGAGTGTGAGGCCTCGTACACACGACCGATTTTCTCGGCAAGAACCAGCAAGAAACTTGCTGGCAGAGAGGTCTTGCCGAGTAAATCGGTCGTGTGTACGCTGCTATCGGGTTTCTCGTCGAGAAAACCGACAAGAAACCTCGACGAGAAAATAGAGAACCTGCTCTCTATTTTCTCGTCGAGATTCTCCTCGGCATGTTTCTCGACGAGAAAAGTGAGTGTGTGTACACTTACCTGTCCTCCCCGAAGCCCGCGCATGTTCGAAATGAATTCGACGCATGCGCGGTAGCTTCCTAGGCATACGTAGGGTATACCAAGATGGCGGCGACGGCATCGAATGTGACGAGCGCATGCTCGACGTAGTCGATGACGTCACCGCGTACGCTCCTTTCAAAGAACCGCGGGTTCTTTGAAACGAGCGTGTGTACACTCGGCCGGGACAAGTTTCTTGTCCAAGAATCTCGTCGAAAAAAACGACATGTTTTTTTCAACGAGAATCTCGGCCGTGTGTACGAGGCCTGACTGTTTGAGGTTGTGGACAGGTGTCTTTTATACTGATAGCAAGTTCAAACATGTGCCATTAATACAGGTAATGAGTGGAGGACAGAGGAGCCTCTTAAAGAAGAAGATACAGGTCTGTGAGAGCCAGAAATCTTGCTTGTTTTTAGGTGACCAAGTCCTTTTTTTTCCACCATAATTTGCAAAAAAATATTATTTCCAAATCAGACAATGTGATTGTCTGGATTTGTTTCCACATTTTGTCTCTCATAGTTGAGGTATACCTATAATGACAATTACAGGCCTCTCTCATCTTTTTAAGTGGGAGAACTTGCACAATTGGTGGCTGACTAAATGCTTTTTTGCCCCACTGTACCTGTATACTGTGTTCGTTAACCGCTTGGCGACCGCCGCACACCGATGTACGTCGGCAGAATGGCACGGCTGGGCATATTGGCGTACAGGTACGTCCCCTTTTAATATGCACAGCCGCGGGTCGTGCGCGCGTCGCTGGCGGCACGCTCGCGACCCGGTCGGGTACTCCGTGACCGGGCCTGCGGGACCCGCGGGAACCGCGGACCCGATCGCCGCCGGTGTCCCGCGATCAGGTCACAGAGCTGAAGAACGGGGAGAGGTAAGTGTAAACAAACCTCTCCCCGTGCTTCCTAGTGAGCCTGTCACTGATCGTCTGTTCCCTGTCATAGGGAACGACGATCAGTGACATCACACGCAAAGCCACACCCCCCTACAGTAAGAATCACACATTAGGTCACACTTAACCCCTTTAGCGCTCCCTACAGGTTAACCCCTAAACTGCCAGTGTAATTTTCACAGTAATCAGTGCATTTTTATAGCACTGATCGCTGTAAAAATGACAATGGTCCCAAAATAGTGTCAAAAGTGTCCGATGTGTCCGCCGTAATGTCGCAGTCACGATAAAAATCGCAGATCGCCGCCATTAGTAGTAAAAAAAAAAAATTTGTAAAAATGCCATAAAACTATCCCCTATTTTGTAGACGCTATAACTTTTGCGCAAACCAATCAATAAATGCTTATTGCGATTTTTTTTTTTTTACCAAACGTATGTAGAAGAATACGTATCGGCCTAAACTGAGGAAAAAATATGTTTTTTTATATATTTTTGGGGAATATTTATTATAGCAAAAAGTTAAAAATATTGCATTCTTTTCAAAATTGTCGCTCTATTTTTGTTTATAGCGCAAAAAATAAAAAACGCAGAGGTGATCAAATACCACCAAAAGAAAGCTCTATTTGTGTGAAAAAAAGGACGTGAATTTTGTTTGGGAGCCATGTCGCACGACCGCGCAATTGTCAGTTAAAGCGACGCAGTGCCGAATCGCAAAAAGGGTCTTGGTCCTTTAGCAACAAAATGGCCCGGGGCTTAAGTAGTTAAGATTTTTTTTTAAAAACATTAATATTTCCCGCTGACACCATCAATTGTGGAAGTGAATTCCACATCATTACCGCCCTGACAGTGAAAAACCCCTTGCACAGTGTGAGGGGGTTAGCTCGGCAGCGGGTGTGTGTGACCCCCGGGATGGGCTCCCCACACAAAAACAGGACCAGCAAACGGAGGTTGTGGTTTTCAAAATCAAAAAAAGGTGCGGTTTATTTTCTATTTACAGTGACAAAACACAGCAAAGCCAAAAGAAACATAAACAAAATAAATCCTGGTCAACTTGACCTCTGACTAAACATACAGGTTTCCTAACTAACAACTGGGATCAGCCTAGTGCTGTCCTAGTCCCTAAGTCCCTGGTTTTAAATGTCCAAGCAAATAGCCACACAGGCTTTGTCTCACCGCACAGGGGTTCACTCTCCCTAGACAGTCCACACAGGTCTGGGTCCAGGCATGAGCTAACATCTAATGAAGCTGGGAGTTCTTATAGAGGCCTAAATGAGCTGACAAGCTTCAGCTGGTCTCATCAACTCCCTGTCTGCACGACGCCCCACACTCTCCCTAGAGGTATGAGTCATCCATGAGCCCACTAGCCTTATACAACTCTCCACCTAGTTGTATAAGTCGGCGTAAAGCCTGAATCTGGGCGAAATATATCTACCCCCCTGGATGCAACCAGGTGACTTTACCTTCCTGCTGTCACATACCCCCCCCTCTTGTTTTAACCTCGGGGTTGGAACACCAGCAATCAGGCATTCATGTACTCGAGACAAAGCATCCACATTCCCCATTTGAACGCCAGGGCGATGCTTTACTGTGAAGTTGAATTCCTGGAGGGCCAGGAACCACCTATTCACTCTTCTATTTGTTTCCTTGTTTTGAGCCATCCACTTTAACGGAGCGTGATCCGTAACCATGTCAAAGTGCCTACCTAGCAGGTAGTACCGAAGGGAATCTAGAGCCCACTTCACCGCTAAACACTCCTTTTCAACGGTGGCGTAATTTACCTCATGGGACTTCAACTTCCTGCTGAGGTAAATGACTGGGTGCTCTTCCCCGTTCCAGACCTGGGACAATACTGCTCCTAACCCCACATCTGACGCATCACTTTGTACGACAAAGTCTTTAGAGAAGTCGGGTGAGTACAACACTGGCTGGCTACATAAGGCTTGTTTCAAGAATTGGAATGCTGCCTCAGCCTCGGGGGTCCATTTAATCATGACCGACCCTTTCCCCTTCGTTAGGTTGGTTAGGGGCACAGCCTTAGAAGCAAAGTGGGGAATGAATCGCCGATAATACCCAGCGATTCCCAGAAAGGCTCGTACCTGCTTCTTGCTGTTGGGACGTGGCCAACTCTGGATGGCCTCGACTTTGTTGAGTTGGGGTTTTATTACTCCCCTCCCAATGGTGTACCCAAGATATTTGGCCTCCTCCTGCCCAATGGTACACTTCTTGGGGTTAGCCGTAAACCCCGCTTCCCGAACAGAGTCCAGGACTGCTTGCACTTTTGGCAGATGTGGGGCCCAATCTGTGCTATGGACAATTACGTCATCCAGGTAAGCCGCAGCATACTTCCGATGGGGCCTCAGCATCTGGTCCATTTTCCGCTGGAATGTGGCCGGCGCATTCTGTAACCCGAACGGCATTCTTTTATATTGGAACGCCCCGTCTGGGGTTACAAATGCGGTTTTCTCTTTGGCCAATTTGGCCAGGGGGATTTGCCAATACCCTTTTGTGAGGTCAAGAGTCGTCATGTATCGGGCTGTTCCCAGCCGGTCGATCAACTCATCTATACGTGGCATGGGGTAGGTGTCAAATTTTGTAACTTTGTTCAACTGACGAAAATCGTTACAAAATCGCCAGCTCCCATCCGGTTTAGGCACCAACACAATGGGACTAGACCAATCACTTTGGGACTCCTCTATCACCCCTAAGTTCAGCATTTTCTGTACTTCCTCCCGTATTGCCTCCCGTCGGGCCTCTGGGATCCGATAGGGTTTTAACTTCACCCTTTCACCGGGCGGGGTAATGATGTCATGCTCTACCCCAGATGTTTGTCCCGGCAGCTCAGAGAATACCTCCTTGTTGCGAAGCACAAACTCCTTAACCTCCTGTTGTTGGGGTTGTGACAAGGTGGCTGCTATTCCAACCTCAGGAATCACGCAACCAGTTTGAGCTGGTGACCAAGTGTCTGCGACTAGGGACTCTCTATCCCTCCAGGCTTTCAACAGATTAACGTGATAGATCTGTTCGGGCTTTCGCCTTCCTGGTTGTCTGACCTTGTAATTCACTTCGCTCACTTTTTCCATTATCTCGTAGGGGCCTTGCCATTTGGCAAGGAATTTACTTTCAACCGTAGGGACAAGTACCAGTATCCTATCCCCCGGGGAAAAGGTACGGGTCTTGGCTCCACGGTTGTACACTCTCTGCTGTGCTAACTGCGCTTGGGCCAAATGTTCCTTCACGATGGGCATTACCTGTGCAATTCGGTCTTGCATCAGGGCGACATGCTCAATCACACTCCTGTGGGGAGAACTCTCACTTTCCCAAGTTTCCTTGGCAATATCCAACAGCCCTCTTGGGTGTCTCCCATACAGTAACTCAAAGGGGGAGAATCCCGTAGAGGATTGGGGCACCTCCCTAATAGCAAACATCAGATAAGGAAGTAGACAGTCCCAATCCTTTCCATCTCTATCCACCACTTTCTTCAACATTTGTTTTAGGGTTTTGTTGAATCTTTCAACCAGCCCATCGGTTTGGGGGTGATACACAGATGTACGTAATTGCGTCACTTTGAACAATTTACACAGCTCCTTCATAACCCGGGACATAAAGGGTGTACCTTGGTCCGTAAGCAGTTCTTTACAAATACCCACCCGGCTAAACACAAGAGATAGCTCTTTGGCTATGGTTTTGGCCGAGGTATTTCGGAGAGGGATCGCTTCTGGATAACGGGTGGCATAGTCCATTATAACTAATATGTACTGGTGCCCCCTAGCGGACTTGATTATAGGACCTACCAAATCCATGGTGATCCTCTCAAACGGGACCTCAATGATGGGTAGAGGGACCAGCGGGCTACGGAAATGTGGCATCGGGGCCGACCTCTGACACACAGGGCAGGAGGAACAATAATTTTCTATGTCCTTCATCACCCCCGGCCAATAGAATCTCTGTAATACCTTCTCTCGGGTTTTCTCTGTCCCCAGATGACCTCCAAGAATGTGCCCATGGGCCAACTCCAACACCAACTTCCTGTAAGGTTTGGGCACCACAAGCTGCTCAACGGTTTCTTCTGCCCTTTTTGCCACCCGATACAGTAGGTCCTTCTCTACGCTGAAGTATGGGTAAGTGCAGGTATTATCTGGGTTCACTAACTCGCCATCTATTTTCACTACGTTTTCCCGTGCCTTTATTAGGGCGGGGTCTTTCAACTGTTCTGTGGCAAAGTTTTCCCTGTGAACCTCAAGATCAGAAAACTCCACAGACGGTAGGTTTTCGTCTGAGGAGGTGGGCTCCTCTCCAGTTTCTTGAGTCTCCCCTGCCAATACTGATAAGGGACATTCCGGAGAGTCCTCACCACTCTCAGGAGAGTTCTGGCTATCACATTCCTGGTACATAGGGGCACCAGTGGGGGGCTCAGGATCATCCCACAGTTCCCAGAACTTCGGAAAATCCCTTCCCACAATGGCGTCATGCGGTAACTGAGATACTAAGCCCACTGGATGAGAGAGGGTACCTTTGGGGGTCTTGAAACACACTGTAGTCACTGGATACTCTCGGGTGTCCCCATGCACACAAATAACAGCTACCTTGCTATTCCCAGAGACCTCTGTTTTAACTAACTCAGCCTTTATCAGGGTCACAAGGCTACCTGAATCCAGCAATACCACAACATTTTACCATTAACACACATTTTGCATAAATGTTTCTCAGTTCCTCGAATGGCAGTGCATGCGACTGTCGCACACAGCGACTGACGTCTGCCCGTCAGAAAGTCACACTGCATGGGTTCCTCCACAACCGGGCAATTGGCTGCAATATGTCCCGCTTGCCGGCAGCGGTAGCAAACGATCCTTCTTGCCGCCTCTTGAGCCGCTGATTTCCCAGGCTGTTCTCGCCAAACTTGGGGTAGAGCTCCCACCCTCTCACTCTCTCCACCCTCACCCCTTGGAATCCTCTTATCCGCCCCTGGGGATGGTCTGGTCTTAGGGTGGAAAGTCCGAGTGTCTCTGGAAGAGGCCGTCAGGTTCTCTGTAGCCAAGTATTTCTCCACACGATCCACAAGACCATCGGCCGTCTCTGGGTCTCCATGGCTTACCCACTTTTGGATGGCAGTAGGAAGAGCTCTCAAAAACCGATCCATTACAACACGTTCCACAATCTTTGGTGCGGACAAAGTCTCTGGCTGTAGCCACTTTCTGCTCAGGTGAATGAGATCATACATTTGAGACCTGGGGGGTTTTCCAAGCTGGAAAGTCCAGTTATGCACACGCTGAGCCCGGACAGCCTGGGTGACACCCAGCCTTGCCAATATTTCAGCTTTTAGCATCACATAGTCTTTTGCTTGGTCAGGCTCTAGGTCATAGTAAGCCTTCTGCGATTCACCAGTTAACAGAGGAGCCACCAGTCCAGCCCACTGCTCCTCAGGCCACTTTTCTCTTTCAGCAGTCCTTTCAAATGTGGTCAAAAATACCTCTGGATCATCCTCTCCAGTCATTTTTGTCAATAAACGACTCACCCCAAAGGACGCGGTATTAGTGGGACGGCTTTCCTCACTGGTCTGCGGACGTTGCTGCATTACTGCTTCCATTTGTTGTAGTCTCTGCTCTTGCTTCTGTAACAGGTCTATGAAGCGGGCCTCAGATTGCTGCTGGGCTTGTTGCTGAGCTCCCAGACTCTGTTGGTGAGCTTGCTGCTGGGCTGCTGGGCTGCAAGGCTCTGTTGATGAGCTTGCTGCTGGGCTGCGAAGTTCTGTTGTTGAGCTGCAAGGCTCTTTTGCAAACCTGCATTTGTCTGCTGTTGATTGGCATTTGCTAGAGCCAGCTGCTTCAGTATCTCCTCCATGCTGGCTTAAAAAAAAACTGCCCGCATTCTCCACCAACTGTGAGGGGGTTAGCTCGGCAGCGGGTGTGTGTGACCCCCGGGATGGGCTCCCCACACAAAAACAGGACCAGCAAACGGAGGTTGTGGTTTTCAAAATCAAAAAAAGTGCGGTTTATTTTCTATTTACAGTGACAAAACACAGCAAAGCCAAAAGAAACATAAACAAAATAAATCCTGGTCAACTTGACCTCTGACTAAACATACAGGTTTCCTAACTAACAACTGGGATCAGCCTAGTGCTGTCCTAGTCCCTAAGTCCCTGGTTTTAAATGTCCAAGCAAATAGCCACACAGGCTTTGTCTCACCGCACAGGGGTTCACTCTCCCTAGACAGTCCACACAGGTCTGGGTCCAGGCATGAGCTAACATCTAATGAAGCTGGGAGTTCTTATAGAGGCCTAAATGAGCTGACAAGCTTCAGCTGGTCTCATCAACTCCCTGTCTGCACGACGCCCCACACTCTCCCTAGAGGTATGAGTCATCCATGAGCCCACTAGCCTTATACAACTCTCCACCTAGTTGTATAAGTCGGCGTAAAGCCTGAATCTGGGCGAAATATATCTACCCCCCTGGATGCAACCAGGTGACTTTACCTTCCTGCTGTCACAACAGTTTAAAGGAGTTGTAAAGGCAGAAGGTTTTTTACCTTAATGCATTCTATGCATTCTATGCATTAAGATAAAAAACCTTCTGTGTGTAGCAGCCCCCCCAGCACCTCCGAATTACCTACCTGAGCTCCTTCTCTCTCCAGCAATGCCCACGATCCCCTCAGCCATCCAGTACACTACTCCTGATTGGCTGAGACAGAGCAGCGGCACCATTGGCTCCTGCAGCTGTCAATCAAAGTCAGCCAGCCAATCAGGGGAGAGAGAGGGCAGGGTCGGGTCAGGGCTCCGTGTCTGAATGGATACACGGAGCTCTGACTCGGCTTGGGTGCCCCCTGTAGCAAGCTGCTGGCTGAGGGACACTCAAAGGAGGGAGGGGATAGGAGCAGCAAAGAGGGACCCGAGAAGAGTAGGATCCGGGCTGCTCTGTGCAAAACTAACTGCACAGAGTAGGTAAGTAAAAAACAAGAAAAGGGGCGCTTCTGAGTATATATCATAAGAATAATTTAATAAACAACAACATCCACTCACAATTGTTGTTTATTAAATTATTCTTATGATATATACTCAGATGCGCCCCTTTTCTTGTTTTTTTCCTAGCATACTGGAACCGGCTTTTGGTTTTCTTGGTGGCTACCCTGACTGATCCCCTGCCATATAGATCTATGTGTGCATATTAGGGATGAGCTCGGTGTTCGAGTCGAACATCGGCTGTTCGCAGCGTTCGGCGAACAACGAACGATTTGGGCCGTTTGCGCCAAATTCGAGTGACGCGAACGGCCCACAATACACTGCGCCATCACAGTGTAATCCCGGCGCTGTGATTGGCCAAGCATGCACTGTGACCCTGCATGCTTGGCCAATCACAGCGCCGGCAGCGAGGAGAGCAATGATTGGCCACAGGCAGGATGCCTGTGGCCAATTATAGCTGAGGGGGTTTAGTACACGCCCCACACTATAAAAGGCCACCAGCGCGGCGGCCTTGTGTAGTGTGTTCCAGGGCAGGGAAAGTGAAGGATAGGCAGGGACAGTGTCAAATCTTGTCAAATCTATTCTTTGCTAAACCTTGTGTGTAGGGACAGAGAAGGATAGGCAGGGAGAGTGTCAGTGTCATATTCTTTGCTAAACCTTGTGTGTAGGGAGAGAGAAGGATAGGCAGGGAGAGTGTCAGTGTCATATACTTTGATAAACCTTGTGTACAGGGAGACAGAAGGATAGGCAGGGGACAGTGTCAGTGTCATATTCTTTGCTAAACCTTGTGTGCAGGGAGAGAGAAGGATAGGCAGGGAGAGTGTCAGTGTCATATACTTTGATAAACCTTGTGTGCAGGGAGAGAGAAGGATAGGCAGGGGACAGTGTCAGTGTCATTGTTGCTAAGCCTCCTGCACATTATACACCTGAAGTTAGCCCGTATTGCTGCTTTTCCCTGGTGTGTTACACCAACAGGATTTTGCGGCACTTAGAGCGGGCGGAGTGTACCTCCTGACCATATTACACCTTAACTTAGCCTGTATTGCTGCTTTTTCCTGGTGTGTTACACAAACAGGATTTTGCGGCACTTACAGCGGGCGGAGTGTGCCTCCTGACCATATTACACCTTAACTTAGCCTGTATTGCTGCTTTTTCCTGGTGTGTTACACAAACAGGATTTTGCGGCACTTACAGCGGGCGGAGTGTGCCTCCTGACCATATTACACCTTAACTTAGCCTGTATTGCTGCTTTTTCCTGGTGTGTTACACAAACAGGATTTTGCAGCACTTACAGCGGGCGGAGTGTGCCTCCTGACCATATTACACCTTAACTTACCCTGTATTGCTGTTTTTTCCTGGTGTGTTACACCAACAGGATTTTGCGGCACTTACAGCGGGCGGAGTGTACCTCCTGACCATATTACACCTTAACTTAGCCTGTATTGCTGCTTTTTCCTGGTGTGTTACACAAACAGGATTTTGCGGCACTTACAGCGGGCGGAGTGTGCCTCCTGACCATATTACACCTTAACTTAGCCTGTATTGCTGCTTTTTCCTGGTGTGTTACACCAACAGGATTTTGCGGCACTTACAGCGGGCGGAGTGTACCTCCTGACCATATTACACCTTAACTTAGCCTGTATTGCTGCTTTTTCCTGGTGTGTTACACAATCAGGATTTTGCGGCACTTACAGCGGGCGGAGTGTGCCTCCTGACCATATTACACCTTAACTTAGCCTGTTTTGCTGCTTTTTCCTGGTGTGTTACACAAACAGAATTTTGCGGCACTTACAGCGGGTGGAGTGTGCCTCCTGACCATATTACACCTTAACTTAGCCTGTATTGCTGCTTTTCCCATTTCCCTGCAGGCCATTAGAATGTCTGGAAGGCAAACAAGGAGAGGCAGACAGTCAGGAGCCAAAAAAAGAGGGCAAGCAGGCTCTGTGTCTAAAGACAACAGTGCTGGTCGTGGACGCGGTGCATCGCCATCAGCACGTGGCCATGGGACACGCTTGTCCTTCTTTTCGGCAGCTGGACGTGTTGAGCCGCATCATGCCGAAGACTTGGTAGAGTGGATGACCAAGCCCTCCTCATCCTCCTCATCCTCGCTCACCCAGGCTCAGGGTACTGGCAAAGCAGCTGCCAAAGCGTCCTCTTCCCTGGTATCAATGTCATAATCAGTCACTCCTTCCCTAGACCAACCATGTCCTCCTGAGGAGTCCCCCGAACTGTTTGAGCACAGTGTTGGGTACATGCTCCAGGAGGATGCCCAGCGTTTCGAAGGGTCTGATGATGATACCCAGCTAGAGGAAGGCAGTAGCGTGAGAGCAGAGAGAGGGGATGCTCAAGAAGGACACCAATCTGGCAGTCATGTTGCAGCAGCTGCAGCATACTGCCAGACTGGCTCCAGTGATGAGGAGGGAGGGGATGATGAGGTCACTGACTCCACGTGGGTGCCTAATAGGAGAGAGGAGGAGGAGGAGGATGAGGAGGAGGCACATCTCCAACGAGGCACGATGCCCTCGGGGGGCCAGCGTAAGGGCAGCACACCGACGGAATCACACCGCAGAGCTCCGCCTGTGCAGGGCGCTGCCTCTGCCCGTTATTCAAAAAGTTCTTTGGTGTGGGCCTTTTTTGAGTCGAGTGCATCAGATCGCACAGCTGCTGTTTGCAACATATGTCTCAAGCGTATATCGCGTGGCCAAAACATCACCCGCTTGGGCACCACATGCTTGACAAGACATATGTTGACCTGCCATGCAGCTCGTTGGCAAGCCTACCTTAAAGACCCACACCAAAGAACAAAGCTGACTTCTTCTTGCACCGCATCAGCTGGGATCTCCAACCCCACTATACCTTCAGTCCTCTCTGAAACCTGCTCTGAGAGGAATGAAGGTGTAGAATTAGGTGTGTCACAGCCAAGTACTTGCGGGCACTCTGCTAGCAGTACACCAACGTCCGATTCTAGCAGGCAAATTTCCCTGCCCCAGCTGCTGGACCGTCGAAAGAAGTTCACTCCCAGCCATCCACATGCCCAGCGGTTGAATGCTATCTTGGCTAAATTGCTAGCGCTTCAACTGCTGCCTTTTCAGTTGGTAGACTCAGCCCCCTTCCGTGAGTTTGTGCAATGTGCGGTTCCTCAGTGGCAGGTTCCAAAACGCCACTTTTTCTTACGGAAGGCGATTTCCGGCTCTCTACCGGCATGTGGAAGGCAATGTCTTGGCCTCGCTGGACAGGGCGGTCAGCGGTAAGGTGCATATTACCGCTGACTCATGGTCCAGCAGGCATGGACAGGGACGTTACCTTTCTTTCACGGCCCATTGGGTCACTCTTTTGGCAGCTGGGAAGGATGCAGGACAAGGTGCAGTAGTGTTGGAGGTTGTTCCACCGCCACGCCTCCAAAATGCTACTACTGGTTGTGACACACCTCTCTCCTCCACCCCCTCCTCTTCTTCTTCCTCCGTGGCCTCTTTCTGTGCTTTGTCATCGGAACCAGCGGTGCTCCGTAGGCGTTCAAGGGGCTACGCAAGTACGCAGGCAAAAAGATGCCATGCCGTGCTTGCGCTGGTGTGTTTGGGGGACAGGAGCCACACTGCGGCAGAGGTTCTGTCTGCTCTGCAGGGGCAGGCCGAGAGGTGGTTGACGCCACGCCAGCTTAAGCCAGGAATGGTAGTTTGCGACAATGGCACCAACCTCCTCTCCGCTCTCCGACAGGGACAACTGACCCATGTGCCCTGTGTGGCTCACGTCCTTAACCTGGTGGTACAGCGGTTCTTGGGCAGGTACCCGGGCTTACAGGATGTCCTGAGGCAGGCCAGGAAAGTCTGTGTGCATTTCCGCAGATCTTATAATGCCAGTGCTCGCCTGGCTGAGCTGCAAAAGGAGTTGAACCTGCCCAAGAACCGCCTTATATGTGACATGCCCACCAGGTGAAACTCAACATTGGCCATGCTGCAGCGGCTGCACATGCAGCAGAGGGCCATCAATGAGTACCTGTGCGACTACGGCACCAGGACAGGGTCAGGGGAGCTCGTGTTTTTTTCACCACGCCAGTGGGGCATGATCAGGGATGCATGCACTGTCCTGGCACCATTTGAGGAGGCCACGAGGATGGTGAGCAGTGACAGTGCATGCATCAGTGACACTGTACCTCTTGTCCACCTGTTGGAACATACGCTGCGTGGAATAATGGACAGGGCACTTGAGGCAGAACAGAGGCAGGAAGAGGAGGACTTCCTTGTCTCTCAAGGCCCCCTTTACCCAGACAGTGTTCCTTCTGTCCCACCCATCGCACAGGAAGAAGAGGAGGAGGAGGAGGAGGAGGAGGAGGATTGTGTCAGCATGGAGGTGGAGCCTGGCACTCAGCATCATCAGCAGCAGTCTTTTAGGAATGATTTACAGTCCCAAGAAACCAGTGGACTTGTACGTGGCTGGGAGGAGGTGGCTGCGGATCATGTCGTCCTTAGTGACCCAGAGGACTCCGGACTGAATGCCTCAGCTAACCTACGCTGCATGGCCTCCCTGATCCTGCAAAGTCTGCGGAAGGATCCTCGTATTCTTCGGATCAAGGAGAGGGACCATTACTGGCTGGCCACTCTCCTTGATCCACGGTACAAGGGTAAGGTTGCGGACCTTATCTTACCGTCGCAGAGGGAGCAGAGGATGAAACAACTCCGGGAGGCCTTGCAGAAAGGTCTGTGCAACGCGTTCCCAGAGACTGGGAGGTTACAAACTCCTGGTCCTGGACAACGAGTTGCTGAGGCTTCGGTCAGTCAAAGAAGGAGCGGTGGGGAAGGTGGCCGTCTGACCGAAGCGTTCAGACAATTCTTTAGTCCGCAGCCCCAGGGTATGATCGGTTCCAGCAACCATCGCCAGCGTCTGATATACATGGTGCAGGAATACCTAGGGGCAAGGTCAGACTTGGACACCTTCCCCACCGAAAATCCTCTGGCTTACTGGGTCTTGAGGATGGATCACTGGCCAAAACTTGCAAAGTATGCAATTGAGCTACTGGCCTGTCCTGCATCCAGCGTTCTTTCAGAATGCACATTCAGTGCTGCTGGAGGATTTGTCACGGATCACAGGGTGCGCCTGTCCACCGACTCTGTTGATCGACTGACCTTCATAAAGATGAACCAGTCTTGGATCACCACCAGCTACCAAACACCTGAAGCTGATATAACAGACTAATTTATTTTGTCACATCCCTTCAAGACTGATGCTGATGCTGAGAGACTGTCCTGTTATGTTGACTGACTATCCTCCTCCTCCTCAATGATCCGATTGATGATGATAGCTTGGAAGAACATTTTTGTTTCTGGGTGCCGCCACCAGTGGCTAAGGCCCAATTTTTCAGCCCCTGTTTAACAGAGGTGTGTTATTACAATTTTTTATGCAATGCTTTGCAGCAGGGCTCATTCCTGCACTCCAACTAGAGTATCTGGGAGTGGTTGCAGTGTCGTGGCACCAGCACCAGTGGCTAAGGCCCAATTTGTCAGCCCCTGTTTAACAGGGGCGTGTAATTACAATTTTTGATGCAATACTTTGCAACAGGGCTCATTGCTGTGCTCCAAGTACAGTATCTGTGAGGGGTTGCAGTGTTGTGACACCAGTGCCTAAGGCTCAATTTTTCTGCCCCTGTTTAACAGGGGCATGTAATTACAATTCTTGATCTAATAATTCACAGCAGGGCCCATTCCCACGCCCACCAAGACTAACTGTGAGGCCTTACAGTGTTGTGTCAACACCACCACTACCACCACCAAAGGCCCAATTTTTCAGCCCCTGTTCAACAGGGGCATGCAATTACAATTCTTGATCTAATAATTCACAGCAGGGCCCATTCATGCACCCACCAAGAATAACTGTGAGGGCTCACAGTGTTGTGGCAACACCAACATGTAAGGGGCAAATTTCAGCTGAGTATATACGGCAGGCCCCTACTTTCAAACATCCAACTTACAAACGACTCCTCCTTGCAAACGGAAGGATACAACAGGAAGTGAGAGGAAATCTACCCCTAGGAAGGCAAATTCTCTCCTGTAAGAGTTAATATGGGAAAAAAAGTGTCTCCTCTCCACTGATTCTTTATCACCAATTCTTGTTTCAATAAAAACCCCAAATTTTCAAAAAACATTTGTCATTAGGACGGAAAGTGAGGTGAACTGTTCTGAACAGGTGCACACTGCACAGACAGCAAAACAAATGTTACAGGGGTGATAACCCTTCCCCATGTTTTCCAAAAAGCTTAAAAATATATTTTTTGGCTGGAGCTACACTTAAACAATGTACCTGTTCAAAATTACAAACAGATTCTACATAAGAACAAACCTACAGTCCCTGTCTTGTATGCACCGCCTGTATACGGCTGTTCAGAGTATATAGGGCCTTTTTTATTTTGTGTGCGGGGTTCCCCTTAATATCCATACAAGACCCAAAGGGGCTGGTAATGGGGTGGGGTGGGGGGGGGTGTGTGATGGGGTAGCTATGCCATTTTTCTTAAAGATTTTCATCCATATTACCGGGACCAGACATTACATTAAAGCCGCAAGCAGTTTTAAATGGCTTTTTTTCCTTTAGAAATGTAATTTTGTGCAGGGACAGTTCTAAACATGGGAAACACGTGGCACTTCACAGGCATACTTTAGACACCCCCCCCAGGTATGATATTTAAAGCAATATTTGACTTTTTTTTTTTTTTTCACTTTATGCATCATTAAAATGACTGCTCCAGAAAAACGGCCGTTTTTAAAACTTCTTTTTGCATTGATACATGTCCCCTGGTGCAGAACCCGGGTTCCCAAACCCTTTTTAGGACAATAACATGCATAATAGTCGTTATAATTAGCACTTTAGATTTTGCATCCATTGTATTTAATAGGGTTCTAAAGTTCGTGCAAACTTTCGGTCCGTTCGCGGGTTCTGGTGCGAACCGAACCCGGGGTGTTCGGCTCATCACTAGTGCATATATGTGTATGCACACACCTTCTTACCTCTGCCCTTGGACTATTGGGTACTACTACTTGAGGTACCTGTGCTTTGCGCCTTTTTTACTTGTTTAGAGTAGGTAAGTATAACATGTTATTTAAAAAAAAAAGAAAAACAAGCCTTTACAATTACTTTAAGATTAAACTGCTTTTTCTCCAATTTCTTTGAGTGGACCCGTGTCTACACTCCCAGAGTTTACAGGCATACCCCGCTTTACGTACCCTCACTTTACGTACACTCGAGAGTACGGAAACATTGGCGTCTATGGAAAATCTTGGTTAGCTTGACATGGCATTGCTCCCAGTTTTTAACATTGGCGTCTATGGGAAATCTTTGTCAGCTTGACATGGCACAACTCCCGGTTTAACCGATTTTGGGGTCGACCAGCTTGCCTAGGTTAGTGGTTCTCAACCCTATCCCTAAGTACCCCCAACAGGCCATGTTTGCAGGTTTTCCTTTATCTTGCACAGGTGCTTTAAATCAGAGTCAAAGCCTTGGTATTTTGGACAGCTACTGTATTTTAGAGAAATTCCCAAAACATGGCCTGTTGTGGGTACTTGAGGACAAGGTTGAGAACCACTGGCCTAGGTAATCAGTTATGCCTGTAAATGACTATTGCAATGCAGTACATGCACTGAGAAGTGAAAAAAGGTATTGCTTCACTTTAGGTACATTTTCATTTTACATACATGCTCTGGTCCCATTGTATACTTAAAAATGGGGTATGCCTGTATTACCTATGCTACAATCACAATTGAGGTATTTGTATATCACTATCATATCTCCTCTCAAGCGTCTTTCCTCCAGAGAGAACAGGCTTAATGTTTGTAGTCGTTCCTTGTAACTGAGGTCCTCCAGTCCCCTTATTAACTGTATTGCCCTTTTCTGGACTCCAGTTCCTTCCTGAGGATTGGTGACCAGAACTGAACAGAATACTTCAGATGTGGACAAACTAGAGTTTTATAAAGTGGCAGGATTATAGTTTTATCTCTTGAGTAAATTCCCTTTTTTTATGCATGCTAATATTCAGCAGTTTGGCATTGCATGCCATTGCTGAGTCTGTGATCTACTAGGACCCCCAGATCTTTCTGCATCCTAGATCCCCCCCAGTGGTTCTCCCCCTAGCGAGTAATTTGCATTCAAATTTTTAGCCCCCAAGTGAATTACTTTAAATTTTTCAACATTAAACCACATTTGCGATATGTCCACCCCTTTATTTTATTGTAATATTCTTGTAGGGTTTAAATATCTTGCTGTGAAGTTATTGCCCTACTTAGCTTTGTATCATCAGCAAACACTAAAATAAATTATTTATATGAACCGCTATATCATTTATGAAAAAATTAACAAAATTGGTTCCAGGACAGAGCCTTGGGGTACCCCACTAATCACTTAAGACCAGTCTGAGTACTCGCTATATATCACCACGCTTTGGACGTGCCCCTGAAACCAGGCTTCTATCCATGTACAAACCCTATGGTCCATGCCTACAGACCTCAGTTTGTAAATTAAGTGCTGTATGTGGAACTGCATCAAATGCTTTTGTAACATCCAGATACACCACATCCACCGGCCTTTATCTAGATGGCAGCTCAATTTCTCATAGAATGTTAACAGATTGGTTTGGCAAGAACGACCTTTCATAAATCCATGCGGATTTCTACTGTGTTTCCCCGAAAATAATAATATTAATTTTGGCCACCAAAAACACAGTAGGGCTTATTTTCGGGGTAGGGCTTTCCATTTAATGTTCTGTCTTCTCTCCCCCTCTCCCTCCCTGCCTGTCAGGAATCCCCAATAGTATATAATGTAAAAGGTGTATGTTTCTGTAATCTAATTGAGTCAAATACCCTCTTATAGCTTCACTCGGCGCTTCCATGACTTTCCTGAGCTGTCTTTCCCGCTCTAAGCACTGCAGAAGGGGGGCCGAGATCCCCCACTGACAGCCAGGAGAAGAGAAGGGGAGAGCAGCGGGAGATCAGCTGAGCGGCGCTTCCATGGCTCGCTTCGAGCACTGCAGTTGGAGGGGGGCCCGAGATCCCCCGCTGACACCTAGGAGAAGGGGAGAGCAGCGGGAGATCAGCTTGGCGCTATGAGAAGGTATTTTGACTCAATTAGATTACAGAAACACTTTTTAGATTAGCAGGGGTCTCCAAATTATGGCCCTCCGGTTGTTCAGGAACTACAATTCCCATCATGCCTGGTCATGTCTGTGAATGTCAGAGTTTTATAATGCCTCATGGGACATGTTCCATAAAAGCTGGAGGGTCGAAGTTTGAAGATCCCTGCATTAGAGGATACATAGAGAGGATTTTAGAAGTTTACAACCACTTTAAACTAGGGCTAATTTTCGGGGTAGAGCTTATATTGCAGCCCTCCTCGAATATCACAGTATGGGGGTGATTTACTAACAGTGCGCTGCGCCGGTTCATACCTTAATTGATGCACCGGATAAATCATTAATTGGGCGCGTGAACCGGCGGCGCAATGTGATAGTAAATAAAAATATCAGCGGCATTTCTCTGTCTCTATTCAAAATCAATGGTTCCCTATGGGAGCCCATTGATTTGAATAGAGGTCGCTCCAGGAGTCGGATCAAGATGATCTGACTTGCGGGGTGACTCGTGTGCTGGTTCACACAGGGGCAGCGCGACTTTGCGAGGCAACTTGGACACGACTTTAGCGCGAACCACACGCTCAAGTCGTGTCCTGGAGGCGACTTGAAGTCACCTCCAGGACAGGCTTCTTTGCCAGTACCTGCCCACGAGAATGTTTCCAGAGCGATCCCATCGCGCTGGTTCTCGGCGACAGGGTATTGCTCACCTCGCGCTCACTGTCCCCTGTGTTTGGTATGAATCATGAGGGGAACTCCACGCCAAATTTTAAAAAACAAGCTGGCATTGGTTCCCCTCCAAGAGCATACCAGGCCCTTAGGTCTGGTATGGATTTAAAGGGGAACCCTCTACGCCGAAAAAACGGCGAGGGGGTCCCCCCAAAATCCATACCAGACCCTTATCCAAGCACGCAGCCCGGCCGGTCAGGAAAGGGCGCGGGGACGAGCGAGCGCCCCCCCTCCTGAACCGTACCAGGCCACATGCCCTCAACATGGGGGGGTGGGTGCTTTGGGGAAGGGGGGTGCCCTGCGGCCCCCCACCCCAAAACACCCTGCCCCCATGTTGATGGGGCCCAGGGCCTTTTTTCGACAACCCTGGCCGTTGGTTGTTGGGGTCTGCGGGCGGGGGGCTTATCGGAATCCGGGAGCCCCCTTTAATTAGGGGGTCCCCAGATCCCGGCCCTCCACCATATGTGAATGAGTATGGGTACATCGTACCCCTACCCATTCACCTGGGGGGGAAAAAATGTCAATAAAAAAACACTACACAGGTTTTTAAAGTAATTTATTAGGCAGCTCCGGGGGTCTTCTTCCAACTTCGGGGGTCTTCTTCCTTCGGGGGTCTTCTTCCAACTTCGGGGGTCTCTTCCGACTTTGGGGGTCTCTTTTTCTGCTCTCCTGTGTAGTCTCCGCGCTCTATGGTTCTTCTCCCGCTCTCCGGTGCCTTCTCCATGCTCTCTGGTTCTTTCTGCCTTCTGCCGGGCGCCTCCGCTTTCTTCTTCCAGCTCTTTTGCTAGAGGGGGTCCAGTCTTCATCGTCGTCTTCTTCCCTCTTCTCTCCGCCCGATGTTGACTCGTCGCTCTCTGCCGCAATAATGCCGTGTGCGCGGAGCGCAACGACTTATATAGGCATGGGGCGTGAACACCGGGTGATGCCACCCGGTGACTCCGCCCCTGTATGACGTGACAGTCCCGACGCCCCATGCCTATATAAGTCGTTGCGCTCCGCGCACGCGGCATTATAGCGGCAGGGAGCATTGAGTCAACATCGGGCGGAGAGAAGAGGGAAGAAGACGACGATGAAGACCGGGCCCCCGCTAGCAAAATTGCTGGAAGAAGATAGCGGAGGCGCCCGGCAGAAGGCAGAAAGCACCGGAGAGTGGGAGAAGAACCAGAGAGTGCGGAGACGACACCAGAGAGCAGAAGAAGAGACCCCCGAAGCCGGAAGAGACTCCCAAAGTTGGAAGAAGACCCCCGAAGTCGGAAGAAGAACCCCGGAGCTGCCTAATAACTTACTTTAAAAAACTGTGTAGTGTTTTTTTATTGACATTTTTTTTCCACCAGGTGAATGGGTAGGGGTACAATGTACCCCATACTCATTCACATAGGGTGGGGGGCCTGGATCTGGGGGCCCCCTTATTAAAAGGGGCTCACAGATTCTACTAAGCCCCCCGCAGACCCCGACAACCAATGGCTAGGGTTGACGGGAAGAGGCCCTTGTCCCCATCTACATGGGGACAAGGTGCTTTGGGGTGCACCAACCCCCCCATGTTGAGGGCATGTGGCTTGGTATGGTCAAGGAGCTGGGGGGGCGCTCGCTCACCCCCCTTTTCTGACCTGCTGGGCTGCGTGCTCGGATAAGGGTCTGGTATGGATCCTGGGGGGAACCCCCACGCCATTTTTTTTGGTGTGGGGGCTTCCCCTCAAGATACATACCAGACCGAAGGGTCTGGTATCGTCCTGGGGGAAACCTCACGCAAATTTTTTTTCATCTTGATCCGACTTCTGGTGAGACCTCTATTCAAATCAATGGGATCTTATAGGGAACCATTCATTTTGAATAGAGAGAAAAACGCAGCTGAAAGCTAGCGCGGGGAAACGTACATTGAATTCAATGCAAAACGCGGAGAAAATCACGTTAAAAATGCTGCTTTTTTCCTGGCCTCTTTACTAGCTTTACAGCCAGTTTTTAAAACGTCTGTGGGCATGAGGCCTAAGAAGAAAGGGGAAAAAAAGCACTGGACTGCATCAAAAACGCGCATGCAGAAAAGCACCTGGAACGCATCCGGACTGCGTTTCCAAGGTGTGAACTGGCCCAGTTGTGTTTAACCTCGTTTTTCAGAAAGCAAAAAAATGCATTCAGACACCAAAGATTTCCACGTTTCAGACGCCAAACACGGCTAAACGCGGTACCGGCGTTTAGTCGCATTTTCGTTTATAAGCGTTTTTAAAAGGTGACCTTTTTTTTACATCGAAAAATTTAAAAATGATGGCAAATGAAGAAAAACCATGAAAAATATATAAAAAAAAACTGTAATTGCTTGCATTGCATTGTGGACAATACACAACTTGTGGCAGGTGACGTGGCCAGGTGACGTGGCAAGTGGACAATCCACAACTTGTGGCAGGTGACGTGGCCAAGTGACGTGGCAGGTAACGTGGCAAGTGGACAATCCACAACTTGTGGCAGTTGACGTGGCCAGGTGACATGACAAGTGGACAATCCACAACTTGTGGCAGGTGACGTGGCAAGTGGACAATCCACAACTTGTGGCAGTTGACAATCCACAACTTGTGGCAAGTGATGTGGCAAGTGACACGCTAAATACAAGTACACTGCTGCTCTCTCAGCTGCTGCTACTCACTCTGGTCTCAAAAACTGGCTGAAATGGTTAATAATACTGTTTTTTGAGCATAGGGAGGGTCCTTATGATGTTTCCTAACTAAACGCTTATAGAGGAAAATGCGGCTAAACGCGGCATGTAAACGCGGCAAAACGCGCGTTTATAAATGCCGGTTTTAACCTTAGTTCAGAAGACTTTGCACCAGCGTCCCATGTACATGGGACCCAAAAACGGCTATGCCATTTACAGCTCAAAAACGCCATGGTGGGCATGAGGCCATAGGCCAACATGGACAGACGTTTTTAAGCTGCAAAAAACACTCAAACAAGTGGCTGTAAAAACGTCCGTGTGCATGTAGCCTTATATTAACCAATTGTTTACTGGGCACTTAAACCCCCTTCCTGCCCAGACCAATTTTAAACTTTCAGCGCTGATGCACTTTGAATGACAATTGCGCGGTCATACAACACTGTAACCAAAATTTAATTGTAATAATTTTTTTCACACAAATAGAGCTTTCTTTTGGTGCTATTTGATCACCTCTGTGTTTGTTTTTTATTTTTTTCTATAAATACAAAAGACCGAATAAAAAATTTTTGGGGGATATTTTAATATTTTGGTCGAACATTTTGAAAAAAGGTAATTTGTCTCCTTCATTGATGTACACTGATGAGACTGCACTGATGGGCACCGAGAGGTGGCATTGCTGGTTGGCACTGAGAAGTAGCACTGCTAGGTGGCAATGATAGTTGGCAGTGATGGGCAATGATAGTTGGCAGTGATGGACACTGATAGGTGGGACTGATTGGCACCAGTGGTGGGCATTGATAGGTGGCGCTGGCAGGGGCTACTGATTTCACAGATGACGCAGAATTGCCTCTTCCTCTTCGGGTTTGATGTCCCTTGCACATAAGCCAGTGATTGCCTTTTTTTATGCTCACGCTGTCAGCACAAGGAGAAAACAAAAACCATTATCAAGCTTTTGTTTACATCACGTGATCGGCTGACAGCTGATCACGTGGTAAGGGACAGGGATCTGCCCCTTACTCGGATCTGTCATCACCCGAGTCTCAGTGACCACAGCACGCATGCGAAGGGGAGGACGTCTATTGACAGACTCCCGGCAATTGAGGACCGTGCTGTGGCTGTCGATCAGCTATAGCGCTGATCTCAAGTGGTTAAAGAGGGTCTAAATGGGCCATTGACATGCATCACAATTGAACTTAGGAATGTGTCTTTTCAAAGTTAAACTAAATGAAATCCTTTCTTATTTTTGCTTGGGGATAGAGTGCAGAGGGATTAGAAGTCTGGACAGTTTTTGGGGATGTCTGCACCCCTGATAGGGTGAAGACAACTCCCAAATTTGGCCACTTTATCCTTCCAAATAATTCACTTCCTGTCACATAGCCACACAGGAAGTGAGGGTAAATCCCTACCAATGTCTTTCCTTGGGGACACACAGGTCAATCTAAATAGTTTCCCCATTATGTCAATTGCACTCCAGCATTTTGCTGGGTACACCCCATATTATTAGGTATCTTGGACTTTGGGGTTTATTTACTAAAGGCAAATCCACTTTGCACTACAAGTGCACTTGCTGGATATCCAAGGGGGATATGCAAGGAAACAAAAAAAAAAACACCATCTTTGCTTCTACATGATTGGATGTTAAAATCACCAGTGCTTCCCCTCAGATTTTCAGCAACTACACTTGTACTGCAGAGTGGATTTGCCTTTACTAAACCCCAAACTACCTAATGATTTGGGGTGTACACAACAAAGTGCAATTTGCTTAATGGGGACACTAGTTAGATTGATCTGTGTGTCCCCAAGAAAAGACATTGGTAGGGTTTTACCTTTACTTCCTGTTTAGCTGTGTCACAGGAAGTAAAGCCAATTTTACTAAAAGCGACACAAAGCCCAACCTAAAAAAAAAAACAAGCAGGGGTTCTAACACTTACTTGGTTTCCCTCAAAATGCCCACAATTAGCCCTGGTTCACACTGGTGCGTTTTGACATGCGATTTGGCATGTCAAATCGCATGTCAAAACGGCGGTATTTGCCGCAAAAAGCCAGCAATGACACCGTCCTAATCGGTGCGGCGCTGCACCGATTTCAAAAAGTAGTTTCTGTACTACTTTTTGTGATTTTGGCCCGCGATTTACATTGACATCTGTGCAGAAACCTGCACAGATTACTCTGTAATCGCGGCCGAAATCGAGACTGACCAGCGGGAGTGAAATCGTGCGAGTTAAGCTGAACTCACACGGCTTCACTCTCGCAGCCCAATGTTAACCTGGGCTAAGAATAGTATTGCCTTGAGTTTTTTTTTAAGTGCAGTGCTCTAAATCAGTGCTTCTCAAGTACCCCCAACAGGCCATGTTTGCAGGTTTTCCTTCATCTTGCACATGTGCTTTAAATCACAGTCAATGGTTTGGACAGCAATTCTCAATAAGATAAATTCACAAAACATGTCCTGTTGGGGGTACTTGAGGACTGAGGCTGAGAACCACTGCAGTAAAAAGGAAAATTGAATACTTACCGCTCTGTATTTTTCATTTCCTGGTGACTATCCATGGCAGCACACAATCCATGCATATGCTACCATGAAGGCACCAGGTTAGACAAATCACACCTGTTTTTGTTTTGACATGCCAATCAGCATAGTTAAGCTGCAGCTGTCACATTTGTTGCATAGAGAAAAAAAAAAACAAACATCAAACTTTGCATCAAATTTTATTGGTCAATAAAACAGGACTTGGAAAAAAGAAAGGGAAGCAAAAAAAAAAAAAAAACATGAAGGTAAATTTGAAACATTGGTCACAACATCTTGAGAAAGATTTAGCAAAATAATGCAGCACAGACAATTAAATCAAAGTGAACAAATGACACACATTAACAACATCAAAAATATTTCAGGGGAACATATCCCCCACACAAAAAATACAATCAACAAAAGTAAAACAAACATCTGTTTTGCAAAGACATAACAAATAAAATGCATGTGTTACAAACTCGATAGGGACACTAAAATGTATTTTTTGACGGCCGGACACACGCGCACACACACAATCTTGCCACTTTTCAGGGCAAGGGAGAGAATGCTATCTGCAAGCTTTATATAACCTAGGTTTGTGTGCTTATGAGGCAATTGAAAACACATGCACAGTCCATGAAACACCCAAAATGCAAGTTCACCCAATGTAGAGACTGAACTTCAAAGTGGGTACACCTGTTAAGGATGTCCTTCAATTACTAACCCAAAAAAAACACGCTCTCTGAGCATGCCCAGAAACATCCAGGTGCTACTCTCACACAAAAAGCACCAAAAAAAAACGAAGTCCCTGAGCATGCTCAGACCAACACAGATGCAGCTAGCAGAAAATAAGCCCCCCCCCCCCCATCCAAAATTAAGCACATCATCCGGCATGCTACAAAATTAAAGATGGGACAAACACCCCCCCCCCGGTCAGGTGGACAAACAAATAGCCTAACATGGGCAAAAGTTATACAACAAATACCATTGTAGTCTATGGGAACTGACTTGTTAATTTTGCTAGTCCCCACTTGGCTGGCTTATCTTCTAGTTATTGGCCTTAAAATTGGTATGGGGGCCCAGGTCCCACCCTAAGGGACATATATCAATGTCATCAATTTGGACAACACCAAAAACAAAACAAGGAGAAGTGCCTTTAAATATGCCAAATTGCTTAAGGGCCATTTCACACCACATGCAGTCCATTGCGTTTTTTATGCATCAAAAATGCATGGAAAGTTGGTTATATGGTTCTATTTTTTTTCAATTCTTCTTTATTAATTTTTTTACAACATATATTACAAACATTTATGCATAGATATTAAAACATATATACATATTAAGACATTTACTCGATCTCAATTCATCCCCTACCTATAAATTTATATTTTTCCAGTTCGTTGTACTATAAGAAAGATCTAGATATCCTGTATAAAATATACCCTATCCAATATCCTCCATATTCTAACTGCTTATTAACAACTTCCATAAAGGAAGGGAGAGGAGGGAGAAAGGGGCGAAAAAATATGAAAAGAAGAGAGGAGAAAAAAAAACACCTCCTTTACACGTGTTGCAAGTGCTAAGAAGGAAAGAAAATTTTCCTAATCTCATGTATTTATTTATTCTGTGCTAGTGAAATATATAAATAGGGAAAAGTTTTAAACAAACAAAAAAAAAAAAAACTATAAGACCCCATTACAAGTGCTGACAAAAAAATATCCAGTCTCTGGTGACAATTTCTAATATAGTGTAGAGAAAAAAAATATATAATAATTATAACATCCCATTGTGAATGGAGAAGATACAAAGTAGGGAAAATATGAGGGCAAAAAAATAAATATTTAAAAAAGAAAATATATACCAGGGTAAGAAAATTTTCCCTAATCACTAGTGATAATTTCTTCTGTGCTAGTGTGATATGTACATAAGCGAAAAAAAAAAAATTATGAAAAAGAGGGGACGAGAAAAAATAAATAAATATATATATATATATATATATAATATATATATCACACAATAAGACCCCATTGCAAGTGCTAAGAATGATATTTAGTCTCTAGTGACAGTTTCTTCTATGCTAGTGAACCTATATCTAAGGGAAAGTTTTAGATAAATAAAAAAAAAATAACAAAAAAGAAAAAGGGCCAAGTACTACAAAACACCATAACCAGTGCTGGAAAAAAGATATCTGATCTCTAATGACAATTTCTAAAGTGATAAAAAAATAAAAAAAAATAAAAAATTAAATATACAGAAAAAGACAGAGGGAGGGGAGGGGGGCCACGGAGATAGAAAGCCTAACCCCGATCCCCCAACCTCTCTCCAGTTGCCTCTAAATCCCTGAACTCACTCCATCCTCTCCAGATCCTGTCGAATTTTGGCCTACTCTCATTATGGATTGAGATCAATTCTTCCATCAATCTAATTCTATCAATCTCCTCCACCCATTGATGGATCTTTTTTTCCCTTCCAGTTCCTTGGGATTAATGCTTTCGCTCCATTCAAAAGGTATGGGACCATAGACCCTCTATATTTTTTCCTTGTTATTCCTGTATTGTGAAACAGACAGTACCAGGGATCTCCTTCCAATATTCCTGTATCAGGGGACATTGCCACCATATGTGGCCGTGTGTTCCCTCCATCCCACATTCTCTCCAACACAGGGGTGATATCTCCTTATTAATTCTATGGAGTTTCACTGGGACAAAGTACCATTTAGTAAGGAGTTTATAATTCATCTCTTTCACTTTTGCTTCTACTGATGTTGAATGGACGTATTCTAAAACTTGTCTCTTCTTTTCCTCTGTTATAGATTTCTTTAATTCCTATTATATGGTTCTAAATGGCAGTGTTTGTTCAGTGAGTTCCAGTTCCACAAAAAAAGTAGAACATGCTGCATTTTACCTGCACTGGACTGTACTGGAACGCTGCAAAACGCATCAAAAATGCACTGGAACGCACCTAAATGCACCAAAAACGCACTGGAACACACTTGTCCTTATCTATGGTTAATAAAAAAGAGGGGTGAAAAAAAAGCACTGAACTGCATCAAAAAACGTACCAAAAATGCACTGTAACGCATCAAAAACGGGCATTCAAAAAAGCACCTGGAACGCATCCGGATTGGCTAACTAAGGGCCAGATCACACCATAGAAACGCAGTCTGGATGCGTTCCAGGTGCTTTTCTGCATGCGCGTTTTTGATGCGTTTTTGGTGCTTTTTTGATGCGTTTTTGGTGCTTTTTTGATGCAGTCCAGTGCTTTTTTCCCCCTCTTTTCACTTAACCTTAAGGGCCAGTTCACACCAGATGCAGTTCCGTTCAGTTTCGTGCGCACTTTTTCTGCACTAAAAATGCATGCACAGTGTTTTCCATGTATTCCAATGGCTCTTGTTGGCTCTAGTTCACACCATACGGTCAGTTTCCGGTGCAGAAACTGACCGGAAACTGACTGCATGGTGTAAACTAGAGCCAACTAGAGCCATTGGAATACATGGAATATACTGTACATGCATTTTGTGCAGAAAATAAGCACACGGAACTGAACGGAACTGCGTCTGGTGTGAACTGGCCCTAATAAGGACAAGTGTGTTGCAGTGCGTCTTTGGTGCATTTAGGTGCGTTGCGGTGCATTCCAGTGCATTTTTGGTGCGTTCCGGTGCATTTTTGATGCGTTTTACTGTGGTCCAGTACAGTTCTGTACATAAAAAATGCAGCATGACCAATTTTTTTTTTCCTTTCTGAAACGCACTGGAACGGACTGCAGTGATGTGAACTATGCCATTGGCATTAATGTGATCAACTTTCTTTGCGTTTTTCATGCATCACAAAAATGCACTGCACTGCATCTGGTGTGAATCTGGCCCTAAATATCGTACCTGGGGAGTGTCTATAGTATGCCTGTAAAGTAGCGCATGTTTTCTATGTTTATAACAGTCCGAGAGCAAAATTACATTTCTAAAGTAATGAAAATTGTCATTTAAAATACTTGCGGCTGTAATGAATTGCCGGTTCCCGTCAATACAGATAAAAGTCATTGAAAGTCTTTGAAAAAAAAAAAATGCGTGGGGGTCCCCCAAAATTCAATTACCAGACCCTTTAGGTCTGGTATGGATATTACCAGAAAAAGTGACTTTCTCATTCTATTTTGGGCATATTTGTTACTTGGGCAGTTGTCGCTATACTTCCTCACATCACCCCACATCACACCATTATATTGGCACTTCCAGCTTCTTATAATTTTGATTTGAAGATGCCGTGCGCCAGGTCCATAGTGGCGCACTGAGCGCCTCCTCCCGTGCGCCGAGAACACTATAGTAAATGGGGAATAGCGCTGCGTTACCGGCGCAAATGTTTCGTAAATACCAAAACCTGCCGTTGCGCATGCCGATGCGCCGATACTCATGGCGCAAACGGTTCGTAATTCAGCCCCTATGTCTTATTTTCAGGGTAGTTTCTATTTTCGGGGAAACTCGGTAATGATACTGTTTTCATCAGCAAATTCTTGGAGATAGTCCCTTATCATCCCCTCCCATAGTTTACATACTATTGATGTTAGACTGATTGGTCTGTAGTTCCCAGGTATATGTGTCGGCCGTCTTTTGAATATTGGTACAACGTCCATAAAAATGAGGAATAGCGGTCTGGATATAACCTGACTGAGTTCTTTGAGGTCTCTCAGGTGTAAGCCATCCTGTCCTGGTTATTTTTGTCTTTTATGTTAAGATTTTCTAGTCTATTTCAGACACGGGTTTCTGTTATCCACAAGGGTACATCCTGTGATGTGTTACTAACAATACAGTCATGGTTGTTACGGTATACCTATCCTTTTCCCTTGTAAAAACTGAGGAGAAGAGTGCATTTAGTACAGTTGCCTTCTCCTTGTAATTTGTAACCAACTTCCCTTCATCATCCTTTATGGTGCCATTATGCTTGGGCCTCGCTTTTTTACTGTTAATATATTTAAAGTTTCTTGGGATATTTTTTTTACTCTACTCTGCTTTGTGTCTCTTTTTTAGCCGCCCTGATTGAATTCTTACACTTCTTATTGAATTCCTTGTAGTTTTGGAATTCTGACAATGACCCCTCAGCCTTATATTTCTTGAAGACAATTTTTTTCTCTTCAATATATCTTTTACGTTAGGATTCAGCTACCCAGGTTTAACATTCTCTTTTTTATATTATTTGCCCAGTGGCATACACTGAATGATATCTTTATTTAATATTTTCCTAAAGTATTCCCATTTCTCCTCAGTGTTCAATGTTTCAGGGATTTGGTATCATATCTTGTAGTATTGAGCGCAGTTTAGAAACGTAGGCTCTTTTCACACATAATCGCGGGTGGAGTTATTTTGGGCGACATGCATCCCACGATTTTGTTTGGGCAATTTTGCCATGATTTGTCACACGGCGCAATTGGGGTGCCATTAGAAGTAATGGCATCATAAATGCGTCCTGCGTTTTGTAGCCATTTAAAATTGCGAGGCTGAATTGCGCTGATTACGCCCACGATCATGTGTTAATGAGGCCTTAGTGTTTTCGTATTACCCTTGTGCCTCCTTTTCCTATGATTTGTGCTAAATTTAATTATCCTGTGATCGCTGATTCCCAAGTTGTCTCATATCTCCACATCTGCGACCAGATCTGTGTTTAAAGCAGGAAAAAAATTCTTCACCTTTTTAAAAACGCGGACGCAGGGAAACTGCAAGGTGCTTTTGCACCATGTGATTTAACGTTATCAAAAATGTGCTGCATTTTTAGATGTGTGGAGGTGCCATTAGGAATGAATGGCAGCCCCGCGCATCTGCAAAAGAGCAATGTGGTTTGGTAGCGGGTGCAGGAACAGATGTGACTTACACACTGTCTCGCACCTACAACCACCCGCACAAGTGTGAACCTAGCCCAAGTGTACAGTGAACCTTGACATGATTATGGGAGTTAGATCATCCCAGCCTGGCCAATTAAAATGGATGAAGACTTTAAACCCAAAAAACAACCAGGTGAAGATGAAAGTGCTGGGGCATTGCTAGGATTGTAAAAGACCTGGAGCATCTTTAGGCATTCAAAAGAAAGTAATAACGCAGCAACCCAGATAGCAAAAATAACTTGCCACAAATTTGTGGCAGTGTTGAATTGTAAGTCTGATAAACTTTCTGCAAATTTTCACTGGCAAGTTGTACACTTGCAGAGCACTTGAAGCACAAGTTCTAGTTGACACTTTTCCAATTTATAGCAAATTTGCGTGACACGTCTCTAGCAAGAGAAAGGTTGCAGTGGTGAGTCTACAGCAGGAGCTCTGCAAGTCTACAGCATGACAATTCAGCCACAGTGACCCCTGTGGTAGGATGACTATTGCACAACATAACTGAACCAGAACTTGCAGCAGGCTTGCAGAATGTTTGCAAAAAACGTTTATCTGGAGACATGCAAAGCAGACCTGCTGCAATTGTGAAACAAACTTGTGAAGCCTGGCAAGTCTAGTAATAGCTTAGCAAGCCATTTTCAAACTTGTAGCACAATTGCAAAAAAAAATCCCCACTCCCAGTGAAAACTATCTTCCCCCTACCCCAAATCCTCCATTCCAGCACAAATATCCCACCCCCAATCACTCCTCTCAGCACAGATGATCCCCCCCCCCCCAAATCTCTTCTGTCAGCAAAAATCTGCTCTACCTCAGGCACACACTTTTGTTACCTCCCCCAGGTCCTTATGCAACCAGTACAATTATCCCTCCATGAACTTACAGACCTCAGAGACAGCAAAGAAAAATGCCAGGGGATTCTCCTCCTCCCAATTTCCTCCTTGTGTTGTGCCATGTGACATGAGCCAAGGATAAGCCTAGGGGCAGAATCCCTCAGCTCTGAAATATATCAATCTGACAGGCAACAAGCAGGAAGAGATGGTGGCTGCACTGACTTGTAATCCTGTCATTGAGGAGTTGGGAATCACCACAGGAGATACAATGCACATGCCCTGGGTGCCTGGCACTGGAGGCACCACTGGGGGCAACGCTAACACCACAGAACTGGAGGGGAAGGCTTTGCTAGGTAAGTGTGCCATAATGTTCTAATACGCTGGACATATTTGCATATTATGTCAAAAATCTGGAGGCCCAAGTTTTTTTCTGGTAGTTTAGTATCACTTTAAAGCAGACTCCAATGAGCAATCCAAAGAGAACACCATGTCCTGCCCTGCCAACCCCCCACAATGCATGCTATTTCTATTGTTTTGAAAAAAGATCAATTAGTACTTTTATTTAACCTTAGGGTTGCAGTCATGTACACCTTCACTGGGACCACAAGTCATAGCAAACATTGTGGCTTGAGCTGCGAGGTGTGTGAGTCTGGGTTTTGATTGGGTTTAACAAGGGGGTGAAAAATGTACATGCCTTTGCACATCCAAACATGTCAATGTATTTCTATGCTTACCTCTCCTGTGAGCATTACTGAGCGTTATGTGCATGCTACTGGGTGGGTAAAAAAGAACATTACTCTGCTATTGGTAATTCCACCAGCAGCATCACAGGTGTCCGTACATCAAAGTCTTGAGAACTACAGGGGTCCTCAACAAGAAAATCAGCAGGGGCAGGAATGCCAATACTGGCATTTGCAAAGAATTAAGTGCAATTGGAGCCATAACTGGAGAGAGGTTGTTAGGGGATCACTGCATGTAGTAGATAAAGCTGCTATGTAGAGAAGGTGATGGATGAGGGTCACTACTGTGCTACCAAAATAAGTGATAAATTGCAAACTAGAGTTTTCTGCTTTAAGGAATTAGACCTACTGTTTATATATAGAAACTGCACAGTTGCCCGATTATCATGCACATAATCTTTGATGCCTAAAACAACACCCCTCTGCTGGAATTACACAGAACATTAATTTTCTTGTTTCAGTTGAAAATATTGTGACTGTCTAAATAAGTTTATATTCTAAATATGCTCTAAATAATATATAATTTTACTGATGATGGGGAGAGGAAATTGTGGTTGAGAGCTGCGCAAACAAAAGCGGCCCCTTTATCTCTGCTGCTGTATGCACCTGTGCTAGCTGCTTGTTCTTTGACAGCCCCTTATTGGACAGCTGCACTGTCAGATATAGCAATCGGGAACCAATCATGGTAATCATTTAGCATATTTACCAACAAGCTGGTCTTGACCAACTTAATTGTTGTTGTTGTGCCTCACATACAGAGAAACACTGCAGCCTGCTAAAAATATATAACTTTTTTTTTAATTATTATTAAAAAGGGTTAGTATAAGTATAGTATACATAATTGTATAAAGAATACCACATGAAAGTTATATAGTTGATTTGTGAATAATAATGCTACTAATTTTGACCTGGACAGTGGATAACTAGGAATTAATTGCAGTTGACAGGCTCACCTGGTATTGAAAGCAGTAAACTATTTAAAACAAGGACTGCCAGAAACAGTCCGAGCAAGGTTATCCTGCACTTTTATTCAGCAAGGCAGCAAACAAACAGTTTCAACGCAGTAGGGCTTTGCATAACAAGTCGATAGCATAAAACAAACAAAACAAATGCTTTTTTAAGCCACAGACTAAACTAAGGTCATTTACTGACTAACAGGATGCCCAATAGGTTCCCCTAGACAGCAGTTATAGCTTTTTTAGTATTCTGTCAGCCATTTCAACATCATCCAGATATGATGAAGCATATGCTTTGTAGGGCTTAAGAATGTGGTCCATCAGAGGACGGAACCCTTTGTAAGCCAAAAAGGAGGACCACATACTGGAACAACCCATCTGGTGTCACAAACTCTTAAGAGAACCTGACAATACCCTTTAGTAGGATTGAGGGTAATAATGTACCTTGTGGGACTTACCATTTTTATTAACTCATACACCCAGTTGCTGGCAGCACTGGGGAACTCACTACACTGGGCCTCACACCGGAAGGATGTCTTTTTGTGTGCAAGTGAAACCTGACTAAAGAGTCATTTTGAGAAAAATAGCATAGAACACAGATTTTCCTCCAACATTTCTTTACACATTGTGACATTATGAAAGGGACGCTGATGTAGCACCCTGTAGTTTAGGCAGGGAGCTTCTTACAAATTTACTTGCCAGTACCCAGGAGTAGTTATCCTGGTTGATTGATAGAGTTCTATTGATTTCTCCCTAAGTTTGGCCTTGTTGCACTTTTCTCTTCTACCACTAGGTGGTCGGGTACTTGGCGGTACTAGACATGAGAAGGGCAATCCAAGGTCAGGTTATGGGTGTGAGGGGTATCTCAGCCAATGGGCAGGGGTTTTCTTGAATCCCTTGGCCTGCTGAGAGAACCTTTATATTTGGGTGGATTCAGGTGATCTATGTTCTGTGCCACCTGGATGGCTGTCTGGGTGGACATGTGTCGCATTGCCCAGGCTGCTAGGCTGGAGATTGGGCCTATCCCAGGCACATCTGGCTGCTGGGCTGTCTGAGTCTCCAGAAGCAAGAGAGCAGTGCAAGGTTGGGACTGCTGCTTGCAGTCCAACCAAAAATGGCGGTTCTGTCGGCCGGAGAACCTGTCGTGGTTGGAGGTAAAGGGGAAGCTGTCGCCAGTAAGGGACTAACTGCCTTATTACCAGGGACCACAGTGAGTAACTGAAGCAAGTACCGGAGCAACATTCTCACCATACAGGGATGGTGAAGAATCGGGAAACTTCAGTGGGAATCAAGCCAGGGACCCAGCCAGTGGATGTGACCCTTGCAGAGCAGCCTTGTGTGTCAAGCTAGGGACTGAGCAAGCCAGCGTGGGTGAAGCTTGAGAGGTATCTAGAGTGCCAAGCTAGGGACCCAGCAGAGAAGCAGGGATGATGCTTGAGGAAGATACCACTGTGAAGATTGAATGAGCTCAAGGGATTCAGTAGCAGTGAATCAGTGGGTCTAGTGAGAGACCGGGAGCTCTGTGCATGGAAGAACTACAAGGAGAAGTTGTAGTGAAGCTGAAAGAACTGTTACGCTTTGTGTTAGGAACTGTTAAAGACTGTTGCCATAGGAGACAGCATTACTGCACGTGCAGATGTGGTTTCTTGTTGTAGGCCTTTCCCTGCTTGGTTGTCCTCCTATTGAAGTTTCGGAGTCTGCCAATTGAATTTGCAACTATCCAAGGGTATCCTGGCTCTAACCCTCTCTCCCCCCAAAAATACCAAATAGACTCTTAAGAGAAATAAAACCTCTTTTACATCCAAGAAGTGTCTTGTGCTCAATGACTTTCACCATCTTTGCACCCACTATGCCTCATAACCCGCTACATACAGAAGGATATCAGCTATCTTTGGCCTTGAAAGTCCTCATTAGACTGGAGGAGGCCGGAGACCTTGCTACACTAGGTATCATCTAACTAAATAAGGTGGAATACGGTCCAGGTTTTCCAGGCCACCTTGCCAGTGTGGGTTCCGAACCATATTTTTTTCCCACCTGTGACCAGCAGCAGGTGGTATAAATAAGGAAGGCATGGAACAAGAAATCGTTCTTGGCCTAGGACTAAGACCTCTGTGACAGGGGTCACTTTGGGCACAGGGTGAGCAAGAAAATAATGGACATTAAGAATATGTCTTGGATTGCTTTAAAATGGGACAGTGATATTTTTCCACAATATTCCCCAGGATATCTGTAAAGAACTATTTACTGTTTGATTATGAACTCAACAGGTTAACTGAAAAGTGACTCCTTCATGATGTTGGGACACATACTGTTAGATGCTAATGTCACCACATCCAGCCCCCACCTGTGTCTGCTAAGATGTCAGATGTGTATTGGGAGACAGTGAGGCTAGCCTAAAGGTCATGTGTCTGAGTCATCACTGTAGTTAATTAGCTCATGTAAATTAGGTCTGGTCAAAGGTGTATTGTCTGAGGAGAATGTAAGAACCTCCTCTCTGTGTGTATAAAACTGGGAGTTTGTCATTAAAGATTGTCAGTCCAGTTGGAAACTTCATACAGAGTTTGTCTCGTATGTTTGGAAGGATTAATCCTATGGGAAGCGGTCGCCTGACTGTGGAGGATCGGCAGTGGATGTGTGTCCAGAGAGGGAATATCCTAAACGGCGTTAACCCCTTTCATACTTGGGGTGCCATTACAACCTCATACACACTATTAGATTTTCTGCAAATTTTTGTCTTCAAATTTACCAAAACCATATAATATAAGGTCAAACCTTAAGAGTTTCAATTTGTATGCAATCAGGCAGGCCCTTCCACTACTAGGTTTTGGTAAATCTGAAGACAAAAATCTGCAGAAAATCTAATAGTGTGTATGGGGTCTAAGGAAGACAAACCTGATGTCGCGTACACACGATCGGATTTTCCGTCGGAAAAACCTTGGATGTTTTTTCCGACTGAATTCCACTCAAGCTTGGCTTGCATACACACGGTCACACAAAAGTTCTCTGACTTAAAACACTACGAAGAGCCGAGAAAATTAAGTTCAATGCTTCTGAGCATCCGTCGAATTGTTTCCGCGCATGCGTCGGAATTTTGCACGTTGGAATTGCTACAGACGATTGGATTTTCCAATAGGAATTTTTTCCATCGGAAAATTTGAGAACAAGCTCTCAATCTTTTGCTGGTGGAAATTCCGACCAAAAAAGTCCAATGGAGCATACACACGGTCGGAATTTCCAACCAAAAGCTCACATCGGACTTTTGCTAGCGGAATTTTCGACCGTGTATACGCGGCATTAGAGAGCGATGGATGTAGAGGTTGCTCTGTAAGAGAAAGAAAACCGTTTGCAGATAATTGGTAGAAGCCCTTCCCCTGTGAGATAGGAATCTCTTCTGTTTAGTTAGTACCTGGATGGCAAGGTTTTTATTTTCTGTTTTGTTTGATTTCCATGCAACCTTTTCAATAAAACTGGCTAGAAGTCCGATTATTAGGAAAGACCTGCGGTCAGGACTGCCTTTTTCCCAGGGAAGGTGATCCCCATTTGAGCTAACCCCTACAACATGTTACAGTTTGCCCTTTTCACTTCAGCTCGAAAGCATGGAGGGAAGCTGCTGTATACTGTGTGGGGTCTCGCACACCAGTGGTCTAGGCCCAGTCCATAAAAGGGTCCTGCTACACAGGGGCCCCTAACTTAAGGTTCCTGTTGCTTGGAGGGGTAGACCATACAGTCACAATTCCAACCCTGTACAAATCCACCCCTCCAATAGAACCTCCATCACTGGCCACCATAGCTTCTTTTCCCGAACTGGATGCTCCTCCTTCCTCTTATATTGTACTCTCCATCACCCAGAAAGGTAACATGAAAGTTTACACTTCATTCCTCATTTTCATTCACTAGGATTTCACTCTCACGCTCTGTTCACAGCAAATCCAAGCAGACAGTCTAAATAACCAGCAACTTAATTTACTGAGCGAAATAGCATTAATATACAATTCCTATTCATACAGTTTGTTTCCAGTGCTCGCATGACAATGCAACAGGTCATCAGGTCAACAGAATTCCTTTTTAAATATTAGGCAGAATTTGGGCTGTGTCATACCTTTAGCTTGTAATAGTTCCCAACCAAATGTAACAAAGCTAACTATCAATCGCGGTTCAGGGTCCCACCAAGGAGTATCCCCACTAAGGTGCAGCCATACATTTATCCACATGTATGGCTGTTTTCCCTCCCACGACCAATCTCCTCCTCTGGCCCAATCCCTACTTGCCTAAATACCCCTACTACGGGAAGTTCCACAGGCAAACGGTAGAGATAGTCATCGCGGAACAAATTCCATAGGGTAGTATTGGGGGCATTAGTGGTAGGTTGACTAAAGCACCTCAACCCGAGGTAAGTACAGTAACAAGTCCTATTTGCAACCTCAGAACACCCAATAAGGAGATAGTTTAGGCCGGTCGCATACTACGTGGCATGTTCACCAATGCCAGGAGTCTGGCGGACAAGATGGGAGAACTAGAGATACTGTAGTACGAGGAGGATTTAGATTTTGTAGGAATTTCAGAGACTTGGTTCAACAGCTCTCCTCATTGGCTGGCAACGATTCAAGGGTATTCCCTATATCACAGGGATAGAGATGGTAAAAAAGGGGGAGAGGTATGCCTGTATATCAAAAATGATGTACAAGTGAATGTGAGAAACGACATCACTTATGGAGCAAGGGAGGAGGTGGAATCCTTATGGGTAGAGCTACAAAGGAAACTAAGTGGAAAGTAATACTGGGAGTATGCTATAGGCCCCCTAACCAGAGGGAGGAAGCGGAGGTGGACCTCCTATCACAATTTGGATTAGCGGCAAGGATGGGAAGTGTCATTATAATGGGGGATTTTAATTATCCAGACATAGACTGGGTGGAAGGAACTGTGCATTCATCTAAGGCCTGCCAGTTCCTAAATGTCTTGCAGAACAATTTCATGGGTCAGATAGTAAATGCACCAACTAGGAACAAAGTGTTACTAGACCTACTTATTACCAACAATACAGACCTGATCACGGATGTAGAAATACGGGGGAATTTACAAAACAGCGATCACAGGTCAATTAGTTTCAGTATAAATCACACAAATGGAAAACATAAGGGAAATACAAAGATACTGAATTTCAAAAGAGCCATCTTCCCTAAACTACGATCCTTGCTAGAAGATACTAAATGGGATAAAATCTTAGGGACAAAGAACACGGGGGGGAAAGTGGGTATGCTTTAAAAGAATATTAAATAAGGGTATTAGCCAGTGCATCCCAATGGGATTTTTTTTTTAAAAGAGCTAATCAAAGTCCTGGGTGGCCAATGTAAGAATGCATATGAAAGCAAAGGAGAAGGCCTTCAAAAAATACAAGGCTGAGGGATCATCATTAGCATTCCAAGTTTACAAAGAATGCAACAAGAAATGTAAGGGTGCCATCAGGGCGGCCAAGATAGAACACGAAAGGCACATAGCGGAGGAGAGTAAAAAAAAAAAACAAGAAATTATTTAAGTACATAAATAGTAATAAAGGGAGGTCAGATCATATTGGTCCCATAAAGAATGATGAAGGGAATCTGGTTACTAAGGATGGAGAGGTGGCAAAGGTATTAAATGTATTCTTCTCCTCAGTCTCCCCGAGGGAATCGGGTGACTTCAGTAACCAAAACTGCAATGTTTATCCTCATCACACGTCACAGGATCGACCCTAATGGCTAACCGAGGACAGAAAAAGAAATAGACTTGAAAAACTTAACATCTATAAGTCACCGGGACCAGATGGCTTGCACCCGAGGGTCCTTAACCACTTCAATACAGGGCATTTTCACCCCCTTCCTGCCCAGGCCAATTTTCCCTTTTCAGCGCTGTCGCACTTTAAATGACAATTGCGCGGTCATGCAACACTGTATCCAAATATAATAAATATCCCAATTTTTAAAAAAGACATTTTTTCCTAAGTTTAGGCCGATATGTATTCTTCTACATATTTCTGGTAAAAAAAAATTGCAGTAAGCGTATATTTATTGGTTTGCGCAAAAGTTATAGCGTCTACAAAATAGGGGATGGATTTATGGCATTTTTATTATTATTTTTTTTTTTACTAGTAATGGCGGCGATCTGCGACTTTTATCGTGACTGTGACATTGTGGCGGACATATTGGACACTTTTGAGACTATTTTGTCACTGGCAGGGAAGGAGTTAACACTAGGGGCGATCAAGGGGTTAAATGTCTTACCTAGGAAGTGATTCTAACTGTAGGGGAGGGATTCACAAGGGGAGGAGACCGATTGGTGTTCCTCTGTACTGGGAACACATGATTGGTCTCCTCTCCCCTGACAGGACGTGGATCTGTGTGTTTACACACACAAATCCACGTGCCTGCTCTGTTACAGGCAATTGCGGGTGCCTGGTGGTCATCGCAGCCGCCGGGCACGCGCATCGGCTGCCGAGTGACGTGGCAGGCACGCGCGCGCCCCCTAGATGGCCGGGAAGCCGAGGACGTCATATGACACCCGCCCAGGGTGTCATTTGACTATGGGTGGGGATGGAAGTGGTTAATGAACTCAAGTAATTGCCAGACCATTGTTCCTAATTTTTACAAACAGTCTACTGACTGGAATGGTACCAGCTGATTGGAGAAAAGCCAATGTAGCACCAATATTTAACCGCTTCCCTACCGCACTATTGTAATATGACGGCGACAGGAACCCTTTGTCCCTCCGGTCCGCCGTCATATGACGTCTTTTTTTCCTGAGCCTCTAAGGGGCGCGCGCGCACCCCCGCCGCGTTACTCGGCACCGGATGTGCGTGCCCGGCGGCCGCGATGTCCACCGGGCACCCGCGGTTGCCCGTGAACACGGCAGGACTGTGGATCTGTGTGTGTAAACACACAGATCCATGTCCTGTCAGAGGAGAGGAGACAGATGTGTGCTCCCAGTACAGAGGAACACAGATCGGTCTTCTCCCCTTGTGAGTCCCCTCCCCCTACAGTTAGAATCACTCACTAGGGAACATATTTAACCCCTTGATTGCCCCCTAGTGTTAACCCCTTCCCTGCCAGTCACATTTATACAGTAATAAAGTTTATACAGTATATACATTTATAATATATATAAGTTTATACATTTATACAGTAATAGCATGGATCGCTGTATAAATGTGAATGTTCCCAAAATAGTGTCAAAAGTGTCCGCAGCAATGTCGCAGTCAAGATAAAAATCGCAGATCACCGCCATTACTAGTATAAAAATAACAATAAAAATGCTATAAAACTATCCCCTATTTTGTAGACGCTATAACTTTTGCGCGAACTAATCGATATACGCTTATTGCGGGTTTTTTTACCAAAAATATGTAGAATACATATCGGCCTAAACTGTGGAAAAAATTTGTTTTTTTTTATATATTTTTTGGGGATACTTATTATAGCAAAAAGTTAAAAATATTGTTTTTTTTTTCAAAATTGTTGCTCTATTTTTGTTTATAGCGCAAAAAATAAAAACCGCAGAGGTGATCAAATACCACCAAAAGAAAGCTCTATTTGTGGGGGAAAAAAATGATAAAAATTTCAAATAGGTACAGTGTAGCATGACCGCGCAATTGTCATTCAAAATGTAACAGCACTGAAAGCTGAAAATTGGTCTGGGCAGGAAGGGGGTGAAAATGCCCTGTATGGAAGTGGTTAAAAAAGGGCCAAGATACATCCCTGGGAATTAAAGACCAGTTAGCCTTACATCAATTGTATGCAATCTCTTGAAGGGAATGATAAAGGACTATATACAAGAGTTTAGTAATGACAACGGTATCATTAGCAGTAATCAGCATTGATTCATGAAGAATCGTTCTTGCCAAACCAATCTATTAACCTTCTATGAGGAGGTGAGCTGCCATCTAAATAAAGGAAGGCCCGTAGACGTGGTGTATTTGGATTTTGCAAAAGCATTTGATACAGTTCCCCATAAACGTTAACTGTACAAAGTAAGGTCCGTTGGCATGGACCATAGGGTGAGTAGATGGATTGAAAACTGGCTACAGTGACGAGATCAGAGAGTAGTGATAAGTGGGGGTCCGGGGTAGAAAGTGGGGTCCCCCAGGGTTCTGTCCTGGGACCAATCCTATTTAATTTATTCATAAACGACCTGGAGGATTGGATAAACAGCTCAATCTCTGTATTTGCGGACGATACTAAGCTAAGCAGGGCAATAGCTTCTCCGCAGGATGTGGAAACCTTGCAAGAAGATCTGAACAAATTAATGGGGTGGGCAATTACATGGCAAATGATGTTTAATGTATAAAAATGTAAAATAATGCATTTAGGTGGCAAAAATATGAATGCCATCTGCTCACTGGGGGAGAACCTCTGGGGGAATCTAGGGTGGAAAAGGACCCGGGGGTCCTAGTAGATGACAGGCTCAGCAATGGCATGCAATGCCAAGCTGCTGAAAGCAAAGCAAACAGAACATTGGCATGCATTAAAAAGGGGATTAACTCCAGAGATAAAACAATAATTCTCCCACTCTACAAGACTCTGGTCAGGCCGCACCTGGAGTATGCTGTCCAGTTCTGGAAGAACGTGCTGGAACTGGAGAGAGTCCAGAGAAGAGCAACAAAACGAATAAAGGGACTGGAGGACATTAGTTATGAGAAAAGGTTACGAGCACTGAACTTATTCTATGATTTCAATTTACAAATACTGTACTGGTGACCCCACAATAGGGATAAAACTTTTCTGCGAAATCAAATTTAATAAGACACACGACCATTCACAAAAATTTGAAGAAAAACAGTTTAACCTTAAACTGCATAAAGGGTTCTCTACTGTAAGAGCGGTAAGGATGTTGAATTCTCTTCCACGGGCAGTGGTTTCAGCAGGGAGTATCGATAAATTGAAAAAAACTATTAAATAAGTATTTTTTCAACCTCGCCTACAATGTAACTATTTAATTTTGGGATGCACGGGAAGCTCTGTCAGGGTATTATTTCCAGCAGATCCCCATGCATCTACTCAACCATTTTGCAGCCTGGGGGAGCCGAGCCTAGTTGCATTGTGACATCATCTGGGGTGCCTGGTAAGGAAGACTCTGGAGCAGCCATGGCACCCCCCTCCTAGGTCAAGTCATACAGTTCCTCCACTAGGTCCAGTGCCTCAAAAAGGAATGTCTGACACCTGGTGCAACATGCCCACACACCCACCTGCTTGTATACCCTCTGACACTTTGGGGCACAAAGAGCGCAGCACCTCTCGGTTCCCATAGCCGCATATGGCAAAGCCTGGCTTGGACCTATAATGGAGGCTGGTATCAAGTCCTTTGGGCACCCATTCCAGTCCGGGTAGCTTCCATGGTAACTGCAGATGAAACATGGTGACATACCCTCTGGCCTCCCTTTAACCAAATGGTATTGAGAAAACTTTGACACCGCAACACCTTTAATAGCCCTTGTTGTTACAAGCAATTACATCATCTGATCATGCTCTTGGACACACCTCTGGTCATGCTCCTCTTCACATGTTGGTCACTAGCTCCTTTTTACAGTGAATTCTGCTACACAGTGAATCCTGTTGACTACGCCAAGTTGCTGGCAGCATGGAGGAACTGTGTGCTTTTAGTTTAGATTTTATTATTACTTAAGTGTTAGCATGAGGGAATTGCTCCTATGTGTGAGTTAGCACCCCTTATGGCCAGAGGCCTAAGCACTACACTGGGCTCCACACTGGAAGGATAACCCTGTGGAAGATGCGGCACTTCCCTTATTGAAAACATTAAGTATGGTAACAGGAAGTCCCAGTCTTTCATCTTTATCAATTTCTTTTTTATCTAGCATACCATTCAGGATTCTTTTGAACCAGCCCATCAGTTTGGGGGTGGTACATGAAGGTGTGCAGGTAAGTAGTTTTGTACAAATTACGCGCTCTTTGATACAAAAGGGTTCTTTGGTCTGTCAAAACGGCCCTAGGAATACAGGTATGGAAAACAAATGTGGAACAGCCCTTTTACTAAAATCTTAAAGGACATGTTTCTGAGAAAGCCTGCTTCTGGATACTGGGTGGCATAAGCAAGGACTACCAATATGTGCTGGTTACCCCTTGCAGACTTTGGAAATGGCCTGACCAGATCCATAGCAACGCTCTTAAAGGGAACTTTAACTATAGGCAATGGTACCAGCAGCAGGGCTTTTTTTTGTGTCAGAATGTGTGAGTACACCATACTGGCATGTTCCAACACTGCCCTATGCTCTGAGAGTGGCTGTATAAGGCTGACTAGCCGAAGTAAGGTCACCTGTGAAATGCACTAGCATTTGTGTAAGGCCGGGTTCTCACTGGTATGACAAACGCTCCAACATTTGGAGCTCATGTCGCATGACGTGTGAAAATCAATGTTTCCCTATGGGAGCCGACTTAACTGGTCCGACTTTGAAAATGCTCCCTGTACTACTTTGGTCCGACTTTGATCCTACTTCAGCCCATTGAATATCATTGAAGTCGTATCAAAGTCGGATCGCCGTCTTGCCTGATCCGACTTTGGCATGCGACTTGTGCTCTGATGATCTTGAGGGGGAACTCCACGCCAAATTAAAAAAACGCCATGGATTCCCCCTCCAAGAGCATACCAGGTCCTTCAGTCTGGTATGGATTTTACAATTGTACAATGTACCCCATACGCATTCATATAGGGTGGGGGGGCCGGGATCTGGGGGTTCCCAGATTCCGATAAGCCCCCCGCCCGCCGACCCCGAAACCAACGGCCAGGGAGGCCCTTGTCCTCATCAACATGGGGACAAGGTGCTTTGGGTTGGGGGGGCACAGGGCCCCCCTGCCCCAAAGCACCCACCCCCTCATGTTGAGGGCATGCGGACTGGTACGGTTCAGGAGGGAGCGCTCGCTCATCCCCACCCCCTTTCCTGACCGGCCGGGCTGTGTGCCCGGATAAGGGTTTGGTATGGACTTTTGGGGGGACCCCCACGGCATTTATTCAGCGTAGGGGGTTCCCCATAAAATACATACCAGACCGAAGGACCTGGTATGCTCTTAGAGGGGGAACCCATGCTCATCATGCTCATCATGCTCATCACCAAAACTGTAAGAACCAAAAGAACCAACAATGTCAAGAGAACAAAACTAAAATTTGGATGTGGTGGTTTGGCAGGGAGAGAAAAAAATAATAATCTTGAGGATCCCCAGTCTAGTTATCAAGCAAAATCCTCAAAGAAAAGGAAATAAGCAACATGGAATCAGGTGAATTATGGACCTGGGAAAGCAGCAGATGATTGGTGAAGAGCTGGAAAGACTGCACATTGACATAATGGAACTGTCAGAAACATATACTAAAAAAGAAAACAAATACATTCTACAATCTACTAAAATAAGGCCCCTTTCACACGGGTGGACCGTTCAGGTCTGCCTGTCAGTTTTTTTGGCGGACCTGAACGGGCGCTCCATGCAAGTCTATGGAGCGACGGATGTCAGTGGTGACCATGTTCGCTGACAGCCGATCCGGTCCGATCCGCTAAAATCAGACGTATGGCGATACGTTTGCCATCATTCCTGGCGGATCGGATTGGGTGAGATCTCTCCATAGCAAGCAGCACCGCTCGACAAGCCCCTCCCCGCTCAGTGATCAACGGAGAGATCTACCGCTGAGCTGGCGGACTCCGTGGCAACTCGTGTGAATGATAACATAAAAAGCAGATTGCAAAGTAAGGAAAGATGTGGCCTTCCTGATACCAGACCCACATGTGCAAAAAGGTAGTAATAAAAAGCCACTCTGTACTTGGAAAGATTATGTAACTTGAGAAGAACATGGTAGTCATGAAGCAGGTGTACACACCCAATACATCATTACAAAAAGAAAAGCTTCCAGCAACATTTGGCTCTACAACTGAGAAATGAGCGATCACATAACCGCTCATTGCTTAGCTCTTAGTCTGCTGGGAGTGGCTGTCAATCACTGCTCTCCACTCTACTCCTCAAGTGCTCAATAGACACTGGACTGGGGAGGAGGTGGGCATAGCTGGCTAGGGCTGTCAGCCTCTCTAAGCGAAGGAGCCAGTTGTCAATCAGGCAGTTGAGTAGATTCTGATAATATTGTTAGGATCTTTCCCGATCCTGAAGCAGCTCTGCCTTGTTAGCCAATAGCAGGCAATAGCCCAGCTGAATCTGGGTCACAGAAGAACAAAATTGAGTTTATTCCTGTGACCCACAAGAAAAGTATTATCTCTTTTAAAATAAAGATTATTTCTGGAGGGATAACCATGGAAAAGGGAGAAGCTTACTAGACAACATTGCCAACAAAAGTACAGTAGCGCAATCTCAAATTGCATAGTGATACACAGGGGTTGATTTACTAAAGGCAAAAAGACTGTGCACTGTGCAAAGTGCAGTTGCACACTGCAAGAGCAGTTGATCCAGAGCTTAGTAAATGAGCAGAAGCTCTGCTGACTTTCATCATCCAATCGTGTGCAAGCAAAAATGCATTTTTTTTTTATTTTCCTTGCATGTGATTGGGTATCCTTTGCAAAGTGAAGCTTTACCTCATTTACTAAGCTCTGTAGCAACTGCCCTTGCAGAGTGCAATTGCACTTGGCAAGGTGCACAGTCTGTTGGCCTTTAGTAAATCAACCCCACAGAGTCAATCAATTTGGCAGAACAAAGAAAACCCCAAAGACTCAATGGGACAACAGGGAATGGCTAAAAAGTTTGAATTGTAAAAGATTTGAAGAAACAGTGAAATGACAAGAACCCACTAAGTGCAAAACTTGGCAAAAAATTATTGGGAAACAGATGCTTAGAAGACACCATAATTCTAAAACCCAACCAAAAGAAAACAAACAACTGGATCACCGAAAAAATAACTTGTTTTGATGAGTGAAATTAAAAGAGAAACAGATCATGTTAGATAAGAGAAATTACAAGAACAATCAGCAGGATACTTCAGCAAGCGAAACAAAAAAATAAATAAAAAATAAATGTGATGAAATACACAAATTAGAAGAGGGGAAAATTAAACAAGAAAAATGTGCATGAAAAGTAAAGAAACTAGTACTAAAAGCAAAATTGAATCATGGAAATCAAATTTATAAATAAGGAAACGCAAGAAAGAAGGAAAGGAAGTCACATGCTCCTCAGTATTCAGAAGAACCAGGTATATTCTTTGTTTAAATGGAGTGAGTTAGGGGAACAAAATTAATTCTATGCTTTTGAGGATGTGGGGAATAAAGCAAACCTACTTAGTCTTTAAATGGGCACATGTAAAGCACATGTAAGCAGGTTGTAATAGTTAGCTAAGTGCTGTCCCAGCCAGGAGGGTAGAAATGAATGCCTTTCCCGGCCCTTTGGTTTTGGCGGGTACTTCTTTGGGCTCAACCCACTGGTCCCACAGACCGTGGTCTGGAGCTTTGAAGAGAGGGAGAGACAGAGGGAGGAAGGCATGAGAGAGGAATAAGGAGGAGAAAGATGCTATCCATTACCATGCAGATGTATAACTATCGGAAACCTGGGGTTGACCCTGAAGACACCAGCACTGGTCTGTGCTTCAGAAGGACTTGTACCTACATGGAGATGCCTATAAAGTACTTATCTTATTTAGGATTACACCATAGCAGGTATGGGCGGAGCACCCAAGCCTGTAGTAAAAGCAGAGTTCCACCCAAAAATGGAACTTCTGCTTATTCGTCTCCTCCCCCTCTGGTGCCATATTTGGAACCTTTCAGGGGGGATGGGGGAACGGGGACCTGTTTTTGTCAGGTCGTCTTCCCCATTTCTGGGAGACCGGGCTGCGGCGAAGTACATAAGAGCAAGACTACGCATGCTCAGAAACGAAAGGAAATATACAAAACTATTCAGCACGTTACATCACTTCTGACGTTGTATTCTGTCATACGAAAATTTTCGTCTTGTTAGTAACCTCTTCACTTTTGACATGAGACTAGCATGCCACAAAAATCAGATGTTTGGTCGTCCGAAAATCTAAGCGTGTGTACGAGTCTTTAGAGTTGAGGCCTGCCTTAAGATTGAGTATTTCGCCAGCCTTGTCCAAGGGCGTTGATGAAGATGTGTGGTAAAGTGACCCGGTGCAAAAGTGCCTAGCATAGCCCAGAAGAACCCACGCGGGGTAGGCCTCTCATGTGGCCCAGTGAGTTAATGGGAAAACATGAATGACATGACAAACAACCTCTCTACCTCTGTAGGCCCCCCTGTCTGCCTACATACAGGTTTGCTTTTTAGTGCCAGTATATAAAAAAATGGAAGACACGGAGACACAGCACTGTACAAGGAATTACAGGAAGTTGAGGTTGTATTAACTGCATTTAAAATATATCTATATTCAATTTTAAAATCATATATTAATTTCCATATTAAATTCCAATTATTTATATCCTACTATTATTAATGTGAATGATTCTGATGTTTGTAAACTTACCTTGTGAAGAATCCCATATATTTCCTTCCTTGAATTCTGCAACACACATTCAATATGCCAGGTGAGTCGCCAGTGCTGTGTCACACATTTCACAAAGCCTACAGTCTGAGCTACAGGAGAAGAAAATGTTTCAAGAGGTGGAATCAGTACAGGAATCACTGCTTGCAGGCAGAAAGGTACCATGGGATATGTAGTCCTTAGAAATCAAAAGTAAACAGCAGATGCGTAACTGAGAAGCAATTGTAGCATTATTTTAAATAGGTGCTAGGATTAGGTGAATAGGTGTTAGTATTAGGCAAATTTAGTTCTGGCTCAACCTTACCAATGTGGCTTTGTTGATTGCTCTGGCCTGTTCTATGTTTCAGTGGCTTCATAAATTACTGCTTCCCCCCTGGCTGGTCTAGATATGTCTGGAAGTTAGTGGGCAGAAGGAGTCTAGTCAGCAGCTGAATATTCCTACAGCCCTGGCCAATCCCTGGGGGTAGATGCCCAGGTATTGACTGGGAGTCTGTATAAATACTCAAAGTCAGAGTTGAAGGGCAGCCAGGTCTTTTTCTTGAGAATGAGATCACATCCTAGGGAGGCTGCTAAGCCCTTGGGCCAACTGTACAAAAATGTGGCAAAAATGTGGCAACCACTTCAACCTATAACTAGCTTAAACAGAGGGTTAGGCTTAAGAGTCTCTGGAAATGTATAGAGTTAGGACTGCAGTTTACAGGGGAGATTTGATGTGGGAACTGCAGCTTAAAAAACCCTCTATTTTTAACATAAATTGTTGGACAGCGTCAATTTGTTTGTTTTGCAGGCTGGCTAGTAATTGTGCTGGGAAATCTTTTGTTTGTTTGTGATAGCCATTCTGCCATGTGCCTACGGGTTGTCAGTTCCTCAGGTGGGCGACCTGGAGGCCTGCTTTTGAAAATTGCTGAAATCGTCTGAGGATCTAGTCCGGTATCACAGGGTGAAAATGTCGCAAGGATCTTGGAAGGAGGCAACCAATATTTCCAAGGTCGTTTTTGAGTACAGACTGGTGAGAGAGATCCTGGAGACTGTGTGCTGAGGCCTTCCCCGGTGCGTTACAGACAGTGGGTTACAAGGGGACATTGTGTCTTGTGTCCTGAAGAGCTTAGTCTATTTAATTTCTAGTGAAAGACATTCCTTGAACTGTCTAGAGAGGAAAACAAATCTCCTCAAGTCGCTGCTTCAAAACCCAGTCCGCTCTTTACTTCTACAAGGGCTTGGCTCATAGTTCTGCAAGAGAAATTTCAGTGTGTTTAAATCGTTGCTGAGGGTTACTGGAGTATCCTACCCATTACTCACAACACATCCAAGTTCTACAATAAAGTAGAAAAAGTACAGAAAAAGTATACTCCTAGACTGGTTAATGAGCCTAAAGGGTGATTGAACTGTGTGATTTGCTGTGTGAGGAAACTACTGGGAAAAGGATCCAAGCAATCTATCTGGTGGCTCCTAGAGGGGTAGCGCTGCTCCAGAAAGTTGTGAAAAGAGATGACCAGCATACAGGCAAAACTAGCAACATAAAAGGAGATTTTTCAAGTAAGTTTATACTGTATTATCAAATAAGTAAAACCTTTTTCGCATTGTCATAACAATTCTGCTGTTATAAATTTATACTGAGACTATAAACCCCTGTTTTTAACGCATACTGTTAGACAGGATAATTCAGTTGGTTGGAGGATGGTCGGTAAGTTGAGCTGAGAATTTCTTTGGTTTTGTTTTGCATGCTTTGCCCTTCCATGTGTTCCCTGCTGCAAAGGCCAGTTATAGGTGAGGGCAGTGGCCATTTGTTTGCACTGTTAAAATATTGGTGAGGAGACGCACTGGACACCTTTGCCACTATGGTGCTATGTGCTGGGTGTCCAGTGCCCCCTGTACCTTTAAGGAGGGGTGGGCTCTCTCCAGGCTCACTTGCCCTTATAATGCACGTTTTTCCACTGTGGAGGCTCTCAAAATTTAGGACTACAGAAAATACTGGGGTGACTTGATGGGGCTCTGTAGCTTACACATTTATTTGTAAATGTGTAAATATACAAAGGGAGAAAGAGCGCAATTCGCCCTAGTGTAACACTGTTTTTATTATAAAATAAGCAGTTAAAATTATGAGGATTGCACTCACAAACATGTGTTGTCTGTTCACATACCGTATATACTCGAGTATAAGCCGACCTGAATATAAGCCGAGGCACCTAATTTTACCACAAGAAACTGGGAAAACGTATTGACTCGAGTATAAGCCTAGGGTGTCCATCTGCATGCCTCACTGTGTCCATGTGCATGCCTCACTGTGCCTCACTGTGTCCATGCCTCACTGTGCCTTACTGTGTCCATGCCTCACTGTGCCTTACTGTGTCCATGCCTCACTGTGCCCATGCCTCACTGTGCCCATGCCTCACTGTGCCCATGCCTCACTGTCACTGTGACCATGCCTCACTGTGCCCAATCTCCCTACCTGATCTCCAGCGCTGTGTGACTAGACTGACGTTTAACATGGGAGTCTATGGAAGGGGTGTCCGGCTTTGAAAAATCGGTGCTCCCCGGCCGTAGGTCCCCTGGACAACAAACTTTTCACACTTGTAGATGAAAAGTGGGCATACATGTGTGCCAAGTTTAGGGTCCAGGGGACCTAGGGCTGGCCAGTACCGGGTCCCCAAATTCACCAGAGAAATTACCGTTTAACAACGGAGTCTATGGAAGGGGTGCCCGGCTTTGAAAAATCGGTGCTCTCGGGCCGTAGGTCCCCCGGACAACAAACGTTGCACACTTGTAGAGGAAGAGTGGGGCTACATATGTGCCAAGTTTGGGGTCCAGGAGACCTACGGCTGGCCAGGATCAGGCGCACAAATTTGAAGATGCACACAGACTCGAGTCCTGCATATACCATGAGAAGAGGCTGGAATCAAGACATATATGTGAACAGACAACACATGTTTGTGAGTGTAATCCTCGTAATTTTAACTGCTTATTTTACAATAAAAACTGTGTTACACTAGGGCGAATTGCGCTCTTTCTCCCTTTGTATATTTCCAGATTCAAGTACGCCAGCCAGTGGATTTAAGAGAGAGCTGCAGCACGTAGGATAATAGAACAATCTATAAAGACTTTTTACATATTATTATTATTATTATACAAGATTTATATAGCGCCAACAGTTTGCGCAGCGCTTTACATCAGGGAAGACAGTACAGTCACAATAAAATTCAATACAGGAGGGATCAGAGGGCCCTGCTCGTTAGAGCTTACAGTCTAGAAGGGAGGGTCAAGTGGAAAAAAGGGTAGTAGCTATGGGGGGATGATCAGATGGACAAAAATGAAAATACAGTTGTTAGGTGTGGGTAGGATAGGCTTCTCTAAAGAGGAGGGTTTTCAGAGATCCTCTAAAAGCTAATAGAGAAGGAGATAGATGGACAGATTGAGGTAAGGAGTTCCATAGGCTTGGAGAGGCTCTGAAAAAGTCCTGGAGACGAGCATGGGAGCAGGTGATGAGAGAGCTAGAGAGCAGGAGGTCTTGAGAAGAACGAAGTGAACGATTAGGTTGGTATTTAGAGACTAGGTCAGTGATGTAGCTGGGGGCAGAGTTGTGGATGACTTTGTAGGTAGTTGTTAGTATTTTGAATTTAATTCATTGGGTGAGCGGAAGCCAGTGGAGGGATTGACAGAGAGGAGTAGCAGAGACAGAGCGGTTGGTAAGGTGGATGAGTCTGGCAGCAGCATTCATGATGGACTGAAGGGGGGATAGAGTATTCAGAAGTAAGCCAATGAGGAGGGAGTTGCAGTAATCGAGATGACCAGGGAGTGAATTAAGAGCTTTGTTGTGTCATTGGTTAGAAAGGGGCATATTTTGGAGATGTTACGGAGGTTGAGGCGGCAAGATTTGGACAGTGATTGGACGTGAGGCTTAAAGGTGAGTTCAGAGTCCAGGACTACTCCTAGGACCTTGGCATGTGGGGATGGGCTGATAGTTGTGCCATCACATTTTGACAGAGAGATCAGGGGAAGAGGCACGTGGGGGAGTAAAAATTATAAGTTCAGTTTTGGATAGATTAAGTTTGAGGAAGTGGTGTGACATCCAAACTGATATATCTGATAGTAAATTAGTGATACGTGAGGAGAATGAAGGAGTGAGTTGAGGGGCAGAGAAATAGATTTGAGTGTCGTCAGCATAGAGGTGGTATTGGAAGCCGTGGGAGGCTATCAGCTGACCCAGGTATGAGGTGTAGATTGAAAATAAGAACAGAACCCCGGGGACCCCAACAGAGAATGGAAGAGGAGAGGTGGAAGTAGAGTTGTAAGTAACGCTAAAGGTGTGGTTGGATAAGTAGTTAGAGAAGCAGCGAAGAGTACAGTCACGGAGACCAAAGGTGTGGAGTTTTTTGAGGAGGAGGTCAACCGTATCAAAGGCATCAGAGAGGTCCAGGAGTAGGAGTACAGAATAGCGTCCCTAAGTTTTGGCCGTTAGACTAAGAAATAGACTGCAATTGTGGTAGTAGTGTGTATGGGGACAGTGCTGTGCTTGTTTTCTTTGTGTGTTTTGATTTGTAAATGTGTGCAAACTAAACCCCTTTTTTTAACACGTATATTGTTAGACAGGATAATTTGGTTGGTTGCAGGCTGGCTAGTAAGTTGAGCTGGAAATTTATTTTTCTTCTGGTTTTGCTTTGTATGCTGTGACTATAGGCCCCCTTTTAAAATATAATTTTTTTGGACAAATTAGTTATTGTCTATTTGTTTGTTAGTCTATTAGTTTTGAATAGATCAGGGAAGAGTTAGAACCCCTGTTGGGTTTTGGTTTCTGCCTGCATCCCAGCTGGAGAGTTTGACCCTCTCTATTGGTCCTGGGGACAGTTGTCTCTGGGACTAAAAGTAATGGTAAATGAAAAACTGTCATCATTGTCCCAAAAGCAAGAAGTGAGAAATACCAAATTGTCTTTATTCCCAGTTGGGAAAGTTACTCTTACCATTGATGACAGTGCGCGGTTGTCTCCTGGGGGCATACACTACACGTCCAGCAATACTTACTCTGTCTGGATCCACTAACAAGGCGGGTTTTCACTGTACTCTACCAGCGCCTTATTGGACTGTTGGCTGTTTACCCTGACGTCTGTGTACCCCAAAAGCTTTGTGCCTTGGATGTCTGCCCCCATTAAGCAATATATTCTACACTTACTAAACTGTGAGTGATATGCTTACTAGTGTCTAGTCTACGGCATTTCCTATAGTGGATATCTCCCACACTGGGAGGAACTGCCTTTTCGTACCTGACTTGTGAGCAGAATTCTAGAGACACAGGGTACTGTTGCTACATTTCTTGTGGAAGTTTCCCCATCTATATAGATTCTCCGATATTCAGTTGTTTATATACCAGATCCTGTCCATTCCAAGAAAGTGAGACTTGTTCTCTGTTCTTGTTATTTTGTTGGTCCTGAAGAAGCCTCATGGTGAAACGCGTAGACGCACAAGGGACCGAATCCATACTGTGTATCACTCTGTATGGTTTTAATTCTTGAACACTGTGTTCATCTATTTGTAAGATTTTTTCTCTAATAAATATAAATATTTTTTGTTATCTCTATTGTTTCCTTGCCTTTAAAGTTCGACCTTTGGTTACCCCCTTTTCTGAGTAATATTCCATGTTTTCCATTGATGACAGTTGTCACCAGGACAGAAATGTGATGGGAAATCAAAACTTCTACAATTGTCAGCAGAGCAGGAAGTGTTGGGGAATGTTACAACTGTCTAATGCCGCGTACACACGATTGGAAATTCCGACAAGAAAAGTCCCATGTGAGCTTTTTGTCGGAAATTCCGACCGTGTGTAAACTCCATCTGACTTTTTTTGAATTTCCGCCTACAAAAGATTGAGAGCAGGTTCTCTATTTTTCATACGGAAAAAGTCTCTATTGGAAAATCTGCTCGTCTGTATGCAATTCCGACGCGCAAAAAAACACGCATGCTCAGAATCAAGCAGAAGAGCCAAACTGCCTATTGAACTTCATTGACCGCGTTCTTAAGGGTCGGAATTTCCGACAAGATTTGTGTGACCGTGTGTATGCAACACAAGTTTGAGCCAACATTCCGTCAGAAAAAAATCCACGGTTTTCTTGTCGGAATTTCCGATCGTGTGTACGCGGCATTAGAGTTGATCACCCTTCACTTTTGGAGAGATTTCCTATTACTTTCTGTTGTGTCTTCAGGACAAATGAAGGGAAATCTTCACAACAGGTGTTTTAGCCATTCCTTACTCAATCCCGATCCAAAAAAAAGTTTAGCTTTCAGATATACTGTACTTTAGCACCCTTCTTGGATTTTCATGATAAAAAAAGGGACTGATCAGCACCCAGGGATTTTGCAACACTTTAAAAATTCACTATATATTATTACAAGTACTACTAACAGACAGAAAGGCTTGTTATCCTTCCCTAGGCAATGCTACATGGTCTGTCTTTAGATGGAACTGTATATGGCTACCTAATCTCACATGCACAGAACATTTCACTGGGCTAGACACAATTAAATACGGAACTATTTTTAGATAAGAGCTTGCTTATAAGAATTCAAGCACACAAAAAAAAAAAAAAATTATATTCTACGAGGTTGAGCACTTCTTGTTTTACTCTTGTACGAGCAGCTGTTTCCCAACATCAGAGAAAAAGCAGAAGGGACCACACTTGCACCAAATGGTTCTCTCAGCCCCGAGGCTTTTCCTGGCTTAGTAATTTTAAGATGAATCATAGAATTTGTTGTACACATAGACCTTGTCCTTGGAGATGCTTCTATCTCTGTATGCTTAAATAAGCAAAAGTGCATTTTTAATTATACTGCTTTCCCTGGGGTGATTGTTCCTTTGCGAAGAAAGAAGGTGTGCTGGTGAATAATTAATTAATTGTGTTTGTGTATTGTTTAATTAGTTCCAAAAGCAATCAATAATGAATCTAAAATTAGTAGACCATGTTTATAAGTTTAACTCACATTTGAATGCAAGAGAAAAATATTCCTAATTCTGTAGGGGCTGCTAGTTGACCTTGCATTGTTTTGTGCGCTTTGTGCATTGAATTCTGTTTGGATTTTAATATCTATGTTGCAACAGAATTGATTTTGTGGTTGGCTAGTGTTTAGATTCCGTACAATATTGGATGACATATATAGGTAACACTTTTTACTAGGAGCTAGATTTCAGTTTGAATATACTGATTACCTCAAGCGTGAAGTTTGATGTAGTGAAGTGATTTTGGAGTATAGTTGAAAGCGAAATGAAAAGAACCTGTGTGTATTTCAAGTATGCAGGGATTCTGGAAAAAAAAAGGAGCTGCTTCGTGTTTGGATGCTTAAAATATATATAATAAGGGGGGGCGTGTCCGGATGTGAAGCCGAGTGGACGTGTGGTGGCTTAGCTCCGCTTCTGCCTAATCCTTGCCTTTATCCTAGCGCCGGGATTATTCCTTATTTTCAGCCCGAAGGACATCTGAGAGATCCCACACTTCTCCGCTCCCACCCGGGTCCTCCTGAATGGCTCCTGGACACCGCAAGTACAGCAAATGTCAGCCACCTGCAGCCTGCTCTCCCCCATCGGTGGCCATCTTGCCCACACGCTCTCCCCCTCCCTCTCCATTCTCTGTCGCGGTGGGCACACAGACGGCGGCTGCAGGTATGGGAGACACGGCGCCATCCAACTCGGACCTGTTGGCAGCGATTACCTCACTTAAAGACACGCTAACCACCAAGATAGACGCGGTGTCCATGGAGGTGGGCTTCCTGCGCCAGGATATGGACCGGTTCCGGACCCGGATGTCGGAGGCAGAGTCCCGCATCTCCCAGGTGGAGGACACGGTGAGGGGAGACTCGAGAGATCTCAGAATCCTCCAGAGACAGGTACAGGCTCTGCAGGAGAAATCAATTGACATTGAGAACAGACTCAGGAGGAATAATCTGCGGGTGGTGGGTCTTCCCGAGAGGGCTGAGGGTGCCAATCCTGCTGAATTCACTGAGAAGTTTCTTACCACCCTGCTAGGCCTCAAGGATCTCCCCCCCACGTTTGTAGTGGAGCGGGCCCACAGAGTCCCCACTACCCCACCTATCCAGGGGGCGCCACCTAGACCCTTCCTGCTCAGGCTCTTGAACTATCGGGACAGAGACAGACTGCTTGCTGCTGCCAGAAACGCTGGGGAGCTTAAATATGAAAACTCCAGAATCTCCTTGTATCCTGACTACTCTCCCGAAATACAGCAAAGACGCCGCACCTTCACTGAGGTACGCAAGCGCCTCAGGGAGAAGGGCCTAAAGAACAGCCTTCTGTTCCCCAGCAAGCTCCGGGTGATTGATGGCAACTCTACCCGTTTCTTCGAGACCCCTGCTGCAGCTGCTGCCTGGCTGGATTCCTGTTGATCCAAGAGTTCTTCGAGTTGTCCTACTGCTCTACCTTGCCCTCTTCATGATGGTATCCTGTTTTTCACCCTTTCCTATTTTGCATCAGAAGCGGTGCAGCTCGGCCACACCACGGTATACAAGTGACCTCTGATATCCCTCACCTTCCCACACTTTGGACTGCTCCCACAGTCCCGAGAAGGATACCCCGGGAAGTGCTTCTATCTCCCCCCTGGCCCGGTGGGCCGTCTTCTAGGGGCCCTTGTGGCCTGAAGATTCTATGTTCGTTTTTGTTTTGGGACGAAACCCTGCATCAGTTTTTACGGTTCTCTGGCCCCTGTTTGTTTTGGCCTTTGAACCAGGTTTGTATGATGTCTGGGTAGGGAGTTACTTGTTCTGGGGTGAGGGGTTTCTATGTTTTGCTACTCTCAATGTACACTATGTTGCTCAAATGCTTTACTGGACTCAGATCCCAATAACTTTGCTTGCTGTTGTTTCTCTCCCCAATGGGTCTGGGCCTCCTGGGTCCATCCTGTGCCTATTTCCCCCTGGTGTTTCATGATGGCTCCCCCAGATACTGAGCTGCTGACCATTCTATCATGGAACGTCAGGGGGCTTAACTCCAAGTATAAGAGATCGATCTTGTTCCAATATTTGAAAATGCACAACCCACACATAGTGCTGCTGCAGGAGACCCACTTGACTGGCAGTAAGGTCCTTGCTTTGAAAAAACCCTGGGTGCAGAGGGCTATTCATGCAACCTATTCTTCATACTCCCGCGGGGTCTCTATTCTAATTAGTAAACGAATTCCGTGTATAATTCATGATGTCCATTTAGATCCCCAGGGTAAATTTGTTATGGTTGTATTGAGTTTGTACGCACAGAAATATGTCATTGTGAATGTCTATTTGCCTCCGCCGAGCCAGATTCAGATTCTTTCCACACTATGCGAGAGGCTTGCCCCGCATTGCCCTGCACATGTCCTGTTCATGGGAGACTTCAATGCCACTTTGTCCCGGGACCTGGATAGACCTACTCCCCAGTCGACCTTTAATTCTGATCTTGGTACATGGGCCCAGGCGACAGAGTTTCAGGAGGTTTGGAGGTGGCTTCACCCTCGTGACAGAATGTATTCTTGCTTCTCAGCCACATTTAAAACCTCATCTCGAATTGATTTGGCTTTTGCCAACTCTTCCCTATTAGCTCGTGTCTGTGAGGCGAGCTACCTTCCCTCTGGCCTCTCCGACCACCATCCACTTAAATTGACCATTAAGATTGACAGGTCCCGGGACAAAGCCATGTGGCGGCTGCAGCCCCATTGGATTAACAATGAGGCGGTCCATGATAGAGTTTCTCCTCTCCTGCAGGAGTTCTGGGCACATAATCAGGGGTCGGCTTCCCTGGAGGTGACGTGGGATGCCTCCAAGGCTCACGGCAGGGGACAATATATCTCTGCTGTGGCTGCGGTGAAGGCGGAGCTTGGAGACACTGTCTCTAACCTGCAGCACAGGGTTGATGAGGCCACGACTAAATACACTGACTCAGCTACGGCCTCTAATTTTGATCGCTTGTCCTCGCTTCGGCGGGAACTTCATCTCCAAGTGTCCGAAATTACCAGGTTGGGTATACAACGTAGTAGACAGGAATATTTTGAGTTTGGGGACAAGAATAGCAAACTACTTGCACTACTAGCGCAGCAGGATAGGCCCTCGACAGTCATACCAGAGATTCTAACGAATGATGGCGTTTTGGTCCACTCTCAGGAGGATATTCTCTCTGCATTTACAGCTTTCTATACCTCCCTGTATGTCTCTTCGCTCCCTGCAGACTTTGACCCTGCACCCATGATGTCTATACTAGATACGTTGGCTCTGGGGTGGCTCTCTGATGCGGAAAGGCAACTCCTCGTCTCAGATATCACTCCAGAGGAAGTTGTTCGGGCCATTAAATCATTCCCGACAGGCAAAGCCCCGGGCCCAGATGGACTTCCCATAGACTATTATAGCACCCATGCTGACCTTATTGCCCCTAAGCTGGCACAGCTGTTTCAAGCCTGCTTGCAACAGGGCTCCCTACCGCCCTCCATGAGAGAAGCGCATGTTGTTCTCATCCCAAAGCCTAATAAAGACCCTAGGCTGTGTGCCTCCTACAGGCCGATTGCCCTCCTTAACTGTGATTTAAAAATTCTTACCAAACTACTGGCCACTAGACTTAGCAAGGTTATCAAATCCTTGATTGACTCTGACCAAACTGGCTTCATGCCCGGTAGATCCACAGATGTAAACATTCGTAGGCTGTTTTCTAACATCCATGCTCCACATGACAACCAAGGTACTAGGACTATTGCCACACTTGATATGGAGAAAGCGTTCGATACAGTGGAGTGGGTTTATCTGTGGGAGGTGCTTAGGAGAATAAGATTCCCTCTTAAGTTCATTGATTGGATGCGTACGCTCTATACTGATCCGTTGGCGCGTATCAAGCTCAGTGGCACCTTGTCTCCCCCGTTCTCCCTCCAGAGGGGCACCAGACAGGGATGCCCTCTCTCCCCGGCCCTCTTCGCCCTGGCCATGGAACCTATTGCAGAAGCCCTTAGGAGCTCGGCTGAGATCCGTGGTCTTAGGGTGGGCTGGTTGGAGGAGAGAGTGGCTCTCTACGCAGATGACCTCCTGCTTTTTTTGAACGATGCTGGTGATTCTCTGCGGGGTGCTCTTGGGATCATGGAAGCCTTTTCCGCCTTCACTGGGCTGAGAGTGAACTGGCACAAGTCTCAGCTGTTCCCAGTGGATGAGGGGGCCAGGTCCTCCTCACCCCCCTCCCTTCCACTTCAGTGGGTCGATCAGTTTACTTACCTAGGCATTGTTATCTCCAAAGAGAGTACAGACTTTGTGCGGCTCAATCTTGACCCTGTCCTGGTGGCAGTTAGGACCAAACTGAAGGCATGGAGCAATCTCCCCCTTTCCCTCATTGGCCGTATTAACCTTCTTAAAATGAAAGTCCTCCCTAAGTTTACTTATATTTTTCGGAATTCCCCGCAATGGTTGACCAAGGCTTTCTTTGATTCTCTAAGGCGGCTCTTCCTCACCTTTATTTGGGGGCCTAGGCCACCTAGATTTAAATACGCTACTTTGACCAGGCCTGTGGACAATGGAGGCTTGGCTCTCCCTGAGTGTCACAAGTACTTCTTGGCCACCCAGCTCGTGACCGCCCATTGGTGGCTGCAGCCGGACTTGACCAATTCTGCGGTGGTGCTGGAGGCGGCTATAGTGGGGTCTCTGGAGGCCCTGCAGGGGCTGCTGTTTAGGGGTCCTAGGACGCCCCACCATCTCACACCTTCTATGCGAACCACTTTGCGGGCATGGAGGGTGGGAGAGGAGCTGAGGACACCCCAGCCTAACTCCTGGTCTCCCCACACCCCCCTGTGGCTGAATACCAACCTCCCGCAGTTCAACACCATCCCCGATCCGCAGGCCTGGGCCAAATACAAAGTTCTTACTCTCAAGCATGTGATCACTAACGGGGAGCTTTCCCCCTTCCATGTTTTACGCACTAATTTTCAGGTTCCTCCACAGCTCCATTTCAGGTACCTGCAAATTGCCCATGCCTTCAGATGTCAGTTCTTGGGCCAACCGGTTGTCTTGGAATATTCTGAGCTCGAATCCACCCTGAGTTCCATCCATCAGTGTGCATGCTCCGAAATGCCGCTGCAACCCACCAGTGACGTCATCACGCCTGGCGCCGCGTTCCAGCCCTCACCATCGGCCTGATCCAAGCCTCAATTTCAGCATCGTGGTTCCAGAGATACTGCTGGCTAGGATTTCTCCCCCACAGGAAGAAAAATCAGCTGTTCAGAACGCCGCTCTGCAGTGAACGCCACGCCAGTGTGGATGGACTCGTGCCTTACTTCCTTAACCTCCATGTAAGTGGATAATGCACCTGTATCTCATTAAAATGTTTACAGTTCTAACCTAGAGGCACCTGTGTTTCTCTACTTATCACCTGTCAGCTGGCTTCCCCACTGACAGATGAATGTAAAGAAAAGAATGCCGGCATTGCCCGGCAATAGAAAAATTAAAAAAAAAAACAGTGTGAGGTTCCCCCCGAGTCAATACCAAGCCCTTCAGTTCTCATATAAAAACAATAGCAAATGCAAGCGCTTGGGAAGCCTGCACAGACAAACACGATTAATCCTAAATGTGTAAAGGATATTATACAAAGGTTGAAAATCAAAAAAACAAAAAAAGTATTCCAATCAGATGGACATAAAGTTATTACTGTTACCAAGGGATGGCAGGTAGCATAAGGTTTTGAAAAACTCTATAGTAACAATTGTGGATAGGAAGTCTTTAATAAAAACTCAGTTGCCCAGGGCAGCTCTTCTCCAAGTTGAAGCCGACTCAAGGAAAATGACATGAAAGGAAAAATAGAAAAGCGCCTGGGAAATCCGTGGAGTAGCGTCAGAGATCCTGGACGCAATATAAACATTAATCCTACTGGATGACACCTGAAACTTACCATGATGTAAGTGTTTGATACAAATTGTCTGCTACATAATAAATCTGTTTTGCTAAGAGGCGCTTTTCTATTTTTCCTTTCAGTTCTCATATGGATTTTAAGGGGAACCCTATTCCAAATCTTTGTAAAAAAAACGCCATGGCCCCCCCAAAATCCATAGTAGACCCTTATGCGAGCATGTAGCCCGGCAGGTCAGGAAAGGGGGGGACGAGCGAGCGCACCCCACCTGAACCATAGCAGACCACATGCCCTCAACATGGAGGGTGGGTGCTCTGGGGCATTGCCCAAAGCACCTTGTCCCCATGTTGATGGGGACAAAAGCCTTATCCCCACAACCCCATCTTACGAAGTCACAGACTGGTGAATGCTGGGTTGACAACATGACAAAGGGGCGGTGACACCTGTGATGTCACCAGACGCCCTTCCCTATGAAAGACCTGTCAAACGGAGGAGGCTGCAGTGGGAATTTTTTTTTGTTCTTTTTCGGGTGTGGCGTTATTGACAACTGATTTACATCGGGGGACACAGTTTTTTTATTTTTTAATAAAGGATTTGTCAAACACTGTCTCTGTGTTTTATTACTATTTGACACTTTTTGGGTGAATGGGTATGTGTACTATGTATCCGATACTCATTCACATAGGAGGGTGGGATCTGGTTCCGATAAGCCCCCCCGCCTGCAGAATGAGGCCCTTGTCCCCATCACCATGAGAACAAGGTGCTTTTGGGGTGGTGGCTTTTTTACCACCACTTTCTCTTTTTGGGGATTTTTTTTCATTACCAAAAGTAATAATTTGTGGCAGGAGAAAAAGTTGGGTGCAGTAAAATAGTGTACTCCTGGTAGGTAAATATTACATCTTCTATAGAAGTCTATACATTCAACCAAAAAGAAGGACAACAAGGAAGAGAAGAGGGACAGATACATTTCAGTGGTTAAATGGTTTTAAAAGAGGGACAATTCCTCCAAATGGAGGACATTTAGAGATTTCTGTGCACCAGTGTTGTACCACAGACCCAATACTGAAGTATTAACAAAAACAGACTGGCAATCTTTTAATTTGTGTTTCTTTTTCTGATGAAAAATGAATATGGGACATTTCTGGATTAGGGCATGATGACACACTGGATTCAGATAATAGACATGTGGGTTTGATTTACTAAAGGCAAATAGATTGTGCACTTTACAAAGTGCAGTTGCTTCAGAGCTTAGTAAATTAGGTAAAGCTTTACTTTACAAAGAGTACCCAATCATGTGCAAGGAAAATGAAAAAATAATCAATTTTTCCTTGCACATGATTGGATGATGGAAGTCAGCAAAGCTTCTGCTCATATACTAAGCCCTAGAGCAACTGCAGTCTATTTGCCTTCAGTAAATCAACCCCATACAGTACTTTTTACAGTATAAATTATGTCCCTTAAAATCTGAATGCAGAAAAGAGCCAGACATACACTGAGGACAGTATGCATGCTACCTGTGTTGCCTTAAGTATTAAAACCCTAAGCTCAGCTCTGCTTCCTCTCTCCAAACCTCAGAGCATTTCTATCAGCAGCTTTTAATATGCAGCCACCCACATCATACTCCTGAGGTCAGCAATGATCAGTGTAGTCTCATCCTCTATCACCTCTATGATCAATACAAACCTCTAAGACTGGGAATATGACTGACACATAAATTTCAGCTCTAATAACAGAATTGATGATGGGCTTCTGAATTTGACAGCTAGAAAATCATCATCAGTTCTGACTGAGGAGCGTAAAAATTATTGCCTTGGCCCCAGGGCCGTAGGCTGAACGACCCTGTCCCACAATCTGTTACACAACAGTCTCTTCTTCTTGGATTAAGCTACCACGTCAAAGCATAATAATTTAATTTAAATGTGCTCCTTTATCAGTGAGAACACACCTTTTAAAGAAGCATGTTTTATACTTTAAGGGTTGATATATCTGATATATATAGGGTCATTTATTTAAAGATCATTTCTACCCCACATTTAAAATTCTAATTTGGACTGGATTCTGTAAGCAAAGATGCTGAACTTACTTTTACTTATGTGGGTTACTGTATGTCCCTCCTACTCGTGTACAGTGATCATCATTTTCCTGCTGTTCTTTCAATGGCATGTTCTAATACTTTTTTTTTTTTTTTTTTTACACGAAAGCTTTAGCACCAGAAATTTCAGTACAGAATTTTGCCACAAATCACTTTTGCATGTGTTATCATTTATCACACTGAAAAGTGAAAGTATCATTCTATAAAAAGCAATTTTCCTCCTCTCACCTACAACAGCCTCTTAACTAAATCTGCCCCTTAACGTAACCCTTAACTTGAGCGTAACTCCTAAATTGGAACCCGAGGTTGAACCTAATCTTTAAACGTAAACCCTTACCTGAACATCACCCCTAGAGCAGGAGGTTCTCAATGGGAGGGGGGGGGGCTAAATTCTGGAAGCTGTACCCCCAAAAAGGCAGAACAAGGGTAAATAACTAGTCTCCTGTATTGCCTGTGGTCAACTTTAAAGTTTTACTAAAACCAGGACCCTGCATTTACTATATCTGGTCTCACACAGTACACAGAACATGGAAATGCAATTATTTTAGTAAATATAAACTACCGTATATACTCGAGTATAAGCCGACCCGAGTATAAGCCGAGGTACCTAATATTACCCCAATAAACTGGGTAAACATATTGACTCGAGTATAAGCCTAGGGGGAGGGGGGAATGCAGCAGCTACTGTAAACGGAAAAGAGGGTCAACAATGCCCATTTGCACGCCTTACTGTGCCCAACCTCACTGTGCCCATTGCATCCTCACTGTGCCCATTTCCAGCTTACTGTGCCCATTGCAACCTAACTGTGCCCAACCTCACTGTGCCCATTGCCACCTCACTGTGCCCATTGCCACCTCACTGTGCCCGAGTCAGTGTACCTGAAATTCTTCTTAGACTGCGAGCGTCCACTGTTTAAATATCGCAGCTTCCTCCTGGTCCCGTTCCGTGATAGGCGTTTCCAGCAAACACTGTGTTGAGTGTTCCGCCTATCACGGAGGTCCTCTCATTCTCGGACTCCGTTTCCCAGCAGGCACTGTGTTCAGTGTCTTTTCATCCTCGGACAAGAGAACGTCCGTGATTGGCGGAACACTGAACACAGTGTCTGCTGGGAAACGGAGTCCAAGAATAAGAGGACCTCCGTGATGGGCTGAACACTCAACACAGTGTTTTCTGGAAACGCCTATCACGGAACGGGACCAGGAGGAAGCCGCGATATTTAAACAATGGACGCAGCCTGCAGTTTAAGAAGATTTTCAGGTACACCGACTCCAGTATAAGCCGAGGGGTGTATTTTCAGCCCTAAAAAAAGGGCTGAAAAACTCGGCTTATACTCGAGTATATACGGTATACAAATATAAAAATACCTCTTCTCATTAGCAGTATATAGCAGTCTTGTGACTTCTATCAGTTCCTGGTTAACTAGTTCCAGACTGACCATTGCATATATACTGCGGCAGAGCGGCCCGGCTGCACAAAGTCACGTACAGGTACATGACTCCCGCCCGTGGCTCGGGGGCGCGTGCGCTCCCGCCACTGCGATCATATTCAGTTCAGAACTGATCACTCATCATGTCCAGGCCAATAATTTATGGTCTGGACCTGCTGATCGGTTCTGACCAATGGACGGACCTCCTGTGGCTGTGTAATGTAAACACAGGCACAGGAAATTACGTCATCTCCCCTCCTGGAGCCCTTTCGGTTCCAGCGTGTGAGGAGAGAGCATCAATCAGTGAGTACACAAGCACTACACTGACACCAGTACACATAGGCACATATTTCACCCCCTGATCACCCCGCTAAACAGCATTAGGGGCAGTTAGTGGTAGTTAGCGTTAGTCCCAGATAGGTTTAGGGCACCCCCCCATATATTGAAAATATAAGTGTAATACCACACTAGACCATCCAGCATCAAGCAGCAGCTAGCACGACAAACAGACAATGTTGCAATAAAGAATGAAATAAGAATAGTGCAGTGCTTACAATTTAAAAAGTGTACAGGGACCTTATAATAGGTCCTGACTGCACAATGTGAACAACGTAAAACTGTAATCAAAATAAATAAATGCACAGTGCTTGTGACACTTGTGAGGTGATGGCTGTGAACTCCATATGTGAAATAAAACAGACTAAAAAATAAGTCCACACATCCCTTGATGGGGCTTCTATGGAATGTTCATAACTTCACTTGGACATCCAAAATAAGTGAAATAATAGTAAGCAAGTGAAAGTGAATAATCCACCACTGATAAGGTAAAAGCTTACCAGATGGTTTGAACTCAAAAAGACATACGTCCTATGAGTCAAACGTGTTTGTTTTGACAGACGCCAGAAAATGGGAACATCAACTCTGGAGGCCTTTTTGTAAATGAAGCAAATCCACCAACAGTCATTGAGATAGAACTCTCTGTAAGAGGTATTTCATATGAAGAAAAGGACAGGTTCTCCCATGTGTGTATAATTAAAAGAAGGCGAACAAAAAAGGCACATAGCGTAATTCCGTACAAGTTTAAAACTCACATTTCAGGAGAATAAAAAGCGCATAATAGTGCATTTTTGGCGGCAGTAGTGCTCATTCCGACGCGTTTCGTCTACATAGACATCATTTTGGGTTCCAGACCACTGCAGCCATTACAGTTATAAATAGAATATGACTCCAAGAACGAGGTACAGGCACCTGGTGTGTCATCAACAAACGGAAGTGTAGAATTGGATCCACTTCCTGTAAGGCAAAATGACGAATCGGCGTGTGCTCCTCTGGAGAGTACTATCCCAATGACCGTTGATGGATGTGCTTCAGGTGAAGAAGGGCCATGCTCCGATACGCGTAGTCAAGACGACAGCTATCAATACGGAAAGGACACATATAGGAGAGATGAAAAAGCTGCACACCCCGAAAGCGAATAATATGGAAAGGTTTCCCCAGTGGGGCTTTATAACAGCATTAGAACATGGTTAAACAGTAGAATGAATTATGTTAAAGAAATAATTTATTTCATTTGTAAAAACTGGTCAAATGATGCAATAGCTTCCACAATGCAATAAACAAACACAATTATGCACATCATTACATTACATAATGCTTTATGGTGTGCGAGCCCCGAAGCGTTTCGACCTCTGTATGGTCTCTTCAGGGGGATAATTGGCTCTAAAGAATACATTACATGAATTTAGAATTAAGGAAGCATATCATTATACATCACATTGAGTAGGCCACAATGGTATATTTACCGCTAAAAAAAGGAATGAGCATTCCAATGACCAGTATACAAAGAAAAAGAGCCGCTGCTCCAGGTGTATGATGATAACCTGAGGTGGAATGTCTCGTAGAGTGCCAGCCCCGGCCCGCCTCCGTGGGAAACTTGTAAGAAAATAAATGTCTGCACATCCAGGAACTCCGATTGCCTTTTATTGTTCAAAGTGATAACACCAAAGACACAAACACGAGGTCACGTAAACTCGTCTTGGTGTCTTTGGTGTTATCGAATAAGGGAGGAAAATCAGCGCAAACGAAACAATGTTATGAAAATAAAAAATTGCCAGCTGAACACATTAGGTCATCACAAGCCTAGAAACAATATATAAAACAGGGGGATGTGCAGCGCATGTATGAAGCAAAAATGAAATATAATATGAATATAAAATATGAACAATAAAAAATTCCAACGTTGGCGCTATAGCGCATATGATAAGAACCGGTATGAAAACCGGAGATAACAGCATATAAAAGCAGGCTGGAACGATTGCCCAGCACGGAGATGGCAGCGGATGACATCCGTGCGTTAGCTCCTCCCTTCATACACCCTCGCTGACGAAGTCCTGCTGGACGTAACGCCGCGTACGGGGGGAGGAGCTAACGCACAGACGTCACCCGCTGCCATCTCCGTGCTGGACGATCGTTCCAGCCTGCTTTTATATGCTGTTATCTCCGGTTTTCATATCGGTTCTTATCATATGCGCCATAGCGCCAATGTTGGAATTTTTTATTGTTCATATTTTTAAATAAACCTTACGGAGTGCACTTAGGCTGTCTCCTTTCTAGGCCTTTTTAGGCTGTCTCTTTTTTTGGGCATATGGATTTTACTGCCATCACATCCAGCACTACTTAAAGGAGGTTTTCATCTAACTACGCTCTGGTCATCATCCTGGTTTGTTGTGGAAGGATCCTGGTAGCAGTTAGCACATCCCATCATCCCTGGGGGGATACACGCTCTTATGACCTGCTCTTAACTGAGAGGTCCACCAAATCTGGTAAGCTCAATCTATATATGGTGGAGGATTCTATCAGCACCTTTCGGGCAAAGGATTACATCCCTATTCCATCACATGAGGAATCTTATCCCATTTCCTGTTATACCATTCTGGGACATTTTGAGGATCTTTTTCTTATAGGATGCTTTGCCTGAAATGTTGATATTGTGATATTATATTTCATTTTTGCTTCATACATGCGCTGCACATACCCCTGTTTTATATCTTTGGTGTTATCACTTTGAACAATAAAAGGCAATCGGAATTCCTGGATGTGCAGCCATTTCTTTTCTTACAAATTCCAATGACCAGAACTAGTATTAGCCGCTGGGAGATCCGGAGGACTTCAAGGCCACCCCCACTCCCCCAGGACGGAGCAGCCCACCCCAAGGGGCTTGCAAGGAGCCACACTGTAAACGCCCTCCCGAGAGATGGAGGAACCGGCGCCTGCAACGAGTACCCAAATAGTAGCCATATATTAATTAAGAGAAATAAAGTAAGTTCATTTATAGCACATCTGCCAGAGTGTCAGTTTAACTGTAAAGCCCCGTACACACGATCGGATAACCTATGGATTTTCGTCCGATGGATTTGTCCATCGGAAATCCGATGAAACAGTTTTTCATCAGTCTTGGCCACACACCATCAGTCAAAAAACCGACCGTTCCAAACGCGGTGACGTAAAACACTCCGATGAGCCGAGAAAAATGAAGTTTAATGCTTCTGAGCATGCGTCGACTTGATTCTGAGCATGCGTGGGTTTTTTAACCGATGGACTTGCCCATAGACGATCGGAAATTCCCATCGGTTTTTTATCCATCGGAAAATTTTAAAACAAGTTCTATTTTTAACAACCGATGGAAAAAAGACCGATGGGTACCATACACGATCGGTTGGTCTGATGAAAACCATCCATCGGACGGTTTTCATCAGTCAAACCGATCGTGTGTACGGGGCTTAAGTATTTATAAGCATATGTATAGGAGCTAACGACAATTTAAAAGTTGTTGATATGTCAGTTCACCAAGGCATCATTTTACGTCCCATAGGAGTGATTGACCAATATTCTGTTATCATTAATTGGTGCAATGTGGTAATGTATTGGTAATATAGTAATACAAGAAATGTGTGAGTGGTATTGTTGAAAATATTATTAAATAATATGTATAAGTCTTAAGTGTGATAATTAAAAGAAGTGCGGTGTGTGTTGGTAAAGGACTGACAGTTGGAGCAGTCCAAACGTGTATTGTGTGCTGAATGGTAATATAAATGAAATAGTTTATTACGTGATTCAAATTATTGAAGCAATTCATGGAGTGCATAGTGTCTATCAATTAGGTGCTGGGGTGATGTGAAAAAAGCAAACAACAAAGAAAAAAGTGATCAAGAAAAGGTGTGAATAGTGTATTTGATGATTCTGCCATGGTATGATTCATATGGACTAGTAGGTTTTAGGCTTATAGGGCTTGTTTGTTGTTGAAAAGCTGACTGCAGTTATGCAAGGCAGGTAGGGGCTCTGATGCTGAGAGAGGGTGGATAAAATGCCGTTCATCTTAGCCTGCATGGGATCATGAATTTATTGTCAAATATGTCCGGCGATGAGCACGGGACGCCGCCGTCAGGGTGGAGCCCACGTAGGCGGCCGAGGGTCACTACCCAGCCGCTGACTAGAGCAAGAAAAAGGGGATGCAGACAATTCCACATCCCCCACCCTGCCAGGAAGCCGCGAGGGGCCGGACTCCACCCCCATGGGGTAAGGGCGGGCGCAGCCATGACCCACCAAGACCCGCAGCGGCCATGAGTTAAATAGCATAATGTCATAAATAATAATAATTGAACACTAATAATTCAATTCTTATTGAGTTTCTACAGGAGCTGTGTGTAGATTCTATAACCCCGACTCTTTGGATATGTGTTTGCAGAACAAATACCCTTTTAAATATCTAAACTTAATGCAATACAGGAGTCTATATTAGATTCCTCCTGCTGCATGGGGAGGGAAAACATTGGATCTCAATCTGATCTCCCTGAACTGGGTCCCTTACCTCAGCGTGAGGTTAACCCATTTTTCACCCTTTGAGAATTTCTCGAGAGTGGAGAATTTTTTCAAAAGCAAGAGTTGGGAGAAAAGCGGAAGAACACACAGCTCATGTCTTATCTCTCATATAGGGGAAGGGGTGTTTAACCACCCAATAGAATACAATACGGAAAAGACACATATAGGAGAGATGTAAAAGCTGCACACCCCGAAAGCAAATAATATGGAAAGGTTTCCCCAGTGGGGCTTTATAACAGCAGTAGAACATGGTCAACAGTTATCTTCCCAATCTACTCTCCTCAGCTTGCTCTCCACCTGTTGTGCTCCAAGCTTAATTTTGGACCTGCGTTTCTCGATCGTATGACGCCACGTTCGGGTGTTCTCATCCACTAGCTCCGGTCGGTGGCTGCTCTGGCTGCCTCTCGGTCCTCCCTTTGCTTCCTGGCTGCCGCATCATTCCACCACACACCGGCTCTGCACACACTGGCTTCCCTCTTCCTAGTGATATCCAGGAACACATGAAGGTTTTGCCATTGCAGCACTGCTCCACCAAGCCATTATACCACCGACTGTTGCTTAAGGTACTGTCACAGTGAGGAGCACTCTTTGCAGTTGTTCCATCTATGCAAGGAGATGTCTAGATAATTTTTCATCCAATCATATATTATTATTAAATCGACACATGCTTTTATCTCATTGAACGTTTTAATTATTTGAGTGTCAAGAATGTCCCGATCAGCGCTTTCAATTGTGGTTGCTCCTGAATGTTTTTACTGATAGAGTAGTGGTCCCTGCTAAGGTCAGGATTACCCGACCCCATTCTTCTGTTGCTGAGGTGCTATAACCGCTTGATTCCCGTATGCAGCAGAGTGCTGGTACTAGTGCAGCTCAACCTTCTGGTGAACTGGCGAGCACCAGCAGCCTAGTAAACCCTTGTACACCCTGCAGTAATACTTGGTGACGTGGCGAGTCCCATAAGTGCAGTTCAAGCTGGTGTGGTGGCTAGCACAAGTAGTGTCCTGCAGCCACCAAGAATTCAAACGCAGGCCGTAGAGCCCATAGTGCCCTTCCTACTGCGCTTGTAAGTCCTGATTGGCAGCCCACAGATTAAGCAGCGCCCGTACTTCCCCCATTCACTGGCCAACCTGGAATTCATGTGGAAACAGCAGATCTTTATACCCCTTGATTTTTTTTTTTTTTTATATTTTTCACAGATGTACAGATCTATTGTGGACCAAAGCAATTGATACGCTGGTCAATTTATCGCCAAAAAAACAAATTTGACCCTTGCCAGACAACGTGGCTGGAAACCTATAACGGTTCCCGAATTGAAGATCTTTCTGGGCCTATCCCTCAACATGGGCATTACTAAAAAGAGTGAGTTGCGGTCATATTGGTCCACTGACCCAATTCATCATATGCCTGTGTTCTCTGCTGCCATGGCCAGGGCTAGATATGAGCAAATATTGTGGTTCATGCATTTTAATGACAATAAACTCTGAGCTTAGTTGTCCTCAGGGTGACCCTGAACATGATCGACTCCACAAAATTTGGCGACTCGTAAGCCACTTCAACAAAAAATTTGCAGCCTTGCATATCCCCGAACAAAATGTCTGCATTGATGAGTCCCTGGTTACATTTTCTGTCTGCCTTGTTTTCAAACAGTTTCTGCCCAGCAAGCGTGCGAGATATGGGGTCAAAATGTATAAGCTCTGTGACAGGGCAACAGGCTATACATGGAGTTTCCTGGTTTACAAGTAAAAAGATAGCAGCGTTGAGCCCCCCAACTGCTCAGACTACATAGGGAGCAGTGGCCAGATTGTTTGGGACTTGGTGTCACCCTTATTCGGAAAGGGGTTCCATTTATACGTGGACAATTTTTATTCAAGCGTGCCACTTTTTAGACACCTCTTTTAATTAGAAATTGGTGCATATGGCACCGTGCGATCTAATGGCCGGGGCTTCCCCCAACGGCTTGTAAATGCTCCACTTAGTCAGGGTTAGAGAGCCTACTTGAGGTCCAATGAATTGCTTGCAGTGAGATGGAAGGACAAACAAAACATTTTCGCTCTGTCTTCCATTCATGCAGATACGGCAGTCCAAATTACTATGGCGACTGGTGTTGTTGAGAAGCCCCTCTGTGTCCATTACTACAACCGTAAAATGGGAGGGGTGGACTTCAACGACTAGATGATGGTCTTAGTTGCCCGTACTTAGTTGCCCGTGAGGCCAGACGCTGTTATAAAAAAGTGTCTGTATAACTAGTAAGGATGAGCCGAACACCCCCTGGTTTCGGTTCGCACCAGAACTTGTGAACAGGCCAAAAAAAAATTTTCTTGATAAATTACCGCAAAGGTTTTAAAAATTTTTGTAAAAAACACACTAAAATGAATTTTAGAGCAAGCAAATGCAAAAAAACTACCAAATTTGTGGTAACATATAAAAGACAAGGTCGCACCAAGTAAATAGATATACCCAACATGTTAAACCTTAAATATGTGTGCGCCCGTGAGATGGTGACATACTTCAGTACCCTATATTTTCTATAGTCGATGCTTCAAAAGCCCCCCTGTAGGCAACAGACATGCAGGGTCTCCTCTGGGCTCCACTGAATGTATTGCAATGCACATTACATTGCAATACATCCCTTCCCGGCTATGCTAGCCAGGGAAAGTGACCCAGAAGTGATGTCATACACTGGGGGCGCCGGTACCGGGTGTGTATGGAAGCAATCAAGCAGCAGCGCAGCCACCGGATTGCTTGTGAAACCCCCCGCTGTCAGGTCCATACGAAAGGGTTAAAAAAAAAACTCATACTGACAGGCACCCCTTTAGGAAGGGCACCTGAAGGCCCTACTTTGTCCCTAAGTAAAAAAATTAAACAATTAAACATTTTTTTAAAAATTAAACACATACAGTGGGGCAAAAAAGTATTTAGTCAGCCACCAATTGTGCAAGTTCTCCCACTTTAAAAGATGAGAGAGGCCTGTAATTGTAATCATAGGTATACCTCAACTATGAGAGACAAAATGTGGAAACAAATCCAGACAATCACATTGTCTGATTTGGAAAGAATTTATTTGCAAATTATGGTGGAAAATAAGTATCTGGTCAATATCAAAAGTTCATCTCAATACTTTGTTATATATCCTTTGTTGGCAATGACGGAGGTCAAACGTTTTCTGTAAGTCTTCACAAGGTTGTCACACACTGTTGCTGGTATGTTGGCCCATTCCTCCATGCAGATCTCCTCTAGAGCAGTGATGTTTTGGGGCTGTCGCTGGGCAACACGAACTTTCAACTCCCTCCAAAGGTTTTCTATGGGGTTGAGATCTGAAGACTGGCTAGGCCACTCCAGGACCTTGAAATGCTTCTTACGAAGCCACTCCTTCATTGCCCGGGCGGTGTGTTTGGGATCATTGTCGTGCTGAAAGACCCAGCCACATTTCATCTTCAATGCCCTTGCTGATAAGAGGAGGTTTGCACTCAAAATCTCATGATACATGGTCCCATTCAGTCTTTCATGTACATGGATCAGCCATCCTGTTCCCTTTGCAGAGAAACAAGCCCCAAAGCATGATGTTGCCACCCCCATGCTTCACAGTGGGTATGGTGTTCTTTGGTTGCAACTCTGTTTCTACCAAACAGTTCTACTTTTAGTTTCATCTGACTATATGACATTCTCCCAATCCTCTTCTGGATCATCCAAATGCTCTCTAGAAAACCTCAGATGGGCCCGGACATGTACTGGCTTAAGCAGTGGGACACGTCTGGCACTGCAGGAGTCCCTGGCGGCATAGTGTGTTACTGATGGTAGCCTTTGTTACGTTGGTCCCAGCTCTCTGCAGGTCATTCACTAGGTCCCCCTGTGTGGTTCTGGGATTTTTGCTCACCGTTCTTATGATCATTTTGACCCCACGGGGTGAGATCTTGCGTGGAGCCCCAGATCAAGGGAGATTATCGGTGGTCTTGTATGTCTTCCATTTTTTTAATTATTGCTCCCACAGTTGATTTCTTCACACCAAGCTGCTTGCCTATTGCATATTCAGTCTTCCCAGCCTGGTGCAGGTCTACAATTTTGTTTCTGGTGTCCTTCGACAGCTCTTTGGTCTTCACCATAGTGGAGTTTGGAGTGTGACTGTTTGAGGTTGTGGACAGGTGTCTTTAATACTGATAACAAGTTCAAACAGGTGCTATTAATACAGGTAATGAGTGGAGGACAGAGGAGCCTCTTAAAGAAGAAGATACAGGTCTGCGAGAGCCAAAAATCTTGCTTGTTTGTAGGTGACCAAATACTTATTTTCCACCATAATTTGCAAATAAATTCTTTCCAAATCAGACAATGTGATTGTCTGGATTTGTTTCCACATTGTGTCTCTCATAGTTGAGGTATACCTATTTTGACAATTACAGGCCCCTCTCATCTTTTTAAGTGGGAGAACTTACACAATTGGTGGCTGACTAAATACTTTTTTGCCCCACTGTACAAGCACATAAATCCCCTCCCAAAAATGTTTGAGCCCCCAACCCCACACACACGTACAAATGTAAACGCGCATGTTGGGGGCACCTACAGTATGCACAAAAACAAAAATTTATATACACGTTACAATTCGCCATGTATGCCAGAATGAGAATAATCATTTTAGCATCAGAGCTCCTGCGTAACTCGAAACTGATGACCTGTATGGGCTTTTAACTGCTTTTCGACTGCCTAACGCCTATATACGTCGGCAGAATGGCACGGCTGCGCAAAGCAACGTCTGCCGCAAGCTCCGTGGCCATGCCCGCGGGACCCGCCGACTCGATGTCCACCGGTGTCCTGCGATCGTGTCACAGAGCTGCAGGACAGGGAGATGCCTTTGTAAACAAGGCATTTGCCTGTTCTGAAGGGAGGTGTAGAATTGGCGCTAATTACAATTCATGGACTTCCTTGCTCTAGAGTGCAAGTGAATATTTTGTATATAAATAGATACATAAATACCCCTATATTATACTAGTGTCATTGGTGCCATAGTGTAACTCCTAAATGCTTCACTAATATATATGAATATGTGATAAATCTAGATTAATGCGGATATAAATAATGATGAGCATAAAATAATATATATAAAAAATACAACAATGAAATGAATAAAATATTGTGAACAATTAAAGGTGATAACAGTGTAAAAAATTAAACCAACGTATAAAACTGTGATAGTAATAAATTAATGATGCATGCAAAAATGTCCTGCGACTATGCGATAAAGTGCAAACAAATTAAAAAAAAAAAAATGCAGAATTGTGCAAATTGATGTGATTGTCCAATGATTTGATGCAAGATCCCCAGCAACTTTGCTAGGCAAAAAATCTTGTGACTATGCAGAAAAGTGCAAATGCAACCTCATGCGATTTGGTTGAGCGACTATGCAATAAGGTGCAAATGCAACCTCATGCGATTCGATTGAGCAATATGAATGCAACCTCATGCAATTTGGTTGAGCGACTATGCAATAAGGTGCAAATGCAACCTCATGTGATTCGATTGAGCAATATGATTGTCCAATGATTTTGTAGTTTTTTTCAGATGCTAGGTGCCCAGTGCCTGGTGATGTGACCTTTTTTAATCTTCAAGTCTGGTGCCCACAGCAGAATGTGCTCCAATAAAGACCGCACTCACCAGATGTTCACCCCCTCTTGGGGTGAAAAACTTTCACAGTGTATGCCACTGTGCAGCACTCTGGCGGTATCTTGTCTCCCTGGTCCTTTTGTGGTAATCCCAGTGTTATCTCAGAGTAAGAGGGAAAGGAAGGAATCCCAAATAGTGTAATTCCGTAATAAAAAACACTTTTATTGAACTTATAGCAATATTACTCACATTTAAGCTGTATCAAACAGGCATGTAAGAGACAAATGCTGACAAATCCTGGAAGTGTTTCTGACATTCAGCTTGTGCACTCTACCGGTTTCGTCTGGTCTGACTTCATCTGGAGTGTGCTGTATGTCTACTACACTTCCCTTAAATAGCAGATTGCGTCCTATGTTAATTAGCGGTGGCCATTTTGTGTTAGATTTTGAAGACCGAAGCCTAGTTTATGTGCTTATTACTGCTGCCATTTTGTGTGTGCTTTTGAGGACTGAAGTCCATAGCTAACACCAGATACCCGGTGGCCATCTTTGGTGTGTTTTTGAGGACAGAAGTCCATAACCTGATATTCATAGCTAACACCAGATGCCCGGTGGCCATCTTTGGTGTGTTTTTGAGGACAGAAGTCCATAACCTGATATTAGTACACAGTAAACAGTGCTTTGATTCGGTCAGATTTTAATTGTGGCCGTATATCCGCAGAACGCGATGTGCTAGTTATGTATACATACAAATGAGCAACTCTGTGTAATGTGTTTTGAAACGTGTTTTAAAATCTAATGAGTACTAAACCATTATTTAATTGTTTATTTGGTGTATTCCCCCATCATGATGTGTGCATAAAACTAAATGGACTTAGATTAAAAACCATACAAGGTTAAATATTAGTCATGATATCTAATATATATATATATATATATATATTGTTGCTTTTAAAATTAGTATGAGCCAGAGGGTATATATATACTAAAAACAGAGGCGAAAATAATGGGTTTTTAAAGATGATATAAATTCCCAATTAATTGCTACTAATAATAAATTATGTAAATTAATTGTGAAAAATCTGATTAAATTTGTGTGCAGAGGCGGAGCATTTTATATGATTAAAATATGATTAAAAATATAAAACTATATAAAAATTGAGATGTATTAAAAGAATATTAGAAAAATTAGAAAAATTATTAGAAAAATATTAAAGTGTTACAATATAAAAATATTAAATGGGGGCGGGTGATATAGTAAAAGAGTGGGGCCTTAATGGTTCCTAAAAATAGGGCAAGAGTGGTCAGAAATTGGTCAAGAGGCAGTTCAAATCCAGGTCTATGTTCATGCCTGAGGGTTGGAGGGTGTCTAGCTGGAATATCCAGCGGGTTTCATTCTGTGATATTTTTATTCTCTTATTTTCTCCTCTCCAGTGTCCCTTGATCTTATCTATACCATAGAAAGTCATACACGTGGGGTCTCTGTTGTGGTAATCCCTAAAATGTCTTGAGACACTGTTTGTTGAATCCATTTTTTATATTAGTTATATGTTCACGGATTCTGACGTGTAATTCTCTGGTTGTTCTACCAACATATTGTTTTTGACATGGGCATTCTAGAACATATGTCACATGTGTACTGTTGCAGGTTATTAATTCCTTTATCTTGTATTCTGATCCGTTGGACATAGAGGTAAAATTCTCTTTTTTCTTATTCATTTTTTTACTTACTCTACACGGTAGACAAGTGCCGCATTTAAAAAAGCCTTTGAGGTGTTTGAAGATTTTTATCTGTTTTGGGGGGTCCAGAGCATTGTGCACCAATCGGTTTCTGAGGTTCGGCGCCTTTCTGTATATAAAAGTAGGCCTTGCTGGTATTATGGAATTCAGTATTCTATCCGATTGTAAAATGGGCCAATGCTTTTTTATTATAGATTCCAATGCTTTGTGCTGAATATTATACCCAGTTAGGAAGGCCATGTCCATGCGTTTTTTCTTTTTCCGTTTATTTGGGTCATCAATGATCATAAGGTTTCTGTCCATTTTTCTTCCTTTTGTAGCCCTTTTCCACAAACTTATTTATGATGGAGTCTGCTTGTATGTCATAATCTGTGATGTTACTGCAATTCCTATACACTCTCATCAGTTGGCCTTTTGGAATGTTATTTATCCGTTGTCTGTGGTGATATATCCATTCCTGTTGGTTTTCTTGAAAAAGGTTCTGGTGTGATAAGTCCATTTTCTTTATACAATTGCAGATCCAAGTAATCGATTGATTGTTTATTCCAAATACCGGAGAAAGTAATACCGTAAGCGTTTTGGTTTATCTCATTGAAGAAATCCTGTAGTTCATTTTCCGTTCCACTCCATATGATTATGATATCATCGATGTACCTTCTGTACAGTTTTAGTTTGGGCCTCTGTACGCTGTAGATCTGCTCTTCCTCCCAGTGGTTTAAAAATATGTTTGCCACACTGGGAGCGTATTTCGCCCCCATCGCTACGCCTTTGGTCTGGGTAAAATATTCTCCCTTATGCCAGAAATAGTTGTGGCCCATGGCCAGCTTTAAGCCTTCACTGATATATTTAATCTGTTCTTTTTTCATATTGGTCTGGTTGTATAGAGCCCATTCTACACTCTGTAGTCCGTCTTCTTGTACTATATTAGTATAGAGTGAATTCACATCAATTGTGACTAAAATGTCATTTTCATTTACTTCATAATTTTTCAATTCTTCAATGAGTTGTCTACTATCCTTTAAATATGATTTTCCATCTTTCACTAGCGGTTGTAGATACCCGTCGAGATTGGCTCCTAGTCTAGAGAACAGTGAATCTATGCCACTGATTATTGGCCTCCCTGGTGGTTTGGACTGGTCCTTATGAATTTTAGGGACATAATAGATCACAGGTGTCTTGGCTGCCTCTGGTGTTAGATATTTCACTTCTTTTTTCGTCAAAATGCCCATGTCTTCTCCTATTTTAACAAAGGTTTTTAATTTCTTTTCGTATTCACCCTTTGGGTTTCCTTTTAGCTTTTTATACGTATCTTGTATGCCCAATAATTTGTTCATCTCTGATTCATAGTCTGTTTTATTCAGGATAACTAAGCCCCCCTCCCCCCCTTTGTCTGCTGGCCTAATGATTATATTCTTCTTTTTTTCAATTTCTTTGATTGTTTTCCAGATGTTGTTACGTTTTGACCTATTAACTTTTAGTTTTCTGATGTCCTGCTCTACTATCTTTTTGAAAACTGTTAGACTTTCATTTTGCTGCATTTTTGGGTTGAAAATTGAATTGTTCTTTAGATTGGAATGTTTATATATTGCAGTATCCCCTCCTTGTTTTTTCTCTTTGTTTGCAAAGAATTTCTTGATATTCATTTTCCTCACGAATTTCTCTAAGTCTATATAAGCCTCAAACTTATCTAATTCCTTATATGGAGCATATTTGAGTCCCAGGTCTAGGACTTTTAATTCTTCTTCATTAAAACCAGCCTCACTAAGGTTAAGAATGCCCCCCCCTAGTATTCTCGCCTTCTTTTTTCTTGATGCCCCCTCGTTTTCTCTGGTCCGTTTCCTCTTTCCCATCGTTGGGGTCTGAATGTTTGGTCTCTCCTCTCTTCCCATTCGTTGTCTCCTTGGTCCCAGTCGTTCATCCTCCTCATGTTCCTGGTTGCCCTCGGGTTCCATCCTGATTGTCCCCCTTGATATTGGTGCCTGGGAGGGTACCTGAAAGGTCTTCTCCATCCTTGTGGTTGGAAGAATCCATTGTCCCCTCTTATTGCTGGGGGTCTTCCTCTGTATCCCCTGGGAAAAAAATCTCTCCTAAACCGGGGTTCTCTGTATGGGGTGTCTTGTTGGAATGTCCTCAATGGAGAAAATCTGTTACGATGTCTTCGTATCCTTGGAGTGAAGTCCACATTACCTTGTTGCGTTCTGTTTTCATTTTGCTCTTGTTGTCTGTGAGTGCGACGTGTTGGACTCCTTTCTTCTCTCCTCTGTGGTGGTAAATTTTCTTCCACCTGTACAGTCCTTTGTGGCCTATTATTCACAGGTCTTATGGGCTGCCATCCTTGTTCCTCTCTTTCTGGTGAGTTCTCCCTAGATTCTTCTGTCATGGAGATGTTCTGGTCTATTTAATTATAATTATAATCCGCCTGCCATTTATAGACCTGCTGGTTCTTGTAGTCCAGCACGTCCCTTTTAAATTTCTTTTGTTTCTTCTGTTGTATTTCTTTATCATATTTTTTGACTGCTTCTTGTAGAAATGTTTCCTTATCCTTATATTCCTTTGTTTCAATAAATGGTATGAGTTGGTCTCTTAATTGGAGTATTTCAGATTCTATGGTCTTCAGTTTATGTTGTCTTCGTATTACAATTTTTTGTAGTAGATCATTTTCACTCTGGTTAAAAAACCTATACCACTCATCCATTAGACTTTTGTCATTCACCGCATCATTGGGTGAGATGTCCCATCTCAGTCTCCTGGGTGTTATTTTTTCTGTAATATACATTTCTAATGTGGCGACATCCCACCATACTCTAAAGCCCCGTACACACGATCGGTTTAACTGATGAAAACCGTCCGATGGATGGTTTTCATCAGACCAACCGATCATGTATGGTACCCATCGGTCTTTTTTCCATCGGATGGAAAAATAGAACTTGTTTTAAAATTTTCCGATGGATAAAAAACCGATGGGAATTTCCGATCGTCTATGGGCAAGTCCATCGGTTTAAAAACCCACGCATGCTCAGACTGAATTAGGAGACGGGAGCGCTCGTTCTTGTAAAACTAGCGTTCCTAATGGAGAGAGCACATTCGTCATTCTGCAAGTTATTGCTTCGTTTAATGCAGCGCATGTTTTTTTGCTTTCGAACGGTCTTTAAAATGTCATTTTGGCAGCAGAACTTTCTCCTGAGTTCTGACAAATGTATGTCTTTCTTTTTTCTAGTGATCTTAGGAATAATTATTAAAATTCTGCAAGGCCGACCTCCCAAATTACACCTTTATGTTTTTTGACTCTTAAAATTTGTTGTGCATTTTTTGGTGTGTCAATTTCTCAGAACAACATAATATTTAATTTTAGAAAAATCATGGAGCTTGGTGTCCCTTGTTCTTAACTACACATTGTATTTATGCAATCTTATTGCTACTTCTCAAAAAAACACATCAGGCATGTAGGTTGGCTGAAATCAAATTTCCCTTTATTTTGGAAAAAACAAATCAAAAACCGAAGGGCAACAATTCCCAAATTAGCAGAGAATATAAAGTCATTAGATCCCAAATGCAGACCTGACTATGATCAATAATAAAATCAACAACAGCATGAAATCAGGAGCAGCAGCCAAAGACATACATCATCCCAAGCTGTGGTACTCCATCAACCTTCAATTTATGGATGAGCAGCTCGAGGCCAGGGAATCACCTCCTGCTCTTCCTTGTAGCCTTCCTTCCACGCCTCTCTGCAGCGTTCTCTCTACGGCCCCGTCCACGCACCCTTGCAGGCTGGGCCACTGTGGGTGGTGGTGATGTGGCAGGAGGAGGAGGAGAAGAAGGAGAGGGATTGGGCTGCTGCGAGACATGGGTGGCCTCAGTCAGCAGCCCCCTCGCCCCCATGTGTACGTAGTATTTCTAAAGCTTGGGCTTTACTACATTGTCGGCTGCAGCTCCGGATCTCTTGGACTGGCGCACTTCCTTGAATTTTTTTTTTTAGAAGAATTGCGCAGGTTGTTGATTTTATTATTGATCATAGTGTAGTCTGCATCTGGGATCCATGGCTTCATATCCTCGGCTAATTTGGTAATAGTTGCCCGTCGTACATCACTTTTGTGATACGCAGTGTGTTTGAGCTCCCAAAGGTTGCGCTGTTCCTTATACTTTTCAATAAAAACAAGCATCACCTCCGGCTCTCTTAGTTTATGCATCTATTAGGATTAGCAAGTACAAAAAAAAAAGGATCAGAATTGATTCTCCTCAACTTATCACAATATTGCCCTTTACAATCATGACCCATTAATATGCCACTGCAGGCCCGAGTTCCCTTCTTACCTTAGTTCACTTCGTGGGTTCACTTCCGGTCGTCCTTACTCCGCGCATCCCTAATAACTTCTTTCCCCTTTTTATACCCTGCGCATGCGTGTAACTCTGCCCTCGTGGCCCGCCCATGACGGACTTTTTCTGCATTTCCCCGCCCCTTAACGATCGGCGCACAGTGTGAGACGGCGACATGTCGCAGACACAGGTGGCTTCTTTACTTGAAATTACCGACGAGGAAAGCCCGGAGGCGGAAACGTCCCGATCCTGTAAAAAAAGATACAAGGCGACTAATATGTCTTTTTCTGAGATGGCGGAGATGGTGGACATTCTGCGGAGGAAGGATTACGACGGCAAGCATGGCCCATACGACACCCCTAATCTCCGGAAGTCACAAATTATGGATAAAGTGGCGAAGACTCTCTATAAAAAATATGGGGTCAGGAGATCCAAGGAACAACTCCGTAAAAGGTGGTCAGACCTGAAGATCAGGGAGCCGGAGCAGTATAGGAAGCTTATAAAAAGCATAGAAAAAAGTAGGTATATTTTACTGTGTTCTTTCACATTGTAATATGTATTCTTCCATGTTTTGCACCATGTGCTTGGCTTGACTGGGTTCACATTTTGAAATCTCATCTTTTAGGTTAAGTGGAGAGTCCACTTATTTGCCCAATGTTTTGACCAATAACTTGCTGCTCTTCCCCCAAACATGTTTGGCACATATCCACGTAAACTACATGTGGGCATGCCTCATTTTACTTCAACAATGTTTATCTACACATTGTTGGCTAGATGATGTGTTGTAAGGAAATTTAGAATGTGACTGAAAGAAGAAACTGTATTCTGGGTAAAGGAGATGACACTCCAGCAGTTGTGTACTCTTTTTTGTTCTTCAGCAAGATACTATACTCTGGGCCACATGACCAAATTTCTTAACGGTGTCACACACAGGTGGTCCAGTGGATACCTTGGTGGTTATCCAAGTGTATTTGTGAATGTCCTCAAAAATAACAGGTTGCTTTGTTGAGTTTGCAAGATCACATATGTTCATGTTGGAACTCAGGGCCAAATATCAATTGTACCCCACTTCAAAACATTGAGGATCCCTTTTCAGGCCTTAAAAAAGTCTGTGTGCTAAAGTATACATTTTGTTGTAAATTCCCATAGGGGAGAGGAGAGTGGGAGGACACCATGCTCATGAGACGAGGAACCCAACACCACAGAAAATCCCTGAAGCTCCCAAAGCAGACCAAGATCAGCAGGTTCAGGAAGCGTAGGTGGAGGAAGCGGAGGTGGAGGAAGGGGAGGTGGAGGAAGGGGAGGTGGAGCTTATCAGCACAACAGGTCAGTGTCTGTCACCACAACTTCAAGGTAAATACAGATGTAGGACTGCCTAGTGTAAAACCTTTTTTTTTGTTTTAGGGACTGAATGTGGGGGTGTGTCAGGAAGTCCAAATCCGCCATTCTCGAGTGCCAGCGCCAAAATAATCATTCAGGAAATCATGGAATGCAGTAGCGAAATGGACATTATGAGAAAGAGAATGATTGTGATTGAGCAAAAATATAAAAACATGATAGATATTTTGGGGGGAATAGTGTGAACCCCCCCCCTTTTTGTGTTTTTTGTTATGCGTCTGAAATTATCTCAGGGATTTCCAACATCCCAAATGTGAAGATGCACACACTGAAGACTCAACATGTGCTATCTGCCGTCACAGGATATCTATGTCCCTGTTTTAGGGGTGCAACCTCTTCCTCCCTCCTCAAGTAGGGGAGAGGAAGGGTTTACATCCCCAAAGCACGACCATTGATCCCCCATGATGGCAGATAGCACATGTTTACCCTAGCCATGGGATCTTGTTGAAGATACCCATTTGAGCCCCAAAAGAAAGTGTGTTTGTTAACATTTGGGATGGATCAGGGGTACCATCACCCCATCTCCAGTTGGTATTTTTTCACAGTGTTATTTTATTACTTTTTCAGACTTAAAAAAATGGCTTACGACCCATGCATGTTTCTGCAAAAAAAGCCGCACATAAAAAAAAAAATAGTATTTCTAAAAACCCAAAAAAAATGCGGTGCAAACAATAAAAACATTTGGGAAGTCTAAAAAAGGTGTGCCTTGTTCTTTCTATGCTCAAGAGCAGTTCTGAAGATGCAAAAACCGTGTTTTTCGCTCTGAGTTTTGAGGCTATTTACTAAGGACAATTACACTTGGCACTACTAGAACCTGGGAGACACATAAACCCAAAATACAAGAATGACAACACAAGTTTGTATGAATTCCATGTTTTTTTTTATTTTTAAAAGGTTTAATACTTGGTCAGATGTGGTCTGGCATTGCGATGGCCCCCCTACCCGTGAAGTACTCTACGTATTTCTGGCGTACTTCACGGGCACTTTGGGGGGCCAAGCCAGTACGGGCAGTGCTGAGGCCGGTCAGATTAATCAGTTCAGATGGACCGGCCTCAGGCCCAAACGATGAAACATAATTGTTTGCAAATTTGCGTAGAAAATTGTGCAATATGCAGCAGCAGTAGACGATGTGGTTCAGTTTATAATCCGCCAAATGTATCGCTGTCTGGAACAGGCGGAACCGGCTGGCCATTATCCCGAAGGCATTCTCCACAACTCTCCGGGCTCTGGCCAGCCGGTAATTAAAAACCCTCCTCTCCGGGGTGAGGGTGCGTTGGGGAAACGGCCGCATCAGGTGTGGTCCTAGTCCAAAAGCCTCACCCGCAATGAAAACGAACGGGAGCCCTTCAACGTTCTCTGCATCTGGAGGCAGTGCAAGACCCCCAGCCTGCAGACGGTGAGCGAACTCCGTCTCCACGAATGATCCGCCATCGGACATCCGGCCGTTCTTCCCCACGTCCACATACAGGAACTCGTACCGTGCCGACACCACCGCCATTAACACTATGCTATTAAAACCTTTATAGCTGAAATAGTATGACCCCGAACGGGGTGGCGGCACTATGTGAACGTGCTTCCCATCAATTGCCCCTCCGCAGTTGGGGAAATCCCACCGCTGGGCAAATTGGGAGGCCACAGTCAGCCATTCCTGTGGTGTGCTAGGGAACTGTGGAGTCAAACAAAAAGAAGACATTAGTACGGTTTATGGTTACAGTGCAAGCAGATTACACACAAAAAAACATTGTTGAGTAACATTATTATTTAAGGGAGTTTTTCCGAACAATAAACAAAGGCCCACTTAGCAGATGCCTCACCCCCGCTGAGTGGACATTCTAAAATAATCTAAGGGGGGGGCCTAAGGTGATTGTGGGGGATCCCAAAAAAGGCTCTACCACTTTGCTGAGCTTGATTGAGAACTACAAATTTTTTAACATCTTTAGGGGGGAGGAGGGAAGGTTGTCAAACTACGAGGGCAATGACCCCCCAAAAATGAAAAGGAAAATAGAAGGCTAGCTGGGTTTGCGCCCACGATAGCATGCTGGAGAGGTTAGTGAAGGAAATTGGCATGTAGGGCCCAAAAAGGGATTTACAGGTAAAAAAAGGCATGTGGAAAATGGGGACATTACCAGGATATTACAAACAGGCATATTTGTGTTAGGAGGAAAAAAAAAAAAAACGAGAATAAAAAAAGATAATGTGAGGTTAAAGGAGCATAATTACCTTCATATAGTCCTTCTGCAGGACCTGAATGATGGCCGAACACGTCTCAGGGATAATGATCCCGAGAGCCTGGGGGGAGATGCCTGTTGAGAACTTGAGGTCCTGCAAGCTTCTCCCAGTCGCCAGGTATCTCAACGTGGCAATAAGCCTCTGCTCGGCAGTGATGGCCTGGCGCATCACAGTGTCCTGCCTCGTGATATAGGGGGACAGCAAATCCAACAGACGGTGAAATACGGGGTCCGTCATCCTGAGATAATTCCTGAAATCATCAGGGTTATTCTCATGGATTTCCCGCAGCAGAGGCATATGAGAGAATTGGTCCCGCTGAAGCAACCAATTCTTAGTCCATGAACTCCTCCTCACCCTGTTCACAGACTGAACTCGGGTTACAGTGTTAACTGCAACACCAAGCCCAAAGCCAGCACGAGCACGAGAACGACCTTCAAACATGGTTTTAAACCGGTCGGCTGGTCAGAACGCACTCAAACAGAACACACCGTGGAACAGCAAGGCCTGAAAAGAACGATCTGAAAAACAGTAAACGAACGGCCAAGTCGGCACTGCAAGGCAGTAACGACCTGACTGCACGCACTGAATCACAAATACAAACCCACAAGCACAAACTGAACAACAGGAAACGATCTGCAAAGCACGGAGACTGAAAAGCGCGAATCGGCTCTCACCAAACTTTTACTAACACGCGGTAACACGAAATCAGCAAAAGCAGCCCAAGGGGTGGCGCCATTAGATTTGTTCGGCCCTTTCATAGCGCGTCGTACGTTTTGTACGTGCCGTCGTTTTGTTGCTGTCAGTTTTTAAACTGATGGTGTGTGGCCAAGACTGATGAAAAACAGTTTCATCGGATTTCCGATGGTCAAATCCATCGGACGAAAATCCATAGGTTATCCGATCGTGTGTACAGGGCTTAAGTTGTTTTTCCATGCAGTGTCTCAGTTGTTTAAAGAGACTGTCAATATCTTGTTTGTTGACTACTTGTTCTTGGTTAAAAACTTCTACCAAGTTTATGGTCCTACTGTACATATATTTAAATATATCCATTGCTGCAGTTTCTGCTTGCATTCAGAGAATGTCAAGAAAGTATAGAGTGTGAGTGTGAATCCGCGCAATGGACCTAATATGCCAGTAGGAACACACAACAGGGGTGTATAAATACGTCCTGTGATGAATAAGTAAGGAGCTGCCTCTACATAATTAATCCATCTGGGTGGAGTAAATGAGTAGACTGAAGGGAGGTGTAGAATTGGCGCTAATTACAATTCATGGACTTCCTTGCTCTAGAGTGCAAGTGAATATTTTGTATATAAATAGATACATAAATACCCCTATATTATACTAGTGTCATTGGTGCCATAGTGTAACTCCTAAATGCTTCACTAATATATATGAATATGTGATAAATATAGATTAATGCGGATATAAATAATGATGAGCATAAAATAATATATATAAAAAATACAACAATGAAATGAATAAAATATTGTGAACAATTAAAGGTGATAACAGTGTAAAAAATTAAACCAATGTATAAAACCGTGATAGTAATAAATTAATGATGCATGCAAAAATGTCCTGCGACTATGCGATAAAATGCAAAAAAAAAATTTTTTTTAAAATGCAGAATTGTGCAAATTGATGTGATTGTCCAATGATTTGATGCTAGATGCCCAGCAACTTTGCTAGGCAAAAAATCTTGCGACTATGCAGAAAAGTGCAAATGCAACCTCATGCGATTTGGTTGAGCGACTATGCAATAAGGTGCAAATGCAACCTCATGCGATTCGATTGAGCAATATGATTGTCCAATGATTTTGTAGATTTTTTCAGATGCTAGGTGCCCAGTGCCTGGTGATGTGACCTTTTTTAATCTTCAAGTCTGGTGCCCACAGCAGAACGTGCTCCAATAAAGACCACACTCACCAGATGTTCACCCCCTCTTGGGGTGAAAAACGTTCACAGTGTATGCCACTGTGCAGCACTCTGGCGGTGTCTTGTCTCCCTGGTCCTTTTGTGGTAATCCCAGTGTTATCTCAGAGTAAGAGGGAAAGGAAGGAATCCCAAATAGTGTAATTCCGTAATAAAAAACACTTTTATTGAACTTATAGCAATATTGCTCACATTTAAGCTGTATCAAACAGGCATGTAAGAGACAAATGCTGACAAATCCTGGAAGTGTTTGTGACATTCAGCTTGTGCACTCTACCGGTTTCGTCAGGTCTGACTTCATCTGGAGTGTGCTGTATGTCTACTACACTTCCCTTAAATAGCAGATTGCGTCCTATGTTAATTAGCGGTGGTCATTTTGTGTTAGATTTTGAAGACCGAAGCCTAGTTTATGTGCTTATTACTGTGGCCATTTTGTGTGTGCTTTTGAGGACTGAAGTCCATAGCTAACACCAGATACCCGGTGGCCATCTTTGGTGTGTTTTTGAGGACAGAAGTCCATAACCTGATATTCATAGCTAACACCAGATGCCCGGTGGCTATCTTTGGTGTGTTTTTGAGGACAGAAGTCCATAACCTGATATTAGTACACAGTAAACAGTGCTATGATTCGGTCAGATTTTAATTGTGGCCGTATATCCGCAGAACGCGATGTGCTAGTTATATATGCATACAAATGAGCAACTCTGTGTAATGTGTTTTGAAACGTGTTTTAAAATCTAATGAGTACTAAACCATTGTTTAATTGTTTATTTGGTGTATTCCCCCATCATGATGTGTGCATAAAACTAAATGGACATACAAGGTTAAATATTAGTCATGATATCTAATATATATATATATATATATATATATATATATATATATATATTGTTGCTTTTAAAATTAGTATGAGCCAGAGGGTATATATATACTAAAAACAGAGGCGAAAATAATGGGTTTTTAAAGATGATATAAATTCCCAATTAATTGCTACTAATAATAAATTATGTAAATTAATTGTGAAAAATCTGATTAAATTTGTGTGCAGAGGCGGAGCATTTTATATGATTAAAATATGATTAAAAATATAAAACTATATAAAAATTGAGATGTATTAAAAGAATATTAGAAAAATTATTAGAAAAATATTAAAGTGTTACAATATTAAAATATTAAATGGGGGCGGGTGATAGTAAAAGAGTGGGGCTTTAATGGTTCATAAAAATAGGGCAAGAGTGGTCAGAAATTGGTCAAGAAGCAGTTCAAATCCAGGTCTATGTTCATGCCTGAGGGTTGGAGGGTGTCTAGCTGGAATATCCAGCGGGTTTCATTCTGTGATATTTTTATTCTCTTATTTTCTCCTCTCCAGTGTCCCTTGATCTTATCTATACCATAAAAAGTCATACACGTGGGGTCTCTGTTGTGGTAATCCCTAAAATGTCTTGAGACACTGTGTTTGTTGAATCCATTTTTTATATTAGTTATATGTTCACGGATTCTGACGTGTAATTCTCTGGGTGTTCTACCAACATATTGTTTTTGACATGGGCATTCTAGAACATATGTCACATGTGTACTGTTGCAGGTTATTAATTCCTTTATCTTGTATTCTGATCCGTTGGACATAGAGGTAAAGTTCTCTTTTTTCTTATTAGTTTTTTTACTTACTCTACACGGTAGACAAGTGTCCCGCATTTAAAAAAGCCTTTGAGGTGTTTGAAGATTTTTATCTGTTTTGGGGGGTCCAGAGCATTGTGCACCAATCGGTTTCTAAAGGTTCGGTGCCTTTCTGTATATAAAAGAAGGCCTTGCTGGTATTATGGAATTCAGTATTCTATCCGATTGTAAAATGGGCCAATGCTTTTTTATTATAGTTTCCAATGCTTTGTGCTGAATATTATACCCAGTTAGGAAGGCCATGTCCATGCGTTTTTTCTTTTTCCGTTTATTTGGGTCATCAATGATCATAAGGTTTCTGTCCATTTTTCTTACTTTCTCTTTGAGTATTACCAGATCTTTCCTTTTGTAGCCCTTTTCCACAAACTTATTTATGATGGAGTCTGCTTGAATGTCATAATCTGTGATGTTACTGCAATTCCTATACACTCTCATCAGTTGGCCTTTTGGAATGTTATTTATCCATTGTCTGTGGTGACAGCTGTTAGTTGGGATATATCCATTCCTGTTGGTTTTCTTGAAAAAGGTTCTGGTGTGATAAGTCCATTTTCTTTATACAATTGCAGATCCAAGTAATCGATTGATTGTTTATTCCAAATACCGGAGAAAGTAATACCGTAAGCGTTTTGGTTTATCTCATTGAAGAAATCCTGTAGTTCATTTTCCGTTCCACTCCATATGATTATGATATCATCGAAGTACCTTCTGTACAGTTTTAGTTTGGGCCTCTGTACGCTGTAGATATGCTCTTCCTCCCAGTGGTTTAAAAATGTTTGCCACACTGGGAGCGTATTTTGCCCCCATCGCTACGCCTTTGGTCTGGGTAAAATATTCTCCCTTATGCCAGAAATAGTTGTGGCCCATGGCCAGCTTTAAGCCTTCACTGATATATTTAATCTGTTCGTTTTTCATATTGGTCTGGTTTAGTGATGAGCCGAACACCCCCGGGTTCGGTTCGCACCAGAACCCGCGAACGGACCTTTAGAACCCTTTTAAATACAATGGATGCGAACGTTCGAAATCTAAAGTGCTATTTATAACGACTAATATGCATGTTATTGTCCTAAAAAGGGTTTGGGAACCCGGGTTCTGCACCAGGGGACATGTATCAATCCAAAAAAAAGTTTTAAAAACGGCCGTTTTTCGGGAGCAGTCATTTTAATGATGCATAAAGTGAAAAAAAAAAGTCAAATATTCCTTTAAATATCGTACCTGGGGGGTGTCTAAAGTATGCCTGTGAAGTGCCACGTGTTTCCCGTGTTTAGAACTGTCCCTGCACAAAATTACATTTCTAAAGGAAAAAAAGCCATTTAAAACTGCTTGCGGCTTTAATGTAATGTCTGGTCCCGGTAATATGGATGTTTTTTTTTTAGAAAAATGGCATAGCTACCCCATCACAGCCCCCCCCCCCCCCTACCCCAGCCCATTACCAGCCCCTTTGGGTCTTGTATGGATATTAAGGGGAACCCCGCACACAAAATAAAAAAGGCCCTATATACTCTGAACAGCCGTATACAGGCGGTGCATACAAGACAGGTTTGTTCTTATGTAGAATCTGTTTGTAATTTTGAACAGGTACATTGTTTAAGTGTAGCTACAGCCAAAAAATCTATTTTTAAGCTTTTTGGAAAACATAGGGAAGGGTTATCACCCCTGTAACATTTGTTTTGCTGTCTGTGCAGTTTGCACCTGTTCAGAACAGTTCACCTCACTTTCCGTCCTAATGACAAATGTTTTTTGAAAATTTGGGGTTTTTATTGAAACAAGAATTGGTGATAAAGCATCAGTGGAGAGGTGACACTTTTTTCCCATATTAACTCTTACAGGAGAGAATTTGCCTTCCTAGGGGTAGATTTCCTCTCACTTCCTGTTGTATCCTTCCGTTTGCAAGGAGGAGTCGTTTGTAAGTTGGATGTTTGAAAGTAGGGGCCTGCCGTATATACTCAGCTGAAATTTGCCCCTTACATGTTGGTGTTGCCACAACACTGTAAGGCCTCACAGTTAGTCTTGGTGGGCGCAGGAATGGGCCCTGCTGTGAATTATTAGATCAAGAATTGTAATTACATGCCCCTGTTAAACAGGGGCAGAAAAATTGGGCCTTAGGCACTGGTGCCACAACACTGCAACCCCTCACAGATACTGTACTTGGAGCACAGCAATGAGCCCTGTTGCAAAGTATTGCATCAAAAATTGTAATTACACGCCCCTGTTAAACAGGGGCTGAAAAATATACAGATACTCTAGTTGGAGTGCAGAAATGAGCCCTGCTGCAAAGCATTGCATAAAAAATTGTAATTACATGCCCCTGTTAAACAGGGGCTGAAAAATTGGGCCTTAGCAACTGGTGGCGGCACCCAGAAACAAAAATGTTCTTCCAAGCTATCATCATCAATCGGATCATTGAGGAGGAGGAGGATAGTCAGTCAACATAACAGGACAGTCTCTCAGCATCAGCATCAGTCTTGAAGGGATGTGACATTTGAAAATAAATTAGTCTGTTATATCAGCTTCAGGTGTTTGGTAGCTGGTGGTGATCCAAGACTGGTTCATCTTTATGAAGGTCAGTCGATCAACAGAGTCGGTGGACAAGCGCACCCTGTGATCCGTGACAAATCCTCCAGCAGCACTGAATGTGCGTTCTGAAAGAACGCTGGATGCAGGACAGGTCAGTAGCTCAATTGCATACTGTGCAAGCTCTGGCCAGTGATCCATCCTCAAGACCCAGTAAGCCAGAGGATTTTCGGTGGGGAAGGTGTCCAAGTCTGACCTTGCCCCTAGGTATTCCTGCACCATGTATATCAGACGCTGGCGATGGTTGCTGGAACCGATCATACCTTGGGGCTGCGGACTAAAGAATTGTCTGAACGCATCGGTCAGACGGCCACCTTCCCCACTGCTCCTTCTTTGACTGACCGAAGCCTCAGCAACTCGTTGTCCAGGACCAGGAGTTTGTAACCTCCCAGTCTCTGGGAACGCATTGCACAGACCTTTCTGCAAGGCCTCCCAGAGTTGTCTCATCCTCTGCTCCCTCTGCGACGGTAAGATAAGGTCCGCAACCTTACCCTTGTACCGTGAATCAAGGAGAGTGGCCAGCCAGTAATGGTCCCTCTCCTTGATCCGAAGAATACGAGGATCCTTCCGCAGACTTTGCAGGATCAGGGAGGCCATGCAGCGTAGGTTAGCTGAGGCATTCAGTCCGGAGTCCTCTGGGTCACTAAGGACGACATGATCCGCAGCCACCTCCTCCCAGCCACGTACAAGTCCACTGGTTTCTTGGGACTGTAAATCATCCCTAAAAGACTGCTGCTGATGATGCTGAGTGCCAGGCTCCACCTCCATGCTGACACAATCCTCCTCTTCCTCCTCCTCCTCCTCCTCCTCTTCTTCCTGTGCGATGGGTGGGACAGAAGGAACACTGTCTGGGTAAAGGGGGCCTTGAGAGGCAAGGAAGTCCTCCTCTTCCTGCCTATGTTCTGCCTCAAGTGCCCTGTCCATTATTCCACGCAGCGTATGTTCCAACAGGTGGACAAGAGGTACAGTGTCACTGATGCATGCACTGTCACTGCTCACCATCCTCGTGGCCTCCTCAAATGGTGCCAGGACAGTGCATGCATCCCTGATCATGCCCCACTGGCGTGGTGAAAAAAACCTGAGCTCCCCTGACCCTGTCCTGGTGCCGTAGTCGCACAGGTACTCATTGATGGCCCTCTGCTGCGTGTGCAGCCGCTGCAGCATGGCCAACGTTGAGTTCCACCTGGTGGGCATGTCACATATAAGGCGGTTCTTGGGCAGGTTCAACTCCTTTTGCAGCTCAGCTAGGCGAGTACTGGCATTATAAGATCTGCGGAAATGCACACAGACTTTCCTGGCCTGCCTCAGGACATCCTGTAAGCCCGGGTACCTGCCCAAGAACTGCTGCACCACCAGGTTAAGGACGTGAGCCACACAGGGCACATGGGTCAGTTGTCCCTGTCGGAAAGCGGAGAGGAGGTTGGTGCCATTGTCGCAAACTACCATTCCTGGCTTAAGCTGGCGTGGCGTCAACCACCTCTCGGCCTGCCCCTGCAGAGCAGACAGAACCTCTGCCCCAGTGTGGCTCCTGTCCCCCAAACACACCAGCGCAAGCACGGCATGTCATCTTTTTGCCTGCGTACATGCGTAGCCCCTTGAACGCCTACGGAGCACCGCTGGTTCCGAGGACAAAGCACAGGAAGAGGCCATGGAGGAAGAAGAAGAGGAGGGGGTGGAGGATAGAGGTGTGTCACAACCAGTAGTATCATTTTGGAGGCGTGGCGGTGGAACAACCTCCAACACTACTGCACCTTGTCCTGTATCCTTCCCAGCTGCCAAAAGAGTGACCCAATGGGCCGTGAAAGAAAGGTAACGTCCCTGTCCATGCCTGCTGGACCATGAGTCAGCGGTAATATGCACCTTACCGCTGACCGCCCTGTCCAGCGAGGCCAAGACATTGCCTTCCACATGCCGATAGAGAGCCGGAATCACCTTCCGTGAGAAAAAGTGGCGTTTGGGAACCTGCCACTGAGGAACCGCACATTGCACAAACTCACGGAAGGGGGCCGAGTCTACCAACTGAAAAGGCAGCAGTTGAAGAGCTAGCAATTTAGCCAAGCTAGCATTCAACCGCTGGGCATGTGGATGGCTGGGAGTGAACTTCTTTCCACGGTCCAGCAGCTGGGGCAGGGAAATTTGCCTGCTAGAATCGGACGTCGGTGTACTGCTAGCAGAGTGCCCGCAAGTACTTGGCTGTGACACACCTAATTCTACACCTTCATTCCTCTCAGTGCAGGTTTCAGAGAAGACTCAAGGTATAGTGGGGTTGGAGATCCCAGCTGATGCGGTGCAAGAAGAGGTCCGCTTTGTTCTTTGGTGTGGGTCTTTAAGGTAGGCTTGCCAACGAGCTGCATGGCAGGTCAACATATGTCTGGTCAAGCATGTGGTGCCCAAGCGGGTGATGTTTTGGCCACGCGATATACGCTTGAGACATATGTTGCAAACAGCAGCTGTGCGATCTGATGCACTCGACTCAAAAAAGGCCCACACCAAAGAACTTTTTGAATAACGGGCAGAGGCAGTGCCCTGCACAGGCGGAGCTCTGCGGTGTGATTCCGTCGGTGTGCTGCCCTTACACTGGCCCCCCGAGGGCATCCTGCCTCGTTGGAGATGTGCGTCCTCCTCATCCTCCTCCTCCTCCTCCTCCTCTCTCCTATTAGGCACCCACGTGGAGTCAGTGACCTCATCATCCCCTACCTCCTCATCACTGGAGCCAATCTGGCAGTATGCTGCAGCTGCTGGAACATGACTGCCAGATTGGTGTCCTTCTTGAGCATCCCCTCTCTCTGCTCTCACGCTACTGCCTTCCTCTAGCTGGGTATCATCATCAGACCCTTCGAAACGCTGGGCATCCTCCTGGAGCATGTACCCAACACTGTGCTCAAACAGTTTGGGGGACTCCTCAGGAGGACATGGTTGGTCTAGGGAAAGAGTGACTGATAATGGCATTGATACCAGGGAAGAGGACGCTTTGGCAGCTGCTTTGCCAGTACCCTGAGCCTGGGTGAGAGAGGATGAGGAGGATGAGGAGGATGAGGAGGGCTTGGTCATCCACTCTACCAAGTCTTCGGCATGATGCGGCTCAACACGTCCAGCTGCCGAAAAGAAGGACAAGCGTGTCCCATGGCCATGTGCTGATGGCGATGCACCGCGTCCACGACCAGCACTGTTGTCTCTAGACACAGAGCCTGCTTGCCCTCTTTTATTGGCTCCTGAGTGTCTGCCTCTCCTTGTTTGCCTTCCAGACATTCTAAAGGCCTGCAGGGAAATGGGAAAACCAGCAATAAGGCCTAGCTTTAGGAGTATATTTTGCAGGAATCACACTACGCCTGCTGTAGGTGCTGCAAATGCCTGTTGGTGTAACACACCAGGAAAAAGCAGCAATACAGGCTAACTTCAGGTGTAATATGATCAGGAGGCACACTCCGCCCGCTGTAAGTGCCGCAAATGCCTGTTGGTGTAACACACCAGGAAAAAGCAGCAATACAGGCTAACTTCAGGTGTAATATGATCAGGAGGCACACTCCACCCGCTGTAAGTGCCGCAAAATCCTGTTGGTGTAACACACCAGGAAAAAGCAGCAATACAGGCTAACTTCAGGTGTAATATGGTCAGGAGGCACACTCCGCCCGCTGTAAGTGCCGCAAATGCCTGTTGGTGTAACACACCAGGAAAAAGCAGCAATACAGGCTAACTTCAGGTGTAATATGATCAGGAGGCACACTCCGCCCGCTGTAAGTGCCGCAAAATCCTGTTAGTGTAACACACCAGGAAAAAGCAGCAATACAGGCTAACTTCAGGTGTAATATGATCAGGAGGCAGACTCCGCCCGCTGTAAGTGCCGCAAAATCCTGTTGGTGTAACACACCAGGAAAAAACAGCAATACAGGCTAACTTCAGGTGTAATATGATCAGGAGGCACACTCCGCCCGCTGTAAGTGCCGCAAATGCCTGTTGGTGTAACACACCAGGAAAAAGCAGCAATACAGGCTAACTTCAGGTGTAATATGATCAGGAGGCACACTCCGCCCGCTGTAAGTGCCGCAAAATCCTGTTGGTGTAACACACCAGGAAAAAGCAGCAATACAGGCTAACTTCAGGTGTAATATGCTCAGGAGGCACACTCCGCCCGCTGTAAGTGCCGCAAATGCCTGTTGGTGTAACACACCAGGAAAAAGCAGCAATACAGGCTAACTTCAGGTGTAATATGATCAGGAGGCACACTCCGCCCGCTGTAAGTGCCGCAAAATCCTGTTGGTGTAACACACCAGGAAAAAGCAGCAATACAGGCTAACTTCAGGTGTAATATGGTCAGGAGGCACACTCCGCCCGCTGTAAGTGCCACAAATGCCTGTTGGTGTAACACACCAGGAAAAAGCAGCAATACAGGCTAACTTCAGGTGTATAATGTGCAGGAGGCTTAGCAACAATGACACTGACACTGTCCCCTGCCTATCCTTCTCTCTCCCTGCACACAAGGTTTATCAAAGTTTATGACACTGACACTCTCCCTGCCTATCCTTCTCTCTCCCTGCACACAAGGTTTAGCAAATAATATGACACTGACACTGTCCCCTGCCTATCCTTCTCTCTCCCTGCACACAAGGTTTATCAAAGTATATGACACTGACTCTCTCCCTGCCTATCCTTCTCTCTCCCTACACACAAGGTTTAGCAAAGAATATGACACTGACACTCTCCCTGCCTATCCTTCTCTGTCCCTACACACAAGGTTTAGCAAAGAATAGATTTGACATGTCCCTGCCTATCCTTCACTTTCCCTGCTCCGGAACACACTACACAAGGCCGCCGTGCTGGCGGCCTTTTATAGTGTGGGGCGTGTACTAAACCCCCTCAGCTATAATTGGCCACAGGCATCCTGCCTGTGGCCAATCATTGCTCTCCTCGCTGCCGGCGCTGTGATTGGCCAAGCATGCAGGGTCACAGTGCATGCTTGGCCAATCACAGCGCCGGGATTACACTGCGATGGCGCAGTGTATTGTGGGCCGTTCGCGTCACTCGAATTTGGCGCGAACGGCCCAAATCGTTCGTTCGTTCGTCGAACGCGCGAACAGCCAATGTTCGAGTCGAACCTATGTTCGACTCGAACACCGAGCTCATCCCTAGTCTGGTTGTATAGAGCCCATTCTACACTCTGTAGTCCGTCTTCTTGTACTATATTAGTATAGAGTGAATTCACATCAATTGTGACTAAAATGTCATTTTCATTTACTTCATAATTTTTCAATTCTTCAATGAGTTGTCTACTATCCTTTAAATATGATTTTCCATTTTTCACTAGCGGTTGTAGATACCCGTCGAGATAGGCTCCTAGTCTTGAGAACAGTGAATCTATGCCACTGATTATTGGCCTCCCTGGTGGTTTGGACTGGTCCTTATGAATTTTAGGGACATAATAGATCACTGGTGTCCTGGCCGCCTCTGGTGTTAGATATTTCGCTTCTTTTTTCGTCAAAATGCCCATGTCTTCTCCTCTTTTAACAAAGGTTTTTAATTTATTTTCGTATTCACCCTTTGGGTTTCCTTTTAGCTTTTTATATGTATCTTGTATGCCCAATAATTTGTTCATCTCTGATTCATAGTCTATTTTATTCAGGATAACTAAGCCCCCCCCTTTGTCTGCTGGCCTAATGATTATATTCCTATTTTTTTCAATTTCTTTGATTGTTTTCCAGATGTTGTTACGTTTTGACCTATTAACTTTTAGTTTTCTGATGTCCTGCTCTACCATCTTTTTGAAAACCGTTAGACTTTCATTTTGCTGCATTTTTGGGTTGAAAATTTAATTGTTCTTTAGATTGGAATGTTTATATATTGCAGTATCCCCTCCTTGTTTTTTCTCTTTGTTTGCAAAGAATTTCTTGATATTAATTTTCCTCATGAATTTCTGCAAGTCTATATAAGCCTCAAACTTATCTAATTCCTTATCTGGAGCATATTTGAGTCCCAGGTCTAGGACTTTTAATTCTTCTTCATTAAAACCAGCCCCACTAAGGTTAAAAATGCCCCCCCTAGTATTCTCGCCTTATTTTTCTTGATGCCCCCTCGTTTTTCTCTGGTCCGTTTCCTCTTTCCCATCGTTGGGGTCTGAATGTTTGGTCTCTCCTCTCTTCCCATTCGTTGTCTCCTTGGTCCCAGTCGTTCATCCTCCTTATGTTCCTGGTTGCCCTCGGGTTCCATCCTGATTGTCCCCCTTGATATTGGTGCCTGGGAGGGTACATGGAAGGTCTTCTCCATCCTTGTGGTTGGAAGAATCCATTGTCCCCTCTTATTGCTGGGGGTCTTCCTCTGTATCCCCTGGGAAAAAAATCTCTCCTAAACCGGGGTTCTCTGTATGGGGTGTCTTGTTGGAATGTCCTCAATGGAGAAAATCTGTTACGATGTCTTGGTATCCTTGGAGTGAAGTCCACATTACCTTGTTGCATTCTGTTTTCATTTTGCTCTTGTTGTCTGTGAGTGTGACGTGTTGGACTCCTTTCTTCTCTCCTCTGTGGTGGTAATATTTGTTCCACCTGTACAGTCCTTTGTGGCCTATTATTCACAGGTCTTATGGGCTGCCATCCTTGTTCCTCTCTTTCTGGTGAGTTCTCCCTAGATTCTTCTGTCATGGAGATGTTCTGGTCTATTTCATTATAAATATCATCCGTCTGCCATTTATAGACCTGCTGGTTCTTGTAGTCCAGCACGTCCCTTTTAAATTTCTTTTGTTTCTTCTGTTGTATTTCTTTATCATATTTTTTGACTGCTTCTTGTAGAAATGTTTCCTTATCCTTCTATTCCTTTGTTTCAATAAATGGTATGAGTTGGTCTCTTAATTGGAGTATTTCAGATTCTATGGTCTTCAGTTTATGTTGTCTTCGCATTACAATTTTTTGTAGTAGATCATTTTCACTCTGGTTAAAAAACCTATACCACTCATCCAATAGACTTTCGTCATTCACCGCATCATTGGGTGAGAAGTCCCATCTCAGTCTCCTGGGTGTTATTTTTTCTGTAATATACATTTCTAATGTGGCGACATCCCACCATACTCTAAGTTGTTTTTCCATGCAGTGTCTCAGTTGTTTAAAGAGACTGTCAATATCTTGTTTGTTGACTACTTGTTCTTGGTTAAAAACTTCTACCAAGTTTATGGTCCTACTGTACATATATTTAAATATATCCATTGCTGCAGTTTCTGCTTGCACTCAGAGAATGTCAAGAAAGTATAGAGTGTGAGTGTGAATCCGCGCAAAGGTCCTAATATGCCAGTAGGAACACACAACAGGGGTGTATAAATACGTCCTGTGATGAATAAGTAAGGAGCTGCCTCTACATAATTAATCCACCTGGGTGGAGTAAATGAGTAGACTGAAGGGAGGTGTAGAATTGGCGCTAATTACAATTCATGGACTTCCTTGCTCTAGAGTGCAAGTGAATATTTTGTATATAAATAGATACATAAATACCCCTATATTATACTAGTGTCATTGGTGCCATAGTGTAACTCCTAAATGCTTCACTAATATATATGAATATGTGATAAATATAGATTAATGCGGATATAAATAATGATGAGCATAAAATAATATATATAAAAAATGAAATTAATAAAATATTGTGAACAATTAAAGGTGATAACAGTGTAAAAAATTAAACCAATGTATTTAACCGTGATAGTAATAAATTAATGATGCATGCAAAAATGTCCTGCGACTATGCGATGAAGTGCAAAAAAAAAATAATTAAAAAAAATGCAGAATTGTGCAAATTGATGTGATTGTCCAATGATTTGATGCTAGATGCCCAGCAACTTTGCTAGGCAAAAAATCTTGCGACTATGCAGAAAAGTGCAAATGCAACCTCATGCGATTTGGTTGAGCGACTATGCAATAAGGTTCAAATGCAACCTCATGCTATTCGATTGAGCAATATGAATGCAACCTCATGCGATTTGGTTGAGCGACTATGCAATAAGGTGCAAATGCAACCTCATGCGATTTGATTGAGCAATATGATTGTCCAATGATTTTGTAGTTTTTTTCAGATGCTAGGTGCCCAGTGCCTGGTGATGTGACCTTTTTTAATCTTCAAGTCTGGTGCCCACAGCAGAACGTGCTCCAATAAAGACCGCACTCACCAGATGTTCACCCCCTCTTGGGGTGAAAAACGTTCACAGTGTTAGCCACTGTGCAGCACTCTGGCGGTATCTTGTCTCCCTGGTCCTTTTGTGGTAATCCCAGTATTATCTCAGAGTAAGAGGGAAAGGAAGGAATCCCAAATAGTGTAATTCCGTAATAAAAAACACTTTTATTGAACTTATAGCAATATTACTCACATTTAAGCTGTATCAAACAGGCATGTAAGAGACAAATGCTGACAAATCCTGGAAGTGTTTGTGACATTCAGCTTGTGCACTCTACCGGTTTTGTCTGGTCTGACTTCATCTGGAGTGTGCTGTATGTCTACTACACTTCCCTTAAATAGCAGATTGCGTCCTATGTTAATTAGCGGTGGCCATTTTGTGTTAGATTTTGAAGACCGAAGCCTAGTTTATGTGCTTATTACTGCGGCCATTTTGTGTGTGCTTTTGAGGACTGAAGTCCATAGCTAACACCAGATATCCGGTGGCCATCTTTGGTGTGTTTTTGAGGACAGAAGTCCATAACCTGATATTCATTGCTAACACCAGATGCCCGGTGGCTATCTTTGGTGTGTTTTTGAGGACAGAAGTCCATAACCTGATATTAGTACACAGTAAACAGTGCTTTGATTCGGTCAGATTTTAATTGTGGCCGTATATCCGCAGAACGCGATGTGCTAGTTATATATACATACAAATGAGCAACTCTGTGTAATGTGTTTTGAAACGTGTTTTAAAATCTAATGAGTACTAAACCATTGTTTAATTGTTTATTTGGTGTATTCCCCCATCATGATGTGTGCATAAAACTAAATGGACTTAGATTAAAAACCATACAAGGTTAAATATTAGTCATGATATCTAATAAATATATATATATATATATATATATATATATATATATATATTGTTGCTTTTAAAATTAGTATGAGCCAGAGGGTATATATATACTAAAAACAGAGGCGAAAATAATGGGTTTTTAAAGATGATATAAATTCCCAATTAATTGCTACTAATAATAAATTATGTAAATTAATTGTGAAAAATCTGATTAAATTTGTGTGCAGAGGCAGAGCATTTTATATGATTAAAATATGATTAAAAATATAAAACTATATAAAAATTGAGATGTATTAAAAGAATATTAGAAAAATTATTAGAAAAATATTAAAGTGTTACAATATTAAAATATTAAATGGGGGCGGGTGATAGTAAAAGAGTGGGGCCTTAATGGTTCATAAAAATAGGACAAGAGTGGTCAGAAATTGGTCAAGAAGCAGTTCAAATCCAGGTCTATGTTCATGCCTGAGGGTTGGAGGGTGTCTAGCTGGAATATCCAGCGGGTTTCATTCTGTGATATTTTTATTCTCTTATTTTCTCCTCTCCAATGTCCCTTGATCTTATCTATACCATAGAAAGTCATACACGTGGGGTCTCTGTTGTGGTAATCCCTAAAATGTCTTGAGACACTGTGTTTGTTGAATCCATTTTTTATATTAGTTATATGTTCACGGATTCTGATGTGTAATTCTCTGGTTGTTCTACCAACATATTGTTTTTGACATGGGCATTCTAGAACATATGTCAAATGTGTACTGTTGCAGGTTATTAATTCCTTTATCTTGTATTCTGATCCGTTGGACATAGAGGTAAAATTCTCTTTTTTCTTATTCGTTTTTTTACTTACTCTACACAGTAGACAAGTGCCGCATTTAAAAAAGCCTTTGAGGTGTTTGAAGATTTTTAACTGTTTTGGGGGGTCCAGAGTATTGTGCACCAATCGGTTTCTGAGGTTCGGCGCCTTTCTGTATATAAAAGAAGGCCTTGCTGGTATTATGGAATTCAGTATTCTATCCGATTGTAAAATGGGCCAATGCTTTTTTATTATAGTTTCCAATGCTTTGTGCTGAATATTATACCCAGTTAGGAAGGCCATGTCCATGCGTTTTTTCTTTTTCCGTTTATTTGGGTCATCAATGATCATAAGGTTTCTGTCCATTTTTCTTACTTTCTCTTTGAGTATTACCAGATCTTTCCTTTTGTAGCCCTTTTCCACAAACTTATTTATGATGGAGTCTGCTTGAATGTCATAATCTGTGATGTTACTGCAATTCCTATACACTCTCATCAGTTGGCCTTTTGGAATGTTATTTATCCATTGTCTGTGGTGACAGCTGTTAGTTGGGATATATCCATTCCTGTCGGTTTTCTTGAAAAAGGTTCTGGTGTTGATAAGTCCATTTTCTTTATACAATCGCAGATCCAAGTAATCGATTGATTGTTTATTCCAAATACCGGAGAAAGTAATACCGTAAGCGTTTTGGTTTATCTCATTGAAGAAATCCTGTAGTTCATTTTCCGTTCCACTCCATATGATTATGATATCATCGATGTACCTTCTGTACAGTTTTAGTTTGGGCCTCTGTACGCTGTAGATCTGCTCTTCCTCCCAGTGGTTTAAAAATATGTTTGCCACACTGGGAGCGTATTTCGCCCCCATCGCTACGCCTTTGGTCTGGGTAAAATATTCTCCCTTATGCCAGAAATAGTTGTGGCCCATGGCCAGCTTTAAGCCTTCACTGATATATTTAATCTGTTCGTTTTTCATATTGGTCTGGTTGTATAGAGCCCATTCTACACTCTGTAGTCCGTCTTCTTGTACTATATTAGTATAGAGTGAATTCACAGTGAATCTATGCCACTGATTATTGGCCTCCCTGGTGGTTTGGACTGGTCCTTATGAATTTTAGGGACATAATAGATCACTGGTGTCTTGGCCGCCTCTGGTGTTAGATATTTTGCTTCTTTTTTCGTCAAAATGCCCATGTCTTCTCCTCTTTTAACGAAGGTTTTTAATTTCTTTTCGTATTCACCCTTTGGGTTTCCTTTTAGCTTTTTATACGTATCTTGTATGCCCAATAATTTGTTCATCTCTGATTCATAGTCTGTTTTATTCAGGATAACTTAGCCCCCCCCCCCCCTTTGTCTGCTGGCCTAATGATTATATTCTTATTTTTTTCAATTTCTTTGATTGTTTTCCAGATGTTGTTACGTTTTGACCTATTAACTTTTAGTTTTCTGATGTCCTGCTCTACCATCTTTTTGAAAACCGTTAGACTTTCATTTTGCTGCATTTTTGGGTTGAAAATTGAATTGTTCTTTAGATTGGAATGTTTATATATTGCAGTATCCCCTCCTTGTTTTTTCTCTTTGTTTGCAAAGAATTTCTTGATATTCATTTTCCTCACAAATTTCTGTAAGTCTATATAAGCCTCAAACTTATCTAATTCCTGATCTGGAGCATATTTGAGTCCCAGGTCTAGGACTTTTAATTCTTCTTCATTAAAACCAGCCTCACTAAGGTTAAAAATGCCCCCCCCCCTAGTATTCTCGCCTTCTTTTTCTTGATGCCCCCTCGTTTTCCTCTGGTCCGTTTCCTCTTTCCCATCGTTGGGGTCTGAATGTTTGGTCTCTCCTCTCTTCCCATTCGTTGTCTCCTTGGTCCCTTGCCTGTTGTGCCTAGTGACTGGACAGTGATCTACTGCTCCCTGTCATGGGGAGCAGTGATCACTGTCGTCTCACTTGTAGCCCAGCCCCCCCAACATTTAGAATCACTCCCTAGGACACACTTAACCCCTTCATCGCCCCCTAGTGTTTAACCCCTTCCCTGCCAGTGTCATTTACACAGTAATTAGTGCATTTTTATAGCACTGATCGCTGTTTAAATGACAATGGTCCAAAAATAGTGTCAAAAGTGTTCGATGTGTCAGCCATAATGTCGCAATCATGATAAAAATTGCTGATCGCCACCATTACTAATAAAAAAAAAATATAATAAAAATGCCATAAAAAATCCCCAATTTGTAGATACTATAACTTTTGCGCAAACCAATCAATATATGCTTATCGCGATTTTTTTTACCAAAAATATGTAGAAGAATATATATCGGCCTGAACTGAGAAATAAATTTGTTTTTTTATATATATTTTGGGGATATTTATTATAGCAAAAAGTAAAAAATATTGCTTTTTTTTCAAAATTGTAGTTCTTTTTTAGTTTATAGCGCAAAAAATAAAAACCGCAGAGGTGATCAAACACCACCAAAAGAAAGCTCTATTTGTGGGAAAAAAATGTCAATTTTGTTTGGGTGCAACGTCGCACAACCGCGCAATTGTCAGTTAAAGCGACGCAGTGCCGAATCATAAAAAGTGCCCTGGTCAGGAAGGGGGTAAATTCTTCCGGGGCTGAAGTGGTTAAAGTGTCGCCTATAGAAAATATAGGGTCCTGAAATTTGTCCCCATTTCACCGGCACACACAATTTAAGGTTTGACATGCTGGGTATCTGTTTACTAAGTGCAACTTCATCTTTTATAATTTAACAAAAATTGGGAAAATTTTTGTATTTAGTGCCTAAAACTAACAATAAAATATTTTTCATGGAATTTTGCATTTCCTAGACCTTTTCCTAGACCTTTTCACTAATATTGCGGGTGTCTGCTTTTAGAATATATATATATATATATATATATATATATATATATATATATATATAAATATATGTAGCGGGCAGATCCTCCCCTCTCCCCATAAGATTGGCGGGTTCCCCGCCCCACCATACCACTGCCCAGAGAGGACAAAAGTAGTTCAGCACACAGCGGTATCCGTCCGTCGGCCCATGGTGACAGCGCCACCCAGTGGACCACCAGAGACACACCACTGGTGTCACCGAAAAATTCAAAAATTACTGCGGGAAAGTAAATACCCGCTACATACTCCCCCCTGTTATTTGACACTGGTCCCCAGTGTCTGGAGTAAACCATATCCTCAACAACTGACATGATCCAGTCCAGAAACCACTAACAATTGAAAAACAAAAAAACTTTTGGAAACTCTATTCTAACGAAGAAGTTGTGTCTGAGCCCCTGTAATAAAAGAGGAGTGAAAGACAACACATTCAACATGAAAACCACATTTCAACAATTTACTTTTCCCTCCCCATCCTAACTAAAGACCTCCTCAGAGTATGTAACCTTGCTGGGATGTCCTCCTGCAGAGGGAAAAGAAATAAAATTTAACATGTAAAACCCTGACACATGTATCCGTGTGCATGAGGAAAAGAAACTTCTCCTAAAAGAAATCCCTGTTTCTCCAAAGAGTGAGTGCGTGAAAAGTGTTTGTAACGTTGCACGACACTCCCACCTGGTGACAGCCTCGCGGTAACTGCACCCGTGGAACTTCTTCTCTTTCTAACCCTATCTACCCCAGAGTCTGTGATCTCCTTGCAGGAAGATAAAAACAAACAGGAACAGTTCCCTTTTTTTTTCTTTGGCACACCAAACACAATTTCTCCCGTTGATGTTTCACGACCTCCTCCGCGGTCGTTGCAGTGTGCGCAGGGGTGACTCTCACAGCCGTGATTCCTCCCTTCTGAGTGGCGGTACCTGAAGCCCGGCCTGGGTAGATGGTTTTCGGCCTCTCAACCTCCGGATCCACTTCGAACGTGAACTCCCCACAGGCCTCGCATCGTCCGAACGGCTTCAACAGGCATACCAGTCCCGAACACCCAGGGCATATCATACCCAGGGCCTCAACGTCCATACATGAGTATAGGGCGAATCGACCCCTCGGCTTCAGTCGGATCCCTGTATCCGTTATCGGAGCAGCAGCAGTCAATGTTGTAGTCGCCGGGTGAACCGGGATCCATGGGGCGGGTCCAAACATGGCGACCTGTTGCTGTTCCATCACACACTGCAGAGTTTTCGCACCAATGTCCCACGTGTAGTCCGTCACACGTATTGGACTCCTCCCCTGTTGCTCCAGTTCGCGGGCTTTTCCACTTTACTTGGTTGAGACACGCCCACGAACTAAGCGGTGGGGGTTGTGTCTGGTGGCGCAGTGCAATTAAAAACCCCCACGTGTAGTCCGTCACACGGCTGGGTTTTCCCACTTTCACCACTCTTCCTGCGCGGGCCTTTCCCCTTTTGAGGTCATGTCCACGACTTTCGAGCAGGGCTGCACTTTGGCCTATTCATTTAACTCTGTCCGGCAGACACCTTCTTCCAAGTGATGCACAACACATATCCCGGACCCGAGCCCCCACGTGTAGCGGGCAGATCCTCCCCTCTCTCCGTAAGCACGGCGGGTTCCCCGCCCCACCATACCGCTGCCCAGAGAGGACAAAGGTAGTTCAGCACACAGCGATATCCGTCCGTCGGCCCATGGTGACAGCACCACCCAGTGGACCGCCAGAGACACACCACTGGTGTCACCGAAAAATTCAAAAATTACTACGGGAAAGTAAATACCCGCTACATATATATATATATATATATATATATATATATATATATAATATTTAAGGGGTTTTATGCAACCTTCAGGGCTAAAAAATTTTTTTAAGGAGGGTCCTCAAGGGGCATTAAATACCAGGAGTGTTCTATATACAGAATGCAGAGTTCGGGGGTGCACTTTGTATAGATTGCAAGGTTTAGGAATGCGTTATGTACAGTGTGCAGAGTTCAGGAATTCACTTTGTACAGAGTGCAAAGTTTATGCATGCACTACACAGTGCAAGGTTTAGGAGTGCACTACGCATGAAGTGCAGGGTTCAGGAGAGCACTCCATACAGAGACAGAGTTTAGGAGTATGCTACACAAGGAGTGCAGAGTTCAGGAGTATGCTACATAAAGAGTGCAGATTTCAGGAGTGTGCAATGTATTCCTCATTGGCCACTCTAAACCAAAATTTCTTTCCCTTTCCCCCAAATCGCCTCCCCCCAGATCTCCCTTGCAGCACAGATCTCAGATACAGCACTGTTCAATGTGGGGAGGGAGATGTTTTTCCTCTCAGACTCCTCCTCGTGGTCTGTCATAAGACATGTCAGAGCTGAGGAGGAGCCTAGGGGAAGCTTCCCTGGCTCTGTTACACTAGGGTGACAGCAGCAGCTGGCAGGGAGATAGGCTGTGGGTGCCGATATTCGCAGCAAGGCAACGCCTGAATGCCCAGCACTAGTGATGCAATTGGCACTTCCCCAAATTACAACAACCACCCAGAGAGTTGTGCTGTGACTTCTAAGTACTGAAGCCAGGCTTCTGTGTTTATAAATGTAGCACCCTGATGTTTAGGCAGGGTTGCTCCTAAATTTACCTGCCAGGTGTAGTTACCTTGGCTCATTGTTAGGGATCAATTGAGTTCACCCTAAGTCTGGAATTACTGCACTTCTCTCTTCTTCCACTGGGTGCAGGCCCGGACTGGCCATAGGACAGACCGGGCATTTTCCTGATGGGCCGGGGCCACCCGCTCTGTGGCCTGTTGATGATCAGGCCGCACAGCGGGAGGTAAGCGGGGCCCTTGGCCTGGACAGGGTTAACCCAGGCTGCAGCCGCCGCTCACCTACCGCTATGCGGCCATGCCTGTGTCATCTCCGGGCTCCGGCGCAACTACGTTAGCAGCTGATTGGCTGGGCGGCTGAGCTGTGTGTCTCTCTCACACACAGCTCTGCCTAAGAGACAACGCTGACAGTTCCGCTGTGTGCTCGGACACTGCTCCTCCTCTTCCCGCCTCTCTACTTCTGTCTGCCGCACCCACACCCCCTGTGTCTGTCCCGCCCATGCCACTGTGTCTGCCCCGCCCCCAACACATCCCGGGGGGATGTGAAGGAACATTTAACACAAGATTAAAAGCTGCAGGCAGCCTGCTCCTAAGCCTCCATCCTGGGGTGAGTAAGATCACCCTCTCTCCTGCCTCCCAGTGTATATATAAAATTAATTTAAGGGGTGTTCTGTGGACTCTGATGCATGAGGGGGGCTTTGCTGAGAAGAGACCCCTTACATCAGCGTTCCCCTTTACACCACAGCATTCCCCCTTAAATTAGGGTTCTTAGAACACCAGTTTACACCAGATCCCCCCTTAACTAAGGGATCCCCTTTACATTGGAGTCCGCATAGCTCCCCCTTACAGTAAGTGGAAATTCTGCAGACTCTAAGGGGGTCTGTGCGGACTCTGATGTAAGGGAGCTCTGTGCAGACTTTGATGTAAGGGAGCTCTGTGCGGACTCTAATGAAAGGGGGCTCTGTACCTGCTTTGGTGCCCACAAAGACAGAGACCACCTATTTTATCCCCTTCCTTATCTCAATCATTTGCCCTTTGGGACAGACTCCGTCCTCTTCCCACTCTAGTGTCTGTAACACAACCACTAGCACACATTTTTAATAATCCAAAATTCTTTCCTGGTATGGATACAGAGGCCTTCAGTTGGTGGACAAACAAAGGTCTATATAGGATAGGACAATACTTTACAAATTGGGGTCCTATTACCATGCCCCATTGTCTAAATAAATTTGACCTCCCTGACTCTGAAAAATTTAGATTTGAACAGATTTCACAATTCTTGAATGATATTTGGACGGAGAAACCTCTTCCTCCCAAATTTACGGACTATGAGATCTGGTGCGGATCAGCCGTGGGACAAAGGGGGGGCATTTCTGTCATCTACTCTTCACTTACTTGTACAGCTACTAAAACCTCATACATGAAAGCATGGGAAGATGACCTCCAGCTAAATTGGGATCTAGGATCCTGGCAAAAGGCCAACTTTCGCTCATTCCAAAGTATTTTGAACACCTCCCTCATGGAAGCTAACTTAAAAGTTGTCATGAGATGGTATATGACTCCCATCAGGCTTGCATCCATCTACCCAGAATCGGATCCCAACTGCTTTAGAGGCTGCCATTTATTGGGCTCGATGGTGCATATCTGGTGGGAATGTCCCAGGATCAGGCCGATCTGGAAGAAAATTTTTAATCTCATATTTAAGGTCACTTCGTGTTCAATACCTAGGTCAGCTTCTGTTGCTCTTCTCAATGACAATATTCCCAACGTTTCTAAACCAACTAGAAAACTGATTCACTTTATACTTCTGGGGACTAAAATTATTATTGCTAGATCTTGGAGGAAGCCCAGGGTATCCATTAAGGCTATACACAATAAGATCTCTTGGATTATGGCTCAAGAGAAGATGGTTAGCATATCAACTAATTTAATCCCTAAATTTGAGGCAATATGGGAACCTTGGGCAGTTTTCTGTGGCGTTTCTTTGAAGGTCAGGCATGACCCTGACCGCTCTAATTCCTAAAGGGCCTCATGTTCTGCATGTGATTTCTTCTTATTTCTTTCTTCTTCTATTCTATCTTTTCTTGGTTCTTTTATCTTTTGTTTTATTTATTTTTATTTTATTTTTGTTTCGATGCTTAAACATGATTCAAAGATTTGATATCATTATTTACTGTGTTCTTATTGCGGTATTTCCGAGTCTTAAATTTGATGGGCGTTATTGTATATGAGTGTAGTACTGTTCTTCATTAAGATTCCGAATTCCTTTTTATTGGTTTCATATGAGGATGGCGGGCTGGGGGGGGGGCCTGACCTGGGCGCAGGATGATCCCGTTAGGGGCGTCCAGGTGGGGTGTGACTTCCCTGAATGCCTATTTTTCATTTATTTTTTATTTTTTTTTAATCTCTTGATGAGAACATTGTGACATAAACAATTGGAAATAACCCTTTGTCATGTTTAAACAACAATTTTTTAAGATTTTCTGTACATGTCTTGAATTGAAAAATAAAAATGTATTGAAATGGGAAAGGGGGCTCTGTACGGACACTGATGTAAGGGGGGCTCTGTGCGGACTCTGATGTAAGGGGGCTCTGTGTGGACTCTGATGTAAGGGGGCTCTGTGTGGACTCTGATGTAAGGGGGCTCTGTGCGGACTCTGAAGTAAGGGGGTCTGTGCAGACTCTCATGTAAGGGGTCTGTGCGGACTCTGATGAAAGAGGGCTCTGTGCCGACTCTCATGTAAGGGGGGTCTGTGCCGACTCTCATGTAAGGGGGGTCTGTGCCGACTCTCATGTAAGGGGGCTCTGTGCGGACTCTGATGTAAGGGGGTCTGTGCGGACTCTCATGTAAGGGGGCTCTGTGCGGACTCTGATGTAAGGGGGTCTGTGCAGACTCTCATGTAAGGGGTCTGTGCGGACTCTGATGAAAGGGGGCTCTGTGCCGACTCTCATGTAAGGGGGGTCTGTGCCGACTCTCATGTAAGGGGGGTCTGTGCCGACTCTCATGTAAGGGGGCTCTGTGCGGACTCTGATGTAAGGGGGTCTGTGCGGACTCTCATGTAAGGGGGTCTGTGTGGACTCTGATGAAAGGGGGCTCTGTGCGGACTCTCATGTAAGGGGTCTGTGCGGACTCTGATGAAAGGGAGCTCTGTGCGGACTCTCATGTAAGGGGGTTTGTGCGGACTCTGATGTAAGGGGGCTCTGTGCGGACTCTCATGTAAAGGGGTCTGTGCGGGGTCTCTGCAATAAGGTGAAACAAAACGAACCTTTACAACCCCTTTAAGTGAAGATTGGAAGAGCTCAAGGAATTCAGTGACAGTGAATCAGCAAGTCTAGAGAGAGAGACTGGGAGCTCAGTGAGGTGAGAATCTACAATAAGTGACTGTAGAGAAAGTAAAGGAATTTGTTACAACTTGTGTTAGGAACTGTTCTAAGACTGTTGCCATAAGAGACAACATTCCTACACATGCAGATGTGGTGTCTTGCTAGATGCCTTTCCCTGCATGGCTGTCTACCTGTAGAAGTCTCGGAGTCTGCTAATTAACATTGCAACTACCTAAGGGTGTCCTGGTCCTAACCCTCTCTCCCAAAGTTCTGTTCAAGAGAAATAAAATCTCTTTGCATTCAAGAAGTGTCTGGCGCCCATGAATCTATCTTGCATTACACCCATTATGCCTTACAACACACTCTATACGGAAGTTGGTGGTACACTCTGTTCTGCCATGTTCCGTCTAAAAAAGCCCTGACTGAGACTATAGGGTAGTGCAAGTATGTTCTAATTTATTATGGAATAATGTGTACTGGTGGGGGAAGGAGGAGGAGTTGGAGGGTGAAGAGATGTGTACTGGGGGGTTAAGAGGGAGAGATGTGTACTAAGGAGTTAAAGGAGGGAGATATGGGTACTGGGATGGAGGAAGAAAAGACAAAGGTATGTCTCTGGGAATGAGAAGAGATGTACAGTGCCTTGCAAAAGTATTCACCCCCTTGGCATTTTTCGTGTTTTGTTACATCACAACCTGGAATAACATGGATTGTTTGAGGATTTGCATAATTTAATTTACAGAACATGCCCACAACTTTGAAGATGTTTTTTTTTTTTTTTTGTATTATTATTGTGAAGCAAACAACAAATAGGACAAAATAACAGCAAAAGTCAATGTGCATAACTATTCACCCCATAAAGTCAATACTTTGTAGAGCCACCTTTTGCGGCTATCACAGCTCCAAGTCGCATTGGATAAGTCTCTATGAGCTTGCCACATCTAACCACTGGGATTTTTTCCCATTTCTCCTTGCAAAACTGCTCCAGCTGGTGATCCGCGTGATGCCTGCGTAGGAGAGCAGGCAATGGGGAAGCTGCCTCTCTGATTAATGCCCTCCTTGCCCGGTCTGTGAGTTTTGGTGTGCGGCCGTCTCTTGGCAGGTTTGCTGTTGTCATGTTCCTTCTATTTGGGTATAATAGATTTGATGGTGCTCCTAGGGATCATAAAAGATTTGGATATTTTTTTTATAACCTAACCCTGACTTGTACTTCTCAACACCATTGTCCCTTACTTGTTTGGAGAGTTCCTTGGTCTTCATGGCAGTGTTTGGTTAGTGGTGCCTCTTGCTTATGTGTTGCAGCCTCTGGGGGCTTTCAAAAAGGTGTGTATATGTAATGACAGATCATGTGACACTTAGATTGTACACAGGTGGACATCATGTCACTAATTATGTGACTTCTGAAGGTAATTGGTTGCACCAGAGCTTTTTATGGGCTTCATAACAAAGGGGGTGAATACATACGCACATGCCAATTATCAGCTTTTTAGTTCTGAAAAATAGTTTTATGTATATATTTTTCTAATTTTACTTCACCAACGTAGACTATTGTGTTCTGATCCATCACATATAATTCAGATTAAAAAAACATTAAACTATAGTCTGTAATGTAACAAAATAGGTAAAAAGCCAAGGGGGTGAATACTTTTGCAAGGCACTGTATACTGGGTGGAGAAGGTGTACTGAGGGAATAATTGACTCCTGCACTATAATGCATGCTTTCCTGTCCATAATGTGCCCCTTATCCCTGTACAATGTGTATTTTGTACTCCTGTGCCCTGCACTGTATGCATTATGTACTCCTGACCCCTGCACTCTGTTCATTGTATGCTTCTGACCCCTAAAACAGTGGCTACATGCAGGGGGCATGGATTCCAATGGTTTTTTTTTTTTTTTTTGAAGCACACGATTAGAGCCAGAGGCTCTAAAAGGCTTCAAAAAAAGGTGCACTATAATGCATGCTTTCCTGTACATAACGTGCCCCTTATCCCTGTACACTGTGTATTTTGTACTCCTGTACTCTCAGCCAATCAGCAAGCGGATCTGAGATCCATTTCCCGATTGGCCAAAAAGAGAAGCGTTCTAATTGGCCACCGCCGAGGAGGAGGAGGAGGGAGGAGGTGGGAGAAGACAGAAGCCATCCTGATGCCTGCCGAGGAAAGCAGGGGAAGGAAAAGCCACCCGTGATGCCCATGGAGGAGAGAAGGGGAAGCCGCCCGTGATGCTGGTGATGCCCGTGATGCCTGCGTAGGAGAGCAGGCAATGTGGAAGCAGCCAGTGATGCCTGCGGAGGAGAACAGGGAATGGGGAAGCAGCCCGTGATGCCCGTGGAGGAGAGCAGGGAATGGGGAAGCAGCCCATGATGCCCGCGGAGGAGAGCAGGGGAAGGAAAATCCGCCGTCTGTCACCCGGGTGAAGTGCTTCCCGCCATAGATGGGGTAAGTGCTCCGGAGCTCCTGATTACCCGACCGACCAAAAAGGGAGGTGGGGCTTAAAAAATTTACCACCATCCGCCACTGCCCTGAACTCTGTGCATTGCGTGCTCCTGACCTCTGCCCTGTATACATTGCATACTCTTGAAGCCTGCACTCCTAACATATTTTGTCGGTGCACGGATTATGGTTGATTGTGTGACATGTAAACCTCAAGTGCTCAAGAGTACCCCAGGTCTTCCCCAATCCTAGGAGCACTCCTGGTTGTCACCAACCAGAAGCCCCGCCCAAGAATTGTCATGCAGGCATCGCCGGAGTGCATGTAGACAGGAAGTGACTGGAAAGAGGCTGCAGGAGATCAGCAATGAGATACAAAATGGGATTATAAAGTGATAAGAGTAACTTAGATTTTTTTAAAAGCATCTGCTGATTCACACTGCAGTGTGGAAACCACATGCAATTTTTAACAGAAATTGCACTGCTTTCCTCTTCAAATGCAATTCTTCAGCAGTGTGATTTCAGCCATTATTCTGTATGGCTCAAAACGCACCAAATCAGCACTAAAATCGTGCAGGGCCCTTTATTTGGCCACACCAGAACACCCAAGCAATCTGATTCTGAAAATCGCACTGCGCTTTTTGAATCGATTTCGGGGTGTCTTTAACTTAACATACAAACCTTCAGCGGTTCACATGAACAGGGTGCGATTTGGATGTGGTGTAGAATTTGTTGCAAACTCACAGCGCACAAGTGTGAACCGCAACTAATACTCCTTACTGAAAATGAATTTATAATGTTGTGTTTGAAGTAACTGTTTGAATCTACATTTCCACCAAGGAAGAAAAGGGCCTCAATTACAACTCCAATATTCTGAATTAAGATATGTATTCTAATTATTTATTCTCTATGGTACCAGACAGTATCAAGATTTTTTTTGGCTCATAGAATACAGAACACTGGAAAACATATTCACCTGCTCTCCGGGAAATACTGTTGTTAAATTTTAAGTTTCAAACTTCATCGGCTAGTATAACAAGGTAAATTAAATTACTGGGCCTTTCTAATGTGGTACAATGATAAAGACATTTTTGGAATGATTCCTCCCTAATAAGTGATTTTGAAATTCTGTAAGATCTGTATGAGGAAATATGCCTTTCCTTTAGATAAAAAAGATAACTATAAATTCAGGATATTCTCAAGACATCCAGAGGATTATGAACAAATCTATTTTTTTCAGTCATGAAGTCTCGGATGCACTAATGATATGAATAATTCTTAGATCGTTGTCGACTAACCATTTCCTAAAACCTTTCAACTCTAGAAAGAAATTAGGTTAGCAGCAGATCAAGACCAAAGAGGAACTGAAGTGCAAAATTACTTCTTTGTGGAGTGAGAATAAGCAAAGTTGGGTTATTAACTCAGTGGTCTGTTTTTTTTTTGTAGTTCATAATTATTATTCCATAAGAGTTCCATATTCAAGACATTTTGTTCTGTAAAGAGCCCTATAAAGTGCCCTAAAGGGGTAACTAAGGGGCCCTGAGTGGATATTAAAGCTAGAGGGAAGTTAAAGGGCTTTGAGGGAGGTAGGGTGACATTGGAACTTCTTGGTTTTTTGAGGTCTAGAGATCTGGGGGCTAGGGTTTTCACTCCTATTACAGTATCTGACAAAAGTGAGTACACCCCTCACATTTTTGTAAATATTTTATTATATCTTTTCAAGTGACAACACTGAAGAAATTACACTTTGCTACAATGTAAATTAGTTAGTGTACAGCTTGTATAACAATGTAAATTTGCTGTCCCCTCAAAATAACTTAACACACAGCCATTAAAGGGGTTAAAATGTAAGAAAAAAGGGGCATATAACGCGCTAATAGTGATGAGTGAAGAAAAATGCTAATGAAAAAAGCTGCGACACAAAAACATGTGATAACCATGCAAGGTAAATAGTGTCAAGAAAATAGTCACGCTAAAAATATATATTGAATCCCTATATACTTAGAAATTGATAAATATTTGAAACCTCAATATACAACCAACATATACTCAGTGAGCGTAAGGTTTAAAATTAAAAACAGTACCTATCAGCACATGTAGACACTATAATGATTAGAAAGTGTTCACATATATGATAAAAGTATTCCAGAAAAAAAAAAGTGCACAAAATCAATTGATAAAGTAACTAAAAATATAAATAACGTGCACAAAAGTCCACTTGAGATGGAAAAAGGGGGAGAATCCAATTCCAAAGTGAAAAGAAAACGTTGAAGATGAAAAGTACAGTTGTAAAATTGTAGATAAAGTCCACCACTAGGGATGAGCCGAACACCCCCGGGTTCGGTTTGCACCAGCACCCGCAAACGGACCGAAAGTTTGCACGAACGTTAGAACCCTATTAAATACAATGGATGCGAACGTTCGAAATCTAAAGTGCTATTTATAACGACTAATATGCATGTTATTGTCCTAAAAAGGGTTTGGGAACCCGGGTTCTGCCCCAGGGGACATGTATCAATGCAAAAAGAAGTTTTAAAAACGGCCGTTTTTCGGGAGCAGTCATTTTAATAATGCATAAAGTGAAAAAAAATAGTCAAATATTCCTTTAAATATCGTACCTAAGGGGTGTCTAAAGTATGCCTGTGAAGTGGCACGTGTTTCCTGTGTTTAGAACTGTCCCTGCACAAAATGACATTTCTAAAGGAAAAAAAGCCATTTAAAACTGCTTGCGGCTTTAATGTAATGTCTGGTCCCGGTAATATAGATGAAAATCTTTGAGAAAAATGGCATAGCTGTAGGTGTACACAAATGAATGTGATAAAAATGTAAGTGAATACTAACAGTGAAATAATTGGTATGGGGTATAGGTGCACAACAAAAACCAGCAATTAAACTGGAATATTGATCATACCCATAATAAACAAAAATAAAAATGAAAATATAATGTAGGTGGAGACAAACTCATATAAGGCGTCACAGATGAGTATGTAGAATAATGTCCAATCTTATCACATATGAAAAGAAATTCATAGGTCAAAATCCAACAAAGAGCTGCATCGTTTGAAAATAGGTTTGAAGGGTGCATCTATCACATTTTCTTTATAGGCATATAGGATATATGACATCACCCGGGAGTGCCTTCACCTTGGGCCAATGGGGGAGAAGTAAATGCTCTTACCGGACAGAGTGGACCCAGCTCACCGTACGGTGGTGGATCAACAAAGATTTTTCCACTCTGTGGACCCAAGGAACAGTCAGGATCTGCAAGACACCTCCTTCCTTATGCCGATAGCACCACTGGTCCATATTTCCAACCCGAAAAGGAAGAAATCCAAACCAATATGGCGACAACAAGCCATGTAAAAAGGGGAAAATGTGATAGATGCACCCTTCAAACCTATTTTCAAACGATGCAGCTCCTTGTTGGATTTTGACCTATGAACTTCTTTTCATATGTGATAAGATTGGACATTATTCTACATACTCATCTGTGACGCCTTATATGAGTTTGTCTCCACCTACATTATATTTTAATTTTAATTTTTGTTTATTATGGGTATGATCAATATTCCAGTTTAATTGCTGGTTTTTGTTGTGCACCTATACCCCATACCAATTATTTCACTGTTAGTATTCACTTACATTTTTATCACATTCATTTGTGTACACCTATTGTGTACAAACGTTTTATTTGACACCATATTTTTATGTGCACCATTGTGCTATACATGAAGTAGGGTTTTTTACTACTTCTCTCACAGCGCCACATTATATATTTTTTATATGCCCCTGCAGATGCCTGTTAGTGTAACACAAAAGAAAAAAAACTACGAGCAATAAGGGCTAGCTTCAGGTGTATATTTTTCAGGAATCACACTATACCTGCTTTAAGTGCTGCAGATGCCTGTTAGGGCTCTTTCACACGGAGGGTCCGTTCAGGTCCGTTCAGGTCCGCCTGTCAGTTTTTTAGGCGGACCTGAACGGATGCTACATGTCCTCCTATGGAGCCACGGATGTCAGCGGTGACATGTTCGCTGACATCCGACCCTCTCCGATCCGCAAAAGTGTGACGGAGGAAAACCCTATTTTTTCTTCCGTCTGTGGATCGGATCGGATGACAACGGACTCTACGGTCCATCATCATCCGATCCCCCCATAGGGGAGAGCGGCGCTCTGACAGGGCGGTCCCTGCACAGTGTGAAGGAACTGCCCAGTCATCCGCCGGCTCAGCGGGGATCAACGGAGCGATCCCCGCTGAGCAAGCGGAACTTCACGGGGCGGATCATTACTGATCCGTCCTGTGTGAAAGAGCCCTTAGTGTAACACAAAAGAAAAAAAAACTACGAGCAATAAGGGCTAGCTTCAGGTGTATATTTTGCAGGAATCACACTACGCCTGCTTTAAGTGCTGCAGATGCCTGCCTGTGTTACAAAACAGGAAATCACAGCACTAAGGGCTAGCTTCGGTTGTATACTGTGCAGGAGGCTTAGCAAAAATATCACTGACACTGTCCCTACCTATCCTTCTCTCTCCCTGCACACAAGGTTTAGCAGAATATCACTGACACTGTCCCTACCTATCCTTCTCTCTCCCTACACACAATATCACTGACACTGTCCCTACCTATCCTTCTATCTCCCTACACACAATATCACTGACACTGTCCCTACCTATCTTTCTCTCTCCCTACACACAATTTCTCTAACACTGTCCCTACCTATGTACGTCTTTCCCTGCACGCCAACACACTACACAAAGCCGCCGTGTTGGCGGCCTTTTATAGTGTGGGACGTGTACTAAACCCCCCTGAGCTATAATTGGCCACAGGCATCCTGCCTGTGGCCAATTATGGCTCTCCTCGCCGCCGGCGCTGTGATTGGCCAAGCATGCGGGGTCACAGTGCATGCATGGCCAATCACAGCGCCGGGATTTTGGGCCATTCGCGTCACTCGAATTTGGCGCTAATGACCCAAAACGTTCGATCTTCGTCGAACGATCGAACACACGATGTTCGAGTCGAACGTATGTTCGACTCGAACGCGTAGCTCATCCCTATTCACCACCACGAGGGGATGGAGGCTAAGCTTCTCCTTCTGGTGCACATGAAAGACAAAGGGGACTCTTACCGGATATGGTGGACCTCCTAATAGCAAGGTCGTAATCGCCTGCAGATATAACCCTCTGCGGGGTCTTGGATCAAGGTGGGGTACCGATACCCATGGGCTCCTGATGTCCTCCTCACCGCATAAGCCACTTCGCCGTCCAGTGTGTGTAAAAATCCTCCTTCTAGTAAAGAAGCTAGGCACTCTCTCGGACCGAAAGTAGGGCGTGTGGAGGAATAAAAAGGGCTCTAATAGCGAGTTATCCTTAAAACACTTCAAAAGTTCAAAAGAAGGTAAGTACAAAAATTGAGAGGTTTAAAAGAATTTGCCGGCAATAAAATAGCTAAGCGAACACCCGTGCTTCCGGGGTCACGTGGAGCATGGTGACGTCAATGCGTAGCTCCGCCCTGACATGTTTCGTCACACGTGACGTTTTCAAAGGGCACGGGCGTCGCACTGAATCGTCGCCTTAAATAATAACGGAGAGTTAACCAAGCCTCTCTTTCATTTGGCGGCCATATTATTAATAATGAACCAGCCCTCACTTTCGGTTCTGAAAGGGGAAAAGGTGGATAGATATCCTATGTTCCTCCCCATCATACGCCCTGTTTGGTGAGCTAGATTACAGCCAAGACTCGTTCTCGTATAGCGGCCATACCGGAACGACCAATTCGTTCACACATGGCGGCCACACAGGAACGACGTAACAAGGCAATTATGGAGCAACACTAAAAACATATATATTTGTGTACATACACTAAAACCTTGAAACAGACATCATATCTCGCTAATCTCCCGAGACTAAAAGCCTGAGATATAATGGCAAAGGTATAGCGAGACATATAATACTTACTGCTACATATCATTAAAAACGTAAATTTCACCAGAAATTAGCTTAAAATTAAGAACTATATGAATGAACAAATCTAATTAGGTATCAATTATAAACCAATCAGGCCAAATTATAAACTGGTTTGTATATAGGCCCAAAAAAAGGGGGGGGGGGTGTACTCTAAAGTTCAGTTAGAGAGATGACATCTGTTTGTACATAATGTATATGACTTATACCAACCTCATTTCAAAAGATCAAGGCAGGCAAAGACTCAATACAACTACCTCCATGTCATCGAAAATTAGTTAAGAGTTGTCAATGAATGCATTAATCTCAATGTCAACATTGAGGCCCAGGAGTTTGAGACGATCCAGCGAATTTTGAGCTTAGATATTTCCCTTCTCTTGGGGCCACCTCTCCAGTGATGCTTGAGTTTGTCAATGACCAGAAAGGATGTACCTCTAGGGTCCCTATTGTGTACTTCCCGATAGTGTCTAGACACTGAGTGGCCCCTAAAGCCCCTCCTAATATTACAGATGTGCTCGTTCAGCCTTACTTGGAGGGTTCGTACAGTGCGCCCTATGTACTGCAACCCACATGAACAGGTTAAAAGGTAAACTACGTGAGTAGTCAAACATGTGATAAAAGACTTGATGTCAAAAATTTGAGAAGTACTATTAGAGACAAAATTTGTAGTCTTCCGGTCTCTGATATGGTTAATATTGCAAACAGCGCATTTTTTGCACTTATGATAACCCACCAGGTTTTGAAAGAACATGGGTTTGTTACTTGGGGGATCGCAAACACTGGGTGCCAGAGAATCTTTCAGGGAGATCTTTTAGAGGGGAAAGATCATATGAGTATTCCTACCAACAAGAACCGTGGGAGAATAGGAATTATCCCCAACAGTGGGTTTTCCCAGGTCAGATCAGAAACAGCAAAGACCCATAGAATGAAGAGAGGAGTCAGAGGGGGACGGAGATCAAAGGTCCAAAAGGAAAAGGGAGTAGTTGGTCAAGGAATTTATCATTTAAGTGCCATCAGCCTTTCTCCAAGGAAATTTCCATTTTGGACAAAGGACTAAAATTCGCTCCACCACAAAAATTAAATAAATTACAGACATATATGGACATACACAAATACACCAGAGGTTAAACAGCTGGATAGAAGTCAACCTTTGACTGAGAGGCAGGTTATGGTGGACGGACGGAATGATTTTGCATGGCCATTCGTCACAGGCTTCTCTAACAAGCACATTTTGATTAAGAAACTGATACGCAAACACTGGCATCTAGTCAAAGATGATACGGTGTTAGGTCATATTCTCCCTGAACAGCCCCAGGTAGTATTCAGGGGAGTTCCCTCCCTGAAAGATTCTCTGGCACCCAGTGTTTGCGATCCCCCAAGTAACAAACCCATGATCTTTCAAAACCTGGTGGGTTATCATAAATGCAAAAAATGCGCTGTTTGCAATATTAACCATATCAGAGACCAGAAGACTACCAATTTTGTCTCTAATAGTATTTTTGACATCAAGTCTTTTATCACATGTTCGACTACTCATGTAGTCTACCTTTTAACCTGTCCATGTGGGTTGCAGTACATAGGGCGCACTGTATGACCCCTCCAAGTAAGGCTGAACTAGCACATCGGTAATATCAGGAGGGGCTTTAGGGGCCACTCAGTGTCTAGACACTATCGGGAAGTACACAATTGGGACCCTAGAGGTACATCCTTTCTGACCATTGACAAACTCAAGCATCACCGGAGAGGTGGCCCCAAGAGAAGGGAAATATCTAAGCTCAAAATGAGCTCGATCTACCAAGTTAAGTGTCTCAAACCCCTGGGCCTCAATGTTGACATTGAGATTAATGCATTCATTGACAACTCTTAACTAATTTTCGATGACATGGATGTAGTTGTATTGAGTCTTTGCCTGCCTTGATCTTTTGAAATGATGTTGGTATAAGTCATATATATTATGTACAAACAGATGTCATCTCTCTAACTTTAGAGTACACACCTCCCCCTTTTTTTGGGCCTATATACAAACCAGTTTATAATTTGGCCTGATTGGTTTATAATTGATACCTAATTAGATTTGTTTACTCATCTCATATATAATTATAGTTGAATTTTAAGCTAATTTCTGGTGAAGTTTACGTTTTTAATGATATGTAGCAGTGAGTGTTATGTGTATCGCTATACCTTTGCCATTATATCTCAGGCTATTAGTTTTGGGAGTTTAGCGAGATATGATGTCTGTTTTAAGGTTTTAGTGCATGTAAACAAATATATATGTTTTTAGTGTTGCTCCATAATTGCCTTGTTACGTCGTTCCTGTGTGGCCGCTATGTGTGAACGAATCGGTCGTTCCGGTATGGCCGCTATACGAGAACCAGTCTTGGCTGTAATCTAGCCCACCAAACAGGGCGTATGATGGGGAGGAGCATAGGTTATATATATACATTTTCCCCTTTCAGAACCGAAAGTGAGGGCTGGTTCATTATTAATAATATGGCCACCAAATGAAAGAGATGCTTGGTTGCCTCTCCGTTATTATTTAAGGTGACGATTCAGTGCGTCACCCGTGCCCTTTGAGAACGCCATGTGTGACAAAACATGTCAGATCGGAGCTGCGCATTGACGTCACCACGCTCCACGTGACCCCGGAAGCGCAGGTGTTCGCTTAGCTTTTTTATTGCTGGCAAATAGGGTTGAGCGGACCCGAACTGTAAATTTCGGGTCCGTACCGAACTTTTGGGTTTTGGGGTCCCGTACCCGAACCCGAACAATTGACTGTATGTTCGGGTTCGGGTCCGGTGTTCGGCAATATGCATGTACTGTAAAGTCGTGCTTGTTTCCTGTGCTTAGAACTGTCCCTGCACAAAGTGTCATTTCTGAAGGAAAAAAAGTCATTTAAAACTCACTTGCGGCTATTAATGAATTGTCGGCTCCCGGCAATACATAGAAAAGTCATTGATAAAAAAAAAAAAGCATTGGGGTTTCCCCAAATTCAATTACCAGTCCCTTCAGGTCTGGTATGGATAGTAAGGGGAACCCATCCGCAAAAAAAAAAAAAATGCGTGCGGTTCCCCCAAATATCCATACCAGGCCCTTCAGGTCTGGTATGGATTTTAAGTGGAACTCCACCCCAAATTTTAAAAAAAATGGCGTGGAGTACCCCCAAAAATCCAGACCAGACCCTTTATCCGACCGCAGGAAAAGAGGGGGGCGAGAGAGCGCCCCCCCCTCCTGAACCATACCAGGCCACATGCCCTCAACATGGGGAGGATGTCCCCATGTTGATGGGGACAAGGGCCTCATCACCACAACCCTTGCCCGGTGGTTGTGGGGGTCTGCGGGCGGGGGGCTTATCGGAATCTGGAAGACCCCTTTAACAAAGGGGACCCCCAGATCCCGGCCCCCCTATGTGAATTGGTAATGGGGTACATTGTACCCCTACCATTTCACAAAGAAAGTGTAAAAAATTGTAAAAAAAATACACAGACACCATTGGGAAAGTCCTTTATTAAAAAAAAAAAACATTCCAGCGATGAAATCCAGTGTCCCGCGGCGATCCCGATGTCCAGCGCTGTCCAGACGACATGTCATTGGCTGAGCCTGAGTGGACCTTATGGGGATCTTCCTCTGCAGTGTATTCAATGAATAGACCCGCCCCTTCTAAAGTTCCCCATCGGGGTAGAGAGAAGACCGCTGGAGGACTTCATGGGACCTGTGGACTGCGTGGGGTCGCTCTGTTATGAGTTGTGGCAGAGCCTGCAGCGGAGGAGGTGAGCGTTTTTTTATAACAGACCAACTTCACTGAGCGTGTTCCTGGATGACATGTAAGTATACACCAGGTATGTCACTTACTCCCTCTGGTGGCGGAAACCAGGTAAGACATGCAACTACACATAATACTTAAAATAATACTTAAAAAATTATCTTCACTTACCTTATCCCTGCCACAGGAAAACTGCTGAAAACAACAGATCCAGCCTTCACCCATCACGGCGGGTAATGTTGTGCCAACCTTCAGGGTTCTGGGTCCCTACTTAAAGGAACCTCTTCCCTGGACCTGTAGAAGACTCTGCCAGGAGCTTTTCGTGCCACTTAGATTAGTACACCAAAGACTGGATCCCAGAGCCCAGACCTCCGAAGAGAGACATTACAGGCAAAACCTTGTTTCTTCTTTCCACGAGGCCCGGGTACCATCCATCTTAGGCGTTTAGTATTGGCCTGAGGTATGGATCCCTTTGTATAGCTCCTAGGCCTCCACAGAGACCATCAAACAGAACTTTCTTCTTAGCACATGTTCAACGTGACCAACCACCATAGACACTGGCGAAAAAACTGAGGTGCTCTCCATATGGGAGGGGTTATATAGGGGAGGAACTCGCCTTGTAATTAGGGTTGCCAGTGTCCAATCACCTTATGGTGACTATCTAACTCACTAAGTAATTATCTAAGTCTCTGTGTCCTGTGATGTATGAACAAGAAAAATAATTGTTGCTCTGCATAAAGTTGGCCTGGGCTATAAGAAGATTGCCAAGACCCTGAAATTGAGCTGCAGCATAGTGGCCAAGACCATACAGCAGTTTACCAGGACAGGTTCCACTCAGAACAGGCCTCACCATGGTCGACAAAAGAAGTTGAGTGCACGTGCTCAGTGTCATATTCAGAGGTTGTCTTTGGGAAATAGACGTATGAGTGCTGCCAGCATTGCTGCAGAGGTTGAAGGGGTGGGGGGGGGGTCAGCCTGTCAGTGCTCAGACCATACACCGTACACTGCATCAAATTGGTCTGCATGGCTGTCATCCCAGAAGGAAGCCTCTTCTAAAGAGACAGAAAGAAGGGCATATGAGGGGTGGGTGTAGATCACACTGGACTGACTCAGTCACTGCTGTATGGTATGAAAAGTGTGGGCAGATCGGAAGGGTTTGTTCCCAGTGGTTCATGCCCGGTTTGAGAAAAAGGTGGTGTGGGCCCGGGCTGCTACCTCGGGGTTTCGGCCTTGTGGTCGACTCCGCATAGGCTTGAGAAGAAGTGAAAGTAAATGAGCGCCGGGGGACCAAGGACTTCCCCTTCATCTGGGGTGTTTTAAAGCATGAGATAAAAGACAACAGGTATATAGAAAGATATACGATCAAAAATGGAAAGTAACAGTCAGAGAAAACATTTTCTCTGTTACTTTCCATTTTTGATTGTATATCTTTCTATATACCTGATTTTTTATCTCATGCTTCTAAACAGCCCTGATGAAGGGGAAGTGCTTGGTCCCCCCAAACGCGTTCGCCTCATTTTATTGTTGTGACTTTAAAAAAAAGTATTCAAAACCTGCATCTACTGGATACCGGGTGCTCCTTTACTTTCACGTCTTCTCAAGAAAGAAGGGCAGTCTGCCTGTACTGAGAAGGAGGACTTTTCTCAGTGGGCACTCCCTCCTCTCCCACAGTAGACTGCTATTTGAGGGAGGAGAAAGCAGAATCCTCCCTCCAACAGCTATCACTGCCCCAGCCATGTCAAAACAGGTTGACACTGCCAACACACCTGTCACTCATCAGGCAGCCAGAGAATATGGCGCTGGCAAGCTCCCAGTGTAACAAGAAGTGTAACCAGCTGAATGATCATACAGAAGGTAACTGTAGTGTGTGATTAATAATGCAGAGTGGGATTAACAATGCAAACAGGGTCAAAATGGCAAAGAGCATGCATACAGCACTGAACAATGTTGAACATACTATGAAGTGAAAACGGGAGGTCATCAAAGCAATCTCTCTGTGTCTCAGTCAGGGAAATAGGTGGCAGCACACTCTATATAAGGCTCTGTCACAGGCCTAGACTGAGACAAAAAAATAGGCCCAGGCATTTTAGACTGATCAGCCCATGACATGTTAACTGGCCCCTTCCCAACTCTCCATCCTGAGGCATCCCCCGTAGCAGCCGGCAGGAGAGGGGGTGGGGGGAACCCGGCAGAGCTGCAGGGGCCTGGAAAGAGCATGGGGGGGGGGCAGAGAGCACATGGAGGAAGTCAGAGAACATGGGGTGGGGCAGAGAGCACAGGGGAGCCAGAGAGCACTGAGAGGGGGTCGGAGAGCCCAGGAGGGGAGGTGGACAGCACAGGGGGAGGCAGAGAGCATGGGGGAGAGAGCACAGGGGAGAGGCAGAGAATGTGGAGGGATGCGGAGAACACGTGGTGGAGAGCATAGGGGAGCCGGGGAGCACTGGGGAGGTGGACAGCACAGGGGGAGGCGGAGAGCACTAGGAGGGGAGGCAGAGAGAGCACAGGGGGAGAGGCAGAGAGCATGGGGGAGAGGCAGAAAGCACAGGGGGGAGCGGCGAAGGGCACAGGGGAGCGGAGAGCACAGAGAGGGAGGTGGAGAGCACTGGGGGGCCGAGCGCAAAAGGGAAAAGCAGAGAACACAGGCGGAAGCAAAGAGCACTGGGAGGGCTGTAGAGCACTGGGGGGCTGGCAGAGAGCACAGGGGATAGGCAGAGAACATGAGGGGAAGTGGAGAACATGGGTTGGGGTGGAGAGAACAAGGGGGCCAGAGAGCACTGGAGGAAGGCTGGAGAGCACCGGGGGCTGAAGAGCACAGAAGGATGTCAGAGAGCACTTGGGGGGGCTGGAGAGAACAGGGGGTGTTGGAGAGCACTGTGGGGGTTGAAAAGCACTGGACTGGAGAGCAAAGGGGGAGGCAGAAGAGCTGGAGAGCATGAGGGGCTGTAGAGCACATGGGGATGTTTGAGAGCACTTGGGGGGGCTGGAGAGCACAGGGGGGTTGGAGAGAACAGGGAGATGTCCAAAAGCACTGAGGGGTTAGAAAGTACTTGGGGCTAGAAAGCACAGGGGGGAGGTGGAGAACACAGGGGGGGTGCAGAGAGTACTGGGGGGGCTGGAGAGCACATGGGGAAGCTGGAGAGCTAAGGGGGGCAGAGAGCATGGGGGCTGGAGTGCACAGGGGGGATGTGGAGAGCACTTGGGGGGCAGAGAGAATGGGGGGTAGAGAGCACAGGGGGGCAGAGAGCACAGGGGGGGCTGGAGAGCACAGGTGGATGTCAGATACCGTAGCACTGGGGGAGCAGAGAACACAGGGGGATGTTGGAGAGCACTGGGGGAAGTGTTGGAGAGTACTGGGGGGGTTGGAGAGCAATAGGGGGACCAGAGAGCACAGGGGTTGGAGAGCATTGGGGGGGTTGGAGAGCATGGGGGGCAGAGAGGCAGAGAGCACAGGGGCAGAGAGCACAGGTGGATATTGGAGAGCACTGGGGGGGGGTTGGAGAGCACTGGGAGGCCCCAAGAGCATGGGGGTTCTGTAGAGCACTGGGGGGGCAGCAGAAAAAAACTGGATAGGAAGAGCATCTGCATATAGAAGAATCAATCTCTCCATTTCCTCCTGCAGCCTCTGAAACCCTGCTTCTCCTCCTCTCCTTCCCACAGGCTTTCAGAGGCTTCAGGAGGAAATGGAGAGATTGATTCTTCTAAATGCAGCTGACCCCACCACTCCTCCTATCCAGGAGCACAGGAGGGAACACTCACATTCTCTCTGGTCTGGCTCTGCGGTGTCTGCGGCAGGTGTCTCCTCTAACTCCTTCATGGTCATGGGTCACTTGTTTCCGGCGCTGACGGCTGAACTAAACTGACGGCCGGGCAGCCGCGGAGAGACCAGGATGAGCAGCGCCAGCTCAAGGAGCGGTCTTAAACCCCACATGGACACGCAGCCCTGTTTTACCCTATTCCGGTAAACAATACAGTGCACGAACAGCTACTTGCACTTATGCTTACCCACTTCAGCCCCAAAAATTATATATACAGTATGTATATTTATATATATATATAGATATAGATATAGATATATATATATATAAATATATATATATATTATTTTTTTTAATATAAAATGGCGATCGTTGCAATTTTTTATGTCACACGGTATTTGCACAGTGTTTTTTCAAACACAATTTTTTGGGAAAAAGTACACGTTATGGAATTTTAATGCAAAAAAAACATATATTCTATAATATAATATAATATATAACCCAATTTTATGTTAACATATAAAACATGATGCCACGCCGAGTGTCATGGTTTAAAATTGTGCACGCTTGTGGAATGGTGACAAACTACGATACTTAAAAATCGTTATAGGGAACACTATGAATTTTTTCAGGTTACCTGTTTAGAGTAACAGAGGAGATCTAGCGCTAGAATTATTGTTCTCGCTCTAACGTTCATAGCGATATCTCACATGTGTGGTGTAAATACTGTTTACATATGCGTGCACGATTTACGTATGCACTTGCTTTTGCACGCAAGCATGGAAGGATGGGGCACTTTCATTTTTTTTTTTTTTTTACACTCTCCCTTTCATTTTTTTTTTTTTTTGCAAAAGAAATGAGGGATGACAGGTCCTCTTTATGGAGAAAGCTGCAGTCTATAAGACCTTAAATTTCTCCTTTACCTTTAAAAGCAAAAGATAATTAAACAAAATTGATCTTTTGCTTTAAACCAAAAAAAAATTGATTACTTCCGCCGTAGACTGGAAGTGACATCATGGCGTTGCTCCGGTCCTCCAAGATCATAGAGGTGATCAGAGACAATCTGGTCTCTGTTCACCTCTATGGCCAGCCACGCGAACCGTCAGATCATCTCACGGGCACACCGGTAAAAGTAGTAAGCCCCAGAAACACAGATGAGCGGCGGGAGGGGATGACCCCACCTGCTGCTTCTGAAAGCGATCCTGCGGCTAATTAGCCATTCGGACCGCTTTCATGAGAAAGCCAATCTCTGGCTGAAAACATACAGTATATATATACGTATTGCGGTCGGCAAGTGGTTACAAAGAGTGCCCCTCACGCTGAAGTGCAGGCCACGTATGGCAACACAGGTAAAAAGCTGGAGGGATCTCAGGACTGGTAACACAGGCTACAGGCTGGAAAAATCTCAGGGCTGGTAACACAGGTGAGTGGCTGGAGATGCAGGACCACCCCACTTGAAGAGTAGTAGCAATTTGAGTAGTGTTTTTTGCCCTAGCTGAGTCTTCTGTGGAAGCTTCAAGCTTTTGAACTCCTGCCCAGCTGCTGGAACTCTGAGACTTAACAGTAAAGAACCTTGCATCTGGTTGCATCTAATCAGGGCCGGCCCTACCATGGGTCCCGCTGGGTCCATTGGACCCAGGCGGCACTTTGAGAGGGGCGGCAAATTGAAGCCCAAGATTTTTTTCCAGCAGTTTTGTGTGTCGAGGGATGGACTGGGCTGGGGGGGCAGGGTGACAACTTGCCCCTGGGCTGCTCCGCTGCCCTGTAAAAAAGCCGTCCTGCTGCCCTCAACACGCATATAGTTGTCGGACACGAGGGTGCTCGCACACAGTCTAACACTGGCTGTTAATCACCTGAGCACACATGAAGAGCCAACCTTCTTCTGCTCTGGTGCATACGTGAGGCTGGGAACTGAAGACTATGGGAGTACTGGGAGAGAGCAACAGAGAGGTAATATAAGTTAGCTCTGTGTGACAGGACACAAAGGGTGTCCATCATTTTTTCTAGTAGTAGCTGCTGATCTGCATAACCTGTCATGCTCAAAAATCACTATACAGACCTAGCTTGCCATTATACTACCCTAGTCCGCCCCTATACTGCCCTAGCCTGTCTATATACTACCCTAGCCTTCCCCTATACTGCCCTAGCCTGTCCATATACTACCCTAGCCTGTCTATATATTACCCTAACCTGCCCATATATTACCCTAGCCTTCCCCTATACTGCCCTAGCCTGTCCATATACTACCCTAGCCTGTCTATATACTACCCTAGCCTGCCCCTATACTGCCCTAGCCTTTCCATTTACTACCCTAGCCTGCCCCTATAGTACCCTAGCCTGCCCATATACTACCCTAGCCTGTCTATATACTACACTAGCCTATCTATATACTACCCTAGCCTGCCCCTATACTGTCCTAGCCCGCCCCTATACTGCCCTAGCCCGCCCCTATACTGCCCTAGCCCGCCCCTTGGAATTGAACATAAAGGTATGTCCTATAGTTTTGCATATAGACAAGGTGCTGTTGCAGGTAAATCTGACTTCCTGATAAATTAGAATTTTAGTTTTAATTATCATAAAATAATGCATGTGGGGGTCTCTTGGTGGGCGTGATTTTTTTCATTTTTGTGGTGACAGGGTCTCTTTAGGCTTGCAGTCAAATTTAAATGAAACTGGAGTCCTGTGTCAAGCCAGAGTCTGCTTTGCTTTGACTAATGTAATAATCACATTAACCACTTAACGACCGCTCACTGTATATGTACGTCGGCAGAATGGCACCAACAGGCACAATCACGTACAGTGTACGTGATTGCCTTTGTACAGTTGGGGGGTCCGATCGGACCCCCATCCTATACAGTGAGCGGTCGGTATTCGTTGGGGAGCGATCCGACATGAGGGGACGGCCGTTCGATTCCGGCCCACCCCCCGCGATCGCTCCCGGCGAATGGAAATGCTTCCTCTGCTGTGTAATGTAAACACAGGCAGAGGAAGCAGGAGGAAGTGATGTCATCTCTCATGCGGCGCTCACATATACCGAGCGCCGTACAAGAGAAGACACACAGGTCAGTGCACTAACACTACACTGACACCAGGACACATAGGCACACAAATCGCCCCCCCAGGCCCCCCCAGATCACCCCCCAGCCCCCTGTCACAGTGTCACTGATTGCAGTGACCATTTATTTACTGATCACTGCAATCAGTGACATTTGTGACTGTAAAAGTGTCACTACATTTAGTTTTAGGTCCAGTGTAGCCCCCTAACCCCCCCTAATAAAGGTTTAACCCCTTGATCACCCCCCAGATAACCATTTCACCCCCTAGCACCGCTGTCGCTAAGCGATCATTTTTCTGATCGCTGTCTTAGCGTCGGTGATGCAGATCGGTAGCCAGTAATTTTTTTTAGGATCGCCGCAGGTTTTTATAGCGTCAGGTACCCCCATAAATTATCTAATAAAGGTTTAACCCCCTTGATCGCCCCCCAGGTAACCCTTTCACCCCCTATCACCACTGTCGCTAAGCGATCATTTTTCTGATCGCTGTCTTGGCGTCGATGATGCAGATCGGTAGCCAGTAATTTTTTTTAGGTTCGCCGCAGGTTTTTATAGCGTCAGGTACCCCCATAAATTATCTAATAAAGGTTTAACCCCCTTGATCGCCCCCCAGGTAACCCTTTCACCCCCTATCACCACTATCGCTAAGCGATCGTTTTTCTGATCGCTGTCTTAGTGTCGGTGATGCAGATCGGTAGCCGGTAATTTTTTTTAGGTTCGCCGCAGGTTTTTATAGCGTCAGGTACCCCCATATATTATCTAATAAAGGTTTGACCCCCTAATTGCCCCTAGTTAACCCTTTCACCAGAGATCACCATATAAGTGTTACGGGTGACGCTGGTTAGTTATTTTGCTTTTTATAGTGTCAGGGCACCCGCCGTATATATAACCCAATAAAGGTTTAACCCCCTGATCGCCCGGCGGGTGATATCAATTAGGTTTTAGCATCAGAGAGGGTCTGCGTCACACCCCAGGCAGCGGCAGGTTAGTGCCAGTAACGCCAACACCCACGCATACACCCCCCTTAGTGGTATAGTATCTGAACAGATCAATATCTGATCTGATCAGATCTATACTAGCGTCCCCAGCAGTTTAGGGTTCCCAAAAACGCAGTGTTAGCGGGATCAGCCCAGATACCTGCTAGCACCTGCGTTTTGCCCCTCCGTCCAGCCCAGGCCACCCAAGTGCAGTATCGATCGATCACTGTCACTTACAAAACACAACACACATAACTGCAGCGTTCGCAGAGACAGGCCTGATCCCTGCGACTCCAGTGCTGTAGGAGGTGATTTCACCACCACAGTTAAAAAAAAAAGCATATATGCCGAAGCATTGGGGCATCAGGGGTGGAGGAGCGATTTTGCTCCTAATGCGGTCGAAATTCCGACGGAGGCTTGCCCGTGGAAAAGTCTGACCATGTGTGTGCGGCATAATTTTTGCGGGAGGATGCCCCAATGCTTCGGCATATATAAATGGTGCATGTATGCCCATCATTAGAAGTGGGTGGATGAAGGGCGGTATTCTAATGGTGGGCATACCCACCGATCAATCTCTTTTTTCATTCAGCCAACTGGCTGCATGAAAAAAAAAGGATTACAATACATGTCCAACAAGGACCAGCAACGTACTGGTATGTTGCTGGACTTTGAATGTTTATACCAGAATGATGCCTGTGGGTTTAGGTATCATCTTGGTATCATTCTTTTCAGCCAGCGGCAGGCTTTCATGTAAAAGCAATCCTAGTGGCTAATTAGCCTCTGGACTGCTTTTACAAGCAGTGGGAGGGAATGTCCCCCCCCCAGTTTTTTCAAAAAAAGAGTACCTGTCACTACCTATTGCTATCATAGGGGATATTTACATTCCCTGAGATAACAATAAAAATGATAAAAAAAAAAAAATATGGAAGGAACAATTTAAAAATAAAATAAAAAAGCAAAATTAATAATAAAAAAAAAAGCACCCCTGTCCTGCCCTGCTCTTGCCCAATGGCGAACGCAAGCGTCGGTCTGGCGTCATATGTAAACAGCAATTGCACCATGCATGTCAGGTATCACCGCGAAGGTCAGATCGAGGGCAGTAATTTTAGCAGTAGACCTCCTCTGTAAATCTAACGGGGTAACCTGTAAAGGCTTTTAAAGGCTTTTAAAAATGTATGTAGTTTGTCGCCAATGCGCGTTTGTGCGAAATTTTAAAGCATGTCGTGTTTGGTATCTATGTACTCGGCCTAAGATCATCTTTTTTATTTCATCAAACATTTGGGCAATATAGTGTGTTTTAGTGCATTAAAATTAAAAAAAGTGTTTTTTTCCCCCAAAAAATGCGTTTGATAAATCGCTGCGCAAATACTGTGTAGAAAAAAAAATGCAACACCCACCATTTTAATCTGTAGGGCCTTTGCTTTAAAAATATATATAATGTTTGGGGGTTCAACATAATTTTCTTGCAAAAAAAAATATGTTTTCATGTAAACAAAAAGTGTCAAAAAGGGCTTTGTCTTCAAGTGGTTAGAAGAGTGGATGTAAGATTCCTAATGTTGTGTATAAAATGCCAGAACAGTACAAAACCTCCTCAAATGACCCCATTTTGGAAAGTAGACACCCCAAGCTATATACTGAGAGGCATGTCGAGTCCATGGGAATATTTTATATGTTGACACAAGTTGCGGAAAAAAGAAATATTTTTATTTTATTTTATTTTATTTTGCACAAAGTTGTCACTAAATGATATATTGCTCAAACATGCCATGGGCATATGTGGAATTACACCCCAAAATACATTCTGTTGCTTCTCCTGAATACGGGGATACCACATGTGTGAGACTTTTTGGGAGCCTAGCCGCGTACGGGACCCCAAAAACCAAGCACCGCCTTCAGGCTTTCTAAGGGTGTAAATTTTTGATTTCACTTCCTATCACAGTTTCGGAGGCCATGGAATGCCCAGATGGCACAAACCCCCCCAAATGACCCCATTTTGGAAAGTAGACACCCCAAACTATTTGCTGAGAGGTATTGTGAGTATTTTGCAGATCTCGCTTTTTGTCACAAAGTTTTGAAAATTGAAAAAAAAAATAATAATATTTTCTTTCTTCATATTCAAAAACAAATGAGAGCTGTAAAATACTCACCATGCCTCTCAGCAAATAGCTTGGGGTGTCTACTTTTCAAAATGGGGTCATTTGGGGGGGTTTTGTGCTATTTTGGCATTTTATGGCCTTCAAAACTGTGATAGGTAGTGAGGAGTGAAATCAAAAATTTGTGCCTAGAAATCCTGAAGGCGGTGCTTGGTTTCCGGGGGCCCGTACGCGGCTAGGCTCCTAAAAAGTCCCACACATGTGGTATCCCCGTACTCAGGAGAAGCAGCAAAATGTATTTTAGGGTGCAATTCCACATATAACCATGGCATGTGTGAGCAATATATCATTTAGTGACAACTTTTTGTAATTTTTTTTTTTTTTGTCATTATTTAATCACTTGAGACAAAAAAAAAAATATTCAATGGGCTCAACATGCCTCTCAGCAATTTCCTTGGGATGTCTACTTTCCAAAATGGGGTCATTTGGGGGGGGGGGGGTTGTACTGCCCTGCCATTTTAGCACCTCAAGAAATGAGATAGGCAGTCATAAATTAAAAGCTGTGTAAATTCCAGAAAATGTACCCTAGTTTGTAAACGCTATAACTTTTGCGCAAACCAATAAATATACGCTTATTGACATTTTTTTTACTAAAGACATGTGGCTGAATACATTTTGGCCTAAATGTATGACTAAAATTGAGTTTATTCGATTTTTCTTATAACAAAAAGTAGAAAATATAATTTTTTTAAAAAAATTTCGGTCTTTTTCCGTTTTATATCGCAAAAAATAAAAATCGCAGAGGCAATCAAATACCATTAAAAGAAAGCTCTATTTGTGGGAAGAAAAGGACGCAAATTTTGTTTGGGTACAACATTGCATGTCCGCACAATTTACAGTTAAAGCAGCGCAGTGCAAAATTCTGAAATCACCTCTGGTCCTTTAGCTACCAAATGGTCCGGGGCTTAAGTGGTTAACAGTGTTATGCACACAAACTGCATCTGCTTCTTTAACTGTGCAGAAAGTAAAGTTTAAATAACATATCTGCTGTATGTCATGTTCTATCTTTAAGCTGACTCATTACTTTGTTAATTCATAATTATGCTGCTGCATTTTTGTACTTTCTAATTTATTAAGACTGTCCTAATCTTTAAAAGAGAAAACATAGAAAGATAACAAAAAACTATATCAGTATAATGAATTGTAGGACAAGAGAATGATTTCAGCATATTCACACAACAGTATACCTATTAATAGCAGCATGCAGCCCATGCAGCTTAATTGATATAACAATGGGTTGATGTATAACGCTCAGATAAAAAGATATACCGGTATCTATTTTATGTAAACACAATTTACAAATTCTGTAGGACTATGAGATTTTTGTATTTTAGAAGAAAGTAGAAAAGAACTACTGTAACTATAGCCTAAAACTATGTATAGTGACTCTGTCAGGTCTACTGGTCACTGAAGTTCTCACATTGGACTGTTGGATGACTGGACCAGCAACACAGTGTCCCTGCATATTTTAATGTTTACCCAATATTCAAGACTGCAATCAGTTAAAGCGGAGTTCCACCCCGAAATTGAACTACCGCTTTTCGGAATCCTCCCCCCCTCCGATGTTACATTTGGCACCTTTCAGGGGGGAGCAAATACCTGTATAATGCAGGTATTTGCTCCCACTTCCGGGCATAGATAGCCGCAGTATCCGCAGATATCTATGCCATATCTGGCCCCTCCTCCGTCCCCTCCGCGCTGTCTTCTGGGAGACACACAGGTCCCAGAAGACAGCAGGGACCGTTCACATCGTGCAGCGCGACTCGCGCATGCACACTAGGGAACCAGGAAGTGAAGTTGCAAGGCTTTACTTCCTGATTCCCTTATCGAAGATGGCGGCGGCAGCACCCGAGAGCCGAGGGACAGATCGGCTTCGGGTGCCGACATCACAGGCGCCCTGGACAGGTAAGTGTCCATATTTTAAAAGTCAGCAGCTACAGTATTTGTAGCTGCTGACTTTTAAAAAAAAAACTTTCGGCAAACTCTGCTTTAAAAAGATAAGTTGATAGAGAAGCATTGGGGCTGTAGTAACTCACTCAACAGGAATACAGGCGACCGGTCCACTACTTACAAACATCCAACTTACAAACGACTCCTACTTACAAACGGAGGGAGACAACAGGAAGTGAGAGGAAATCTACCCCTAGGAAGGGAAATTCACTCCTGTAATGCCGCGTACACACGACCGTTTTTAATGTCATTGAAAAAAACAACGTTTTTCTCAATGTGATTCTTCTCAAGCCTGCCTTGCCTACACACTATCGTGAAAAAAAATGCTCAAGCAAAGCGCGGTGACGTACAACACGTACGATGGCACTATAAAGGGGAAGTTCCATTCGGATGGCGCCGCCCTTTGGGCTGCTTTTGCTGATCCTCGTGTTAGTAAAGTTTGGTGAGAGACGATTCACGCTTTTCAGCCTCGTGCTCTTTAGTCCGTTACAGCGTGACGAATGTGCTATCTCCATTATGAACGCTAGTTTTACCAGAATGAGCACTCCCGTCTCATAACTTGCTTCTGAGCATGTGCGTTTTTTTCATGTCGTTAAAGCCTACACGCGGTCGTTTTTTTACGACGAGAAAAACGACGACGTGAAAAACAACGAGAAAAAATAGCGTAGGTTCTAAATTTTTAATGGCAATTTTTCACGTCGCAAAAATGCTCTGGAGCCTACACACGATCGTTTTTAATGACCAAATAAAAAAATGGCATTTTTCTCGTCATGAAAAACGATCGTGTGTATGCGGCATAAGAGTTGTTATGGGAAAAATGTGTCTCCACTGATGCTTTATCACCAGTCCATGTTTCCCTAAGGCTGGTTTCACACTGGGGCGGTGGGGGCGGTGGCGGTATAGTGCCCCTATTTTTAGCGGCGCTATACCGTCGCGATTGCAGAGGTATTCGGCCGCTAGCGGTGCGGTTTTAACCCCTGCTAGCAGCCGAAAAAGGGTTAAAACCACCCGCAAACCGCGGCTACAGCCGCGGTTTGCGGGCGGTATTACCGCGGTATCCCATTCATTTCAATGGGAAGGAGCGGTGTAGGAGCGGTAAACACACCGCTCCTCTCACCGCTCCAAAGATGCAGCTAGCAGGACATTTTTTCACGTCCTGTTAGCGCACCGCTCCAGTGTGAAAGCCTTAGGGGCTTTCACATTGGAGAGAAAGGAGCCGCTGTTTAGGCTCGGTTTGCAGGCGCTATTTTTAGCAAAATAGCGCCTGCAAACCGCCCCAGTGTGAAAGGGGCCTAACAACCCCAAATTTTCAAAATCCAATTGTCAATGGGACAGAAAGTGAGGTGAAATCTTCTGAACAGGGGCACAGACAGCAAAACAAATGTTACAGAGGTGATAACCCTTCCCTATGCTATCCAAAAAGCTTAAAAATAGATTTTTGGGCTGGAGCTACACTTAAAAAATGTACCTGATCCGACTTACAAACAGGTTCAACTTAAGAACAAACCTACCGTCTCTATCTTGTTTGTAACCCGGGGACCGCCTGTAATACATACTTCCAGTGTTAATGCTTTCATTAAAGCAGTTCTTCACCCTGAAAACAAAAAATTAAACTCAGCAGCTACAAATACTGAAGCTGCTGAATTTTAATAATGGGAAACTTGTCCAGGGATCCAGCGCTGTCCTCACCTGAGCCAGCACCTCAGCCATCTTTGGGTCCAAGCCAGGGCCGTCTTTAACATTCATTAGACCCTGGGCAGAGATTTTATTGCACCCCCCCAGCTAGACTCAAAGTGAGTTTTCTGTAGCAGATCAGGCAGCGATTGTGATTGGCTGCCAGAAAATAACAAAACATTATTACAGCAGATTAGTTGGTAGAGGTTACAGAACATCATTACTGCTCACTACTTGGATTCTAGAGGTTACTGCAAATCAATATTGCTCACTAATTAGTTGCTAGAGGTTACTACACATTATACAGTTTTCCAGCATGTCTCATAACCTCTAAGTGCAAATTGAAGGTGTGGCCAAACTGCACTAGTATTGAGGAGTGAGGTGGGTGCAGAGTGCAGGGGTGTGGTGGGTGCAGAGTGCAGAGGGAGGTAGGTGCAGAGGGAGGTGGGTGCAGGCTGAGGTGGGTGCAGAGGGAGGTGGGTGCAGGCTGAGGTGGGATCAGATGGAGGTGGGTGCAGAGGGAGGTGGGTGCAGAGGGAGGTGGGTGCAGGCTGAGGTGGGTGCAGGCTGAGGTGGGTGCAGGCTGAGGTGGGTGCAGGCTGAGGTGGGTGCAGGCTGAGGCGGGTGCAGAGGGAGGCGGGTGCAGAGGGAGGCGGGTGCAGAGGGAGGTGGGTGCAGAGGGAGGTGGGTGCAGGCTGACATGGGTGCAGAGAGAGGTGGGTGCAGGCTGAGGTGGGTGCAGGCTGAGGTAGGTGCAGATGGAGGTGGGTGCAGAGGGAGGTGGGTGCAGGCTGAGGTAGGTGCAGAGGGAGGTGGGTGCAGGCTGAGGTGGGTGCAGAGGGAGGTGGGTGCAGAGGGAGGTGGGTGCACTGTAGAGGGAGGTGGGTGCAGATGGAGGTGGGTGCAGAGGGAGGTGGGTTCAGAGGGAGGTGGGTGCAGGCTGAGGTGGGTGCAGATGGAGGTGGGTGCAGAGGGAGGCGGGTGCAGGCTGAGGTGGGTGCAGAGGGAGGTGGGTGCAGGCTGAGGTGGGTACAGAGGGAGGTGGGTGCAGAGGGAGGTGGGTGCAGATGGAGGTGGATGCAGAGGGACGTGGATGCAGGCTGAGGTGGGTACAGAGGGAGGTGGGTGCAGATGGAGGTGGGTGCAGAGGGAGGTGGGTCCAGAGGGAGGTGGGTGCAGGCTGAGGTGGGTGCAGAGGAAGGTGGGTGCAGAGGAAGGTGGGTGCAGAGGGAGGTGGGTGCAGGCTGACATGGGTGCAGAGGGAGGTGGGTGCAGGCTGAGGTGGGTGCAGATGGAGGTGGGTGCAGAGGGAGGTGGGTGTCAGCCTGCACCCACCTCCCTCTGCACCCAACTCCCTCTGCACCCGCCTCCCTCTGCACTAGGGTGACCACATTTCCAAACTACCATTCAGGGACACCCTCCCTTCCTAAAAATCAGCTTGTGCTGTAACGAATCACAGCACAATGTTTGGACACAAGAGGCGGCATTTATGATTTCTCCAATCACAGGCAAGGGGTGGGATTGTGCTCCTCCAGGCATTCCCGGCCAGGACAAGTACTGTCAGTGAGTAAAGCAGTGATGTGGCAGATGGAGGTGGTTGCAGTCTGAGGTGAGTGCAGATGGAGGTGGGTGCAGAGGTAGGTGGGTGCAGAGGGAGGTGGGTGCAGATGGAGGTGGGTGCAGATGGAGGTGGGTGCAGAGGGAGGCGGGTGCAGGCTGAGGTGGGTACAGAGGGAGGTGGGTGCAGAGGGAGGTGGGTGCAGAGGGAGGTGGGTGCACTGCAGAGGGAGGTGGGTGCAGGCTGAGGTGGGTGCAGATGGAGGTGGGTGCAGAGGGAGGTGGGTGCAGGCTGAGATGGGTGCAGAGGGAGGTGGGTGCAGATGGAGGTGAGTGCAGAGGGAGGTGAGTGCAGAGGGAGGTGAGTGCAGATAGAGGTGAGTGCAGATAGAGGTGAGTGCAGATAGAGGTGAGTGCAGAGGGAGGTGGGTGCAGATTGAGGTGGGTGCAGGCTGAGGTGGGTGCAGGCTGTGGTGGGTACAGAGTGCAGGACTGAGGTGGGTGTTCTGAGTACAGAGCTCCACTCCCCCTAAGTACAAGGCTCTCCTCCCATAAAGCCCCCATTCCAGTACAGAGTTTTCCTCTGTCCCAAATGCTACTCACAGCATGTTGTCCTCCGATGTCCGTGCAGCCTACCAGTCCCAGAAGCAGCTTCCTTACTCTGTGCAGAGTCCCTGCCCCCTTCCTCCTCTGCTCTCTCTCAGATCAGGGAGGTGGGTGCAGATGGAGGTGGGTACAGAGGGAGGTGGGTGCAGGCTGAGGTGGGTGCAGTCTGAGGTGGGTACAGAGGGAGGTGGGTGCAGAGGGAGGTGGGTGCACTGCAGAGGGAGGTGGGTGCAGGCTGAGGTTGGTGCAGATGGAGGTGGGTGCAGATGGAGGTGGGTGCAGGCTGAGGTGGGTGCAGAGGAAGGTGGGTGCAGAGGGAGGTGGGTGCAGGCTGAGGTGGGTGCAGAGGGAGGTGGGTGCAGGCTGAGGTGGGTGCAGATGGAGGTGGGTGCAGAGGGAGGCAGGTGCAGGCTGAGATGGGTGCAGAGGGAGGCGGGTGCAGGCTGAGGTGGGTACAGAGGGAGGTGGGTGCAGAGGGAGGTGGGTGCACTGCAGAGGGAGGTGGGTGCGGGCTGAGGTGGGTGCAGATGGAGGTGGGTGCAGAGGGAGGTGGGTGCAGGCTGAGGTGGGTGCAGATGGAGGTGGTTGCAGGCTGAGGTGAGTGCAGATGGAGGTGGGTGCAGAGGTAGGTGGGTGCAGAGGGAGGTGGGTGCAGATGGAGGTGGGTGCAGATGGAGGTGGGTGCAGAGGGAGGCGGGTGCAGGCTGAGGTGGGTGCAGAGGGAGGTGGGTACAGAGGGAGGTGGGTGCACTGCAGAGGCAGGTGGGTGCGGGCTGAGGTGGGTGCAGATGGAGGTGGGTGCAGAGGAAGGTGGTTGCAGGCTGAGGTGAGTGCAGATGGAGGTGGGTGCAGAGGGAGGTGGGTGCAGAGGGAGGTGAGTGCAGAGGGAGGTGAGTGCAGAGGGAGGTGAGTGCAGAGGGAGGTGAGTGCAGATGGAGGTGAGTGCAGAGGGAGGTGGGTGCAGGCTGAGGTGGGTGCAGGCTGAGGTGGGTGCAGGCTGAGGTGGGTGCAGGCTGAGGTGGGTACAGAGTGCAGGACTGAGGTGGGTGTTCTGAGTACAGAGCTCCACTCCCCCTAAGTACAAGGCTCTCCTCCCATAAAGCCCCCATTCCAGTACAGAGTTTTCCTCTGTCCCAAATGCTACTCACAGCATGTTGTCCTCCGATGTCCGTGCAGCCTACCAGTCCCAGAAGCAGCTTCCTTCCTCTGTGCAGAGTCCCTGCCCCCTTCCTCCTCTGCTCTCTCTCAGATCAGTGTGTATACCCAAGGGATGAGAGCGGCCTCGGGGAGAGGATCGCTGTCACTTGGAAATTCAGATGCAGCACTTCTGTATTTCCAAGTGACAGTAGCGAGCAGCCAGCATGCAACCAGCACCGGAAGTGGCCGAACTCCGGCAGGCAGCGCGGGGCTCAAGGGGCGGGCAACAATGACAGGGCCCTGGGCATATGCCCCTTTTGCTCTGCGTTAAAGATGGCCCTGGTCCAAAAGCCAGCTTATCTACAAAGGGAAGCTGGCTGTGACTGCTTTTAGTTTCACAGCCGGCTTCCCACCGTGCACTGTGATATATCTCTAAACTTCTTGTAAGGACTCTTAGGTCCCCTAAGCACACCAGATCAAGCACGGCATGGCATCTTTTTGGCTGAGTGCTTGCGTAGCCCCTTGAACGCCTACGGAGCACCGCTGGTTCCGAGGACAAATCAGCACAGGAAGAGGCCATAGAGGAAGAAGAAGAGGAGGGGGTGGAGGAGAGAGGTGTGGCAGAATCACCACTACCAGCATTTTGGAGACGTGGTGGTGGAACGAGCTCCAACAATACTGCACCCTGTCCTGCATCCTTCCCAGCTGCCAGCAGAGTCACCCAGTGCGCCGTGAAAGATAGGTAACGTCCCTGTCCATGCCTGCTGGACCATGAGTCAGCGGTAATATGCACCTTACCGCTGACCGCCCTGTCCAGTGAGGTCAAGATATTGCCTTCCACGTGCCGGTAGAGAGCCGGAATCGCCTTCCATGAAAAAAAGTGGTGTTTGGGAACCTGCCACTGAGGTACCGCACATTCCACAAATTCACGAAAGGGGGCAGAGTCTATCAGCTCAAAAGGCAGCAGTTGGAGTGCTAGCAATTTAGCCAAGCTAGCATTCAACCGCTGGGCATGTGGATGGCTGGGAGCGAATTTCTTTCGCCGGTTTAGCAACTGGGGAAGGGAAATTTGCCTGCTACAATCGGACGTTGGTGTAGCGATAGCAGATTGCCCGCTAGTACTTGCCATACCTAATTCTACACCTTCATTCCTCTCAGTGTAGGTTTCTGAGAGAACTGAAGGTATAGTGGGGTTGGAGATTCCACCTGATGAGGAGCAAGGAGAGGTCCGCTTTGTTCTTTGGTGTGGGTCTTTTAAGTACGCTTGCCAACGGACTGCATGGCAGGTCGACATACGTCTGTGTATCCCACTGTTTGCTGTGACTTGTAGTGCTTTTATCCTTTTACCAATAAAGGCAACCGAAAGGTTCTTTTGGAGTGCGGCTGTCCATATATTTTCTTCCTACTTTTTCTTCGTGCATTGCCAGCACCCGTGGTTTCTGAGAGGACACTGATTGCCAATTATATCCATCTGGTGCAGTAACTTCCCCCTCCCCTCCGCCTTGTTCTTTGGTGTGGGTCTTTTAAGTTTGCCCAAGCGGCTGCTGTTTTGGCCACGCTTGATACGCTTCAGACATATGTTGCAAATGGCAACGGTGCGATCTGCTGCACATGTCTCAAAAAGGACCCACACCAAAGAACATTTGGAAAAACGCGCGGAGTCAGCAGTGTCCTTCACATGAGGAGCTCTGCGGTGTGATGCAGTCGGTTTGCTGCCCTTAAGCTGGCCCCTGGAGGGCATCCTGCATCGTTGGAGATGTGCCTCCTCTTCCTCCTCTCTCCTATCAGGCACCCACATAGATTCAGTGATCTCATCACCCCCTCCCTCCTCGTCACTGGAGCAAACCTGGCAGTATGCTGCAGCTTGGGGAACATGACTGCCAGTTTGTTGTCCTTCTTGGGCACCCCCTCTCCCTGGGCTCACGTTACTTCCTTCATCCTCAACCTGGGTACAATCATCAGAGCCTTCAAAACGCTGCGCATCCTCCTGCAGCATGTACCCTACACTGTGGTCAAACAGTTCGGGGGACTCCTCAGGGCATAATGGTGGGGCTAGGGAAGGAGTAACTGATGACCTCGAGCCGATGGAATAGGCCACTTTGGTACCTGCATTGGCAGCCAAGGTACTCTGAGCCTGGGTGACAGAGGATGAGGAGGATGAGGACGGCTTGGTCATCCACTCTACCAACTCTTCTGCATGTTGTGGCTCAACATGGCCAGCTGATGGAAAAAAGGGCCACATGCTGAGTATGCACCGTGTCCACAACCAGCACTGTTGGCTCTAGACACAGAGCCTGCTTGCCCTCAATTTAGTGGCCTGTGAGTGTCTGCCTCTCCTTGTTGGCCTTCCAGACATACTGTATTTGATGTATTAGTGTCAGGGACATGCTGGGCTTGAACCTGGGACCTCGTCTGTGTCTGGCATTGACTCTTCCAACAGGGCTATCTGAGATGCTGGACAGTTCCCTGCCTGATCTGCTGGATAACCTATCTGATCCATTAGACTACTCTGCTTGGTGTCTTGATTACTGTTTGAACTCTGAACCCCTTGCTCCTCCCATGTACTTCCTATAAAAGACATTCCAGAGATGTTGCCCCTTGCGGTTTGATCTGCTTCTGTTCCCTGAGTTCCTGATTCTGTGCTTGTATCCTGTTCCTGTGTTTGACCCGGCTTCCTGACCACGCTTCTGTCTCCAGTCCTGACCTCGGCTCGTTTGACCCTGCTCAGTTATCTGCCAGTCTGCCTGTTGCCAAGATTCGGCCTGGACTTTGACTACTCTCTGCCTGCCATTTATGATGTTTACCTGGATGTGTATGACCCGGCTTGTCTGACTCTGCAAACCTGCACCAGCTTACCTGCATCCTCTGCTCTGCGAGCTGCACACGCTGACCTGCATCCTTTGCAATGCAAACCTGCACCTGCTGACCTGCATCCCTGCTCTGCAAACCGGCACCTGCTGACCTGCATCCTCTGCTCTGCAAGCTGCACCTGCTGACCTGCATCCACTGCTTCCGGAACCAGCCGTTCCAGTCTCCACTCGGCTCCACCACTCCAAGCAGTGAGGATCAGACAGGCACCCTTACCTCACCGTGCTGTTACCACCACTGTTCCCACTCGAGTGGTCTCCGAGCCGGGGTTGTACGGGAGGTCCCTCTCCGCACGTCAGGCTCACACCTAAGGTACGTTACAGTATCAAACCGCCATGCCTGAGCCTGCAGGAGATACCTTGCCTATGGACAATGTCTATCAACACCTTACAGCTCTCACTCAGATCATGAAGTCTCTGCAGGGCAGCCACGTCCGAATGGATAAGCAGACACAAACTCAAGCCACCTCTACAGATTCACCTCCAACCCCAACTTCCTCTATTGGAATGATACCATCTCCTGAGCCCAGGGTCCCTGTTCCTGAGAAGTTTTTTGGGGATCGGAGTAAATTCCGTGCGTTTCGCAACGCATGTGAACTTTACTTTTCGTTGCTACCTCAGACTTTTTCATCTGAAGCCACCAAGGTGGGCTCCATTATCGCTTTGCTGCAGGGGGAACCTCAAGCTTGGGCCCATCACCTACTTGAAGTCCGCCATGTAGTTCTAGACTCTCTGCCCTCTTTTCTTGATGCCATGGCCCGACTTTATGATGATCCACAGCGGACTTCTACTGCCGAAGCTGCTCTCCCTGCGCTCCAGCAAGGCCGCTGAGCGGTCGAGGACTATGTGACTGATTTCAGACGCTGGAGCGCGGATACCCAGTGGAATAAGGCGGCTCTGCGGCATTAGTTCCGTCTTGGTCTCTCTGAAAGCCTGAAGGACGAGTTGGCACGGGTCGGTGTTCCTGATGTTCTAGAGACTTTAATTACTTTGTCTATCCAGATAGACCGACGACTCCGTGAGCGCAGAGCAGAAAGGTCTACCCAGCAGCTCCGCCCAGCTTGGATGCTACCCCAGATACGAGCCCATGTGCACCCTGCCAGTGCCAGTACGGTTCCAACTGAACCCTCATCTCTCAACCAGACCGTCAAGCCAGGGCAGCTTGGACTAATGAAACATTCCCTATCGGCCAAGGAACGACTTCGTCGGCTGCAGAATTATCTATGCCTGTATTGCGGGGAACCCGGTCATTATGTCTCTTCTTGTCCCGCTAAGCTGCACAAGGTCCTGGCTACCTCTTCTCCCAACTACTCACCTCCATCTACCAATGCTACTCACCTGGCTCTTCCTATCTCTTTCCAACTACCAGGGAGGACAATACCAGTAACTGCAATAATCGACTCAGGGGCATGTAGTTGTTTTGTCGATCTAGACTTTGCAGCACAACAACACATCCCACTCCAACCTAAGACTCAGGGACTTTCCATTTTCCTGGCAGATGGGTCTCGCATTAAGTCTGGAGTAGTGACCCAGGAGACCCCTCCTTTGCCTGTGATCACCTCCATGGACCATAAGGAACTATTGACTTTGGATGCTATTGCATCTCCCATGTTTCCAGTTATCCTGGGTCTACCCTGGCTTCAGGCACACAATCCACAGATTGATTGGGGAACTGGAAGTATTAAGTTCCAGTCACCATACTGTCAATGCCACTGCATGCTTCCACGTCCCAGCACCTCTGGGCCTCTGTTATGCCTGGATTCAGATCCAGAGATACGAGCTTCTGTACCCAAACAATATCATGAGTTCCTGGACGTCTTCAGCAAGCGAGGGGCCGAAGTCCTCCCGCCTCATCGTCCTTACGATTGTCCAATCAAGCTTCTTCCCGGTGCTGAGATTCCTTTCGGACGGATCTTCCCCCTATCTGAACGGGAGCTTGAGGTACTGAAAGAATATGTTGATGAGAACCTTAAGAGGGGTTTCATCCGTCCTTCCACTTCTCCAGCAGGGGCAGGAATCTTCTTTGTGGAGAAAAAAGACCATTCTCTTCGGCCCTGTGTAGATTACCGGGAATTAAATAAAATCACGGTCAAAAACCGGTACCCTCTGCCTCTGGTACCTGAACTTTTTCAAAGACTCAGGACTTCCTCTGTGTTTACCAAATTAGACCTGCGGGGGGCGTACAACCTGGTACGCATCCGAGCAGGGGATGAATGGAAGACTGCCTTTCGTACCAGGTTCGGCCATTACGAATACCTAGTAATGCCCTTCGGCCTATGTAACGCCCCTGCCACCTTTCAGCATCTAGTCAATGATGTTTTCAGAGACTGTCTGGACATTTATGTAGTTGTCTATCTTGATGATATTTAGATTTTTCCTCCTCTCTCGAGCAGCACCGGAAACACGTCAAGAGTGTACTCTGTCGTCTCCGCCAGCATGGACTGTACGCAAAACCAGAAAAGTGTGAATTAGAGCGACAGAGTATCCAGTTCCTTGGCCTAGTGATCTCTACAGAGGGATTCAAGATGGACCCACAGAAGGTTTCAGCCATTCTGGATTGGCCTGCACCTTCAGACAAAAAGGGGGTGCAGCGCTTCGTTGGCTTTGCCAATTTTTATTTGAGGTTTATCAAGGGATTCTCTGCTATTATTTTCCCGATTACGCAGCTAACAAAGCAAAATGCTCGATTCCAGTGGACATCTGAAGCACAGGTTGCTTTCACAAACCTAAAAAGACTTTTTACGTCTGCTCCTATCCTAAGTCATCCCGATCCTGCCCTACCGTATCTACTTGAGGTAGATGCCTCAGAGACAGCGGTTGGAGCTGTTATCTCCCAGCGCCAGGGTCTCAATGACTTGATACACCCGGTAGCCTTCTTCTCCCGTAAGCTTACCCCATCCGAGAGGATATATGATGTTGGAGACTGGGAGCTCCTGGCCATTAAATCTGCCCTTGAGGAGTGGAGGTACTTGTTGGAGGGAGCAGCGCATCCTATACTAATTTACACAGACCACAAGAACCTAGAGTATCTGAGAGCTGCCAAACGTCTGAGACCACGCCAGGCACGCTGGGCACTATTTTTCTCTAGGTTCTCGTTCCACTTAACTTACTGGCCAGGCTCCAAGAACACCAAACCAGACGCTCTTTCCCGCATGTTTGATGATCCAAAAGAGGTGTCAGCTCCAGATACCATTCTATCGGAAGGCAACTTCTTACTTTTACAAACTAGCCTGATGTCTGGCTTGAAGCAAGCTTCTACAGGTGTGTCTGGTCCCTCTGGAATCACTCTGGTACCCAAGGACGGGTTACTTTGGAAGAATGACAAAATCTTTGTGCCAGAAGAAGTTCGAGTCACAGTGTTAAACTTGTGTCATGATCATCCCCTGGCAGGCCATTTCGGAATGCATAAAACCCTTGAACTGATTCAACGCACGTTTTGGTGGCCGGATCTTGAAAAAGACTGCAGGGAATATGTAGGTTCATGTGCCACCTGTATCCGTAGCAAGACCACTAGAAGCAAGGCCTGGGGTCTGCTCAGACCCTTACCAGTCCCTGACCGTCCCTAGAAAATGATTGCCATGGACTTCATAGTGGAACTCCCCCCGTCTGAAGGTTGCACAGCCATCTTTGTAGTAGTTGACCGTCTATCCAAGATGGCCCACTTCGTGCCTCTCAAAGGCACGCCCTCTGCCATGGAAACTGCCCAGGTCTTCATTATGGAAGTAGTAAGGCTACATGGGGTCCCTGCAGACATCGTTTTGGATAGAGGGGTGCAGTTCACCTCTCGCTTTTGGAAGGCTTTGTGCAAGGTCCTGAAGATTAAGTGGTCCATGTCCTCGGCCTATCACCCCCAAACTAATGGGCAAACCGAAAGAACGAATCAGACGCTCGAACAGTACCTCAGATGCTTCACCACCTTCATTCAAGGCAGAGTTTTCCTTTAACAATGCCAGTCATTCGGCTACAGGTCAATCGCCATTTTTTTGCCAACTACGGGTTTCACCCGACCTTCTTACCTGATCTCATCCCTGATTCAACAGTCCCGGCGGTCCAGAGTATCGTTGATTTCCTGACCCGTAACAGCAGGATTTTGCAGGAAGCCATGACTAAGGCACAAGCAGCCAATAAAATATTCTTTGACAGGAAAAGGAGAGGGGAATTATGCCTGCAACAGGGTGACCAAGTATGGTTATCGACCACCAACCTTAAGATGGCTTGCCCCGCAAGGAAACTGGCACCCAAGTTCATCGCTCTATTCTCAGTAAAACGGAAATTAAACGAGGTCTCCTATGAACTTGCCTTACCGGAGTCGTTGAAGATTCACCCAGTCTTTCACGTTTCCTTGCTGAAACCCGCAGTGCCCGACCCGTTCCCAGACAGGGGATCGGGACCACCCGAGCCTGTAATCATTGACGTGACGGTGATGAGGAGTTCGAGGTGGAGGCCGTCTTGGACTGCCGAAGAAGAGGGAACCAGCTTCAATTCCTGATCAAGTGGAAGGGGTACGGTCTGGAGGAGAACTCCTGGGAACCCCAACAGAACATCCACGCCCGAGAGTTAATCCAGGCCTTTTTTTGCAGTCACCCCCAGAAAAGAGCTCTATTGGGCACCCGGAGGTTGCCCTTAAGGGGGGGGGGGCACTGTCAGGGACGTGCTGGGCTTGAACCTGGGACCTCTTCTGTGTCTGGCATTGACTCTTCCAACGGAGCTACCTGAGATGCTGGACAGTTCCCTGCCTGATCTGCTGGATAACCTATCTGATCCATTAGACTACTCTGCTTGGTGTCTTGATTACTGTTTGAACTCTGAACCCCTTGCTCCTCCCATGTACTTCCTATAAAAGACATTCCAGAGATGTTGCCCCTTGTGGTTTGATCTGCTTCTGTTCCCCGAGTTCCTGATTCTGTGCTTGTATCCTGTTCCTGTGTTTGACCCGGCTTCCTGACCACGCTTCTGTCTCCAGTCCTGACCTCGGCTCGTTTGACCCTGCTCAGTTATCTGCCAGTCCGCCTGTTGCCAAGATTCAGCCTGGACTTTGACTACTCTCTGCCTGCCACTTATGATGTTTACCTGGATGTGTATGACCCGGCTTGTCTGACTCTGCAAACCTGCACCAGCTTACCTGCATCCTCTGCTCTGCGAGCTGCACATGCTGACCTGCATCCTTTGCAATGCAAACCTCCACCTGCTGACCTGCATCCCTGCTCTGCAAACCGGCACCTGCTGACCTGCATCCTCTGCTCTGCAAGCTGCACCTGCTGACCTACATCCGCTGCTTCCGGAACCAGCCGTTCCAGTCTCCACTCGGCTCCACCACTCCAAGCAGTAAGGATCAGACAGGCACCCTTACCTCACCGTGCTCTTACCACCACTGTCCCCACTCCAGTGGTCTCCGAGCCGAGGTTGTACGGGAGGTCCCTCTCCGCACGTCAGGCTCACACCTAAGGTATGTTACAATTTGACTAGGTACACCAGGAATGGCCTGCAGTGAGATGTAGCTGCACAAAGCTGGGATGTGTATATATATATATACTGAATATACTGCAGCTAACTGAATCAACTTCCTGCCTGTAGTATATTAGGAAGAGAACCACAAGAACGCTCTGCAGTGAGATCTAGCTGCACACTGTGCACAGAATACAGTATACTGACTGAATATACTGCAGCTACCTGAATAAACTGCCTGCCTGTAGTATACTAGAAAGAGAACAACAGGAATGGTCTGCAGTGAGATCTAGCTGCACACTGTGCACAGGATACAGTACTTTATATACTGCAGATAACTGAATCAACTGCCTGCCTGTAGTATATTAGGAAGAGAACAACAGGAATGGTCTGCAGTGAGATCTACCTGCACACTGTGCACAGGATACAGTACTTTATATACTGTAGATAACTGAATCAACTGCCTGCCTGTAGTATATTCGGACGAGAACAACAGGAATGGTCTGTAGTGAGATCTAGCTGAACACTGTGCACAGGATATAGTACTGAATATACTGCAGCTAACTGAATCAACTGCCTGCCTGTAGTATATTAGGAAGAGAACAGGAATGGTCTGCAGTGAGATCTTGCTGAACACTGTGCACAGGATACAGTACTTTATATACTGCAGCTAACTGAATCAACTGCCTGCCTGTAGTATGTTAGGAAGAGAACAACAGGAATGGTCTGCAGTGAGATCTAGCTGAACACTGTGCACAGGATATAGTACTTTATATACTGCAGCTAACTGAATCAACTGCCTGCCTGTATTATATTGGGAAGAGAACAACAGGAACGCTCTGCAGTGAGACCTAGCTGCACACTGTGCACAGAATACAGTATACTGACTGAATATACTGCAGCTACCTGAATAAACTGCCTGCCTGTAGTATACTAGAAAGAGAACAACAGGAATGGTCTGCAGTGAGATCTAGCTGCACACTGTGCACAGGATACAGTACTTTATATACTGCAGATAACTGAATCAACTGCCTGCCTGTAGTATATTAGGAAGAGAACAACAGGAATGGTCTGCAGTGAGATCTACCTGCACACTGTGCACAGGATACAGTACTTTATATACTGCAGATAACTGAATCAACTGCCTGCCTGTAGTATATTAGGAAGAGAACAGGAATGGTCTGCAGTGAGATCTAGCTGAACACTGTGCACAGGATATAGTACTTTATATACTGCAGCTAACTGAATCAACTGCCTGCCTGTATTATATTGGGAAGAGAACAACAGGAACGCTCTGTAGTGAGATCTAGCTGCACACTGTGCACAGAATACAGTATACTGACTGAATATACTGCAGCTACCTGAATAGACTGCCTGCCTGTAGTATAGTAGAAAGCGAACAACAGGAATGGTCTGCAGTGAGATCTAGCTGAACACTGTGCACAGGATGCAGTACTTTATATACTGCAGCTAACTGAATCAACTGCCTGCCTGTAGTATGTTAGGAAGAGAACAACAGGAATGCTCTGCAGTGAGATCAAGCTGAACACTTTGCACAGGATATAGTACTGTATAAACTGCAGCTAACTGAATCAACTGCCTGCCTGTAGTATATTAGGAACTGTACACCAGGAACGCTCTGCAGTGAGATCTAGCTAAACTGTATACAGTATATATATGTGTAGCGGGTGGTTACATTTTAGGGGAAGCATCTGAGTGGTAACTATGCTCAGATGCACTAATTGTCAGGTTTCATGGACCATTTCTGTCCCTGGGAGATGGTACTGGTGTGTAGTTCCCTGGATCCTATAGGTGGCGCTGTTGCCATAGGCCCGGGTTGAACCCTCTTGGCAGCAGTATGGCGGGGTGGGGAACCTACTGTGCCTGTCGGGAGAGGATATAAAAGGGGGCGGCCATCTTCCAGAGGGGTCGGTTCCGCGCTCAAGCACCTTAGGCCTGGGTGCGTGTGTGTTGCCTCCGGGTGCCCTAGGCACGGAGGCCTGTTCGGGTTGTCTCCGGGTGCCCTAGGCCTGGAGACGGAGCTGCTGTTCCATCCCAGACACCTTCTGTCTGGGGTGAGGTACTTTGGAGAACGGCCTGGAGCCCAGCGGCCTTCGGCTGGGATCCGCCAGGGACCGAGGATCCCAGGGATCTGCCTTGCGAGGGGACCCGTATCCAGGACGAGGAGGCCAGGGAGGTGACCCTTTCTGAAGACCCAGCGCAGAGTCGTGGTGACAGAGGGGGCCTCTGGTAACTCTCCGGAGGGATGTTCTTGTCCTAAAAAGGGGCCAAGTTACTAAAGGAAGGAAGTGCGTGTTCTTTATGTCACAGTGGCAGTGACACTACGCACACAAGTTCAGTGGCAGTGGCTTTCATCTTTTTCACCCGGTCAGTGGCAGTGACCAACTTCATGGTCTGTGGCAGAGACCGTGCGCCAAGCCTGTTTGTGCGAATCAGAACAGGAGAAAACCCAATTCAAGTTTGTGCCTGGACCTCCTCCCACCTTATCTGACCTGTGTCTTGTCCCAACCTGTCTGCTCTCAAAGAGACTGTTTATTGTGCCGAGAAAAATAAATAAGAGTTGGACCTTTCAGTTGGTGTGGACAGTTGCTTACTGGGGAGAACTAAAAGGCTTGTTTCTGACTACCACAGAAACGAGGTCAGCACTGGAGGTTTTTAAACACTGGCTGCAGGCAGGCCCGAGAAACTAACACCGCTCAACCTCCCCATTCAGGAGGGTACGGGCTTGTGGTGCGGTGTGCCTCATTCTTTTCCTGCGGAGGAGCCAAGCAAAAGAAAAGCAGGTAAAGTCTGGGGTTGGTGCGCTACATATACAAAGCCTGGAATGCATATATATATATATACTAAATATACTGAATCTAACTGAATCAACTGCCTGCTCAATCTAACTAACTGAAATAAAATGACTCTCTCTCTCTCTGAACGCCGCAACACACTACACAAGGCCGACGCTTATATAGTGTGGGGCGTGTACTTAATCCCCCTGAGCCATGATTGGCCAAAGGCACCCTGCCTTTGGCCAATTATGGCTCTCTGTGCTGACAGCGCTGTGATTGGCCAAAGCATGCGGGTCATAGTGCATGCTTGGCCAATCATCAGCCAGCAATGCACTGCGATGATGCAGTGCATTATGGGCTGCGACGCGCCACTTGAATTTGGCACGAACGGCCCATAATGTTCGAAATTCGGCGAACGAGCCAACAGCCGATGTTCGAGTCAAACTCAAAGCTCATCCCTATTGGGCAAATCCTTCATTGCTTCAGCCAATCAGGGCTTCCAATGCACTGTGTGGCACGCAGTGCATTGTGGGGCACTCTGCGGGCTGAACAAACAGTGGAATGCCCTGACAATTCAGGTGTTTGCCAAACGAGCGAATTCATGCTCGGGTCTAACCGTTTGCCCAACACTAGCCAGTGCCTGGCTACAGTACTTTTTTCTGTATGGCTGTAAGTAGACCCATAGTCTGCATTTGTTCTTTTTGAGTATTCTGTGTCCTAACTCCACTCTCCTAAGGATCTTTTAGATCTAATCTTTTAGATTTAAAACCTTTTAACCCTTTCAATAGTGACCAATGCTCAATTCTTCACACACTGCTAAAAGTAAAAAATTCAACCCTGAGGAAAAATATCAGCCTACTGGACCTCAAGGGGTCCCTTGCAGCCTCTAGGGCAGGGGTCTCAAACCGGTGGCCCTCCAGCTGTTGCGAAACTACAAGTCCCATCATGCCTCTGCCTGTGGGAGGCATGCTTGTCAGCCTTGCAATGTCTCATGGGACTTGTAGTTTTGCAACAGCTGGAGGGACGCCAGTTTGAGACCCCTGCTCTAGAGTGTAAGGGCGCTACCGAGTTATATAAATAAATATATGTAATTATATGTAAAAAAATATGTAATTAAAAAAAAAGTGTTCTGTGTTGTTCTAAACTTTATGTTAAAAGTATATACTGATATTGTATTGCTGATCTTCATAGACTACTTTAAAAAAACTGACAATATCCAGCACAACTGGAGGCATGTTTCCTTTTTCCAGAAACACCATGGAATTTATTTGCTGTAGGCAATAATACATTTTTCTTAACCTCTTTGGGGGTAATCCCAAGTGTATCCACAGTCGGGATATCCCTGTACAGTTACTTAGCTTGTCCCTACGATGCGGCGATGTCCTCCCGCTGTGTCCTCCGGCCGTTGCATCTGTCTTCTGGGTGCCCTGTGTCTGCGAGCGTCGCGACACAGGGGGGTGGAGCCCGGCGGCAAATTCAAAAAAGTACAAAACATAACATACACACAATACATTGTAATGTGTTAGGATTACATTACTGTATCAAACCATTTCACCTATGTTTTGTCCCTAGTACTTTGTCCAGTGCCCTGCCTGCACTTTTACCATTCTTTCTGCCTGGAAACTGTGAGGGGTTACAGTGTTGTGGCCACCAACATCAATGCCCAATTTTTCTGCCACTGTTTATCAGGGGCATGTAATTACAGTTTTTGATCTTATTTTTCACAGCAGGGCCCGTTCCTGCGCCCAACAAGAGAATCTGTGAGAGGTTACAGTGTTGTGGCACCACCACCACCACCCAAGGCCCAATTTTTCTGCCCCGGTTTAACAGGGGCATGTAATTACAATTTTTTATATATTTCACAGCAGGGTCCGTTCCTGCGCCCAACAAGAGCAACATGTCCCCCGGGTCCCCAAACACTTTTTTTGGGCAATAACCTGCATATAAGCCTTTAAAATTAGCACTTTAAAATTTTCATGTTCGAGCCCCATAGACTTTAACCACTTTAAGACCGGGCCTATATTTCAGACTTGTTGTTTACAAGTTAAAATCATTTTTTTTTTTTTGCTAGAAAATTACTTAGAACCCCTAAACATTATATATATTTTTTCTAACACCCTAGAGAATAAAATGGCGGTCGTTGCAATACTTTTTGTCACACCGTATTTGTGCAGCGTCTTACAAGCGCACTTTTTTGGAAAAAATACACTTTTTTGAATTAAAAAATAAGACAACAGTAAAGTTGGCCAACTTTTGTTTATATTGTGAAAGATAATGTTACGCCGAGTAAATTGATACCCAACATGTCACACTTCAAAGTTGCGCTCGCTCGTGGAATGGCGACAAACCTTTACCCTTAAAAATCTCCATATGCGATGTTTAAAAAATTCTACAGGTTGCATGTTTTGAGTTACAGAGGAGATCTAGGGCTAGAATTATTGCTCTCGCTCACGTATGCGTTTGCTCCTGCACGCAAGCTCGGACGGGGCACGTTTAAAAAAAAGTTTTCCTTTTTTTATTTTACCTTTTATTTTTACACAGTTTTTTTTTTTTTTTTTTAAATGGAGTCACTTTTATGTAAAAGGGATGTAAACACCCCTTGTAATAGAAAAGAAGCATGACAGGACCTCTTAAATATGAGATCTGGGGTCAAAAAGACTTCAGATCTCATATTTACACAAAAATGAAATAAATAAAAATATGTAATTTTTTTTAAATGTCTCTTTAAGAGCTATAGGCGTAAGTGACGTTTTGATGTCTCTTCCGCCTTGCAATGGTATGGAGACGGGTGGGGGCCATCTTCCCCTCACTCAGCTCCATACCACTGACGGGAACAGAAGCTATCGCCTCTGCCGCTGCCAATAAAAGGGATCTTACGGCGAATCCGCCGCAGAGACCACTTTTATCTGAAAGCAGACCACCCACTGAACAAGAGGATACCGGGGTTATGGCAGCTAGCTTCTGCCATAACAACGATATCCCTCTTCGAAGTGCCGACGTATAACGACGGCGTGTGATCCGTAGGTGGTTAACGGTGTTCGCACAAATTTTTAGCATGTTCGCATGTTCTGCTGCAAATCGAACCAGGGGGTGTTTGGCTCATCCCTACTCATAAGGAGACCACAGAATTTAGCAGACTCGCCACCCAAATCAACAAGGACCTTATGGCTAAAGACTTTGAGTTTCAACAAAGAAAGATGAAAAAATACCAGAGAGATATAAACAGATTACAAAACAGCTCAGGTATTTAAATGGCAAAAGAAATCATAAATTCTGCCAGGGTATGTAAACTTATGAGCACAACTGTATATGCTATGTTGATAAACGATTAAATGTGTCAATATATGACTAAGTGGCAAATAACTGACATGAATGGGTGAATAATAGTACAAAAGCTATCATAATGCCAGATGGGGAAAATAAATTAATATTGTAGTTTAGAGGACAAACCATTTATTCAAAATGGTGTGAATCAATAATAGGATAAATTAACTTAAAATTATTCAATCGACCACGCACACCGGAAATAAGATGAGATGAGGCTTACATGATCAAATTACATCAGAATATCAAGCTAATGCAGTTCTTCGTTAGAATAATTTAAACCTACCAATATGGTTCAATAATATGTGTAGTGATTATTAATTGCTAATAAAGCAGTTAAGGTCAAACGCCACATTCAGACCTACTGGCGTGAGAGTTTTCATCGTATGTATCCATTTGGATTCAATCTAACTTAGGGTCCTGATTTTGTCACTCCCTCTTCATTACTTCTTATATTTCTATGCCCCAAAATTGTAAATGTGCTGGATCTTTGTTGTGGACCAATGCAAAATGCCTGGATACATTATGTTTAGGGAATCCATTCATAATTTTTTGTACATGTTCCTTAATGCTTACTTTTAGTGCTCTCTTGTTCTCCCTACATACTGTAATTTACAAGAACATTCTAGAACATACACTACTCCTTCAGTGTGACAGCAGATGAAGTCACGGTTTGAAATGACAGCTAGCTGTAAATAACTGTTCCTGGTTACACCCTTAAAGTGTGTTTTTGTGAGGAGTTTGTTTTCTTCTATTTTAATTTCCAGATCTAGGAAGTTAATCTGTTTTGCGTTAATGTTCCAAGTGAGTTGGATGTTTTTTTCATTCTGGTTTAAATTCGTTAGAAACGTTTCCAATGAGGCTTTACTCTCATTCCAGATAATGATCAAATCATCTATAAATCTCTTGTAGCGAGTCAATTCCACAGGTGGGTTCTTGTAAATTACTTCTTCCCACTGTGCCATGAATGCATTAGCTACACTGGGTGCATGGCTATACCTGTTATTTGCCTATAATAGGCTTGATTATGCCGAAAATAGTTGTTCTTCAAACAATACTCGATACATTTGATTAAATATATTCTCTGTATACATTTCAACTCACTATGTTGTCTTAACAGCCATTTAGTGGCTTCACAGGCTTGATGATGTTGGATTGTATGCAACTATGTTTCAAAAAAATGGTTTGAATGGGAATGGGACTTTAATTGTGCCTCTGAGGAGTGTAGAAAAAGATACAAATATTATGATTAAATAGAAAAATAAATTAATTTTATTTAACCGCCTAGTGGCAGTACAGTTTAAAAGTGAAGTATAAACAAGTTACAGTCTTGAAGTTTGGGGTGTGCAGATCCCAAGCAGTTATATCGAAATGGCCTACGCGTTTTGTGGTAGATTCCGCTTCATCGGTCCTTGATTATAGCACAATGGGATATCGCATGAATTCTCTAGATTAGATATTAATAAACAATCTATAAATAACATGATTTATATAGACAGATATGTAGATAAAGAATTTTGTTAGTACATGTATTTAAAATATATATTCATATGTATATTTTATCATATTAGGCAAGGATCCGATTCAGGATCATATGTTATATTATGGAGCATCTATAGCACAGATAAAGATACATTTATGTACTTATTATGCACAGCGATGTTTCACGCATGGAAAGAACTAGTGTAGAGGTACTTAGTTACACATATATAATCCTACCACTCAAGATGTTTGGCTTTGAATCACATAGGCTTACCCAAAGACTGTAGTCAGAGGACACCGGCTCGATAGGATGCAAATGCTTACGTGCCCATGGGAACATCTCTCCCCCACCTCAACGGAATACATTTTCTTCCGTTGAGGTGGGGGAGAGATGTTCCCACTCCTCCTCCTTTGTCGGCTGGGCGTATGTCCTTTCTTGTTGTTAGTGTGCGTATTCCTTTTTTGATGTGTATTGGATCATAGACCTTTTTGATTTTTATTTCATCCAAATCTTGTAGTACTAATTTCTTAAAGACTTCAATATGTTGGTTGTCATGTACTTGTGGATTATAGAGTGATTTGTTCCGTAATGTATTATGTTCTATTTCTTCTGGAGTTTGATTTGGTCTACTTGAACGTTCTTGCGGATTGCTCAAAATGTATTTTTTAATATTGATTTTTCTTACATATTTCCGAATTCCAATGTACGTGTCAAATTATTGTGATTCTTGACTGGGGCATATTTTAAACTTTATCCAGTACTGCTAGTTCTTCTATTGTTAGAGGTTGGTCACTCAAATTGAAGACTCCTTCCACTACTGTTCTATTTTTCTTTTGGATTCTCTTTCCCACTCTGCATCCCCTCTTCTTCTTTCCGGTGTTCTTCTGGGTCGTTCCTCTTGGAGTCTTCTCCTTGCTGTGTGTTGGTCTTCTTGTGGTCTCCTCCTTGGTGAGTGTTCCCTCCGTCCCCTGTCTAAAAAAGTTGACCTATGCTGGTCATAATCATACTGGGGTGGTGGGTTATATGGATAAGGTTCTGTATAGTTCATACCTATTATGAGTAGGTAGAGGACTTCTTTCCGGTCTTCCATAGCTGTCATAGTATTGTGGTGGTCCTCTAGCATCTCTATAGTTTCTATCATTATGATTCCAATTATGGTAGGGTTTTTTGAATGGTTTCTTAAATGTTTTTTTCCAGGTATTTCTAGGAGTCTGGTGCCAGTTATTGCCATTTCCTTGATGGCCATTGCTTGATCTTGGTGTTCTAAGATGTGTATCTCTATTCTGCCCATTGTATTGTATGGGTTGATAGGAAGTGGTGGCTTCCTGATGTTGAATCCTGACCTCTTTTTCAGGTGTTGAGTAAGTTGATGCAGGTTGAGGTTCTTCCAGTTTTCTGAATGATAACACAAAACTTTTCTTTCACTCATGGTTAGTGTTTTGCTAAAGCCATTTATTATCAATCAACTGTGTTTACTCTTTTTAAATCATAATGGCAACAGAAACTACCCAAATGACCCTGGTCAAAAGTTTACAGTTCTTAATACCATGTATTGCCCCCTTTACCATCAATATCAGCTTAAAGTCTTTTGTGGTATTTGTGGAGGAGGCTCTTTATCTTCTCAGATGGTAAAGCTGCCCATTCCTCTTGGCAAAAAGCCTCCAGTTCCTGTAAACTCTTGGGCTGTATTGCATGAAGTGCACATTTGAGATCTCCCCAGAGTGGCTCAATGATATTGAGGTCAGGAGACTGAGATGGCCACTCCAGAACCTTCACTTTATTCTGCTGTAGCCAATGACAGGTCGACTTCGCCTTGTGTTTTGGATCATTGTCATGTTGGAATGTCCAAGTACGTCCCATGCGCAGCTTCCTGGCTGATGAATACAAATGTTCCTCCAGTATTTTTTGATAACATACTGCATTCATCTTGCCAGCAATTTTGACCAAATTTCTTGTGCCTTCGTAGCTAACACATTCCCAAAACATCAACGATCCACCTCTGTCCCTTTCATCATAGGCCTTGTTGTCTCCTCTCCAAATGTAGCGTTTATGGTTGTGGCCAAAAAGCTAAATTTTGGTCTCATCACTCTAAATGACTTTGTGCCAGAAGGTTTGAGGCTTATCTCTGTGCTGTTTGGCGTATTGTAAGCGGAATACTTTGTGGCATTTGCATAGTAAAGGCTTTCTTCTGGCGACTCGACCATGCAGCCAATCTTTATTCAAGTGCCTCCTTATTGTGCATCTTGAAACAGCCACACCACATGTTTCAGAGAGTCCTGTATTTCACCTGAAGTTATTTGTGGGTTTTTCTTTGCATTCCAAACAATTTTCCTGGCAGTTGTAGCTGTAGTTGGTCTACTTGACTGTGGTTTGGTTTTAACAGAACCCCTCATTTTTCACTTCTTGATTAGAGTTTGAACACTGCTGATTGGCATTCTCAATTCCTTGGATATCTTTTTATATCCCTTTTCTGTTTTATACAGTTCAACTACCATTTCCTGCAGATCCTTTGGCAATTTTTTTGCATTCCCCATGACTCAGAATCCAGAAATGTCAGTGCAGCACTGGATGAAAGATGCAAGGGTCTGGCAGGAGTGCAGAAACTTATTGACCTTTTATACACACACATTATTTACAAGCAAACATATCACAGGTGAGGATGGTTACCTTTTAATAGCCATTCAAACCCCATTTGTGTCAACTTGTGTGCATGTTATCAGGCCAAAATCACCAGGGTATGTAAACTTTTGATCAGGGTTATTTGGGTAGTTTCTGTTGCCATTGTGATTTAAAAAGAGTAAACACAGTTGATTGATAACAAACACTAATCATGAGTGAAAGAAATGCTTTTGTGTTATTCATATTCTCTGAAAAATGGCCAAGAAATCATAAATTCTGTATATCTATGACGTTACTTCCAGCATTAAAATTATCCAATAATGTAACAAATTTTTATCATTGGAAATTATTGCACCAATCACAGGCAAAATAGCTGCTATGCCATTGCTTTGAACTTCAACAAAATGGCCAATGTCTAATTTGTAATTCTTCAATATAGAGCAGGGGTCTCAAACTGGCGGCCCTCCAGCTGTTGCGAAACTACAAGTCCCATCATGCCTCTGCCTGTGGGAGTCATGCTTGTAACTGTCAGCCTTGCAATGCCTCACGGGATTTGTAGTTTCGCAACAGCTGGAGGGCCACCAGTTTGAGACCCCTGATATAGAGAACCATTACATTAGTCATAGGGAAAATGGCTGCTGCATTACTATCCACATGAGCTTCAATAAAATGGCATCTGAGACACTTCCTGTTCCCAGCACATAAATAGACTGAGCTGACAGCCAATTCGGTTACCCTAAAGAAGTCACGTGTCGTGATGTAACGCGTAGGGCATGGCTGTAAGATGTAGCAGACCGGAAGTGACGTGAGAGGCGGAAACGCTGTTGTTTTACCTTTTGAAGCATTTTTTATTGTGCTTAAATGATTGCAGATTTTAATACTTTTAATTAAATTGATTTTGGAAACGTTAATACACTATTGGAGGCTTGTCTAGTTACCTTACCCCCACACATGATCCTGGACCTTCTGAGAGAGGATTTGCGGAGGAGTCTCCAGCAGGAGGAAATAGCTTGTCCTTAATAACACTCAAGGCCCATAATTTGTGGATATGAGGTGAGAGTTCTGTGAGAACTTAGGTGTTGATGGCGGCGCATAGACTCTCTGAAGTTATACTAAGAAGTTTGTTGGATTTGAAAGACTGCACATTGAACACAGTGTTTATATTTGGATTACACTCACTATTGGACTTTATTACTGTTAATATTATCTGAATTGTGAATTGATTCTTTTAGGATTACTTTAAGATTATTGATTTATAAGCACCATTAGATTTCACTATTACAAGATTTCAGTTTACACTTCTATAACATTGTTTATTTAATTATATAGAATGGAATATAGCGCAAAATCATTTATTTATTTATTCCTACTCCCAATTGCCTAAGCTTCTACAGAGCATCCTAAAAAAAAAAGCATACTTTACAGCAGCCATATCTTGTGATCATTCAATGAATTACCTACTGGATAGGAAAAGTGATGGATTAATCTAATGGAATTTTGCTCCTTTTTAGGGACTATACCTAAAGGGGGAATTCTAAAATTAACATATTATCTACTGATTTAAATTTTTTTACTAAATTACAGCCTTTGCCAGCAAATATTGTCAGGCGAAAACCATCACTAAAACCCTCAATTAACATTAGAGCTTTATGTCTGTCTGTATATATCTGTAGCCAAGGAAGAATTTCTTGCCACCTCACTGGGGTGGCTGCCCTTTGGAAAAGACTCTCTTCCATGTTGCTGGTTGGCTGCGGACACCTTTTTAAAGCATTTGCTGACTGGATGGCCTCCTGCACAAAAAGCACATTCGTGCCTGTATTTGCAAGAGGTTGGCCACTTGCAATGCCCAAAATTAAAACAGATTCCTTTTCTGTTTTTTTTTTTTAATCAAATAATTTTTTTATTTGTTTTTGTTATTGCTTGTTACGTACAAAAAAAATTAAAAAAATGTGTTAATGAATATAGAAATAGTAAACCTAAAAAAAAAAAGGAGAATGAATTCAAACAATAATTGTAATAGACATCTGTTTTACAAAGCACATCTAACAAGACAATACAACAAAAAAAACATATACCTCTCAACCTCATCGCCCCCATCTAACCCTCTTCCCCATCCCCCTCACTCCCCTCCCCATCCCCCTCACATAGACCATCATAAAACAAATTACTAGAATCAAGCCAATAGGACCATATTTTGTTAAATTTGTGGGGAACTCCTCTATGTTTGTAGGCTAGTCTTTCTCTTTTCAATATATAGTTTACCTTATTACACCATTGTTTGTGGGTTGGTGGTATTGTAGCGATCCATTTTTGTAAGATAAGCTTATGGGCTAGGTAGAGGGATCTAGTGCATATCGCATACATCTCTACTGGTAGAGCTCCATCTGGAATTATTCCCAGTATTGCTATTTTAGGTGAACTTGTTATTTCTGTCTGACATAATGTATTCAGGGTCTGGAACACTTTCTCCCAATATTTATGAAGCTTAGAGCAGCGCCAGAGAATTTGCATAAGAGATCCGTTGGATACGGAACATCGCGGGCAGATGGGCGATGTGTATTTTCCCCAGGCATATACTTTTTGTGGAGTGTAATGAGTTCTATGTATTATAAAAAGCTGAGTCAGTTGCTGGGATGGTGAGATGGATACCTCAGGTAGGATCTCCATGGCTCCCTTTCATTCCTCCTCACTAAGATCTATCAAGTCTTTTTGCCAATGAGTAAAACTATTCGCCTGCACATCTACTTTCTCTGCATTTAGTAATATCAGGTATAGGTCCCCTATTAGTCCTCGTTTCATAGGCCGTACTGAGGTTGCCTTCATCAGAATCTCTGATGGATTATATTGTAGTTGGAATGTTAGGGTCTGGCTTTGTAAAGCGTGTCGCATTTGAAGATACTGATAGAAATTACTGTTTAGTAATTGGAAACGGGCTTTCAATATATCAAAGGGTAAAAGCACATCTCCTTCGAACAATTGGTATAAAGGAGTTAATCCTGATTTTCTCCATTCTAATAATTCTGGTAGTTTATTCAACTCCAATAAACAGTAGTTATCCCATATTGGCATGTGTCTAGTGTATCCCCTATGATGCGTAATGATATGTATAGTTTGCCATAGCCTATGAATTAAATGAAAGGTTGGAATCTTTCTCTTTTTAAAAAAATTGATGGGAGACTATTTGCTGTACTAATGGTGATGCTTTAAATTGGGTCATTAATATATTCTGTATGTGGTCGTGGTTATCTAACTCCTCCCATCCACTCCAATGTTGAAGTTGTGCTGCCATATAATAGAATCTTGAGACCGCTCTTCCCCCTTTATCTTTTGCTTGTTGCAGAGTTTCTAGCTTAATTCTTGGTTTTCCATATTTCCATATAAGGTCTCTAAAAGTTGCATCAATTACTGTATATACTCGAGTATAAGCAGAGTTTTTCAGCACATTTTTTTGTGCTGAAAATGCCCCCCTCGGCTTATACTCCAGTCTGTGTCCATCTTCAACTTTGTGCGCCTGATCCCCTGGACCCCACACTTGGCACACATGTAGCCCCACTTTTCCTCTACAAGTGTGTAAAGTTTGTTGTCTGGGGAATCTACGGCCGGGGAGCACCGATTTTTCAAATCCCTGCACCCTTTCCATAGACTTCCATGTTAAAAGTCAGTCTAGTCCAGGGATCCTCAAACTACGGCCCTCCAGCTGTTCCGGAACTACAAATCCCATGAGGCATTGCAAAACTCTGACATTCACAGACATGACTAGGCATGATGGGAATTGTAGTTCCTGAACACCTGGTGGGCCGTAGTTTGAAGACCCCTGGTCTAGTCACACAGCGCCGGAGATCAGGTAGGGAGATTGGGCACAGTGAGACATGGACACTGTGAGGCATGGGCACAGTGACAGTGAGGCATCGGCACAGTGAGGCATCGGCACAGTGAGGCATGGGAACAGTGAGGCATGGACACAGTGAGGCATGGACACAGTGAGGCATGGACACAGTGAGGCATGGCCACAGTGAGGCACAGTGAGGCATGGACACAGTGAGGCACAGTGAGGCATGCACATGGACATAGTGAGGCAAAGTGAGGCACAGTGAGGCATGTAGATGGACACCCTATGCTTATACTCGAGTCAATAAGTTTTCCCAGTTTCTTGTGGTAGAATTAGGTGCCTCGGCTTATATTCGGGTCGGCATATACTCGAGTATATACGGTACTCTAAATAGTTTTAGTGTCAACCTGACTGGGCAATTGTGTAATAGGTATAGCAATTGGGGCAGCCACACCATTTTCACCAGGTTTGCTCTTCCGATCATAGTCAATGGGAATTTTCTGTAACCAGGTGCTGAAGTGGGTGCCACATTGGCAGGCTGCTTAACAAATGCTGATCTTTGAGGAAGAAAAATATTCAGCCATAAGCTGACATCTTTACTCCCCATCTCAAACTAGGATGCACCGCAAGTTTTTGTCGGAATGACTCATTGTACGAAAACCACGCAGAAGATGTCAATGTGCTAAAAAAGATCAGCACTCTTACTTGAACACATATTCACCCCTCTATATTCTTTCTTTTTCACTGAGGACGAGATGATAACCAAGAGGAGAAACAGGCAATATCTCTTTAAGACAAGTCTCAGGAATATTTTACATCCTAGCATTGCTGAAACTAACTGGAAGAGCTGCAGAAGACAACCCTGAGCTTGATGCTGATGACTGTGTGCAATTAGCTGAAGGGACAACAGGTGGCGCCCAAACCATAGAAACAGAACTATCCATATCAACACCATTTCTGACAGCCTCACTAGCCTGATTTTTACCATCTAAATCCTTATTCCAAATTTGTGAGATTAGTCAACAATGTTATGGCAGGCAACTCACCAGCACCCAGGTTCAGCCTGACATTGCTGTTGCGGATGAGCACCGATCGCCGGGATGTTGAGGCCCCCTTGCTGTTGTACTTGGTCCTGGGGCGCCGCAATTTGCGGGGTCTGGAAAGCCAGTGACCTCTCCGCTCGCTAACTCTGCATCTTTCAGCTCCCTCGGTTGCCTAGGAGACTCCTCTTTTGGTTTTCGGCAAGAATGCCTCTGGCTCCTCTTCCAGAGCCTGGCACCTGCACGGCTGCGATCGCCCTTCACTCCCTTCTGTCAACCTGCAAAGGGGGATGGGGAGTGTCTTCTGCGTGGAATGCGCCTCCTCTTAGCCACTTCATCCGCCCTTCCGGAGATGATGCTTCCTTGCCCTCTGCACTCCGGATTCTCTTCCCAGTGGGATGTTCCAGTCTTCTTCTTCTCCGGCCCATGCTCCTATTTCAGCCACAGAGGGGGCAGCAGCCACTTCTCCTGGCGCAGCTTGACCCAAAATCCTTGGTAAGTCCAGACAGTGGCCGACCCAATCTTTTCCTCCCTCCTTGCCAGCTCACTCGATGAGGCGCCTTAGAAGACCCAAAGGGCCTGGTATGGACTGGGGGAGACCCTTCACAGTTTTTCCCTTGATTTTTCATCCATTTTGCTGGGAGACAGCAATACATTACAGCTGCGAGCAAGTTTAAATTACATTTTTTCCTTTAGAAATGTTATTATTGCTGCGGCATGTTCTACACATCGCACATACGTGCCACTTTACAGGCAGACTAAGGGGACCCTCCAGGCACAATATTAAAAGGAATATTTAATTTTTATTGTTTCACTTTAAGCATTATTAAAATCACTGCTCCTGACAAAATGGTTGTTTTAAAAACTTTTTTTTGCATTGATACATGTCCCCTAGGGCAGTACCCGGGTCCCCATACACTTTTTTGGCAATAACTTGCATATAAGTGTAGCGACCTCACCCCATCTCCTTTGTCTAGGGGTATGTCACACGACAGAGTGAGATGCGCTACGGCCCATGTCCTCCCCATAGCTGTGGGTGAGGTGAAGGCCAGTACCAAATATTTCCTCGGGCCCATGTGCTTTTGTCTAGAATCAAGTCCCGCTGTGTCAACACTTCCCTCTGCTCCCATTAACCAGAGTTCCACACACCGATCACAGTCCAACTCTTGTTTTATTGTATATCTCACAATAAACAGTGCTTCAGTAGCCAACTGGTTGCGACTTGATAACATTTTGATACAGGGAATGAACAGGTCGAGGCACTATCCTGGTTATCAGCTAAACCACTGCAATCTCGCCAGCGGTTACTATAGCATTAGCTAGAAAGGATTTAGAACTTGAGAGTCTCTACCAGCGACTCAAGAGAACGTATATAGGAGTACCTTTGCTGCGCTGCGGCCCCTGTCAGGGGAAGATGTCCCTCCAAGGGGGTTACCAGAGGCCCATCCGTCACTGGGTTGATGCTGCTCCAGACTCTCCAAATGGGTAACCTCCCCGGCCTCCTCACCTCAGACATGGGCCCCATCCACCTCAGGGACCCTCAGACTTCTCCACCCTCGCGGGACCCAGTCGAAGTCACTGGACCCCAGGCCTCCTAGTTTAGTACCTCACCCCAGGCTGAAGGTGCCTGGGATGGACTCCAACTCCATTCCGGTCAGGCCTAAGGCGCGTGAAGAAGATCCTCCTGAAGACCTCGTGGTTAGGGCGTCTCCCCCTTTTATCCCCTCCCATCGACGCCACGGCAGGTTCCCCGCCCTCACCGTACCATCTCCGGAGAGGGACAAAAAGGGTAGCACTGTGACGGCCAATCTACCTTGAGCCTCCAGGTACCCCGCCACCCAGAGGCCAAGGAGATTATTACACCGTCCAATCCTCCACGAACACAAATGGTCCACTATTCCCATACTTACACACCTGTGTGTCCCACCTAAATTTAGAGACCCCGCTACATAAGCCTTGGAAATTAGGACTTTTGATGTTTCATGTTCATGTCCCAAAGACTTTAATAGGGTTTGCATGTATGCTAGAACTTTTTGCCTGTTCTTATGTTCTGGTCCGAACCGGGGGTGTTCAGCCCATCCCTACTGTACTTATTACAAACTTAATAACCATTACTATAATATTCAAAACTTATTACACATATTATAAGGTGGCAGAGGTGTTTTTATTTTAGAACTTTTTACAATAACTAATTAGCAGGGATGAGCTCAGGCGTGTTCGGACAATAGTCTGAACCCACTCAGCTATCCTGCCTCACCATTCAAAAGTGGTGCTAAATGGGACAGATTCAGTGTTTTGACACCTGTGCTTGTTCATAAATTTTCATTTTATGTTAAGGGAAACTGATGGACATATTTAATGTTAAGGGGCACGCTGATGGGCATGCGGGACGGACGTTTTTTTTTTACTAACAGTAATCTGTTGAGCAGGAGGGGGGGGGGGGAGACAGAAGAAATCCACACATTAGTTGCCATTTGCTTACCTCCTCCTCCTGCTGCCTCCACTCACTGTCTCCTCTTCTCTTCTGTCTGGCTCCTCTTCTGTGCGGGAATACTGCCTCTAGCGCTGGAATGCGGGAGGTAAGTGGCTGTGCGGGATAATCCCGCAGAATCCGTGCAGGTTGGGAGGTATGCGCATGGGTGGGGGGTCCGATCGGTCCCCCCTCCGGTACAGTGAGCGGTGGTTATACGTTCGGTAGTGATCCGTGATGAGGGGACGGCCATTAGTTTCTGGCCACCCCCTCGCGATCGCTCCCAGCGAATGATATGCTTCCTCTGCTGTGTAAATGTAAACACAGCAGGAGGAAGTGATGTCATCTCTCCTCGTGGCGGTCTTTTCGTCCTGATCGCCGAGGAGAGAAGACACAGGTTAGTGCACCAACAGCCCACTGACACGTAGGCACACATTTCACCCCCCAGTCACCCCCAGATCACCCCCCAGCCCCCAGTCACAGTGTCACTGATTGCAGTGATCATTTATTTACTGATCGCTGCATTTAGTGTCATCTGTGACAGTAAAAAGTTGCAGGGCAGTTAGGTTTAGGCCCCTTTAGGTCCAGGGTAGCCCCCTAACCCCCCCTAATAAAGGTTTAACCCCTTGATTGCCCCCCCAGGTAACCCTTTCATCCCCTATCGCCAGCGTCACTAAGCGACAGTTTTTCCGATTGCTGTATTAGCGTTGGTGGTGCCCCTAGGTAGCAAGTTATTTTTTTTTAGGTTCGCCGCAGGTTTTTATAGCATCAGGTACCCCCATATATTTGTAGCGGGTGTTTGAATTTATGTGAGGACTCTGGTGGTGTGGGGTTCCTTGGTTGGGGCCTACAGGTGGCGTTGTTGCCTTGGGCTGGAGCTGAACTCAAACCGCAAACTGTGCCTTTTTGCCCTCCCCTGGAGCTGGTACAGCGGGGCGGGAAACCCGCTGTGACGCAAAGGGAGAGGTCATAAAAGGGGCAGACGCCCGGACCTTAGGGGCAGAGAGTTGGAGGACGCGCCGCACCCAGACACCTTCAGCTTGGGTGCTGGCATTCCGGTGTTCCGGGCCTAGGCGCCCTTGGCCTAGCCGGAGCGGAGATGGAGTCCATCTCAGGCACCTTTAGCCTGGGGTGAGGTACTATGGCGGATGCCCGGGGCTCAGTACCTTCGACTGAGGTCCGCGAGGGTGGAGGAATCTGAGGGGACCCTAACTCCTTGGGTGCCCATGTCTGAGTTTGTGAGGACTGGTGCGCAGTAACTTCTCCGAAGAGCCTGGCGCGGCATCTCTGGTGACGGAGAGGCCTCCATTTCTCCCTTGGACAGGAGCAAAGTGAGCAAAGGTAATTCACGTTCTATATTACATAGTCAGTGGCAGTGACTATTCACCACTGGTGACAGCACAGTGGGCAGCAGCAAGAAGGGTAAGGATTGTGCCTCGATCTGTCCCCATTTTCCAAAGGAGAAAGATTGTTTTATTGCTTGGCAAGAAGAATAAAACTGAGTTGTACCTATTCACTGTGTGGAACTTGGGTTACTAAAGCAAAGGAGTCAGGGACGAAGGACTGGACTTGACTCTAGGACACCTACACAAAAGCCCAATCTTCTGGCCTTCACCTCTTAGTTACGGAGGACATGGGCCATGGTGTGTTTCATCTCTCTCTCCCAGGTACCCCTAGACAACAGCCATATAACTGATAAAGCAAGGGAGAGGGGTGAGGCCGCTACACGTCGGGGCATCGTATCCGGGATATGTGTATGGTGTCTGAAATTGAACTTTGCTGCCCGGAGGAGTTCCGAGTAGGTCAGCCATATTGGCCAACGCGCCACGAGGCAACCCATAACTGTGTAGTTTGTGGGCGGGGCTAGGGAAAAGCCAGCGAACAAGTGCAAAGCCTGCGAACAAGTGCAGAAGGTGGGAGGAGTCTGGCCACGTGGACGTACGCACATGGAGATTCCGGCGCAGGTGGGTCAGTGCGCAATGGAGCAGCAAAGAGAGAGGATGGCTTCAAGTGCTCCGTGGATTTCCGTTCCTTCCTTTGCGGATATGTCTTCTCTGGCTGCTCTGATTATGGATACGGGGATAAGACTAAGGCCCCGGGGGCGATTGGCTCTCTATACCTGCAGAGACATGGAAGCCCACGGTGTGATCTGTCCCGGCTGTTTGGGACTGGTGGTCCAGCTGAAGCCGTTCGGGCGCTGTGAGGTCTGCAAAGAATTTGTCTTCGAGGTGGAACCATCCACAGAAAAGCCTCGGGCTTTCCACCTCAACTACCTCACAGGGACTGCCACTCCGGAGGGAGAGATCGATGCTGGTGCTTTCCCCATGCACACTGATCCAGGCGAAGTGACTGCCCAAGCGGAAGTGAAAAGAGAGAAATCCGAGGCTGCTGCCTCGGTCACCAGCAGCTCCCTGCTCCGGCCACCGAAGAGAAAAGTCGGCCTAGTGATGGCCTTGTGTGGTCGTGGAAGAGCTTCGCCCCACTGCTTGCCTGGCCTGGATGGCTCCGGTGGGAAAAGTCCTGGACATCCCTGTTCTTCTAAAGGCCCAGGTGAGCCAGGGGTTGGGACTGTCTGCGTGGTTAAAAGTGGCGGTAGTCCACAGTTGGTAGAGGCTGTCAAGGGGGATAGTTCCATGACTGGGAATTATCTGCCCGCTGAGTACTACGACAATGGCGATGATGGGGAGATAGACAAAATCTTCCAACAGAAGGGATAGGACAAGATGAAGCTACCCTCGTCCTGTGTCGCAAGGGACCTGCCCATGTCTACTGGAGATAGTACACCTCGGGTAGAGGCTTCGGTGCCAAGGGAAGAAGCTGGTTCTCTGTCTGAAGTTCCTCTTCTGGATTCAACATCCATTTCACCTGCTCCTGTTGCGGGAGTGCAACGTCAATCACTGCGGGCTCCTAGGCCCAGGTCTACCGAGGTGGTGAACGCACCTCGCCACCCAGAAGCGATTGTTCCACCTGGAGAAGGAGACCGAGCTACTATGCCACCTTTGTCAAGGCTGCAGCGTCTCTTTGGCCAGAAGGTTGCTCAGGAATATGGGTGGGAATACCCGTATCTGCCTCGGGAACTGCTCTATGAGGTGTAGGTCTTTCAGCAAAGATGGTATGATACCTTTGTATGGGACAACCTGAAAGTACAGCAAGCAGGGCGGTACCTTTCCTGTTCACCAACGGTCACCAAGAAGTTTCAGGACTGTAAAGCTAAATGGATGCTGGGAAGACACATTCATGCGGACAAAGTGGTGATCTGCCGCAAGGAAGGAAAGAGTGTTGAGTACCATGTGGAGGCTTTTGATGATCGTCTCAAGCCTATATCATTGCCTCATCCAAGGTTTTACCTGTAAGAGAAAAAAAAAAGGAGAGGGAAAAAGACTCCCGTGTGCTTTTCTTTTCTATTCCTGGCTGAACTTTCTGGAGTGCCTTTCCTCAAACACAGGGACTGTGCCCTAGTTTTTTTTTTTGTATTTGGGCAGTTCTACTCGTTGGAGATATGGGAGCTGTTTTTGTTTGTTCTTCCTCCTTCTCCTGGCACTCAAAAGAAATCAGTGACTTTGGGTTTTAGATAGTGTAGGGTCACAGAGAAAATGATCAAGAGGAAAGTTCATCTGGAAGTGATGAGTGTCTTGACCGCGGCACTGTCACCAGGTGGCAGTGTTGCGCAACGATTGTTTGTTTTTTTTGACATTATGCAGCACTTATTGGAGTGAATGGGTTTCTTCCAGGATAGACTCAAGCAAACACACATGTTGGTAGGATGTATGTTTCTTTTCTTTCCCTCTGCAGGAGACTCGTCTGTCAAGACTACTGAGAATGGGTGGTCCTTAGATAGCCAGAGGGAGGGAAGAATGTAAATGTGTGAGATATTTAAAGTGTTTTATTGGAAAGTTTTATAGTTATATTGTTTTAAGTTTTCCCTTTCCCATTCAGGTCTTGGCACAATTCAAGGCTAAATTGTGTAGTTTGGTTTCTGGGCTGAACTTATGTCACCACCCTTGTGGGATATGAGTTTGTACCAGACACTGGGGACCAGTGTCAAATCACCAGGGGGAGAGTGTAGTGGGTGTTTGAATTTATGTGAGGACTCTGGTGGTGTGGGGTTCCTTGGGGCCTACAGGTGGCATTGTTGCCTTGGGCCGGAGCTGAACTCACACCGCAAACTGTGCCATTTTGTCCTCCCCTGGAGCTGGTACAGCAGGGTGGGGAACCCGCTGTGACGCAAAGGGAGAGGTCATAAAAGGGGCGGACGCCCTGACCTTAGGGGCAGAGAGTTGGAGGACGCGGCCGCACCCAGGCACCTTCAGCTTGGGTGCTGGCGTTCCGGTGTTCCGGGCCTAGGCGCCCTTGGCCTAGCCGGAGCAGAGATGGAGTCCATCTCAGGCACCTTTAGCCTGGGGTGAGGTACTATGGCGGATGCCTGGGGCTCAGTACCTTCGACTGAGTTCCGCGAGGGTGGAGGAATCCGAGGGGACCCTAACTCCTTGGGTGCCCGTGTCTGAGTTTGTGAGGACTGGTGCGCAGTAACTTCTCCGAAGAGCCCGGCGCGGCATCGCTGGTGACGGAGAGGCCTCCATTTCTCCCTTGGACGGATTTCTTCCTCTGACAGGAGCAAAGTGAGCGAAGGTAATTCACGTTCTATATTACCTAGTCAGTGGCAGTGACTATTCACCACTGGTGACAGCACAGTGGGCAGCAGCAAGAAGGGAAAGGATTGTGCCTCGATCTGTCCCCATTTTCCAAAAGAGAAAGATTGTTTTATTGCTTGGCAAGAAGAATAAAACTGAGTTGTACCTATTCACTGTGTGGAACTTGGGTTACTAAAGCAAAGGAAAAGAAAGAAAAAAGGAGGGCGCACCGACCTAGTGCATTACCACTTAAAGGTTTATTAAAATGTGATTAAAAAAGCAATAGTCCTACTCACAGACAGAGCTTTAGTACAAGCTTAACAGACAAAGGGCTGGAATTCTTGGCATCCATCGACTGGACTCAACAACAAAGAGGGTCAGACGATACCCCAAAACATCCGGATGGCTGACGCGTTTCTGGGGCGCACCCCTTTCATCAGAGCCTAGGTGGTCTGTAATACCTCTCACACTAACCTCCAATTTATGTGTGTGTACATGTGAAGAAGGCCCCAGCTCAGGTGGCCGGCAATTACCAATTCCCACCCCTTGCTGCTGGCTCGCCCCACCCATAGGGACGGGGCTAGTGCCAGCCCACCCCATAGGAGGCAGCCCATAGATAGACCATAGTACCTGGGGGAGGGGAGGGGGTCAAAGGGAAGGAAGGGGAAGGAGAAGGGAAGGAGAGAGAAGGAAAAGGGGGGGACAAGGGAGGGGAAAGGGGAGGGTAGGGGGGAAGGGAAACAGGAAAAAGAGAGTGGGCACCAAAAAAACACCCTCTATTGTTGCTACCTATTAGTAATTTGCTCTCTAAACATTCTGACCACAACTGCCAATGGCACACATCGCCAATAGGCACAGCTACTCAAGACTCGGGCTCCCCAAACCACAGAGGGTTCACGCTGGGATGAACACCAGCTTGAGCAGAGACAGTCAGATCAAGAGCAGATCAAGAGGACTTAAATACATACATGCATGTAACTGCATGCATATCGCTCTCTTACCCCAAACAGAGGGCCAGCTCATCGTGGCACAATGCATATTGCAGCTGTATACTCTGTATGCTCCCCGCAAATCCATAGAGGGCACAGGCTGTCTCATAACCCGGAAGTGCGAGTGCCTCCTGCGTTCCAGCCTGCACTTCCGGTAGAGCCAAGGCGTCATATTTGCTTCCTCCCTAGCTGTCCATATCTTACAGCAGCCCCAGGAAGTGCGGGAGTGTTTGCGTTCCACCCGCCACTTCCGGTCAGTCTAGAGGCCTCTCCCTGCTACTCCCCATACTATGCATCCTATTATGTAATCAGCACAGCAGCGCCGCTCCCTCTAGTGGGCTAAGGCGGGGAAGGCAGGAATTCCTATGTCAAAATTATGGGACAGGGGTTAACTTTAGCCAGCACCAAACCCATTCAAGTGTACTACTAGACCAAAGGGCTGAACCAGTTATAGTACCCTCAACACACGACCACACACACAAAAACGGAGGTGCACACAGTGGTTGGGACCCCCTGAGGAGGAAATGGACCAAATATAAAAATATAAAAATATATATATATATATCCATAAAAAGATAGGTAATAGTAATAGCCCAATCCTTGGGGATCAGCAACCCCAGGTGGGCCATAAGGCCACACATACTATAACAATGCTACCTAGAATATCAATAGGCATATAATTTCCCTTAAATAGGCAAAATATATAGATAAAATTGTACAATACAATAAAATACATATCTTTATAAATGTAAATATAAAAGAAAATGTAAAAAGTCATAAAAGTATTAAATATATACCTAAAAAGGACCAACCACATTGTTCCTATTGAATATACATATATGTGTGCATATGCACCCAAAGGGCATATACGCACACGCATGCATAGAAATATACACATGCGTGTACAGATAATACAATGCCCACCAACCCACTGTGTGCTAGAGAGCCCACTTCTCACCATTACCCAAATAATGATACAGTCCAGTATATTGTATTGTTAAAAGAGCATCCCCCCATCCTTTTTAAAAGAATCAATCAAATACCAATGAAAGAAATTCCTAACAACATCCCCTATGTGTAAGGCCCTAAGGCCTGACCAACTCAGACTACATATATCAACAAGGCTGGTTGCATATAGGTGGCCAGGAGGCGGCACTAAGGCTGCCATACCCAGCGCCACCTGTAGCAACGCATACAGGGCATGAGCCATGGCGCGAGGAAATTAGCCCATTTGCTCATACCAGTTGTAACAAATTATAGTAGCAAGGGGCAGGAGCCAAGCCCCATCCCTACACTGTCCGCACTAATCTAGCTATAATCCCACTGCATTATACTATATTATGCAACTCTATTTCCTCGTTGAGGCCCTGCGGGGCCATAGTTTTTAAAGTAAAAATCCAGAAGGCCTCTCTTTTGCACAGAATCTGGTATTTCTTACCACTATCTAGACCGCTCGATATAGCTTCTATACCAAAGACCTTGAGGCCATCTGTACTGCTATCATGGAATTCTTTAAAATGTCTGGGCACTGAACATTTATCCTTCTCCGTCGAGATACTGCTCCTATGTTCATTCATCCTGGTCCTCATCGGTCGAGATGTACGACCAATGTACAGGAGGCCGCACGGGCAGAGTATTCCGTAGATAACGTATGGGGTGCCACAATTAATAAATTGTTTAATCTTATGGCTCTTCCCGTCTGCACCGGTCACATCTTTTTTCCTGTGACACATATGAACGCAGTTCCCGCAGTTACCCCCTCCACATCTATAGCTGCCTTTTTGATGGAAGATGGTCGTCCAAAGGCTATTTAGCCCTTTATTCTTAGTCTTCTTCACCCTACTTGGGGCGATGATACTCCTCAGGTCTTTGGGTCTCCTAAAGACTAAGTTAGGATGGGGCGGGAGGCAAGTCTTCAAAAGAGGGTCAGATTCTAAGATCTTCCAGTTTTTCTTAAAGATTTTATGTATAGTGGGTACTCTATTATTGAACCTGGTGCAGAACCTCACCTGTGGTGGTTCGTCCTTGTCATGCTTCATAGTTTTCACACTCCCTGCACTGTCCTCTTCGTATACCTGCAGGTATTTCTGAAAGGCCTCCTCTATGTGTACTTCTTCATACCCCTTCTCCTTAAACTTACTTCTAAAGCCCCGTACACACGATCGGATAACCTATGGATTTTCGTCCGATGGATTTGTCCATCGGAAATCCAATGAAACTGTTTTTCATCAGTCTTGGCCACACACCATCAGTCAAAAAACCGACCGTTCCAAACGCGGTGACGTAAAACACTCCGATGAGCCGAGAAAAATGAAGTTTAATGCTTCTGAGTAGGGTTGTCCTGATACCACTTTTTTAGGACCGAGTACAAGTACCGATACTTTTTTTCATGTACTCGCCGATACCGATTACCGATACTTTTTTAATGTCATGTGACAGTTTGACTGATGGGCACTGAAAGATGGCACTGATAGGTGGAACTTATGGGCACTGATAGGTGGCACTGACAGGTGGCTGGCACTGATGGCTGGCACTGATGGGCGGCACTAATGGCACTTATGGGCACTGATAGGTGGCAATGATGGATTGCACTGATAGTTGGCACTGACAGATGACTGGCACTGTTGGCACTGATGGGCAGCACTTATGGGCACTGATGGCACTGCCAGTTGGCTGGCACTGACGGCACTTATGGGCACTGATAGATGGCACTGATAGTCGGCACTTATGGGCACTGATATGTGGCTGGCACTTATGTGCAGGCACTGAAATGCTGCAATAAATGACATGAGGAAAAGATTCTGAAATGTTATGCTGCAACGGCCATCTTGGTACACCCTGCACTCAGCATCAGTAAGTAACAGCAGACATCTTGTTACACCCAGCCCAAACTATTTGGGCTGGGTGTAACAAGATGTCCGCTGCTGGCTTACTGTGGCCAAGTGCAGGGTGTACCAAGATGGGCGTTGGGATGTCCAAGCTGACAGTCACCCAATCCTGATGCGGCTGCACACTTCCAGCTTACCTAGCTGAGGACTCGCTCTCCGCCCCACTGACTCCGCCTACGGACGTGTCCCGCCCACTCCGCCCTCCCTCTCCGTTCGCAAACTCCGCCCGCCTTCGTCGCTCGCAAACTCCGCCCGCCTTCGTCGCTCGCAAACTCCGCCCGCCTTCGTCGCTCGCAAACTCCGCCCGCCTTCGTCGCTCGCTAACTCCGCCGACCAGGTATCGGGTCAGGCATCGGGAGCATTTGTGTGAGTACAAGTACTTGCGCAAATGCTCTGTATCGGTCCCGATACCGATACTAGTATCGGTATCGGGACAACCCTACTTCTGAGCATGCGTCGACTTGATTCTAAGCATGCGTGGGTTTTTTAACCGATGGACTTGCCCATAGACGATCGGAAATTCCCATCGGTTTTTTATCCATCGGAAAATTTTAAAACAAGTTCTATTTTTTACAACCGGTGGAAAAAAGACCGATGGGTACCATACACGATCGGTTGGTCTGATGAAAACCATCCATCGGACGGTTTTCATCAGTCAAACCGATCGTGTGTATGGGGCTTTAGAATAAGGCTCTGTTCTTCATAGTCTTTCTTCAGGGTACAGGTCCGCCTAAGCCTGCAAAACTGACCGAAGGGAATGTTCTTGATCCACCTTGGGTGATGGTGACTTCGAGCATGCAAGTATGAATTACCAGCACTGGGTTTGAAATGGGTTTTTGAATAGATTCTACCACTATCATCTGCCCTCAGTTCTAGATCCAGAAATATCAGAGATTTTTCGTCCACTACATGCGTGAAAGAGATGCCAAAGGGGTTTCCCACACAATGTGACAGGAACCCATCTAGTTCATCATCTGTACCATTCCAGATGATGAGAACATCATCAATGTACCGTGAGTACAGGATTAGGTTCCTCCCAAAGGGGTTATTGGCCCAGATGTATTTGAGTTCCCAATACCCCATGAACAAATTAGCATAGCTGGGAGCAAACCTTGCCCCCATAGCTGTGCCCCTCACCTGCCTATAGAAACAGTCTATAAATGAGAAATAATTGTGAGTCAGAGTGAACTCTATACAGTCATATATGAACTGAGCCTGCTGTGGGCTAAAGAGATGTGCCTCTGCCAGAAAGTACTCAATGGCTCTGAGACCAAACTCATGCTGGATGGACAAATAGAGGGACGCTACATCGAGCGATAGCCATCTGTATCCCTTTTCCCACTTGTATGCAGTAAGCATATCCAATGCATGACCTGAGTCTTTGATATATGATGGTAAGCTTGTTACTATGCCCTGCAGAAAATAGTCAATATAGCTCCCAAGATTGCTGGTTAGGCTATCAATTCCTGCAATAATGGGTCTGCCTGGCGGTCTTTCCATGTCTTTATGCACCTTAGGGATATGATATAAGTGGGGGACCACTGGATGTAGGGAGGCCCTCTAGACTGACCGGAAGTAGCGGGTGGAACGCAAACACTCCCGCACTTCCTGGGGCTGCTGTAAGATATGGACAGCTAGGGAGGAAGCGAATATGACGCCTTGGCTCTACCGGAAGTGCGGGCTGGAACGCAGGAGGCACTCGCAGTTCCGGGTTATGAGACAGCCTGTGCCCTCTATGGATTTGCAGGGAGCATACAGAGTATACAGCTGCAATATGCATTGTGCCACGATGAGCTGGCCCTCTGTTTGGGGTAAGAGAGCGATATGCATGCAGTTACATGCATGTATGTATTTAAGTCCTCTTGATCTGACTGTCTCTGCTCACGCTGGTGTTCATCCCAGCGTGAACCCCCTGTGGTTTGGGGAGCCCGAGTCTTGAGTAGCTGTGCCTATTGGCGATGTGTGCCATTGGCAGCTGTGGTCAGAATGTTTAGAGAGCAAATTACTAATAGGTAGCAATAATAGAGGGTGTTTTTTTGGTGCCCACTCTCTTTTTCCCGTTTCCCTCCCCTTCCCTTTCCCCCCTACCCTCCCCTTTCCCCTCCCTTGTCCCTCCCCTTTTCCTTCTCTCTCCTTCCCTTCTCCTTCCCCTTCCTTCCCTTTGAACCCCTCCCCTCCCCCAGGTACTATTGTCTACCTATGGGCTGCCTCCTATGGGGTGGGCTGGCACTAGCCCCGTCCCTATGGGTGGGGCGAGCCAGCAGCAAGGGGTGGGAATTGGTAATTGCCGGCCACCAGAGCTGGGGCCTTCTTCACATGTACACACACATATAAATTGGAGGTTAGTGTGAGAGGTATTACGGACCACCTAGGCTCTGATGAAAGGGGTGCGCCCCAAAAACGCGTCAGCCATCCGGATGTTTTGGGGTATCGTCTGACCCTCTTTGTTGTTGAGTCCAGTCGATGGATGCCAAGAATTCCAGCCCTTTGTCTGTTAAGCTTGTACTAAAGCTCTGTCTGTGAGTAGGACTATTGCTTTTTTAATCACATTTTAATAAACCTTTAAGTGGTAATGCACTAGGTCGGTGCGCCCTCCTTTTTTCTTTCTTTTTCTAGCCATATGAACACCCATTGTTCTGAGGAGGGCTGCAAGATTCTAAACCTTGCCTCTAAAGAAAACCTCACCACCTGTTTTTGACGATACACCGAGAGCGCAGGAGATTTTTGTCTTACTTGTGTTACTAAAGCAAAGGAGTCAGGGACGAAGGACTGGACTTGACTCTAGGACACCTACACAAAAGCCCAATCTTCTGGCCTTCACCTCTTAGTTACGGAGGACATGGGCCGTGGTGTGTATCATCTCTCTCTCCCAGGTACCCCTAGACAACAGCCATATAACCGATAAAGCAAGGGAGAGGGGTGAGGCCCCTACATATTATATAATAAATGTTAAACCCCTTTATCGCCCCTAGAGTTAACCCTTTCACCAGTGATCACTGTATAAGTGTTACTGGTGACACTGGTTAGCCAGTTAGTTATTTAGGTTACCCGTCAGGTTTTTATATAGCGCCAGGTACCCTCATATATTACCTAATAAAGGTTTTAACCCCCTGATTGCCCCTAGTTAACCCTTTCACCAGTGATCACCGTATAAGTGTTACGGGTGACGCTGGTTGGTTAGTTTGCTTTTTATAGCATTAGGGCACCCGCCATATATAACCCAATAAAGGTTTAACCCCCTGATCGCCCGGCAGGTGATATCAATTAGGTTTTAGCGCCAGAGAGGGTCTGCGTCGCCCCAAGCAGTGTTAGGTTAGTGCCAGTAACGCTAACACCCACGCGCAAAGCATACACCTCCCTTAGTGGTATAGTATCTGAACAGATCAATATCTGATCAGATCTATACTAGCGTCCCCAGCGGTTTAGGGTTCCCAAAAACGCAGTGTTAGCGGGATCAACCCAGATACCTGCTAGCACCTGCGTTTAGCCCCTCCACCCAGCCCAGCACAGCCCAGCCCACCCAAGTGCAGTATCGATCGATCACTGTAACTTACCAAACACAACACACATAACTGCAGAGTTCGCAGAGTCAGGCCTGATCCCTGCGATCGCTAACAGTTTTTTTGTAGCATTTGAGATATTTGCTGACGACAGTCAGGTGCTTTTTTTCCTGTGAATCTTACTAGTGTACCCCTAAATTTAGAGCCCAAAATGGCAAATCGAAGGTACACTAGTAAAGAGGCCTACGAGATTCTGAGCATGACAGATAGTGAAAAGGAGGTCACGGATCTGTCAGATTCAGGCTCAGAATACCTTCCCGTAGAAGACAGCGGCTCCATGTCAGATAGCCCGGGCGACGAAGATGATGAGGTCCCTGCTAAGGTCAGGCGCACCCGATCCCGATCTTCTGAGGTTGTTGAGGAGCAAGAACCGCAGGTCTCTCGTATCATGGAGCAGAGTAGTACTAGCGCCGCTATTCCTTCTGGTGAACTGGCAAGCACCAGCGGCCTAGTACAGCCTGGGCGTACATCCAGCACTGCAGTATCACGTGGTGACGTGGCAAGTCCCATAAGTGCAGTTCAAGCTGGCGAGGTGGCAAGCACAAGTAGTGTCCCGCTGCCACCAAGAAGAAGAAGACAAAGGCAGGCCCATCGTGCCCATAGTGCCCTTCCTGCAGAATTCGCCTATCCTGATTGGGTCCCCACCACTTCTGCAGCACCCGTACTTCCCCCATTCATTGCCCAACCCGGTATTCAGGTGAAAACAGCTGATTTTATGCCAATTAATTTTTATTCGCTGTTTTTCACGGAAGATCTCTATAGATCTGTTGTGGACCAGAGTAATTTATATGCTGGTCAATTCATCGCCGCTAATCCCCAGTTGCCTTCCATTGCCAAAAATTGGAGACCAATTACGGTTTCCGAATTTAAGACCTTTCTGGGCCTTTCCCTCAACATGGGCACACATACATTTTCGTCAATACGTGCTTATTGGTCCACGCACCCAATTGACCACATGCCCGTGTTCTCTGCCTCCATGCCTAGGACACGATACGAGCAGATTTTGCGGTTCATGCACTTCAACGACAATGAACTTTGTCGTCCACGTGGAGACCCTGAATATGATCGACTCTATAAAATTCGGCCCCTCATAAACCACTTCAACAAACATTTTGCAGCCTTGTTTATTCCCGATCAAGTTGTCTGCGTTGATGAGTCCCTCATTAAATTTTCTGGCCGCTTGTCTTTCAAGTAGTACCTTCCCAGCAAGTGTGCCAGATACGGGGTCAAGCTCTATAAGTTCTGTGACAGGGCAACAGGCTATGTATGGAGCTTTACGGTTTATGAGGGAAAAGATAGTCAGGTTGAGTCGGTCAACTGCCTGGATTACATAGGGAGCGCTGGCAAGATAGTGTGGAACTTGGTGTCACCCTTATTCGGAAAGGGGTACCACTTGTATGTGGACAATTATTACACGAGCGTGCCACTTTTTAGTCAATTGTTTGATCATCAGATTGGAGCATGTGGCACCGTGCGACCTAATCGCCAGGGCTTTCCCCAGGGGCTTGTAGATTCCCGTCTTAGGCTGGGGGAGAGAGCCTGCTTGAAGTGTAATAATTTGCTCACTGTGAAGTGGAGGTATAATAAGAATGTTTTCCTTCTTACCTCCCTTCACACAGACACGACAACCCAAATTCGTACGGCGACTGGTGTTGTGGAGAAACCCCTCTGTGTCTACGAATATAACCAAAATATGGGAGGGGTGGACCACAACAACCAGAAGTTGGCGTCGTATCACATTGCCCATAAGGCGAGACGCTGGTACGAAAAAGTGTCTCTATCCTTATTTCAATTGGCTTTGCTGAACGCTCATGTGCTATACAGAGCTTCAGGCGGGACGTTATCTCTCCTAAAATTCCAGGATGAGATAGTCACAGAACTCCTGTATCCAGGCGGTTCTGCACCTCACCATCCCCTACCAAATGCAGTAAGCCGGCTGCATGAGAGGCATTATCCGTATGTCCTCGAGAGTACCCCTACCCAACGAGCCCCCCAAAAAAGATGTTGTGTCTGTAGCAAGTGCGGATTTAGGCGTGACACCCGTTATTTTTGTCCACTCTGTCCTGACAATCCTGGTCTGTGCATTGGTAAATGTTTTGACCGCTACCACTCAAAAGTGAAGTTTTAGCGTAGGGTACAGCATTGCACAGAACAGGACACACTTACACAGGGTCTCCCAAGATGCCATCACATTTTGAGAGACCCGAACCGTTACAGTTGAGTAAAAAAAAAGTGTAAAAAAAAAAGGAAAAAGCAAAACACAAAAAAAAAAAAAAAAAATAGTTGTCGTTTTATTGTTCTCTCTCTCTCTCTATTTTCTCTCTATTGTTCTGCTCTTTTTTACTGTATTCTATTCTGCAATGTTTTATCATGCTTGCTTTTCAGGTATGTAACTTTTTGTTTTCAGGTACGCCATTCAGTTGCAGCGCGGATTTATTTATCTTGACAGCAACAGCGTTTGCTCCCACGATACATAAAGCCGTGACTCCAACGCTGTAGGAGGTGATTTCACCACCACAGTAAAAAAAAGAGCATATATGCCGAAGCATGGGGGCAGCAGGGGCGGAGGAGCGATTTTGCTCCTAATGCCACGTACATACGGTCAAAATTCCGACGGAGGCTTGACCGTGGAAAAGTCTGACCGTATGTAAGCGGCATAACCTTTTATGCCGCGTACATACGGTCGAAATTCCGACGGAAGCTTGCCCGTGGAAAAGTCAGACCGTGTGTACGCGGCATAACTTTTTTGCGGGAGGATGCCCCCATGATTCGACATATATAAATGGTGCATTTATGCCCATCATTAGAAGTGGGTGGATGAAGGGAGGTATTCTCATGGTGGGCATACCCACCGATCAATCTCTTTTTTTCATTCAGCCAACAGGCTGCATGAAAAAAAAGATTACAATACATGTTCAACAAGGACCAGCAACGTACTGGTATGTTGCTGGACTTTTAATGGTTATACCAGAATGATGCCTGCGGGTTTAGGTATCATCTTGGTATCATTCTTTTCAGCCAGCGGTCGGCTTTCATGTAAAAGCAATTATAGCGGCTAATTAGCCTCTAGACTGCTTTTACAAGCAGTGGGAGGGAATGTCCCCCCCCCCCGGATATAAACAGCGACATTGGGAAATTGGGAAAGCATTTTATCACACCGATCTTGGCGTGGTCAGATGCTTTGAGGGCAGAGGAAAGATCTAGGGTCTAACCCCCCAATTTTTTTAAAAAAAAGAGTACCTTTTAGGCTTTTAAAAATGTATGTAGTTTGTCGCCGCTGCGCGTTTGTGCGCAATTTTAAAGCATGTCGTGTTTGGTATCCATGTACTCGGCCTAAGATCCCCTTTTTTATCTCATCAAACATTTGGGCAATATAGTGTGTTTTAGTGCATTAAAATTAAAAAAAGTGTATTTTTCCCCCCAAAAATGCGTTTAAAAAATCGCTGCGCAAATACCGTGTGGGAAAAAAAATGCAACACCCACTATTTTAATCTGTAGGGCCTTTGCTTTAAAAAAATATATAATATTTGGGGGTTCAACGTAATTTTTTTGCAAAAAAAAATGATTTCATGTAAACAAAAAGTGTCAGAAAGGGCTTTGTCTTCAAGTGGTTAGAAGAGTGGATGATGTATGACATAAGCTTCCTAATGTTGTGCATAAAATGCCAGGACAGTTCAAAACCCCCCCAAATGACCCCATTTTGGAAAGTAGAAACCCCAAGCTATTTGCTGAGAGGCATCTTGAGCCCATTGAATATTTTTTTTTTTGTCCCAAGTGATTGAATAATGACAAAAAAAAAAATGTACAAAAAGTTGTCACTAAATGATATATTGCTCAAACATGCCATGGTTATATGTGGAATTGCACCCCAAAATACATTCTGCTGCTTCTCCTAAATATGGGGATACCACATGTGTGGGACTTTTTGGGAGCCTAGCCGCGTACGGGACCCCAAAAACCAAGCACCGCCTTCAGGCTTTCTAAGGGTGTAAATTTTTGATTTCACTCCTCACTGCCTATCACAGTTTCGGAGGCCATGGAATGCCCAGATGGCACAAACCCCCCCCCCAAATGACCCCATTTTGGAAAGTAGACACCCCAAGCTATTTGCTGAGAGGTATGGTGAGTATTTTGCAGATCTCGCTTTTTGTCACAAAGTTTTGAAAATTGAAAAAATAAAAAATAAAATATATATATTTTCTTTCTTCATTTTCAAAAACAAATGAGAGCTGTAAAATACTCACCATGCCTCTCAGCAAATAGCTTGGGGTGTCTACTTTCCAAAATGGGGTCATTTGGGGGGGTTTTGTGCCATCTTGGCATTTTATGGCCTTCAAAACTGTGATAGGCAGTGATAGTTAGTGAGGACTCCGGAGTGAAATCAAAAATGTATGCCCTTAGAAATCTTGAAGGCGGTGCTTGGTTTTCGGGGTCCCGTACGCGGCTAGGCTTTGTCGTATTCCCGCAACTTGTGGCAAAATATAAAATATTCTATGGACTCAACATGCCTCTCAGCAAATAGCTTGGGCTGTCTACTTTCCAAAATGGGGTCATTTTTGTGCTATTTTGGCATTTTATGGCCTCTGAAACTGTGATAGGTAGTGAGGAGTGAAATCAAACATTTACACCCTTAGAAATCCTGAAGGCGGTGATTGGATTTTGGGGTCCCGTACGCGGCTAGGCTCCCAAAAAGTCCCACACATGTGGTATCCCCGTACTCAGGAGAAGCAGCAAAATGTATTTTGGGGTGCAATTGCACATATAACCATGGCATGTGTGAGCAATATATCATTTAGTGACAACTTTTTGTAATTTTTTTTTTTTTTGTCATTATTCAATCACTTGGGACAAAAAAAAAAAAATATTCAATGGGCTCAACATGCCTCTCAGCAATTTCCTTGGGGTGTCTACTTTCCAAAATTGGGTCATTTGGGGGGGGTTTGTACTGCCCTGCCATTTTAGCACCTCAAGAAATGAGATAGGCAGTCATAAATTAAAAGCTGTGTAAATTCCAGAAAATGTACCCTAGTTTGTAGACGCTATAACTTTTGCGCAAACCAATAAATATACGCTTATTGCCATTTTTTTTACTAAAGACATGTGGCTGAATACATTTTGGCCTAAATGTATGACTAAAATTTAGTTTATTAGATTTTTCTTATAACAAAAACTAGAAAATATGTTTTTTTTTTTCAAAATTTTCGGTCTTTTTCCGTTTATATCGCAAAAAATAAAAATCGCACAGGCAATCAAATACCATTGAAAGAAAGCTCTATTTGTGGGAAGAAAAGGACGCAAATTTCGTTTGGGTACAACATTGCATGTCCGCACAATTTCCAGTTAAAGCAGCGCAGTGCCAAATTGTGAAAACATCTCTGGTCAATAAGCTGCGTAATGGTCCGGTCCTTAAGTGGTTAAAGGGCACTTTTAAGAGCACATTTTATGTTAAGGGGCATGCTGATGGGTACAACAAAAAATGCCCATCAGCATGCCCCTAACATTAAATATGCTTATCAGTGTGCCCCTTAACATTAAATATGCCTATCAGAGTGCCCCTTAACATTAAATTATTTTATGTTAAGGGTCATTCTGATGGGCACATTTTATGTTAAGGGGCACTCTGATGGGCATATTTATTGTTAAGGGACACTCTGATGTGACCATCAGAGTGCCCCTTATAAGAAAATGTGCCCATCAGAGTGCCCCTTTTAAGAAAATGTGCCCATCAGTGTGCCCCTGTAAACACCCCACATACCTTGTGGCAGGCAAGGATCAGGAGGTAACAAGCTGCCGAGGACGAGAGCTGCGCCGGGAGTCTTGCTGAAGGGGCGCTCCTAGCACATCATACCTTGCGGCTCCCGGCTCTTACTCCGTGATCACCCCTGCGATAACAAATAGCAGTGGACATGCACATGACATCATTGTTTACCTCACGGCTCTGAACGGAGCAGTGGGGATGTGGCACTGTACACTGGCGGCCTGACGGTCCGGACAGGAGCGTCGCTCGGTCCGTGTTCATACAGCGTACTGCCATTGAGTGATGGCTGCTTTACCCTTCAACCTCTACAGTGCTGCCCAAGTGCCCTCTGGGTTTCTTCCAACTGTTTTTTTCTTCCCCTTAGACTGGTGGCCCAGAGATCAAGGATACCACAGGATGTCCTTTCCCCACAGAGCACCCTATACATCTCTCTTTCTTTGTTTCTACATAAAACTAGATGTGGATTTGTAGAATTAAAAGCTGCATGCCATTATTTTTCAAAATGCATCCTACTGCAAATGATTGCAATATTTCTGTTTTGTGGCTCTGACGTAATCCACTGTAGTTGTTATTTCTGGAAAAAAAAAGTGCATTGTTTTTCCCTGTTCAAATGCAATCTACTAAAAAGGCTTACATGATATGCAATGTATCTCTGTAATCTTTCTAGCTCTGGTCTCTGACATAATCCACTGTCATTTTTATTTCTGGATAAAAAGTGCCTTGTCTCTTCCTCTTCAACTGTGAGATACTTCAAAGGCTTACATGATGTTCAGTGTACCTTTATTATTTTTTTGCCTTCAGTCTCTGACATAATCCAATTTTTATTTCTGGATAAAAAGTGCATTGTTTCTCTTTGTTCACATGCAATGCAAACTACTACAAAGGTTTACATAATGTTCAGTGTACCATTATTATTTTTCTGCTTTGTGTATCTGACATAACCAATTGTAATTTCTATATCTGAATAAAATGTACTTTATCTCTCCCTTTTGAAATATGGCCTACTAAAAAGGCTTACAGTGGAGTTATTACAATGTTTAAATTACACAGATTTTGCCCTACAGTTTGATTTGTGAATTGTTACACATTTTCTAGATCTCGCCTGCTTCCTCAGAATGTATAGAAATATGACATATGCATCAATTAGTGTGCAGTACATAATGCAGGTACACCAGACCACCTGGAGGGGGACTGCAGGGGACATACAGAGACTAGATGGACCATGACCTTACAACAGAATCTCTATATATGCTAAATGCTAAACAATTACTCCATTTCACCCAGAAAACCCTATGTCTATATGCATGTGTCATGGACCTACTGGTAGTGAACATGGACTTTTCCGTGCGCGCATGCGCACATGCATTCCTGTGCAGAATAGACAACAGCACCTATGCATGCCTGTGCGCCGGCGCGCGCGCACAACAGGTGCTTGCGTGTGCACGTTAGCGCTACTTGACGCTAATGTACCTTTAAAAGGACTGCAGCTGCAAAGTTACATTGCTGTTTGATCTGCAGCTCTGTACCAGTAACCTGTGTATCTGCCTGCTGATAACCTGTACCTGACCTGGCTTTGTCTGACTACCCGCTATCTCCAGCCCTGACCTCTGGCTTGCCTTTGACCCTGCTACCTCCTGTTGTTACCTGCTGCCAAACCTTGCCTGTTATCTGACTGCGCTTTAGCCTGCTGTATTAACTACCTGATTACCTGCTCCGACCCGGCTTGTCTGACTCTGCTACTGCCTGCTGCTTTTGCTCTGTGTTGCTCCTGTGTCTGACCCGGCTTGTCTCACCCTGCTCCAGCTAGCTACTGATTCTGCATCCGCCAGCTCTTCAGGTCGCTGACCTGAAACTGCTCTGCTGCCTGCAGTCCCAGCCTGCAGTCCCAGCCATCCCTGAAGGATCACCTTCCTGCTACTGTGCCAGCTGCTGCAACTGTTCCAGGCACTCCTACCTCACTGTGCTCCCAAGCTCATTGTCTCCACTCCAGTGGCTCCTGAGCCAGGGCTGTAAGAGAGGTCTCCTCCTACAAAAGTCAGGCTCTACTACCAGGTACATTCAGTACATAACAGCATGCATGTGGATCATATGCAGAACATTAAATTATGCCTCATGGAAAACACGCAGACCTCCTTGTCAGTATAAATACAAATTTTACCCTCCAAATTCCATTATTCAGGCCCTGCTGTGATCCAACAAGAATTCACCACCTTGTTTCTATATGTCTCAAGAATATGTGGCTGTGTTTTTTAGGTGTTTTTATGTGTGCTGAACTTTTGTTAAAATTTGTGGACAATACAGTGAGATCCTGCACTAACAGAAGATCACCCGCTATGCTATGAAACATTTTTTGCCACTGTTGGCACTTGTTACCAAGTTGAAGGATTTAGTTTTATTTTATTTTGAAGCGTGAAGTATTAGAAAGATATCAGGTATGTTCTGTTTACTACTTCAACCGCTCAATTCTGACCTAATACTGCTAGATAACAAACATGTGTCACAGTAAACGTTATCTAAAAAGGGATATTTTATCAAATTAAAATTAATCAGATAGGAGTCCTGATGCTTTATGTAAGCCTAGGAATAGTGTACAAAAAAAAAAAAAAGTTATGTAATATAAGAATACAGTGTCATTGACCCAGATAACCATGCTGTTCTGTAAACCCACATATAGCTTAAAGGCATCCCTGACGCATATCATTTGAGATATTGGTGCTTTTCCCATGTCGCCCTGAAAGTTGCATAAAATGGAGGGCGTACTGCCCAAGTTTGCCAAAAAAGTGTCGTTTTGCTCCCATCCATAATTGTCCAGACTGGAGCAGGCACCAGTACAAATGTCCCCGTTGCTGGTTAAATCACACATTCCAGATCAGCTGAACTTGGGCCCTGTGATGTCAGAGCCAGCATGGAGTTTGCACAGCTGCTCATACAGTGGGGAGAACAAGTATTTGATACACTTCCGATTTTGCAGGTTTTCCTACTTACAAAGCATGTAGAGGTCTGTAATTTTTATCATAGGTACTCTTCAAATGTGAGAGACAGAATCTAAAGCAAAAATCCAGAAAATCACATTGTATGATTTTTAAGTAATTAATTTGCATTTTATTGCATGACATAAGTATTTGATACATCAGAAAAACAGAACTTAATATTTGGTACAAAAACCTTTGTTTGCAATTACAGAGATCATACGTTTCCTGTAGTTCTTGACCAGGTTTGCACACACTGCAGCAGGGATTTTGGCCCACTCCTCCATACAGAGCTTCTCCAGATCCTTCAGGTTTCGGGGCTGTCGCTGGGCAATACGGACTTTCAGCTCCCTCCAAAGATTTTCTATTGAGTTCAGGTCTAAAGACTGGCTAGGCCACTCCACCTTGAGATGATTCTTATGGAGCCACACCTTAGTTGCCCTGGCTGTGTGTTTCGGGTCGTTGTCATGCTGGAAGACCCAGCCACGACCCATCTTCAATGCTCTTACTGAGGGAAGGAGGTTGTTGGCCAAGATCTCGCGATACATGGCCCCATCCATCCTTCCCTCAATACGGTGCAGTCGTCCTGTCCCCTTTGCAGAATAGCATACCCAAAGAATGATGTTTCCATCTCCATGCTTCATGGTTGGGATGGTGTTCTTGGGGTTGTACTCATCCTTCTTCTTCCTCCAAACACGGCGAGTGGAGTTTAGACCAAAAAGCTCTATTTTGGTCTCATCAGACCACATGACCTTCTTCCATTCCTCCTCTGGATCATCCAGATGGTCATTGGCAAACTTCAGACGAGCCTGAACATGCGCTGGCTTGAGCAGGGGGACCTTGTGTGCGCTGCAGGATTTTAATCCATGACGGCATAGTGTGTTACTAATGGTTTTCTTTGAGACTGTGGTCGGAGCTCTCTTCAGGTCATTGACCAGGTCCTGCCGTGTAGTTCTGGGCTGATCCCTCACCTTCCTCATGATCATTGATGCTCCACAAGGTGAGATCTTGCATGTTGCCCCAGACCGAGAGAGATTGCCCGTCATCTTGAACTTCTTCCATTTTCTAATAATTGCGCCAACAGTTGTTGCCTTCTCACCAAGCTGCTTGCCTATTGTCCTGTAAGCCATCCCAGCCTTGTGTAGGTCTACAATTTTATCCCTGATGTCCTTACACTGCTTTCTGGTCTTGGCCATTGTGGAGAGGTTGGAGTCTGTTTGATTGAGTGTGTGGACAGGTGTTTTTATACAGGTAACAAGTTCAAACAGGTGCAGTTAATACAGGTAATGAGTGGAGAACAAGAGGGCTTCTTGAAGAAAAAATAACAGGTCTGTGAAAGCCGGAATTCTTACTGGTTGGTAGGTGATCAAATACTTATGTCATGCAATAAAATGCAAATTAATTATTTAAAAATCATACAATGTGATTTTCTGGATTTTTGTTTTAGATTGCCTCTCTCACATTTGAAGAGTACCTATGATAAAAATTACAGACCTCTACAATCTTTGTAAGTAGGAAAACATGCAAAATCGGCAGTGTATCAAATATAGGGATGAGCTTCGTGTTCGAGTCGAACATACGTTCGACTCGAACATTGGCTGTTCGATCGTTCGACGAAGATCGAACGATTTGGGCCGTTCGCGCCAAATTCGAGTGACGCGAACGGCCCACAATGCACTACGCCATCGCAGTGTCATCCAGGCGCTGTGATTGGCCAAGCATGCACTGTGACCCCGCATGCTTGGCCAATCACAGCGCCGGCAGCGAGGAGAGCAATGATTGGCCACAGGCAGGATGCCTGTGGCCAATTATTGCTGAGGGTGTTTAGTACACGCCCCACACTATAAAAGGCCGCCAGCACGGCGGCCTAGTGTAGTGTGTTCCGGAGCAGGGATAGAGTAGCATAGGCAGGGACAGTGACTGTTATTTCTTTCTTGCTTAACCTGGATTCCTTTAGTTTAGGGAAAGAGAAGGATAGGTAGGGAGAGTGTCAGTGTGTTTTGTGCTTCTGCTATAGTGTGCTTAAAAAAAACATTTATTCTAGGGACAGAAAACTCTAGGTAGGGACAGTGTCAGTTTCTTTCACTCTGCAAGTCCTTGTTTCCAGGGACCTGTAAGGACAGTGAGTTAATTGTCCTTGTGCTATATTGTGCTTAAAAAAAACATTTATTCTAGGGACAGAAAACTCTAGGTAGGGACAGTGTCAGTTTCTTTCACTCTGCAAGTCCTTGTTTCCAGGGACCTGTAAGGACAGTGAGTTAATTGTCCTTGTGCTATATTGTGATTAAAAAAAACATTTATTCTAGGGACAGAAAACTCTAGGTAGGGACAGTGTCAGTTTCTTTCACTCTGCAAGTCCTTGTTTCCAGGGACCTGTAAGGACAGTGAGTTAATTTCCCTTGTGCTATATTGTGATTAAAAAAAACATTTTTTCTAGGGACAGAAAACTGTAGGTAGGGAGAGTGTTTTTTTTCTTTCACTCTGCAAGTCCTTGTTTCCAGGGACCTGTAAGGACAGTGAGTTAATTGTCCTTGTGCTATATTGTGCTTAAAAAAAACATTTATTCTAGGGACAGAAAACTCTAGGTAGGGACAGTGTCAGTTTCTTTCACTCTGCAAGTCCTTGTTTCCAGGGACCTGTAAGGACAGTGAGTTAATTGTCCTTGTGCTATATTGTGATTAAAAAAAACATTTATTCTAGGGACAGAAAACTCTAGGTAGGGACAGTGTCAGTTTCTTTCACTCTGCAAGTCCTTGTTTCCAGGGACCTGTAAGGACAGTGAGTTAATTTTCCTTGTGCTATATTGTGATTAAAAAAAACATTTTTTCTAGGGACAGAAAACTGTAGGTAGGGAGAGTGTTTTTTTTCTTTCACTCTGCAAGTCCTTGTTTCCAGGGACCTGTAAGGACAGTGAGTTAATTGTCCTTGTGCTATATTGTGCTTAAAAAAAACATTTATTCTAGGGACAGAAAACTCTAGGTAGGGACAGTGTCAGTTTCTTTCACTCTGCAAGTCCTTGTTTCCAGGGACCTGTAAGGACAGTGAGTTAATTGTCCTTGTGCTATATTGTGATTAAAAAAAACATTTATTCTAGGGACAGAAAACTCTAGGTAGGGACAGTGTCAGTTTCTTTCACTCTGCAAGTCCTTGTTTCCAGGGACCTGTAAGGACAGTGAGTTAATTTTCCTTGTGCTATATTGTGATTAAAAAAAACATTTTTTCTAGGGACAGAAAACTGTAGGTAGGGAGAGTGTTTTTTTTCTTTCACTCTGCAAGTCCTTGTTTCCAGGGACCTGTAAGGACAGTGAGTTAATTGTCCTTGTGCTATATTGTGCTTAAAAAAAACATTTATTCTAGGGACAGAAAACTCTAGGTAGGGACAGTGTCAGTTTCTTTCACTCTGCAAGTCCTTGTTTCCAGGGACCTGTAAGGACAGTGAGTTAATTTTCCTTGTGCTATATTGTGATTAAAAAAAACATTTATTCTAGGGACAGAAAACTCTAGGTAGGGACAGTGTCAGTTTCTTTCACTCTGCAAGTCCTTGTTTCCAGGGACCTGTAAGGACAGTGAGTTAATTTTCCTTGTGCTATATTGTGATTAAAAAAAACATTTATTCTAGGGACAGAAAACTCTAGGTAGGGACAGTGTCAGTTTCTTTCACTCTGCAAGTCCTTGTTTCCAGGGACCTGTAAGGACAGTGAGTTAATTGTCCTTGTGCTATATTGTGCTTAAAAAAAACATTTATTCTAGGGACAGAAAACTCTAGGTAGGGACAGTGTCAGTTTCTTTCACTCTGCAAGTCCTTGTTTCCAGGGACCTGTAAGGACAGTGAGTTAATTGTCCTTGTGCTATATTGTGATTAAAAAAAACATTTATTCTAGGGACAGAAAACTCTAGGTAGGGACAGTGTCAGTTTCTTTCACTCTGCAAGTCCTTGTTTCCAGGGACCTGTAAGGACAGTGAGTTAATTTTCCTTGTGCTATATTGTGATTAAAAAAAACATTTTTTCTAGGGACAGAAAACTGTAGGTAGGGAGAGTGTTTTTTTTCTTTCACTCTGCAAGTCCTTGTTTCCAGGGACCTGTAAGGACAGTGAGTTAATTGTCCTTGTGCTATATTGTGCTTAAAAAAAACATTTATTCTAGGGACAGAAAACTCTAGGTAGGGACAGTGTCAGTTTCTTTCACTCTGCAAGTCCTTGTTTCCAGGGACCTGTAAGGACAGTGAGTTAATTTTCCTTGTGCTATATTGTGATTAAAAAAAACATTTATTCTAGGGACAGAAAACTCTAGGTAGGGACAGTGTCAGTTTCTTTCACTCTGCAAGTCCTTGTTTCCAGGGACCTGTAAGGACAGTGAGTTAATTTTCCTTGTGCTATATTGTGATTAAAAAAAACATTTTTTCTAGGGACAGAAAACTGTAGGTAGGGAGAGTGTTTTTTTTCTTTCACTCTGCAAGTCCTTGTTTCCAGGGACCTGTAAGGACAGTGAGTTAATTGTCCTTGTGCTATATTGTGCTTAAAAAAAACATTTATTCTAGGGACAGAAAACTCTAGGTAGGGACAGTGTCAGTTTCTTTCACTCTGCAAGTCCTTGTTTCCAGGGACCTGTAAGGACAGTGAGTTAATTGTCCTTGTGCTATATTGTGATTAAAAAAAACATTTATTCTAGGGACAGAAAACTCTAGGTAGGGACAGTGTCAGTTTCTTTCACTCTGCAAGTCCTTGTTTCCAGGGACCTGGAGAGACATTGAGTGAATTGTCCTTGTGCTATATTGTGATTAAAAAAAACATTTATTCTAGGGACAGAAAACTCTAGGTAGGGACAGTGTCAGTTTCTTTCACTGTGAAAGTCCTTGTTTCAAGGGACAGAGAAGGACACCTGAAGGTAGCCCTTATTGCTTTTTTCCCATCTCCCTGCAGGCCATCTATTAGAATGTCTGGAAGGCAAACAAGGAGAGGCAGACAGTCAGGAGGCAATAAAAGAGGGCAAGCAGGCTCTGTGTCTGGGGGCAACAGTGCTGGTCGTGGACGCGGTGCATTGTCATCAGCACATGGCCATGGGACACGCTTGTCCTTCTTTTCGGCAGCTGGACATGTTGAGCCACATCATGCCGAAGACTTGGTAGAGTGGATGACCAAGCCCTCCTCCTCCTCCTCATCCTCTCTCACCCAGGCTCAGGGTACTGGAAAAGCAGCTGCCAAAGCGTCGTCTTCCCTGGTATCAATGTCAGACAAATCATCAGTCACTCCTTCCCTAGACCCACCATGTCCTCCTCCTGAGGAGTCCCCCGAACTGTTTCAGCACAGTGTTGGGTACATGCTCCAGGAGGATGCCCAGCGTTTCGAAGGGTCTGATGATGAAACCCAGCTAGAGGAAGGCAGTAGCGTGAGAGCAGACAGAGGGGATGCTCAAGAAGGACACCAATCTGGCAGTCATGTTCCAGCAGCTGCAGCATACTGCCAGATTGGCTCCAGTGATGAGGAGGGAGGGGATGATGAGGTCAATGACTCCACGTGGGTGCCTAATAGGAGAGAGGAGGAGGAGGAGGATGAGGAGGAGGCACATCTCCAACGAGGCAGGATGCCCTTTGGTGGCCAGCGTAAGGGCAGTACACCGACGGAATCACACCGCAGAGCTCCGCCTGTGCAGGGCGCTGCCTCTGCCCGTCATTCAAAAAGTTCTTTGGTGTGGGCCTTTTTTGAGGCTAGTGCATCAGATCGCACAGCTGCTGTTTGCAACATATGTCTCAAGCGTATATCGCGTGGCCAAAACATCAGCCGCTTGGGTACCACATGCCTGACCAGACATATGTTGACCTGCCATGCAGCTCGTTGGCAAGCCTACCTCAAAGACCCACACCAAAGAACCAAGCGGACCTCTCCTTGCACCGCATCAGCTGGGATCTCCAACCCCACTATAACTTCAGTCCTCTCTGAAACATGCACTGAGAGGAATGAAGGTGTAGAATTAGGTGTGTCACAGCCAAGTACTTGCGCCCACTCTGCTAGCAGTACACCGACGTCCGATTCTAGCAGGCAAATTTCCCTGCCCCAGCTGCTGGACCGTCGAAAGAAGTTCACTCCCAGCCATCCACATGCCCAGCGGTTGAATGCTAGCTTGGCTAAATTGCTAGCGCTTCAACTGCTGCCTTTTCAGTTGGTAGACTCGGCCCCCTTCCGTGAGTTTGTGCAATGTGCGGTTCCTCAGTGGCAGGTTCCCAAACGCCACTTTTTCTCACGGAAGGCTATTCCGGCTCTCTACCGGCATGTGGAAGGCAATGTCTTGGCCTCGCTGGACAGGGCGGTCAGCGGTAAGGTGCATATTACCGCTGACTCATGGTCCAGCAGGCATGGACAGGGACGTTACCTTTCTTTCACGGCCCATTGGGTCACTCTTTTGGCAGCTGGGAAGGATTCAGGACAAGGTGCAGTAGTGTTGGAGGTTGTCCCACCGCCACGCCTCCAAAATGCTACTACTGGTTGTGACACACCTCTCTCCTCCACCCCCTCCTCTTCTTCTTCCTCCATGGCCTCTTCCTGTGGTTTGTCCTATGAACCAGCGGTGCTCCGTAGCCGTTCACGGGGCTACGCAAGTACGCAGGCAAAAAGATGCCATGCCGTGCTTGCGCTGGTGTGTTTGGGGGACAGAAGCCACACTGGGGCAGAGGTCCTGTCTGCTCTGCAGGGCCAGGCCGAGAGGTGGTTGACGCCACGCCAGCTTAAGCCAGGAATGGTGGTTTGCGACAATGGCACCAACCTCCTCTCCGCCCTCCGACAGGGACAACTGACCCATGTGCCCTGTGTGGCTCACGTCCTTAACCTGGTGGTGCAGCGCTTCTTGGGCAGGTACCCGGGCTTACAGGATGTCCTGAGGCAGGCCAGGAAAGTCTGTGTGCATTTCCGCAGATCTTATAATGCCAGTGCTCGCCTGGCTGAGCTGCAAAAGGAGTTGAACCTGCCCAAGAACCGCCTTATATGTGACATGCCCACCAGGTGGAACTCAACGTTGGCCATGCTGCAGCGGCTGCACACGCAGCAGAGGGCCATCAATGAGTACCTGTGCGACTACGGCACCAGGACAGGGTCAGGGGAGCTTGGTTTTTTTTCTCCACGCCAGTGGGGCATGATCAGGGATGCATGCACTGTCCTGGCACCATTTGAGGAGGCCACGAGGATGGTGAGCAGTGACAGTGCATGCATCAGTGACACTGTACCTCTTGTCCACCTGTTGGAGCACACGCTGCGTGGAATAATGGACAGGGCACTTGAGGCAGAACAGAGGCAGGAAGAGGAGGACTTCCTTGCCTCTCAAGGCCCCCTTTACCCAGACAGTGTTCCTTCTGTCCCACCCATCGCACAGGAAGAGGAGGAGGAGGAGGAGGAGGAGGAGGAGGAGGATTGTGTCAGCATGGAGGTGGAGGCTGGCACTCAGCATCATCAGCAGCAGTCTTTTAGGGATGATTTACAGTCCCAAGAAACCAGTGGACTTGTACGTGGCTGGGAGGAGGTGGCTGCGGATCATGTCGTCCTTAGTGACCCAGAGGACTCCGGAGCGAATGCCTCAGCAAACCTACGCTGCATGGCCTCCCTGATCCTGCAAAGTCTGCGGAAGGATCCTCGTATTCTTCGGATCAAGGAGAGGGACCATTACTGGCTGGCCACTCTCCTTGATCCACGGTACAAGGGTAAGGTTGCGGACCTTATGTTACCGTCGCAGAGGGAGCAGAGGATGAGACAACTCCGGGAGGCCTTGCAGAAAGGTCTGTGCAACGCGTTCCCAGAGACTGGGAGGTTGCAAACTCCTGGTCCTGGACAACGAGTTGCTGAGGCTTCGGCCAGTCAAAGAAGGAGCGGTGGGGAAGGTGGCCGTCTGACCGATGCGTTCAGACAATTCTTTAGTCCGCAGCCCCAAAGTATGATCGGTTCCAGCAACCATCGCCAGCGTCTGATAAACATGGTGCAGGAATATCTAGGGGCAAGGTCAGACTTGGACACCTTCCCCACCGAAAATCCTCTGGCTTACTGGGTCTTGAGGATGGATCACTGGCCAGAGCTTGCACAGTATGCAATTGAGCTACTGGCCTGTCCTGCATCCAGCGTTCTTTCGGAACGCACATTCAGTGCTGCTGGAGGATTTGTCACGGATCACAGGGTGCGCCTGTCCACCGACTCGGTTGATCGACTGACTTTCATCAAGATGAACCAGTCTTGGATCACCACCAGCTACCACACACCTGATGCTGATATAACAGACTAATTGATTTTAAAATGTCACATCCCTTCAAGACTGATGCTGATGCTGAGTGCCTGTGCTGTTATGTTGACTGGCTATCCTCCTCCTCCGAGTCCTCAATGATACGATTGATGATGATAGCTTGGAAGATCATTTTTGTTTATGGGTGCCGCCACCAGTGCCTAACGCCCAATTTTTCAGCCCCTGTTTAACAGGGGCGTGTAATTACAATTTTTGAAGCAATACTTTGCAACAGGGCTCATTGCTGTGCTCCAAGTACAGTATCTGTGAGGAGTTGCAGTGTTGTGCCACCAGTGCCTAAGGCCCAATTTTTCAGCCCCTGTTTAACAGGGGCGTGTCATTACAATTTTTGAAGCAATACTTTGCAACAGGGCTCATTGCTGTGCTCCAAGTACAGTATCTGTGAAGGGTTGCAGTGTTGTGCCACCAGTGCCTAAGGCCCAATTTTTCAGCCCCTGTTCAACAGGGGCATGTAATTACAATTCTTGATCTAATAATTCACAGCAGGGCCCATTGCTGCACCCACCAAGAGTAACTGTCAGGGCTTACAGTGTTGTGGCACCAGCACCACCATCAAAGGCCCAATTTTTACTACCACTGTTCAACAATTATATGTAATTAAAATTCCTGATATAATAGTTGACAGCAGGGCGTTCCAGCACCAACCAAGAGTAACTGTGAGTGCTTACAGTGTTGTGCCAACACCAACAACTAAGGGGCCTATTTCTGCAGAGTATATACGGCAGGTCCCTACTTTCAAACATCCAACTTACAAACGACTCCTACTTGCAAACGCAAGAAGACAACAGGAAGTGAGAGGAAATCTACCACTAGGAAGGAAAATTCTCTCCTGTAAGAATAAATATGGGAGAAAGGTGTCTCCTCTGTACTGATGCTTTATCAGCAATCCTTGTTTCAAGAAAAACACCACATTTCAAAAACAGTTGTCATTAGGACGGAAAGTGAGGTGAAATGTTCTGAACAGGGGCACAGACAGCAAAACAAATGTTACAGGGGTGATAACCCTTACCTATGTTTTCCAAAAAGTTTAAAAATAGATTTTTGGTCTGGAGCTACACTTCAACAATGTACCTGTTCAAAATTACAAACAGATTCTACATAAGAACAAACCTACAGTCCCTGTCTTGTATGCACCGCCTGTATACGGCTGTTCTGAGTATATAGGGCCTTTTTTATTTTATGTGCGGGGTTCCCCTTAATATCCATACAAGACCCAAAGGGGCTGGTAATGGGCTGGGGTAGGGGGGGGGTCATGGGGTAGCTATGCCATTTTTCTTAAAGATTTTCATCCATATTACCGGGACCAGACATTACATTAAAGCCGCAAGCAGTTTTAAATGGCTTTTTTTTCCTTTAGAAGTGTCATTTTGTGCAGGGACAGTTCTAAACACGGGAAACACGTGGCACTTCACAGGCATACTTTAGACACCCCCCAGGTACGATATTTAAAGGAATATTTGACTTTTTTTTTTTCACTTTATGCATCATTAAAATGACTGCTCCCGGAAAACGACCGTTTTTAAAACTTATTTTTGCATTGATACATGTCCCCTGGTGCAGAACCCGGGTTCCCAAACCCTTTTTAGGACAATAACATGCATAATAGTTTTTATAATTAGCACTTTAGAATTCGAACGTTCGCATCCATTGTATTTAATAGGGTTCTAATGTTCGTTCGAACTTTCGGTCCGTTCGCGGGTTCTGGTGCGAACCGAACCCGGGGGTGTTCGGCTCATCACTAATCAAATACTTGTTCTCTCCACTGTATGTAGTCTGCCATCATGAAGGAAGCTATAATTAGGCTCTCTGGGGTGCAAAGTGTACAGTATTATCTGCTGCTTCAGTGCTTCTTTTGGGACTGAGAGACAAGAGGAGAAGACCATGCTGCACACGTACATCTTTTTTTTTTAGCCAGGCATAGCACTCGTTTATAGTGGATGGTTGCTTTTACATTAAAGAGTGGGAACACTGAAAGTATGGTATTTGCACATATTTGTTATATATATACTGTATACTGTAAGCCTTATGAGAATGATGTGCAAATACTTTGAGGACCCCTAAACTTATGAATTGTGGTTATGCGCAGTAACACCCTTAGCATGTCTTAGTGTGTTGCGGAGCAATTTTCTTTAAGTGGCACCCCAATGCATGAAAGCACATTACTGTGTTGTGTTGTGTTAAAGCTTAAAGTGGAGGTCCACCCTAAAAAAAAGATTAACATTAAAAGACTCCTTTAAATATTTTTAAAATCATTTGAAAAAAAAAAAAAAAAGTTTTACTTGCCAGAAATGGCTGTTGCTAGGCAGTCTTCCTAATCTGTCACTTCCTTCTCTGTGGTGCTCCTCGGTCTTGTCCTCGTCCTCGCGTTGCCTCGTGGCAAACAGGGTGCACTGTCTTCTGGGACATGTGTGTGTCCCAGAAGACAGCCTTACATTCACAAAGCGCCGCTTGACACGCGCATGCGCAGTAGGAAACGGGTAGTGAAGCCGCAAGACTCCACTGCCTGTTTCCCTTCGTTAGGATGGCGGCGCCGGCACCCGATCCGATGGACGGATCGGCCTCGGGGGGGCCACATCGCAGGTTTCCTGGACAAGTAAGTGTCCTTATTAAAAGTCAACAGCTACAGTGTTTGTAGCTGCTGAGTTTTAAAAAAAATATTGCGACTGGAACACCGCTTTAACTCCAGCTTTCTGTCAGTTTAAATTAGTTTGTTTGGACCAAAATGGTCCAAATGAGTTATGCCCTTCAATAACAGATGTGCCTGCTGTCAGTGCTGCATAAACTGTATCAATTACATACAGTATACAGCACTGTGTTCCGATAGTGGGATGGTGATTTCCCATCCCAGAACAAAATCGAGTTGGACGGAGAGCTGCTCATCTATTCACAGGAAGCCTTGTATTTTATGAATAAATACAAGGCTTTCTCTGGTTGGTTGAGGTGGAGATCGGGACATCATTGGTCTGACTCTCTACCTCAGCCAATCAGAGAAAGTCTTGTATTTACATCTGTTATTGTAGGGGAAAGCTCACTTAGACCTGTTTTGGTCCAAACAAACTAATTTAAACTGACAGAAAGCTGGAGTTCAGCTTAAAATAAAAAAAATGTATGTCTGATTTCAGGATGTTTTGGTACATTGACAGCCCATTAATTTTAATGAGCTGCTTTAACACATAACACAATACAGGTTAACATATTGTAAAATTGTAATTGGGCCCTAAGGCATTTTATAGATCCAGATCAGCCAGAACTGATATTTCAGTTTTGTGGGGATTGTTGTCAGAAGTGAATTTTGGCCAGCGAATCATTTATCTACTGGCTAACTTTATATTTTAAAATGCACTGAACTTGAAAATGCAGCAGTAGAAGCGAGATTCTGGCGCATAACTCTCTCTCTATCTCTCTCTTTCATCCCTGTTCTCTCCCTTCCTTCTTTTTCTCATTCCCTATTTCTTTCAAGCCCTTCTCCTTTTTTGCCTTCCCCCTCTCTCCTTCCTTTTTTCCTTCCAGTGACACCACTAATGTTATGGTACTTTGTCTATAAATGATCCATATAAAGACATGGATGAGCGCGTTTGGTGTAGAGGAACTTGACTGGCCTGCACAAAGTCCTGACCTCAACCTGATAGAACACCTTTGTGATGAATTAGAGCGGAGAGTGTGAGCCAGGTCTTCTCGTCCAACATCAGTGCCTGACCTAACAAATGCACTTCTGGAAGAATGGTCAAACATTCCAATAGACACAATCCTAAACCTCGTGGACAGCCTTCCCAGAAGAGTTGAAGCTATTATAACTGCAAAGGGTGGGCCAACTCAATATTGAACCCTACGAACTAAGACTGGGATGCCATTAAAGTTCATGTGCATTTAAAGGCAGGTGTCCTAATACTTTTGGTAATATTGTTTATTTAAAGCATGAGAGTAATATCACCCATGTAGCTCTAGCCTACTGATTTGTAAATGACTGAGTTCAATACATAGGAAAAAATGTGTCATTTCTCACGATACATTGATTGTATTTAGTTGATGGTAAACAGCTCAAAAAAGAAGTAAAATAATCATTAAAAATAGAAAAGAAAATTTGTTAGCTAAAAAATGCTTTGAAAATCCAGGTTTGAAAAGTTCCAGGTTTAATTGGTATCTTTTTTGCTTATAATTTTGTATATTCACATGAACTGACTTAATGAAGGGGAAAAAAGAGACATCTGAGGTCTTTAAGTAGGTGGGCTTTAGGAGTGGGGGTGGCATGTTATGTTATGTATACTGGAAACAAGATGCAGAAGAACATAGGGGACGAAACCTCGCAGGTGAACCACAGCTAGAAAGAAGTCTTAGAGGAAATGTTGCTGACGACGTTTGTCTGTCTCTTGTGCTCTGTCACTGTGGCCTTAGATAGCTGTCTTCACAGTAAGTAAAAGTTTTCCTTGTTTTTCACCATGTTCCATTTTAATATACTGTATATGCTGTACTTTGGGGGATAAGAATTTAGTAAACTTGCTAGGATGTATTTTAGTGATTGAAATATAAAGGAAAAACACAAAAGGCATAAGTTTGAATTTACAAACCTTGTTAAAAGGCCTGTTTTAGCGCTCGTTCACACAGAACACGGGTTTGAAATCGCACAATTTCAAACCCACATTTTAGTGCGAGTTCGGGGGCGTTTTAAAAGACATCTGTGCGGGTCCATGCAAGGATATTGAAATCGATCCAGAAGTCACCAAAAGTAGTGCAGGAACTCATTTTTGAAATCGATGCAACGACACAAAGCCAGCGACGCCAATTGGGACAGCGCCATTGCCGACAATAGGCTGCGATTCGGCATGCGATTTGACATGTCAAATCACGCCAATAAGAACGGGGCTTAAGGAAATTTTTTAGAGCATGTAACAATTAACAGACAACTCACATGCAAAATTAATCCATCTTAGCAGCTACAAAGACCCAAAATGTATCACAAAAGAATTGATGCAATAATCTACAGCCCCATACACACGGTAGAACTTTTTGACAACAAACTTCAAAATGAGCAAGTTTTCAAAAAAATCCGCTCCATCGGACAAACTTTTTCGATTTTCATCGGACAAAAGTTCGCTCAGCAAACGGACAAACTTTTCGGCAACAAAAGTCCTACGGTGCAAAGTCCTATCGTGTGTACAGAAATCCATCGGACTTTTGTCCGAAGTACAAACACGCATGCCCAGAACCAATGTTAAAATCAACCAACAATAGCAGAAGTTGACCAAAGGGTGGCGGTAAAGAGCAGAAAAGAGCAGAAAAACAACGTGATGTTGGGAAAGTTTTGGGAAAGTTTGCAGAAAAGTCCTGCCGTGTGTATGCTATGGGTGTGCCCGGCCAACTCCCTTCGGACAAACATCCACGGAAAAGTTTGTTTGAAGTCCGACCGTGTGTACGAACGAGGCTTAAGACACAGGCTGAAGGGGCAGAAATACTCCCACACCATGTTATTGCCAAAAATTATAAAGATTTAATTTCAAATATATCAATGAAAAGACACAAAAATAAATTCCAAAACACTAAAAGACAATTCACAGTAGTGTGAAACAAATATAATCAAATCAGTGCACCATATATATAAAAAAATTCCATAAAAAAAAGTGTCAAATTGCATAATATTATTCACTCTAAAAGGGAAAAGGGATCGCAGGAAGCACACTGGTGGTGGATTTGTGGTGCAGTTATTATCCTTTAATAGAATTCCACACGGATGTTCAGCACTTTATATTTGGACTCTTTCACTTAAAGGACTCACTTAACCACTTAAGCCCCGGACCATTTGGTAGCTAAAGGACCAGAGGTGAATTCAGAATTTTGCACTGCGCTGCTTTAACTGTAAATTGTGCGGACATGCAATGTTGTACCCAAACGAAATTTGCGTCCTTTTCTTCCCACAAATAGAGCTTTCTTTTAATGGTATTTGATTGCCTCTGCGATTTTAATTTTTTGCGATATAAACGGAAAAAGACTGAAAATTTTGAAAAAAAATGATATTTTCTACTTTTTGTTATAAGAAAAATCGAATAAACTCAATTTTAGTCATACATTTAGGCCAAAATGTATTCAGCCACATGTCTTTAGTAAAAAAAATGTCAATAAGCGTATATTTATTGGTTTGCGCAAAAGTCATAGAGTTTACAAACTAGGGTACATTTTCTGAAATTTACACAGCTTTAAATTTATGACTGCCTATCTCATTTCTTGAGGTGCTAAAATGACAGGGCAGTACAAAACCCCCCCAAATGACCCCATTTTGGAAAGTAGACATCCCAAGGAAATTGCTGAGAGGCATGTTGAGCCCATTGAATTTTTTTTTTTTTTTTGTCTTAAGTGATTAAATAATGACAAAAAAAAAAAAAAGAAATTACAAAAAGTTGTCACTAAATGATATATTGCTCACATATGCCATGGTTATATGTGGAATTGCACCCCAAAATACATTTTGCTGCTTCTCCTGAGTACGGGGATACCACATGTGTGGGACTTTTTGGGAGCCTAGCCGCATACGGGACCCCGGAAACCAAGCACCGCCTTCAGGATTTCTAAGGGCGCAAATTTTTGATTTCACTCCTCACTACCTATCACAGTTTCGAAGACCATAAAATGCCAAAATAGCACAAAACCCCCCCAAATGACCCCATTTTGGAATATAGACACCCCAAGCTATTTGCTGAGAGGAATGGCGAGTATTTTACAGCTCTCATTTGTTTTTGAAAATGAAGAAAGAAAATATATATATATATATATTTTTTTTTTCAATTTTCAAAACTTTGTGACAAAAAGCGAGATCTGCAAAATACTCACAATACCTCTCAGCAAATAGCTTGGGGTGTCTACTTTCCAAAATTGGGTCATTTGGGGGGGGTTTGTGCTATCTGGGCATGCCATGGCCTCCGAAACTGTGATAGGCAGTGAGAAGTGAAATCAAAAATTTACACCCTTAGAAAGCCTGAAGGCGGTGATTGGTTTTGGGGTCCCGTACCCGGCTAGGCTCCCAAAAAGTCTCACACATGTGGTATCCCCATACTCAGGAGAAGCAACAGAATGTATTTTGGGGTGTAATTCCACATATGCCCATGGCATGTTTGAGCAATATATCATTTAGTGACAACTTTGTGCAAAAAAAAAAAAAAAAAAATTGTAGTTTTTCCGCAACTTGTGTCAACATATAAAATGTTCCATGGACTCGACATGCCTCTCAGTATATAGCTTGGGGTGTCTACTTTCCAAAATGGGGTCATTTGGGGGGGGGGGGTTTGAACTGTTCTGGCATTTTATACACAACATTAGGAAGCTTACATCCACTCTTCTAACCACTTGAAGACAAAGCCCTTTCCGACACTTTTTGTTTACATGAAAACATTTTTTTTTTTGCAAGAAAATTATGTTGAACCCCCAAACATTATATATATTTTTAAAGCAAAGGCCCTGCAGATTAAAATGGTGGGTGTTGCATTTTTTTTTTCTACACAGTATTTGCGCAGCGATTTTTCAAACGCATTTTTTGGGTTAAAAAATACACTTTTTTTAATTTTAATGCACTAAAACACACTATATTGTAGATACCAAACACGACATGCTTTAAAATTTCGCACAAACGCGCATTGGCGACAAACTACATACATTTTTAAAAGCCTTCAAAAGCCTTTACAGGTTACCCCAGTAGATTTACAGAGGAGGTCTACTGCTAAAATGACTGCCCTCGATCTGACCTTCGCGGTGATACCTCACATGCATGGTGCAATTGCTGTTTACATATGACGCCAGACCGACGCTTGCGTTCGCCATTGGGCAAGAGCAGGGCAGGACAGGGGTGCTTTTTTTTTATTATTATTAATTTTGCTTTTTTATTTTATTTTTAAATTGTTCCTTCCAAGTATTTTTTTTTTTATCATTTTTATTGTTATCTCAGGGAATGTAAATATCCCCTATGATAGCAATAGGTAGTGACAGGTACTCTTTTTTTTGAAAAAACTGGGGTCTTCTAGACCCTAGATTTTTCCTCTGCCCTCAAAGCATCTGACCACACCAAGATCGGTGTGATAAAATGCTTTCCCAATTTCCCAATGGCGATTTTTATATCCGGGGGGGGGCATTCCCTCCCACTGCTTGTAAAAGCAGGCTAGAGGCTAATTAGCCGCTAGGATTGCTTTTACATGAAAGCCGGCCGCAGGCTGAAAAGAATGATACCAAGATGATACATAAACCCGCAGGCATCATTCTGGTATAAACATTCAAAGTCCAGCAACATACCAGTACGTTGCTGGTCCTTGTTGGACATGTATTGTAATCTTTTTTTTTCATGCAGCCAGGTGGCTGAACGAAAAAAGAGATTGATCGGTGGGTATGCCCACCATTAGAATACCGCCCTTCATCCACCCACTTCCAATGATGGGCATACACGCACCATTTATATATGCCGAAGCATGGGGGCATCCTCCCGCAAAAAAGTTATGCCGCACACACATGGTCAGACTTATCCATGGGCAAGCCTCCGTCGGAATTTCGACCGTATGTACGCGGCATTAGGCATCGCTCCTCCGCTCCTCCGCCCCTGCTGCCCCAATGCTTCGGCATATATGCTTTTTTTATTTAACTGTGGTGGTGAAATCACCTCCTACAGCACTGGAGTCGCAGGGATCAGGCCTGTCTCTGCGAACGCTGCAGTTATGTGTGTTTTTGTTTTGTAAGTGACAGTGATCGATCGATACTGCACTTGGGTGGCCTGGGCTGGACGGAGGGGCAAAATGCAGGTGCTAGCAGGTATCTAGGCTGATCCCGCTAACAGTGCGTTTTTGGGAACCCTAAACTGCTGGGGACGCTAGTATAGATCTGATCAGATCAGATATTGATCTGTTCAGATACTATACCACTAAGGGGGGTGTATGCTTCACGCGTGGGTGTTAGCGTTACTGGCACTAACCTGACGCTGCCTGGGGTGTGACGCAGACCCTCTCTGACGCTAAAACCTAATTGATATCACCCGCCGGGCGATCAGGGGGTTAAACCTTTATTGGGTTATATACGGCGGGTGCCCTGACACTATAAAAAGCAAACTAACTAACCAGCGTCACCCGTAACACTTATATGGTGATCTAGGGGCAATCAGGGGGTTAAAACCTTTATTAGATAATATATGGGGGTACCTGACGCTATAAAAACCTGCGGCGAACCTAAAAAAAATTACTGGCTACAGATCTGCATCACCGACAATAAGACAGCGATCAGAAAAACGATCGCTTGGCGACAGTGGTGATAGGGGGTGAAAGGGTTACCGGGGGGCGATCAAGGGGGTTAAACCTTTATTAGATAATATATTGGGGTACCTGACGCTATAAAAACCTGCGGCGAACCTAAAAAAAATTACTGGCTACCGATCTGCATCACCGACACTAAGACAGCGTTTAGAAAAACGATCGCTTAGCGACAGTGGTGATAGGGGGTGAAAGGGTTATCTGGGGGGTGATCAGGGGGTTAAACCTTTATTAGGGGGGTTAGAGGGCTGCACTGGACCTAAAACTGAATGTACTGACACTTTTACAGTCACAAATGTCACTGATTGCAGTGATCAGTAAATAAATGGTCACTGCAATCAGTGACACTGTGACTGGGGGCTGGGGGGGTGATCTGGGGGGTGATCTGGGGGTGTCTGGGGGGGGCGATTTATGTCCCTATGTGTCCTGGTGTCAGTGTAGTGTTGTGTGCACTGACCTGATGTCTTCTCTTGTACGGCGCTCGGTATATGTGAGCGCCGCACCAGAGATGACATCACTTCCTCCTGCTTCCTCTGCCTGACACAGACAGAGGGGGCATTTCTATTCGCCAGGAGCAATCGCGAGGGGGTGGCCGGAAACGAATGGCTGCCCCCTCATCCCGGAACGCTCCCGGACACTTAGCCACCGCTCACTGTATAGGAGGGGGGTCCGATTGGACCCCCCAACTATACAAAAGCAATCACGTACACTCTACGTGATTGTGCCTGTCGGTGCCATTCTGCCGACGTATATATACAGTGAGCGGTCGTTAAGTGGTTAATAATATGCAATTTGACAAATTTTATTGATTTTTTTCAGATATATGGTGCACTGATTTGATTATATTTATGTTTTGCGCTACTGTGAATTAGTGTTTTGCAATGGAGAATTTTTATTCTTATTTTTAATTTCAAATATATATTCATATGGCCAGGGCTGGTGCAAGGATCTTTGACACCCTAGGCGAAACCTAATTTTGCCGCCCCCCCCCCCCGGCTGCGCCCCTGACTCCACTTTAACTTGCCCTTGCAACACATGTGACCTATCTGACCCCTACACTAACCCCCTGTCCCCTACACTAACCCACCTGACAATTACACTGACCCCCCTTACCTGAAAAATACACTGACCCCCCCTTACATGACACATACACTGACCCCCCCTTACATGACACATACACTGACCCCCCCTTACATGACACATACACTGACCCGCCCCTTACATGACACATACACTGACCCCCCCTTACATGACACATACACTGACCCCCCCCTTACATGACACATACACTGACCCCCCCTTACATGACACATACACTGACCCCCCCTTACATGACACATACAATGACCCCCCCTTACATGAAACATACACTGACCCCCCCTTACATGAAACATACACTGACCCCCCCTTACATGAAACATACACTGACCCCCCTTACATGACACATACACTGACCCCCCTTACATGAAACATACACTGACCCCCCTTACATGACACATACACTGACCCCCCTTACATGAAACATACACTGACCCCCCCTTACATGACACATACACTGACCCCCCCTTACAGGACACATACACTGACCCCCCCTTACAGGACACATACACTGACCCCCCTTACATGACACATACACTGACCCCCCCTTACATGACACATACACTGACCCCCCCTTACATGAAACATACACTGACCCCCCCTTACATGACACATACACTGACCCCCCTTACATGACACATACACTGACCCCCCTTACATGACACATACACTGACCCCCCTTACATGACACATACACTGACCCCCCCTTACAGGACACATACACTGACCCCCCCTTACATGACACATACACTGACCCCCCCTTACATGACACATACACTGACCCCCCCTTACAGGACACATACACTGACCCCCCCTTACAGGACACATACACTGACCCCCCCCCCTTACAGGACACATACACTGACCCCCCCTTACAGGACACATACACTGACCCCCCCTTACAGGACACATACACTGACCCCCCCTTACAGGACACATACACTGACCCCCCCCCCTTACAGGACACATACACTGACCCCCCCCTTACAGGACACATACACTGACCCCCCCCCCTTACAGGACACATACACTGACCCCCCCCTTACAGGACACATACACTGACCCCCCCTTACAGGACACATACACTGACCCCCCCTTACAGGACACATACACTGACCCCCCCTTACAGGGCACATACACTGACCCCCCCTTACAGGACACATACACTGACCCCCCCCTTACAGGACACATACACTGACCCCCCCCTTACAGGACACATACACTGACCCCCCCCTTACAGGACACATACACTGACCCCTCCCCCTTACAGGACACATACACTGACCCCCCCCCCCTTACAGGACACATACACTGACCCCCCCCTTACAGGACACATACACTGACCCCCCCTTACAGGACACATACACTGACCCCCCCCTTACAGGACACATACACTGACCCCCCCTTACAGGACACATACACTGACCCCCCCCTTACAGGACACATACACTGACCCCCCCTTACATGACACATACACTGACCCCCCCTTACATGACACATACACTGACCCCCCTTACATGAAACATACACTGACCCCCCTTACATGACACATACACTGACCCCCCCTTACATGAAACATACACTGACCCCCCTTACATGACACATACACTGACCCCCCTTACATGAAACATACACTGACCCCCCTTACATGACACATACACTGACCCCCCCCTTACATGACACATACACTGACCCCCCTTACATGACACATACACTGACCCCCCCTTACATGACACATACACTGACCCCCCTTACAGGACACATACACTGACCCCCCCCCTTACAGGACACATACACTGACCCCCCCCCCTTACAGGACACATACACTGACCCCCCCTTACATGACACATACACTGACCCCCCCTTACATGAAACATACACTGACCCCCCCTTACATGACACATACACTGACCCCCCCTTACATGAAACATACACTGACCCCCCTTACATGAAACATACACTGACCCCCCTTACATGACACATACACTGACCCCCCTTACATGAAACATACACTGACCCCCCTTACATGACACATACACTGACCCCCCTTACATGACACATACACTGACCCCCCTTACATGAAACATACACTGACCCCCCTTACATGAAACATACACTGACCCCCCTTACATGACACATACACTGACCCCCCCTTACAGGACACATACACTGACCCCCCCTTACATGACACATACACTGACCCCCCCTTACAGGACACATACACTGACCCCCCCTTACAGGACACATACACTGACCCCCCCTTACAGGACACATACACTGACCCCCCCTTACAGGACACATACACTGACCCCCCCTTACAGGACACATACACTGACCCCCCTTACAGGACACATACACTGACCCCCCCTTACAGGACACATACACTGACCCCCCCTTACAGGACACATACACTGACCCCCCCTTACATGACACATACACTGACCCCCCCCCCTTACAGGACACATACACTGACCCCCCCCCCTTACAGGACACATACACTGACCCCCCCCCCTTACAGGACACATACACTGACCCCCCCTTACAGGACACATACACTGACCCCCCTTAATGACACATACACTGACCCCCCTTACATGACACATACACTGACCCCCCTTACATGAAACATACACTGACCCCCCTTACATGACACATACACTGACCCCCCCTTACATGACACATACACTGACCCCCCCTTACATGACACATACACTGACCCCCCTTACATGACACATACACTGACCCCCCCTTACAGGACTCATACACTGACCCCCCCCCTTACAGGACACATACACTGACCCCCCCCCCCCCCCTTACAGGACACATACACTGACACCCCCCTTACAGGACACATACACTGACCCCCCCTTACAGGACACATACACTGACCCCCCCTTACATGACACATACACTGACCCCCCCTTACATGACACATACACTGACCCCCCTTACAGGACACATACACTGACCCCCCCCTTACAGGACACATACACTGACCCCCCCTTACAGGACACATACACTGACCCCCCCTTACATGACACATACACTGACCCCCCCTTACAGGACTCATACACTGACCCCCCCTTACAGGACTCATACACTGACCCCCCCTTACAGGACACATACACTGACCCCCCTTACAGGACACATACACTGACCCCCCCTTACAGGACACATACACTGACCCCCCCTTACAGGACACATACACTGACCCCCCCTTACAGGACACATACACTGACCCCCCTTACAGGACACATACACTGACCCCCCCCTTACAGGACACATACACTGACCCCCCCTTACAGGACACATACACTGACCCCCCCCCTTACAGGACACATACACTGACCCCCCCTTACAGGACACATACACTTACCCCCCCCTTACAGGACACATACACTGACCCCCCCCCTTACAGGACACATACACTGACCCCCCCCCCTTACAGGACACATACACTGCCCCCCCCCCTTACAGGACACATACACTGACCCCCCCTTACATGACACATACACTGACCCCCCCTTACAGGACACATACACTGACCCCCCCTTACATGACACATACACTGACCCCCCCTTACAGGGCACATACACTGACCCCCCCCTTACAGGGCACATACACTGACCCCCCCTTACATGACACATACACTGACCCCCCTTACAGGACACATACACTGACCCCCCTTACATGAAACATACACTGACCCCCCCTTACAGGACACATACACTGACCCCCCCTTACAGGACACATACACTGACCCCCCCTTACAGGACACATACACTGACCCCCCTTACATGACACATACACTGACCCCCCCTTACAGGACACATACACTGAGCCCCCCTTACAGGACACATACACTGACCCCCCCTTACAGGACACATACACTGACCCCCCCTTACAGGACACATACACTGACCCCCCCCCTTACAGGACACATACACTGACCCCCCCCCCTACAGGACACATACACTGACCCCCCCCCCTTACAGGACACATACACTGACCCCCCTTACATGAAACATACACTGACCCCCCCTTACAGGACACATACACTGAGCCCCCCTTACAGGACACATACACTGAGCCCCCCTTACAGGACACATACACTGACCCCCCTTACAGGACACATACACTGACCCCCCCCTTACAGGACACATACACTGACCCCCCCCTTACAGGACACATACACTGACCCCCCCTTACAGGACACATACACTGACCCCCCCTTACAGGACACATACACTGACCCCCCCTTACAGGACACATACACTGACCCCCCCTTACATGACACATACACTGACCCCCCTTACAGGACACATACACTGACCCCCCTTACATGAAACATACACTGACCCCCCCTTACAGGACACATACACTGACCCCCCCCCCCCTTACAGGACACATACACTGACCCCCCCCCTTACAGGACACATACACTGACCCCCCTTACATGAAACATACACTGACCCCCCCTTACAGGACACATACACTGACCCCCCCTTACAGGACACATACACTGCCCCCCCCTTACAGGACACATACACTGACCCCCCTTAAAGGACACATACACTGACCCCCCCCTTACAGGACACATACACTGACCCCCCCCCCTTACAGGACACATACACTGACCCCCCCCCTTACAGGACACATACACTGACCCCCCCTTACAGGACACATACACTGACCCCCCCCTTACATGACACATACACTGGCCCCCCCTTACAGGACACATACACTGACCCCCCCTTACATGACACATACACTGACCCCCCTTACAGGACACATACACTGACCCCCCTTACATGAAACATACACTGACCCCCCCTTACAGGACACATACACTGACCCCCCCCTTACAGGACACATACACTGACCCCCCCTTACAGGACACATACACTGACCCCCCTTACATGAAACATACACTGACCCCCCCTTACAGGACACATACACTGACCCCCCCTTACAGGACACATACACTGACCCCCCCCTTACAGGACACATACACTGCCCCCCCCCTTACAGGACACATACACTGACCCCCCCCCTTACAGGACACATACACTGACCCCCCCCTTACAGGACACATACACTGACCCCCCTTACATGAAACATACACTGACCCCCCCTTACAGGACACATACACTGAGCCCCCCTTACAGGACACATACACTGACCCCCCTTACAGGACACATACACTGACCCCCCCCTTACAGGACACATACACTGACCCCCCCCCCTTACAGGACACATACACTGACCCCCCCTTACAGGACACATACACTGACCCCCCCTTACAGGACACATACACTGACCCCCCCTTACATGACACATACACTGACCCCCCTTACAGGACACATACACTGACCCCCCTTACATGAAACATACACTGACCCCCCCTTACAGGACACATACACTGACCCCCCCCCCCTTACAGGACACATACACTGACCCCCCCCCTTACAGGACACATACACTGACCCCCCTTACATGAAACATACACTGACCCCCCTTACAGGACACATACACTGACCCCCCCTTACAGGACACATACACTGCCCCCCCTTACAGGACACATACACTGACCCCCCCTTACAGGACACATACACTGACCCCCCCTTACAGGACACATACACTGACCCCCCCCCTTACAGGACACATACACTGACCCCCCCCCTTACAGGACACATACACTGACCCCCCCTTACAGGACACATACACTGACCCCCCCCTTACATGACACATACACTGACCCCCCCTTACAGGACACATACACTGACCCCCCCTTACATGACACATACACTGACCCCCCTTACAGGACACATACACTGACCCCCCCTTACAGGACACATACACTGACCCCCCCTTACAGGACACATACACTGACCCCCCCCCCCTTACAGGACACATACACTGACCCCCCTTACATGAAACATACACTGACCCCCCCTTACAGGACACATACACTGAGCCCCCCTTACAGGACACATACACTGACCCCCCCTTACAGGACACATACACTGACCCCCCCCTTACAGGACACATACACTGACCCCCCCCTTACAGGACACATACACTGACCCCCCCCCCCTTACAGGACACATACACTGACCCCCCCTTACAGGACACATACACTGACCCCCCTTACATGAAACATACACTGACCCCCCCTTACAGGACACATACACTGAGCCCCCCTTACAGGACACATACACTGACCCCCCTTACAGGACACATACACTGACCCCCCCTTACAGGACACATACACTGACCCCCCCCCCTTACAGGACACATACACTGACCCCCCCTTACAGGACACATACACTGACCCCCCCTTACAGGACACATACACTGACCCCCCCTTACATGACACATACACTGACCCCCCTTACAGGACACATACACTGACCCCCCTTACATGAAACATACACTGACCCCCCCTTACAGGACACATACACTGACCCCCCCCTTACAGGACACATACACTGACCCCCCCCTTACAGGACACATACACTGACCCCCCTTACATGAAACATACACTGACCCCCCCTTACAGGACACATACACTGACCCCCCCTTACAGGACACATACACTGCCCCCCCTTACAGGACACATACACTGACCCCCCCTTACAGGACACATACACTGACCCCCCCCCCTTACAGGACACATACACTGACCCCCCCCCCTTACAGGACACATACACTGACCCCCCCTTACATGACACATACACTGACCCCCCCTTACAGGACACATACACTGACCCCCCCCTTACATGACACATACACTGACCCCCCTTACAGGACACATACACTGACCCCCCCTTACATGACACATACACTGACCCCCCTTACAGGACACATACACTGACCCCCCTTACATGAAACATACACTGACCCCCCCCTTACAGGACACATACACTGACCCCCCCCTTACAGGACACATACACTGACCCCCCCCTTACAGGACACATACACTGACCCCCCTTACATGAAACATACACTGACCCCCCCTTACAGGACACATACACTGACCCCCCCTTACAGGACACATACACTGCCCCCCCCTTACAGGACACATACACTGACCCCCCTTACAGGACACATACACTGACCCCCCCCCTTACAGGACACATACACTGACCCCCCCCCCCCTTACAGGACACATACACTGACCCCCCCTTACATGACACATACACTGACCCCCCCTTACAGGACACATACACTGACCCCCCCCTTACATGACACATACACTGACCCCCCTTACAGGACACATACACTGACCCCCCCTTACATGACACATACACTGACCCCCCTTACAGGACACATACACTGACCCCCCTTACATGAAACATACACTGACCCCCCCTTACAGGACACATACACTGACCCCCCCCTTACAGGACACATACACTGACCCCCCCTTACAGGACACATACACTGACCCCCCTTACATGAAACATACACTGACCCCCCCTTACAGGACACATACACTGAGCCCCCCTTACAGGACACATACACTGACCCCCCTGACTCCTACTTCCTGCACTATTCAAACACACTCCCCCCTCCCCCTCATACAGCATGTAGATCGATCCGTCCTCCTCCTCCTTACCTCTGCTCTTTGCTTTGGTGCTTCGTCAGCCATCATCAGGGCTCTGCTCAGGGGCCAGGCCAGCGCCATCCATCCTCTCCACGGAGTCCCCGCCAGGGCCAGGCCAGCGCCGCGCCGCCGCCAATGCCATCCACCCGCTCTATGGAGTCCTCGCTAGGCGGGAGGTCAGTCAGCTCCTCCTCAGCCCCGCCCCTCCGCTGCACACACAAGACACACAGCGCCGCACCAGAGGGACAGGCTGGAGCAAAGGAGTCCCGCAGCGGCGCTGTGTGATTATACCTGTCTGAGGACTGAGGTGTGACAGCGCAGCGGGGCGCTCTGCGCTACACATGGGGGGAATTTGGTGGCGCCGTGGCGGCACACTGAATGGGGCCAGGCCAGCGATCAGGAGAAGAAAAAGAGAAAAGACAAGGGTGCACCAGCCTGGTGTGATATCGTTTAGGATAATTTATTTAAAATGAAAGCAATAGAAAGGTACTCACAAAACTAGTACAAAAGTTCACATTGTACAAACAGTGCCTTGGAAGCTGCAGCATGTGAACCCAAACCACACTTCGACCGATCAAGGAGACCGTGACGGGGCGCACTATCGGCTGACGCGTTTCGAAGTGTAAAACTTCTTTATCAAAGCCACACAGTCAGCGATCAGGAGAGCCTAGCTCACACTGTCACACAGGACAGAGGCTGAGGTTGCGCCCTAGGTGGTAGTGCGCCCCTAGGCGGCTGCCTACTTCGCCTAGTGGTAGCGCAGGCCCTGCATATGGCAATTTAAAACAGTTTATTGATATTAATTATTTATTTTTACTATGTATCCCAAAGGCTGTTGTTTTTTTATTTTGAACAGACCAGTAACAGAGGACTAGAAGCTCCTCCTGCCACTGTTTCCCTAAAGATGGGCTGGGAAAGAGCTAGGTCATATGACAACTGTATGTTAATTAGGAAAAAAAGGTACTTTTTAAAACTAAAATAATTACAGTGCCATCATCCACATTCAGAAAGAGAAGGTATACTGTAAATACGCAGTGTGTGTTTATTTCACTTTAATCTCACCACACAGGCAGTTTCCAGGGTGGAGCATCTTCCCTAAGTAGACTGGGAGTTTTAAGGCTGGATTCATACTGATGCGGTGCGAATGGGTTTGATTTACATGCAGATTTGTGCTAATTTTCAGAGCACACTGCGATTTTGTGGTGCAATTTATGCATAAGACAGTGTGATTGTAATGCAAGTTTAACCACTTCAGCCCCGGAAGGATTTGCCCCCTTAATGACCAGGCCGTTTTTTGCGATACGGCACTGCGATGTTTTAACTGACAATTGCGCGGCCCTGCGACGTTGTACCCAAACAAAATTGATGTCCTTTTTTTCCCCACAAACAGAGCTTTGTTTTGGTGGTATTTGATCACCTCTGTGGTTTTTATTTTTTGCGCTATAAACAAATAAAGAGCTATTTATACATATCTAAAAAATATATATATAAAAAACAAATTTATTTATCAGTTTATAGGCCAAAATATATTCTTCTACATATTTTTGGTAAAATAAAAAAATCGAAAAAAATCGCAATAGGCATATTTTCATTGGTTTGCGCAAAAGTTATCGCATCTACAAAATAGGGGATCGATTTAGGAACTTTTATTTATTTTTATTGTTTTTACTGGTAATGGCGGTGATCTGCGATGTTTAGCGGGAATGTGACATTGCGGTGGACAAATCTGACCCCATATGACACTTTTTGGGGACCAGTGACATTGTTATAAAAATGCACTGATCAATGTAAAAAATACACTGTCAGGGAAAGGGTTTACACTAGGGGGTGATCAAAGGGTTAACTGTGTTTCCTCAGCTTGTTCTAACTGTAGGGGGAATAGGTCATATGGAGAAACCTGCGCTTAGGACTGGAACTGTTGGGCTGCTGCCCCCCCCCCCCCCCCTATGGCCCCTGTGCACAAGGGCTAAGGAAGTGATTAGTATGTGTGTGGGGTAAATGGCGCTCCCAAAGGAGGGTGTGTGTTCTATAAATAAAAGTCGGTTTGAACCTGTGTAATATTACCAGAGTGATTGAAAAACCAAGGTAAATAATTTAAAAAACACACAAACAAGTGACGGTGGGTGGGTCAACAAGTGACCTCTCCCTGACCCCAAGTAATTGTAAAATAGGTGGGTGCTAGTATGTGAGTTCTAATTTAACAGCCACTATGATAGTGACAAAGAAAAAAAGGGGGGTAAAATACCTCCGTGTATAATTAGGCCAAACTGTGGTGTAGGATATAATAAACTATACCAGTGCAAATGATAAAAAACAAGTGTAAAAAGTTGTGGACAAAATTGCAAAAAAAGGGGATAGTTATCCCAGTATAAAACAGTTAGAACAGTTAAACAGAATAGTCCACCATATAAATGTGTATGGGATCCTAATCGTTAATACAGGATATAATTTTTCCACAGTAATGCCCAATTAGGAACAGTTCAACGGGTGACTTGTGTGTGAATCCTTATATTTGGTTCAATCCAGGTGACACTTGTGCTCCCCCTTAAGATACCCTACTCACCAGAAGATGAAACCCCTGCAGGGGTACACAGCATATAGGTGAGTGGTTTGATGACTTGGGATGGTGCAGTAGGTCTCTCCTGGTCCCGGGATTCCTATACGTCCCTGAGCTGGCTGTTCCGGCGTGTGGTGATGTTCCTCAGGATAAAAGAACAGGAGCCACCATAGCGTAATCCAGTTTTATTTAAAAAAAAATCTGAACATCCATGATAAAAAACGACTTCAGAGGTAGATATATGTTAAACCAAAGGTAAAAATAAAGGTAAAAATAAAAATAAAAAATAATAAAAAGCAAAGCAAAATCGAGGTACAGGTCTGATAACCTTCGCTGCCGAAGGTAGGAGATTTAAAAAAATCCTGCACTTAGTCCCTGCATCTGTCAGAGCGGCGGTGTGTGTTGGCGTGCGTTCCACCGCTCAGAACCAAGGAACCGGAAGTGACGTATCGGCGTGAGAGGACCAATCATCTGATGCGTTTCGTCATGTGACTTCTTCTTCTAAGCATGACGAAACGCGTCAGGTGAGTGGTCCTCTTACGCCGATATGTCACTTCCGGTTCCTTGGTTCTGAGCGGTGGAACGCACGCCAACACACACCGCCGCTCTGACAGATGCAGGGACTAAGTGCAGGATTTTTTAAAATCTCCTACCTTCGGCAGCGAAGGTTATCAGACCTGTACCTCGATTTTGCTTTGCTTTTTATTATTTTTTATTTTTATTTCTACCTTTATTTTTACTAGGGTTGTCCCGATACCGATACTAGTATCGGTATCGGGACCGATACCAAGCATTTGCGCGAGTACTTGTACTCGCGCAAATGCTCCCGATGCTTCACCCGATACTTTTTTTTTTTTTGTGGCCGGAGAGGGCGGGAGGAGTCAGTGGCTAGGGAGGGCAGGAGAGAGGGCGGGGGAGTGCGGGCGGAGTCTGGCCGGAGAGGGTGGGAGGAGTCAGTGGCTGGGGAGGGCGGGGAGAGGAAAGTGCGGGCGGAGTCTGGCTGAAGAGGGCGGGCACAGTCGGTGGACGGAGTCCGCGGGCGGAGAGCGAGTCCCTCACCTGCAGTTGAACCTGGTAAGCTGGCAGGGGTTCAGGGCGCAGCCGCATCAGGATCGGTGACCGGTGCTGTCACATTCGGTCGCCGTCAGCGGCTGAACGTCCCCACGCCCATCTTGGTACACTCTGCACTCGGCTGCAGTAAGCAGCAGCAGACATCTTGTTACACCCAGCCCGAGCTATATGGGCTGGGTGTAACAAGATGTCTGCTGTTGCTTACTGCAGCCGAGTGCAGGGTGTACCAAGATGGGCGTTGCAGCAGTTTTTTTTTTTCTTAAATCCTGTGTCATTTCCCCTTACCCCCCACAGCATTTCAGTGCCAGCCACCTATCAGTACCCACAAGTGCTACCTATCAGTGGAATCAGTGCCATCTACCAGTGCCACCTATCAGGTGGCACTGGTAGATGCCACTGATTGCACTGATAGGTGGCACTTATGGGCACTGATAGGTGGCACTTGTGGGCACTGATAGATGGCACTGATTGCACTGATAGGTGGCACTTATGGGCACTGATAGGTGGCACTTGTGGGCACTGATAGATGGCACTGATTGCACTGATAGTGCAATCAGTGCCACCTATCAGTGCCCACAAGTGCCACCTATCAGTGCCACCTATCAGTGCCCACAAGTGCCACCTATCAGTGCCCACAAGTGCCACCTATCAGTGCCCACAAGTGCCACCTTTCTGTGCAATCAGTGCCACCTTTCTGTGCAATAAGTGCCACCTATCACTGCCCACAAGTGCCACCTATCAGTGCCCATAAGTGCCCACAAGTGCCACCTTTCTGTGCAATCAGTGCCACCTTTCTGTGCAATCAGTGCCACCTTTCTGTGCAATAAGTGCCACCTATCACTGCCCACAAGTGCCACCTATCAGTGCCCATAAGTGCCCACAAGTGCCACCTTTCTGTGCAATCAGTGCCACCTTTCTGTGCAATCAGTGCCACCTTTCTGTGCAATCAGTGCCACCTATCTGTGCAATAAGTGCCACCTATCACTGCCCACAAGTGCCACCTATCAGTGCCCATAAGTGCCACCTATCAGTGCCCATAAGTGCCCACAAGTGCCACCTTTCTGTGCAATCAGTGCCACCTTTCTGTGCAATCAGTGCCACCTTTCTGTGCAATCAGTGCCACCTATCACTGCCCACAAGTGCCACCTATCAGTGCCCATAAATGCCACCTATCAGTGCCACCTATCAGTGCCCATAAATGCCACCTATCAGTGCCCCCAAGTGCCACCTATCAGTGCCACCTATCACTGCCCACAAGTGCCACCTATCACTGCCCACAAGTGCCATCTATCAGTGCCCATAAATGCCACCTATCAGTGCCCCCAAGTGCCACCTATCAGTGCCACTTATCACTGCCCACAAGTGCCACCTATCAGTGCCCATAAGTGCCATCGATCCGTGCCCATAAGTGCCATCGATCCATGCCCATAAGTGCCACCTATCAGTCCCCATCTTTCAAACTGTCACATGACATTGAAAAAAAGTATCGGTAATCGGTATCGGCGAGTACTTGAAAAAAAGTATCGGTACTTGTACTCGGTCTTAAAAAAGTGGTATCGGGACAACCCTAATTTTTACCTTTGGTTTAACATATATCTACCTCTGAATTCGTTTTTTATCATGGATGTTCAGAATTTTTTTTAAATAAAACTGGATTACTCTATGGTGGCTCCTGTTCTTTTATCCTGAGGAACATCACCACACGCCGGAACAGCCAGCTCAGGGACGTATAGGAATCCCGGGACCAGGAGAGACCTACTGCACCATCCCAAGTCATCAAACCACTCACCTATATGCTGTGTACCCCTGCAGGGGTTTCATCTTCTGGTGAGTAGGGTATCTTAAGGGGGAGCACAAGTGTCACGTGGATTGAACCAAATATAAGGATTCACACACAAGTCACCCGTTGAACTGTTCCTAATTGGGCATTACTGTGGAAAAATTATATCCTGTATTAACGATTAGGATCCCATACACATTTATATGGTGGACTATTCTGTTTAACTGTTCTAACTGTTTTATACTGGGATAACTATCCCCTTTTTTTGCAATTTTGTCCACAACTTTTTACACTTGTTTTTTATCATTTGCACTGGTATAGTTTATTATATCCTACACCACAGTTTGGCCTAATTATACACGGAGGTATTTTACCCCCCTTTTTTTCTTTGTCACTATCATAGTGGCTGTTAAATTATGCACATATGCACTTAGCACTTTAGAACTCACATACTAGCACCCACCTATTTTACAATTACTTGGGGTCAGGGAGAGGTCACTTGTTGACCCACCCACCGTCACTTGTTTGTGTGTTTTTTGAGTTATTTACCTTGGTTTTTCAATCACTCTGGTACTATTACACAGGTTCAAACCGACTTTTATTTATACAACACACACCCTCCTTTGGGAGCGCCATTTACCCCACACACATACTAATCACTAACTGTAGGGGGGATGGCCTGCCAGGGACATGACAGAGATCACTGTTTACCGATCACTGAGTCACCTGTCAGAACGGGGAGTCACCTTGTTTACAAAGGCAGATCCCCGTTCTGCCTCTGTAATAGGCAATCGCGGGTCGCCGGCGGACATCAAGTCCGCCTGGCATGCTCAACAGGTACAGCTACGGCGATTTGCGCAGGAGAGCCGACCTGCCAACGTATTACGACGGCTGCTGGTCAGCAAGTGGTTAATGTGATTTCAGATGGGATTGGATGCAGCTGCAGGGTTTTTTTTTCAGGCTAATAGTACCAGCTGTATTCGCATACATGTGAACACAAGATGCTATTTCATGTACATATTTTGGGAATTTTTTTTTCAATAAGCGTTTATTGATTGGTTTGCGCAAAAGTTATAGCGTCTACAAAATAGGGGATAGTTTTATGGCATTTTTATTAATATTTTTTTTTTTTACTAGTAATGGCGGCGATCAGCGGATTTTATCAGGACTGCAACATTATGGCGGACACATCGGACACTTTTGGCGCTATTTTGGGACCATTCACATTTATACAGCAAACAGTGCTATAAAAATGCATTGATTACTGTATAAATGTGACTGTCAGGGAAGGGGTTAACACTAGGGGGCGAGGAAGGGGTTAAATGTGTTCCCTCATGAGTGATTCTTACTGTGGGGGGAGGGGACTGACTGGGGTAGGTGACAGATGGTTGTCCCTATGTACAAGGGACACACCATCGGTCTCCTCTCCCTAACAGGATGTGGATCTCTGTGTTTACACACAGAGATCCACGTCCCTTGCGCTGTAAATGCCGAGCGCGCCTACCTGGCGGACATCGCGGCCGCCAGGCACGCGCATCGGCACCTACGTGACACGGCGGGCACAGAAGTTCCCCGATGCGCGCTCGGGGAACGAAGAAAGGGGCGGACGTCTATTGACGGCCTCCTGGCATTGTAGGTCCGCGCTGTAGCCATCATTCGGCTATAGCGCGGGCCTCTAGTGGTTAAAGGGATGAGGTGGCAACCCTAGATATCACTGCAGTTTCCATTGATGTCTATGGAGGTGAAAATTGCACTGCACCGCAGTAAACATGAGCTTTTTTTAGCTGCATTGCAATCGCAACACATAGATGTGAATGACTGTCATTGAACACAATGTTATTTCAGATGACATGCTAATCCAGGCTTTTTGGAACTCATCGAAATCACTTCAGATTCGCATCAGTGTGAACCAGGGCAAATAGAGCTCAATTTACCCAGACCTGCTTCAGCTGGGCTTGTTAACCCCTCAGCAAGCCAAGCAAGCTCACTACACAGCACAAAAAGAAAAACTGTCCGTAAATTGCTTGAGGGCCAGTTCACATCAGAATGCGGTGCTGGAAATTTCCCACACTGCATTCAAAATGCACTGCAGTTGCTATCTGCAGCAAGTGTCAATGTTAACGTGTCGCAAATAATGTGCTTTTGCCTGCACGGTACAGTTGCTGTGGATCTTGTAAAGTAGTGCATGCACTACTATTGGTGCGGTCTGGCGTGATTCCAGCCCATTCAAACGAATTCGCTTTTCTGCACTCAGATCGCAGGTGAATCGCATAGGAACAAACAGAGCAATCCTGTGTGATGCATGGTGTGAACTGGCCCTGAACCTGGGACAAATATATCTCCCATCCTGGACACAACCCGTAGTTTTTCCTGGCCTCCTGTCACAGTTGATTTACTAACTTACAGCCTTGTTTAGAATTGCAGTCTAAACTTGCAGACTTGGGGGGAATACGGTATGCACAATTGAGCTGTGTTCCTGCCACCCATCAACTGCCCCCCCCCCCCCACACACACACACACACACACACACAAACACACACACACTTAAGCTGCAATAGGCAGCGTACAGGGGTGTTTACATGTCATGGCTGCGATGCTTCCTTTCACCCCTGTGGCACAGTTGAGCTAACTTGTAGTTACACATTCAAGTCAATGGGGAAGCACCGCAAATGCCCCGCAACAACATGCAATGCAGGCCCAAAGTGTAATTTTATTTTTATTTTTTTTGTGTGGCCACCATGATTTTCCAGCACTGCCTTAACCCTCTTGGGAATGGAGTTCACCAGAGCTTCACAGGTTGCCACTGGAGTCCTCTTCCACTCCTCCATAATGACATCACAGAGCTGGTGGATGTTGGAGACCTTGCGCTCCTCCACCTTTTGCTTGAGGATGCCCCACAGATGCTCAATAGGGTTTAGGTCTGGAGACATGCTTGTCCAGTCCATCACCTTTACCTGTAGCTTCCTTAGCAAGGGAGTGGTCGTCTTAGAGGTGTGTTTGGGGTCGTTATCATGTTGGAATACTGCCCTGCGGCCCAGTCTTCAAAGTGAGGGGATCATGCTCAGCATCAGTATGTCACAGTATTTGTTGGCATTCGTGGTTCCCTCAAAGAACTGAGGCTCCCCAGTGCCGAAAGCACTCATGCAGCCCCAGACCATGACACTCCCACCACCATGCTTGTCTGTAGGCAAGACACACTTGTCTTTGTACTGGTTGCCGCCATACACGCTTGAAACCATCTGAACCAAATAAGTTTATCTCATCAGACCTCAGGACATGGTTCCAGTAATCCATGTCCTGAGTCTGCTTGTCTTTAGCAAACTGTTTGCGGGCTTTCTTGGGCATCATCTTTAGAAGAGGCTTCCTTCTGGGATGACAGCCATGCAGACCAATTTGATGCAGTGTGCGGCATATGGTCTGAGCACTGACAGGCTGACCCCCCCCCCCCCCCACCCCTTCAACCTCTGCAGCAATGCTGGCAGCACTCATACGTCTATTTCCCAAAGACAATCTCTGGATATGACACTGAGCACGTGCACTCAACTTCTTTGGTCAACCATGGTGAGGCCTGTTCTGAGAGGCACCTGTACTGTTAAACCGCTGTATGGTCTTGGCCATCGTGCTGCAGCTCAGTTTCAGGGTCTTGGTAATCTTCTTATAGCCTAGGTCATCTTTATGTAAAGCAACATTTTTATTTTTTTCAGATCCTCAGATAGTTCTTTGCCATGAGGTGCCATGTTGAACTTCCAGTGACCAGTATGAGAGAGTGAGAGCGATAACACCAAATTCCCCATTCACACCTGAGACCTTGTAACACTAACGACTCAAATGCCACCGGGGAGGAAAAATGGCCAATTGGACCCAATTTGGAAATTTTCACTTAGGGGTGTACTCACTTTTGTTGCAAGCGGTTTAGAGATTAATGGCTGTGTTGAGTTATTTTGAGGGGATAGCAAATTTACACTGTTATACAAGCTGTACACTCACTACTTTACATTGTAGCAAAGTGTCATTTCTTCAGTGTTGTCACATGAAAAGATATAATAAAAATATTTACAAACATGTGAGGGGTGTACTCACTTTTGTGAGATACTGTAGCTAGCTGAGGGCCCAAGGAGGTAAAGTGTTTCTCCACATTTGAAGATCATAATGTAATCTTACAATTTTCCACATTTTATCATGTTACAACCAAAAACATAAATTTATTTTATTGAGATTTTATGTGATAGACCAACACAAAGTGGCACATAATTGTGAACTGGAAGGAAAATGGGAAATGCTTTTCACATTTTTTTACAAATAAATGTAGCGCCACCCCCGAAAGAGCCGCTTGGTGAATTTGGATTCTCTGATCCATGCCTCAACTCCAAGAAAGACCTCAGCCCCTCTGACACACCTGGTTAAATAAAATTACTGCAAACACATTTAGCCCAGGTTCACACTGGGCTGCGGGAGTGAAGCCGTGCGAGTTCAGCTGAACTCGCACGATTTCACTCTCGCTGGCAGTCCCAATTTCGGCCATGATTCCAAAGACATCTGTGCGGGTTTCTGCACAGATGTCAATGTAAATCGCGGCCCGAAATCGCAAAAAGTAGTACAGAAACTACTTTTTGAAATTGGTGCAGCGCCGCAGATGCGGCGTCGCACCGATTAGGACGGTGCCATTGCCGGCAATTTGCGGCAACTACAGACGTTTTGACATGCGATTTGACATGCCAAATCGCATGTCAAAACGCACCAGTGTGAACCAGAGCTCAAGGACACATGCAGTAAATACCGTTATCCTGGCTGTGGAATTATCACCAAAAATAGACACACACCTGGTAGTGATAAACAAGTTGAATATATTAGAACGGTTTAAAGCATATGGAAACTTACAACACGGTTAAACCTTGCTACAAATAACTAATACATTAGAAAAGACAACCTTCAATATTTAGCAACTGCAGGTAAGGAAGGGCAGTAATCTATATGCCCTTGACACAGGCGCTGAGAGGGAGGAGAGAAGATTTGTCAACTTCTCAGCTCCTTCTGGGCCGCAAACACCCTTGAGAGGCAAGCATGCAAAGAAAAGAATGGGTTACACAAGTACAGTAAACACAGTTCTGTAATGTTGCAGGTCCTGAGGTGAAGAATACTAGTGTCTTCGGCTAGCAAACGGTGGGGCCCTCGTAGATTTAAACAAGCTTGCATGGAGCAGTAATCCCCTAGAATATTCCATTAGGTAAAGATTAAAAAGGGCAAACTACTAGAGATGGTAGCTTCCAAACAAGCATCCCGTGACACTTAAAGGGGTAATTGGTGTCTGCATGCAGTGTCAGTATGGTGTCAAGAAGGATGTTAGGTTTGCACCCGCTCACCAAACCTCGGTCTGATGACACAACGATAATCCCAGGTGCTTGTTCAGGCTCCTGATGCTCTTAGTGATGTTGTAAGGCACTGGATCTCTTGCTGATGGCCGATCGATATGACTGATAGCAAAACTCGCAAGATGAGCAGGCAGCGGCTGACTCGATACCCAGATGGTTATCTCGATCCCTGAAAGGTGTGGGTTGTCTATGCTGAGCTGAGTGGTGCTGGGCTGCTGAGTAGGGTCCCTGGACTAAATAGTAGTGGACCAGGTGACTGTCTCTGCTCCTGGCTACCCTCAAGCATCCTCACTCCTCCGTCTCCAGGCAGTCTCTGGAAAAGCTCTCTCTTTGTCTCCTCAGTCTCAATGGTTTTCCTCACAACTGTCACCTCACTACACTCTCTCTCTCTCTTCAGACCGCTCTCCTTATTCTCCTCACAGACTCTTCTTCCCGGGCTTCAGGATATCCCTCCTCCTCTGTTGGGGCACACAGTCCCTGGTGTCAGCGTGTGTCTTTCTCCTCACTCTGGCCCATCAGTCTCTTCCCCTCACACACTCCTCTTCTCCTCACTGTTAAAGTGGTTGTAAACCAAAAATTTAAAAAATTTAAAATAAAAACCTGCAAGACAAAGGCATAATGAGCTAGTATGACTAGCATACTAGCTCATTATGAATTACTTACCTTAGATCGAAGCCCCCGAAGCCGTCCTCGTCTTCCCCTCCAGCCGCAGACATCTCTCCCGGAGGTTACTTCCGGGTATCGCCGCTCCGGCGCTGTGATTGGCCGGAGCGGCAAAGACATCACTCTGCGCATGCGCACGGGAGCCATCAAAGCCGGCATTACCCATTCACAAAACCGGCATTCTCAGTGCGCCTGCACCATTGTCTACGGCGCGCATGCGCTGTAGACATCGGTGCATTCTTTTTGGCAAATATCTCCTAAACCATGTAGGTTTAGGAGATATTGCAAACACCCACAGGTAAGCCTTAATCTAGGCTTGCGTGTAGGTAAAACTTGTCAGTGAGGGTTTACTTCCATTTTAAGTGTCACTGTGTCCCAGCAAATGATTTTTTGAGCCTTGGTATCTCCCTCTCTGATGCTGGTACCTCAGACAGCTCTCCTCAGATGCTTTTTACCTCAGACAGCTCTCCTCACTGTCTCTGTCAGCCCTCTCTCTCCCTTTTACCTCAGTAGTCCCCTCTCCTCATTCCCCTCAGCCTCATCAGCACTTCCTGACATTCCCCTTTTTTTTCTAGTGAGCTTTTTGTTTGAGTTTTCTGTAAGGACAAGTCAGCATCTCTCTGTCTCCATCTTGTGGCCAAAAGGAGAAATTGCATTACCAAAAATGCCTGCTACATAAATATCTGAAAAGTGTGGCGTGTATTATATGCTCTGATACTAAATAAAATCTAGTGGAACCAATTGCCTTCAGAAGTCACTTAATTAGTAAATAGAGTCCATCTGTGTGTAATTTAATCTCAGTATAAATACAGCTGTTCTGTGAAGCGCTCAGAGGCTTGTTAGCAGAGTGGATATAAATCAATGTTTTTTTTTAATTTAAATTGTTTTATTTTTATCAAATTTATTTTAATAAAATGCTTTTGGAGTAAAAATCTATCCAGCGATAGTTTTCTATTAAAGATACATTAATAATTTTGTTTATTCAGCATGAAATGGAGCTTAGTTATGTAGCATGAGGCTGTATATTCTGCAATATTTAAATTTTTTGTAAACTCATTCAATGAATCCAAGCTCTGCAAGCTGAAATAACATGCACTATATTGATGCATTCACACAATTTCACAGTAACCATGAGATAAAACAAAGTTCGGGAATATTCCTGTATCCCATTGTTTTGCAAATCTATGTACACTACAAACTGTATGATTGAATCAGTTCTGCCATCACTGTTTTACTAACCTGACAGCTTATTATTCTAAATAGGAAACCTTCATAACTACCAGCAAGAATAAGTCCTTACATTCAAAGTACCTGTTATTTCAGATCCATCATGGCAGCACCTGTTAGCGGGCATCCACTCACTTGCTGCCGCCACGTCCCTCACCTTGTTGTTTCACTGCCGCATCACCAGCCGTCTCATTAAAGTGAATAGGACTGTCGGTGAGTCAACAGCAGGTCAGAGGAGGAGCTGCTGCAGGACAGAGATGAGAGTTGCTCTTTAAAAATTATGATTTAAATCAAGTTGATTTAAATCAAGCTATTTTACTAGTGATTTAAATCGTGATTTAGATTGACTTGATTTAAATCAAATTCACCCTGATTGTTACAGAACCTTTAGTAAAAAAAACAGCATCATGAAGGCCAAGGAACACACCAGACAGGTCAGGGATAAAGTTGTAGAGAAGTTAAAAGCAGAGTTAGGCTATAAACCAATATCCCAAGCTTTGAACATGTCACGGTGCACTGTTCAATCCATCATCCGAAAATGGAAAGAGTATGGCACAACTGCAAACCTACCAAGACATGGCCATCCACCTAAACTGACAGGCCAGGCAAGCAGAGCATTAATCAGAGAAGCAGCCAAGAGGCTCATGTTAACTCTGGAGGAGCAGCAGAGATCCACAGCTCAAGTGGGAGAATCTGTCCACAGGACAACCTACAAATTTGGCCTTTATGGAAGAGTGGTAAGAAGAAAGCCATTGTTGAAAGAAAGCCATAAGAAGGCCTGTTTACATTGCGAGAAGCCATGTGGGGGACACAGCAAACATGTGGAAGAAGGTGCTCTGGTCCGATAAGACAAAATTGAACTTTTTGGCCTAAAGGCAAAACGCTATGTGTGGCGGAAAACAAAAACACTGCACATCACCCTGAACACACCATCCACACTGTGAAACATGGTGGTGGCAGCATCATGATGTGGGGATGCTTTTCTTCAGCAGGGACGGGGAAGATGGTCAGAGTTGATAGGAAGATGGATGGAGCCAAATACAGGGCAATCTTAGGAGAAAAGCTGTTGGAGTCTACAAAAGACTTGAGACTGGGGTAGAGGTTAACTTTCCAGCAGGACAATGACCCTAAACATACAGCCAGAGCTACAATGGAATGGTTTAGATCAAAGCATATTCATGTGTTATGCCGTGTACACACAACCGTTTTTAATGTCATTGAAAAAAACATAATTTTTCTCGACGTGATTCTTCTCAAGCCTGCCTTGCCTACACACTATCGTGGAAAAAAATGCTTGAGTAAAGCGCGGTGACGTACAACACGTACAACGGCACTATAAAGGGGAAGTTCCATTCGGATGGCACCACCCTTCATGTTAGTAAATTTTGTTGAGCGACGATTCACGCTTTTCAGCCTTGTGCTTTTCAGTCCGTTACAGCGTGACAAATGTGCTATCTCCATTACGAACGCTAGTTTTACCAGAACGAGCGCTCCCGTCTCATACTTGATTCTGAGCATTTTTTTTTACGTCGTTAAAGCCCACACACGGCCGTTTTTCAGGACGAGAAAAACTACGATGTAAAAAACGACGTGAAAAATTAGAGCATGTTCCAATTTTTTTATGCCCGTTTTTCACGTCTTGAAAAATGCTCTGAAGCCCACACACGATCATTTTTAATGACCATTTTAAAAAATTTCATTTTTCTCGTCATTAAAAACGGTCGTGTGTACGCGGCATGAGAATGGCACAGTCAAAGTCCAGACCTAAGCCCTGGTTCACACTGGTGCGATTTGACATGCGATTTGACATGTCAAATCGCATGTCAAATTGGCGAAATTTGCTGCAAATTGCGGCCAATGGCACCGTCCTAATCGGTGCAACGTCGCATCTGTGGCGCTGCACCGATTACAAAAAGTCGTTTTTGTACTACTTTTTGCGATTTCAGCCGCGATTTACATTGACATCTGTTTCAGATGTCTTTGAAATCAAACTGAAATCGGGACTGCCAGCGGGAGTGAAATCGTGCGAGTTCAGCTGAACTCGCAGGCTTCACTCCCGCAGCTCCAGTGTGAACGTGGGCTTAATCCAATTAACAATCTATAGCAAGATTTGAAAATTGCTGTTCACAGATGCTCTCCATCCAATCTGACAGAGATTGAGCTATTTTGCAAAGAAGAATGGGCAAAAATGTCACTCTCTAGATGTGCAAAGCTGGTAGAGACATCCCCAAAAGGACTTGCAGCTGTAATTGCAGCAAAAGGTGGTTCTACAAAGTATTGACTCAGCGGGGCTGAATACAAATGCACGCCATACTTTTCAGAAATGTATTTGTAAAAAAAAATTTGAAAAACATTTATTACTTCCCTTCCACTTCACAACTATGTGCCACTAGACATGAGCAGAATGAAGAAAATGTGTTTCATTTTGTTTCAATTCGTTATTTGCATAAATTTGTTTAGGTAAATTTAGTTTTCGAATTGATTTTAAAAGTTTTAGAATCAATTTCAAATAGTTTTGGACACAGTGAGGCATGGGCACAGTGAGGCATGCACATGGACACAGTGAGGCACAGTGAGGCATGCAGATGGATACCCTAGGCTTATACTCAAGTCAATACGTTTTCCCAGTTTTTTGTGGTAAAATTAGGTGCCTCGGCTTATACTCAAGTATATACGGGTACATTTTTACTTTAGAAATGTAATTTTGCTGCAGGACTGTAAAACACATCAGAAAGATGTGCCACTTTACAGGCAGACTAAGGACACCCCCCAGGCACGATATTTAAAGGAATATTTAATTTTTATTGTTTCACTTTGAGCATTTTTAAAATCACTGCTCCTGAAAAAAACAGCCTTTTAAAAAAAAAAAACTTGCATTGATACATGTCCCCTGGGGCAGGACCCAGGTCCCCATACACTTTTTTTATAGCAATAACTTGCATATAAGCCTTTAAAATTAGCACTTTTGATTTTTCATGTGTCTCATAGACTTTAACGGTGTTCGCATGTTCGCACAAATATTTGCCTGTTTGCATGTTCTGGTGCGAACCGAATCGGGGGGTGTTCGGCTCATCCCTAGTGAAGATAATTTGAAGCAAGCTCAAATGGGAGGAGAGAGTAGGATGAATTCTATTTCTATTGGATGTCCTAAAACATGCGATTCAGCAGTATGTTTGTTTCTATAATTTGTGTAAAATGGGTTTGACAGCCTTCTCTCGCTAATTCTTGTTTGCTGGTTTTGATGGCGGAGGAACCCCTTTCAGCTTTATAGCTCGAACTCCAGATAGACTAAGCTGATGTTAGACATGTGCAAAAGGAAAAAAATTGTTTTGTTTAGTTTTAATTCGTTAATTAATTAATTTTGTTTAGTTAGATTCGTTAAATTCATTAAATTAGTTTTCGGATTTCGTTTCGTTTTCGACCAAATTCAAAAAATCGGTCGCATTCGAAAATATTTCAACAGAATTCGAAAATATTTCTACCGGATTCGAAATTATTTCAACATGATTCGAAATTATTTCAACCGCATTCAAAACTATTTCAACCGGATTCGAAAAAATTTCAACCGGATTCGATAATATTTCAATCAGATTTTTTGCAGATTACTATTTATTTCCATCAGATCTCCTGCAGTTTAACCACTTGTCCCCCGCCCACTGTCAATAGACGGCAGGCGGAGGATACTCTCGTTCTGGGAGGACGTCATATGACGTCCTCCCTTTAAAACGAGCTAGGAGGCGCGCGCGCGCCGCGTTCACAAGGCCCCGGTGCGTGTGCCCGGCGGCCGCGATTGCCGCCGGGCACCCGCGATTGCCCGGGAAACGAGCAGGAAAGTGGGTCTCTGTGTGTAAACACAGAGATCCACGTCCTGTGAGGGAGAGGGGACCGATGGTGTGTCCCTTGTACATAGGGACAACCATCGGTCACCTCCCCCAGTCAGTCCCCTCCCCCCACAGTAAGAACACTTGAGGGAACATATTTAACCCCTTCCCGCCCCCTAGTGGTTAACCCCTTCCCTGCCAATCACATTTATACAGTAATCAATGCATTTTTATAGCAGGGATCGCTGTATAAATGTGAATGGTCCCAAAAATGTGTCAAAAGTGTCCGATGTGTCCGCCGCAATATCGCAGTCCCAATAAAAAATCGCAGATCACCGCCATTACTAATAAAAAAAAAATGCTATAAATCTATCCCCTATTTTGTAGACGCTATAACTTTTGCGCAAACCAATCAATACGCGCTTATTGCGATTTTTTTTTTTTTACCAAAAATATGTAGAAGAATACGTATCGGCCTAAACTGAGGAAAATTTTATTTAAAAAAAAAAATGGGTATTTATTATAGCAAAAAGTAAAAAATAGTGTTTTTTTTCCAAACTGGACGCTCTTCTTTTGTTTATAGCGCAAAAAATTAAAACCGCAGAGGTGATCAAATACCACCAAAAGAAAGCTCTATTTGTGGGAAAAAAAGGACGCAAATTTCGTTTGGGAGCCACGCCGCACGACCGCGCAATTGCATTCAAAGTGTGACAGCGCTGAAAGCTGAAAAATGGCTTGGGCAGGAAGGGGGTTTTCGTGCACAGTAGAGAAGTGGATATTAACATCTATTTCATATTTTTTTTTTTGCAGGTCTCATCCGAAAAAAATAGTAATCTGCAAAAAAAATAAAAAATGAAATAGATAGTATCTATATTCTATTCTGTTGTTCTATTGTTTTTCTAGTCTATTTTCTATTTCTATTCTAATCTTTTCTAATTGGAATTCGAAAAATCGGTCGCATTGAAAATATTTCAACCAAATTCGATAATATTTCAACCGGATTCGAAATTATTCCAACCAAATAGAAAAGATTATAATAAACCATGTTCCGACATTCGAATTTCGTATAGAATGAATTCAAATTCCAATTAGAAAAGATTAGAAAAGAAATAGAAAATAGACTAGAAATAGACTAGACTAGAGAAATGGCTGCTAATGGTTTAAATAAATGAAATAGATGCTTATAGTCTGCAGATCTGATGAGAAAATGGAGGAGATCTACAAAAAAAATTATGTAAATGCTAATAGTCTGCAGGAGATCGGATAGAAATAAATAGTAATCTGCAAAAAAAAAAATATCTGATGGAAATAAATAGCATCTATTTCATTTATTTATTTATTTTTGCCGATTACTATTTATTTCCATCCGATCTCCTGCAGACTATTAGCATTTATATAATTTTTTTTGCAGATCTCCTGCAGACTATTAGGATCTATTTCATTTTCTCATCAGATCTGCAGACTATAAGCATCTATTTCATATATTTTTTTTGCAGGTCTCCTGCAAACTATTAGCAGCCATTTCCCTAGTCTAGACTATTTCTAGTCTATTTTCTATTTCTATTCTAATCTTTTCTAATTGGAATTTGAATTCATTCTATACGAAATTCGAATGTCGGAACATGGTCTTTTCTATTCGGTTGGAATAATTTCGAATCCGGTTGAAATATTATCGAATTTGGTTGAAATATTATCGAATCCGGTAGAAATATTTTCGAATTTGGTTGAAATATTTTCAAATGCGACCGATTTTTCGAATTCCAATTAGAAAAGATTAGAATAGAAATAGAAACTAGACTAGAAAAAAATAGAACAGAATAGAATAAAATATAATATATATATTGTATTTTATTCTATTCTGTTCTATTGTTTTTCTATTCAATTCTTTCCAATATTTTCGATTCTATTCTAATTGTTTTCAAATTCGATTCGACTAGAATTTTTTTCGATTTCGATTTGAATTTTTTCGAATTCGATTCGAATTTCGTCCGCGGTTTTTCGATTTGAAACGTTATTTCGGATTCGGTTGAATTCGTTAGCATTGTAATTCGTTCATTCGGATGCGTCCGAACGTCCGAATAATGAAAATTTGTCCGAATTTTGATTCGGAACGAAACAAAATGCACATGCCTAGCTGATGTATGAGGTATGCTGAGGGTCCACCAGGTCTATACTGGGATATATAGACTGTAAGTGATGTTTGGCAAGATTTGCCTTGACTCACTGAGAAGTATTTTATAATTGTCCTCGTCTTAAATCAATGAGAGGTGCATACAGAAATTTCTCACTCCCTTTAAGAAATGACCAAGGGCCACACCTCGTTGTAATGGTAGCCACGGGTAATGCTGACAACTCACCCTGAAATTGCTGCTGACTATTTTGAAAGTAATAGAACTCCTGCGAGCCTCAATCAACCCAAAGCCTAGTAAATAACACTAACCAGCTGCAAGCGTTACACACGTCTCATAAGCTTGTGCACATAGACAGAAATAGTAGATTATACGCTTTGCTTTGGAATACTACATAATAAATGCGTTCTAAAGGTTAAAACAAACACATGCAGTGTTAATGTGACATGAGTCACATATCTGACATAGACGTGAAATGACCAAATATAAACAATAAAAACATGCTTGTTTGTAACACAAATATAAAAGTGAGAAAATAAATAGCATAAAGTGCTTTTGTGCAAAAACAAGTCTTTTATAGGAAAAACAATGCTGTGCCAGTCCTGTTGAAAAAAAAGTGCATATACGTGGTATCCAGTTATAGCACTGCTGACATGCTTATATATCCATGCGTCTGAAAATGATTGACGGGTGTTGCAGATCATGCATTGGTGCTCTTATTCCTGTGACCCCCTAGGTATTAAATGCTCACCTCGGAGCGTGTGAGTTGGCAATTACGCTCAGTCTATACACGCTTGTGAACCACCCCTGTGTTCTAAAATGGTAGCAGGATCCTGGGCTTCTCACGCAGTATCTCAGGAATAATAGGGAATAAAAAGCCTTGATAGTGTAATATCGCTTTAAAAGTTTTATTAAATAAATAGCAACAACTCCCCAACGGGGTACTCACATGTATCAGGTGCGTCAATGCACCACTCTGTGTATGGCATGAAATATTACAGCCGCTGGTGTTGGAATGGTGTATGCTTCCTCCTAGGCAGATAGACTGCCTGTCGTACCGTCCTGGCCCCCAGGAAGATACAACCTTAATTTCTTCATTCTCCAATTTTGACAAAAAAATTACAACTTCAATAAATTTGCCATGCCTTTTACTAAATACCTTTGACTGTCTACTTTCCAAAAAGGGGTAATTTTAGGGTATTTGTACTGTTCTAGCATTTTTGGGCCTCAAGAAATTAGGGTATACATCAGAACTGATCAATTTTCATATACTGTATATATACTATAGACTAAATAATTAACACTGATTTAGGTTATTTTAACCAAAGAAAAATAAATTTTGACCTACATTTATGAAGAAAGATTACTTATTTGCAAAATTTTATAACGGAAACAAAGAAAAGTTGTTTTTTTTCAAAATTTTCTGTCTTTTTTTGATTATTTAGCAAAACCCAGTGGTGATTAAATACCACCAAAAGAAAGCTTTATTTGTGTTAAAAAAAATGATAAAAATTTCTCATGGGTACAGTTTTGCATGACCACGCAATTTTCATTCAAAATGTGACAGCACTGAAAGCTGAAAATTGGCCAGGAAGGGGGTAAAAGTGTCCAGTATTCAAGTGGTTAAAGAGGGTACTTTATGCTAGCAACTGGCTATACCTATGTATGGTGTACCCTGTACTTGTTTAACCACTTGCCTACAGGGCATTTCACCCCCCTCCTGTTCAGGCCAATTTTCAGTTTTCAGTGCTGTCACACTTTGACAATTACCCAGTCATGCAACGCTGTACCCAAAATACAATTTTTTTTTATTTTTGTCTGAGACAGATAGAGATTTAATCACCACTGGAGTTTAAATTTTTTGCTAAACAAATGTAAAAAGGAAACACCTTATGGAAACTTAATCCCTTCTGGTTATCATTCATTCCAACCCCTGATCCGATACCCGAACTACTTACGCTCTTTTTTGAACAAAATATAGTTTCTGCACCTTTAGGGGTAGTCTGGGAAACTGCAAAAGCGTATTTACGTGGCCAGTTCATCAGCATAATACGCTAAATTAAAACAGCTACTAAAGAATGGGAGGTCTCGGTATTGGAGGAGGCCCGACGCTCTGAGGTTAAATATATAGATGACCCTACGGAGGATACCAAACGGTCCTGGCTAGCTGCCCAGTCTCTGCTCAAGGACTTGTCCTTGCAGTTGGCGGAAAATAAACGTTTCTTCTTAACACAAAACCACTTTGAGGAGGGGGAAAATACTCTGGTCACATGTTGGCCTTGCTGGTGAAATCACAGCAATCTTCCTCACATATACTGGTTGTGGCTGATGCAAATGGTGCACCGTGTCACTCCACCCCCGCTATAATGGAGGTTTTTAAAATATTTTTTCATGATGTCTATTCCTCCAAAGTCAGCCCCTCCCAGGATGAGCTCAGTACATTCTTAGATAGGTATCCCATCCCCTGCCTGTCCGACGCGGATTTAGCCCTGCTTAATGCACCTCTGTCAGAAGATGAATTACTGGAAGCATTGGCTCATGCACAAAACGGACGGGCGCCAGGTTCTGACGGCCTTCCGTCTGAAGTGTATAGGCGGTACTCTACACAAATTCTGCCGATACTCCTAAAAGTTTACAACCAGGCGTTTGAATCTGGGGCTCTCCCCCCCACTATGAATGAAGCCATTATAGTGGTCCTGTTGAAACCCGGTAAGGATCCCATGTCTCCGGACTCATATCGGCCCATTTCTTTGCTCACGTTTGATGTCAAGCTGTTGGCCAGGGTTCTGGCGAACAGATTGGCCAAATGTATTCGACAAGTGATTCACAAAGACCAGTCTGGCTTTATACCGACCAGATCCACATCACAAAATTTACGGAGACTATTCCTTAATTTACAGGTCCCCACTGACAATACAGGTAATAGGGCTATCTTCTCTTTGGATGCGGCAAAAGCGTGCGATAGCGTTGAATGGCCCTATTTATGGGAGGTCCTGACTAGATTTGAGGTGGGTCAGTCCTTTCTGAAATGGGTCCAACTGCTATATAATTCCCCAACCGCAAGAATACGCATCAACGGGGATGTGTCAGAATCCTTCAAACTTCATAGGGGCACGCGTCAGGAGTGCCCTTTGTCGCCCCTGTTGTTTGCCCTGGCCTTGGAGCCTCTGGCTATACACTTCAGAGCCTCACAACTCATTACTGGCTTTCAGAGGGGACTTAGACAGGATGTGATTTCACTTTATGCAGATGATACCCTGCTTTACCTAGGGGATACTGATAGATCACTGCAAAATGCGATGAATCTGATAGCTGACTTTGGAAAGCTGTCGGGTTTCAGCATTAATTGGAGTAAATCGGTTCTTATGTCCCTAGATCCCCTGCCACAGCCCTTGCCTGTTTGTGCGCGGGACGTGGTGGTAGTTAAAGAATTTCGCTATCTAGGCATCCAGGTAACCACGGACCCCTCCCAATACATTGAGTTGAACCTGACTCCGCTACTTCGGAAGTTCCGACTGAAGAGCTCTGCTTGGAAAAAACTGCCTTTGTCGGTTACTGGCAGAGTAAATTTATTTAAGATGGTCTGGGCCCCCCAACTCCTCTATATATTTCATAACTCCCCCATATGGATAAAACACAGATGGTTTACCCAAATTGATAGTCAGTTCAGGGACTTGATCTGGGGTGGTAAAACAGCTCGAATTAGCCTGCGCACCTTACAACTAGCTAAAGATCAGGGTGGTATGGCGGTGCCACACGCTAGATACTATTTTATAGCCTCGCAGCTACAATATCTCGGTAACTGGGGAGTGGAGGAAGACTCCGACCCTATTCGTTCCCTACTGGTTTCCAGTGACTCTAGCCTTCCAGCAATAGCACATTTGGAATCAGGGTTTACTCATTTGCAGACTAGCCTACCCACTGTAATCTTGTTAAACACACTATGGAAATATATCCGATCTTTACTACACATTAGAGGGGTATGTCCGTTTACTCCCATATGGAGGAACAAGTATTTTAAGGAACTCCTCAAATTGGAGGAATTTCGCACTTGGGAGGAAGCAGGCATTCATTACATCACGCAGTTATACAATGGTACTGTTCTAAAATCATTTTCAGATCTCAGGGAAGAATTTTCCCTCCACAGACACCAATTTTTTAAGTATCTCCAGCTGCGACACGTGCTTCAGTGTGAGAGCAGACTGTCTATACTGGTGGCGACAACGCACCCCCTGATGAATGATGTGCTATTGATAGACGAAAGAAAGGGCATGATCTCTAGATTGTATGTGAGACTGCTTAACACCACACACGACGCTAGTAAGCTTCCCTGTAGAGGGGGTTGGGAACGAGAATTGGGTCCCATTGACGGAGACACCTGGGAACTATGTCTAACATCTGCACCTTTAGTCTCGGTGTCTGCCTCGCAGAGACTGTCTCACCTTTATCTATTGCATCGGGCGTACAGGACCCCGGCCCGACTACACAAGTGGGGGATTAGAGACTCTCCACTGTGCCCAAAATGTAATAGCCACACAGGTGATCTCTTACACATGTTGTGGAAGTGCCCAAAACTCTTCAGGTACTGGCAATATGTTCTTACCACTATCTCGCAAGTGTATAAATTCCCGATCCTGCAGGATCCGGTTTTGTGCCTGCTTGGTGCCTTGGAGGTACCCACGTTATCACCAAATGAACACACAGCAGTCTTGCGCTTATTATATGTGGCCCGCAAGGCAATTGCGAGGCTTTGGATAACTCCGAGGGTACCAACGGGCGGGCAATGGGTAGGATTGGTGAACAGCCTGCTGATACGTGAAAAGCTCACTTATCAACACCGTAATGCCCTGAAGAAATTTTTCTCTATATGGCGACCGTGGTTGGATACCCCAGGGCTGGGTCCGACTCAATTGGTAAAACACAGGCTTCTGCAAATGTGATATAGTAGATGTACTGGTTCGGATAAGATTTGGGTCTTGATGCTGTAGATGTCAGTGGTAGACTAGGGGAAATGTTTCAGTGGGTGATCCGCACTTATTATCTTCTTCCTTTTTTCTCTCTGTTTTTGTTGTTTTGTTTGTCTAGTAGACTGGCTCATTACTCCCCTTAAGGGAGTGGACGTTTTATTTTCAAAACATTTTTTTTTTCTTTTTTCTTTTTTTTTTTTTAATTACTCTCTTTTTCAATTCTTCAAATAGATTTGTGAGAGTTTCACTGTTTTTCAAATGCCATACTTTATGTATACTTTATGTATACTACTAGTCATTTATCAGGGTAAATGTTCCAACCTCAGGCCATTTTAAGGCAGGTGTTGAGTATCACTGTAATGTTCCTACCTCTTAACCACTTAACAACCACCTGCCGACAAATAACGTCGACAAGGTGGTTGCTTAACTCTGGGAGGACGTTATATAACGTCCTCCCAGAATCGCGCTCCCGCGCGCCCCCTGGGGCGCGCACACGGGAAACTCCGTGACCGCCGGGTCCAGAGGACCCGGCGGATCACGAATCGCGGTAAATCGCCGCTGATAGTGGCCGTTTACCACGTGATCGCTCCGTCAAATGACGGAGCAATCACTTGTAAACAGACCGGTGTCATTTGATGACGCCGGTTCCTCCCTCCCCTCTCTGTACCGATCGGTACAGTGTGAGAGGGGAGGGGGAGGGAGCGGATGGCAGCAGCAGCACTGTGGGCTGGATCTGTGACGATTGCAGTCACAGATCCAGCCATCCATCCATCCCTGCTCAGCCATCCCTGGTGCAATACCCTGCCAATACTCTGCAATACACCCTGCCAATACTCTGCAAAATACCCTGTCAATACTCTGCAAAATACCCTGCCAATACCCTGGTGCAATACTCTGCAATACCCTGGTGCAATACTCTGCAATACCCTGGTGCAATACTCTGCAATACCCTGGTGCAATACTCTGCAATACCCTGCGCAATACTCTGCAATACCCTGCAAAATACTCTGCAATACCTGCAAAATACTCTGCAATACCCTGCAAAATACTCTGCAATACCCTGCGCAATACTCTGCAATACCCTGCGCAATACTCTGCAATACCCTGCAAAATACTCTGCAATACCCTGCGCAATACCCTGCAAAATACTCTGCAATACCCTGGTGCAATACTCTGCAATACTCTGGTGCAATACTCTGCAATACTCTGGTGCAATACTCTGCAATACCCTGCGCAATACTCTGCAATACCCTGCGCAATACTCTGCAATACCCTGCGCAATACTCTGCAATACCCTGCGCAATATTCTGCAAAATACTCTGCAATACCCTGCACAATACTCTGCAATACCCTGCACAATACTCTGCAATACCCTCCACAATACTCTGCAATACCCTCCACAATACTCTGCAATACCCTCCACAATACTCTGCAATACCCTCCACAATACCCTGTGCAATACCCTCCACAATACCCTGTGCAATACCCGTGCAATACCCTGCCATACACCGCAATACCCTGCCATAGTCCGCAATACTCCGCAATGCCCTGCAATACTCCGCAATGCCCAGCAATACTCCGCAATGCCCGGCAATACTCCGCAATGCCCGGCAATACTCTGCAATAACCACTTCCCGCCCTCCGGCCGTCATATGACGTCCTTGACTTTGTGCGGGGATATCTGAATGATGGGAGCAGCTACAGGCATCATTCAGATATTAGCTTTTTCAGCCGGCGATTCCCTACACCATAAGAACAATCATAGCGGCTGTTCCACCGCTTGATCATTCTTACGGGAGGCGAGAGGGGATGTCCCCCCCCCCCGCCGCCCTCCGGTGCTTCTACCGACTCACCGCTACGATCAAAGCCAGGATTGTTGTTTTTTTTTTTGTATTTTTTTCAGGCTTCCCAGCCTAGAGGTGAGATGTGGGGTCTTATTGACACCCCCCCCCATATCTCACTGTAAAGAGGACCTGTCATGCCATATTCCTATTACAAGGGATGTTTACGTTCCTTGTAATAGGTATAAAAGTGATCAAAAAAATGTTTAGGGTGGAAAAACATGTCAAACTAAAATAAATAAAGTAAAATGAAGAATAATTTTTTTTTTTTTTTTAAAGCGCCCCTGTCCCCGTGAGCTCGCATACAGAAGCGAACGCATATGTAAGTCCCGCCCACATATGAAAACGGTTTTCAAACCACACATGTGAGGTATCTCTGCGAACGTTAGAGCGAGAGCAATCATTTTGGCCCTAGACCTCCTCTGTAACTCAAAACATGTAACCAGTAAAAATATTTAAAGCGTCGCCTATGGGGATTTTTTAAGTAGCGAAGTTTGGCGCCATTCCACGAGTGTGTGCAATTTTTAAGGGCGACATGTTAGGTATCTATTTACTCGGCGTAACTTCATCTTTCACATTATGCAAAAACATTGGGCTAACTTTACTGTTTTTTTTTTTTTAAGCACAAAACTTTTTTTTTTACGTAAAAAACGCGTTAAAAAAATTGCTGCGCAAATATCGTGCGAGATAAAAAGTTGCAACAACCACCATTATATTCTCTAAGGTCTTTGCTAAAAAAACATATATAATGTTTTGGGGTTCTATGTAATTTTCTAGCAAACAAATGATGATTTTTACATGTAGGAGAGAAATGTCAGAATTGGCCTGGGTGCTCCAGAACGCCTGAAGGTGCTCCCTGCATGTTGGGCCTCTGTATGTGGCCATGCTGTGTAAAAGTCTCACACATGTGGTATCGCCATACTCGGGAGTAATAGCAGAATGTGTTTTGGGGTGTAATTTGTGGAATGCATATGCTGTGTGTGAGAAATAACCTGCTAATATGACAATTTTGTGAAAAAAAAAAAAGAGAAAAAAAAAATCTTGATTTTGCAAAGAATTGTGGGAAAAAATGACAACTTCAAAAAACTCACAATGCCTCTTTCTGAATACCTTGGAATGTCTTCTTTCCAAAAAGGGGTCATTTGGGGGGTATTTGTACTTTTCTGGCATGTTAGGGTCTCAAGAATTGAGATAGGCCGTCAGTACTTCAGGTGTGATCAATTTTCAGATATTGGCACCATAGCTTGTGGACTCTATAACTTTCACAAAGACCAAATAATATACACCAATTTGTACTAATTTTTACCAAAGATATGTAGCAGTATAAATTTTGGCCAAAATTTATGAAGAAAAAATAGTAATTTGCAAAATTTTATAACAGAAACGAAAAAAAAATCATTTTTTTACAAAATTTTCAGTCTTTTTTCTCTTATAGCGCAAAAAATAAAAAACCCAACAGTGATTAAATACCACCAAAAGAAAGCTCTATTTGTGTGAAAAAAAGGACAAAAAATTCATATGGGTACAGTGTTGTATGACTGAGTAATTGTCATTCAAAATGTGAGAGCACCGAAAGCTGAAAATTGGTCTGGTTATTAAGGGGGTTTAAGTGCCCAGTGGTCAAGTGGTTAATATCTGTACCTGTGTTTGCTGGGGGGAAAAAAAAATGTTGAGGATACCTCATTGAGTCTCCTACTGTATATGTATTTCTACTGTATGTATATCTGCCAAGTTTTTTCAATAAACTTGTTTTTTGATTTAAAAAAAAACAAATGTAAAAAGACCAAAAATTTTGAAAACAAAAAAAAAATTTTTTCTTAGTTTCTGTTGAAAACAAGTAATTTTTCTTCTTTATTGATGTGTGCTGATGGGCTGCACTGATGAGGCTGCACTGATGGGCACTGATGAGGAGGCACTGATGGGCATAAAATGCAGTACTGATGGGCACTGATAGGCACTGAGGTGGCACTGATAGACAGCACTGATGAGGAGGCACTGATGGGCACTGACAGGCATCATTGATGGGCACTAGTTGGCAGCACTGGTGGGAACTGGTAGGGCTCCACTGATCATCAGGACACTGATGATCAGTGCCCTGATTGTCAGTACAGATGCCAAGGAATGCCACTTATCGGCTCTCCTTTTCTCATGCGCTGTCAGCAGGAGGAGAGGAATGCGGATAACCAGCATTGCCTGTTTACACTGTGATCAGCTGTGATTGGACACAGCTGATCACATGGTAAAGAACCTACATCATAGGCTCTTTACCGTCATCAGTGATGTGCTGTGTCCCAGGGACGTTCTCTCATAATAAGAGTGCTCCAGCCTGTCCATTATTTCACTATACGGCGGGCAGGAAGCAGTTAAAGCAGCCATTCTCAACCAGGGTCCAATGGAACCCTAGGGTTCCTCCAGAGGTTGCTAGGGGCTCATTGAGCTGTGGCTAATTGACCTCCCATTTGCTGGTGCTTGCATAGTTCTAAGGCATAACCACTTGACAGAGCCAGCTGCATGACACAATGATATTTTTAACTGTTTGTAATGGTTGTATTGTTCCCACTAGTCACCAATGAAAGGTGCATTTTTCTCATTGACCCAATTCATTTGTCTTATCAAGGGTTCCTCGAGACATGAAAATAATTCCAAGGATACTTTTTGGGTAAAAAGGTTGAGAAAGGCTGGTTTAAACCTAAACATTTATTGCATTTTTGTTCTCAGGTTTAGTTAACAGTTAAAGTTATGTCTAGTGTGAAATAATATATTATTTGTTTCTCTTAGATGGAAACTATTTAGTGAAACAAGAACCTAAACAGTTACTACTTAATCCTGGAGAAACGGCAATCATTAACTGCACAGTGATCTCTGTCAAAGAACTAAAAGTAAAAAATTTGAACTTCAGGAAACGTTTTACAAAATTAATGACTATAGTAGTGAATACGACCCATAGTACTGAACATATAAACAAAACGAAGTATCAGAATCGTCTGACACACTCTGGCAAGGCTCCACATTTCACTCTAATGTTGAAGAATGTGACACATGAGGACTCTGACTTTTATATATGTGATGGAATCCTTGGAGATTTTGTGGACATCATTGGAGAAGGAACCTTCATTTTTGTTGGTAAGTTCATCCAATACATTTAAATACTGCGCCTATTACAGCCTTTTGCAAGTGTTACTAATTAGACATGCGTGCGTAATCAATTTGGCAACTGATTTGGCAAAAAGGTGACTACATTCTTCAATCTGCTTGGTAAATAAACGATTATCCTGATGTGTTAGTGAACTGGTATGGGGCCTTTGTCAACAGGTTTTGGACTTTTGTTAATGGCATCAGTTTGGGGCACTTCTGAGATAATTCAGAATTTATGAATAGGTGCATCTGGCCTGCAGATGACATCATTCTGACCTGCATTTGATTTTCTTCAAATGATTTTTGAATTCCCATACAATGGACACTGTCACCCTGTCACTTTGTCATCCTTCCTTGCAAAATCTCTCCCTTATAAAGTGGGTGATGTTTGCACAGAGCTGTAATAAAGGTTTTATTATCATGCTTAACTGACAACTCAATTAGGACACATTGGGGGTTATTTACTAAAACTGGAGCGTGCAAAATCTGGTGCAGCTCTCCATAGAAACCAATCAGCTTCCATGTTTAAGCCCTGGTTCACACTGGTGCGATTTGACATGCGATTTGACATGTCAAATCGCATATCAAATTGGCGAAATTTGCCGCAAATTGCGGGCAATGGCACCATCCTAATTGGTGCGACGCCGCATCTGCGGCGCTGCACCGATTACAAAAAGTAGTTTCTGTACTACTTTTTGCGATTTCAGCCGCGATTTACATTGACATCTGTTTCAGATGTCTTTGAAATCGTGGCTGAAATCGGGACTGCCAGCGGGAGTGAAATCGTGCGAGTTCATCTGAACTCGCAGTCTTCACTCCCGCAGCCCCAGTGTGAACGTGGGCTTATTGTGAAAGCTTAATTGAACAAATTGAAGTTAAAAGCTGATTGGATACCATGCACAGCTGCTCCAGATTCTAAGTGCACCAGTTTTGGTAATTTTTTCCCCATTGTCTTTATTGAGTTGTCAGAACTAAATGATAGCAATGTGTATCTAAACACAAGAACAAATATGTAATACATTGTAGCTAAAGAGGCCTTATGCCGCGTACACACAACCGTTTTTAATGACGAGAAAAATGTCATTTTTTAAAATGGTCATTAAAAACGATCGTGTGTGGGCTTCAGAGCATTTTTCACGAAGTGAAAAACGACCATGAAAAAATTGGAACATGCTCTAATTTTTCATGTTGTTTTTTACATCGTCGTTTTTCTCGTCATGAAAATTGGCCGTGTGTGGGCTTTAACAACGTGAAAAAAAATGCGCATGCTCAGAATCAAGTATGAGACGGGAGCGCTCGTTCTGGTAAAACTAGCGTTCCTAATGGAGATAGCACATTTGTCACGCTGTAACGGACTGAAAAGCACGAGGCAGAAAAGCGCGAATCGTCGCTCAACAAACTTTACTAACATGAAGGGTGGCGCCATCTGAATGGAACTTCCCCTTTATAGTGCCGTCGTACGTGTTGTACGTCACCGCGCTTTGCTCGAGCATTTTTTTTCACGATAGTGTGTAGGCAAGGCAGGCTTGAAAAGAATCACGTTGAGAAAAACAACGTTTTTTTCAATGACATTAAAAACAGTCGTGTGTACACGGCATTAGATGTGGACGATGCATTGTTGTTTTGTTTTATATCAGGCTTTTTTTTCCTATGTATTTAACTGGTGGTCTTGCCAGTAACACATTTCCTGTCTCAAGGTAACAATGCTAACACAATACAGTAAATATGGAGCAGCAGCATTGTCACCTTAGGACATGAACTTTGTTAAAACATCAGAACACCTCTTCCCCATTCTCCTCATCATCTTGATAACATGTTGGGAGGTGTTCTGTAGTCCACATAGATAGCAGGGAACAATTCTATGTTTTAAGAGTTAGCAGAGGCAGAGTGCACAGGAAGTTATCCTCTCACTAAATTTCAGGCAGGATCAACCACCTTTTTTTGCAAGGTACAAATCAAGAGAGAACAAATAAAATAAGTTTATTCTTAGGGTTTACATATATTTAAGACCCCTTTCACACTGGGGCAGGGGGGTGTTAGCGGTAAAGCGCCGCAAATTTTAGTGGCGCTTTACCGCTGTAATAGCGGTGCTTTTTGGCCACTAGCGGGGCACTTTTAACCCCGGCTAGCGGCCCGAATGAAGGGTTAAAAGTGCAGAAGCACTTTGCAGGCGCTTTGGCAGCGGTACCCATTGATTCCAATGGCAGGGGCGGTGGAGGAGCGGTGTAAACACCGCTCCTGCACTGCCCAAAAGATGCTGCTTTAAGGATGTTTTGTAACGTGTGAAAGTGTGAAAGCACTGGGGCTTTCACACTTTGGCTGCAGAAGAGGTGTTTTTCAGGCACTTTACAGGCGCTATTTTTGGCCCTTTAGCGCCTGAAAAAAACCTCAGTGTGAAAGGGGTCTTAAGACAACATTGCTTGCAGTACCTTGAAAAAGTATTCATACCCCTTGAAATCTTCCACGTTTTGTCAGGTTACAACCAAAAACATAAATGTATTTTATTGGGATTTTATGTGATAGACCAACACAAAGTGGCACATGATTGTGAAGTGGGAGGAAAATTATAAATGGTTTTTCAATTTTTTTTACAAATAAATATGTGAAAAGTGTGGCGTACATTTATATTCAGCCTCCCTGAGTCAATACATTGTACCACCTTTTGCTGCAATTACAGCTGCAAGTCTTTTTGGGGATGTCTCTACCAGCTTTGCACATCTAGAGAGTGACATTTTTGCCCATTCTTCTTTGCAAAATAGCTCAAGCTCTGTCAGATTGGATGGAGAGCATCTGTGAGCATCAATTTTAAAGTCTTGCCACAGATTCTGAATTAGATTTAGGTCTGGACTTTGGTCCATTCTAATGCCGCGTACACACGATCGATTTTTCTGATGAAAAAAGACCTATAGACTTTTTTCATCGGACAAACCGATCGTGTGTGGGCCCCATCGGTCTTTTTTCCATCGGTATAAAAAAATAGAACATGTTTTAAATTATACCTATGGAAAAAAAAACGATAGCAAATTCCGATCGTCTGTGGGGAACTCCATCGGAGAAAAAACCCACGCATGCTCAGAATCAAGTCAACACATGCTCAGAAGCATTGAACTTCATTTTTCTCGGCTCTTCGGAGTGTATTACGATACAGCATTTGGGACGGTCGGATTTTTGACTGATGGTGTGTAGGCAAGACTGATGGATGTCAGCTTCATCGGATTTCCGATGGAAAAATCCATCGGATTTTATTCCATCGGAAATCCGATCGTGTGTACAGGGCATTACACATGAATATGTTTTGATCTAAACCATTCCATTGTAGCTCTGGCTGTATGTTTAGGGTCATTGTCCTCCTGGAAGGTGAACCTCCACCTCAGTCTCAAGTCTTTTGCAGACTCTAACAGGTTTTCTTCTTATGTCGCGTACACACGATCGGAATTTCTGTCGGAAAAACCTTGGATGGTTTTTCCAACGGAATTCCGCTCAAGCTTGGCTTGCATACACACGGTCACACAAAAGTTCTCTGAACTTTCGACCGTCAAGAACGCGGTGACGTACAACACTACGACGAGCCGAGAAAATTAAGTTCAATGCTTCCGAGCATGCGTTGAATTGTTTCCGAGCATGCGTAGGAATTTTGCGCGTCGGAATTGCTACAGACGATCGGATCTTCCGATAGGAACTTTTTCCGTCTGAAAAATAGAGAACCTGCTCTCAATCTTTTGTTGGCAGAAATTCCGACAGCAAAAGTCCGATGGAGCATACACACGGTCGGAATTTCCGACCAAAAGCTCACATCGAACTTTTCTTGTCGGAAATTCCGACTGTGTGTACAAGGCATAAGAGTGCCCTGTATTTGGCTCCATCCATCTTCCCATCAACTCTGACCAGCTTCCCCGTCCCTGCTGAAGAAATGCATCCTCACAACATGATGCTGCCGCCACCATGTTTCCCGGTGGGGATGGTGTGTTCAGGGTGATGTGCAGTGTTCGTTTTCCCCCACACATAGCGTTTTGCTTTTAGGCCAAAAAGTTAAATTTTGGTCTCATCTGACCAGAGCACCTTCTTCCACATGTTTGCTGTGTCCCCCACATGGCTTCTCACAAACTGCAAATGGGACTTTTTATGGCTTTATTTCAACAATGGCTTTCTTCTTGCCACTCTTCCATAAAGGCCAGATTTGTGGCGTTCACGACTGACTAATAGTTGTCCTGTGGACAGATTCTCCCACCTGAGCTGTGGGTCTCTGCAACTTCTCCAGAGTTACCATGGGCCTCTTGGCTGCTTCTCTGATTAATGCTCTCCTTACCCGGCCTGTCCGTTTAGGTGGACAGCCATGTCTTGGTAGGTTTGCAGTTGTGCCATACTCTTTCCATTTTTAGATGATAGATTAAACAGTGCTCTATGAGATGTTCAAAGCATGGGATATTTTTTTTATAACCTAACCCTGCTTTAAACTTCTCCACAACTTTATCCCTGACCTGTCTGGTGTGTTTCTTGGCCTTCATGATGCTGTTTGTTCACTAAGGTTCTCTAGCAAACCTCTGATGGCTTCACAGAACAGCTGTATTTATACAGAGATTAAATTACACACAGGTGGACTCTATTTACTAATTATGTGACTTCCGAAGGCAATTGGTTCCATTCAATTTTAGTTAGGGGTATCAGAATAAAGGGGGCTGAATACAAATGCACGCCACACTTTACAGATATTTATTTGTAAATAATGTTGAAAACCATTTATCATTTTCCTTCCACTTCACAATTATGTGCCACTTTGTATTGGTCTATCACATAAAATCTCAATAGAATACATTTACATTTTTGGTTGTAACATGACAAAATGTGGAAAATTTCAATTGGTATGAATACTTTTTCAAGGCACTATATATGCATTTTTCTTTAAGAAGCCCTGCTCCCCCCACCCCCAAGTGCTGTCCAGTAGGTCTTATATTTACCCTTATCCCCAATCTAGAGATCTTCATTGTGTTTCCCTATTTCGAGGTCGGTCTCTTAGGGTACGGGTTTCCTATAGTTCCGTACCAAAATCTGTTCACCTATCTCCTACTCTGTCCACCGGTCCCTGAAAACTCCTCTTTTCAGGAAGTTTATTCTGCCTCTCTTTAAAAACTGTACTTTTATCTTCTCCATTATCTCTTGCCTCACAGTTAATGCCTTTTGTATCGCCTGCCCCTCCTTTAGGCCGGGTTCACATATATGCAGCCGCGGTTCACAGCTTGGGGTTCAGTCCATCCCTGTTCACTGGTTCAGGAGTGATACAGGTCCACATTTTTTTCCTGAATTCACACACAGACACACAGGACCCTTCTGCAATCCGGACCACAGACGCCCCGGACCTGTGTGAACTGGCTCCATTGAGAGCTGGTCACAATCGCATTTCTTGGGAATTGGCATATACAGGCATACCCCGCTTTAAGTACACTCACTTTACATACACTTGCGAGTAAGGACATACCCGCAAGTGTATGTAAAGTGCCTCACAAGTACTGTACAGACATTTTGCAGCCGCAGTAGAAGGAGCTGAAGCTCCGAGAGCATAGCCCGCCCTGTTCCAGTGTACCCCTGACACCTCCACTACAGCCCCTGAGACCTCAACTACCACCCCCACTACACCCTAGAAGTGAAAAAGGGTATTGTTTCACTTTAAGTACATTTTCGTTTTACATACATGCTCTGGTCCCATTGTGTACTTAAAAGTGGGGTAAGCCTGTATGTGAACCAAGCCTTAGTGTGTAAGCTTCTACAAGCAGGGCCCTCCTAACTTGGGGCTGAAAGGTAAGTATAACATCATGTTGGCAGAACTCAGGGGGGTATGAAACTAATTAAAGAAAAAATACAGTACATAAGTGATGATGTTCTTTAAAGTTCTATGCAAGCAGCTCCCACGCTGAGCCTCGGTGCTATCAGAGGGTTTGCAGGAAGTTGGAGCCAATAGAAGTATTTTGTTTGAAAATTTTCATTTTAAGATTGTTCCATCAATTATGTAATCATTAGCGGGGTCAAATAACTGTAGTGACAAAAAAATTTAAAGTAGCAGCAAGGGAAATGTTTTCACAAACAGATTTCTAACAGCAAATGTTGTTTTTATTCAGGATAGTCCATTCATTACAAATTTTTTTTTTTTTTTAAATACCTTTGCTGTGTTATTGAATATACTGTTGAGAATTTTTGCGTAAATGTTTGTAAAAACGCCTGTTTGAAAGTCTACTAGCATATGGTCAACATTAGGAACTAATTCAGGCTTGTGTATCTGGGGCTCTCTGCAGACACCTTCCGATATCGCTATGGCAGAAAGCAGGATCTTCTTTCATATACACTAAATTACCAAGAGTATTGGGACGTCTGCCTTTCTGCACACATGAACTTTAATGGTATCCCAGTCTTAGTCCATAGGGTTCAATATTGAGTTGGCCCACCCTTTGCAGCTATAACAGCTTCAACCCATCTGCGAAGGCTGTCCACAAGGTTTAGGAGTGTGTCTATGGGAATATTTGACCATTTATTCTAAAAGCGCATTTGTGAGGTCAGGCACTGATGTGGATGAGAAGGTCTGGCTCGTAGTCTCCGCTCTAGTTCATCCCAAAGGTGTTTTATCGGGTTGAGGTCACGACTCTGTGCATATCTTTATGGGCCTTGCTTTGTGCACTGTTCCGAGTCAATTAGTGGTGGTGGTGGGGGGGGGGACAATTATGGTGTGGGGTAGTTTTTTCAGTGATTGGGCTTGGCCCCTAAGTTCCAGTGAAGGGAACTCTTAAGGCGTCAGCATACCAAGACATTTTGGACAATTTCATGCTCCCAACTTTGTGGGAACAGTTTGGGGATGGCCCCTTCCTGTTCCAACATGACTGCAGACCAGTGCACAAAAGCAAGGTCCATAAAGACATGGATGAGGGAGTTTGGGGAGGAGCAACTTGACTGGCCTGCACAGAGTCCTGATCTCAACCCGACAGAACACCTTTTGGATGAATTACAGCGGAGACTGCGAGTCAGGCCTTCCTGTCCAACATCAGTGCCTGACCTCACAAATGCACTTCTGAAAGAATGGTATAACATTCCCATAGTCACACTCTTAAACCTTGTGGACAGCCTTCCCAGAAGAGTTAAAGCTGTTATAGCTGCAAAGGGTGGGCCAGCTCAATATTGAGCCCTACGAACTAAGACTGGGATGCCATTAAAGTTCATGTGTGTGGAGGGCGTGGCCAGGCAGCGGATGTAGCCGGACGTGTTTCACTTCTCTCCGCCGAGAATCCGATCTAATCTCCTGGGAACATACCCTTAAAACTGCCGCAAACAGACTGACGGGTGTCGGAGGGCCTCCAGAGTATAGCCTTACCTTATATCGGTACCAAGACAGCCAGATGTCTACTGCAAAGAAGCTCTCTTCGTCCCGGTCCGTGGACAGCGTGTCCCAACATGGCGCCCAGGCCCAGCCTTCCGCTAAAGAGAAGCACAGGGAGGAAGCCGAGAAGCTGTTCTCCATGCCGCTCTCCGCAGACCCTACTGCCTCCACCAGTACACCGGGAGATTCATCCGGAGGTCTCTCTGAGGCGGATGACACGGTGCCATTGGAGGATGGTCATGGCGCCTGATTTCCCTGGGACGCAGTGAGTACTCCTGAAAACACTGACACTAGGCCTCATACGCCCTCCAGCCCTCTGAAAAATGGGGCTGAACCCACACTGTGGGATATATTTGCTGCGGTAACTACCAGCAATGTTTCTTTGGCCGCACTGACTGCTGAGCTTAAGGGGATGAAGGCTGAGATCACGTTCCTGAGACATGATGCCCAAAAACTGTGGGAAAGAACATCCACCTTGAAAGGGAGAGTTTGCTCCATAGAGGATGATATGGGGCCTATGCAGAGAGATCTCACGTATCATAATCACCTTGATTCACAACACACTGCCCGCTTAGAAGATTTAGAGAACAGAATGAGAAGGAATAACGTGAGAGCCATAGGTCTGCCTGAAAAGATTGAAGGGAAAAACTCTGTGGAATTTATTGAAAAGTGGCTAATCACTGCATTTGGTAAGGAGGTGTTCTCCTCTATGTTCTCTGTGGAGCGGGCGCACAGGGTTCCAGCAAGGTCCCCACAACCAGGGGCTCCCCCTCGTCCTTTTATGTTCAATCTGCTTAATTACAGAGACAGAGATGCTATCCTGTATAATGCCAGAATGAAACCTGCAGCTCTTAAGATCGATAAAGCCAAAGTGTCTATTTTTCCTGATTTCTCCGCTGATCTGCAGAAGCATAGAGCTAAGTTTAATGATGTTAAGAAATGGCTCAGGAATCTAGAACTGAAATATGCTATGCTCTACCCTGCGCGCCTGAGGGTGGAGGCCCTGGGCTCTGTCCACTTCTTTGATAACCCTGCTGCGGCCGCACAATGGCTGGATCAGGAGGAGCAAACAATTCAAGAGACTCGCAACAGATGCCACGTTCCACCGTGACAACCTTAGGCCGGTTTTGAAAGATGATTTCTGTCCCCTCTCCGGGTATCCTTGTTAGGCGGGGGAAGTTCCATTACACACAGTCACCTTTTGTTCTTGTTACCCACTGTGGAGAAGTTTTTATGACACTGCTGTGCGTTTCCACTGTTGCCCCCATGGAAGGCCTGGATCAGGCCTATAATTGCCCTGAGACGGATCTCTAAGGCCCTGTTGGTCTACTGCTTACTATTTCAGTTGTTTTTTTGGTTTCTATTTTTATTTTTATTTTCATTTTTGCTTTTATATTTTTTGTATTTTTTCAACATGTCCTCCCTGATGGCCTTTTTGCCTTTACTTTCTGCTACTACTCCTCGCAAGTCTGCTAATAGCACGTATCGTGCTGTTTGCTGTTCATGGACGGTGAATCCCTCCTTCTTTTTTGCTGCTGTGCTGGGTATTTCTATTGCATTGTGCCCTAGAATGATATCATTGGACTGCATAGTACTTATGGTGCATGTCTTCAATTATACTAAACACTTACTGAAATGTCTAAGTTGACTAGAGTGATGTCCTGGAATATCCGTGGTCTTAATACTCCGGTTAAACGTTTGGCTGTGCTGCGCACGATCAAACGTCTGGATGCTGAGGTGGTCTGCTTGCAGGAGACTCACCTCCCCTCGACACCTACGCCTTTATTTGCGCAAAGACAGTTTTGTCACCAGTACCATGCTACATACTCGGTGTACTCGAGGGGGGTGAGTGTCCTCGTTAGGAGAGGTGCACAGTTTACTTTGTTTGATAGCAAAATAGACCCGGACGGTCGTTATGTGTTTCTCTTTTGCTCCCTTTATGGGACAAAATGTATATTAGCTGGGTTATACATTCCCCCTCCATTCTCGTCCGGCCCTCTTAAAACTTTAGCGGATTTTGTGTCCCGCTTCCCGGGCATACCTTTATTAGTCCTCGGGGACTTTAATAATTTTATTGATTATAAGAAGGATAAGTTGAGTGCCCACATTTTCACTGGGCCGCAGAAGCGAACTGGGCTTACCCCGTTTGCCCGTCTTCTGATTGAACTGGGCCTCACAGATGTATGGAGGATGCATAACCCTGATGTTAGGGTTTACTCCTGTCAGTCAGCTTCGATAGGTGGGTTGTCACGTATTGATTTGGGATTGGGTAATGATCTCCTACTGCCATTGGTAGACTCTTCCCAATACCATGCTAGACATGTCTCAGACCACTCTCCTCTCTCCGTAGACCTAAGAGTAGGTGCAATTAGGGGCAATGGGTTTTGGAAGCTTAACCCTTTTTGGCTGTCTCTCCTGCCGACTCCTGATCCGATATCTGTCCTCTTGAAGGATTGTGGATACGTTCTGGGAGACAGCCAAAGCCTACTTGCGGGGTCAACTTATTAGGGAGATATCTCACATTAAAACAAAAACTAAAGAATGGGAGAATTTAGTCATTGCAGAAGCGCAACGCTCGGAAGCCTCCTATATAGCAAACCCCACTGATGATACTAGGAGATCGTGGTTGGCATCTCAATCCTTGCTCACGCATTATATTTTGCAACTGGCCGAGAATAAACGGTTCTTTCTGCAACAGCAACACTTCGAGGAAGGAGAGAATACAGGTCACATGTCCAAGTCGCAGCAACCCCCTTCGCACATAGTGGCAATTAGAAATACACAGGGAGCTACGTGTTACTCTACACAGGATATTATAGATGTCTTTAAAACCTTTTTCCAAGATGTTTATACGTCCAAGGTACATCCCTCCACTGAGGACCTTAGGTCTTTCCTGGATAAATATCCCATCCCCTGCTTATCTGCATCAGATGCTAGTCTACTTAATGCTCCTTTGACCGAGGACGAGCTCCTAGAGGCGCTGGCTCATGCCCAGAATGGACGAGCGCCTGGAGCTGATGGCTTGCCGTCTGAGATTTATAGACGTTATGCCTCACAATTACTCCCGAATCTTCTGAAAGTTTATAATAGAGCTTTTGAAACTGGGGTGCTCCCGCCCTCTATGAGTGAAGCCCTTATATTAGTACTATTGAAACCAGGTAAAGATGCTCTAGCGCCAGACTCTTACAGACCTATCTCGTTACTTAATTTTGATATTAAACCCCTGGCATGGGTTCTAGCAAATAGGCTGGCTAAATGTATTCAAAGAGTGGTTCACAGAGATCAGTCTGGTTTTATTCCAACCAGGTCCACCTCTCAGAACCTACGGCGGCTATTCCTTAACTTACAACTGCCCACGGACAACACAGGTAATAGGACTATCTTCTCCTTGGACGCTGCCAAAGAGTTTGATAGCGTGGAATGGACCTATCTCTGGGAGGTGCTGACCAAATTCGGGGTGGGTCCTTCTTTCTTAAAGTGGGTCCAATTGTTGTATAGTTCCCCTTGGCGAGAATGCGTATTAACGGTAACGGCCCCATTCAAGACGTTATCTCTTTATATACTGATGACACTTTACTTTATTTGGGAGACACTGGCGATTCTCTGAAGCATGTGATTAGTTTAATTGCTGACCTTGGTGAATTGTCAGGATTTAATATTAACTGGAACAAATCAGTGTTGATGCCTCTAGACCCCTTGACTAACCCACTACCAGATTGTGCCAGGGACATAATCATAGTTAATGAATTCCGGTACTTGGGCATTCAGGTGACCCCAGACCTCAATATCTTACCCTGAACCTAACCCCCTTACTCCGTAAGTTCAGACTCAAATGCTCAGCATGGATAAAACTACCTCTCTCGTTGCAGGTAGGACAAACCTAATTAAAATGGTTTGGGCCCCTCAATTGCTCTATGTTTTCCATAACGCCCCCATCTGGATCCCACACAAATGGTTTGCGCAAATAGACGCTCAGTTTAGAAACTTGATCTGGGGCACCAAGTCGGCTAGGATTAGCTTACACACATTGCAATTGGCTAAAGACCAGGGAGGCCTAGCAGTCCCACATGCTAGGTATTACTTTATTGCTGCCCAGATCCAACAATTGGGCAATTGGGGAGAGGTGGATCTTACTGATCCCATTAGACTACTACTGATACCGGACGGTTCTACACTGACAGCCCTATCGTATCTAGAAGCAGGCTTTACACACCTAACGCAAACTCTTCCCACAATCCTATTGTTGAATACGTTGTGGAAATATACCAGATCCATCTTAAAAATTAGGGGAATGTGCAATTTTGCGCCCATTTGGAAGAAGAGGTACTATAAAGAACTCTTTAAACTTAAGGACTTTCAGTCCTGGGAAGACTTAGGTATTAATTATATATCTCAACTGTTTACCGGCACTGTCTTTAAATCCTTTGCTGACCTACAAATGGAGTTTGCCCTGGATAGGACTCAATTCTATAGATTCCTGCAGCTTAGACATGCGATTCAAAGTTCATGTGTGTGTAAAGGCTGGTGAAGTTTTAAGATGGGGAGGCGCCAGACCCTGCCCTTCCTTTTTGACCCCTCCCACTTCTCATAGGCCCCACCCCGTTCCCTGTATTCCACCCATAGTGTCAGGAGTATACAGCCCAGCATTACAGATCGGGAATATAGTCCAGCATCACAGAGAGGGTATACAGCCCAGCATCACAGAGAGGGTATATAGGAAAGCATTACAGATAGGGTTTACAGCCCAGCATCACAGATAGGTTATAAAGCCCAGCATCAAAGATATGGTATACAGCCCAGCATCACAGATGTGGTATACAGCCAAGCAGTGGCGGCTGGTGAAGTTTTAGGATGAGGGACCCAGACCCTGCCCTTCCTTTTTGACCCCTCCCTCTTATCATAAGCCCCACTCCTTATAGAATCCACCCACTCAGTTCCCTGTATTCCACCCATAGTGTCAGGAGTATACAGCCCAGCATCACAGATAGGGTATACAGACCAGCATCACAGATATGGTATACAGCCCAGCATCACAGATATGGTATACAGCCCAGCACACTCTCAGAACCTACCAATCTGGCCGAGAGATGAAAGAAAGCGTAGCTCAGGTCGTGCGTTCCATCCACGAAGCCACTGCCTCACTTACGGTTTCCCACTGGCACAGAGAAACCAGGAGTGACACCACAGCTCCAAGGAAAGCACTGCCCATGTCCTACGGTGGTGCCAATAGGAAAACCACACAACAGGGAGAAAGACCAATAAGAGAGTGTTGCGGTGGATTGCTTTGCGCCACAAGCACTCAGAAAACCAGGCCTCTCGCCTGCAATTACATGATTGCATAGACATCACGCTGCCCATAGTGCACTGTCTGGCGCCCGTACACAGTGCACTTAACCCCTTTTTACCGAGTCATTGTAAAATGACGTCGGCAGGAACCCTCCCTCCAGGTGGACGTCATATGACGTCCTGGGCTTCCCGGGCGGCTAGGGGCGCGCGCACGCCGCATCGCTCGGGACCCGGTGCGCGTGCCAGGCGGCTGCGATTTCTGCCGGGCACCTGCGATTGCCCGCAATCACAGCAGGAGCGTGGATCTGTGTGTGTAAACACATTTTCTGTAGTTCTCGGTCTGCATATTAATAGAGTATTCAATATAATTATGTGCAAGCAGTTCATGCTCTCTACCTCAGCACTATCAGTATCAACAGGAGGCTTTGCAGAGAGTGGTGACAAAGCTGTGGGGGGAGCATTAGTTAGATGGGATCTGATACTCCCGAAAGTCTCAGATGACTACTAACTTTTTAGGGCTAATAAAAAAAAAAGTAGCTCATAAAAATGAAAAAGACACAAGTATGAAATCTGTTTGCTTTATGAAAAAGAGCAATTAAACCACTTCAGCTCTGGAAGATTTACCTCCCTTCCTGACCAGGCCATTTTGTGCGATACGACACTGCATTACTTTACCTGACAATTGCGTGGTCGTGCGACGCTGTACCCTAATTAAATGTATGTCCTTTTTTTCCCACAAATAGAGCTTTCTTTTGGTGGTATTTAATCACCTCTGCGGTTTTCATTTTTTACCCTATAAACATAAAAAGAACGACAATTTAAAAAAAATATATATATATTTTTTACTTTCTGCTATAAACCTATTCAATAAAAAAAAAAATGTAAAATCTAATTTCTTCATCAATGTAGCCCAATATTTATTCTGCTACATATTTTTGGTAAAAAAAATACCAATAAGCATAAATTGATAGGTTTGTACAAACGTTATAGCATCTACAAACTATGGAATATATTTATGGAATTTTTATTTATTTATTTGTTCTACTAGTAATGGTGGCGATCAGCGACTGACACTTTTGACACTTTTTTGGGGACCAGTGATATTATACACAAAAATATACACTGTCACTGTACTAAAGACACTGGTTGGGAAGAGGTTAACATCAAGGGGCGATCAAAGAGTTAACTGTGTGCCTAGCTGGTGTTTTACTACTGTAGGGGAAGGGCCTTGACTAGAGGAAGTCATAGATCCGTGTTCCTGCTTTGCAGGAACAAGGATCAGTGCCTTCCTTACTGACAAAATAGCGATCTGCCTTGTTTACATAGGCAGATCGCCATTCTGCCTGTGTACAGAACGATCAGCAGGAGCCAACCGTCATCGGGTACGCTGATCAGCTCTTGCTGTGTAGAATCACATCAGGAGCGAGCTGCCAGCGGCCCACACTCACGCCCAATACCTGGAAGTGCAGGATCACGTATACATACACGTGATCCTGCGCAGCGTGGCCACCCTGTAGCAGTAAAAGTGCTCTAGGGCCGTCGGCAACCGGTTAATTAAAACTGAACTTTATGCGTTTTTTCTCCTCCTGCTTCCTCCTCCCTCTTACACATCAACAAAATAAACGTATTTTCAATTTTTTTAACTTGCGAAAAGCCTAGGCCAGGATGATGTCAGTCTCTCCGTGGCATGTTCGCACATCTGCTACAACTCACAAACTGCCTCCTGTAATGTGTGACATAGCCATGGGATCACATGCATCATGCACACCCCCGCAAACATGCATAGAGCACAAAAAACACCAGAGCAAGTTATAACTTAAACAACCAATTTTATTAATCTCCATGTAACATTTTTTATTCTTATATATATTATTATTATTTTTTTTTTTTTTTTTTTTTGGATAATTATTGGCCACGGCCTGATTCACTGGTTTTCAAAACATAAATCCATAATCCACCAATTTTAACTTTTAAAACATACTTTCCAACCAAGTGTTTATCAATACCCGTACTCAACCCAGCCACTGAGACTCGAGCTGATTATTACTTGAACTTGACTTTCCTTAATTCTCCCCTCTGGCAATTCACCAGAGGGAGCCTACCACATGAATTGGCCGCGACGGGAAAAAGATGGGGGGGGGGGTAGGGTGGGGAGCTCCTCCTGCTGGAATCTTCTGGTATCGCACCACTAACCTGCCTGGAACTGCTCCTTAAATGGACCAGAAACCAGCTTCTAGAATTTTCCTGATCTAACACCTGATTTCACTAACCAATCCCTTACTGATTCTCAGATTTCCAGAACTCTCTAACACACCTGAGCTTAATCAAATCTACTGACTGGGTTTTTTTTTTTTTTTTTTTTTTTTAAAACTATTGACTCTCTAGCCCTGTAGCTAAACCTTCTTAGAAACTTATGTATTAACCTTGCAGTTACAGTGACCCCATGAGGAAAGGGGAGCCTATATGGCTACTCCCTTTCCTTCCCCATGGGATCACATGCATCATGCACACCCCCGCAAACATGCATAGAGCACAAAAAACACCAGAGCAAGTTATAACTTAAACAACCAATTTTATTAATCTCCATGTAACATTTTTTATTCTTATATATATTATTATTATTTTTTTTTTTTTTTTTTTTTTGGATAATTATTGGCCACGGCCTGATTCACTGGTTTTCAAAACATAAATCCATAATCCACCAATTTTAACTTTTAAAACATACTTTCCAACCAAGTGTTTATCAATACCCGTACTCAACCCAGCCACTGAGACTCGAGCTGATTATTACTTGAACTTGACTTTCCTTAATTCTCCCAACCGACGGGAGGGGGGCTTGCAGCACCCCTCCCGTCCCCAACCCCCCAAACCGCGGCCAACTCTATGCATGTTTGCAAATTTGTGTTTAAGATATCTAGACCTATGGGCGATAGATGCACCCCGTCATCCCTATATAGACCCTGTAAACCGCCCTCCAGCTCATGGTGCCGAAATGAAAAACCCATACCATCGCTCAGAAACTTCGCCATGGCTCTATTTATCCGCTTGCGGACCTTCTCTAGTGGCTTGAAAACTGCGGATTCCAACCACCTCAGACGTGGAATTATCTCTGAGAACCCAAACACCGTATTTGGAGAGGCTAAACGTAAAAACTTAAATGTATCCTTCATATCGGTAATCAGATCAAATGTCTTTAACTTCCCAATGTCATTACCACCAACATGTATAATTATTATATCTGGAGCCTCATGTAAAGCGTATAGCCTACTTAATTCAAACAACAAATCCTCCCACATCATTCCCCTACGACCATACCAATGAATCCGGAAGGCTGCAGGGTCCAGGCCCAAATTCTCCGAATATATTCTATCAGCAGCTCTCTTCTGTGCCCAAAAAATAAAAGAATGCCCTATAATCCAGACTGTATGTAGGGGACCTGAAACAAAATAATTAATTAATATGGACGAATGTATAATTTGTAACAATCTGACCTCCATCTACCAATCTTCTTAATTGTACTCTCCTCTAGACCAATCCTGGCAGCCTCTGTGGCTGCTCCTATTCGAAACGAGTGAGTCGTTATTTTAGTGTTGCTCAACTGAAGTTTTGCTAAACATTTCTTCAATACTGATGAAAACTGGTAAACTGTTACTGGTAAACCATCCTTGTGAATGAACAAAAACCCTGAACTGGGCGGGCGAACTGCCATGTAAGCCTGAAGGGTCCTTACTGGGCAGATATTCTCAACACTATACCTCTTTAAAGCCACCCAATTACCAACACCAACCGCATCCGTCTTACTTGTAGCTATAAATAACTTTATATTATCTGAACCCATAAACAAATTAGATAATAACATGCCTATGTTACTTCTCTTTGATGCAGGAAGGATCTCAGAAATCCGAAACGCACCGAAGAATGCGAGCGTAAACACAGATTTAAAAAGGACAGCTTCATAAGCAGAAAAGCATACTTCTGAAGTTATCCCACAAATCCGTGCTAATATAGCCGGGGTAATTGGGGACCTCATATCCTTTCTAAAATTATTCTTCCTGTATCCCTTTAGCACCTGCCGCACCGAGAAAAAACTGTGACAAGCCGGCAGATTATAAAGGCGCAGAAAAAATGACACCCCTGATAATGTCTTACTAATGTGAGACCAAGAATACTGTTTCAACATTAATGATTGTAGAAACAGAAGTACTAGGTCCTCCGAATGATTAGATAAAGACAGACTCATCGATGCTAAAAAGATTGACCACAATAACCATGAAGAACTGTAGCTCTTCCAGGTAGAACGCGCCACAGAGTCCTGGATGTTTTGGAAAATTATGCTATCTCCCATAAACGGGAAGGGAAGATTACCCCCACTGGATCCGCTTCTGGCAGCAGCTTGAAAAACCGGTCCATCTGCAGGCGAGAAAGAGCGTCAGCAACGACGTTATTCTTTCCTGGGACGTATTTCGCTTTTAACCAGATGTTCCATTTTAAACACAGAAAAACCAAATATCTTAAATAAGAAACCACGGGAGGAGATTTAGATGACAAACTGTTAACTGCAAAGGCTACTCCCTTGTTGTCAGTGCTCACCAGCAACCTTCTATTGGCGAATAAACTGCCCCATATTTCCAATGCCACTACCACTGGGAATAGCTCTAATAATACTATATTTCTGCAGAACCCATTGATGACCCACCTGTGAGGCCACCCAGCAGCGCACCAATGGTTTCTCCAAACCGCCCCAAAGCCAACCGAGCCAGCTGCATCTGTTTCAAGGTGAAAATCCCTGTCCAGCACAAAATCATGCTGCCACATGGTTTTCCCATTAAATTGCTCCAGAAATTGCACCCAGACCATCAAGTCCTGCTTGATCTCTAAAGATAGCCTGATATGGGCCAACGGGTTCTTTAATCCTGAAATGGCAGCATACAATCTTTTGGAAAAAACCCTACCCATGGGAAGAACCCTAGTGGCAAATGCCAATTGCCCCAAAAGGGACTGCATTTCTTTCAATGTCACCTTTTTTCTACCCAAGAAAAAATGCAAAGATTGGGATAATTTGCCGATTTTTTCACCAGGCAACCGAAATTCCATGGTGACCGAATCCAGTGTTATACCCAAAAAATCAATACATGTTGTAGGAAAAACAGTTTTTATCTTCCGCCAATGGTATCCCAAAATGTTGGCATACTAATTTGAATGAAGATAATAGCTGACCGCAGTCCTCTGAACCTTCCGGGCCTAAAAATAAAAAGTCATCCAAATAATGAATAATAAAGGTGGAATGTGATACCATACTTACCACCCATTCTATAAATGTTGAGAAAGCTTCAAAGTAAAAACAAGAAATTGAGCAGCCCATCGGCAATGCTTTATCAAAGTAAAATTTATTGTCAAAACATATACCGAGTGAGTTGAAACAATCTGGGTGCAAAGGAAGAAGCCGAAAGGCTGATCGAATATCTGCCTTTGCCATCAAAGCATTTTTCCCTAGCAACCGTATCTTCTCAATTGCTAAATCAAAAGATGAATAAGACACTGATATAGCCTCAGTGTTGATTTGATCATTCAAAGAACTGCCAAAAGGAAATGATAAATGGTGTATCAAACGAAACTCATTTGGCTCTTTCTTAGGTACCAAACCCAAAGGGGAAATCCTGAAATCCAAAAAGGGGGGATGGTCAAACGGACCCTCCATCCTTCCTGACGCGACCTCTTTTAGCAATTTTATTTTTACTATTAAAGGTGCCTCATTAACAGATCTCAGATTTTCCACTACTGTACAACCTTTACCTTGAAAACTAGGTAACTGGAAACCCACTGTGAACCCGCTAATTAGCAATGAAGCTATCTGCTGGTTTGGATAGAGAAGCAGCCATGGCAGCATGCTTGAGAGCATCACTGGTGTTGCTGCTTTTGGAAATACCTTCCTTTGCATTTGCTTGTAATTTCCGAAAACATTTGGAAACTGGGTGATTCCCAGCACAAAAAGCGCATTCGTGCTTGTATTTACAAGACGCCATCCATTTGCAATGCGCATCATTGTAAGCAAAGCACACACCCTTCTTATAATTTACATTAGATGATACCTGGGGCCCTGCAGCCGCAGCTGAGCGAAAAATTGATTGTTTTTGAGGCAGAAATAAATTGAGCCATAGGCCAACATCTTTTGAACCCCATTGTAGAGATGGCTGCACCGCTAGCTTCTGCCTAAATGCTTCATCGTATAGCAACCATGACAAGCCACTGAAGCTCCTGTAGGCTTCTAAAACGATATCAATGTGTTGAAATAAAAGGGGGCTTAATTCAGGGGATTTTTCACAAAGCACACTAGCGTATATTATAAATGATTGTAACCACCCATAAAAGGACTTAATGAGAGCTTTGCGACGCTCCTCATCTGTCCTATCATCTTTTTTATCAAACCTGGATGGTTCTTTTGAAGGGGGAGGAATTGAACTGAGATCAATATATTCCCCCCTCCAAATCTTTTCCTTTACTGTAGAGGCTAAGTGAAACCCCAGCGGGGACAGAAAACAAGGCATGCACTCTTTTTGCCCTGTGACTTGCACCCCTCTTACTGCTTCTACATTACTGTTATTAGATGCACTGGCTAACTTAGATATACACATGGGCTCAGCTGTACAAGCTGGCCAAACCCCTGCACTGTTATCTCTGGGAACCTGCTGATTTGTAGCCTGTGCCTGCATTACAGTTAACAATCGTTCTAAGGATTTAGCTAATATAGATAATTGATGTGCTGTGTTTGACTCACCAACTGCCCCCTGAGCAGGGATCACTCCAGGGGATGACACCGGCGATGCACACCGCACAGGGATTCTGTCGGCTTGTTGGATTTCAGGCTGTGTGGTCACACATGCAGCTCTCTGTCCTCCCTTTCCGCCCTTGCGAGCCCCCTGCCGACCACGGGCGGGCTGCTGGCGTACTTCTCCTGTTGCTGTTGTTGTCCCCAGCGTGCTTTGTCCCCTCTCTCCGGGCTCTGTCATTGCGCATGTGCGCCGGCTCCTATAAGGGAGAGAAGAAAAAGTTTGTCTGCCATGGGCAGAAGCGGGTTGATCCGGGCTTGCGCTCCTCCTCAATGTGCGTCTTCTCTTGCTTGACCTCCGACCAGCCTCCTCTTCTTCTTCTGCGGCGTCATCCGTCCCCGCCGCTGTATGATGGGGGAATCCCGCGACCGCTCCCTCCGCTCCAGGGCATGGCTGTTGGTGTGGTCCCGCCGCGCTGTTCGTTTGCCCAGCTGATCGGTCCTCCGTGCTGCTTGCTTCGGGATCAGGATATGAAGGTGAGGCAAGACACTGTCGAATCCATTCTTCCCCTCCCGCAGCCTCGGCTTTTTCGATCAGTTGACGAATCAGGGCTTCCATGACGATACGTGAGCTCCTCCTGCTGGAATCTTCTGGTATCGCACCACTAACCTGCCTGGAACTGCTCCTTAAATGGACCAGAAACCAGCTTCTAGAATTTTCCTGATCTAACACCTGATTTCACTAACCAATCCCTTACTGATTCTCAGATTTCCAGAACTCTCTAACACACCTGAGCTTAATCAAATCTACTGACTGGGTTTTTTTTTTTTTTTAAAACTATTGACTCTCTAGCCCTGTAGCTAAACCTTCTTAGAAACTTATGTATTAACCTTGCAGTTACAGTGACCCCATGAGGAAAGGGGAGCCTATATGGCTACTCCCTTTCCTTCCCCATTCTAGGAGCTGTTTGCAAAATATCACGAATGCACATGCATACCAGTTCTCTGCAGTGTGTCTGTGCATGAGCAGGGGATCTTGCGCAAACCCCAATGTGCTGTGGAGCACTCTGTCAGGTATGTCGGGGGCATCTGTGCATGTGCCAGACATCCATTAAAGATGGCAGCACTAGATAAGAGGGGCAAAGGGAAAACTTATGCTTCAAGCAAGTCAACGCTGGATGTCATGGTTCAGTAAGTAGTTTTTTTATTTTAAAGCGGAATTCCCCAGAAAAATAAATATTAACAGCCAGCAGCTACAAATACTGCAGCTGCTGACTTTTAATATTAGGACACTTACCTGTCCTGGAGTCCAGCGACGTCGGCAGCAGAAAACGAGCGATTGCTCGTCACTCTGCTGCCCCCACCACCATCCTCTGTGAGGGAACCAGGAAGTGTAGCCTTGCGGCGCCGTTCTCACTGGTCCCCGTTGTGTTCTGGGAGCCATGTGTTTCCCAGAACACAACGGGTATTCTGCGGGAAGTGACGTACTACCCGCAGAATACCCACAGAGTGGACTCCCGGAAGTGGGTGCAAATACCTGTCTTAGACAGGTATCTGCACCCCCCTCCCCCCTGAAAGGTGCCAAATGTGACTCCGGAGGGGGGGAGGGTTCCGATGAGCGGAAGTTCCACCTTAGGGTGGAGCTCCACTTTAAGATAGGAACAAGTGTATTTATTAATTTATTTATTTTGGGGGGGGGTAGGAAAAGTGAAGTTCCTCTAGAATAAAGTGGTGACAGGATCTCCGCTGCCCACTCATTTAAGACTAATGGCCGTACACACAATCCAAAAATCGGACGACAGATCGTCAGTTTTTTTTTTTTTGCATGCTAGTCGCATATAGAAAACTAAAGTTACGAAAATTCTCGTACGACAGAATAAAAAAATCAAACGTGATCTCATGTGTTGTAGTGTATTTCTATTGTATTTTCGGACATCAACTGTACTGATTAAACGATAATTGTACAATCTTGTATCATACGAGAATTTTTTTTTTTGTCCAATCGGATAATATCTGATGAACTGACATGATCGGCTCTCCAAAGCTCTGTACTAATGATCCGATTATCGTGCGATCACTTTGAAAGCTTTTTTGCAATGCAATCCTAAAGCAGACCTTTAACCACTTCAGCGCCAGAAGATTAAGCTGCTCAATGACCAGGCTATTTTTTCAAGTAGAGCTTTCTTTTGGTGCTATTTGATCACCTCTGCTGGTTTTTTTTTCCGCTATAAACAAAAGATGAGCGACAATTTTGAAAAAAACACAATATCTTTTACTTTTTGCTATAATAAATATCCCACATTTTTTTTCCAAAAAACATATTTTTTCCTCATTTTAGGACGACATGTCTTGGTTTGCGCACAAGTTATAGCGTCTACAAAATAGGGGATAGATTTATGGCATTTTTATTATTATTTTTTTTTTTTACTAGTAATGGTGGCGATCTGCCGGACATTTTTGACACATTTTTGGGACCATTGACAATCATACAGCGATTGTGCTATAAAAATGCACTGATTACTGTATAAATGTCACTGGCAGGGAAGGGGTTAACACTAGAGCGTGATCAAGGGGTTAACTATGTTCCCTAGGTGTGTTATAACTGTAGAGGGGATGGGAGTGACTAGGGGAAGAGAGAGATTGGTGTTCATACATTGTATGAACTCTCCTCTCCCCTGAGAGAACCAGGATCTGTGTGTTTACACACACAGATCACAGTTCTTGCTCTGTCACGGGTGATCGCGGGTGCCCGGCGGTCATCGCGGCCGGCAGGCACTCGCCACGGCTCCGTGTACAAGCTGCGGGAGTGCGTGCCCCTAGTAGCCAAAAGGTGAAGCGACATAAGGTAACGTTGTTTCACCCAGCCGAGCCAACCTGCCACGGTAAAACTGCGGTGGCTCGTCAGAAAGTGGTTAAATCCAACTATAACATTTTTTATTTTCTAGAGAAAACTATTGTTTATGAAGAAGAATATTTATATTAAAGGGAAAAATGTGACATCAGTTGTGAATACTGTCATTGCTCCACAGGAAAACAAGAAGTCACAAAGAAGGAAAATGAAACGAAAGAACCCAATGTAAATCAAACATTAAACAGCCCAAAGCACGGAGTACAATTGTACATCATCATCAGTATAATTGCTGGTCTCTTCTTCTTACTTGCACTATTTGCATTTGTCAGATACTATAAGATGGTAAGTGAAGAATGTCTTTATATTTTAAAGGAAATAACCCTATACCTGAAGACTAATGTTTTTGATAATGAAAACTATTTCATATCTATGGACACTCTGCAACCTATGCAGACATGACTGACCAAACTCAACGGAAAAAAATCATTGCCAATATTATCACCACAGGGAAAAGGCAGGCAGGCCAAACTCTCTCTGCCTAGTATAGACAAAGGAAAGGTTATGTAGAGTTTGTTCAGACAATTTACATTAAAGTGGTGGTAATTTGGTAAAGCCTAAACATTTTTTACCTTAATGCATTCCTTGCATTAAGGTAAAAAATGTTTCGGTTAAAGGGGTTGTAAAGGTACATGTTTTTTCACCTTAATGCATTCTATGCATTAAGGTGAAAAAACATCTGAGTATTAGCGGCCCCCCCAAGCCCCCGTTTACTTACCTGACCCCTCGAAAGTCCCGTGCCGTGAACACACAGGCTTCTCGGTCAGCTTCTCGGCTCATTCATTGGTTGATTAAAAGCAGCGCAGCCATTGGCTCGCACTGCTGTCAATCATATCCAATAACGCGGCGCGCCGGGGGGCGGGGCCGAGTGATACATTGAGCGGCTATGGCCGCCAGCTGTATCACAGGAGCGTGCCCGCAAGAACTTTCCACCATGCAAGCTCGCTCGCATGAAGGAGGAAATGTCTTGCGGGGCGGAGCTGAGACAGCTGCCGAGGGACCCCAGAAGACCAGGTGCGGGGCCACTCTGTGCAAAACGAGCTGCACAGTGGAGGTAAGTATAACATGTTTGTCATAAAAAAAAAAAAAATGAAGCTTTAGGCCCATTTCACACTGGGCGCGGGAGGTGCGCTGGCGGTATAGCGCTATTAAAAAAGATTTTTTGCCAGATTTTCTGGTTGGAAGTAGGAAATTTGAGTGGAGAGGGAAAAACTGTTTTGCTTTTGACTGCTGGTGATTGCTGTGTTTGCATTTTTGTTTTTGTTTTTTTGGGGGGTATTTCCTTGCAGCTTTTTAACACAATTTCTGTCACTTTTCAAATAGCCTTTTTTTTTTTTTCCTTCCTTCAGACTACTAATTAAAGAGAATGGTCAATTGGTCACAGGTGATGCAGGTCTCATATAACTTTCTGTAGAACGCTTTTCTAAACTTGCTCATCCTTGAGCTTACACTTTTTGCTTGCTGGAACTCTGACCAAGTGGTAAGTTTAAAACCAGAGTTTAAAACCAGAGATTGAAACAGGAATCTTCAAACCGATAAGTAACATCTGAAATTTCCTGTTATTAGTGTTGTTGTAACTGGGAAAATGTGTGCTAGCAAGATTGAAGGATTTGTCCAGTGCCCAGTGTGCCGCATGTATACAACAATGGAGCAACAGCTCCAGGATGAATACCGTTGTGACAGATGTGAGCAGGTTGTCCTTCTGGAAGCTCACATTAGAGATCTGGAGGAGCAAATTGCAACACTGGGCAGAACTGACAACCTTGAAAGGGGTCCTCTGCTCACCAAGCAGGTGGCTAGTAGGGTAAGGTGACCAGACATCCCCGGTTTCTGGGGACAGTCCCCGGATTGAGGACACTGTCCCCGGACCAAGTCTGTCCCCGGTTTTGTCCCCAGATTGGATTTGAACAGGGACTGGGGCAATTTCAAAGACAGTCAGTGCAGAATAAAAAAAATAAAAAAAAATATGAATTACACACCCCAGCTCCACCGAACCTAGCCATGTTATGTGACACACTGTAACAGAGCCAGCCAGAGTCATGATAGAGTGCCTGCTGCCTGTGAGTTATCATAATGCTGATGATGTTAACCAGTTGCTGATCGCCTGATAGCAGATTTACTGCTACAGATCGGCCGCGCTGTGCAGGATCACGTATATGCGTGATCCTACATTTTTGGGTATGGGAGCCAATCAGCGGCTCTGGCGGTCACAATGTCCACCGGTACCCGCTGATCGTTATGTACATAGGCAGAACGGTGGTCTGCCTATGTAAACAAGGCAGATTGCTGTTCTGTCAGTATGGAAGACATTGATCCTGTGTTCCTGCAAAGCAGGTACAGGGATCTATGCCTTCCCTTAGTAAAAGCACCTTCTCCACAGTAAGAAAGAATTTGTTAGGCGCATATTTAACCCTTTGATTGTGCTAGATGTTATCCCTTTCCCAGTCAGAGTCATTAGTACAGCGACGGTGCATATTTTTAGCACTGATCACTATATTAATGTCACTGGTTCCCACAAAGTGTGAATTATTGTCCAATTTGTCAACCACAATATCGCAGTCCAGCTATGAGTCGCTGATTGCTGCCATTACTAGTAAAAAAAATATGTCCCCGGATTTCATTTTAAAAATCTGGTCACCTTATAGTAGGGTTAATGTGGAGGGGTAAGTCAGGATTATCCAGTAGGAAGATGGGTTAATGTAGTTAGAGGGAGGGGGCTCACAGAAAAGGAAGGGCAGCCCTGGGTTTGAGCACACTAACAGATTTTGCAAAGTTGGGTGACGATGTGGGGATGGCAGCCCTAGATGTCATTGCTACCCCTAACAACCGGGAGAGCAGCCCACTTAGTAGGGGTGGTGAGGGTAGTGCAGGTAGGTCTAGACAGTAGGTGGTAATAGGGGATTCTATAATTAGAAAGACTGATAGAATAATTTGTCGCCATGATCGCTGTAATCAAATGGGTTGCTGTCCCCTGGTGCCAGGATTCGGCATGTGGCATGACTCAGCTGTCTTGGTCCACGTTGGAACCAATGACAGAATATATGGAAGGTGGAGGCTTCTTAAGAACCAATTTAAAGAACTAGGCAGCAAGTTGAAGGGAAGGACTTCTAAGGTGATATTCTCTGAAATGTTTCCTGTGCCATGCGCAACACAGGAAAGGTCAGGGGGTGATTAGAGAGCTGAATGCATGGCTAAAGACCTGGTGTCAGAAGGAGGGATTTGGGTTTGTAGAGCACTGGCCTGACTTTTCATTGGGGCACAAACTATATGCTAAAGATGGTTTGCACCTAAATGGAAGGGTGTCTGCTGTGCTGGGGGAGAGGTTTATGGGAAGGCTGGAGAAGTATTTTAACTAGGATTGAGGGTGAGGGTGAATTAGATTATAATGGGGCATACAGGTCAGACAGGGGTCAGCCCCTATTGGTGGGAGGAATGGGGAAAGATGGGGGAGGGCTATGGCAGATGATATGAAGGTTTCCATGTTACAAACAACCATTGGAAATGGTACAGTTTGTACTAAAATAAAAAATATGCAACATACCTGTGTGTAGCACCCTCTACATAGGTAGGTGCTAGAGGTTAGGATTTTTTGGTAGTGCAGGAAAATTTGAGCAGGCTTAGCTGGAAGCTAGGCCTGTTTGTTTTTGGTTTGTGTGGGCTGGAAGTGGCTCAGAGTAGCAGCTGGTGACTGACAGACAGCATCACTTAATTGTCACCTACCTCTTTCTTCTAGAGAATTTTAGAAGAAGAGGAGGGGAAGAGAAGTAGAGCTGTCTGGGGTGACTCAGGGAGCCCTGACCAATCCCCAACTATGATTGGCAGGGGACAGGCCTGCTTGAAATATACAGAATAAGCCCAGCTGGTGAGGAGTTGTCGGATGGAAGAACGCAGGATGGAGTACTAGGCTGTCGGGGCCTTTGAGGAAGCTCCCCAGTCTGGGGGGGGTGACCTTTAGCCTGGGCTCAGGTGCAGGATGGAGCCCTCCATGAAATCATGGAGGCTCTGAACAGGAGGCACAGGAGGAGCAAGAGAGGACAGCAGGAGATAGTACTGCTGGGTAACTCTTCATGAGGGAACCACCAGTTTCAGCCAGAAGGTCTGGTGAGTGACATGTGCATTCAGGAGGACTGGAGAGGCATGCCAGAGAGGACTGAGCGGAAACAGTCAGAGCTGGGTGTCAGTTGGGAAGATTACAATGTCATGGGCAGTGAAGTTAGGCAGCTGCAGCCAGAAGGGCTGGCAGGGCTTGAAGAGGACTGACTGGGAGCAGTAGTCCACCTATAGGACAGCTAGCACAAAAATATTTTCTACTTTTTGCTACTCCATAGGGGCCCACAAAGGGCAAGTTACTTAGGCCTGGCTGTGCCAGCTTCAGGCCTAACCATGTGCTAGCTGCTCCTGGGAGATCAAGAGTTGTGCAGGAGGGAGAGAGAAAGAGCAATTGTCTGCAAGCAAGAGTTGTGCAGGAGGAGTTTGGAGAAGTGTTGTGTAAATAGTTGTCCCAATTGATTGATATACAATCCACCTTATTGATTGATATACAAGCTACCAACTGATTGATAAACAATTCGCTGGGCATCTAATAATCCCCTTACCCCACCCAAGTTAAATTCCCTAATAAAAATAACAAAACAAGCACATGGACTGTTTTCTGCCTGAGAGTGATTGAGGAGTGAACGCCGGGCTGAGCAGGGTGACAGGTGGGCCACATCACTTAGCAGCACCTACAGGGGTAACGGTACATGTGCAAAATTTGACAATGAATGTGTTTGTTGACCAATGCCAGAAGTCTGCCAAGCAAAATAGGTGAGTTGGAAGCTCTGGTGCACGAGAAGAACTATGATTTAAATGGTATTGCTTAATCTTGGCTTCATTCTTCACATGACTGGGCTATTAATATTCCTGGCTATGCTCTCTTTTGGAAAGACAGGATAAAATGGAGGGGTGGTGGTGTCTGTCTCTATGTGAGAAGTGATCTCAAAGTGAGTGTTAAGAGGACCTAGTTGATGGAGAGTGTGATGAGTCTGTACAAGGGTGTGCGTACTACAAAGGTTATCATTGGAGTTTGTTATAGACCTCCCAGTGTTAAAGAGGATGTGGAGACTGAGCTCCTTGCATAGATTGAAAGTCCTGCAAGGGCTGGGACAGTGATAATAATGGGGGATTTTAACTACCCGGGAATTGAATGGCACTGCTGGGACAGTCATAGGGCAAAAATGTATAAACCCATTACAAGACAATTTTATAATCCAGTTTATTGAGGCCCCGACTAGGAATGACGCTCTGCTGGACCTGGTAATCTCAAATCATGCAGAGCTTATTACCAATATTCATATAAAAGAACATCTTGGTTGCAGTGACCATAACTTTTTTTAAATTTAATGTTAGCTGTAAGCAACAAACACATACGGGAAAGAGAAAAACACTTAACTTCAAGAGAGTAAATTTTCCAAGGATGAGGGCTGCTCTCCAGGACTCAGACTGGGAGGGAATATTGGCATCAATGAACACAAAACAGAAATGGGAATTCTTAAAAGACAGTATGAAAACTCACTGCAAAATATATTCCCATGGGCAATAAGTTTAAAAGACTAAAAATAAAACCTATATGGCTCACGGCCAAATTCAAAAAAGTTATAAATAATAAGAAAATAGCTTTTAAAAATATAAACATGAAGAAACACTATCATCATTTAAATGTTACAAAGAATATAACAGAATATTTAAAAAGGAAATCAAGGACACAAAAATTCAAAACGAGCAACAGATTGCAAAAGATAGTAGGACAAACCCCAAAAAAATCTTCAAATATATTAATAGTAAAAAAAGTCAGGTCTGAGCATGTAGGCCCTTTACAAAATAATCTGAAGTGGGTGACTGGGGACAAAGAGAAGGCAAATGTATTAAATACTTTATTCAGCTCTGTGTATACAAAGGAGCATGGGGGAACTCATGTCCATAATGGGTATAGTATTGACACCAAATGATCCACAATGGCTCAAAAGTTATCTTGTCCACAAATATTTAGACAGAATAAAGGTGGATAAAGCACCTGAACCAGATGCCATCCACCCACAGATCCTAAAAGAATTGAGCTCTGTCATTTCAAAGCCATTGTTTCAAATTTTTAGGGACTCTTTAATGACTGGAATGGTACCAATCGATTGGTGTAGGGCCAATGTGGTTCCCATATTTGAAAAAGGGATCAAAGTCTTTGCCAAGTAACTATAGACCTGTTAGTTTAACTTCTATAGTTGGGAAGATATTGAAGTATTTAAAGCGGAGTTCCAGGCTTTTATTTATTTATTAAAAGTCAGCAGCTACAAAAAGTATAACTCCTGACTTTTAATAAATGGACACTCACCTGTCTCATGGTCCAGCGATGCGGCCACGCTGAGCCTAGCTCCTCTCCCCCTCTTCTCCTCTGCGCCTCCATTGGAGCTGTGGGCATCCGGCCGTGACAACTTGCAGCTTCACGGCTGGGTGCACGCTGCGCTCTCCTAGTGCACAGGCAATCTTCTGGGACCTGTCATGTGTCCCAGAAGATTGCCAAAAGGGAGGGGCCGCCTAGGGGGAGAGAGGGAGTCGCATAGGTGGCCCGTAGTCGGAAGGAGGAAGTGGGACAGGAAGTCCCACTCAAAAGTGAGTACCCACTCCCCCCCCCACCAAAAAAAAATGACATGCCAAATGTGGCATGTAAGGGGGAAAAGAGTGCTTAAAGCGGAAGTTACACTTTTGGGTGGACTTTAATAAAAGACCATATAGCTGAGTTCTTGCTGTAAAAAATAATATTTTAAGCAACAGACAGCATGGATTTATGAAAGACAGAAGTTGTCAAACAAACCTGATTTCTTTTTATGAGGAGGTAAGTTAAACCTTGGATAGAGGGGTGGCTGTGGATGTGGTATACGTGCATTTTGCAAAAGTGTTTGACACAGTTCCCCATACATGGCAAATGTGTAAGGTAAAGTCTACAGGCTTGGAAAGATCAGTTTGTAAATGGATAGAAAACTGTTAAAAAGACCGAATTCAGAGAGAAGTGGTTAATGATTCTTACTCTGAATGGTGTAATGTTATCAGTGGTGTACCCCAAGGTTCAGTGTTGGGACCCTTACTTTTTATTATCTTTATAAATGATATTGGGTCTGGGATCGAAAGTACCATTTCAGTCTTTGCAGATGACAACAAGCTATGCAGTGGAATAACGTCCTTACAGGATGTCTAAAAACTTACAACCCAACCTCAATGCACTGTTTAATTGGGCAACTATATGGCATATGAGGTTTAATGTTGATAAATGTAAAGTTATGCACTTGAGGGCTAAGAATATGCCTGTATCATACATACTAGGGGGAGTACAACTGGGGGAATCCATAGTGTAGAAGGATCTGGGCGTTTTGGTAGATCATAAGCTTAATAATAACATGCACTGCCAAGCTTCGGTTTCCAAAGCGAGCAAAATCCGAGGTATGAACTCCAGAACGAGAGATAATTTTGCCCCTGTACAAATCATTAGCAAGACCTTATCTGGAATATGAAGTTCAGTTTTGGGCACCGGTTCTCAAAAAGGATATCGGGGAACTGGAGAAAGTTGCAGAAAAGGGCAACCAAACTGATAAGAGGCATGGAGGAACTCAGCTATGAGGAAAGTTTAGAGGAACTGAATTTATTCTCTCTTAAGAAAAGGAGATGAAGGGGGGATATGATCAACATGTACAGATACTGTACATAAGTGGTCCATACAGTGAGCTTGGTGTTGAGTTATTTACTTTAAGGTCATCACAGAGGACAAGAGGCACTCTTTAGGTCTAGAGGAAAAAATATTTAATCTCCAATAATGGAAAGGATTTTTCACAGTTAGAGCTGTGAAAATGTGGAATAGACTCCCTCCAGAGGTGGTTCTACCAAAGCTCAGTAGATTGCTTTAAAAAGGCCTGGATTCTTTCCTTAACCACTTAAGGACCGAAAGGATTTGCCCCCTTAATGAGCAGGCCATTTTTTGAGATACAGCACTGCATCTCTTTAACTGACAATTGCGCGGTCATGCGACGTTGTACCCAAACAAAATTTATGTCATTTTTTTCCCACAAATAGAGCTTTCTTTTAGTGGTGTTTGATCACCTCTGTGGTTTTTATTTTGTGTGCTATTAACAACAAAATGTCGACATTTAAAAAAAAAACACAATGCTATTTACTTTTTGCTTTAATTAATATCCCCCCCCCCCAAAAAAAAATAAAAAAATAAAACAAATTTCTTCATCAGTTTGGCCAATATGTTTATCCTACAACATATTTTTGGTAAAAAAAAAAAAAAAGAGGCGTATATTGATTGGTTTGTGCAAAAGTTATAACATCTACAAAATAGGGAATAGATTTATGGCATATTTTTTTTATTATTAATAATGGCAGTGATCAGCAATTTTTAGTGGGACTGCGACATTGCGGCAGACAGATCGGACACTTTTGACACTTTTTTGGGACTAGTGACATTTATACAACGATCAGTGCTATAAAAATGCACTGATTACTGTATAAATGACATTGGCAGTGGTTAACACTAGGGGTGATCAAGGGGTTAAATGTGTTCCCTGGGAGGTGTTTCTAACTGTGGGGGGAGGGGACTGACTGGAAGTACAGAGAGATCATTGTTCCTGATTACTAGAAACAGACAATCACTCTATACTCCCCTGACAGAACGGGGCTCTGTTTGTTTACATTGACAGATCCCCGTTCTGACTCTCTGTGTAGTGATCACGAGTGGAAGGCAGACATGCCGGGCACGCGCATCGGCTCCAGCCATGAGCGCATGCGCACTGTATCTATTGCATGAAGCGACGTACTTCTACGGCGATTTGCGCAATAGAGCCAAGCTGCCACAGTATAATGACAGCGGCTGGTCGGCGGTTAATGTACATAATATAACTGGATACTATCATTTATACCTGTGTATTGTGAGTGCCTGTGTATTGTGAGTACCTGTGAAGTGTGTGTGTATTGTCAGTACCGGACTGTGAGTGCACGTGGGCTGTGAGTGCACGTGGGCTGTGAGTGCACGTGGGCTGTGAGTGCGCGTGGGCTGTGAGTGCGCATGGGCTGTGAGTGCGCGTGGGCTGTGAGTGCACGTGTGTTGTGAATGCACGTGTGTTGTGAATGCAGGTGTGTTGTGAATGCAGGTGTGTTGTGAATGCAGGTGTGTTGCGAGTACCTGTGTATTGTATTGTTGAGTATCTGTGTATTGTCTTGTTGAGTACCTGTGTATTGTATTGTTGAGTACCTCTGTATTGTTGAGTATTAGTGTCAGGAAGCTAGTTGTTAGTTAATTCGGACAGGGTATAATTCTCAATCCCCATCAAATTAGTAGGTACGATGCCCAGCGGGTATGGAGATGCGACTCGATGTACATCTTGCGGCATGTATGCGTTCCTCATCGGATTGTGGGCGAATACTGCTGTTCAGAATGTAAGCACATTGTTTCCCTGGAAGCCCAGGTTCTGAATCTAGGGAAGCATCTGTCAACACTGAGAAGACCCTCCACACTAAAAGAGATTTTGGATCATACACGGCAGGGGCCAGCACAGAGGCGGTTGGAGATAAAGAGTGGCAGGCACCAAAGCAGAGTAGATGTGTGACAGTCAGGAAGGGTAGAGGGGAAAGTGCCAGGGAGGCCGGTCCTGGGCTGGAACATCCCAATAAGTACGCCCCGTTGAGTGACATTGGTCAAACCAGTCAGGGACCAGCACTGCTGGAGCTGAGTGTTACCATAATGCATTTTTATAATGTAATAATACATATTTTTTGTTTGTTTATTGAACAGGAGAAGAAAAACCCCAACCACAATACATATGTGGATATGACGCAAACTCTCCGTCGAAACACCATGCAAAATAATAATGTTTATTTTCGCCCCTAAAAACGTCAAAAGGCAACCATTTGCAAGTATGTGATCCGTGATCTTAAAAAAAAAAAGAAATCTAAACATTCTGAATGAGAATTTTAAAACATTTGACCTGATTTCTATTAAAGATGTTGATCAAACATTGTTATAGTTAATCTGCTAGAATATGAGGATATAAAAAGGATATGTTTATAAAAAGGAAAAGTGTTATGTGCATAATTGTATGAGGAGCTTGAGATGACCAGGATGGCTTCTTGCACAATTTTTGTCCACGTACCCCTGAAAGTTGAGATACCAAGGGTAATGGATGCCAGGGAGCTGGAACTGAAAACTGGGACTGGGACTCTCTTCACAGTAGAATTTTCAGGAACACTGCTAGAGATATTGGTAGTAAGACTCATGATAGCACTTCAGAGTCAATAACAGAGTCAGGCAAAAAGGTTCCAGATCAGGAATAACATGAACCCAGACTGACAGACCATTCAGCAATTAGCTCAGTTTCAATATCTCACTAGGTGCCAGTACCTGTGGTGGACATACCAGTCCAATCACATGCACACCATGGTGTGCACATACCCAATATGCTTAAATGTGTATGTAGCAAAGTCTTTATTAGACTTGTGCACAACGGAAAAATTTGTTTCGTTTCGGTTAGTTTCTTGTGCACAACGGAAAAATTAGTTTAGTTTCGGTTCGTTTCTTTTCGGTCCTGTTGATTCGTAATCGTTCGTAATTTTGCTAGACGGGATTTTTCGTGTTCGGACTAATTCGTATTTTCGCAAGCGACATTTTTCGTTGAATCGGAATGATTCGTATTAATGTAAGCCTTATTTTTAGTTGATTTATAATTCGTACTTTCGGTAGAGTACATTGTTTTTCGTTGATTCTGGACACAACTCCTACTTTCGTAACTTTTTTTGGGTTAGTTGATTCGTAATTTTCCGTGTCTCTCTCACAACGATGCTGCCTATTATGCCTAATGTGCTTCGAATGGATTTGTACTTTTCTAAATACATAGCGGTTATTTGTAACGATTCAAAATCTTGTATTTTACATTCGTTTTTTACATGCGGCTATAGCCTCCGCCCCTGTACACAATTTTGAGAGGGAGTTCAGCACAGTGAGGGAGAAGCAGAGAGAAGAGCAGAGTGTTATTGTGCTTCGAATGTATTCGTACATTCGTAGCTTTTTTCATAACGAATTATGCCGAAGACATTCGGGCATTCGCTATTTGCGATATAATTTATTTCGGATTCGGTTTTATTTGTAATTGCTTTGCTTCCGAATATCCGAAAGTTGCTAAATTCGGACGAGTTTCGATTAGTTATGAAACGAATTGCACAAGCCTAGTCTTTATCCTCTTCCAGTCTAATGAGGACCTCCAAGTCGACAGATAGCTGACATCCTTAAATATGTAGTGGGTTGAGAGACACAGTGTGTGCAAAGATGGTGAAAGTCATTGGGCGCCAGACACTTCTTGGATGTAAAAGAGGTTTTATTTCTTTAACAGTCCTTTTTATATTTTTGGGGGAAAGAGGGTTCGGGCCAGGACACCCTAAAGTAGTTGTAGATTCAATTGGCAGACACCGAGACTTCAATAGGAGGACAGCTGTGCAGGGAAAGGCCCCAGCAAGGCGCTACATCTGTATATGCAGGAATGCTGTCTCCTATGGCAACAGTCTTTAACAGTTCCTAACTCAAACGTAACAGTTCCTTCAGCTTCAATACAACTGCTTCTTGTAGTTCTTCAACACTGAGCTCCCAGTCTCTCACTAGACCCACTGATTCACAGGCTCTGAATCCCTTGAGCTCCTCCAATCTTTGTGGTGGTATCCCCTCAAGCGACACCCACGCTTTCCTGCTGGGTCCCTAGCTTGGCACTCCAGATACTTCTCATCTTCACCCCTGCTGACCGGCTCGGTCCCTGGCTTGACACACATGGCTGCTCGGCAAGTCTCACCGCCGCTGGTTGGGTCCCTGACATGATCACCGCCTGAAGTTTCCCGATTCTGAACCGTGCCCATTCCGTGAGAATACTGCTCCGGTACTTGCTTCAGTTACTATGGCCCTTTGTAAAGGTGGTTGGTCCCTTAGTGGCGGCCACTCCCCTTCTACCTCTGACCATGACAGGTTCTCCGGCCGGTAGAACCGGCACTTCTGGTCGGACTGCAAGCCGCAGTCCCAACCCTGCGCTGCCCTCTTACTTTTGGATAGGCCCTCACACAGCCTGGCAGCCAGATGCCCCCCGGGATAGGCCCAATCTCTGGCTTAGCAGCCCGGGTTGTATGACACACATCCACCCAGACAGCTGTCCAGGTGGCACAGAACACAGATCACCTGACTCCATCCAAATATATAGGTGCTCCCAGCAGACCAAGGGATTCAAGAAAACCCCTGGCCATTGGCTGGGATACCCCATATACCCATAACCTGACCTTGGGTTGGCCTTCTCATATCTAGTACCACAAAGTACCCGGCCACCTAGTGGTAGAAGAGAAAAGTGTAACAAGGCCAAACTTAGGGAGAAATTAATGGATCTCTATCAATCAACCAGGATAACTACTCCTGGCAAGTAAATTTGTGAGGAGCTCCCTGCCTAAGCTACAAGGTGCTCCATGTACATTATAGCAAGTTTAGCTAAGCTACTGTGCCTGAAAAAACATGTGCTTGTTTTTGCACATGAGCCCAATGGCTGGCACAACCTTACTGATTGCTGGCATGATGTTCCTGACATAGAGTATGGATAGCTCATTAGTGTAAAAGAGACTCCATCAAGAAAAGAAACACTGCTGCAGGTTTAAAGTACAAGCTGCTAAAGATACCTACACACACCTGCAGCTTCCAAAAACCTGGCAGTTATGGCCTTCTGGCCAGTGGCGTCACTAGGGTTATTGTCACCTGGTGTGGTAAAACATGGTGTCACCCCCTCCCCCCCCAACTAACGTACTACGGTGCTCTGTCCTGCCGCTGTGGAGTGACAGCAGGACAGGCAGTAGGGCACTGAGCAGGCTAGCACCTCACTCCCCCCCTGCCCCAGCCTGCCACAGTGCCCTATTGATAGTGTCACCCAGGGCATTTTTCTCAGAGCATAGGTGCAGGAACTCAACCATGCCCCACACCTTTCACCAGAGTAGGGGGGCGGGGGGTTTGAGCGTGCCGCAGCAACTTGGTGTGGGAGGGTTCTAAAGAGGCATTAAATATCAGGAGGGTGCTACATATAGAGCGCAGGGTTCTAGAGGGTGCTATGCACAGGGTGCAGAGTTCAGGTGGGTGCCGAGTTCAGGTGGGTGCCGAGTTCAGGTGGGTGCCGAGTTCAGGTGGGTGCCGAGTTCAGGTGGGTGCCGAGTTCAGATGGGTGCAGAGTTCAGATGGGTGCAGAGTTCAGATGGGTGCAGAGTTCAGATGGGTGCAGAGTTTAGGTGGGTGCAGAGTTTAGGTGGGTGCAGAGTTTAGGTGGGTACAGAGTTTAGGTGGGTACAGAGTTGAGGTGGGTACAGAGTTTAGGTGGGTACAGAGTTCAGGTGGGTGCAGGGTGCAGAGTTCAGGTGGGTGCAGGGTTTAAGTGGGTGCTGGGTGCAGAGTTTAGGTGGGTGCACAGTGCAGAGTTTAGGTGGATGCAAGGTGCAGAGTTTAGGTGGGTGCAGAGTTTAGTTGGGGGCAGATTTTAGGTGGGTGCTAGGTGCAGAGTTTAGGTGGGTGCAGAGTTTAAGTGGGTGCTGGGTGCAGAGTTTAGGTGGGTGCACAGTGCAGAGTTTATCTGGGTGAAGGGTGCAGAGTTTAGGTGGGTGCAGAGATTAGTTGGGGCAGAGTTTAGGTGGGTGGTGGGTGCAGAGTTTAGGTGGGTGCAGAGTTTAGGTGGGTGCAGAGTTTAGTTGGTGGCAGAGTTTAGGTGGGTGCTAGGTGCAGAGTTTAGGTGGGTGCAGAGTTTAGGTGGGTGCAGAGTTTAGTTGGGGGCAGAGTTTAGGTGGGTGCTAGCGGCAGAGTTTAGGTGGGTGCAGAGTTTAGGTGGGTGCAGAGTTTAGTTGGGGCAGGGTTTAGTTGGGGGCAGAGTTTAGGTGGGTGCTAGGTGCAGAGTTTAGGTGGGTGCAGGGTGCAGAGTTTAGGTGGATGCAGAGTTTAGGTGGGTGCAGAGTTTAGTTGGGGGCAGAGTTTAGATGGGTGCTAGGTGCAGAGTTTAGGTGGGTTCAGAGTTTAGGTGGGTGCAGGGTCCAGAGTTTAGGTGGGTGCAGAGTTTAAGTGGGTTTAGGTGGGTGCAGAGTTTAGGTGGGTGCAGGGTGCAGAGTTTAGGTGGGTGCAGAGTTTAGTTGGGGGCAGAGTTTAGGTGGGTGCTAGGTGCAGAGTTTAGGTGGGTGCAGGGTGCAGAGTTTTGTTTAAAACACTGTATATAGCTGGTTGCTAAGGAGGAGAGGGCCGGGAAGCCAATGAGTCATCAGCTGTCAGCAGGGTTCACCGATGACAGCTCCCGTCATCAGGAGAAGACGGCTCGGAGAGAAGACAGCGCGGGGCTTGTCTTTTAATAAAGGACCAGCTCTTGTTTTTTTTAACATTTCACTGCTTTTTGGGGTGAATGGGTAGGGGTACGATGTACCTGATACCCATTCACATGGGGGGCGGGATCTGGGGACCACCCAGGGCATCATGGGTGGTGATGTCATATGGGGCGGGGCCTCCAGATGACATCACACGGTTACTCCGCCCCATGCCAATATAAGTAGTGGAGCACCGGGCATTAGATCGGGAGAGAGCATTGAGTCAACATCGGAAGAAGAACAGAGGGAGAAGACAACAGAGAAGACCGGGCAAGAGCGAGCAAAAGAGCGAGCAAATGAGCAGAAGATAGCGGAGGAGACCCGGCAGAAGACAGCAGACAGAGGGAACCGGAGAGAGCGGAGAAGAGCCGGAGAGGGGAGAAGAACCGGAGAGGGCTGGAAGACATCAGTGGAGGAGGCAGAAGAAAACAAAAAACAGGAGGGCGCACCGACCTAGTGTATTACCAGATAAAATCTTTATTAAAATGTATAAAAACAGCAATGGTCCTACTCACAAGCAGAGCGTTAAAATGAGCTTTTTCTAGTGACCAGCTAGAAAAAGCTCATTTTAACGCTCTGCTTGTGAGTAGGACCATTGCTGTTTTTATACATTTTAATAAAGATTTTATCTGGTAATACACTAGGTCGGTGCGCCCTCCTGTTTTTTGTTTTTTTACAGTTGTATGAACACCCATAGTTCTGAGGAGGGCTGCAAGATTCCTAAAGTGTTGCCTGTGTACTGAGGAATGATCGACACGCCCCGCATACACCAAGACATCAGAGCGCAGGAGTATTGTTTTGAGGAGGCAGAAGAGCCAGAGAGGGGAGAAGAAGTCAGAAGAGACGCCGGAGCTGCTTAATAAATTACTTTAAAAACCTGTGTAGTGTGTTTTTTTTTTACACTTTTTTTTCAGGTGAATGGGTAGGAGTACAATGTACCCGATACTCATTCACATAGGGTAGGGGGCTGGGATCCCCCTTATTAAAGGGGGCTCCCAGATTCGGATAAGCCCCCTGCCTGCAGACCCCGACAACCAACGGCCAGGGTTGTCAGGAAGAGGCCCTTGTCCTCATCAACATGGGGACAAGGTGCTTTGGGGCAAGGGGGGCACAGGGCCCCCCTGCCCCAAAGCACCCACCCCCCCATGTTGAGGGCATGCGACCTGGTATGGTTCAGGAGGGGGGCGCTCGCTCATATCTACCCCCTTTCCTGACCTGCTGGGCTGCGTGCTCGGATAAGGGTCTGGTATGGACCGTTTTTTCGGCGTAGGGGGTTCCCCTTAAAATCTATACCAGACCAAAGGGCCTGCTATGCTCTTGGAGGGGGAACCCATGCCGTTTAAAAAAGAAAAAAATCGACGTGGAGTTCCCCTTCAAGATCATCAGAGCACAAGTCGCATGCTAAAGTCGGATCAGTCAAGACGGCAATCCGAATTTGATCTGACTTCGGTGATATTCAATGGACTGAAGTAGGATCAAAGTTGGACTAAAGTAGTGCGGGGAGCATTTTCAAAGTCGGACCGACTTGTGTTGGACCAGTTAAGACGGCTCCCATAGCCAAACATTGATTTTTACACGTCATGTGACATGAGCTCCTAATGTCAGAGCATTTGTCGTACCAGTGTGTACCCGGCCTTGGAGTGACATGTGGTTGATTGCATCTGTTGTAGCAAGAATTGCTAAATTGACCAATTCTGTGAAAAAATGCATGAGTGCAGTAGAATGTAGAATAAATATTGAGTCATCTCATGTAAAGGGGAAATTGACATCCACTGAACAAAACGTAAAAATGTTTTTTAGATATCATTAGAAATAGGTCCCACATCCTTTTCCCAAATCTGTTTGCAACAAAGAGGTAATGTACACAGGGGTGAGGTCAGTAACTGTTTATAGGTCTCTGAAATTAGGTCCTTTGGTTAATTCGCCCTGGCCTATAATAGTTATACAAAAATTAAGAATTTCTCGCTATTATTTATTTGTTTTTCCATTTTGTCTTCAGTGGATAGACTTAAGTGTAGTAAATAGCTGTAAATATCAACTGAGACATTATTCCCCTGGACCAATACCAAATAATAGATAATAAAAAAGTTTTGGTTAATAATATTGTTAGGTATATACAGTAACATTGGTCATTTTATTTCTCCTTTAAATATTCAGATAATGATAGCTCTCTGTAAATTCAAATGGGTCTTTGACTTTTGAGTAGCAAACATGAATGTTGCTTAGCTATTCTTATATACTGTACGTTTTTCACCACTTGGCTGCAAATTGTTCTTCCAGCTTAAATGTTTTTTGAAAATTAAAGTTATCAATAGGTGATTGTTTTTATGCAGCAGTCATAACTGTTTTCATTCTTATTGTTTTGTGGTTGCCTACAAAAGCTAGAACGTGCCCAGAAATTCAGCCTTCCAATAAATAAATAAAAATGCCCATAAATATAACTAAAGTACTTTTGCCAAGGGATAAATTTCACCTGTTTAAATATATCTTAGATATCTTAGATATGATTATTAGACTGTGGGGTTTATTTACTAAAGGCAACTCCACTTTGCACTACAAGTGCACTTGGAAGTGCAGTTGCTGTAGATCTGAGGGGGATATGCAAGGAAAATAAAAAACAGCATTTTTGCGTGTACAAGATTGGATGATAAAATCGGCAGAGCTTCCCCTCATTTCAGATCTTTCACTCAGATCTACAGCGACGGCACTTCCAAGTGCACTTGCAGTGCACTTGTAGTGCAAAGTGGATTTGCCTTTAGTAAATCAGCCCCTGTATTTTTTTCTTTCCTGATCTGACTACAGTAACTTGAAATCAGATTATTTTCCATGGATTATTGAATTTTGTACATAGCATAACAATTGTGTTTTGTATGTAGCACACAGATCCTTTTGCCCCAGGTTACCTTCACCTGCGGGGGGTAAGACACACCATGCCACAAGCCTGTGTCCTCCTTATCAGAGGTCAGGCAGTGTTCACAAATTTGGGTCCTGCAGCGAGTTACCTCTTTCCACTGGTTCTCATCCCTAGAATGTAGGGAAAAGTCTATATTCTTCCCCAAGAAGGCCAATGTCCACACGACTTTAACTCCAACAAAGAGTTTATTTTCCTTTGCTTCAGTTAACGGGGAAATTGAATAGAGAAAGAAGTTAGCGAAGATAGGAGGTAGATTCAGGCACACAACACTTGACTCACTCGTCGCCACTCAATCCCGAGTGGGTTTAGCTCACCCGGATAGGTCCCTCTCACAGTTCTAGCAGCCGGAGTAGAGCTCCAACAATACTGTAACTTTGTTCCCTCCAGGGACGGGTTCAGGAGATCCTCTAATAGTAGCTAGGCATGTGCATTTAGTTTAGTTCCGAATCGAAATTCGGACGAATTTTCATTATTCGGACATTCGGATGCATCCGAATTAACGAATTACAATGCTAACGAATCCAAACGAATCAGAAATAAATCGAAAAACCACGGACAAATTAGAATCAAATTCGAAAAAAATTCTAGTCGAATCGAATTTGAAAACAATTAGAATAGAATCGAAAATATACTGTATTTATTGGCGTATAACACTCACTTTTTTACCCTGAAAATAGAGGGTAAACTGTGCCTGCGTTTTATATGCAAGGGGCTGTGGAAAGTTTTTTTCCTGAAACTTCCCTCTTAAAGTTAGGGTGCGTGTTATACGCCGATAAATACGGTATATATTATATTTTATTCTATTCTGTTCTATTTTTTTTCTAGTCTATTTTCTATTTCTATTCTAATCTTTTCTAATTGGAATTCGAAAAATCGGTCGCATTCGAAAATATTTCAACCAAATTCGAAAATATTTCTACCGGATTCGATAATATTTCATCCGCATTCGTTAATATTTCAACCAAATTCGATAATATTTAAACCGGATTCGAAATTATTCCAACCGAATAGAAAAGATTATAATAAACCATGTTCCGACATTCGAATTTCATATAGAATGAATTCAAATTTATATTCTTCCCCAAGAAAAGATTAGAAATAGACTAGACTAGGGAAATGTCTGCTAATAGTTTGCAGGAGACCTGCAAAAAGAAAAGTATGAAATAGATGCTTATAGTCTGCAGATCTGATGAGAAAATGAAATAGATACTAATAGTCTGCAGTAGATCTGCAAAAAAATTATATAAATGCCAATAGTCTGCAGGAGATCGGATGGAAATAAATAGTAATCTGCAAAAAAAAAAATGAAATAGATGCTAATAGTCTGCAGGAGATCTGCTGAAATAAAGGAAATGGCTGCTCTAATGCAAAAAAAGAAAAAGAAAAATGAAATAGATGCTAATAGTCTGCAGGAGATCTGCAAAAAAAATTAAATAGATGTTAATATACTGTAGGAGATCTGATGGAAATAAATAGTAATCTGCAAAAAAAATCAAAAAACAAAAAATGAAATAGATGCTAATAGTCTGCAGGAGATCTGCAAAAAAAATCATGGGGCTGCAGACATGTTGCTTCTCCTTCACTAGTTCCACCTCGTACTGTTCCTTGGCGCCAATCGCACCACGTGCATCTCACTGTTGGCGGGTGCTCCTCCCCCTTTTTCCTTGCTGCATGTAGCTCTCAGGTTTTTCTGGATTTAAGACACGCCCACGAACTACGCAGTTAGAAAAATCCAGTATAGGTTTAGGCCTGTAGCTCCATTTCTCTCACAGTGACGCAGTTAAATTTTTCCCGAAATGGCCGACTTTCACAGAACCACAAACAGGGGAAAAACATAGTCCAACTTCCAGGGGTAGCTGCAGAATCCCGGACTCGAGCCCCCACGTGTAGCACACAGATCATTTTGCCTCCGCTTACCTTCACCTGCGGGGGGTAAGACACACCATGCCACAAGCCCGTGTCCTCCTTATCAGAGGTCAGGCAGTGTTCACAAATTTGGGTCCTGCAGCGAGTTACCTCTTTCCACTGGTTCTCATCCCTAGAATGTAGGTAAAAGTTTATATTCTTCCCCAAGAAGGCCAATGTCCACACAACTTCAACTCCAATAAAGAGTTTATTTTCCTTTGCTTCAGTTAACGGGGAAATTGAAGAGAGAAAGAAGTTAGCGAAGATAGGAGGTAGATTCAGGCACACAACACTTGACTCACTCGTCGCCACTCGATCCCGAGTGGGTTTAGCTCACCCGGATAGATCCCTCTCACAGTTCTAGCAGCTGGAGTAGAGCTCGAACAATACTGTAACTTTGTCCCCTCCAGGGACGGATTCAGGAGATCCTCTAATAGTAGCAGAATCCTGTTATTCCTGAATCCAGAACATTCCTTAAACCTCTGTAAAATTTAGAGAACCGATGATGCCAATGGGCACTTTACAGGGTTATCTTGCTGGGTACTGAGTCCTCCCTCTGATAGGCAACCAGGCCTCTCTTTCACCGTGACATCTCTCACCGGTCCATCAGACAGGTCCTCCCCTGGTTTCCTCTCCCTCAGAGCGGGCTGCCCCTCACATGGGCTCCCTGGAACTCCAACACATTGATCGCAGACCCAGTTAAAGGTACTGGGCCTGCCTGGAATGTTGCAGCCTCAGGCTAAAGGTGCCCGAGACTCCTCGGCCAGTTCACGCACCCCCCGGCCAACAGGGCCATATGGCGCGACTTCGCCGTCAGGGGTCCTTGGACTCCCCCTGACACACCTCCCCCGTGGGGCACACTCCTCTGGGTACTCCTCTCCTCCGCCAATCATGGCGTCTGCCCCTTATGTATCCTCTCCTGGCATGCACAGCAGGCGGAGCCCCGCCCACCGCGCAGTAGCCGAGAGAGGACACCCAATCACGCTATCGTGTCACCTGAGGTTTCGACCCTAGGCCTTTGGCAACAGTGTCACCTACAGGCCAAAGGGGAACTGTACACCAGACAACACTTACAGCAGAGCAGAGTCCAGTACTTAACAAATTAGAGAACCTGAGCCAACTATGGCTCATACTACCCCTAAATTTAGAACATAGCGATTCCCCAATTTTGGGGTGCCCGCTACACGTATTTTATATAAAATTATTAAAAGCTGAACTCCAGACAGATATAAAATATATAAATGAATCCAGTCACTTATTCATTCTTTTTTTGTTTTAACATACGCAGTTTAAATACCTGAATCAAACTTGGTATCCACCTCTTGCAATCCCATGTACAGAAGAGCTCAGACTGGGGGAGGGGGAAACAGTCTGCCGTTTCTTCTTTCACTCTCCAGCCAATTGCTGCAGGAGAGGAGGAAACCTAAAAGTGTTACTAAACTAGTGCCATATGGTACTGTGTTTTGCGGCAAATCTCAGAACTGGATGGACAGAAATACAAATCTGTTAGTAGCTTCTATATATGCATTTCACCCCTGTATTAAGCTGCTTGTCTGGAGTCCAGCTTTTAAAGCATTTGTTACCCTAAAAAAAAAAAATATATATATCCTGTTCTCTTAAAGCAGGGGTAGGCAACCTCGGCCCTTCAGCTGTTTTGAAACTACAAGTCCCATGAGACATTGCAAGACCCTAACAATCACAGGCATGACTGCTAGAGAAAGAGGCAAGATGGGATTTGTAGTTACACCACAGCTGGAGGACGGAGGTTGCCTACCCCTGCCTTAAAGCATGAACAGCACAATGCTTGTGTTGTGTATTTTGGCCCCTTGTATCATATAAAATACCTGGCGGATCCTGCCTGGTTCTGCCATCCCCCCTGTAAACTGACCACGGTTTATCAAGGCTGCTGAGCCTTGACACCGTGGTCAGTTTAGATGTCTCTGTCATCTGCAGCTCTCCTCTGTCCTCCTCTCCTCCCCTGCCGCTCTGCTCCTCACCCTATGATATAATAATACATTTCCGTCTGTTAAATAAGGACATGTGCTCCACTGCATGTGTTTTATAAAAATATGCAGATTTCTACCTTCTTTCAGAGCTTCTCCCGACTCTCATGTGACTGCTCGCTGCTCTCTTCCCCTGGGCTGAAAAATAAAGCGGGAGAGGCAGAGAACTCCTGCTGACGTCAGTCGGGGGGAGGAGAGGAGGAGAGAGGCGAGCAGTCACGTGAGCACCGGGAGACGCTCTGAAAGAAAGTAGAAATCTGCATATTATTTATAAAACACATGCAGTGTGGCACATGTCCTTATTTAAAAAAGGGGAATGTATGATTATATCATAGTGGCTTTACAACCACTTTAAGAAAATTTGTGTTTGAGAGGGAAAATGTATTGTGTTACATAACAGCTCTGTAAAATATTAAAACTTCATGAATTAAGAATTATTATGAATTAAAGAGCCACTAAGCCTGTTACATGGGTGGTCTTATGCACAGAAGGCTTTACAAGTATTTTGTAAGTCTGTATAAGCTAACAGATCCAGAGGTTTTCAAACTGTCAAAACATTTGCATGACACATTAGCTTTCAGATCCATAATTATCCAGATCCATAATCTAGATTGGCACTGATGGGTTTCAGTGCAGGATTTGATTTCCAGCTCCTAGGACACTTGGAGTACCAATGCCCAAACTAACCTTTACTGCTAGCTTAAACACTAAGCTCAACGTACTGTATAGATTTCTTGCAGTCATACTGTGAATTCCTCCATCAAATGTCAATAACATGGATAGATCTGCTTTCTAGGTAAATAGTGTATAACACCGTGAATTCCTGTGCTAAACAGGTAATTAAAAAATAATAATTGGTGATAAGAATAAAATTAAATATAAATATAAGTGATTACTAACATTCAAGGTGCCACCCTCTCAAAGCGCATCTGACTTCTGGTATGGGAGTCCTGGATCTCTGGTAAGTGAGAGGGCACATAGCAGGGAGCACAAATTTTGCACTGATGTTTGACTTGGCACTTGGCACTTTATACTGCACATCCGATTAAGTTGAAGTTGCACTGGAAAAACCTACTTGGATTCACATGAACTTTATATATTTATTTATTTGTTCACTGGAATTTATGGACTTTATGGACATTAACCCACTGTGTAACCATATCCTTGAAGCGATATTTAAGGCTTGCTTTTTTTTTTTAAATAACAAACATGTTAAAACTTAACTGCCCTGTGTAATGGTTTTGCTCAAAACAGCCCTGATCCTCTTCTCGGGTCCCCTGCAGGCTCTCCTGGCCCCTCCTTTCTGCCTAGTGCCCCACAGCAAGCAGCATTCACCCGAGCTGCTGCTTCATGTGTCCATTTACACAAGAAGTACAGCTCAGCTACTGATCTCTCCTCATTGCCTCACTGGCTGTGATTGGCAGTAGCGGGTGCCAATGGCTGCCACTGCTGTCGGAGCCAATGAGGAGGGAGAAACCCTGGGAGAGCACAGGCTCTTGTGCACATCGCTGGATTGGGACTCGGGTACAGTTTAGAGGGGCTGGGGGGCGCTGCTGAACGTAGAAGGTTTTTTGCCTTTGAGCATAGAATTCATGAAGGTAAAAAACCTTGAGCCCTTAAAACTACTTTCACAATTGCGATCACACTAACCCAGCCTGTAACACTAACTGTCCTTGTCTGAAAACACACTTTTTGTGTCATACCTCAGCCTTAGAATCTATTGTTTTTATATCAGTTTGTTTTTTGTAAAGTATAACTTATATATTTATGTTATTTTCTTTTTCAGACTGATAAAGCAGAAGAAGCTCTCAATACAATGCCATTCCGTGGGACTGTCTTTGGTTGTTACAAGCGCTTAAACCTGAACTTTTTTTCTACCAGTAATCAGCTAAAGTTAAAAAACCATTGCAGCATTTTTGGATTGGTACATGGCTAACTCAAGTTAGCCATAAACGGTTCGATTTTCTCTTGCTCAGTCTGTATAAATCTCCACTGCCAAACAGTGACTGCATGTGATTGGAACATGGAACTTAATGGTTTATAAGTATGCTATTTGTAATTAAAAACTATTAATAATGCTTCTTGTTGCCTAATGCAAATTAGTAAACTATTTACTGTCATCTGCAAGAAGGTAGTCCTTCCTTCATGAATCAGTAGAATTTTTTGAATCCCAAAAATTAACTCCTACTATTAATTAAAGAACAATATGCTAACTTTAGTGCTATTTTTAAATATTAAAAAGTATTAAAGTTATTATAACAACCCACATTAGGATGGCATCAAACCAAGATGATCTTCCCCTCCAAGCAGCTTTTTCCCAATTCCAATCAAACCCTGGGTGCTAGAGGAAAACTGATCTGTCCATGCATTGCTCACTAGCAAGAACAAGGAAAAAATCAGCTGCACTCCGAGTATATTACAAGCATCCTCATTTATTGAATGAACTATCCATATACATAGCAATGACAGTCCCCTCCCTAGAACCGCCCCCACTGACACATTTTTCCCAACCAGGGCTTAGTCGTAGAGATGAGGGAGAGCCATCCTAAAATACCCTCCTTTCTTTAACCTCCCTGGCGGTATGATTATTTCTGATTTTAGGTGCTGAAAGCGGTACAATTATTTTGCATGGAAATTTGGCGTTTTATATTGTAGGCCTGTAATTCTTAGGAATAACACACTTAAATCTGTCCAAACAAGAGTCTACTAGACATCCCGGGTATGATAAAGTTTGAAACACAAAATCATAAATTATAATATAATTAACTATAAATAATTATAACAAATAATAATGTAATTATAATAAAAATTATTCAATAATGTAATTAAAATCAAAAACACTGAAATTTGCTCAGTTGCAGAATTGTCGCTGTCATTACTTTCAGTATTTTATGACGAATTTCCCCACAAATCGCTATCGCTCAATTCTGCAAGTGATTCCAATTTATTATCGCTGTTTTCTAGCTGGTCTAAAACCACTTTTGACGTAAACTGACACTTTTTGGTTGCTATGGACAATCTCCAGTTTCCAGGCAGAAAGAACAGTTTTTATAATATAAAACTGCATGCAGGACACTGGACAAACCACTAGGGGACAAAGGGGATGTATATTTATTTGATACAGTGCTGTAATCTGTAAGATTACAGTATACCGTATACTGTATGTATATTGTGTTTTTCCTTTTTTGAATTTGGCGCCGATCTCCGTCCCCGTGCGTCGCAACGCTTGCAGGGAACGGAGCTCGGCACTGTGTGAATCGAGCGAGACACGGTGGCTCGCAGAAACAGCGGGGAGACATCATAGGATCCAGGGGACAAGGTAAGTAACTTTCCCTGTATCCTGCGATGCAGCCCCGAGTCTGGCTCGGGGTTACCGCTTTTGGTATGAAAAATTCACCCCGAGCCTGACTCGGGAATACCGCCAGGGAGGTTAAAGGATAACTTGTATGTTATCTTAACCATTATAAAATGATGCATTAATTAATGATGCATCAGGATTATAATGTAAAATCAAAAAAATAAAAATAACTTGGGGAAAAAAAATAAAAAAAATAACATAAAATTAATTAATAAATTATATATATATATATATATATATATATATATATATATATATAATGTATTTTTTTATGTTTTATTTTTTATTTATTTTTTCCCAATAATTTTTTTTGTTTTTGTTTGATTTTACATTGTAATCCTGATAGGCACATACATACACGTACTTAAACCTTACTCTTTACACATCATATAAAAACTTTATTGCATCATAAATTGAAACCTTTGATGCCAATAAAGCCTATTTTTGGGTAACACATCCTAAATATTTGTAAAGACAATAAATATAAAATAAGACTTTAAATGAAATAAAGATGTTTGGCAGGAAAATGTTGAAGTATGGTGAAAATGGTGAAATAAGCAAAGATCATGCTGGATTAGGTTCTTCCCTGGCCACAGAGTCTGAAGAATAGAATGAAAGTTCTGAACCCACGTGACCACAGCTAGTTGTTTCCAGGTTCTAGCTAGGGAAAATCAGTAAGGATCATATCCACCCCCTCCTGCTAACACCCATCATAGGCACCCAGGAGAGATTGGGATACATGGTGGGCGGGACAAGTATTTTAACGCACATGTGGAAGTGCCCGACTCATATCCACAAGAAAGCAGGCAGTGACTAAGAAAATGTAAACAAACTCCCGGTTGTTGTAGCAGCCGGGAGTTTGTGTACATGCCATGCCAGCACTGCTACCACCGTATGACATATGTCAGTGGCAGTAAAAAGGGTTATTCCCCCCCAGTGATTGAAATCACACGCTGCAGCTGAGTGGCTTGTGACATTATTACTGTGTGCCATGGTGGCCATAAATGTGATGATGTCACTTTCCCCCATAGATGCCAGTAAGGATGGTAATTTTAGCTCACACCTGGCAGTAGTGAAGATCCAGGGACCCCACCCCTGGAGGAACAAGGAATGGCAATATACCTGGGAAAGCTCCCTAACCCCTACAGTTCCCACTGACAGAAGAAGAAGATAAAAACAATCAATTTGATGGGGGCAACAAAAATCCAGTGGCATATGTCTTCCCCCATAGAGACACCTGTAGGCCCCAGACAAACATAAATATTTGATTTATTACAACAGTTATTTCTTGACAGAAATATTTTAGTGAATTCAGTGTGGCTTTAATACATCTCATTTTGTTGAATCTCCTTTTCTTGACCTCTTGTTTCTAGTCACATCATGAAATTCTCATCTTTACCCCCCACCCTCCGGCTTGCCACTCCAGCTGCTGGCTATGTAACTACTTTCCAAATGTATATTCCTTATCTCATCACTCCCCATGTTCTCTGAAATGATAGTAAAGCGGTGGATTTGCTATTTAGTAGTGGTCAATAGTATTCTTAATATTCTGTCTCTGGCATTACTAATAACTGCTGTACATATAACGGAATATTGCAGCTTCTATTATTAACAAAAAGGGCCCTCTGATTCCTCCTGTATTGAATTTTATTGTAACTGTACTGTCTCCCCTCATGTTGTGAAGCGCTGCGCAAACTGTTGGGCCTATATAAATCCTGTATACTAATAATAATATTAAAGTGACCCTGTCACTAGACCATTAATTTCAACAACAATCTTCCCATAAGATTTTATGTGTATTCAACATATTTTATGCATGTTATTTACCAGTAAAGGCTTCCCTTGTTTTCACACCCAAAGGTGGGGAGTACAAAGACAAGTGTGTCTTGCCTACAGTCAAGCATGGTGGTCGGAGTGTCATGGTCTGGGGCTGCATGAGTGCTGCCGGCACTGGGGAGCTACAGTTCATTGAGGGAACCATGAATGCCAACATGTACTGTGACATACTGAAGCAGAGCATGATCCCCTCCCTTCTGAAACTGGGCCGCAGGGCAGTATTCCAACATGATAACGACCCAAAACACACCTCCAAGACGACCACTGCCTTGCTAAAGAAGCCAAGGGTAAAGGTGAAGGACTAGCCAAGCATGTCTCCAGACCCTAAACCCTATTGAGCATGTGTGGGGCATTCTTAAGTGAAAGTGAAGGAGCTTAAGGTCTCTAACATCCACCAGCTCTGTGATGTCGTTATGGAGGAGTTGAAGAGGACTCCAGTGGCAACTTGTAAAGCTCTGTTGAGCTCAAGAGGGTTAAGGCAGTGCTGGAAAATAATGGTGGCCACAAACAATTAACACTTTGGGCCCAATTTGGACATTTTCACTTAGGGATGTACTCACTTTTGTTGCCAGCGGTTTAGACATTAATGGCTGTGTGTTGGGTTATTTTGAGGGGACAGCAAATTTACACTGTTATACAAGCTGTACACTCACTACTTTACATTGTAGCAAAGTGTAATTTCTTCGGTGTTGTCACATGAAAAGATATAATAAAATATTTACAAAAATGTGAGGGGTGTACTCACTTTTGTGAGATACTGTATATATATATATATATATATATATATATATATATATATATATATTTAAATCAATCTCAAATCTTCTTTAACCACATGCCTACCGCCCGCCATCATATGACGGCCGGACGATGAGGCTCTCGTTCTGGGAAGACAACATATGACGTCTTCGCTTCCCAGGCCCGCCGCGTCACTGGGGACCCGATGCGCATGCCCGACGGCTGCGATGTCCGCCGGGCACCCGTGATTGCCCAGTAACTGAGCAGGACCAAGGATCTGTGTGTGTAAACAATGTCCTGTCAGGGAGAGGAGACCGATGGTGTGTCCCTTGTACATAGGGACACCGATCGGTCACCTCCCCCAGTCAGTCCCCTCCCCCCACAGTAAGAATCACTCCCTAGGGAAAACATTTAACCCCTTGATCGCCCCTAGTGTTAACCCCTTCCCTGCCAGTCACATTTACAGTAATCAATGCATTTTTATACCACTAATCGCTGTATAAATGTGAATGGTCCCAAAAATGTGTCAAAAGTGTCCGATATGCCGCAATATCGCAGTCACGATAAAAATCGCATTACTAGTAAAAAAAATAATAATAATAAAAATGCTATAAATCTATCCCCTATTTTGTAGACGCTATAACTTTTGCGCAAACCAATCAATATACGCTTATTGTGATTTTTTTACCAAAAATATGTAGAAGAATATATATTGGCTTAAACTGAGGAAAACATTTGTTAAAAAAAAAAATTGGATATTTATTATAGCAAAAAGTTAAAAATATTGTGTTTTTTCAAACTTGTCCCTCTTCTTTTGTTTATAGCGCTAGAAATAAAACCTGCAGAGGTGATCAAATACCACCAAAAGAAAGCTCTATTTGTGGGGAAAAAAATTATAAAAATTTCATTTGTGTACAGCGTTGCATGACTGCGCAATTGTCATTCAAATATTGACAGCGTTGAAAGCTGAAAAATGGCTTGGGCAGGGAGGGGGTGAAAGTGCCCTGTATTGAGGTGGTTAAAAGCAAAAATATTAATATTTTTCTTGATAGTTGATATTGAAATACTTAAATGGAAAACTATTAAAAAATATATAAAACTCTAATTGTTTAACCACTTGACCTCTGGAAGGTTTAACCCCATCATGACCAGGCCATTTTTTGCGATACGGCACTGCGTTAATTTAACTGACAATTGTGCGGCCATGCGATGCTGTACCCAAATAAAATGTATGTCCTTTTTTCCCCACAAATAGAGCTTTCTTTTGGTGGTATTTGATCACCTCTGTGTTTTTTATTTTTTCGGCTATAAACAAAAAAAAAACAACAATTTCAAAAAAAAACAATATTTTTCACTTTCTGCTATAAACCTATTTAGTGAAAACATTGGAAAAATCGAATTTCTTCATAAATCTAGGCCAATATGTATTCTGCTACAATTTTTTGGTAAAAAAAAAAATCCCAATAAGTGCATATTGATTGGTTTGCGCAAACGTATAGCGTCTTCAAACTATGGGATATTTTTTTTACTAGTAATGGCAGCGATTAGCGTCTTATAGTGGGACTGCGATTTTGCAGCGGACATTTTGACACTCTTTGGGGACCAGTGATTCAGTGTTCAGTGCTAAAAAATATGCACTGTCACTGTACTAATGACACTGGCTGGAAAGAGGTTAACATCGGGGCAATCAAAGGGTTAATCTCTTCCCTCCTGCCAGAAAGGGGATCTGCCTCTGCTCAAAGATCGTCTGGTGCAGTGGATTCCCCCTACCCAGAAGAGTCGGATCACATATATATACATGATCTGGCGCAGAGGTGCCGCTCTTTAGCAGTAAAACTGTTAGAGGGCGGACCTTAAGTGGTTAATTATCTTAGCCTTTTTCTTCAACCATTAGGCAGTTAAAGTCAGTAGTGAACAATACACAAACACAGTTATAAATTTATTATCCAATTTGCTGATAGAAGTTGTCCCTGCTTCCTCAGAAATATGCATATTGAATATTTTCATTGAAGGGCAATGACCACCACTATCAAAGGGTGTTATTCTTGTAGAAAGGCTCCTTCTTGCTCATAGAACCATTACCCTGTGCTAGATGCCCCCTCCCACATTTGCTCTTTGGAAACAAATTGTTAATTAAATAATCCCACTTGAAAAACTTGTCTTCTAAAAAAGGGAAATGCTCTATTAAATTCTATAAAGTCAGAGATGTATGGAATGACTCTTCTAATTAAAATTCATATCAAAATAACTGTTTTGGAGTTGAGGACACACTAGCAAAGCAAAAAGGTGAGAGAAGAGGGAGTTTGGAAAAATTATAATTTATGATCCTATGTTATCGTAGTCAAAGCAGTGCTCCAGCCCCTCCACAGAAAAATTAAAAGTCAGCAGCTACTCATACTGTATCTTCTGACTTTTAATATTAGGATGCTTACCTGTCCTGCAATCCAGCGATGTCTGCACCCCAGCCTTGCGGCTTCACAGACGATTCCCTACTGCGCATGCGCAAAGATCACTGCACTTTCTGAATGGCCCGTCGATGTGAAAGGAGGAGGGGGGCTGAATATCTGACGTCAAAAACAGGTACCCGTTCCCTCCTCCCCCCTAAGAGGTGCCAAATGTGGCAACAGAGGGGAGGAGGAGACAGGAAGCAGAGCTTCGGCTTCTGGGTGAAGCTCCACTTTAAAGCGGAGCTTCACCCAAAAGGGAAAGCTCCACTTGTTTGCCACATTTGGCACCTTTCGGGGGGAGGGGGAGAGGGTACCTGTTTTTGACACTTCCCCACTCCCAGGAGACCTCGCTGTGGCGACCCTTCTTTCTACCTAAGTCTGCCGGGCCAGTTTAAAAAGCGCAGCGCGCTTCGCGCATGCACAGTAGGGAGCTGGCTGTAAAGCCAAAAGCCACGGATGGCAGCGGCAGCACCCGAGAGCCAATGGCAAAATCAGCTGGGGTGCTGACATCGCGGGATCCATGGACAGGTAAGTTTCCTAATATTAAAAGTCAGCAGCTACAGTATTTGTAGCTGCTGACTTTTAATTTTTTGGTGGGGGGGCGGAACTCCTCTTTAATACCATTTATGTGAATGTATATTTGTAGTCCTCAGATGGATGCCTTTAACAACATGTATATGATCAGCAGGACAAAAATACCACTCGGAACTCTACTGATTTACTTATGCAAAACCTTTTAGGACTTGTAATAATTACAACTGTTGTTTTCAAGAAAATATTATTTTAAATAAAAGGAATTGTTAACGTTTGAGTGTTATGGTGTGGAAATGAGCTTACTCTTGTTTAAATAAATTCTATAGTACTTTAATATTCTGAATATATAATGATCTCTAGTGTCAATTTACACCACATCCCCTTAACCACTTGCTTACTGGGCACTTAAACCCCCTTCCTGCCCAGGCCAATTTTCAGCTTTCAGCGCTGTCACGCTTTGAATGACAATTGCGCGGTCGTGTGACGTGGCTTCCAAACAAAATTGACATCCTTTTTTTCCCACAAATAGAGCTTTCTTTTGGTGGTATTTGATTATCTCTGCGGTTTTTATTTTTTGCGCTATAAACAAAAAAAAAAGCAACGATTTTGAAAAATAACACAATATTTTTTACTTTTTGCTATAATAAATATCCCAATTTTTTTTAAAAAATATACATTTTTTTCCTCAGTTTAGGCCGATACGTATTCTTCTACGTATTTTTGGTAAAAAAAATCGCAATAAGTGTTTATTGATTGGTTTGCGCAAAAGTTATAACGTCTACAAAATAGGGCATAGTTTTATAGCATTTTTATTAATAACTTTTTTTTTACTAGTAATGGCGGCGATCAGCTATTTTTATTGTGACTGCGACATTATGGCGGACACATCGGACACTTTTGACACCATTTTGGGACCATTGTAATTTTTACAGCGATCAGTGCTAGAAAAATGCACTGGTTACTGTAAAAATGACACTGGCAGGGAAGGGGTTAACACTAGGGGGCGAGGAAGGGGTTAATTGTGTAACCTGGGAGTGATTACTACTGTGTGGGGGAGGGGACTGACTGGGGGAGGTGACCGATCTGTGTCCCTATGTACAAGGGACACAGCATCGGTCTCCTCTCCCTGACAGGATGTGGATCTCTGTGTTTACACACAGAGATCCACGTCCTTGTCTGTGTACCGGCCGATCACGGGTGCCTGGCGGACATCGTGGCCGCCAGGGACGCGCATTGGCATCTCAGTGACGGCCTCCCGGATTTGTAGAGCCACCTTGAGGCCATAATTTGTATATGGCCCGGCTCTCAAGTGGTTAATTATACTACAACATAGTAATAAAAAATATGTGGGACTTTATAAGAGCCGGTTCACACCAGGGCGACTCGTCAGGCGACTCAGTCGCCTGACAAGTCGCGTCCCACGCTTTTCAATGGAACCGTTTAAAGTACGAGCGACTCAGGTCGCTCCGACTTAGAAAAAGGTTCCTGTACTACTTTTGGGGGCGACCCAAGGCGACCTGCATTGACTTCTATACAGAAGTCTTATGCAAATCGCCTCGGCGGGCGTCTCAAGTCGTCTTGAGATCGCGCCGCCGAGGTCGCCCCCACAAGTCGTGCCGGGTCACGCCGCCCTGGTGTGAACCGGGTCTAAGAGTCATCACACATACAATAAAATAATTGTCTAGACATATAGGACATACAACTATATTGCATGATCGTATTACAGATAAATAAATATATCAAATAGTCTACAGGATGTTTCCCATCAATACAATACCCACATCATTAATTATATCATATGTACAATTCCTTCATGGAGTCATATACAACAGTGTTTGAATGAATAACAGCAAATCTGGGGTGTGGGTATGGTTCTTCAAAGCATTTCTCAGGCTCTGGGACCTGCTTCAACAAATGATGGAATGCAATTGTAGAAGATCTAAATATAAACATGTATTTCATGTCTCATTCCTCCTGAATTGAATGGTATAGTAACTATACTGTACGGTCTGTACGGTCTGCGCTCGTGTTGTACAGTGCTGCGCAAACTATTGGAGCTATATAAATCCTGTCTAATAGCTGCTGGTTAGTTTTGGGTCTGCACTCTCCCTGTCAACCCCTTGAAGTTTGGCTCGATCCCCTCCTTGGCACAACTGGACAATAATTTGATTGTGGAACCCAATGGCAGTAGGGGACCACAATAACACCACACAGTAATGTATATGTAGTGCCCTGCTCCCAATGAGTGGGCTCTATGTGTTAAAATTATAGTTGTCTGAGCAATAGTTTGGCTCAGAAGGATTGTGCTACAAATTATACTCTGTTTCAGTTCAGCTGGTTGCATGTGTAGCACTACCCCTGTAGGAGCTGCTGGTTAGTTTTGGGTTTTGTACGTTACCTCTTCAGCTTCGTTGCCTGGGTAGGAAAGTCTGTAGTAATGCAATGTCCACACAGATGTAAAACCTTCAACAGTTAGGCTTTATTTTCTTATGTAGTAAACGTTGACAAAGTAGAAGGTAGAGAAGATCAGGGGAAGGTTCAGGCACTCGCCACAACTATGCAAAGGTGTCAGTTTAAAGTCACTTCACCACTCTCAATGCTAGAGTGAGTATTGGTCACCCGGATAGTCCCCTCTCACATGGCCTAGCAGCCGGAGTGACACACGAACCAGCACAGGGCAGTCTCTGCCACAGACAGCCCAAGATGAAATAGGTCTCTGCCACAGACCTTTTGAAATGAACAAAGTCTCTGCCACAGACCTTTTGAGATTGAGCAAATGGATAGTTCAGGAATCCTATGCCACAGGATTTCAAAGTCCCAAACTTCCAGCCGTGCAGTGAAAAGAGCCTTTAAGCCAACCCGGCAAACTGCAGGGCTTGTGATTTGATGGGTCCCTCCTCAATAAAGTTACCAGGCCTCACCCAAGACGTCAGCACTCCATCGGTCTCCTCCAGGGCAGGTCCTCCCCTGGTCTCCCTCATTAAGACAGCTTCCTCCTTTTTTGGACGGACAGCTTGGGATCCCCAATTGGTATGCAGGCCCCAGCCAGATTAGCTGGGCCTACTATGTAGCGATGCAGCCTCGGGCCAAAATCGGCCCCGAGACCAGAACCACACACACACACCTCACGCCCGGAGGGCCACGAGGCGAAAAACGACCCGAACAATGGGGTCTGCCCCTTAAGTATCCCCTCCCAGCAGGCACAGCGGGGCAACCACTCCCACTGTACCATTGCCGAGAAGGGTCACTCAATGCACCATGGTTCGCCCGTGTTCCAACAGGTGCCTGAGGTGGTAACGCCACCTTCAGGCAAATAGGCAAACTACCATCGGGCGAACCACAGCTAGAACAGAAGCAAATCTCAATATAGTTCAACAGTCTGAGCCCAGCTACTGGCTCAGACATCCCTCTAAATTTAAGATAGCGTCCCAACCTTTTGGGGAGGGTGCTACAAATGATTTTCCTCCTGACAGTGGGTGTCGCTGTCACCACTGGTCAGGATAGGAAAGGCAACAGGCTGAATGCATTAGGTATCTCTTTCTCAGAAGTGGCTCAGGGGCGTGGTCAACCCGCTGTGCATTCTGGTAGAGGGTACTTAAGAGACAGACACCATTTTGTGTCGTCGTTATTCGTTGGTGGTGGGCACCACCCACCCGATCCCGACCTGAGGGCCCTCATGGCCTCAAGGAAGTGCTGGCAGTTTCCGCCTCGGGGCCACGTTGGCCTGAGGCTCCGCTACTGAGATGTAGTCCCAGGAGTTACTGGGGGCCTACTGACTGGCATGATCCTGTGTCACCTTACCTGCTGGAAGGGACCAAGTAATTAAGGACTCAATTGAAGGATGCATCCGGATCAAAATCTCCCTCACAGTGCTGCTGAAATGGCTGGAAGATCCTGGCACTGAGAGCTGTGTTCTTTATTCAGAAGGTAACCCAGGGAAGGGTTACACCGAGTCTGTTGGAGAGACTGTTCTATTTTCACCAAGTCTGTGACAGAGACTGTTCTATTTTCACCAAGTCTGTGGCAGAGACTATACAGTATGTGATCGAGCTACGCATCGGTTGCTAGGCCGGTGAAATTGGGCCTATCCGGTGTTTGCTGAGTCCAGCGTGGAGACAGTTGTTCTTCTGGACCTAGGAAAATTCCTGTGATCCGCAACTAAGGTACCTGAGTCCTCCCCATCCCTTCAACTCCCTCTGTTGGAAACTTTATTCAATAAAACCCTTGAAAGAGACTTTGTGTTGGTGCAAACTTCTTCTCGACAACTCTTCAAGGAGAACCCCTGAGACGAGCATACGGAACAGTAAGGTAACGGCAGGCCCAAATCTAAACCAGCAGCTCCTACGGTGGTAGTCCCACACCAGATGTAGCTTAACCAGTGGTACTGTGCTTACTTGGCAAAAGAATAAAACAAAGGTTACACAGTTAAGATTGACTACCCACAACTCCCTGCAACAGTCAATGTGACGTCACTGGTACAGAGTTTCTTTGTTACTAGACCCAAATAACATGACCTTGGGCCATATATGAGTGAGTGCAGGGTGGAGGAATCTCCCAATGCATTTATACCAGCACTGGGACACCTCTCCACCAAGTCACACACAACTCACCCAAAAATAGCAAACAATAAAGCAATGCAAAAACAGATTATATTAAACACATAGGTTCCCAAACCATAGGGCCCCCCCTAGTGGACAGTTCAACTGGTGAGTGTCCCGTTAAGGAAACTTCTGCAAACAAAGTAGGCTGATGGCTGTTCCTTTAAATTTCAGTTAGTCTTCTGCTAGCTTCGTTGGTGCACTTATCTATTTATAATCCAACAACAGGGTGAGGAGAAATGATAATAACTTGTTGTCTATGGTGCATTGGTAGAATAAACACCAGTTCCTCCCAGCCATTGTATCACTCTCAGGTGTAACGTATCCCTACTTGCGACACTACAGATGCCAGCAAGTACACGTGTAACTATGGAAACCACCTTCCTGTGACCCGATTACCTATGTCGGTAGGCAAGTGCCTTCTCACCAAATGAGGCCTCGCCTCGCCTCGCCGGTTCACTCCGCCTGGAACCTCTCCCTGTTCTCAGTCTCTCCGTAACACGAGGCCCCTGGTCCTCTGTGCAGCCATTCACAAGGTGCCGGTGGATAGGTGACTCTGGATGCTGTGAAGTGTAGACCCGTCCCTCTCTGGCTTGATCAGGGAGGCTGTCCGCAAGGATCCCTCGTCAGGCGATCCTTTCTCCCCGTAACTTTAGGCCCAGACTTCTCCGGCCTAGGCGCGCTCACAGCAGGCCTCTTGCCTGTTGAAGATGGCATCCCGAGAGAGCGGGCTGAGGCCCCGCCTATGCCTTAAATCAGTTCTCCCAGCAGGCTGTGCGTGGCGCACAGCATTTTGGTAGCACATTGGGATTTGTGGGTATTGTAGTCTCAATCCATCCCACAGCAATAGAGTCTCTGTCTCCCGCATTACAATGCCCACCATGCTTTGTTCTTATATGACAGAACCAAACAACTTCCAACCTATAACACAAACGAGCACCAGAGGGAGCTAAGTTCCTAATTAGACACAAATTGCAGTCTACACAAAAAAGGGGAAGAGAAGGAAAAATAATTCTTCAACAAGGAACTGCTAAAACATATAGACTTTAATTAGTAAACCGCAATATTAAAAGTACAAAATTCATTATAGAAAAAACACCACACGTTCCTCCACCTCAATGTTAAAATAAGACTAGTCTAAACTATAAACATGAGTGGCCACCCAATCGGTCATACACATCACAACCACACTAATGACTCATCCAACCGATACTGATCACAGATCAAACGACAGTGTAAGCTGAAAAGTCCCCATTGGTACGTGAGGTAAGTTAAACCTGGCCCAATGATTAGAAAAAGGTAAAGATATAATTGCATGCTCAGTCACTGATATTACTTGAGTTATATTAAATCGGTAAAAACATCAGAATGCTGTCCATACATATAAGGCCACTTCAAGCACGCTTATTATGTGCAAATTCTGGGTAGGTCCCACTCAAAACTGAAAATGGACATGGCAAAAAACAAAAAACCGGCATTCAGAGCAAGTATCCCGCTATGATAGCATGGGAATAAAAGCAAATTTGATTATTGCAGCTCACCGCCTGACGTTTTCGGAAGCCAAACAGCCCTTTAGTTGTGCATCCTAGAGTGTTGGAAAAGTTCCTTCATGAGGAGAAGCAGTTCTCGGTCCCATAGGGATAGATGAGATAGGTTCGAGCAGAAAATTGTTTAGTGTGCAGTGGCGTTGATTTGTTCAGAACAGCTGATTTGCAGATTATATTCAAGCAAAGAGAGGCGTTGGTGCCGTATCAACATGGCACTACCCGAGGATGGGTTTGTTGGTCATAAGTATAGGTGGTCAGATGCTTGGCCATGTAGGTGGAACACACATGTTCAAACTACAGCAAGTGTAGTGGCAAGTTGCTTACATGTTTCGCTTGGTAACAAGCTTCATCGGAGCATGAATATATGCACTCCAGTAGTGCATCCCTACATGGTAACCAATATAGTGGATGAGCTTGCTATATACCTCTTTTTTGTTTTTGTAACGAATTGCAGTCTGTTAAGGTGCAATCAAATACACAACCTTGCTACACACTCCCCCCATATAAAATCTTTGGTCCCCAAAGACAGCAGCAGTTTGTGACCTGTTACATGCTTTGTTCAAATACACGAGGAGAAAAAGACCAGTTAGTGTATACAAGAAATAAGGCCATTTGCATTCTCATAAGAACCAGGCAGAGGAACCCCCCATCACGCTTTGGAAAGGAGGTTGTCCTGCCTACAGGCCACTTTGACTGGGATGGCCCAACCAGATGTCCCAGGGGGTGAGCAGGGGTTGTCTTCCACTAAATGTGAAGTGGAAGAGCCAGGCTTTTCAATTGTCCTTTTTGAGGTAAACACAGCCTCTTCAGAGCTTTCACCCAATTGGTCATAAGTCAGTCTCTAGAGTGGGTGAATAGCCCTTCTCTCTCTCTCTGCTCTTTTGGCTTTGGTGCCTCCGGTATGCTGAAATCTGTTCTTTCCACAGCCTCTTCTTTCTCCTGCTCAGATACACTGGATTATATTTCCTCTACGGCTTCTTCTCTCTGCATATCAGCTTCCACTTCTCCTTCCGTAAAAGATGAGACTTCTTCAGGATCTCCTATTGACACGGAAGCTTGGTCATCCTCCAGCTCTTCAGATAGCAAACTCTGAGGCACAAACTCAGGGGCATCGGGTCTGAGGACTCCAGTGTCCGCAGCTCCAGGTAGGGACAAAGAAGGAAAAAAAAGGCCAAAGGCCAACGCTGTGCTAAAATAGCGTGAAGAATCGTGGTGATAAGTTGCAATTGAATGCACTGGTGAATTAAATAAAGAAAAAGCTGCCAGCATAAATAGCCTAATACAAAAACTATAAAATCAAACAAGTAAAAATGATATGCAGCGCTAGTGAATGAAAAAACAGACTACCTCAAAATTAAACCAGGTCAGCATGTGAAATGTTGAAACCATGAGTGAAATTGTTGACAATAAAATGGAAAACACAATACAAATAATGATAATAAAGTCCATAAACTGTATCCAAAAACAACTCTTTTGTGCAGAAATGAATCCGGAGTGAAATAAAGTCTTCCAAACTACGTGATAGATAAAGCTTCTGCCCGCAAGTGAAAATAGTAGATGCAGTTGTGACACCCGGGTGAAGAAGATATATATCCTGCTTACCAGAAAACCATGACTGCATGGAAGCAGTATCGCCTAGCATAGGAAATAAGGTTTTCCCACAACCTCTAAATCTCCAGGGCAGCAGCTCCTCATCCGACCTTTAACTCAGATAAAATGAAACTCTCATAGTGTAGTATGTCAAACCAGCTCGGTTTATTAAAAGAAATGATTATACTTACAAGATCCACTACCAACAATGGCATCGATAGAATATAGCGGTATATGTTCCGGCGTTCCTGCGTGTCTCTCGTCTGGTTCCTGTGTATTCCACGACGCTGCTTCTCGTCCAAGGAATGCGTGATGACGTCACCGGCCCCCTACGCTTTTCGGCACTAAGGGACTTCCACTGGGGATTGGCCGAGGGACAAAAGAGGGGTCGTAGACCCTGGCAATTGAGATGACCACAGCCAGTCTAAGTCTGTCTCTTCATCCTCACTGTCTTTATCATCCACATCTTGAGGCACTGACTGAGACCTAGTTACTGGTCGAGACCTTTGAGAGGCTGAGGGAGTCATCTGTGAGTCTGACAGTGGTGACAGCCGAACTGCTTCTGATAGGGGCAGTAGATGGTTGCGATGCCAAGTCTTTAGCGGGCCTACACTCCCTTCTGGTGGGTTCTGGTACACTGGAAGTCCTGGTAACTGTTTGCAGATGACATAGGGCTGTGACTTTCAGTGGTCAGCTAACTTGTGATTCCCAGGGATGCCCAGATTCCTCAACAGCACTCTGTCACCTGGCTGTAAGTCCTGCACTCTGACTTTTAGATCAAAGTTCTTCTTGTTTCTCAGTCCCCTCTGGTCTGAGGTGGCTTGAGCCTTGTCAAAGGCGGTTTTCAGGTTTTTCCGCAGAGGATCTACATACCCTCTGTGGGAAGTTGCGGAGGTATGGTCTAGAGATGTGCCAAAGGCCAAGTCTACTGGTAGCCGAGCCTCCCATCCAAACATTAGAAGATACGGAGAGTATCCTGTGGCATCATTTGCAGTATTGTTGTAGGCATGTACAATGGCGGCTACATGTCTGCTCCAATGTTGCTTCTTCTCTGAATTTAAAGTCCCAAGCATATCTAGAAGAGTTCAGTTGAACCTCTCTGGTTGAGGATCCCCCTGAGGATGGTATGGGGTGGTTCTAGACTTGTTGATGCCTAACAGGTCTAAAAGCCTTTTATAAAGGCTACTCTCAAAGTCTCTCCCCTGATCCGAGTGGATACGTTAAGGCAGGCCATAGTGCACAAAGAACTTCTTCACTAGATTCTTGGCCACTGTTGAGGCTTGTTGATCCTTGGTGGGGAATGCCTGGGCATATCTGGTGAAATGATCAGTCACCACCAGAATATTTCCCTGCCCACTCAGGTCAGACTCCAAGCACAGAAAGTCAATGCACACCAGCTCCATGGATCCCTGACTCTGAAGATGGCCCTTGGGGCGGCTCGGTGGGGCAAGGTCTTCTTTGAATACATCTAATACAGGAGTGGCAGTATCCCTCGACTTTAGCCCGCATGCAGGGCCAGTAGAATCGGTCCCTTACTAAATGAAAAGTCCTCTCAGGCCCTAGATGGCCATGGTTGTCATATAGGGCAGTTAACACTGCCTCTCTGTGTTTTCTGGGTAGGAGCAGCTGCCATTTCTCTTCAAGACCATCAGAGGGGCCCCTTCGGTAGACCACCCCTTGATGCAGCTGCAGCCGATCCCACTCTCGGTGCAGTAGACAGGCCTCCTTTGGGGAGTCAGTATGGAGCATGTCAGAGCATTGATTCTCCAGAGTCTTCATAGCCAAGTTACCCAGGGGGTCTTCCAACTGATCCCTTCTAAGGCCCTTCTTCGAAAGTTTTGGCAGGCCTTCATCCCCGATTTGAGTTACATTGCAGTAGCACTTGGGGACACCCGCAGCAGAAACTCCAATGTATTCGGCCCTGGATCCTCCCCCAGCTCGATGTTCAGCTCCCTGATACAAGGCTCGCACTCCTTCTGGTGTCAGCTGGGTCCACTCTTCTATGGGGTCACTAGAACCATGAGGTCTTCTAGATAGGGCGTCTGCATTCCTGTTTCCAACTCCCGGTCGATACTTCAAGCTGAACGTGAACCCTGATAGGGCAGCCAACCATCGGTGTCCTGTGGCATCCAGCTTGGCAGTGGTGAGGAGGTAGGTGAGTGGGTTGTTCTCAGTCCTAATCAAAAATTCTGCCCCATAGAGATAGTCTCTTAATTTATCCACCACAGCCCACTTCAAGGCCAGGAACTCAAGTTTATGTATGGGGTAGTTCCTTTCGGATGGGCCCAAACTTCAACTCACATAGGCAACAGGCCGCAGGTGACCGTCGTGTTCTTAATACAACACCCCACCTAGCCCATGTCGACTGGCATCGACATGTAATTCATAGGGATTGGTTGTATCTGCATAGGCTAGGACTGGGGCAGTTGTTAGGCTCCATTTCAGCTGCTTAAAGGCCTCTTCACACTTGGTGGTCCACTGGTCCTGAATGGACTCCCTGGGTTTTCTGGCTCCTCCTGCTGGCTTCACAGATTTGACCGCGTCTGGGACATCATCCTCTCATTTACTTCCTAGCAGCTGATTAAGTGGGCGAGCTATCTTTGCGAATCCCTCTACAAATCTTCGATAGTAGGAACCCCAGGAATGACCGAAGCTCAGTCACATTAGTGGGTCTTGGCCAAGAGGTGACAGCGTCCAGCTTCTCAGGGTCTGTGGCCACTCCTTCTGCAGACAGGATGTGGCCCAGGTAGTGGACCGAGGGCTGATAGAACTGACATTTTTCAATGGAGAGCTTCAGGCCTTCTTCATGAAGTCTCTTCAAGACCTTCTCCAGCCTCCCTTCATGCTCTTCCAGAGTCCTGCCAAACACTATGATGTCGTCCAGGTACACTAACACCTCAATCGGGTTCATGTCACTCACCGTCTTTTCCATCAATCTTTGGAAGGTGGCCGGTGCCCCAGACAGGCCTTGAGGCATACGATCAAACTCAAAGAAACCCACTGGGGTAATGAAGGCAGTTTTCTCTTTATCCTCAGGATGAATGGGGATTTGGTAATACCCACTCTTCAGGTCCAGTACACTCAACCACTTAGCCCCTGACAGGCTCTGCAAGGTGTCCTCTATCCGGGGGGTGGTGTACTGGTCAGGGATGGTTCTTCTGTTCAGTGTTCTGTAGTCAATACACAGGCTTAGTGACCCGTTTTCCTTTCGCAGCACCACTATCGGAGAAGTGTATGGACTCCTGAATTCTCTGATGATCCCTGCTCTTTTGAGTTCTGCCAATTGTTCACGCAGATCTTCAAAGTCTCCCAGAGGTACCTGTCGGACCCTTTCTCTAAATGGCTTGTCCTCTTGCAGACTAGTCTTGTGTGTGGCACTCTTTGCACACCCCACATCAAATTCACTCTTGGAGAATGCAGCCTGCCATCTGGAAAGCTAAGTCTTAATTCTTTCTCTCCATTCTGGAGGGTCAGTGGTGTCCTTTGGATAGAATTCCTCCACTGAGACTTCACCCTTCTTTTCCCTCATCAGGTCAGATGGTGCGACCGGGGTGGCCATGCTCACTTGACCTATCAACATTCGAGCTGGTATCTTCACAGGTGAGGTGGTTGTGTTGCGAACACTCACCGAGACCTTCCCATGATTCCTCTGCAAGGCTTTCAAGGGGACCACTTCAAGGATTATCTCTATTCCCTTATCTTCCTTCTGTTGGTTTGCTTCGAGGATGATAAAAGGGCCTGGTTGCTTCCAAGTAAGCTTGACAGACACCCTCAAACAGGTCACTTCCCCTGGCTGCAGTACTCTCTCTCTCCTGTCCAGACGCCAGATTTTTCCCACTCCTTCAGCTGGGACCTTCTGTTCTTGTACAAGGCGCTGGTATGCCGATCTCAGCATGGGGTGCACGCCTGAAGTTGAGGCACTTTGTCCCTGAGCCAGAGGTGTTAGCAGTCTCCTGACTAGATCAGTGTTGGTCCCTATGATGAGGGAACTTTTACTAGCCCCTGGTGGGCGAGGGCAGATCACCGCCAAAGTGTCAAAAGTCTCTGCCTTCCCAGCCATGGAGGGGTCAAAGGACAGCTTGACTGGTAAGTAGCCATCATAGGGGAAGCTCTGGGTTCCAATGCCCCATATCGCCAACTCTTCTAACTTCTGCAATGGCAAGGGTTTCAGGTGCTTGTCGTAGAAGTCTTGATATAGTAAAGTCACTTGGGCCCCAGTATCCAGGAGGGCTTTGGTGTAAATCCCTTCTACTTGGACAGGGACAACTGGAGAGGGCCCCACTAATTTGGCAGGAAACTTCCGGGGAGAGGCCTGTTTGGCTTGTTCAGTGGTTTGGATCCTCACTCCTTTCTTTCCATTCTGACCTGGGTTTGACCCCTGTTGGGTCTGATGTGCATTGACTCTCCGCCCCCGGGCATGTTGTATCAAAGGGCGTGGGACACAGGGTCGGTCAGAGGCAACAACGGGGGCCCTTCGCAAGGGTCTGGACTCCCAAGGCTGTCTCCTTGCGTCATTGAGCTTAATAGAGTTATCTGAAGCTGGTGGGCACCCGGTTGACTCCTTCACCGGGGCCCTCTGGAGTTTTCCGCCGGCTTTCGGTACTGTGCCGCAGCTTTCTCTGGACTTAGGCATACTTCTCGAAAATGTCCGATTCCTCCACAGTTGAAACAGGTCAACAGCTTCTTCTGCTTCTGCACTTGGGCAACAGTATAACTTGGAAATTTCTTGGGTTCCTTTGAATCTTTCTCACTGGACTGAACAGTGGGTTGGCTGGTCAACAAGGACATCATCTCTATCAGCTGCGACACTTGAGTCTTTAGAAGTTCAACCTGAGGGTCACCATCATTGGCATTTATTATCCGGACCCCAGCAGCAGATTCAGGTTTCTGACTCTTCCTTTTATGCTCCAGCATGACTTCCTGTTAAGATACGTTCAAATACATGACCTTGTTACAGTAATAATAATATTAATAATGTATAGGCAATTAATGTATTAAATCCACCATCATATAACTTACATACTTAAAAAAATAAGACATGCTCCCACAGTGGTGCTCTTCAATTCGGGGTCATGAAAGCAGATAAAAACTGAAGGTATATACTGTATATTACTGTCCCCAATCTCCAAGATGGAAGTGTGGTGTTGGGGAGGCTCGAGACCCAGGAGAAACCAAAGAAACCAAATGTGGTTAACTCTACATTTTAGAGTCTTTGGAGTCTATCCAGATGACAAATATGTTGTCAATGTCAGTGTCAACCCTAAGGTCCCCCTGGGTCTCTAGCCTCCCCAACACTCAGCTTCCATCCTGGAGTTTTGGGGAAGTGATATATATATATCCTCTGCTTTTTTTTTTTTTCACAATCAAAAATATTTTATTGAAAGAAAAATTTTGTTTACATTGGCAAAGTAATAATTTGTTAATAACATATGATCAGTTAACATAGCACAATACAGTATGTGTTGCCATGTTATAATTATATAGAACTAGTATATAATCAAATTGTAGCATTGGGGAATATAGAAAAGATGGGAAGAACAGAAAAGGGGGAGGGGTTATAAAGGTAAAATGAAGAGGAAGAAAGGAAGTGGGTAGAGGGGTAGGGTAGGGATAGTGGTAAAACCTATGGAAACATAGTTCAAAATTGAGATTGGTTGAGAAACAGATCTGAAGCTCTATAGTAGTGATGAGCCGAACACCCCCGGGTTCGGTTCGCACCAGAACCCGCGAACGGACCGAAAGTTCGTACGAACATTAGAACCCTATTAAATACAATGGATGCGAACGTTCGAATTCTAAAGTGCTAATTATAACGACTATTATGCATGTTATTGTCCTAAAAAGGGTTTGGGAACCCGGGTTCTGCACCAGGGGACATGTATCAATGCAAAAAGAAGTTTTAAAAACGGTCGTTTTTCGGGAGCAGTCATTTTAATGATGCATAAAGTGAAAAAAAAAAGTCAAATATTCCTTTAAATATCGTACCTGGGGGGTGTCTAAAGTATGCCTGTGAAGTGCCACGTGTTTCCCGTGTTTAGAACTGTCCCTGCACAAAATGACACTTCTAAAGGAAAAAAAAGCCATTTAAAACTGCTTGCGGCTTTAATGTAATGTCTGGTCCCGGTAATATGGATGAAAATCTTTAAGAAAAATGGCATAGCTACCCCATGACCCCCCCCCCCTACCCCAGCCCATTACCAGCCCCTTTGGGTCTTGTATGGATATTAAGGGGAACCCCGCACATACAATAAAAAAGGCCCTATATACTCTGAACAGCCGTATACAGGCGGTGCATACAAGACAGGGACTGTAGGTTTGTTCTTATGTAGAATCTGTTTGTAATTTTGAACAGGTACATTGTTTAAGTGTAGCTCCAGCCCAAAAATCTATTTTTAAACTTTTTGGAAAACATAGGTAAGGGTTATCACCCCTGTAACATTTGTTTTGCTGTCTGTGCCCCTGTTCAGAACATTTCACCTCACTTTCCGTCCCAATGACAACTGTTTTTGAAATGTGGTGTTTTTCTTGAAACAAGGATTGGTGATAAAGCATCAGTACAGAGGAGACACCTTTCTCCCATATTAATTCTTACAGGAGAGAATTTTCCTTCCTAGGGGTAGATTCCCTCTCACTTCCTGTTGTCTTCTTGCGTTTGCAAGTAGGAGTCGTTTGTAAGTTGGATGTTTGAAAGTAGGGACCTGCCGTATATACTCTGCAGAAATAGGCCCCTTAGTTGTTGGTGTTGGCACAACACTGTAAGCACTCACAGTTACTCTTGGTTGGTGCTGGAACGCCCTGCTGTCAACTATTATATCAGGAATTGTAATTACATATAATTGTTGAACAGTGGTAGTAAAAATTGGGCCTTTGATGGTGGTGCTGGTGCCACAACACTGTAAGCCCTGACAGTTACTCTTGGTGGGTGCAGCAATGGGCCCTGCTGTGAATTATTAGATCAAGAATTGTAATTGCATGCCCCTGTTGAACAGGGGCTGAAAAATTGGGCCTTTCATGGTGGTGGTGGTGGTGGTGGTGTTGCCACAACACTGTAAGCCCTCAGAGTTACTCTTGGTGGGTGCAGGAATGGGCCCTGCTGTGAATTATTAGATCAAGAATTGTAATTACATGCCCCTGTTGAACAGGGGCTGAAAAATTGGGCCTTAGGCACTGGTGGCACAACACTGCAACCCCTCACAGATACTGTACTTGGAGCACAGCAATGAGCCCTGTTGCAAAGTATTGCTTCAAAAATTGTAATTACACGCCCCTGTTAAACAGGGGCTGAAAAATTGGGCCTTAGGCACTGGTGGCACAACACTGCAACCCCTCACAGATACTGTACTTGGAGCACAGCAATGAGCCCTGTTGCAAAGTATTGCTTCAAAAATTGTAATTACACGCCCCTGTTAAACAGGGGCTGAAAAATTGGGCCTTAGGCACTGGTGGCACAACACTGCAACCCCTCACAGATACTGTACTTGGAGCACAGCAATGAGCCCTGTTGCAAAGTATTGCTTCAAAAATTGTAATTATACGCCCCTGTTAAACAGGGGCTGAAAAATTGGGCGTTAGGCACTGGTGGCGGCACCCATAAACAAAAATGATCTTCCAAGCTATCATCATCAATCGTATCATTGAGGACTCGGAGGAGGAGGATAGCCAGTCAACATAACAGCACAGGCACTCAGCATCAGTCTTGAAGGGATGTGACATGTTAAAATCAATTAGTCTGTTATATCAGCATCAGGTGTGTGGTAGCTGGTGGTGATCCAAGACTGGTTCATCTTGATGAAAGTCAGTCGATCAACCGAGTCGGTGGACAGGCGCACCCTGTGATCCGTGACAAATCCTCCAGCAGCACTGAATGTGCGTTCCAAAAGAACGCTGGATGCAGGACAGGCCAGTAGCTCAATTGCATACTGTGCAAGCTCTGGCCAGTGATCCATCCTCAAGACCCAGTAAGCCAGAGGATTTTCGGTGGGGAAGGTGTCCAAGTCTGACCTTGCCCCTAGATATTCCTGCACCATGTTTATCAGACGCTGGCGATGGTTGCTGAAACCGATCATACTTTGGGGCTGCGGACTAAAGAATTGTCTGAACGCATCGGTCAGACGGCCACCTTCCCCACCGCTCCTTCTTTGACTGGCCGAAGCCTCAGCAACTCGTTGTCCAGGACCAGGAGTTTGTAACCTCCCAGTCTCTGGGAACGCGTTGCACAGACCTTTCTGCAAGGCCTCCCGGAGTTGTCTCATCCTCTGCTCCCTCTGCAACGGTAACATAAGGTCCGCAACCTTACCCTTGTACCGTGGATCAAGGAGAGTGGCCAGCCAGTAATGGTCCCTCTCCTTGATCCGAAGAATACGAGGATCCTTCCGCAGACTTTGCAGGATCAGGGAGGCCATGCAGCGTAGGTTAGCTGAGGCATTCGGTCCGGAGTCCTCTGTTATATTCTTAATATCTAAAATTTAATTTGGCCAAGATTAAGAAAGAATTCCTCAAAATAACTGGATGAATGGGTGGACTTCTGATTTAATGAATCCCAAATGTGACATTTGAACTTGAGCTTTAAATTCCAGAAACTGTCAGGGTTTTGATGTATGTTGTAAATATATTTTAACTTCTAGACAATACTGCTATGTAACTAATATTTTGTTAGGAATATAGATGCAGTTTAGACTAGTTTTACTTCCCCTCCCCCAAATCCTGTAATTTACACCGAGGCATTTCCTATGCAGTCTGATAAGTCGAACCAGATGTTCCTCATATGTATATTCTGGAATTCCTACATAGTGTGTAATGAGAGGGAGGTAATATTTTAAAATATAGGTGTGGTTACTTTTGAGCGCGAATTTCAACAAAGAAAGAACTGTCTTTAAAAGCTGAGTGAGCAGGAAGGAACGACCCTTCTTCTTCAGCCAGTCATCTTGAAACATCTATTTCTACAGCCCACAGACTATTCAGCATACACAGGGTTAATCGGCCATTTTAAGGACATTTTAAGAAGCATGAGGCATCTGATATACTGAACTTTATTTTATACTTGAACATTATTTTGGAACCTTTAAGAAGCTATTGAATTAATATACTGTAACTGTATTAATTCCTTTTTGGTGTGTATAATAAAACACACGGTTTGCTTTCAAGCTGATTCACGAATTTTGTCTCAGACGAATACATCAAGAACGGTATACCGTTATTTATACCGTTAATTTTTAGTGAAATTATCTAACTTTTAACATTGGCTCAGCCGCCAGTCGTTCCAATTTATACCACTTTTCCCGAGTGCTAACAGAGGGGAGAGGTCTTACTTTTGAAACGTTTGAAAAGAACCTAGAAGAAAAAGTCAAGAAGAATTCGATTGATGTATTTATCCTGAAGACGGGAGAATTTTTGCTGAGATTTAATCGGGTGAGTAAATTATGCAAAGTTTTAAATATTTAGCTAATGAATGTACAAGTTTAACGAAACAGGTCTCTTATTCTGTTTTATGGAAATCTATGTATGAACAGTGTTTACAGTCAAATATGGAAATTGATAAGGAAAGATTCTCATTAGCTAAAATAAAGAAAAAGTTACGTAATGTAATGAAGTTAGTTACAGGTTTTAATTCTATGGTTTCTGAGGTAACAGATACACATTTGAGTTGTGCAGAGCAGACACACAAACCTAATTGTTCAGATTGTGACACGTTATGTAATTATGTTGAACATTTAGAGAAGGAATTAGAAGTGCAGAATGTTACACTTTCAAAAAACAAGCATTTTTTGGGGATTACAGAGGGAAAAGGTAATACGCAGTCAGATATGGAATTAAACAAATTTGTTCAAAGTTCAGCTAACCTAGAGGAAAAACAAACAGAGAAATTAGATGTAATGGAACATGATTTAAATGGTTGTGAATCAATAGAGATCTCAGATGATGAAAGTGATTTTGTTGTAAAGCAATGTGATGTTCAGAGAAAGGCTTATACAAACAAACCAGTTTTCAAATGTTGTTTGTGTAACAGGAAGGGTCATAAAGCAAGATTTTGTTGGACAGTGAATCCTTATTATATGCAAAGAAGATCTTATAAAACTAAACCAAGGCGTTTTGAGGTTTACTCTGTAAGATGGAGTAAAAATTCTAGGCATAAAAGCCAGAGTACACAGATGTATTTCCCTTTTAAAAGCCATATACAATTAAGACAGGAAAAGCATAACTATATGAAGTGCAGTGAGCCAAATATTTTTTCAAATATAGCAATGGAGGGAAACAATCAATACAGTTATTAGTGAGCTGTATGGATGGTGAGAATTTACTGGTTAACGTTTTTTGGCTACGGATAAGGTTTTAATGTGAGTCCACAGCTCTTCACTAGAAAAAGGGGGGTCAGATTCTTTTAGCTAGGAGTGATCAGTTTACATGCTGAAATCTCACACACACACACACACACACACACACACACACAAGGCGGATACAGCCAGATACACACACTCACATTCTTAGTTTTTTTGGATTAAGAAACAAGATGATAAATTATGATGAATACATGTTCAATGAATGTTTACAAGCTAATATAATGATTAGGAATTTGCTTGTGAAAGTTTTTGATGCAATGATTTTAGAAGCTCCAAAAAGGAATGTATGTACAACAGGGAAAAAAGAGGACAATTAATTGTTCGAGTTTGACTGAACGAATAAATGATTTGCAAAGTGCAATTCAGTTGTTTGAGTTTAAAGCAGAGTCAAGCTACAGTAATGTTAGTGATGATTCTAAGTAAAAGTCTGCTGTACAAGTTATGCTGTCAATAGGGGAATTTGGCCAGGAACATGAAATTTTGTTTAAACAAAATTTTGAATAAAGCTGCAGACATGCAAGAAAGACGGTGAACTCAGAATTGTCACGTGTATGGCCACACACAGATATGATGAGATACACGTCACAGACAGAACACAGGAAATAGGAAATGTTAATTGCTTACAGAAAGAATGTTTGAAATAGGAACATTTTGAGCAATTTTGTTTATCTTTGTTTTATAGCAAGATATATATTGATTTAAGGAACATTTTATTCTTCTGGTAGAATTGTTGAGAATTCTGGAAGAAGAGGTTTTAAGTTGAATTTATGCAAGGTTCAGCTTATGATAAGTGAAGAAACATTTTTAGGGGTTTTGATTGGTTCAGGAAAGAAAAGCCTTTACAGGAATGTATTGAGACTATGGTTTCTTTACCTGTATCAACAGCATTCTAGACATTGAGATAATTAGTGGTTGTGCATTATGCAGTAAAAGCAACTGAGAATATTTCAGGTTTTACAACCCCACATAGTATTTTGTAGTTTGTATAGTGACAGTTTTAGCAAAGGAAGCAGTTTTGCATGGTAAATTGGTGATTCAACCTGAATTTTAATGTTGCCAGGAAAACAGACACACAGATTTCTTAAATTTTAGAGGAAGAGAGAATGGATGCGTCTATTTCCTTCCGCTTCGGTTGTCATGAGACCTCATTTGGTTTATGAAAACTTTGGCCTTATGACATAACAAAAAGTTGTCTGTGTCTCGTTATACGTCAACACCTACAGGTGGAATTCACTTAATTTCATCATGAATGTTTATTGTCACATGGGTAAGCAGAAATGGTTTACATTTTTAAAGAATAGTTCTATTGGAAAAAATGGAAGAGACAGCAGACAGTGTAATCAAATCCTGTCTGATTTGTGCACAAGTGAATCCTAGACCAAAGGGGCAGAAACCTCCTTTACAAAGAATTCCTCCAGGAGACGGACCTTGGTCTTCAATACAAATAGATTATATAGGTCCTTTACCATCAGGGAAAAATGAATTCAGATTTGCTTTAGTTTTGGTTGACGTTTTTTCAAAGTGGGTTGAAATCTTACCAGTTCGCAAAGATGATGCTTTGACAACTGCTAGGATGCTAGTGAATCATGTTTTTCCAGTATGGGGAATACCAAAAAATCTCAGTAGTGACAGAGGATCTCATTTTACAGGAAAAATCATGCAGGCAATGTGTAAAATGTTGGGAATAGAACAGAGATTTCATGTGCCTTATCATCCACAGTCTGCAGGTATTGTAGAAAGGATGAATCATACCATTAAATCTAGAATTGCTAAAATATTGTTGGACAGAGGAAATACTTGGGTTGATGCTGTACCATTTGTTTTGATGAGTGTTAGAAGCACAGCATCTTCTGCAACAAAGTATTCTCCGTTTGAACTTATGACAGGAAGGAAAATGTCACTTGTGTTTCCCAATGAGTTTTTTGTCTACGCTGCACAGAGGGGCAATAGAGAAAACATAATGATTAATGGTGCAAGTTCAAAGACCTCTCAATTCAGTGGGTAATGCACGTAGACAATAAAAATGTGGGTACACAATGATCAGTGGAAATTGTATATTATGAGACAATAATTGTATATTATGAGATAAAAAATTATATTTAGATAAATGATACTGCTTTTATTTTTTCCTAGGAATGGTTTTTGAACAAATCTGATTATAGAAGGAAAATGACAACAAAAGAAAAGTTCTAAAAAGAAAAGGTTGATCAACGGATTCATTCTCTAGTGACAATTTTGTCAGTGGTAATACTATATCACAAACTGTTCCAGCCATGCAGAGGTTAACAGGATGGAAGATTTTCACAGCAAAGACATTCCATTATTCAGAAACAAAAGAGATATAGACACTGATATTAATATAGAGGACAAAAATGATAAATATTGATATTAATACGGAGGATAAAAGTGATAAAAGCATATTGATATTGATATAGATGAAAAAGAGATACATTTAGATATAGTAATGTCAATACAGCAGAAGATTTGTTGGTATATGTATGTATAGGACATAGACATACTTGCTGTATGGAATTGTAATTCATTCATAGTAATGATGTTGAAATCACTGGGAAATTACTGTGGTATTCAGTAGAACGGTATTATTACTTGCTACAAAGTTTTGGAAAAATATTGGATAGTTAAAATTAGTCTTACTGTGGTAGATATTATTGTTCCAGAAATAGAAGTGTCTCCACAGTCCTTATAAATCATTGATAGATGAAGATGGTATGAATTTGGTATGTAGTACTCAGATATTTTTTGCCTCAAAATTCATAATTAATTTGGAAAAGGAATGGTGAATTTTTGGGTAGCTTTCTTCACAGTACCACTAATATCATTCATAAAGGAGTTTTTGGTACTGTGAATTGGATCAATGATAAATTTATTTATCATCAATCAGGTGTATCTTTAAATGATACCGGTATATATGAGTGCTGCATATTAATAGAAGGTTATCCGTTGAAATGTGCTAATGCAAGTTTTGTTGTAGTGTCTCCAAGGAAGACTCTATGTATAGGTAAAGATAGCGTTCTTGCTAATCCTTTCCAGATTAACCATTTCCAATCCAGAGCTCTATTGAGAGAAGGAAAGTTTGTCATTATATTGTGGAACTTTAATATCTCAGAATGGAACATTTCTACAAGGTTTCCACAATGTCAAGGACATTTGGTTAATATGGAATTGGGAATTGAAAGATAGTTTGGAATCAATATTAGGAATCATAACAGGAATAAACGTGGTATCGTTGAAGGCATTTTAGGAGCTGGTTTAGTGGGAAGTAAAGGTATTACAATCCAAAGAAATTTGAATCAAATATTAGAAGAAATGGTTATTTGAAACAGCTAATGTAATGGCTCCATCCATATTGCATCTCCAGAAAATTACTTTAAATCTAATGACAAGTGAAGAACATTCTCATATAGCTAGAGCATGTTTAGAGATCCAGACAGAATATTCCACTAACTTTAAAATAATTGCGCAAGCATTTCAGGGTGGAATAACTCCTTTTGGCATTTTGCAGAATTTACCCAGAGAATATGCATTTGCAATAAATCATACTGATTTATGGGTAAATAAATGGATAGGATGTAATCAGAATGAGTGTTATAGTTCTTCTATGATTCCAGTAGCAGGGTAAGAAGAAATTCTGGTTCCAATTACTGTTTTGGGAGTACCAATTAGTGATACTCAATTATTATATTATAAGTTGTAGTATACAGATTTTGTGTTTAACAAGGATAATTTTGACTTAGAACAATTAGATCTGTCATCATGTTTACAATTCCAATCTAAAGTCATTTGTTTACCTAATCAAGATAAAAGTATATTTCATTCTTGTTATCATAATCATACATTATGTTCAGCAAGAATAGAAAAAGTTGGAACTACTTCTGAATTGATTACTCTTATAGATAAAAAGAAGGTTTGTTTTCAGATCATGACAGACTCAGAGAAAGTGTCTCGTCATCAATGGTCGGATTTTGCAGGCGCCACCTAGTGGAGACAATTCAGAACTAGTATATCCATTTGGGGAAAAACTTTCATGACTTCCGCAGCAGGAAATATTTTATCGCATCATATAGTTATTATTTTTATTATTATTATGTTATGCATTATATATCAATTATGTTTAATGTTTAGAATGAAAAAAAAAATTGTATAATCAAATCAGAAATGAAATTAGGAAAGGTGATGATATGTTGCAAAATAAGCTTAAGAGAAGGATGGGTTTTGGAGTTGCAGGCTTGGTTACAAATAACAAATCATTTGGAGTTATTGGATCAGAGTCAGAGTACATGGGACATAAATGTTTGTATGAATGATTTAATTGAAAAATATGATTATTATTCATATTTCAGAGGGGAATGTTATATTCTTAATATCTAAAATTTAATTTGGCCAAGATTAAGAAAGAATTCCTCAAAATAACTGGATGAATGGGTGGACTTCTGATTTAATGAATCCCAAATGTGACATTTGAACTTGAGCTTTAAATTCCAGAAACTGTCAGGGTTTTGATGTATGTTGTAAATATATTTTAACTTCTAGACAATACTGCTATGTAACTAATATTTTGTTAGGAATATAGATGCAGTTTAGACTAGTTTTACTTCCCCTCCCCCAAATCCTGTAATTTACACCGAGGCATTTCCTATGCAGTCTGATAAGTCGAACCAGATGTTCCTCATATGTATATTCTGGAATTCCTACATAGTGTGTAATGAGAGGGAGGTAATATTTTAAAATATAGGTGTGGTTACTTTTGAGCGCGAATTTCAACAAAGAAAGAACTGTCTTTAAAAGCTGAGTGAGCAGGAAGGAACGACCCTTCTTCTTCAGCCAGTCATCTTGAAACATCTATTTCTACAGCCCACAGACTATTCAGCATACACAGGGTTAATCGGCCATTTTAAGGACATTTTAAGAAGCATGAGGCATCTGATATACTGAACTTTATTTTATACTTGAACATTATTTTGGAACCTTTAAGAAGCTATTGAATTAATATACTGTAACTGTATTAATTCCTTTTTGGTGTGTATAATAAAACACACGGTTTGCTTTCAAGCTGATTCACGAATTTTGTCTCAGACGAATACATCAAGAACGGTATACCGTTATTTATACCGTTAATTTTTAGTGAAATTATCTAACTTTTAACAGTCACTAAGGACGACATGATCCGCAGCCACCTCCTCCCAGCCACGTACAAGTCCTTGGGTTTCTTGGGACTGTAAATCATCCCTAAAAGACTGCTGCTGTTGATGCTGCTGAGTGCCAGGCTCCACCTCCATGCTGACACAATCCTCCTCCTCTTCCTCCTCCTCCTCCTCTTCCTGTGCGATGGGTGGGACAGAAGGAACACTGTCTGGGTAAAGGGGGCCTTGAGAGGCAAGGAAGTCCTCCTCTTCCTGCCTCTGTTCTGCCTCAAGTGCCCTGTCCATTATTCCACGCAGCGTGTGCTCCAACAGGTGGACAAGAGGTACAGTGTCACTGATGCATGCACTGTCACTGCTCACCATCCTCGTGGCCTCCTCAAATGGTGCCAGGACAGTGCATGCATCCCTGATCATGCCCCACTGGCGTGGAGAAAAAAAACCAAGCTCCCCTGACCCTGTCCTGGTGCCGTAGTCGCACAGGTACTCATTGATGGCCCTCTGCTGCGTGTGCAGCCGCTGCAGCATGGCCAACGTTGAGTTCCACCTGGTGGGCATGTCACATATAAGGCGGTTCTTGGGCAGGTTCAACTCCTTTTGCAGCTCAGCCAGGCGAGCACTGGCATTATAAGATCTGCGGAAATGCACACAGACTTTCCTGGCCTGCCTCAGGACATCCTGTAAGCCCGGGTACCTGCCCAAGAACCGCTGCACCACCAGGTTAAGGACGTGAGCCACACAGGGCACATGGGTCAGTTGTCCCTGTCGGAGGGCGGAGAGGAGGTTGGTGCCATTGTCGCAAACCACCATTCCTGGCTTAAGCTGGCGTGGCGTCAACCACCTCTCGGCCTGGCCCTGCAGAGCAGACAGGACCTCTGCCCCAGTGTGGCTTCTGTCCCCCAAACACACCAGCGCAAGCACGGCATGGCATCTTTTTGCCTGCGTACTTGCGTAGCCCCTTGAACGCCTACGGAGCACCGCTGGTTCAGAGGACAAAGCACAGGAAGAGGCCATGGAGGAAGAAGAAGAGGAGGGGGTGGAGGAGAGAGGTGTGTCACAACCAGTAGTAGCATTTTGGAGGCGTGGCGGTGGAACAACCTCCAACACTACTGCACCTTGTCCTGCATCCTTCCCAGCTGCCAAAAGAGTGACCCAATGGGCCGTGAAAGAAAGGTAACGTCCCTGTCCATGCCTGCTGGACCATGAGTCAGCGGTAATATGCACCTTATCGCTGACCGCCCTGTCCAGCGAGGCCAAGACATTGCCTTCCACATGCCGGTAGAGAGCCGGAATAGCCTTCCGTGAGAAAAAGTGGCGTTTGGGAACCTGCCACTGAGGAACCGCACATTGCACAAACTCACGGAAGGGGGCCGAGTCTACCAACTGAAAAGGCAGCAGTTGAAGCGCTAGCAATTTAGCCAAGCTAGCATTCAACCGCTGGGCATGTGGATGGCTGGGAGTGAACTTCTTTCGACGGTCCAGCAGCTGGGGCAGGGAAATTTGCCTGCTAGAATCGGACGTCGGTGTACTGCTAGCAGAGTGGCCGCAAGTACTTGGCTGTGACACACCTAATTCTACACCTTCATTCCTCTCAGTGCATGTTTCAGAGAGGACTGAAGTTATAGTGGGGTTGGAGATCCCAGCTGATGCGGTGCAAGGAGAGGTCCGCTTTGTTCTTTGGTGTGGGTCTTTGAGGTAGGCTTGCCAACGAGCTGCATGGCAGGTCAACATATGTCTGGTCAGGCATGTGGTACCCAAGCGGCTGATGTTTTGGCCACGCGATATACGCTTGAGACATATGTTGCAAACAGCAGCTGTGCGATCTGATGCACTAGCCTCAAAAAAGGCCCACACCAAAGAACTTTTTGAATGACGGGCAGAGGCAGCGCCCTGCACAGGCGGAGCTCTGCGGTGTGATTCCGTCGGTGTACTGCCCTTACGCTGGCCACCAAAGGGCATCCTGCCTCGTTGGAGATGTGCCTCCTCCTCATCCTCCTCCTCCTCCTCTCTCCTATTAGGCACCCACGTGGAGTCAGTGACCTCATCATCCCCTCCCTCCTCATCACTGGAGCCAATCTGGCAGTATGCTGCAGCTGCTGGAACATGACTGCCAGATTGGTGTCCTTCTTGAGCATCCCCTCTGTCTGCTCTCACGCTACTGCCTTCCTCTAGCTGGGTTTCATCATCAGACCCTTCGAAGCGCTGGGCATCCTCCTGGAGCATGTACCCAACACTGTGCTCAAACAGTTCGGGGGACTCCTCAGGAGGAGGACATGGTGGGTCTAGGGAAGGAGTGACTGATGATGAGTCTGACATTGATACCAGGGAAGAGGACGCTTTGGCAGCTGCTTTGCCAGTACCCTGAGCCTGGGTGAGAGAGGATGAGGAGGAGGAGGAGGGCTTGGTCATCCACTCTACCAAGTCTTCGGCATGATGTGGCTCAACATGTCCAGCTGCCGAAAAGAAGGACAAGCGTGTCCCATGGCCATGTGCTGATGACAATGCACCGCGTCCACGACCAGCACTGTTGCCCCAGACACAGAGCCTGCTTGCCCTCTTTTATTGCCTCCTGACTGTCTGCCTCTCCTTGTTTGCCTTCCAGACATTCTAATGGATGGCCTGCAGGGAGATGTGAAAAAAAGCAATAAGGGCTACCTTCAGGTGTCCTTCTCTGTCCCTTTACTTAAGGATTTCTAAATATGGTTGAGGATGATTGCTTTCGCACAGAATAGCACAATGGCAATTTCCCTGACTGTCCAAAAAACAAGGATTTCAAGGATGGTTGATGAGGAATGCTTTAGCACAGTATAGCACAATGAGAATTTCCCTCACTGTCCTTCCCTGTCCCTACAAACAAGGTTTAGCACAGTAAAACACACTGACACTCTCCCTACCTATAGTTTTCTGTCCCTATAATTTTTTGTTTTTTAAAGATGGCTGATGAGGAATGCTTTAGCACAGTATAGCACAATGAGAATTTCCCTCACTGTCCTTCCCTGTCCCTACAAACAAGGTTTAGCACAGGAAAACACACTGACACTCTCCCTACCTATAGTTTTCTGTCCCTATAAAAATTTTTTTTTTTAAAGATGGTTGATGAGGAATGCTTTAGCACAGTATAGCACAATGAGAATTTCCCTCACTGTCCTTCCCTGTCCCTACAAACAAGGTTTAGCACAGTAAAACACACTGACACTCTCCCTACCTATAGTTTTCTGTCCCTATAAAAAATTTTTTTTTTAAAGATGGTTGATGAGGAATGCTTTAGCACAGTATAGCACAATGAGAATTTCCCTCACTGTCCTTCCCTGTCCCTACAAACAAGGTTTAGCACAGTAAAACACACTGACACTCTCCCTACCTATAGTTTTCTGTCCCTATAAAAAAAAATTTTTTTTAAAGATGGTTGATGAGGAATGCTTTAGCACAGTATAGCACAATGAGAATTTCCCTCACTGTCCTTCCCTGTCCCTACAAACAAGGTTTAGCACAGTAAAACACACTGACACTCTCCCTACCTATAGTTTTCTGTCCCTATAAAAAATTTTTTTTTTTAAGATGGTTAATGAGGAATGCTTTAGCACAGTATAGCACAATGAGAATTTCCCTCACTGTCCTTCCCTGTCCCTACAAACAAGGTTTAGCACAGTAAAACACACTGACACTCTCCCTACCTATAGTTTTCTGTCCCTATAAAAATTTTTTTTTTTAAAGATGGTTGATGAGGAATGCTTTAGCACAGTATAGCACAATGAGAATTTCCCTCACTGTCCTTCCCTGTCCCTACAAACAAGGTTTAGCACAGTAAAACACACTGACACTCTCCCTACCTATAGTTTTCTGTCCCTATAAAAAAATTTTTTTTTTAAAGATGGTTGATGAGGAATGCTTTAGCACAGTATAGCACAATGAGAATTTCCCTCACTGTCCTTCCCTGTCCCTACAAACAAGGTTTAGCACAGTAAAACACACTGACACTCTCCCTACCTATAGTTTTCTGTCCCTATAAAAAAAATTTTTTTTTAAAGATGGTTGATGAGGAATGCTTTAGCACAGTATGGCACAATGAGAATTTCCCTCACTGTCCTTCCCTGTCCCTACAAACAAGGTTTAGCACAGTAAAACACACTGACACTCTCCCTACCTATAGTTTTCTGTCCCTATAATTTTTTTTTTTTTAAAGATGGTTGATGAGGAATGCTTTAGCACAGTATAGCACAATGAGAATTTCCCTCACTGTCCTTCCCTGTCCCTACAAACAAGGTTTAGCACAGTAAAACACACTGACACTCTCCCTACCTATAGTTTTCTGTCCCTATAAAAAATGTTTTTTTAAAGATGGTTGATGAGGAATGCTTTAGCACAGTATAGCACAATGAGAATTTCCCTCACTGTCCTTCCCTGTCCCTACAAACAAGGTTTAGCACAGTAAAACACACTGACACTCTCCCTACCTATAGTTTTCTGTCCCTATAAAACATTTTTTTTTTAAAGATGGTTGATGAGGAATGCTTTAGCACAGTATAGCACAATGAGAATTTCCCTCACTGTCCTTCCCTGTCCCTACAAACAAGGTTTAGCACAGTAAAACACACTGACACTCTCCCTACCTATAGTTTTCTGTCCCTATAAAAATTTTTTTTTAAAGATGGTTGATGAGGAATGCTTTAGCACAGTATAGCACAATGAGAATTTCCCTCACTGTCGTTCCCTGTCCCTACAAACAAGGTTTAGCACAGTAAAACACACTGACACTCTCCCTACCTATAGTTTTCTGTCCCTATAATTTTTTGTTTTTTAAAGATGGTTGATGAGGAATGCTTTAGCACAGTATAGCACAATGAGAATTTCCCTCACTGTCCTTCCCTGTCCCTACAAACAAGGTTTAGCACAGTAAAACACACTGACACTCTCCCTACCTATATTTTTCTGTCCCTATAAAAAATTTTTTTTTTAAAGATGGTTGATGAGGAATGCTTTAGCACAGTATAGCACAATGAGAATTTCCCTCACTGTCCTTCCCTGTCCCTACAAACAAGGTTTAGCACAGTAAAACACACTGACACTCTCCCTACCTATAGTTTTCTGTCCCTATAAAAATTTTTTTTTTTTAAAGATGGTTGATGAGGAATGCTTTAGCACAGTATAGCACAATGAGAATTTCCCTCACTGTCCTTCCCTGTCCCTACAAACAAGGTTTAGCACAGTAAAACACACTGACACTCTCCCTACCTATAGTTTTCTGTCCCTATAATTTTTTTTTTTTAAAGATGGTTGAAGAGGAATGCTTTAGCACAGTATAGCACAATGAGAATTTCCCTCACTGTCCTTCCCTGTCCCTACAAACAAGGTTTAGCACAGTAAAACACACTGACACTCTCCCTACCTATAGTTTTCTGTCCCTATAAAAAATGTTTTTTTAAAGATGGTTGATGAGGAATGCTTTAGCACAGTATAGCACAATGAGAATTTCCCTCACTGTCCTTCCCTGTCCCTACAAACAAGGTTTAGCACAGTAAAACACACTGACACTCTCCCTACCTATAGTTTTCTGTCCCTATAAAAAAATTTTTTTTTAAAGATGGTTGATGAGGAATGCTTTAGCACAGTATAGCACAATGAGAATTTCCCTCACTGTCCTTCCCTGTCCCTACAAACAAGGTTTAGCACAGTAAAACACACTGACACTCTCCCTACCTATAGTTTTCTGTCCCTATAAAAATTTTTTTTTAAAGATGGTTGATGAGGAATGCTTTAGCACAGTATAGCACAATGAGAATTTCCCTCACTGTCCTTCCCTGTCCCTACAAACAAGGTTTAGCACAGTAAAACACACTGACACTCTCCCTACCTATAGTTTTCTGTCCCTATAAATTTTTTTTTTTAAAGATGGTTGATGAGGAATGCTTTAGCACAGTATAGCACAATGAGAATTTCCCTCACTGTCCTTCCCTGTCCCTACAAACAAGGTTTAGCACAGTAAAACAGACTGACACTCTCCCTACCTATCCTTTTCTTTCCCTAAACTAAAGGAATCCAGGTTAAGCAAGAAAAAAAATGTCACTGTCCCTGCCTATGCTTCTCTTTCCCTGCTCCGGAACACACTACACTAGGCCGCCGTGCTGGCGGCCTTTTATAGTGTGGGGCGTGTACTAAACACCCTCAGCAATAATTGGCCACAGGCATCCTGCCTGTGGCCAATCATTGCTCTCCTCGCTGCCGGCGCTGTGATTGGCCAAGCATGCGGGGTCACAGTGCATGCTTGGCCAATCACAGCGCCTGGATGACACTGCGATGGCGTAGTGCATTGTGGGCCACGAATTAGGCGCGAACGGCCCAAATCGTTCGTTGTTCGGCGAACGATCGAACAGCCGATGTTCGAGTCGAACGTATGTTCGACTCGAACACCGAGCTCATCCCTACTCTATAGTAGGAACATAAAAAGGGAGTTTGTTGAATGTGTATATATATATCCAAGTAAAAACGGGATTCAACAGACCATAAAGCGTGCATTAGTGTTAGATAATCATTTGAATATTTAAATATAATCCAGGGTTGCCACATTTTGTTAAATTTGGCACAATTTTCTTTCTTCATTGCAGAGATGTCTTCCATCCTGTATATATATTGGATTCTGTCCAACCAATCCTTGACCGTCGAGACATAAGTGGTTTTCCAATGTAGTGGAATAATCGTTTTTGCAGCTGTTAAGAGATGTCTGGTTAAGGACTTTTTGTATTTGCTGAGCGGAAAAGAGATATATTCAACAGACATGCAGCTGCATTTAGGTTTATCTTAGTTTCCGTTATATGCTTGATCCATTTCGTTATTTGGACCCAGTAGTCAAGGATTAGAGGACAGTCCCACCAAATGTGCAGAAAGGAACCAGTGGCTTTATTACAGCGCCAGCAGGAGTCAGAACCTGGGGAAGACCATGTCTTAGCCTTTTGTGGAGTGATGTACCACTGTGTTAAAATTTTATATGAAATCTCTTGGTATCTTGTGCTGAGTGAGCATTTATGTGCAAATATACATGCTCTTTCCCACTGGGCTTCACTAAAATTGGTCCCAAGATCTTTCTCCCACTTATTTTTGTATTTATTATTCTCATCATGAGAGGATTGATGTAGCCAAGAGTATGCAATGGAAGTTGTTTTTAGGACCTGTTCTCTGTTGTAACATATGTTTTCTAAAGGAGTTCTATTTTGGAGATATGAGGTTTTGTGTTTACTGTTAGTTAGGAAGTCTTTCAACTGCATGTGGAACCAGGGGCCTGGGAATGAGTCCTTGTATTCTGATTTAAGTGTATCTAGTGTTTTGACTTTGCCTCCGGAGAGGCAGTGGGTGACTAGAAATTTGGAGGGGTAATCCAGGGTTGGTAGAGTTCTTTGGTTTAGGCCTGGAAGAAAGTCAGGGTTGTTAGCGATTGGGGTCAGTGGACCTGGAATTGTGTCAAGTTTGTATCGAGTGGCTATTCTGTGCCAAACTTTTAGAATGGTCGCTACTAGAGTTGAGCGGACACCTGGATGTTCGGGTTCGACGGGTTCGGCCGAACTTCGGAAAAAAGTTTGGGTTCGGGACCGAACTTTAACCCGAACCCGGACCCGAACCTGAACCCCATTGAAGTCAATGGGGACCCGGACTTCTAAGGACTAAAAAGGCTCTAAAAAGGTAATGGAAAGGGCTAGAGGGCTGCAAATGGCAGCAAAATGTTGTTAAGAGCATGGCAAGTGCTCTGCAAACAAATGTGGATAGGGAAATAACTTAAAATAACATAAAAAAAATAAAAATAAAAAATAATAATCTTGACCTAGGAGGACGAGGTCCATATGGAGTAGGAGGTTGAAGTGGCGGTGGATGTGGCTGTGTAGGTGGAAGCGGCGGTGGAGGAGAACGAGGAAGCCAACACTGATTCAAAAATACAACAATGGCTGTGTAATGCCGGTGATGTGTCGAATTCTGTCCCCCGTCAAATAGTGTCCACCCTGTACTGCGCTTTCTCAGTATGTAGGACAAGGGGATTTCTAAAATCTCCCAAGATGAACGGCGCCTGCGTGGTGAGTTCAGGTGAAGGCCACACCATCCGTGGTTCAAGACGAGCCAAGTGAGGCCGTGCCCGAAGCGTGGCGATCGAACCGAGCCCGTGAGGGGCCCTGTTACTATGTGCTACCGTATGTCCACTTGGATGGTGGGGCTTGAACCTGCACTCACAGCGCAGGCGCCGTTCATCTTCGGAGATTTTGTGAATCTCCTTGTCCTCTGTACTGCGCAAGCGCTGCACCTTCGCAGTATGGGCCGCACACAATCCGATGGCCGGACAGTTTTTGTCACAACACCGGTATACATGTCTATTCTGCACAAGGTACGGACAAGTCCTGTGGGATCCATGCCTGGTTCATTTTAATGAACGTGAGCTTGTCCACATTGGCTCTGGACAGGCGGCTGCGCTTGTCTGTGATAACGCCCCCTGCCGTGCTAAATACACGTTCAGATAATACACTGGCTGCAGGGCAGGCCAGCACCTCCAAGGCATAAAGGGCAAGCTCAGGCCATGTGCCCAATTTGGAGACCCAGAAGTTAAAGGGGGCAGACCCGTCATCCAGTACGTGTAGGCCTGTGGACACATACTGCTCAACCATGTTGGTGAAATGCTGCCTCCTGCTAAGACGTTCCATCTCAGCTGGTGGTGCTGGTTGTTGTGGCGTGCTGACAAAGCTTTTCCACATTTCAGCCATGCTAACCCTGCCTTATGAGGTGCTGCCGGTGCCCCGGCTGCGTTGGCGACCTCTTCCTCCTCCTCTGCCTTCGCCTTGTGCTTCCACAGTACGCCCGCTGTCAGGTGGGAATGCCACCAGCAGCGCGTCTACCAGCGTGCGCTTGTACTCGCGCATCTTACGATCCCGCTCCAGTGAGGGAATTAAGGACGGTACGTTGTCCTTGTAACGGGGATCCAGCAGGGTGGCCACCCAGTAATCAGCACTAGTTAAAATGTGGGCAACTCGGCGGTCATTGCGGAAACACTGCAGCATGTAATCCCTCATGTGTGCCAGGCTGCCCAGAGGCAAAGAAAAGCTGTCCTCTGTGGGAGGTGTATCGTCTGTGTCCTCTGTATCCCCCCAGCCACGCACCAGTGATGGCCACGAGCTGGTCTGGGTGCCACCCTGCTGTGAAAATGCCTCCTCCTCCTCCTCCATCTCCTCCTCCACCTCGTCATCCTCCAGAACTGTTCCCTTTCTGCCGGACAATTGTGTACCTGGCGTTTGTTGGTGCAGGAACCCACCCTCGTTGCCACTTGTGAAAGACTGCCCTGAAAGCCTTTGAAATGATCCCGCTTCCTCCTCCTCCTCCTCATCCTCCTGTGCCACATCCTCTTCCATCATCGCCCGAAGCGTTTTTTCAAGGAGGCATAGAACTGGGATAGTAACGCTAAGAACGGCATCATTGCCACTGGACATGTTGGTGGAGTACTCGAAACAGCGCAACAAGGCACACAGGTCTCGCATGGAGGCCCAGTTATTGGTGGTGAAGTGGTGCTGTTCCGCAGAGCGACTCACGCGTGATTGCTGCAGCTGAAACTCGACTATCGCCTGCTGCTGCTCGCACAGTCTGGCCAGCATGTGCAAGGTGGAGTTCCACCTTGTGGGCATGTCACATATGAGGCGGTGAGCGGGAAGGCCGAAGTTACGCTGCAGCGCTGACAGGCGAGCAGCAGCAGGGTGAGAACGCCGAAAGTGCGCACACACAGCCCGCACTTTCTGCAGCAGCTCTGGCATATTGGGGTAATTTTTAAGGAACCTCTGGACCACCAAGTTCAGCACATGCGCCAGGCAAGGGATGTGCGTCAAACCGGCTAGGCCCAGAGCTGCTACGAGATTTCGCCCATTATCGCACACCACCAGGCCGGGCTTGAGGCTCACTGACAGCAACCACTCATTGGTCTGTTGTTCCATGTCCCTCCACAACTCCTGCGCGGTGTGGGGTTTTTCCCCCAAACAGGAAAGTTTTAAAACTGCCTGCTGTCGTTTACCCCTGGCTGTGCTGAAGTTGGTGGTGAAGGTGTTACGCTGACCGGATGAGGAGGCGGTAGAGGATGAGGAAGCGGAGTAGGAGGAGTTAGCAACAGGAGGCAAACTGAAGCGCCCTGCAATCCTCGGTGGTGGAAGGACATGCGCCAAACTGCTATCTGCCTCAGGCCCAGCCGCCACTGCATTTACCCAGTGTGCTGTTAGGGAGATATAACGTCCCTGACCGTGCTTACTGGTCCACGCATCCGTAGTTAGGTGGACCTTGCCACAGATGGCGTTGCGCAGTGCACACCTGATTTTGTCCCCCACTTGGTTGTGCAGGGAAGGGATGGCTCGCCTGGAAAAATAGTGGCGGCTGGGCACGACGTACTGTGGGACAGCCAATGCCATCAGGCTTTTAAAACTCTGCGTCTCCACCAGACGGAATGACAGCATTTCAAAGGCCAGGAGTTTTGAAATGCTGGCATTCAGGAACAGGGATCGCGGGTGGCTAGGGGGATACTTCCTCTTCCACTCCAATGTTTGGGAGATAGAGAGCTAAACGCTTCCATGGGACATTGTGGAGATGGTTGGTGACCCAGGTGGTAGTGTTGCTGGCAGATGCTCTGTTTGCGGGGTGGCAGGTGCCACTGTCACTACAGAGGTTGATGAAGAGGCCGAGACTGCAGCAGAAGAGGAAGCAGGAGGAGCCAGAGACCTTTCTTGGTTTTTGAGGTGTCTACTCCACTGCAGCTCGTGCTTTGCACTTAGATGCCTGGTCATGCAGGTTGTGCTCAGGTTGAGAACGTTTATGCCTCGCTTCAGGCTCTGATTGCACAGCGTGCAAACCACTCGTGTCTTGTCATCAGCACATTGTGTGAAGAACTGCCACGCTGGGGAACTCCTTGGACCTGGCTTTGGTGTGCTCGGTCCCTTGCTGCGTTGGGCAGTAGCAGACATACTGTCTAGCTGACAGACGCTCCGCTTTTGCACCCTGCTCCCTCTTCTGCTGTGCTGGTGGCTCTGTGCGACCACCGCCTCTTCCTCCAAACTACACTGGTCACCTGCATAACGTTGATTCCATGTGGGGTCGAGGACCTCATCGTCCTCCACATCATCTTCCACCCAGTCTTCACCCCTGCCCTCCTTGTCTGTCTGCACAATTGCGAAAGCAGCAGCAGTTGGCACCTGTGTTTCGTCATCATCCGAGACGTACTGCGATGGTCCTCCCATGTACTCATCATGAAACATAAGTAGTTGGGCATCGGTGCACTCAATCTCTTCCACTTCTGGGGCAGGGCTAGGTGGATGGCCCTGGGAAACCCTGCTAACAGAGTCATCGAAAAGCAGAAGAGACTGCTGCATGATTTGGGGCTCAGACTGCTTGGCTGATTTGCAAGGGGGTGAGGTGAAAGACTGATGGACATGGGTTTCAGGTGCCAACTCTGTTCTTTCATCAGAAGAGTGGGTGGGAGACAATGTGAAGGAACCCGAGGCACTGTCAGCAACCCAATCTACTATCGCCTGTACTTGTCCTGGCCTAAACATTCGTACAGCCTCATTAGGTGCGACAAAATACCGCCGCAGGCTCGGTCGCCTACTCGCACCTGAGGAAGGTGTTTCACTTGTGCGTGTATCTGGCACAGATCCACCACGTTCTCTCCCTGCAACAGGAGCTCCACCAGCAGCACCACGACCGGGGCCACCACGTCCCTTTGACCTTCTCCTCATATTTTCAAAATTTAGGATCTTGCCCTAAATGGGTGTTTTTGGAAGCGCAGAACACACCCACAGTACGTAACCGCTGAATCGCACAGCTACGGAACTGCAGAAAATGCTATTCAAAAAAAATGTTGTTTTTTTAGTATAGCACAGTAGGAGAAAACTATATAGAAATTGTTTATTTCACACACCTCAAAATATGTATAACACACTGCAAACTTTTTTTTGTGCCACTAAACGGCGTTTTTTGGAAGAGCAGAACACACCCACAGTACGTAACCGCTGAATCGCACAGCTACAGAACTACAGAAAATGCTATTAAAAAAAAAATGTTGTTTTTTTAGTATAGCAACGTAGGAGAAAACTATAAAGAAATTGTTTATTTCACACACCTCAAAATATGTATAACACACTGCAAACTTTTTTTTGTGCCACTAAACGGCGTTTTTTGGAAGAGCAGACCACACCCACAGTACGTAACCGCTGAATCGCACAGCTACAGAACTACAGAAAATGCTATTCAAAAAAAATGTTGTTTTTTTAGTATAGCAACGTAGGAGAAAACTATAAAGAAATTGTTTATTTCAAACACCTCAAAATATGTATAACACACTGCAAACTTTTTTTTGTGCCACTAAACGGCGTTTTTTGGAAGAGCAGAACACACCCACAGTACGTAACCGCTGAATCGCACAGCTACAGAACTGCAGAAAATGTTATTCAAAAAAAATGTTGTTTTTTTAGTATAGCACAGTAGGAGAAAACTATATAGAAATTGTTTATTTCACACACCTCAAAATATGTATAACACACTGCAAACTTTTTTTTGTGCCCCTAAACGGCGTTTTTTGCAAGCGTACATTAACCACTTCAATACCATGCACTTATGCACCTTCCCGCCCAGACCAATTTTCAGCTTTCAGTACTCTCACACTTTGAATGACAATTACTTAGTCATGCTACACTGTATCCAAACAAAATTTTTATCATTTTCTTCTCACAAATAGAGCTTTCTTTTGGTGGTATTTAATCGCCACTGGGTTTTTTATTTTTTGCGATCTAAGCAAAAAAACAGCAATTTTTTAAAATAAAAATCACTTTTTTTTAGTTTCTATTGTAAAATTTTGCAAATAAGTAATTTTTCTTCATAAATTTGTGCCAAAATGTATACTGCTACATATCTTTGGTAAAATGAACCCAAATTAGTGTATATTATTTGGTCTTTGTGAAAGTTATAGAGTCTACAAACTATGGTGGCAATCACTGAAAATTTATCACATCTGATCACGCCTGATGTACTGAAGGGATATCTCATTTCTTGAGACACTAACAAGCGAGGAAAGTACAAATACCCCAAAATTACCCCTTTTTGGAAAGTAGACAGTCCAAGGTATTTACTAAGAGGCGTGGTGAGTTTTTTAAAGTTGTATTTTTTTCCCACAATTCTTGGGAAAATTTAATTTTTTTTTTTTTTTTTTTTTTTTTTACACAAACTGGTCATATTAACTGTTTTTTTCTCTCACACAGCATATGCATAATTGCAACTACACCCCAAAATACATTCTGCTACTCCTCCTGAGTGTAGCGATACCACATGTGTGAGACTTTTACACAGCCTGGCCATATACAGAGGCCCAACATTGAAGTAGCACTTGCAGGCGTTCTACAAGCATAAATCGCACATATCCTTTCTCAACCACCTATTACACTTTTGAAGGCCCTGGAGCACCAGGACAATGGAATTTTCCACAAAATGACCCCATTTTGGAAAGCACACACCCCAACGTATAATCTATGAAGCATTATGAGTCTTTTGAACGGTACATTTTTTTCCAGAAGGTTTTGGAAAATGTGGAGAAAAAATGAAAATGCATTTTTTTTACACAAAGTTGTCCATTTATAAGATATTTCTAACGCATAGCATATACATAGCAAAAATGACACCCCAAAATGCATTCTGCTACTCCTCCTGAGTATAGCGATACCACATGTGTGAGACTTTTACACAGCCTGGCCATATACAGAGGCCCAACATTGAAGTAGCACTTTCAGGCGTTCTACAAGCATAAATCGCACATATCCTTTCTCAACCACCTATTACAATTTTGAAGGCCCTGGAGCACCAGGACAATAGAATTTTCCACAAAATGACCCCATTTTTGAAAGCACACACCCCAACATATAATCTATGAGGCATTATGAGTCTTTTGAACGGTTCATTTTTTTCCAGAAGGTTTTGGAAAATGTGGAGAAAAAATTAAAATGCATTTTTTTTACACAAAGTTGTCAATTTATAAGATATTTCTAACACATAATATGTACATAGCAAAAATTACACCCCAAAATGCATTCTGCTACTCCTCCTGAGTATGGCGATACCACATGTTTGAGACTTTTACACAGCCTGGCCACATACAGAGGCCCAACATCCAAGTAGCACCTCCAGGCATTCTAGCAGCATTAATTGCACATATCATTTTCTGACTACCGATCACATTTTTGAAGGCCCTTCATATATCTAACACATAGCAGGTACATACCAAATAACAAAAGATTACCTGTGGTTTTAGAAGTGCAGTGGTCCACAGAGGAGAGCATCGGTCCAGGCAGCAGGCAGGGATGAGGTCAGCGACAGCAAAAGCAATCATCCAGGCAGCAGGCAGGAATACTGTCCATAGTTCGCACAGGCAGAGATACTGTCAGCACAGCCAGAGCACAGCCAAAGCACAGGTCCAGGTAGCAGGCAGAGGTGTCCTATCCTATCCTATCGATGATATCTTCGATATATTGGAGGTAGTGGAGTCGGTGATTTTGAGTTGCTTTTTGGTAGCAGACAAACGAATTAAAAAGGGCCATGTGAAACAGGTGAAACGCAACTTTTTTGTGCCAATAATGGGACTTTCTGGTTGATAAGTAGGGCTGTAGCATCTGGTCGTTTAAATCCACCCCCCCCCATGTACAAATTGTAGTCGTGGACACATTCAGGCTTTACAATGGAGCCGCGTCTTCTTGGGATCTCCACCATGGTGTCATTGTGGATCGTAGAGAGGATGTGGACATCTTTCTTGTCCCTCCACTTCATGGCCAACACCTCCTCGTTCCTCATGGATGCCGATTCTCCAGGTCGCAATTTTTTTGTCAATAAATTTTGTGGGAATCCCTTCCGTTTTTTTTTTAAGGTACCGCAGGCCGGGGTTTGTTTACTGTAAAGGTGGCGAAAAAGGGGCAGGCTGGTATAATAATTATCAACATATAAATGGTAACCTTTTCCGAACAGGGGGTATGCCAACTCCCAGACAATTTTCCCACTGGTTCCAATATATGTGGGGCAATCACGGGGCTGGAGCTGGGAGTCTTTGCCTTCGTAGATCCTGAATTTGCAGACGTATCCAGTGGCTCGATCACATAATTTATTTAATTTTAACCCATACCTGGCTCTCTTGCTTGGTATGTACTGCTTGAACTGCAGTCGGCCGGTGAAATGTACGAGGGACTCGTCCACACAAATTTTTTGGTCTGGGATGAAAACTTCTTCAAATCGCTGGGAAAAGGCACTGATTAGGGGGCGTATCTTGTACAATTTGTCGTAGTTGGGATGATCTCGGGGAGGGCACTGTGAATTGTCATTGAAGTGGAGAAAGCGCATAATCATGTCGTATCTTTTCCTGGACATGACAGCGGAATATATGGGCATGTGTTGGATGGGGCGTTTGGACCAATATGAATGGACTTCATTCTTTTTTGTAAGCCCCATATTGAACATAAGGCCCAAAAATAATTTAAATTCCTCCAATGTTAGACGCCGCCACTGGAACATGCGGGCGTAGGAAGAATCGGGGTTGGCAGCAATAAATTGGGATGCATACAGATTCGTTTGATCCACTATATTCTGCAGCAAATCTTGTGGGAAAAATAAACAAAAATAATCAAATTTAGAAAAATTTGTAGTATCGGGCTGCACACCTGGCTGTGCGGTGAAAGGGGGGATGATAGCGGATCCTGAGTTGGCAGGCAACCATAAGGGGTTTGCCAGGGCATCGGGAAGGTAGGATTGGGGCTGGATTCTTAGGGTTGGGCGTGCATTTCCATTGCTTGTACTGGGCTCCTCTTCCTGGGGTATGGCGCTGCTGGTGGTGGGCAGTTCTCCTGATCTTGGTGCTGATCTTGGTGCTGATCTTGGTGTCGATCGCATTCTTTTGGGAGGGACGGTTTCCTCCGGGGACTCGGACTCTGAGCCACTATCCTCCACTGGCTCGTATTCCGAACCAGAATCGGATAATGGGAGCTCCCCGTTGCTCTCATCATCCGACATGGCAAGAATGGCATATGCCTCCTCAGGTGTGTAAACCCTTTGGGACATTATGGCAGTGCTTATTGGTGGGCCTGTGTAATGGTACTGCTGGTGGTAGTGGTGGCGGTCTGTGTGGTAGTACCGATGGAGGTATTAGTGGTGGGCCTGTGTGGTGGTACCGATGGCGGTATGGGTGGTGGTGGTACCAATGGCGGTACAGGTGGTGGTGGTACCGATGGCGGTACGGGTGGTGGTGGTGGCGGCGGTACCGATGGCGGTACAGGTGGCGGTACGGGTGGTGGTGGTAGCGATGGCGGTATGGGTGGTGGTGGTACCGATGGCGGTACAGGTGGTGGTGGTACCGATGGCGGTACAGGTGGTGGTGGTACGGGTGGTGATGGTACCGATGGCGGTACAGGTGGTGGTACAGGTGGTGGTGGCACTACCGACGGTGGTACGGGTGGTGGTACTGGTGGTGGTACCGATGGCGGCACTAGTGGTGATACTGGTAGCGGGCCTGTGTGGCAGTATAGATGCTGGGCCTGGTGGCGGTACTGGTGGTGGTACTGGTACCGATGGCGGTACTGGTAGCCTGTGTGGCGGTGCCAATGGCGGTACCGATGGAGGTGGGCCTGTGACAGATGATTGACAGATGGGCTGATTGATTGACAGATGGGCTGATTGATTGATTGACAGATGGGTTGATTGATTGACAGGTGGGGTGATTGATTGACAGATGGGCTGATTGATTGACAGATGGGCTGATTGATTGACAGATGGGCTGATTGATTGACAGATGGGCTGATTGACAGATGGGCTGATTGACAGATGGGCTGATTGGCTGGGCTGATTGATGTGCTGGGCTGTGTGACAGGTCCTCTTTATGGGGGGGGCGTGTTGTGCACTGTAAACTTATGTAGACAAACTACACTGAGCTAACTTACTGATCTCTTCTCTCTCCTCACAGATCGGTGTGTGAGGAGAGAGCAGGGATCAGGTAGTAACTCCTGTGGAGTTTGTTTACATTTGTGACCGGCTGTGATTGGACACAGCCGGTCACGTGGTAAACAGCCAATTCATTGGCTGTTTACTCTGATCGGGGACGCGCTGTGTCCAAGGGACACTCGCCTTCCCCGATCCCCGCTCTGCAAGCCTGTGGCGGCGCGCACGGAGCGCGCCGCCGAGTTTGTTTTGACAGGTGATCGGCTGTGACTTTGACACAGCCGATCACATGGTAAACAGCCAATGAAATTGGCTGTTTACCGTGATCGGGGAAGCGCTGTTTCCGAGGGACACATGCCGTCCCCGATCACCGCGCTGCGCGCCCCCGCGGGCGCGCAAGGCAATATCCTGCAGGACGTCATATGACGTCCAGTATCGATATTGCAACCACTTCCCGGACGTCAATTCGCTATTGACTGGGCGGGAAGTGGTTAAAGTTTTGCCCTAAACGGGTCTTTTTTTGCACGAGCAAAATAAAATGCTTTTTTTTTTTTTTGCCCTATGGGTCTTTTGGAAAAGAGAACAATAGAGTGCCTTTTTTTCCCCCCTAAAAGTTAGATTTTCTCTGACACTGGGCTCATGGCAGTGTAAAAAGACTGCACTGCAACACAAATAGGTAGACCTATGCAGATCGCTGATTTTAATCTCTGAATCTGGACTCCTATATAATATTCTCTCTCCCTGAAAGCACCAACACAGGAACCTGGCCCTACACTACACTATCTCTCTATCTTTTCCCTCAGATTGTAGAATCAGGACTACCTCATCTATCTTTCTATCTCTCCCTAAAAGCAGCAGCAGCAGACTAGATCCTCTCCCTATCTATTCTGAAGCAGGGTGTCATGTGTGCTGTGTGCCTCTAGCTTATATAGAAGCTGGGTCACATGTTGCACTGGCCAATCACAGCCATGCCATTAGTAGGCATGGCTATGATGGCTTCTAAGGGCACACCAGCTAATCAAAAGGTGATTGGCTGGCCCCTGAAGCATTTCTAAATGCGTTATTAGATTGCCGCACCCGAACCCGAACCCGGACTTTTGGGCAAAGTCCGGGTTCGGGTTCGGGAAAAAGCTAAAGTTCGGTATGGACCCGAACTTTACAGTTCGGGTTCGCTCAACACTAGTCGCTACCAAAGGATGTGTTGTACTTCTAATGGATTTGGAATGCATGGTCCAAGGATAGCATAAAAGTTATTGTACGCTGTGGTTTTGTTCAAGTTTCACCCAATCTTTATTTTGGTCATGACTAGGGATGAGCCGAACACCCCCGGGTTCGGTTCGCACCAGAACCCGCGAACGGACCGAAAGTTCGCACGAACGTTAGAACCCTATTAAATACAATGGATGCGAACGTTCAAAATCTAAAGTGCTAATTATAACGACTAATATGCATGTTATTGTCCTAAAAAGGGTTTGGGAACCCGGGTTCTGCAGCAGGGGACATGTATCAATGCAAAAAGAAGTTTTAAAAACGGCCGTTTTTCGGGAGCAGTCATTTTAATGATGCATAAAGTGAAAAAAAAAAAGTCAAATATTCCTTTAAATATCGTACCTGGGGGGTGTCTAAAGTATACCTGTGAAGTGCCACGTGTTTCCCGTGTTTAGAACTGTCGCTGCACAAAATGACATTTCTAAAGGAAAAAAAAGCCATTTAAAACTGCTTGCGGATTTAATGTAATGTCTGGCCCCGGTAATATGGATGAAAATCTTTGAGAAAAATGGCATAGCTACCCCATCACCCCCACCCCAGCCCATTACCAGCCCCTTTGGGTCTTGTATGGATATTAAGGGGAACCCTGCACACAAAATAAAAAAGGCCCTATATACTCTGAACAGCCGTATACAGTAAACTGTAGGTTTGTTCTTATGTAGAATCTGTTTGTAATTTTGAACAGGTACATTGTTTAAGTGTAGCTCCAGCCAAAAAATCTATTTTTAAGCTTTTTGGAAAACATAGGAAAGGGTTATCACCCCCCCTGTAACATTTGTTTTGCTGTCTGTGCCCCTGTTCAGAACATTTCACCTCACTTTCCGTCCCAATGACAAATGTTTTTGAAAAGTGGGGTTTTTATTGAAACAAGGATTGGTGATAAAGCATCAGAGGAGACACCCTTTTCCCATATTAACTCTTACAGGAGAGAATTTCCCTTCCTAGGGGTAGATTTCCTCTCACTTCCTGTTGTCTCCTTTCGTTTGCAAGTAGGAGTCGTTTGTAAGTTGGATGTTTGAAAGTAGGGGCCTGCCGTATATACTCTGCTGAAATTTGCCCCTTACATGTTGGTGTTGCCACAACACTGTAAGCCCTCACAGTTACTCTTGGTGGGCGCATGAATGGGCCCTGCTGTGAATTATTAGATCAAGAATTGTAATTGCATGCCCCTGTTGAATAGGGGCTGAAAAATTGGGCCTTTGGTGGGGGTGGTGGTGGTGGTGCTGACACAACACTGTAAGGCCTCACAGTTACTCTTGGTGGGCGCAGGAATGGGCCCTGCTGTGAATTATTAGATCAAGAATTGTAATTACATGCCCCTGTTAAACAGGGGCAGAAAAATTGGGCCTTAGGCACTGGTGCCACAACACTGCAACCCCTCACAGATACTGTACTTGGAGCACAGCAATGAGCCCTGTTGCAAAGTATTGCATCAAAAATTGTAATTACACGCCCCTGTTAAACAGGGGCTGAAAAATTGGGCCTTAGGCACTGGTGCTGGTGCCACGACACTGCAACCTCTCCCAGATACTCTAGTTGGAGTGCAGGAATGAGCACTGCTGAAAATCATTGCATAAAAAATTGTAATTACATGCCCCTGTTAAACAGGGGCTGAAAAATTGGGCCTTAGGCACTGGTGCTGGTGCCACGACACTGCAACCTCTCCCAGATACTCTAGTTGGAGTGCAGGAATGAGCCCTGCTGCAAAGCATTGCATAAAAAATTGTAATTGCATGCCCCTGTTAAACAGGGGCTGAAAAATTGGGCCTTAGCCACTGGTGCTGGTGCCACGACACTGCAACCTCTCCCAGATACTCTAGTTGGAGTGCAGGAATGAGCCCTGCTGCAAAGCATTGCATAAAAAATTGTAATAACACGCCCCTGTTAAACAGGGGCTGAAAAATTGGGCCTTAGCCACTGGTGGCGGCACCCAGAAACAAAAATGTTCTTCCAAGCTATCATCATCAATCGGATCATTGAGGAGGAGGAGGATAGTCAGTCAACATAGCAGGACAGTCTCTCAGCATCAGCATCAGTCTTGAAGGGATGTGACATTTGAAAATAAATTAGTCTGTTATATCAGCTTCAGGTGTTTGGTAGCTGGTGGTGATCCAAGACTGGTTCATCTTTATGTAGGTCAGTCGATCAACAGAGTCGGTGAACAGGCGCACCCTGTGATCCGTGACAAATCCTCCAGCAGCACTGAATGACTGCCTGTGTTACACAACAGGAAAAAACAGAGATAAGGGCTAGCTTCAGGTGTTTATTTTGCAGGAAGCACACTCCGCCCACTGTAAGTGCTGCAAATGCCTGTTAGTGTAACATAAAAGAAAAAAAGCTCCAGCAATAAGGACTAGCTTCAGGTGTATAATGTGCAGGAGGCACACTCCGCCCGCTGTAAGTGCTGCAAATGCCTGTTAGTGTAACACACCAGGAAAACACAGCAATACGGGCTAGCTTCAGGTGTATATTTAGCAGGAAGCACACTCCGCCCGCTGTAAGTGCTGCAAATGCCTGTTAGTGTAACACACCAGGAAAACACAGCAATACGGGCTAGCTTCAGGTGTTTATTTTGCAGGAAGCACACTCTGCCCACTGTAAGTGCTGCAAATGCCTGTTAGTGTAACACAAAAGAAAAAAAGCTCCAGCAATAAGGGCTAGCTTCAGGTGTATAATGTGCAGGAGGCACACTCCGCCCGCTGTAAGTGCTGCAAATGCCTGTTAGTGTAACACACCAGGAAAACACAGCAATACGGGCTAGCTTCAGGTGTATATTTAGCAGGAAGCACACTCCACCCGCTGTAAGTGCTGCAAATGCCTGTTAGTGTAATACACCAGGAAAACACAGCAATACAGGCTAGCTTCAGGTGTATATTTAGCAGGAAGCACACTACGCCCGCTGTAAGTGCTGCAGATGACTGCCTGTGTTACACAACAGGAAAAAAAACAGCAATAAGGGCTAGCTTCAGGTGTTTATTTTGCAGGAAGCACGCTCCGCCCGCTGTAAGTGCTGCAAATGCCTGTTAGTGTAACACACCAGGAAAACACAGCAATACGGGCTAGCTTCAGGTGTATATTTAGCAGGAAGCACACTCCGCCCACTGTAAGTGCTGCAAATGCCTGTTAGTGTAACACACCAGAAAAACACAGCAATACGGGCTAGCTTCAGGTGTATACTGTGCAGGAGGCTTAGCAACAATGACACTGACACTGTCCCCTGCCTATCCTTCTCTCTTCCTGCACACAAGGTTTATCAAAGAATATGACACTGACACTCTCCCTGCCTATCCTTCTCTCTCCCTGCACACAAGGTTTAGCAAAGAATATGACACTGACACTCTCCCTGCCTATCCTTCTCTCTCCCTGCACACAAGGTTTAGCAAAGAATATGACACTGACACTCTCCCTGCCTATCCTTCTCTCTCCCTGCACACAAGGTTTAGCAAAGAATATGACACTGACACTGTCCCCTGCCTATCCTTCTATCTCCCTGCACACAAGGTTTAGCAAAGAATATGACACTGACACTCTCCCTGCCTATCCTTCTCTCTCCCTACACACAAGAATAGCACAAAGAATAGCACAATGACACTGTCCCTGCCTATCCTTCTCTTTCCCTGGGCCGGAACACACTACACAAGGCCGCCGCGCTGGCGGCCTTTTATAGTGTGGGGCGTGTGCTAAACCCCCTGAGCTATAATTGGCCACAGGCAAACTGCCTGTGGCCAATTATGGCTCTCCTAGCTGCCGGCGCTGTGATTGGCCAAGCATGCAGGGTCACAGTGCATGCTTGGCCAATCACAGTTCCGGGATTGCACTGTGATGGCGCAGTGTATTGTGGGCCATTCGCGTCACTCGAATTTGGCACGAACGGCCCAAATAGTTCGATCTTCGTCGAACGATCGAACAGCCGATGTTCGAGTCGAACGTATGTTCGACTCGAACACCGAGCTCATCCCTAGTCATGACAATGCCAATCAATTATTCTTGTAATATGAGTGGCAAAGTAATACTTCTTGAAGTCAGGAAGACTTATACCACCTTTGTTTTTGGGGAGAGTTAGAAGTTGGAAGTTCAACCTAGGTTTTTTCCTTGCCCATAAAAATTCCCTTTGCATTTTTTGTAATTTAGCAAAAAAGGAATTGGGTATTGGGATTGGTAGGGCGTTAAAAAAGTACAGTAACCTTGGAAGTATTGTCATTTTTAGGATTGAGGCCCTCCCAAACCAAGAGAAGAGCTTGGGAGTCCATTTTTGTAGGTCTTTGGAAATGGATTGTAGTAGGGGGGTAAAATTGGCCGAGAATAGCGACTCGATAGACTCGGTAAGCTTTATTACTAAATATTTAAGAGTATTGTGTTCCCACCTGAAGTTATGATTGTTCTTAAGTAAGCTACTGTATATTTATTTGGAGGTAAGTTAATGTTAAGGGCTTCTGATTTAGATTGATTTATTTTAAAGTTGGAGATAAAGCCAAATGTTTTAAATATCTTAGTGAGATTGGGTATTGATACATGGGGCTGTGAGATGAAAAAAAGGAGATCATCTGCGTATGCAGCTATTTTGTATTCCCTATCCTGTATTTTGAAACCTTTTATGTCCGACGATATGTTGATGGTCCTTATGAGGGGTTCCAGTGAAAGGACAAAGAGCAAAGGTGAGAGGTGGCAACCTTGTCTCGTTCCATTCTTTATCTTAATTGGCTCTGAAAGGGTGGTATTAATTTTGACTTGTGCTTGTGGATTTTGGTAAAGGGCTTTGATCCAGTTCATCATATTGCTTCCCAGGCCTATGTGGGAGCAAGTGGCCAGCATATAGTCCCATGAGATGCTGTTAAAGGCCTTTTCCTTTCTGTAGACAGGAGAAGGCCTTCTAGTTTCGTACTCTGTGCATAGTGGATAAGGTTTAATGATTTTGTTATATTATCTCTGGCTTCACGACCTGGCATGAACCCAACCTGTTCTGGGCCAATCATTTTTGTGAGAAGGGGTTTAATTAGATCGGATAGAATTTTTGCTAGTAATTTGATGTCCACATTCAGGAGTGAAATAGGCCTGAAATTTGCACAGTCTGTGTGAACTTTGTCTGGTTTGGGAACAACTGCTATGTGTGCTGTGAGGAGGTAAATGGAGTCATTTTTGTTCTCTGCTAGGTAATTAAAGGCCTTCAGTAAGGGGGTGGAGAGCAGTTGAGTGAAAGTTTTGTAGTATTGGGAAGTATAACCATCAGGACCAGGGCTTTTCCCTGTTTTTATTTATTTTATTGCTAGCTGTAATTCTGTGAGTGTTATAGGATGTACTTCCATTTAGGTTCCATCAATTGAAAAATTAAAGTATAACAACATTGTCATTAAGCATTACACCAAGGATAATGAATCTGTTGAGGAAGGTGTGACATTAGCAGACAAAAGTTAAAGATATTTGTTTTGCTTAGGCAGGCTGGTGCGTCTCTTAACTTGTGTAACCGGTAAAAGAGGTCACCAGTGGTAATTGTAAATGTCATATCAATGTATGATTGAGTCCTGTGAGAAGTGCAGATACAATTCTGCGTCTTGTGTTTGCATATGTAACCGAAAAGTTACTCACAGTTAGATCATATTTCCAGTAAACCGCAACAGGGTTTCTCAAATGAAAGAGTGCGAGCAACTTCCAGGTTTCTTTAAGGCAAATAACCACGCTGAAAAAACACTTTAAAGTACTGGAATAAAAGAAGCAATGTTAGGCAAGTATCATCATATTAACATCTATGGAGGTGGAAAAAGCACCTTTTGTTTTTATTATGGGTTCAAAGGTTAAGTAATCGGTGGAATCTCCTGGTCCTCTGAGAGTAGTATATAATTAGGGGATGGTCCAGAACGATCAGAAGATGTATGAAATAACAAAGGTAAGGACATTCAGAATAAATTTACACTTCCTCTTTTGGTATCTCACTGATCGATTACATTTGCTGCTATGCCTTGTCTGGTAGAACTGGGTTCATTGCTAAAGACATCTATATGAATTAGGGGGTATCTGAAGAGAGAATGCAGGTTATATCATAACAGTACTGTATGTCTGTGATCCAGTTCTACCATATGGCTCGATCAGTAAGGGACACATCCCCTGGAGAATGGGGGTAACATTTCGGTTATGCTATAGAACTGTGAGATCTGAAAATGTCTCAAGCATACTATCTGGTGGGGGTTAGGAGAAAAAAAAAGGGGGGTAAAAACAGTAATTCCTCAGAGGAGCACAAAAGTCTTGTGTTATAGAAAAGATGAGGTCTATTCTGTGTCATGAAAAATCAACTATAAAGTTTTTGTCAATAAACATAAAACCAGGAACTAGAGAGCTGGGTAGAAACCCAAGATAACAGTGGATATCCAAGATACCTGAAAATTATGAAATAGGTACTTTATCTGGGTGCATCCATTCTTGAGCTTTTGGCCGCTGGAGAGTTGTAACTATTCCCATTTGTATTTCTGTGGTATTGCCCCTGACGATATGGGGATTTGGCAGGTGAAGGCCCTTGTTTGGGAGGTGCATTATTAATGGCCGGAGGTATGCGGAATTCGGCATACCATTCGGGTAGGTCTACTGGGGCAATCTGAAGATTCTCACAAAATTTCAGCAGGTCCTCTGGGATTTTCAAAACATGCTGCTTACCATTGTAGGAGGCTTGTAAGGTGAATGGGAACTTCCATCTATAGACAATTCCTTTTTCTTTTAGAACCTCCAAAAGTGGTCTCATTGCCCTCCTGTTTTTCAGCGTTATGGGGGACAGGTCCTGAAAAAGCTGAACATTTGCGCCATTGAACACAACCTGTTCATTCGTTCTGGCTTTTTGCAGTATTTCCTCTTTTAGGCTGAAGTTTGGGGGGCATCATATTATATCCCTGGGGGATTGTTATCAGGAGCTCTGGGTCTAAGGGCTCTATGGGCTCTGTCATACTCAATGGGAGAGGCTTTGGGCCTATCCAGGAGGCCATTAAAGATGGAGGATAGAGCGGGCCTGAGTTGCTCCGGTGCGACAGATTCTGGGATTCCCCTCACCCTAATATTGTGTTTCCTCCCCCTATTGTCAAGGTCCTCGATGTTTCCGTTCATGTCGATCAAATGTTGTGAATGATCGATTACTATATCATCGAGTCGGATCAGCGCCTTGTCTATCTATCTAGTCCTTTTCCCTGCTCTCTCCCCCACCGCCATTTGTTCTGACAGTCTCAATAGTTCCGCCTTTATGTCAGTTATTGCCTCAGAAAAAGAGCTCTTAATATCATTCGCTATGTGCATCATAATGGCGTAGTTCAGAGGTTGATCATGAGCAATGTTACCTCTGTGTGAATCTTCTGATGCAGACAGAGAATTCTCATCATCCTCCAGGTCATCTTCCCTGGCTGCTCCGTGTGCTGGCGGCACCATCTTGGATCTCCTGCCATCACCGCTATAGCGGAATTTGCTCAGATTGGCCAGTGAAAGCTTGCTTTTGGGGGTGCCCATCGAGCGTAGGGATCGGTTGTGTGAGCCTCTCCTAATCTGGGTGGACATATTCGGCCAAAAAGCGGGTGTTTTAGCCACCGAGATCTCCTGGCTGATGGAGCTCCTCTATTCAGCGTCCATCCACGCTGCGTGCCAAGCCACGTCCACCTCTGCTTTTATCTGTTTGCATGATCTTGAATTTAAGTGCACCACTGTTGGAGAGCGCCCTATCTATATAAGTATGCAAGTTATATTCTGGATTTATTTTGCTATGTTGATAAATGTATTGTTTATTTATTAACTTTAAGTGGAAGTAAACATCCTTGGTTGATTTTTACCTACAGGTAGGCCTATAATAAGGCTTGCCTATAGATACAGTAAATATCTCCTGAACATGCACCATTTAGGTGATGTCACTGGCACATGCACTCTGAAGGAACGGCATACTAGTGCCATTCCTTCAGAGTCCTGTGCTGTGAACAGCCGAGTGGAGGGCTTTGTTTTAAGGTAAGTTTCACATAATGAGCTAGTATGTGGTGCATACTAGCACATTATAACTTTGCCTTGCAGTTTTTTTTTCAAAGCCAGTGGTTTACTACCACTTTAATTAACTGTTAATATTTGGATCTTCTAGAACTTGGATCTACTTTAGTTCCACTTGAATAAATAAATAGATCCAAACTTCTCCCCAGAGCCTCTATTAAGTTTTGTATCTATTTAAATTTGTGGTAGTGGAATTCAATAATGGTATTTATATTTAAAAGTATAGTTTTATAAATTTGCTTGTTTATGCACCTGTTATCTCCTCTTATTTCATACTATTTTGTACTACTGTATTTTGTGAATGTGTTATATTATATACTTATTCATGGCTATTGTTAAATAAAATGAATTTCAATCTGATAACCATATTTTATACCTGTATACTTTTTGCTGACAGCACATGGCAGGAATTAGCTGGAAACTTTGTTGCTTATATTTAGGATAATTAGCAAAAAAAAAAAAGAAAAAAGATACAATTAGATTACAAGGCTCTTGACATACAGAAACATTTAGAAATGGAACTGTGAAAAAAACTGTGAACTTTGTGTGCATGGTGTTAAACCATTCTACATTATACATGGTGTTAAACCATTCTACATAAGCAAAAGAACTCACTTTTCACACTTTGTTTTGTTAACTATAACCACTTCAGCTCTAGTAGCTATACACCTCTTATGGACTTTTTTGCTATGGGCTTATTTATTTGGCAATGAGTTTTTCGTAGTTTAAGATGAGTAAGAAATACATACTGTACACACATAATTTTTTTTCATTCTTCTAGGACAAACAGGGAATTGTTTAGGGGATATTGTATTGGAAAATGATTTTATTTCTATGCTATGTTAGTATAGCGATACCCCCAGGTTAAGAGGGCTGCTTGTTTGTTTGGGCCCTGTAATGCACTGCTACCAACCCCTGGCAATTGGCTCTGACTTCTCTCTGACACAGTTAGGAAAGGGGAGGATGGTACAATTGTATTATCTCAATACACTATTATACAGTACAAACCCCTTTGTATACCAGCAAGTAATTGACACTCACCACCAAATTACTTAACTATAATTCTTTACTGGAAGTAGAAAGATAACAGAGTAATTTGTATAAAATGTTCTATGCAGATCCCTGCAGTATATGTGTGCACATTAACAGTCAATAATGCAATAACACATCAATCCCACTGCTGCAATCCTCCCTCGTGAGCAATAAAAATGGCGCCCAGCAAAGTCCTAAACTACCCAGTCAGGCCTGACTATAACTTAGGGTATAGTTCGCTGGAGAATCTTCGCTAGCAACTGTCGGTGGTGCACATGGAGAAACCAATTTGTAATCCAGTAAAAGGGGTACCAGATGTTAGCCAACCAGCAAAGATGAAGAGACCGACAAACTCAGTTCAGCACAAACAGTCTCTCCAAAGTATAACTGTTTTCAAAGAGGGGGGGGGCCTAAGCAAAGTCAATAGGCACAAAGTTATTTTTATAAGGTTCTGAGCTGGCGCTCTCTCACCCAGACCGGACCGATTCCTGTCCGGTTCCTCCGCTACTGTGAGTGGCGTCACCGTGTCCACGTTGCATCGAGTCCTCGATTCTTCAGAAGATGATGGCACCTCAGGTGGATCGAATGCCTCACCAACTCCCTAGCGGAACGGAAGGCTCTCTGGAACAAAAGAACGCGAGGCCCAGGCTTCAGGCCTAGCGCGCGCAGCAGGTGAGTGCAGGGGATCCTCTTGCAAGGAGGGCGGCATTCCAAGAGACCGAGCGAGCCCCGCCTCTCCCCTTTTAAAGTCCACCCCAGCAGTCCTTCCGCAGGGAATGGCACCCTGGGTGCCGCAAAGCGTGCTGGGAAATGTAGTCTTGCGGGTAAAACGATACCCCGCTACATTAGTTTAAAATAAATAGTGCTACTGTAGATAAAAAGGGTACATATAATTCTGTAATTTGTCCTATTTTATATATATTAAAGTTTTGTTTAAAGTGTATCTCCTACATCTAAGTTTCTAAGTGCATTCTAATGCAATGCATTCTTTTTTTATTTTTTTTATTCTTTATTTTATTTTATCAAAATAAATACAGGTTACAGCATTCCATAAGAAATATTAAAACTAATTATGCTTTAATATATTAAACCTGATTATCTGCCCATTCTCCCCTCTCCAACCCTCCCAATTCCTCCCCCCACCATCTACCTCCTCGTTTAAACACTTGTTCTTTACTTGGTTTTTATTTTTATTCTATCCCCGTTGCAGATCTAAACTCTTTTGCCGCGTACACGCGATCATTTTTCCCGTCAGGAAAAATTAAATTTTTTCTTTTGGACGAGTGTGGGCCTTTTGTCATTTTTCCCGACGGGAAAAACGGCATTAATCACGACGAGAAAAATTAGAACATGCTCTAATTTTTCTCGTTGTGATTCCCGTCATTTTTTGCCGCTGCAGTTTTCCCATAGGGAAACACTGCCGGGGAGCCTACACAGTCGTTTTTTTCGACCAAGAAAAAAAATGTCATTTAAAACGGCCGTGTGTAGGGGAACAAGCTGTTCCTCGTTTTTCACGTCGATTTTCTCGACGGTGTTTTCACCGTCGAAAAAATCGATCGTGTGTACGCGGCATTAGTTCCTCCACATAGTTCCATGTTTTTTTTAACTCTTTCCAGCACTCCCATTTCTCTTTTAACCCTACGCTTTTTTTCCTCCGTACTGTACCTTAAGCATTGCATGCTGTACATTTCTTCTACCTCGTCGATCCATTCCCAGATTGATGGGCTTTCTACCTCTTGACTAGTGATGAGCCGAACACCCCCGGGTTCGGTTCGCACCAGAACCCGCGAACGGACCGAAAGTTCGTACGAACATTAGAACCCTATTAAATACAATGGATGCGAACGTTCGAATTCTAAAGTGCTAATTATAACGACTATTATGCATGTTATTGTCCTAAAAAGGGTTTGGGAACCCGGGTTCTGCACCAGGGGACATGTATCAATGCAAAAAGAAGTTTTAAAAACGGTCGTTTTTCGGGAGCAGTCATTTTAATGATGCATAAAGTGAAAAAAAAAAAGTCAAATATTCCTTTAAATATCGTACCTGGGGGGTGTCTAAAGTATGCCTGTGAAGTGCCACGTGTTTCCCGTGTTTAGAACTGTCCCTGCACAAAATGACACTTCTAAAGGAAAAAAAAGCCATTTAAAACTTCTTGCGGCTTTAATGTAATGTCTGGTCCCGGTAATATGGATGAAAATCTTTAAGAAAAATGGCATAGCTACCCCATGACCCCCCCCCCCCCACCCCAGCCCATTACCAGCCCCTTTGGGTCTTGTATGGATATTAAGGGGAACCCCGCACATAAAATAAAAAAGGCCCTATATACTCTGAACAGCCGTATACAGGCGGTGCATACAAGACAGGGACTGTAGGTTTGTTCTTATGTAGAATCTGTTTGTAATTTTGAACAGGTACATTGTTTAAGTGTAGCTCCAGCCCAAAAATCTATTTTTAAACTTTTTGGAAAACATAGGTAAGGGTTATCACCCCTGTAACATTTGTTTTGCTGTCTGTGCCCCTGTTCAGAACATTTCACCTCACTTTTCGTCCCAATGACAACTGTTTTTGAAATGTGGTGTTTTTCTTGAAACAAGGATTGGTGATAAAGCATCAGTACAGAGGAGACACCTTTCTCCCATATTAATTCTTACAGGAGAGAATTTTCCTTCCTAGGGGTAGATTTCCTCTCACTTCCTGTTGTCTTCTTGCGTTTGCAAGTAGGAGTCGTTTGTAAGTTGGATGTTTGAAAGTAGGGACCTGCCGTATATACTCTGCAGAAATAGGCCCCTTAGTTGTTGGTGTTGGCACAACACTGTAAGCACTCACAGTTACTCTTGGTTGGTGCTGGAACGCCCTGCTGTCAACTATTATATCAGGAATAGTGATGAGCCGAACACCCCCGGGTTCGGTTCGCACCAGAACCCGCGAACGGACCGAAAGTTCGTACGAACATTAGAACCCTATTAAATACAATGGATGCGAACGTTCGAATTCTAAAGTGCTAATTATAACAACTATTATGCATGTTATTGTCCTAAAAAGGGTTTGGGAACCCGGGTTCTGCACCAGGGGACATGTATCAATGCAAAAAGAAGTTTTAAAAACGGTCGTTTTTCGGGAGCAGTCATTTTAATGATGCATAAAGTGAAAAAAAAAGTCAAATATTCCTTTAAATATCGTACCTGGGGGGTGTCTAAAGTATGCCTGTGAAGTGCCACGTGTTTCCCGTGTTTAGAACTGTCCCTGCACAAAATGACACTTCTAAAGGAAAAAAAAGCCATTTAAAACTTCTTGCGGCTTTAATGTAATGTCTGGTCCCGGTAATATGGATGAAAATCTTTAAGAAAAATGGCATAGCTACCCCATGACCCCCCCCCCCCTACCCCAGCCCACTACCAGCCCCTTTGGGTCTTGTATGGATATTAAGGGGAACCCCGCACATAAAATAAAAAAGGCCCTATATACTCTGAACAGCCGTATACAGGCGGTGCATACAAGACAGGGACTGTAGGTTTGTTCTTATGTAGAATCTGTTTGTAATTTTGAACAGGTACATTGTTGAAGTGTAGCTCCAGCCCAAAAATCTATTTTTAAACTTTTTGGGAAACATAGGTAAGGGTTATCACCCCTGTAACATTTGTTTTGCTGTCTGTGCCCCTGTTCAGAACATTTCACCTCACTTTCCGTCCCAATGACAACTGTTTTTGAAATGTGGTGTTTTTCTTGAAACAAGGATTGCTGATAAAGCATCAGTACAGAGGAGACACCTTTCTCCCATATTTATTCTTACAGGAGAGAATTTTCCTTCCTAGGGGTAGATTTCCTCTCACTTCCTGTTGTCTTCTTTCGTTTGCAAGTAGGAGTCGTTTGTAAGTTGGATGTTTGAAAGTAGGGACCTGCCGTATATACTCTGCAGAAATAGGCCCCTTAGTTGTTGGTGTTGGCACAACACTGTAAGCACTCACAGTTACTCTTGGTTGGTGCTGGAACGCCCTGCTGTCAACTATTATATCAGGAATTTTAATTACATATAATTGTTGAACAGTGGTAGTAAAAATTGGGGCTTTGATGGTGGTGCTGGTGCCACAACACTGTAAGCCCTGACAGTTACTCTTGGTGGGTGCAGCAATGGGCCCTGCTGTGAATTATTAGATCAAGAATTGTAATTGCATGCCCCTGTTGAACAGGGGCTGAAAAATTGGGCTTTTCGTGGTGGTGGTGGTGGTGGTGGTGTTGCCACAACACTGTAAGCCCTCAGAGTTACTCTTGGTGGGTGCAGGAATGGGCCCTGCTGTGAATTATTAGATCAAGAATTGTAATTACATGCCCCTTTTGAACAGGGGCTGAAAAATTGGGCCTTTCGTGGTGGTGGTGGTGGTGGCGTTGCCACAACACTGTAAGCCCTCAGACTTACTCTTGGTGGGTGCAGGAATGGGCCCTGCTGTGAATTATTACATCAAGAATTGTAATTGCATGCCCCTGTTGAACAGGGGCTGAAAAATTGGGCCTTAGGCACTGGTGGCACAACACTACAACCCCTCACAGATACTGTACTTGGAGCACAGCAATGAGCCCTATGGCAAATTATTGCTAAAAAAATTGTAAGTACACGCCCCTGTAAAACAGGGGCTGAAAAATTGGGCCTTAGCCACTGGTGGCGGCACCCATAAACAAAAATGATCTTCCAAGCTATCATCATCAATCGTATCATTGAGGACTCGGAGGAGGAGGATAGCCAGTCAACATAACAGCACAGGCACTCAGCATCAGCATCAGTCTTGAAGGGACGTGACATGTTAAAATCAATTAGTCTGTTATATCAGCATCAGGTGTGTGGTAGCTGGTGGTGATCCAAGACTGGTTCATCTTGATGAAAGTCAGTCGATCAACCGAGTCGGTGGACAGGCGCACCCTGTGATCCGTGACAAATCCTCCAGCAGCACTGAATGTGCGTTCCGAAAGAACGCTGGATGCAGGACAGGCCAGTAGCTCAATTGCATACTGTGCAAGCTCTGGCCAGTGATCCATCCTCAAGACCCAGTAAGCCAGAGGATTTTCGGTGGGGAAGGTGTCCAAGTCTGACCTTGCCCCTAGATATTCCTGCACCATGTTTATCAGACGCTGGCGATGGTTGCTGGAACCAATCATACTTTGGGGCTGCGGACTAAAGAATTGTCTGAACGCATCGGTCAGACGGCCACCTTCCCCACCGCTCCTTCTTTGACTGGCCGAAGCCTCAGCAACTCGTTGTCCTGGACCAGGAGTTTGTAACCTCCCAGTCTCTGGGAACGCGTTGCACAGACCTTTCTGCAAGGCCTCCCGGAGTTGTCTCATCCTCTGCTCCCTCTGCGACGGTAACATAAGGTCCGCAACCTTACCCTTGTACCGTGGATCAAGGAGAGTGGCCAGCCAGTAATGGTCCCTCTCCTTGATCCGAAGAATACGAGGATCCTTCCGCAGACTTTGCAGGATCAGGGAGGCCATGCAGCGTAGGTTTGCTGAGGCATTCGCTCCGGAGTCCTCTGGGTCACTAAGGACGACATGATCCGCAGTCACCTCCTCCCAGCCACGTACAAGTCCACTGGTTTCTTGGGACTGTAAATCATCCCTAAAAGACTGCTGCTGATGATGCTGAGTGCCAGCCTCCACCTCCATGCTGACACAATCCTCCTCCTCCTCCTCCTCCTCTTCCTCTTCCTGTGCGATGGGTGGGACAGAAGGAACACTGTCTGGGTAAAGGGGGCCTTGAGAGGCAAGGAAGTCCTCCTCTTCCTGCCTCTGTTCTGCCTCAAGTGCCCTGTCCATTATTCCACGCAGCGTGTGCTCCAACAGGTGGACAAGAGGTACAGTGTCACTGATGCATGCACTGTCACTGCTCACCATCCTCGTGGCCTCCTCAAATGGTGCCAGGACAGTGCATGCATCCCTGATCATGCCCCACTGGCGTGGAGAAAAAAAAACAAGCTCCCCTGACCCTGTCCTGGTGCCGTAGTCGCACAGGTACTCATTGATGGCCCTCTGCTGCGTGTGCAGCCGCTGCAGCATGGCCAACGTTGAGTTCCACCTGGTGGGCATGTCACATATAAGGCGGTTCTTGGGCAGGTTCAACTCCTTTTGCAGCTCAGCCAGGCGAGCACTGGCATTATAAGATCTGTGGAAATGCACACAGACTTTCCTGGCCTGCCTCAGGACATCCTGTAAGCCCGGGTACCTGCCCAAGAACCGCTGCACCACCAGGATAAGGACGTGAGCCACACAGGGCACATGGGTCAGTTGTCCCTGTCGGAGGGCGGAGAGGAGGTTGGTGCCATTGTCGCAAACCACCATTCCTGGCTTAAGCTGGCGTGGCGTCAACCACCTCTCGGCCTGGCCCTGCAGAGCAGACAGGACCTCTGCCCCAGTGTGGCTTCTGTCCCCCAAACACACCAGCGCAAGCACGGCATGGCATCTTTTTACCTGCGTACTTGCGTAGCCCCGTGAACGGCTACGGAGCACCGCTGGTTCATAGGACAAACCACAGGAAGAGGCCATGGAGGAAGAAGAAGAGGAGGGGGTGGAGGAGAGAGGTGTGTCACAACCAGTAGTAGCATTTTGGAGGCGTGGCGGTGGGACAACCTCCAACACTACTGCACCTTGTCCTGCATCCTTCCCAGCTGCCAAAAGAGTGACCCAATGGGCCGTGAAAGAAAGGTAACGTCCCTGTCCATGCCTGCTGGACCATGAGTCAGCGGTAATATGCACCTTACCGCTGACCGCCCTGTCCAGCGAGGCCAAGACATTGCCTTCCACATGCCGGTAGAGAGCCGGAATAGCCTTCCGTGAGAAAAAGTGGCGTTTGGGAACCTGCCACTGAGGAACCGCACATTGCACAAACTCACGGAAGGGGGCCGAGTCTACCAACTGAAAAGGCAGCAGTTGAAGCGCTAGCAATTTAGCCAAGCTAGCATTCAACTGCTGGGCATGTGGATGGCTGGGAGTGAACTTCTTTTGACGGTCCAGCAGCTGGGGCAGGGAAATTTGCCTGCTAGAATCGGACGTCGGTGTACTGCTAGCAGAGTGGCCGAAAGTACTTGGCTGTGACACACCTAATTCTACACCTTCATTCCTCTCAGTGCATGTTTCAGAGAGGACTGAAGTTATAGTGGGGTTGGAGATCCCAGCTGATGCGGTGCAAGGAGAGGTCCGCTTTGTTCTTTGGTGTGGGTCTTTGAGGTAGGCTTGCCAACGAGCTGCATGGCAGGTCAACATATGTCTGGTCAGGCATGTGGTACCCAAGCGGCTGATGTTTTGGCCACGCGATATACGCTTGAGACATATGTTGCAAACAGCAGCTGTGCGATCTGATGCACTAGCCTCAAAAAAGGCCCACACCAAAGAACTTTTTGAATGACGGGCAGAGGCAGCGCCCTGCACAGGCGGAGCTCTGCGGTGTGATTCCGTCGGTGTACTGCCCTTACGCTGGCCACCAAAGGGCATCCTGCCTCGTTGGAGATGTGCCTCCTCCCCATCCTCCTCCTCCTCCTCTCTCCTATTAGGCACCCACGTGGAGTCAGTGACCTCATCATCCCCTCCCTCCTCATCACTGGAGCCAATCTGGCAGTATGCTGCAGCTGCTGGAACATGACTGCCAGATTGGTGTCCTTCTTGAGCATCCCCTCTGTCTGCTCTCACGCTACTGCCTTCCTGTAGCTGGGTTTCATCATCAGACCCTTCGAAACGCTGGGCATCCTCCTGGAGCATGTACCCAACACTGTGCTCAAACAGTTCGGGGGACTCCTCAGGAGGAGGACATGGTGGGTCTAGGGAAGGAGTGACTGATGATGAGTCTGACATTGATACCAGGGAAGAGGACGCTTTGGCAGCTGCTTTGCAAGTACCCTGAGCCTGGGTGAGAGAGGATGAGGAGGAGGAGGAGGGCTTGGTCATCCACTCTACCAAGTCTTCAGCATGATGTGGCTCAACATGTCCAGCTGCCGAAAAGAAGGACAAGCGTGTCCCATGGCCATGTGCTGATGACAATGCACCGCGTCCACGACCAGCACTGTTGCCCCCAGACACAGAGCCTGCTTGCCCTCTTTTATTGCCTCCTGACTGTCTGCCTCTCCTTGTTTGCCTTCCAGACATTCTAATAGATGGCCTGCAGGGAGATGGGAAAAAAGCAATAAGGGCTACCTTCAGGTGTCCTTCTCTGTCCCTTTACTTAAGGATTTCTAAATATGGTTGAGGATGATTGCTTTCGCACAGAATAGCACAACGACAATTTCCCTTGACTGTCCAAAAAACAAGGATTTCAAAGATGGTTGATGAGGAATTCTTTAGCACAGTATAGCACAAGGAGAATTTCCCTCACTGTCCTTCCCTGTCCCTACAAACAAGGATTAGCACAGTAAAACACACTGACACTCTCCCTACCTATAGTTTTCTGTCCCTAGAAAAAATGTTTTTTTAAAGATGGTTGATGATCAATGCTTTAGCACAGTATAGCACAAGGAGAATTTCCCTCACTGTCCTTCCCTGTCCCTAGAAACAAGGATTAGCACAGTGAAAGAAACTGATAGTCTCACTACCTATAGTTTTCTGTCCCTAGAAAAAATGTTTTTTTAAAGATGGTTGATGATCAATGCTTTAGCACACTATAGCACAAGGAGAATTTCCCTCACTGTCCTTCCCTGTCCCTAGAAACAAGGATTAGCACAGTAAAACACACTGACACTCTCCCTACCTATAGTTTTCTGTCCCTAGAAAAAATGTTTTTTTAAAGATGGTTGATGATCAATGCTTTAGCACAGTATAGCACAAGGAGAATTTCCCTCACTGTCCTTCCCTGTCCCTAGAAACAAGGATTAGCACAGTGAAAGAAACTGACACTCTCCCTACCTATAGTTTTCTGTCCCTAGAAAAAATGTTTTTTTAAAGATGGTTGATGATCAATGCTTTAGCACAGTATAGCACAAGGAGAATTTCCCTCACTGTCCTTCCCTGTCCCTAGAAACAAGGATTAGCACAGTGAAAGAAACTGACACTCTCCCTACCTATAGTTTTCTGTCCCTAGAAAAAATGTTTTTTTAAAGATGGTTGATGATCAATGCTTTAGCACAGTATAGCACAAGGAGAATTTCCCTCACTGTCCTTCCCTGTCCCTAGAAACAAGGATTAGCACAGTGAAAGAAACTGACACTCTCCCTACCTATAGTTTTCTGTCCCTAGAAAAAATTTTTTTTTAAAGATGGTTGATGATCAATGCTTTAGCACAGTATAGCACAAGGAGAATTTCCCTCACTGTCCTTCCCTGTCCCTAGAAACAAGGATTAGCACAGTGAAAGAAACTGACACTCTCCCTACTGTGAGGGGGTTAGCTCGGCAGCGGGTGTGTGTGACCCCCTGGATGGGCTCCCCACACAAAAACAGGCCCAGCAGACGGAGGTTGTGGTTTTCAAGATCAAAAGGGTGCGGTTTATTTCTCTATTTACAGTGACAAAAACACAACAAAGCAAAAAGAAACATAAACAAAATAAACCCTGGTCAGCTTGACCTCTGACTAAACATGCAGGTTTCCTAAACTAACAACTGGGATCAGCCTGGTGCTGTCCTAGTTCCTAAGTCCCTGGTTTAGTAAATGTCCAAACAAATAGCCACACAGGCTTTGTCTCACCGCACAGGGGTTCACTCTCCCTAGACAGTCCACACAGGTCTGGGTCCAGGCATGAGCAAACACCTAATGAAGCTGGGAGTTTTTATAGAGGCCTTAAACGAGCTGACAAGCTTCAGCTGGTCTCATCAACTCCCTGCCTGCACGACGCCCAGCACTCTCCCTAGAGGTATGAATCATCCATGAGCCCACTAGCCTCAGCTGGGCTTCATCAACTCTCTCCCTAGTTGTATAAGTCGGCATAAAGCCTGAATCTGGGAGAAATATACCTACCCCCCTGGATGCAACCAGGTGACTTTACCTTCCTGCTGTCACACTACCTATAGTTTTCTGTCCCTAGAAAAAATGTTTTTTTAAAGATGGTTGATGATCAATGCTTTAGCACACTATAGCACAAGGAGAATTTCCCTCACTGTCCTTCCCTGTCCCTAAAAGCAAGGATTAGCACAGTAAAACACACTGACACTCTCCCTACCTATAGTTTTCTGTCCCTAGAAAAAATGTTTTTTTAAAGATGGTTGATGATCAATGCTTTAGCACACTATAGCACAAGGAGAATTTCCCTCACTGTCCTTCCCTGTCCCTAGAAACAAGGATTAGCACAGTAAAACACACTGACACTCTCCCTACCTATAGTTTTCTATCCCTAGAAAAAATGTTTTTTTAAAGATGGTTGATGATCAATGCTTTAGCACAGTATAGCACAAGGAGAATTTCCCTCACTGTCCTTCCCTGTCCCTAGAAACAAGGATTAGCACAGTGAAAGAAACTGACACTCTCCCTACCTATAGTTTTCTGTCCCTAGAAAAAATGTTTTTTTAAAGATGGTTGATGATCAATGCTTTAGCACACTATAGCACAAGGAGAATTTCCCTCACTGTCCTTCCCTGTCCCTAGAAACAAGGATTAGCACAGTAAAACACACTGACACTCTCCCTACCTATAGTTTTCTGTCCCTAGAAAAAATGTTTTTTAAAGATGGTTGATGGTCAATGCTTTAGCACACTATAGCACAAGGATAATTTCCCTCACTGTCCTTCCCTGTCCCTACAAACAAGGATTAGCACAGTGAAAGAAACTGACACTCTCCCTACCTATAGTTTTCTGTCCCTAGAAAAAATGTTTTTTTAAAGATGGTTGATGATCAATGCTTTAGCACAGTATAGCACAAGGAGAATTTCCCTCACTGTCCTTCCCTGTCCCTAGAAACAAGGATTAGCACAGTGAAAGAAACTGACACTCTCCCTACCTATAGTTTTCTGTCCCTAGAAAAAATGTTTTTTTAAAGATGGTTGATGATCAATGCTTTAGCACAGTATAGCACAAGGAGAATTTCCCTCACTGTCCTTCCCTGTCCCTAGAAACAAGGATTAGCACAGTGAAAGAAACTGACACTCTCCCTACCTATAGTTTTCTGTCCCTAGAAAAAATGTTTTTTTAAAGATGGTTGATGATCAATGCTTTAGCACAGTATAGCACAAGGAGAATTTCCCTCACTGTCCTTCCCTGTCCCTAGAAACAAGGATTAGCACAGTGAAAGAAACTGATACTCTCCCTACCTATAGTTTTCTGTCCCTAGAAAAAATGTTTTTTTAAAGATGGTTGATGGTCAATGCTTTAGCACACTATAGCACAAGGAGAATTTCCCTCACTGTCCTTCCCTGTCCCTAGAAACAAGGATTAGCACAGTGAAAGAAACTGACACTCTCCCTACCTATAGTTTTCTGTCCCTAGAAAAAATGTTTTTTTAAAGATGGTTGATGATCAATGCTTTAGCACAGTATAGCACAAGGAGAATTTCCCTCACTGTCCTTCCCTGTCCCTAGAAACAAGGATTAGCACAGTAAAACACACTGACACTCTCCCTACCTATAGTTTTCTGTCCCTAGAAAAAATGTTTTTTTAAAGATGGTTGATGATCAATGCTTTAGCACAGTATAGCACAAGGAGAATTTCCCTCACTGTCCTTCCCTGTCCCTAGAAACAAGGATTAGCACAGTGAAAGAAACTGACACTCTCCCTACCTATAGTTTTCTGTCCCTAGAAAAAATGTTTTTTTAAAGATGGTTGCTGATCAATGCTTTAGCACACTATAGCACAAGGAGAATTTCCCTCACTGTCCTTCCCTGTCCCTAGAAACAAGGATTAGCACAGTAAAACACACTGACACTCTCCCTACCTATAGTTTTCTGTCCCTAGAAAAAATGTTTTTTTTAAAGATGGTTGATGATCAATGCTTTAGCACAGTATAGCACAAGGAGAATTTCCCTCACTGTCCTTCCCTGTCCCTAGAAACAAGGATTAGCACAGTGAAAGAAACTGACACTCTCCCTACCTATAGTTTTCTGTCCCTAGAAAAAATGTTTTTTTAAAGATGGTTGATGATCAATGCTTTAGCACAGTATAGCACAAGGAGAATTTCCCTCACTGTCCTTCCCTGTCCCTAGAAACAAGGATTAGCACAGTGAAACACACTGACACTCTCCCTACCTATAGTTTTCTGTCCCTAGAAAAAATGTTTTTTTAAAGATGGTTGATGATCAATGCTTTAGCACAGTATAGCACAAGGAGAATTTCCCTCACTGTCCTTCCCTGTCCCTAGAAACAAGGATTAGCACAGTGAAAGAAACTGACACTCTCCCTACCTATAGTTTTCTGTCCCTAGAAAAAATGTTTTTTTAAAGATGGTTGATGATCAATGCTTTAGCACACTATAGCACAAGGAGAATTTCCCTCACTGTCCTTCCCTGTCCCTAGAAACAAGGATTAGCACAGTAAAACACACTGACACTCTCCCTACCTATAGTTTTCTGTCCCTAGAAAAAATGTTTTTTTAAAGATGGTTGATGATCAATGCTTTAGCACACTATAGCACAAGGAGAATTTCCCTCACTGTCCTTCCCTGTCCCTAGAAACAAGGATTAGCACAGTGAAAGAAACTGACACTCTCCCTACCTATAGTTTTCTGTCCCTAGAAAAAATGTTTTTTTAAAGATGGTTGATGATCAATGCTTTAGCACAGTATAGCACAAGGAGAATTTCCCTCACTGTCCTTCCCTGTCCCTAGAAACAAGGATTAGCACAGTGAAAGAAACTGACACTCTCCCTACCTATAGTTTTCTGTCCCTAGAAAAAATGTTTTTTTAAAGATGGTTGATGATCAATGCTTTAGCACAGTATAGCACAAGGAGAATTTCCCTCACTGTCCTTCCCTGTCCCTAGAAACAAGGATTAGCACAGTGAAAGAAACTGACACTCTCCCTACCTATAGTTTTCTGTCCCTAGAAAAAATGTTTTTTTAAAGATGGTTGATGATCAATGCTTTAGCACAGTATAGCACAAGGAGAATTTCCCTCACTGTCCTTCCCTGTCCCTAGAAACAAGGATTAGCACAGTGAAACACACTGACACTCTCCCTACCTATAGTTTTCTGTCCCTAGAAAAAATGTTTTTTTAAAGATGGTTGATGATCAATGCTTTAGCACAGTATAGCACAAGGAGAATTTCCCTCACTGTCCTTCCCTGTCCCTAGAAACAAGGATTAGCACAGTAAAACACACTGACACTCTCCCTACCTATAGTTTTCTGTCCCTAGAAAAAATGTTTTTTTAAAGATGGTTGATGATCAATGCTTTAGCACAGTATAGCACAAGGAGAATTTCCCTCACTGTCCTTCCCTGTCCCTAGAAACAAGGATTAGCACAGTGAAAGAAACTGACACTCTCCCTACCTATAGTTTTCTGTCCCTAGAAAAAATGTTTTTTTAAAGATGGTTGATGATCAATGCTTTAGCACACTATAGCACAAGGAGAATTTCCCTCACTGTCCTTCCCTGTCCCTAGAAACAAGGATTAGCACAGTAAAACACACTGACACTCTCCCTACCTATAGTTTTCTGTCCCTAGAATTTTTTTTTTTTAAAGATGGTTGATGATCAATGCTTTAGCACAGTATAGCACAAGGAGAATTTCCCTCACTGTCCTTCCCTGTCCCTAGAAACAAGGATTAGCACAGTGAAAGAAACTGACAATCTCCCTACCTATAGTTTTCTGTCCCTAGAAAAAATGTTTTTTAAAGATGGTTGATGGTCAATGCTTTAGCACACTATAGCACAAGGATAATTTCCCTCACTGTCCTTCCCTGTCCCTACAAACAAGGATTAGCACAGTGAAAGAAACTGACACTCTCCCTACCTATAGTTTTCTGTCCCTAGAAAAAATGTTTTTTTAAAGATGGTTGATGATCAATGCTTTAGCACAGTATAGCACAAGGAGAATTTCCCTCACTGTCCTTCCCTGTCCCTAGAAACAAGGATTAGCACAGTGAAAGAAACTGACACTCTCCCTACCTATAGTTTTCTGTCCCTAGAAAAAATGTTTTTTTAAAGATGGTTGATGATCAATGCTTTAGCACAGTATAGCACAAGGAGAATTTCCCTCACTGTCCTTCCCTGTCCCTAGAAACAAGGATTAGCACAGTGAAAGAAACTGACACTCTCCCTACCTATAGTTTTCTGTCCCTAGAAAAAATGTTTTTTTAAAGATGGTTGATGATCAATGCTTTAGCACAGTATAGCACAAGGAGAATTTCCCTCACTGTCCTTCCCTGTCCCTAGAAACAAGGATTAGCACAGTGAAAGAAACTGATACTCTCCCTACCTATAGTTTTCTGTCCCTAGAAAAAATGTTTTTTTAAAGATGGTTGATGGTCAATGCTTTAGCACACTATAGCACAAGGAGAATTTCCCTCACTGTCCTTCCCTGTCCCTAGAAACAAGGATTAGCACAGTGAAAGAAACTGACACTCTCCCTACCTATAGTTTTCTGTCCCTAGAAAAAATGTTTTTTTAAAGATGGTTGATGATCAATGCTTTAGCACAGTATAGCACAAGGAGAATTTCCCTCACTGTCCTTCCCTGTCCCTAGAAACAAGGATTAGCACAGTAAAACACACTGACACTCTCCCTACCTATAGTTTTCTGTCCCTAGAAAAAATGTTTTTTTAAAGATGGTTGATGATCAATGCTTTAGCACAGTATAGCACAAGGAGAATTTCCCTCACTGTCCTTCCCTGTCCCTAGAAACAAGGATTAGCACAGTGAAAGAAACTGACACTCTCCCTACCTATAGTTTTCTGTCCCTAGAAAAAATGTTTTTTTAAAGATGGTTGCTGATCAATGCTTTAGCACACTATAGCACAAGGAGAATTTCCCTCACTGTCCTTCCCTGTCCCTAGAAACAAGGATTAGCACAGTAAAACACACTGACACTCTCCCTACCTATAGTTTTCTGTCCCTAGAAAAAATGTTTTTTTTAAAGATGGTTGATGATCAATGCTTTAGCACAGTATAGCACAAGGAGAATTTCCCTCACTGTCCTTCCCTGTCCCTAGAAACAAGGATTAGCACAGTGAAAGAAACTGACACTCTCCCTACCTATAGTTTTCTGTCCCTAGAAAAAATGTTTTTTTAAAGATGGTTGATGATCAATGCTTTAGCACAGTATAGCACAAGGAGAATTTCCCTCACTGTCCTTCCCTGTCCCTAGAAACAAGGATTAGCACAGTGAAACACACTGACACTCTCCCTACCTATAGTTTTCTGTCCCTAGAAAAAATGTTTTTTTAAAGATGGTTGATGATCAATGCTTTAGCACAGTATAGCACAAGGAGAATTTCCCTCACTGTCCTTCCCTGTCCCTAGAAACAAGGATTAGCACAGTGAAAGAAACTGACACTCTCCCTACCTATAGTTTTCTGTCCCTAGAAAAAATGTTTTTTTAAAGATGGTTGATGATCAATGCTTTAGCACACTATAGCACAAGGAGAATTTCCCTCACTGTCCTTCCCTGTCCCTAGAAACAAGGATTAGCACAGTAAAACACACTGACACTCTCCCTACCTATAGTTTTCTGTCCCTAGAAAAAATGTTTTTTTAAAGATGGTTGATGATCAATGCTTTAGCACACTATAGCACAAGGAGAATTTCCCTCACTGTCCTTCCCTGTCCCTAGAAACAAGGATTAGCACAGTGAAAGAAACTGACACTCTCCCTACCTATAGTTTTCTGTCCCTAGAAAAAATGTTTTTTTAAAGATGGTTGATGATCAATGCTTTAGCACAGTATAGCACAAGGAGAATTTCCCTCACTGTCCTTCCCTGTCCCTAGAAACAAGGATTAGCACAGTGAAAGAAACTGACACTCTCCCTACCTATAGTTTTCTGTCCCTAGAAAAAATGTTTTTTTAAAGATGGTTGATGATCAATGCTTTAGCACAGTATAGCACAAGGAGAATTTCCCTCACTGTCCTTCCCTGTCCCTAGAAACAAGGATTAGCACAGTGAAAGAAACTGACACTCTCCCTACCTATAGTTTTCTGTCCCTAGAAAAAATGTTTTTTTAAAGATGGTTGATGATCAATGCTTTAGCACAGTATAGCACAAGGAGAATTTCCCTCACTGTCCTTCCCTGTCCCTAGAAACAAGGATTAGCACAGTGAAACACACTGACACTCTCCCTACCTATAGTTTTCTGTCCCTAGAAAAAATGTTTTTTTAAAGATGGTTGATGATCAATGCTTTAGCACAGTATAGCACAAGGAGAATTTCCCTCACTGTCCTTCCCTGTCCCTAGAAACAAGGATTAGCACAGTAAAACACACTGACACTCTCCCTACCTATAGTTTTCTGTCCCTAGAAAAAATGTTTTTTTAAAGATGGTTGATGATCAATGCTTTAGCACAGTATAGCACAAGGAGAATTTCCCTCACTGTCCTTCCCTGTCCCTAGAAACAAGGATTAGCACAGTGAAAGAAACTGACACTCTCCCTACCTATAGTTTTCTGTCCCTAGAAAAAATGTTTTTTTAAAGATGGTTGATGATCAATGCTTTAGCACACTATAGCACAAGGAGAATTTCCCTCACTGTCCTTCCCTGTCCCTAGAAACAAGGATTAGCACAGTAAAACACACTGACACTCTCCCTACCTATAGTTTTCTGTCCCTAGAATTTTTTTTTTTTAAAGATGGTTGATGATCAATGCTTTAGCACAGTATAGCACAAGGAGAATTTCCCTCACTGTCCTTCCCTGTCCCTAGAAACAAGGATTAGCACAGTGAAAGAAACTGACAATCTCCCTACCTATAGTTTTCTGTCCCTAGAAAAAATGTTTTTTTAAAGATGGTTGATGATCAATGCTTTAGCACACTATAGCACAAGGAGAATTTCCCTCACTGTCCTTCCCTGTCCCTAGAAACAAGGATTAGCACAGTAAAACACACTGACACTCTCCCTACCTATAGTTTTCTGTCCCTAGAAAAAATGTTTTTTTAAAGATGGTTGATGATCAATGCTTTAGCACAGTATAGCAGAAGGAGAATTTCCCTCACTGTCCTTCCCTGTCCCTAGAAACAAGGATTAGCACAGTAAAACACACTGACACTCTCCCTACCTATAGTTTTCTGTCCCTAGAAAAAATGTTTTTTTAAAGCTGGTTGATGATCAATGCTTTAGCACAGTATAGCACAAGGAGAATTTCCCTCACTGTCCTTCCCTGTCCCTAGAAACAAGGATTAGCACTGTAAAACACACTGACACTCTCCCTACCTATCCTTCTCTTTCCCTAAACTAAAGGAATCCAGGTTAAGCAAGAAAAAAAATGTCACTGTCCCTGCCTATGCTTCTCTTTCCCTGCTCCGGAACACACTACACTGGGCCGCCGTGCTGGCGGCCTTTTATAGTGTGGGGCGTGTACTAAACACCCTCAGCAATAATTGGCCACAGGCATCCTGCCTGTGGCCAATCATTGCTCTCCTCGTTGCCGGCGCTGTGATTGGCCAAGCATGCGGGGTCACAGTGCATGCTTGGCCAATCACAGCGCCTGGATGACACTGCGATGGCGTAGTGCATTGTGGGCTGTTCGCGTCACTCGAATTAGGCGCGAACGGCCCAAATCGTTCGATCTTCGTCGAACGATCGAACAGCCGATGTTCGAGTCGAACGTATGTTCGACTCGAACACCGAGCTCATCCCTACTCTTGACACTTTTTGGGGATAAGTCTTTTTGCTGCATTTAAAAGGTGTGGGATCACTCATTCTTTATATTGTTTAACCGCTCCCTCTCCTCCGTGCAAAAGGACTATCCATGGGTCTTCTGGTATTTCTTTTTTTGTAATTTCCTTTATAAGATGTAATTTCTTTTCCCAATATTTTTTAATTTTAGGGCAGTCCCACCACAGGTGGGCCATTGTTCCCACTGCCTTACTACCTCGCCAACATTCCGCCGATTTACCCGGTTGATATTTACTGTTTTTATCAGGGGATGCGTACCACCCTGTTAGACATTTATACCGTATATACCTGAGTATAAGCCGACCCGAATATAAGCCAAAGGCACCTAATTTTAGCACAAAAAACTGGGAAAACGTATTGACTCGAGTATAAGCCTAGGGTTTCCATCTGCATGCCTCACTGTGCCCATGCCTCACTGTGTCCATGCCTCACTGTGTCCATGCCTCACTGTGTCCATGCCTCACTGTGCCCATGCCTCACTGTGTCCATGCCTTACTGTGTCCATGACTAGACTGATGTTTAACATGGGAATCTATGGAAGGAGTGCCCAGCTTTGAAAAATTGGTGCTCCCCGGCCGTAGGTTTCCCAGACAAAATATTTTTGCACACTTGTAGAGGAGAAATGGGGCTATATGTGTACTAAGTTTGGGGTCCAGGGGACCTACGAATGGCCGGTAACCAGTCCCCAAAATCACCAGAGAAATTACTGTTTAACATGGGAGTCTATGGAAGGGGTGCCCGGTTTGAAAAATCGTTGCTCCCCGGCCGTAGGTCCCCTAGACAACAAGCTTTAAACACTTGTAGAGGAGAAATGAGGCTACATGTGTGCCAAGTTACCGGGTCCCAAAAATTCGGGAGATCAGGCGCAAAAAGGTGACTCGAGTATAAGCCGAGGGGGCATTTTCAGCACAAAAAAATGTGCTGAAAAACTCGGCTTATACTCGAGTATATACGGTACTTTCTTTTATCTTCTGAAGTAGGAGTAACATTCTCACCCCATTATCCCTCCCTTCCCTTCTTGGGATGAATCTCAACTGGTCCGGATGAACCAGTGTGTTTATCAGGCCTTTTGTCCGTCCAGCCAATACTTTAGTATATCATTTTGTGTCTGCATTTAGCAGCGATATGGGCCTGTAGCTGGAACAGAGCGTACCATCCTTCCCCTCCTTCGGGATTACTGTTATCGTGGCAGACAAGGCCTCCCTGCTCATATCATATTCAACCCCTAGTCCGTTCATGTGACACAACCTAGGGGGCAAGATCTCTTTATATTTTTTAAGGTAATACGTTGTGAACACATCTGGGCCAGGGCTTTTCCCCGGAACCGAGTCTATCAATGCTCTATTTGTTTCCTCCTCGGTTATCGGTTTGTCTAGTGTCAACCTTTGACTTTCAGTAATCCTTGGCAGTCTGGCATTTTTTAAGAATTCATTCGTTTTTTCTCTTTTGTCCCTTGACTGAGATCCCTTCTGTTCTACTGAGTACAGTCCCCCAAAGTAATTTTTTAATATTTCCGCTATATCCTTTGTCACATAAGCTATTTGCCCTTTCTTATTTTGGATTTTTTTTCTATATAATTTGTAGATTTTTTTCTTTTGTAGTATTCTAGCTAAGTGTTTGCTGGTTTTATTCCCCCATTGGTATTTTTCTTTAGCTATTCTATTGAATGTCTTTTTAGTCTCTTGTTCCATAAGGTCCTTTAGTTCATTCCTTTTGATTACAAATTTTTGGTACAGCTCTTGATATTGGCCCTGGTGTTTTTTGTGTTCTTGTTCGGCTCTAAATATTTCTTCAATTAGTGTTTTAATTTTCCTTGTTCTCTCTTTTTTCTTCCCTGCTCCCACGGCAATTAAGATTCCCCTAATATGGGCTTTATGGGCCTCCCAAAGAGTAGGCCCTAATATCTCTTCTGTATTATTTATTAGAAAATAATGTTCTAGTTCTTTCTTCACTATTTATGATCCTTCCTCGTCTCGGAGTAGTTCTTCATTTAATCGCCAGGAAAAGGGTTGTCCTTGGTTCCTGGGGACTATCATTTTCATTCTCACTGGGGCGTGGTCAGATAGCGTCGATATTTCTATGCTTGTTTCTATTACCCTTTCCAGTGATCTATGGTCTACCAATATGTAATCTCTTCTGGAGTATGTCCCGTGTACAGGGGTGTAGAACGTGTACAGTAGGTGCCGCCGATATTGTGTCAATCTCGCCGCTTCTAGCGGCGAGATTGACACTCTATGAGCTCCGTCGCGAAAAAATGTTCCTTTCACAATGAGCGACACGCATTGTTGATAGACAGAGATCCGACGTGGATTCCTGCCAATACCAGGCACTGCGTTTGGTATGAATCCGGAGCGGGAACTCCACGCCAATTTTTAAAGAAAAAAACGGCGTGGGTTCCCCCTCCAGGAGCATACCAGGCCCTTGGGTCTGGTCTGGATTTGAAGGGGAACCCTACGCCGAAAAAACGGCGTGGGGGTCCCCCTCAGAATCCAAACCAGACCCTTATCCGAGCACGCAACCTGGCAGGCCGCAGGGGAAGAGGGGGGGACGAGAGAGCGCCCCCCCCTCCCTCCTGAACCGTACCAGGCCGCATGCCCTCAACATGGGGGGTTTGGTGCTCTGGGGCAGGGGGGCGACCTGCGGCCCCCCCACCCCAGAGCACCCTGCCCCCATGTTGATGAGGACAGGGCCTCTTCCCGACAACCCTGGCCGTTAGTTGTCGGGGTCTGCGGGCGGGGGGCTTATCGGAATCCGGGAGCCCCCTTTAATAAGGGGGCCCCCAGATCCCGTCCCCCCACCCTATGTGAATGAGTATGGTGTACATTGTACCCCTACCCATTCACCTGGTGGAAAAAAATGGCAATAAAAACACAACACAGTTTTTTAAAGTATTTTATTGCACAGCTCCGGGGGTCTCTTCCGTCTTCGGGGGTCTCCGGTGTCGTCGCCGCGCTCTCCGGTTCTTTCTTCTGCCGGGCCACCGCTATCTTCTTCCAGCTCTTTTGCTAGCGGGGCCCGGTCTTCTCCGTCGCCTTCTTCTTCTCCCGCTCTCCGGTTCTTCTCCGGCTTTCCGGTTCTTTCTTCCGCTGGGCCTCCGCTATCTTCTTGCAGCTCTTTTGCTAGCGGAGGCCTGGTCTTCCCGACGTCTCGTCCGGCTCTCCGTTGTCCTTCTGCCGGCCCCTCCACTATCTTCTTGCAGCTCTTTTGCTAGTGGAGGGGCCGGTCTTCCCGTCGTCGCCGTCTGCGTCTTCTTCCCTCTTCTCCTCCTCGATGTTGACTCGTCGCTTCCTCTCGCAGTAATGCTAAATCTTCGGTCCGCAGAGATTTATATAGGCTTCTCATGACGTCACAGTCACATGCTCCGGGTGGCTCCGGAGCATGTGACTGTGACATCATGGGAACATGTGACTGTGACGTCATGAGAAGCCTATATAAATCTCTGCGGACCGCAGATTTAGCATTACTGCGAGAGGAAGCGACGAGTCAACATCGAGGAGGAGAAGAGGGAAGAAGACGCCGACGATGGGAAGACCGGCCCCTCCACTAGCAAAAGAGCTGCAAGAAGATAGTGGAGGGGCCGGCAGAAGGACAACGGAGAGCCGGATGAGACGTCGGGAAGACCGGGCCTCCGCTAGCCAAAGAGCTGGAAGAAGATAGCGGAGGCCCGGCGGAAGAAAGAACCGGAGAGCGGGAGAAGAACCGGAGAGCGGGAGAAGAAGAAGGCGACGGAGAAGACCGGGCCCCGCTAGCAAAAGAGCTGGAAGAACATAGCGGTGGCCCGGGAGAAGAAGAAAGAACCGGAGAGCGCGGCGACGACACCGGAGACCCCCGAAGACGGAAGAGACCCCCAGAGCTGTGCAATAAAATACTTTAAAAAACTGTGTTGTGTTTTTATTGCTATTTTTTTTCCACCAGGTGAATGGGTAGGGGTACGATGTACCCCATACTCATTCACATAGGGTGGGGGGCTGGGATCTGGGGGCCCCCTTATTAAAGGGGGCTCCCGGATTCCGATAAGCCCCCTGCCCGCAGACCCCGACAACCAACGGCCAGGGTTGTCGGGAAGAGGCCCTGTCCTCATCAACATGGGGGCAGGGTGCTCTGTGGTGGGGGGCCGCAGGTCGCCCCCCTGCCCCAGAGCACCAAACCCCCCATGTTGAGGGCATGCGGCCTGGTACGGTTCAGGAGGGAGGGGGGCGCTCTCTCATCCCCCCTCTTCCCCTGTGGCCTGCCAGGTTGCGTGCTCTGATAAGGGTCTGGTTTGGGTTTTGAGGGGGACCCCCATGCCGTTTTTTCAGCGTAGGGTTCCCCTTCAAATCCAGACCAGACCCAAGGGCCTGGTATGCTCCTGGAGGGGAAACCCACGCCGTTTTTTTCTTTAAAAATTGGCGTGGAGTTCCCGCTCAGGATTCATACCAAACGCAGTGCCTGGTATTGGCGGGAATCCACGTCGGATCCCCGCTCAATACAGTGCCGCGTCTCCTCGCCATTGCAGCGAGCGCGACATGTGTCGCCACCCTGTCGCCGAGATGTCGGCACCCATGGCGCCGAGAATCTCCGCGATTGGATCGCGATGAATATACAATGTCGGCGGCACCTACTGTAGTCTTGTGTTTTGGGGTGTTGAATCCTCCAAACATCAACCATTTGGCACAAATGCAATTTTTGTTTTATCATTTTTAGCTGTACATTATTCGTCCCCTGTGCACGGGACGTACTATCTACTCCCGGTTCCATGCAGAAGTGCATGTCTCCCATCAAGATCACGTGCCCTGTCTTGAAGTCCATCAACTTTCCCAGGATTTATTTTAGGTATTTTATTGGGTTCCTATTGGGGGAGTAGACGTTTGCCAGTGTGCATTCCATTTCGCACAGTTTGCCCTTTAGGAAGAGAAATTTTCCTTCCGGGTCAATCATCCTTTCCTCCAATTTGAACGGCATTCCTTTAGCAAATCCTATTGCCACTCTTCTTGCTCTCTTTGTTATTGTATCGCTATAGTACCATGTCGGAAAGTTAGAGGAGTATAGTTTTACGTTTGATTCGTGGGTGAGATGGGTCTCTTGCAAAAAGACCACTTCGGCCCTGTACTGTTTGAGCTCTTTTAGGATCTTATGTCTCTTGGTGGGCGTGTTAAATCCCCTGACATTATAGGTCATTAAGTTTATTGTTGTCATCTCTTTTTCTCTATTTTTCTATGTGGAGCGCCCATTCCCTCTCTGCAACGGGGATTTACAATTTTTTCGTGTACTGTATAAGAGGTACCCCCCCTCCCTCACTTTCCCTACCATCCCTCCCTCCGCCCCCCCTTTGGCCCATTATTGGCCTCAGAACCATTAGTGGCCCTACCCACCTCACTTGCCACTGGTTCTCTTGTTTCGAGGTGCGGCTCTGGTCGTGCCGCCCGACCCCCCTCCTCCCACCCTACTGGGGGGGGGGTGAGGGGGGTGAGAAAGGCCAAAGGTGCCGTACAGAGCCCATGTTGGTAAATCTCTGTCCCCTTTTCTCAGATCTTCTTCTCTTTCCTCTGGGAGCGAGCGGATTCTCAGGTTTTGTCTTCTATTTCGGTTCTCTTGATCTTCTAATCTATATAAGATTTTCCTCTGGTTTTGTTGCGTTAATTTGACTTGCTCCTTTAATTTACCTAATTCCTGGGCATATTTGTCTGTTCTCTCTTCCATCACCTCAACCCTTATCAGGAGATGCACAAGGTCAGCTCTTAATGAGTTAATTTCTACTTTGATTGCGTTTTCCAATCTCAGTAGCATCTCGGTCATTTCCCCCTTTGTTGGAATTTGTGCGTCTGCCCGTTGTTCGTCCGCTCTGCTTATCTAATTCGCTTTCAGTTGTTAGGTCGTCTCTGGATAGGTCCGGTGCATCCCCTACCTTTTTTGCAGTGCTCTTTTTTTTGTCTGTTTTCTTGCCTATTTTGTCTTGCTGTTGTTTACCCAGTCCAGGGCTTTTTGGGCATGCCTCCTGGGTCATGTATTGTTTAATCGTGCTAGTTGCTGCGCTGTTTTTAGGGGTTTTTGGGGCACAGCCCTTCATGGTTTTGCTCGTAGTCTTACTCATGGTGTTTTTGTTAACTGCTCTAATGTGCTTCCCCAGCTTTAGGTGTATTGATTTTATTTTCTATATTTACTTTTTTGTTGACTCTCTTTTCTCAAGTCGGCTATCCACACACCTATACTGGGCGAACTACTTGCTCCAAAGAGGATGTAAGGTTAGATCACTGTAGGGGGTACTATTATATACTCCAATAAGCAAAGTTTGTGCAACAATATATATGGGGGTGCGTGTGTCCGAGATCCTACACAGGCCCCTTTGTATGGTAAGGGGGTGTGTGTCTTGCTGTAGTCACTTCACTCTATGGTCCCAGATGGGGTTCATCTACCAGCTTCTATACTCTGGTTTTTGTTTCAGTTTAGCTGCTGTATATATTTAGGGAGATGGGCTACCAGGTATATAGTCAAGTCCTGTTGATTTCCGGGTTAGGGGCTTTTCTGGGCTCAATCCCGACTCTAGGGGCTAGGTGAGTCCACAGGAAAGTGGCAGCCCTCGTGTATTCCTGCCTAGGCAGTCTCGTGATACCCAAAAAGGGGCTGTTTGGTATCGCTTATTTCTGTGCTAGTTTATTAGTAGTGGTCCCTCCTCCTGTGTAACTCCCCCTTATTCTCTCCACCACAGTTTCTAAAGTCCAAGCAGTTGACCACCAGTATGTCTTGCCTCAGTAAGCTGCATTACATTTAACCACTTATGTAATTTGAGGGGTATGTCTACTACTCCTCCTGGAACTTATCCACCTAGGTAGCTAGTTGTGTGTTGCCTGGTGACTGTACAGCCCAGGGGGTAAATCATCCAGTCAGAGGAAAGAGACGGACGTCTCTATATAACCTTCACCTTGTACATTAAGTCTTAGTTCTGCCGGGGTGGTGACTATGCAGCCGGGGGGGGGGGGAAATCGTCCAATCAGAAAAGGGAGACAGTCATCTCTATGTGACATTCACAATGTACATTATAACTTACTTCAGCCGGGCTAAATCGTGTTGCATCAGCTGTAAAAGGACCTGTATGGGTAAGCATAGGGTCTTCAAAATCGTTTTATCCCGTAGCTGCTGCTAGTTTCCATGGGGTGGAAATTTACTGGCAGGCTGAATACCCACAAATAGTTTTATGGGCTGGGAAGTGTATTTCCAGTGTCCACCTTCCAAGTACCCCCCTTTGCATATCAGTCTGTTTTCATAAGTTAGCTGCACACCAGCTACCCACCAACCCTTTCCACCTGTAATAGCAGCTGCTAGCAAAGACCTCTGTTTTGCAGGCAGGGATCCTGGAGTTTAACACACTGAGAATGCTTATTGACAGTCTGTGGATAAGTCCAATGATTTGTCAGTGTGTTACAGAGATAGGCATCTCCTCTTGCAAGCCAATTATACCTTAACAGCATTTAACACAGTTCAATTCAGATTCAGCTTTACCTTGTCTTCCTCGTGGTTTAGCCATGTAAGAAAGTTTTTGACTCTCACTCGTCCGTCCTCCCTGCTGATTACGTGGGGCGTTCTGCGTTCTGCTGATGGCCTGGACGAGGGTCGAGGGGGAAAGCGGGGGGGGGGAAGCTCCGGGGGGGGAGGAGGCCGGGTGGGACTCACTCCTCCGGTTTTCGGGTAGGTGCCGGCATCCTATCACAGACTCGGCTGGCCGGGTAAGTCCCAATGTGGGCCGAGAAGCAGGGGGATCGTCTGTGGTTACTCAGACTCTCACTCTGCGTTAGAACCATGGCTCTTCCTGGTGTTCACCTAATTCCCCTTTCAGCAGCACGGTCAGGCCCCTCCCTCAGAGCATGAGTGTCACGTCCTCACGTCCATCCTCTCCACTCAATGCAATGCATTCTAAGTAGAACATTTTTTAATTTCATATTGGTGTTTGGTTACCCCACATCAAACACCACTAGCTACCATATCACAGTATTTTATGTTTAGCAGCACAAATAAAGCACAGCATTTTTTGCCACAGGAATTTACAATACTGACTAATTTTTTTTTATCAATTATTTTTATTACATTTTTGTATAGACATAAAACAAAAACATATATACAAATCATTCAAAAACATAAGAATGGATCACTCCTAGAGCAATATCTTCTTCAAAGCTTTCAAAGTTCTTGATAAAAAAAAAAGGGCCCGTATTTCATATTTCCTTAGCTTATTCCCTCAGTTGCCCTCCCTCAACCCCCTCCCCATCACCAAACCCCCCATACAAATAAAACCCTCCCCATTGCATAAACGTGAACAACCAAAAACGCCTAAATATTTGAATATAGTGAATCTTAATCCTTTTCCCCCCTTTCCCTTCCTTATCCTTCCCTTTTGTTAAGGGGGGAACTGGGTACCTTTACCCCCAGTTCCTCCCAAATTACCATGTACCCCTACTCAGTGATCCTATTTCCGTTCTCCCTTTCTAACCGAGAAATACTATATGTGTCAAAGTTTAGATTAAATTAATAATTTTTCATTAAAATTTGAGGGGGTGGGTCTATAATAAGGGAGCTACTTATAGCTTCCCCCTAGAATCCATCCTGAATACCGTGATTTACTTGCTTCTACAATATATATATATATATATATATATATATATGTAAAAAAAGAGGGGGTGTGGGGAGGGAGGGGAACACAAAGGATAGAGACAAACCTTGGGCAAACATAATCCCACAACTTTCGGCCCCTTCCCCATCTTATTTAACAGGTTTCCCCCACCCCACTTGCTTCCCCAACTTTTAAATGACGTTCTCTGCCTTTTCTGCCTATATAACTCAGGTAACTCAAAGATTGTTTAAAGTCTAACCAACTCTTCCAAGTCTTATAAAATCTTAATTCCGAATCATTTTGTAAATATATTAATTCTTCCATTAGCCTAGTTCTATCCACTTTCCTGAACCAATCCTTTATTGACAGTATTTTCTTTGATTTCCATTGTTTCGGGATTAATGCTTTCGCTGCATTCAACAAGAATGGGGTGATTGCTGCTCTATAGTTTTTCCTTGAGTCACCTATTGTGTGAAACAAACACTGCCACGGGTCTTGCCTTATTTTAGCCTTGCTAATCTTCTTTATTAAATACAGTACTTCCTTCCAATAGGGCTGGATCAAAGGGCATTGCCATATATGGGCATGGGAACCACATTCCCTCCAACACAAAGGAGAAGCATCAGAGTTGATCTTATGCAGTTTTGATGGGACATAATACCACTTAGATAGCAATTTATAATTCATTTCATTTGTCCTTGTGTCCGTTTAAGTGGAGTGTATACAATTGATAACTTTCCATTTCATTATTTCTGGTAAAGATTGGTTCAATTCCAGTTCCCAACTCTCCAAAAGAAACGAGGGCTCAAAATCTGGGGGGGGGTCAATCAACATCTTTTATATTCTAGAAATCCCATGTCCATTTATTTCCCCTTGATCCACAAGTCTTTCCCATGCGCATAGTTTGCTAACCAAGCAAAGGGGTTTTGGGAGGGAGTCAACGAAATGTTGGAGTTTTCTGTATCTCCAAACATCCCATGGTGATGAGATATATCTTTCTTGTAATTGTAATAATGAACAAAGGGCATTTCCCTTCAGAACATCTTTTAATCTCAGGCAGTCTGAAAGAGTTAATTTCAAATACAACTTATTCTCTTTCCCTGGCGGAAAATAGTTTGTACCTGAAAGAGGTATCAAAGGGCTGTTGTATTGCCATGATAAGCTTTTAAGTAGCTTATCCCATGATCCTAAGGTTTCTATTGTTATTGGGGCCAGTTTCTTGGAAAGGCCTCTGTATTGCCTTCATACCCATCTGGGCCTGGACATTTACTGACCTTAATGTTTTTAATTGCCTGTTCTATTTGTTCCTTAGAGATATCACTGTCCATCTTAATTGAGCCCTCTTCTGCTATAACTGGAAGGTTTACCCTTTGTAAATACTGCTCTATTTTATTTCTTCTACGTTGTATAGCATCACAATTTTGGGTGTTTACTTTTTATAATAGTTGGTAATATTCCAAAAGAGTTTTACTAATATCCCTCGTGGAATACTTCAACTCCCCTTTCTTATCTTTCATTTTCGCTATAAAGCTCGGGTTCCTTCTAGGTTTAATTACCCCTGCCAGCAATTTCCCTGGTTTATTTCCCATTTCATAATGCCTTTTATTTGATCTATTAAATACCCGTTTAGTGCCCTTCTCCATCAAGTCCTTTAATGCCTCTTGTTTTCCCGGTTATTCAGCCATCACCTTATTGTAATTTAATCCCTTGATGTATCTGTTCCATCTCCTGGATTTCCTGTAAAAGAGATTGTTTCCAAGGTAGCCAGATTTTCTTCCTCTTAGCCCCTTCTGCTATGAAACTTGCTCTCATAAACACTTTATGGGTTTCCCAAAGCACAGTTGGGGCAATTATTTCTATGTTATTTTCTTTAAAAAATAAGTTTAGGTCTTTTTCCAATCACCCACTATCCCATGATCGTATAGGAGGGATTCATCTAACCTCCAAAATCTCTGCCTAACTGGTATGTCCTTCAAATCCAAGATAACCACAACCGGGGCATGGTCCGAGAGGGTTATTGACTTTATTTCTGCCCCTAGCAACCCTTCTAAAACCTGATGATCTAGGAAAACATAGTCAATTCTCAAATAAAAAGAGTGCACTTGAGAGTAATAAGTAAAATCCCTCCCCCTAGGGTGTAGGATTCTCCAAGCCTCTACTAATTTCTGTTGATATAGTATTTGTTTGATTACCCTCAAATGTTTTCCCTCCGATCGTAAAGAAAAGGCTTGAGTATCAAGGGTTGAGTCGAGTACAAAATTAAAGTCCCCCACCATGATCAATTTCCCCTCTCTGAAACCTTCTTGTTTATTTATTACCTTTTTCAAAAAGAGACAGGGATGGATATTAGGGAAATATATATTGGCCAGTGTATATTTGGTATTATACAAAGAACCCTTAATAAATAAGTACCTTCCTTCAGGGTCTGACTCCAGTGCTTTTAATATGAATGGTGTATTCCTATCAAACTCTATTGCTATTCCTTTAAATCTCTTATTAGGGCAGTACCTATGGAACCAGACTGGAAACTTTTTAGAGTTTAGGCTGACTTAAGATGACCAATTTAAATTAGTTTCTTGTAAAAAAAAATATATTAAATAACAAGCCTTTCAATTCCTGCGATATCTGATACCTCTTACTCGGGCTATTTAGGCATCTAACATTAGACGTGATTACTTCCAAAGGGGCCATTTTTCAAAATGAGAGACAAACAGCAAAGAACAATAAGCCGTGCAAAATGAACACACTTCTTCACATATTCCAGGAATACTCCATTCCACTAACAACACAATAGTCCGCAAAAACAAACAAACATATAATCCCTTAACAACAAAAGCCAACATAAAAAACCTTCCTCCCCCTTCCCTCCCACCCATACATTGAAAACAAATGTTATGGCCCACCAGGATGCTGCCTAATTTATAGGTGCACAGCCAAGCAGGGCATCTCTTAGGGGCTTCTGTATGCCCACGTGAACCCCCAGACCTTAGCCCCAAAATTTGGGGATGGGTCGGGGGGGGGCAGACGAGCACAGCCATTGCCCAGTGTTGTCGTCCTTCCCCCCCCCCCTGAGCAAATCTTTTTCCCTTACCGGCCTACTTTCTCCTAACAAATAACCTTACTAAATCCCAATTGTGTTAAATTTTTACATTCTATACTTTATTCCATAAACAATCTTTTAACTTCCCCCATTCCAGGGGTTTCTTTTCCCAATTTTCCAGGTATACATGGCAGGTCTAATTTACTCCAAAATTCCTTTAAGTCCTCTGGAAAGTAGATGAAATACCCTGATTTTTTGCTGTCAAGCACGCTGGAAAACCCCATCTATAGGTCATGTTTTTTGCTTGCAGCTGGTTTGTCAAAGGTTTCAGGTCCCTTCTATGGGCTAAGGCCTCTGATGATAAATCTTTGAAAATAAGTAGCTTAGTTCCATTGAATTCGATCGGTGCAGCATTTCTCATGCCTTGTGAAACTCGCTCTTTTACTTCATAATGAAGGAATCCCGCTATTACATCCCTAACAGTAATAAAAAGAAAAACTGCGCTAAGACTAATATATGAGATCAACAAAATTAACAAAAAACATATAGGCAGCAGCAATAATGTGATAAACATAAACAGGGCGGATGGCTTCCTTCATGCTGTGCATCAGCGTCACGCTGCACACGGCGTATGTACAACGTCATTTGACGCCGCAACGCCGTTTAGTTGCAATAGATTTGCGGCCGGTGGGGATTATCCTTTGGCGCCAAACACTGGGCGGTTCATCGCCCTGATGTTGGCGCCTTCCCCACAATGGGCATGCTAACGTGACGGATGGCAGGTCATTGGCGCACGGGCCTTTATAGGTCGCACTGCGGTCAGCACATTTGGCATATTGGAACTCTGCACAGCAGGTCTAACCATTTCTACTATACCACGGTCTCTTATATGTTCCATTATAAGGTAATATTCAGCTATTTATTGCTCAGTCCCATTGCTCTGTCCACTCACAGATCACTGGGCCTAAATGGTAATGGTTATCATTTATACTCCTTTCAGAAGTCTCTCAAGACAATGCTGTCAATACCCATGATTACACACCTGAGACCATCATCTATTCCTGCCTTAGTGCGGCCATGTGGAGGTCCCTCTACGCCTCACGCTGCCATAGCTCCCAGAAAGGATGTCCCCTTCATGGGGAGTTTCCAGCTCTCTTTGTTGCATTTCCACATGTTGGATGTGAGTATTGCCCCTATGGGCTTTTTTTCTTCCTTTGGTGCTTGTTCCATTTCCCAGGCTATGACTGTTTTTTTTGTATTTTTTAGATACTGACATTGCTGCTCCTGATGAGTGAATATCTATGCTTCACGAAACGCGTAGAGCCTTGTAATTGCAATGTTCTATACTGATCAAGTCACCAACATGTTTTTACATGCATCTTTTTATATGATCAGCATTTTTAATTTTGATACAATGGGAAGTTCTCAGTTTGTGTAGGCAGATCCCTTCCACTGTCATGTAATCATGTTCCCTTTTGTACATTTATGAAATTATATTGTGCGATTATTTATTGGTTGTTTGTAATAAATTTTGGTCAATAAACCTACTATGCTTTGACCCGTCACCGATGACTGCGTTGCTTCATTCAAAGTCCCAAACCTCCCCCCTTTTTTCTAGTATATAGGGATGGAGGCATGGACTAATCCTGGTCCTTGCCTCATATAAAGTCCCAAACCTTCATTTTTCGCTCTGCATAGGGATGGAGGCACGCAGTCTTCTCAGTGTTTGGTCAAAACTACCAATTGGCATATCCAATTCACATTTGGGTACAATTGTTACTTTCGTTTATCAGTGTTATTTTTTACTTTTTCATCTTTATGTCACCCTGTGATTTGGACATTCACCTCAATTTTGTCCAGCACATTTTTACCTTTCCACCTTAACTTACAATCGTCACTTCCTGTGATGATAGTGCACCTTGATCTGGTGCTATTGGGCTTTGACCCACATCCATTTCCGGGAGTTTGATGACACACCACGGGAACTCACCTCCCCTTCCTGGGGCGGATGGCTTCCTTCATGCTGTGCATCAGCGTCACGCTGCACACGGCGTATGTACGACGTCATTTGACGCCGCAACGCCGTTTAGTTGCAATAGATTTGCGGCCGGTGGGGATTATCCTTTGGCGCCAAACACTGGGCGGTTCATCGCCCTGATGTTGGCGCCTTCCCCACAATGGGCACGCTAACGTGACGGATGGCAGGTCATTGGCGCACGGGCCTTTATAGGTCGCACTGCGGTCAGCACATTTGGCATATTGGAACTCTGCACAGCAGGTCCAACCATTTCTACTATACCACGGTCTCTTATATGTTCCATTATAAGGTAATATTCAGCTATTTATTGCTCAGTCCCATTGCTCTGTCCACTCACAGATCACTGGGCCTAAATGGTAATGGTTATCATTTATACTCCTTTCAGAAGTCTCTCAAGACAATGCTGTCAATACCCATGATTACACACCTGAGACCATCATCTATTCCTGCCTTAGTGCGGCCATGTGGAGGTCCCTCTACGCCTCACGCTGCCATAGCTCCCAGAAAGGATGTCCCCTTCATGGGGAGTTTCCAGCTCTCTTTGTTGCATTTCCACATGTTGGATGTGAGTATTGCCCCTATGGGCTTTTTTTCTTCCTTTGGTGCTTGTTCCATTTCCCAGGCTATGACTGTTTTTTTTGTATTTTTTAGATACTGACATTGCTGCTCCTGATGAGTGAATATCTATGCTTCACGAAACGCGTAGAGCCTTGTAATTGCAATGTTCTATACTGATCAAGTCACCAACATGTTTTTACATGCATCTTTTTATATGATCAGCATTTTTAATTTTGATACAATGGGAAGTTCTCAGTTTGTGTAGGCAGATCCCTTCCACTGTCATGTAATCATGTTCCCTTTTGTACATTTATGAAATTATATTGTGCGATTATTTATTGGTTGTTTGTAATAAATTTTGGTCAATAAACCTACTATGCTTTGACCCGTCACCGATGACTGCGTTGCTTCATTCAAAGTCCCAAACCTCCCCCCTTTTTTCTAGTATATAGGGATGGAGGCATGGACTAATCCTGGTCCTTGCCTCATATAAAGTCCCAAACCTTCATTTTTCGCTCTGCATAGGGATGGAGGCACGCAGTCTTCTCAGTGTTTGGTCAAAACTACCAATTGGCATATCCAATTCACATTTGGGTACAATTGTTACTTTCGTTTATCAGTGTTATTTTTTACTTTTTCATCTTTATGTCACCCTGTGATTTGGACATTCACCTCAATTTTGTCCAGCACATTTTTACCTTTCCACCTTAACTTACAATCGTCACTTCCTGTGATGATAGTGCACCTTGATCTGGTACTATTGGGCTTTGACCCACATCCATTTCCGGGAGTTTGATGACACACCACGGGAACTCACCTCCCCTTCCTGGGGCGGATGGCTTCCTTCATGCTGTGCATCAGCGTCACGCTGCACACGGCGTATGTACGACGTCATTTGACGCCGCAACGCCGTTTAGTTGCAATAGATTTGCGGCCGGTGGGGATTATCCTTTGGCGCCAAACACTGGGCGGTTCATCGCCCTGATGTTGGCGCCTTCCCCACAATGGGCACGCTAACGTGACGGATGGCAGGTCATTGGCGCACGGGCCTTTATAGGTCGCACTGCGGTCAGCACATTTGGCATATTGGAACTCTGCACAGCAGGTCCAACCATTTCTACTATACCACGGTCTCTTATATGTTCCATTATAAGGTAATATTCAGCTATTTATTGCTCAGTCCCATTGCTCTGTCCACTCACAGATCACTGGGCCTAAATGGTAATGGTTATCATTTATACTCCTTTCAGAAGTCTCTCAAGACAATGCTGTCAATACCCAAGATTACACACCTGAGACCATCATCTATTCCTGCCTTAGTGCGGCCATGTGGAGGTCCCTCTACGCCTCACGCTGCCATAGCTCCCAGAAAGGATGTCCCCTTCATGGGGAGTTTCCAGCTCTCTTTGTTGCATTTCCACATGTTGGATGTGAGTATTGCCCCTATGGGCTTTTTTTCTTCCTTTGGTGCTTGTTCCATTTCCCAGGCTATGACTGTTTTTTTTTTGTATTTTTTAGATACTGACATTGCTGCTCCTGATGAGTGAATATCTATGCTTCACGAAACGCGTAGAGCCTTGTAATTGCAATGTTCTATACTGATCAAGTCACCAACATGTTTTTACATGCATCTTTTTATATGATCAGCATTTTTAATTTTGATACAATGGGAAGTTCTCAGTTTGTGTAGGCAGATCCCTTCCACTGTCATGTAATCATGTTCCCTTTTGTACATTTATGAAATTATATTGTGCGATTATTTATTGGTTGTTTGTAATAAATTTTGGTCAATAAACCTACTATGCTTTGACCCGTCACCGATGACTGCGTTGCTTCATTCAAAGTCCCAAACCTCCCCCCTTTTTTCTAGTATATAGGGATGGAGGCATGGACTAATCCTGGTCCTTGCCTCATATAAAGTCCCAAACCTTCATTTTTCGCTCTGCATAGGGATGGAGGCACGCAGTCTTCTCAGTGTTTGGTCAAAACTACCAATTGGCATATCCAATTCACATTTGGGTACAATTGTTACTTTCGTTTATCAGTGTTATTTTTTACTTTTTCATCTTTATGTCACCCTGTGATTTGGACATTCACCTCAATTTTGTCCAGCACATTTTTACCTTTCCACCTTAACTTACAATCGTCACTTCCTGTGATGATAGTGCACCTTGATCTGGTACTATTGGGCTTTGACCCACATCCATTTCCGGGAGTTTGATGACACACCACGGGAACTCACCTCCCCTTCCTGGGGCGGATGGCTTCCTTCATGCTGTGCATCAGCGTCACGCTGCACACGGCGTATGTACGACGTCATTTGACGCCGCAACGCCGTTTAGTTGCAATAGATTTGCGGCCGGTGGGGATTATCCTTTGGCGCCAAACACTGGGCGGTTCATCGCCCTGATGTTGGCGCCTTCCCCACAATGGGCACGCTAACGTGACGGATGGCAGGTCATTGGCGCACGGGCCTTTATAGGTCGCACTGCGGTCAGCACATTTGGCATATTGGAACTCTGCACAGCAGGTCCAACCATTTCTACTATACCACGGTCTCTTATATGTTCCATTATAAGGTAATATTCAGCTATTTATTGCTCAGTCCCATTGCTCTGTCCACTCACAGATCACTGGGCCTAAATGGTAATGGTTATCATTTATACTCCTTTCAGAAGTCTCTCAAGACAATGCTGTCAATACCCATGATTACACACCTGAGACCATCATCTATTCCTGCCTTAGTGCGGCCATGTGGAGGTCCCTCTATGCCTCACGCTGCCATAGCTCCCAGAAAGGATGTCCCCTTCATGGGGAGTTTCCAGCTCTCTTTGTTGCATTTCCACATGTTGGATGTGAGTATTGCCCCTATGGGCTTTTTTTCTTCCTTTGGTGCTTGTTCCATTTCCCAGGCTATGACTGTTTTTTTTTGTATTTTTTAGATACTGACATTGCTGCTCCTGATGAGTGAATATCTATGCTTCACGAAACGCGTAGAGCCTTGTAATTGCAATGTTCTATACTGATCAAGTCACCAACATGTTTTTACATGCATCTTTTTATATGATCAGCATTTTTAATTTTGATACAATGGGAAGTTCTCAGTTTGTGTAGGCAGATCCCTTCCACTGTCATGTAATCATGTTCCCTTTTGTACATTTATGAAATTATATTGTGCGATTATTTATTGGTTGTTTGTAATAAATTTTGGTCAATAAACCTACTATGCTTTGACCCGTCACCGATGACTGCGTTGCTTCATTCAAAGTCCCAAACCTCCCCCCTTTTTTCTAAACAGTAATAAAGGAAAAAGAAAAAACTGCGCCAAAAAATTATGATGAAACAATCCTGGGTGACGTCAGGAGAAAAAAGGGAGGTTCCATAGATTAGAAACAGTCCAAACAGTCAGTGTATTATGATTCCACCATATATGACACCAGATAAACCCCCACCATAAAAAATGTCAGCTTACCAGATGCAAGCAAAAACGTAACAGTTGGCTATAACCCAGCCGTGGCCTTTAGCTTGAGAGGAATCCAACCGAAGTACCCCAGACACTCCTCCTGTATTAGCATGGACCTCTTCATGACTCCGTTACAAAAATAGAAAAGAATACCATAGGATGATAACGTAATACCAGGGTATAGTACTGAACACCACCACCGTGATACATAAATTTATATGTGACCACCACCTTAGTAACAATGGCTCCTTACCAGAGGCCAAGAAAGGGCGCACATTCGGCTATAACCTAGCCACGGCCTTTATCCTGCACCTTGGACCCAAACACAGACTCCCAGGACACTCTTCAGTGTTATATGAGACGCTGCTTCATGCTCTGTATAGGGTTTCCCTATGAATAGGATTACAGGATGGTGTCTGCGATTCTTTGCGCATCAAATATCTTCACTGACCTCTGATCTCCGCCCCGGGCTTGGTGTTCGCTCAGCCTCCGGTCCCCCCTCGGTGTACAGAGCACAGCGCGGGGCCTCTACTCGGATGTGTCTGTTCATTACTTATTTATTCTTTGTATTCTATGGACTCTTTCAAAAGGCATAGGAGATAATACTTATTTTTTCAACATTTTGTTAAACACCTCTCGAGTAGGGATGAGCTTCGAGTTCGAGTCAAACTCATGTTCGACTCGAACATTGCCTGTTCACCCGTTCGCCGAACAGCGAACAATTTGGGGTGTTGGCGGCAAATTCGAAAAGTCTATGGGAGAAATCTAAAGTGCTAATTTTAAAGGCTTATATGCAAGTTATTGTCATAAAAAGTGTTTGGGGACCCGGGTCCTGCCCCAGGGGACATGTATCAATGCAAAAAAAGTTTTTTTCGGGAGCAGTGATTTTAATAATGCTTAAAGTGAAACAATAAAAGTGAAATATTCTTTTAAATTTCGTACCTAGGGTGTGTGTATAGTATGCCTGTAAAGTCGCGCTTGTTTCCCGTGCTTAGAACTGTCCCTACACAAAGTGTAATTTCTGAAGGAAAAAAAGTCATTTAAAACTCACTCGCGGCTATAATGAATTGTCGGCTCCCGGCAATACATAGAAAAGTCATTGATAAAAAAAATAAAAAATACGTGGGGGGTCCCCCCAAATTCAACTACCAGGCCCTTCAGGTCTGGTATGGATATTAAGGGGAACCCTGCCGCAAATTTAAAAAAAAATGCGTGGCGTTCCCCCCAAATATCTATACCAGGCCCTTCAGGTCTGGTATGGATTTTAAGGGGAACTCCACCCCAAATAAAAAAAAATGGTGTGGAGTTCCCCCAAAAATCCATACCAGACCCTTTATCCGAGCACACAACCTGGCAGGCCGCAGGAAAAGAGGGGGGTATGAGAGAGCGCCCCCCCTCCTGATTCGTACCAGGCCACATGCCCTCAACCTGGGGAGGATGTCCCCATGTTGATGGGGACAAGGGCCTCATCCCCACAACCCTTGCCCGGTGGTTGTGGGGGTCTGCGGGCGAGGGCTTATCGGAATCTGGAAGACCCCTTTAACAAAGGGGACCCCCAGATCCCGCCCCCACCTATGTGAATTGGTAATGGGGTACATTGTACCCCTACCATTTCACAAAGAAAGTGTAACAAATTGTAAAAAAAAATACAGACACCGTTGGGAAAATCCTTTATTAAAAAAATAAAATAAAAAAAAACATTCCAGCAATGAAATCCAATGTCCCGTGGTGATCCGATGTCCAGCGCTGTCCACACAAAACATCATTGGCTGAGCCTGAGCGGACCTGATGGGGAACTTCCTCCGCAGTGTATTAAATGAATAGACTGCCCCTTCTAAAGTTCCCCATCAGGTCCGCTCAGCCAATGACGTAGATGTAAGGCTAAGCGGACCAGATGCGGAACGTGAGAAGGGGCGGGTCTATTCATTTATTACACTGCAGAGGAAGTTCCCCATCAGGTCCGCACAGCCAATGACGTAGGGGGGGTCTGACATATGAGGGGGCAATGGTGGGTGCTGCATTCCTGTCAATGGGGGGTGCTGCATTCACGGCAATGGTGGGTCTGCAGATGGGCACTTGTGAGGCTGCAGATGGGCACTGACCCTAATGCCCCATACACACGATCATTTTTAATGTCATTTTTAAAACTGACGTTTTTCTTGTCATTTTTTTTCTTGTTTCCTCTCAAGCCTGTCTTGCGTACACACCATCATTTTAAAAAATGTTCAAGCAAAGCGCAGTGACGCACAGCACGTACGACGGCACTATAAAGGGGAAGTTCCGTTCGAATGGCGCCACCCTTCATGTTAGTAAAGTTTGTTGAGAGACTATTCGCTCTTTTCAGTCCTGTGCTTTTCAGTCCGTTACTGCGTGACGAATGTGCTATCTCCATTACGAACGCTAGTTTTACCAGAACGAGCGCTCCCGTCTCATACTTGATTCTGAGCATGCGCGTTTTTTTTCACGTCGTTAAAGCATACACACTATCGTTTTTCACGTCGTTAAAAAAAACGACATGAAAAACGACGTGAAAAAAGAGAGCATGTTCGAAATTTTTAATGCCCGTTTTTCACGTCGTTAAAAATGCTCTGGAGCATACACACGATCATTTTTAATGGCCATTTTTTTTAATGGCATTTTTAATGGCATGAAAAATGATCGTGTGTATGGGGCATTATTTTGCTTCACAGTTCTTTACTTAATTTTTTTTTTCCTGAAACTTCCATCTTAAAGTGAATAACTACGGTATATCCAAATAACACGCCTGAGATCATCTCTTTACTCACACACGGCCACAAAGGCAAGAGAATTCTTGTTTTGCAGTGTATTAGTGCTCGAACGAACACACTTAGACCGAATTTTAATGGTTCAAAGAATGCCAGGCAAAATGGTCGGCCCTCACGCATGTTCACTTCATCAAATCTGGCCCTCTTTGAAAAAAAGTTTGGACACCCCTGATCTAGATGTTCTTTAGATTCTTCTACCCGTTGTAGGACATTCTGTATGTCCAATCTAGTTGAACTCAATTCTCCTTTAATCATATGTTCTAGATGAGACATCATCTCTGCCATATCTTGTTTTGTAGGGGAGTGCTTGTAAATTTTCAGTCACTTTTTCCATTTTCTGCTGTTGTTGATTTTTTGGAGATTCTTCTTCTTCTCCCATGTGGGTTCTCTTTTTTTATTTGCTCTACTGGAGGGGGAAGTTATCTCATCTGCTCTCTCTACTACTTGTTCCACTAACTGACCTGCTTCATCCTGAACCAAATCTGGTTTTATGGAATTACAATTCCTGCTTTCTGCTTGATTGGTTTTTGCTCCTTTTCTCCCCATTACTCCTTCACACCAACTGGTTAACCACAGCACAGAGTTATTAACTTGCAGAGGATAAAACTATCAAGCCCCTACCTCAGTAGACAGTAGACAGATACAGGGTACTTAGAAAATCAAGGGTTATGTGTTAAACCTGATAGATATCCCAAAAGGAGGAAATAAGCGATGGTATATCATTTAACTTAGCGGGATATTAGCGAGATGTTGATGAGGGAATATCTTACACTTCGAAAAGCAACAGGGAGAATATATATGCAGGTAGGTAAGCAGGTAGATATACCGGTAGATACTGTATGCAGGTATTTATGCTGGCAGGTAGTTAAACACATAGTTATGCAAGCAGTTATGCAGAAACTTATGCAGATAGTTATGCAAATTATTATGCAGGTACTTATGCAAATACTTATGCAAGTAATTATGCAGGAAGATTAAGCAGGTAAGTATGCAAACATTATACAGGTAGGTACTGACTAAATTTAGACATGAAAATTGCACAAAAAAAGTTTTATGTTCTATGAACAGATCTATGGCTGAAATAACTAAAATATCCCTTTGCCAATTCAGCTTAATCTAGGATGACAACTGGCCTAGATGACAACATACTCCTGAGATGCTGTCCTTATAGCACTCTTGTAAGTAGGTTAAAATAGCCAGTTAGGCGCTGTCTAATGTTTACAGCAATTCTACTGATACCTGATTACATGCAGGGCCGTCCTTAACGCAGGGAAAATGGGGCATCTGCCCAGGGCCCATTCATTGTTGGAGGGCCCCAAACACTGAGAAGTCAAGTGGATTGGTTTTCTCCTCCTTTCCAGCTCGGCACGGGTTAAGTCAGGTCCCGCACTATCTCTTCTCCTGCCCCTTCCCCCTTAGCTCAAGTGGACTAACTCTCTTCACCAGCGACATGCTGCATTCCGACCCTCCCATCCCTCCTCTGCGGGCTGCCAGACTACATCGCTCTGCACAGTGAGTAGATTGTCTCCCTCGGAGACACCATGTCCTGCCCTGAGCCAGGCTCCCCCTCCCACCACCTCTGATAACTTCCCAGGGAGTCTCAGCTGCTGTAAAACGTCTTGGAGGGGGATGAGGCTGGGTTGCTGGGTGTTGTAGTGCAGGGCACTGATTGGCTGCTGCTGCAGAACTTTTTGGAAAGGGGGCAGGGTTTGCTGGGTGTTGTAGTGCAGGGCAGTGATTGACAGCTCTGGGCTCAACAATAACCCCCCTCCCTGCTTCTCCACCATCAACAATAACCCCTCTCCCACCTTTCCACCCTCAACAATAAAACCCGTCCCTGCTTTTCCGCCCTTAACAATAACTCCCCCTCCCTGCTTCTCCACCCTCAACAAAAAAAACCCTTCCCTGCTTCTTCACTCTCAACAATAACCCCTCTCCCACCTTTCCACACTCAACAATAACTCCCGTCCCTGCTTTTCCACCCTCAACAATAACCCCTCTCCCACCTTTCCAGCCTCAACAATAACCCCGTCCCTGCTTCTCCACCCTTGATTGATTGATTGATTTTATTATTTGTAAAGCGCCAAATACAGTTCAAGAACTGCGCCTAAGCGCTAGATAGACCAAATACATATACTGACCTTAAAAAATTAGTATAACAGATAACACATACAGGATAAATTAATAATAAATAACAACAGAGGGAAAAATAAAAAAGTAAAAGAAGCAGAGTAACAGTCCACATTTAGGTAGGCAGCAACAAGTCAGGGCGAGCTGATCGGCTGGTTAGTAGTAAGGTAGCAGACGTCCCTTATCCATATACATTGGAAAGTAAGTGAGTCTTCAGTACCTTGCGAAAGTGAATTAGCGAGTTGATTTTTCGCATATTCTCAGGAAGATTATTCCATAAAAATACACCAAAGACTTGGAGAGTTTTTCCACCAGCTGCTGCAAAATTATATAGTTTAGGCATAAGGTTTTGATTCGCCGAGCGTAAAGACCTTGTAGGAGTATAGTGGGAAACTATACTAGATAAATAAATTGGACCTTGACTCCAGTATGCCTTAAAAACAAGGCAGAGGGCCTTGAATTCGGCCCTTTTAGCAATGGGTAGCCAGTGAAGCTCTCGAAGAGAGCTTGTGCCGTGTTCTCTGTAATTTAGTCCTTTAATCAGGCGAGCGGCCTGGTTTTGAACTAGCTGCAGCTTAGTAATCCATTTCTTTGGGAGATTTAATAAGAAAACATTCGAGTAATCCAACCTGGAAAGTATAAATGCTTGTACTAGTTTTTTTTTATTCAATTCGGTAAACAGATTTTTCAACTTCAGAAGAAAATGTAGATAGTAGCTTGCATTTTTTACGATATATAAGACATGTGGTATAAATGTGAGTTCCGAGTCGAACCAGACCCCTAAGTTCTTAATCTTTTTGGTAGGCGTCGGAGTAGGGCCAAATGATATGGGCCAATTAGAAATTGGTGATATAGATGTAATTTTACCAATTAAAAGAACTTCAGTCTTAGCAGTGTTAATGCCAAGTCTACTGGTAAGCATCCATTGATGTATTTCAGCTAAACAAAGTCGGAGTTTTAGTTGCATATCTGTACCACTAGCCATATCTACCAGTATTTGTGTGTCATCCACGTATATTTGAGCCTCCAAGCCATATTTCGTTATAATGTCTGGCAGTGCCCGCATGTAACAGTTAAAGGCCAGTGGTGAAATGGCACTGCCTTGAGGAACTCCACAGTGTAGATGGCGAGAGAGAGATCTATAATCTCCTAAGCGAACTACATGTGTGCGATTTGAAAGAAAGGACTTTAGCCAATTCAGTACTTTGCCTTTTATTCCAAACAGGAATTCCATGCGATTCGTCAGGATGTCGTGGTCGATCGTATCGAACGCCGCAGAGAGGTCTAATAACACTAATGCGGCTGATCCTCCGGCGTCCTTAATCATAAGGAGTCTTTCACGCATGGCTAATGCACATACTTCTGTGCCTCGACCTGGCCTAAATCCCGATTGGGTGTCGTGGAAAAGATTGTTTATTTCCATATGATGTCGTAGCTGATCAAAGACCACACGCTCGAGGATCTTGGCCAGGAATGGTATCGAGGTTATCGGTCTGAAGTTATTTCGATCAGCAGGATCTAGGTCTGCCTTCTTCAGCAGCGGTGAAATGATGGCATGTTTCCATTGAGTAGGCATAAGGCCAATTGCAAGGCATTTATTAACTAACATTGTGATATCAGCCGCCAAGGTCACAGCATGTTTTTTATAAAACCATGCTGGGCATGTATCATCTAAATATGTGAAGGCTTTTAGGCTGTTTATGATCTTTAAAATGTCTAGTATAGATACAAGTTTAAATTTGTCCAATAATGGCATATTATTTTGGTAGAATCATATAATGGTTGATAACTAATTTCAAATACCAATTGAATAGTGGTTGATTCACCGTATAACCGTCTTATTGGGCCCTGTCCCAATTCCCTTCCCTTTCCCCTGCATTTTTTCCAGTTGATATTTGGTTAGGAGGATCCCGTCCTTTAATCAGACGCATCTATCCTTTGGTATTAATTATTCAATTTGGCTCTATGTGAATCAGGCATACCCCTCTTTCCCCTTTTTTTATATTGATAACTAGATGAGGCTGATATATCACAAATTTTATCAATTTTTCCAATAAATGTTTCATGTAAATCTGTACAAAGTTTTAACAAGGCCGATATGGACGGTACACACTGACTAGGCGTTGTAATGGAACGTACAATTTTAAACAGTGCACTGTCTTTGTTAGGTGCATTGTTAATTAGATGGTTATAGTATGTCAGTTTACATAATTTTATCTGCTTTGAGTACGCATGACAAAAAATTCTATATAGTTTCTTGTCAGAATCAAGTTTCGTCTTTAGCCACCTGCATTCTAATTGTCTTCTTTTTGTTTTTAGAGACTAAAGTTTTCCTGTATGCCAAGGACGAGATTTAGTCAGGCGTGGTCGATTATTTGATGTTTGTAGTGGGGCAACACTATTAAGGCTTAGTTTTATTTTTAAATCAAATTTATTCAGGGCTTCCTCCACTTGTAAAATCTCAGATTCTGGATTGTCTAGTTGTTGATAGATAGTAGAAAATGCAGCTATTTGTAAAGGTGTTAGTTTATATACTGTATTGAAATTTTCCAAGGTGACATCCTTTAATTTTCTATATGGATTAGATATAGTCATAGGGTGTCCAATTGCTGCTTTTCGAGTTGCAAAATCTGGGAGGGTAAAGGTAATTAAAAAGTGATCCGTCAACAATAAACCCCCTCCCTGATTCTCCACCCTCAATAATAACCCCCCTCCCTGATTCTCCACCCTCAATAATAACCCCCCTCCCTGCTTCTCCACCCTTAATAATAACCCCCCTCCCCGCTTCTCCATCCTCAACAATACCCCTCTCCCTGCTTCTCCACCCTCAACAATAACCCCCCTCCCTGCTTCTCCACCCTCAACAATACCCCTCTCCCTGCTTCTCCACCCTCAACAATAACCCCGCTTCTCCCCCCTCAATAATAACCTCCCTCCCCACTTCTCCACCCTCAATAAAAAAAAACTCATTGCTTCTCCACCCTCAATAATAACCCCCCTCGCTGCTTCTCCACTCTCAACAATACCCCTTCCCTGCTTCTCTACCCTCAACAATAACTCCCATCCCTGCTTCTCCACCCTCAACAATTACCCCCCTCCCTGATTCTCCACCCTCAATAATAACCCCCCTCCCTGCTTCTCTACTCTCAATAATAAACCCCCTCCCTGCCTCTCCACCCTCAATTATGACCCCCCTCCCTGCTTCTCCACCCTCAACAATAACCCCCCTCCCTGCTTCTCCACCCTCAATATTAACCCCCCTCCTGCCTCTCCACCCTCAATAATAATCCCCCTCCCGCCTCTCCACCCTCAATAACAGTCCTTTCTTCAGAAACAGCAGTGCACTGATTGTTAATGAGTGGCAATGTATTATTGGGGGGGCTGTGTAATGATGGGGGTAGTATGAGGGAGGGATCCTGTGTAATAATGGGGGGGAGGGGGCCTGTGTAGTGATGGCGTAGTATGGGGGAGGGGATCCTGTGTAATGATGTGGGAGGGGGGTCCTATGAAGTGATTTGGGTAGTATGGGGGAGGAAGTCCTGTGTAATTATGGGGGTGTGAAATTGCATGGGGGGCCCCAAGAAAATGTTTGCCCAGGGTCCAATCAATATTAAAGATGGCCTTGATTACATAACTTCTTCTCCATTTAACAAATACTGTACATTGGTTCTTCTACAAAGGGACTTCAGGAATACATTGTTTACTTGTGAACACATAGATAGATCTGCCTTATAGTCTTGAGACTGATCTACTGAGGAAATCCCCGTCCCCCCATGTTTGTAGGGTAGGGTTGAGTTATTTGCGTTATGCTCTGATGTTTTTATGCTCTCCCTTTTCTCCCATTTTTTTTTTGTCTGTTTGCACCATCCATTGCCGACGGTATTAGGCTTCTGAAGCTGCATGCAGTTTAGACAAGCCAGTCCAAGAGGTCCTTCAACTGACAACAAGTACAATTTACCCAACCATTATGCTGAACACTTCCATACCTAAATTCAAAGTATTGACACACAATGTTGCAGGGCTTTAATTTTCCTTCCAAGTGGACTAAAACTTTCCAATTTTACTACAGATTGGGCGTTGATATTTTGATGCTCCAGGAAATGCATTTTTCTCTTTCTTCAGCACCCAAATACCTTTATCAAAAAATACCCTACCCTTTGTATCGCTAATGGTCCATTGCGTCACATCATAACGGATCAGGAAGGTAGATTTTAGTGGCAGTGAAAATCAATGAACGTGCAATCACCCTTTTTATTCTTTTTATGCTCCCAACACAGGCCAAATATATTTTTTTTATACAATGCTTGATGCCTTATTGACACCACCGCTTACCCCCATGCAGTAGGCCATATCATAATGGCAGGAGATAGCAATATCCTTCTCGATCACACCTTAGATAAGTCTAATCCAGACAAGGCAGTACAGAAGCATCCCTCCAAGCAAAGTCATAAGATAGTGAAATTTTTACAGCAGCAGGGCCGAAATGGTATTTGAAAGGATTATAACACAATGGAGAGAGACTGCACATTCTATTCTCACGTGCATGGTAGGTATTTGTGTATAGATCACCTTTTTACATTCTCCCTGTTACTTCTTTTAAATAATTCAGCCTCAATACTGACATCACCCCCATGGTCTGGTCCAACTTGCTTTCGGGCCTATGCTCCAAGCTCCTGCCGTCTATCTGGCAAATTAATGCTTCCCTGCTTAATGATCCCAACATTTTCAAAGAGACAAGGCAATGTATCTGAGGATAATTCACCTATCATTAACTGGGTGGCCCATAAAGCCTCAATTAGAGGCAAATTAATGCATTTGGCTTCTAAGGCAAAACATAACAGAGAGGCCAAAATCAAACAAGGAACAGAACAGGAAATGGGAAATAACACGCTTAATGAAAGAGCAGAGGAATGTCCCTCAAAAAGATTTAAGACAAAAAATTGACATCGCTCTCAAAGCTCTAAATATGAGTCTCATCTGTAAGGCTAAAAAAATAACTGAAATGGTCTAGACACAGATATTATATCTTGGGAGACAAACCCAGTACCCTCCTGGCAAGGAAACTGACCCCCAAAATGTATGATCCCACCTTGCCGAAACTGTGCCTTAGCTGTGGCCTGCCCATGCAAAACCCACAGCTCATCGTTAAATAAATTTTTAGCTTTTACTTTAAACTTTATGCTCCACCAGATACATTCTCAACCGAACAAGCAGGTAACTTCTTCCATGACCTTCCCATACCTCCCCTTTGGAGGGAACATAAGGATTTAATGGAGGATAACTTTATGATAGGTGAGATTAGGGCAGCTATTAAACATCCTAAGCTGTCAACTTCCAGCCTGGGATTGCTTCTCTGGCCATTATTACAAGAAATATGCTGAGATATTGCCCCCCATTGCTCTTTTTTTCAATGGCATACAGCAAGGCCAATGTGTACCTCCACATGAAAACATGGCATTTATACATCATCCCAAAACCTGACAAGGACCATGGATTGGGCCAATTATCGACCTATTTCCTTAAATATTGTTATTCTTAAGACTGGGACCAAAATTCTAGCTACTAAGATTAACACCTTTCTTTCTAATTATATCCACCCTGATCAGGTGGGCTTCATCCCCATAGACAAGCATCGGATCAAACGCAGGCGGGGGGCAGTGCTAGACTATTTTGCACCCTAGGCAAGACCAGCTGCTTGCACACCCACCCCTCCCCAAAAAAATAAAATAATAATAACTGACTGGGGAGCTAGGAGGAAGTGATGTTCTATAAAAGGCAATAAAAATAAAAATGCAGCGCTCAAACCGTGGCAAAAAGTGGGCGTGGTTTAAATGTTAATGTGTTACTATGTAAAATACACAAAATATTGGGCATGACTTAAAGGGAGTGTGGTTAAATACAGTCTGAGAGGACTTACATAGTGCAGAATGTGGTATGCAGGATGGAGATGACTGTTTGTACAGGATGGAGATGACATGGAGAGGACTGTGTGCAGGATGGAGATGACATGAAGATGAACGTGTGCAGGATGGGGATGACTGTGTGCAGGATGGAGATGACACGAAGATTACTGTGTGCAGGATGGCGATGACATGGTAGATGACTGTGTCAGGTTAGCAAATTAATTACCTGAGTCCTCTGGCTGGGTCAGTTTGCCTGCTCAGGCTGGCTCTGCTGGCCTCCATTGACTGCACCTCCTGGCTGCTTTCCAATTAAACTCAAAATGGTAATTTCTTATCTGAGAGTGCCACCCAGTGGCCACGGGAGGTAATGCCTGAGTAAACACAGGTTTCATACTTAAACAGACTCACCAATAGGAATAAGGTAATATTTTTTGGGCCACCCCCTGGCGTGTTTTATAACTATATTGATGTCACAATATAAAAAAGTAAGGTACACTTGGGGATCGAACCTTAAGACATCATCTGAATCGTAGGTCAGCATAAGACCATCTGAGATACACACGCATCATCTGAGACATTCCATCATCTGACACCTCACTGAAGCCAGGACACAGCTCCAGCATAGCTAGATACCATTTTAGGAACGACTAACTCCACCCATTAATCGGTAGCCATCTTTGGGGGCTCGATAGCTAGCATCAGCTATCTAAAAGGTTACATTATACAGTACTTGGTGGGTAATTATATTTTCTGGTTATTCTGCTTTCTTAAATAAGCCAATTGTAATATTCCTTTTTGTAACATAATAATTCTCCTCTCAATAGCATAACTACTCATTAGGTAATTTTTTTTTAAAATACATTTTTTGTTCTTGGGCTGTATTGGCATACGGCTGATTAGTAATTTGTGTTACCAAGCAATTGAAGAAGTCAATCCTTCCAGGGACTCCTTAGCTTATCCTCAGATAATAATCCAGATTTTCAAATAGGGATGAGCTTCAAGTTCGAGACAAACTCATGTTCGACCCGAACATTGCCTGTTCGCCCGTTCGCTGAACAGCGAACAATTTGGGGTGTTCGCGGCAAATTCGAAAAGTCTATGGGAGAAATCTAAAGTGCTAATTTTAAAGGCTTATATGCAAGTTATTGTTATAAAAAGTGTTTGGGGACCCAGGTCCTGCCCCAGGGGACATGTATCAATGCAAAAAAAAGTTTTAAAAACTGCCGTTTTTTCGGGAGCAGTGATTTTAATAATGCTTAAAGTGAAACAATAAAAGTGAAATATTCCTTTAAATTCGTACCTAGGGTGTGTGTATAGTATGCCTGTAAAGTCGCGCTTGTTTCCCGTGCTTAGAACTGTCCCTGCACAAAGGCTAAGCGGACCAGATGCGGAACGTGAGAAGGAGCGGGTCTATTCATTTATTACACTGCAGAGGCAGTTCCCCATCAGGTCCGCTCAGCCAATGACGTAGGCGGGGTCTGACATACGAGGGGGCGGACCTGATGGGGAACTTCCTCCGCAGTGTAATAAATGAATAGACCCGCCCCTTCTCACGTTCCGCATCTGGTCCGCTTAGCCTTACACCTACCACGGACCTGATGGGGAACTTTAGAAGGGGCGGGTCTATTCATTTATTACACTGCGGAGGAAGTTCCCCATCAGGTCCGCTCAGGCTCAGCCAATGATGTTTCGTGTGGACAGCGCTGGACATCGGATCACCGCAGGACACTGGATTTCATTGCTGGAATGTTTTTTGTTTTTTTAATAGAGGACTTTACCAATGGTGTTTTTTTTTACAATTTGTTACACTTTCTTTGTGAAATGGTAGGGGTACAATGTACCCCATTACCAATTCACATGGGGGGGCGGGATCTGGGGGTCCCCTTTGTTAAAGGGGTCTTCCAGATTCCGATAAGCCCCCCGCCCGTAGACCCCCACAACCACCGGGCAAGGGTTGTGGGGATGAGGCCCTTGTCCCCATCAACATGGGGACATCCTCCCCATGTTGAGGGCATGTGGCCTGGTACGGTTCAGGGGGGGCGCTCTCTCGGCCCCCCTCTTTTCCTGTGGCCTGCCAGGTTGCGTGCTCAGATAAAGGGTCTGGTATGGATTTTTGGGGGAACTCCACGCCATTTTTAAAAAAATTTGGGCTGGAGTTCCCCTTAAAATCCATACCAGACCTGAAGGGCCTGGTATGGATATTTGGGGGGAACCCCACGCATTTTTTTAAATTTGCGTCAGGGTTCCCCTTAATATCCATATCAGACCTAAAGGGCCTGGTAATTGAATTTGGGGGAACCCCCACGCATTTTTTTTTTTTTTACCAATGACTTTTCTATGTATTGCCGGGAGCCGACAATTCATTATAGCTGCGAGTGAGTTTTAAATTACTTTTTTTCCTTCAGAAATTACACTTTGTGCAGGGACAGTTCTAAGCATGGGAAACAAGCGCGACTTTACAGGCATACTATACACACACCCTAGGTACGAAATTTAAAGGAATATTTCACTTTTATTGTTTCACTTTAAGCATTATTAAAATCACTGCTCCCGAAAAAAATGCAGTTTTTAAAACTTTTTTTTGCATTGCTACATGTCCCCTGGGGAAGGACCCGGGTCCCCAAACACTTTTCATGACAATAACTTGCATATTAGCCTTTATAATTAGCACTTTTGATTTAGAACATTCGAGTCCATTGTATTTAATAGGGTTCTAAAGTTTGCGCAAACTTTCTGTCTGTTCGCAGGTTCTGGTGCGAACCGAACAGGGGGGTGTTCGGCTCATCCCTACTCCCAAATAAGCATGAAGTAGACAAAAGAGCCTCCAATAGTGTATTACCATTAAAAAGACCATTTATTAAAACAATAACTGCTTACATCTAAATTCAGCAAGCTGCGCTTTAAACAAATAAAAACATTGGCGGTTTCCGCCTCTTACGTCACTTCCGGTCCACTGTGTATTCCGGCCATGCCCTAGGCGTTACGTCATGTCACGTGACTTGAAGTCACATGATGTGAAATAACGCATAGGGTGTGACCGTAAGACACAGTGGACCGGAAGTGACGTAGGAGGTGGAAACCACTGATGTTTTTATTTGTTTGAAGCACAGCTTGCTGAATTTAGATGTAAGCAGTTATTGTTTTGATAAATGATCTTTTTAATGGTAATACACAATTGGAGAATATTTTGTCTACTTCATCTTTATATGGGAGTCTGGATTATTATCTGAGGAGTCCCTGAAAGGATTGACCATCGTACCCATATTGGAGGCTGTTCCAAGGCTCATGTTATGTACCCTTGAGGTGAGAGTTCTGTGAGCACTGAGGTGTTGGTGGAAGCAGGAAGACTCTTTGGGATTATTAATAACAAAGGACTACTACATTACTTTTTATTAATTTTCTTCAATTTCTTTTTAGATTTTTTTTTTTAGACAAAAATTCATACAAAACAAATTCAGGCGGAGCCGGGCTGCCACTACCGGCCCCACTAATGCAAAATGCAAAGAGTCTAAAATTGATACCTCCCTCCCCTCCAAAAAGCCCTCCCCCACCCTACCTACCCCGGATCTCTCCAAGTAACAGTCTTTTGTTCCGGCCCTCTCAGACTCTCTCCCCTTCCCTTCCCTCTGCCATCCTCTCAGCATATCTCTGCGATTGCCTGTACCTTAGCCAGTCTTTCCAACTCCTTACGAACCCTTCTTCTCCTATTTCGCCACTGAACCTTAAAAATGCCATATTGTAAGTTTTGTTGATTTTACATCCTAGCAGATAATTAGCCTCTAGACCGCTTTTACAAGCAGTGGGAGGGAATGACCCCCCCCCCCCCGGATATAAACAGCGCCATTGGGAAAGCATTTTATCACACCGATCTTGGTGTGGTCAGATGCTTTGAGGGCAGAGGAAAGATCTAGGGTCTAACCCCCCAATTTTTTTCGAAAAAAGAGTACCTGTCACTACCTATTGCTATCATAGGGGATATTTACATTCCCTGAGATAACAATAGAAATGGTAAAAAACAAAAAAATGGAAGGAACAGTTTAAAAATAAAATAAAAAAGATAAATAAATAATAAAAAGAAAAGCAGTAGTGAGGAGTGAAATCAAAAATGTACACCCTTAGAAATCCTGAAGGCGGTGCTTGGTTTTTGGGGCCCCGTACGCGGCTAGGCTCTCAAAAAGTTCCACACATGTGGTATCCCCGTACTCAGGGGAAGAAGCAAAATGTATTTTGGGGTGCAATTCCACATATAACCATGGCATGTTTGAGCAAGTTATCATTTAGTGACAACTTTTTGTACATTTTTTTTTCTTGGATTTTGGGGCCCCGTACGCGGCTAGGCTCTCAAAAAGTCCCACACATGTGGTATCCCCGTACTCAGGGGAAGCAGCAAAATGTATTTTGGGGTGCAATTCCACATATAACCATGGCATGTTTGAGCAATATATCATTTAGTGACAACTTTTTGTACATTTTTTTTTTGTCATTATTCAATCACTTGGGACAAAAAAAAATATTCAATGGGCTCAACATGCCTCTCAGCAATTTCCTTGGGGTGTCTACTTTCCAAAATGGGGTCATTTGGGGGGGGGGGGTTACTGCCCTGCCATTTTAGCACCTCAAGAAATTAGATAGGCAGTCATAAATTAAAAGCTGTGTAAATTCCAGAAAATGTACCCTGGTTTGTAAACGCTATAACTTTTGCGCAAACCAATAAATATACGCTTATTGACATTTTTTTTACTAAAGACATGTGGCTGAATACATTTTGGTCTAAATGTATGACTACAATTTAGTTTTTCGGTCTTTTTCCATTTATATCGCAAAAAATAAAAATCGCAGAGGCAATCAAATACCATTAAAAGAAAGCTCTATTTGTGGGAAGAAAAGGACGCAAATTTAGTTTGGGTACAACATTGCATGTCCGCAAAATTACCAGTTAAAGCAGTGCAGTGCCAAATTGTGAAAACACCTCTGGTCTTTAAGCTGCGTATTGGTCCGGGGCTTAAGTGGTTAAATATAGTACCTGGGGGGTGTCTAAAGTATGCCTGTGAAGCGGCACGTGTTTCCCGTGTTTAGAACTGTCCCTGCACAAAATGACATTTCTAAAGGAAAAAAAGTCATTTAAAACTGCTTGCGGCTGTGAGGGGCTTAACTCAGCAGCGGGTGTGTGTGACCCCCTGGATGGGTTCACCACACAAAAACAGGCACAGCAGACAGTGATAGGAGAAAACAAAAGGGTGTGGTTTTATTTGAACTATATACAGACAAAAAAAATACAGCAAAAACAAAAGAAACAGGAAAAGAAATCCTGGTCAACTTGACCGCTCACTACACACGTTGGTGTCCCTAACTAACAACTGGGTACAGCCTTGTGCTGTCCCAGTCCCTAGCTCCCTGCTTTTAGAAGTTCTTAGCACTAACCACACAGGCTTTGGCTCACCGCACAGAGATCACACTCCCCAGACTATCCACACAGATCTGGTTCCAGGTTGGAGCATCTCCCTTAGCATGCTGGGAGTTCTTGTAGAGGCCCTAATGAGCCCACTTACTTCAGCTGGGCTCATTAACTCTTCCCCTGCAAGACTCCCAGCACTCCCCCTAGTGGTATAAATCGGCAAAAAGCCTGAATCTAGGACATATATACCTTCCATCCTGGATGCAACCTGGTGATTTTACCTGCCTGCTGTCACATACCCCCCCCCCTCTTGTTTTAACCTTGGGGTTGGAACACAAGCAATCAGGCATGCATGTACTCGAGACAAAGCATCCACTTTCCCCATTTGAACGCCAGGGCAATGCTTTACCGTAAAGTTGAATTCTTGTAGGGCCAGGAACCACCTATTTACTCTCCTATTTGTCTCTTTGTTTTGAGCCATCCACTTTAAAGGAGCGTGATCAGTAATTAGGTCAAAGTGCCTCCCTAGCAGATAGTACCGAAGGGAATCTAGAGCCCACTTCACCGCTAAACACTCCTTCTCAATCGTGGCGTAATTTACCTCATGGGACTTCAATTTCCTGCTGAGGTAAATGACTGGGTGCTCTTCCCCGTTCCAGACCTGGGACAATACTGCTCCTAACCCAACGTCTGATGCATCACTTTGTACGACAAAGTCCCTAGAGAAGTCTGGTGAGTACAACACTGGCTGGCTACATAAGGCTTTTTTTAAGAATTGGAATGCTGCCTCAGCCTCTGGGGTCCATTTAACCATGACAGACTCTTTCCCTTTTGCCAGGTTGGTTAGGGGCACAGCCTGAGAGGCAAAGTGGGGAATGAATCGCCGATAATAACCAGCGATTCCCAGAAAGGCTCGTACCTGCTTCTTGCTGTTGGGACATGGCCAATTCTGTATGGCCACGACTTTATTGACTTGGGGTTTTATTACTCCTCTCCCAATGGTGTACCCAAGATATTTGGCCTCCTCCTGTCCAATGGTACACTTCTTGGGGTTGGCCGTAAACCCAGCTTCCCGGATAGAGTCTAGGACTGCTTGCACTTTTGGCAGATGTGAGGCCCAATCTGTGCTATAGATAATTACATCATCTAGGTAAGCTGCAGCATACTTCTGATGGGGCCTCAGTATCTGGTCCATTTTCCGCTGGAATGTTGCCGGCGCATTCTGTAAACCAAATGGCATTCTTTTATATTGGAACGCCCCGTCTGGGGTTACAAATGCGGTTTTCTCCTTGGCCGACTTTGCCAGGGGAATTTGCCAATACCCTTTGGTGAGATCAAGAGTTGTCATGTATCGGGCTGTTCCCAACCGGTCGACCAACTCATCTATACGTGGCATGGGGTAGGTGTCAAATTTTGTAACTTTGTTCAGTTGTCGGAAATCGTTACAAAATCGCCAGCTCCCATCCGGTTTAGGCACTAACACTATGGGACTTGACCAATCACTTTGGGATTCCTCTATCACCCCTAACTTAAGCATTTTCTGTACTTCCTCACGTATTGCCTCCTGTCTGGCCTCCGGGATCCGATAGGGTTTTAGCTTCACCCTTTCACCGGGCGGGGTAATAATATCATGCTCTACCCCAGACGTTTGTCCCGGCAGCTCAGAGAAAACCTCCTTGTTGCGAAGCACAAACTCCTTAACCTCCTGTTGTTGGGGGTTTGACAAGGTGACTGCTATTCCAACCTCAGGAATCACGCAATCAGACTGAGCTGGTGACAAAGTTTCTGCGACTAGGGATTCCCTATCCCTCCAGGCTTTCAACAGATTAATGTGATAGATCTGTTCAGGCTTTCGCCTTCCTGGTTGTCTGACCTTGTAATTCACTTCGGTCACTTTTTCCATTATCTCATAGGGGCCTTGCCATTTAGCAAGGAATTTGATTTCAACCGTAGGGACAAGTACCAATACCCTATCCCCCGGGGAAAAGGTACGGGTCTTGGCCCCACGGTTGTACACTCTCTGCTGTGCCAACTGCGCTTGGGCCAAATGTTCCTTTACAATTGGCATTACCTGTGCAATTCTATCTTGCATCAGGGCGACATGCTCAATCACACTCCTGTGGGGAGAACTCTCACTCTGCCAAGTTTCCTTGGCGATATCCAACAGCCCTGGGGTGTCTCCCATAGAGTAACTCAAAGGGTGAGAAACCCGTAGAGCAGGGATATGCAATTAGCGGACCTCCAGCTGTTGCAGAACTACAAGTCCCATGAGGCAAAGCAAGACTCTGACAGCCACAAGCATGACACCCAGAGGCAGAGGCATGATGGGACTTGTAGTTTTGCAACAGCTGGAGGTCCGCTAATTGAATATCTCTGCCGTAGAGGATTGGGGTACCTCCCTAATGGCAAACATTAAATAGGGAATTAGACAGTCCCAATCCTTTCCATCTTTATCCACCACCTTCTTTAACATTTGTTTTAGAGTTTTGTTGAATCTTTCAACCAACCCATCTGTTTTGGGGTGATACACAGATGTACGCAATTGTGTCACTTTGAACAACTTGCACAGCTCTTTCATAACCCGGGACATAAAGGGTGTACCTTGGTCCGTAAGCAGCTCCTTACAAATACCCACACGGCTATGGTTTTGGCCGAGGTATTTCGGAGAGGAATCGCTTCCGGATAACGGGTGGCATAGTCCAATATAACCAAAATGTACTGATGCCCCCTAGCGGACTTCATTATCGGACCTACCAAATCCATTGCGATCCTCTCAAAGGGAACCTCAATGATGGGAAGACGTACCAGCGGGTTACGGAAATGTGGCATTGGTGCCGACCTCTGACACACAGGGCAGGAGGAACAATAATTTTCTGTTTCCTTCATAACCCCAGGCCAATAGAATCTCTGCAATACTCTCTCTCGGGTTTTCTCTGTCCCCAGATGACCTCCAAGAATGTGCCCATGGGCCAAATCTAACACAAACTTCCTGTAAGGTTTGGGCACCACAAGCTGCTCAATGGCTTCTTCTGCCCTTTTAGCCACCCGATACAGTAGGTCCTTTTCCACGATGAAGTATGGGTAAGTGTAGGTCTCATCTGGGTTCACTAACTCGCCATCTATTTCCACTACGTTTTCCCGTGCCTTTATTAGGGTGAGGTCTTTTAACTGTTCTGTGGCAAAAAAATTCTTGTGATCCTCGAGATCAGAAAACTCCACAGACGGCATGTTTTCGTCTGAGGATGTTGGCTCCTCCCCAGTTTCTCGAGTCTCCCCGGCCAATACCGACAAGGGGAATTCTGGAGAGTCCTCACCACTCTCAGAGGAATTCTGGCTATCACATTCCTGGTATATAGGGGCACCAGTGGGGGGCTCAGGATAATTCCATAGTTCCCAAAACTTTGGAAAATCCCTTCCCACAATGGCATCATGAGGCAAGTGAGACACTAACCCCACCTGATGAGAGAGGGTACCTTTGGGGGTCTCAAAACACACTGTAGTCACCGGATATTCTCGGGTGTCCCCATGCACACAAATAACAGCTACCTTGTTATTCCCAGAGACCTCTGTAGTAACTAATTCAGCCTTTATCAGTGTCACCAGGCTACCTGAATCCAGCAACACAACAACATTTCTACCATTAATACACATTTTGCATGAATGTTTCTCAGTTCCCCGAATGGCAGTGCATGCGACTGTCGCAAACAGCGACTGACGTCTGTCCCTTAGAAAGTCACATTGTATGAGTTCATCCACAACCGGGCAATTTGCTGCAATATGTCCCTCTTGTCGGCAGCGGTAGCAAACAATCCTTTTTGCTGCCTCTTGAGCCCCTGACTTCCCAGGATGTTCTCGCCAGACCTTAGGTAGAACTCCCACCCTCTCACTCTCTCCACCCTCACCCCTTGGAATCATCTTACCCGCCACTGGGGATGGTCTGGTCTTAGGGTGGAAAGTCCGTGAGTCTCTGGAAGAGGCAGTCAGGTTCTCTGTAGCCAAGTACTTCTCTACATGATCCACAAGATTATCGGCCGTTTCTGGGTCTCCATTAGTGATGAGCCGAACACCCCCGGGTTCGGTTCGCACCAGAACCCGCGAACGGACCGAAAGTTGGCACAAACTTTAGAACCCTATTAAATACAATGGATGCGAACGTTCGAAATCTAAAGTGCTAATTATAACGACTAATATGCATGTTATTGTCCTAAAAAGGGTTTGGGAACCCGGGTTCTGCACCAGGGGACATGTATCAATCCAAAAAAAAGTTTTAAAAACGGCCGTTTTTCGGGAGCAGTCATTCTAATGATGTGTCATGGATATGCAGTAGTGTTTGTCTGTCAGCTTACCTTCCTTCCCATGTGTTCATCTTAGAGGCCAGAACCCTTTCACCTGGCTTCCTTTATAATCTCCTCCCAGCCTGACTCCACCCCAGGCCATATCACAAAACACTATATTAACCTGTGCACTGCAAGCCTGCTTTGCTGATCAACGTGTTTGTTTGGCATTGTGTGTTTGGGTTCCTGCCTGCCGTGTGCTACGTCTGTCTCTCTGTTACGTTATTGGCTTGTCCCCGACTATCCCTGTCTGCTCGTGACCCTTGACCTTCGGCTTGTCTTTCGTTATCCTTGTCTGCTTGTGGCCCTTGACTTTCAGCTTGTTATTCGTTACTCTTATATCTCGTGCTGCTGCTTCCCCTCTTGTCCCCTTATCCTATGGGGCGTGAGCTAGGAGACTCTAGGGGCCGCGACCTGGACCCAGCCTGCAGCATAACATCCTCACCACTAGAGGCTCTGGAGAAGACCTGCTGGGTCTTAGACTCCGCGCCCTGGGGAATCTTGGCTCTAGCTTCCTATAGGATCCCGGTTGTGCTCCTCTGGTCCCGCTTTCCACAACCACCCAGTTTCCTATCCGCAGCAGTCAGCCATAGGGTTCACTACCTTGCGGTGCACTCCTGTCCCCCTACGGTGTGCATCTGTCACCTGGCCACAGGTGACCTGACAGTTTGATCAGCCATGAACGCGGCTGACATCCCGCTCCCCGCGGATGATCCATTGCAGGGCATAGTTTGCAGACTTGAAACCCAGGAATCGAATCAGACTCAGGTGATGCGATTCCTCCAGGATCTGGCTTCTCGCTTCGAGCAGCTTCAGGCCTCCTTGGGAACCCTGAATCCGCAACCTCAAATACAACCAGCGGCTGCACCTATTGCACCAGTCGCAGCCACACACTCACTACAACTGCCAGCTCCGTCCCGTTTCTCTGGGGACTCCAAGGCTTGCAGGGGGTTCCTTAGCCAATGCACGATTCATTTTGAGCTCCAGCCCCAAAACTTCCTGTCTGATCGGGCTAAGGTAGCCTATATCATTTCCCTCCTCTCTGGTGAAGCTTTAGCCTGGGCAGCCCCTCTGTGGGAACTGAATGATCCAGTGGTTTCTAGCCTGTCTGGCTTCTTGAAACTTTTTCGGAATATCTTCGAAGAACCGGCTCGTGTCTCTTCAGCGGCCAGTGAACTTTTACGTCTCCGCCAAGAGTCTGCTTCTGTGGGACAGTATGCCCTTCATTTCCGCATACTGTCGGCTGAGTTGAGCTGGAACAATGAGGCCTTAGTCGCAACCTTTTTGCATGGCCTGTCTGATAGAGTGAAGGATGAATTAGCAGGAAGAACCATCCCCACTGATCTGGCCGGCGTTATCTCCTTGTGTAACCAGATCGATATTCGCTTTCAGGAGAGAACTTTAGAAAAGCAACGCCAGCACTCCTTGGTTCTTAGTCAGCCTGAGCTCCCCTCTCTTCGACCCGTAGAGCACCTCCTACCAGCTGAGGAACCCATGCAGCTGGGTCGGACCAGGCTATCCCCCAAGGAACGTGCTAGGCGCAGAACTCTTGGTCTGTGTCTTTACTGTGGGGGCAAAGGTCATTTTCGTGACACTTGCTCTCTTTGTCCAGAAAAAAACGTTCGGGTCCACTTCATCTGGAAAGTGGAGTATTGGACCCAGAAATATCACCTTCCCCTTCTCGTCTTCTGCTTTCTGTGTTCCTTCATGTTGGTGCTTCTTCTCATTCGGTCTCAGCATATCTGGATTCCGGAGCTGCTGGTAATTTCATGGACTGGGAAATCGCATCGTCCATGAGACTTACTCTTTTGCCCCTCACCACGCCATTGGTGGTCTTGGCGATTGATGGTACTGTTCTCCCAGGGGGACCTATCCGCTTCCAGACCCTCCCTGTTAAGATGTCGGTAGGGACACTCCACCAGGAGTGGATATCCTTCCTTATCTTACCCAAGGCCTCAACGCCTATAATTTTGGGTCTCCCATGGTTACAGCTCCATTCTCCTCATGTGGACTGGACTACTGGACAGATCCTGGCTTGGGGTCCCTCCTGTTCCTCGTCCTGCCTACCCAAGGTTGCCCCCTGTGAACCTGAGCTGGTCATTCATTCCAGGTTGCATAACCATTTACATTTCTCTGTCCCTAACCACCCTTGGACGCACAGCCAGGCTAGCTTGTCTACAAGTCCTGCAGTCGCTACGTCTTGCGATGCGATTCAGGTAGTCGCTACACCTGACTCAGCTATTCACTCTGCCTCTGTACTAGTTATGCCAGTCCAGCCCATGCCCAGTGAGCCTCCTACTTTTTCTTGTTCAGGACATTCTGCTTGTCCTTCAGCTATTCAGCTTGACTCCGGCGACATGTCACCTTCTAACCAACCTGACTTCAGGGTTCCACTGACATCTGCCCAGTCTGATGGTCCTGTGCAAGATGACCAGTTCCCCTTTAAGGGTCTAGGGGACCCTCCTCAGATTCCTGCTGATCCTCTCATGCCCTTGCTTATTCCTAGAGAGCCTTTGGTCCTCAATAGATCTTCTTGTCATCTCCCTACCTCGTTTTCGGTCTCTGAGGATAATCTTAAGTACGAGGTTAGACAATTTCTGGATTCTCGGCTCTGCAGAGGCATTCTTCAGTACCTTGTGCATTGGAGAGGTTTTGGTCCTGAGGAGGCGTCTTGGATCGCTGCATCTGATGTCGCTGCACCTCATCTGTTGAGGAGGTTTCATCAGAGATTTCCCTTTAAGCCTGGGCCCAGGCGGGGGAGGGCCCATAAGAGGGAGGGTACTGTCATGGATATGCAGTAGTGTTTGTCTGTCAGCTTACCTTCCTTCCCATGTGTTCATCTTAGAGGCCAGAACCCTTTAACCTGGCTTCCTTTATAATCTCCTTCCAGCCTGACTCCACCCCAGGCCCTATCACAGAACACTATATTAACCTGTGCACTGCAAGCCTGCTTTGCTGATCAACGTGTTTGTTTGGCATTGTGTGTTTGGGTTCCTGCCTGCCGTGTGCTACGTCTGTCTCTCTGTTACGTTATTGGCTTGTCCCCGACTATCCCTGTCTGCTCGTGACCCTTGACCTTCGGCTTGTCTTTCGTTATCCTTGTCTGCTTGTGGCCCTTGACTTTCAGCTTGTTATTTGTTACTCTTATATCTCATGCTGCTGCTTCCCCTCTTGTCCCTTTATCCTACGGGGCGTGAGCTAGGAGACTCTAGGGACCGCGACCTGGACCCAGCTTGCAGCATAACATCCTCACCACTAGGGATGAGCTTGGTGTTCGAGTCGAACATACGTTCGACTCGAACATCGGCTGTTCGATCGTTCGCCGAACAACGAACGATTTGGGCCGTTCGCGCCTAATTCGCGGCCCACAATGCACTACGCCATCGCAGTGTCATCCAGGCACTGTGATTGGCCAAGCATGCACTGTGACCCCGCATGCTTGGCCAATCACAGCGCCGGCAGCGAGGAGAGCAATGATTGGCCACAGGCAGGATGCCTGTGGCCAATTATTGCTGAGGGTGTTTAGTACACGCCCCACACTATAAAAGGCCGCCAGCACGGCGGCCTAGTGTAGTGTGTTCCGGAGCAGGGAAAGAGAAGCATAGGCAGGGACAGTGACATTTTTTTTTTCTTGCTTAACCTGGATTCCTTTAGTTTAGGGAAAGAGAAGGATAGGTAGGGAGAGTGTCAGTCTGTTTTACTGTCCTAAACCTTGTTTGTAGGGACAGGGAAGGACAGTGAGGGAAATTCTAATTGTGCTATACTGTGCTAAAGCATTCCTCATCAACCATCTTTAAAAAAAATGTTTTATAGGGACAGAAAACTATAGGTAGGGAGAGTGTCAGTGTGTTTTACTGTGCTAAACCTTGTTTGTAGGGACAGGGAAGGACAGTGAGGGAAATTCTCATTGTGCTATACTGTGCTAAAGCATTCCTCATCAACCATCTTTAAAAAAAAAATTTTATAGGGACAGAAAACTATAGGTAGGGAGAGTGTCAGTGTGTTTTACTGTGCTAAACCTTGTTTGTAGGGACAGGGAAGGACAGTGAGGGAAATTCTCATTGTGCTATACTGTGCTAAAGCATTCCTCATCAACCATCTTTAAAAAAAAATTTTTTTATAGGGACAGAAAACTATAGGTAGGGAGAGTGTCAGTGTGTTTTACTGTGCTAAACCTTGTTTGTAGGGACAGGGAAGGACAGTGAGGGAAATTCTCATTGTGCTATACTGTGCTAAAGCATTCCTCATCAACCATCTTTAAAAAAACATTTTTTATAGGGACAGAAAACTATAGGTAGGGAGAGTGTCAGTGTGTGTTACTGTGCTAAACCTTGTTTGTAGGGACAGGGAAGGACAGTGAGGGAAATTCTCATTGTGCTATACTGTGCTAAAGCATTCCTCATCAACCATCTTTAAAAAAAAAAAAATTATAGGGACAGAAAACTATAGGTAGGGAGAGTGTCAGTGTGTTTTACTGTGCTAAACCTTGTTTGTAGGGACAGGGAAGGACAGTGAGGGGAATTCTCATTGTGCTATACTGTGCTAAAGCATTCATCATCAACCATCTTTAAAAAAAAAATTTTTTATAGGGACAGAAAACTATAGGTAGGGAGAGTGTCAGTGTGTTTTACTGTGCTAAACCTTGTTTGTAGGGACAGGGAAGGACAGTGAGGGAAATTCTCATTGTGCTATACTGTGCTAAAGCATTCCTCATCAACCATCTTTAAAAAAAAAAAAATTATAGGGACAGAAAACTATAGGTAGGGAGAGTGTCAGGCCTCGTACACACGACCGATTTTCTCGTCGTAAAAAACACGTCGTTTTTTTCGACGAGATTCTTGTTAAGCTTGTCGATTTTCTCGTCAAGCTTTCTATGCGTACACACTGTCATTTTCCAATTTCCTTGTGGTTCTCTGCGCTCACGTCCAGCACGTACGACGGCACTATAAAGGGGAAGATCTTTTTTCTTGGCGCCACCCCTTGGGCTGCTTTTGCTGATCTCGTGTTACCGCGTGTGAAGTAAAAGTTTGGGAAGAGACGATTCGCGCTTTTCAGTCTTCGTACTTTTCAGATCGTTTTCTGCCGTTCAGTTTGTGCTTGTGGGTTCGTATCTTGACTTTCAGGGCGTCTAGGCAGGTCGTATCTGTTTTACAGTGCGTTCTTGCCTGTTCGTTTCTGAATTTCAGTTCGTTATTCATAGGCCTTGCTGTTCTAAAGTGCGTTCTGTTCTGTACGTTCTGATTAGACGACCGTTTCCTAGCCATGTCGCCTGGACGTTCTCGTCGTCGAGTTCGTGCTGTGCGTGCGCTTGGTGTTGGTCTGCTTGTTTTGGACCAAGACCAGTCCATGAATGGTGTGAGGAGGAGTTCATGGACCAAGAATTGGTTGCTCCAGCGGGACCAATTCTGCCACATGCCTCTGCTGCGGGAGATCGTCGAGAATAATCCTGAGGACTACAGGAATTTTCTGAGGATGTCTGACCCCGTTTTTCAGGAACTGTTGGCTTTGGTGTCCCCCTATATTACCAGGAAGGACACCGTTATGCGGGAAGCCATCAGTGCTGAGCAGAGGCTCATCGCCACGTTGCGTTACCTGGCGACAGGGAGAAGTCTTCAGGACTTGAAGTTCACCACAGGCATCTCCCCCCAGGCTCTGGGCCTCATAATCCCAGACACCTGTTCTGCTATTATACAAGTCCTGCAGGAGGACTATATTAGGGTAAGTTTTCTCCCTTAACATCACATTTTATGTATTACATGTATGCTAATGTATTGTATTTCTTTCATCCTTCCCTAATTACCATGATTGTAATATGCTGAGAATGTCCCCTTTGTCCCCATGCATGTTGGAAGCTTTAGATTGCCCCTTTTTTATCTTCCCTAAATATTTCCCCTCACTAACTTTTCCAGCAGGGGCGCCTGTTGCTCCAAATGTTGGGGGGTTCCAACCCCAATTTCGGAAATAAACTTCCTCCTTTTTTGCTCTGTTGCCTAATAAACGCCCCCAGTTGTCCCCTCCAATGCAGCCATTTAGTCCCCTCTAATGCAGCCAGTTTCCCCCCAGCCCTGCACTTACCTTCTTGTGGTCAGCGCCATCCTTCTTCTGTCCTTGATGTCTTCTCCTTCCCTTCATGTTGCATCAGCCAATCATGTTACCATTAAACAGACTTGGTGAACATGATTGCCAGAGCAGCCTGTCAGTGTTTACACAAGGAATGCCCCCTCCTTGCGTCCCCGATTTTTCTTTGAGGAAGCCAATTACATCCCTCAGGTTGTAATTTGCAAGACTTTTTTAATACCTGTTTCTGCTCTGCAATTTTAACCCCCTAAATGACGCAATTATTCATATGTCGGTCGCTTTACAAGAGGCCATCCACCTGAATAGTGTGCGGCATAGACAATACATAGGTTCATGCAACGCATGAACCTATGTATTGTTCTGAGTGATGGGCACAGGAGAGAGGGGACAGTGCTCCAGCGCCCACTCTGGACGCACCGCCACTGCAATGCTATCCTGTGGCCAAACACATCTCCCCCCCCCAAAATAATTTAGTAATGGCCCATCAGAGGGGGTGATGAATATGATAAATGAGCCTTCCATTATACTTTTTTTACACACCTTAATAAACGTATAATTAGATTGATGTTGGTCTTTAATTTTTTGGTCTAGAATTTGCTTGTAATGTATGCCTTTGTTTTTCTAATATTATTTCATCTTGTTTCACTCCACAGCTTCCTTCCACGCCACAGGAATGGCAGACTGTGGCATCGGAGTTTGCCACGCGGTGGGACTTCCCCAACTGCGGTGGTGCCATAGACGGGAAGCACGTCCGCATCGTGCCGCCACCCCGTTCTGGATCCTACTACTACAATTACAAGGGGTTTCATAGCATTGTGCTGATGGCGGTGGTGTCAGCACGGTATGAATTCCTCTATGTTGATGTAGGGAAGAATGGCCGGATGTCCGATGGGGGATCTTTCATCCAGACGGAGTTTGCCCTCCGTCTCCAGAGTGACGACCTTGCATTGCCACCGGATGCAGGGAATATTGAAGGACTCCCCTTTGTTTTCTTGGCTGATGAAGCCTTCGGACTCGGACGGCATCTTATGAGGCCATTTCCACAGAGGACCCTGACCCCAGAGAAGAGTGTGTTCAATTACCAGCTGGCCAGGGCCCGAAGAGTCGTTGAAAATGCCTTCGGCATAATGGCCAGCCGGTTCCGCCTTTTTATGACTTCCATCCACTTGGCGGACTACAAAATAAACTATGTAGTGTTATGCTGCTGTGTGCTACACAACTTTCTGAGCCAAAAATCTAATTCCTATATGGCCTCAGTTTTGCCAGAGGCTGGACTTTCCCCTGCAAATCCCCTTCCGGGCCTGGAATCTGCCCGTCTTGGCTTGCCCCCCCAAAATGCCCGTGTGGTTCGGGACAAATACATGGAGTATTTCACGGGTAGGGGGGCAATTCCTATGCCAGCCTATGTCTAAGTATCCCAATAAAAATCTTGTTTAAACCTTTAATTATTTGTTCTTTCCTGTCTCCTAGTTTGTCTTTGTGCATTTGTAGTGGCAAGTGTATTTTACTTTAGTAAATAACAACCAATTTCACTATGTTACCTTACAAAAGAACCAAATAAGCTTAGAGAGTATTATAAAAAGAAGCTACACGTTGTTTGTGGTCAAATATTTTACTCTCTGCACATTTTTTTTTTGTTTTACTTTGGGGTTGGCCTGGCCACAACCCGGCAAATTTTGGCTTATGAAAATACAAAAATACCACTTGCATTTCTAAAATGACAACATTGGATACCTCTGAGCAATCTGAGACATTCAGTTACACAAACTATGTCTCTATGTGCCCGTCCTAATATGGGGTCCTGCCACCCCTTGCCCAGCCAAAAATTCAATATGCACACATTTTTACTTTTTTTCAAATAGGAAGTTTACAATCCTGATCCCTATTGTCAACATGTGCTATCTGCCATCAGGGGTGATCAATGGACGTGTTTTGGGGGTGCATCCCCTTCCTCAGTTCACCGACTTTTGATACGAGGAAGGGGTTGCACCCACAAAAGACGTACATGGATATCCCCTGATGGCAGATAGCACATGTTCACACACTGTGTGCATATTCAATTTTTGGCTGCTTTGTTACTCAAAAAATTAGTAAAAATATAAAAACAAACATGTAAAAACAAATGTGTTTGGATGGCTTATTGAATTCTCCCCAAAACATCGAGAATGTCTTTAAATGTTTGTTCCATCACATGGATTCTTTGTTTAATTAGGTCCAGTTCCGTGCTACATTCCATCACTTGCTGGATGAGGCAGAGGGCACTGTCAGCAGAGAACGGTGTGCTATCCTTCACAACATTTCCATCCCCTAAAAACCATAAAAAAAAATTAATAAAACTCTGCAGGCCTACCTCGCTTACCTTAAGCTGTGGTGTCAGATACTGACCTGTTGTGGTGACCAGATCCACAACGTCATCCACCTCTCCTTCCTGCACTTCTCCTTCCTCCACCTCAACTTCCTGCACATCTTTCGGTTGTGGATCTTTGGGAGTTTGGGGTTGCTTGGAAGTTGTGGGGTGCATGTCCTCCCAGTCTTCTCTCCCCTATGAGAATAAAACCAAAGGTCTATTTATCACACTGTAAAAATCTCATTTTTAAACTTAAAACAGGCTAAATTGTTTGGAAGTGGGGTACAAGTGTGTGTTTGTGCGGAATTTAAAGAAAAATGCATTATTTATGACCCCAAATATGTTTAGTATTCACATTTGGATGTAATTTTTTGGACATGGAGGCACCACAAATAAACTCTGATGCACCTGTGTGGGACACCCAAAAAAGGCGGGTCTGGTGGCCCACACTATAGTGCTCCAAAGTACAGATGTGGAAGCAGCTGCTGAGTGTCCTCTCCTTTACACTGATTAAAGTTTGCATTTCATTCTCCTTACAAACACATCATCTAGACTTAAAAATTATCCACAATACTTGATCAAAAATGGCAGATGTCTAATTACTTTTGGGGGTCTTAAATAAGCCAAAACCGCGGATAGTGGCCGAACGAAGTGTCGGTAACGTAACGAACGATTACTGTGCCCAACCTAGTTCAAAATATTACATTTTGGAAGGGAGTCCAATATGATAAAAAAAAAAAAATGTCAGTTTCTAAAAAGATTAATAGCAGAAAGGTCGTCATTTTACTTACTTTTAGCGAGCATCCTCTTTATGCTCCTCAACTGGTCTGGCTCCCTCAGTTTGAGGTCTGACCACCTCTTTCTGAGCTGCTCATTTGAGCGTTTCACCCCGAACTTCGCCCTCAGACTCTTCACAACTTTAGTGAGGATTTTGGCCTTCCTTCTATTTGGTTTGCTATACGGCCCATGCTTGGCATCATAATCAGCCTTGACCAAGATGTCCACCATCTCCGCCATCTCCGCCAAAGACATATTCGATGCCTTGAATCTCCTCCTTGATCGTGACGTGTCCTTGGTCTCCGGGCTTGTCTCCTCGCTAGTTGCGGAATTATCAGACACCTGCTGTAACTCCGCCATATCTGTCTGCGCGCCGAAAGAGAAGGGGCGGGGAAAAGATGTTAGTTAGAACGTCATGGGCGGGCGACGTGTGCGGAGCGACGTGTTCGAATTTGGACGCATGCGTGGTGTGTATATAGCAAACACACATGTGACTATAGTACGTTCGGTGTGCGGAGAGAGGAGTTCAAGTGACGGACGTGCGAACGAAGGTATGTGATTTTGTGAGACTTGTAAAAATTGTTGGCCTATACTGTCTTGAGATTGGTGGAGGATATATATGGTGACTAGGATGTGAAGGAGGTTAGACTGTTTGCCTCACATTATTTAAATATAATTTATTTTACTTGCAGATACAATATGAATGTCTTTATTAGCGACAAAGAGTTCCTGGCGGAATTTATTGACCGGGTAAGGGAGCTGCCGGCTCTGTGGGAGACCAAAAACCCCATCCATAAAAAAAAAGGGGTGAGAAAAGCAGCGCTGGAGAAGCTGCTCCCATTTGTGCATACCAAGGTGCCCACAGCCACAGCAAAACAAGTGGACACTAAAATTGGGAGCTTGAGAGGTACCTACAGGACTGAACGCTCTAAGGTGCTGGCTTCTCAGAGGTCAGGAGCAGCAGCAGATGATGTTTATGTCCCGGTTTTGTGGTACTACAGCAGGATGTCCTTCCTGGATGACCACATTGAGCCAAGGCCATCACTCTCCACTCTTCCCCCCAGACTTCCCTGCAGCCAACCTGAGCCTTCTCTGGAGCAAGAGGAGGCAGCCATCCTGGATGATCCTGATTTGTCCATCTGGAGCCAGGTATAGTATTAACTGAAAATGTAGTGGGATAAAATTAATGTTTCCCAAATATGTCAGGATGAGAAACATACATTATTTTGTATTCCACAAGTGAAATCATGATCTGTAGACATTATTCTGCACTTAATTGTGTGGTAAATAGTCAAGCTGATGTAGTGGTAAATTTAAAGCAAGGATTTATGCATTTACATTCTAATTGCTTCCATCAGGATTACAAAGTTTGATGCAAAGATTAAACCAACATATTAAACTATGTTTCTTTTTCATACACAGGATGAAATCAGCCAGGAGGAGGGTCTGGAAACTGTCAGGCAGGAGGAGGAAGGGCCCAGTGGCAGCCAGGAGGTGGCAGGGCCCAGTACCAGCCAGGAGGTGGCAGGGCCCAGTGGCAGCCAGGAGGTGGCAGGGCCCAGTGCCAGCCAGGAGGTGGCAGGGCCCAGTGGCAGCCAGGAGGTGGCAGGGCCCAGTGGCAGCCAGGAGGTGGCAGGGCAAAGGAGAAGCACCAGATCCCAGGTGCCTCCCATCAGGCTTCACAAAAGAGGCAGGAGGGACAGGACCACCAGTGAGGCAGCAATGGCCCTTATTAAAGAGGCCCATGCCACCCTCAAGGAGCCCACATCCCCTGAAGAGGCCATTGCCGGCCTAGTGGAGGCTAAGTTCAAGGTGATGAGCGTGGAGCAACGCCTCCTATGCGAACCCCTGCTCATCACCTTGCTCAACAAGGGGGTGATGGAGCAAATTACCCCCAATACCGCCATATGTGAGGTGGCCCAACTGACACAACCTCAACCTCCACCTCCACCTTCCTCTTCTGCCCCACCCCCTTCTGCTACCCCTCCACCTTCTGCCCCACCCCCTTCTGCTACACCTCCACCTTCTGCCCCACCCCCTTCTGCTACCCCTCCACCTTCTGCCCCACCCCCTTCTGCTACACCTCCACCTTCTGCCCCACCCCCTTCTGCTACACCTCCACCTTCTGCCCCACCCTCTTCTGCTACACCTCCACCTTCTGCCCCACCCCCTTCTGCTACACCTCCACCTTCTTCTTCTGCCCCACCCCCTTCTGCTACACCTCCACCTCCTCCTCCTGACAGGAGTACCCCTCCAGTGGGCCAGCCTCCAGCTAAACGAAGAAGGAAGGCTGCAGGAAAGGCTGCAGGAAAGGCTTCAGGAAAGGCTTCAGGAAAGGCTGCAGGGAAGGTTGCCAGGAAGAAGAGGAAGTGATGGCCTTGCTTCATTGTGGTCGCACTGGTCGGACAGAAGGCAGCCTGTTGTAGTACCACACACTTGGGACATATATCTCACCTGCTGCTGTTCCTGACCTCTGGGAGGCCAGCATCAGATTGTGTTCTGAAATGTGGGCCTTCTCAAGCTCCCAATTTTAGTGTCCACACAGGGTTGCTGTGTGCTCTGGGGTCCCTGGGATGCACAAATGGCAGCAGCTTCTCCAGCGCTGCCTTCTCTTTATTTAATTTATAAACATGAATAAATGTGTTTTTTGTTTAAGTTCATACTTGACTATGTGTATTTTTAAATTAAAAAAAACAAGCTTTGGAGTAAGCAGATACATTTGACTGACAATAAAAGGCACAGATATCACCCCCCCAAAAGAATAACTAAATCTGATTAGCTCAAAAACATGGTGTGAAATTTTAAAAATATAGATTAGAAAATTAAATGGGAGATCGCTATCAAAACATTGAGAAATTATAATTAACATCATTTTGAAAAATCTAACCATTTAAATTATTCCTAAAAACTTGCACGATATAATACACATAAATCTTATAAAGAGCAGCATGAAAAAGGTTAAAAATAAGGCAGAACTCTGTGTGAATATCAGCAGCAAAAGAAGGTCTCTCGTTTTGATTAATGTAACATTCTAACGAAGAATTCAATGCAGAACATTTAAACGATGAAATATTTATGAGCGTGACGAATGTGCTCTCTCCATTATGAAGGCTTGTTTTACCAGAAGATGCGCTCCCGTCTCATAGTTGCTTGTGAGCATGCGCGCTTTTGGAAGAGTCGTAAAAGCATACACACGAACCATTTTCTCGTCACAAAACAGGCCGACGAGAAACACGACGAGGAAATCTGGAATCCTGACGAGAAAATAGAGAGCAGGTTCTCTATTTTCTCGTCGAGATTCTCGTCAAGTTTCTCGTCGTAAAACCATACACACGAACGTTTTTCTAGACAAAAAAACTCTCGCTGCACTTTTCTTGACTGTTTACGACGAGAAAATCGGTCGTGTGTACGAGGCCTCAGTGTGTTTTACTGTGCTAAACCTTGTTTGTAGGGACAGGGAAGGACAGTGAGGGAAATTCTCATTGTGCTATACTGTGCTAAAGCATTCCTCATCAACCATCTTTAAAAAAAAAAATTTTGATAGGGACAGAAAACTATAGGTAGGGAGACTGTCAGTGTGTTTTACTGTGCTAAACCTTGTTTGTAGGGACAGGGAAGGACAGTGAGGGAAATTCTCATTGTGCTATACTGTGCTAAAGCATTCCTCATCAACCATCTTTAAAAAAAAAAAAATTATAGGGACAGAAAACTATAGGTAGGGAGAGTGTCAGTGTGTTTTACTGTGCTAAACCTTGTTTGTAGGGACAGGGAAGGACAGTGAGGGAAATTCTCATTGTGCTATACTGTGCTAAAGCATTCCTCATCAACCATCTTTAAAAAAAAAGTTTTTATAGGGACAGAAAACTATAGGTAGGGAGAGTGTCAGTGTTTTTTACTGTGCTAAACCTTGTTTGTAGGGACAGGGAAGGACAGTGAGGGAAATTCTCATTGTGCTATACTGTGCTAAAGCATTCCTCATCAACCATCTTTAAAAAACAAAAAATTATAGGGACAGAAAACTATAGGTAGGGAGAGTGTCAGTGTGTTTTACTGTGCTAAACCTTGTTTGTAGGGACAGGGAAGGACAGTGAGGGAAATTCTCATTGTACTATACTGTGCTAAAGCATTCCTCATCAACCATCTTTAAAAAAAAAATGTTTTATAGGGACAGAAAACTATAGGTAGGGAGAATGTCAGTGTGTTTTACTGTGCTAAACCTTGTTTGTAGGGACAGGGAAGGACAGTGAGGGAAATTCTCATTGTGCTATACTGTGCTAAAGCATTCCTCATCAACCATCTTTAAAAAAAAAAAAATTATAGGGACAGAAAACTATAGGTAGGGAGAGTGTCAGTGTGTTTTACTGTGCTAAACCTTGTTTGTAGGGACAGGGAAGGACAGTGAGGGAAATTCTCATTGTGCTATACTGTGCTAAAGCATTCCTCATCAACCATCTTTGAAATCCTTGTTTTTTGGACAGTCAGGGAAATTGTCATTGTGCTATTCTGTGCGAAAGCAATCATCCTCAACCATATTTAGAAAACCTTAAGTAAAGGGACAGAGAAGGACACCTGAAGGTAGCCCTTATTGCTTTTTTTCACATCTCCCTGCAGGCCATCCATTAGAATGTCTGGAAGGCAAACAAGGAGAGGCAGACAGTCAGGAGGCAATAAAAGAGGGCAAGCAGGCTCTGTGTCTGGGGGCAACAGTGCTGGTCGTGGACGCGGTGCATTGTCATCAGCACATGGCCATGGGACACACTTGTCCTTCTTTTCGGCAGCTGGACATGTTGAGCCACATCATGCCGAAGACTTGGTAGAGTGGATGACCAAGCCTTCCTCCTCCTCCTCATCCTCTCTCACCCAGGCTCAGGGTGCTGGCAAAGCAGCTGCCAAAGCGTCCTCTTCCCTGGTATCAATGTCAGACTCATCAGTCACTCCTTCCCTAGACCCACCATGTCCTCCTCCTGAGGAGTCCCCCGAACTGTTTGAGCACAGTGTTGGGTACATGCTCCAGGAGGATGCCCAGCGTTTCGAAGGGTCTGATGATGAAACCCAGCTAGAGGAAGGCAGTAGCGTGAGAGCAGACAGAGGGGATGCTCAAGAAGGACACCAATCTGGCAGTCATGTTCCAGCAGCTGCAGCATACTGCCAGATTGGCTCCAGTGATGAGGAGGGAGGGGATGATGAGGTCACTGACTCCACGTGGGTGCCTAATAGGAGAGAGGAGGAGGAGGAGGATGAGGAGGAGGCACATCTCCAACGAGGCAGGATGCCCTTTGGTGGCCAGCGTAAGGGCAGTACACCGACGGAATCACACCGCAGAGCTCCGCCTGTGCAGGGCGCTGCCTCTGCCCGTCATTCAAAAAGTTCTTTGGTGTGGGCCTTTTTTGAGGCTAGTGCATCAGATCGCACAGCTGCTGTTTGCAACATATGTCTCAAGCGTATATCGCGTGGCCAAAACATCAGCCGCTTGGGTACCACATGCCTGACCAGACATATGTTGACCTGCCATGCAGCTCGTTGGCAAGCCTACCTCAAAGACCCACACCAAAGAACAAAGCGGACCTCTCCTTGCACCGCATCAGCTGGGATCTCCAACCCCACTATAACTTCAGTCCTCTCTGAAACATGCACTGAGAGGAATGAAGGTGTAGAATTAGGTGTGTCAGAGCCAAGTACTTGCGGCCACTCTGCTAGCAGTACACCGACGTCCGATTCTAGCAGGCAAATTTCCCTGCCCCAGCTGCTGGACCGTCGAAAGAAGTTCACTCCCAGCCATCCACATGCCCAGCGGTTGAATGCTAGCTTGGCTAAATTGCTAGCGCTTCAACTGCTGCCTTTTCAGTTGGTAGACTCGGCCCCCTTCCGTGAGTTTGTGCAATGTGCGGTGCCTCAGTGGCAGGTTCCCAAATGCCACTTTTTCTCATGGAAGGCTATTCCGGCTCTCTACCGGCATGTGGAAGGCAATGTCTTGGCCTCGCTGGACAGGGCGGTCAGCGGTAAGGTGCATATTACCGCTGACTCATGGTCCAGCAGGCATGGACAGGGACGTTACCTTTCTTTCACGGCCCATTGGGTCACTCTTTTGGCAGCTGGGAAGGATGCAGGACAAGGTGCAGTAGTGTTGGAGGTTGTTCCACCGCCACGCCTCCAAAATGCTACTACTGGTTGTGACACACCTCTCTCCTCCACCCCCTCCTCTTCTTCTTCCTCCATGGCCTCTTCCTGTGCTTTGTCCTCTGAACCAGTGGTGCTCCGTAGGCGTTCAAGGGGCTACGCAAGTACGCAGGCAAAAAGATGCCATGCCGTGCTTGCGCTGGTGTGTTTGGGGGACAGAAGCCACACTGGGGCAGAGGTCCTGTCTGCTCTGCAGGGCCAGGCCGAGAGGTGGTTGACGCCACGCCAGCTTAAGCCAGGAATGGTGGTTTGCGACAATGGCACCAACCTCCTCTCCGCCCTCCGACAGGGACAACTGACCCATGTGCCCTGTGTGGCTCACGTCCTTAACCTGGTGGTGCAGCGGTTCTTGGGCAGGTACCCGGGCTTACAGGATGTCCTGAGGCAGGCCAGGAAAGTCTGTGTGCATTTCCGCAGATCTTATAATGCCAGTGCTCGCCTGGCTGAGCTGCAAAAGGAGTTGAACCTGCCCAAGAACCGCCTTATATGTGACATGCCCACCAGGTGGAACTCAACGTTGGCCATGCTGCAGCGGCTGCACACGCAGCAGAGGGCCATCAATGAGTACCTGTGCGACTACGGCACCAGGACAGGGTCAGGGGAGCTTGGTTTTTTTTCTCCACGCCAGTGGGGCATGATCAGGGATGCATGCACTGTCCTGGCACCATTTGAGGAGGCCACGAGGATGGTGAGCAGTGACAGTGCATGCATCAGTGACACTGTACCTCTTGTCCACCTGTTGGAGCACACGCTGCGTGGAATAATGGACAGGGCACTTGAGGCAGAACAGAGGCAGGAAGAGGAGGACTTCCTTGCCTCTCAAGGCCCCCTTTACCCAGACAGTGTTCCTTCTGTCCCACCCATCGCACAGGAAGAAGAGGAGGAGGAGGAGGATTGTGTCAGCATGGAGGTGGAGGCTGGCACTCAGCATCATCAGCAGCAGTCTTTTAGGGATGATTTACAGTCCCAAGAAACCAGTGGACTTGTACGTGGCTGGGAGGAGGTGGCTGCGGATCATGTCGTCCTTAGTGACCCAGAGGACTCAGGACCGAATGCCTCAGCTAACCTACGCTGCATGGCCTCCCTGATCCTGCAAAGTCTGCGGAAGGATCCTCGTATTCTTCGGATCAAGGAGAGGGACCATTACTGGCTGGCCACTCTCCTTGATCCACGGTACAAGGGTAAGGTTGCGGACCTTATGTTACCGTCGCAGAGGGAGCAGAGGATGAGACAACTCCGGGAGGCCTTGCAGAAAGGTCTGTGCAACGCGTTCCCAGAGACTGGGAGGTTACAAACTCCTGGTCCTGGACAACGAGTTGCTGAGGCTTCGGCCAGTCAAAGAAGGAGCGGTGGGAAGGTGGCCGTCTGACCGATGCGTTCAGACAATTCTTTAGTCCGCAGCCCCAAAGTATGATCGGTTCCAGCAACCATCGCCAGCGTCTGATAAACATGGTGCAGGAATATCTAGGGGCAAGGTCAGACTTGGACACCTTCCCCACCGAAAATCCTCTGGCTTACTGGGTCTTGAGGATGGATCACTGGCCAGAGCTTGCACAGTATGCAATTGAGCTACTGGCCTGTCCTGCATCCAGCGTTCTTTTGGAACGCACATTCAGTGCTGCTGGAGGATTTGTCACGGATCACAGGGTGCGCCTGTCCACCGACTCGGTTGATCGACTGACTTTCATCAAGATGAACCAGTCTTGGATCACCACCAGCTACCACACACCTGATGCTGATATAACAGACTAATTGATTTTAACATGTCACATCCCTTCAAGACTGATGCTGAGTGCCTGTGCTGTTATGTTGACTGGCTATCCTCCTCCTCCGAGTCCTCAATGATACGATTGATGATGATAGCTTGGAAGATCATTTTTGTTTATGGGTGCCGCCACCAGTGCCTAACGCCCAATTTTTCAGCCCCTGTTTAACAGGGGCGTGTAATTACAATTTTTGAAGCAATACTTTGCAACAGGGCTCATTGCTGTGCTCCAAGTACAGTATCTGTGAGGGGTTGCAGTGTTGTGCCACCAGTGCCTAAGGCCCAATTTTTCAGCCCCTGTTTAACAGGGGCGTGTAATTACAATTTTTGAAGCAATACTTTGCAACAGGGCTCATTGCTGTGCTCCAAGTACAGTATCTGTGAGGGGTTGCAGTGTTGTGCCACCAGTGCCTAAGGCCCAATTTTTCAGCCCCTGTTTAACAGGGGCGTGTAATTACAATTTTTGAAGCAATACTTTGCAACAGGGCTCATTGCTGTGCTCCAAGTACAGTATCTGTGAGGGGTTGCAGTGTTGTGCCACCAGTGCCTAAGGCCCAATTTTTCAGCCCCTGTTTAACAGGGGCGTGTAATTACAATTTTTGAAGCAATACTTTGCAACAGGGCTCATTGCTGTGCTCCAAGTACAGTATCTGTGAGGGGTTGCAGTGTTGTGCCACCAGTGCCTAAGGCCCAATTTTTCAGCCCCTGTTTAACAGGGGCGTGTCATTACAATTTTTGAAGCAATACTTTGCAACAGGGCTCATTGCTGTGCTCCAAGTACAGTATCTGTGAGGGGTTGCAGTGTTGTGCCACCAGTGCCTAAGGCCCAATTTTTCAGCCCCTGTTCAACAGGGGCATGTAATTACAATTCTTGATCTAATAATTCACAGCAGGGCCCATTGCTGCACCCACCAAGAGTAACTCTGAGGGCTTACAGTGTTGTGGCAACGCCACCACCACCACCACCACGAAAGGCCCAATTTTTCAGCCCCTGTTCAAAAGGGGCATGTAATTACAATTCTTGATCTAATAATTCACAGCAGGGCCCATTCCTGCACCCACCAAGAGTAACTCTGAGGGCTTACAGTGTTGTGGCAACACCACCACCACCACCACCACCACGAAAGACCCAATTTTTCAGCCCCTGTTCAACAGGGGCATGCAATTACAATTCTTGATCTAATAATTCACAGCAGGGCCCATTGCTGCACCCACCAAGAGTAACTGTCAGGGCTTACAGTGTTGTGGCACCAGCACCACCATCAAAGGCCCAATTTTTACTACCACTGTTCAACAATTATATGTAATTACAATTCCTGATATAATAGTTGACAGCAGGGTGTTCCAGCACCAACCAAGAGTAACTGTGAGTGCTTACAGTGTTGTGCCAACACCAACAACTAAGGAGCCTATTTCTGCAGAGAATATACGGCAGGTCCCTACTTTCAAACATCCAACTTACAAACGACTCCTACTTGCAAACGCAAGAAGACAACAGGAAGTGAGAGGAAATCTACCCCTAGGAAGGACAATTCTCTCCTATAAGAATTAATATGGGAGAAAGGTGTCTCCTCTGTACTGATGCTTTATCACCAATCCTTGTTTCAAGAAAAACACCACATTTCAAAAACAGTTGTCATTGGGACGGAAAGTGAGGTGAAATGTTCTGAACAGGGGCACAGACAGCAAAACAAATGTTACAGGGGTGATAACCCTTACCTATGTTTTCCAAAAAGTTTAAAAATAGATTTTTGGGCTGGAGCTACACTTAAACAATGTACCTGTTCAAAATTACAAACAGATTCTACATAAGAACAAACCTACAGTCCCTGTCTTGTATGCACCGCCTGTATACGGCTGTTCAGAGTATATAGGGCCTTTTTTATTTTATGTGCGGGGTTCCCCTTAATATCCATACAAGACCCAAAGGGGCTGGTAATGGGCTGGGGTAGGGGGGGGGGGGGGTCATGGGGTAGCTATGCCATTTTTCTTAAAGATTTTCATCCATATTACCGGGACCAGACATTACATTAAAACCGCAAGCAGTTTTAAATGGCTTTTTTTTCCTTTAGAAGTGTCATTTTGTGCAGGGACAGTTCTAAACACGGGAAACACGTGGCACTTCACAGGCATACTTTAGACACCCCCCAGGTACGATATTTAAAGGAATATTTGACTTTTTTTTTTTCACTTTATGCATCATTAAAATGACTGCTCCCGAAAAACGACCGTTTTTAAAACTTCTTTTTGCATTGCTACATGTCCCCTGGTGCAGAACCCGGGTTCCCAAACCCTTTTTAGGACAATAACATGCATAATAGTCGTTATAATTAGCACTTTAGAATTCGAACGTTCGCATCCATTGTATTTAATAGGGTTCTAATGTTCGTACGAACTTTCGGTCCGTTCGCGGGTTCTGGTGCGAACCGAACCCGGGGGTGTTCGGCTCATCACTACTCACCACTAGAGGCTCTGGAGAAGACCTGCTGGGTCTTAGACTCCGCGCCCTGGGGAATCTTTGCTCTAGCTTCCTATAGGATCCCGGTTGTGCTCCTCTGGTCCCGCTTTCCACAACCACCCAGTTTCCTATCCGCAGCAGTCAGCCATAGGGTTCACTACCTTGCGGTGCACTCCTGTCCCCCTACGGTGTGCATCTGTCACCTGGCCACAGGTGACCTGACATGATGCATAAAGTGAAAAAAAAAAGTCAAATATTCCTTTAAATATCGTACCTGGGGGGTGTCTAAAGTATGCCTGTGAAGTGCCACGTGTTTCCCGTGTTTAGAACTGTCCCTGCACAAAATTAAATTTCTAAAGGAAAAAAAGCCATTTAAAACTGCTTGCGACTTTAATGTAATGTCTGGTCCCGGTAATATGGATGAAAATCTTTAAGAAATATGGCATAGCTACCCCATCACAGCCCCCCCCACCCCAGCCCATTACCAGCCCCTTTGGGTCTTGTATGGATATTAAGGGGAACCCCGCACACAAAATAAAAAAGGCCCTATATACTCTGAACAGCCGTATATAGGCGGTGCATACAAGACAGGGACTGTAGGTTTGTTCTTATGTAGAATCTGTTTGTAATTTTGAACAGGTACATTGTTTAAGTGTAGCTCCAGCCAAAAAATCTATTTTTAAGCTTTTTGGAAAACATAGGGAAGGGTTATCACCCCTGTAACATTTGTTTTGCTGTCTGTGCAGTGTGCACCTGTTCAGAACAGTTCACCTCACTTTCCAACCTAATGACAAATGTTTTTTGAAAATTTGGGGTTTTTATTGAAACAAGAATTTGTGATAAAGCATCAGTGGAGAGGAGACACTTTTTTTCCCATATTAACTCTTACAGGAGAGAATTTGCCTTCCTAGGGGTAGATTTCCTCTCACTTCCTGTTGTATCCTTCCGTTTGCAAGGAGTAGTCGTTTGTAAGTTGGATGTTTGAAAGTAGGGGCCTGCCGTATATACTCAGCTGAAATTTGCCCCTTACATGTTGGTGTTGCCACAACACTGTGAGCCCTCACAGTTACTCTTGGTGGGCGCATGAATGGGCCCTGCTGTGAATTATTAGATCAAGAATTGTAATTGCATGCCCCTGTTGAACAGGGGCTGAAAAATTGGGCCTTTGGTGGTGGTGGTGGTGGTGTTGACACAACACTGTAAAGCCTCACAGTTACTCTTGGTGGGCGCATGAATGGGCCCTGCTGTGAATTATTAGATCAAGAATTGTAATTGCATGCCCCTGTTGAACAGGGGCTGAAAAATTGGGCCTTTGGTGGTGGTGGTGGTGGTGTTGACACAACACTGTAAAGCCTCACAGTTACTCTTGGTGGGCGCAGGAATGGGCCCTGCTGTGAATTATTAGATCAAGAATTGTAATTGCATGCCCCTGTTGAACAGGGGTTGAAAAATTGGGCCTTTGGTGGTGGTGGTATTGACACAACACTGTAAGGCCTCACAGTTACTCTTGGTGGGCGCAGGAATGGGCCCTGCTGTGAATTATTAGATCAAGAATTGTAATTACATGTCCCTGGTGCCACAACACTGCAACCCCTCACAGATACTGTACTTGGAGCACAGCAATGAGCCCTGTTGCAAAGTATTGCATCAAAAATTGTAATTACACGCCCCTGTTAAACAGGGGCTGAAAAATTGGGCCTTAGCCACTGGTGCTGGTGCCACGACACTGCAACCTCTCCCAGATACTCTAGTTGGAGTGCAGGAATGAGCCCTGCTGCAAAGCATTGCATAAAAAATTGTAATAACACGCCCCTGTTAAACAGGGGCTGAAAAATTGGGCCTTAGCCACTGGTGCTGGTGCCACGACACTGCAACCTCTCCCAGATACTCTAGTTGGAGTGCAGGAATGAGCCCTGCTGCAAAGCATTGCATAAAAAATTGTAATAACACGCCCCTGTTAAACAGGGGCTGAAAAATTGGGCCTTAGCCACTGGTGGCGGCACCCAGAAACAAAAATGTTCTTCCAAGCTATCATCATCAATTGGATCATTGAAGAGGAGGAGGATAGTCAGTCAACATAACAGGACAGCATCAGCATCAGTCTTGAAGGGATGTGACATTTGAAAATAAATTAGTCTGTTATATCAGCTTCAGGTGTTTGGTAGCTGGTGGTGATCCAAGACTGGTTCATCTTTATGAAGGTCAGTCGATCAACAGAGTTGGTGGACAGGCGCACCCTGTGATCCGTGACAAATCCTCCAGCAGCACTTAATGTGCGTTCTGAAAGAACGCTGGATGCAGGACAGGCCAGTAGCTCAATTGCATACTGTGCAAGCTCTGGCCAGTGATCCATCCTCAAGACCCAGTAAGCCAGAGGATTTTCGGTGGGGAAGGTGTCCAAGTCTGACCTTGCCCCTAGATATTCCTGCACCATGTATATCAGACGCTGGCGATGGTTGCTGGAACCGATCATACCTTGGGGCTGCGGACTAAAGAATTGTCTGAACGCATCGGTCAGACGGCCACCTTCCCCACCGCTCCTTCTTTGACTGACCGAAGCCTCAGTAACTCGTTGTCCAGGACCAGGAGTTTGTAACCTCCCAGTGTCTGGGAACACGTTGCACAGACCTTTCTGCAAGGCCTCCCGGAGTTGTCTCATCCTCTGCTGCCTCTGCGACGGTAAGATAAGGTCCGCAACCTTACCCTTGTACCGTGGATCAAGGAGAGTGGCCAGCCAGTAATGGTCCCTCTCCTTGATCCGAAGAATACGAGGATCCTTCCGCAGACTTTACAGGGTCAGGGAGGCCATGCAGCGTAGGTTAGCTGAGGCATTTGGTCCAGAGTCCTCTGGGTCACTAAGGACGACATGATCCGCAGCCACCTCCTCCCAGCCACGTACAAGTCCACTGGTTTTTTGGGACTGTAAATCATCCCTAAAAGACTGCTGCTGATGATGCTGAGTGCCAGGCTCCACCTCCATGCTGACACAATCCTCCTCCTCCTCCTCTTCTTCCTGTGCAATGGGTGGGACAGAAGGAACACTGTCTGGGTAAAGGGGGCCTTGAGAGGCAAGGAAGTCCTCCTCTTCCTGCCTCTGTTCTGCCTCAAGTGCCCTGTCCATTATTCCACGCAGCGCATGTTCCAACAGGTGGACAAGAGGTACAGTGTCACTGATGCATGCACTGTCACTGCTCACCATCCTCGTGGCCTCCTCAAATGGTGCCAGGGCAGTGCATGCATCCCTGATCATGCCCCACTGGCGTGGTGAAAAAAACCCGAGCTCCCCTGACCCTGTCCTGGTGCCGTAGTCGCACAGGTACTCATTGATGGCCCTCTGCTGCGTGTGCAGCCGCTGCAGCATGGCCAACGTTGAGTTCCACCTGGTGGGCATGTCACATATAAGGTGGTTCTTGGGCAGGTTCAACTCCTTTTGCAGCTCAGCCAGGCGAGCACAGGCATTATAAGATCTGCGGAAATGCACACAGACTTTCCTGGCCTGCCTCAGGACTAGGGATGAGCTCGGTGTTCGAGTCGAACATACGTTCGACTCGAACATCGGCTGTTCGATCGTTTGCCGAACAACGAACGATTTGGGCCGTTCGCGCCTAATTCGCGGCCCACAATGCACTACGCCATCGCAGTGTCATCCAGGCGCTGTGATTGGCCAAGCATGCACTGTGACCCCGCATGCTTGGCCAATCACAGCGCCGGCAGCGAGGAGAGCAATGATTGGCCACAGGCAAGATGCCTGTGGCCAATTATTGCTGAGGGTGTTTAGTACACGCCCCACACTATAAAAGGCCGCCAGCACGGCGGCCTAGTGTAGTGTGTTCCGGAGCAGGGAAAGAGAAGCATAGGCAGGGACAGTGACATTTTTTTTTTTCTTGCTTAACCTGGATTCCTTTAGTTTAGGGAAAGAGAAGGATGGGTAGGGAGAGTGTCAGTCTGTTTTACTGTGCTAAACCTTGTTTGTAGGGACAGGGAAGGACAGTGAGGGAAATTCTCATTGTGCTATACTGTGCTAAAGCATTCATCATCAACCATCTTTAAAAAAACATTTTTTATAGGGACAGAAAACTATAGGTAGGGAGAGTGTCAGTGTGTTTTACTGTGCTAATCCTTGTTTGTAGGGACAGGGAAGGACAGTGAGGGAAATTCTCATTGTGATATACTGTGCTAAAGCATTCATCATCAACCATCTTTAAAAAAACATTTTTTATAGGGACAGAAAACTATAGGTAGGGAGAGTGTCAGTGTGTTTTACTGTGCTAATCCTTGTTTGTAGGGACAGGGAAGGACAGTGAGGGAAATTCTCATTGTGCTATACTGTGCTAAAGCATTCATCATCAACCATCTTTAAAAAAACATTTTTTATTGGGACAGAAAACTATAGGTAGGGAGAGTGTCAGTGTGTTTTACTGTGCTAATCCTTGTTTGTAGGGACAGGGAAGGACAGTGAGGGAAATTCTCATTGTGCTATACTGTGCTAAAGCATTCATCATCAACCATCTTTAAAAAAACATTTTTTATAGGGACAGAAAACTATAGGTAGGGAGAGTGTCAGTGTGTTTTACTGTGCTAATCCTTGTTTGTAGGGACAGGGAAGGACAGTGAGGGAAATTCTCATTGTGCTATACTGTGCTAAAGCATTCATCATCAACCATCTTTAAAAAACATTTTTTATAGGGACAGAAAACTATAGGTAGGGAGAGTGTCAGTGTGTTTTACTGTGCTAATCCTTGTTTGTAGGGACAGGGAAGGACAGTGAGGGAAATTCTCATTGTGCTATACTGTGCTAAAGCATTCATCATCAACCATCTTTAAAAAACATTTTTTATAGGGACAGAAAACTATAGGTAGGGAGAGTGTCAGTGTGTTTTACTGTGCTAATCCTTGTTTGTAGGGACAGGGAAGGACAGTGAGGGAAATTCTCATTGTGCTATACTGTGCTAAAGCATTCATCATCAACCATCTTTAAAAAAACATTTTTTATAGGGACAGAAAACTATAGGTAGGGAGAGTGTCAGTGTGTTTTACTGTGCTAATCCTTGTTTGTAGGGACAGGGAAGGACAGTGAGGGAAATTCTCATTGTGCTATACTGTGCTAAAGCATTCATCATCAACCATCTTTAAAAAAACATTTTTTATAGGGACAGAAAACTATAGGTAGAGAGAGTGTCAGTGTGTTTTACTGTGCTAATCCTTGTTTGTAGGGACAGGGAAGGACAGTGAGGGAAATTCTCATTGTGCTATACTGTGCTAAAGCATTCATCATCAACCATCTTTAAAAAAACATTTTTTATAGGGACAGAAAACTATAGGTAGGGAGAGTTTCAGTGTGTTTTACTGTGCTAATCCTTGTTTGTAGGGACAGGGAAGGACAGCGAGGGAAATTCTCATTGTGCTATACTGTGCTAAAGCATTCATCATCAACCATCTTTAAAAAAACATTTTTTATAGGGACAGAAAACTATAGGTAGGGAGAGTGTCAGTGTGTTTTACTGTGCTAATCCTTGTTTGTAGGGACAGGGAAGGACAGTGAGGGAAATTCTCATTGTGCTATACTGTGCTAAAGCATTCATCATCAACCATCTTTAAAAAAACATTTTTTATAGGGACAGAAAACTATAGGTAGGGAGAGTGTCAGTGTGTTTTACTGTGCTAATCCTTGTTTGTAGGGACAGGGAAGGACAGTGAGGGAAATTCTCATTGTGCTATACTGTGCTAAAGCATTCATCATCAACCATCTTTAAAAAAACATTTTTTATAGGGACAGAAAACTATAGGTAGGGAGAGTGTCAGTGTGTTTTACTGTGCTAATCCTTGTTTGTAGGGACAGGGAAGGACAGTGAGGGAAATTCTCATTGTGCTATACTGTGCTAAAGCATTCATCATCAACCATCTTTAAAAAAACATTTTTTATAGGGACAGAAAACTATAGGTAGGGAGAGTGTCAGTGTGTTTTACTGTGCTAATCCTTGTTTGTAGGGACAGGGAAGGACAGTGAGGGAAATTCTCATTGTGCTATACTGTGCTAAAGCATTCATCATCAACCATCTTTAAAAAAACATTTTTTATAGGGACAGAAAACTATAGGTAGGGAGAGTGTCAGTGTGTTTTACTGTGCTAATCCTTGTTTGTAGGGACAGGGAAGGACAGTGAGGGAAATTCTCATTGTGCTATACTGTGCTAAAGCATTCATCATCAACCATCTTTAAAAAAACATTTTTTATAGGGACAGAAAACTATAGGTAGGGAGAGTGTCAGTGTATTTTACTGTGCTAATCCTTGTTTGTAGGGACAGGGAAGGACAGTGAGGGAAATTCTCATTGTGCTATACTGTGCTAAAGCATTCATCATCAACCATCTTTAAAAAAACATTTTTTATAGGGACAGAAAACTATAGGTAGGGAGAGTGTCAGTGTGTTTTACTGTGCTAATCCTTGTTTGTAGGGACAGGGAAGGACAGTGAGGGAAATTCTCATTGTGCTATACTGTGCTAAAGCATTCATCATCAACCATCTTTAAAAAAACATTTTTTATAGGGACAGAAAACTATAGGTAGGGAGAGTGTCAGTGTGTTTTACTGTGCTAATCCTTGTTTGTAGGGACAGGGAAGGACAGTGAGGGAAATTCTCATTGTGCTATACTGTGCTAAAGCATTCATCATCAACCATCTTTAAAAAAAAACATTTTTTATAGGGACAGAAAACTATAGGTAGGGAGAGTGTCAGTGTGTTTTACTGTGCTAATCCTTGTTTGTAGGGACAGGGAAGGACAGTGAGGGAAATTCTCATTGTGCTATACTGTGCTAAAGCATTCATCATCAACCATCTTTAAAAAAACATTTTTTATAGGGACAGAAAACTATAGGTAGGGAGAGTGTCAGTGTGTTTTACTGTGCTAATCCTTGTTTGTAGGGACAGGGAAGGACAGTGAGGGACATTCTCATTGTGCTATACTGTGCTAAAGCATTCATCATCAACCATCTTTAAAAAAACATTTTTTATAGGGAAAGAAAACTATAGGTAGGGAGAGTGTCAGTGTGTTTTACTGTGCTAATCCTTGTTTGTAGGGACAGGGAAGGACAGTGAGGGAAATTCTCATTGTGCTATACTGTGCTAAAGCATTCATCATCAACCATCTTTAAAAAAACATTTTTTATAGGGACAGAAAACTATAGGTAGGGAGAGTTTCAGTGTGTTTTACTGTGCTAATCCTTGTTTGTAGGGACAGGGAAGGACAGCGAGGGAAATTCTCATTGTGCTATACTGTGCTAAAGCATTCATCATCAACCATCTTTAAAAAAACATTTTTTATAGGGACAGAAAACTATAGGTAGGGAGAGTGTCAGTGTGTTTTACTGTGCTAATCCTTGTTTGTAGGGACAGGGAAGGACAGTGAGGGAAATTCTCATTGTGCTATACTGTGCTAAAGCATTCATCATCAACCATCTTTAAAAAAACATTTTTTATAGGGACAGAAAACTATAGGTAGGGAGAGTGTCAGTGTGTTTTACTGTGCTAATCCTTGTTTGTAGGGACAGGGAAGGACAGTGAGGGAAATTGTCATTGTGCTATACTGTGCTAAAGCATTCATCATCAACCATCTTTAAAAAAACATTTTTTATAGGGACAGAAAACTATAGGTAGGGAGAGTGTCAGTGTGTTTTACTGTGCTAATCCTTGTTTGTAGGGACAGGGAAGGACAGTGAGGGAAATTGTCATTGTGCTATACTGTGCTAAAGCATTCATCATCAACCATCTTTAAAAAAACATTTTTTATAGGGACAGAAAACTATAGGTAGGGAGAGTGTCAGTGTGTTTTACTGTGCTAATCCTTGTTTGTAGGGACAGGGAAGGACAGTGAGGGAAATTCTCATTGTGCTATACTGTGCTAAAGCATTCATCATCAACCATCTTTAAAAAAACATTTTTTATAGGGACAGAAAACTATAGGTAGGGAGAGTGTCAGTGTGTTTTACTGTGCTAATCCTTGTTTGTAGGGACAGGGAAGGACAGTGAGGGAAATTCTCATTGTGCTATACTGTGCTAAAGCATTCATCATCAACCATCTTTAAAAAAACATTTTTTATAGGGACAGAAAACTATAGGTAGGGAGAGTGTCAGTGTGTTTTACTGTGCTAATCCTTGTTTGTAGGGACAGGGAAGGACAGTGAGGGAAATTGTCATTGTGCTATACTGTGCTAAAGCATTCATCATCAACCATCTTTAAAAAAACATTTTTTATAGGGACAGAAAACTATAGGTAGGGAGAGTGTCAGTGTGTTTTACTGTGCTAATCCTTGTTTGTAGGGACAGGGAAGGACAGTGAGGGAAATTCTCATTGTGCTATACTGTGCTAAAGCATTCATCATCAACCATCTTTAAAAAAACATTTTTTATAGGGACAGAAAACTATAGGTAGGGAGAGTGTCAGTGTGTTTTACTGTGCTAATCCTTGTTTGTAGGGACAGGGAAGGACAGTGAGGGAAATTCTCATTGTGCTATACTGTGCTAAAGCATTCATCATCAACCATCTTTAAAAAAACATTTTTTATAGGGACAGAAAACTATAGGTAGGGAGAGTGTCAGTGTGTTTTACTGTGCTAATCCTTGTTTGTAGGGACAGGGAAGGACAGTGAGGGAAATTCTCATTGTGCTATACTGTGCTAAAGCATTCATCATCAACCATCTTTAAAAAAACATTTTTTATAGGGACAGAAAACTATAGGTAGGGAGAGTGTCAGTGTGTTTTACTGTGCTAATCCTTGTTTGTAGGGACAGGGAAGGACAGTGAGGGAAATTCTCATTGTGCTATACTGTGCTAAAGCATTCATCATCAACCATCTTTAAAAAAACATTTTTTATAGGGACAGAAAACTATAGGTAGGGAGAGTGTCAGTGTGTTTTACTGTGCTAATCCTTGTTTGTAGGGACAGGGAAGGACAGTGAGGGAAATTCTCATTGTGCTATACTGTGCTAAAGCATTCATCATCAACCATCTTTAAAAAAACATTTTTTATAGGGACAGAAAACTATAGGTAGGGAGAGTGTCAGTGTGTTTTACTGTGCTAATCCTTGTTTGTAGGGACAGGGAAGGACAGTGAGGGAAATTCTCATTGTGCTATACTGTGCTAAAGCATTCATCATCAACCATCTTTAAAAAAACATTTTTTATAGGGACAGAAAACTATAGGTAGGGAGAGTGTCAGTGTGTTTTACTGTGCTAATCCTTGTTTGTAGGGACAGGGAAGGACAGTGAGGGAAATTCTCATTGTGCTATACTGTGCTAAAGCATTCCTCATCAACCATCTTTGAAATCCTTGTTTTTTGGACAGTCAGGGAAATTGTCATTGTGCTATTCTGTGCGAAAGCAATCATCCTCAACCATATTTAGAAATCCTTAAGTAAAGGGACAGAGAAGGACACCTGAAGGTAGCCCTTATTGCTTTTTTCCCATCTCCCTGCAGGCCATCCATTAGAATGTCTGGAAGGCAAACAAGGAGAGGCAGACAGTCAGGAGGCAATAAAAGAGGGCAAGCAGGCTCTGTGTCTGGGGGCAACAGTGCTGGTCGTGGACGCGGTGCATTGTCATCAGCACATGGCCATGGGACACGCTTGTCCTTCTTTTCGGCAGCTGGACATGTTGAGCCACATCATGCCGAAGACTTGGTAGAGTGGATGACCAAGCCCTCCTCCTCCTCCTCATCCTCTCTCACCCAGGCTCAGGGTACTGGCAAAGCAGCTGCCAAAGCGTCCTCTTCCCTGGTATCAATGTCAGACTCATCATCAGTCACTCCTTCCCTAGACCCACCATGTCCTCCTCCTGAGGAGTCCCCCGAACTGTTTGAGCAAAGTGTTGGGTACATGCTCCAGGAGGATGCCCAGCGTTTCGAAGGGTCTGATGATGAAACCCAGCTAGAGGAAGGCAGTAGCGTGAGAGCAGACAGAGGGGATGCTCAAGAAGGACACCAATCTGGCAGTCATGTTCCAGCAGCTGCAGCATACTGCCAGATTGGCTCCAGTGATGAGGAGGGAGGGGATGATGAGGTCACTGACTCCACGTGGGTGCCTAATAGGAGAGAGGAGGAGGAGGAGGATGAGGAGGAGGCACATCTCCAACGAGGCAGGATGCCCTTTGGTGGCCAGCGTAAGGGCAGTACACCGACGGAATCACACCGCAGAGCTCCGCCTGTGCAGGGCGCTGCCTCTGCCCGTCATTCAAAAAGTTGTTTGGTGTGGGCCTTTTTTGAGGCTAGTGCATCAGATTGCACAGCTGCTGTTTGCAACATATGTCTCAAGCGTATATCGCGTGGCCAAAACATCAGCCGCTTGGGTACCACATGCCTGACCAGACATATGTTGACCTGCCATGACGCTCGTTGGCAAGCCTACCTCAAAGACCCACACCAAAGAACAAAGCGGACCTCTCCTTGCACCGCATCAGCTGGGATCTCCAACCCCACTATAACTTCAGTCCTCTCTGAAACATGCACTGAGAGGAATGAAGGTGTAGAATTAGGTGTGTCACAGCCAAGTACTTGCGGCCACTCTGCTAGCAGTACACCGACGTCCGATTCTAGCAGGCAAATTTCCCTGCCCCAGCTGCTGGACCGTCGAAAGAAGTTCACTCCCAGCCATCCACATGCCCAGCGGTTGAATGCTAGCTTGGCTAAATTGCTAGCGCTTCAACTGCTGCCTTTTCAGTTGGTAGACTCGGCCCCCTTCCGTGAGTTTGTGCAATGTGCGGTTCCTCAGTGGCAGGTTCCCAAATGCCACTTTTTCTCACGGAAGGCTATTCCGGCTCTCTACCGGCATGTGGAAGGCAATGTCTTGGCCTCGCTGGACAGGGCGGTCAGCGGTAAGGTGCATATTACCGCTGACTCATGGTCCAGCAGGCATGGACAGGGACGTTACCTTTCTTTCACGGCCCATTGGGTCACTCTTTTGGCAGCTGGGAAGGATGCAGGACAAGGTGCAGTAGTGTTGGAGGTTGTTCCACCGCCACGCCTCCAAAATGCTACTACTGGTTGTGACACACCTCTCTCCTCCACCCCCTCCTCTTCTTCTTCCTCCTGCAGGGCCAGGCCGAGAGGTGGTTGACGCCACGCCAGCTTAAGCCAGGAATGGTGGTTTGCGACAATGGCATCAACCTCCTCTCCGCCCTCCGACAGGGACAACTGACCCATGTGCCCTGTGTGGCTCACGTCCTTAACCTGGTGGTGCAGCGGTTCTTGGGCAGGTACCCGGGCTTACAGGATGTCCTGAGGCAGGCCAGGAAAGTCTGTGTGCATTTCCGCAGATCTTATAATGCCAGTGCTCGCCTGGCTGAGCTGCAAAAGGAGTTGAACCTGCCCAAGAACCGCCTTATATGTGACATGCCCACCAGGTGGAACTCAACGTTGGCCATGCTGCAGCGGCTGCACACACAGCAGAGGGCCATCAATGAGTACCTGTGCGACTACGACACCAGGACAGGGTCAGGGGAGCTTGGTTTTTTTTCTCCACGCCAGTGGGGCATGATCAGGGATGCATGCACTGTCCTGGCACCATTTGAGGAGGCCACGAGGATGGTGAGCAGTGACAGTGCATGCATCAGTGACACTGTACCTCTTGTCCACCTGTTGGAGCACACGCTGCGTGGAATAATGGACAGGGCACTTGAGGCAGAACAGAGGCAGGAAGAGGAGGACTTCCTTGCCTCTCAAGGCCCCCTTTACCCAGACAGTGTTCCTTCTGTCCCACCCATCGCACAGGAAGAGGAGGAGGAGGAGGAGGAGGAGGATTGTGTCAGCATGGAGGTGGAGGCTGGCAATCAGCATCATCAGCAGCAGTCTTTTAGGGATGATTTACAGTCCCAAGAAACCAGTGGACTTGTACATGGCTGGGAGGAGGTGGCTGCGGATCATGTCGTCCTTAGTGACCCAGAGGACTCCGGACCAAATGCCTCAGCTAACCTACGCTGCATGGCCTCCCTGATCCTGCAAAGTCTGCGGAAGGATCCTCGTATTCTTCGGATCAAGGAGAGGGACCATTACTGGCTGGCCACTCTCCTTGATCCACGGTACAAGGGTAAGGTTGCGGACCTTATGTTACCGTCGCAGAGGGAGCAGAGGATGAGACAACTCCGGGAGGCCTTGCAGAAAGGTCTGTGCAACGCGTTCCCAGAGACTGGGAGGTTACAAACTCCTGGTCCTGGACAACGAGTTGCTGAGGCTTCGGCCAGTCAAAGAAGGAGCGGTGGGGAAGGTGGCCGTCTGACCGATGCGTTCAGACAATTCTTTAGTCCGCAGCCCCAAAGTATGATCGGTTTCAGCAACCATCGCCAGCGTCTGATAAACATGGTGCAGGAATATCTAGGGGCAAGGTCAGACTTGGACACCTTCCCCACCGAAAATCCTCTGGCTTACTGGGTCTTGAGGATGGATCACTGGCCAGAGCTTGCACAGTATGCAATTGAGCTACTGGCCTGTCCTGCATCCAGCGTTCTTTCGGAACGCACATTCAGTGCTGCTGGAGGATTTGTCACGGATCACAGGGTGCGCCTGTCCACCGACTCGGTTGATCGACTGACTTTCATCAAGATGAACCAGTCTTGGATCACCACCAGCTACCACACACCTGATGCTGATATAACAGACTAATTGATTTTAACATGTCACATCCCTTCAAGACTGATGCTGATGCTGAGTGCCTGTGCTGTTATGTTGACTGGCTATCCTCCTCCTCCGAGTCCTCAATGATACGATTGATGATGATAGCTTGGAAGATCATTTTTGTTTATGGGTGCCGCCACCAGTGGCTAAGGCCCAATTTTTCAGCCCCTGTTTAACAGGGGCGTGTAATTACAATTTTTGAAGCAATACTTTGCAACAGGGCTCATTGCTGTGCTCCAAGTACAGTATCTGTGAGGGGTTGGAGTGTTGTGCCACCAGTGCCTAAGGCCCAATTTTTCAGCCCCTGTTTAACAGGGGCGTGTCATTACAATTTTTGAAGCAATACTTTGCAACAGGGCTCATTGCTGTGCTCCAAGTACAGTATCTGTGAGGGGTTGCAGTGTTGTGCCACCAGTGCCTAAGGCCCAATTTTTCAGCCCCTGTTCAACAGGGGCATGTAATTACAATTCTTGATCTAATAATTCACAGCAGGGCCCATTGCTGCACCCATCAAGAGTAACTCTGAGGGCTTACAGTGTTGTGGCAACGCCACCACCACCACCACCACGAAAGGCCCAATTTTTCAGCCCCTGTTCAAAAGGGGCATGTAATTACAATTCTTGATCTAATAATTCACAGCAGGGCCCATTCCTGCACCCACCAAGAGTAACTCTGAGGGCTTACAGTGTTGTGGCAACACCACCACCACCACCACCACCACGAAAGGCCCAATTTTTCAGCCCCTGTTCAACAGGGGCATGCAATTACAATTCTTGATCTAATAATTCACAGCAGGGCCCATTGCTGCACCCACCAAGAGTAACTGTCAGGGCTTACAGTGTTGTGGCACCAGCACCACCATCAAAGGCCCAATTTTTACTACCACTGTTCAACAATTATATGTAATTACAATTCCTGATATAATAGTTGACAGCAGGGTGTTCCAGCACCAACCAAGAGTAACTGTGAGTGCTTACAGTGTTGTGCCAACACCAACAACTAAGGGGCCTATTTCTGCAGAGTATATACGGCAGGTCCCTACTTTCAAACATCCAACTTACAAACGACTCCTACTTGCAAACGCAAGAAGACAACAGGAAGTGAGAGGAAATCTACCCCTAGGAAGGAAAATTCTCTCCTGTAAGAATTAATATGGGAGAAAGGTGTCTCCTCTGTACTGATGCTTTATCACCAATCCTTGTTTCAAGAAAAACACCACATTTCAAAAACAGTTGTCATTGGGACGGAAAGTGAGGTGAAATGTTCTGAACAGGGGCACAGACAGCAAAACAAATGTTACAGGGGTGATAACCCTTACCTATGTTTTCCAAAAAGTTTAAAAATAGATTTTTGGGCTGGAGCTACACTTAAACAATGTACCTGTTCAAAATTACAAACACATTCTACATAAGAACAAACCTACAGTCCCTGTCTTGTATGCACCGCCTGTATACGGCTGTTCAGAGTATATAGGGCCTTTTTTATTTTGTGTGCGGTGTTCCCCTTAATATCCATACAAGACCCAAAGGGGCTGGTAATGGGCTGGGGTGGGGGGGGGGGGGTTATGGGGTAGCTATGCCATTTTTATTAAAGATTTTCATCCATATTACCGGGACCAGACATTACATTAAAGCCGCAAGCAGTTTTAAATGGCTTTTTTTTCCTTTAGAAGTGTCATTTTGTGCAGGGACAGTTCTAAACACAGGAAACACGTGGCACTTCACAGGCATACTTTAGACACCCCCCAGGTACAATATTTAAAGGAATATTTGACTTTTTTTTTTTCACTTTATGCATCATTAAAATGACTGCTCCCGAAAAACGACCGTTTTTAAAACTTCTTTTTGCATTGATACATGTCCCCTGGTGCAGAACCCGGGTTCCCAAACCCTTTTTAGGACAATAACATGCATAATAGTCGTTATAATTAGCACTTTAGAACTCGAACGTTCGCATCCATTGTATTTAATAGGGTTCTAATGTTCGTACGAACTTTCGGTCCGTTCGCGGGTTCTGGTGCGAACCGAACCCGGGGGTGTTCGGCTCATCACTACTCAGGACATCCTGTAAGCCTGGGTACCTGCCCAAGAACCGCTGCACCACCAGGTTAAGGACGTGAGCCACACAGGGCACATGGGTCAGTTGTCCCTGTCAGAGAGCGGAGAGGAGGTTGGTGCCATTGTCGCAAACTACCATTCCTGGCTTAAGCTGGCGTGGCGTCAACCACCTCTCGGCCTGCCCCTGCAGAGCAGACAGAACCTCTGCCCCAGTGTGGCTCCTGTCCCCCAAACACACCAGCGCAAGCATGGCATGGCATCTTTTTGCCTGCGTACTTGCGTAGCCCCTTGAACGCCTACGGAGCACCGCTGGTTCCGAGGACAAAGCACAGGAAGAGGCCACGTAGGAAGAAGAAGAGGAGGGGGTGGAGGACAGAGGTGTGTCACAACCAGTAGTAGCATTTTGGAGGCGTGGCGGTGGAACAACCTCCAACACTACTGCACCTTGTCCTGCATCCTTCCCAGCTGCCAAAAGAGTGACCCAATGGGCCGTGAAAGAAAAGTAACGTCCCTGTCCATGCCTGCTGGACCATGAGTCAGCGGTAATATGCACCTTACCGCTGACCGCCTTGTCCAGCGAGGCCAAGACATTGCCTTCCACATGCCGGTAGAGAGCCGGAATCGCCTTCCGTAAGAAAAAGTGGCGTTTGGGAACCTGCCACTGAGGAACCGCACATTGCACAAACTCACGGAAGGGGGCCGAGTCTACCAACTGAAAAGGCAACAGTTGAAGCGCTAGCAATTTAGCCAAGCTAGCATTCAACCGCTGGGCATGTGGATGGCTGGGAGTGAACTTCTTTCGACGGTCCAGCAGCTGGGGCAGGGAAATTTGCCTGCTAGAATCGGACGTCGGTGTAATGCTAGCAGAGTGCCCGCAAGTACTTGGCTGTGACACACCTAATTCTACACCTTCATTCCTCTCAGTGCAGGTTTCAGAGAGGACTGAAGGTATAGTGGAATTGGAGATCCCAGCTGATGCGGTGCAAGAAGAGGTCCGCTTTGTTCTTTGGTGTGGGTCTTTAAGGTAGGCTTGCCAACGAGCAGCATGGCAGGTCAACATATGTCTGGTCAAGCATGTGGTGCCCAAGCGGGTGATGTTTTGGCCACGCGATATACGCGTGCGACATATGTTGCAAACAGCAGCTGTGCGATCTGATGCACTCGACTCAAAAAAGGCCCACACCAAAGAACTTTTTGAATAACGGGCAGAGGCAGCGCCCTACACAGGCGGAGCTCTGCGGTGTGATTCCGTCGGTGTGCTGCCCTTACGCTGGCCCCCCGAGGGCATCCTGCCTCGTTGGAGATGTGCCTCCTCCTCATCCTCCTCCTCCTCCTCTCTCCTATTAGGCACCCACGTGGAGTCAGTGACCTCATCATCCCCTCCCTCCTCATCACTGGAGCCAATCTGGCAGTATGCTGCAGCTGCTGGAACATGACTGCCAGATTGGTGTCCTTCTTGAGCATCCCCTCTCTCTGCTCTCACGCTACTGCCTTCCTCTAGCTGGGTATCATCATCAGACCTTTCGAAACGCTGGGCATCCTCCTGGAGCATGTACCCAACACTGTGCTCAAACAGTTCGGGGGACTCCTCAGGAGGACATGGTTGGTCTAGGGAAGGAGTGACTGATGATGACATTGATACAAGGGAAGAGGACGCTTTGGCAGCTGCTTTGCCAGTACCCTGAGCCTGGGTGAGAGAGGATGAGGAGGATGAGAAGGGCTTGGTCATCCACTCTACCAAGTCTTCGGCATGATGCGGCTCAACACGTCCAGCTGCCGAAAAGAAGGGCAAGCGTGTCCCATGGCCACGTGCTGATGGCGATGCACCGCGTCCACAACCAGCACTGTTGTCTCTAGACACAGAGCCTGCTTGCCCTCTTTTATTGGCTCCTGACTGTCTGCCTCTCCTTGTTTGCCTTCCAGACATTCTAATGGCCTGCAGGGAAATGGGAAAACCAGCAATAAGGCCTAGCTTCAGGAGTATATTTTGCAGGAATCACACTACGCCTGCTGTAGGTGCTGCAAATGTCTGTTGGTGTAACACACCAGGAAAAAGCAGCAATACAGGCTAACTTCAGGAGTAATATGATCAGGAGGCACACTCCGCCCGCTGTAAGTGCTGCAAATGCCTGTTGGTGTAACACACCAGGAAAAAGCAGCAATACAGGCTAACTTCAGGTGAAATATGATCAGGAGGCACACTCCGCCCGCTGTAAGTGCCGCAAATGCCTGTTGGTGTAACACACCAGGAAAAAGCAGCAATACAGGCTAACTTCAGGTGTAATATGATCAAGAGGCACACTCGGCCCGCTGTAAGTGCCGCAAATGCCTGTTGGTGTAACACACCAGGAAAAAGCAGCAATACAGGCTAACTTCAGGTGTAATATGATCAGGAGGCACACTCCGCCCGCTGTAAGTGCCGCAAATGCCTGTTGGTGTAACACACCAGGAAAAAGCAGCAATACAGGCTAACTTCAGGTGTAATATGATCAGGAGGCACACTCCGCCCGCTGTAAGTGCTGCAAATGCCTGTTGGTGTAACACACCAGGAAAAAGCAGCAATACAGGCTAACTTCAGGTGTAATAGGATCAGGAGGCACACTCCGCCCGCTGTAAGTGCTGCAAATGCCTGTTGGTGTAACTCACCAGGAAAAAGCAGCAATACGGGCTAACTTCAGGTGTATAATGTGCAGGAGGCTTAGCAACAATGACACTGACACTGTCCCCTGCCTATCCTTCTCTCTCCCTGTACACAGGGTTTATCAAAGTATATGACACTGACACTCTCCCTGTCTATCCTTCTCTCTCCCTGCACACAAGGTTTAGCAAAGAATATGACACTGACACTGTCCCCTGCCTATCCTTCTCTCTCGTTGCACACAAGGTTTATCAAAGTATATGACACTGACACTCTCCCTGCCTATCCTTCTCTCTCCCTGCACACAAGGTTTAGCAAAGAATATGACACTGACACTGTCCCCTGCCTATCCTTCTCTCTCCCTGCACACAAGGTTTATCAAAGTATATGACACTGACACTCTCCCTGCCTATCCTTCTCTCTCCCTGCACACAAGGTTTAGCAAAGAATGTGACACTGACACTGTCCCCTGCCTATCCTTCTCTCTCCCTGCACACAAGGTTTAGCAAAGAATATGACCCTGACACTCTCCCTGCCTATCCTTCTCTCTCCCTACACACAAGTTTGAGGCACAAATAGCACTGACACTGTCCCTGCCTATGTAACTCTTTCCCTGCGCCGGAACACACTACACAAGGCCGCCGCGCTGGCGGCCTTTTATAGTGTGGGGCGTGTGCTAAACCCCCTGAGCTATAATTGGCCACAGGCAACCTGCCTGTGGCTAATTATGGCTCTCCTAGCTGCCGGCGCTGTGATTGGCCAAGTATGCGGGGTCACAGTGCATGCTTGGCCAATCACAGCGCCGGGATTGCACTGCGATGGCGCAGTGTATTGTGGGCCGTTCGCGTCACTCGAATTTGGCGCGAACGGCCCAAATCGTTCGATGTTCGCCGAACGGTCGAACAGCCGATGTTCGAGTCGAACTTATGTTCGACTCGAACACCGAGCTCATCCCTAGTCTCCATGTCTTACCCATTTTTGGATGGCAGTAGGAAGAGCTCTCAAGAAACGATCCATCACAACACGTTCCACAATCTTTGGTGCGGACAAAGTCTCTGGCTGTAACCACTTCCTGCTCAGGTGAATGAGATCATACATTTGAGACCTGGGGGGTTTTCCAAGCCGGAAAGTCCAGTTATGCACACGCTGAGCCCGGACAGCCAGGGTGACACCCAGCCGTGCCAATATTTCAGTTTTTAGCATCACATAGTCTTTTGCTTGGTCAGGCTCTAGGTCATAGTACGCTTTCTGCGATTCACCAGTTAACAGAGGAGCCACCAGTCCAGCCCACTGCTCCTTAGGCCACTTTTCTCTTTCAGCAGTCCTTTCAAATGTGGTCAAAAACACCTCTGGATCATCCTCTCCAGTCATTTTTGTCAATAAACGACTCACCCCAAAGGACGCAGTATTAGTGGAACTACTTGCCTCACTGGTCTGCGGACGTTGCTGCATTACTGTTTCCAATTGTTGTTGTAGTCTCTGCTCTTGCTTCTGTAACAGGTCTATGAAGCGGGCCTCAGATTGCTGCTGGGCTTGTTGCTGAGCTTCCAGACTCTGTTGCAAAAGTTGCATTTGTCTGCTGCTGGGCTGCAAGGCTCTGTTGATGAGCTTGCTGCTGGGATGCAAAGCTCTGTTGTTGAGCTACAAGGCTCTTTTGCAAACCTGCATTTGTCTGCTGCTGATTGGCATTTGCTAGAGCCAGCTGTTTCAGTATCTCCTCCATGCTGGCCTTTAAAAAAAACTGCCACTGGTTCTCCACAAACTGTGAGGGGGTTAACTCAGCAGCGGGTGTGTGTGACCCCCTGGATGGGTTCACCACACAAAAACAGGCACAGCAGACAGTGGTAGGAGAAAACAAAAGGGTGTGGTTTTATTTGAACTATATACAGACAAAAAAAATACAGCAAAAACAAAAGAAACAGGAAAAGAAATCCTGGTCAACTTGACCGCTCACTACACACGTTGGTGTCCCTAACTAACAACTGGGTACAGCCTTGTGCTGTCCCAGTCCCTAGCTCCCTGCTTTTAGAAGTTCTTAGCACTAACCACACAGGCTTTGGCTCACCGCACAGAGATCACACTCCCCAGACTATTCACACAGATCTGGTTCCAGGTTGGAGCATCTCCCTTAGCATGCTGGGAGTTCTTGTAGAGGCCCTAATGAGCCCACTTACTTCAGCTGGGCTCATTAACTCTTCCCCTGCAAGACTCCCAGCACTCCCCCTAGTGGTATAAATCGGCATAAAGCCTGAATCTAGGACATATATACCTTCTATCCTGGATGCAACCTGGTGATTTTACCTGCCTGCTGTCACAGGCTTTAATGTCATTTCTTGTCCCGGCAATACCGATGAAAATCATTGAGAAACATGGCATGGGTACCCCCCCTCCCCCAGCCCATTACCAGCCCCTTTGGGTCTTGTATGGATATTAAGGGGAACCCGCACTCAAATTAAAAAAAAGAAAGGCGTGATGCCCCCAGGCCATATATACTCTGAACAGCAGTATACAGGCGGTGCAAACAAGACAGGGACTGTAGGTTTGTTGTTACGTAGATTATTTTTGTAATTTTGAACTGGTCCATTTTTAAAGTGTAGCTCCAGCAAAAAAATCAATTTTTAAGCTTTTTGGAAAAACATAGGGAAGGGTTATCACCCCTGTAACATTTGTTTTGCTGTCTGTGCACCTGTTCAGAACATTTCACCTCACTTTCCCTCCCAATGACAAATGCTGTTTGAAAATTTGGGGGTTTTATTGAAACAAGGATTGGTGATAAAGCATCAGTGGAGAGGAGACACCTTTTTCCCATATTAACTCTTACAGGAGAGAATTTCCCTTCCTAGGGGTTGATTTTCTCTCACTTCCTGTTATCTCCTTCCGTTTGCAAGTAGGAGTCTTTTGTAATTTGGATGTTTGAAAGTAGGGGCCTGCCGTATATACTCTCCAGAAATTTGGCCCTTAGGTCTTGGTGTTGCCACAATGCTGTAAGCCCTCACAGTTACTCTTGGTGGGCGCTGGAACGCCCTGCTGTGACCTATTATATCAAGAATTTTAATTGCATGCCATTGATGATTGAACAGTGGTAGGAAAAATTGGGCCTTTGGTGGTGGTGCTGGTGCCACAACACTGTAAGTTCTCACAGTTACTCTTGTTGGGCGCAGGAATGGGCCCAGCTGTGAAATATTAGATCAAGAATTGTAATTACAGTGGCTGGAGAAAACCAGGCACTGCTCATCACCTGTCCAATACAGTCCCAACAGTGAAGCATGGTGGTGGCAGCATCATGCTGTGGGGGTGTTTTTCAGCTGCAGGGACAGGACGACTGGTTGCAATCGAGGGAAAGATGAATGTGGCCAAGTACAGGGATAACCTGAATTAAAACCTTCTCCAGAGTGCTCAGGACCCCAGACTGGGCTGAAGGTTTACCTTCTAACAAGACAATGACCCTAAGCACACAGCTAAAATAACGAAGGAGTGGCTTCACAACAACTCCGTGACTGTTCTTGAATGGCCAGGCCAGAGCCCTGACTTAAACCCAATTGTGCATCTCTGGAGAGACCTAAAAATGGCTGTCCACTAACGTTTATCATCCAACCTGACAAAACTGGAGAGGATCTGCAAGGAGGAATGGCAGAGGATCCCCAAATCCAGGTGTGAAAAACTTGTTGCATCTTCCCCAAAAAGACTCATGGCTGTATTAGATCAAAAGGGTGCTTCTACTAAAAACTGAGCAAAGGGTCTGAATACTTAGGACCATGTGATATTTCAGTTTTTCTTTTTTAATAAATCTGCAAAAATGTCAACAATTCTGTGTTTTTCTGTCAATATGGGGTGCTGTGTGTACATTAATGAGGAAAAAAAATTTACTTAAATGATTATAGAAAATGGCTGCAATATAACAAAGGGTGAAAAATTTAAGGGGGTCTAAATACTTTACGTACCCACTGTACATGCCCCTGTTGAACAGGGGCAGAAAAATTGGGCCTTTGGTGGTGGTGGTGTTGGTGGTGGTGTTGCCACAACACTGTAAGCCCTCATAGTTACTCTTGGTGGGCGCAGGAATGGGCCCTGCTGTGAATTATTAGATCAAGAATTGTAATTGCATGCCCCTGTTGAACAGGGACATAAAAATTGGACCTTAGGCACTGGTGCCACAACACTGTAACCCCTCACAGATACTGTAGTTGGAGCGCAGCAATGAGCCCTGCTGCAAAGTATTGCATCAAAAATTTTAATTACTCGCCCCTGTTAAACAGGGGCAGAAAAATTGGGACTTAGGCACTGGTGCTGGTGCCACAACACTGCAACCCCTCACAGATACTGTAGTTGGAGCACAGGAATGAACCCTGCTGCAAAGTATTGCATCAAAAATTGTAATTACACGCCCCTGTTTAAACAGGGGCTGAAAAATTGGGCCCAGAAACAAAAATGTTCTTCCAAGCTACAGTATCAGCATGATCATTGAGGAAGAGGATAGTCTTAAAACCTAACCCGAATATTTATATATATATATAACCATTTTACGAAATTCAAATTTCATATAGAATGATTTTGAAATAGAATAGAACTAATTAGAATAGAATAGAAAATAGAAAAGAATAGAAAAACAATAGAACAGAATAGAATAAAATATAATATATGTTTTTCTAGTTTATTATTTTCTATTATTTTCTATTCTAATCTTTTGTATTCAAATTCGAATTCATTCTATACAAAATTCGAATTTTGGAAGATGTTATATATATTATATTTTTTCTAACATCTTCCAAAATTAGAATTTCACATAGAATGAATTTGGATAGAAAAGATTAGAATATAATGTAAAATAAGAGAAAAGAATATCATAGAAAAACAATTGGACAGAACAGAAAAAAATATATTTTATATATATATATATATATATATATATAACCATTTTCCGAAATTCTAATTTCATATAGAATGATTTTGAATTAGAATAGAAAAGATTAGAATAGAATAGAAAATAATAGAATAGAAAAACAATAGAACAGAATAGAATAAAATATAATGTATGTTTTTCTAGTTTATTCTTTTCTATTATTATCTATTCTAATCTTTTGTATTCAAATTCAAATTCATTCTATACGAAATTCGAATTTCAGAAGATGGTATATACACACACATATATATTATATTTTTTTTCTGTTCTGTTTTATTGTTTTTTTATGCTATTCTTTTCTATTCTAGTCTAATCTTTTCTATTCAAATTCGATTTCATTCTATTTGAAATTCAAATTCCGGAAGGTGTTATATATATTTTATATATTTTTCTATTCTGTTCTATTGTTTTCTATGCTATTCTTTTCTAATATTTTTTATTCAAATCTTTTCTATTCAAACTCAATTTCATTCTATATGAAATTACATTTTCGGAAGATGTTTTATTTATATATATATATATATATTATATATATATATATATATATATATATATATATATATATATAAAAATATATAAATATATATATAAAAATATATATAAATATAAACATATATATATATATATATATATATATATATATATATATTAAATATATATTTTTCTGTTCTGTTCTAGTGTTTTTCTAGTCTATTCTTTTCTATTCAAATCTTTTCTATTCAAATTCATTCTATACGAAATTCCAACTTCAGAAGCCATCCGAAAATCTAATTTTGTATAGAATGAATTTGAATTTGAATAGAAAAGATTAGAATAGAATAGGAAAGAATAGCATAGAAAAACAATAAGTATATATATATATATATATATATATATATATATATATATATATATATAAACAATATTTTTTTTAGTCTGTTCTATTGTTTTTCTATGCTATTCTTTTCTATTATTTTCTTTTCTATTCTATTAAAATCTTATTTATTCAAATTCATTCTATACGAAATTCAAATTTCGGAAGATGGCTTCAGAAGTTCGAATTTCGTATAGAATAAATTTGAATTTGAATAGAAAAGATTTAAATAGAAAACAATAGAAAAGAATAGACTAGAAAAACAATAGAACAAAATAGAATAAAATATATTCAATTTTATTCTATTCTGTTCTATTGTTTTTCTAGTTTATTCTTTTCTATTATTTTCTATTCAAATCTTTTCTATTAGAATTCAAATTCATTCTATACGAAATTTGAACTTCTGAAGCCATCTTCCGAATATTTGAATTTCGTATAGAATGAATTCGAAAAAAAAAGATTTTAATAGAATAGAAAAGAAAATAATAGAAAAGAATAGCATAGAAAAACAATAGAACAGACTAAAAAAAATATTGTATATATATATATATATATATATATATATATATATATATATATATATATATATAAAATCTATTATTTTCTAATCTTTTCTATTCAAATCCAATTTCATTCTATACGAAATTCGAATTTTGGAAAATGGTTATATATAGTTTACTTCTTCGAATTCGGTCAATTTTTTTCGAATGCGGTAGAATTTTTTCGAATTTGATATTTTTTTCTAATTCGGTAGATTTTTTTTCAAATGCGGTCAAATATTTTCGAATGCGGTAGATTGTTTTCGAATTAATTCAAATTTGAATAGAAAAGATTAGCATAGAATAGAAAAGAACAACATTAGAACAGAATAGAATAAAATATAATATATATTATATTTTATTCTATTCTGTTCTATTGTTTTTCTATTCTTTTCTATTTTAGTTTCCATTGTTTTGAATTATTTTCCAATCTATTCGATTTTCGGAAGTCGGTCATGTTCTATTTTATTACATTCTATTAAATTCTATTCTATTCATTCAATTCTTTTTTATTTTATTGCTTTATTGTTTTATATTCTATTTTATTGTATTTTTTAGAAAATTGATTTCTATTTTTCCGAATTAGATTTTAATTTGTTTTCGAATTTGATTAGAATTTGTTTTCTAATTCGATTTGAATCTAATTTCGTTTGCGGTTTTTTCGAATCGAATAGTTTTTTCGGATTTGTTTAAATTCGTTACTTTTGTAATTCGGAAATTCGGATGCATACGATAAAAATTTGGCCGAATTTCGATTCGGAACGAAGCTAAATGCACATGTCTACCACATCCGATGGGCTAACTTCTTGAGTACTCCCCAAAGGGAACGTAGGAGGAAAACCTCTTGTGTGATATGAACTCTGAAAGTCAGTTCAGGCACAAATTTGAGCATTGGCATGAGCACCATCCTGTCTGGGAAGTATGGGTTCTTTAAACCCAAGGACACCAATGCTGATGTAATTGCCACCAGTAAATTTGTTTCAGTGAAAAAGTACCACAGGGTGATTGAAGGCATCCGATGAAATAACATCCATCAGCATTGGTATATCTCATTCCGGAAACAAGTTGAGGTTTCAACCAAATTGCATCTTGAAAAACTGTATAAATAAGCGTTGGAAGCTTGCTGAATGCCGGTGAAGACAAAGATAGTTCTATGCGCAAGCATTAGGGATGAGCTCGGTGTTCGAGTCGAACATAGGTTCGACTCGAACATCGGCTGTTCGCGCGTTCGGCGAACAACGAACGATTTGGGCCGTTCGCGCCAAATTCGAGTGACGCGAACGGCCCACAATACACTGCGCCATCGCAGTGTAATCCCGGCGCTGTGATTGGCCAAGCATGCACTGTGACCCTGCATGCTTGGCCAATCACAGCGCCGGCAGCGAGGAGAGCAATGATTGGCCACAGGCAGGATGCCTGTGGCCAATTATAGCTGAGGGGGTTTAGTACACGCCCCACACTATAAAAGGCCGCCAGCGCGGCGGCCTCGTGTAGTGTGTTCCGGAGCAGGGAAAGTGAAGGATAGGCAGGGACAGTGTCAAATCCATTCTTTGCTAAACCTTGTGTGTAGGGACAGAGAAGGATAGGCAGGGAGAGTGTCAGTGTCATATACTTTGATAAACCTTGTGTGCAGGGAGAAAGAAGGATAGGCAGGGGACAGTGTCAGTGTATATATTCTTTGCTAAACCTTGTGTGCAGGGAGAGAGGAGGATAGGCAGGGGACAGTGTCAGTGTCATTGTTGCTAAGCCTCCTGCACATTATACACCTGAAGTTAGCCCGTATTGCTGCTTTTTCCTGGTGTGGTACACCAACAGGATTTTGCGGCACTTACAGCGGGCGGAGTGTGCCTCCTGACCATATTACACCTGAACTTAGCCTGTATTGCTGCTTTTTCCTGGTGTGTTACACCAACAGGATTTTGCGGCACTTACAGCGGGCGGAGTGTGCCTCCTGACCATATTACACCTGAACTTAGCCTGTATTGCTGCTTTTTCCTGGTGTGTTACACCAACAGGATTTTGCGGCACTTACAGTGGGCGGAGTGTGCCTCCTGACCATATTACACCTGAACTTGGCCTGTATTGCTGCTTTTTCCTGGTGTGTTACACCAACAGGATTTTGCGGCACTTACAGCGGGCGGAGTGTGCCTCCTGACCATATTACACCTGAACTTAGCCTGTATTGCTGCTTTTTCCTGGTGTGTTACACCAACAGGATTTTGCGGCACTTACAGCGGGCGGAGTGTGCCTCCTGACCATATTACACCTTAACTTAGCCTGTATTGCTGCTTTTTCCTGGTGTGTTACACCAACAGGATTTTGCGGCACTTACAGCGGGCGGAGTGTGCCTCCTGACCATATTACACCTGAACTTAGCCTGTATTGCTGCTTTTTCCTGGTGTGTTACACCAACAGGATTTTGCGGCACTTACAGCGGGCGGAGTGTGCCTCCTGACCATATTACACCTGAACTTGGCCTGTATTGCTGCTTTTTCCTGGTGTGTTACACCAACAGGATTTTGCGGCACTTACAGCGGGCGGAGTGTGCCTCCTGACCATATTACACCTGAACTTAGCCTGTATTGCTGCTTTTTCCTGGTGTGTTACACCAACAGGATTTTGCGGCACTTACAGCGGGCGGAGTGTGCCTCCTGACCATATTACACCTGAAATTAGCCTGTATTGCTGCTTTTTCCTGGTGTGTTACACCAACAGGATTTTGCGGCACTTACAGCGGGCGGAGTGTGCCTCCTGACCATATTACACCTGAACTTAGCCTGTATTGCTGGTTTTCCCATTTCCCTGCAGGCAATTAGAATGTCTGGAAGGCAAACAAGGAGAGGCAGACAGTCAGGAGCCAATAAAAGAGGGCAAGCAGGCTCTGTGTCTAGAGACAACAGTGCTGGTCGTGGACGCGGTGCATCGCCATCAGCACGTGGCCATGGGACACGCTTGTCCTTCTTTTCGGCAGCTGGACGTGTTGAGCCGCATCATGCCGAAGACTTGGTAGAGTGGATGACCAAGCCCTCCTCATCCTCCTCATCCTCTCTCACCCAGGCTCAGGGTACTGGCAAAGCAGCTGCCAAAGCGTCCTCTTCCCTGGTATCAATGTCATCATCAGTCACTCCTTTCCTAGACCAACCATGTCCTCCTGAGGAGTCCCCCGAACTGTTTGAGCACAGTGTTGGGTACATGCTCCAGGAGGATGCCCAGCGTTTCGAAGGGTCTGATGATGATACCCAGCTAGAGGAAGGCAGTAGCGTGAGAGCAGAGAGAGGGGATGCTCAAGAAGGACACCAATCTGGCAGTCATGTTCCAGCAGCTGCAGCATACTGCCAGATTGGCTCCAGTGATGAGGAGGGAGGGGATGATGAGGTCACTGACTCCACGTGGGTGCCTAATAGGAGAGAGGAGGAGGAGGAGGAGGCACATCTCCAACGAGGCAGGATGCCCTCGGGGGGCCAGCGTAAGGGCAGCACACCGACGGAATCACACCGCAGAGCTCCGCCTGTGCAGGGCGCTGCCTCTGCCCATTATTCAAAAAGTTCTTTGGTGTGGGCCTTTTTTGAGTCGAGTGCATCAGATCGCACAGCTGCTGTTTGCAACATATGTCTCAAGCGTATATCGCGTGGCCAAAACATCACCCGCTTGGGCACCACATGCTTGACCAGACATATGTTGACCTGCCATGCAGCTCGTTGGCAAGCCTACCTTAAAGACCCACACCAAAGAACAAAGCTGACCTCTTCTTGCACCGCATCAGCTGGGATCTCCAACCCCACTATACCTTCAGTCCTCTCTGAAACCTGCTCTGAGAGGAATGAAGGTGTAGAATTAGGTGTGTCACAGCCAAGTACTTGCGGGCACTCTGCTAGCAGTACACCGACGTCCGATTCTAGCAGGGAAATTTCCCTACCCCAGCTGCTGGACCGTCAAAAGAAGTTCACTCCCAGCCATCCACATGCCCAGCGATTGAATGCTAGCTTGGCTAAATTGCTAGCGCTTCAACTGCTGCCTTTTCAGTTGGTAGACTCTGCCCCGTTCCGTGAGTTTGTGCAATGTGCGGTTCCTCAGTGGCAGGTTCCCAAACGCCACTTTTTCTCACGGAAGGCGATTCCGGCTCTCTATTGGCATGTGGAAGGCAATGTCTTGGCCTCGCTGGACAGGGCGGTCAGCGGTAAGGTGCATATTACCGCTGACTCATGGTCCAGCAGGCATGGACAGGGACGTTACCTTTCTTTCACGGCCCATTGGGTCACTCTTTTGGCAGCTGGGAAGGATGCAGGACAAGGTGCAGTAGTGTTGGAGGTTGTTCCACCGCCACGCCTCCAAAATGCTACTACTGGTTGTGGTCCACCCCCTCCTCTTCTTCTTCCTCCGTGGCCTCTTCCTGTGCTTTGTCCTCGGAACCAGCGGTGCTCCGTAGGCGTTCAAGGGGCTACGCAAGTACGCAGGCAAAAAGATGCCATGCCGTGCTTGCGCTGGTGTGTTTGGGGGACAGGAGCCACACTGGGGCAGAGGTTCTGTCTGCTCTGCAGGGGCAGGCCGAGAGGTGGTTGACGCCACGCCAGCTTAAGCCAGGAATGGTAGTTTGCGACAATGGCACCAACCTCCTCTCCGCTCTCCGACAGGGACAACTGACCCGTGTGCCCTGTGTGGCTCACGTCCTTAACCTGGTGGTGCAGCAGTTCTTGGGCAGGTACCCGGGCTTACAGGATGTCCTGAGGCAGGCCAGGAAAGTCTGTGTGCATTTCCGCAGATCTTATAATGCCAGTGCTCGCCTGGCTGAGCTGCAAAAGGAGTTGAACCTGCCCAAGAACCGCCTTATATGTGACATGCCCACCAGGTGGAACTCTACGTTGGCCATGCTGCAGCGGCTGCACATGCAGCAGAGGGCCATCAATGGGTATCTGTTGCAATATGGCACCAGGACAAGGTCAGGGGAGCTTGGATTTTTTTCCCCCACGCCAGTGGGCCACGATCAGGAATGCATGCACTGTCCTGTCACCATTTGGGGAGGCCACGAGGATGGTGAGCAGTGACAGTGCATGCAGCAGTCTTTTAGGGATGATTTACAGTCCCAAGAAACCAGTGGACTTGTACGTGGCTGGGAGGAGGTGGCTGCGGATCATGTCGTCCTTAGTGACCCAGAGGACTCCGGAACGAATGCCTCAGCTAACCTACGCTGCATGGCCTCCCTGATCCTGCAAAGTCTGCGGAAGGATCCTCGTATTCTTCGGATCAAGGAGAGGGACCATTACTTGCTGGCCACTCTCCTTGATCCACGGTACAAGGGTAAGGTTGCGGACCTTATCTTACCATCGCAGAGGGAGCAGAGGATGAGACAACTCCGGGAGGCCTTGCAGAAAGGTCTGTGCAACGCGTTCCCAGAGACTGGGTGGTTACAAACTCCTGGTCCTGGACAACGAGTTGCTGAGGCTTCGGTCAGTCAAAGAAGGAGCAGTGGGGAAGGTGGCCGTCTGACCGATGCGTTCAGACAATTCTTTAGTCCGCAGCCCCAAAGTATGATCGGTTCCAGCAACCATCGCCAGCGTCTGATATACATGGTGAAGGAATACCTAGGGGCAAGGTCAGACTTGGACACCTTCCCCACCGAAAATCCTCTGGCTTACTGGGACTTTAGGATGGATCACTGGCCAGAGCTTGCACAGTATGCAATTGAGCTACTGGCCTGTCCTGCATCCAGCGTTCTTTCAGAATGCACATTTGGTGCTGCTGGAGGATTTGTCACAGGGTGCGCCTGTCCACCGACTCTGTTGATCGACTGACCTTCATAAAGATGAACCAGTCTTGGATCACCACCAGCTACCAAACACCTGAAGCTGATATAACAGACTAATTTATTTTCAAATGTCACATCCCTTCAAGACTGATGCTGATGCTGAGAGACTGTCCTGTTATGTTGACTGACTATCCTCCTCCTCCTCAATGATCCGATTGATGATGATAGCTTGGAAGAACATTTTTGTTTCTGGGTGCCGCCACCAGTGGCTAAGGCCCAATTTTTCAGCCCCTGTTTAACAGGGGCGTGTTATTACAATTTTTTATGCAATGCTTTGCAGCAGGGCTCATTCCTGCACTCCAACTAGAGTATCTGGGAGAGGTTGCAGTGTCGTGGCACCAGCACCAGTGGCTTAGGCCCAATTTTTCAGCCCCTGTTTAACAGGGGCATGTAATTACAATTTTTGATGCAATACTTTGCAACAGGGCTCATTGCTGTGCTCCAAGTACAGTATCTGTGAGGGGTTGCAGTGTTGTGGCACCAGTGCCTAAGGCCCAATTTTTCTGCCCCTGTTTAACAGGGGCATGTAATTACAATTCTTGATCTAATAATTCACAGCAGGGCCTATTCCTGCGCCCACCAAGAGTAACTGTGAGGCCTTACAGTGTTGTGTCAGCACCACCACCACCACCACCAAAGGCCCAATTTTTCAGCCCCTGTTCAACAGGGGCATGCAATTACAATTCTTGATCTAATAATTCACAGCAGGGCCCATTCATGCGCCCACCAAGAGTAACTGTGAGGGCTTACAGTGTTGTGGCAACACCAACATGTAAGGGGCAAATTTCAGCAGAGTATATACGGCAGGCCCCTACTTTCAAACATCCAACTTACAAACGACTCCTACTTGCAAACGAAAGGAGACAACAGGAAGTGAGAGGAAATCTACCCCTAGGAAGGGAAATTCTCTCCTGTAAGAGTTAATATGGGAAAAAAAGTGTCTCCTCTCCACTGATGCTTTATCACCAATTCTTGTTTCAATAAAAACCCCAAATTTTCAAAACACATTTGTCATTAGGACGGAAAGTGATGTGAACTGTTCTGAACAGGTGCACACTGCACAGACAGCAAAACAAATGTTACAGGGGTGATAACCCTTCCCTATGTTTTCCAAAAAGCTTAAAATAGATTTTTTGGCTGGAGCTACACTTAAACAATGTACCTGTTCAAAATTACAAACAGATTCTACATAAGAACAAACCTACAGTCCCTGTCTTGTATGCACCGCCTGTATACGGCTGTTTAGAGTATATAGGGCCTTTTTTATTTTGTGTGCGGGGTTCCCCTTAATATCCATACAAGACCCAAAGGGGCTGGTAATGGGCTGGGGTGGGTGGGGGGCTGTGATGGGGTAGCTATGCCCTATTTCTTAAAGATTTTCATCCATATTACCGGGACCAGACATTACATTAAAGCCGCAAGCAGTTTTAAATGGCTTTTTTTCCTTTAGAAATGTAATTTTGTGCAGGGACAGTTCTAAACACGGGAAACACGTGGCACTTCACAGGCATACTTTAGACACCCCCCAGGTACGATATTTAAATGAATATTTGACTTTTTTTTTCACTTTATGCATCATTAAAATGACTGCTCCTGAAAAACGGCCGTTTTTAAAAAAAAATTTGGGATTGATACATGTCCCCTGGTGCAGAACCCGGGTTCCCAAACCCTTTTTAGGACAATAACATGCATATTAGTCGTTATAATTAGCACTTTAGATTTCGAACGTTCGCATCCATTGTATTTAATAGGGTTCTAAAGTTCATGCGAACTTTCGGTCCGTTCGCGGGTTCTGGTGCGAACCGAACCGGGGGGTGTTCGGCTCATCACTAGTGATAGGTAGTGAGGAGTGAAATCAAAAATGTATGCCCTTAGAAATCTTGAAGGCGGTGCTTGGATTTTGGGGTCCCGTACGCAGCTAGGCTCCCAAAAAGTCCCACACATGTGGTATCCCTGTACTCAGGAGAAGCAGCAGAATGTATTTTGGGGTGTAATTTTACATATGCCCATGGCATGTGTGAGCAATATATCATTTAGTGACAACTTTGTGCAAAAAAAAAAGTTTGTCATATTCCCGCAACTTGTGGCAAAATATAAAATATTCCATGGACTCAACATGCCTCTCAGTAAATAGCTTGGGGTGTCTACTTTCCAAAATGGGGTCATTTGGGGGGGGTTTGTGCTATTTTGGCATTTTATGGCCTTCGAAACTGTGATAGGTAGTGAGGAGTGAAATTAAAAATTTGCGCCCTTAGAAATCTTGAAGGAGGTGCTTGGTTTTTGGGGCCCCGTATGCGGCTAGGCTCTCAAAAAGTCCCACACGTGGTATCCCCGTACTCAGGAGAAGCAGCAAAATGTATTTTGGGGTGCAATTCCACATATAACTATGGCATGTTTGAGCAATATATCATTTAGTGACAACTTTGTGTAAATTTTTTTTTCCTTTTGTCATTATTCAATCATTTGGGCCAAAAAAAAAAATATTCAATGGGCTCAACATGCCTCTCAGCAAATAGCTTGGGGTGTCTACTTTCCTAAATGGGGTAATTTGGGGGGGTTTTGTGCCATCTTGGCATTTTATGGCCTTCAAAACTGTGATAGGTAGTGATAGGTAGTGAGGAGTGAAATCAAAAATGTATGCCCCTAGAAATCTTGACGGCGGTGCTTGGTTTTTGGGGCCCCGTACGTGGCTAGGCTCCCAAAAAGTCCCACACATGTGGTATCCCCATACTCAGGAGAAGCAGCAGAATGTATTTTGGGGTGTAATTTCACATATGCCCTCGGCATGTGTGGGCAATATATCATTTAGTGACAACTTTGTGGGGAAAAAAAAGTTTGTCATATTCCCGCAACTTGTGTCAAAATATAAAATATTCCATGGACTCAATATGCCTCTCAGCAAATATCTTGGGGTGTGTACTTTCCAAAATGGGGTCATTTGTGGGGGTTTTGTGCTATTTTGGCATTTTATGGGCTTCGAAACTGTGATAGGTAGTGAGGAGTGAAATCAAAAATTTGCGCCCTTAGAAATCCTAAAGGCGGTGCTTGGATTTCGGGGGCCCGTACACGGCTAGGCTCCTAAAAAGTCCCACACATGTGGTATCCCCGTACTCAGGAGAAGCAGCAAAATGTATTTTGGGGTGGAATTTCACATATAACCATGGCATGTGTGAGCAATATATCATTTAGTGACAACTTTTTGTAATTTTTTATTTTTTTTTAGTCATTATTCAATCACTTGGGACAAAAAAAAAAAATATTCAATGGGCTCAACATGACTCTCAGCAATTTCCTTAGGGTGTCTACTTTCTAAAATGGGGTCATTTGGGAAGGGGGGGGTTTGTACTGCCCTGCCATTTTAGCACCTCAAGAATTGAGATAGGCAGTCATAAATTAAAAGCTGTGTAAATTCCAGAAAATGTACCCTAGTTTGTAGACGCTATAACTTTTGCGCAAACCAATAAATATACACTTATTGACATTTTTTTTACTAAAGACATGTGGCTGAATACATTTTGGCCTAAATGTATGACTAAAATTGAGTTTATTCGATTTTTCTTATAACAAAAAGTAGAAAATATCTTTTTTTTTCAAAATTTTCAGTCTTTTTCTGTTTATATCGCAAAAAAAATCGCAGAGGCAATCAAATACCATTAAAAGAAAGCTCTATTTGTGGGAAGAAAAGGACGCACATTTCGTTTGGGTACAACATTGCATGTCCGCACAATTTCCAGTTAAAGCAGCGCAGTGCCAAATTGTGAAATCACCTCTGGTCATTATGGTCCATATCGGTCCGGGGCTTAAGTGGTTAATATCCATACAAGACCCAAAGGGGATGGTAATGGGCTGGGGGGGGTACCCATGCCATTTTTCTCAATGATTTTCATCCATATTGCCGTGACCAGACATTACATTAAAGCCTCAAGCAGTTTTAAATTACTTTTTTTCCTTTAGAAATGTCATTTTGTGCAGGGACAGTTCTACACACGGGAAACACCTGCCACTTCACAGGCATACTATAAACACCCCCCAGGTATGATATTTAAAGGAATATTTCACTTTTTTCCACTTTATGCATCATTAAAATCACTGCTCCTGAAAAAACGTCAGTTTTTAAAACGTCTTTTTGCATTGATACATGTCCCCTGGGGCAGGACCCGGGTCCCCAAACCCTTTTTAGGACAATAACTTGCATATTAGCCTTTATAATTAGCACTTTTGATTTTGAACGATCAAGTCCATTGTATTTAATAGGGTTCTAAAGTTTGCGCAAACTTTCGGTCCGTTCGCAGGTTCTGGTGCGAACCGAACCGGGGGGTGTTTGGCTCATCCCTAGTGCCAAAGGCCCAATTTTTCTGCCCCTGTTTAACTGGGGCGTGCAATTAAAATTTTTGATGCAATACTTTGCAGCAGGGCTCATTGCTGCGCTTCAACTACAGTATCTGTGAGGGGTTGCAGTGTTGTGGCACCAGCACCAGTGCCTAAGGCCCAATTTTTATGTCCCTGTTTAACTGGGGCGTGTAATTAAAATTTTTGATGCAATACTTTGCAGCAGGGCTCATTCCTGCGCTCCAACTAGAGTATCTGTGAGGGGTTGCAGTGTTGTGGCACCAGTGCCTAAGGCACAATTTTTCAGCCCCTGTTCAACAGGGGCATGTAATTTCAATTCTTGATCTAATAATTCACAGCAGGGCCCATTCCTGCGCCCACCAAGAGTAACTGTGAGGGCTTACAGTGTTGTGGCAACACCACCACCACCAAAGGCCCAATTTTTTCTACCACTGTTCAACAATGGCATGTAATTACAATTCTTGATATAATAGTTCACAGCAGGGCGTTCCAGCGCCTACCAAGAGTAACTGTGAGGGCTTACAGTGTTGTGGCAACACCAACACCTAAGGGCCAAATTTCTGCAGAGTATATACGGCAGGCCCCTACTTTCAAACATCCAACTTACAAACGACTCCTACTTGCAAACTGAATGAGACAACAGGATGTGAGAGGAAATCTACCCCTAGGAAGATAAATTCTCTCCTGTAATTGTTAATATGGGAAAAGGGTGTCTTCTCTCCACTGATGATTTATCACCAATCCTTGTTTCAATAAAAACCCCAAATTTTCTAAAAACATTTGTCATTGGGACAGAAAGTGAGGTGAAATGTTCTGAACAGGTGCACAGACAGCAAGACAAATGTTACAGGGGTGATAACCCTTCCCTATGTTTTCCAAAAAGCTTAAAACAGATTTTTTGACTGGAGCTACACTTAAACAATGTACCTGTTCAAAATTACAAACAGATTCTACATAAGAACAAACCTACAGTCCCTGTCTTGTTTTCACCGCCTGTATACTGCTGTTCAGAATACAGTATATAGGGCCTGGGGGCCCCACGCCTTTCCTTTTTTTAATTTGGGTGCAGGATTCCCCTTAACATTCATACTAGACCCAAAGGGGCTGGTAATGGGCTGGATAACCATGCAATTTTTCTCAATGATTTTCATCTATATTGCCAGGACCAGACATTACATTAAAGCCGCAAGCAGTTTTAAATGACTTTTTTTCCTTTAGAAATGTCATTTTGTGCAGGGATAGTTCTAAACACGGGAAACATGTGCCGTTTCACAGGCATACTATAAACACCCCCCAGGTACGATATTTAAAGGAATATTTCACTTTTTTATTTTTTCACTTTATGCATAATTAAAATCACTGCTCCCGAAAAAACAACCGTTTTTAAAACTTTTGTTTGCATTGATACATGTACCCTGGGGCAGGACCCAGGTCCCCAAACACTTTTTAGGACAATAACTTGCATATTAGCCTTCATAATTAGCACTTTTTATTTCGAACATTCGAGTCCCAATTCGAGTCCCAATTCGAGTCCCAATTCGTCTACGACGAAATTGCACCTTAGATTCAGATTTTTTCACACAAGCCAACATATTGGCAGATCGTTTTGTTCAAAAAGGATATACTAGGGATTAGGGATGGGCCCGGTGCTCGATTCGAACCCATGTTCGAATCGAGCATCGGGCGTTCGCTCGCTCGTCGAGCCCAGAACTATTTGGGCCGTTCGCATCACATTCGTGTGATGCGAGCGGCCCCGCAATGCATTGCGGCCGGCGCGGCCGGCGCAGTGCATTGCTGGCTGATGATTGGCCAAGCATGCACTGTGACCCCGCATGCTTGGCCAATCACAGCGCCCGAAACTCGGAGAGCAATAATTGGCTACAGGCAGGACGCCTGTAGCCAATTACAGCTCAGGGGCTTTAGTACACGCCCCACCATTTAAAAGGCCGCCACGCCATCGGCCCCGGTCACATGAGTTCCGGCTTTAGGAGAGATTAGTCTGCTGATTCTGTCTTTGCTTGATACTGAAAGATTTGCTCTTCTTTGCTAAACCATTGGCTATTTCTTTGCTAAACCATTGCTACCTAAGTCATTGATCGTTCATTGCTGCTGATTGCACAGTTAGTGTGTTATTAGCTGCTGCTGGGGATTAGTCTGGTGCGTGCTTACTGTTAGTACAGTATTGCAGTAGTACCAACCGCAGTGCTGTTAGCACAGCATTGCACCCCAACAGCACCCATAGGACTTCTAGTGTGTTAGTGGCAGCAAACAGAGCTCCTATATTTTCTTCTCAGCAGCACCCATAGGACTTCTAGTGTGTTAGTGGCAGCAAACAGAGCTCCTATATTTTCTTCTCAGCAGCACCCATAGGACTTCTAGTGTGTTAGTGGCATCACACAGAGCTCCTATATTTTCTTCTCAGCAGCACCCATAGGACTTCTAGTGTGTTAGTGGCAGCAAACAGAGCTCCTATATTTTCTTCTCAGCAGCACCCATAGGACTTCTAGTGTGTTAGTGGCATCACACAGAGCTCCTATATTTTCTTCTCAGCAGCACCCATAGGACTTCTAGTGTGTTAGTGGCAGCAAACAGAGCTCCTATATTTTCTTCTCAGCAGCACCCATAGGACTTCTAGTGTGTTAGTGGCAGCAAACAGAGCTCCTATATTTTCTTCTCAGCAGCACCCATAGGACTTCTAGTGTGTTAGTGGCAGCAAACAGAGCTCCTATATTTTCTTCTCAGCAGCACCCATAGGACTTCTAGTGTGTTAGTGGCATCACACAGAGCTCCTATATTTTCTTCTCAGCAGCACCCATAGGACATCTAGTGTGTTAGTGGCAGCAAACAGAGCTCCTATATTTTCTTCTCAGCAGCACCCATAGGACTTCTAATGTGTTAGTGGCATCACACAGAGTTCCTATATTTTCTTCTCAGCAGCACCCATAGGACTTCTAGTGTGTTAGTGGCAGCAAACAGAGCTCCTATATTTTCTTCTCAGCAGCACCCATAGGACTTCTAGTGTGTTAGTGGCAGCAAACAGAGCTCCTATATTTTCTTCTCAGCAGCACCCATAGGACTTCTAGTGTGTTAGTGGCATCACACAGAGCTCAGATATTTTCTTCTCAGCAGCACCCATAGGACTTCTAGTGTGTTAGTGGCAGCAAACAGACCTCCTATATTTTCTTCTCAGCAGCACCCATAGGACTTCTAGTGTGTAAGTGGCAGCAAACAGAGCTCCTATATTTTCTTCTCAGCAGCACCCATAGGACTTCTAGTGTGTTAGTGGCAGCAAACAGAGCTCCTATATTTTCTTCTCAGCAGCACCCATAGGACTTCTAGTGTGTTAGTGGCAGCAAACAGAGCTCCTATATTTTCTTCTCAGCAGCACCCATAGGACTTCTAGTGTGTTAGTGGCAGCAAACAGAGCTCCTATATTTTCTTCTCAGCAGCACCCATAGGACTTCTAGTGTGTTAGTGGCAGCAAACAGAGCTCCTATATTTTCTTCTCAGCAGCACCCATAGGACTTCTAGTGTGTTAGTGGCAGCAAACAGAGCTCCTATATTTTCTTCTCAGCAGCACCCATAGGACTTCTAGTGTGTTAGTGGCAGCAAACAGAGCTCCTATATTTTCTTCTCAGCAGCACCCATAGGACTTCTAGTGTGTTAGTGGCATCACACAGAGCTCCTATATTTTCTTCTCAGCAGCACCCATAGGACTTCTAGTGTGTTAGTGGCAGCAAACAGAGCTCCTATATTTTCTTCTCAGCAGCACCCATAGGACTTCTAGTGTGTTAGTGGCAGCAAACAGAGCTCCTATATTTTCTTCTCAGCAGCACCCATAGGACTTCTAGTGTGTTAGTGGCAGCAAACAGAGCTCCTATATTTTCTTCTCAGCAGCACCCATAGGACTTCTAGTGTGTTAGTGGCATCACACAGAGCTCCTATATTTTCTTCTCAGCAGCACCCATAGGACTTCTAGTGTGTTAGTGGCAGCAAACAGAGCTCCTATATTTTCTTCTCAGCAGCACCCATAGGACTTCTAGTGTGTTAGTGGCAGCAAACAGAGCTCCTATATTTTCTTCTCAGCAGCACCCATAGGACTTCTAGTGTGTTAGTGGCAGCAAACAGAGCTCCTATATTTTCTTCTCAGCAGCACCCATAGGACTTCTAGTGTGTTAGTGGCAGCAAACAGAGCTCCTATATTTTCTTCTCAGCAGCACCCATAGGACTTCTAGTGTGTTAGTGGCATCACACAGAGCTCCTATATTTTCTTCTCAGCAGCACCCATAGGACTTCTAGTGTGTTAGTGGCAGCAAACAGAGCTCCTATATTTTCTTCTCAGCAGCACCCATAGGACTTCTAGTGTGTTAGTGGCAGCAAACAGAGCTCCTATATTTTCTTCTCAGCAGCACCCATAGGACTTCTAGTGTGTTAGTGGCAGCAAACAGAGCTCCTATATTTTCTTCTCAGCAGCACCCATAGGACTTCTAGTGTGTTAGTGGCATCACACAGAGCTCCTATATTTTCTTCTCAGCAGCACCCATAGGACTTCTAGTGTGTTAGTGGCAGCAAACAGAGCTCCTATATTTTCTTCTCAGCAGCACCCATAGGACTTCTAGTGTGTTAGTGGCATCACACAGAGCTCCTATATTTTCTTCTCAGCAGCACCCATAGGACTTCTAGTGTGTTAGTGGCAGCAAACAGAGCTCCTATATTTTCTTCTCAGCAGCACCCATAGGACTTCTAGTGTGTTAGTGGCAGCAAACAGAGCTCCTATATTTTCTTCTCAGCAGCACCCATAGGACTTCTAATGTGTTAGTGGCATCACACAGAGTTCCTATATTTTCATCTCAGCAGCACCCATAGGACTTCTAGTGTGTTAGTGGCATCACACAGAGCTCCTATATTTTCTTCTCAGCAGCACCCATAGGACTTCTAGTGTGTTAGTGGCAGCAAACAGAGCTCCTATATTTTCTTCTCAGCAGCACCCATAGGACTTCTAGTGTGTTAGTGGCAGCAAACAGAGCTCCTATATTTTCTTGTCAGCAGCACACATAGTACCTATAGTGTTTTAGTGTCAGCACCCATAGGACCTACAGTGTGTTGTGAGCACACATAGGAGTTCTATTTTTTATACTATATACACTACCGACTACAATGGCTGGAAGACCGCCAAGGAGAGGCAGAGCGTGCCGAGGCAAGAACACAGGGCAGGCAGGCTCTGTTTCTAGAGACAACAGTGCTAGCCGTGGACGTGGTCGTGCATCGTCATCAGCACGTGGCCATGGGACACGCTTGTCTTTGTTTTCGGCAGCTGGACATGTGGAGCCGCATCATGCCGAAGGCTTGGTAGAATGGATGACCAAGCCCTCCTCATCCTCCTCATCCTCTCTCACCCAGGCTCAGGGTACTGGCAGAGCAGCTGCCAACGCGTACTCAATGGCATCATCAGCCACCCCTTCCCTAGACCCACCATGTCCTCCTGAGGAGTCCCCCGAACTGTTTGAGCACAGTGTTGGGTACATGCTCCAGGAGGATGCCCAACGATTCGAAGGCTCGGATGATGATACCCAGCTTGAGGAAGTCAGTAGTGTGCGCGCAGAGAGAGGGGATGCTGAAGGACAGCAATCTGGCAGTAGTGTTCCACCAGCTGCAGCTTACTGCCAGGTTTGCTCTAGTGGTGAAGAGGGAGGGGATGATGAGGTCACTGACTCCACATGGGTGCCTGAAGGGAGAGAGGAGGAGGAGGAGGAGGATGCAGCGTCACATGTCCAACGAGGCAGGATGCCCCCTGGAGGCCAGCTAGAGGCCAGCACAGCAACTGTACCACACCGCAGAGCTCCGCCTGTGCAGGGCGCTGCCTCTGCACGTTATCACAAAAGTTATTTGGTGTGGGCCTTTTTTGAGACGAGTGCATCAGATCGCACCACTGCTATTTGCAATATTTGTCTCAAGCGTATCTCGCGTGGCCAAAACATCAGCCGCTTGGGCACCACAAGCATGAGCAGACATATGTCGACCTGCCATGCAGCTCGTTGGCAAGCACACATAAAAGACCCACACCAAAGAACAAAGCGGACCTCTCCTTGCTCCTCATCAGCTGGGATCTCCATCCCCACTATATCTTCAGTCCTCTCTGAAAGCTGCTCTGAGAGGACTGAAGGTGTAGAATTAGGTGTGTCACAACCAAGTACTTGCAGTACACCGACGTCCGATTGTAGCAGGCAAATTTCCCTGCCCCAGCTGCTGGACCGTCGAAAGAAGTATACTCCCAGCCATCCACATGCCCAGCGGTTGAATGCTAGCTTGGCTAAATTGCTAGCACTTCAACTGCTGCCTTTTCAGTTGATAGACTCGGCCCCCTTCCGTGAGTTTGTTCAATGTGCGGTTCCTCAGTGGCAGGTTCCCAAACGCCACTTTTTCTCACGGAAGGCGATTCCGTCTCTCTACTGGCATGTGGAAGGCAATGTCCATGCCTCGCTGGACAGGGCGGTCAGCGGTAAGGTGCATATTACCGCTGACTCATGGTCCAGCAGGCATGGACAGGGACGTTATCTTTCTTTCACGGCCCATTGGGTCACTCTATTGGTAGCTGGGAGGGATGCAGGACAAGGTGCAGTAGTGTTGGAGGTTGTTCCGCCACCACGCCTCCAAAATGCTACTACTGGTTGTGACACACCTCTCTCCTCCACCCCCTCCTCTTCTTCTTCCTCCATGTCCTTTTCGAGTGCTCTGTCCTCGGAACCAGCGGTGCTCTGTAGGCGTACAAGGGGCTACGCGATTACGCAGGCAAAAAGATGCCATGCCGTGCTTGCGCTGGTGTGTTTGGGGGACAGGAGCCACACTGGGCCAGAGGTTCTGGCAGCTCTGCAGGGGCAGGCCGAGAGGTGGTTGACGCCACGCCAGCTTAAGCCAGGAATGGTCGTTTCTGATAATGGCACCAACCTCCTCTCCGCCCTGCGACAGGGGCAGCTCACCCATGTGCCCTGTATGGCTCACGTCCTCAACCTGGTGGTGCAGCGGTTCTTGGGCAGGTTCCCAGGCTTACAGGATGTCCTGAGGCAGGCCAGGAAAGTCTGTGTGCATTTCCGCCGATCTTATAATGCCAGTGCTCGGCTGACTGAGCTGCAAAAGGAGCTGAACCTGCCCAAGAACCGCCTAATATGTGACATGCCCACCAGGTGGAACTCAACGTTGGCCATGCTGCAGCGACTTCACACGCAGCAGAGGGCCATCAATGAGTACCTTTGCGACTACGGCACCAGGACAGGGTCAGGGGAGCTTGGCTTTTTTTCCCCACGCCAGTGGAGCATGATCAGGGATGCATGCACTGTCCTCTCACCATTTGAGGAGGCCACGAGGATGGTGAGCAGTGACAGTGCATGCATCAGTGACACTGTACCTCTTGTCCACCTGTTGGAGCATACGCTGCGTGGGATAATGGACAGGGCACTTGAGGCAGAACAGAGGCAGGAAGAGGAGGACTTCCTTGTCTCTCAAGGCCCCCTTTATCCAGACAATGTTCCTTCTGTCCCACCCATCACACAGGAAGAGGAGGAGGAGGAGGAGGATTGTGTGAGCATGGAGGTGGAGCCTGGCACTCAGCATCAGCAGCAGCAGTCTTTTAGGGATGATGTACAGTCCCAACAAACCAGTGGACTTGTACGTGGCTGGGAGGAGGTGGCTGGCGATCATGTCATCCTCAGTGACCCAGAAGACTCCGGACCGAATGCCTCAGCTAACCTACGCTGCATGGCCTCCCTGATCCTGCAAAGCCTGCGGAAGGATCCTCGTGTTCTTCGGATCAAGGAGAGTGACCATTACTGGCTGGCCACTCTCCTTGATCCACGGTACAAGGGTAAGGTTGCGGACCTTATCTTGCCGTCGCAGAGGGAGCAGAGGATGAGACATCTCAGGGAGGCCTTGCAGAAAGGTCTGTGCAACGCGTTCCCAGAAACTGGGAGGTTACAAACTCCTGGTCCTGGACGACGAGTTGCTGAGGCTTCGGTCAGTAGCAGAAGGAGCGGTGGGGAAGGTGGACGTCTGACCGATGCGTTCAGACAATTTTTTAGTCCGCAGCCCCAAGGTATGATCGGTTCCAGCAACCATCGCCAGCGTCTGATATACATGGTGCAGGAATACCTAGGGGCAAGGTCAGACTTGGACACCTTTCCCACCGAAAATCCTCTGGCTTACTGGGTCCTGAGGATGGATCACTGGCCAGAGCTTGCACAGTATGCAATTGAGCTACTGGCCTGTCCTGCATCCAGCGTTCTTTCCGAACGCACATTCAGTGCTGCTGGAGGATTTGTCACCGATCATAGGGTGCGCCTGTCCACCGACTCGGTTGATCGACTGACCTTCATAAAAATGAATCAGTCTTGGATCACCACCAGCTACCAGACACCTGAAGCGGATATAACGGAATAATTTATAATGTCACATCCCTTCAAGACTGCCTATGCTGATGCTGAGTGACTGTCCTGTTATGTTCACTGACTATCCTCTTCCTCCTCCTCAATGATCCATGCCACCACACCAGTGCCTAAGGCACAATTTTTCAGCCCCTGTATAACAGGGGCGTGTAATTACAATTTTTTAAAAAGATGCTTCGCAACAGGTGTGACTGCTGTGCTCAGAGTACAGTATCTGTGAGGGGTTGCAGTGTTGTGGCACCAGCACCAGTGCCTAAGGCACAATTTTTCAGCCCCTGTTGGGGCGTGTAATTACAATTTTTAGGCAATGCTTTGCAACAGGTCTCATTGCTGTGCTCAGAGTACAGTATCTGTGAGGGGTTGCAGTGTTGTGGCACCAGCACCAGTGCCTAAGGCACAATTTTTCAGCCCCTGTATAACAGGGGCGTGTAATTACAATTTTTTAAAAAGATGCTTCGCAACAGGTGTGACTGCTGTGCTCAGAGTACAGTATCTGTGAGGGGTTGCAGTGTTGTGGCACCAGCACCAGTGCCTAAGGCACAATTTTTCAGCCCCTGTTGGGGCGTGTAATTACAATTTTTAGGCAATGCTTTGCAACAGGTCTCATTGCTGTGCTCAGAGTACAGTATCTGTGAGGGGTTGCAGTGTTGTGGCACCAGCACCAGTGCCTAAGGCACAATTTTTCAGCCTCTGTATAACAGGGGCATGTAATTACAATTTTTTAAAAAGATGCTTCGCAACAGGTGTGACTGCTGTGCTCCAAGTACAGTATCTGTGAGGGGTTGCAGTGTTGTGGCACCAGCACCAATGCCTAAGGCACAATTTTTCAGCCCCTGTTTAACAGGGGCGTGTAATTACAAATCTTGATCTAATAGTTCACAGCAGGGCCCATTCCTGCGCCCACCAAGAGTAACTATGAGGGCCTACAGTCTTGTGGCAACACCGTCCACCACCACCACCACCACCAAAGGCCCAATTTTTCTGCCCTGTTCAACAGGTGCATGCAAGTACAAATCTTGATCTATTAACTCACAGCAGGGCCCATTCCTGTGCCCACCAGTCTTGTGGCTACACCAACATCTAATAGGGCAAATTTCTGCAGAGTATATACGGCAGGCCCCTACTTTCAAACATCCAACTTACAAACGACTCCTACTTGCAAACGGCAAGAGAAAACAGGAAGTGAGAGGAAATCTACCCCTAGGAAGGAAAATTCTATCCTGTTAGATTTAATTTGGGGAAAAGGTATCTCCTCTCTACTGATGCTTTATCACCAATCCTTGTTTCAATTAAAACCCCACTTTTCCAAAAACATTTGTCATTGGGACGGAAAGTGAGGTGACATGTTCTGAACAGATGTGCAAAGACAGCAAATGTTACAGGGGTGATAACCCCTCCCTATGTTCTCCAAAAAGCTTAAAAATTGATTTTTTTGGGATGTAGCTACACTTCATAATGTACCTGTTCAGATTCTACTTAAGAACAAACCTACAGTCCATGTCTTGTTTGCACCACCTATATACTGCTGTTCAGAGTATATAGGGTTGTAGGTATAGGGTTTTATTTTGGGTGCGGGGTCCCCCTTAGTATCCATACAAGACCCAAAGGGGCTGGGGTGGGGGGGGGGATGATGGGGTAGCCATGCCATTTTTCTCAAGGATTTTCAGCCATATGGCGGCCAGGACAAGACATGACATTAAAGCCGCAAGTGGTTTTAAATGGCTTCTTTTTTTCCTTTACAAATGTCATTTTGTGCAAGGACAGTTCTAAACACGGGAAACACATGCCACTTCACAGGCATACTTTAGACACCCCCCAGGTACCATATTTAAAGGAAAATTTCACTTTTTTTTTTTTCACTTTATGCATCATTAAAATGACTGCTCCCGAAAAAACTTTAGTTTTTAAAATTTCTTTTTGCATTGATATATGTCCCCTGGGGCAGGACCCGGGTCCCCAAACCTGTTTTATAACATTAACATGCATATTGGCCGTTGTAATTAGCAATTTTGATTTCGAACGTTCGCGTCCATTATAACGAATAGGGTTCGAAAATTTGCGCGAACTTTCGGTCCGTTCGAAGGTTCTGGTGCGAACCGAACCCGGGGGTGTTCGGCTCATCCCTACTAGGGATCATATCCTAGGGGATATCCAATCAGTGGGGAATATGGATCGTACCATTCTCACTGCTGATTCCAAGAAAAAAGAAAAAAACTTGGGATCTAATATTAATATTGAGTATAAGATCATATTAGATTATAACATCCAATATAAAAAATTTGAACAAATAATTATGCGCCACTGGGATATTCTAAGAAAAGACAATGTTTTGGGTGCAGTGTTGCCTTCACACCCCAAATTTATTTATAAAAGGCCTCCTACCCTTAGAGATATCCTTGCCCCAAGTGTCATAGATCCCCCAGTGATTAGAGAAAATAGAATTTTTAATTTTCTGTCTGGTTTTTATGCTTGCGGAAAATGTCCAGCATGCAGGCAATGCAAATTTAATCAAAAGAAAAAGAAAGATTTTACAGCTTTTGCCACTAAGAAAAACTACCAGATAAAAAATCTCATCACATGTGACACTGTTGGGGTTGTATACATGTTGGAATGCGATTGCGGACTCCAATATGTGGGAAGAACATCTAGACCCATGGGAGTACGCATAGCAGAACATGTAGGCAATATCAGGAGGGGGGTAAAAACCCACAATGTATCCAAACATTTTAGGATTTTTCACGATAGGAACCCGCGATGCCTCAAATTTTGGGGCATTGAGAAGGTTACCCATCATTGGAGAGGGGGTAATTTCATTAGACAGTTGAGTCAGCGTGAATCCCTATGGATACATGAGACCAAGGTTTCTGTACCCAGGGAGTTAAATGTGGAATTTGACCTCAACTGCTTCATTTCTGACAAATGATAATATGCATATTAATTTTTTGTTGTGGCAGTTCTACGGAGGTTTTATTATGAGGTTCATTTTATATTGTCATTTTTTAAAATAGGAGATGGCCGCGGGCAGTTTTAACGTTCTGTGTTTTTTTATTAAACTTTTATGTATATTTCCAACCATGGGGATTAGTTGATCACTTTGATAGTTTTTCAACTTGTTTTTTCATTATTAGCAAGGGCTGGTTAGTGGGTGACACTTTTAGGGAGAGCAGCCGGTGAGTGTCTCTGACTAACGGTTTTTGCGTCTGGCTTCCCTGTCACCATGACGACCGCCTTGCTATTTCTATCAGCCGGGTGACACCTTAGCTCCACCCTCGCTGACGAAGTCCTGTTGGACGTAACGCCGCGTACGGGGGAGGAGCTCACGCACGGACGTCACCCGCTGCCATCTCCATGCTGGACGGATGTCCACAGTGTAAATTCACATTGTTATTCCCGGCTATCATACCGGCTTTTATCTAGGCGCTGAGCGCCAATGCTGTTCTTTATCATTGACTTTTATATAAATTTACGGAGTGCACTTAGGTTGTCTCCCTTCCCCTTTTTTCTGGTGACGATTGGACATTATACCATTGCATCCAGTACCATACTTAGGAGGATTTATTACACCACTTTCTGGCTACACATTTCGGTTATCTGCGGAAGAACCTTTGTTGCAGTCACTTGATTCCATTATCCCTGGGTGGATACACGCCTGTATGACCTTCTCCTAGCGGAAAGGTCCATCGTATCTGGTAAGCTCAACATTTTTACGGTGGAGGATTACATCAGCACATTTTGGGCAGAGGATTGCATCTTCCTTCTTTTCATCACACGAGGAATCTCACCCCCTTTTTCCTGCTATACCATTCTGGGAATTTATGAGGACTTTTCTCTCTCAGTGATAGAACTGTATTTGATTTGATAGTGTTGATCACTCATTTGGTGCTGTTTTATATTCTTTTATGCGCTGCACATACCCTCGTTTTGCTATTTTACCTATAGGATTGTGATGACCCTAATGTGTACAGCTGCTTAACATTTCATTGTCATATTTTTGTTTGCGCTGATTGCTTTATTTATTTACATTATCTTGCTTTATCACATTACTCTCAGCTGCATTCATGGAAGTGTTCTCATTTTTAGAACACAGAGAGGTCAGACTTAATGAAGTCTTCTCTAATACCCAATCCTCTAGTGCTTCAGATGATTTATCGACTTGCTTTAGAAAATTGGGATATGTATTTGAAAAGAAAATTAAAGCTTGGTGGGACATCGCATCTCTTGAGCAATATAAAAAATCTAATTTGGTGCCCAGAAGATTGCGATGGGATCTCCCACCAAACGATGGACTCACAGATGATGAGTCCCTACAAGAATGGTATAAATTTTTTTGACAAAAAGTGACATGAATTAATGGATTTTCTATTGCTTAGAAAGCAGAGAAAAATGAAATCATTAGATAAACAAATTACAGAGTTTAAGAATAAAATAGAACCGTTCCAGGATTCACAGGATTTTTCTAAATTATCCAGTGAAATGAAGAACAAAATGATTAAATGGGATAAGGATATACAAGAGAAGAAAAAATCCAAGTTCATTAGGGATTCAGGGGATTTCTCTAGAGGTGAAGTCTTTAAATGGCAATCTAAGGTATCCATTCCTGAAGCCACACCTTCTAATATCATTCCATCATTGCTCCCTAATAGAGTATACCCTACCACCCCAGTGGCCCATTCCCGTCCTCTGTCTTCCCAGGGAGCACACCCTAAAGTTTCCACATACTCTACCCACAGAGGAAAAGGGGCTTCCACTAAATCAGGGAATGACAGGGGTAATCACCAACAATATCCACCACCCTATAACTCAGGTTATAGGGAAGACTTTTGGGGTCCTCCACGCCCGTATAGAGGGAAAACATATAATCAAGGGCCTAATAGGGGTAATTACCCCCAAAACAGTTACAACCATTATTCGGGAGATCATGATTATCAATATGATCAACAAGGCAGAGCTACCACGTCTACTTATAACAGATTTACTCCTCTACACCATGATGATTCACATCAGGGGGGTGGTTTTTTAGGGAACCCTCAGCCACCTTGGCAAATTCCATGGGGCAATACCCCAGTTGGAAACAAACAGGGGGGCAAAAGAAGGGAAAGAGAGGAAGACGAGGAGGAAGAAGATTTAAAAAGAGTAAAATCCCATTAGGTGCAGGCATTTATAATATTAGTGGCACGCCATTGTCTGATGATGAATTGAAGGTCCTTGATAAAGGACTGAAATTCGCACCAGTACGCAATTTTAACAAATTTCAGACGTATATTAGCCTACAGAAGTTTGTTAGAACCCTTAATATTAAGAGGTATTTCCTTTCCAAACCTGGAGAGAGATCAACCCAGGGAGTTCCTAGTACTATATCTAACATCCATTCCAATTTGGCTAACAAGTCAGTTTTCAACCCTCCTAAAAATGACCATAGACACATTGAGGTCTTTAAAAACATGGTCTCCAGTGATCTGGAAATGATGAAAATTAAAAAAGTGGGGGATCCCTCATATCTTAAAAAAGGTATTAGTACATTGGAGAAAAACAAAGAAGTTGTAGTCCGCCCCGCAGACAAGGGGGGGGGGGACTTGTGATTATGAGTAAAACTTATTACAAAGGGGAAATGGAAAGATTGTTGTCAGATACAAATACATATCAAGTTTTAGGATATGATCCTGTGTTTCAGTTCAAAAGTGAACTTCAGGAATTAATCTCCATGGGGAAGACGGATGATGTTCTCACTAAAAAAGAAACATTATACTTAGACCCTAGTGCTTGCCGGAGACCAATAATATATTTTTTACCGAAAATTCATAAAGACTCTCGGTCTCCTCCGGGTAGACCGATTGTCAACGGTATTGATTCGGTCTCAGCCAGACTAGGTCAGTACATTGATCATTTTTTTAAACCATTAGTCACCACCACTACAGCGTATCTTAAAGACACAAAACATATCATCCAAATCTTGCAGGACATTCCCTGTACAGATAATAGTTTGTTGGTGACAGCTGATGTCAGTTCTCTGTATACCATTATAGGGCATAGAGATGCTATAGCATCAGTCGAATGGGCTTTAAATAGATCCGATCTCCCACCTCATTTAAAAAATTTCCTTATTAAGGCTTTGGAATTTTGCCTAGCCAGGAATTATTTTTGGCATGATGGGAAGTACTATTTGCAGATACTCGGGGTTGCCATGGGAGCTCGGTTTGCACCAAGTGTAGCCAATTTATTCATGGCACTATGGGAAGAGGATTTTGTTTTCAGTGATCGACCTACTCAGCTTGTATGTTACAAACGATACATAGACGATTTAATTATGATCTGGGAAGGTGACCTTATCAGTCTGCAGATGTTCATGTCTAGGCTGAATGGGAACACCAAAAATATACGTCTTACTTGGAATGCGGATGCTTCCAATATGACATTTCTAGACTTGGAGATATTCAGGGATGGAGATTCTTTTAAAACCAAAAATTTTTTTAAACCTACTGATCGGAATGGATTTATACCATTGGACAGCTGCCACCATCAATCATGGTTATGCAACATTCCCAAGGGGCAATTTATACGTCTACGACGAAATTGCACCTTGGATTCAGATTTTTTCACACAAGCCAACATATTGGCAGATCGTTTTGTTCAAAAAGGATATACTAGGGATCATATCCTAGGGGATATCCAATCAGTGGGGAATATGGATCGTACCATTCTCACTGCTGATTCCAAGAAAAAAGAAAAAAACTTGGGATCTAATATTAATTTTGATTATAAGATCATATTAGATTATAACATCCAATATAAAAAATTTGAACAAATAATTATGCGCCACTGGGATATTCTAAGAAAAGACAATGTTTTGGGTGCAGTGTTGCCTTCACGCCCCAAATTTATTTATAAAAGGCCTCCTACCCTTAGAGATATCCTTGCCCCAAGTGTCATAGATCCCCCAGTGATTAGAGAAAATAGAATTTTTAATTTTCTGTCTGGTTTTTATGCTTGCGGAAAATGTCCAGCATGCAGGCAATGCAAATTTAATCAAAAGAAAAAGAAAGATTTTACAGCTTTTGCCACTAAGAAAAACTACCAGATAAAAAATCTCATCACATGTGACACTGTTGGGGTTGTATACATGTTGGAATGCGATTGCGGACTCCAATATGTGGGAAGAACATCTAGACCCATGGGAGTACGCATAGCAGAACATGTAGGCAATATCAGGAGGGGGGTAAAAACCCACAATGTATCCAAACATTTTAGGATTTTTCACGATAGGAACCCGCGATGCCTCAAATTTTGGGGCATTGAGAAGGTTACCCATCATTGGAGAGGGGGTAATTTCATTAGACAGTTGAGTCAGCGTGAATCCCTATGGATACATGAGACCAAGGTTTCTGTACCCAGGGGGTTAAATGTGGAATTTGACCTCAACTGCTTCATTTCTGACAAATGATAATATGCATATTAATTTTTTGTTGTGGCAGTTCTACGGAGGTTTTATTATGAGTTTCATTTTATATTGTCATTTTTTAAAATAGGAGATGGCCGCGGGCAGTTTTAACGTTCTGTGTTTTTTTATTAAACTTTTATGTATATTTCCAACCGTGGGGATTAGTTGATCACTTTGATAGTTTTTCAACTTGTTTTTTCATTATTAGCAAGGGCTGGTTAGTGGGTGACACTTTTAGGGAGAGCAGCCGGTGAGTGTCTCTGACTTCCGGTTTTTGCGTCTGGCTTCCCTGTCACCATGACGACCGCCTTGCTATTTCTATCAGCCGGGTGACACCTTAGCTCCACCCTCGCTGACGAAGTCCTGTTGGACGTAACGCCGCGTACGGGGGAGGAGCTCACGCACGGACGTCACCCGCTGCCATCTCCATGCTGGACGGATGTCCACAGTGTAAATTCACATTGTTATTCCCGGCTATCATACCGGCTTTTATCTAGGCGCTGAGCGCCAATGCTGTTCTTTATCATTGACTTTTAAATAAATTTACGGAGTGCACTTAGGTTGTCTCCCTTCCCCTTTTTTCTGGTGACGATTGGACATTATACCATTGCATCCAGTACCATACTTAGGAGGATTTATTACACCACTTTCTGGCTACACATTTCGGTTATCTGCGGAAGAACCTTTGTTGCAGTCACTTGATTCCATTATCCCTGGGTGGATACACGCCTGTATGACCTTCTCCTAGCGGAAAGGTCCATCGTATCTGGTAAGCTCAACATTTTTACGGTGGAGGATTACATCAGCACATTTTGGGCAGAGGATTGCATCTTCCTTCTTTTCATCACACGAGGAATCTCACCCCCTTTTTCCTGCTATACCATTCTGGGAATTTATGAGGACTTTTCTCTCTCAGTGATAGAACTGTATTTGATTTGATAGTGTTGATCACTCATTTGGTGCTGTTTTATATTCTTTTATGCGCTGCACATACCCTCGTTTTGCTATTCGAGTCCCATAGACTTTAATAGGGTTCTAAAGTTTGCGCAAACTTTCGGTCCGTTCGCAGGTTCTGGTGCGAACCGAACTGGGGGGTGTTCGCCTCATCCCTAATCTGGACACAGCTCGTCCTCTTTTTCCAGTTTAGAAGGGACTGGAGAGAATGGATTGGCCTGAGCAGGCCCTAAAAGAAGGCTGGACAATGCCAAACAGACGGTCCCCGCACGAGATGAATCTAGTCATTCCTTTAGAGTGTCTTGACCAACTGCTTAATTGTGACAATTGGTTAGGTGCCGTCGTCATCTTTATCCTAAGTTGCTTGACCTAGGCAACATCCTTGCAGTCATATTCGTCTGTTTCTCTTTGGAAGGATCTGATGCGGATTGTTTGCTTGAGAAGGCTTGGAGACTTCACAGGGTGAGTGGAAACACTCTTTAGAGTGTATTGACCACATGTTGCATGAATGCGACAACCTGTTAGGTGCCGTCATCCTTATTCTTGGTTGCTTGAACAAAGCAGACTGTGTGCAATCATGTCCATCTGGAAGTTTGGAAAATGGGCTGCTTCACCTGGTATGGACAGGCAGCTTCTCATTGTCAGAGCAGATAACCCTTTCACAGGGTGAGCGGAAAACACCCCTTTAGAGTGTATTGGCAATTTGTTTATTGAGTGTGACACCTTTTACGTGTCACCCTCCTCCCTGGCTGTTTAAGCCAGTGGGATGCATACTGTCATGCCCATCCGGAAATTCGGAAAATGGGCAGCTTCACCTGGTATGGACAGGCAGCTTCTCATTGTCAGGGCAGATAACCCTTTCACGGGGTGAGCCGAAAACACCCCTTTAGAGTGTATTGGCAATTTGTTTATTGGGTGTGACACCTTTTAGGTGTCACCCTCCTCCCTGGCTGTTTAAGCCAGTGGGATACATACTATCATGCCCATCCGTGTATTCCTCTTATAGAGCTTGAAGAGGGATGTTTGCTTGGGAAAGCTATGAGACTGCTCCTTCATGTTCATCCATGTCTTCTTATTGAAGGGCCCTGTAGCATGTTTGTTCTGAGATTAGTAAACACTAATAGATAACCTTACCACAGGGCTTGCGCACCATTCAGCAAACCAACCCATAGCCCCGGATTACACTTTTGCGTTTTTGACATGCGACCCGACCAGTCAAATCGCATGAAAAATAGGCGGCAATCGCACCGCCCTAATCGGTGCAACGCTGCATCAGCGGCGCCGCACCAACTTCAAAAAGGCAGTTTTGTACTACCTTTGCGATTTCGGGTTGCGACCTATATTGACATACGCACAGAGACTTGCACAGATGTCTCTGAAAATCGCGACCGGAATCGAGACTGACCAGCGGGAGACAAAGCTGAATAGCACAGCCTCATTCCTGCAATCCAGTGCGACCCTGGACAAGGGAAAAAAAAGGTTACATTCAGTAAATAGCTTGTTTAGTAACAAACCCTGAGGGGTTAACCACAGCTAGAGGGAAGCAGAAGCTTCCATCTACAGCTCAGGTGCGGATCCATTGTCTTTTCTCGGGAGGGGCACTGCCAAAAAATATGTTTTTTTTGTGGGAAATTTATCGGGGAAATGGCTGGTGTCGGCGCTTCAATCATCCCGGCACCAGGGTTGTTATGGTGTCAGGATAATTGAAGCGCATTATTTCTATTATTACCTTGTAATATAAAATTAAATAGTTCAATGCAGTATCAGTGGGAGCCCCAATGTGTCACTTGCCACTGCCGCCTGCAATTAGTGGAAGCCCTGAACGTGTCACTTGCCACACGTTGTGGATTGTCACTTGCCACGTCACCTGCCACATCTTGTGGATTGTCACTTGCCACACCTTGTGGATTGTCACTTGCCACATCACCTGCCACACCTTGCGGATTGTCACTTGCCACTCACCTGCCACACCTTGCTGATTGTCACTTGCCTGCCACCAGATGCAGATTGTCATTTGCCACGTCACCTAACACAATTTGCGGATTGTCACTTGCCACGTCACCTGCCACACCTTGCGGATTGTCACTAACTTGCCTGCTAAGGTGTAGTTTTGGTTGTCTCTTGCTGTGTCCCAGACTCCCAGAGTCAGGCAGCAGAGAGATAATGTAATCTCTCTGCTGCCTGCACAGTAAGGGCGGAAGTCACTGTAGGAATGCAGGGCAGGCACGGGCGGTGAGAGATGATCTCATCTCTCTGCTCCCCCGCTCCCGGCTAGCTGATTGGCCAGTTGCCACACTGAGCCTGCTCTCTCACTCTCACCTGCGCTGCCAACACACTGAGCAGCACGGTCTGCCCACGAACCGCGCCGCCCGCCCACAAACCGCGCTGCAATCGGAGCCGCTCGCTTTCTTACCTGTTTGTGGAGCAGCACGCTATCGCACCTGCCCGCAGAGCGGCCCGACGTGACTCACTGACGTCACTCGTTGCTAGACGCCAAGCGGCCCAGGCGTTAGCAACGAGTGCAGGGAAGAGGCTCCACCCACCTCCTCCTCCACTCCTGGTATCGTGTCAGTGCGCCGCGTAACTACATTAGACAAGTCTCTCTCTCGGCGCCGCTGATCGGCTGATGTGAGAAACTGGGAGAGAGACTCAGAGAGGCAGCGGCAGACGCAGAACAAGTACTGTATATACTCGAGTATAAGCCAACCCGAATATAAGCCGAGGCACCTAATTTTACCCCAAAAAACTGGGAAAACGTATTGACTCGAGTATAAGTCTAGGGTGTCCATCTGCATGCCTCACTGTGCCTCACTGTGCCTCACTTTGCCTCACTGTGCCCATGCCTCACTGTGCCCATGCTTCACTGTGCCCATGACTAGACTGATGTTTAACATGGGAGTCTATGGAAGGAGTGCCCGGCTTTGAAAAATCGGTTCTCCCCGGCCGTAGGTCTCCCAGACACCAAACTTTGCACACCTGTAGAGGAGACATGGGGCTACACGTGTGCCACGTTTGGAGTCCAGGGGACCTATGGCCGTCCGGTACCGGGTCCACAAAGTTTGAAAGATCAGGCGCAAAAAAAAACAGAGCAAGCAAGTGAGTGTGACAGATGGTCTCGGGGGGGCAATTGCCCTGTTGCCCCTCCCCCTGGATCCGCCCCTGCTACAGCCCTGTTAACCAGGTGGAGGTTAATTTGGCTAGAATCTAATCCTGGAGGAATGATGAAAAAGTTTGTTTCAGAACAGCAACAAAAAGGTAGGAATTTGTAACAAAATTACAACCATCTGCAGTGTACACAAACCAAGGGAATTGCCGAGCAGGGGGAAGCCAACGCCGCCATGGAGAGCAGGAGAACGGGAGGCCGCCGAGCAGGTGGAAGCCACGGCCGCTGTGGAGAGCAGGAGAATGGGAGGCAGCCGAGCAGGGGAGGTCGCCAGTGATGGAGAACGGGAGACCGCCACCGACGAGAAGGGAGAAGCCGCCGGTGATGGGGTAAGTGTTACCGACTGACGGGGATGGGGGGCATACTGTTTGACGCCCCCCAAAAAAAACTTTTTCCACCAGCCGACACTGCATTTAGCATCATCTAGACCTTTCCTCTTCAGCTTTACTGTACATGGCCTTCCAATTATTCATGGATTTCAGTTCATTAAAACATGGCAGCTCAGCAGAACATGTAGGACTTACCTAGGGTGGTCTGTATGCAAATACAGTCTACCTCCCAAGAACCATCTCACTGCTTACATTAGGTCTGAGGGCTTTCTGAGGCATAGTGCTGTGATGTTTTTAGGGAGCTATGCACAGCACACTGCTGGGCCCTCCCTATAGCCATGATTTACCTGCATTGCATGTAGAAGCACAAAGACCCAGTGAAGATATCACTTACACTGAAATAAGGTATGCAATGAAAGTGGAAAGATTTTATTTGAAAATGTAATTAGCAAGTTGATGGGGGGAAGCAAAAACAAGTTAAGGCAAAATATAAGTAGATTTAATTTTAGCTTTAATACTGTAAACTGTATAAAAACCACATATCTAAAGCAACTTTGAAGGGAAAGGATGTGGCTTTTTTTAGTGCCCATTTTCTGTGTGTTATATCTGAGCTGTATGTTCTCTTTCACCGCATCTCATTTTGATACAGATACGTTTAACCGCTTCTGCCCCGGAAGATTTTACCCCCTTCCTGACCAGAGCACTTTTTACAATTTGGCACTGAATCGCTTTAACTGACAATTGCGCGGTCCTATGACGCTGTACCCAAAAATTTTTTTTCCCTACAAATAGACATTTATTTTGGTGGTATTTGATCACCTCTGCGGGTTTTTTATTTTTTGCGCTATAAACAAAAGAACAGCTTCAATTATGAAAAAAACACAATATCTTTAACTTTTTGCTATAATAAATATCCCACATTTTTTTTTTAAACTAATTTTTTCCTCAGTTTAGGCTGATATATATTCTTCTACATATTTTTGGTAAAAAAAAAAATCGCAATAAGCGTATATTGATTGGTTTGTGCAAAAGTTATAGCGTCTACAAAATAGGGGATAGAATTATTGCATTTTTATTATTATTTTTTTTTTTACTAGTAATGGCGGTGATCTGCAATTTTTATCGGGACTGTGATATTATGGTGGACAGATCGGACACTTTTGTTTTTTTTTTTACTTGGAAAAACCAACTTTATTAATATAAAGCACAGATTACATGACAGTCAAGCACATTCGTCAATAAAAATACAGTTTCATATGGTGAAATGCATGATCATTTTGTTTACCTAGATACCGCTAGACATACATTCACATGTTCACAAGGGTACTGGAGCATTTTAATGTAGAACACTGTAACCTGGGGGGCAGGTAGCAGGTACAAAAGCTCCCTGGGATGAGCAGGCACAGATACCAAGTCCATTGGATGAAAACACAGTGTTGTTTATTGGTGCTATATACAAAGTCAATGACAGGTGCTGTACAGTGTGCTGAAAACAAACAGAAGGAAAAATAGCTAAACAAAGGCCTAGCCGTGTCTCGGCTCTAACTATACGGTATTTACAGGCCCTCACTACTAGGCTGAACAAGCCTAACGCTTGTCAGCTTCCACATTCACAGAGTAACAAGTTTTTACCAACCTTCTTGCTCTCACAGACCAAGGCTGTCTGTGTTTCCCAGGCTGAGCAAAGGCTGTCTGCTCAGGTGAGCTTTTAATTAAGCTGGTGGAGAGAACCAACACCTGAAGTGGATCCTGGCTCAGAGATCCCTGAATGTATATGAGAGGAGCCTGGGAGATGTATAAACCCCGAACAGGACTTTCCCAAGCTCTCTCTGGGACGCTCTGCCACACATCCTCCCCCCTTGTTTCAACCCCAGGGTTGGAACACCTGTAGCCCAACAGGAGTGAACACGGGACAGGGCATCTACATTTCCCATCTCCACACCTGGCCTGTGTTTTACCGTAAAGGCGTAATCTTGTAGGGCCAAAAACCACTGGTTCACCCGCCTATTAGTCTCCTTCTTTTGGGCCATCCATTTCAGGGGAACATGGTCAGTTATCAACTCAAACTGGCGCCCCAACAAGTAGTACCTGAGCGCCTCCACAGCCCACTTTATGGCCAGACACTCCTTTTCAATGACTGCATACTTCTTTTCATGGTCATTGAGCTTTCTGCTTAAGTACACCACAGGGTGTTCTTCCCCATTGTGTACCTGTGAAAGTACTGCCCCGATACCAACATCAGACGCATCTGTCTGGACCAAAACGTTTTTGGAGAAATCTGGGGAGTATAGGATTGGCTGTGCACAAAGAGCCTTCTTCAGGACTTGAAAAGACTCTTCTGCTACTGGAGACCATTTCACCATTACGGAGGCTTTCCCTTTCGTAAGGTCTGTCAGTGGGGCAGCTATAGTTGCAAAATTTGGGATAAATCTTCTATAGTACCCCGCAATGCCAAGAAAGGCCCTGACCTGCTTCTTGTTTGCAGGACGTGGCCACTCCTGGATGGCTTCTATTTTATTCACCTGGGGCTTTATGACACCCCGGCCAATAGTGTAGCCCAAATACCTGGCTTCCTCTAGCCCAATGGCACATTTTTTTGGATTTGCCATAAATCCTTCTTTGAAGAGGGAATCCAGGACAGCCTGGACACGGGGCAAGTGAGACTCCCAGTCAGTGCTATGCACCACTATGTCGTCCAGATAGGCTGCAGCATACTGTCGGTGAGGTCTTAGGGTCCTGTCCATAGCCCTCTGAAATGTTGCAGGGGCATTTTGCAACCCAAAAGGCATTTTCTTATACTGAAATGACCCCTCCGGGGTCACAAACGCAGTCTTTTCTTTGGCACTACCAGTCAGGGGTATTTGCCAATATCCTTTGGTCAAGTCCAAAGTGGTCAGATAATGGGCCTTGCCAAGTCGGTCTATAAGCTCGTCTACCCTGGGCATTGGGTATGTGTCAAACTTTGTTACCGCATTAAGCTTTCTGAAGTCGTTACAAAACCTCCAAGTGCCATCCGGTTTTGGGACCAATACAATGGGGCTAGACCAGTCACTATTGGATTCCTCAATAACATCTAGCTCCAACATCCTTTTAACTTCCTCACCGATGTCCTTTCTTCTAGCTTCGGGAATTTGGTATGGTTTGAGCTTGACACGGACCCCAGGTTCAGTAACAATATCATGCTGAACTGCTGAAGTCGTGCCCGGCAACTCTGAAAATTTCTCTTTATTCCTTATCAGGAACTCTCTAGCTTCCTGTTTCTGGGAACATGACAGGGTGTCTGGAATCGTGACCTCAGGGATCAGAGGGGATTCAGTACCCTTAAGGGTTACCGGGAGAGACCTGGCAGTTAATGCTAGTCTATCCTTCCAGGGCTTTAACAGGTTTATGTGGTAAATCTGTTCGGGCTTCCTTTTACCTGGTTGATACACCTTGTAATTGACCTCCCCAACTCTTTCAATTACTTCAAAGGGTCCCTGCCACTTAGCCAGGAATTTGCTCTCAACATTGGGAACTAACACGAGGACCCTGTCACCAGGTGAGAAAACACGAAGTTGGGCCCCCCTGTTGTATATCCTCTGTTGGGCTGCTTGGGCCTGCAGTAAATGTTCTTTTACTACCGGCATGATTGCTGCAATCCTATCCTGCATTTGAGCGATATGCTCAATAACACTTTTGTGAGGTGTCTGCTCCCCCTCCCAAGTTTCCTTGGCTATGTCTAAGAGTCCCCGAGGGTGTCTCCCATAAAGCAGCTCAAATGGAGAGTACCCCGTAGAGGACTGGGGAACTTCCCTGATGGTGAACATCAAGTACGGTATCAGGAAGTCCCAGTTTTTCCCATCCTTGTCAACAACCTTTTTTAACATACTCTTTAATGTCTTATTGAAGCGTTCCACCAAGCCATCCGTTTGAGGATGGTACACCGAGGTTCGCAACTGCGTCACCTTAAATAACTTGCACAGCTCCCTAGTTATTCGTGACATGAATGGGGTACCCTGGTCTGTAAGGACTTCTTTCAGGACGCCAACCCGACTGAACACCATAAACAGCTCTTTGGCAATGTTTTTAGCAGATGCAGTGCGTAAGGGAACGGCCTCGGGGTAACGGGTAGCGTAATCCATGATCACAAGGATATGTTGATGACCGCGGGCAGATTTGGGGAGTGGACCCACAAGGTCCATGGCAATCCTCTCAAAGGGCACTTCAATAATGGGCAAGGGCACTAACGGACTTCGGAAGTGGGGTTGGGGGGCTGACATCTAACACATAGGACAGGATTGACAATAATTCTCGATATTTTTCCATATCCCAGGCCAGTAAAACCTGCGCAACACCCTTTCAGTTGTTTTCTCAACCCCTAAATGGTCTCCTAGCAAGTGCCAATGGGCAAGTTCCAACACCACCCGTCTGTATAGCTTAGGGACTACCAACTGTTCAACCACTTCATCATTAGTTTTACATACACGATACAGTAAATCCTCATTGCTGCAGAAATATGAAAAACAGGGCCTGTCCCCTGGTTCGGCAGGTACCTCATTAATCACCATTACATTTTCCCAGGCCCTGGCAAGGGTAGGGTCTTTTCTCTGCTCCGTACCAAAATTTTCTTTGTGCACATTAAGATCGGTAAACTCTAACGTAGGCTCAGATTCAGCAGACGGCTGTCCAGCTCTACTGGTTGTGGGGACTTCTTCAGGCTCCCCCAGCTCTCCTGCCATAACTAAGAAAGGATCACCCGGAGAGCCCTGAGAGGAGTCCCCTGAACTCACAAGGTCAGTAATGGCCATGAGTTCTGGCTCTGCGACTGAGTTAGGTACTGCGACTGGGTCGGGACAATCCCACAGTTCCCAAAACTTAGGGAAGTCCCCACCAATGATAGCCTCGTGCACCAAGTGGGGCACCAGTCCGACCGAATGGGTCACCGTACCTAAGCCAGTTTTAAACTGAACAGTGGCTATTGGATACTCGCGGGTATCCCCATGTACACAGATCACAGCAACTTTTTTTGCATGAAAATTCACAGTTTCAACCATCTCAGCTGTAACCAAAGTAACTAGACTTCCAGAGTCCAGCAAGGCCGTAATAGGCTTATTATTAACAGTCACTTGACACATGTGTTTTCCCACATTTGGCACTGCAGCGCATGAAACAGCAGCAAACATAGACTGCCTTCTAAAAGATAGATCACACTGCATTGGTTCATCTGTTAATGGACAGTTTGCTGCAACATGTCCCAGTTCTTGGCAACGAAAACACCTGATGTTTCCCCAATTTGGTTTGCTGACAGGCAGTGGCTTCCCTTGTTTGGGCCGCCAAACTTCAGAGGAAGGGTAGGGCTACATGTGTGCCAAGTTTGGGGTCCAGGGGACCTACGGCTGGCCGGTACCGGCTCCCCAAAGTCCGGGAGATCAGGCGCAAAAAGGTGATTCGAGTATAAGCCGAGGGGGGCATTTTCAGCACAAAAAATTGTGCTTAAAAACTCGGCTTATACTCGAGTATATACGGTATACATATATATGTGTAGCGCCCTGCTCCTGTTGGGTAGGCGCTATGTGTTAAATTTAGTTTTCTGAGCTGTAGTTTAGCTCAGAAGGATTATGCTAAATTGTTGGCTCTGTTTCAGTCTAGCTGGGCTGCGCGTTTTCCACCTGACAGTAGGTGTCACTGTCACCAGGGGTCAGGGTTGGAAATGCAGCAGGCTAGGTGTATTGAGTATTCCTTTCCCAGAAGTGGCTCAGGGGGCGTGGTCAACCCACTGTGCATTCTGGGAGGGGGTACTTAAGAGGCAGAGACCGCTCTTTCGGGGTTCGTGGCCGGGGGATCCTGCCGGATCCTGACCTGAGGGCCCTCCTGGCCTCAGGGATGTGCGAGCCATTTTCGGCCTCGGGGCCTGCTGGCCCGAGGCTCTGTAACTGAGAAGTAGGCCCAGGAGTTGCTGGGGCCTACTAGTCCAGGGATGGTCCTACGCGGTCTTGCCTGTGGGAAGAAGAGGAACAATTGGGGACTCAATTGAAGGACGCATCCTGGCCAGTTTGCTGTGTACTTTTGAAGGAACTTTTGCAAAGTGTCAGTATGGTTACATGATCTTGTGGCGGAAGGTTGTGGAACGACACAACGGCACTCATCAAGTCTGTGGCAGAGACTTTGAACGAGCTTCGCACCGGTTGCTAGGCCAGTGAGAGTAGGCCTCTCTGGTGGTTGCTGAATCCAGCGTGGAACTGTTTTGTCGTCTGGATCTGAGATTGTGCCCGTTATCCGCAAAGTAAAGTACCTGAACCTCCCCTATCCCTCTACCCCTCTGTTGGAACTGGTAAAATAAAGCTCTTGAAGAAAAGTAATCAAGTGTTGGTGTGAACATTCATAAAGGCTCTTCAAGAGGGATCCCTGAAACGAGTGCAGTGAATAGTGATGAGCCGAACACCCCCGGGTTCGGTTCGCACCAGAACCCGCGAACGGACCGAAAGTTCGTACGAACATTAGAACCCTATTAAATACAATGGATGCGAACGTTCGAATTCTAAAGTGCTAATTATAACGACTATTATGCATGTTATTGTCCTAAAAAGGGTTTGGGAACCCGGGTTCTGCACCAGGGGACATGTATCAATGCAAAAAGAAGTTTTAAAAACGGTCGTTTTTCGGGAGCAGTCATTTTAATGATGCATAAAGTGAAAAAAAAAAAGTCAAATATTCCTTTAAATATCGTACCTGGGGGGTGTCTAAAGTATGCCTGTGAAGTGCCACGTGTTTCCCGTGTTTAGAACTGTCCCTGCACAAAATGACACTTCTAAAGGAAAAAAAGCCATTTAAAACTGCTTGCGGCTTTAATGTAATGTCTGGTCCCGGTAATATGGATGAAAATCTTTAAGAAAAATGGCATAGCTACCCCATGACCCCCCCCCCCCCCCCTACCCCAGCCCATTACCAGCCCCTTTGGGTCTTGTATGGATATTAAGGGGAACCCCGCACATAAAATAAAAAAGGCCCTATATACTCTGAACAGCCGTATACAGGCGGTGCATACAAGACAGGGACTGTAGGTTTGTTCTTATGTAGAATCTGTTTGTAATTTTGAACAGGTACATTGTTTAAGTGTAGCTCCAGCCCAAAAATCTATTTTTAAACTTTTTGGAAAACATAGGTAAGGGTTATCACCCCTGTAACATTTGTTTTGCTGTCTGTGCCCCTGTTCAGAACATTTCACCTCACTTTCCGTCCCAATGACAACTGTTTTTGAAATGTGGTGTTTTTCTTGAAACAAGGATTGGTGATAAAGCATCAGTACAGAGGAGACACCTTTCTCCCATATTAATTCTTACAGGAGAGAATTTTCCTTCCAAGGGGTAGATTTCCTCTCACTTCCTGTTGTCTTCTTGCGTTTGCAAGTAGGAGTCGTTTGTAAGTTGGATGTTTGAAAGTAGGGACCTGCCGTATATACTCTGCAGAAATAGGCCCCTTAGTTGTTGGTGTTGGCACAACACTGTAAGCACTCACAGTTACTCTTGGTTGGTGCTGGAACGCCCTGCTGTCAACTATTATATCAGGAATTTTAATTACATATAATTGTTGAACAGTGGTAGTAAAAATTGGGCCTTTGATGGTGGTGCTGGTGCCACAACACTGTAAGCCCTGACAGTTACTCTTGGTGGGTGCAGCAATGGGCCCTGCTGTGAATTATTAGATCAAGAATTGTAATTGCATGCCCCTGTTGAACAGGGGCTGAAAAATTGGGCCTTTCGTGGTGGTGGTGGTGGTGGTGGTGTTGCCACAACACTGTAAGCCCTCAGAGTTACTCTTGGTGGGTGCAGGAATGGGCCCTGCTGTGAATTATTAGATCAAGAATTGTAATTACATGCCCCTTTTGAACAGGGGCTGAAAAATTGGGCCTTTCGTGGTGGTGGTGGTGGTGGCGTTGCCACAACACTGTAAGCCCTCAGAGTTACTCTTGGTGGGTGCATCAATGGGCCCTGCTGTGAAGTATTAGATCAAGAATTGTAATTACATGCCCCTGTTGAACAGGGGCTGAAAAATTGGGCCTTAGGCAATGGTGGCACAACACTACAACCCCTCACAGATACTGTACTTGGAGCACAGCAATGAGCCCTGTTGCAAAGTATTGCTTCAAAAATTGTAATGACACGCCCCTGTTAAACAGGGGCTGAAAAATTGGGCCTTAGGCACTGGTGCCACAACACTCCAACCCCTCACAGATACTGTACTTGGAGCACAGCAATGAGCCCTATGGCAAATTATTGCTAAAAAAATTGTAATTACACGCCCCTGTTAAACAGGGGCTGAAAAATTGGGCCTTAGCCACTGGTGGCGGCACCCATAAACAAAAATGATCTTCCAAGCTATCATCATCAATCGTATCATTGAGGACTCGGAGGAGGAAGATAGCCAGTCAACATAACAGCACAGGCACTCAGCATCAGCATCAGTCTTGAAGGGATGTGACATGTTAAAATCAATTAGTCTGTTATATCAGCATCAGGTGTGTGGTAGCTGGTGGTGATCCAAGACTGGTTCATCTTGATGAAAGTCAGTCGATCAACCGAGTCGGTGGACAGGCGCACCCTGTGATCCGTGACAAATCCTCCAGCAGCACTGAATGTGCGTTCCAAAAGAACGCTGGATGCAGGACAGGCCAGTAGCTCAATTGCATACTGTGCAAGCTCTGGCCAGTGATCCATCCTCAAGACCCAGTAAGCCAGAGGATTTTCGGTGGGGAAGGTGTCCAAGTCTGACCTTGCCCCTAGATATTCCTGCACCATGTTTATCAGACGCTGGCGATGGTTGCTGGAACCGATCATACTTTGGGGCTGCGGACTAAAGAATTGTCTGAACGCATCGGTCAGACGGCCACCTTCCCCACCGCTCCTTCTTTGACTGGCCGAAGCCTCAGCAACTCGTTGTCCAGGACCAGGAGTTTGTAACCTCCCAGTCTCTGGGAACGCGTTGCACAGACCTTTCTGCAAGGCCTCCCGGAGTTGTCTCATCCTCTGCTCCCTCTGCGATGGTAACATAAGGTCCGCAACCTTACCCTTGTACCGTGGATCAAGGAGAGTGGCCAGCCAGTAATGGTCCCTCTCCTTGATCCGAAGAATACGAGGATCCTTCCGCAGACTTTGCAGGATCAGGGAGGCCATGCAGCGTAGGTTTGCTGAGGCATTCGGTCCGGAGTCCTCTGGGTCACTAAGGACGACATGATCCGCAGCCACCTCCTCCCAGCCACGTACAAGTCCACTGGTTTCTTGGGACTGTAAATCATCCCTAAAAGACTGCTGCTGATGATGCTGAGTGCCAGCCTCCACCTCCATGCTGACACAATCCTCCTCCTCCTCCTCCTCCTCCTCCTCCTCCTCTTCCTGTGCGATGGGTGGGACAGAAGGAACACTGTCTGGGTAAAGGGGGCCTTGAGAGGCAAGGAAGTCCTCCTCTTCCTGCCTCTGTTCTGCCTCAAGTGCCCTGTCCATTATTCCACGCAGCGTGTGCTCCAACAGGTGGACAAGAGGGACAGTGTCACTGATGCATGCACTGTCACTGCTCACCATCCTCGTGGCCTCCTCAAATGGTGCCAGGACAGTGCATGCATCCCTGATCATGCCCCACTGGCATGGAGAAAAAAAACCAAGCTCCCCTGACCCTGTCCTGGTGCCGTAGTTGCACAGGTACTCATTGATGGCCCTCTGCTGCGTGTGCAGCCGCTGCAGCATGGCCAACGTTGAGTTCCACCTGGTGGGCATGTCACATATAAGGCGGTTCTTGGGCAGGTTCAACTCCTTTTGCAGCTCAGCCAGGCGAGCACTGGCATTATAAGATCTGCGGAAATGCACACAGACTTTCCTGGCCTGCCTCAGGACATCCTGTAAGCCCGGGTACCTGCCCAAGAACCGCTGCACCACCAGGTTAAGGACGTGAGCCACACAGGGCACATGGGTCAGTTGTCCCTGTCGGAGGGCGGAGAGGAGGTTGGTGCCATTGTCCCAAACCACCATTCCTGGCTTAAGCTGGCGTGGCGTCAACCACCTCTCGGCCTGGCCCTGCAGAGCAGACAGGACCTCTGCCCCAGTGTGGCTTCTGTCCCCCAAACACACCAGCGCAAGCACGGCATGGCATCTTTTTGCCTGCGTACTTGCGTAGCCCCTTGAACGGCTACGGAGCACCGCTGGTTCAGAGGACAAAGCACAGGAAGAGGCCATGGAGGAAGAAGAAGAGGAGGGGGTGGAGGAGAGAGGTGTGTCACAACCAGTAGTAGCATTTTGGAGGCGTGGCGGTGGAACAACCTCCAACACTACTGCACCTTGTCCTGCATCCTTCCCAGCTGCCAAAAGAGTGACCCAATGGGCCGTGAAAGAAAGGTAACGTCCCTGTCCATGCCTGCTGGACCATGAGTCAGCGGTAATATGCACCTTACCGCTGACCGCCCTGTCCAGCGAGGCCAAGACATTGCCTTCCACATGCCGGTAGAGAGACGGAATAGCCTTCCGTGAGAAAAAGTGGCGTTTGGGAACCTGCCACTGAGGAACCGCACATTGCACAAACTCATGGAAGGGGGCCGAGTCTACCAACTGAAAAGGCAGCAGTTGAAGCGCTAGCAATTTAGCCAAGCTAGCATTCAACCGCTGGGCATGTGGATGGCTGGGAGTGAACTTCTTTCGACGGTCCAGCAGCTGGGGCAGGGAAATTTGCCTGCTAGAATCGGACGTCGGTGTACTGCTAGCAGAGTGGCCGCAACTACTTGGCTGTGACACACCTAATTCTACACCTTCATTCCTCTCAGTGCATGTTTCAGAGAGGACTGAAGTTATAGTGGGGTTGGAGATCCCAGCTGATGCGGTGCAAGGAGAGGTCCACTTTGTTCTTTGGTGTGGGTCTTTGAGGTAGGCTTGCCAACGAGCTGCATGGCAGGTCAACATATGTCTGGTCAGGCATGTGGTACCCAAGCGGCTGATGTTTTGGCCACGCGATATACGCTTGAGACATATGTTGCAAACAGCAGCTGTGCGATCTGATGCACTAGCCTCAAAAAAGGCCCACACCAAAGAACTTTTGGAATGACGGGCAGAGGCAGCGCCCTGCACAGGCGGAGCTCTGCGGTGTGATTCCGTCGGTGTACTGCCCTTACGCTGGCCACCAAAGGGCATCCTGCCTCGTTGGAGATGTGCCTCCTCCTCATCCTCCTCCTCCTCCTCTCTCCTATTAGGCACCCACGTGGAGTCAGTGACCTCATCATCCCCTCCCTCCTCATCACTGGAGCCAATCTGGCAGTATGCTGCAGCTGCTGGAACATGACGGCCAGATTGGTGTCCTTCTTGAGCATCCCCTCTGTCTGCTCTCACGCTACTGCCTTCCTGTAGCTGGGTTTCATCATCAGACCCTTCGAAACGCTGGGCATCCTCCTGGAGCATGTACCCAACACTGTGCTCAAACAGTTCGGGGGACTCCTCAGGAGGAGGACATGGTGGGTCTAGGGAAGGAGTGACTGATGATGAGTCTGACATTGATACCAGGGAAGAGGACGCTTTGGCAGCTGCTTTGCCAGTACCCTGAGCCTGGGTGAGAGAGGATTAGTGATGAGCCGAACACCCCCGGGTTCGGTTCGCACCAGAACCCGCGAACGGACCGAAAGTTCGTACGAACATTAGAACCCTATTAAATACAATGGATGCGAACGTTCGAATTCTAAAGTGCTAATTATAACAACTATTATGCATGTTATTGTCCTAAAAAGGGTTTGGGAACCCGGGTTCTGCACCAGGGGACATGTATCAATGCAAAAAGAAGTTTTAAAAACGGTCGTTTTTCGGGAGCAGTCATTTTAATGATGCATAAAGTGAAAAAAAAAAGTCAAATATTCCTTTAAATATCGTACCTGGGGGGTGTCTAAAGTATGCCTGTGAGGTGCCACGTGTTTCCCGTGTTTAGAACTGTCCCTGCACAAAATGACACTTCTAAAGGAAAAAAAAGCCATTTAAAACTGCTTGCGGCTTTAATGTAATGTCTGGTCCCGGTAATATGGATGAAAATCTTTAAGAAAAATGGCATAGCTACCCCATGACCCCCCCCCCCCCCCCTACCCCAGCCCATTACCAGCCCCTTTGGGTCTTGTATGGATATTAAGGGGAACCCCGCACATAAAATAAAAAAGGCCCTATATACTCTGAACAGTCGTATACAGGCGGTGCATACAAGACAGGGACTGTAGGTTTGTTCTTATGTAGAATCTGTTTGTAATTTTGAACAGGTACATTGTTGAAGTGTAGCTCCAGCCCAAAAATCTATTTTTAAACTTTTTGGAAAACATAGGTAAGGGTTATCACCCCTGTAACATTTGTTTTGCTGTCTGTGCCCCTGTTCAGAACATTTCACCTCACTTTCCGTCCCAATGACAACTGTTTTTGAAATGTGGTGTTTTTCTTGAAACAAGGATTGCTGATAAAGCATCAGTACAGAGGAGACACCTTTCTCCCATATTTATTCTTACAGGAGAGAATTTTCCTTCCTAGTGGTAGATTTCCTCTCACTTCCTGTTGTCTTCTTGCGTTTGCAAGTAGGAGTCGTTTGTAAGTTGGATGTTTGAAAGTAGGGACCTGCCGTATATACTCTGCAGAAATAGGCCCCTTAGTTGTTGGTGTTGGCACAACACTGTAAGCACTCACAGTTACTCTTGGTTGGTGCTGGAACGCCCTGCTGTCAACTATTATATCAGGAATTTTAATTACATATAATTGTTGAACAGTGGTAGTAAAAATTGGGCCTTTGATGGTGGTGCTGGTGCCACAACACTGTAAGCCCTGACAGTTACTCTTGGTGGGTGCAGCAATGGGCCCTGCTGTGAATTATTAGATCAAGAATTGTAATTGCATGCCCCTGTTGAACAGGGGCTGAAAAATTGGGCCTTTCGTGGTGGTGGTGGTGGTGGTGGTGTTGCCACAACACTGTAAGCCCTCAGAGTTACTCTTGGTGGGTGCAGGAATGGGCCCTGCTGTGAATTATTAGATCAAGAATTGTAATTACATGCCCCTTTTGAACAGGGGCTGAAAAATTGGGCCTTTCGTGGTGGTGGTGGTGGCGTTGCCACAACACTGTAAGCCCTCAGAGTTACTCTTGGTGGGTGCAGCAATGGGCCCTGCTGTGAATTATTAGATCAAGAATTGTAATTGCATGCCCCTGTTGAACAGGGGCTGAAAAATTGGGCCTTAGGCACTGGTGGCACAACACTACAACCCCTCACAGATACTGTACTTGGAGCACAGCAATGAGCCCTGTTGCAAAGTATTGCTTCAAAAATTGTAATGACACGCCCCTGTTAAACAGGGGCTGAAAAATTGGGCCTTAGGCACTGGTGCCACAACACTCCAACCCCTCACAGATACTGTACTTGGAGCACAGCAATGAGCCCTATGGCAAATTATTGCTAAAAAAATTGTAATTACACGCCCCTGTAAAACAGGGGCTGAAAAATTGGGCCTTAGCCACTGGTGGCGGCACCCATAAACAAAAATGATCTTCCAAGCTATCATCATCAATCGTATCATTGAGGACTCGGAGGAGGAGGATAGCCAGTCAACATAACAGCACAGGCACTCAGCATCAGCATCAGTCTTGAAGGGATGTGACATGTTAAAATCAATTAGTCTGTTATATCAGCATCAGGTGTGTGGTAGCTGGTGGTGATCCAAGACTGGTTCATCTTGATGAAAGTCAGTCGATCAACCGAGTCGGTGGACAGGCGCACCCTGTGATCCGTGACAAATCCTCCAGCAGCACTGAATGTGCGTTCCGAAAGAACGCTGGATGCAGGACAGGCCAGTAGCTCAATTGCATACTGTGCAAGCTCTGGCCAGTGATCCATCCTCAAGACCCAGTAAGCCAGAGGATTTTCGGTGGGGAAGGTGTCCAAGTCTGACCTTGCCCCTAGATATTCCTGCACCATGTTTATCAGACGCTGGCGATGGTTGCTGGAACCGATCATACTTTGGGGCTGCGGACTAAAGAATTGTCTGAACGCATCGGTCAGACGGCCACCTTCCCCACCGCTCCTTCTTTGACTGGCCGAAGCCTCAGCAACTCGTTGTCCAGGACCAGGAGTTTGTAACCTCCCAGTCTCTGGGAACGCGTTGCACAGACCTTTCTGCAAGGCCTCCCGGAGTTGTCTCATCCTCTGCTCCCTCTGCGAAGGTAACATAAGGTCCGCAACCTTACCCTTGTACCGTGGATCAAGGAGAGTGGCCAGCCAGTAATGGTCCCTCTCCTTGATCCGAAGAATACGAGGATCCTTCCGCAGACTTTGCAGGATCAGGGAGGCCATGCAGCGTAGGTTTGCTGAGGCATTCGCTCCGGAGTCCTCTGGGTCACTAAGGACGACATGATCCGCAGCCACCTCCTCCCAGCCACGTACAAGTCCACTGGTTTCTTGGGACTGTAAATCATCCCTAAAAGACTGCTGCTGATGATGCTGAGTGCCAGCCTCCACCTCCATGCTGACACAATCCTCCTCCTCCTCCTCCTCATCTTCCTCTTCCTGTGCGATGGGTGGGACAGAAGGAACACTGTCTGGGTAAAGGGGGCCTTGAGAGGCAAGGAAGTCCTCCTCTTCCTGCCTCTGTTCTGCCTCAAGTGCCCTGTCCATTATTCCACGCAGCGTGTGCTCCAACAGGTGGACAAGAGGTACAGTGTCACTGATGCATGCACTGTCACTGCTCACCATCCTCGTGGCCTCCTCAAATGGTGCCAGGACAGTGCATGCATCCCTGATCATGCCCCACTGGCGTGGAGAAAAAAAACCAAGCTCTCCTGACCCTGTCCTGGTGCCGTAGTCGCACAGGTACTCATTGATGGCCCTCTGCTGCGTGTGCAGCCGCTGCAGCATGGCCAACGTTGAGTTCCACCTGGTGGGCATGTCACATATAAGGCGGTTCTTGGGCAGGTTCAACTCCTTTTGCAGCTCAGCCAGGCGAGCACTGGCATTATAAGATCTGCGGAAATGCACACAGACTTTCCTGGCCTGCCTCAGGACATCCTGTAAGCCCGGGTACCTGCCCAAGAACCGCTGCACCACCAGGTTAAGGACGTGAGCCACACAGGGCACATGGGTCAGTTGTCCCTGTCGGAGGGCGGAGAGGAGGTTGGTGCCATTGTCGCAAACCACCATTCCTGGCTTAAGCTGGCGTGGCGTCAACCACCTCTCGGCCTGGCCCTGCAGAGCAGACAGGACCTCTGCCCCAGTGTGGCTTCTGTCCCCCAAACACACCAGCGCAAGCACGGCATGGCATCTTTTTGCCTGCGTACTTGCGTAGCCCCGTGAACGGCTACGGAGCACCGCTGGTTCATAGGACAAACCACAGGAAGAGGCCATGGAGGAAGAAGAAAAGGAGGGGTGGAGGAGAGAGGTGTGTCACAACCAGTAGTAGCATTTTGGAGGCGTGGCGGTGGAACAACCTCCAACACTACTGCACCTTGTCCTGCATCCTTCCCAGCTGCCAAAAGAGTGACCCAATGGGCCGTGAAAGAAAGGTAACGTCCCTGTCCATGCCTGCTGGACCATGAGTCAGCGGTAATATGCACCTTACCGCTGACCGCCCTGTCCAGCGAGGCCAAGACATTGCCTTCCACATGCCGGTAGAGAGCCGGAATAGCCTTCCGTGAGAAAAAGTGGCGTTTGGGAACCTGCCACTGAGGAACCGCACATTGCACAAACTCACGGAAGGGGGCCGAGTCTACCAACTGAAAAGGCAGCAGTTGAAGCGCTAGCAATTTAGCCAAGCTAGCATTCAACCGCTGGGCATGTGGATGGCTGGGAGTGAACTTCTTTCGACGGTCCAGCAGCTGGGGCAGGGAAATTTGCCTGCTAGAATCGGACGTCGGTGTACTGCTAGCAGAGTGGCCGCAAGTACTTGGCTGTGACACACCTAATTCTACACCTTCATTCCTCTCAGTGCATGTTTCAGAGAGGACTGAAGTTATAGTGGGGTTGGAGATCCCAGCTGATGCGGTGCAAGGAGAGGTCCGCTTTGTTCTTTGGTGTGGGTCTTTGAGGTAGGCTTGCCAACGAGCTGCATGGCAGGTCAACATATGTCTGGTCAGGCATGTGGTACCCAAGCGGCTGATGTTTTGGCCACGCGATATACGCTTGAGACATATGTTGCAAACAGCAGCTGTGCGATCTGATGCACTAGCCTCAAAAAAGGCCCACACCAAGGAACTTTTTGAATGACGGGCAGAGGCTGCGCCCTGCACAGGCGGAGCTCTGCGGTGTGATTCCGTCGGTGTACTGCCCTTATGCTGGCCACCAAAGGGCATCCTGCCTCGTTGGAGATGTGCCTCCTCCTCATCCTCCTCCTCCTCCTCTCTCCTATTAGGCACCCACGTGGAGTCAGTGACCTCATCATCCCCTCCCTCCTCATCACTGGAGCCAATCTGGCAGTATGCTGCAGCTGCTGGAACATGACTGCCAGATTGGTGTCCTTCTTGAGCATCCCCTCTGTCTGCTCTCACGCTACTGCCTTCCTGTAGCTGGGTTTCATCATCAGACCCTTCGAAACGCTGGGCATCCTCCTGGAGCATGTACCCAACACTGTGCTCAAACAGTTCGGGGGACTCCTCAGGAGGAGGACATGGTGGGTCTAGGGAAGGAGTGACTGATGATGAGTCTGACATTGATACCAGGGAAGAGGACGCTTTGGCAGCTGCTTTGCCAGTACCCTGAGCCTGGGTGAGAGAGGATGAGGAGGAGGAGGAGGGCTTGGTCATCCACTCTACCAAGTCTTCTGCATGATGTGGCTCAACATGTCCAGCTGCCGAAAAGAAGGACAAGCGTGTCCCATGGCCATGTGCTGATGACAATGCACCGCGTCCACGACCAGCACTGTTGCCCCCAGACACAGAGCCTGCTTGCCCTCTTTTATTGCCTCCTGACTGTCTGCCTCTCCTTGTTTGCCTTCCAGACATTCTAATAGATGGCCTGCAGGGAGATGGGAAAAAAGCAATAAGGGCTACCTTCAGGTGTCCTTCTCTGTCCCTTTACTTAAGGATTTCTAAATATGGTTGAGGATTATTGCTTTTGCACAGAATAGCACAACGACAATTTCCCTGACTGTCCAAAAAACAAGGATTTCAAAGATGGTTGATGAGGCATGCTTTAGCACACTATAGCACAAGGAGAATTCCCCTCACTTTCCTTCTTTGTCCCTAGAAACAAGGACTGGCACAGTGAAAGAAACTGACACTCTCCCTACCTAGAGTTTTCTGTCCCTAGAAAAAATGTTTTTTTAAAGCACACTATAGCACAAGGAGAATTCCCCTCACTTTCCTTCTTTGTCCCTAGAAACAAGGACTGGCACAGTGAAAGAAACTGACACTCTCCCTACCTAGAGTTTTCTGTCCCTAGAAAAAATGTTTTTTTAAAGCACACTATAGCACAAGGAGAATTCCCCTCACTTTCCTTCTTTGTCCCTAGAAACAAGGACTGGCACAGTGAAAGAAACTGACACTCTCCCTACCTAGAGTTTTCTGTCCCTAGAAAAAATGTTTTTTTAAAGCACACTATAGCACAAGGAGAATTCCCCTCACTTTCCTTCTTTGTCCCTAGAAACAAGGACTGGCACAGTGAAAGAAACTGACACTTTCCCTACCTAGAGTTTTCTGTCCCTAGAAAAAAATTTTTTTAAAGCACACTATAGCACAAGGAGAATTCCCCTCACTTTCCTTCTTTGTCCCTAGAAACAAGGACTGGCACAGTGAAAGAAACTGACACTCTCCCTACCTAGAGTTTTCTGTCCCTAGAAAAAATGTTTTTTTAAAGCACACTATAGCACAAGAAGAATTCCCCTCACTTTCCTTCTTTGTCCCTAGAAACAAGGACTGGCACAGTGAAAGAAACTGACACTCTCCCTACCTAGAGTTTTCTGTCCCTAGAAAAAATGTTTTTTTAAAGCACACTATAGCACAAGGAGAATTCCCCTCACTTTCCTTCTTTGTCCCGCGAAACAAGGACTGGCACAGTGAAAGAAACTGACACTCTCCCTACCTACAGTTTTCTGTCCCTAGAAAAAATGTTTTTTTAAAGCACACTACAGCACAAGGAGAATTCCCCTCACTTTCCTTCTTTGTCCCTAGAAACAAGGACTGGCACAGTGAAAGAAACTGACACTCTCCCTACCTAGAGTTTTCTGTCCCTAGAAAAAATGTTTTTTTAAAGCACACTATAGCACAAGGAGAATTCCCCTCACTTTCCTTCTTTGTCCCTAGAAACAAGGACTGGCACAGTGAAAGAAACTGACACTCTCCCTACCTAGAGTTTTCTGTCCCTAGAAAAAATGTTTTTTTAAAGCACACTATAGCACAAGGAGAATTCCCCTCACTTTCCTTCTTTGTCCCTAGAAACAAGGACTGGCACAGTGAAAGAAACTGACACTCTCCCTACCTAGAGTTTTCTGTCCCTAGAAAAAATGTTTTTTTAAAGCACACTATAGCACAAGGAGAATTCCCCTCACTTTCCTTCTTTGTCCCTAGAAACAAGGACTGGCACAGTGAAAGAAACTGACACTCTCCCTACCTAGAGTTTTCTGTCCCTAGAAAAAATGTTTTTTTAAAGCACACTATAGCACAAGGAGAATTCCCCTCACTTTCCTTCTTTGTCCCTAGAAACAAGGACTGGCACAGTGAAAGAAACTGACACTCTCCCTACCTAGAGTTTTCTGTCCCTAGAAAAAATGTTTTTTTAAAGCACACTATAGCACAAGGAGAATTCCCCTCACTTTCCTTCTTTGTCCCTAGAAACAAGGACTGGCACAGTGAAAGAAACTGACACTCTCCCTACCTAGAGTTTTCTGTCCCTAGAAAAAATGTTTTTTTAAAGCACACTATAGCACAAGGAGAATTCCCCTCACTTTCCTTCTTTGTCCCTAGAAACAAGGACTGGCACAGTGAAAGAAACTGACACTCTCCCTACCTAGAGTTTTCTGTCCCTAGAAAAAATGTTTTTTTAAAGCACACTATAGCACAAGGAGAATTCCCCTCACTTTCCTTCTTTGTCCCTAGAAACAAGGACTGGCACAGTGAAAGAAACTGACACTCTCCCTACCTAGAGTTTTCTGTCCCTAGAAAAAATGTTTTTTTAAAGCACACTATAGCACAAGGAGAATTCCCCTCACTTTCCTTCTTTGTCCCTAGAAACAAGGACTGGCACAGTGAAAGAAACTGACACTCTCCCTACCTAGAGTTTTCTGTCCCTAGAAAAAATGTTTTTTTAAAGCACACTATAGCACAAGGAGAATTCCCCTCACTTTCCTTCTTTGTCCCTAGAAACAAGGACTGGCACAGTGAAATAAACTGACACTCTCCCTACCTAGAGTTTTCTGTCCCTAGAAAAAATGTTTTTTTAAAGCACACTATAGCACAAGGAGAATTCCCCTCACTTTCCTTCTTTGTCCCTAGAAACAAGGACTGGCACAGTGAAAGAAACTGACACTCTCCCTACCTAGAGTTTTCTGTCCCTAGAAAAAATGTTTTTTTAAAGCACACTATAGCACAAGGAGAATTCCCCTCACTTTCCTTCTTTGTCCCTAGAAACAAGGACTGGCACAGTGAAAGAAACTGACACTCTCCCTACCTAGAGTTTTCTGTCCCTAGAAAAAATGTTTTTTTAAAGCACACTATAGCACAAGGAGAAATCCCCTCACTTTCCTTCTTTGTCCCTAGAAACAAGGACTCGCACAGTAAAACACACTGACACTCTCCCTACCTATCCTTCTCTTTCCCTAAACTAAAGGAATCCAGGTTAAGCAAGAAAGAAAGAAATGTCACTGTCCCTGCCTATGCTTGTCTTTCCCTGCTCCGGAACACACTACACTAGGCCGCCGTGCTGGCGGCCTTTTATAGTGTGGGGCGTGTACTAAACACCCTCAGCAATATTTGGCCACAGGCATCCTGCCTGTGGCCAATCATTGCTCTCCTCGCTGCCGGCGCTGTGATTGGCCAAGCATGCGGGGTCACAGTGCATGCTTGGCCAATCACAGCGCCTGGATGACACTGCGATGGCGTAGTGCATTGTGGGCCGTTCGCGTCACTCGAATTTGGCGCGAACGGCCCAAATCGTTCGATCTTCGTCGAACGATCGAACAGCCGATGTTCGAGTCGAACGTATGTTCGACTCGAACACGAAGCTCATCCCTAGAGAGGATGAGGAGGAGGAGGAGGGCTTGGTCATCCACTCTACCAAGTCTTCGGCATGATGTGGCTCAACATGTCCAGCTGCCGAAAAGAAGGACAAGCGTGTCCCATGGCCATGTGCTGATGACAATGCACCGCGTCCACGACCAGCACTGTTGCCCCCAGACACAGAGCCTGCTTGCCCTCTTTTATTGCCTCCTGACTGTCTGCCTCTCCTTGTTTGCCTTCCAGACATTCTAATAGATGGCCTGCAGGGAGATGGGAAAAAAGCAATAAGGGCTACCTTCAGGTGTCCTTCTCTGTCCCTTTACTTAAGGATTTCTAAATATGGTTGAGGATGATTGCTTACGCACAGAATAGCACAACGACAATTTCCCTGACTGTCCAAAAAACAAGGATTTCAAAGATGGTTGATGATCAATGCTTTAGCACACTATAGCACAAGGAGAATTTCCCTCACTGTCCTTCCCTGTCCCTAGAAACAAGGATTATCACAGTGAAAGAAACTGACACTCTTCCTACCTATAGTTTTCTGTCCCTAGAAAAAATGTTTTTTTAAAGCTGATTGATGATCAATGCTTTAGCACACTATAGCACAAGTAGAATTTCCCTCACTGTCCTTCCCTGTCCCTAGAAACAAGGATTATCACAGTGAAAGAAACTGACACTCTTCCTACCTATAGTTTTCTGTCCCTAGAAAAAATGTTTTTTTAAAGATGGTTGATGATCAATGCTTTAGCACACTATAGCACAAGGAGAATTTCCCTCACTGTCCTTCCCTGTCTCTAGAAACAAGGATTATCACAGTGAAAGAAACTGACACTCTTCCTACCTATAGTTTTCTGTCCCTAGAAAAAATGTTTTTTTAAAGATGGTTGATGATCAATGCTTTAGCACAGTATAGCACAAGGAGAATTTCCCTCACTGTCCTTCCCTGTCCCTAGAAACAAGGATTATCACAGTGAAAGAAACTGACACTCTCCCTACCTATAGTTTTCTGTCCCTAGAAAAAATGTTTTTTTTAAAGATGGTTGATGATCAATGCTTTAGCACACTATAGCACAAGGAGAATTTCCCTCACTGTCCTTCCCTGTCCCTAGAAACAAGGATTAGCACAGTAAAAGAAACTGACACTCTTCCTACCTATAGTTTTCTGTCCCTAGAAAAAATGTTTTTTTAAAGATGGTTGATGATCAATGCTTTAGCACAGTATAGCACAAGGAGAATTTCCCTCACTGTCCTTCCCTGTCCCTAGAAACAAGGATTATCACAGTGAAAGAAACTGACACTCTTCCTACCTATAGTTTTCTGTCCCTAGAAAAAATGTTTTTTTAAAGCTGATTGATGATCAATGCTTTAGCACACTATAGCACAAGTAGAATTTCCCTCACTGTCCTTCCCTGTCCCTAGAAACAAGGATTATCACAGTGAAAGAAACTGACACTCTTCCTACCTATAGTTTTCTGTCCCTAGAAAAAATGTTTTTTTAAAGATGGTTGATGATCAATGCTTTAGCACACTATAGCACAAGGAGAATTTCCCTCACTGTCCTTCCCTGTCCCTAGAAACAAGGATTATCACAGTGAAAGAAACTGACACTCTACCTACCTATAGTTTTCTGTCCCTAGAAAAAATGTTTTTTTAAAGATGGTTGATGATCAATGCTTTAGCACACTATAGCACAAGGAGAATTTCCCTCACTGTCCTTCCCTGTCCCTAGAAACAAGGATTATCACAGTGAAAGAAACTGACACTCTTCCTACCTATAGTTTTCTGTCCCTAGAAAAAATGTTTTTTTAAAGATGGTTGATGATCAATGCTTTAGCACACTATAGCACAAGGAGAATTTCCCTCACTGTCCTTCCCTGTCCCTAGAAACAAGGATTATCACAGTGAAAGAAACTGACACTCTTCCTACCTATAGTTTTCTGTCCCTAGAAAAAATGTTTTTTTAAAGACGGTTGATGATCAATGCTTTAGCACACTATAGCACAAGGAGAATTTCCCTCACTGTCCTTCCCTGTCCCTAGAAACAAGGATTATCACAGTGAAAGAAACTGACACTCTTCCTACCTATAGTTTTCTGTCCCTAGAAAAAATGTTTTTTTAAAGACGGTTGATGATCAATGCTTTAGCACACTATAGCACAAGGAGAATTTCCCTCACTGTCCTTCCCTGTCCCTAGAAACAAGGATTATCACAGTGAAAGAAACTGACACTCTTCCTACCTATAGTTTTCTGTCCCTAGAAAAAATGTTTTTTTAAAGCTGATTGATGATCAATGCTTTAGCACACTATAGCACAAGTAGAATTTCCCTCACTGTCCTTCCCTGTCCCTAGAAACAAGGATTATCACAGTGAAAGAAACTGACACTCTTCCTACCTATAGTTTTCTGTCCCTAGAAAAAATGTTTTTTTAAAGATGGTTGATGATCAATGCTTTAGCACACTATAGCACAAGGAGAATTTCCCTCACTGTCCTTCCCTGTCCCTAGAAACAAGGATTATCACAGTGAAAGAAACTGACACTCTTCCTACCTATAGTTTTCTGTCCCTAGAAAAAATGTTTTTTTAAAGCTGATTGATGATCAATGCTTTAGCACACTATAGCACAAGTAGAATTTCCCTCACTGTCCTTCCCTGTCCCTAGAAACAAGGATTATCACAGTGAAAGAAACTGACACTCTTCCTACCTATAGTTTTCTGTCCCTAGAAAAAATGTTTTTTTAAAGATGGTTGATGATCAATGCTTTAGCACACTATAGCACAAGGAGAATTTCCCTCACTGTCCTTCCCTGTCCCTAGAAACAAGGATTATCACAGTGAAAGAAACTGACACTCTTCCTACCTATAGTTTTCTGTCCCTAGAAAAAATGTTTTTTTAAAGACGGTTGATGATCAATGCTTTAGCACACTATAGCACAAGGAGAATTTCCCTCACTGTCCTTCCCTGTCCCTAGAAACAAGGATTATCACAGTGAAAGAAACTGACACTCTTCCTACCTATAGTTTTCTGTCCCTAGAAAAAATGTTTTTTTAAAGACGGTTGATGATCAATGCTTTAGCACACTATAGCACAAGGAGAATTTCCCTCACTGTTCTTCCCTGTCCCTAGAAACAAGGATTATCACAGTGAAAGAAACTGACACTCTTCCTACCTATAGTTTTCTGTCCCTAGAAAAAATGTTTTTTTAAAGATGGTTGATGATCAATGCTTTAGCACACTATAGCACAAGGAGAATTTCCCTCACTGTCCTTCACCTGTCCCTAGAAACAAGGATTATCACAGTGAAAGAAACTGACACTCTCCCTACCTATAGTTTTCTGTCCCTAGAAAAAATGTTTTTTTAAAGATGGTTGATGATCAATGCTTTAGCACACTATAGCACAAGGAGAATTTCCCTCACTGTCCTTCCCTGTCCCTAGAAACAAGGATTATCACAGTGAAAGAAACTGACACTCTTCCTACCTATAGTTTTCTGTCCCTAGAAAAAATGTTTTTTTAAAGATGGTTGATGATCAATGCTTTAGCACACTATAGCACAAGGAGAATTTCCCTCACTGTCCTTCCCTGTCCCTAGAAACAAGGATTATCACAGTGAAAGAAACTGACACTCTTCCTACCTATAGTTTTCTGTCCCTAGAAAAAATGTTTTTTTAAAGATGGTTGATGATCAATGCTTTAGCACACTATAGCACAAGGAGAATTTCCCTCACTGTCCTTCCCTGTCCCTAGAAACAAGGATTATCACAGTAAAACACACTGACACTCTCCCTACCTATAGTTTTCTGTCCCTAGAAAAAATGATTTTTTAAAGATGGTTGATGATCAATGCTTTAGCACACTATAGCACAAGGAGAATTTCCCTCACTGTCCTTCCCTGTCCCTAGAAACAAGGATTAGCACAGTGAAAGAAACTGACACTCTCCCTACCTATAGTTTTCTGTCCCTAGAAAAAATGTTTTTTTAAAGATGGTTGATGATCAATGCTTTAGCACACTATAGCACAAGGAGAATTTCCCTCACTGTCCTTCCCTGTCCCTAGAAACAAGGATTATCACAGTGAAAGAAACTGACACTCTTCCTACCTATAGTTTTCTGTCCCTAGAAAAAATGTTTTTTTAAAGATGGTTGATGATCAATGCTTTAGCACACTATAGCACAAGGAGAATTTCCCTCACTGTCCTTCACCTGTCCCTAGAAACAAGGATTATCACAGTGAAAGAAACTGACACTCTCCCTACCTATAGTTTTCTGTCCCTAGAAAAAATGTTTTTTTAAAGATGGTTGATGATCAATGCTTTAGCACACTATAGCACAAGGAGAATTTCCCTCACTGTCCTTCCCTGTCCCTAGAAACAAGGATTATCACAGTGAAAGAAACTGACACTCTTCCTACCTATAGTTTTCTGTCCCTAGAAAAAATGTTTTTTTAAAGATGGTTGATGATCAATGCTTTAGCACACTATAGCACAAGGAGAATTTCCCTCACTGTCCTTCCCTGTCCCTAGAAACAAGGATTATCACAGTGAAAGAAACTGACACTCTTCCTACCTATAGTTTTCTGTCCCTAGAAAAAATGTTTTTTTAAAGATGGTTGATGATCAATGCTTTAGCACACTATAGCACAAGGAGAATTTCCCTCACTGTCCTTCCCTGTCCCTAGAAACAAGGATTATCACAGTAAAACACACTGACACTCTCCCTACCTATAGTTTTCTGTCCCTAGAAAAAATGATTTTTTAAAGATGGTTGATGATCAATGCTTTAGCACACTATAGCACAAGGAGAATTTCCCTCACTGTCCTTCCCTGTCCCTAGAAACAAGGATTCGCACAGTAAAACACACTGACACTCTCCCTACCTATCCTTCTCTTTCCCTAAACTAAAGGAATCCAGGTTAAGCAAGAAAAAAAAAATGTCACTGTCCCTGCCTATGCTTCTCTTTCCCTGCTCCGGAACACACTACACTAGGCCGCCGTGCTGGCGGCCTTTTATAGTGTGGGGCGTGTACTAAACACCCTCAGCAATAATTGGCCACAGGCATCCTGCCTGTGGCCAATCATTGCTCTCCTCGCTGCCGGCGCTGTGATTGGCCAAGCATGCGGGGTCACAGTGCATGCTTGGCCAATCACAGCGCCTGGATGACACTGCGATGGCGTAGTGCATTGTGGGCCGTTCGCGTCACTCGAATTAGGCGCGAACGGCCCAAATCGTTCGATCTTTGTCGAACGATCGAACAGCCGATGTTCGAGTCGAACGTATGTTCGACTCGAACACCAAGCTCATCCCTAGCGGTGAACAGAAAAAGGTAACGGTAGGCCCAAAACTTTAAACCAGCAGCTCCTATGGGGGTAGTGCTACATATATTATTTTTTTCAATGGCTATATCAGGGTTTGATCTAGGTCAGGGCCAGGATTAGGGTCAAGGCTAGGGTCAAAGTTCAAAGCCAGGTTCAGTGTGTTTTAGGTAGGTATAAAAAAAGCATTTTTAAATTATTATCAGCTAATATCAGTGTGTTTTTAGGTAGGATAAAAAAAAGCAAAATGTGTACTATAGTTTCTGGGCTCTACTACAAATGCAAATAACATACACATATGTGGCATTTATGTAGGATTGTTCTTTGGTAGTAGGTTATGGTAATAGCAAGAATTATTCAGTTAAATTAAAAAAAATCTCTTGTGCCAGTTAAATTTTCTAATAAAAAAAATAGGAACTATTAATTGCCCTTCACCACCAAACGACAGTAAACAGGTATAATTCACCTGGATACACTTAGTTGTGATAATATGTACAGTTTTACTAACACATGCCAAAGTTGTAAAGCTGTGTTCAGGCATTTGTTTTACAGAGTTGACATTCTAATTCGAAATACAAACATTAACCACTTACTGAGCAGCCGCCGCAGTTTTACTGCGGCAGCATGGCTCGACTGGGCGAAACGACGTTATGTTACGTCGCTTCGCCTTGTGGCCACTAGGGCCTGGTGCTCGCCCCCGGAGCCGATGCGAGTGCCCGGCGGGCGCAATGACCACCGGGCAACCGCGATTGCTCATGACACAGCGTATAAACGCACAGATCCCGGTTCTCTTAGGGGAAAACTGACTGATCGTCTGTTCATACAATGTACATACCTCCCAACAGGCACGGATTCTGCGGGACTTTCCCGCATCCACACTGTTTTCCCGCACTCCCGCGATAGGACAAATTTTCCCGCAAACCACGATCCGGAAGAGGAAGGGGTAGGAAGACATCACCCTTCTCCCGCGTATACGCTAATGTCAGGATTATTGGCATTAAAAATAAAAATTTGCCGTCCCGCCGCAGCACCCCTGCTCAACAAGTCTGATTGCAGAAAAAATCCAGGACAGCCTGGACACGGGGCAAGTGAGAGGAATTTTCGCTCCCACAGCACTTAGCTTTTAAATATTTGCAGCTCCGTCATGCACTTAGAACCCAGCTGCCTTCTATGAATGTAGAGATGGAACCCCCACTGGTGCTGGATATGGTTTTGGGGAGTGACCCCTCCAAGCTTATTTCACACCTGTACTACGCCATCAGACGCCGGGGTACAGTAGCCGTTTCTCAGAAGGCCAAGACTGCGTGGGAACAGGACGTAGGCCCACTAGAAGATGCAGACTGGGACGAAATACTTGAGGGAACCAAGACTACCTCCCCTAAGCTGTTGGATAGACTGATGCAAACTTACATTATTCACAGAGCCTACCTAACGCCACTGAGATTGGCCAAACTTCAACACACATCCAATCCGACCTGTCGTCTGTGTCAGTCCACGCTTGGCACATTTTACCATCTCATTTGGAGCTGTCCAAATATTCAGACGTACTGGACGCAGGTTGTCCGCTTTCTGCATGACAATATGGGATCCCCTGTGGTACTTGACCCTAAGTTATGTATTCTGGGGCTATTGCCTGACATAGAGGTGGATAAATCTCACACAATTTTCCTTTTTGAAACATTATTTTTAGCACGGAAGGTGATAGCTCAGAGATGGATGCAGGATTTGCCCCCCACGCTACAGATGTGGAAAAAGGCTGTTAATGATACTTTGCCATTTAAAAAGCTGATTTACACACACAGGGGTTCCACACAAAAGTATTCCAAAGTATGGGACAGATAGTTGGAGGATGGAGAAACATGTGTCTGACTTTGCCTCACCCGGAGGGTGTTGTGGCAGAGCGTCCCAGAGAGAGCTTGGGAAAGTCCTGTTCGGGGTTTATACATCTCCCAGGCTCCTCTCATATACATTCAGGGATCTCTGAGCCAGGATCCACTTCAGGTGTTGGTTCTCTCCACCAGCTTAATTAAAAGCTCACCTGAGCAGACAGCCTTTGCTCAGCCTGGGAAACACAGACAGCCTTGGTCTGTGAGAGCAAGAAGGTTGGTAAAAACTTGTTACTCTGTGAATGTGGAAGCTGACAAGCGTTAGGCTTGTTCAGCCTAGTAGTGAGGGCCTGTAAATACTGTGTAGTTAGAGCCGAGACACGGCTAGGCTTTTGTTTAGCTATTTTTCCTTCTGTTTGTTTTCAGCACACAGTGCAGCACCTGTCATTGACTTTGTATATAGTACCAATAAACAACATTGTGTTTTCACTGATCCAATGGACTTGGTATCTGTGCCTGCTCATCCCAGGGAGCTTTTGTACCCGCTACCTGCCCCCCAGGTTACATATGGTGGAGAATGCGGGCAGCTGTAGTAAGTTACTACTTAAAAGGCCAGTACCTAAAGTGACAACATGGAGGACGTCCTCAAACAAATGGTGTTAGCAAACGCTGCACAGCAGCAAGCAAACGCTGCACAACAGCAAACTAACGCTACATTGCAGCAAGCAAACGCGGCATTACAGCAAGCCAACGCTATCGCACAGGAGCAAACCAAGGTGCTGTTCCAACAGATTGGTGCTGTACAGGAGCAATCGCAGAGGCTGTTTGAACAGCTTGCCACTGCTGCAAAAGCGGATAGAAAAATCCTTACTGAGGTTGTGGAGACGCTAGCACAGGGGTCACCTGCGATAATGAAGGATATTGGAGACAAGCCCTCCGCCATCCATGTGGGTCACTTTCTTTCAAAGATGACGGCAGATGATGATCCAGAGGCTTTCCTACTAACATTTGAATGGACTGCTGAGAGGGAAGGTTGGCCCCAAACCCAGTGGGCAGGACTGATCGCCCCCTTACTTTCTGGAGAAGCGCAGAAGGCCTACTATGATCTGGAGTCAGCAGAAGCGGGAGATTATGAGAAGGTCAAGCGGGAAATCCTGGCACGACTTGGTGTCACCTTGGCTGTTCGAGCTCAGCGGGTCCACAGCTGGTTTTTCCAAGATAAGAGGCCCCCAAGATCGCAGATGTTTGATCTGATCCACCCGGTACGGAAATGGCTACAGCCAGAGTCCCTGTCTGCACCACAATTAGTGGAGCGTGTGGTCATGGACCAATTCCTGAGGTCACTACCAATTCCCCTGCAGAAGTGGGTGAGTCAAAGAGACCCCAAGTCGGCAGACAACCTGGTGGAGCTCGTGGAGAGGTACTTTGCTGTAGAGAACCTGGTCACCACCCCTACAGCCGCACTGACTTTTCACCCAAAGCCACGGTCTCCCCAGGCAACCGGTAAGACTGTTCCAGGGGAAGTGGGTGGTAAGCATGGCAAGGAAATAGGGGGCAGGATTTTTTGTCAGCAAACCAAATTGGGGAAACATCAGGTGTTTTAGTTGCCAAGAACTGGGACATGTTGCAGCAAACTGTCCATTAACAGATGAACCAATGCAGTGTGATCTATCTTTTAGAAAGTTTCTTGTCCGGGGGACCTACGGCCGGGGAGCACCGATTTTTCAAACCCGGGCAACCCTTCTATAGACTCCCATGTTAAATGGTAATTTCTCTGGTGACTTTGGGGACCCGGTACCGGCTGGTCGTAGGTTCCCTGGACCCCAAACTTGGCACACATCTAGCCCCACTCTTCCCCTACAAGTTTGCAAAGTTTCTTGTCCGGGGGACCTACGGCTGGGGAGCACCGATTTTTCAAAGCCAGGCACTCCTTCCATAGACTCCCATGTTAAACGTCAGTCTAGTCATGGACACAGTGAGGCATGGACACAGTGAGGCAAAGTGAGGCACACCCTAGGCTTATACTCGAGTCAATAAGTTTTCCCAGTTTTTGTGGTAAAATTAGGTGCCTCGGCTTATATTCGGGTCGGCTTATACTCGAGTATATACGGTATATATATTATATTAACGATCCGGGGTGATTAAGCATTAGTGGTGCATGCAAGTTGAAGAAATAGTGTCAGTCCCGTCTGCATTTTCAAAGGCATGGCAGCCCATTTTTATTCAAAAGAAACAAAGTTCAAAAATCAACATCAGATTCCCTTTCAGGGGTATTCAGCATTACAGTCCTGCTTTAGAACCAGCATTCAGCCTTCCCGAATCCTGACTAAAAACGCAGCACTCCTGCTCAGGCCTTACACCTTGGTCCTTGGTCTGTCTTCCCCAGACCTGACGTTCAGCACCTCAGCTTCGTGCTGCACTAGCTCCCTCCTGACTACTAGGCCAGAACTCCTGTCTGCCGGGCGGAGCTGTCTCTAAGGCCCCTTTCACACTGGGGCGTGGGCGGCGTCGGCCGTAAAGCGCTGCTATTTATAGCGGCGCTTTACCATCATGTTTGCGGAGGTATTCGGCCGCTAGCGGGGCACTTTTAACTCCCGCTAGCAGCCAAAAAAGGGTTAAAACCACCCGCAAAGCGCTACTGCAGCAGGGCTTTGCCGGCGGTATGGCCGTGGTGCCCATTCATTTCAATGGGCAAGAGCAGTGGAGGAGCGGTATACACACCGCTCCTTCACCGCTACAAAGATGCTGCTTGCGGGACATCTTTTAACGTCCTGCCAGCGCACCGCTCCAGTGTGAAAGCCCTCCTTCACACTGGAGTGAATGGAGCGGCTCTTTCAGAGTGCTTTGCAGGCGCTATTTTTAGCGTTATAGCGCCTGCAAAGGGCCTCAGTGTGAAAGGGGTCTTGGATGAGCACTGACCTCTATTCCTGGGATGTTTATAAACCCAGCCCACATATGTGCAATTAGTATTCCTGTCAAAATCAGGCTTACACTGCCCATATGCACCTGTGACACGGGGTCGCATCTCCACTATATATATATATGTAGCGCTGGCATTTTTGCTTTTTAATGTTATGCAATTGCTATGTAATGTTAATCTATGATAAATGTTATAAATTGGTATTTGGCACCATCTAGTGGCTTAAACTTGAAATGGACTTCCTTTATTTTCTGTTTTCAAGAACATGGAGAAATATTATACAAGTGACCTAGTCAAAATGCCAAGTGACCTACCCAGAAACACTCAGTACTGAATTGCATGCAGGGTAGGACATAAAAAGGCCCAGCGCGGCCATCTTGGGTCTCTTCTGAACGCGTGGCCTGCCTACAGGGATCTGTGAGGAGGTGAGCCAGAGAGCGCGGCCTACAAAACTGCAGAGCAGAACATCCAGCAATCCTGCATCACATCCCTGAGAGCTGAAGAGACAGAGTGACCGGATCAAGAAGGATCCAGAGACATCTGACTGAGCCATCTGCAGGTCCCAGCCATCCTGTGAAGTGGAGCGGCGTGCCTGTGCTGACTGACAGCAGGATCAGAGACAGCCGGAACGGAGGTTTCCAGTTCTTCCAGGCTCAATGTGGTGAGAGGGCAGCCGCCCACAGTTACTTGATACACTTTCACACTTAGACTTATTACCACAGTGTCACTGGAACTTGTAGTTCCGCGGAAGAGATTTCATCCAGCTGAACTGAGCTTGTGCACTGCCGTAAAAAAAAAAATCGAAATTTCGGAAATCGGAAAATCCGAAAATTCGGAAATCCGAAAATTTGTAAATTGAAAAATTCGGAAATTCGAAATTTCGGAAATACGAAAATCCGAAAATTCGGAAATTGAAAAATTCGGAAATTCGAAAATTTCGGAATTAACGAATTTCTCTAAATTCGTGAAAAACGAATTAGAAACTAAACAAATTGCACATGTCTAGTGCTGACTGCCTTACATGACAATCATGGCCACCTAGGGCCTGAGAGGTCATTCAAATTGGTGCGAGACCGGTTCTATTGGCCCTGTATGCGGGCTGAAGTTGAGGGATACTGTCACTCTGGCATATGGTGCATACAGAGGAAGACACGTGCACTAACGAACGTCAATATACTGCAGTAAACGTGCACTAACGCACCTCAATATACTGCAGTAAACGTGCACTAACGCACCTGATTATACTGCAGTGCACGTGCTCTAACGCACCTCAATATACTGCAGTAAATGTGCTTTAACGCACCTCAATATACTGCATTAACTGCACTAACGCACCTCAATATACTGTAGTACACATGCTCTAACGCACAACAATATACTGCAGTAAATGTGCACTAACACACCTCAATATACTGCAGTAAACGTGCACTAATGCACCTCAATTTACTGTAGTACACGTGCTCTAACGCACAACAATATACTGCAGTAAACGTGCACTAATGCACCTCAATATACTGCAGTAAACGTGCACTAACGCACCTCAATATACTGCAGTACACGTCCTCTAAAGCACCTCAATATACTGCAGTAAATGTGCTCTAACGCAACTCAATATACTGCAGTAAACATGCACTAACACACCTCAATATACTGTAGTACACGTGCTCTAACGCACCTCAATATACTGCAGTAAATGTGCTCTAACGCACCTCAATATACTGCAGTACGCATGCACTAACACAGTTTAATATACTGCAGTAAACGTGCACTAACGCACGTCAATATACTGCAGTAAACGGGCACTAACACACATCAATATACTGCAGTAAACGTGCACTAACACACGTCAATATACTGCAGTACACGTGTACTAATGCAGTTCAATATACTGCAGTAAACGTGCACTAATTCACTTCAATATACTGCAGTAAACGTGCACTAACGCACCTCAATATCACTATATTCACACTAAACTGACACTAAAGTAAAAATGAATGGTCACACTGCACTATCACTATATTCACACTACACTAAAGCTGCTTTCACACTGAGGCGCTTTGCAGACACTATAGCGCTAAAAATAGCGCCTGCAAAGTGCCTTGAAAGAGCATCTCCTTACACTCCAATGTGAAAGCCTGAGGGCTTTCACACTGGAGCGGTGCGATGGCAGGACGGTAAAAAAAGTCCTGCTAGTCGCATCTTTGAAGCATTGTAGGAGAGCTGTATACACCGCTCCTAAAGCACCCCTGCCCATTGAAATCAATGGGCAGCGCTGTAGCAGCGCTTTGCTGACCGTTTTAACCCTTTTCCGGCCGCTAGCGGGGGTTATAATTTTTTATTTTTACGGGTAACAATAGCGTTGCTTTACCACGACGCTCGGCGCTGCTCAGTGTGAAAGCACTGTACACTCACAATAGAATCACAATAGCACACTATAGCACACTAACTTACTAGTAGCATTGAACAGAGCCATGTTCTATCTGTCTCCACTCCAATATCACACTGCAAATAGCTGCTCTGGGAAGGATCCTTTCATAGTGGGGGAGGGTCTATGAGCAATAAGCCATGATTGGGCACAGCCATCATTACTTTTCCAATCATGGCTCTGACAATGTTCTGTGCCCTGATTGGGCAAATCCTTTATTGCTTCAGCCAATCAGGGCTTCCAATGCACTGTGCGACACGCAGTGCATTGTGGGGCACTCGGTGAGCCGAACAAGCGGTCGAACGCCCTGACAATTTGGGTGTTCACTGAACAGGCGAACAGCCAATGTTTGGCCCAAATTCGTAGTCGGCCGAACCGTTCACCCAACACTAGCCAGCACCTGGCTACAACACTTTTTCTATATGGCTGTAAGTAGACCCATAGTCTGCATCTGTTCTTTTTGGGTATCCCGTGTCCTAACTCCTCTCTCCTAAGGGTCTTTTAGATCTAATAAAACTTTATAACCCTGGCAATAGTGACTAATTCTCAATTCTTCACACACCACTAAAAGTCAAATATCCAACCCTGAGGATAAATATCAGCCCACTGGACCAGAAGGGGTCCCTTGCAGCCTCTAGGGCAGTGGTTCTCTGCCTTTCTAGTGAGGTGACCCCTTGATAAAATTTCCCAAGTTGTGGGGACCCCTAACAGTAAAATTATTTTTGTAGCGTGGGTTGTCAGCGCCCCTAACCCAAGAACATTTAGTGCTCCCTGAGTCCCTTTCACTCCACATTTTAGGATGTACCACTCTTTCTCTTTGTTCTCCTTTCTTTCCCTTTTATCTCTCTATATCCTAATTTCTTTTTGTGCTCTTTCTCTTATTCTTTCTCTCCCTTTTTCTTTGTTCCTCCCCCTCTTTTCCTCTCCCTTTCATGCATTCCCTCTTTTTATTACTTCTCTTACTCCTTGTTGGGGGGGGGGTCAATGGGATGAGTAGCAGTGCTGGCAGGGAGTTGGGATTAGTGGCAGTGCTTGTGGGGAATGGGAGGAGTGGCAGTGTTGGGGTTCTGATCAGCAAACTTAGGTGCTCTTGATCAAGGTCATCTGCTGATCTGAGAACTGTAGTGGGGACTTTTCATGGCAACTATAATCACAGGTAGTGTTACTCACTGTGTCTCCGGCTTCGTGGGGTCTTTAGCAGCATTGACACCTATGCCAAAATCAGGAAATAGGGTCTCCTCCAGCCCCTCCCACTTCACATTCCTCACCAGTCAGCTGACCTCTATTCTCCGCCCCCCAGCCATTCCATGAACTGAATGGGTGGCTGCGAAGAGGCTGAGTGGGTGGCCGTGGGCTCCAGGAACAGCCCAGCTGGGTGGGCGGCAACAGGCTCCAGGGACAGCCCTGCTGGGCGGCCACAAAAAGTCTGGGAAAGCGGCCCAGGTTTCTGGAACAGCCCGGGATTCGTGACCCCTGGCAAATCGTCATTTGACCCCTGAGGGGGTAGTGACCCCCAGGTTGAGAACCACTGCTCTAGGGTGTAAGGGTGCTATCTATTTATATAAATAAATGTAATTTAAAAAAAAATGTTTTGTGTTGTTCTAAACTTTATGTTAAAAGTCTATACTGATTCTGTATTGCTGATCTTCATAGACTACATTTGAAAAAACTGACAATACCCAGCACAACTGGCAGCATGTTTACTTCCTTTTTCCAGAATCACCATGGAATTTATTTGCTGTAGGCAATAAAAAAAAATATTTCTTAAATGAGCAATCTTGTACTGAAGTTGACATTCAGGCACCTCAAAAAAAAAATTATAAGGAAGCTGTTAGGACATTACTGGATTAGTATGTGTTTTGACGTTTCCTTTTGCTGCGAAATTATATTTTCTGGAGCTTCCAAAATCTAGGAAAATTGGTGCAAGAGCAAGTGCAAGTAAAAGCCAGAGTGTTTCCTGGAAAAAGGTATACCCAAAAATATTCCAATTACCAACTTCCAGCCTGGGTGTCCCCATGAGAAACTTAGAGCCTGGGTGTCCCTAGGAGCAACTTACAGCCAGTGTGTTCCCATGAGCAATTTACTGCCAGGGTTTTCCGAAAAGCAAATTACAGCAAATCATACCGGAAGAACAAGGGAAAGAAGGAATTTGTTTCAAAAGAGGGGCAGTCCCTCCAAATCAGGGACAGTTGGGAGCTATGAGGTACAGCCAGGTTGTTCCCAGGAACAAGTTACAGCCAGGGTGTCCCAAGGTGTCAGCTCTAGCCAGGAGATAGTTACAGCCAAGGTGTTCCCAGAAGAAACTTGCAGCCAATGTTTTCCCCTACAGCAAAATAGAGCCTGTGTGTTCCCAGCACCAAGTTACAGCCAAGGTCTCCCAAGTTGTCAGCTTAAGCCAGGTGTCCCAGGAGTTGGTTACAGCCAAGGTGTTCCCAGAAGAAACTTACAGTCGGGTTGTGGCCACTACACTACCACATTGAGCCTGGGTGCCGTCTTTATTTTCTTCTTGGGAAGAATGCACCATGCTACCTAAGTGGTTAGCTAGAATCATTGTAGAAGCTGAACTTGGGAAGTGGGAGGAAATGTCTCGAAATTGCCACAGACAGCAAAATCTTAGTGGAGGGTTCTAATCTTTTCCTACTGTAACCAAGCCAATAAATATTTAGCTGGAGTTGGACTTCAATTATACCCTCTTCAAAAATTTGTATTTTTTTTATTCACCATGCAACACAGTCATGTGTACGTAGCTACACTGTTTGGTCCACTTTCTGCACACTGTGCTGCTGAAAAGATGCATTTGGAATGCCAAACACTCCACTACTGACACTGGTATGTTAGACCAGCCTTTTTCAACTGGGGTGCCTTGAGGTTTCTTCAGGGTTGCCTTGAGAAAATGCCTAAAAATTGCCCAAAAATTGTATACAAGCCAGCATGTGGATGGAGGCTGCCTTTAAGTTACACTAGGTCACAGGTTTTCATTGTGCACCATTACAACCTTCTAGCGGCCTGTGTCCTAATGACTAATGGCATCATCAGTTGATAAGTAGGATGACAGTCGCCTGCATAGCATCCTTGTTCGACCTTCCCCTGCCCCTCTCCATCAGCGATGGGGTCACATAATCTGAGGTGAAGGAAAAACATTGGAATACTAGTAAGTACCAGTTTGCAAAAGTGTATTTGATTTGGGAGAATAAATCACCTCTAACGTTGGGTGTCCTACTCGGACTTGTGAATGTTGCTGCATTATGTAAAACTATTGGAATCATTTTTTAAATTTCAGACTGTTCATAATTTTCAAAGGGTGCCTCAAGATTGTCCATAATTTTTAAAGGGTGCCCTGACTGAAAAAAGGTTGAGAAACACTGTTAGACTAATGTAACTGCAACATATAATAACCACATAACAAGTGATAGCAGTGATTAAAACAATGTTTAGCTTTACAAGGGATTGAATTACAAAGGTATAATGTATTATTCACGTTCATGAGTTCAATACCTCACATTCCTGAGGTCAAGACAATGGTCAATTGTACTGAAAGGTCATAGTGAATCCAGTATACGTTACACACATATGTCCTATTTTAATACTTACTTTTATGTAGCAAGTGTTACTTTGGTTTCAAAGTTGAAAGAATGTCATCTGTGTCCCAGATTAAGAAGTGAATGGCTACATGTTTGTTCTAAAACACTTTTTGTAATAAGCCAGCCACAAAGTATTGGTTTACAACATAGCGAGATAAGCATTTCCCAGTGGTCAGTATCTTGCACATTCAGGACAAAGTGACATATTCTGTTCAAAGCCACTACCAAAATACATGTCAGCTGCTGTTGATGCTCAGGGGAAGCCCTGCATCATGGAAAGAGTTCATAAGCGCCTAATACTGAGAACCCTGGGGCATTTCGCGATAGCAGCCACAGAAGGAATAGAGTGAATGTTAGAGAAATGAGTATAAAGTGGTTGGGGGTGGAGTTTACACCTACCCTGTGTGGCAGGGAATATCGTAGCATTGAACAGATTTTTTGTACAGATAATTTCATTTGATTTGAAAAGCAATCCTTTAGCCTGGGTTTACAATGCTGTATGGAGCGGCTCACAGCAGGGGTCCGGTGCCTCCCTGTTCTCCATTTCAGGGACGAATTTTTGGATGGATTCTGACCTGAAACGGACCAGAAGATGTTGAAGACACTTTTGCAAACCTCTACGCAGCCGTCCCGAAGATGTGTGAACCGGTTCCATTGCGAGCCGGTCACAGTCTCCTGACATGCGAACTGGATGCGGAGGAAACCTACATCCAATTCGCACTAGTGTGAATCCAGCCTTAAAAGTAACACATATAGTCATAGTCATCAATTGTTATATGATATGATATGTCATGATATATTATATTATATTATTTTCCAGGATGATCCTAAAGGTCTATTTTAAAATGTTTGCATACAAGATTCACACAACACACAGATTCACACAGATTGAATGCAATTATAAAAATTCACTAATCTCATGTGAAAACATTTATATATACGCCCCTAAGTCTTATATTGCAGTCTTGTGATGTGAGTATTTTAACATCTGTGGGAGCCGGAGAATGGATTCTATGCCAATTGAAGGATAATTTCACCTTTAAAAAAATAAAAAATAAATGTACATCTTTTTGCAGATGAAAAAATGTGGGTTTTTTTTTGTTTTTGTTTTTTTACGTGGAGCCTGGAAAGCATTGCACGCACGATCAGCAGATCGAGGGTGCCATGCAGGACTCCTACAGACTTCTAAGTGTATCTCATACCTCCCAACATTTTGAGATTGGAATGAGGGACACCTACTAACCTACTACCAATATGTAGGCATAGGACACACACCCCTGCCACACCCCCTTAAAAAAAGGGTAATTAAATCCACAAGGACTTTCTTTTTACCACTACTATTCCTTTATATTGGCTTTTAAAATGTACAAATGCAGCAATTTAGAAATTGGATGAAAGGTTTAGCATTGGTAAACACTTTAAAAAAAATAAAAAGTGCATTTTATATCCAACTATAAAGATCAGACCAAAATGAGGGACGAATGAGGAGGAAAGAGGGACAGAGGGACATTGTTTCAAATCAGGGACAGTTGGGAGCTTTAGTATCTGTCTGCTCGTACTGCACCCAGGAAAGAAGCCTGCCCTCTGTCACTGGGGAGGGGAAGAGGCTGCAGCTGCTGGACAACGTGACTGATAATAGATTTACACCATGGGATTTTTGGGGTCTTTTATTTTATGCTACATTCATGTAGGAGAGGCGCCACTATCTGTTGGCTCCTTAACCACTTCCGGACCACCCACTGCGGCCCGGCTGTGTGAAACAACGTACCTGTACATTGTTTCCTGTTGTCGGCTCTGGGGATGCACGTGAAATGGCCACCTGGGACCCGCTGATCGTTTGTAGGAGAGGCAGAATGGCCATGTAAACATGGCAGACTGTCCTCCTGTCACAGAGGAAGAGAGAGATCTTGTGTTCCGGCTAATCAGGAACACAAATCTCTCCCTCCAGTCAGTCCATCCCCCACACAGTTAGAAAGCATCACCTAGGAGTACACTTAAGCCTTTGATCGCCCCTGATGTTAACCTCGTTCCCTGCCAGTGTCATTTATACAGTGACAGTGTATTTTTTTAGAACTGATCACGGTATGAGTGTCACTGGTCCCCAAAAAGTGTCACTTAGTGTCCATTTTGCCAATGTCGCAGTCTCACTAAAAATCGCTAATCACCGCCATTACTAGTAAAAATAAAAATGCCATAAAATTATCCCATAGTTTATATACGCAATAACTTTTGCCCAAACCAATCAATATACGCTTATTGGGTTTTTGTTTACCAAAAACATGTAGCGGAATACATATTGATATCTAAATTTAAGAATAAGTTTGATTTTTTTTATTGGATATGTTTTATAGCAAAAAGTAAAAAATATAGTTTTTTTCTCCAAATTTTGGGTCTTTTTTTTGTTGATGGGGCAAACAAAAGAAAACCGCAGGGGTGATCAAATACCACCAAAGTAAAGTTCTATTTGTGGGGAAAAAAGGATGTCAATTTTGTTTGGGTACAACGTCGCATGAACGCGCAATTGTCAGTTAAAGCAATGCAGTGCCGTATCACAAAAATTGGCTTGGTCATTAAGGGGGTAAAACCTTCCTGGCTGAAGTGGTTAAAGAAAGTTTCCAGATTCTGAACCCCCCCTGCAGACCCCCACAACCACTGAGTCAGGGTTTTGGGTAGGGGCCCTTTTCTTCATCAACATAGGGACAAAATGGTTTGGCAGAGGTATCCCCCTGGCAAGGTACACCTCCAATATTAAGGAAATGGAGCTTGGTATGGTTTAGAATGGGGGAAACCCCAAGGGTCTGTTGTAAAAATGTGAGGGGGACCACACACTATTTTTTTGGGGGGGGGGGGGGGGGTTCTCCTGAAAATCCATTATCAAGGAAAAGAGTTTGGTAGGTATTTTGGGGGCGGACCTCTAAGCCATTTTATTTTTGCATGGTGTTCCCCAGTAACGGCTATCTAGGAATTAGGCCTGGTATAGATGAAGGGGAATCCCTGGACATTTGTTTCCAAACAGAAGGAAGCAGACATGAACTATCATTTGCCATCAATATAAGCCTTTTTTTTTTATTGTGCATGTCACTTCTACTGCAGTACATCCTACGGGTGAGCCACTTCACAAGCAGGGTCAGAGCATCCCCCAATTATGATAATTAAAGGTATTTTATATTTTTAATGTTTGTCCTAAAACAATATAAAGAGGTGTTCCAGCACCAAACTAATTTTTTTAAACGTATGATTGCATTCGTACATGTTCCCCTGGGCAGTGCCCAACTCCCCATGCCCTTTGTTTGACAATTCCCAGCCTTATACCCTGGCAAATTATCGGAACTGATTTTTAAGGTTTGGCTTCCATTGTTTTCAATAGACACAGCCACCACCAAAATACATGTCAGCTGCTGTTGATGCTCAGAGGAAGCCCTGCATCATGGAAGAAGGTCATAGGTACCTCATACCGAGAACGGTAAGGTATTTCACAGTCACAGAAAGAATAGAGGGAATGCTAGAGAAATGAGTATAAAGTGATTTGGGGGTGGAGTGTACACCAACCTTGTGTGGCAGGAAATATCATAGCATCTAGCAGTTTTTTGTGCAGATAATTTGAATTGCAAAGCAAAGGTAAAACGTGTATATATATATATATATATAGCGGGTATACACTTTTCCCTCTATTTAAAACTGGCAGAGACACCAGCGGTGTGCAGTTCCTTGAGGTCCAGCAGGTGGCGCTGTCGCCCTGGGCTGGGGTTGAACCATTGCTGTGTGCCGTGCCTCCTTTTTGTCCTCCCTCGGCAGCGGTATGGTGGGGCGGGGAACCCACCGTGCTTGCTGGGAGAGGGTATAAAGGGGCCGGCCATCTTTGTCACGGGGTCGAGTCCCAGGCACCTTCAGCCTGAGGGCGGTGGATCGTGTCGGTCCTCTAGGCGGCCTAGGCCTAGAGGACGTCCGGAGGTCGTGTTCCATCCCAGGCACCTTTAGCCTGGGGTGAGGTACTCGGATGGAGGTCTGGAGCTCAGTGCCCAACACTGAGTTCCGCGAGGGAAGGAGGTCCTAGGGAACCCAGGGATTGGGTACCCGAATCCGGAAGGCGTAATGGACCGGGGGGAGCTACTCACTTGAAGACCGGGTGCAGCAGATTGCCAGTGACAGGTGAGCCTCCCATCAGAGACCGCAGCCCACTTTCATGGAGGAAAGTGGAGAGTTAGACCTGTCACCATCGCTAATATCTACGCCCCCAATACCCAACAAGTTCCCTTCTTTCGCACAACCCTTGAACAGTTGATCGCCTTTCAGTCTGGCACCTTGATTGTGGGGGGAGACTTCAATGTAGCACTCAATCCTACTATAGACACCTCCAACGGTACATCCTCCCTGACCTTCCGAGCCCTCCGAGCGATCAAACAGCAGTTACATACTCTTCTCTTACATGACACCTGGCGCACCTTTAACCCGAACGGCCGTGACTACTCATACTTCTCAAGTCTCCACAACAAATATACCAGACTGGACTATTTTTTCCTCTCCCAAACTGACCTCTCATACCTAACCTCTGCTACAATCGAACCTATGGTTTTATCAGACCACCACCCTATCGCTATGACCCTCAAATTCCCAACATTTTTCTCGAGAACCAATATTTGGAGGCTAGACGACTCCCTACTTACAGACGCGGTATACACACGAACAATCTCTGACACCCTCACTAACTACTTTAGGGAAAACGCTTCGGGAGACACTACCCCCCCAACGCTCTGGGCAGCACACAAATGTGTAATAAGAGGCACGTTCTTGTCCCTGGCAGCTAGGAGAAACAAATTGAGGAAAGCCCACATTGAGAAACTTACTGCACATGTAAGAGCCCTGGAACAAACACACAAACTGTCCTTAGCCCAAAGCTCCTTGTCAGAGCTCACCCAGGCACGTGCTAAACTCCTGGAAGCACTCAACCTAACAATCAAGCGCAGATATACTCTATCCCAAAAACTCTTCTATGAGTTCAGTAACAAAGCTGGTAAACTACTGGCAAAGGCCCTACAGATTAAGAGAGCCGCTTGCACTATTCACAAACTTAAACACCCATCTGGCACCGACCTTGTCAAACAGGAAGACATATCTGACCACTTTGTGTCGTATTTCTCCAACCTTTACAACCTCCCCATCACCGACTCCTCTCCCACTACTACAGACAGGCTGACAGCGATAAATGATTTCCTGGCACAACACTGCCCGACCCCCCTGACACCTGACGACTCGGCCAGCCTCGATCTCCCAATCTCGATTGCCGAAACCTTGGCAGCACTAAAACAAATGAAACCTGGTAAATGCCCCGGCCCCGATGGACTTACTGTTAGCTATTATAAATCCTTTTCCGACACCCTGCTTCCACACCTAGTGAACTCCTTTGAATCCCTATCCTCTGACCCACACTCCGAAACTGACTTTCTTGAAGCCCATGTATCCCTCATCCCCAAACCAGGCAAGGACCCCCTTCTGGTCACTAACTATCGTCCTATTTCACTCCTCAACGTTGACCTGAAACTGTATGCCAAAGTCCTAGCGAATCGCATTCTCCCCATCCTAAACAGACTGATCTCCCTGGATCAAGTCGGCTTTGTCCCCGGCAGAGAAGCCAGGGACAACACCACCAAAGCTCTGAATATTCACCATTGGCTATCCACATCATCCACCCAGGGTTTCTTCCTCTCCTTAGATGCTGAGAAGGCGTTCGACAGAGTGGCCTGGGATTATATGGAGAGAACCCTTCTAACTATGGGTTTCCCCCCATGCTTGCTCCGCATGATCTTGTTGCTTTATTCATCCCCTTCCGCTAAATTAAAGATCAACGGCCACCTGCCGAGCGCCTTTCCCATCTCCAACGGTACCCGTCAGGGATGCCCCCTATCCCCTTTAATATTTGTCCTTACCATGGAACCCATGCTGCGCAAACTGAGAGATAACCCAGCCATCAAGGGTATTGATATACGTGGTACTCATTATAAAGTGGCCGCATACGCAGACGACGTACTTCTATTCCTTAAAGATCCTATCACCTCCATCCCCAACCTACTTGCAGATTTTACCCTGTTCAAGACCCTATCCAATCTGCAGATCAACTTCTCAAAATCCAGAGCACTCAACATCTCTTTACCCCCCACAATAGTCTCTCAATGCAAACTTAACTTCCCCTTTGGTTGGGAAACTAGTTGTCTCACCTACCTGGGTATCAGAATTCCGACTAAACTACATGATCTCTACGCACAAAATTTCTTACCAGCCCTCCAAAAGTTACAAAACGACTTACATAAATGGCACCCGGGCACTTTCTCATGGTTTGGCAGGATAGCAGTAATAAAAATGAATATCCTCCCGAGACTCCTTTATCTTCTCCAAACCATCCCCATAAAACTCCCCCCCTCTTTCTTCGCGTTTTACAAACGCATGTGTAGGACCTTCATTTGGTCCTCTAAAGCCCCTAGGATAAGCTGGACCAGACTGACAATCCCAAAAGTTCTAGGGGGTCTTGGTCTCCCCGACATCCAAACGTACCATTGGGCATGCCATCTGACTCGAATAGTAGACTGGCACATCCATGGCACATTCAAAGATTGGGTTGCACTTGAAAACTCCATATCCGACGTCCCCCTCTCCCACCTTCCATGGATAACAAAACGCTCCGTCCCGGTACCCTGTTCCTCCCATCCCCTCATAGGAACCTCCTTGTCCGTATTCAGGCGTGCCTGCTCACTCCTACGCTCATCACCCACCCCAGGCCCGATGACCCCACTAGACCGAAATCCCGACTTTCCCCCAGGCCTGCCTATCCGTAACGCGACCTCAGGTCCCCAACATCTCTACACCGGTGTCAGTGTCAGAGCACACACCCTATTTCACGATGACACCCTCCTAACACACCAAGTCCTATCGTCTAAACTCCCTGAACACCATATCCCGTTCTACACATACTTGCAACTCCGACATTTCCTTGCCTCTGCCAACTCCTCTTTACACTGGAATCGAGACCTCACGCCCTTTGAATCACTCTGTACCAAGACTGAACCCCAACGTCACCTGATTTCGTACCTATACACTCTCCTCTTCTCCACTTACGATATACAAGATGATACTCTAGTTAAAAAGTGGGAAAGGGACCTTTCCATTCACCTTTCGGCAACCGAATGGAAACAAATATACACCCACATGCACAAAGGTTCCGTTAATGTATCAGTTCAAGAAAATAGGTACAAAATCTTTTCTAACTGGTATAGAACGCCTGCGGTCATTCACAAGTACTATCCCAATATCCCTCCACTATGCTGGAGATGTAACATGCACACCGGCTCCTTACTCCATATATTCTGGGAATGCCCCCGTATCCAACCATTCTGGACTGAAATTCACCGCTTAATCTCTCCTATCACCACGTACTCCCCATCTTTCACACCAGCACAATACCTATTGCACCACACCTCTATACCCTTCTCCTCATACAAAAAATCCCTGATTTTTCATTTCATCTCTGCTGCCTCCATGTGCATCTCAACTCAATGGAGAGACACTACACCCCCCTCAGTTTCAGAATGGATCCATCGGGTCGACAAAACGTCTGCCTTGGAAAGTCTTATACACCAAGCACATGACAACCCGACTAAATTCACTGAAATTTGGGCCTGTTGGCTCCACTTTAAAGACACTGTTCCTCACACCTCTCCCCCTCAGAGTCCCCACACACCCACTGGATCTCCCTGCTCCCTCAGATTGCCCCCCTCCTCTACTTCCTCCACCACCCTCCACCCACCCCTGCACCCTCCTGGATCAACCCCGAATGACTCCTTCCAGCACGTTGTCACTGACCCACCACTTCATTCAATTACATGAACTCACCACCATTCACATCCACTCTCTGGATTCCTATTTTCAATCCAGACTATCCATTACCCACAGTAATCCGTTTCTGTTTACTCTTATAGTACTACTCAATTTGAACATTCATACACACATCGTCCCGGCCCGCGTCCACTCGCAGAAAGTACCCGTTGGGGCGAGTGGATCTGAGGCCGGTTGACGATGATACAAATATGGTACTTTATTCCCGACTCCTATTATCTTACTGTTGCCTCAACCCTCGGCAAACTATTCTACGTCCCCGACTCCAACAAGGTTTATAATATTCACCTCCGTTATTGATCGATTGGCTACTCCTCTGGGCGCATCTTGCCACTAACCCGCTATGGTTATTACCAGACTGTATAACATGTATTGTTAGACTACTGTTTCGATATTCCAGATGTATTCTCTGCTCTGTTCCGCAGAGACTATTTTGTCTGGTCTGTATTGTTTGACAAGCTGCACTTGTATTACAATTACGCATTTTCCCCTGCTTGTATGTACAAAATCGTCAATAAAAATTATTTGAAAGTGGAGAGTTCATTGTGTCTGGGCCTACTCGCATCCACACCTCCTTGTTTGTTCTGTTCTTTAAGGGAGTCTAACTGATTATGCTGTTCATTCAAGAAGAATAAAGGAGGACTTTAATGGTGTGGGGCTCTTTTCTGGTGGACATTGTTCAAGGTAACTCCAGGTGCACAACACTGACCCGAAGGTAGAGAAAGAACTTTGCTCACACCGCACAGACACCTGTGGTGAAGGCTTGGCGTGGTGACCCTGCTCCCTCCCCTCTGAGGTACCCCTAGACAAGAGAAAGACGAGCTGATGCAAAGAGGGAAGTGAGGAGGCCGCTACATACATATATATATATATATATATATATATATATATATATACAGTGGGTACGGAAAGTATTCAGACCCCCTTAAGTTTTTCACTCTTTGTTATATTGCAGCCATTTGCTAAAATCATTTAAGTTCATTTTTTTTCCTCATTAATTTACACACAGCACCCCATATTGACAGAAAAACACAGAATTGTTGACATTTTTGCAGATTTATTAAAAAAGAAAAACTGAAATATCACATGGTTCTAAGTACTCAGACCCTTTGCTCAGTATTTAGTATTTGCACCCTTTTGATCTAATACAGCCATGAGTCTTTTTGGGAAAGATGCAACAAGTTTTTCACACCTGGATTTGGGGATCCTCTGCCATTCCTCCTCGCAGATCCTCTCCAGTTCTGTCAGGTTGGATGGTAAACGTTGTTGGACAGCCATTTTTAGGTCTCTCCAGAGATGCTCAATTGGGTTTAAGTCAGGGCTCTGGCTGGGCCATTCAAGAAAAGTCACAGAGTTGTTGTGAAGCCACTCCTTCATTATTTTAGCTGTGTGCTTAGGGCCATTGTCTTGTTGGAAGGTAAACCTTTGGCCCAGTCTGAGGTCCTGAGCACTCTGGAGTAGGTTTTCGTCCAGGATATCCCTGTACTTGGCCGCATTCATCTTTCCCTCTATTGCAACCAGTCGTCCTGTCCCTGCAGCTGAAAAACACCCCCACAGCATGATGCTGCCACCACCATGCTTCACTGTTGGGACTGTATTGGACAGGTGATGAGCAGTGCCTGGTTTCCTCCACACATACCGCTTAGAATTAAGGCCAAAAAGTTCTATATTGGTCTCATCAGACCAGAGAATCTTATTTCTCACCATCTTGGAGTCCTTCAGGTGTTTTTTAGCAAACTCCATGCAGGCTTTCATGCGTCTTGTACTGAGGAGAGGCTTCCGTCGGGCCACTCTGCCATAAAGCCCTGACTGGTGGAGGGCTGCAGTGATGGTTGACTTTCTACAATTTTCTCCCATCTCCCGACTGCATCTCTGGAGCTCAGCCACAGTGATCTTTGGGTTCTTCTTTACCTCTCTCACCAAGGCTCTTCTCCCCCGATAGCTCAGTTGGGCCGGACGGCCAGCTCTAGGAAGGGTTCTGGTCGTCCCAAACGTCTTCCATTTAAGGATTATGGAGGCCACTGTGCTCTTAGGAACCTTAAGTGCAGCAGAATTTTTTTGTAGCCTTGGCCAGATCTGTGCCTTGCCACAATTCTGTCTCTGAGCTCTTCAGGCAGTTTCTTTGACCTCATGATTCTCATTTGCTCTGACATGCACTGTGAGCTGTGAGGTCTTATATAGACAGGTGTGTGGCTTTCCTAATCAAGTCCAATCAGTATAATCAAACACAGCTGGACTCAAATGAAGGTGTAGAACCATCTCAAGGATGATCAGAAGAAATGGACAGCACCTGAGTTAAATATATGAGTGTCACAGCAAAGGGTCTGAATACTTATGACCATGTGATATTTCAGTTTTTCTTTTTTAATAAATCTGCAAAAATGTCAACAATTCTGTGTTTTTCTGTCAATATGTGGTGCTGTGTGTACATTAATGAGGAAAAAAATGAACTTAAATGATTTTAGCAAATGGCTGCAATATAACAAAGAGTGAAAAATGTAAGGGGGTCTAAACACTTTCCGTACCCACTGTATATATATATATATATATATATATATATATATATATATATATATAAAATAAATATAGTATACATTATTTAAAACAATACAAGAGTGTTTCCTATCTTTTTTCTCATGTCTGTGTGCAACTTCACAAGCAGGTTTAGGGCATCCCCCTCAATTATGATAATTAAGGTATTTTACATTTTTACTGGTTCGCTTAAAGCATTATAAAAGCACCAACCTTTTTTTTTTTTTACTTTTAATTGCATTGGTACATGTTCCCCTGGGCAGTGCCCATATCCCCTTGCTCTTTGTTTGACAACCCCCAGCCTTATTCCCTGTCAAATTATCAGAACGGATTTTTAAGGTTTGGCTTCCATTGTTTTCAATGAGGTTTAGACTGATGTTTATACTTCCGTGCAGTTAGGCAAACATCCCGCAAACCAAACCCGGGTATGTTCGGCCTAATAGTAGCAAACAGAAGCAATCAACACACAGCGCTTAGAAGAACCAGCAGAGCCTTAAAGTGGTTGTAAACCCTGTTACACCACTTTTACCTACAGGTAAACCTATAATAATGCTTACCTGAAGTTACCATGAATATCTCCAAAACTTGCACAGTTTAGGAGATAGTCACTGTATCCGCATGTGCCGACGTCATCGGCACATGCGCACTGAAGAAATAGCGCACGGGAGTGACGTCTTTGCAGCTCCGGCCAATCACAGCGCCGGACCCCGCGGACCCGGAAATAACTCAGGGAGACATGTCGCGGGTCACAGCAGTGTGCAGGGACCGCTGTCACAGCTTCGATCTAAGGTAAGTATTTCATAATGAGCTAGTATGCATACTAGCTCATTATGCCTTTGTCTTTTTTCTTCAGAGTTTACAACCACTTTAACATGTAAAAAAAATCTCAGGCTGGGTATAGCCACAAATACACAAAATGTAATTAGGTCACTCCAGCTCAGGGTCCCTACACATAAACAATTGATCAAATTTTTTCGAATTTTTGAATCTACCAAACTATCAACTTTTCCCTTATACACCCCTTCTCTTTTTTACCTGACCTAACCCCTGCCAGTTTATAGCCTAAAGTTTCCCTAATGATTTGGTACTTGGTAGACATGTTCACTGCCGAAAAATGTGTTAGTTTTTAATTTTATTCGTTTTTTTGTTTTGTTTTTTTTGGGTCATTCGTTATGATCGAAATTCGTAAATTCAAAAATTCATAAATTCGAAAATTCATAAATTAGAAAATCAGAAAATTCTAAAATCCGGAAATGCAAAATTTCGTAAATTCTAAAATCCGAATATTCGGAAATCCGAAAATAAGAAAGAAAATCCGAAAATCTGAAAATTTGAAATAACTAACTAAAGCCCCATACACACCATCAGATTTTCTGCAGATTTTTGTCTTCAGATTTACCAAAACCTGTGTAGTGCAAGGGCCTGCCTGATTGCATACAAATTGAAACTCTTAAGGTTTGACCTCATATTATATGGTTTTGGTAAGTCTGAAGACAAAAATCTACAGAAAATCTGATGGTGTGTATGGGGCTTAATAATAACCAACAAATGAAAGATATTGGAATTTCCTTTCAAATTTCGCTGTTAGTCAACGTAACAAAAATACGAATTTATCTGAAGTTACAAATTATCCGAAATAATGAATGCCGCATCTAGACAAATGGAATGGAATGAATTAATAAAAAGTTTTTATTATTATTATTATTATTATTATTTATTATTATTATTAATTTCTTATGTTCTATTAGTTTAGATACGGATTTCCTTATCTCGGATAATTTGTAACTTCGGATAAATTCGTATTCGTTATGTTCTCTAACAGACAAATTTGAAAGGAAATTCCAATACCTATAATTTAATAGTTAGTAATAGTTCAGTTATAACTGAAACAAACAACAACTGAAACAACTACAACTGAAAACGACAACAACTGAAAACAACTACAACAACAACTACTGAAACAAATACTGAAACAACACCTACTGAAAACAACAACAGAAACAACAACAACTGAAAACAACTACTGAAACAACAACAACAACTGAATCAACAACAAAAACTGAAACAACAACAAAAACTGAAAACAACTACTGAAACAACAACAACAACTGAATCAACAACAACAACTGAAACACCAACAACTGAAAACAAATATTGAAACAACAACTACAACTGGAAACAACAACAACTGAAAACAACAACTACAACAACAACTGAAACAACAACAACTCAACTACAACAACAACAACTGAAACAACAACTTTTCGAATTTACAAATTTACGAATGTACAACTGAAAACAACTACAACAGAAAACTACAATAACTGAAAACTACAACAACAACAGAAACAACAACAACAGAAACAACAACAACAACTGAAACAACACCTGAAACAACAATAACTGAAAACAACTACAACTTAAAACAACTACTCAAACAACTACTCAAACAACAACAACAGAAACAACAACAACTGATACAACAACTACACCAACAACTCAAACAATAACAACTACAACTAAAACGACAACTACTGAATTTTCTGATTTACACATTTTTTTAAATATTTGAATTTACGAATTTACAACTGAAACAACTACAACTGAAAAAAACTACAACTGAAAACAACTACAACAACAACTACTGAAACAACAACTACAACATCAACTACAACTGAAATGACAACTACTGAATTTTAGAATTTCCGAATTTTAGAATTTCCGAATTTACAACTGAAACAACTACAACTGAAAACTACAACAACTGAAAACAACTACAACAACAACTACTGAAACAACAACAACTGAAACAATAACAACTGAAAACAACAACAACTGAAAACAACAACTACAACTACTGAAGTAACAACAACTGAAACCAACTACAACAACTGAAACCAACTACAACTGAAAACAACTATTGAAACAACAACAACTACTGAAACAACAACTGAAACAACAACAGCAGCAACAACAACAGCTGAAACAACAACTACAACAACAACAACTGATACATCTACAACTGAAACAACAACTAGAACTGAAAGGACAACTACTGAATTTTTGAATTGACTAATTTTCAAATTTACCAATATTCTAATTTACGTATTCTCAAATATTCAAATTTACGAATATTCGTAACAAAATGTTAAACAGGTTTTCGTTAATTCGGATATGTCCAAATTAATGAACTCGGAACAAAATGATTTGCACATGTCTAGTACTTTGACTGCATCTCAGCAAATTTAAGCCTCGTACACACGGTTGGACTTCAAACAAACTTTTCCGTGGATTTTTGTCCGAAGGGAGTTGACGGTGAACGCCCATAGCATACACACGCTCTGACTTTTTCGGCAACAAACACGAACGTAGTGACGTTTCAACGTACTGACGACACTTCAAAAGAGGAAGTTTAATTCTCCGGCGTCACCCTTTGGGCTCCTTCTGCTAATCTCGAGTTAGTAGAAGTTTGGTCATTGTTGGTTTGCGATTTTCATTTTCACTAGAACACAAATCCTTTATAAATACATTTGTCATTTCTCCGTATCATCAGCAAAGCAGCTTTATTATTATCCCATTATTAAAGTAGAAGAGAATGTGTGCTGCATTTCTAGACTTCATAACTTGCCGCGTCAAGAATGTGATATCTCCATTACGAACGCTAGTTTTACAAGGCAGAACGCTTCCAGGCTGGTCCTTGCTTCTGAGCATGCGTGTTTGTACTTCAGACTAAAGTCCGATGGATTTTTGTACACACGATAGGACTTTGCACCGTAGGACTTTTGTTGCCGAAAAGTTTGTCAGTTTGCAGAGCGAACTTTTGTTCGATGAAAAACTAAAAGGTTTGTCCGATGGAGCGTACACACGGTCTGATTTTTTTGAAAACCTGCTCATTTTGAAGTTTGTTGTCAAAAAGTCAGATCGTGTGTATGGGGCTTAAGTGTCATTTATAGAATATATATATACTTTTGTGGATATCCCAAGTAATAGATAAGCACTGAATTACTCCATGCCTTCAGGAATGCTAGAATTAGTGTCAGGTGATCCACACAAATTTTTTGTTTTGTATAGAAATTGCTGGTATATGTATGTTTTTATATATGTATGATTTTTTGCTTGAACAAATATACTGCTACTTTTCTCCCTGGTACTGTGGTTTACTGATCTGTTGGTCAGATGCCCAAGGTTGACATATCTTGTGGTCTCCAGTGAACGGATGTGACCTGACACACATTATATAAAACACATGGCGGCCTCCATCCCCACCAAATTATTTGGTATGCAGTGAACGAATGTGACCTAACACACACTATATAAAACACATGACACCCTCCCTTGTGTAGAGTGGCCAATCAGGCATGATGTTGATGGGGCCCCACCTGGGAATGGGAGTATATAGTAGCCTTGAAGCAATCAATGGTTCATTTGCTTGACTCAACCATAAGGAAGCACACACAGGTCATCCTCTTCGCTGGGAGCTTAGCCACTATCATTGGTATGTTGTTTCCTCCCTCTATTTGGTTTCATTTCACACACACACCTCTTCATGTAGTCCCCTTGTGGGAACACATAGATATTTTGCTACACTTTTATATTTTTTATATTCTATATATTTTTTTAATGAATCCACTTTTTGACACATTTTTTCCAGGAACACTATGCACTCCTTGTGTACCCATAGTATATTGGATCATGCTGTGACCACCGTGTTGTGCTCTGGGCGCTGTTCTCCGTCCTTGGAGGGTTCCCCCGTCTCAACCCCGGGGGAGACATCATGCCTGTCATCCCCGCTTTGAGGCTGTGTATTAAGTTTCCCAATTTGTCCCCACCTTGTTGGGACATAGTCTCTTTGTCCTCCCTTATTCTAAGGGAATTATCATTAACCCCTGTCCATTTTCTTTTCCAGTTTATTACTTCATAACATTCCTGATAAATGGCTGTAATGCCAAGAAACGCGTTGAGTGCCACTAGATGCCAACAGTTACTTGTTTCTATTATATATGTTCTTTAATCAATTTATTTTATCATGTACATATTCCATGTCTGTTTCCTATTTGTTTTGCATGCTATGAGCAGAATATTTAGCGTAAGTCTTGTGACTACCTCTCTATTTGATACAAAATATCTGATATGCATTCAAGATTGTAATAAATAAATCATGTACTATAACTTAATTTCTATGTTATTATTCTTACCAGACATGGCGGTACCTCATTTAAAGTCCCACAAACTCTCTCTTCCTACTATATCTTGTGGTCTCATAAGCTGTCTCAAATTATGTAGAAAATTCGAATAATTTTACATTTAAAGCTCATCTAAAAAAACTTTCAAAATGTCACTGCAGCATCTGAAACTGGTACAGCCTGTATATTCTGGGCCATCAGTTCAAAAGACAGACAACAATACTGGCAGTGCAAGGCAACAGGTTTAGTTAAATGTTGTCACCTGCAGTTCTACATGCTCTCCTTCTCCCTTCTCTCCTTCATTGCTCTGCTCACTGCTAGGGGGAAAAGAAACTTCCAGTAATTCCATGACTTACCTGTTGGAAGCACTGGGCGAAAGCAAGTCAGACTGCTGGAGACTTGGACTGCAGCTCAACAGATGTAATCCTAGACACTGACCTGACCTTTCGGCCCCAAATCCAATCGCTGTCAAAAGCTTGTAGACTTCACCTCTGTAACATGTCTAAAATTATTATTATAAACTACCAAGCTACTTATTCACTCCCTTGTTTTTTCTAGCCTTGACTATTGCAGCTCCCTTCTCATCAGGGGCGGATCCAGAGTCTAGTCTCGGGAGGGGCACTACCAGAATTTTTTTTTTTTTGGGGGGCAATTTATCAGGGCAATGGCTGGTGTTGGCGCTTCAATGATCACGGCACCATGGTTGTTATGGTGTCAGGATGATTGAAGCGCATTATTTATATTATTACATTGTAATATAAAATGTTGCGGATTGTCACTTGCCACGTCACCTGCCACACGTTGCAGATTGTCACTTGCCACATCACCTGCCACATGTTGCGGAATGTCACTTGCCTGCCACCAGATGCAGATTGTCACTTGCCACGTCACCTGCCACATGTTGCGGATTGTCACTTGCCACATCACCTGCCACAAGTTGCAGATTGTCACTTGCCACATGTTGCGAATTGTCACTTGCCACAAGTTTCGGAATGTCCCTTGCCTGCCACCAGATGCAGATTGTCACTTGCCACCTCACCTGCCACACCTTGCTAATTGTCACTTGCTAAGGTGGTGTTTTGCTTGTCAGAGTCAGGCAGCAGAGAGATGATGTAATCTCTCTGCTGCCTGCACAGTGAGGGCGGAAGTTACTGCAGGGATGCAGGGCGGGCGTGGGGCGGTGGGAGATGATGTCATCTCTCTGCTCCCCCGGCCGCCTGCTTGTTGATTGGCCAGCCGCCCGCTCACCCACAGAGCCGACCAGCTGACGTGCCCACTGACTCTCACTCACCACCGAGGCGCCCGCCCACACACCAAGGCACCTGGCAGCCCACGCTGTCACCCGCCCGTGGAGCAGCCCACCCAGACTCTCAGGCACACGCACGTTCTGCAACTACCACCCGCTCAGGCTCTCATGTGCCCGCAAGTTCCGCAACTAAAACAAATTTCTCGGGGGTGGCAGTTGCCCCCCCTTGATCTGACCCTGCTTCTCATAGGCCTACCTCTCCTCTTCAGTCTATCATGAATGCTGCTGCCAAACTCATCAACCTTACCAACATCATACAAAGTCATTCACAACTCATATAGAATAGAAGTTCCCTTAGAGGGTTTTTTAGCAGCCAGAAATAGTACTTGAGTAGTAGTTAATTTTGAATAGAAAATGATTTTATTATATCAAAAAGTACTTGTGTAAATACATGAAAGTTGTAAAAGGCAATCCTGGCTTGGACATAAAAAAAACAACCCATCAATAGGGAAAGGGACAACACATATTACAGGAAACCCATTATATTAGTGTGGTGTTCCACATGATACCCCTACGCGTTTCGACCCTTCTAATTATTGGCCTTCTTCAAGGGAATTGTTGTCTATGCAAAAAAGAGAAATGCAGATTTTGAGTGAACCATATTTTGTATTGTACATTATATTTCATCATATGTAAGATGGTGTAAATCTACCATTTCTGATGGGAAAGCTATGTCTCACAGCCAGAAATATTTTAAAATCAAGCTTTGATAATCCCAGAACCTCAGTGCACTGTCCTCATACCTCTCGGGGCAATCCCCCCTCCACAGAACTTGCAAGAGACCACCCTTATGTTGGACTAGCCAGAGAGACAGGGTGGGAAAAGAATGAGCGAGCACCTGTGATACATTATGACAACTTTAGTGGATGTTGTTATAAGGAATTCAAAAAAGAGTTTGACTTAGGCCCCTTTCACACGGGCGGACCGTTCAGGTCCGCCTGTCAGTTTTTTCAGCAGACCTGAATGGACGCTCCATGCAAGTCTATGGAGCGACAGATGTCAGCGGTGACCATGTCCGCTGACATCTGATCCACTAAAATCAGACGTATGGTGATACGTTCGCCATCCGTCCTGGCGGATTGGATCGGATGAGATCTGATGAAAACGGACATGCTGTCCGTTTCCGTCCGATCTCTCCATAAGAATCAGTGGCGCTCGACAGGCCCCTCCCCGCTCAGTAAGCAGAGACGGACCTGTCATCCACCGGCTCAGTGGAGATCAACGGAGAGATCTCCCGCTGAGCTGGCAGACTCTGCTGCAATGGAAACTGCCCCACGTGGAAGGGGCCTAAGATAAACTATCAAGCTAAAGTGCCATTAACAGACAAAATTATAGCTTGTTAATACATGTGTAGTTGTATTTAATTTATTTACTTGCCATATATAATAGCTTTCACATGTAATTAAATTAATTTGTTGTAATTACTGTATATAGTAATTACTATACATGTATAGCAGGGATGAGCCGAACACCCCCCTGTTCGGTTCGCACCAGAACCTGCGAACAGACAAAATGTTCGTGTAAACTTTAGAACCCTATTAAATACAATGGACTCGAACGTTCGAAATCTAAAGTGTTAATTATAAAGGCTGATATGCAAGTTATTGTCCTAAAAAGTGTTTGGGGACCCGGGTCCTGCCCCAGGGGACATGTATCAATGCAAAAAAAAGTTTTAAAAACGGCCGTTTTTTCGGGAGCAGTGATTTTAATAATGCTTAAAATGAAAAAATAAAAGTGAAATATTCCTTTAAATTTCATACCTGGGGGGTGTGTATGATATGCATGTGAAGTGGCGCATGTTTCCCGTGCTTAGAACTGTCCCTGCAAAAAATGTCATTTTTAAAAGAAAAAAAGTCATTTAAAACTGACCTTCGGCTATTAATGAATTGTCGGCTCCAGTCCCGGCAATACATACAAAAGTCATTGATAAAAAAAAAAAAAAAAAGCGTGGGGGTTCCCCAGAATTCAATTACCAGGCCCTTCAGGTCTGGAATGGATATTAAGGGGAACCATGCCGCAAATTTAAAAAAAAATTGACGTGGGGTTCCCCCACATATCCATTCCAGGCCCTTCAGATCTGGCATGGATTTTAAGGGGAACTCCACCCCAAATTTAAAAAAAAAATGGCGTGGAGTCCCCCTAAAAATCCATACCAGACCCCTTATCCGAGCACGCAACCTGGCCGGCCGCAGGGGAAAAGGGGGGGACAAGAGAGCGGCCCCCCCTCCCTCCTGAACCGTACCAGGCCACATGCCCTCAACATGGGGAGGATGTCCCCATGTTGATGGGGACAAGGGCCTCATCCGCACAACCCTTGCCCGGTGGTTGTGGGGGTCTGCGGGCGGGGGGCTTATCGGAATCTGGAAGACCCCTTTAACAAAGGGGACCCCCAGATCCCGGCCCCCCCTATGTGAATTGGTAAGGGGTACATTGTACCCCTACCATTTCACGAAGAAAGCGTAATTTAAAAAAAAAAAAAAAACACACAAACACCTTGAAAAAGTCCTTTATTTAAAAAAAAAAAAAAACATTCCAGCGGTGAAATCCAGTGTCCCGCGGCGATCCCGATGTCCAGCGCTGTCCTTTATTGGTTGTGCCTGAGCGGACCTGATGGGGAACTCCCTCTCAGTATTTTAAATGTATAGACCCGCCCCTTCTAAAGTTCCCCATCAGGTCCGCTCAGCGGACCAGATGCGGAACATGAGAAGGGGCGGGTCTATACATGTATTGCCAAAGTGAGAGCAGTTCCCCATCAGGTCCGCCCCCTCGGTATGTCGGACCCGCCTACGTCATTGGCTTGAGCGGGGAACTTCCTTCACTATGTAAATTTAAATTACACAGTGAAGGAAGTTCCCCGCTCAAGCCAATGACGTAGGCGGGTCCGACATACCGAGGGAGCGGACCTGATGGGGAACTTTAGAAGGGGCGGGTCTATACATTTAAAATACTGAGAGGGAGTTCCCCATCAGGTCCGCTCAGGCACAACCAATGAAGGACAGCGCTGGACATCGGGATCGCTGCGGGACACTGGATTTCAGCGCTGGAATGTTTGTTTTTTTTTTATTATTATTTTAAATAAAGGACTTTTTCAAGGTGTTTGTGTGTTTTTTTTAAACATTTTTTTACGCTTTCTTCGTGAAATGGTAGGGGTACAATGTACCCCTTACCAATTCACATAGGGGGGGGGCGGGATCTGGGGGTACCCTTTGTTAAAGGGGTCTTCCAGATTCCGATAAGCCCCCCGCCCGCAGACCCCCACAACCACCGTGCAAGGGTTGTGGGGATGAGGCCCTTGTCCCCATCAACATGGGGACATCCTCCCCATGTTGAGGGCATGTGGCCTGGTACGGTTCAGGAGGGAGGGGGGGCCGCTCTCTCGTCCCCCCCTTTTCCCCTGCGGCCAGCCAGGTTGCGTGCTCGGATAAGGGGTCTGGTATGGATTTTTAGGGGGACTCCACGCCATTTTTTTTAAATTTGGGGTGGAGTTCCCCTTAAAATCCATGCCAGATCTGAAGGGCCTGGAATGGATATTTGGGGGAACCCCACGTCAAATTTTTTTTTAATTTGCGGCGGGGTTCCTCTTAATATCCATTCCAGACCTGAAGGGCCTGGTAATTGAATTCTCGGGGGAACCCCCACGCTTTTTTTTTTTTTTTTATCAATGACTTTTGTATGTATTGCCGGGAGCCGACAATTCATTAATAGCCGCGAGTCAGTTTTAAAAGACTTTTTTTCTTTCGAAAATGACATTTTTTGCAGGGACAGTTCTAAGCACGGGAAACATGCGCCACTTCACATGCATATCATACTCACCCCCCAGGTACGAAATTTAAAGGAATATTTCACTTTTATTTTTTCATTTTAAGCATTATTAAAATCACTGCTCCCGAAAAAACGGCCGTTTTTAAAACTTCTTTTTGCATTGATACATGTCCCCTGGGGCAGGACCCCAGTCCCCAAACACTTTTTAGGACAATAACTTGCATATAAGCCTTTATAATTAGCACTTTAGATTTCTCCCATAGATTTTTCGAATTTGCCGCGAACACCCCAATTTGTTCGCTGTTCGGCGAACGGGCGAACAGGCAATGTTCGAGTCGAACATGAGTTCGACTCGAACTCGAAGCTCATCCCTAATGTATAGCACTACCCCTGTAGGAGCTGCTGGTTTAAAGTTTTGGGCCTACCGTTACCTTTTCTGTTCACCGCACTCGTGTCAGGGATCCTTCTTGAAGAGCTTTTATAAATGTTCACACCAACACTTGGATACGTTTTTTTCAAGGCTTTATTTTACAAGTTCCAGCAGAGGGATAGAGGGATAGGGGAGTTTCAGGTACTTTACTTTGCGTATCACGGGCACAATCTCAGATCCAGAGGACAAAACAGGTCCACGCTGATTTCAGCAACCAGTCTTACTCTCACCGGCCTAGCAACCAGTGCGAAGCTCGCTCAAAGTCTCTGCCACAGACTTGATGAGTGTCGTCGCGTCGTTCCACAACCTTCCGCCACAAGATCGTGTAACCACACTGACACTTTGCAAAAAGTTCCTTCAGAAGTACACAGCTCACAGTGCCAAAATCTTTCAGCGGTTCGGCAGCACCGTGAGGCAAATTGGCCAGGATGCGTCCTTCAATTGAGTCCCCAATTGTTCCGCTTCTTCACGCAGGCAAGATCGCGTAGGACCATCCCTGGACTAGTAGGCCCCAGCAACTCCTGGGCCTACTTCTCAGTTTCAGAGCCTCGGGCCAGCAGGCCCTAAGGCCGAAAATGGCTAGCGCATCCCTGAGGCCAGGAGGGCCCTCAGGTCAGGATCCGGAAACGATTCCTGGCAACGAAACACGGTAGAGTGGTCTCTGCCTCTTAAGTACTCCCTCCCAGAATGCACTGCGGGTTGACCACGCCCCCTGAGCCACTTCTGGGAAAGGAATACCCAATACACCTAGCCCATTAGTGGGTATGAGGGAGGGAGTGGGATGTCATTTACCACTGTGTATCTGCCCACATGTGTGACGTTAAAGTCACATGGGCTGCTCAGATGTGATAGGGAGGAAATAGGGAGTAAAAAACTACACTGAAAACAGAGCATGTGCACTAGCTGCCAACACTGCTCAATGCTCATCAAAATCCCAACTGCAGTGGGGACATGGACAGCAGGAGGAGACAGAGAATAGCAGGATCAACCAGGTTTTTTGCAGAATACAAATCCCAGATTACAGTTTCTTGGGATCAGTGGCCACTCCCTCCGCTGTGACAATATATCCAATGTAAGTGACAGCAGGCTGGTAGAACTCACACTTTTCTGGGGACAACTTCAATCCTTTGTCATGAAGTCTCTTCAAGACCTTGTCCAGGCGCTCTTCATGTTCTTCAAGGGTTCTGCCAAAGACAATGAGATCATCTAGGTACACCAGCACTTCACTCAGGTTCCTGGCCCCTACTGTCTTCTTCATCAGTCTCTGGAAGGTTGCTGGAGCCCCTGACAGACTATGAGGCATTCTGTCAAATTTGAATAACACAGGCAGACAGATGAAGACTATCTTCTCTCTGTCTTCCGGATGCATGAAGATCTGGTAGTACCCACCCTTCAGGTCCAGTACACTGAACCACTTCACTCCCAACAGACATTTTAGGGCATCTTCTATCTGAGGTGTGGTATACTTGTTGGTTCTCCTGTTGAGTGTGTGGTAGTCAATACACATCCTGAGGAAACCATTCTTCCTCCTTACCACCACAATGGGGGAGGCAAAGGGCTCTGTGATGCTTGAATGATGCCCATCCTCTTCAACTCTGCTAGTTGCTCGCAGAGATCTTCCAAATCACCCAGTAGAATTCATTGGGCTTTTTCTCTGAATGGTTTGTCTTACTAGGGCAAATTTGGTTCTGGGCACTCTTAGCACACCCCACATCAAAATCACTCTTTGAGAAGAATATTTCCCACCATCTCAGAAGCTGGGCTTTGGCTCAGATGTAAAGGGACAGTTTTTAGTCTTAAAGGAGTTGTAAAGGTACATTTTTTATTTTCTAAATAGGTTCCTTTAAGCTAGAGCATTGTTGCTTCACTTACCTTTTCCTTAGATTTCCCTTCTAAATATTTTTTTTCTTTGTTTTCTTTGTCTGAATTTCTCACTTCCTGTTTATCCTCAGTAAGCTGTTCAGTAAGCTGTTCTGGATGACTCCACACCACTCGGATGATGGTGTGGAGTTCAGTGAGGAGAAACAGGAAGTGAGAAATTCTGACAAAGAAAACAAACCTTTAGAAGGTAAATCAAAGGAAAAGGTAAGTGAAGCAACAATGCACTAACTTAAAGGAACCTATTTAGAAAATAAAAAATGTACCTTTGCAACTCCTTTAACTCTTCAACCACCTAGTGTTGGGGCCCACTTGTATCGTTGGTGCACATGAGAATAGTTCCAGTCAAGCCTGCAGGCAGCAATATGGCTACTAGATGGCTATATGGTCAGTTCCTGAAGGGCTTAGTCTCTCTAGAAGCAGATAGCAAATCCCAATTGCAGCAGCTCATCAGTCCCAGTGATATTGCACCTCACATTCCATCACATACACCAATTAGTCAACTCTCTCAGTCAGCACCCCCAAACTCAGCACTCCAGATCCGCTTTTTCCCCCTCTCCCAGAAATTTCCTCTCTGGGGAATGTAGTTCAAAAGCATAGTCCCTCCTCAGAACTATGGTTCCCACAGTGCATTGCTGCCTGACTCAGTCTAGTGAACACTCCCTGCTTAGCAGCTCCCTCCTTTTGCTGAAATAGCTGTTAATTAGTTCAGCACCACAGGGCAGCAGCTACAGAGAGCAGCTGCAGCCAGTGTTTCTCTCACTCCCATTCTTAGCCAAGCACCTGGCTACACAAACAAGGGTTAGGGCAGGTGGAAATCGGGGAGTAATTGGTTATCTAGGCAAGGGAGTCAGCAAAAAAATTATTTTTGCCAAGACAAGGCAAGGCAAGCCAAAGGTACACAGACAGGAAGCAGATTGCTATCGTGAGCCTAGATACCCAGACATTCCCCTGCCTAGACCACTAGAAATGTGTTTTGTTTGTCATCATAGTTCCAGCTCTGTTATTGTTCAGTGCAGAGCTCCAGGGTGGAGTTGGAGGAATGTAACCCCTACCCAGATAACTGATATTCTGATAATTGTATTCAATTATTAAATGCAATGATAACATTCAGTGGGCTTAAAGTGATATAAAAGGCTCTTGTTTTGTCTTTGTTTTTAATAATAAATATGTTATACTTGCCTGCTCTGTGCAATGGTCCTCCTCTTCTTGGGTCCCCCGCCGGTACTCCTGGCTCCTCACCCTAGCCGTGAGCCCCTATAGCAAGCCACTTGATGCAGGAGAACTCGTGCATGCTCACTCCTAAGCCGCCTCTGTGTTCATAAGACACACTGAGCGCGTCTTGGCCCCTCCCCCTCCCTCCTCACTGGCTGTGTGTCAAGAAGGGCAAGCCAGTACCCAAGATGGCGGTGAAGTGTCCCGCGAATAATACTGTTTGGCGCGCGCGCCCGCGGTGATGGCTCTTGGCGCCAACGGTGCTATTTAAAGGGACTGATGCCTGGGCTCCTTGCTGTTCGGTCTACAGCGTTCCTGAGACCCACCTGCTACCTATTTAAACCTGTCTGCTTACCTGTTCCTGTGACCCGGCTTGTTCCTGATTGCTCCTGCCTGCTGCCTGCCTTGACCCCGGCTTTTTTTACTACGCTTCTGCTTCTCCCTCTGGACTACCTGCTGCTGACCTGGCCTGAACCACGACTATGCCTCTGCTTCCGAATCTGTACCTGATCCGCCCGCCTGTGTATGACCCGGCCTGCCTGGACTTGCTTCTGTCCTGTACTACAGAACACCTCCCCCGCTGACTGCAGCTTCCAGCTTCCAGCATCTCTGCCTTCTGCTTGTCTGCTGTTCCAGTCATCTCATGTACTGCTGGCATCTCTACAGAGTCTCCTGAAGTTCAGCTCATCTTCAACACCAGTGTTCCCGCCAGACACTTGTGCGACTCTGCACTCTCGAGCCGAGCTCCCTGTCTGCACTATCAGGGGTTCCAGAGTCAGAGGTGTAAAAAAAGCCGCTCCCTGCATATCGGGCTCTACCATCGGGTACGTGACACTGTGATTGATATCAGCAGGAAACAATGAGTAGGGAGAGACCCAGGAGAGCCGCTGCTCTCATGTACATTGCTGGATCAGGATGGGGTTTCGGTAAGTATTAGGGGGAGCTGGGTGGGAGGCTGCTGCACACATAAGGTTTTTTACCTTATGCATAGAATGCATGAAGGTAAAAAACCTTCAGCCTTCAAATTCACAAAGCTGTTTTTCTCTTTTTTGGTTGTATTTTCATGATACCACAGCTTATCTACCTCACATCTCCTAAATCGCAGTTCACCAAGATGCACTCTCTTTATTTAGCCTTCTCTCTATGTAGTGGTATTTTACCACTACTAGTGTTATTTTAACAGTGTTACTTTATCAGTAAAATTAATTCACAAGAATCACCAGAAAGGTTAATTGATGCTGGTTGTCATTCAACCCAGAAGACTGAGGACATCTATAATGGGAAAAAAGTACTTCGGGTAGACAACTCTGAACTGAAAGTATTGCAGCTGTTTTTTTCATTTTTAATAAACTGTTTTTAATTTTTAAAGTATTGAGTTCTACTATCTAGCTTTCTTTCTATCCACATCTTGGAAAAGGCTTTTAAAAGAAGCAATGGCAAAGAACAGTGGTCACACCTGTAAAGGTTCTAGTTTAACAAATTATTTTATATTATACGAGGATAACAAATAGCAGAAATGGTGGAGCTTTATTTTAACTTCCTTTTACAAGTTTTCATTAAATATATTTTATACTTGTATTTGTAATACAAGGCTTGTTGGTAACATCAAAAGCAAGAAACATCTGTTATTGCCTCTGGTGTTGACAGGAAACCTATGTATATTCAAAAAGCCAACCACAGTGTTCTGGGGTCAGACTGAAGTAGCAAACAAAATATCAGAAGTGATGAAGCGATGCTTAGACTTAAAATGTTATAACCACACTTTTTGCACATTATTTGTGGGTTTACTGAAATTGGGGAAATCGCTGAAAAGGGTGCCATGTACATAAATTATGAGAACTGCATAGTGTATGTAAACCCTAATAATGGACTTTTCATATTTACTCCCTTGTTGTCTCTTAGCTATACCATTAACCAGTTCCAGACCGGCTTACGCAGATTTACTGCAGCAGAATGGCTCTCCTGGGTGAAATCCTGTACATATACGGCTTCGCCCAGAAGAGCCACCAGAGGGCGCGTGAGCGCTGCCGAAGGTGCGCGTGCCCGCTGCACAGCAGGGGAACACGATGAGCGCGGCCAGCGGGTGTGATCGCCACCGGCCACGCGCGATCGCGTGCACAAGCCGCAGCACGGGGGTTTGTTTGTGTAAACACACAAATCCCTGGCTATCAGAGGAGAGAAGAAAGTAAAAACCACGATATGTCATCTCTCCTAGTCAGTCCCCTTCCCCCCACAGTTAGAACACATAATAGGGAACACTGTTAACCCCTTGATCGCCCCCTAGTGTTAACCCCTTCCCTGCCAGTGACATCTACATAGTAATCAGTGTATATTTATAGCACTGATCGCTCCGTAAATGTCAATGGTCCCAAAGATGTGTCAAAAGTGTCTGACCTGTCTGCCACAACGTTGCAATAAAGCAAAAAAATGCAGATCACCGCCATTACTAGTAAAAAAAAATAATAATAATAAAAACACCTAATAAATGCCATAAATCTTTCCCACAGTTTGTAGACGCTATCAATTTTGCGCAAACCAATCAATAAATGGCCCAGTCATTGAGCAGTCAAATCTTCCGGGGCTTAAGTGGTTAAAAGTGTTTGATTATATGTGCTGTCTTTCCAGAGTGTTCTCTCCTCTCCACGGAGGATTCCAGTTCTCCTGGGGCTGCTGCCCCTGGGAGATAACTACTGAAATAAAAAATTGCAGTCTGGGATTGCTGATAGATTATTGCTGGATAGAGTTGCTTTGAAGTCCTTATCTGGAGAAGGATCTTTTTATCTCCCTCACTGAGGATCTACAGTGGCGGGTATAGAAAATATTCACCCTCATTTTAAAATAATCACATTTTGTTGCTTTGCAGCCTGAAATGAAGACAAACACCCTTTTTGTTTTATCCAGCTGTATTTACAAGTGCAATTTATAACATCCAAGTGAAAGATATAACACCAACATGTCAAAAAAAAATATGCTTTAATTATAGCCTTTAGTCTTTTGGGATATGTCTCTACTAACTTTACACATCTAGACTTTGCAATATTTGCCCTTTTCTTTGCAGAACTGAGTTCAGTTCAATTTCAATTTGATGTTGATCGTTTGTGGATTGCACTGCAGTCTTCAAGTCATTCCACAGATTTTCAATTAAGTTTTAGTCTGGGCTCTGACGAGGTCCTACAAGGACATTCACCTTTTTCTCCTTCGACCACTGTGTGATCATTTTTGCTGTGTGCTTTGGGTCATTGTCATGTTGGAAGGTAAACCTTCTTCTCGTTGACAACTTGCTGGCAGAGGGCAGCAGATTTTCCTGGTATTTTGCCCCATCCATTTTTCTTCTATCTTGACAAGTGCTCCAGTCCCTGCTGCAGAGAAATAGGGGGCCAAATAACAAAATTTGACCACTTTAACTAGGGATGAGCTTCGAGTTCAAGTCAAACCCATAATTCACTGCGGCATCGCAGGGTGGCTTTGGCCAATTATGTCTCAGGGGGTTTAGTACACACCCCACACTATATAAGGCCGCCTCCGTGGCAACCTTGTGTAGTGTGTTGCGGTGGTTAAAGAGAGAGGTTAAAGTGGATGTAAGCCCACTCTCATCCTTTCTAAACTACTGCCATAGTGCTGATCTATAAGGATATACATGCCTCCTGCATGTATCCTTACCTGTCAAATGTCTCCCCTCTGTCTGTAATAAGAACTGAAAAACTGCAGATTCTGTGGGTGGATCTGTTGTCTGGAGCTCGGTGGGTGGAGTTGTGATGTCAGTAGACTCCCCGCCCACCTCTACACTCCCTTTGTCAACATGCATTTTCTCATGTGTATTCCTTACACTGAACTTCTGCTATGATCACTAATAGGGATGAGCCGAACACCCCCCTGTTCGGTTCGCACAAGAACCTGCGAACAGACCTAAAGTTCGAGTGAACTTTAGAACCCTATTAAATACAATGCGGAGGAAGTTCCCCATCAGGTCCGCTCAGCCAATGACGTAGGCGGGGTCTGAGGTACGAGGGGGCGGGGGCGACCTCGTATCTCAGACCCCGCCTACGTCTTGGCTGAGCGGACCTGATGGGGAACTTCCTCTTCAGTTTAAAAAAAGAATAGACCTTCCCCTTCTCACGTTCCCCATCAGGTCCGCTCCTCGGACCCCGCCTACGTCATTGGCTGAGCGGACCTGATGGGGAACTTCCTCCGCAGTGTAGGTCCGCTTAGCCAATGACGTTTCGAGTGGAGACTGCAGCGCTGGACATCAGATCGCCGCGGGACATTGAATTACATCGCTGGAATGTGTGTTTTATTTTTTATTTTTAATAAATGACTTTTCCAAGGTGTCTGTGTGTTTTTTTTTTTTTTTTTTACATTTTTTTTACACTTTCTTTGTGAAATGGTAGGGGTACAATGTTTTTAATTTGCGTCGGGGTTCCCCTTAATATCCATTCCAGACCTGAAGGGCCTGGTAATTGAATTTGGGGGGACCCTAACGCATTTTTTTTTTTTTTTTATCAATGACTTTTCTATTGTAGCGATACCTCCAACTAAGGAGGCCGCAGAATTAGATTTGGGCCCTGAGTGCAGCTCCGCCAACCCCCGGCAATAGGCTCTCTCCCCCTCTGGCACAGCTAGTACTATCAATCAATGATATATCCTATGCAATATAATAACTAAGCAAGGACACAGTAATGAATTGTAATAGGTAAAGTGTTTTACTTATTTTCTCAATATGGATAAAGGGGGTAACAGTAATCACAGTTCAAGATAATCACTCCTAAGGGCAGCGTCCTGCCACTCTAACACACTATGTAGTAACACACGCTACAGGTGCGCCATACGGGCGACCGTTAACTAAGTGCCCTATGGCGCAGTAATCAAACACGCTAGAATCCCCACCAGGCCTGGTTCTAATATTTAACTTAGTCCTTCTTTCTTCACCGGCAAGTTTGTAATGGTGGTGCACTTTAAACAGAGTATAACTTTGTAATCCAAGGGGTATAGAACTTGGTTAAATAAAGCCGCAGGCTCAGTTCTGACAAGGCTCTTCAATAGGGGTATCAAAATAACTTGTAGGCCACAGCAGTCTATAGGCCTATATGCAGTAACAGTATCTTAGCTGGGCTTATGCCCTCTCACCCGCCGGACTACGGATCCAGTCCGGGAAACCTCCACCGGCCGTGTCACACACACTCGATCTCTCCAACCATCGGGTCCCCGATCCAACAAGGCTGTAGCGCACAAAGTCAGATGCCACCCAGGCTCGCAGAGGGGGTGGAAGGCTCTTTGGTGCTGAGCAAGGCCTCAGGCTTCAGGCCTTGCACTCCGACACATCCGCACAGGAGGATCCGTCTGTGAAGTCTCGTGTCCCAAAGAGGCCGAGCCCGGCCTCGCCTCCTCCTTTTATAACCCCTCCCATGAGTCTCTGCTGTGGAACCTGTGAAGAATGGGGTTATGGGTGATGTAGTTTCTTCCCATTATAGGGGAACACCCCGCTACACACTCCCCCCACTTAAACTCTTTGGTCCCCAAAGATAAATTTTAACAACTATATATAACACTGGACAATTCTGAAAACGATGTTGGGATAGGGGATTCCCACCATAACTGAGGGGTAGAATTCCCTTGCCCACAGGTCACATTATCATGGGTGGCCTGCCTAACTGTGCCAGAGAGTGAGCTGGGGTTGCCCTCCACCAAATGGACAGTGGAGGGATCCGGAATCTCAGCATTTCTCCTAGCAGTGACTACAGAGTCTTCCGAACTGTTCCCCATCTGAGGGTAGGTCAGCTTCTTAGGAGGTCGAATGACTCTTCGAGCCCTTTGCTCTCCTGGAATCTCTGGCTCTGGCGCCACAGGCTCCTCTTCCTCGGAGCAACTATCATGGGCATCTTCCCAGAAATCTGCTGAAGGACTAAAGGGGATGAACTCTGTAGCCTCTGGGTTCAGTGTTTCATCTGTGGTATCTAGGGTGACTGGAAGATCTATGATAGAAGTTCCTGGAGTTGGGGAAGGCCACAGCCAATCAAGTTCTCCCTCCTCATCTCCACTAAGTTGGGAGGCTTCTCCATTTTCAGCTCGGGAGGTCTGTGACCGAGTGTTCGGCCTAGAAGTATCCAAGATAGAGGCCGGTTCAGGGGAGTCTCCCACGGGAGGTATTCTAACTGCCTCCGCAAGTGGGAGCAGGTGGTTTCGATGCCATGTCTTCAGTGGGCCTACCTTTCCCTCTGGCTTCACCTTGTAGACAGGTAGGCCCGGCAACTTCCTGCAGATGACATAGGGTTCAGATCTCCATCTGTCTGCAAGTTTGTGCTTTCCGGGGACTCCCAGATTGCGCAACAGTACTCGATCCCCGGGCTGTAGGTCTTGTGCCCGGACCTTCAAGTCGAAATTTCTTTTATTCCGAGCTCCCCTTTGATCTGAGGCCGCTTGAGCTTGTTCATAGGCTACTTTCAGGCTGTGTCTGAGCCTGTCCACATATCCTTTGTGGGATGTGGCCGAGGAATGGTCCAGTGAGGTGCCAAAAGCCAAGTCCACCGGTAGTCTCGCTTCTCTCCCAAACATGAGTCGATATGGGGAGTAGCCTGTAGCATCACTGATGGTGCAGTTGTAAGCATGTACTATGGCTGCTATGTGTTGGCTCCAATGTTGCTTTTTCTCGCTTTCCAGAGTCCCCAACATGTTGGGCAAGGTTCGGTTGAACCTTTCCGGCTGAGCATCTCCCTGAGGATGGTAAGGTGTAGTTCGAGTCTTCTTAATTCCCAAAGAATCCAAGAGCTTCCGGATCAGCTTACTCTCAAAGTCCCTCCCTTGGTCTGAATGGAGTCTCTGTGGCAGCCCATAATGGACAAAGTACTTCTCCATAAGTACCTTGGCCACGGTGGAGGCCTTCTGGTCTTTGGTGGGGAAAGCCTGGGCATACCGGGTGAAATGATCGGTTATCACCAGAACATTTCCTAGTCCACTCAGGTCGGGTTCGAGGCTGAGAAAGTCAATGCACACCAGGTCCATGGGCCCTTGGCTCTGTAGATGGCCCATTGGGGCAGCTTGATGGGGCAAAGTCTTCCTCTGGATGCATCGCGCACATGAGTGGCAGTACTCCTCTACCTCTGCCCTCATGCAGGGCCAATAGAACCGACTTCTGACAAGTTGAAAGGTCCTTTCAGCCCCTAGGTGGCCATGATTGTCATGCAGAGCAATCAGAACAGTCTCCCGATGTTTCTCTGGGAGGAACAGCTGCCACTTATCTTCTGAGTCATCAGAGGGGCCCCTTCGGTAGACCACTCCCTGATGCAACTGCAACCTATCCCACTCCTTCCTCAGCAGGCGAGCTTCTTTTGAAGGTTGACGCATGAGTCTGTTTGGATCCTGATTCTCCAAGGCCTCCAGGACCAATCTCCCCATGGGGTCTTCCAATTGGTCACACCTCAATTCCTTCTTGGACAGTCTTGGTAGGTTTTCCTCTTCCAATTGAGCTACTCCACAGTAGTGTTTGGGGACTCCCACCATGGTAACTCCTATTTCCTCTGCTCTGGAGCCTCCTCAGGCTTGGAATTCAGCTCCTTGACAAAGGGCCCGCACCCCGTCCGGTGCCACTTGGGTCCAATCTTCTATTTCTATGGTGGGGGAATGAGATCTCCTGGACAGAGCGTCTGCGTCTCGATTCCCCACTCCTGGTCTATACTTAAGGCTGAAGTTGAATCCAGACAGTGCGGCCAGCCACCTGTGTCCAGTGGCGTCCAGCTTGGCCGTGGTGAACAGGTAGGTAAGGGGGTTGTTGTCGGTCTTCACAGTGAACTCCGCTCCATACAGGTAGTCTTTGAGCTTGTCTACTACCGCCCACTTGAGGGCCAGGAACTCCAGCTTGTGAGTGAGGTAGTTCTTCTCAGAGGGGGTCAGGCTCCTACTCACATAGGCAACGGGCCGCAATTGCCCCTCGTGTTCTTGGTAAAGTACTCCTCCCAGACCATCATGACTAGCATCCACGTGCAGTTCATAGGGTTTGGTTGGGTCTGCGTAAGCCAAGACTGGTGCAGTGGTCAGGCTCCTCTTCAATACCTGGAAAGCCTCTTCACACTTCTGATTCCACTGATCTCTGATGGACTCTCCTGGCCTCCTGGGCCCCGAGCCATCCTCTTCTCCTTCAGTCTTGAGCAACTCATTCAATGGTCTAGCAATTCGGGCAAATCCCTCCACAAACCTCCTGTAGTAGGAGCATAAGCCCAAGAAGGATCTGAGTTCTGTTACTGTGGTGGGCCGTGGCCAGGAGGTAACTGCCTCCAATTTCTCAGGGTCTGTAGCCACCCCTTCTTCAGACACTATGTGCCCCAGATAGTTCACAGAAGACTGGTAGAACCGACACTTCTCAGGCGAAAGCTTAAGTCCTTCCTCACTGAGTCTTCTCAACACTTTTTCCAGCCTCTCTTCATGTTCCTCCAAGGTTCTCCCAAAGACAATGACATCGTCCAGGTATACAAGGACTTCGATCAGGTTCATGTCTCCTACAGTCTTCTCCATGAGACGTTGGAAAGTAGCTGGGGCTCCAGACAGACCTTGGGGCATCCGGTCGAATTCAAAGAACCCCACTGGGGTTATGAAAGCTGTCTTCTCCTTGTCTGCTGGGTGCATCGGAATCTGATAGTACCCACTCTTGAGATCCATAACGCTGAACCATTTGGCTCCAGACAAGCTCTGTAGGGCATCCTCTATCCTCGAAGTGGTGTATTGGTCAGGTATGGTTCTCCTGTTGAGAGTCCTGTAGTCGATACAGAGCCTCAATGATCCATTCTTCTTTCGGACCACCACTATGGGAGAGGCATAGGGGCTTCTGGACTCCCGTATCACACCAGTCCTCTTGAGTTCTGCAAGTTGTTCCCTCAGATCCTCCAGATGTGCTAGCGGGACCCGCCTGACCCTCTCTCGGAAGGGCTTATCTTCCTGGAGGCGGATCCGATGGGTGGCACTCCTTGCACACCCCACATCAAACTCATCCTTAGAGAAGATCTTCTCCCATCTATTCAACTGGGCCTTGGCTCTCTCTTTCCAAGCCCTGGACAGATTAGAGTTTTCCATGGACAGCTTCTCCCAAACATCCCCTCCTCCACCTGTCCTCTTCACTTCTGACAGGGTAACAGGGGCCGCCGGGCTCACCTGGCCTAGCAGCATTCTGGCTAGGATTTCCATGGGGTCTTTGGTAGTATTCCTAACACTCACTGGAACTCTATAATGGGCCTTCTTCAGGACCTTCAGCGGAATCACTTCCGGTATCACCTCCAGGCCTGAGGACTCACCCCTTAGGTCTGACTCCAGCATGACAAAGGGACCAGGCTGCTCCCAAGTAAGCTTCACAGTGGCCCTGAGACAGGTTACTTCGCCGGGCTGCAACACTACCCCTTCTCTTCCAAGTCTCCACACCTTCCCTATCCCCTCTCCAGGGGTCTCCCGCTCTTGGACCAGCCGTTGGTAGGCTGTCTTCAGCATGGGATGGATCTTGGTAGCTGCTTGTCTTTCTTCTGTCACGAGAGGGGTCAGGAGTCTTCGGACCAGGTCCGTGTTCGTCCCTATTATAAGGGAATTCTTGTTGGCTCCAGGTGGCCTAGGGCACACAACTGCCAGGGTGTCAAACACTTCGGCCTTCCCAGCCACGGATGGGTCAAAGGTCATTTTGATGGGAAGGTAGCCGTCGTAAGGGAAACTCTGGGTTCCAATTCCCCATATTTCCAGCTCTTCTATCTTCTGGATAGGCAGATGACTTAGGTGCCTGTCGTAGAAGTCCCGGTATAGTAGGGTCACTTGTGCCCCGGTATCCAGGAGGCCCCTGGTGTAGACTCCCTCCACTTGAATGGGCACTATAGGGGATGGGCCTACCAGCTTCTCTGGATATGGTCCGGCAGGAGCCGCCTTCTTCAGACCTTTTCCCTTTGGACTCTCTCTTGACCTATTCCCTTTGGACTTGAACCTTTCTTGAGCCTGGTATGCACTGACTTCCCTCCTTTTAATGGGTGTAGGAACCCGCTGAGGGGTACTAATATTTTTCTTGGGTGGGCACCCCCTTTGGGGAGTGCTGTGCCTCTTCTGAGGGTCTCCCCCCTTCCTCCTGGAGTATAGCTTTGTTGAGGGGTATTGCGTTTCCCCTTTGGTGTTCTATCTCTCTTTTTGTTTTTCTTCGCATTCAGCTTGGAGTTTACTGAAGATGATGGGCACCCGGTTGACTCCTTCACCGGGGCCCTCTGGAGTTTCCCACCGGCTTGCGGTTGTCTGGTCTCTTCTTCTTCGGACTAGAACATGTGGCTGCAATGTGGCCAACTCCCCCACAGTTGAAGCAGACTATATCTCCCCATTCTTGTAAAGGTTCGGGTGCTGAGGCAATCGGGAACAATTCCTTCCTTGGACTTTCTTTCTTCTTGGGACACTCTGTGTCTTTTGCTATCAGAGAGGTCAATATCTCTAACACCTTGGACATCTGAGTTTTTAGGGTGTCTATCTCCGCCTCTCTTTCAGGGGTCATTACTGGATTGACCAGCACCTGTGCGGATACAACACTTGTCTTATCCTTCTGCTGGTCCTGTTGCAGCGCCTCCTCATCTCTGATGATTTTTATTAAATCAGCATAAGTCAGCAACATTCCTCCTCCCAAGGTTTTCAGGTGCAGCCAGACTGGATCGGAGCGTAGCGCTCCCTTTAAGACTTGCTTCATTCTTGCCGCATCGGCATCTTGGGGCTTCATCCCTTTCTTTAACACAATCTTGCACAGCAGCCTGTTTAGCCTTCTGACATACTCGGAAAGTTTCTCCTCCGGTTTTTGGAAAGTGTGTTCAAACTGGTAGACCATCTCTGTCACCTTGTCTAATTGACCAAACTCTTCCTGCAGCATAGCTAGACAGTCCTGCGCTGTGCACCCTGCATTACCAAACCGGAAACTTTTCACTGCTTCTGCTGCTGCACCTTTAAGGCTTTCTAACACTCGCTGCCTCTTCTGTGCTTCAGGCACCTCCCATGCCTCCACCGCCTGTAATGCCTGCTCCACCCAGGTATCAAAATCTTCTTCCCCTGCCGGGACAGGGAGCTTCCCTGAGAATATTTTTAGTCTCCGGTAGCTAGTTTCCACATGCACCGTACTTGTCTTCTGACATTTGGCTAGCAAATCCCCTATTGCATTTATCAGTTCTGGTGATATAGCAGTGGCCGGTGCAGGTGCCACCGGGGGTGTCGCCCTGTCTTCTCTTTCAGGTGGAGTTCGGGCCGCAGCCTGTGGCGATCCCGTAGGGGATGGTTCCCTTTCTACAGTTATTGCGTGCGCCAGCCTAAATGTTCTGTTGTCTGGCGTCCGCAGACACTTGTGCTTACAGGCCTCTGGCATTCCGTCCCAATATTCCACTAATGCGTATTGATATGAGATGTCTGGGTCTGTCTTTATGTCTATCACCCACGGTGTGTGATCTGGGGACACTGAACTCATTAGTTCCTCTACCGTCTCACTCGACCATTTCTCCCCAGGGAGGCTAATGACTATCGACTGTTTTGGCTCTGTATTAGCGGCTTTGCACCACTCTTCTACCGCTCTTGGATCCATTGGGGGCCATGCCGGCACTTCTGGCGTTCGCTTGCTGCATCAGGATCCCGGACGAGAACCCCCACGTGTAGCGATACCTCCAACTAAGGAGGCCGCAGAATTAGATTTGGGCCCTGAGTGCAGCTCCGCCAACCCCCGGCAATAGGCTCTCTCCCCCTCTGGCACAGCTAGTACTATCAATCAATGATATATCCTATGCAATATAATAACTAAGCAAGGACACAGTAATGAATTGTAATAGGTAAAGTGTTTTACTTATTTTCTCAATATGGATAAAGGGGGTAACAGTAATCACAGTTCAAGATAATCACTCCTAAGGGCAGCGTCCTGCCACTCTAACACACTATGTAGTAACACACGCTACAGGTGCACCATACGGGCGACCGTTAACTAAGTGCCCTATGGCGCAGTAATCAAACACGCTAGAATCCCCACCAGGCCTGGTTCTAATATTTAACTTAGTCCTTCTTTCTTCACCGGCAAGTCTGTAATGGTGGTGCACTTTAAACAGAGTATAACTTTGTAATCCAAGGGGTATAGAACTTGGTTAAATAAAGCCGCAGGCTCAGTTCTGACAAGGCTCTTCAATAGGGGTATCAAAATAACTTGTAGGCCACGGCAGTCTATAGGCCTATATGCAGTAACAGTATCTTAGCTGGGCTTATGCCCTCTCACCCGCTGGACTACGGATCCAGTCCGGGAAACCTCCACCGGCCGTGTCACACACACTCGATCTCTCCAACCATCGGGTCCCCGATCCAACAAGGCTGTAGCGCACAAAGTCAGATGCCACCCAGGCTCGCAGAGGGGGTGGAAGGCTCTTTGGTGCTGAGCAAGGCCTCAGGCTTCAGGCCTTGCACTCCGACACATCCGCACAGGAGGATCCGTCTGTGAAGTCTCGTGTCCCAAAGAGGCCGAGCCCGGCCGAGCCTCCTCCTTTTATAACCCCTCCCATGAGTCTCTGCAGTGGAACCTGTGAAGAATGGGGTTATGGGTGATGTAGTTTCTTCCCATTATAGGGGAACACCCCGCTACACAATGTATTGCCGGGAGCCGACAATTCATTATAGCCGCGAGTGAGTTTTAAATTACTTTTTTTCCTTCAGAAATGACACTTTGTGCAGGGACAGTTCTAAGCATGGGAAACAAGCGCAACTTTACAGGCATACTATACACACACCCCAGGTACGAAATTTAAAGGAATATTTCACTTTTATTGTTTCACTTTAAGCATTATTAAAATCACTGCTCCCGAAAAAACAGCCGTTTTTAAAACATTTTTTTGCATTGATACATGTCCCCTGGGGCAGGACCCGGGTCCCCAAACACTTTTTATGACAATAACTTGCATATAAGCCTTTAAAATTAGCACTTTAGATTTCTCCCATAGACTTTTACAGGGTGTTCCGCGGCTTTTCGAATTTGCCGCGAACACCCCAAATTGTTCACTGTTCGGCGAACATGCGAACAGGCAATGTTCGCATCGAACATGAGTTCGACTCGAACTCGAAGCTCATCCCTATTCACTAACATCCAGTCAAAATCCAGAAAAGTAACCACATAACTTCAGAAAAGGAGTGGGGGTGGGAATTAAAAAATAATGCCTGCCTCAGGCTTACTGCATGAGATATGTAAATAACCTGTCATTCACAGCAAGGGGGCAGAACAGACAAAAGTTCTCCTGTTTGTCCGTTTATCTTACTGAAAAAAGAAAAGAGGATCAGAGCTGGATTAACTCTTTGTGGCAAGACTAGGCACAGATGATAGGAAATCTTATACACTACATTGTGGCAGCAAAAAATAAATAAAAAATTTGGGTTTACATCCACTTTAAAAAGAGAGAGAGATAGTGTCATTTATTGAACTTCTGTCCTTTGCACAGTGTGCACCTAAAGGTACCTGAATACAATTGGTGGTGTTCTCAAACTAATACCACAGGCAGGGAGATGCAAGTATTTTCAGTTAGTGTAATGTGTCCTCTGCACAGTGTGCACCTAAAACTAACTGAAGACAATTGCTGCTTTTCTCATACTAATACCACAGCAGGCAGTTGATTGTGCTAGCTGCAGTATAATCACTATAGATCTATATATATACATCCCACCTTTGTGCAGCTACATCTCACTGCAGGCCATTAGTATGTCTGGAAGGCAAACAAGGAGAGGCAGACAGTCACGAGCCAATAAAAGCCACAACATGCTGAAGACTTGGTAGAGTGGATGACCAAGCTGTCTTCATCCTCCTCATCCTCTCTCACCCAGGCTCAGGGTACTTTGTTTGGCAAAGCAGCTGCCAAAGCGGCCTCTTCCCTCGGCTCAATGTCATCAGTCACTCCTTCCCTAGCCCCACCATGTCCTCCTTAGGAGTCAGCCCGAACTGTTTGACCACAGTGTTGGGTACATGCTCCAGGAGGATGCCCAGCGCTTTGAAGGCTCAGATGATGATACCCAACTAGAGGAAGGCAGTAACGTGAGCCCAGCGAGAGGGGGTGCCCAACAAGGACAGCAATCTGGCAGTCATGTTCCCCCAGCTGCAGCATACTGCTAGATTTGCTCCAGTGATGAGGAGGAAAGGGATGATGAGGTCACTGACTCCACGTGGGTGCCTGATAGGAGAGAGGAGGAGGAGGAGGCACATCTCCAACGAGGCAGGATGCCCTCCAGGGGCCAGCATAAGGGCATCCAACCAACTGCATCACACCGCAGTGTTCCGCATGTTCAGGGTGCTGCTGACTCTGCGGGTTATTTCAAAAGTTATTTGGTGTGGGCCTTTTTTGAGACGTGTGCAGCAGATCGCACCGTTGCTATTTGCAACATATGTCTGAAGCGTATCTCACGTGGCCAAAACATAAGCCGCTTGGGCACCACGTGCTTGACCAGACATATGTCGACCTGCCATGCAGTCCGTTGGCAAGCATACAAAAAAGGAGAGAGGCGCCTCTAAGTGCAGTAGTGTTGACACAAGCTTTAATTTTAAATACACTGAATAAACTCACATTTGGTAGATAAAGTACAGGCGTAGCAAGGTGGGTGATCAATCTGTCAGGATGACGGTCTCAGCAGTGGGTCACAAATAAGTCAAGTGCGCACGCTCACGAAACGCGTCCTACTTTGATGTCATCTCTCGCAGTCTGGCTGTCCATGCGCTCCAGGCCTCGCTCTGAATTTTTCCAGGATTGCTGTCCCCAGAAGCCGGCTGTTCCATCATCAGTGACACTCCTGCCATTCACCGCAGAGCCAGGACTTATTTGTCATCCTGACAGATTGATCACCCACCTTGCTACGCCTGTAATTTATCTACCAAATGTGAGTTTATTCAGTGTATTTCAAATTAAAGCTTGTGTCAACACTACTGCACTTAGAGGCGCCTCTCTCCTTGTTTCCTACAGCTATCCCTGAACATGGTTTCTGTTCACCTATGAAGGCAGCCCTGTGCACTGTGGACTTTTCTAACCCCTGTTTAACCCCCCTTACACCCTGCTGTGTACAGACAGACTTTAAAAGACTTTTTAAAGACTTTTACACGGATGTTTTTATGAATTCGATTTTAGATGTTATGCTATTAATGTATTGTTTATTAGTTGTTCTGGGTACTATACATGTTTTTTGGGGTTTTTTTGCACCGTCACTTCGTCGTAAGCATACAAAAAATAACAAAAGAACAAAGCGGACCTCTCCTTGCTCCTCATCAGCTGGGATCTCCAACCCCACTATACCTTCAGTCCTCTCTGAAACCTGCACTGAGAGGAATGAAGGTGTAGAATTAGGTGTGTCACAGCCAAGTACTCGCGGGAAATCTGCTATCGGTACACCAACATCGGATTGTACCAGGAAAATGTCCCTGCCCCAGCTGCTGCACCGCCGAAAGAAGTTCGCTCTCAGCCATCCACATGCCCAGCGGTTGAATGCTAGCTTGGCTAAATTGCTAGCACTTCAACTGCTGCCTTTGGAGTTGGTAGACTCTGCCCCCTTCCGTGAGTTTGTGGAATGTGCGGTTCCTCAGTGGCAGGTTCCCAAACGCCACTTTTTCAAATGGAAGGCGATTCCGCCTCTCTACTGGCATGTGGAAGGCAATGTCTTGGCCTCGCTGGACAGGGTGGTCAGTGGTAAGGTGCATATTACCGCTGACTCATGGTCCAGCAGGCATGGACAGGGACGTTACCTATCTTTCACGGCGCATTGGGTGACTCTGCTGGCAGCTGGGAAGGATGCAGGACAAGGTGCAGAAGTGTTGGGGGTTGGTCCGCCACCACGCCTCCAAAATGCTACTACTGGTGATTTTGACACACCTCTCTCCTCCACCCCCTCCTCTTCTTCTTCCTCCATGGCCTCTTCCTGTGCTTTGTCCTCGGATCCAGCGGTGCTCCGTAGGCGTTCAAGGGGCTACGCAAGTACGCAGGCAAAAAGATGCCATGCGGTGCTTGAGCTAGTGTGCTTGGGGGACAGGAGCCACACTGGGGCAGAGATTCTGTCAGCTCTGCAGGGGCAGGCTCAGAGGTGGTTGACACCATGCCAGCTTAAGCCAGGAAAGGTGGTTTGCGACAATGGCACCAACCTCCTCTCCGCCCTCCGACATGGACAACTGACCCATGTGCCCTGTTTTGCTCACGTTCTGAACTTGGTGGTATAGCGGTTCTTGGGCAGGTACCCGGGCTTACAGGAGGTCCTGAAGCAGGCCAGGAAACTCTGTGTGCCTTTCCGCCGGTCATATAATGCCAGTGCTCGGCTGGCTGACCTCCAAAAGGAATACAACCTGCCCAGAAACTGCCTAATCTGTGACATGCCCACCAGGTGGAACTCTACATTGGCCATGCTGCAGCGGCTGCACACACAGCAGAGGGCCATCAATGAGTATCTGTTGCAATATGGCACCAGGACAGGGTCAGGGGAGCTTGGATTTTTTTCCCCCACGCCAGTGGGCCATGATCAGGAATGCATGCACTGTCCTGTCACCATTTGAGGAGGCCACGAGGATGGTGAGCAGTGACAGTGCATGCATCAGTGACACTGTCCCTCTTGTCCACCTGTTGGAGCACACTCTGCGTGGAATAATGGACAGGGCACTTGAGGCAGAACAGAGGGAGGAAGAGGAGTACTTCCTTACCTTTCAAGGCCCCCTTTATCCAGACAGTGTTCCTGCTGGCCCGCCTATCACACAGGAAGAGGATGAGGAGGAGGAGGATTGTGTCAGCATGGAGGTGGAGCCTAGCACTCAGCATCAGCAGCAGTTTTCAAGGGATAAATTACAGTCCCAAGAAACACATGGACTTGTACGTGGCTGGGAGGAGGTGGCTGTGGATTATGTCGTCCTCAGTGACCCAGAGGACTCCGCACAGAATGCCTCAGCAAACCTACACTGCATGGCCTCCCTGATCCTGCAAAGCCTGCGGAGGAATCCTCGTATTCGTGCTATCATGGAGAGGGATCATTACTGGCTGGCAACCCTCCTTGATCCATGTTGCAAAGGTAAGGTTGCGGACCTTATCGTGGCATCGCAGAGGGAGCAGAGGATGAAACCTCTTCGGGAGGCCTTGCAGAAAGGTCTGTGCAACGCATTCCCAGAGACTGGGAGGTTACAAATTCCTGGTCCTGGACAACGTGTTGCTGAGGCTTCGGTCAGTCAAAGAAGGAGCTGTGGAGAAGGTGGCCGTCTGACCGATGCGTTCAGACAATTTTTTAGTCCGCAGCCACAAGGTATGATCGTTTCCAGCAACCATCGCCAGCGTCTGGTTTACATGGTGCAGGAATACCTAGGGGCAAGAACAGACTTGGACACCTTTCCCACCGAAAATCCTCTGGGTTACTGGGTCTTGAGGATGGATCACTGGCCAGAGCCTGCACAGTATGCAATTGAGCTACTGGCCTGTCCTGCATCCAGCGTTCTTTTGGAACGCACATTCAGTGCTGCTGGAGGCTTTGTAACCGATCACAGGGTGCGCCTGTCCACCGACTCGGTCGATCGACTGACTTTCATAAAAATGAATCAGTCTTGGATCACCACCAGCTACCAAGCACCTGATGCTGATGTAACAGAATAATTTTCTTTGAAATGTCAGATCCCTTCAAGATTGCCTATGCTGATGCAGAGTGACTATCCTGTTATGCTGAGTGACTATCCTCTTCTTCCTCAATGATCATGCTGATAGCATGTAAGAACATTTTTGTTTCTGGGCACCGCCACCAGTGGCTAAGGCCCAATTTTTCAGCCCCTGTTTAACAAGGGCATGTAATTACAATTTTTGATGCAATACTTTGCAGCAGGGCTCATTCCTGCGCTCTAACTAGAGTATCTGTGAGGGGTTGCAGTGTTGTGGCACCAGTGCCTAAGGCACAATTTTTCAGCCCCTGTTCAACAGGGGCATGTAATTACAATTCTTGATCTAATAATTCACAGCAGGGCCCATTCCTGCGCCCACCAAGAGTCACTGTGAGGGCTTACAGTGTTGTGGCAACACCACCACCACCAAAGGCCCAATTTTTCCTACCACTGTTCAACAATGGCATGTATTTACAGTGCAACGCCAATGGCTCCCGCTGCTGTTAATCAAAGTCAGTCAGCTAATGAGGAGAGAAAGAGGGCGGGGGCAGGCCACAGCTCCATCTCTGAATGGACACAGAGAGCTGTGGCTCGGCTCGGGTGTTCCCATAACAAGCTGCTTGCTATGGGGGCACTCAACAGGGAGTGAAGTTTATAGTACTGTACAGTAATCAACTTCATTTAGGCAGTAACACTGGGCTGGCAGGCATGGCTGGTGGGCAATTCTAGGCCGGCTGACGGGCAACTCTGGGCTGGCTGGTGGGAACTTTTGCCTCTTCACTGGTGACAACTCGAGGTGCGAGTATGTCTGTACTTGCGAGTGTACGTAAAGTGAGTGTACTTAAAGGGGGGTATGCCTGTATTTAATCACCACTTGTTTTTTTTATTTTTGCTAAAACAACAAAAAAAGACAGAAATTTTTCGAAAAAAACATGTTTTTCTTTGTTTCTGTTATAAAATTTTGCAAATAAATATTTGTTCTACATACATTTAGGCCAAAATGTATTCTGCTACATTTCTTTGGTAAAAAATAACCTAAATCAGTGCATATAATTTAGCCTGTAGGAAAGTTATAGAGTCTACAAACTATGAAATATGACAATTGATCACTCCAGATGTACTGATGGCCTATCTCAAGTCTTGAGGCCCAAAAATGACAGGACAGTACAAATACCCCCCAAATGACCCCTTTTTGGAAAGCAGACAGTCCAAAATTTAGTAAGAGGCATGGCGAGTTTTTTGAACTTGTAATTTGTGGTCTCAAGATTTTAAAAAATGTTTCACAGTTTTTTTTTTTTTTAATATACTGTCACCAGTGCAGTACAGCGTCATCATATGGCTAACTGGTGACAGTATTGGGGGGGGGGTTTGTTAATTTTTTTTTCTTTTTTTATTACATTTTCCTTTCTTTTTTTTTAACACACTGTGTGACCAGAGCAATATAATGTTACCATAACATTGTACTACTCTGGGGAAGTGATCCGGTTTATTTATTTTTTACTCACTATGATTGCTTATAGCAGTAGATTTCTTTGCTCTAAGCAAGCATGTTACTGAATTAAATTGATTAATTTAGTTTGTTTTGTTGGGATTAGCTCAGATTGGCCAGAGCTAATCATATGGTACAGATGGGCTGTGATTGGCACGGTCTGTACCATGTGATCACACGCTAGCAACACCATTGTATACAATGTATGGCAGGAAAGAAAGCCATCCATTATTTACAATTGTCATGTGATCTGCTATGACTGGTCACAACAATCACATGGTACCAGCAGTGAGTCGGTACACTGATCAGTCATCAGCTGTGTCCGATGGACACAGCTGGTGACAGATCGTGCCACAGCATGGCCTGACGCGCGATCCGGGAGGACGAACTATAGCAAAATGATGGCCAGGCGGGAACTGGTTAAAGTGAATACACAGTGAGTTTGTACTTTTCTTCATTATGGTTATGATTCAAAAATTCTAACTTTAAAAGTATTAGGTAAAAATTAAGTTTTGTGAGGGGGTTAGCTCGGCAGCGGGTGTGTGTGACCCCCGGGATGGGCTCCCCAGACAAAAACAGGCCCAGCAAACGGAGGTTGTGGTTTTCAAAATCAAAAAGGTGCGGTTTATTTTCTATTTACAGTGACAAAACACAGCAAAGCAAAAGAAACATAAATAAAATAAATCCTGGTCAACTTGACCTCTGACTAAACATACAGGTTTCCTAACTAACAACTGGGATCAGCCTAGTGCTGTCCTAGTCCCTAAGTCCCTGGTTTTAAATGTCCAAGCAAATAGCCACACAGGCTTTGTCTCACCGCACAGGGGTTCACTCTCCCTAGACAGTCCACACAGGTCTGGTTCCAGGCATGAGCTAACATCTAATGAATCTGGGAGTTCTTATAGAGGCCTAAATGAGCTGACAAGCTTCAGCTGGCCTCATCAACTCCCTGTCTGTACGACGCCCCACACTCTCCCTAGAGGTATGAGTCATCCATGAGCCCACTAGCCTTATACAACTCTCCACCTAGTTGTATAAGTCGGCGTAAAGCCTGAATCTGGGCGAAATATATCTACCCCCCTGGATGCAACCAGGTGACTTTACCTTCCTGCTGTCACATACCCCCCCACTCTTGTTTTAACCTCGGGGTTGGAACACCAGCAATCAGGCATTCATGTACTCGAGACAAAGCATCCACATTCCCCATTTGAACGCCAGGGCGATGCTTTACTGTGAAGTTGAATTCCTGGAGGGCCAGGAACCACCTATTCACTCTTCTATTTGTTTCCTTGTTTTGAGCCATCCACTTTAACGGAGCGTGATCCGTAACCATGTCAAAGTGCCTACCTAGCAGGTAGTACCGAAGGGAATCTAGAGCCCACTTCACCGCTAAACACTCCTTTTCAACGGTGGCGTAATTTACCTCATGGGACTTCAACTTCCTGCTGAGGTAAATGACTGGGTGCTCTTCCCCGTTCCAGACCTGGGACAATACTGCTCCTAACCCCACATCTGACGCATCACTTTGTACGACAAAGTCTTTAGAGAAGTCGGGTGAGTACAACACTGGCTGGCTACATAAGGCTTGTTTCAAGAATTGGAATGCTGCCTCAGCCTCGGGGGTCCATTTAATCATGACCGACCCTTTCCCCTTCGTCAGGTTGGTTAGGGGCACAGCCTTAGAAGCAAAGTGGGGAATGAATCGCCGATAATACCCAGCGATTCCCAGAAAGGCTCGTACCTGCTTCTTGCTGTTGGGACGTGGCCAACTCTGGATGGCCTCGACTTTGTTGAGTTGGGGTTTTATTACTCCCCTCCCAATGGTGTACCCAAGATATTTGGCCTCCTCCTGCCCAATGGTACACTTCTTGGGGTTAGCCGTAAACCCCGCTTCCCGAACAGAGTCCAGGACTGCTTGCACTTTTGGCAGATGTGAGGCCCAATCTGTGCTATGGACAATTACGTCATCCAGGTAAGCCGCAGCATACTTCCGATGGGGCCTCAGCATCTGGTCCATTTTCCGCTGGAATGTGGCCGGCGCATTCTGTAACCCGAACGGCATTCTTTTATATTGGAACGCCCCGTCTGGGGTTACAAATGCGGTTTTCTCTTTGGCCGACTTGGCCAGGGGGATTTGCCAATACCCTTTTGTGAGGTCAAGAGTCGTCATGTATCGGGCTGTTCCCAGCCGGTCGATCAACTCATCTATACGTGGCATGGGGTAGGTGTCAAATTTTGTAACTTTGTTCAACTGACGAAAATCGTTACAAAATCGCCAGCTCCCATCCGGTTTAGGCACCAACACAATGGGACTAGACCAATCACTTTGGGACTCCTCTATCACCCCTAAGTTCAGCATTTTCTGTACTTCCTCCCGTATTGCCTCCCGTCGGGCCTCTGGGATCCGATAGGGTTTTAACTTCACCCTTTCACCGGGCGGGGTAATGATGTCATGCTCTACCCCAGATGTTTGTCCCGGCAGCTCAGAGAATACCTCCTTGTTGCGAAGCACAAACTCCTTAACCTCCTGTTGTTGGGGTTGTGACAAGGTGGCTGCTATTCCAACCTCAGGAATCACGCAACCAGTTTGAGCTGGTGACCAAGTGTCTGCGACTAGGGACTCTCTATCCCTCCAGGCTTTCAACAGATTAACGTGATAGATCTGTTCGGGCTTTCGCCTTCCTGGTTGTCTGACCTTGTAATTCACTTCGCTCACTTTTTCCATTATCTCATAGGGGCCTTGCCATTTGGCAAGGAATTTACTTTCAACCGTAGGGACAAGTACCAGTATCCTATCCCCCGGGGAAAAGGTACGGGTCTTGGCTCCACGGTTGTACACTCTCTGCTGTGCTAACTGCGCTTGGGCCAAATGTTCCTTCACGATGGGCATTACCTGTGCAATTCGGTCTTGCATCAGGGCGACATGCTCAATCACACTCCTGTGGGGAGAACTCTCACTTTCCCAAGTTTCCTTGGCAATATCCAACAGCCCTCTTGGGTGTCTCCCATACAGTAACTCAAAGGGGGAGAATCCCGTAGAGGATTGGGGCACCTCCCTAATAGCAAACATCAGATAAGGAAGTAGACAGTCCCAATCCTTTCCATCTCTATCCACCACTTTCTTCAACATTTGTTTTAGGGTTTTGTTGAATCTTTCAACCAGCCCATCGGTTTGGTGGTGATACACAGATGTACGTAATTGCGTCACTTTGAACAATTTACACAGCTCCTTCATAACCCGGGACATAAAGGGTGTACCTTGGTCCGTAAGCAGTTCTTTACAAATACCCACCCGGCTAAACACAAGAGATAGCTCTTTGGCTATGGTTTTGGCCGAGGTATTTCGGAGAGGGATCGCTTCTGGATAACGGGTGGCATAGTCCATTATAACTAATATGTACTGGTGCCCCCTAGCGGACTTGATTATAGGCCCTACCAAATCCATGGCGATCCTCTCAAACGGGACCTCAATGATGGGTAGAGGGACCAGCGGGCTACGGAAATGTGGCATCGGGGCCGACCTCTGACACACAGGGCAGGAGGAACAATAATTTTCTATGTCCTTCATCACCCCCGGCCAATAGAATCTCTGTAATACCCTCTCTCGGGTTTTCTCTGTCCCCAGATGACCTCCAAGAATGTGCCCATGGGCCAACTCCAACACCAACTTCCTGTAAGGTTTGGGCACCACAAGCTGCTCAACGGTTTCTTCTGCCCTTTTTGCCACCCGATACAGTAGGTCCTTCTCTACGCTGAAGTATGGGTAAGTGCAGGTATTATCTGGGTTCACTAACTCGCCATCTATTTTCACTACGTTTTCCCGTGCCTTTATTAGGGCGGGGTCTTTCAACTGTTCTGTGGCAAAGTTTTCCCTGTGAACCTCAAGATCAGAAAACTCCACAGACGGTAGGTTTTCGTCTGAGGAGGTGGGCTCCTCTCCAGTTTCTTGAGTCTCCCCTGCCAATACTGATAAGGGAAATTCCGGAGAGTCCTCACCACTCTCAGGGGAGTTCTGGCTATCACATTCCTGGTACATAGGGGCACCAGTGGGGGGCTCAGGATCATCCCACAGTTCCCAGAACTTCGGAAAATCCCTTCCCACAATGGCGTCATGCGGTAACTGAGATACTAAGCCCACTGGATGAGAGAGGGTACCTTTGGGGGTCTCGAAACACACTGTAGTCACTGGATACTCTCGGGTGTCCCCATGCACACAAATAACAGCTACCTTGCTATTCCCAAAGACCTCTGTTTTAACTAACTCAGCCTTTATCAGGGTCACAAGGCTACCTGAATCCAGCAATACCACAACATTTCTACCATTAACACACATTTTGCATAAATGTTTCTCAGTTCCTCGAATGGCAGTGCATGCGACTGTCGCACACAGCGACTGACGTCTGCCCGTCAGAAAGTCACACTGCATGGGTTCCTCCACAACCGGGCAATTGGCTGCAATATGTCCCGCTTGCCGGCAGCGGTAGCAAACGATCCTTCTTGCCGCCTCTTGAGCCGCTGATTTCCCAGGCTGTTCTCGCCAAACTTGGGGTAGAGCTCCCACCCTCTCACTCTCTCCACCCTCACCCCTTGGAATCCTCTTATCCGCCCCTGGGGATGGTCTGGTCTTAGGGTGGAAAGTCCGAGTGTCTCTGGAAGAGGCCGTCAGGTTCTCTGTAGCCAAGTATTTCTCCACACGATCCACAAGACCATCGGCCGTCTCTGGGTCTCCATGGCTTACCCACTTTTGGATGGCAGTAGGAAGAGCTCTCAAAAACCGATCCATTACAACACGTTCCACAATCTTTGGTGCGGACAAAGTCTCTGGCTGTAGCCACTTTCTGCTCAGGTGAATGAGATCATACATTTGAGACCTGGGGGGTTTTCCAAGCTGGAAAGTCCAGTTATGCACACGCTGAGCCCGGACAGCCTGGGTGACACCCAGCCTTGCCAAAATTTCAGCTTTTAGCATCACATAGTCTTTTGCTTGGTTAGGCTCTAGGTCATAGTAAGCTTTCTGCGATTCACCAGTTAACAGAGGAGCCACCAGTCCAGCCCACTGCTCCTCAGGCCACTTTTCTCTTTCAGCGGTCCTTTCAAATGTGGTCAAAAATACCTCTGGATCATCCTCTCCAGTCATTTTTGTCAATAAACGACTCACCCCAAAGGACGCGGTATTAGTGGGACGGCTTTCCTCACTGGTCTGCGGACGTTGCTGCATTACTGCTTCCATTTGTTGTAGTCTCTGCTCTTGCTTCTGTAACAGGTCTATGAAGCGGGCCTCAGATTGCTGCTGGGCTTGTTGCTGAGCTTCCAGACTCTGTTGGTGAGCTTGCTGCTGGGCTGCAAGGCTCTGTTGATGAGCTTGCTGCTGGGCTGCAAGGCTCCTTTGCAAACCTGCATTTGTCTGCTGTTGATTGGCATTTGCTAGAACCAGCTGTTTCAGTATCTCCTCCATGCTGGCTTAAAAAAAAACTGCCACTGGTTCTCCACCAACTGTGAGGGGGTTAGCTCGGCAGCGGGTGTGTGTGACCCCCGGGATGGGCTCCCCAGACAAAAACAGGCCCAGCAAACGGAGGTTGTGGTTTTCAAAATCAAAAAGGTGCGGTTTATTTTCTATTTACAGTGACAAAACACAGCAAAGCAAAAGAAACATAAATAAAATAAATCCTGGTCAACTTGACCTCTGACTAAACATACAGGTTTCCTAACTAACAACTGGGATCAGCCTAGTGCTGTCCTAGTCCCTAAGTCCCTGGTTTTAAATGTCCAAGCAAATAGCCACACAGGCTTTGTCTCACCGCACAGGGGTTCACTCTCCCTAGACAGTCCACACAGGTCTGGTTCCAGGCATGAGCTAACATCTAATGAATCTGGGAGTTCTTATAGAGGCCTAAATGAGCTGACAAGCTTCAGCTGGCCTCATCAACTCCCTGTCTGTACGACGCCCCACACTCTCCCTAGAGGTATGAGTCATCCATGAGCCCACTAGCCTTATACAACTCTCCACCTAGTTGTATAAGTCGGCGTAAAGCCTGAATCTGGGCGAAATATATCTACCCCCCTGGATGCAACCAGGTGACTTTACCTTCCTGCTGTCACAGTTTGTACAGTAATGTTATTGTATTCTTTTATCCAGCCAGCAGGTGACATGTTTTTAAGTTTCTCCTTACTTTCTGTTGTAAAAACTCCATTGTTTACAGAGCTCAAAAGCTCAAACTAAAATTTACACATCTAAGTGTAGCTGCCCTGCCATAAGCTGGAGTGTCTATCTAAATTTAGTGGTGCTAAGCTGCAGTCAGCTTAGCTAAATTGATAGTTCAGCTTCTTTAGGTTTCATCTGGGCTCTGGTGACTTTCTGTGTCCTTCTTTGGCCATTAGGTGGCACAGCTGCCTCTGATAGGAGAGAGTTGTATTAATCAGAGTTATGAATATTTTTCTTTCCCAGGCCAACCAGTAGAAATTTACTTGCCATTGGTGCATGCTGAGAGAGGGCATAAATATTCAGGGTGTGACCTTGGGAAAGTCACTCTGTTCTCCCCGGGACCTCCTGCCTAGGGGAAGAGTGTGCTTGCTGCTAAAACTTTGTAGGCCTGCTTCCTGAGAGGGTGGCCATGTTGCTGGACAGAGGCCTGGATTTTGGGCCTAACCTGAGGAGCCACGGAGCATCCAAATGTCTTCAAGAGCCAGAAGAAGCTCAGATGTGGATCCTGAACCTCACTGGAATGTGGTGCCCTTTGCCCAGGATGTTGGCAACTGAATCTTCAAGTATCTTATAGTCAGGAGCTACAATAACAGAATGCCAGGTCAGTTTTAAGGTTCTTTATCTAAGAGGACAGAGTCATTTGTCCCTGTTGTTAAATTTTTGTGGCATTTCCTAGTTCATAGTTGTCCTGGGCCTTATGCCTCTCTCCCTGGAGTTTTGAGTGAGAGTCGAAAAACGCCTTTTTGTTTTGCACCTTAAAGTGACTTTCACCAACCTGTTCACATCCTACTATTGCCTAAGTAATCTACACCCCGAGTTGAAATGTCAGCCCACCCTGTCTCTGGGGGTTATCACAATGCCTACAGGGGTCAGGGGGGTGCTAAACTACACATATACTGTATATTAGATAGAACAGTAGGCCATCACTTTCTCTCCATTAGGGATGAGCTTCGTGTTCGAGTCGAACATACGTTCGACTCGAACATTGGCTGTTCGATCGTTCGACGAAGATCGAACGATTTGGGCCGTTCGCGCCAAATTCGAGTGACGCGAACGGCCCACAATGCACTACACCATCGCAGTGTCATCCAGGCGCTGTGATTGGCCAAGCATGCACTGTGACCCCGCATGCTTGGCCAATCACAGCGCCGGCAGCGAGGAGAGCAATGATTGGCCACAGGCAGGATGCCTGTGGCCAATTATTGCTGAGGGTGTTTAGTACACGCCCCACACTATAAAAGGCCGCCAGCACGGCGGCCTAGTGTAGTGTGTTCCGGAGCAGGGATAGAGTAGCATAGGCAGGGACAGTGACTGTTATTTCTTTCTTGCTTAACCTGGATTCCTTTAGTTTAGGGAAAGAGAAGGATAGGTAGGGAGAGTGTCAGTGTGTTTTGTGCTTCTGCTATAGTGTGCTTAAAAAAAACATTTATTCTAGGGACAGAAAACTCTAGGTAGGGACAGTGTCAGTTTCTTTCACTCTGCAAGTCCTTGTTTCCAGGGACCTGTAAGGACAGTGAGTTAATTTTCCTTGTGCTATATTGTGATTAAAAAAACATTTTTTCTAGGGACAGAAAACTGTAGGTAGGGAGAGTGTTTTTTTTCTTTCACTCTGCAAGTCCTTGTTTCCAGGGACCTGTAAGGACAGTGAGTTAATTTTCCTTGTGCTATATTGTGATTAAAAAAAACATTTTTTCTAGGGACAGAAAACTGTAGGTAGGGAGAGTGTTTTTTTTCTTTCACTCTGCAAGTCCTTGTTTCCAGGGACCTGTAAGGACAGTGAGTTAATTGTCCTTGTGCTATATTGTGCTTAAAAAAAACATTTTTTCTAGGGACAGAAAACTGTAGGTAGGGAGAGTGTTTTTTTTTTTTCACTCTGCAAGTCCTTGTTTCCAGGGACCTGTAAGGACAGTGAGTTAATTGTCCTTGTGCTATATTGTGCTTAAAAAAAACATTTATTCTAGGGACAGAAAACTCTAGGTAGGGACAGTGTCAGTTTCTTTCACTCTGCAAGTCCTTGTTTCCAGGGACCTGTAAGGACAGTGAGTTAATTTTCCTTGTGCTATATTGTGATTAAAAAAACATTTTTTCTAGGGACAGAAAACTGTAGGTAGGGAGAGTGTTTTTTTTCTTTCACTCTGCAAGTCCTTGTTTCCAGGGACCTGTAAGGACAGTGAGTTAATTTTCCTTGTGCTATATTGTGCTTAAAAAAAACATTTATTCTAGGGACAGAAAACTCTAGGTAGGGACAGTGTCAGTTTCTTTCACTCTGCAAGTCCTTGTTTCCAGGGACCTGTAAGGACAGTGAGTTAATTTTCCTTGTGCTATATTGTGATTAAAAAAAACATTTTTTCTAGGGACAGAAAACTGTAGGTAGGGAGAGTGTTTTTTTTCTTTCACTCTGCAAGTCCTTGTTTCCAGGGACCTGTAAGGACAGTGAGTTAATTTTCCTTGTGCTATATTGTGATTAAAAAAAACATTTTTTCTAGGGACAGAAAACTGTAGGTAGGGAGAGTGTTTTTTTTCTTTCACTCTGCAAGTCCTTGTTTCCAGGGACCTGTAAGGACAGTGAGTTAATTGTCCTTGTGCTATATTGTGCTTAAAAAAAACATTTTTTCTAGGGACAGAAAACTGTAGGTAGGGAGAGTGTTTTTTTTCTTTCACTCTGCAAGTCCTTGTTTCCAGGGACCTGGAGAGACAGTGAGTGAATTGTCCTTGTGCTATATTGTGATTAAAAAAAACATTTTTTCTAGGGACAGAAAACTGTAGGTAGGGAGAGTGTTTTTTTTCTTTCACTCTGCAAGTCCTTGTTTCCAGGGACCTGTAAGGACAGTGAGTTAATTGTCCTTGTGCTATATTGTGCTTAAAAAAAACATTTTTTCTAGGGACAGAAAACTGTAGGTAGGGAGAGTGGTTTTTTTCTTTCACTCTGCAAGTCCTTGTTTCCAGGGACCTGGAGAGACAGTGAGTGAATTGTCCTTGTGCTATATTGTGATTAAAAAAAACATTTTTTCTAGGGACAGAAAACTGTAGGTAGGGAGAGTGTTTTTTTTCTTTCACTCTGCAAGTCCTTGTTTCCAGGGACCTGTAAGGACAGTGAGTTAATTGTCCTTGTGCTATATTGTGCTTAAAAAAAACATTTTTTCTAGGGACAGAAAACTGTAGGTAGGGAGAGTGTTTTTTTTCTTTCACTCTGCAAGTCCTTGTTTCCAGGGACCTGGAGAGACAGTGAGTGAATTGTCCTTGTGCTATATTGTGATTAAAAAAAACATTTTTTCTAGGGACAGAAAACTGTAGGTAGGGAGAGTGTTTTTTTTCTTTCACTCTGCAAGTCCTTGTTTCCAGGGACCTGTAAGGACAGTGAGTTAATTGTCCTTGTGCTATATTGTGCTTAAAAAAAACATTTTTTCTAGGGACAGAAAACTGTAGGTAGGGAGAGTGTTTTTTTTTTTTCACTCTGCAAGTCCTTGTTTCCAGGGACCTGTAAGGACAGTGAGTTAATTGTCCTTGTGCTATATTGTGCTTAAAAAAAACATTTATTCTAGGGACAGAAAACTCTAGGTAGGGACAGTGTCAGTTTCTTTCACTCTGCAAGTCCTTGTTTCCAGGGACCTGTAAGGACAGTGAGTTAATTTTCCTTGTGCTATATTGTGATTAAAAAAAACATTTTTTCTAGGGACAGAAAACTGTAGGTAGGGAGAGTGTTTTTTTTCTTTCACTCTGCAAGTCCTTGTTTCCAGGGACCTGGAGAGACAGTGAGTGAATTGTCCTTGTGCTATATTGTGATTAAAAAAAACATTTTTTCTAGGGACAGAAAACTGTAGGTAGGGAGAGTGTTTTTTTTTTTTCACTCTGCAAGTCCTTGTTTCCAGGGACCTGTAAGGACAGTGAGTTAATTGTCCTTGTGCTATATTGTGCTTAAAAAAACATTTATTCTAGGGACAGAAAACTCTAGGTAGGGACAGTGTCAGTTTCTTTCACTCTGCAAGTCCTTGTTTCCAGGGACCTGTAAGGACAGTGAGTTAATTTTCCTTGTGCTATATTGTGATTAAAAAAAACATTTTTTCTAGGGACAGAAAACTGTAGGTAGGGAGAGTGTTTTTTTTCTTTCACTCTGCAAGTCCTTGTTTCCAGGGACCTGTAAGGACAGTGAGTTAATTTTCCTTGTGCTATATTGTGATTAAAAAAACATTTTTTCTAGGGACAGAAAACTGTAGGTAGGGAGAGTGTTTTTTTTCTTTCACTCTGCAAGTCCTTGTTTCCAGGGACCTGTAAGGACAGTGAGTTAATTTTCCTTGTGCTATATTGTGATTAAAAAAAACATTTTTTCTAGGGACAGAAAACTGTAGGTAGGGAGAGTGTTTTTTTTCTTTCACTCTGCAAGTCCTTGTTTCCAGGGACCTGGAGAGACAGTGAGTGAATTGTCCTTGTGCTATATTGTGATTAAAAAAAACATTTATTCTAGGGACAGAAAACTCTAGGTAGGGACAGTGTCAGTTTCTTTCACTCTGCAAGTCCTTGTTTCCAGGGACCTGTAAGGACAGTGAGTTAATTTTCCTTGTGCTATATTGTGATTAAAAAAAACATTTTTTCTAGGGACAGAAAACTGTAGGTAGGGAGAGTGTCAGTTTCTTTCACTGTGAAAGTCCTTGTTTCAAGGGACAGAGAAGGACACCTGAAGGTAGCCCTTATTGCTTTTTTCCCATCTCCCTGCAGGCCATCTATTAGAATGTCTGGAAGGCAAACAAGGAGAGGCAGACAGTCAGGAGGCAATAAAAGAGGGCAAGCAGGCTCTGTGTCTGGGGGCAACAGTGCTGGTCGTGGACGCGGTGCATTGTCATCAGCACATGGCCATGGGACACGCTTGTCCTTCTTTTCGGCAGCTGGACATGTTGAGCCACATCATGCCGAAGACTTGGTAGAGTGGATGACCAAGCCCTCCTCCTCCTCCTCATCCTCTCTCACCCAGGCTCAGGGTACTGGAAAAGCAGCTGCCAAAGCGTCGTCTTCCCTGGTATCAATGTCAGACAAATCATCAGTCACTCCTTCCCTAGACCCACCATGTCCTCCTCCTGAGGAGTCCCCCGAACTGTTTCAGCACAGTGTTGGGTACATGCTCCAGGAGGATGCCCAGCGTTTCGAAGGGTCTGATGATGAAACCCAGCTAGAGGAAGGCAGTAGCGTGAGAGCAGACAGAGGGGATGCTCAAGAAGGACACCAATCTGGCAGTCATGTTCCAGCAGCTGCAGCATACTGCCAGATTGGCTCCAGTGATGAGGAGGGAGGGGATGATGAGGTCACTGACTCCACGTGGGTGCCTAATAGGAGAGAGGAGGAGGAGGAGGATGAGGAGGAGGCACATCTCCAACGAGGCAGGATGCCCTTTGGTGGCCAGCGTAAGGGCAGTACACCGACGGAATCACACCGCAGAGCTCCGCCTGTGCAGGGCGCTGCCTCTGCCCGTCATTCAAAAAGTTCTTTGGTGTGGGCCTTTTTTGAGGCTAGTGCATCAGATCGCACAGCTGCTGTTTGCAACATATGTCTCAAGCGTATATCGCGTGGCCAAAACATCAGCCGCTTGGGTACCACATGCCTGACCAGACATATGTTGACCTGCCATGCAGCTCGTTGGCAAGCCTACCTCAAAGACCCACACCAAAGAACAAAGCGGACCTCTCCTTGCACCGCATCAGCTGGGATCTCCAACCCCACTATAACTTCAGTCCTCTCTGAAACATGCACTGAGAGGAATGAAGGTGTAGAATTAGGTGTGTCACAGCCAAGTACTTGCGCCCACTCTGCTAGCAGTACACCGACGTCCGATTCTAGCAGGCAAATTTCCCTGCCCCAGCTGCTGGACCGTCGAAAGAAGTTCACTCCCAGCCATCCACATGCCCAGCGGTTGAATGCTAGCTTGGCTAAATTGCTAGCGCTTCAACTGCTGCCTTTTCAGTTGGTAGACTCGGCCCCCTTCCGTGAGTTTGTGCAATGTGCGGTTCCTCAGTGGCAGGTTCCCAAACGCCACTTTTTCTCACGGAAGGCTATTCCGGCTCTCTACCGGCATGTGGAAGGCAATGTCTTGGCCTCGCTGGACAGGGCGGTCAGCGGTAAGGTGCATATTACCGCTGACTCATGGTCCAGCAGGCATGGACAGGGACGTTACCTTTCTTTCACGGCCCATTGGGTCACTCTTTTGGCAGCTGGGAAGGATTCAGGACAAGGTGCAGTAGTGTTGGAGGTTGTCCCACCGCCACGCCTCCAAAATGCTACTACTGGTTGTGACACACCTCTCTCCTCCACCCCCTCCTCTTCTTCTTCCTCCATGGCCTCTTCCTGTGGTTTGTCCTATGAACCAGCGGTGCTCCGTAGCCGTTCACGGGGCTACGCAAGTACGCAGGCAAAAAGATGCCATGCCGTGCTTGCGCTGGTGTGTTTGGGGGACAGAAGCCACACTGGGGCAGAGGTCCTGTCTGCTCTGCAGGGCCAGGCCGAGAGGTGGTTGACGCCACGCCAGCTTAAGCCAGGAATGGTGGTTTGCGACAATGGCACCAACCTCCTCTCCGCCCTCCGACAGGGACAACTGACCCATGTGCCCTGTGTGGCTCACGTCCTTAACCTGGTGGTGCAGCGCTTCTTGGGCAGGTACCCGGGCTTACAGGATGTCCTGAGGCAGGCCAGGAAAGTCTGTGTGCATTTCCGCAGATCTTATAATGCCAGTGCTCGCCTGGCTGAGCTGCAAAAGGAGTTGAACCTGCCCAAGAACCGCCTTATATGTGACATGCCCACCAGGTGGAACTCAACGTTGGCCATGCTGCAGCGGCTGCACACGCAGCAGAGGGCCATCAATGAGTACCTGTGCGACTACGGCACCAGGACAGGGTCAGGGGAGCTTGTTTTTTTTTCTCCACGCCAGTGGGGCATGATCAGGGATGCATGCACTGTCCTGGCACCATTTGAGGAGGCCACGAGGATGGTGAGCAGTGACAGTGCATGCATCAGTGACACTGTACCTCTTGTCCACCTGTTGGAGCACACGCTGCGTGGAATAATGGACAGGGCACTTGAGGCAGAACAGAGGCAGGAAGAGGAGGACTTCCTTGCCTCTCAAGGCCCCCTTTACCCAGACAGTGTTCCTTCTGTCCCACCCATCGCACAGGAAGAGGAGGAGGAGGAGGAGGAGGAGGAGGAGGAGGAGGATTGTGTCAGCATGGAGGTGGAGGCTGGCACTCAGCATCATCAGCAGCAGTCTTTTAGGGATGATTTACAGTCCCAAGAAACCAGTGGACTTGTACGTGGCTGGGAGGAGGTGGCTGCGGATCATGTCGTCCTTAGTGACCCAGAGGACTCCGGAGCGAATGCCTCAGCAAACCTACGCTGCATGGCCTCCCTGATCCTGCAAAGTCTGCGGAAGGATCCTCGTATTCTTCGGATCAAGGAGAGGGACCATTACTGGCTGGCCACTCTCCTTGATCCACGGTACAAGGGTAAGGTTGCGGACCTTATGTTACCGTCGCAGAGGGAGCAGAGGATGAGACAACTCCGGGAGGCCTTGCAGAAAGGTCTGTGCAACGCGTTCCCAGAGACTGGGAGGTTGCAAACTCCTGGTCCTGGACAACGAGTTGCTGAGGCTTCGGCCAGTCAAAGAAGGAGCGGTGGGGAAGGTGGCCGTCTGACCGATGCGTTCAGACAATTCTTTAGTCCGCAGCCCCAAAGTATGATCGGTTCCAGCAACCATCGCCAGCGTCTGATAAACATGGTGCAGGAATATCTAGGGGCAAGGTCAGACTTGGACACCTTCCCCACCGAAAATCCTCTGGCTTACTGGGTCTTGAGGATGGATCACTGGCCAGAGCTTGCACAGTATGCAATTGAGCTACTGGCCTGTCCTGCATCCAGCGTTCTTTCGGAACGCACATTCAGTGCTGCTGGAGGATTTGTCACGGATCACAGGGTGCGCCTGTCCACCGACTCGGTTGATCGACTGACTTTCATCAAGATGAACCAGTCTTGGATCACCACCAGCTACCACACACCTGATGCTGATATAACAGACTAATTGATTTTAACATGTCACATCCCTTCAAGACTGATGCTGATGCTGAGTGCCTGTGCTGTTATGTTGACTGGCTATCCTCCTCCTCCGAGTCCTCAATGATACGATTGATGATGATAGCTTGGAAGATCATTTTTGTTTATGGGTGCCGCCACCAGTGCCTAACGCCCAATTTTTCAGCCCCTGTTTAACAGGGGCGTGTAATTACAATTTTTGAAGCAATACTTTGCAACAGGGCTCATTGCTGTGCTCCAAGTACAGTATCTGTGAGGAGTTGCAGTGTTGTGCCACCAGTGCCTAAGGCCCAATTTTTCAGCCCCTGTTTAACAGGGGCGTGTCATTACAATTTTTGAAGCAATACTTTGCAACAGGGCTCATTGCTGTGCTCCAAGTACAGTATCTGTGAGGGGTTGCAGTGTTGTGCCACCAGTGCCTAAGGCCCAATTTTTCAGCCCCTGTTCAACAGGGGCATGTAATTACAATTCTTGATCTAATAATTCACAGCAGGGCCCATTGCTGCACCCACCAAGAGTAACTGTCAGGGCTTACAGTGTTGTGGCACCAGCACCACCATCAAAGGCCCAATTTTTACTACCACTGTTCAACAATTATATGTAATTAAAATTCCTGATATAATAGTTGACAGCAGGGCGTTCCAGCACCAACCAAGAGTAACTGTGAGTGCTTACAGTGTTGTGCCAACACCAACAACTAAGGGGCCTATTTCTGCAGAGTATATACGGCAGGTCCCTACTTTCAAACATCCAACTTACAAACGACTCCTACTTGCAAACGCAAGAAGACAACAGGAAGTGAGAGGAAATCTACCACTAGGAAGGAAAATTCTCTCCTGTAAGAATAAATATGGGAGAAAGGTGTCTCCTCTGTACTGATGCTTTATCAGCAATCCTTGTTTCAAGAAAAACACCACATTTCAAAAACAGTTGTCATTGGGACGGAAAGTGAGGTGAAATGTTCTGAACAGGGGCACAGACAGCAAAACAAATGTTACAGGGGTGATAACCCTTACCTATGTTTTCCAAAAAGTTTAAAAATAGATTTTTGGTCTGGAGCTACACTTCAACAATGTACCTGTTCAAAATTACAAACAGATTCTACATAAGAACAAACCTACAGTCCCTGTCTTGTATGCACCGCCTGTATAGGGCTGTTCAGAGTATATAGGGCCTTTTTTATTTTATGTGCGGGGTTCCCCTTAATATCCATACAAGACCCAAAGGGGCTGGTAATGGGCTGGGGTAGGGGGGGGGGGGGGTCATGGGGTAGCTATGCCATTTTTCTTAAAGAATTTCATCCATATTACCGGGACCAGACATTACATTAAAGCCGCAAGCAGTTTTAAATGGCTTTTTTTTCCTTTAGAAGTGTCATTTTGTGCAGGGACAGTTCTAAACACGGGAAACACGTGGCACTTCACAGGCATACTTTAGACACCCCCCAGGTACGATATTTAAAGGAATATTTGACTTTTTTTTTTTCACTTTATGCATCATTAAAATGACTGCTCCCGAAAAACGACCGTTTTTAAAACTTCTTTTTGCATTGATACATGTCCCCTGGTGCAGAACCCGGGTTCCCAAACCCTTTTTAGGACAATAACATGCATAATAGTTGTTATAATTAGCACTTTAGAATTCGAACGTTCGCATCCATTGTATTTAATAGGGTTCTAATGTTCGTTCGAACTTTCGGTCCGTTCGCGGGTTCTGGTGCGAACCGAACCCGGGGGTGTTCGGCTCATCACTACTCTCCATTAATATATATTTTTTGAATATTTAGGGAGGATGTCCATTTCTTATTAATAGGTACTACTAGCCAGTGGTAGAATTACCAGGGTTGCAACAGTCGCACTTGCGACGGGGCCCTGGCATTCCGTCACTGTTGGGGGGCCCAGCAGGGTTGCTATTCACACACAGCTCTGAGCGGAGAGCGTGTCTGTCATGGAACAGTAGCACAGAGACACCGGCATTTACGTTCTATTTCCCCATCCCTCCTCTCTCGCAAGGGATGAGAGAGGACACAGCTGATCTCACTGCTTCACCTTCTCCCCCCTCCCATGTGAGCACAGAGAGGGGAGGGGGGAGAAGGGGGAGCAGTGAGATCAGCTGTGTCCTCTCTCATCCCGTGCGAGAGAGGAGAGACGGGGAACTAGAACGTCAAAGCCGGTGTCTCTGTGCTACTGTTCCATGACAGACATGCTCTCCGCTCAGAGCCGTGCTATCCTGAGAAGGCAGACGGCACTGATGGACATTACTAGCCTTCACCACTGAGCACTGATAGAAGGCACTGATGGGCACTGATGGGCACTGATAGAATGCATATATGGGCACTGATAGAAGGCATGCATGGACACTGATAGGAGGCACTGATAGAAGGCACTGATGGGAACTGATAGGCTGCACTGATAGGTGGCATTGATGGGCACTGATAGGCAGAATTGATGGGCACTAATAGGCGGCATTAATGAGCACTGATAGGTAACACTTGTAGGTGGAATTGATGGGCACTGATAGGCGGCATTGATGAGCACTAATAGGTGGCATTGATGAGCACTAATATATGGCACTGATGATTGGGGCACTGGTTATCAGTGTAAACAATTTACTGACATTGACAGTTAACGGCAGTCCTTTCCTAACACAGACACAGCGTGGGAGGAAAGGGCTGCAGATAACCGGCAAGTCTGTTTACATGTGATCAGCTGATCACATGGTAACAGGCCGCTGTGATTGCTCTGAAAGCATGTCCCAGGGGTCATGTGGGAAGCACGGTTTTGGGAGGATGTCCATGGACACCCTCCCAAAATTGGAAGCCCGGGGCTCGGATGGAGGGGGGGTAGGGTGGCCATTATGGTTTCTTGCACCAGGACCCTGAAGGTTCTAGTTACGCCTCTGCTAATAGCTTTTAAGTGTTATGGGTCTTTGATTTCAGCATACTAAACATAGAAATGGATGTGTTACATGGCAAAGAATGAGGAATGTATTTGTGTTTCTTTCCTTTTTTTTTATTTATTTATATTAATAGTTTTTTCACAAATGGGAAGAATACTGTATGAGGTATAAGAATACTTAAAAAGGTGCTATTGAAAATGTAATGCCATTACTTTAAATGGTTGACATTTAGTTGTGTTTTTTTCTGTAAAAATAATAATCAAATAAACTTAAAAAAAATAAAATAAGAAGCATAAAATAAAAAAATGGTTTCACCTAAATGTGTCGCAAGTCACTTAATATCCATAAATGGTCTGTCTGATCTCTAGCAAACTCTAACAAATACATTTGCTAACCTCTATTTTTGTAAACGTGTCTGGCATTATGCAAAGGTTGTAAAATGACTGCAAAATGCAGACTTCCTCTTATGCATCTGCATTTGTTTGCAATGCTTGTACATCAAATGCTGTTCTGAATGTAGTGAGATACCTCAAAGGTCATTTTTAACCTCAAAGACTGAAAAACAATCATGTTTTTATTGTAAAGAGAAGGTCACTTCTTTTAACGTAACCAGTAACTTCACTGACCCCTACTTGTCATTTTAGGTAATCATGAAGTTGTAAGTAACCAGAAAAGCTTGACTACTGCAGAATGTGAAATAAGCAATGCCTAGCACTCTATAAATATGAGAACTGGCATGGCCATTTTTGGTAGAGACAGAGTGGCTCATGGGGTACGTTTATGATTCCGGTACTCCCCATTTATTGTATATACTTATTTGTGGGTCACTGTCTGGTTTGTTGTTCACTGTTTAGTATTGGAAGTGTCTGTGTATTTATATCACTTATCTTAATAAACGTAAATATTCACTTTATATATGTTTGGTTTCCTCTGTCGCAGTTCACACGGTTCTTTTAGGGGTATATATTAGTTTTTGTTTTTATTTTGGTGGGTCCTTTAGTTTTGGTTAACCCTTAAAATAAAGTGGACTTTTAAAGTTTCGGGGGTGGCATTTTGTTTTTGTGCTTTAATTATTTTTATTTTATATTGAATAGGCCTTTTTAGGTTTACTGCAGCATTCACTAATTATTAATCTATGAAAAAAAATGCGTTGCGCTTAATATAATTAATATAACAAAAAAAAAAATCACAAGTCACCAACGTGACATAAATAAAGTGAACAGGTGTCTTGATCTTTGAATAACCAACAAAATCCTCCACCTCGTGATAAACCACTACCAATACAGGATGTGCTCTTATCAGAGAGCGTTGGCCACCTATTACGGGGATTCTAAGAAAGCTCTTATATCTCAAATGCTCCATCACCATTTAAAAGTCAGCATACGGAAGATGTGGGGAAGATCATTCCAGGCAGCCAGTAGGGAAGTCACAAATCCTTTTATTCCAAGTGGACGCACCAGATGGCATACCCCAGCAAGAGATAAAACGTCACAATAGTGTGAAATCTTAATAACGGCTTTTATTAAAAGTAATGCACTTACATGCCAGCAGATAAAAACAGCATGTGTGTTTGAACACAATTACATCCGTGTGCTCTCATCCAAAAGTGATGACAGGAAACGTCACATCAGCCCGACCGTTTTCGTCAATAAAAGGACCGGGGCGTGGGCATTTCCTCCCGTCATCACTCTTAAATAATTCTCATGTTCCTCTAAGGCTCGATCTCATCTCCTGCTCTCATCTCCTGCTCTGTGCAGTTGATTGCATTGAACCAAGCCTCGCTCTAAACGAGACCACCGCTCCAAGCCTCACTCCAAATGTCATCTGGAGCCCAGCCCCCCCAGATCATGTGTCTCCACTCTCCACTTCCTGTCATCATGTTTGAAATTGAAAATTGGAAAAAAAACATCTTCATAAATTTAGGCCAATATGTATTAGGCTACATATTTTATATAGCCAGGATCCTGGAATAACATAATTGTTATGTTTTCCTGGAAATATCCCCTGTGTGGGAAGAATAAGGTGACAAATTTGTGGGCTGGGAACCTTAAAACACATCTTGGCAAGTTGGTTGAGTTCTTGAAAGCACTCCCTTTGATACTGAGTCTTATGCCACGTACAGACGATCGGAAATTCCGACAACAAAATCTTTAATTTTTTTCCAAAGGATGTTGTCTCAAACTTGTCTTGCACACACACGGTCACACAAATGTTGTCGTAAATTCCGAACGTCAAGATCGCGGTGACGTACAACACATACAACGAGCCGAGAAAAATTAAGTTCAATAGCCAGTGCGGCTCTTCTGCTCGATTCCTAAAATGCGTGGAATTTTGTGCGTCGGAATTGGCTACACACGATCGGAATTTCCGACAAGACCTTTTGTTGTCGGAAAAATTGAGAACCAGCTCTCAAACATTTGTTGTCGGAAGTCCGGCAGCAAATGTCCGATGGAGCCTACACACGGTCGGAATTTCCGACAAAAAGCTCCCATCGAACTTTTGTTGTCGGAAATTCTGATCGTGTGTACGCGGCATTAGAGTAAATAACCATTGGGAGTGGACAAAATTAAAGTGGCACTAAACTGTCTCTATCTTTTTAACTATTTAAACCCTTATGCTGCTAAGCATTAATAAATAGATAGAAAGATATATACCGTATATACTCGAGTATAAGCCAAGTTTTTCAGCACATTTTTTAGTGCTGAAAATGCCCCCCTCGGCTTATACTCAAGTCTGTGTCCATCTTCAAATTTGTGCGCCGCATTCCGTCCAGCCGTAGGTCCCCTGGACCCCAAACTTGGCACATGTAGCCCCACTCTTCATCTACAAGTGTGCAAAGTTTGTTGTCCAGGGGACCTACAGCCGGGGAGCACCGATTTTTCAAAGCTGGGCACCCCTTCCATAGACTCCCATGTTAAAAGTCAGTCTAGTCACACAGCATGGAATGAAGATGCAGCGCTAAGTGAAGAAATGAAGCCCAATAATTTGGGCCTCCAATCAAACCAAAGTGATAAATAATATCAATATAATGAGTCCATACAGTGTCCATAGAAAATTTTCGTGTTATGAAGAAAGAACATGTGGCACTGAAGGGTCATCACATAACTCCTGTAGAAAAAGAGAGGTAGAATACTCTTACCGGAACATTAGACCTGTGGTTTAGGCAGGTCAAATAGGTATACGAAATCCCAGTGGCACTCCTCATCAGTTAGTCTGGAAACTGGATCAGATGGGTCCCCAATGTAGACTGTCCGGTAGGCTCCCCGACTTGACAGCAGACTCTGGGTTTCACACCGATCCAGGTGGTCCTCCGATGGAACTGGAACCGCCTCTCAGCAAGGAGACTCTTTACCACGGTGAATATTAGTAACCAGTGGCCAAAGGAAGCTATTACTTGACCAACCACCCATGTGAGGAGAAAAGAAGGGAAGGAATGCTCCAATGGTGCAGGTCAATGAGGGTTTATTCAACCAACATAAAAGTGATCACAAACAATAAAAACGTTTAAAAAGGGGCAGTGAATGAGGTAGTGTACCAAGCCCTACGCGTTTCGAACAAATGTTCTTCAACAGGGGCATCAACCAACCTCTTCCACTGCAGAAATATATATAGTGAACAAATACAATCTAACAAGGTTCTCAACCAATCAGACAGATAATTGATTGCAACATATGATTGGGTAAACAGCTCACCAGATCCAAGGTGGGTAGTCTCCACCTCCCGGTCAACCTACCACGTTCGCTATACGGTTCGCACCTCCCAGGAAGCAAACCATGATAGGCCGAGCTGGAGATGGACCCAAGCGACTGCCAATAACCTTTGTTCAAAAAGCCTGCCATGAGAAAGTGGGTTGGAGACGACGTGCGGCGTTCAACGCCCACACCACATCTCAACGCCCACCCAAACATGCCATGCAGCAGTATACATAATAAATAATATGCAATATATAAAAACAAATATGTGTGGCTAAAACGCCACTTACATACACGGTACAACTCGCACTGTATCCAATCCGGGACAAATAGTATCATGCAAACGATGAGTAGAAACAGGAAGTGTCATGTAACCAAAGCGAGGCTTGGAAAGCCTCGCTTCCTGTATGTAAAACACTCATCTGTCACTAAAAAGTCTACCAAGCCTCTCTCTCACAAAGAGGCTTGGAGCGCGTGGACACTCTACGATGAGTAGAAACAGGAAGTGTCATGTAACCAAAGCGAGGCTTGGAAAGCCTCGCTTCCTGTATGTAAAACACTCATCTGTCACTAAAAAGTCTACCAAGCCTCTCTCTCACAAAGAGGCCTGGAGCGCATGGGCACTCTACGATGAGTAGAAACAGGAAGTGTCATGTAACCAAAGCGAGGCTTGGAAAGCCTCGCTTCCTGTACATAAACACTCATCTGTCACTAAAAAGTCTGCCAAGCCTCTCTCTCACAAAGAGGCCTGGAGCGCATGGACACCACCAAGTAATATCAAACAGGCTAAAAAGACCTTAAAGTAACAGCACCATCTTGTGGTAAATAAAGAAAAGTGCTGGAATAAAATTATCTAAAAGTCTACCAGGTCAATGGATCAGTAGACAGTACATAAAATAACCTAAACACCAAAATAAACTACAAATATGGGGAGCACTTAAGACACCCTAGAGAAAATAAATAAAAAATGGACCAGAACCTAAAAGAGGGCGCACACAAAGCCAAATACAAGGAGATTCGCATACGCACACATAGCGAAAAATCGTATTAATCCACGGAAAGAAGGGAAGGGCACTCAAGCCTTATTGATGAATGAATTGATATCCCATTCAACATTCATTCCGTGGGGGGCATAGGTGCGAAGCTCATAGATCCAGTACGTTTCAAGTCGGGATACTCCCCGAATCCTAGATTCTCCCCTCCAATGTGAAACGTACTGATCTATGGCTAAAAACTGAGTGCCTGTGGGGTCTCGATCATGGTGTTCAAGATAGTGTCGCGGGACACTATGATTGGTTTTCCCATTTTTTATGTTGGCAATATGCTCATTCACCCTTATAGTGAAGGTTCGGATCGTACGTCCCACATATTGTTTTTTGCACGGGCATGTCAGCAAGTAAACAATGTATTGCGTGGCGCAAGTAGTGAAACACTTCATATGGTAAGTCTTAAGTGTAGCCGTAGACTGGAAGGTCTCACTCTTGCGTCTCCCACTAATGTTATGTGCGCAAACATTGCACTTGCGACACGGAAAATAGCCCTTGCAATTTTGAAAAAAAGAGATACGTTTAGGAGGGTCTATAACATTTGGTGCGATGTCACCCTGGACAGACCGGGCACCTCTAAAGATCACCCCTGCCCGTTCAGGCAGCACCGCACCTAAAAGTGCATCGCTTCTAAGGACATTCCAGTGTTTCTTCAGTATTTCTTTTACCTGGCGAGACTGCACAGAGTAAGTAGTGAAGAAAGACCACTTAAACTTCTCATTGGTAGCTTTAGGGGGACCAACCACAAGTAGGGAGTCCCGAACGATCCGCTGGATCCGATTGATCTCCTCATCGAGATCTCCGGGTGAATAGCCTTTATCGATAAAACGGCCCCTCAGGACAGCTGCTTGTAAAACAAAATCACTGACTTTAGAGAAGTTCCTCCGCAACCGGAGGAACTGGCTCTTTGGCACTGACTTAAGCCATTGTGAATGATGGCAGCTGTCTCGAGGGATGTAACCGTTACGATCGGTAGGCTTGAAAAACGTAGAGAATTCCAACCGGTTGTCAACCACTTTGATTTCCAAATCCAAAAAATGGACTGATGTAGAACTAGCTTCATGGCTCAGCCTAATACCACATTCGTTGGCGTTAAGCGAGACCATAAAATCATCTAGAGATGCTTGGCTGCCATTCCATAGGAGGAGGATGTCATCTATATAACGAACCCAGAGAACCAATTCTGGTCTCCTATGGGCATAGATGACATCCTCCTCCCACTTGGCCATGAATAAATTGGCCAGGCTGGGGGCAAATTTTGCCCCCATCGCAACACCCTTGGTTTGTAGGTAGAAACTGTTCTGAAACCAAAAGTAATTGTGGGTAGTAGCGAATCTCAGAAGTTGCATGATGAAATTACGCTGCACATTGGGTATGCTAACACTCTGAGACAGGTAATATTCAACAGCCTCGAATCCCAAATCATGGGGTATACATGTGTAGAGGGCAGCCACATCCGCAGTGGCCAGAATCATGCCATTCCGGAAGTCCACTGTTTGTAGCAACCTGATGGTATCACCTGTGTCCTTCAAAAAGGAAGGCATGACCCTGACCAAAGGCTGAAGATGAAAATTTATATATTTTCCTATTCTAACAGTAATCGAGTCTATCCCGCTAACTATAGGATGACCAGGGGGATTCACTGGGTCCTTATGAACCTTAGGCAGGTAATAGATAGCGGGAATCCTCGGTGCTACCGGAATCAGAAAACTTTTTTCCTTCTTGTCCAAAATGGGCAACACAAAACCCTCATCCACTAGTTCCACAAGAGCTTTCTTATATTTCAAGGTTGGGTCTGATGGAATGACCTTAAAGGAAAAAAGTTTTCTGATTCCGGTAGCACAGAGGATTCCCGCTATCTATTACCTGCCTAAGGTTCATAGGAACCCAGTGAATCCCCCTGGTCGTCCTATAGTTAGCGGGATAGACTCGATTACTGCTAGAATAGGAAAATATATTGATTTTCATCTTCAGCCTTTGGTCAGGGTCATGCCTTCCTTTTTGAAGGTCACAGGTGATACCATCAGGTTGCTACAAACAGTGGACTTCCGGAATGGCATGATTCTGGCCACTGCGGATGTGGCTGCCCTCTACACATGTATACCCCATGATTTGGGATTCAAGGCTGTTGAATATTACCTGTCTCAGAGTGTTAGCATACCCAATGTGCAGCGTAATTTCATCATGCAACTTCTGAGATTCGCTACTACCCACAATTACTTTTGGTTTCAGAACAGTTTCTACCTACAAACCAAGGGTGTTGCGATGGGGGCAAAATTTGCCCCCAGCCTGGCCAATTTATTCATGGCCAAGTGGGAGGAGGATGTCATCTATGCCCATAGGAGACCAGAATTGGTTCTCTGGGTTCGTTATATAGATGACATCCTCCTCCTATGGAATGGCAGCCAAGCATCTCTAGATGATTTTATGGTCTCGCTTAACGCCAACGAATGTGGTATTAGGCTGAGCCATGAAGCTAGTTCTACATCAGTCCATTTTTGGGATTTGGAAATCAAAGTGGTTGACAACCGGTTGGAATTCTCTACGTTTTTCAAGCCTACCGATCGTAACGGTTACATCCCTCGAGACAGCTGCCATCATTCACAATGGCTTAAGTCAGTGCCAAAGAGCCAGTTCCTCCGGTTGCGGAGGAACTTCTCTAAAGTCAGTGATTTTGTTTTACAAGCAGCTGTTCTGAGGGGCCGTTTTATCGATAAAGGCTATTCACCCGGAGATCTCGATGAGGAGATCGATCGGATCCAGCGGATCGATCAGGACTCCCTACTTGTGGTTGGTCCCCCCAAAGCTACCAATGAGAAGTTTAAGTGGTCTTTCTTCACTACTTACTCTGTGCAGTCTCGCCAGGTAAAAGAAATACTGAAGAAACACTGGAATGTCCCTAGAAGCAATGCACTTTTAGGTGCGGTGCTACCTGAACGGGCAGGGGTGATCTTTAGAGGTGCCCGGTCTGTCCAGGGTGACATCGCACCAAATGTTATAGACCCTCCTAAACGTATCTCTTTTTTTCAAAATTGCAGGGGCTATTTTCCGTGTCGCAAGTGCAATGTTTGCGCACATAACATTAGTGGGAGACACAAGAGTGAGACCTTCCAGTCTACGGCTACACTTAAGACTTACCATATGAAGTGTTTCACTACTTGCACCACGCAATACATTGTTTACTTGCTGACATGCCCGTGCAAAAAACAATATGTGGGACGTACGATCCGAACCTTCACTATAAGGGTGAATGAGCATATTGCCAACATAAAAAATGGGAAAACCAATCATAGTGTCCCGCGACACTATCTTGAACACCATGATCGAGACCCCACAGGCACTCAGTTTTTAGCCATAGATCAGTACGTTTCACATTGGAGGGGAGAATCTAGGATTCGGGGAGTATCCCGACTTGAAACGTACTGAATCTATGAGCTTTGCACCTTTGCCCCCCACGGAATGAATGTTGAATGGGATATCAATTCATTCATCAATAAGGCTTGAGTGCCCTTCCCTTCTTTCCGTGGATTAATACGATTTTTCGCTATGTGTGCGTATGCGAATCTCCTTGTATTTGGCTTTGTGTGCGCCCTCTTTTAGGTTCTGGTCCATTTTTTATTTATTTTCTCTAGGGTGTCTTAAGTGCTCCCCATATTTGTAGTTTATTTTGGTGTTTAGGTTATTTTATGTACTGTCTACTGATCCATTGACCTGGTAGACTTTTAGATAATTTTATTCCAGCACTTTTCTTTATTTACCACAAAATGGTGCTGTTACTTTAAGGTCTTTTTAGCCTGTTTGATATTACTTGGTGGTGTCCATGCGCTCCAGGCCTCTTTGTGAGAGAGAGGCTTGGCAGACTTTTTAGTGACAGATGAGTGTTTATGTACAGGAAGCGAGGCTTTCCACGCCTCGCTTTGGTTACATGACACTTCCTGTTTCTACTCATCGTAGAGTGCCCATGCGCTCCAGGCCTCTTTGTGAGAGAGAAGCTTGGTAGACTTTTTAGTGACAGATGAGTGTTTTACATACAGGAAGCAAGGCTTTCCAAGCCTCGCTTTGGTTACATGACACTTCCTGTTTTTACTCATCGTAGAGTGCCCATGCGCTCCAGGCCTCTTTGTGAGAGAGAGGCTTGGTAGACTTTTTAGTGACAGATGAGTGTTTTACATACAGGAAGCGAGGCTTTCCAAGCCTCGCTTTGGTTACATGACACTTCCTGTTTCTACTCATCGTAGAGTGTCCATGCGCTCCAAGCCTCTTTGTGAGAGAGAGGCTTGGTAGACTTTTTAGTGACAGATGAGTGTTTTACATACAGGAAGCGAGGCTTTCCAAGCCTCGCTTTGGTTACATGACACTTCCTGTTTCTACTCATCATTTGCATGATACTATTTGTCCCGGATTGGATACAGTGCGAGTTGTACCGTGTATGTAAGTGGCGTTTTAGCCACACATATTTGTTTTTATATATTGCATATTATTTATTATGTATACTGCTGCATGGCATGTTTGGGTGGGCGTTGAGATGTGGTGTGGGCGTTGAACGCCGCACGTCGTCTCCAACCCACTTTCTCATGGCGGGCTTTTTGAACAAAGGTTATTGGCAGTCGCTTGGGTCCATCTCCAGCTCGGCCTATCATGGTTTGCTTCCTGGGAGGTGCGAACCGTATAGCGAACGTGGTAGGTTGACCGGGAGGTGGAGACTACCCACCTTGGATCTGGTGAGCTGTTTACCCAATCATATGTTGTAATCAATTATCTGTCTGATTGGTTGAGAACCTTGTTAGATTGTATTTGTTCACTATATATATTTCTGCAGTGGAAGAGGTTGGTTGATGCCCCTGTTGAAGAACATTTGTGCGAAACGCGTAGGGCTTGGTACACTACCTCATTCACTGCCCCTTTTTAAACATTTTTATTGTTTGTGATCACTTTTATGTTGGTTGAATAAACCCTCATTGACCTGCACCATTGGAGCATTCCTTCCCTTCTTTTCTCCTCACATGGGTGGTTGGTCAAGTAATAGCTTCCTTTGGCCACTGGTTACTAATATTCACCGTGGTAAAGAGTCTCCTTGCTGAGTGGCGGTTCCAGTTCCATCGGAGGACCACCTGGATCGGTGTGAAACCCAGAGTCTGCTGTCAAGTCGGGGAGCCTACCGGACAGTCTACATTGGGGACCCATCTGATCCAGTTTCCAGACTAACTGATGAGGAGTGCCACTGGGATTTCGTATGCCTATTTGACCTGCCTAAACCACAGGTCTAACGTTCCGGTAAGAGTATTCTACCTCTCTTTTTCTACAAGAGTTATGTGATGACCCTTCAGTGCCACATGTTCTTTCTTCATAACACGAAAATTTTCTATGGACACTGTATGGACTCATTATATTGATATTATTTATCACTTTGGTTTGATTGGAGGCCCAAATTATTGGGCTTCATTTCTTCACTTAGCGCTACATCTTCATTCCATGTTTATTAATTTTAGTCACATTTTATGTAGCAGCTTTATTTTTATTCACTATTTTAGACTAGCGCAGTATTTTCTTTCTTTATAGTCACACAGCACCAGGGATCAGGTAGGGAGATTGGGCACAGTGACAGTGAGGCATGGGCACAGTGAGGCATGGACACAGTGAGGCATGGACACAGTGAGGCATGGCCACAGTAAGGCACAGTGAGGCATGGACACTGCGAGGCACAGTGAGGCATGCACATGGACACAGTGAGGCAAAATGAGGCACAGTGAGGCATGCAGATGGACACCCTAGGCTTATACTCGAGTCAAAACGTTTTCCCATTTTTTTGTGGTAAAATTAGGTGCCTCGGCTTATATTCGGGTTGGCTTATACTCGAGTATATACGGTAATATATTTACTTGTATTTAACATTTCTTCAGTCGCTTCCTAGTTACTGGCCTAGGCCAAAATAATGTCACACCTCCCAGGAGTCTTCATGGGCATTTTCTTACTTCCATCTGAAGGAGGGGAGAAGGAGCTTTCTCATCTAAGCACGCCCTCCTGTCTGCATGCCTGAGCTAAGGGCACAGAGATTCCAGGAAGTAAATATTAGATGAATCATCTGTCCTTAAAGTGATTTCTCATCAAAACACAGCATGGAGACATAGATGGATGGGTGAGTCTGCTGTGAATATTAGAAAGGAATTAAATAGGGTTTTCAGTTTGCAGTGCTCGTATGCAGATTAGTTCTGCTTTAAAAAAACACCTAACAATATAACGTAAATATGATTTCAGCTTGCTGAAGTCAGAACACTGAAAGATGGGGGATACCACATGTAATACTGTACCTGCCACTTAATACCATAATTTATTTAATCAACATTGCACAGTCCTGTTTATACAATACAGTCATAAAATAACAGTGTAGACAATATAATGTCTACAATATATATATATATATATATATATATATATATATATGTAGCGCCCTCCTCACTCCCCTCTTTCTCTTCAGCTTGTCTGTCTCTTGTCTAGGGGTATCTTTCAGAGGGGAAGGGAGCGGGGACACCACGTCTGGCCTCCACCACAGGTGTCAGTGTGATACAAGCAAAGTTCTTTTACCTTCGGGTCAGTGTTGTGCACCTGGAGCCTCCACCAAGAGTTACCTTGAACAATGTCTGTCAGGAAATGAGCCCCACACCATTAAAGTTCAACACTCCTTTATTCTTCTCGAATGAACACAATCAGTTGAACTCCCTTGGTAGAAACAGAACAGAAAAGGAGGTGTGGATGCGAGTAGGCCCAGACACAATGCGTTCTCCACTTTCCTCCCTGAAAGTGGGCTGCGGTCTCCGAGCGAGGGGTGAAATTCCTTCCAGGCGGTCTCCGATGAGAGGCTCACCCGTCACTGGCAATATGCTGCACCAGGTCTTAAAGTGAGGAGCTCCCCCTGGTCCATTACGCCTTCCGGATTCGGGTACCCACTCCCGGGGTTCCCTAGGATCTCCTTCCCTCGCGGAACTCAGTGTTGGGCACTGAGCTCCGGACCTCCATCCGAGTACCTCACCCCAGGCTAAAGGTGCCTGGAATGGAACACGAGCTCCGGCTGTCCTCTAGGACTAGGCCCACCTAGAGAACCGACACGAACCACTGTCCACAGGCTGAAGGTGCCTGGGACTCGACCCTGTGACAAAAATGGCCGGCCCCTTTATACCCTCTCCCAGCAAGCACGGTGGGTTCCCCGCCCCACCATACCGCTGCCGAGGGAGGACAAAAAGGAGGCGCGACACACAGCAATGATTCAACCCCAGCCCAGAGCGACAGCACCACCTGCTTGGCTGCAGGAAATTACACATCACTAATGTCTCTGCCAAGTTCAAATTTACACCCGGGAAAGTACATACCCGCTACACTCTCCCCCTGGTGGTTTGACACTGGTCCCCTGTGTCTGGAGTAAATCATGCCCTCAACGGCTGACATAATCCAATCCAGAGACCAACTAACAATCGTACAAAAATAAAACTTTTAGAAAAACTACCCAACTAAAACATTGTGTCTGAGCCCTGTAATAAAAAAGGGAATACAGAAAGAATAAAAACAACAGCATTAAACCATACTTCGAATCACATATTCACATTTTACTTTTCTCACCCATCCTGACTAAAAACCACCCCATACTCAGTGGTCTTGATGGGATGCTCTCCTGCAGAGGGAAAAGAAAAGGGATTAACACATATAACCCTGACACATGTGTTCGTGTGAGGGAAAAGAAACTTCTCCTGGAAGAAGTCCCTTTTCTCCAAAGAGTGAGTGCGTGAAAAGTGTTTAACGTTGCGCAACACTGCCACCTGGTGACAGCACCGCGGTAACTGCACTCGTGGAACTTTCCTCTCTTCTTTGGCCCTATCTACCCAGAGTCCATGATCTCTTGCAGAAAAGTGAAGAACAACAGGAACAGTCCTTCATTCCTCTGGGCACAAAAGCAACGGGCCCCAGAAAGTTCAGCAGCATAACAAGAACAGAGTCTCTTCTCTCCTACAGGTAAAAGCGGGGATGCGGCAGAACAAGTGGCTTCAAATGTTGATCCATGGTCTCCAGATGATACTCCACACCTTCTCCTTCCTTGCGCCGGATTAGCACTTTGTCTGCATGGATGTGCCGTCCCAACATCCAGTCTGCCTTGCAGTCTTTAAAACGTTGAGAGGCCTTTGGAGAGCATGCCAGGTACCTGCGGGCATGGGGAACCTGAAGGTGGGTCCACACAAAGTCATTGTACCAGCGCTCCCGGCACACTTCCACCTCATAGAGCATTTCCTTCGACAAGTATGGATACTCCCATCCGTACTCCGCAGCAACCTTCTGGCCAAAGAGGCGCTGTAGTCTCGCCAAAGGAGGCATGGTAGCTTTGTCCCCTTCGCCAGGCAAAACTATAGAGTCCGGGTGGCGAGGGACCTTGATCACATCTGATCTGGGCATGGGTGCCCGCAGTAACAGTCTCTTTTCTCCTGTCTTCGGTACAGATGTCACCGGAGATGTAGAGGCAGGCTGGGGATGGGACCTCTCTTCAGGCGCTGGTGCCTCCACCCGGGGCGTACTTTCCCCTGTAGACATGGGTGGATCCCTGGTCCTCCTGAATGAAGCGAGAGGTACTTTGTCCCAGCCCTTTTCTGCAAACAGTTCATCTATTGCAACGTCGTCTCCCATGTCTGAGAGTGACTCTAGGTCAGAGGTGTCACACTCCTCCGCAGGCAGGTACCCTGTAGTGGAGACCGAGCTTTCACCTCTTCCCACACACCAAATCTCTCCACCAGGCTTACCACGGCCTTTACTTGAACCGGGACGTCCGGAATTCTTTTTGACGGATCCATCCGGGCCGGGCGTAAGCGGGCGAGACAGTCCACCACAACCGCTGGTCGGGGCTACCATACCAGTCTTTCTCTTCGGTGGTGGACGCTGCGAGATCGTGGTGACCGAGTCAGCATCCTCGGATTTCTCCCGTTGAGTTTTTAGGACCTCCTCCACGGTCGCTGCAGTGTGCGCACGGATGGCTGTCACAGCAGTGATTCCTCCTCTCTGAGTGGTGTTGCCCGTAGCACGGCCAGGGTAGATGGTTCTCGGCTTCTCAACCGCTGGATCCACTTTGAACAGGAACTCCCCACAGGCCTCACATCGCCCGAATGGCTTCAGCTGGCACACCAGTCCCGAACAGCCGGGACAAATCACACCCAGGGCCTCAACGTCCATGCACGAATACAGGGCGAATCGACCCCTTGGCTTTAGCCGGATCCCCGTCTCTGTTACCGGAGCAGCAGCAGTCAATGTCGTGGTGGAAGGGTGAACTGGAATCCACGACGTATGTCCGAACATGGCGACCTGTTGCTGATCCATCGCACACTGCAAAGTTTTTGCGCCAACGTCCCACGTGTAGTCCTTCACACGTATTGGACTCCTCCCCTTTGCTCCAGTTCGCGGGCTTTTCTTATTTTCTGTTTCTGAGTCACGGCCACGAACTAAGCGATGGGGGTGTGCCTGGTGGCGCAGTGCAATAGAAGCCCCCACGTGTAGTACTTCACACGGCTGAACCTCCCCCTTTTTTCACTCTTCTGCGCGGGCCTTTCCCTTCATTGGGTCATGTCCACAACTTCGAGCAGGGATGCACTTTGGCCAATGAAGGCCTGCCTACTCGTAACTCTTCCAGCAGACACGTTCAATACTGTGGTGCACAAACACTATCCCGGACGAGCCCCCACGTGTAGCACCCTCCTCACTCCCCTCTTTCTCTTCAGCTCGTCTGTCTCTTGTCTAGGGGTATCTTTCAGAGGGGAAGGGAGCGGGGACACCACGCCTGGCCTCCACCACAGGTGTCAGTGTGATACAAGCAAAGTTCTTTTACCTTTGGGTCAGTGTTGTGCACCTGGAGCCTCCACCAAGAGTTACCTTGAACAATGTCTGTCAGGAAATGAGCCCCACACCATTAAAGTTCAACACTCCTTTATTCTTCTCGAATGAACACAATCAGTTGAACTCCCTTGGTAGAAACAGAACAGAAAAGGAGGTGTGGATGCGAGTAGGCCCAGACACAATGCGTTCTCCACTTTCCTCCCTGAAAGTGGGTTGCGGTCTCCGAGCGAGGGGGGAATTTCCTTCCAGGCGGTCTCCGATGAGAGGCTCACCCGTCACTGGCAATATGCTGCACCAGGTCTTCAAGTGAGGAGCTCCCCCCGGTCCATTACACCTTCCGGATTCGGGTACCCACTCCCGGGGTTCCCTAGGATCTCCTTCCCTCGCGGAACTCAGTGTTGGGCACTGAGCTCCGGACCTCCATCCGAGTACCTCACCCTAGGCTAAAGGTGCCTGGAATGGAACACGACCTCCGGCTGTCCTCTAGGCCTAGGCCCGCCTAGAGAATCGACACGAACCACCATCCACAGGCTGAAGGTGCCTGGGACTCGACCCCGTGACAAAGATGGCCGGCCCCTTTATACCCTCTCCCAGCAAGCACGGCGGGTTCCCCGCCCCACCATACCGCTGCCGAGGGAGGACAAAAAGGAGGCGCGACACACAGCAATGATTCAACCCCAGCCCAGAGCGACAGCGCCACCTGCTGGGCTGCAGGGAATTACACATGGGACTTCTTATGGCATTCTTTCAACAATGGCTTTCTTCTTGCCACTCTTTCATAAAGGCCAGATTTGTGGCGTGCACGAGTTGTTCTGTGCTGTGCTGATCCACCTGAGCTGTGGATCTCTGCAAGAGTTACCACGGGCCTCTTGGCTGCTTCTCTGATTAATGCTCTCCTTGCCGGCCTGTCAGTTTAGGTGGATGGCAATGTCTTGGTAGGTTTGCCGTTGTGCCATACTCTTTCCATTTTCAAATGATGGATTGAACAGTGCTCCGTGAGATGTTCAAAGCTTGGGATTTTTTTTATAACCTAACCCTGCTTTAAACTTCTCCACAACTTTATCCCTGACCTGTTTGGTGTGTTTCTTGGCCTTTATGATGCTGTTTGTTCACGAAGATTCTCTAACAAACCTCTGAGGGCTTTACAGAACAGCTGTGTTTTTACTGATTAGGTGACTTCTGAAGGCAATTTGTTCTACAAGATTTTAGTTAGGGGTATCAGAATAAAGGGGGCTGAATACAAATGCACATCACACTTTTCACATAATTATAAAAAAAAAAAAAAAAATTGAAAACCATTTATCATTTTCCTTCCACTTCACAATTATGTGCCACTGTGTGTTGGTCTATCACATCAAATGCCCCAAAAAATACATTTACATTTTTGGTTGTAACATGACAAAATGTGGAAAATTTCAAGGGGTATGCATACTTTTTCAAGGCACTGTATATACGTCTCTCTCTCTCCCTCTCTCTCTCTCTCTCTCTCTCTCTCTCTCTCTCTCTCTCTCTATATATATATATATATATATATATATATATATATATATATACACACACACACTGTATATACATGCAATTTCATGCAAGCATTTGAGAACTAAGGTAAAATTTCCTTTGCAGGAGACATAAACTTTAACTATTTCAATAACTTTTAGTGAACAATTAGAGGCTGCTAAAACATTTGCATCAGTAAAAATAGCATTCCATTTTGCAATATTATAAGTGTAGCCACCCTGCCTTAAGCGGGTCTGTCTATTTAAATTTAGGGGTGTTTAGCGGTGTGAGGCCTCGTACACACGACCGAGTTTCTCGTCGTAAAAAACACATCGTTTTTTTCGACGAGATTCTTGTTAAGCTTGTCGATTTTCTCGTCAAGCTTTCTATGCGTACACACTGTCATTTCCCAATTTCCTCGTTGTTCTCCGCGCTCACGTCCAGCACGTACGACGGCACTATAAAGGGGAAGATCTTTTTTCTTGGCGCCACCCCTTGGGCTGCTTTTGCTGATCTCGTGTTACCGCGTGTGAAGTAAAAGTTTGGGAAGAGACGATTCGCGCTTTTCAGTCTTCGTACTTTTCAGATCGTTTTCTGCCGTTCAGTTTGTGCTTGTGGGTTCGTATCTTGACTTTCAGGGCGTCTAGGCAGGTCGTATCTGTTTTACAGTGCGTTCTTGCCTGTTCGTTTCTGTTTTTCATTTCGTTATTCATAGGCCTTGCTGTTCTAAAGTGTGTTCTGTTCTGTACGTTCTGATTAGACGACCGTTTCCTAGCCATGTCGCCTGGACGTTCTCCTCGTCGAGTTCGTGCTGTGCGTGCGCTTGGTGTTGGTCTGCTTGTTTTGGACCAAGACCAGTCCATGAATGGTGTGAGGAGGAGTTCATGGACCAAGAATTGGTTGCTCCAGCGGGACCAATTCTGCCATATGCCTCTGCTGCGGGAGATCGTCGAGAATAATCCTGAGGACTACAGGAATTTTCTGCGGATGTCTGACCCCGTTTTTCAGGAACTGTTGGCTTTGGTGTCCCCCTATATTACCAGGAAGGACACCGTTATGCGGGAAGCCATCAGTGCTGAGCAGAGGCTCATCGCCACGTTGCGTTACCTGGCGACAGGGAGAAGTCTTCAGGACTTGAAGTTCACGACAGGCATCTCCCCCCAGGCTCTGGGCCTCATAATCCCAGACACCTGTTCTGCCATCATCCAAGTCCTGCAGGAGGACTATATTAGGGTAAGTTTGCTCCCTTAACATCACATTTTATGTATTACATGTATGCTAATGTATTGTATTTCTTTCATCCTTCCCTAATTACCATGATTGTAATATGCTGAGAATGTCCCCTTTGTCCCCATGCATGTTGGAAGCTTTAGATTGCCCCTTTTTTCTCCTCCATAAATATTTCCCTTCACTAACTTTTCCAGCAGGGGCGCCTGTTGCTCCAAATGTTTGGGGGTTCAAACCCCAATTTAGGAAATAAACTTCCTCCTTTTTTGCTCTGGTGCCTATTAAACGCCCCCAGTTGTCCCCTCCAATGCAGCCATTTTGTTCCCTCCAATGCAGCCATTTAGTCCCCTCTAATGCAGCCAGTTTCCCCCCAGCCCTGCACTTACCTTCTTGTGGTCAGCGCCATCCTTCTTCTGTCCTTGATGTCTTCTCCTTCCCTTCATGTTGCATCAGCCAATCATGTTACCATTAAACAGACTTGGTGAACATGATTGGCAGAGCAGCCTGTCAGTGTTTACCCAAGGAATGCCCCCCCCCCCCTGCGTCCCCGATTTTACTTTTAGGAAGCCAATTACATCCCTCAGGTTGTAATGTGCAAGACTATTTTACTACCTGTTTCTGCTATGCAATTTGAACCCCCTAAATGCCGCAATGATTCATATGTCGGTCGCTTTACAAGAGGCCATCCACCTGAATAGTGTGCGGCATAGACAATACATAGGTTCATGCAACGCATGAACCTATGTATTGTTCTGATTGATGGGCAAGGGAGAGAGGGGGCAGTGCTCCAGCGCCCACTCTGGACGCACCGCCACTGCAATGCTATCCTGTGGCCAAACACATCTCCCCCCCCCCCAAAATAATTTAGTAATGGCCCATCAGAGGGGGTGATGAACATGATAAATGAGCCTTCCATTATACTTTTTTTAAACACCTTAATAAACGTAGAATTTGATTGATGTTGGCCTCTAATTTTTTTGGATAGAATTTCCTTGTAATGTATGACTTTGGTTTTCTAATATTATTTCATCTTGTTTCACTCCACAGCTTCCTTCCACGCCACAGGAATGGCAGACTGTGGCATCGGAGTTTGCCACGCGGTGGGACTTCCCCAACTGCGGTGGTGCCATAGACGGGAAGCACGTCCGCATCGTGCCGCCACCCCGTTCTGGGTCCTACTACTACAACTACAAGGGGTTTCATAGCATTGTGCTGATGGCGGTGGTGTCAGCACGGTATGAATTCCTCTATGTTGATGTAGGGAAAAATGGCCGGATGTCCGATGGGGGATCCTTCATCCAGACGGAGTTTGCCCTCCGTCTCCAGAGTGACGACCTTGCATTGCCACCAGATGCAGGGAATATTGAAGGACTCCCCTTTGTTTTTTTGGCTGATGAAGCCTTCGGGCTCGGACGGCATCTTTTGAGGCCATTTCCTCAGAGGACCCTGACCCCAGAGAAGAGGGTGTTCAATTACCGGCTGGCCAGGGGCCGAAGAGTCGTTGAAAATGCCTTCGGCATAATGGCCAGCCGGTTCCGCCTTTTTATGACTTCCATCCACTTGGCGGACTACAAAATAAACTATGTAGTGTTATGCTGCTGTGTGCTACACAATTTTCTTTGCCGCAAATCGAATTCATATATGGCCTCAGTTTTGCCAGAGGCTGGACTTTCCCCTGCAAATCCCCTGCCGGGCCTGGAATCTGCCCGTCCAGGCTTGCCCCCCCAAAATGCCCGTGAGGTTCGGGACAAATACATGGAGTATTTCATGGGTAGGGGGGCAATTCCTATGCCAGCCTATGTCTAAGTATCCCAATAAAAAGCTTGTTTAAACCTTTAATTATTTGTTCTTTCCTGTCTCCTAGTTTGTCTTTGTGCATTTGTAGTGGCAAGTGTATTTTACTTTAGTAAATAACAACCATTTCACTATGTAACCTTACAAAAGAACCAAATAAGCTTAGCGGGTATTATAAAAAGAAGCTACACGTTGTTTGTGGTCAAATAGTTTACTCTGTGCACATTCTCTTCATTTTTTTTTTTTATTATTTTATTTTGGGTTAGCCTGGCCCCAACCCGGCAATTTTTTGCTTATGAAAATACAAAAATAACAGTTGCATTTCAAAAATTACAACATTGGATACCTCTGAGCAATCGGAGACATTCACTTACACAAACTATGTCTCTATGTGCCCGTCCTAATATGGGGTCCTGCCACCCCTTGCCCAGCCAAAAATTGAATATGCACACATTTGGGATTTTTTTCATCTAGGAAGTTTACAATCCTGATCCCTATTGTCAACATGTGCTATCTGCCATCAGGGGTGATCAATGGACGTGTTTTGGGGGTGCATCCCCTTCCTCAGTTCACCGACTTTAGATACGAGGAAGGGGTTGCACCCACAAAAGACGTACATGGATATCCCCTGATGGCAGATAGCACATGTTGACACACTGTGTGCATATTCAATTTTTGGCTGGTTTGATTGTCAAAAAAAATCAAAAAATTACAAAAACAAACATGTAAAAACAAATGTGTTTGGATGGCTTATTGAATTCTCCCCAAAACATCGAGAATGTTTTTAAATGTTTGTTCCATCACATGGATTCTTTGTTTAATAAGGTCCAGTTCCGTGCTACATTCCATCACTTGCTGGATGAGGCGGAGGGCACTGTCAGCAGAGAACCGTGTACTATCCTTCACAACATTTACATCCCCTAAAAACCCAAAAAAATAGGTATTATAACTCTGCAGGCCTACCTCTCTTACCTGAAGCTGTGGTGACAGATACTGACCTGTTGTGGTGACCAGATCCACAACGTCATCCACCTCTCCTTCCTGCACTTCTCCTTCCTCCACCTCAACTTCCTCTACATCCTTCGGTTGTGGGTCTTTGGGAGTTTGGGGTTGCTTGGAAGTTGTGGGGTGCATGTGCTCCCTGGAGTGTCCTCCTCCCAGTCTTCTCTCCCCTATGAGAATAAAACAAAAGGTCTATTTATCACACTGTAAATATCATTAAAATAAAAACAGGCTAAATTGCTTGGAAGTGGGGTACAAGTGTGTGTTTGTGCGGAATTTAAAGAAGAATGCATTATTTATGACCCAAAATATGTTTAGTATTCACATTTGGATGTAATTTATTTGACATGGAGGCACCACAAAAATTCTCTGATGCACCTGTGTGGGACACCCAAAAAAGGCGGGTCTGGTGGCCCACACTATAGTGCTCCAAAGTACAGATGTGGAAGCAGCTGCTGAGTGTCCTCTCCTTTACACTGATAAAAGTTTGCATTTCATTCTCTTTACAAACACATCATCTAGACTAAAAAATTATCAACAATATTTGATCAAAAATGGCAGATGTCTAATTACTTTTGTGGCTCTAAAATAAGCCAAAACCGCGGATAGTGGCCGAATGAAGTGTCGGTAACGTAACGAACGATTACTGTGCCCAACCAAGTTCAAAATATTACATTTTGGAAGGGAGTCCAATATGAGAAAAAACAAAAAAACATGTCAGTTTATAAAAAGATTAATAGCAGAAAAGTCTACATTTTACTTACTTTTAGCGAGCATTCTCTTTATGCTCCTCAACTGGTCTGGCTCCCTCAGTTTGAGGTCTGACCACCTCTTTCTGAGCTGCTCATTTGAGCGTTTCACCCCGAAATTCGCCTGCAGACTCTTCACAACTTTAGTGAGGATTTTGGCCTTCCTTCTATTTGGTTTGCTATACGGCCCATGCTTGGCATCATAATCAGCCTTGAGCAAGATGTCCACCATCTCCGCCATCTCGGCAAAAGACATATTCGATGCCTTGAATCTCCTCCTTGATCGTGACGTTTCCTCGGTCTCCGGGCTTGTCTCCTCGTTAGTTGCGGAATTATCAGACACCTGCTGTAACTCCGCCATATCTGTCTGCGCGCCGAAAGAGAAGGGGCGGGGAAAAGATGTTAGTTAGAACGTCATGGGCGGGCGACGTGTGCGGAGCGACGTGTTCGAATTTTGACGCATACGTGGTGTGTATATAGCAAACACACATGTGACTATAGTACGTTCAGTGTGCGGAGAGAGGAGTTCAAGTGACGGACGTGCGAACGAAGGTATGTGATTTTGTGACTTGTAAAAATTGTTGGCCTATACTGTCTTGAGATTGTTGGAGGATATATATGGTGACTAGGATGTTAAGGAGGTTAGACTGTTTTCCTCAGATTAGTTAAATATAATTTATTTAACTTGCAGATACAATATGAATGTCTTTATTAGCGACAAAGAGTTCCTGGCGGAATTTATTGACCGTGTAAGGGAGCTGCCGGCTCTGTGGGAGACGAAAAACCCCATCCATTAAAAAAGAGGGGTGAGAAAAGCAGCGCTGGAGAAGCTGCTCCCATTTGTGCATACCAAGGTGCCCACAGCCACAGCAAAACAAGTGGACACTAAAATTGGGAGCTTGAGAGGTACCTACAGGACTGAACGCTCTAAGGTGCTGGCTTCTCAGAGGTCAGGAGCAGCAGCAGATGATGTTTATGTCCCGATTTTGTGGTACTATAACAGGATGTCCTTTCTGGATGACCACATTGAGACAAGGCCATCACTCTCCACTCTTCCCCCCAGACTTCCCTGCAGCCAACCTGAGCCTTCTCTGGAGCAAGAGGAGGCAGCCATCCTGGATGATCCTGATTTGGCCATCTGGAGCCAGGTATAGTATTAACTGAAAATGTATTGGGATAAAATTAATGTTTGACAAATATGTCAAGATGAGAAACATACATTATTTTGGATTCCACAAGTGAAATCAAGATATGTAGACATTATTCTGCACTTAATTGGGTGCTAAATAGTCAATCTGATGTAGTGGTAAATTTAAAGCAAGGATTTATGCATTTACATTCTAATTGCTTCAATCAGGATTACAAAGTTTGATGCAAAGATTAAACCAACATATTAAACTATGTTCCTTTTTCATACACAGGATGAAATCAGCCAGGAGGAGGGTCTGGAAACTGTCAGGCAGGAGGAGGAAGGGCCCAGTGGCAGCCAGGAGGTGGCAGGGCCCAGTGGCAGCCAGGAGGTGGCAGGGCCCAGTGCCAGCCAGGAGGTGGCAGGGCCCAGTGGCAGCCAGGAGGTGGCAGGGCCCAGTGGCAGACAGGAGGTGGCAGGGCCCAGTGGCAGACAGGAGGTGGCAGGGCAAAGGAGAAGCACCAGATCCCAGGTGCCTCCCATCCGGCTTCACAAAAGAGGCAGGAGGGACAGGACCACCAGTGAGGCAGCAATGGCCCTTATTAAAGAGGCCCATGCCACCCTCAAGGAGCCCACATCCCCTGAAGAGGCCATTGCCGGCCTAGTGGAGGCTAAGTTCAAGGTGATGAGCATAGAGCAACGCCTCCTATGCGAGCCCCTGCTCATCACCTTGCTCAACAAGGGGGTGATGGAGAAAATTACCCCCAATACCGCCATATGTGAGGTGGCCCAACTGACCCAACCTCAACCTCCACCTCCACCTTCTTCTTCTGCCCCACCCCCTTCTGCTACACCTCCACCTTCTGTCCCACCCCCTTCTGCTACACCTCCACCTTCTGCCCCACCCCCTTCTGCTACACCTCCACCTTCTGCCCCACCCCTTCTGCTACACCTCCACCTTCTGCCCCACCCCCTTCTGCTACACCTCCACCTTCTTCTTCTGCCCCACCCCCTTCTGCTACACCTCCACCTTCTGCCCCACCCCCTTCTGCTACACCTCCACCTTCTGCCCCACCCCCTTCTGCTACACCTCCACCTTCTTCTTCTGCCCCACCCCCTTCTGCTACACCTCCACCTTCTTCTTCTGCCCCACCCCCTTCTGCTACACCTCCACCTCCTCCTCCTGACAGGAGTACCCCTCCAGTGGGCCAGCCTCCAGCCAAACGAAGAAGGAAGGCTGCAGGGAAGGCTTCAGGAAAGGCTGCAGGGAAGGCTTCAGGAAAGGCTGCAGGGAAGGTTGCCAGGAAGAAGAGGAAGTGATGGCCTTGCTTCATTGTGGTCGGACAGAAGGCAGCCTGTTGTAGTACCACACACTTGGGACATATATATCACCTGCTGCTGTTCCTGACCTCTGGGAGGCCAGCATCAGATTGTGTTCAGAAATGTTGGCCTTCTCAAGCTCCCAATTTTAGTGTCCACACAGGGTTGCTGTGTGCTCTGGGGTCCCTGGGATGCACAAATGGCAGCAGCTTCTCCAGCGCTGCCTTCTCTTTATTTAATTTATAAACATGAATAAATGTGATTTTTGTTTAAGTTCATACTTGACTATGTGTATTTTTAAATAAACAAAATCAAGCTTTGGAGTAAGCAGATACATTTGACTGACAATAAAAGGGACAGATATCACCCCCCCCAAAAGAATAACTAAATCTGATTAGCACAAAAACATGGTGGGAACTTTAAATAATATAGATTCCAAAATTAAATGGGAGATCACTATCAAAACATTGTGAAATTATAATTAACATCATTTTGAAAAATCTAACCATTTAAATTATTCCTAAAAACTTGCACGATATAATACACATAAATCTTATAAAGAGCAGCATGAAAAAGGTTAAAAATAAGGCATAACTCTGTGTGAATATCAGCAGCAAAAGAAGGTCACTCGTTTTGATTAATGTAACATTCTAACGAAGATTTCAATGCAGAACATTTAAACGATGAAATATTTTTGAGCATGACGAATATGCTCTCTCCATTACGAAGGCTTGTTTTATCAGAAGATGCGCTCCCGTATCATAGTTGCTTGTGAGCATGCGCGCTTTTGGAAGAGTCGTAAAAGCATACACACGAACCATTTTCTCGTCACAAAACAGGCCGACGAGAAACACGATGAGGAAATCTGGAATCCTGACGAGAAAATAGAGAGCAGGTTCTCTATTTTCTCGTCGAGATTCTCGGCAATTTTCTCGTCGTAAAACCATACACACGAACGTTTTTCTCGACAAAAAAACTCTCGCGGCACTTTTCTTGACTGTTTTGGACGAGAAACTCGGTCGCGTGTACGAGGCTTTAGGCTGCAGAATGGGACAGATGTCACTTTTGTAATACACATGCCCATTATTATTTTGTATTTTTTTTACAAAACAAAGCTTTCTGAACCCATGCTGGATCTATGGGTAGCCAGATGAAAATGGACTTACATTTATTTACATTAGACTACCTATGAGTCATCATATTTAGGTCTGGAAAAGTGGACACAGTGAACCCAATTTTCTCTATGGACCTGAACAGCTTTGAAGGCAGTCAGTGGTAAACATATGGAAGTCCTTTGCTATCTGCCTGCTCATAGACCTACATGGAGCTTTTGATCAGATCCATCTGAAAAACCTGATCAGACAGTTCCCCTGAAAGTGGCCTTAAAGTGATTCTAAAAGCTCAAGTTTTTGTTTTACCTTAATGCATAGTCTCCCCCTGCATGAAGGTAAAAAACATTGTGTGTGCAGTAACACCCCCCCCCCCATCCTCCCCAATACTTACCTGAGCCATATCATGATCCAGCGATGTGCACGAGAGCCTTGGCTCTCCAGAGGCTCTCCTCCCACATTGACTGAGACAGCAGTGGGAGCCAATCACAGCCAGTGAGCCAATGAAGAGAGAGAGGGGATGGGATCGAGCAGCGGGTCTGTGTGTTAATGAACATGCAGAGCAGGCAAGCTGTGTGCTGTGGGGGCACTTGGCAGGAGGGAGGTGCCAGGATCAGGGCTGCTCTGTGCAAGACCATTACACAGAGCACCCAAGCTCTCCCGCTATATTAAAGTGAGTGAGAGTAAGGAGTCAGTGCTCAAGCTAAGGCTGTCACTTCAAGTCTTTAACGTTATAACCAGCAACTCGATGCATTCTTCATATAAATTCTTTATTGATACACAATAGTAGACACAGAATCCTTAAAATGTTAAAATGTTAATGCGTTTCGGCTGAAGCCTTCCTCATAGCATACAAAAAATGTGAAATAAAATCCAACATATATGTAGCCAAGGTTTGCTACTGTGCTTACGATTAATGGACAGTTTTGTTGTGTTTTTATATGGGTTTGGCTCCATCTAGTGCATGCTCTACTCTATGTGTGTTTTCTTTCCTCCTGTGAGAATGACCCATAGCAATGTATCATGGAACATGTAGTCCGGGATGAGGAAGTGACACTGTTAACCGGACCAATCTGGAACACAGGTAACAGAATTCTGTGCGCACAGAGCAGCCTGCTGGGAGAGGAAATAAAAAGGTGGGTGTGGCCTGTTTTCACGCTCTCTGGACGCCATTCTGACCCTGCCAGCAGGAGGTCTGTGTGACAGGGAGTTCTGAGAATCTGTGGCCTACACAGCGGGGAGCCAGATCGCCAGCCTCAGAGGGATCTCAGAGGACAGCATCACTATTCCAATACAGTGGACCAACCTGTGTTCCAGACCATCCGGAGGTACCTGCAACCCAGTCCACCGGGAGATGCAGCATGGCGCGGCACCACCATTTCCACAGGACAAAGACATGGAGAATTCTAGCTAGAACCCTCTATTCATCGGACGTTTGTAGTGGTGAGCGGGCACAGCCCTTGTGATAGTTGACAACCAGACTGGCTGATGAAACTTGTAGTTCCACGGATGTGAATCTACTTCTTCTCAGGCCTCACACAGCAGGCGCTTGGGGCTAATACCCCCCATTGTGCTTTGAAGTCAGTATTGTGAACATTTCTCTAACACAGTTAAAGGTGGAGCATACACGTGTTATCATCTCTTCAGATATGGAGCAGTTTAGTTCATCCTAGTTATCATCTTCCATCTTGGATTACAAATTTACTGCAGTATAACCAACAGGCTAGCTGAAGATAACTGGAAGACCCCTTTCACACTGAGCCGCCCTGGGCGTCGGCGATAAAATGCCACTATTTTTAGCGGCCCTTTACCATCGTTTTTGCGGTGCTTTTCGGGCGCTAGCGGGGGGCTTTTAACCCCTGCTAGCGGCCGAAAAAGGGTTAAAAGCTACAGCGGCGCTTTGCCGGCGGTTCCGTGCCGCTACCCATTTATTTCAATGGGCAGGGGTGCTTTAAGAACGGTGTATTCACCGCTCCTAATGCGCTGCAAAGAAGCTGCTGGCAGGACTTTTTCTGACGCCCTGCCAGCACACCGCTCCAGTGTGAAAGCCCTCTGGCTTTCACACTGGAGTGAAGGTAGCAGCTTTTTCAGGGCGCTTTGCAGGTGCTATTTTTAGTGTGAAAGGGGTCTAAAGGAACACTTATCATTTCTTCTCTGCTGTGCACAACTTCCTTACATTTCTTTGCCTATTGCATTCAACTACTACTACAGGGAGCCACCCTATGGAATATTATTCAAGTAAAATTGTGGTTGATATATTTGTTTATTACAGTTTGTTGGTCTGTGTGTTGAGGACACAGAGGGAAAAAATCCAATACATGTGATACAGTATTGGGTATTTGTCCCTCTGTCTACCTGTCCACAAAGGTCTTGTAGTGGATTTATGTCAAGTATTTTTGTGTAGCATCCATTAGGCATATACACTGTTAAAGCGGAGGTTCCGCGGTATATCCTTTTTTTTTTTTACATTGCATTGGTTGAGTATTACTTTCTCATGTATTTACTCACGTCTCAGATGTTTCCCAGTCTCCCCAGTCAGAATCAGTTCTAAATTAGAACTTATAAAAATCCCCTTTGTAAGTTGCCATTTTGCTTGTGGGCATTGTGAAGCCCACAAGCAAATACTTCCGGGAAGCGTGAATGCTTTTCTCCCACTGCACTGTTGCCATCACAACGGACACATACTGTGAAGTTGTTGAGGGGGGGGGTGCGGGGGGAGCCGCCGCAGGATGTGCTTTTTTTTTTCACATTCTACAGTTCATCGCGGGGGACGGGGACGGGGGGCGCCGCTGCGAGATGTGTTTTCTTTTTACATTTTACAGGTCATCAGCGGGGGGGGGGGGGGATGGGGGGTGCCGCGCCGCTGCGAGATGTGTTTTCTTTTCACATTCCACAGTGAAATCAGCGCTCTTGTCTCCTATACTCTGGCTCCTGTCCTGTATGCTAACATCAGCTGCAGCTCAGAATGAGCGCTCTGAAGCTGTCAAGCTGATGAAGCTGATGACGAGGTGGTGAATTGTCTCCTGGGAAAGCATGACACTGCACTCCCAGGAGGCATTGGGGTGCTGGGGAAAGTAAAGGAACGCCCACTCCCGCGGGAGGGATACCAGGAAGTGTCCCTATTTAATACGAAATTCAAGGTAAATAAAAAAACGAAGAAGATAATTATTTGCCAAATGTTGTTATAAATGTTATACTGATTGGGATGAGCAAATGTTTAGATTTAGGGTGAACCTCCGCTTTAAATTAAGCTGTGTTTACTTATGCCATTCTTTGTGTCTATTTCATCCCAGTAAACATATCTGAGTTGTTCATTGATATTATGTGAGTCTCTAATTACTATCACAGCTGTGACAGGATGGAACCCAAGGTGTAAGAGTCGAGGTAACCAATGGGGTATAGAGTCTACTAGCAGCCCTCACGGGGGTACCGCTACACATATAATAGTGCAGCCCTACTAAACACAGGAGGCAGTAATTACTTAATTAAAACAATTAGAATGATTGATAACAAATGAAGATAAAAACATAGAAATCAAGGATCCCATACAGCACAAATGCAAATGACTGAAGCACAATAAAAAAATAAATAATAATATTATATACGTGTAGCGGCCTAACCCCACTCTCTCTTTCTCATGCTCGGCTTGTCTTTCTTCGTCTAGATGTCTCAGTGCTGGGGAGAGGGATGAGATACACCACGGCCCATGTCCTCCATAGCAGAGAGGTGAAGGCCAGAAGATTGGGTTTTGTGTAGGTGTCCTAGAGTCAAGTCCAGTACTTCGTCCCTGACTCCTTTGCTCCTAGTAACCAGAGTTCCACACAGTGAATAGGTCCAACTCAGTTTTATTCTTCTTGGCTTACAAACATACAGTTTCTTCTACTGAATAGTAATGAGGAATAGATCGAGGCACAATTCTTTCCCTTCTCCTGCTAACCACTGTGGTATCACCAGTGGTAAATAGTCACTTCCACTGACTATGTGAGGTAGAACATGAATTACCTTCGCTAGCACTGCACCTGTCAGGGGAAGGAAATCCATCCAAGGGAGAAACCGGAGGCCTCTCTGTCACCAGCAATGCTGCGCCGGACTCTTCAGAGAAGTTCCGCACACCAGATCTCACAAACTCAGACACGGGCACCCAAGGAGTTAGGGCCCCCTCGGATTCCTCCACCCTCGCGGAACTCAGTCAAAGGTACCTTACCCACAGGCATCCGCCATAGTACCTCACCCCAGGCTAAAGGTGCCTGAGGTGGACTCCATCTCCGCTCCGGCTAGGTCAAGGGCACCTAGGCCTGAAACACTGGAATGCCAGCACCCAAGCTGAAGGTGCCTGGGTGCGGCCGAGTCCTCGGACTCCCACTCCGGACTCTGAACTCTGAACCCTGTGGTAAGGGCGTCCGCCCCTTTTATCCCCTCTCCCTTTGCCGCCACAGCGGGTTCCCCGCCCCGCCATACCAGCTCCAGGGGAGGACAAAAAGGTACAGTCTTGTGGTGTGAGTTCAGCCTCGGCCCAGGGCAACAGCGCCACCTGTGGACCGCAAGGAACCTCACACCACCAGAGTCCTCCAAGAACCAGAAAAAAAGGTCTCGGATCCCCTAGCAATTTGTGCATCTGGGTTACACTACCACCCAGATGCCTCCCTTAAATTCAAACACCCGCTACATATATATATATATATATATATATATATATATATTGTGACAGCAGGAAGGTAAAGTCACCTGGTTGCATCCAGGGGGGTAGATATATTTCGCCCAGATTCAGGCTTTACGCCGACTTATACAACTAGGTGGAGAGTTGTATAAGCCCAGCTGAGGCTAGTGGGCTCATGGATGACTCATACCTCTAGGGAGAGTGTGGGGCGTCGTGCAGACAGGGAGTTGATGAGACCAGCTGAAGCTTGTCAGCTCATTTAGGCCTCTATAAGAACTCCCAGATTCATTAGGTGTTTGCTCATGCCTGGAACCAGACCTGTGTGGACTGTCTAGGGAGAGTGAACCCCTGTGCGGTGAGACAAAGCCTGTGTGGCTATTTGCTTGGACATTTAAAACCAGGGACTTAGGGACTAGGACAGCACTAGGCTGATCCCAGTTGTTAGTTAGGAAACCTGTATGTTTACTCAGAGGTCAAGTTGACCAGGATTTATTTTATTTATGTTTCTTTTGCTTTGCTGTGTTTTGTCACTGTAAATAGAAAATAAACCGCACCTTTTTGATTTTGAAAACCACAACCTCCGTTTGCTGGGCCTGTTTTTGTGTGGGGAGCCCATCCCGGGGGTCACACACACCCGCTGCCGAGCTAACCCCCTCACAGTTGGTGGAGAACCAGTGGCAGTTTTTTTTAAGCCAGCATGGAGGAGATACTGAAACAGCTGGCTCTAGCAAATGCCAATCAACAGCAGACAAATTCAGGTTTGCAAAGGAGCCTTGCAGCCCAGCAGCAAGCTCATCAACAGAGCCTTGCAGCCCAGCAGCAAGCTCACCAACAGAGTCTGGAAGCTCAGCAACAAGCCCAGCAGCAATCTGAGGCCCGCTTCATAGACCTGTTACAGAAGCAAGAGCAGAGACTACAACAAATGGAAGCAGTAATGCAGCAACGTCCGCAGACCAGTGAGGAAAGCCGTCCCACTAATACCGCGTCCTTTGGGGTGAGTCGTTTATTGACAAAAATGACTGGAGAGGATGATCCAGAGGTATTTTTGACCACATTTGAAAGGACCGCTGAAAGAGAAAAGTGGCCTGAGGAGCAGTGGGCTGGACTGGTGGCTCCTCTGTTAACTGGTGAATCGCAGAAAGCTTACTATGACCTAGAGCCTAACCAAGCAAAAGACTATGTGATGCTAAAAGCTGAAATTTTGGCAAGGCTGGGTGTCACCCAGGCTGTCCGGGCTCAGCGTGTGCATAACTGGACTTTCCAGCTTGGAAAACCCCCCAGGTCTCAAATGTATGATCTCATTCACCTGAGCAGAAAGTGGCTACAGCCAGAGACTTTGTCCGCACCAAAGATTGTGGAACGTGTTGTAATGGATCGGTTTTTGAGAGCTCTTCCTACTGCCATCCAAAAGTGGGTAAGCCATGGAGACCCAGAGATGGCCGATGGTCTTGTGGATCGTGTGGAGAAATACTTGGCTACAGAGAACCTGACGGCCTCTTCCAGAGACACTCGGACTTTCCACCCTAAGACCAGACCACCCCCAGGGGCGGATAAGAGGATTCCAAGGGGTGAGGGTGGAGAGAGTGAGAGGGTGGGAGCTCTAACCCAAGTTTGGCGAGAACAGCCTGGGAAATCAGCGGCTCAAGAGGCGGCAAGAAGGATCGTTTGCTACCGCTGCCGGCAAGCGGGACATATTGCAGCCAATTGCCCGGTTGTGGAGGAACCCATGCAGTGTGACTTTCTGACGGGCAGACGTCAGTCGCTGTGTGCGACAGTCGCATGCACTGCCATTCGAGGAACTGAGAAACATTTATGCAAAATGTGTGTTAATGGTAGAAATGTTGTGGTATTGCTGGATTCAGGTAGCCTTGTGACCCTGATAAAGGCTGAATTAGTTAAAACAGAGGTCTCTGGGAATAGCAAGGTAGCTGTTATTTGTGTGCATGGGGACACCCGAGAGTATCCAGTGACTACAGTGTGTTTCGAGACCCCCAAAGGTACCCTCTCTCATCCAGTGGGGTTAGTATCTCAATTACCGCATGATGCCATTGTGGGAAGGGATTTTCCGAAGTTCTGGGAACTGTGGGATGATCCTGAGCCCCCCACTGGTGCCCCTATGTACCAGGAATGTGATAGCCAGAACTCCTCTGAGAGTGGTGAGGACTCTCCAGAATTTCCCTTGTCAGTATTGGCAGGGGAGACTCAAGAAACTGGAGAGGAGCCCACCTCCTCAGACGAAAACCTACCGTCTGTGGAGTTTTCTGATCTGGAGGTTCACAGGGAAAATTTTGCCACAGAACAGTTAAAAGACCCCGCCCTAATAAAGGCACGGGAAAACGTAGTGGAAATAGATGGCGAGTTAGTGAACCCAGATAATACCTGCACTTACCCATACTTCAGCGTAGAGAAGGACCTACTGTATCGGGTGGCAAAAAGGGCAGAAGAAACCGTTGAGCAGCTTGTGGTGCCCAAACCTTACAGGAAGTTGGTGTTGGAGTTGGCCCATGGGCACATTCTTGGAGGTCATCTGGGGACAGAGAAAACCCGAGAGAGGGTATTACAGAGATTCTATTGGCCTGGGGTGATGAAGGACATAGAAAATTATTGTTCCTCCTGCCCTGTGTGTCAGAGGTCGGCCCCGATGCCACATTTCCGTAGCCCGCTGGTCCCTCTACCCATCATTGAGGTCCCGTTTGAGAGAATCGCAATGGATTTGGTAGGTCCTATAATCAAGTCCGCTAGGGGGCACCAGTACATATTGGTTATAATGGACTATGCCACCCGTTATCCAGAAGCGATCCCTCTCAGAAATACCTCGGCCAAAACCATAGCCAAAGAGCTATCTCTTGTTTTTAGCCGGGTGGGTATTTGTAAAGAACTGCTTACGGACCAAGGTACACCCTTTATGTCCCGGGTTATGAAAGAGCTGTGTAAATTGTTCAAAGTGACGCAATTGCGTACATCTGTGTATCACCCCCAAACCGATGGGCTGGTTGAAAGATTCAACAAAACCCTAAAACAAATGTTGAAGAAAGTGGTGGATAGAGATGGAAAGGATTGGGACTGTCTACTTCCTTATTTGATGTTTGCTATTAGGGAGGTGCCCCAATCCTCTACGGGATTCTCCCCCTTTGAGTTACTGTATGGGAGACACCCAAGAGGGCTGTTGGATATTGCCAAGGAAACTTGGGAAAGTGAGAGTTCTCCCCACAGGAGTGTGATTGAGCATGTCGCCCTGATGCAAGACCGAATTGCACAGGTAATGCCCATCGTGAAGGAACATTTGGCCCAAGCGCAGTTAGCACAGCAGAGAGTGTACAACCGTGGAGCCAAGACCCGTACCTTTTCCCCGGGGGATAGGATACTGGTACTTGTCCCTACGGTTGAAAGTAAATTCCTTGCCAAATGGCAAGGCCCCTATGAGATAATGGAAAAAGTGAGCGAAGTGAATTACAAGGTCAGACAACCAGGAAGGCGAAAGCCCGAACAGATCTATCACGTTAATCTGTTGAAAGCCTGGAGGGATAGAGAGTCCCTAGTCGCAGACACTTGGTCACCAGCTCAAACTGGTTGCGTGATTCCTGAGGTTGGAATAGCAGCCACCTTGTCACAACCCCAACAACAGGAGGTTAAGGAGTTTGTGCTTCGCAACAAGGAGGTATTCTCTGAGCTGCCGGGACAAACATCTGGGGTAGAGCATGACATCATTACCCCGCCCGGTGAAAGGGTGAAGTTAAAACCCTATCGGATCCCAGAGGCCCGACGGGAGGCAATACGGGAGGAAGTACAGAAAATGCTGAACTTAGGGGTGATAGAGGAGTCCCAAAGTGATTGGTCTAGTCCCATTGTGTTGGTGCCTAAACCGGATGGGAGCTGGCGATTTTGTAACGATTTTCGTCAGTTGAACAAAGTTACAAAATTTGACACCTACCCCATGCCACGTATAGATGAGTTGATCGACCGGCTGGGAACAGCCCGATACATGACGACTCTTGACCTCACAAAAGGGTATTGGCAAATCCCCCTGGCCAAGTCGGCCAAAGAGAAAACCGCATTTGTAACCCCAGACGGGGCGTTCCAATATAAAAGAATGCCGTTCGGGTTACAGAATGCGCCGGCCACATTCCAGCGGAAAATGGACCAGATGCTGAGGCCCCATCGGAAGTATGCTGCGGCTTACCTGGATGACGTAATTGTCCATAGCACAGATTGAGCCTCACATCTGCCAAAAGTGCAAGCAGTCCTGGACTCTGTTCGGGAAGCGGGGTTTACGGCTAACCCCAAGAAGTGTACCATTGGGCAGGAGGAGGCCAAATATCTTGGGTACACCATTGGGAGGGGAGTAATAAAACCCCAACTCAACAAAGTCGAGGCCATCCAGAGTTGGCCACGTCCCAACAGCAAGAAGCAGGTACGAGCCTTTCTGGGAATCGCTGGGTATTATCGGCGATTCATTCCCCACTTTGCTTCTAAGGCTGTGCCCCTAACCAACCTGACGAAGGGGAAAGGGTCGGTCATGATTAAATGGACCCCCGAGGCTGAGGCAGCATTCCAATTCTTGAAACAAGCCTTATGTAGCCAGCCAGTGTTGTACTCACCCGACTTCTCTAAAGACTTTGTCGTACAAAGTGATGCGTCAGATGTGGGGTTAGGAGCAGTATTGTCCCAGGTCTGGAACGGGGAAGAGCACCCAGTCATTTACCTCAGCAGGAAGTTGAAGTCCCATGAGGTAAATTACGCCACAGTTGAAAAGGAGTGTTTAGCGGTGAAGTGGGCTCTAGATTCCCTTCGGTACTACCTGCTAGGTAGGCACTTTGACATGGTTACGGATCACGCTCCGTTAGAGTGGATGGCTCAAAACAAGGAAACAAATAGAAGAGTGAATAGGTGGTTCCTGGCCCTCCAGGAATTCAACTTCACAGTAAAGCATCGCCCTGGCGTTCAAATGGGGAATGTGGATGCTTTGTCTCGAGTACATGAATGCCTGATTGCTGGTGTTCCAACCCCGAGGTTAAAACAAGAGGGGGGGGTATGTGACAGCAGGAAGGTAAAGTCACCTGGTTGCATCCAGGGGGGTAGATATATTTCGCCCAGATTTAGGCTTTACGCCGACTTATACAACTAGGTGGAGAGTTGTATAAGCCCAGCTGAGGCTAGTGGGCTCATGGATGACTCATACCTCTAGGGAGAGTGTGGGGCGTCGTGCAGACAGGGAGTTGATGAGACCAGCTGAAGCTTGTCAGCTCATTTAGGCCTCTATAAGAACTCCCAGATTCATTAGGTGTTTGCTCATGCCTGGAACCAGACCTGTGTGGACTGTCTAGGGAGAGTGAACCCCTGTGCGGTGAGACAAAGCCTGTGTGGCTATTTGCTTGGACATTTAAAACCAGGGACTTAGGGACTAGGACAGCACTAGGCTGATCCCAGTTGTTAGTTAGGAAACCTGTATGTTTACTCAGAGGTCAAGTTGACCAGGATTTATTTTATTTATGTTTCTTTTGCTTTGCTGTGTTTTGTCACTGTAAATAGAAAATAAACCGCACCTTTTTGATTTTGAAAACCACAACCTCCGTTTGCTGGGCCTGTTTTTGTGTGGGGAGCCCATCCCGGGGGTCACACACACCCGCTGCCGAGCTAACCCCCTCACAATATATATATAACTCTATGGCTTTTATAAGTGTAAAAATTATATCCTCGCTTAGAAACTAAAATAAAACAGCAGCTGTGCACTATAACCCAGATACCAGGCACAAACAATATGTAAATAAAAAGTGCAGCGCTAAAAATATACTTGCAATATATAACACAATACATATAACAGGTACAAAGATTACTAAAGTGCATGCAATTAATAGTGTATGAACAATATAGAAAATCAATAGCAAAATATTGCAAAATATTGCATAAAAAGAAATATGCAAAAAATATGTAGCGCACCAACCCCAGACTTTACCTGCTTTTCTTCTGCTTGGCTCCTCCGCAGGAAAGAATGAAGCACACCGCACCACAAGCCCGTACCCTCCTGAATGGGGAGGTTGAGCAGTGTTAGTTTCTCGGGCCTGCCTGCAGCCAGTGTTTAAAAACCTCCAGTGCTGACCTAATTTCTGTGGTAGTCAGAAACAAGCCTTAGTTCTCCTCAGTAAGCAACTGTCCACACCAACTGAAAGGTCCAACTCTTATTTATTCTTTTTAGCACAATAAACAGTCTCTTTTAGAGCAGACAGGTTGGGACAAGACACAGGTCAGATAAGGTGGGAGGAGGTCCAGGCACAAACTTGAATTTGGGTTTTCTCCTGTTCTGATTAGCACGAACAGGCTTGGCGCACGGTCTCTGCCACAGACCATGAATTTGGTCACTGCCACTGACCTTGGGTGCCTAGTGTCACTGCCACTGTGACTTAAAGAACACGCACTTCCTTCCGTTAGTGAACTGGCCCTCTATAGGACAAGAACATCCCTCCGGAGTGTTACCAGAGGCCCCATCTGTCACCACGACTCTGCGCTGGGTCTTCAGAAAGGATCACCTCCCTGGCCTCCTCGTCCTGGATACGGGTCCTCTCGCAAGGCAGATCCCTGGGAGTCTCGGTCCCCGGCGGATCCCAGCCGAAGGCTGCTGGGCTCCGGGCCTTTCTCCAAAGTACCTCACCCCAGACTGAAGGTGTTTGAGATGGAACAGCAGGTCCGTCTCCGGGCCTAGGGCACCCAGAGACAACCCGACCAGGCCTCCGGGCCTAGGGCACCCGGAGGCGACACACACGCACCCAGGCCTAAGGTGCCTGAGCGCGGAACCGACCCCTCTGGAAGATGGCCGCCCCCATTTATATCCTCTCCCGACAGGCACAGCAGGTTCCCCGCCCCGCCGTACTACTGCCAAGAGGGGACAAAAAAAAGCACAACCTTGCACTGCGGTTAAACCCGGGCCCATGGCAACAGCGCCACCTATAGGCCCCAGGGAACTACATACCAGTACCATCTCCCAGGGACAGAAATGGTCCATGAGACCTAACAATTGGTGCATCTGAGCCTAGTTACCACTCAGATGCTTCCCCCTAAATGTAACCACCCGCTACACATCCCCCTCACTTGTGAACACTGGTCCCCAGTGTCTGGAACCAATTTATGACTCCTCAATCAGAGTCAACATAAGCCAGATCCAGAGACAAACTAAAAAAAATGACAATTTAAAATTCTGTTTGTTTGTGCCGGAACCTGACATGGGAAAGGAAAGAAACACAGATGGGAATGAGGGTGTACATGTGTACAAAACATTTTAAAGTCACTCAAGCATTACAATAAAAATTTACAGTTCCCTCCCGCAGAACTAGCTAAGACCCACCCCATACTCAGCAGTCTTGCTTTTCGTTCACCTGCAGAGGAAAGAAAACACATAATCTAACAATGTGTAATTTAGAATGAACAGGTTCCTCCCTAAACCTCCTCGCTCTAAAAGTAAGTGCAGTGTGAGATTTAACAGTATCACAGTTGCACAACACCGCCACCTGGTGGTGGTGCTGCGATGAATTCCGCTTGGATTTTCTATTTTTTCCTTTTTTTTTTCTGGACTGTGGCCCTAAGCTGACTACAACCCCAAAGTCCTTGTTATCTTCACGGTGGGAAGAGAAAGGAGAACAACAAACAGCAACAACAATTCCCGCTCCTCCAAAGAGTAAAGTACCCTTTAACATAGGGCAAAGTTCCTTGAGAGAGAGAGAAGAAAAAAAAAGTTCAAACACAAACACAAGAGTCCAGTCTCTCACAAATAGTAGTGTGGATCAGGCAACACCAGCGGCTTCCAATGTTTGTCAAAGGTATCTATGTGATACTCCACATTGTCCTTGTCCTTCCGGCAGATAAGCACTTTGTCCGCATGAATGTGCCGACCCAACATCCAAGCAGCTTTGCAATCTTTAAACCGCAGTGTGGCGGCGGGTGAACATGAAAAATATCTTCTGGCCTGAGGTACCTTAATGTGTGTCCACACAAACTCTTAGTACCACCGAGATCTCTACAGGCCTCAACCTCGAACAAAAGTTCTTTGGGTAGGTACGGATACTCCCACCCATCCCATATTCACTGGCAACCTTCTGGGGGAAGAGTCTCTGTAAACGGGACAGCGGTGGCATAGTGGTGCGGTCTCCTGCGCCAGGCAAAACAACAGCATCTGGGTGTCAAGGCACTTTAACTGCCTCCGGGCCAGTTGCAGGGGCCCGCAGCGACCCCTGTCTCAAAGTAGCAATAGTGGCGGAAGCAGGTGCTCCCGATGGCGGAAGGGCAGACAAGGGGACAGATCCCTCCTCAGGTTTGGAAGCCACCACCCGGGGTGTACTTTCCCCAGTAGACATGGGTGGGTCCCTAGGCTTACGGAACAAGGACAGGGGCATCTTATCCCATCCCTTCCTCTCAAATAGTTTGTCAATTGCGGCGCGATCATTGTATCTGAGACGGACTCTAGGTCAGAGGTATCGTACTCCTCCGCAGGGAAGTAATTCCTGGTGAAGGACAATTCAACCCCTCTGGCCAACTCACTAACATGTGAATCCCCAGGGCTAGGGGCCTTTAACCTACCTCGGCTTGAAGAAGGACTCGGACGTCCGGGACTTTTCCCTTCAGAGACATCCGTTCCGGGTAAGTGCTGGGGCGTTGCTCCACCACGGCCGCGGGAAGCTTTCACAAGACCCATCTTCCTCTTGGGCGGTGGGAGAAAAGACTCTGTCGTTACCGAAGCAGCATTCTCCGGTTTCTCACTCGCTAAAGCGATCTCCTCTGTGACTTCCTCCGAAGTCCCATCAGTGCACGCAGGGGTGGCTGTACAAGCTTCGATTCCTCCTTCCAGAGTGGTGGTGCCCGTAAGGCAATTGAGGTGGAAGGCCCGAGGCCTCTCTCTAGGTTGCTCCACCTCGAACAGAAACTCCTTACAGCTTTCGCATCACCCGAATGGCTTCAGATGAACCACCAGTCCCGAGCAGCCGGGACAAATCACACCGAGGGTCTCCACATCCTTGCACATGTAGAGGGCAAATCTTCCCCTGGGGCTTGAGCCGAATCCCTGTATCCGCAAGCGAAGCAGCGAATGAGGTAATTTTCACAGTTGTAGAAGCTGGAACCCATGATGCATGAGACGACATGCTGACCATCTGCTGCTCCATCGCGCACTGACCTTTTCGCGCCAAAGTCCCCACGTGTAACTCCATACATGGTCAGACTCCTCCCATCTCCTGCATCGCTCGCTGGCTTTTCTCAATAGACACGCCCATGAACTACACAGTCAGGGTTCTCCTCGTGGCGCAGTTCTAAACATGGCCGACCTCCACGGAACTTCACTGGGGAATAAAAGTTCAGCTTCTGGGGGGGTTTTTCACTCTATGGTCACAAACACATCCCGGACTCGAGCCCCCACGTGTAGCGCACCAACCCCAGACTTTACCTGCTTTTCTTCTGCTTGGCTCCTCCACAGAAAATAATGAGGCACACCGCACTACAAGCCCGTACCCTCCTGAATGGGGAGGTTGAGCGGTGTTAGTTTCTCGGGCCTGCCTGCAGCCAGTGTTTAAAAACCTCCAGCGCTGACCTAATTTCTGTGGTAGTCAGAAACAAGCCTTAGTTCTCCCCAGTAAGCAACTGTCCACACCAACTGAAAGGTCCAACTCTTATTTATTCTTTTTAGCACAATAAACAGTCTCTTTTAGAGCAGACAGGTTGGGACAAGACACAGGTCAGATAAGGCGGGAGGAGGTCCAGGCACAAACTTGAATTTGGGTTTTCTCCTGTTCTGATTAGCACGAACAGGCTTGGTGCACGGTCTCTGCCACAGACCATGAAGTTGGTCACTGCCACTGACCTTGGGTGCGTAGTGTCACTGCCACTGTGACTTAAAGGGGTTGTAAAGGTTCATTTTTTATTTTCTAAATAGGTTCCTTTAAGCTAGTGCATTGTTGGTTCACTTACCTTTTCCTTTGATTTACCTTCTAAATGTTTTTTTTCTTTGTCTGAATTTCTCACTTCCTGTTTCTCCTCACTAAACTTCACACCATCATCCGAGTGGTGTGGAGTCAGCCAGAACAGCTTACTGAACAGCTTACTGAGGAGAAACAGGAAGTGAGAAATTCAGACAAAGAAAACAAAGAAAGAAAACATTTAGAAGGAAAATCTAAGGAAAAGGTATGTGAACCAACAATGCACTAGCTTAAAGGAACCTATTTAGAAAATAAAAAACAAACCTTTACAACCCCTTTAAAGAACACGCACTTCATTCCGTTAGTGAACTGGCCCTCTATAGGACAAGAACATCCCTCCAGAAAGTTACCAGAGGCCCCATCTGTCACCACAACTCTGCGCTGGGTCTTCAGAAAGGGTCATCTCCCTGGCCTCCTCGTCCTGGATACGGGTCCCCTCGCAAGGCAGATCCCTGGGAGTCTCTGTCCCCGGTGGATCCCAGCCGAAGGCTGCTGGGCTCTGGGCCTTTCTCCAAAGTACCTCAACCCAGACTGAAGGTGTCTGAGATGGAACAGCAGCTCCGTCTCCGGGCCTAGGGCACCCAGAGACAACCCGACCAGGCCTCCGGGCCTAGGGCACCCGGAGGCGACACACACACACCCAGGCCTAAGGTGCCTGAGCGCGGAACCGACCCCTCTGGAAGATGGCCGCCCCCTTTTATATCCTCTCCCGACAGGCACAGCAGGTTCCCCGCCCCGCCGTACTACTGCCAAGAAGGGACAAAAAAAGCACAACCTTGCACTGCGGTTCAACCCGAGCCCATGGCAACAGCGCCACCTATAGGCCCCAGGGAACTACACACCAGTACCATCTCCCAGGGACAGAAATGGTCCATGAGACCTAACAATTGGTGCATCTGAGCCCAGTTACCACTCAGATGCTTCCCCCTAAATGTAACCACCCGCTACAAATAAAACATGTACTAATTAAAGTGCAATAAGTGCCATCAATTGTGCAAAACCTCAAATCCAGCTAGAGATGAATTTCAAGCATAAATACCAGTGCAATATAAAGAAAAGGGTGCAGGTCTCTGCAAAAGATCATATGGGACTAAAGTCCACGTGTAAAATCCAATGCTAAAACGCGTTGAAATGATGATCAAACACCCAGTTGTGTGACGCCAATCACCAAACTAAAAAATGGAGGCTTAGGCCCCTTTCACACGGGACGGATCCGTGAAGATCCGCCCCGTGAACCTCCGCTTCCTCAGTGGGGATCGCTCCGCTGATCCCCGCTGAGCCGGCGGATGACAGGGCGGTCCCAGCACACTGTGCAGGGACCGCCCTGTCAGATCTCCGCTCTTCCCTATGGGGGGATCGGATGAACACGGACCGTTTGTCCGTGTTCATCCGATCTGCTCTGTAGACAGATAGGAAAATAGGATTTTAGTCCGTCTGCAGAATCGGAGGATTGCGGACCCAGATGAGATCGGGTGTCAGCAGGTGTTCATCCGCTGACACCCGCGATCTCATAGGGACCAATGTATGTCCCTTTTTCATCCGTAAACGAACGGATGAAAAAGCGGACATACGGTCCGCTGGTGTGAAAGGGGCCTTACCAGAAAGCCTGTGACACCCCTTGATCAGGGAGGTCATACAGTGCTTGACTGGATCTCTGATCCACTGAAGAAAAGTCCAGGTGCTCTCTCAGGTGTCCTTAATTGGTAAACCAGAAGGCTCTCAACAGACCAGAAAGTAGTGGCAAAAACCAGCAGTAGATCTGTAGAACTGAAGTATATATGGAACAAAAAACTCCACATAGTGTGATACTGTATCAGCTTTGAATTTAATAAAAAGTGATGCACTTACATCAGATTAGTAGAATAAAGGCAGATAGATACATAAATCCAAACAAATCTCTAGTAAATGGCCAGATAGCGACCATGCATGCAGAGTAGCGTGTGTACGTGCAGTGGCTTTTATAAAGTGGCATTTGCATTAATGTCAAACATGTATATTCCATATAAAATCAGGGAGGTCATACAGTGCTTGACTGGATCTCTGATCCACTGAAGAAAAGTCCAGGTGCTCTCTCAGGTGTCCTTAATTGGTAAACCAGAAGGCTCTCAACAGACCAGAAAGTAGTGGCAAAAACCAGCAGTAGATCTGTAGAACTGAAGTATATATGGAACAAAAAACTCCACATAGTGTGATACTGTATCAGCTTTGAATTTAATAAAAAGTGATGCACTTACATCAGATTAGTAGAATAAAGGCAGATAGATACATAAATCCAAACAAATCTCTAGTAAATGGCCAGATAGCGACCATGCATGCAGAGTAGCGTGTGTACGTGCAGTGGCTTTTATAAAGTGGCATTTGCATTAATGTCAAACATGTATATTCCATATAAAAAAAAAAAAAAAAATATCATGAAATTGCAAACAACATAATGAAATGAATAAAGAACTTTTTCTTAATTTAAAAAAAAGATTGCCATTAATTCTCTTATAGCCATGCAAGACCCTGGTGTTATCCACCACACCTCCCGTTCCAAGCAAAATGCAGTATGTGTCACCCCCTCTTACTAGTCTTTTTATCTGTTCAAGACCAAAAAATAAAAAGAAATCAAGATTATCTCTATGCACTTCCGTGAAATCTTTATAAACATTTGATATATTCTTTGGATTTAAATTAATTGTGTCATTATAGTGTTCTGATATTCGAATAGGCAAAGAACAAATTGTACATCCTACATATTGGATATGGCAGGCACTGCATTCTACAATAACCAAGAGTTGCACTTAAAGTAGTTTCAGAGGATTCAATTTTCCAGGAGAAAAGGAAATAACCACAGTACTTTTTCTGCGTCCTCTACATTGTTTGCATGTGCTATAACCACATGGATAGGATCTGATGGTACCCAACCATGTATTGGATCGATGGTAATTTTTTAAACAAAATAGACTAATCGACAAGATTATGCCTAAAGTCAGAGCTCTTCTATTAGAAAAATTGCAGCCTAAAGAATTGGAAAGCATTGTTTAAAGCGGTAGTAAACCTGTAAAACTATGGCTTACAAGCACATTATGAAATACTTACCTTAGAATGAAGCCCTTCCAGCAGCGCCTGGTCTCCGGTGGGAGGGCTGACATCTTCCCACAGCCTTTCTTCCAGGTTCGCAGACTCCGGCGCTGTGAGTGGCCGGAAGCCACAATGACGTCAGTCCAGCGGGAGCCCTGGGTTCCGCAAGAAGCTCTGAAGGTTTGGCATGGTACGCCGGATTTTCAGAGCGCATGCGCTGGTGACGTCAGCATCTGCATGCAGGGTGAATATCTCCTAAAAGGTGCACGTTTAGGAGATATTCATTTTACCTAAAGGTAAGCCTTATTATAGGTTTACCCGTAGGTAAAAATAACAAGTGGGCTTTACTACAGCTTTAATGATGTTGACCATTTGAATGTACAGTATTGTGTGGAGAAAGTTGGCCCGAATTGGACCTTTTTAGTGCATTGGGATTGTTTTTTAGTTTTGAAACCTAAAGATTTTTTTTTTTTTCAAAATGTCTCAATCCTTTTCTATAGCTGGTCCTACCTTTATTTATCAGTTTCTCACTATATCCCCACTACCTTAATCGGTCAGAGACAGCGCCACATTCCCCCAGGCCAGGAACAGGTAGCAGTAGCAAAGTCCGTGATACAAGCCGGGATCAGACACTGGAGATGCATCACGGGAGAGCAGATCAGACAGGTCAGGAGCAAGCTGGGTCACAACAGGAAATCTAAGTAGAATATGCACAGAGGCTCAGGAACATGGGAAGGCTGACGTTAATCCAGCAATGTGATGTCAAAACATCCCCCTTATCCTAGATGAATCCTTCCCATGATGGCTCTAATGGGTTGCAGATACCAGCACTTTGTAGGCCAATTGAATTTGATAAAGGTACTATAGAAGAAAGTCAATAATTCAAGAAACATTCTGGAATTGGTAAAATCACCCTTGCACTTAAAACTGCAAAAAAGTGAACTGTAGGAAATGTTTTATATGTTGGAGTTTAAGAAATACATCATAGGCAGGATTAAATTCCCTTGCATTTACTTTACAAGAGTTTTAAGAGAACTTGAAAAGGTCAGTGAAAAGCTCTGTCAGAACATTACAAAAGATACATTGCCATTGGCGCTTCAAGAAACGCATCATAGAAACTTTAAAATTAATCTTACACTCAAAAGACTATAATTAAGAGGTATCTTCTGTGGGGATACTTGAAAAGATATGTTGCAGTCAACTGTTTAAGAATACATAATGGAAACAGTAAAATTACCATTGCACTTAGAAGACTGTAATGAAGTGGACTTGAGAAAGCCATTCAATATTTTTGTCGCTATAGTACAGAAAATCTTTTGAGTCAGCTGTTCGAGAAAGATACTATACGAGAGTAAAATTTTCTTCCACATAAAAGAATATTAGGGATGAGCAGAGAGTGGTTTGGGGAGAATTGATTTTACAGCAAAATTGATGATTTTGCCATTAGAGGAATTTCACCAAAGCTGCTTAGGCAAAATTTGCTTAAAAATAAAAATATTTAGAGAGTGTGTTTGGGGTGTAATTAAGGTAGATTAATACATTTAATTTATGTAGCGGCCTCACTCCCTCTTCGACTTTATCGGTTACACTCCAGCTCATGTCTAGGGGTTCCTGGGTTGTGAGAGTGAGATGCGCCACGGCCCATGTCCTCCCCATTGTAGTAGGGAGGTGAAGGCCACTTCCTGATGTTTCCTCGGGCCGGTGTGTTCTGTGAATGCACTGAGTCTGTAATTGCAAGCTCACCAGCCTCCCCTTTGCTTCCAGTAACTGGAGTTCGCACACCGAAGAAAGGTCCAACACTTGTTTATTTGACACTCCAATACGCAAAGCACAATAAACAGTTCTTTTGCAGCAAACTGGTTGGGACCTATAACCTTGCCAACGGTGGGGCGAGCAGATCGAGGCACTTCCTAAAGTTTAAGTTCTATGCCACTGTACTATGACCAGCGGCGCCTAAGCCAATCCGGCTGTTACAGAACAGGAAGATGGGGTCTCTTCCAGCAACCCCTATGAACAGCAGTGGAGCCCTCTTTGATACGCTGTGGCCCCTATCAGGGGAATGTGTCCTCCCAAGAGAGTTCCCAGAGGCCCACTGTCACCGGGTTGGTGCTGCTCCGGGTCTTCAGTGGGTAACCTCCCCGGCCTCCTCACCTCAGGTACGAGTCCCTCCGCTCAGGGACCCTCGGACAGTCCACCCTAGCGGGACCCAGTCGAAGGTACTGGGCCCCAGGCCTCCTCGATAGTACCTCACCCCAGGCTAAAGGTGCCTGGGATGGACGCCAACATGACTCCGGACCAGGCCATGGGCACCTGGACCAGACTCCTGGATCTCCAGCACCCAGGCCTGAGGGGCCTGGGTGCGGACCGCAACCCTCCTCCTCCGAGGACCTCCTTCTCCGCCAGACGACGACGACCCCCTTGTGGTTAGGGCGTCTCCTCCTTTTATCTCCTCCCATCAACGGCCCGGCGGGTTCCCCGCCCCAGCCATACCATCTCCGGGAAGGGACAAAACAGGGAGCACTGCAGGAGATGATTCTACCTGAAGCCTGTGGGTACCCCGCCACCCACAGGCAAAGGAGAATATTACATCCTCCAGTCCTCCACGAAACAAAAAGGGGTCTGAATCCTAACACAATTATACACCTGGGTCACACTATTCCCCAGGTGTATCCCATCAATTTGAGGACCCCGCTACACACTCCCCCCTGTGATTGGACGCTGGTCCCCAGCGTCAGGTGCACACCCATGCCTCCCATAAAGTGGTGACATGGAGTGAAACCCCTGAGGCAGTTCCTCTAAATTTTTCCCAAGTGCCAAGACCTGCTCAGGGAATGGGGAACATATAAAACAACTTATGTCATAAAACACTTTAAACATCTGCATAGTCACAGCCCCTCTCCCACACTGTCTAGGAGCCACCCACTCTCAATGATCTTGACTGACGATTCTCCTGCAGGGGAAAGAAAAAAACAACATCCTAACATAATTTCGTGTCATTTGGGATGAGTGGGCCCGTCAGCCGAGAGACCCACTCACTCCAACAAGCAAGGTGATGTGTGTGTGAAACATTTTCAAACATTTGTTGCGCAACACTTCCACCTGGTGACAACGCCGCGGTCATGACACTCAACGAGTCTTCGTTCTTCCAGCTTTTCCCTACTCTGCCACTATTCCCAAATGTCCTTGCCTTTGGCACATGAAGAAAAGGGGAAACACGAAAACACAACAGTCCCCAAGTCTCCTACGAGAAAAAAAAAAAAGAAAAGCCCAAACAAAAACAAAAGCAGGGCACAGTCCTGGGCGTCTGGGAATGGCTCCTCCAGAAAGTTCAAGTGCACAAAAGAAATAAACAGGAGTTCTTTTCTCCTATAAGTAAAACTTTGGATCCGGCAGGTACAGGGGTTTCAGGTGTTTGTCAAATGCCTCTATCGAATACTCGACATCTTCTCCTTCTCTTCTGCAAATGACTATCTTGTCAGCATGGATATGGCGCCCCAATTTCCATTCAGCTTTGCAGTCCTCAAACCTCTTAGACACTGCCGGCACACATTCCAGGTACCTGCGAGCATGGGGCACCTTCAACTTGTCCCACACAAACTCGTCATACCATCTTGTTCTCCAGACTTCCACCTCATACAGCAAGTCCCGGGGCAGATATGGGTACTCCCACCCATATTCCCGAGCTACTTTATGACAGAACAGTCTCTGCAAGCGGGCCAAAGGTGGCATAGTGGCTTTCTCTCCAGTTCCAGGCAGCACAATAGCTTCCGGATGACGAGGTGCCTTTACCAGCTCCCTGGAAATGACTTTCGGCGCTCTCAGAGAAGCGCGGGGTGTCCCCACAACCAAAGTAGGTGAGGTAACAGTAGATGAGGACACAGGTGGAGGGGTAGGTTCCCTCGTAAGCTGCGGGTCTTCCACCCGAGGCGTGCTGTCTCCTGTGTACATAGGTGAATCCCGTACCGCACGGGAAGCAAGAAGTGGCACTCTATCCCAGCCCTTGTGGCTGAACAGTTCGTCTATCTCGCCATCATCTCCGCAATCAGACAGCGACTCTAGGTCGGAGGTGTCATACATCTCCGCAGGCAGATATCTTCCGGTGGACACAGAATCAACCTCCCGGGGGGGCTCCACCTCCAATGGGCCCCCGACACCTCCAACCACCACCACAGTCCCAGCCCCTGGCTCACCTGACCCTTGTAGAGGACTGGGAAGTCCGGGACTTCCTTCTCGACCGGCGCCATCCAGGCCAGGCAAGCAGCGGGGTGAAGCTCGACCACGTCCATAGGATGCCTGTACTAGGCCAACTTTCCTCTTCGGTGGTGGGAGCAGAGAACTTGTGGCGACCGAGGCAGCATCCTCGGATTTTTCTCTGTTGGGCAGTCCATCGCCCTGGTCAGCGCACACGGGAACCTCGACAGAGGCCTTGATCTCCCCTTCCGGAGTAGCAGTACCCGTGAGGTGGTTGAGGCGAAGGGCCCGGGGTCTTGCTGTGGACGACTCGACCTCAAAAAGGAATTCTCTGCACTCCTCACATCGCCCGAATGGCTTCAGGGTGACCACCAGTCCCGAGCAGCCGGGACAGATCACACCGAGGGCCTCCGTGTCTCTGCAAGTGTACAGAGCCAACCGCCCTCGGGGCCTAAGTCTTATCCCCGTGTCTGTGATGGGGGCAGCAAAGGAAGTCATTTTCGTGGGGTGAGGAACCATAATCCACGGGGCACTTGAGGTCATCCCGACTATCTGCTGCTCCATCATGCACTGACCCCGCGCCGGAGTCTCCACGTGTATCCCCACACTTGGCCAGACTCCTCCCATGAGCTGTACATTTTCGCGGGCTTCCTCTTGACTCCGCCCACGAACGATGTCGCCATGGGGTGCCTCGTGGCGCAGTGCGTTAACAGTCCCCACGTGCAGTACGTCACACGGCTGGACCTCTCCCTTTTTCCGCTCCTCCGCATGGGCCTTTCCCGTGTTAGGGTCATTTCCACAACTCCGAGCAGGGACGCACTTTGGCCAGTAATATGGCCGATCTGCTCGGAACTCCTCTGGGCAGCAAAGTTCAAATGTAGACATTCTCAAGTCCATCTTTAGAACACACTCTATCCCGGACTCACGAGCCCCCACGTGTAGCGGCCTCACTCCCTCTTCGAATTTATCGGTTACACTCCAGCTCATGTCTAGGGGTTCCTGGGTTGTGAGAGTGAGATGCGCCACGGCCCATGTCCTCCCCATTGTAGTAGGGAGGTGAAGGCCACTTCCTGATGTTTCCTCGGGCCGGTGTGTTCTGTGAATGCACTGAGTCTGTAATTGCAAGCTCACCAGCCTCCCCTTTGCTTCCAGTAACTGGAGTTCGCACACCGAAGAAAGGTCCAACACTTGTTTATTTGACACTCCAATACGCAAAGCACAATAAACAGTTCTTTTGCAGCAAACTGGTTGGGACCTATAACCTTGCCAACGGTGGGGCGAGCAGATCGAGGCACTTCCTAAAGTTTAAGTTCTATGCCACTGTACTATGACCAGCGGCGCCTAAGCCAATCCGGCTGTTACAGAACAGGAAGATGGGGTCTCTTCCAGCAACCCCTATGAACAGCAGTGGAGCCCTCTTCGATACGCTGTGGCCCCTATCAGGGGAATGTGTCCTCCCAAGAGAGTTCCCAGAGGCCCACTGTCACCGGGTTGGTGCTGCTCCGGGTCTTCAGTGGGTAACCTCCCCGGCCTCCTCACCTCAGGTACGAGTCCCTCCGCTCAGGGACCCTCGGACAGTCCACCCTAGCGGGACCCAGTCGAAGGTACTGGGCCCCAGGCCTCCTCGATAGTACCTCACCCCAGGCTAAAGGTGCCTGGGATGGACGCCAACATGACTCCGGACCAGGCCATGGGCACCTGGACCAGACTCCTGGATCTCCAGCACCCAGGCCTGAGGGGCCTGGGTGCGGACCGCAACCCTCCTCCTCCGAGGACCTCCTTCTCCGCCAGACGACGACGACCACCTCGTGGTTAGGGCGTCTCCCCCTTTTATCTCCTCCCATCAACGGCCCGGCGGGTTCCCCGCCCCAGCCATACCATCTCCGGGAAGGGACAAAACAGGGAGCACTGCAGGAGATGATTCTACCTGAAGCCTGTGGGTACCCCGCCACCCACAGGCAAAGGAGAATATTACATCCTCCAGTCCTCCACGAAACAAAAAGGGGTCTGAATCCTAACACAATTATACACCTGGGTCACACTATTCCCCAGGTGTATCCCATCAATTTGAGGACCCCGCTACATTTATATTTATATTCATTTATATTGATGGGTCTTGGTGTCAAAATCTTTGGAAATAGTCCAGCGGTCTCTGTATAGCATGAATAATGAGTCACAACAAAGATATGGGAGATTTTTTGGCTATGAGTGTACTCTAACCAAAGATAGAATATAAAGTGTTTATTGAATGTATTTACATAGACTCAATGTAATCAATTTTAACCGCTTGCCGACCGCCGCACGACTTTTTACGTCGACAGAATGGCACGGCTGCGCAAATGGCCGTATATATATATACGTCTCCTTTAATTTGCCGCCGCGTGGTCGTGCGCGCTCGCAACCCTGTTGCGAGCTCCGTGACCGTTCCCTGCGGGACTCGCGGACTCTATGTCCGCAGGTGTCCCGCGATTGGGTCACAGAGTTGAAGAACGGGGAGATGTCAGTGTAAACACAACATCTCCCTGTTCTTCCTAGTGATATGTCACTGATAGTCTGTTCCCTGTCATTGAGAACAGCGATCAGTGACGTGTCACGACAAGCCACGCCCCCTAACAGTTAGAATCACTCCCTAGGTCACACTTAACCTCTTCAGGGCCCCCTACAGTTTAACCCCTTCACTGCCAGTGTCATTTTTACAGTATTCAGTGCATTTTTATAGCACCGATCGCTGTAAAAATGACAATGGTCCCAAAATGGTGTCAAAAGTGTCCGATGGGTCCACAATAATGTCGCAGTCACGATAAAAATCACTGATCGCCACCATTACTAGTAAAAAAAAAAATTATTAATAAAAATGCCATAAAACTATCCCCTATTTTGTAGACGCTATAACTTTTGTGCAAACCAATCAATAAATCCTTATTGCGATTTTTTTTTTACCAAAAATATGTAGAAGAATACGTATCGGCCTAAACTGAGGAAAAAAATAGGATTTTTAAAACAGCTTACCTGTAAAATCCTTTTCTTGGAGTACATCACGGGACACAGAGCGACATAGTCATTACTATGTGGGTTATATAGAATTACCTTCAGGTGCTGGCACTGGCAACTTCCAAAACAGGAAGTACCCTCCTCTATATAAGCCCCTCCCATCCGGGAGCACCTCAGTTTTGTAGCAAAGCAATACGTGTCCCCAAAAAAGGGGTGGGAGCTCTGTGTCCCGTGATGTACTCCAAGAAAAGAATTTTACAGGTAAGCTGTTTTAAAAATCCTATTTTCTTGTTCATACATCACGGGACACAGAGCGACATAGTCATTACTATGTGGGACGTCCCAAAGCAATGCCACATGAGGGGGGGGGATACACCATACATAAGCTGGGCGCCATCAGGCATGAGGATCTTTTGCGGCCTGCAACACACTGCGCCCAAAGGCGATATCCTCCTGACTTCTAATGTCCACCTGGTAGAACCTAGTAAACGTGTGTACTGAAGACCATGTTGCGGCCTTACAAATTTGAGCCAGGGAGGCCTGGTGATGCACTGCCCATGAAGTTCCAACTGCTCTCGTGGAGTGCGCCCTAACTTTGAACGGAGGCGGTCTACTTCTCAAGCCATAGGCTTGTATTATGACCTGTCGAATCCACTTGGCTAAAGTAGATTTTGATGCTGCCTGACCCTTTCTGGGGCCTTCCGGCAGAACAAACAAAGAATCCATTCTACGAATCTGAGCAGTGGCTTTTAGATAAGTTTTAACTGCTCTTACTACATCCAAAGAATGCAATAACTTTTCCTCTACCGAGCTCGGTTTGGGAAAAAAAGAAGGAAGAACCACATCCTGGTTCAAGTGAAACCTCGATACCACCTTAGGAAGAAAGGCTGGGTGAGGACGTAATACTACTCTGTCCTTATGAATAACCAGATATGGCTCTTTACAGGACATGGCGGCTAATTCCGACACTCTTCTAGCCGAGCATATGGCTACTAAAAATATCAATTTTCTGGTGAGTAGAACCAAGGAAATGTGCCGCAAAGGTTCAAATGGCTGCTTCTGCAGAACCGACAGAACCAAATTTAGATCCCATGGGCATATGGGAGCTTTAATCGGTGGAATAATACGAGTCACCCCTTGCATAAAGGATTTGACAAGTGAATGCATAGCCAGCCCACTGTAGGAAGTCCAGAATTCAGCCTATAACGTACTTACGTGGATGCCACTTTCTGGCCTCGCACCAAGTGATGTACGCCTTCCAAACTCTATAGTAGATCTGCCTGGATACAGGCTTCCTGGCATTGATTATAGTTGATACCACAGAGTTAGAGAGACCTCTCTTCTTTAGGATGTGGGATTCAATAGCCAGGCCGTTAAACTTAGAGTTAGTAAGGAAGGGTGGTATATCGGTCCTTGCGAAAGCAGGTCCGGACGATGTGGAAGGGTCCAAGGACTCCCCACAGACATTTTTATGATCTCCGCGTACCAGGCCCTTCGGGGCCACGCTGGAGCCACCAGGATCACGGCTTCTTTTCCAACCTGACTCTGCGAAGGAGTCGAGGCAACAATTGTAGCGGAGGGAATGCATATATCAGTCTGAACTGTTCCCAAGGGAACACCAGAGCATCCGAGCAGCAAGCGAGGGGATCCCTTGTCCGCGAGACAAATCTGTCCACCTTTGCGTTGAATCTGGATGCTAGCAGATCTACATCCGGTGTTCCCCACCGCTGACATATTGCTCGGAAGACCTCGGGATGAAGGGACCATTCCCCTGGGCATAACTGTTGGCGACTCAGAAAGTCCGCCTTCCAATTCTCCACCCCTGGAATGAAGACAGCTGATATACATGGGACATGCTTTTCTGCCCATTCCAGGATGTGACTTACTTCCCTCTGGGCTGCACGACTCCTGGTGCCTCCCTGATGATTGATATATGCCACTGCTGTGGCATTGTCTGATTGAATTCTGACAGGGGACCCTTGGAGTTTGGATGTCCAGGCTACTAGGGCATACCGGGCTGCTCGTATCTCTAAGAGATTGATGGGCAGCGTTTTTACTACATTTGACCATCTGCCCTGGAGAGACCATTGCTCCAGTACTGCCCCCCAGCCTATAAGGCTGGCATCTGTAGTGACCACCTTCCAGGATATGGGACTGAAGGGTTTTCCCTTCTGGAGATTCTGGGGGATCAACCACCAGCAGAGACTCTTCCGAACGGAAGGGGACAAAGCCATCGGGAAGTCTAGAGCCTGAATTTTTCCGTTCCAGGCTGACAATATGGCCCTCTGCAAATTCCTTGAGTGGAATTGGGCGTATGGCACAGCTTCGAATGATGCTACCATCTTTCCTAGCAGCCTCATGCACAGGCGTATGGACGGCTGTCTTTTTGCACAAAGCAGACGGACCAAGCCCCTCAAAGAGGATACCTTGTCTAGAGGTAAGAAAATCTTCCTCTGGTCTGAATCCAGCCATAGCCCTAGATATACCAGGTTTTTCACTGGCTGTAGGGCTGACTTGTCCAGGTTGATGACCCAACCGTGAGATTCTAGATACTTGATTGTATCGACAATTACCACTTCTAGCTTGGCCACTGAGTGGTCCATCAACAACAGGTCGTCTAGGTATGCCATTATCGTTACACCTCGTGTTCTTAGATCGGCCAACAGTGGGGCCAGAATTTTTGTGAACACTCGTGGTGCTGTGGCCAGACCGAATGGTAAGGCTCTGAACTGAAAATGGCGCCCTTCTACTGCAAAGCGTAGAAATTTTTGATGACCTGGAAAGATGGGAACATGCAAGTAAGCATCTTTGATGTCGATCAAGGCTAACCATTCCTCCCCCTGTAGGGCAGCGGTGACCGATCGGATCGACTCCATCCGGAAGGACCGGATGTTTAGAAATTTGTTTAGACTCTTTAGGTCCAATATGGGTCTTATGTCCCCGTTTGGTTTCGGGACTGTGAAAAGGTTTGAGTAGGGATGAGCTTCGTGTTCGAGTCGAACATACGTTCGACTCGAACATCGGCTGTTCGATCGTTCGACGAAGATCGAACGATTTGGGCCGTTCGCGCCAAATTCGAGTGACGCGAACGGCCCACAATGCACTACGCCATCGCAGTGTCATCCAGGCGCTGTGATTGGCCAAGCATGCACTGTGACCCCGCATGCTTGGCCAATCACAGCGCCGGCAGCGAGGAGAGCAATGATTGGCCACAGGCAGGATGCCTGTGGCCAATTATTGCTGAGGGTGTTTAGTACACGCCCCACACTATAAAAGGCCGCCAGCACAGCGGCCTAGTGTAGTGTGTTCCGGAGCAGGGATAGAGCAGCATAGGCAGGGACAGTGACTGTTATTTCTTTCTTGCTTAACCTGGATTCCTTTAGTTTAGGGAAAGAGAAGGATAGGTAGGGAGAGTGTCAGTGTGTTTTGTGCTTGTGCTATAGTGTGCTTAAAAAAAACATTTATTCTAGGGACAGAAAACTGTAGGTAGGGACAGTGTCAGTTTCTTTCACTCTGCAAGTCCTTGTTTCCAGGGACCTGGAAGGACAGTGAGTGAATTGTCCTTGTGCTATATTGTGCTTAAAAAAACATTTATTCTAGGGACAGAAAACTGTAGGTAGGGAGAGTGTCAGTTTCTTTCACTCTGCAAGTCCTTGTTTCCAGGGACCTGTAAGGACAGTGAGTGAATTGTCCTTGTGCTATATTGTGATTAAAAAAAACATTTTTTCTAGGGACAGAAAACTGTAGGTAGGGAGAGTGTCAGTTTCTTTCACTCTGCAAGTCCTTGTTTCCAGGGACCTGTAAGGACAGTGAGTGAATTGTCCTTGTGCTATATTGTGATTAAAAAAAACATTTTTTCTAGGGACAGAAAACTGTAGGTAGGGAGAGTGTTTTTTTTCTTTCACTCTGCAAGTCCTTGTTTCCAGGGACCTGGAAGGACAGTGAGTGAATTCTCCTTGTGCTATATTGTGCTTAAAAAAAACATTTATTCTAGGGACAGAAAACTGTAGGTAGGGAGAGTGTCAGTTTATTTCACTCTGCAAGTCCTTGTTTCCAGGGACCTGTAAGGACAGTGAGTGAATTGTCCTTGTGCTATATTGTGATTAAAAAAAACATTTTTTCTAGGGACAGAAAACTGTAGGTAGGGAGAGTGTTTTTTTTCTTTCACTCTGCAAGTCCTTGTTTCCAGGGACCTGTAAGGACAGTGAGTGAATTGTCCTTGTGCTATATTGTGCTTAAAAAAAACATTTATTCTAGGGACAGAAAACTGTAGGTAGGGAGAGTGTCAGTTTATTTCACTCTGCAAGTCCTTGTTTCCAGGGACCTGGAAGGACAGTGAGTGAATTGTCCTTGTGCTATATTGTGATTAAAAAAAACATTTTTTCTAGGGACAGAAAACTGTAGGTAGGGAGAGTGTTTATTTTCTTTCACTCTGCAAGTCCTTGTTTCCAGGGACCTCTAAGGACAGTGAGTGAATTGTCCTTGTGCTATATTGTGCTTAAAAAAAACATTTATTCTAGGGACAGAAAACTGTAGGTAGGGAGAGTGTCAGTTTATTTCACTCTGCAAGTCCTTGTTTCCAGGGACCTGGAAGGACAGTGAGTGAATTGTCCTTGTGCTATATTGTGATTAAAAAAAACATTTTTTCTAGGGACAGAAAACTGTAGGTAGGGAGAGTGTTTTTTTTCTTTCACTCTGCAAGTCCTTGTTTCCAGGGACCTGTAAGGACAGTGAGTGAATTGTCCTTGTGCTATAGTGTGCTTAAAAAAAACATTTATTCTAGGGACAGAAAACTGTAGGTAGGGACAGTGTCAGTTTCTTTCACTCTGCAAGTCCTTGTTTCCAGGGACCTGGAAGGACAGTGAGTGAATTGTCCTTGTGCTATATTGTGATTAAAAAAAACATTTTTTCTAGGGACAGAAAACTGTAGGTAGGGAGAGTGTTTTTTTTCTTTCACTCTGCAAGTCCTTGTTTCCAGGGACCTGTAAGGACAGTGAGTGAATTGTCCTTGTGCTATATTGTGATTAAAAAAAACATTTTTTCTAGGGACAGAAAACTGTAGGTAGGGAGAGTGTTTATTTTCTTTCACTCTGCAAGTCCTTGTTTCCAGGGACCTCTAAGGACAGTGAGTGAATTGTCCTTGTGCTATATTGTGCTTAAAAAAAACATTTATTCTAGGGACAGAAAACTGTAGGTAGGGAGAGTGTCAGTTTATTTCACTCTGCAAGTCCTTGTTTCCAGGGACCTGGAAGGACAGTGAGTGAATTGTCCTTGTGCTATATTGTGATTAAAAAAAACATTTTTTCTAGGGACAGAAAACTGTAGGTAGGGAGAGTGTTTTTTTTCTTTCACTCTGCAAGTCCTTGTTTCCAGGGACCTGTAAGGACAGTGAGTGAATTGTCCTTGTGCTATAGTGTGCTTAAAAAAAACATTTATTCTAGGGACAGAAAACTGTAGGTAGGGACAGTGTCAGTTTCTTTCACTCTGCAAGTCCTTGTTTCCAGGGACCTGGAAGGACAGTGAGTGAATTGTCCTTGTGCTATATTGTGATTAAAAAAAACATTTTTTCTAGGGACAGAAAACTGTAGGTAGGGAGAGTGTTTTTTTTCTTTCACTCTGCAAGTCCTTGTTTCCAGGGACCTGTAAGGACAGTGAGTGAATTGTCCTTGTGCTATATTGTGATTAAAAAAAACATTTATTCTAGGGACAGAAAACTGTAGGTAGGGACAGTGTCAGTTTCTTTCACTCTGCAAGTCCTTGTTTCCAGGGACCTGGAAGGACAGTGAGTGAATTGTCCTTGTGCTATATTGTGATTAAAAAAAACATTTTTTCTAGGGACAGAAAACTGTAGGTAGGGAGAGTGTTTTTTTTCTTTCACTCTGCAAGTCCTTGTTTCCAGGGACCTGTAAGGACAGTGAGTGAATTGTCCTTGTGCTATATTGTGATTAAAAAAAACATTTTTTCTAGGGACAGAAAACTGTAGGTAGGGAGAGTGTTTTTTTTCTTTCACTCTGCAAGTCCTTGTTTCCAGGGACCTGTAAGGACAGTGAGTGAATTGTCCTTGTGCTATATTGTGCTTAAAAAAAACATTTATTCTAGGGACAGAAAACTGTAGGTAGGGAGAGTGTCAGTTTATTTCACTCTGCAAGTCCTTGTTTCCAGGGACCTGGAAGGACAGTGAGTGAATTGTCCTTGTGCTATATTGTGATTAAAAAAAACATTTTTTCTAGGGACAGAAAACTGTAGGTAGGGAGAGTGTTTTTTTTCTTTCACTCTGCAAGTCCTTGTTTCCAGGGACCTGGAAGGACAGTGAGTGAATTCTCCTTGTGCTATATTGTGCTTAAAAAAAAACATTTATTCTAGGGACAGAAAACTGTAGGTAGGGAGAGTGTCAGTTTATTTCACTCTGCAAGTCCTTGTTTCCAGGGACCTGGAAGGACAGTGAGTGAATTGTCCTTGTGCTATATTGTGATTAAAAAAAACATTTTTTCTAGGGACAGAAAACTGTAGGTAGGGAGAGTGTTTTTTTTCTTTCACTCTGCAAGTCCTTGTTTCCAGGGACCTGTAAGGACAGTGAGTGAATTGTCCTTGTGCTATATTGTGCTTAAAAAAAACATTTATTCTAGGGACAGAAAACTGTAGGTAGGGAGAGTGTCAGTTTATTTCACTCTGCAAGTCCTTGTTTCCAGGGACCTGGAAGGACAGTGAGTGAATTGTCCTTGTGCTATATTGTGATTAAAAAAAACTTTTTTTCTAGGGACAGAAAACTGTAGGTAGGGAGAGTGTTTTTTTTCTTTCACTCTGCAAGTCCTTGTTTCCAGGGACCTGGAAGGACAGTGAGTGAATTCTCCTTGTGCTATATTGTGCTTAAAAAAAACATTTATTCTAGGGACAGAAAACTGTAGGTAGGGAGAGTGTCAGTTTATTTCACTCTGCAAGTCCTTGTTTCCAGGGACCTGGAAGGACAGTGAGTGAATTGTCCTTGTGCTATATTGTGATTAAAAAAAACATTTTTTCTAGGGACAGAAAACTGTAGGTAGGGAGAGTGTTTTTTTTCTTTCACTCTGCAAGTCCTTGTTTCCAGGGACCTGTAAGGACAGTGAGTGAATTGTCCTTGTGCTATAGTGTGCTTAAAAAAAAACATTTATTCTAGGGACAGAAAACTGTAGGTAGGGACAGTGTCAGTTTCTTTCACTCTGCAAGTCCTTGTTTCCAGGGACCTGGAAGGACAGTGAGTGAATTGTCCTTGTGCTATATTGTGATTAAAAAAAACATTTTTTCTAGGGACAGAAAACTGTAGGTAGGGAGAGTGTTTTTTTTCTTTCACTCTGCAAGTCCTTGTTTCCAGGGACCTGTAAGGACAGTGAGTGAATTGTCCTTGTGCTATATTGTGATTAAAAAAAACATTTTTTCTAGGGACAGAAAACTGTAGGTAGGGAGAGTGTTTTTTTTCTTTCACTCTGCAAGTCCTTGTTTCCAGGGACCTGTAAGGACAGTGAGTGAATTGTCCTTGTGCTATATTGTGCTTAAAAAAAACATTTATTCTAGGGACAGAAAACTGTAGGTAGGGAGAGTGTCAGTTTATTTCACTCTGCAAGTCCTTGTTTCCAGGGACCTGGAAGGACAGTGAGTGAATTGTCCTTGTGCTATATTGTGATTAAAAAAAACATTTTTTCTAGGGACAGAAAACTGTAGGTAGGGAGAGTGTTTTTTTTCTTTCACTCTGCAAGTCCTTGTTTCCAGGGACCTGGAAGGACAGTGAGTGAATTCTCCTTGTGCTATATTGTGCTTAAAAAAAACATTTATTCTAGGGACAGAAAACTGTAGGTAGGGAGAGTGTCAGTTTATTTCACTCTGCAAGTCCTTGTTTCCAGGGACCTGGAAGGACAGTGAGTGAATTGTCCTTGTGCTATATTGTGATTAAAAAAAACATTTTTTCTAGGGACAGAAAACTGTAGGTAGGGAGAGTGTTTTTTTTCTTTCACTCTGCAAGTCCTTGTTTCCAGGGACCTGTAAGGACAGTGAGTGAATTGTCCTTGTGCTATATTGTGCTTAAAAAAAACATTTATTCTAGGGACAGAAAACTGTAGGTAGGGAGAGTGTCAGTTTATTTCACTCTGCAAGTCCTTGTTTCCAGGGACCTGGAAGGACAGTGAGTGAATTGTCCTTGTGCTATATTGTGATTAAAAAAAACATTTTTTCTAGGGACAGAAAACTGTAGGTAGGGAGAGTGTTTTTTTTCTTTCACTCTGCAAGTCCTTGTTTCCAGGGACCTGTAAGGACAGTGAGTGAATTGTCCTTGTGCTATAGTGTGCTTAAAAAAAACATTTATTCTAGGGACAGAAAACTGTAGGTAGGGACAGTGTCAGTTTCTTTCACTCTGCAAGTCCTTGTTTCCAGGGACCTGGAAGGACAGTGAGTGAATTCTCCTTGTGCTATATTGTGCTTAAAAAAAAACATTTATTCTAGGGACAGAAAACTGTAGGTAGGGAGAGTGTCAGTTTATTTCACTCTGCAAGTCCTTGTTTCCAGGGACCTGGAAGGACAGTGAGTGAATTGTCCTTGTGCTATATTGTGATTAAAAAAAACATTTTTTCTAGGGACAGAAAACTGTAGGTAGGGAGAGTGTTTTTTTTCTTTCACTCTGCAAGTCCTTGTTTCCAGGGACCTGTAAGGACAGTGAGTGAATTGTCCTTGTGCTATATTGTGCTTAAAAAAAACATTTATTCTAGGGACAGAAAACTGTAGGTAGGGAGAGTGTCAGTTTATTTCACTCTGCAAGTCCTTGTTTCCAGGGACCTGGAAGGACAGTGAGTGAATTGTCCTTGTGCTATATTGTGATTAAAAAAAACTTTTTTTCTAGGGACAGAAAACTGTAGGTAGGGAGAGTGTTTTTTTTCTTTCACTCTGCAAGTCCTTGTTTCCAGGGACCTGGAAGGACAGTGAGTGAATTCTCCTTGTGCTATATTGTGCTTAAAAAAAACATTTATTCTAGGGACAGAAAACTGTAGGTAGGGAGAGTGTCAGTTTATTTCACTCTGCAAGTCCTTGTTTCCAGGGACCTGGAAGGACAGTGAGTGAATTGTCCTTGTGCTATATTGTGATTAAAAAAAACATTTTTTCTAGGGACAGAAAACTGTAGGTAGGGAGAGTGTTTTTTTTCTTTCACTCTGCAAGTCCTTGTTTCCAGGGACCTGTAAGGACAGTGAGTGAATTGTCCTTGTGCTATAGTGTGCTTAAAAAAAAACATTTATTCTAGGGACAGAAAACTGTAGGTAGGGACAGTGTCAGTTTCTTTCACTCTGCAAGTCCTTGTTTCCAGGGACCTGGAAGGACAGTGAGTGAATTGTCCTTGTGCTATATTGTGATTAAAAAAAACATTTTTTCTAGGGACAGAAAACTGTAGGTAGGGAGAGTGTTTTTTTTCTTTCACTCTGCAAGTCCTTGTTTCCAGGGACCTGTAAGGACAGTGAGTGAATTGTCCTTGTGCTATATTGTGATTAAAAAAAACATTTTTTCTAGGGACAGAAAACTGTAGGTAGGGAGAGTGTTTTTTTTCTTTCACTCTGCAAGTCCTTGTTTCCAGGGACCTGTAAGGACAGTGAGTGAATTGTCCTTGTGCTATATTGTGCTTAAAAAAAACATTTATTCTAGGGACAGAAAACTGTAGGTAGGGAGAGTGTCAGTTTATTTCACTCTGCAAGTCCTTGTTTCCAGGGACCTGGAAGGACAGTGAGTGAATTGTCCTTGTGCTATATTGTGATTAAAAAAAACATTTTTTCTAGGGACAGAAAACTGTAGGTAGGGAGAGTGTTTTTTTTCTTTCACTCTGCAAGTCCTTGTTTCCAGGGACCTGGAAGGACAGTGAGTGAATTCTCCTTGTGCTATATTGTGCTTAAAAAAAACATTTATTCTAGGGACAGAAAACTGTAGGTAGGGAGAGTGTCAGTTTATTTCACTCTGCAAGTCCTTGTTTCCAGGGACCTGGAAGGACAGTGAGTGAATTGTCCTTGTGCTATATTGTGATTAAAAAAAACATTTTTTCTAGGGACAGAAAACTGTAGGTAGGGAGAGTGTTTTTTTTCTTTCACTCTGCAAGTCCTTGTTTCCAGGGACCTGTAAGGACAGTGAGTGAATTGTCCTTGTGCTATATTGTGCTTAAAAAAAACATTTATTCTAGGGACAGAAAACTGTAGGTAGGGAGAGTGTCAGTTTATTTCACTCTGCAAGTCCTTGTTTCCAGGGACCTGGAAGGACAGTGAGTGAATTGTCCTTGTGCTATATTGTGATTAAAAAAAACATTTTTTCTAGGGACAGAAAACTGTAGGTAGGGAGAGTGTTTTTTTTCTTTCACTCTGCAAGTCCTTGTTTCCAGGGACCTGTAAGGACAGTGAGTGAATTGTCCTTGTGCTATAGTGTGCTTAAAAAAAACATTTATTCTAGGGACAGAAAACTGTAGGTAGGGACAGTGTCAGTTTCTTTCACTCTGCAAGTCCTTGTTTCCAGGGACCTGGAAGGACAGTGAGTGAATTGTCCTTGTGCTATATTGTGATTAAAAAAAACATTTTTTCTAGGGACAGAAAACTGTAGGTAGGGAGAGTGTTTTTTTTCTTTCACTCTGCAAGTCCTTGTTTCCAGGGACCTGTAAGGACAGTGAGTGAATTGTCCTTGTGCTATATTGTGATTAAAAAAAACATTTTTTCTAGGGACAGAAAACTGTAGGTAGGGAGAGTGTTTATTTTCTTTCACTCTGCAAGTCCTTGTTTCCAGGGACCTCTAAGGACAGTGAGTGAATTGTCCTTGTGCTATATTGTGCTTAAAAAAAACATTTATTCTAGGGACAGAAAACTGTAGGTAGGGAGAGTGTCAGTTTATTTCACTCTGCAAGTCCTTGTTTCCAGGGACCTGGAAGGACAGTGAGTGAATTGTCCTTGTGCTATATTGTGATTAAAAAAAACATTTTTTCTAGGGACAGAAAACTGTAGGTAGGGAGAGTGTTTTTTTTTCTTTCACTCTGCAAGTCCTTGTTTCCAGGGACCTGTAAGGACAGTGAGTGAATTGTCCTTGTGCTATAGTGTGCTTAAAAAAAACATTTATTCTAGGGACAGAAAACTGTAGGTAGGGACAGTGTCAGTTTCTTTCACTCTGCAAGTCCTTGTTTCCAGGGACCTGGAAGGACAGTGAGTGAATTGTCCTTGTGCTATATTGTGATTAAAAAAAACATTTTTTCTAGGGACAGAAAACTGTAGGTAGGGAGAGTGTTTTTTTTCTTTCACTCTGCAAGTCCTTGTTTCCAGGGACCTGTAAGGACAGTGAGTGAATTGTCCTTGTGCTATATTGTGATTAAAAAAAACATTTATTCTAGGGACAGAAAACTGTAGGTAGGGACAGTGTCAGTTTCTTTCACTCTGCAAGTCCTTGTTTCCAGGGACCTGGAAGGACAGTGAGTGAATTGTCCTTGTGCTATATTGTGATTAAAAAAAACATTTTTTCTAGGGACAGAAAACTGTAGGTAGGGAGAGTGTTTTTTTTCTTTCACTCTGCAAGTCCTTGTTTCCAGGGACCTGTAAGGACAGTGAGTGAATTGTCCTTGTGCTATATTGTGATTAAAAAAAACATTTTTTCTAGGGACAGAAAACTGTAGGTAGGGAGAGTGTTTTTTTTCTTTCACTCTGCAAGTCCTTGTTTCCAGGGACCTGTAAGGACAGTGAGTGAATTGTCCTTGTGCTATATTGTGCTTAAAAAAAACATTTATTCTAGGGACAGAAAACTGTAGGTAGGGAGAGTGTCAGTTTATTTCACTCTGCAAGTCCTTGTTTCCAGGGACCTGGAAGGACAGTGAGTGAATTGTCCTTGTGCTATATTGTGATTAAAAAAAACATTTTTTCTAGGGACAGAAAACTGTAGGTAGGGAGAGTGTTTTTTTTCTTTCACTCTGCAAGTCCTTGTTTCCAGGGACCTGGAAGGACAGTGAGTGAATTCTCCTTGTGCTATATTGTGCTTAAAAAAAAACATTTATTCTAGGGACAGAAAACTGTAGGTAGGGAGAGTGTCAGTTTATTTCACTCTGCAAGTCCTTGTTTCCAGGGACCTGGAAGGACAGTGAGTGAATTGTCCTTGTGCTATATTGTGATTAAAAAAAACATTTTTTCTAGGGACAGAAAACTGTAGGTAGGGAGAGTGTTTTTTTTCTTTCACTCTGCAAGTCCTTGTTTCCAGGGACCTGTAAGGACAGTGAGTGAATTGTCCTTGTGCTATATTGTGCTTAAAAAAAACATTTATTCTAGGGACAGAAAACTGTAGGTAGGGAGAGTGTCAGTTTATTTCACTCTGCAAGTCCTTGTTTCCAGGGACCTGGAAGGACAGTGAGTGAATTGTCCTTGTGCTATATTGTGATTAAAAAAAACTTTTTTTCTAGGGACAGAAAACTGTAGGTAGGGAGAGTGTTTTTTTTCTTTCACTCTGCAAGTCCTTGTTTCCAGGGACCTGGAAGGACAGTGAGTGAATTCTCCTTGTGCTATATTGTGCTTAAAAAAAACATTTATTCTAGGGACAGAAAACTGTAGGTAGGGAGAGTGTCAGTTTATTTCACTCTGCAAGTCCTTGTTTCCAGGGACCTGGAAGGACAGTGAGTGAATTGTCCTTGTGCTATATTGTGATTAAAAAAAACATTTTTTCTAGGGACAGAAAACTGTAGGTAGGGAGAGTGTTTTTTTTCTTTCACTCTGCAAGTCCTTGTTTTCAGGGACCTGTAAGGACAGTGAGTGAATTGTCCTTGTGCTATAGTGTGCTTAAAAAAAACATTTATTCTAGGGACAGAAAACTGTAGGTAGGGACAGTGTCAGTTTCTTTCACTCTGCAAGTCCTTGTTTCCAGGGACCTGGAAGGACAGTGAGTGAATTGTCCTTGTGCTATATTGTGATTAAAAAAAACATTTTTTCTAGGGACAGAAAACTGTAGGTAGGGAGAGTGTTTTTTTTCTTTCACTCTGCAAGTCCTTGTTTCCAGGGACCTGTAAGGACAGTGAGTGAATTGTCCTTGTGCTATATTGTGATTAAAAAAAACATTTTTTCTAGGGACAGAAAACTGTAGGTAGGGAGAGTGTTTTTTTTCTTTCACTCTGCAAGTCCTTGTTTCCAGGGACCTGTAAGGACAGTGAGTGAATTGTCCTTGTGCTATATTGTGCTTAAAAAAAACATTTATTCTAGGGACAGAAAACTGTAGGTAGGGAGAGTGTCAGTTTATTTCACTCTGCAAGTCCTTGTTTCCAGGGACCTGGAAGGACAGTGAGTGAATTGTCCTTGTGCTATATTGTGATTAAAAAAAACATTTTTTCTAGGGACAGAAAACTGTAGGTAGGGAGAGTGTTTTTTTTCTTTCACTCTGCAAGTCCTTGTTTCCAGGGACCTGGAAGGACAGTGAGTGAATTCTCCTTGTGCTATATTGTGCTTAAAAAAAACATTTATTCTAGGGACAGAAAACTGTAGGTAGGGAGAGTGTCAGTTTATTTCACTCTGCAAGTCCTTGTTTCCAGGGACCTGGAAGGACAGTGAGTGAATTGTCCTTGTGCTATATTGTGATTAAAAAAAACATTTTTTCTAGGGACAGAAAACTGTAGGTAGGGAGAGTGTTTTTTTTCTTTCACTCTGCAAGTCCTTGTTTCCAGGGACCTGTAAGGACAGTGAGTGAATTGTCCTTGTGCTATATTGTGCTTAAAAAAAACATTTATTCTAGGGACAGAAAACTGTAGGTAGGGAGAGTGTCAGTTTATTTCACTCTGCAAGTCCTTGTTTCCAGGGACCTGGAAGGACAGTGAGTGAATTGTCCTTGTGCTATATTGTGATTAAAAAAAACATTTTTTCTAGGGACAGAAAACTGTAGGTAGGGAGAGTGTTTTTTTTCTTTCACTCTGCAAGTCCTTGTTTCCAGGGACCTGTAAGGACAGTGAGTGAATTGTCCTTGTGCTATATTGTGCTTAAAAAAAACATTTATTCTAGGGACAGAAAACTGTAGGTAGGGAGAGTGTCAGTTTATTTCACTCTGCAAGTCCTTGTTTCCAGGGACCTGGAAGGACAGTGAGTGAATTGTCCTTGTGCTATATTGTGATTAAAAAAAACATTTTTTCTAGGGACAGAAAACTGTAGGTAGTGTGACAGCAGGAAGGTAAAGTCACCTGGTTGCATCCAGGGGGGTAGATATATTTCGCCCAGATTCAGGCTTTACGCCGATTTGTACAACTAGGTGGAGAGTTGTATAAGGCTAGTGTGCTCATGGATGACTCATACCTCTAGGGAGAGGGCTGGGCGTCGTGCAGACAGGGAGTTGATGAGACCAGCTGAACCTTGTCAGCTCATTTAGGCCTCTATAAGAAAGCCCAGCTTCATTAGGAGCTAGCTCATGCCTGGAACCAGACCTGTGTGGACTGTCTAGGGAGAGTGAACCCCTGTGCGGTGAGAGAAAGCCTGTGTGGCTATATTTTGCTTGGACATTTAAAACCAGGGACTTAGGGACTAGGACAGCACTAGGCTGATCCCAGTTGTTAGTTAGGAAACCTGTATGTTTAGTCAGAGGTCAAGTTGACCAGGATTTATTTTGTTTATGTTTTTTTTGCCTTGCTGTGTTTTTGTCACTGTAAATAGAAAATAAACCGCACCTTTTTGATTTTGAAAACCACAACCTCCGTCTGCTGGGCCTGTTTTTGGGTGGGGAGCCCATCCCGGGGGTCACACATACCCGCTGCCGAGCTAACCCCCTCACAGTTGGTGGAGAACCAGTGGCAGTTTTTTTTTAAGCCAGCATGGAGGAGATACTGAAACAGCTGGCTCTAGCAAATGCCAATCAACAGCAGACAAATGCAGGTTTGCAAAGGAGCCTTGCAGCCCAGCAGCAAGCTCATCAACAGAGCCTTGCAACTTTACAACAGAGTCTGGAGGCTCAGCAACAAGCCCAACAGCAATCTGAGGCCCGCTTCATAGACCTGTTGCAGAAGCAAGAGCAGAGACTACAACAACAGATGGAAGCAGTAATGCAGCAACGTCCGCAGACCAGTGAGGAAAGCCGTCCCACTAATACCGCGTCCTTTGGGGTGAGTCGTTTATTGACAAAAATGACTGGAGAGGATGATCCAGAGGTATTTTTGACCACATTTGAAAGGACCGCTGAAAGAGAAAAGTGGCCTGAGGAGCAGTGGGCTGGACTAGTGGCTCCTCTGTTAACTGGTGAATCGCAGAAAGCTTACTATGACCTAGAGCCTAACCAAGCAAAAGACTATGTGATGCTAAAAGCTGAAATATTGGCAAGGCTGGGTGTCACCCTGGCTGTCCGGGCTCAGCGTGTGCATAACTGGACTTTCCAGCTTGGAAAACCCCCCAGGTCTCAAATGTATGATCTCATTCACCTGAGCAGAAAGTGGCTACAGCCAGAGACTTTGTCCGCACCAAAGATTGTGGAACGTGTTGTAATGGATCGGTTTTTGAGAGCTCTTCCTACTGCCATCCAAAAGTGGGTAAGCCATGGAGACCCAGAGACGGCCGATGGTCTTGTGGATCGTGTGGAGAAATACTTGGCTACAGAGAACCTGACGGCCTCTTCCAGAGACACTCGGACTTTCCACCCTAAGACCAGACCATCCCCAGGGGCGGATAAGAGGATTCCAAGGGGTGAGGGTGGAGAGAGTGAGAGGGTGGGAGCTCTACCCCAAGTTTGGCGAGAACAGCCTGGGAAATCAGCGGCTCAAGAGGCCGCAAGAAGGATCGTTTGCTACCGCTGCCGGCAAGCGGGACATATTGCAGCAAATTGCCCGGTTGTGGAGGAACCCATGCAGTGTGACTTTCTGACGGGCAGACGTCAGTCGCTGTGTGCGACAGTCGCATGCACTGCCATTCGGGGAACTGAGAAACATTTATGCAAAATGTGTATTAATGGTAGAAATGTTGTGGTATTGCTGGATTCAGGTAGCCTTGTGACCCTGATAAAGGCTGAGTTAGTTAAAACAGAGGTCTCTGGGAATAGCAAGGTAGCCGTTATTTGTGTGCATGGGGACACCCGAGAGTATCCAGTGACTACAGTGTGTTTCGAGACCCCCAAAGGTACCCTCTCTCATCCAGTGGGCTTAGTATCTCAGTTACCGCATGACGCCATTGTGGGAAGGGATTTTCCGAAGTTCTGGGAACTGTGGGATGATCCTGAGCCCCCCACTGGTGCCCCTATGTACCAGGAATGTGATAGCCAGAACTCCCCTGAGAGTGGTGAGGACTCTCCGGAATTTCCCTTGTCAGTATTGGCAGGGGAGACTCAAGAAACTGGAGAGGAGCCCACCTCCTCAGACGAAAACCTACCGTCTGTGGAGTTTTCTGATCTTGAGGTTCACAGGGAAAACTTTGCCACAGAACAGTTGAAAGACCCCGCCCTAATAAAGGCACGGGAAAACGTAGTGAAAATAGATGGCGAGTTAGTGAACCCAGATAATACCGGCACTTACCCATACTTCAGCGTAGAGAAGGACCTACTGTATCGGGTGGCAAAAAGGGCAGAAGAAACCGTTGAGCAGCTTGTGGTGCCCAAACCTTACAGGAAGTTGGTGTTGGAGTTGGCCCATGGGCACATTCTTGGAGGTCATCTGGGGACAGAGAAAACCCGAGAGAGGGTATTACAGAGATTCTATTGGCCTGGGGTGATGAAGGACATAGAAAATTATTGTTCCTCCTGCCCTGTGTGTCAGAGGTCGGCCCCGATGCCACATTTCCGTAGCCCGCTGGTCCCTCTACCCATCATTGAGGTCCCGTTTGAGAGAATCGCAATGGATTTGGTAGGTCCTATAATCAAGTCCGCTAGGGGGCACCAGTACATATTGGTTATAATGGACTATGCCACCCGTTATCCAGAAGCGATCCCTCTCAGAAATACCTCGGCCAAAACCATAGCCAAAGAGCTATCTCTTGTTTTTAGCCGGGTGGGTATTTGTAAAGAACTGCTTACGGACCAAGGTACACCCTTTATGTCCCGGGTTATGAAAGAGCTGTGTAAATTGTTCAAAGTGACGCAATTGCGTACATCTGTGTATCACCCCCAAACCGATGGGCTGGTTGAAAGATTCAACAAAACCCTAAAACAAATGTTGAAGAAAGTGGTGGATAGAGATGGAAGGGATTGGGACTGTCTACTTCCTTATTTGATGTTTGCTATTAGGGAGGTGCCCCAATCCTCTACGGGATTCTCCCCCTTTGAGTTACTGTATGGGAGACACCCAAGAGGGCTGTTGGATATTGCCAAGGAAACTTGGGAAAGTGAGAGTTCTCCCCACAGGAGTGTGATTGAGCATGTCGCCCTGATGCAAGATCGAATTGCACAGGTAATGCCCATCGTGAAGGAACATTTGGCCCAAGCGCAGTTGGCACAGCAGAGAGTGTACAACCGTGGAGCCAAGACCCGTACCTTTTCCCCGGGGGATAGGATATTGGTACTTGTCCCTACGGTTGAAAGTAAATTCCTTGCCAAATGGCAAGGCCCCTACGAGATAATGGAAAAAGTGAGCGAAGTGAATTACAAGGTCAGACAACCAGGAAGGCGAAAGCCCGAACAGATCTATCACGTTAATCTGTTGAAAGCCTGGAGGGATAGAGAGTCCCTAGTCGCAGACACTTGGTCACCAGCTCAAACTGGTTGCGTGATTCCTGAGGTTGGAATCGCAGCCACCTTGTCACAACCCCAACAACAGGAGGTTAAGGAGTTTGTGCTTCGCAACAAGGAGGTATTCTCTGAGCTGCCGGGACAAACATCTGGGGTAGAGCATGACATTATTACCCCGCCCGGTGAAAGGGTGAAGTTAAAACCCTATCGGATCCCAGAGGCCCGACGGGAGGCAATACGGGAGGAAGTACAGAAAATGCTGAACTTAGGGGTGATAGAGGAGTCCCAAAGTGATTGGTCTAGTCCCATCGTGTTGGTGCCTAAACCGGATGGGAGCTGGCGATTTTGTAACGATTTTCGTCAGTTGAACAAAGTTACAAAATTTGACACCTACCCCATGCCACGTATAGATGAGTTGATCGACCGGCTGGGAACAGCCCGATACATGACGACTCTTGACCTCACAAAAGGGTATTGGCAAATCCCCCTGGCCAAGTCGGCCAAAGAGAAAACCGCATTTGTAACCCCAGACGGGGCGTTCCAATATAAAAGAATGCCGTTCGGGTTACAGAATGCGCCGGCCACATTCCAGCGGAAAATGGACCAGATGCTGAGGCCCCATCGGAAGTATGCTGCGGCTTACCTGGATGACATAATTGTCCATAGCACAGATTGGGCCTCACATCTGCCAAAAGTGCAAGCAGTCCTGGACTCTGTTCGGGAAGCAGGGTTTACGGCTAACCCCAAGAAGTGTACCATTGGGCAGGAGGAGGCCAAATATCTTGGGTACACCATTGGGAGGGGAGTAATAAAACCCCAACTCAACAAAGTCGAGGCCATCCAGAGTTGGCCACGTCCCAACAGCAAGAAGCAGGTACGAGCCTTTCTGGGAATCGCTGGGTATTATCGGCGATTCATTCCCCACTTTGCTTCTAAGGCTGTGCCCCTAACCAACCTGACGAAGGGGAAAGGGTCGGTCATGATTAAATGGACCCCCGAGGCTGAGGCAGCATTCCAATTCTTGAAACAAGCCTTATGTAGCCAGCCAGTGTTGTACTCACCCGACTTCTCTAGAGACTTTGTCGTACAAAGTGATGCGTCAGATGTGGGGTTAGGAGCAGTATTGTCCCAGGTCTGGAACGGGGAAGAGCACCCAGTCATTTACCTCAGCAGGAAGTTGAAGTCCCATGAGGTAAATTACGCCACCGTTGAAAAGGAGTGTTTAGCGGTGAAGTGGGCTCTAGATTCCCTTCGGTACTACCTGCTAGGTAGGCACTTTGACATGGTTACGGATCACGCTCCGTTAAAGTGGATGGCTCAAAACAAGGAAACAAATAGAAGAGTGAATAGGTGGTTCCTGGCCCTCCAGGAATTCAACTTCACAGTAAAGCATCGCCCTGGCGTTCAAATGGGGAATGTGGATGCTTTGTCTCGAGTACATGAATGCCTGATTGCTGGTGTTCCAACCCCGAGGTTAAAACAAGAGGGGGGGGTATGTGACAGCAGGAAGGTAAAGTCACCTGGTTGCATCCAGGGGGGTAGATATATTTCGCCCAGATTCAGGCTTTACGCCGATTTGTACAACTAGGTGGAGAGTTGTATAAGGCTAGTGTGCTCATGGATGACTCATACCTCTAGGGAGAGGGCTGGGCGTCGTGCAGACAGGGAGTTGATGAGACCAGCTGAACCTTGTCAGCTCATTTAGGCCTCTATAAGAAAGCCCAGCTTCATTAGGAGCTAGCTCATGCCTGGAACCAGACCTGTGTGGACTGTCTAGGGAGAGTGAACCCCTGTGCGGTGAGAGAAAGCCTGTGTGGCTATATTTTGCTTGGACATTTAAAACCAGGGACTTAGGGACTAGGACAGCACTAGGCTGATCCCAGTTGTTAGTTAGGAAACCTGTATGTTTAGTCAGAGGTCAAGTTGACCAGGATTTATTTTGTTTATGTTTTTTTTGCCTTGCTGTGTTTTTGTCACTGTAAATAGAAAATAAACCGCACCTTTTTGATTTTGAAAACCACAACCTCCGTCTGCTGGGCCTGTTTTTGGGTGGGGAGCCCATCCCGGGGGTCACACATACCCGCTGCCGAGCTAACCCCCTCACAGTAGGGAGAGTGTTTTTTTTCTTTCACTCTGCAAGTCCTTGTTTCCAGGGACCTGGAAGGACAGTGAGTGAATTCTCCTTGTGCTATATTGTGCTTAAAAAAAACATTTATTCTAGGGACAGAAAACTGTAGGTAGGGAGAGTGTCAGTTTATTTCACTCTGCAAGTCCTTGTTTCCAGGGACCTGGAAGGACAGTGAGTGAATTGTCCTTGTGCTATATTGTGATTAAAAAAAACATTTTTTCTAGGGACAGAAAACTGTAGGTAGGGAGAGTGTTTTTTTTTCTTTCACTCTGCAAGTCCTTGTTTCCAGGGACCTGTAAGGACAGTGAGTGAATTGTCCTTGTGCTATAGTGTGCTTAAAAAAAACATTTATTCTAGGGACAGAAAACTGTAGGTAGGGACAGTGTCAGTTTCTTTCACTCTGCAAGTCCTTGTTTCCAGGGACCTGGAAGGACAGTGAGTGAATTGTCCTTGTGCTATATTGTGATTAAAAAAAACATTTTTTCTAGGGACAGAAAACTGTAGGTAGGGAGAGTGTTTTTTTTCTTTCACTCTGCAAGTCCTTCTTTCCAGGGACCTGTAAGGACAGTGAGTGAATTGTCCTTGTGCTATATTGTGATTAAAAAAAACATTTTTTCTAGGGACAGAAAACTGTAGGTAGGGAGAGTGTTTTTTTTCTTTCACTCTGCAAGTCCTTGTTTCCAGGGACCTGTAAGGACAGTGAGTGAATTGTCCTTGTGCTATATTGTGCTTAAAAAAAACATTTATTCTAGGGACAGAAAACTGTAGGTAGGGAGAGTGTCAGTTTATTTCACTCTGCAAGTCCTTGTTTCCAGGGACCTGGAAGGACAGTGAGTGAATTGTCCTTGTGCTATATTGTGATTAAAAAAAACATTTTTTCTAGGGACAGAAAACTGTAGGTAGGGAGAGTGTTTTTTTTCTTTCACTCTGCAAGTCCTTGTTTCCAGGGACCTGGAAGGACAGTGAGTGAATTCTCCTTGTGCTATATTGTGCTTAAAAAAAACATTTATTCTAGGGACAGAAAACTGTAGGTAGGGAGAGTGTCAGTTTATTTCACTCTGCAAGTCCTTGTTTCCAGGGACCTGGAAGGACAGTGAGTGAATTGTCCTTGTGCTATATTGTGATTAAAAAAAACATTTTTTCTAGGGACAGAAAACTGTAGGTAGGGAGAGTGTTTTTTTTCTTTCACTCTGCAAGTCCTTGTTTCCAGGGACCTGTAAGGACAGTGAGTGAATTGTCCTTGTGCTATATTGTGCTAAAAAAAACATTTATTCTAGGGACAGAAAACTGTAGGTAGGGAGAGTGTCAGTTTATTTCACTCTGCAAGTCCTTGTTTCCAGGGACCTGGAAGGACAGTGAGTGAATTGTCCTTGTGCTATATTGTGATTAAAAAAAACATTTTTTCTAGGGACAGAAAACTGTAGGTAGGGAGAGTGTTTTTTTTCTTTCACTCTGCAAGTCCTTGTTTCCAGGGACCTGGAAGGACAGTGAGTGAATTGTCCTTGTGCTATATTGTGCTTAAAAAAAACATTTATTCTAGGGACAGAAAACTGTAGGTAGGGAGAGTGTCAGTTTATTTCACTCTGCAAGTCCTTGTTTCCAGGGACCTGGAAGGACAGTGAGTGAATTGTCCTTGTGCTATATTGTGATTAAAAAAAACATTTTTTCTAGGGACAGAAAACTGTAGGTAGGGAGAGTGCTTTTTTTTCTTTCACTCTGCAAGTCCTTGTTTCCAGGGACCTGTAAGGACAGTGAGTGAATTCTCCTTGTGCTATATTGTGCTTAAAAAAAATATTTTTTCTAGGGACAGAAAACTGTAGGTAGGGAGAGTGTCAGTTTCTTTCACTGTGAAAGTCCTTGTTTCAAGGGACAGAGAAGGACACCTGAAGGTAGCCCTTATTGCTTTTTTCCCATCTCCCTGCAGGCCATCTATTAGAATGTCTGGAAGGCAAACAAGGAGAGGCAGACAGTCAGGAGGCAATAAAAGAGGGCAAGCAGGCTCTGTGTCTGGGGGCAACAGTGCTGGTCGTGGACGCGGTGCATTGTCATCAGCACATGGCCATGGGACACGCTTGTCCTTCTTTTCGGCAGCTGGACATGTTGAGCCACATCATGCCGAAGACTTGGTAGAGTGGATGACCAAGCCCTCCTCCTCCTCCTCATCCTCTCTCACCCAGGCTCAGGGTACTGGAAAAGCAGCTGCCAAAGCGTCGTCTTCCCTGGTATCAATGTCAGACAAATCATCAGTCACTCCTTCCCTAGACCCACCATGTCCTCCTCCTGAGGAGTCCCCCGAACTGTTTCAGCACAGTGTTGGGTACATGCTCCAGGAGGATGCCCAGCGTTTCGAAGGGTCTGATGATGAAACCCAGCTAGAGGAAGGCAGTAGCGTGAGAGCAGACAGAGGGGATGCTCAAGAAGGACACCAATCTGGCAGTCATGTTCCAGCAGCTGCAGCATACTGCCAGATTGGCTCCAGTGATGAGGAGGGAGGGGATGATGAGGTCACTGACTCCACGTGGGTGCCTAATAGGAGAGAGGAGGAGGAGGAGGATGAGGAGGAGGCACATCTCCAACGAGGCAGGATGCCCTTTGGTGGCCAGCGTAAGGGCAGTACACCGACGGAATCACACCGCAGAGCTCCGCCTGTGCAGGGCGCTGCCTCTGCCCGTCATTCAAAAAGTTCTTTGGTGTGGGCCTTTTTTGAGGCTAGTGCATCAGATCGCACAGCTGCTGTTTGCAACATATGTCTCAAGCGTATATCGCGTGGCCAAAACATCAGCCGCTTGGGTACCACATGCCTGACCAGACATATGTTGACCTGCCATGCAGCTCGTTGGCAAGCCTACCTCAAAGACCCACACCAAAGAACAAAGCGGACCTCTCCTTGCACCGCATCAGCTAGGATCTCCAACCCCACTATAACTTCAGTCCTCTCTGAAACATGCACTGAGAGGAATGAAGGTGTAGAATTAGGTGTGTCACAGCCAAGTACTTGCGCCCACTCTGCTAGCAGTACACCGACGTCCGATTCTAGCAGGCAAATTTCCCTGCCCCAGCTGCTGGACCGTCGAAAGAAGTTCACTCCCAGCCATCCACATGCCCAGCGGTTGAATGCTAGCTTGGCTAAATTGCTAGCGCTTCAACTGCTGCCTTTTCAGTTGGTAGACTCGGCCCCCTTCCGTGAGTTTGTGCAATGTGCGGTTCCTCAGTGGCAGGTTCCCAAACGCCACTTTTTCTCACGGAAGGCTATTCCGGCTCTCTACCGGCATGTGGAAGGCAATGTCTTGGCCTCGCTGGACAGGGCGGTCAGCGGTAAGGTGCATATTACCGCTGACTCATGGTCCAGCAGGCATGGACAGGGACGTTACCTTTCTTTCACGGCCCATTGGGTCACTCTTTTGGCAGCTGGGAAGGATTCAGGACAAGGTGCAGTAGTGTTGGAGGTTGTCCCACCGCCACGCCTCCAAAATGCTACTACTGGTTGTGACACACCTCTCTCCTCCACCCCCTCCTCTTCTTCTTCCTCCATGGCCTCTTCCTGTGGTTTGTCCTATGAACCAGCGGTGCTCCGTAGCCGTTCACGGGGCTACGCAAGTACGCAGGCAAAAAGATGCCATGCCGTGCTTGCGCTGGTGTGTTTGGGGGACAGAAGCCACACTGGGGCAGAGGTCCTGTCTGCTCTGCAGGGCCAGGCCGAGAGGTGGTTGACGCCACGCCAGCTTAAGCCAGGAATGGTGGTTTGCGACAATGGCACCAACCTCCTCTCCGCCCTCCGACAGGGACAACTGACCCATGTGCCCTGTGTGGCTCACGTCCTTAACCTGGTGGTGCAGCGCTTCTTGGGCAGGTACCCGGGCTTACAGGATGTCCTGAGGCAGGCCAGGAAAGTCTGTGTGCATTTCCGCAGATCTTATAATGCCAGTGCTCGCCTGGCTGAGCTGCAAAAGGAGTTGAACCTGCCCAAGAACCGCCTTATATGTGACATGCCCACCAGGTGGAACTCAACGTTGGCCATGCTGCAGCGGCTGCACACGCAGCAGAGGGCCATCAATGAGTACCTGTGCGACTACGGCACCAGGACAGGGTCAGGGGAGCTTGGTTTTTTTTCTCCACGCCAGTGGGGCATGATCAGGGATGCATGCACTGTCCTGGCACCATTTGAGGAGGCCACGAGGATGGTGAGCAGTGACAGTGCATGCATCAGTGACACTGTACCTCTTGTCCACCTGTTGGAGCACACGCTGCGTGGAATAATGGACAGGGCACTTGAGGCAGAACAGAGGCAGGAAGAGGAGGACTTCCTTGCCTCTCAAGGCCCCCTTTACCCAGACAGTGTTCCTTCTGTCCCACCCATCGCACAGGAAGAGGAGGAGGAGGAGGAGGAGGAGGAGGAGGAGGATTGTGTCAGCATGGAGGTGGAGGCTGGCACTCAGCATCATCAGCAGCAGTCTTTTAGGGATGATTTACAGTCCCAAGAAACCAGTGGACTTGTACGTGGCTGGGAGGAGGTGGCTGCGGATCATGTCGTCCTTAGTGACCCAGAGGACTCCGGAGCGAATGCCTCAGCAAACCTACGCTGCATGGCCTCCCTGATCCTGCAAAGTCTGCGGAAGGATCCTCGTATTCTTCGGATCAAGGAGAGGGACCATTACTGGCTGGCCACTCTCCTTGATCCACGGTACAAGGGTAAGGTTGCGGACCTTATGTTACCGTCGCAGAGGGAGCAGAGGATGAGACAACTCCGGGAGGCCTTGCAGAAAGGTCTGTGCAACGCGTTCCCAGAGACTGGGAGGTTGCAAACTCCTGGTCCTGGACAACGAGTTGCTGAGGCTTCGGCCAGTCAAAGAAGGAGCGGTGGGGAAGGTGGCCGTCTGACCGATGCGTTCAGACAATTCTTTAGTCCGCAGCCCCAAAGTATGATCGGTTCCAGCAACCATCGCCAGCGTCTGATAAACATGGTGCAGGAATATCTAGGGGCAAGGTCAGACTTGGACACCTTCCCCACCGAAAATCCTCTGGCTTACTGGGTCTTGAGGATGGATCACTGGCCAGAGCTTGCACAGTATGCAATTGAGCTACTGGCCTGTCCTGCATCCAGCGTTCTTTCGGAACGCACATTCAGTGCTGCTGGAGGATTTGTCACGGATCACAGGGTGCGCCTGTCCACCGACTCGGTTGATCGACTGACTTTCATCAAGATGAACCAGTCTTGGATCACCACCAGCTACCACACACCTGATGCTGATATAACAGACTAATTGATTTTAACATGTCACATCCCTTCAAGACTGATGCTGATGCTGAGTGCCTGTGCTGTTATGTTGACTGGCTATCCTCCTCCTCCGAGTCCTCAATGATACGATTGATGATGATAGCTTGTAAGATCATTTTTGTTTATGGGTGCCGCCACCAGTGCCTAACGCCCAATTTTTCAGCCCCTGTTTAACAGGGGCGTGTAATTACAATTTTTGAAGCAATACTTTGCAACAGGGCTCATTGCTGTGCTCCAAGTACAGTATCTGTGAGGAGTTGCAGTGTTGTGCCACCAGTGCCTAAGGCCCAATTTTTCAGCCCCTGTTTAACAGGGGCGTGTCATTACAATTTTTGAAGCAATACTTTGCAACAGGGCTCATTGCTGTGCTCCAAGTACAGTATCTGTGAGGAGTTGCAGTGTTGTGCCACCAGTGCCTAAGGCCCAATTTTTCAGCCCCTGTTTAACAGGGGCGTGTCATTACAATTTTTGAAGCAATACTTTGCAACAGGGCTCATTGCTGTGCTCCAAGTACAGTATCTGTGAGGGGTTGCAGTGTTGTGCCACCAGTGCCTAAGGCCCAATTTTTCAGCCCCTGTTCAACAGGGGCATGTAATTACAATTCTTGATCTAATAATTCACAGCAGGGCCCATTGCTGCACCCACCAAGAGTAACTGTCAGGGCTTACAGTGTTGTGGCACCAGCACCACCATCAAAGGCCCAATTTTTACTACCACTGTTCAACAATTATATGTAATTAAAATTCCTGATATAATAGTTGACAGCAGGGCGTTCCAGCACCAACCAAGAGTAACTGTGAGTGCTTACAGTGTTGTGCCAACACCAACAACTAAGGGGCCTATTTCTGCAGAGTATATACGGCAGGTCCCTACTTTCAAACATCCAACTTACAAACGACTCCTACTTGCAAACGCAAGAAGACAACAGGAAGTGAGAGGAAATCTACCACTAGGAAGGAAAATTCTCTCCTGTAAGAATAAATATGGGAGAAAGGTGTCTCCTCTGTACTGATGCTTTATCAGCAATCCTTGTTTCAAGAAAAACACCACATTTCAAAAACAGTTGTCATTGGGACGGAAAGTGAGGTGAAATGTTCTGAACAGGGGCACAGACAGCAAAACAAATGTTACAGGGGTGATAACCCTTACCTATGTTTTCCAAAAAGTTTAAAAATAGATTTTTGGTCTGGAGCTACACTTCAACAATGTACCTGTTCAAAATTACAAACAGACTCTACATAAGAACAAACCTAGAGTCCCTGTCTTGTATGCACCGCCTGTATAGGGCTGTTCAGAGTATATAGGGCCTTTTTTATTTTATGTGCGGGGTTCCCCTTAATATCCATACAAGACCCAAAGGGGCTGGTAATGGGCTGGGGTAGGGGGGGGGGTCATGGGGTAGCTATGCCATTTTTCTTAAAGAATTTCATCCATATTACCGGGACCAGACATTACATTAAAGCCGCAAGCAGTTTTAAATGGCTTTTTTTTCCTTTAGAAGTGTCATTTTGTGCAGGGACAGTTCTAAACACGGGAAACACGTGGCACTTCACAGGCATACTTTAGACACCCCCCAGGTACGATATTTAAAGGAATATTTGACTTTTTTTTTTTCACTTTATGCATCATTAAAATGACTGCTCCCGAAAAACGACCGTTTTTAAAACTTCTTTTTGCATTGATACATGTCCCCTGGTGCAGAACCCGGGTTCCCAAACCCTTTTTAGGACAATAACATGCATAATAGTTGTTATAATTAGCACTTTAGAATTCGAACGTTCGCATCCATTGTATTTAATAGGGTTCTAATGTTCGTTCGAACTTTCGGTCCGTTCGCGGGTTCTGGTGCGAACCGAACCCGGGGGTGTTCGGCTCATCACTAGGTTTGAGTAGAAACCCAACCCCCACTCTTCCATAGGAACGTCCATAATTACTCCTTGGAGCAATAGTTGTTCTAACGCCACTAGGAGACACCTTCTTTTCAGAGGGTCTTTTGGCATGCCTGACCACATAAAATGGGAAGGAGGAGACTCTTTTAACTCCAACTTGTATCCCAGAGTTACTGCGGAGAGCACCCATCTGTCTTTGATCGTCTCCCGCCAGGTCTCTGCGAACAACTGAAGACTTCCCCCCACCCGTTTGAGTGGGGGCAGCCCTTCATAGGCTTGACTTGGAGGCTGGTTTAGTACCTCTTCGGATCCAGGGTTTCTTATTACCCTGTGACTGTCCCTGATTTTTACCCCCTGAGTTTGACCGAGGAGGCCGTCGGAACTGCTTAGTAGCAGACGTCCCAGGGATAGGAGAGGTAGTCCTCTTAAAAGATGGACCTCTAGACCTCTTTTTAATCGGTAAGAGAGTACTTTTACCACTGGAAATCTTCTGGATATACTTATGCAGGTCTTCGCAAAAAAGGCGTTCCCCATGAAATGGGAAGCTAACTAAGAGCTTCTTACAGGGAGCCTCAGCAGACCAGTTCTTGAGCCACAGAAGCCTACGCATATGTACCAAAGACAGCGTGAGGCGGGAGGCCTGATGGATGGAATCCTTGATGGCGTCAACCGCAAAGCATAATGCTCTAGGCAGATCAGCCAGAGCCTGGGCCTGCTGGTCTGGCAAATCCCTCAGGACCATTTTCATCTGATCCTTTAAAGCTTGGCAGACCCCAATAGCTGCCACTGCTGGCTGTGTAACAGCCCCTGCTGTGGAAAAAGCAGATTTTAATAAAGATTCCAATTTTTTATCTACTGGATCTTTGAACATTTGAACATTATCTACTGGACATGTCAGTGATTTGTTCACAGAAGAGATGGCTGCGTCCACCGTAGGAGCATTCCATCTCTGGGTGAACTTTTCCTCCATGGGATAGATCACCGGAAATTTCTTAGGTGGAACAAATAGTTTATCAGGATGTTCCCAGTCCTGGTATATAAGTCCTTCCAATAATGGATGAATTGGAAAGGAGCAATTAATCTGGGGAGCTTTTAGCGACCCCAATGAGGAGACAGCAGTAGTTGATGGTTCAACAAGAGGCATTTTAAATGCAGATCGAACTATGTCAGTTAGGGTCTGGACCCACAATCTTTCAGTCTGTGATGCTGAAAATGGTTCATCTACTGTCGATTCCTCAAAAACAGAGTTAATCTCCTCCTGATCCCCTTCAGGTAGGTCAATCCCTTCCTGGGACTGTTGCTCTGCCAACAGGCACTCTAATGGAGGGGATGGAGATCTGGTGCGCTTTCTCTCCTGTAGAGAAGAAGCGATCAATGCTGCCAACCTCAGTGGGTGTCTACCAATGCGTCTTTCTGGGGATGCCTGTATCAACCGCCCGCTGTAAGCCCCTATACCATGCTACCAGCTCCTTTTTATGCTCTGTGTCCATAGCAAGCAGCGTGGACCGAGTCCTTTTATCTTGCTGGGACGCCCGCACATGCGCAGAAGCGCTTGGCGCACAGAGCGCGTCATCCGCCAGGCTCCGCCCCCTTTTTGAAGCTAAATCTTTAAGAGAAAGCGTGTGCGCGCGCGCGCACGTGCACGTGTGCGCTCTTGGCGCTATGTAGGGAGAGGAGCCAGGGTCCTTGTTTCACCAGGACCCGGGGATGGAAAGAAACTACTTGGCAGCATGACAGAGGAATGCAGCTTCCCTGATAGAGAGCTCACTCACCTGCCTGGACTTTCACCATGGAAGGAATAGTCCCAAGAAAAAAAGACGTTCCACAGCGGCCTCCAGTGGACAAACACAGGTACCGCACTTTTGTCTTTTTTATTTTTTTTTTTCAAAACCTCCTTTATGAAAAACATTTCCAGGTTTACAGTTTTTTTTTTTTTTTTTAAAACTTCCTTTATGAAAAGACATTTCTAGGATTTTTTAGGCATATACAGCTATTAGCGGGAATACCTTTAGGTAACAGGCAGAAAGACATATTAGGCTTGGGGGTCCCCTCAATAGAACCAAGTTCCTGAGGGGCCCCCACTTACCTTTTCCCCGCCGCAGGACTTTGTTTGGCCCACAGAAGCCCAAACTTCACCTCTCACGGCAGGCATTGTACTAGACCTTCAGGGACCGGGTTCCCAAGGATTCCACTCCCCTGGACCTGTATAGCACCCTGCACAGATAGCCTCTTGGTTTTGGGTATGACCAGAGCTCTGGATCCCAGGGTCCAGCCCTCCTAAGAGAGGCATTACAGGCAAAACCTTGCTCTTCTCTGCAAGGCCCGGGTACCGACCGTTTAGCTATGAAGCTTTTTTTTTGGTCGGATCCGGAATAGCTTGCTAAGGCCCAGAGAACCTGTACACAAGCCCAGATGAATACATGTTAACCTTGGCCAACACCTTAGACACTGGCAAAAAACTGAGGTGCTCCCGGATGGGAGGGGCTTATATAGGGGAGGGTACTTCCTGTTTTGGAAGTTGCCAGTGCCAGCACCTGAAGGTAATTCTATATAACCCACATAGTAATGACTATGTCGCTCTGTGTCCCGTGATGTATGAACAAGAAAAATGTTTTATATATTTTTTGGGGATATTTATTATAGCAAAAAGTAAAAAAAAGTGTTTTTTTTTCCAAATTGTCGCTCTATTTTTGTTTATTCAGCCATTCAGCTGACCAATATAATGATTTCATTTTGGAATTATTCAAATTCGTCTTAACCAGAAATGTATTCATGTTTGGTCTCTCCCACTACCTCCAGATACAGGGCGTGGCAATGGGGACACGTTGTGCCCCATCCTACGCCAATCTGTATCTGGGGGGGTGGGGGACGGACCTCTTCACCAGAGATGACATTCAAAAATATTTAGAATGAGTACTTATTTCCATAGATGACATCTTGATGATTTGGACTCGAACACATGATGAACTTCTTGAGTTTATGGACATACTTGGCAACAATAGTTTTAATCTCAAATTTACAATGCTTTGTGACCAAAAGCTTGTTAATTTTTGGGATATTGAGATTTTTGTGGAGAGCGATGGCTCTCTGGGTACATCTTTATTCAGAAAGCCGTCTGTAACTAATGCTATACTACACGCTTCCAGTTTCCATCCGAAATCCCTGGTCAACAGTATCCCTTACAGCCAGTACCTGCGGCTGCGGCGAAACTGTAGCAGGGATGATGATTTTCAAAAAGAAGCCAACTCACTTTATTCTCGTCTTCGTGACAGAGGGTATACTCACAGTATTTTGAAAAAAGCTTTTAATAGAGCTAGAGCTCAAGTTAGGGACACTTTGATCCATCAGAAAAAAATAAAATGCACTATCCAACTTGTGAGAATCATAACTTCATACAGTAAACAGCATAAACAGGTGAGGCAGATTATCAACAAATATTGGCCACTTCTATTGGCTGATCCAATAGTGTGCAAATATATAGAGAAGGAGCCCCAAATTACTTATAGGCAGGCTAAATCCTTGAAAGAACGGTTGACTAAGAGTCATTTTAAAACTCCATCGACAGCTGTCGCATCTCCAGGGTCCTTTCCATGTAGGAGGTGTGACAACTGTCGTTTCTTATTAAACAGCAATGAAGTCAAATTACCTAATGGATGCACCCATAGGATTAAACATAGAGTAACCTGTCAGACTCCAGGTATTGTGTATATGATGCAATGCACTTGCAATTCTTTTTATATAGGGAAAACAAAACGTCCCTTTTTCAAACGAATAAATGACCACATATCTTTGTTAAAAAAACCAAGGATGGAAACACCAATTAGTCGTCATGTGGGTCTGTTTCATGACTTCAGATTGGATACTATCAAATTTATGGCCTTGGAGCACATTCCTCCGGATGTTAGGGGAGGCAGCAATGATCAGAAACTTTTACAATTAGAATCACGTTGGATCTTCTCTTTGAAGGCAACAACGTATCTTGGATTGAATGAAATGTTGAGTTATAAACCTTTGTTGTAAAGTATTGCAGATGTTTCCCTTGCTGCCTCCCCATTCCGTTGTTGTCTCTATTTCTTCCCTTGTTCTCCCCACCCCCCCTTTTTCCTTTTCCTTCCAGCCCCTCCCCCTCCCCTTATTTCCTATCCCTTTTATCCTCATTTTTTTCCTTTCCTTCCTCCCCTCCCTTTATTTTGGTCATTCCATGTGGGGTTCAACATCTTCCCAATCTCTCCCCTCATTCCCCACTCTCTGTGGACATATAACATCCTTGTCCCCTATTTTGGCCAAATGAATCTATGTGAAAATGTAATAATCAGATGTTCTATTGGTTGCATAAGTTGACCAAACATACTATTTATTTTTTCACTCACGTAAGAAAAATAAAATTCTAAATCATGATAGATAGATAGATATAAATCTTTTTAATTTAAGTTATTCTAATATTTACATAAATTTAATTAGATTTATATTAATTCACATATATATTTTTCATTATAATTATGCACTTAATCTATTATTATTTGTAGTTGTTATGCACTGTAATATGCATGTGTTGTTTTGCAACCCGAGTACAGCTTATTGGTGCCAAGCCCTTCTTCTGTTCAATGCCTTTTTGCTGTGGTCGGATTCCCGGTGTCTATCTGGTCCAGGTCTAGCATATTCATATGTTCACACGGATGCCCAAGGGTGTTCCAATTTCTTCTGTTTTTGAACACCCATTCTTGCCGGCCAGCATGTAGATTATTTTGCAGCTGCACTCCTCCTTTGAGAAGTCCCTATGGGTGTCTTATCATTTTCCACCACAAGAGTGCTCCAAAACATTTTTCTCTTCCAGCTCTCCTGACTCTGTTCACAGAGTGGAGATGCGGAGTGACGTCAACCGTGGTGTCCGCACATGCGCGGTACTGTCTTATGTCCGTTTCCAGCCTTGTGACCGGATGGGGGAGATATATAAAACCATGGGCTCCAGTGCACAGACGCTGCTGAGCCCCTGGGACTACACCAACTGTGACATTCATGAAGGTAAACTTCTTCAACTTTGGATACTGTTATCCTTATCTTTTCTTTCTGATTCTCTTATCATATGACTATGAAAGCGTCCCACTTGGAGACATGAATTGTCCCTTTGGGAACATTGCTATTGACATGTTTATTATACTACTTTTCCAGTCTGCTCTCACTACCATGTTCTTTCCTGGACTTACTTTCTATATTATGAATCACTCTCCAATATATATTGTAGTTGTTTTCATTTGTTTTCAGCTTGGCTTGAGTTATTACTCCCTTTCTGAGCTACTGATCTGTTTAGTCCCAGGATTCAAGTCATTACCACCCTAGCCTCTGTAAGTGTATACAATAATTTTTCAATTTTTGGATGTATTTTTTAGTTTAGACTCCTAAGAGACACACTGCCTCCATTGTTGGCAGTGGATCTCTTTGGGATATATATGTGTGTATATATATTTATACACCTTTATATGTACACATTTTTTTTACCCTATCTGTATATTTCCAATTATAGATATTGGCAAGTTTTGGCCGTCTTTCTTCCCCCTGCGATCATTTGATGTGCACCTTGGCTTGGGCCGGGCACTGATGTGTGGGATGGGACCATTTGGATTGGCTAGAGTGGGGAGAGGTAAGGGGCTGGACTTTTGGGAATGTGAACAGTGCATGCATAAAATTTAGATTAATTACACTGTATTTGATGTACATAATTGTTATTTAAAATTACTACTATATATTATGACATGTATGTATTTTGTTTTTCTGTATTCTGTAGAAGGTGTATCACCATATTGGACAGTTCTCCCTTTGAAGAAACGAAACAAAAAAGTGTAGCGCTAAAAATGAGTAAGAACTGCCCACAATTAAGGAGCAGTGTATAAGAGTGATATATAATTAGATAAACAATATAACATCTCTGCTAAACGAACTGAATAAATGAAATATTCAAAAAGTCCTCAGTAATGTGACATCTTAGCCAAACAAACTGAATAAAATAAAGTGTTCAAAGAGTCCAAAGAGTCCTCAGTGATGCAAATTAAATGCCACAATGGACACCAAAAATACTGAGTTCATAATAAAAACAAATAGAACATATATTGATGAAAGGTGAGTGACAATCAAATTATGGTGCTCATAAGTAAACTTGACGTGAAGAGAGTGCACTCAAAGTGACCACCACCAATCGGTTGTAAGAAAGGCTTACCAGAAAGAGTGGACCCCAAAAACCTACGTTCAGAGGGTCAACCAAGCATAGGTAAGCCGCTGTGGACAGCAAATCTCCAACTGTGATTCAAATGGGGGACATCAAACTTCAATCCAGTCCAAAGGATAGAAAAAAATATCTCTCATATCCAGATGACAATGGGGCTTGTATGCAGTGCCCGATTAGAATCAGGTAGTGATTAGGCTTGTGCAATTCGTTTCGTAACGAATCAAAATTCGTCCGAATTTAGCAACTTTCGGACATTCGGAAGCATTCGAATTTCCGAACAGAGCAATTACGAATAAAACCGAATCCGAAATAAATTATACCGCAAAATAGCGAATGCCCGAAGGTCTTCGGCATAATTCGTTATGAAAAAAGTTACGAATGTACGAATCCATTCGAAGCACAATAACACTCACTCTGCTCTCTGCTTCTCCCTCACCATGCTGAACTCCCTCTCAAAATGGTGTACAGGGGCGGAGGCTATAGCCGCATGAAAAAACGAAAGTAAAATACGAGATTTCAAATCCATTCGAAGCACAATAACACTCACTCTGCTCTGCTCTCTGCTTCTCCCTCACCGTGCTGAACCCTCTCAAAATGGTGTACAGGGGCGGAGCCTATAGCCGCATGTAAAAAACGAAAGTAAAATACGAGATTTCGAATCGTTACAAATAACCGCTATGTATTTAGAAAAGTACAAATCCATTCGAAGCACATTAGGCATAATAGGCAGCGTCGTTGTGAGAGAGACACGGAAAATTACGAATCAACGAACCCAAAAAAAGTTACGAAAGTAGGAGTTGTGTCCAGAATCAACGAAAAACAACGTACTCTACCGAAAGTACGAATTATAAAGCAACAAAAAATTCAACGAAAAATGTCGCTTGCAAAAATACGAATAAGTCCGAACACGAAAAATCCCGTCTAGCAAAATTACGAATGATTACGAATCAACAGGACCGGAAAGAAACGAACCGAAACGGAACTAATTTTTCCGTTGTGCACAAGTCTAGTAGCGATGCCGAGTAGATTGCAGAATTTAGAAGGAAAGAAAAGGCACATAGTGTGATACTGTATAAAAAGGGGTATTTAATGTAGGTAGGTACACTTACATTTAGATGAATATAACAGCGCTTTGTCAAAATGATCAATGGCAACAGTAGGGTCTCCCGACGCGTTTCGCATCCAAATGCATCATCTGGGGTGATCCCCCCCACTGTTGCCCTCCATGAATATATAGGTATTATGACCCCTAATTAGGAGGCCATCCCCTGGGCGTCCATGTGTTGAATAATCACTTCCTGGTTGAACCAAAATGGAGTCCCAGTGTGTGTTCCAAACCTTGATTTGGGTAACATTGTATGCATTAAAAAAGTCTATAAAGGTCAGGGTGTACCAATATGGATATTCCCCTTGAGTATCAAGCCTCCATCTGGATTGACCGCAGACTGGTTAAACGCAGTTCCACGTAGCCAGTTTTTGAGACTCCGTAGAAATTGTACTACTACGGAGTCATTCAAAATACAGGCAGATGTTCTCAAACTTAGATTTATTGAGAAGGGCTATAACCCCATAGACGTGGAACGGGACCTTGAAAAGACCTTGGAGGTTGACAGAGGTTCCCTTCTTGAGGTTAAACCAAAAAGGGAACAAGATGATAGCTTCAAATGGGCAATGCTTACATCATTCTCCACTCAACACAAGCAAGTCAAAGCCATCATATCTAAACATTGGGGAGTTTTGAAAAACGATCGAGTTTTACACAGTGTTCTACCGGAACAAGCAAAAGTGGTATTTAGAGGTGTTCCCACACTTCAGAGCAAGATCGCACCGAATATTATCAATCCTCCGGTGCGACCTTCCTTTTTCTATCAGTTAGTGGGCTATCACCCTTGCAAAAAATGTTCTGTATGTAAATGTAATTCTTCAGGGAAGAGTAAGACCTTGGAATTTAGTTCCACTATCACGGGTAAAACTTATCCCATTAAGCGCTTTTACACATGTGCCACCAAATATGTGGTTTACCTCATAACCTGCCCATGTGGTAAACAATATGTGGGTCGCACAATACGATCCTTTTCGGTGCGCGTTGGTGAACACGTAGCTCCCATTCTTGGTGGCGACACACAACATACGGTACCCAGGCATTATAGGGCGTACCACAACAGGAATCCTGCAGGCACGCAATTCCTTGTTATTGACCAATTTGTTCCCCCCTGGAGGGGCAGTCCCAAAACCAGAGGCGTGTCCCAACTCGAGACCTATTGGATTTATGAGTTACAGTCGCACACGCCTTCTGGTTTAAACGTTGAGTGGGATATTAATTCATTCATCAATAAATCCTAGTTAGCAGTGGGCCCATTAAAGTTCTCTCCTTTGTACATACATTTTTTATTTTGGCGCAATACATATATATGTTTTTACCATTTTATCCTGTATTCATTTATATGGTTATTCTTTGTATAGATTGTATGTGAATCTGACATTCATACAATTCTAATGTATATATGATGTAATTGTGAACCCTGTGGGAGTGCATTCCATGTGCGTGGTTTATATCTACTAGAACACATGAGGGTTTTTCTCACCCACACAATCACATTACATGTAAACCACTTCCATAAATTGACATAGTTCCGCTTAGTATAGGGATTCTTAGTTTATTCTTTGAATTAGTCCCATACACCTCAAACATTATTCAGCGGATACTATCATGGTTCCTTTATTTAATATTTTTAATTTTTTCATTTTGCATTAAAATTGATACTTACTATCTTGTTTATATCACATCAGGTATACTGGTGTCATATTTTACAAGTTGTTTTAAATTTTTCATTCGGGTGGAATGACATACTATTGTCAGTCTTTAGGTCACTCCTGTAGATTAACCCTTCATAAAAATATATAAATAACTAACTAATCACTTTACATTTTGACCTAATGGTGTGTCCCATTATGATTCTAAATGTGTTTAGGTTAGCTGGGGGTAGTGATGAGCCGAACACCCCCGGGTTCGGTTCGCACCAGAACCCGCGAACGGACCGAAAGTTTGCGCGAACATTAGAACCCTATTAAATACAATGGATGCGAACGTTCGGATTCTAAAGTGCTAATTATAACGACTATTATCCATGTTATTGTCCGAAACAGAGTTTGGGAACCCGGGTTCTGCACCAGGGGACATGTATCAATGCAAAAAGAAGTTTTAAAAACGGACGTTTTCCGGGAGCAGTCATTTTAATGATGCATAAAGTGAAAAAAAAAAAAGTCAAATATTCCTTTAAATATTGTACCTGGGGGGTGTCTAAAGTATGCCTGTGAAGTGCCACGTGTTTCCCGTGTTTAGAACTGTCCCTGCACAAAATAACATTTCTAAAGGAAAAAAAGCCATTTAAAACTGCTTACGGCTTTAATGCAATGTCTGGTCCCGGTAATATGGATGAAAATCTTTAGGAAAAATGGCATAGCTACCCCATCAACATATACTCTGCAGAAATAGGCCCCTTAGGTGTTGGTGTTGGCACAACACTGAAAGCACTCACAGTTATTCTTGGTGGGTGCTGGAACGCCCTGCTGTCAAGTATAATATCAGGAATTGTAATAACATATAATTGTTGATCAGTGGTAGTAAAAATTGGGCCTTTGATGGTGGTGCTGGTGCCACAACACTGTAAGGCCTGACAGTTACTCTTGGTGGGCGCAGCAATGGGCCCTGCTGTGAATTATTAGATCAATAATTATAATTGCATGCCCCTGTTGAACAGGGGCTGAAAAATTGGGCCTTTGGTGGTGGTGGTGGTGGTGATGGTGTTGCTGGTGCCACAACACTGTAAGGCCTGACAGTTACTCTTGGTGGGCGCAGCAATGGGCCCTGCTGTGAATTATTAGATCAATAATTATAATTGCATGCCCCTGTTGAACAGGGGCTGAAAAATTGGGCCTTAGGCACTGGTGGCACAACACTGCAACCCCTCACAGATACTGTACTTGGAGCACAGCAATGAGGCCTGTTGCAAAGTATTGCATCAAAAATTTTAATTACACGCCCCTGTTAAACAGGGGCTGAAAAATTGGGCCTTAGCCACTGGTGGCGTCACCCATAAACCAAAATGATCTTCCAAGCTATCATCGTTAATCGTATCATTGAGGAGGAGGAGGAGGATAGCCAGACAACATAACAGCACAGGCACTCAGCATCAGCATCAGTCTTGAAGGGATGTGACATTTTAAAATCAATTAGTCTGTTATATCAGCATCTGGTGTGTGGTAGCTGGTGGTGATCCAAGACTGGTTCATCTTGATGAAAGTCAGTCGATCAACCGAGTCGGTGGACAGGCGCACCCTGTGATCCGTGACAAATCCTCCAGCAGCACTGAATGTGCGTTCTGAAAGAACGCTGGATGCAGGACAGGCCAGTAGCTCAATTGCATACTGTGCAAGCTCTGGCCAGTGATCCATCCTCAAGACCCAGTAAGCCAGAGGATTTTCGGTGGGGAAGGTGTCCAAGTCTGACCTTGCCCCTTGGTATTCTTGCACCATGTATATCAGACGCTGGCGATGGTTGCTGGAACCGATCATACTTTGGGGCTGTGGACTAAAGAATTGTCTGAACGCATCGGTCAGACGGCCACCTTCCCCACCGCTCCTTCTTTGACTGCCCGAAGCCTCAGCAACTTGTTGTCCAGGACCAGGAGTTTGTAACCTCCCAGTCTCTGGGAACGCGTTGCACAGACCTTTCTGCAAGGCCTCCCGGAGTTGTCTCATCCTCTGCTCCCTCTGCGACGGTACGATAAGGTCCGCAACCTTACCCTTGTACCGTGGATCAAGGAGAGTGGCCAGCCAGTAATGGTCCCTCTCCTTGATCCAAAGAATACGAGGATCCTTCCGCAGACTTTGCAGGATCAGGGAGGCCATGCAGCGTAGGTTAGCTGAGGCATTCAGTCCGGAGTCCTCTGGGTCACTAAGGACGACATGATCCGCAGCCACCTCCTCCCAGCCACGTACAAGTCCACTGGTTTCTTGGGACTGTAAATCATCCCTAAAAGACTGCTGCTGATGATGCTGAGTGCCAGCCTCCACCTCCATGCTGACACAATCCTCCTCCTCCTCCTCCTCGTCCTCCTCGTCCTCTTCCTGTGCGATGGGTGGGACAGAAGGAACACTGTCTGGGTAAAGGGGGCCTTGAGAGGCAAGGAAGTCCTCCTCTTCCTGCCTCTGTTCTGCCTCAAGTGCCCTGTCCATTATTCCACGCAGCGTGTGCTCCAACAGGTGGACAAGAGGTACAGTGTCACTGATGCATGCACTGTCACTGCTCACCATCCTCGTGGCCTCCTCAAATGGTGCCAGGACAGTGCATGCATCCCTGATCATGCCCCACTGGCGTGGTGAAAAAAACCCGAGCTCCCCTGACCCTGTCCTGGTGCCGTAGTCGCACAGGTACTCATTGATGGCCCTCTGCTGCGTGTGCAGCCGCTGCAGCATGGCCAACATTGAGTTCCACCTGGTGGGCATGTCACATATAAGGCGGTTCTTGGGCAGGTTCAACTCCTTTTGAAGCTCAGCCAGGCGAGCACTGGCATTATAAGATCTGCGGAAATGCACACAGACTTTCCTGGCCTGCCTCAGGACATCCTGTAAGCCCGGGTACCTGCCCAAGAACCGCTGCACCACCAGGTTAAGGACGTGAGCCATACAGGGCACATGGGTCAGTTGTCCCTGTCGGAGGGCGGAGAGGAGGTTGGTGCCATTGTCGCAAACCACCATTCCTGGCTTAAGCTGGCGTGGCGTCAACCACCTCTCGGCCTGCCCCTGCAGAGCAGACAGGACCTCTGCCCCAGTGTGGCTCCTGTCCCCCAAACACACCAGCGCAAGCACGGCATGGCATCTTTTTGCCTGCGTACTTGCGTAGCCCCTTGAACGCCTACGGAGCACCGCTGGTTCCGAGGACAAACCACAGGAAGAGGCCATGGAGGAAGAAGAAGAGGAGGGGGTGGAGGAGAGAGGTGTGTCACAACCAGTAGTAGCATTTTGGAGGCGTGGGGGTGGAACAACCTCCAACACTACTGCACCTTGTCCTGCATCCTTCCCAGCTGCCAAAAGAGTGACCCAATGGGCCGTGAAAGAAAGGTAACGTCCCTGTCCATGCCTGCTGGACCATGAGTCAGCGGTAATATGCACCTTACCGCTGACCGCCCTGTCCAGCAAGGCCAAGACATTGCCTTCCACATGCCTGTAGAGAGCCGGAAGAGCCTTCCATGCAAAAAAGTGTCGTTTGGGAACCTGCCACTGAGGAACCGCACATTGCACAAACTCACGGAAGGGGGCCGAGTCTACCAACTGAAAAGGCAGCAGTTGAAGCGCTAGCAATTTAGCCAAGCTAGCATTCAACCGCTGGGCATGTGGATGGCTGGGAGTGAACTTCTTTCGACGGTCCAGCAGCTGGGGCAGGGAAATTTGCCTGCTAGAATCGGACGTTGGTGTACTGCTAGCAGAGTGCCTGCAAGTACTTGCCTGTGACACACCTAATTCTACACCTTCATTCCTCTCAGAGCAGGTTTCAGAGAGGAGTGAAGGTATAGTGGGGTTGGAGATCCCAGCTGATGCGGTGCAAGAAGAGGTCAGCTTTGTTCTTTGGTGTGGGTCTTTAAGGTAGGCTTGCCAACGAGCTGCATGGCAGGTCAACATATGTCTGATCAAGCATGTGGTGCCCAAGCGGCTGATGTTTTGGCCACGCGATATACGCTTGAGACATATGTTGCAAACAGCAGCTGTGCGATCTGATGCACTCGCCTCAAAAAAGGCCCACACCAAAGAACTTTTTGAATGACGGGCAGAGGCAGCGCCCTGCACAGGCGGAGCTCTGCGGTGTGATTCCGTCGGTGTGCTGCCCATACGCTGGCCACTCAAGGGCATCCTGCCTCGTTGGAGATGTGCCTCCTCCTCATCCTCCTCCTCCTCCTCTCTCCTATTAGGCACCCACGTATAGTCAGTGACCTCATCATCCCCTCCCTCCTCATCACTGGAGCCAATCTGGCAGTATGCTGCAGCTGCTGGAACATGACTGCCAGATTGGTGTCCTTCTTGAGCATCCCCTCTCTCTGCTCTCACGCTGCTGCCTTCCTCTAGCTGGGTATCATCATCAGATCCTTCCAAACGCTGGGCATCCTCCTGGAGCATGTACCCAACACTGTGCTCAAACAGTTCGGGGGACTCCTCAGGAGGAGGGCATGGTGGGTCTAGGGAAGGATTGACTAATGAAGATAATGATACCAGAGAAGAGGACGCTTTGGCAGCTGCTTTGCCACTACCCTGAGCCTGGGTGAGAGAGGATGAGGAGGCTGAGGTGGGCTTGGTCATCCACTCTACCAAGTCTTCGGCATGATGTGGCTCAACATGTCCAGCTGCCGAAAACAAGGACAAGCGTGTCCCATGGCCATGTGCTGATGACAATGCACCGCGTACACGACCAGCACTGTTGCCCCCAGACACAGAGCCTGCTTGCCCTCTTTTTTTGCCTCCTGACTGTCTGCCTCTCCTTGGTTGCCTTCCAGACATTTTAATGGATGGCCTGCAGGGAGATGGGAAAACCAGCAATAAGGGCTACCTTCAGGTGTATATTGTGCAGGAGGCTTAGCAACAATGACACTGACACTGTCCCCTGCCTATCCTTCTCTGTCCCTAAACACAAGGATTGAAAATATGGTTCAGCAAAAAAGTTTTAGAACAGAATAGCACACTGACACTTTCCCTCACTGTCCTACTCTGTCCCTCCCTACAAACAAGATTTAGCACAGAATAGCACACTGATAATTTCTACGAATGTCCTTCTCTGTCCCTCAACTCAGGGATTGAAAATATGGTTCAGCAAAATAGTTTTAGAACAGAATAGCACACTGTCAGTTTCCCTCACTGTAGCTCTCTGTCCCTCAACTCAAGGATTGAAAATATGGAACAGCAAAATTGGTTTAGAACAGAATAGCACACTGTCAGTTTCCCTCACTGTACCTCTCTGTCCCTCAACTCAAGGATTGAAAATATGGTTCAGCAAAATAGTTTTAGAACAGAATAGCACACTGTCAGTTTCCCTCACTGTAGCTCTCTGTCCCTCAACTCAAGGATTGAAAATATGGAACAGCAAAATTGATTTAGAACAGAATAGCACACTGTCAGTTTCACTCACTGTACCTCTCTGTCCCTCAACTCAAGGATTGAAAATATGGTTCAGCAAAATAGTTTTAGAACACAATAGCACACTGACACTTTCCCTCACTGTAGCTCTCTGTCCCTCAACTCAAGGATTGAAAATATGGTTCAGCAAAATAGTTTTAGAACAGAATAGCACACTGTCAGTTTCCCTCACTGTAGCTCTCTGTCCCTCAACTCAAGGATTGAAAATATGGAACAGCAAAATTGATTTAGAACAGAATAGCACACTGTCAGTTTCATTCACTGTACCTCTCTGTCCCTCAACTCAAGGATTGAAAATATGGTTCAGCAAAATAGTTTTAGAACAGAATAGCACACTGTCAGTTTCCCTCACTGTAGCTCTCTGTCCCTCAACTCAAGGATTGAAAATATGGTTCAGCAAAATAGTTTTAGAACACAATAGCACACTGTCAGTTTCCCTCACTGTAGCTCTCTGTCCCTCAACTCAAGGATTGAAAATATGGTTCAGCAAAATAGTTTTAGAACAGAATAGCACACTGTCAGTTTCCCTCACTGTACCTCTCTGTCCCTACAAACAAGGATTAGCACAGAATAGCACACTGTCACTGACACTCTCCCTACCTATCCTTATTTGTCCCTAAACACAAGGAATCCAGGATTATGTAAAGGAAAAAAAATGACACTGTCCCTGCCTATGCTTCTCTTTCCCTGCTCCGGAACACACTACACAAGGCCGCCGCACTGGCGGCCTTTTATAGTGTGGGGCGTGTACTAAACCCCATCAGCAATAATTGGCCACAGGCATCCTGCCTGTGGCCAATCATTGCTCTCCTCGCTGCCGGCGCTGTGATTGGCCAGGGTCACAGTGCATGCTTGGCCAATCACAGCGCCTGGATGACACTGCGATGGCGTAGTGCATTGTGGGCCGTTCGCGTCACTCGAATTTGGCGCGAACGGCCCAAATCGTTCGATCTTCGTCGAACGATCGAACAGCCGATGTTCGAGTCGAACGTATGTTCGACTCGAACACGAAGCTCATCCCTAGCTGGGGGTAATATCCCTATAGTATTTTGAACATCACCATAGGACTCCATTCACGATCATGATGTAACTTATCCCCTCTATAGATGTGTTTTCACATAAACATAAGGAGCTCGGCGCTGCTCACTCTATTAAGTGACGGCCGGGACGTCACATCGAGGCGTGGAGCGCGCCTGTATATTAGATCGAGGCTTGACACACAAGCTGTGTCAGATTACCTCTTATATATTAGAACGAGGCGCGGAGCGGGATCGTCAACCAGAAGGAGGCTTGACACACAAGCCGAACCTTCCCTATGTCCAGGAGACCATCGAGGCGTGGACCGCGCCCGTATACCAGATCGAGGCTTGACACACAAGCTGTGTCAGGTGACCTCTTATATGTCAGAACGAGGCGCGGAGCGCGATCGTTAGCGAGAAGGAGGCTTGATACACAAGCCGAATCCTTCCTATGTCTAGGATACCAGAGTGAGGCTTGACGCTCATCCGGCCACCAGAAAGAGGCTTGAAACTCAAAATCAAACATATTAATTTATTCGCCGGGCTTATATTACGGCTATTATATGCATAGATAGACATAGATTCATTCTGTTTAATTGTCACAATGTATGATTAACCATACACATTCATGAGTTGAGTTTACTAACATCCAACTCACTTAGCTTTATGGAAGATCTAAATAGGTTACCCAATCCATCGGGTCAATCCAGATGGAGGCTTGATACTCAAGGGGAATATCCATATTGGTACACCCTGACCTTTATAGACTTTTTTTAATACATACAATGTTACCCAAATCGAGGTTTGGAACACACACTGGGACTCCATTTTGGTTCAACCAGGAAGTGATTATTCAACACATGGACGCCCAGGGGATGGCCTCCTAATTAGGGGTCATAATACCTATATATTCATGGAGGGCAACAGTGGGGGATCACCCCAGATGATGCATTTGGATGCGAAACGCGTCGGGAGACCCTACTGTTGCCATTGATCATTTTGACAAAGCGCTGTTATATTCATCTAAATGTAAGTGTACCTACCTACATTAAATACCCCTTTTTATACAGTATCACACTATGTGCCTTTTCTTTCCTTCTAAATTCTGCAATCTACTCGGCATCGCTACCTGATTCTAATCGGGCACTGCATACAAGCCCCATTGTCATCTGGATATGAGAGATATTTTTTTCTATCCTTTGGACTGGATTGAAGTTTGATGTCCCCCATTTGAATCGCAGTTGGAGATTTGCTGTCCACAGCGGCTTACCTATGCTTGGTTGACCCTCTGAACGTAGGTTTTTGGGGTCCACTCTTTCTGGTAAGCCTTTCTTACAACCGATTGGTGGTGGTCACTTTGAGTGCACTCTCTTCACGTCAAGTTTACTTATGAGCACCATAATTTGATTGTCACTCACCTTTCATCAATATATGTTCTATTTGTTTTTATTATGAACTCAGTATTTTTGGTGTCCATTGTGGCATTTAATTTGCATCACTGAGGACTCTTTGGACTCTTTGAACACTTTATTTTATTCAGTTTGTTTGGCTAAGATGTCACATTACTGAGGACTTTTTGAATATTTCATTTATTCAGTTCGTTTAGCAGAGATGTTATATTGTTTATCTAATTATATATCACTGTTATACACTGCTCCTTAATTGTGGGCAGTTCTTACTCATTTTTAGCGCTACACTTTTTTGTTTTGTTTGTTTTCCACCATTTTTCAATTGGTTGTGTGAGCGGCTATTTATCAGGCAGCGCGGAATTCCTTTTGTATTTATTTTATTCTGTTTTTTGATTTAATTCCGCAGCAGCCTTCACTGTTATATGTCATCTCAGATGGATGTGTTTGAATATAGAGCAGCCCGCACTGTTAATACAGAGGGCGTTTTTATCGCCACAGGCAGCGATACTGAGATAGGTGGTCTCTTTGTTAGATTAAAAAACGTGATGTCTTCAGAACTTCACTTACAATGGGACCTGGCGTTTCTGGAACGCTATATTACGGACCGCATGGTCCCAAGGAGCCTTAGGTGGGAAGTTCAACCACAACAAGGCGACTTAGAGATCGATTCTTGGTTTAATTACTTTAATGATGCCGGTATCAAGTTTTTGGGCGTTTTGATCTCCAAGAAAAAGGTTAGGCTGACTGTGTTGGATAGAGAGATTAAAGCTCTCAAGGATAAATTATTGTCACACAAAAACTCCTTGGAATATGCATCGCTTTTAGCCAACCTACAAAACTTCCTGGAAAAGGAAGATATAGACCAAAAGCACAAGAAACATAAGAAATATTCCAGAGACACTGGTGATTATAAAAATGGCACTGTTTTTGCTTGGCAAAAACTTTTTTCTGCATCCTCTGGAGCAGATATGGATTCTACTCCAGCTTTGTTGCCCTCCACTTCCTCTGTTCCTATTCCGGTAAGGACTCCAACTATGGCTCAACCTCCGGTTGTGCCTTCTGTAGTTCCCCCTTCACGTGATACACGGGGTGTTGATCCCCGAGTCTCTAGGGCCAGGGCATATCAGTCCGGTCCCCATACTCCTAATTATCACCCACGAGGGAGAGGCAAATCCAGAGGTAACAGAGGTACTAGGGGTAACTCCAGAGGGTACCCCCAATATCCCAGTGTCCAGTATTATGATTATGAGGATCATTATTATGATCCATCACCAGCTAGATATGGTGAACGCTCTAGGCATCATCGTGATCGCTCCCCACACTATGGCCCTCCACCCATTTCTACTCATAACAGATTCTCTCCTTTAGGGGAAGTGCGGGATGATAGCTATCATACCCACACTAGAAATTCCCAGTATCCATCTAACTATGGGTATGACTCTTCTAGCAGAGGTCGGGATTTTTACAGGGACCCAGCTCCTCGCAAAAGGGGCCCAGACCCAGGAGAGGGATCAGAGGGGGGAGGAGAATCCAGAAAAGGAAAGAAAAGGCGCATGTAAAAGGCCAAGGGGTTTTTAATTTAAGCTCTAAGGTCTTTACGAAAGATGAATTATCTGTATTGGACAAAGGCCTCAAGTTTGCCCCACCTAAGAAACTGAATAAGTTTGATACATTCATCGATATACAAAAGTATATTCGTAAAGTAAATGTACAACGTTACCTTATCACTAATCCCATTATTAGCGAAAGTAGAGCGGCCACATCTGGAACGGTTCATTCGGGTTTGTCTAATCCATCTTTATTCAACCCACCAGTTCCGGTGGCACCTGCTGTTAGTATTTTTAAGGATCTTGTACTTAAGGATCTAGCAGAGTTGCAGGTGAGCCGCCCATGCCGCCGCCCCCCATTGTCCAGCATTGGACTCAAGTCCCTGTGTCAAGACAGAGATTTGGTAATTCGTCCGGCGGACAAAGGAGGCGGCATAGTCATATTAGATAAATGTGACTATGAAACAGAAATGCATAGGATTTTGAATGAGCCTGGTACTTACCAGATGTTAACAACTAACCCAACATCTCGCTTTAAAGCTGATCTTCAAAAGTTGGTTGACAGTGGTTTTGATCGAGCCATTTTAAATAAGAAGGAGAGAGCTTTTTTAGTCCCCACTGTTCCCAGGATCCCTACTATTTACTTTTTGCCTAAGGTCCACAAGGACCCCATACATCCACCTGGTCGACCAATTGTAAGTGGCATCGACTCGGTCACCTCCAGGGTTGGTCGATATATCGACCATTATTTACAGCCCCTGGTCAGACGTGTGCCATCTTATTTAGGTGACACGGGTGCCACTATCAGGAAATTGGAAAGTGTCAATATACAAAGCGACCTCATCATGGTAACAGCAGATGTTGCTTCATTATATACCTGCATACCCCATGACAAAGGTTTTGAGGCAGTGCAACATTTTTTGGAGAAGGAACCTTCTCTAGCCCAATTCCAGTGCAGGTTCATTATGGAGTTGTTGGAATTTGCCACCAAGCATAGTTATTTTTGGTTTGATGACAATTTTTATCTACAATCACGTGGCGTAGCTATGGGGGCTAAATTCGCCCCCAGCGTCGCCAACCTTTTCATGGCCAAGTGGGAGGAGGATGTCGTCTATACCCATGACACCTCGTCAGTGGTGTTATGGGCAAGATATATAGACGACATCCTCCTCCTATGGGATGGCGACATGATGTCATTGGAAGCCTTTATGGGTTCCCTCAATCATAATGATAGGGGTATCTCCCTTACATATACTGCCAATAAGGATAAGATACAATTTTTGGACTTGTAGATCAGTATTATAGATCGAAGTTTCCAATTTCAAACTTTTTAAAAAAAAAATGATCGTAATGGGTTCATTCCCATTGACAGTTGTCATCACCGCTCTTGGTTAAACGCAGTCCCACGTAGCCAGTTTTTGAGACTCCGTAGAAATTGTACTACTACGGAGTCATTCAAAATACAGGCAGATGTTCTCAAACTTAGATTTATTGAGTAGGGCTATAACCCCATAGACGTGGAACGGGACCTTGAAAAGACCTTGGAGGTTGACAGAGGTTCCCTTCTTGAGGTTAAACCAAAAAGGGAACAAGATGTTAGCTTCAAATGGGCAATGCTTACATCATTCTCCACTCAACACAAGCAAGTCAAAGCCATCATATCTAAACATTGGGTAGTTTTGAAAAACGATCGAGTTTTACACAGTGTTCTACCGGAACAAGCAAAAGTGGTATTTAGAGGTGTTCCCACACTTCAGAGCAAGATCGCACCGAATATTATCAATCCTCCGGTGCGACCTTCCTTTTTCTATCAGTTAGTGGGCTATCACCCTTGCAAAAAATGTTCTGTATGTAAATGTAATTCTTCAGGGAAGAGTAAGACCTTGGAATTTAGTTCCACTATCACAGGTAAAACTTATCCCATTAAGCGTTTTTACACATGTGCCACCAAATATGTGGTTTACCTCATAACCTGCCCATGTGGTAAACAATATGTGGGTCGCACAATACGATCCTTTTCGGTGCGCGTTGGTGAACACGTAGCTCTCATTCTTGGTGGCGACACACAACATACGGTACCCAGGCATTATAGGGCGTACCACAACAGGAATCCTGTTGGCACGCAATTCCTTGTTATTGACCAATTTGTTCCCCCCTGGAGGGGCAGTCCCAAAACCAGAGGCGTGTCCCAACTCGAGACCTATTGGATTTATGAGTTACAGTCGCACACGCCTTCTGGTTTAAACGTTGAGTGGGATATTAATTCATTCATCAATAAATCCTAGTTAGCAGTGGGCCCATTAAAGTTCTCTCCTTTGTACATACATTTTTTATTTTGGCGCAATACATATATATGTTTTTTACCATTTTATCCTGTATTCATTTATATGGTTATTCTTTGTATAGATTGTATGTGAATCTGACATTCATACAATTCTAATGTATATATGATGTAATTGTGAACCCTGTGGGAGTGCATTCCATGTGCGTGGTTTATATCTACTAGAACACATGAGGGTTTTTCTCACCCACACAATCACATTACATGTAAACCACTTCCATAAATTGACATAGTTCCGCTTAGTATAGGGATTCTTAGTTTATTCTTTGAATTAGTCCCATACACCTCAAACATTATTCAGCGGATACTATCATGGTTCCTTTATTTAATATTTTTAATTTTTTAATTTTGCAATAAAATTGATAATTACTATCTTGTTTATATCACATCAGGTATACTGGTGTCATATTTTACAAGTTGTTTTAAATTTTTCATTCGGGTGGAATGACATACTATTGTCAGTCTTTAGGTCACTCCTGTAGATTAACACTTCATAAAAATATATAAATAACTAACTAATCACTTTACATTTTGACCTAATGGTGTGTCCCATTATGATTCTAAATGTGTTTAGGTTAGCTGGGGGTAATATCCCTATAGTATTTTGAACATCACCATAGGACTCCATTCACGATCATGATGTAACTTATCCCCTCTATAGATGTGTTTTCACATAAACATAAGGAGCTCGGCGCTGCTCACTCTATTATTAAGTGACGGCCGGGACGTCACATCGAGGCGTGGAGCGCGCCTGTATATTAGATCGAGGCTTGACACACAAGCTGTGTCAGATGACCTCTTATATATTAGAACGAGGCGCGGAGCGGAATCGTCAACCAGAAGGAGGCTTGACACACAAGCCGAACCTTCCCTATGTCCAGGAGACCATTGAGGAGCGGACCGCGCCCGTATACCAGATCGAGGCTTGACACACAAGCTGTGTCAGGTGACCTCTTATATGTCAGAACGAGGCGCGGAGCGCGATCGTTAGCGAGAAGGAGGCTTGATACACAAGCCGAATCCTTCCTATGTCTAGGATACCAGAGTGAGGCTTGACGCTCATCCGGCCACCAGAAAGAGGCTTGAAACTCAAAATCAAACAGATTCATTTATTCGCCGGGCTTATATTACGGCTATTATATGCATAGATAGACATAGATTCATTCTGTTTAATTGTCACAATGTATGATTAACCATACACATTCATGAATTGAGTTTACTAACATCCAACTCACTTAGCTTTATGGAAGATCTAAATAGGTTACCCAATCCATCGGGTCAATCCAGATGGAGGCTTGATACTCAAGGGGAATATCCATATTGGTACACCCTGACCTTTATAGACTTTTTTAATACATACAATGTTACCCAAATCGAGGTTTGGAACACACACTGGGACTCCATTTTGGTTCAACCAGGAAGTGATTATTCAACACATGGACGCCCAGGGGATGGCCTCCTAATTAGGGGTCATAATACCTATATATTCATGGAGGGCAACAGTGGGGGATCACCCCAGATGATGCATTTGGATGCGAAACGCATCGGGAGACCCTACTGTTGCCATTGATCATTTTGACAAAGCGCTGTTATATTCATCTAAATGTAAGTGTACCTACCTACATTAAATACCCCTTTTTATACAGTATCACACTATGTGCCTTTTCTTTCCTTCTAAATTCTGCAATCTACTCGGCATCGCTACCTGATTCTAATCGGGCACTGCATACAAGCCCCATTGTCATCTGGATATGAGAGATATTTTTTTCTATCCTTTGGACTGGATTGAAGTTTGATGTCCCCCATTTGAATCGCAGTTGGAGATTTGCTGTCCACAGCGGCTTACCTATGCTTGGTTGACCCTCTGAACGTAGGTTTTTGGGGTCCACTCTTTCTGGTAAGCCTTTCTTACAACCGATTGGTGGTGGTCACTTTGAGTGCACTCTCTTCACGTCAAGTCTACTTATGAGCACCATAATTTGATTGTCACTCACCTTTCATCAATATATGTTCTATTTGTTTTTATTATGAACTCAGTATTTTTGGTGTCCATTGTGGCATTTAATTTGCATCACTGAGGACTCTTTGGACTCTTTGAACACTTTATTTTATTCAGTTTGTTTGGCTAAGATGTCACATTACTGAGGACTTTTTGAATATTTCATTTATTCAGTTCGTTTAGCAGAGATGTTATATTGTTTATCTAATTATATATCACTGTTATACACTGCTCCTTAATTGTGGGCAGTTCTTACTCATTTTTAGCGCTACACTTTTTTGTTTCGTTTGTTTTCCACCATTTTTCAATTGGTTGTGTGAGCGGCTATTTATCAGGCAGCGCGGAATTCCTTTTGTATTTATTTTACTCCCTTTGAAGAAGCCTGAATCAGGGGCGAAACATGTCGGGAACATATTCCATCAAACTGTCCATTTGACTGTACTACCACTCTCCATATATTTTTTATTGTCTTTTATTATTTTTTTTGTGTTCAAAATAAAAATATTTTATCATAATTTACTTGATATATTGTATTCTTGCACCGCAAAAAATCCCATCTTTTTTGCCATTGTCCATGGAACTTTTTAGTTTTTTTTTAACGACCGCTCACTGTATATGTACGTCGGCAGAATGGCACCGACAGGCACAATCACGTACAGTGTACGTGATTGCCTTTGTACAGTTGGGGGGTCCGATCGGACCCCCCTCCTATACAGTGAGCGGTCGGTATTCGTTGGGAAACGATCCGACATGAGGGGACGGCCGTTCGATTCCGGCCACCCCCCCGCGATCGCTCCCGGCGAATGGAATTGCTTCCTCTGCTGTGTAATGTAAACACAGGCAGAGGAAGCAGGAGGAAGTGATGTCATCTCTCATGCGGCGCTCACATATACCGAGTTCCGTACAAGAGAAGACACACAGGTTAGTGCACTAACACTACACTGACACCAGGACACATAGGCACACAAATCGCCCCCCCAGGCCCCCCCAGATCAGCCCCCAGTCACAGTGTCACTGATTGCAGTGACCATTTATTTACTGATCACTGCAATCAGTGACATTTGTGACTGTAAAAGTGTCACTACATTTAGTTTTAGGTCCAGTGTAGCCCCCTAACCCCCCCTAATAAAGGTTTAACCCCCTGATCACCCCCCCAGATAACCCTTTCACCCCCTAGCACCGCCATCGCTAAGCTATCATTTTTCTGATCGCTGCCTTAGCGTCGGTGATGCAGATCGGTAGCCAGTAATTTTTTTTAGGATCGCCACAGGTTTTTATAGCGTCGGGTACCCCCATATATTATCTAATAAAGGTTAACCCCCTTGATCACCCCCCAGGTAACCCTTTCACCCCCTATCACCACTGTCGCTAAGCGATCATTTTTCTGATCGCTGTCTTGGCGTCGGTGATGCAGATCGGTAGCCAGTAATTTTTTTTAGGTTCGCCGCAGGTTTTTATAGCGTCAGGTACCCCCATAAATTATCTAATAAAGGTTTAACCCCCTTTATCGCCCCCCAGGTAACCCTTTCACCCCCTATCACCACTGTCGCTAAGCGATCGTTTTTCTGATCGCTGTCTTAGTGTCGGTGATGCAGATCGGTAGCCAGTAATTTTTTTTAGGTTCGCCGCAGGTTTTTATAGCGTCAGGTACCCCCATATATGATCTAATAAAGGTTTAACCCCCTAATTGCCCCTAGTTAACCCTTTCACCAGAGATCACCATATAAGTGTTACGGGTGACGCTGGTTAGTTAGTTTGCTTTTTATAGTGTCAGGGCACCCGCCGTATATATAACCCAATAAAGGTTTAACCCCCTGATCGCCCGGCGGGTGATATCAATTAGGTTTTAGCGTCAGAGAGGGTCTGCGTCACACCCCAGGCAGCGTCAGGTTAGTGCCAGTAACGTCAACACCCACGTGTGAAGCATACACCCCCCTTAGTGGTATAGTATCTGAACAGATCAATATATACCCAGCAGTTTAGGGTTCCCAAAAACGCAGTGTTAGCGGGATCAGCCCAGATACCTGCTAGCACCTGCGTTTTGCCCCTCCGTCCAGCCCAGGCCACCCAAGTGCAGTATCGATCGATCACTGTCACTTACAAAACACAACACACATAACTGCAGCGTTCGCAGAGACAGGCCTGATCCCTGCGACTCCAGTGCTGTAGGAGGTGATTTCACCACCACAGTTAAAAAAAAAAAAAGCACATATGCCGAAGCATTGGGGCATCAGGGGCGGAGGAACGGAGGAGCGGTTTTGCTCCTAATGCCGCGTACATACGGTCGAAATTCCGACGGAGGCTTGCCCGTGGAAAAGTCCGACCATGTGTGTGCGGCATAACTTTTTTGCGGGAGGATGCCCCCATGCTTCGGCATATATAAATGGTGCATGTATGCCCATCATTAGAAGTGGGTGGATGAAGGGCGGTATTCTAATGGTGGGCATACCCACCGATCAATCTCTTTTTTCGTTCAGCCAACTGGCTGCATGAAAAAAAAAAAGATTACAATACATGTCCAACAAGGACCAGCAACGTACTGGTATGTTGCTGGACTTTGAATGTTTATACCAGAATGATGCCTGTGGGTTTAGGTATCATCTTGGTATCATTCTTTTCAGCCAGCGGCTGGCTTTCATGTAAAAGCAATCCTAGTAGCTAATTAGCCTCTGGACTGCTTTTACAAGCAGTGGGAGGGAATGTCCCCCCCCCCCCGGATATAAAAAGCGCTATTGGGAAATTGGGAAAGCATTTTATCACACCGATCTTGGTGTGGTCAGATGCTTTGAGGGCAGAGGAAAGATCTAGGGTCTAGAAGACCCCAGTTTTTTAAAAAAAAGAGTACCTGTCACTACCTATTGCTATCATAGGGGATATTTACATTCCCTGAGATAACAATAAAAATGATTAAAAAAAAAATATGGAAGGAACAATTTAAAAATAAAATAAAAAAGCAAAATTAATAATAAAAAAAAAAAAAAAAAAAGCACCCCTGTCCTGCCCTGCGTCGGTCTGGCATCATATGTAAACAGCAATTGCACCATGCATGTGAGGTATCATCGCAAAGGTCAGATCGAGGGCAGTAATTTTAGCAGTAGACCTCCTCTGTAAATCTAACGGGGTAACCTGTAAAGGCTTTTAAAGGCTTTTAAAAATGTATGTAGTTTGTCGCCAAATGTGCGAAATTTTAAAGCATGTCGTGTTTGGTATCTATGTACTCGGCCTAAGATCATCTTTTTTATTTCATCAAACATTTGGGCAATATAGTGTGTTTTAGTGCATTAAAATTAAAAAAAGTGTATTTTTTCCCCAAAAAATGCGTTTGAAAAATCGCTGCGCAAATACTGTGTAGAAAAAAAAAAATGCAACACCCACTATTTTAATCTGTAGGGCCTTTGCTTTAAAAATATATATAATGTTTGGGGGTTCAACATAATTTTCTTGCAAAAAAAAAAAATGTTTTCATGTAAACAAAAAGTGTCAAAAAGGGCTTTGTCTTCAAGTGGTTAGAAGAGTGGATGTAAGCTTCCTAATGTTGTGTATAAAATGCCAGAACAGTTCAAAACCCCCCCAAATGACCCCATTTTGGAAAGTAGACACCCCAAGCTATATACTGAGAGGCATGTCGAGTCCATGGAATATTTTATATGTTGACACAAGTTGCGGAAAAAATATTTTTTTTTTTTTTTTTTTTTTGCACAAAGTTGTCACTAAATGATATATTGCTCACACATGCCATGGGCATATGTGGAATTACACCCCAAAATACATTCTGTTGCTTCTCCTGAGTACGGGGATACCACATGTGTGAGACTTTTTGGGAGCCTAGCCGCGTACGGGACCCCAAAAACCAAGCACCGCCTTCAGGCTTTCTAAGGGTGTAAATTTTTGATTTCACTTCTCACTGCCTATCACAGTTTCGGAGGCCATGGAATGCCCAGATGGCACAAAACCCCCCCCAAATGACCCCATTTTGGAAAGTAGACACCCCAAGCTATTTGCTGAGAGGTATTGTGAGTATTTTGCAGATCTCGCTTTTTGTCACAAAGTTTTGAAAATTGAAAAAAAAATATATATATATTTTCTTTCTTCATTTTCAAAAACAAATGAGAGCTGTAAAATACTCACCATGCCTCTCAGCAAATAGCTTGGGGTGTCTACTTTCCAAAATGGGGTCATTTGGGGGGGTTTTGTGCTATTTTGGCATTTTATGGCCTTTGAAACTGTGATAGGTAGTGAGGAGTGAAATCAAAAATTTGCGCCCTTAGAAATCCTGAAGGCGGTGCTTGGTTTCCGGGGGGCGTACGTGGCTAGGCTCCCAAAAAGTCCCACACATGTGGTATCCCCGTACTCAGGAGAAGCAGCAGAATGTATTTTGGGGTGCAATTCCACATATAACCATGGCATGTGTGAGCAATATATCATTTAGTGACAACTTTTTGTAATTTTTAATTTTTTTTTTGTCATTATTCAATCACTTGAGACAAAAAAAATATTCAATGGGCTCAACATGCCTCTCAGCAATTTCCTTGGGATGTCTACTTTCCAAAATGGGGTCATTTGGGGGGGTTTGTACTGCCCTGCCATTTTAGCACCTCAAGAAATGAGATAGGCAGTCATAAATTAAAAGCTGTGTAAATTCCAGCAAATGTACCCTAGTTTGTAAACGCTATAACTTTTGCGCAAACCAATATACGCTTATTGACATTTTTTTTACTAAAGACATGTGGCTGAATACATTTTGGCCTAAATGTAGGACTAAAATTGAGTTTATTCAATTTTTCTTATAACAAAAAGTAGAAAATATCATTTTTTTTCAAAATTTTCGGTCTTTTTCCATTTATATCGCAAAAAATAAAAATCGCAGAGGCAATCAAATACCATTAAAAGAAAGCTCTATTTGTGGGAAGAAAAGGACGCAAATTTCGTTTGGGTACAACATTGCATGTCCGCACAATTTACAGCTAAAGCAGCGCAGTGCAAAATTCTGAAATCACCTCTGGTCCTTTAGCTACCAAATGGTCCGGGGCTTAAGTGGTTATGAATCACTCTCCAATATATATTGTAGTTGTTTTCATTTGTTTTCAGCTTGGCTTGAGTTATTACTCCCTTTCTGAGCTACTGATCTGTTTAGTCCCAGGATTCAAGTCATTACCACCCTAGCCTCTGTAAGTGTATACAATAATTTTTCAATTTTTGGATGTATTTTTTAGTTTAGACTCCTAAGAGACACACTGCCTCCATTGTTGGCAGTGGATATCTTTGGGATATATATGTGTGTATATATATTTATACACCTTTATAATACACATTTTTTTTACCCTATCTGTATATTTCCAATTATAGATATTGCCAAGTTTTGGCCGTCTTTCTTCCCCCTGCGATCATTTGATGTGCACCTTGGCTTGGGCCGGGCACTGCCGTGTGGGATGTGACCATTTGGATTGGCTAGAGTGGGGAGAGGTAAGGGCCTGGACTTTTGGGAATGTGAACAGCGCATGCATAAAATTTAGATTAATTACACTGTATTTAATGTACATAATTGTTATTTAAAATTACTACTATATATTATGACATGTATGTATTTAGTTTTTCTGTATTCTGTAGAAGGTGTATCACCATATTGGACAGTTCTCCCTTTAAAGAAGCCTGAATCAGGGGCGAAACATGTCGGGAACATATTCCATCAAACTGTCCATTTGAACTGTATTGTCTGTACTACCACTCTCCATATATTTTTTATTGTCTTTTATTTTTGTGTTCAAAATAAAAAATATTTTATCATAATTTACTTGATATATTGTATTCTTGCACCGCAAAAAATCCCATCTTTTTTGCCATTGTCCATGGAACTTTTTAGTTTTTTTCTATATTAAAGGATTTGTCAAAAATGTGTGTTTGTTTTCTTTTTTTATTATTGTTTTCATATTTTGTTAGCGAGTGGGACCCCTTGCTCATTCATTAGGGGGGCAAGGTGCAGTTATTGTTAAAGGAGGCTTCCAGATTCCAAATAGTTCCCCACCTGCATACCCCCACAATCACTGGTCCAGTTTTTTGGGGAAGAGACCCCTGTTCTCATCAACATGGGCATGTGGTTCAGGAAGGGGTAATGCACGCTCGTCTCCCCCTTTCCTGGCCAGCTAGGCTGCATGCTAGGATAAGAGTCTGGTAAGCCTTTCATTTTTTTTTTCTTAATTTTTGCCAGAAATTCCCTGTTTAAATAGAATTTGGGGAGGACCGCATGCCATTTTCAGCTCACCCTTACTAGGTGAAAGAAATGCACAATTTTTTATTGTAAAGAAAAAAAGCACATATTTAATATTTGCAGTACTGGGATCATCAGTTTCGAATCATAGCCTGGACACTATCTGTATAGAGTTTGCATGTTCTCCCTGCGCTTGCAGGAGTTTCCTCCCACACTTCAAACCTATGCTGGTAGGTCCCTATCCAAATAGTATATGTGGGATAGGGACCTTAACATGTAAGCTCCTTGAGGGCACTAACTGAATAGTATGCAAAGGGGTGTGTAAATTGATGGCGCTATATAAATGTCTGTAATAAAGAAATATTCTCTGCCCATAATCCTATATGTCATGTAAGTTTTTAGTGTTAATGCAATAATATGTATCGCCACTAGATGTCACCTTAAAGCCTGGTAATATGAGCATGGAAAACAGCTTATTCCTATGTATTCTTTCTGCAGGTAGAGTACAGGTATTCCATGTGCACTTTTGGCATGTTCTGTATGTTTAAATAGTAGCAGCAATAATTGTACATGTGGATCAAATGCACCAGGTATTACACAGCAAACAACTTAAAATATAATAGGATACAGAATAGGGTATATCCTCCATAGCACAGACTTTGTAAATGGAAATTCATTCTTTTCTTTTTGACTGAAAAAATGTGTTACCGCAGCACATCGTGCTAATGATGAATGTATTAATTGGCAAATCAGCTGAATTATTTTACATAAATCATACATCCCAACTTTCTCAAGTAGGAAAACACACACCCTATAGCGCAAGGTACAGTATGTAAGTAGGGGGCACATCCCTATCACACCAGACCACAAAGGATTAACAAATTTTAAAAATTTAAAAACATTAAAAAAATAATAGTTAAAGTTTAGTGAAAATGTAAAAAGAAAAAACACCAGAAATGGTACTTACAATCAGGGCCGTTATTAATATTGATTGGATCCTGGGCAAACGTTTTCTTGGTTCTCCACCTGCCTGCACACCATGGACTGAGGAGGTGAGGGGACACATCAATAGACAGAAAACTCCTAGGGATCCTAGAACTCCTGGGATCAGTGGCAGTGCTGGGGAGGAGGGGAGGGTGTGATCAATGGCAATGCTGATTTTTTTTTTTACTGACTACCAATATAAAAAGGAGTTTCAACGCTGGCCACCAATGTAATAGGGGTTTACACTGACCACTAATGTAATAGAAGCATTCACAGTAACCACCGATTAAAGGACTCGGAGGAGGACCTTCACACTGGCCACTGGTGTAAATAAAAGGATTGTTCACCAAGCCCCAATGTAATGAGAAGATTTACAATGACCCCCAATGTACAGAGGATTTACAATGACCACTAATGTAATAGGAGCATTCACAGTAACCACCACTACCCTCCCTCCACCAATTTGCTTACCTTTGCAGAACAGGATGATGTGAGGCTGAATAACCACAGTTGTAGTCAAGACTTTCAAGCATGCCCATATACCTTTGCAGTGGGCAGCATTCAGTATAGGTGATCGTGGATATGACCTCAGGGGGGCATAATATACATATGCTAACTCTATTTACATATGAATGTCGCTGGTCTACGGCTATTTACATATGAATTGAGACGCTATTTACATATCAATGCCGATTATTTACATGTAAACACAGGGTCTGCAAGTCAGTCATCTGTACACAACAATAGGGCAGAGCTGGGCAGCATTAGTAGCAGCACTTCACACTGAGATATCGGGACACAGCAGGGGACTAAACCTTCAGGGGACAAGGGAATTTAAACCGGGATAGTTGGCAAGTACCGTATTTATCGGCGTATAACACGCACAGGCGTATAACACGCACCCTAACTTTAAGAGGGAAGTTTTTGAGGAAAAAAACTTTCCACAGCCCCCTGCATTTAACACGCAGGCACAGTTTACCCTCTATTTTCAGGGTAAAAAGGTGAGTGTTATACGCCAATAAATACAGTATGTGGTTGCTGCTTTGGGCCCCACAACAATGACAGGGCCCAGGGCAGCTGCCCCTTTTGCCCTGCCTTAAAGATGGCCCTGCTTACAATGAATGAAGGGTGTCCCATGTGCTGGTGGCTGCTGTGTAAAAATGTTCATTACTCTGCCCCCCCCCCCCCCCGTTACCCATGCAGTGATGATCTAATGCCGTGACAGTCACTTGTCAAGTACTCACTATGCCTGCCCTTTCCCCCCCCCCCGCCATTCATAGAAGCCACACAATCAATTTCCACTATGAAATGCACTCTATGAAAGAAGAATGGGCAGATGAATGAAAGGTTTACCACCTCAAACCACGGAGCGCTTTTAATTGTATGATAGTATGACTTCTATGAATAGAGTATGGTGTGCGGAAAGGGTGGGCATAGTCGGCACTTGACGAAATCTTGACAGGTTCAGCCGCTCATATAGCCCCTGCAGCATTGGAAAATCAATGCTGCCAGGGTATCCGAGGGTTTCAACCAAACATAGCAGCCACCAGCAAGTAGGACACAGTTTGTTCATGGTAAGTACCATCCCTGGTGCTGGTTTGCTAAATAAAATTTTCACTAAACGTCATCTTTGAACCCACAAGTTTTTTCACTGCTCCTTGGTGTTATGGTTTGAACGGGCCATTATACCCTCCGATCCAATCTACCTAGATGGAGGGTAATGGATCCCCTTCCATTTTTATAGTGGACCAGATCAGGTTGGAGGTAGGCGGGTGTGAACATGCACCATCCAATCAAGTCTTCCTGAAAACTCACAGGCGGACCTGATTAGATCGCCCATGTGAAAGGGGCCTAGCAGTCCCTTTAAATGCCTTTAAATAAAGGATATATGAGCTATGCCTGAAATTATCCATGAAGATTTATCCAGTCAAAAAATATTGGTACTGTTCATGAACTATGATTGCTTGGATTCGTGAATCAGATGATTCTCATCAGATTACACACATTCAGGATGTAGTCAAGCAAAAAATGGAAATAACTACTCACCAGGTTCCATCACCCTAGGAGCCACAAGAGCCCAGAGGGCTCTAAAACACAACTTGTAGCTACAGCTTGAATGATTGCACTGCAGCCTGTCCTCCACACCTCTCTACTGGTCACTAAATGTATTAGGTGGTCTCTTTGGCAATTAAAAAGGTATGAGGATGATCCCTGTCAGGCCAGAGAACACTCATGCAAACTTTATATGCAATTTGCACAACACAGAGCACCAGGGTTTGATGGTTCCCAAAATTTTTAAAAGTTGAACAAATGGCTTGGCATCTGGAGGTTCTCTATCTGCCAGCTAGTTCACCATAAACAGAAAAAACCCACGGGTTTGTTTTAGGTTATGAGTCATTAACACACCAAACCCCAAGCCTGTCCTTTTTTCTTCAAGCTGGAATGTTGGCATCCCTAAACCCAGCTGTGATTTCTCAACAACAATTTCACCGACGACAACCAGCTAGTAATTAAAAATACGTGACTTGTTAAATGACGTTTCTGGCTAGAGGACAACTTTTCATAATAAATATAAAATAAATAGGCTTTAGGCTGCAATACACCCTAACTATTGTGTAAGAATGGAGGCTAATAATCTGTCTTTTTATACCTAAAAGGTTATTTGCTTCACATGCACTGGCACAGTAACTGCTTAAAAAATGGGACCGCCTTACCTGTTTGATGTAGCATACAAAATCTGTATATAAAGACCCTTACAAATATAAATAATAGAATATCAATAAATATGTAAATATTAAAGCTTACTCCAGCCAGAGACCCCCCCCCCCCCCTCCATCTAGCTATATCCCAACATGGTAAATATACTTTTTTCTGATTTGCAGAGTGGGAGAGCCCTACTTTGAGGATACTTGCTACTGACTGTCCAGTGGTGGGGCCCTTACAGGCTGCAGAAGACTGCAGCAGCTCCATGATGTCATTACAGGGGACAGCAGCAAGACTGGTCAGTAGCATGCCCAGTAGTGATGGATCCCTGGTCCCCACTTACTTGAGAGGCACTGCAACTTTTAGTTGCTTAAAGGAGCACTAAAGCTTCCCTTTTTTTTGCTGAAAAATAACAAACATGTTATACTTACCTCCACTGTGCAGCTCGTTTTGCACACAGTGGCCCCGATCCTGGTCTTCTGGGGTCCCTCGGCGGCTGTCTTGGCTCCTCCCCGCAAGGACTCCACACCTTAATGCGAGTGAGCTCGCATGGTGTGGAGTGATTGCGGGCGCGCTCCCGTGATACAGCGGCGGCCATAGCCGCCGACTGTATCACTTGGCCCCGCCCCCCGTGCGCCGCGTCATTAGATGTGATTGACAGCAGCGCCAGCCAATGGCTGCGCTGCTTTCAATCCATCCAGTGTAGCCAATCGGCGGCCAGGCTGAAAAACGAAGAGGATGACGGGGACGAGCATGGAACTTTCGAGGGGCCAGGTAAGAAAAACGGGGGCTCGGGGGGGCGGTATTGTCGAATGTTTTTTCACCTTAATGCATAGGATGCATTAAGGTGAAAAAACATGTAACTTTACTACTCCTTTAAATCAAATCAGCTGGTAGAGAAAAGTCACTAGCCATTGAGCTACTTCTACACTTTAAATGTTTATCCATAGCCTCCTTTTTAGCAGAACAAAACTGTATCTGAGCACTACAAAGCAAAAACTCTAATAAATTTATTTTTAACCGGCTCACGCAGATATACTGCGGCACAATGGCTCTCCTGGGCGAAATCCCGTACGGGTACGTCCTTCCCTTTTTCGGCCACCAAAGTGTGTGCGATCGCTGCCGGCCACGCACGATCGCGTGCACAAGCACCAGCATGCTGATAGAGGAGAGGAGACATGTCGTTTGTTCCAAGTAAGTAGGAACAGCGATATGTCTCCTCTCCTATTCAGTCATATCCCCATACAGTTAGAACACAGTGAGGGAACACATTTAAACCAGCACCTCCGCACCTCTGGCCAAATGCGGTGCTGCACACCCCAGCGGCTTGAATCCTACTTCTCTTTCGAGACAATGCTCGCAAAGCCAGTCAGAATTTTAAAAATAAAAATAGCTTGTATTGCGAAAGGCTCGTAAACCACGTTACTCGCAATTCGAGGTTCCACTGTACATTGTTCCTTTTTGTTTTAAAACACAAACATCTGTTTATTTTTGCTGTCTGTGACCCACTGGGGCTTTCCCTTCACTTTCTGTCCCAGAGACACAACAGGATGTTAAAGGACAAGTCGCTACTGGAACAGGTGTTTCAGGTGGAAAATCCATCACCCCACCCCGCTTGTTCTGGTCGCAATTCTAAAATTGTGGACTTCCCCAGTACTTTCTGTCTCAATGACAATGATCACCAGGATAAATAGAGAGGATAATTAAGGTTTGCAATGCATGGTTACACATGTTATGGCACTATTCATTATGAATAGTGATGAGCCGAACACCCCCGGGTTCGGTTCGCACCAGAACCCGCGAACGGACCGAAAGTTCGAACGAACATTAGAACCCTATTAAATACAATGGATGCGAACGTTCGAATTCTAAAGTGCTAATTATAACAACTATTATGCATGTTATTGTCCTAAAAAGGGTTTGGGAACCCGGGTTCTGCACCAGGGGACATGTATCAATGCAAAAAGAAGTTTTAAAAACGGTCGTTTTTCGGGAGCAGTCATTTTAATGATGCATAAAGTGAAAAAAAAAAAGTCAAATATTCCTTTAAATATCGTACCTGAGGGGTGTCTAAAGTATGCCTGTGAAGTGCCACGTGTTTCCCGTGTTTAGAACTGTCCCTGCACAAAATGACACTTCTAAAGGAAAAAAAAGCCATTTAAAACTGCTTGCGGCTTTAATGTAATGTCTGGTCCCGGTAATATGGATGAAATTCTTTAAGAAAAATGGCATAGCTACCCCATGACCCCCCCCCCCCCCTACCCCAGCCCATTACCAGCCCCTTTGGGTCTTGTATGGATATTAAGGGGAACCCCGCACATAAAATAAAAAAGGCCCTATATACTCTGAACAGCCCTATACAGGCGGTGCATACAAGACAGGGACTGTAGGTTTGTTCTTATGTAGAATCTGTTTGTAATTTTGAACAGGTACATTGTTGAAGTGTAGCTCCAGACCAAAAATCTATTTTTAAACTTTTTGGAAAACATAGGTAAGGGTTATCACCCCTGTAACATTTGTTTTGCTGTCTGTGCCCCTGTTCAGAACATTTCACCTCACTTTCCGTCCCAATGACAACTGTTTTTGAAATGTGGTGTTTTTCTTGAAACAAGGATTGCTGATAAAGCATCAGTACAGAGGAGACACCTTTCTCCCATATTTATTCTTACAGGAGAGAATTTTCCTTCCTAGTGGTAGATTTCCTCTCACTTCCTGTTGTCTTCTTGCGTTTGCAATTAGGAGTCGTTTGTAAGTTGGATGTTTGAAAGTAGGGACCTGCCGTATATACTCTGCAGAAATAGGCCCCTTAGTTGTTGGTGTTGGCACAACACTGTAAGCACTCACAGTTACTCTTGGTTGGTGCTGGAACGCCCTGCTGTCAACTATTATATCAGGAATTTTAATTACATATAATTGTTGAACAGTGGTAGTAAAAATTGGGCCTTTGATGGTGGTGCTGGTGCCACAACACTGTAAGCCCTGACAGTTACTCTTGGTGGGTGCAGCAATGGGCCCTGCTGTGAATTATTAGATCAAGAATTGTAATTACATGCCCCTGTTGAACAGGGGCTGAAAAATTGGGCCTTAGGCACTGGTGGCACAACACTGCAACCCCTCACAGATACTGTACTTGGAGCACAGCAATGAGCCCTGTTGCAAAGTATTGCTTCAAAAATTGTAATGACACGCCCCTGTTAAACAGGGGCTGAAAAATTGGGCCTTAGGCACTGGTGGCACAACACTGCAACTCCTCACAGATACTGTACTTGGAGCACAGCAATGAGCCCTGTTGCAAAGTATTGCTTCAAAAATTGTAATGACACGCCCCTGTTAAACAGGGGCTGAAAAATTGGGCCTTAGGCACTGGTGGCACAACACTGCAACTCCTCACAGATACTGTACTTGGAGCACAGCAATGAGCCCTGTTGCAAAGTATTGCTTCAAAAATTGTAATTACACGCCCCTGTTAAACAGGGGCTGAAAAATTGGGCGTTAGGCACTGGTGGCGGCACCCATAAACAAAAATGATCTTACAAGCTATCATCATCAATCGTATCATTGAGGACTCGGAGGAGGAGGATAGCCAGTCAACATAACAGCACAGGCACTCAGCATCAGCATCAGTCTTGAAGGGATGTGACATGTTAAAATCAATTAGTCTGTTATATCAGCATCAGGTGTGTGGTAGCTGGTGGTGATCCAAGACTGGTTCATCTTGATGAAAGTCAGTCGATCAACCGAGTCGGTGGACAGGCGCACCCTGTGATCCGTGACAAATCCTCCAGCAGCACTGAATGTGCGTTCCGAAAGAACGCTGGATGCAGGACAGGCCAGTAGCTCAATTGCATACTGTGCAAGCTCTGGCCAGTGATCCATCCTCAAGACCCAGTAAGCCAGAGGATTTTCGGTGGGGAAGGTGTCCAAGTCTGACCTTGCCCCTAGATATTCCTGCACCATGTTTATCAGACGCTGGCGATGGTTGCTGGAACCGATCATACTTTGGGGCTGCGGACTAAAGAATTGTCTGAACGCATCGGTCAGACGGCCACCTTCCCCACCGCTCCTTCTTTGACTGGCCGAAGCCTCAGCAACTCGTTGTCCAGGACCAGGAGTTTGCAACCTCCCAGTCTCTGGGAACGCGTTGCACAGACCTTTCTGCAAGGCCTCCCGGAGTTGTCTCATCCTCTGCTCCCTCTGCGACGGTAACATAAGGTCCGCAACCTTACCCTTGTACCGTGGATCAAGGAGAGTGGCCAGCCAGTAATGGTCCCTCTCCTTGATCCGAAGAATACGAGGATCCTTCCGCAGACTTTGCAGGATCAGGGAGGCCATGCAGCGTAGGTTTGCTGAGGCATTCGCTCCGGAGTCCTCTGGGTCACTAAGGACGACATGATCCGCAGCCACCTCCTCCCAGCCACGTACAAGTCCACTGGTTTCTTGGGACTGTAAATCATCCCTAAAAGACTGCTGCTGATGATGCTGAGTGCCAGCCTCCACCTCCATGCTGACACAATCCTCCTCCTCCTCCTCCTCCTCCTCCTCCTCCTCTTCCTGTGCGATGGGTGGGACAGAAGGAACACTGTCTGGGTAAAGGGGGCCTTGAGAGGCAAGGAAGTCCTCCTCTTCCTGCCTCTGTTCTGCCTCAAGTGCCCTGTCCATTATTCCACGCAGCGTGTGCTCCAACAGGTGGACAAGAGGTACAGTGTCACTGATGCATGCACTGTCACTGCTCACCATCCTCGTGGCCTCCTCAAATGGTGCCAGGACAGTGCATGCATCCCTGATCATGCCCCACTGGCGTGGAGAAAAAAAACCAAGCTCCCCTGACCCTGTCCTGGTGCCGTAGTCGCACAGGTACTCATTGATGGCCCTCTGCTGCGTGTGCAGCCGCTGCAGCATGGCCAACGTTGAGTTCCACCTGGTGGGCATGTCACATATAAGGCGGTTCTTGGGCAGGTTCAACTCCTTTTGCAGCTCAGCCAGGCGAGCACTGGCATTATAAGATCTGCGGAAATGCACACAGACTTTCCTGGCCTGCCTCAGGACATCCTGTAAGCCCGGGTACCTGCCCAAGAAGCGCTGCACCACCAGGTTAAGGACGTGAGCCACACAGGGCACATGGGTCAGTTGTCCCTGTCGGAGGGCGGAGAGGAGGTTGGTGCCATTGTCGCAAACCACCATTCCTGGCTTAAGCTGGCGTGGCGTCAACCACCTCTCGGCCTGGCCCTGCAGAGCAGACAGGACCTCTGCCCCAGTGTGGCTTCTGTCCCCCAAACACACCAGCGCAAGCACGGCATGGCATCTTTTTGCCTGCGTACTTGCGTAGCCCCGTGAACGGCTACGGAGCACCGCTGGTTCATAGGACAAACCACAGGAAGAGGCCATGGAGGAAGAAGAAGAGGAGGGGGTGGAGGAGAGAGGTGTGTCACAACCAGTAGTAGCATTTTGGAGGCGTGGCGGTGGGACAACCTCCAACACTACTGCACCTTGTCCTGAATCCTTCCCAGCTGCCAAAAGAGTGACCCAATGGGCCGTGAAAGAAAGGTAACGTCCCTGTCCATGCCTGCTGGACCATGAGTCAGCGGTAATATGCACCTTACCGCTGACCGCCCTGTCCAGCGAGGCCAAGACATTGCCTTCCACATGCCGGTAGAGAGCCGGAATAGCCTTCCGTGAGAAAAAGTGGCGTTTGGGAACCTGCCACTGAGGAACCGCACATTGCACAAACTCACGGAAGGGGGCCGAGTCTACCAACTGAAAAGGCAGCAGTTGAAGCGCTAGCAATTTAGCCAAGCTAGCATTCAACCGCTGGGCATGTGGATGGCTGGGAGTGAACTTCTTTCGACGGTCCAGCAGCTGGGGCAGGGAAATTTGCCTGCTAGAATCGGACGTCGGTGTACTGCTAGCAGAGTGGGCGCAAGTACTTGGCTGTGACACACCTAATTCTACACCTTCATTCCTCTCAGTGCATGTTTCAGAGAGGACTGAAGTTATAGTGGGGTTGGAGATCCCAGCTGATGCGGTGCAAGGAGAGGTCCGCTTTGTTCTTTGGTGTGGGTCTTTGAGGTAGGCTTGCCAACGAGCTGCATGGCAGGTCAACATATGTCTGGTCAGGCATGTGGTACCCAAGCGGCTGATGTTTTGGCCACGCGATATACGCTTGAGACATATGTTGCAAACAGCAGCTGTGCGATCTGATGCACTAGCCTCAAAAAAGGCCCACACCAAAGAACTTTTTGAATGACGGGCAGAGGCAGCGCCCTGCACAGGCGGAGCTCTGCGGTGTGATTCCGTCGGTGTACTGCCCTTACGCTGGCCACCAAAGGGCATCCTGCCTCGTTGGAGATGTGCCTCCTCCTCATCCTCCTCCTCCTCCTCTCTCCTATTAGGCACCCACGTGGAGTCAGTGACCTCATCATCCCCTCCCTCCTCATCACTGGAGCCAATCTGGCAGTATGCTGCAGCTGCTGGAACATGACTGCCAGATTGGTGTCCTTCTTGAGCATCCCCTCTGTCTGCTCTCACGCTACTGCCTTCCTCTAGCTGGGTTTCATCATCAGACCCTTCGAAACGCTGGGCATCCTCCTGGAGCATGTACCCAACACTGTGCTGAAACAGTTCGGGGGACTCCTCAGGAGGAGGACATGGTGGGTCTAGGGAAGGAGTGACTGATGATTTGTCTGACATTGATACCAGGGAAGACGACGCTTTGGCAGCTGCTTTTCCAGTACCCTGAGCCTGGGTGAGAGAGGATGAGGAGGAGGAGGAGGGCTTGGTCATCCACTCTACCAAGTCTTCGGCATGATGTGGCTCAACATGTCCAGCTGCCGAAAAGAAGGACAAGCGTGTCCCATGGCCATGTGCTGATGACAATGCACCGCGTCCACGACCAGCACTGTTGCCCCCAGACACAGAGCCTGCTTGCCCTCTTTTATTGCCTCCTGACTGTCTGCCTCTCCTTGTTTGCCTTCCAGACATTCTAATAGATGGCCTGCAGGGAGATGGGAAAAAAGCAATAAGGGCTACCTTCAGGTGTCCTTCTCTGTCCCTTGAAACAAGGACTTTCACAGTGAAAGAAACTGACACTCTCCCTACCTACAGTTTTCTGTCCCTAGAAAAAATATTTTTTTTAAGCACAATATAGCACAAGGACAATTCACTCACTGTCCTTACAGGTCCCTGGAAACAAGGACTTGCAGAGTGAAAGAAAAAAAACACTCTCCCTACCTACAGTTTTCTGTCCCTAGAAAAAATGTTTTTTTTAATCACAATATAGCACAAGGACAATTCACTCACTGTCCTTCCAGGTCCCTGGAAACAAGGACTTGCAGAGTGAAATAAACTGACACTCTCCCTACCTACAGTTTTCTGTCCCTAGAATAAATGTTTTTTTTAAGCACAATATAGCACAAGGACAATTCACTCACTGTCCTTACAGGTCCCTGGAAACAAGGACTTGCAGAGTGAAAGAAAAAAAACACTCTCCCTACCTACAGTTTTCTGTCCCTAGAAAAAATGTTTTTTTTAATCACAATATAGCACAAGGACAATTCACTCACTGTCCTTCCAGGTCCCTGGAAACAAGGACTTGCAGAGTGAAATAAACTGACACTCTCCCTACCTACAGTTTTCTGTCCCTAGAATAAATGTTTTTTTTAAGCACAATATAGCACAAGGACAATTCACTCACTGTCCTTACAGGTCCCTGGAAACAAGGACTTGCAGAGTGAAAGAAAAAAAACACTCTCCCTACCTACAGTTTTCTGTCCCTAGAAAAAATGTTTTTTTTTAATCACAATATAGCACAAGGACAATTCACTCACTGTCCTTACAGGTCCCTGGAAACAAGGACTTGCAGAGTGAAAGAAAAAAAACACTCTCCCTACCTACAGTTTTCTGTCCCTAGAAAAAATGTTTTTTTTAATCACAATATAGCACAAGGACAATTCACTCACTGTCCTTACAGGTCCCTGGAAACAAGGACTTGCAGAGTGAAAGAAAAAAAACACTCTCCCTACCTACAGTTTTCTGTCCCTAGAAAAAATGTTTTTTTTAATCACAATATAGCACAAGGACAATTCACTCACTGTCCTTCCAGGTCCCTGGAAACAAGGACTTGCAGAGTGAAATAAACTGACACTCTCCCTACCTACAGTTTTCTGTCCCTAGAATAAATGTTTTTTTTAAGCACAATATAGCACAAGGACAATTCACTCACTGTCCTTACAGGTCCCTGGAAACAAGGACTTGCAGAGTGAAAGAAAAAAAACACTCTCCCTACCTACAGTTTTCTGTCCCTAGAAAAAATGTTTTTTTTAATCACAATATAGCACAAGGACAATTCACTCACTGTCCTTACAGGTCCCTGGAAACAAGGACTTGCAGAGTGAAAGAAAAAAAACACTCTCCCTACCTACAGTTTTCTGTCCCTAGAAAAAATGTTTTTTTTAATCACAATATAGCACAAGGACAATTCACTCACTGTCCTTCCAGGTCCCTGGAAACAAGGACTTGCAGAGTGAAATAAACTGACACTCTCCCTACCTACAGTTTTCTGTCCCTAGAATAAATGTTTTTTTTAAGCACAATATAGCACAAGGACAATTCACTCACTGTCCTTACAGGTCCCTGGAAACAAGGACTTGCAGAGTGAAAGAAAAAAAACACTCTCCCTACCTACAGTTTTCTGTCCCTAGAAAAAATGTTTTTTTTAATCACAATATAGCACAAGGACAATTCACTCACTGTCCTTACAGGTCCCTGGAAACAAGGACTTGCAGAGTGAAATAAACTGACACTCTCCCTACCTACAGTTTTCTGTCCCTAGAATAAATGTTTTTTTTAAGCACAATATAGCACAAGGACAATTCACTCACTGTCCTTACAGGTCCCTGGAAACAAGGACTTGCAGAGTGAAAGAAAAAAAACACTCTCCCTACCTACAGTTTTCTGTCCCTAGAATAAATGTTTTTTTTAAGCACAATATAGCACAAGGACAATTCACTCACTGTCCTTACAGGTCCCTGGAAACAAGGACTTGCAGAGTGAAAGAAAAAAAACACTCTCCCTACCTACAGTTTTCTGTCCCTAGAAAAAATGTTTTTTTTAATCACAATATAGCACAAGGACAATTCACTCACTGTCCTTACAGGTCCCTGGAAACAAGGACTTGCAGAGTGAAAGAAAAAAAACACTCTCCCTACCTACAGTTTTCTGTCCCTAGAAAAAATGTTTTTTTTAATCACAATATAGCACAAGGACAATTCACTCACTGTCCTTCCAGGTCCCTGGAAACAAGGACTTGCAGAGTGAAATAAACTGACACTCTCCCTACCTACAGTTTTCTGTCCCTAGAATAAATGTTTTTTTTAAGCACAATATAGCACAAGGACAATTCACTCACTGTCCTTACAGGTCCCTGGAAACAAGGACTTGCAGAGTGAAAGAAAAAAAACACTCTCCCTACCTACAGTTTTCTGTCCCTAGAAAAAATGTTTTTTTTAATCACAATATAGCACAAGGACAATTCACTCACTGTCCTTACAGGTCCCTGGAAACAAGGACTTGCAGAGTGAAAGAAAAAAAACACTCTCCCTACCTACAGTTTTCTGTCCCTAGAAAAAATGTTTTTTTTAATCACAATATAGCACAAGGACAATTCACTCACTGTCCTTACAGGTCCCTGGAAACAAGGACTTGCAGAGTGAAATAAACTGACACTCTCCCTACCTACAGTTTTCTGTCCCTAGAATAAATGTTTTTTTAAGCACAATATAGCACAAGGACAATTCACTCACTGTCCTTACAGGTCCCTGGAAACAAGGACTTGCAGAGTGAAAGAAAAAAAACACTCTCCCTACCTACAGTTTTCTGTCCCTAGAATAAATGTTTTTTTTAAGCACAATATAGCACAAGGACAATTCACTCACTGTCCTTCCAGGTCCCTGGAAACAAGGACTTGCAGAGTGAAATAAACTGACACTCTCCCTACCTACAGTTTTCTGTCCCTAGAATAAATGTTTTTTTTAAGCACAATATAGCACAAGGACAATTCACTCACTGTCCTTACAGGTCCCTGGAAACAAGGACTTGCAGAGTGAAAGAAAAAAAACACTCTCCCTACCTACAGTTTTCTGTCCCTAGAAAAAATGTTTTTTTTAATCACAATATAGCACAAGGACAATTCACTCACTGTCCTTCCAGGTCCCTGGAAACAAGGACTTGCAGAGTGAAATAAACTGACACTCTCCCTACCTACAGTTTTCTGTCCCTAGAATAAATGTTTTTTTTAAGCACAATATAGCACAAGGACAATTCACTCACTGTCCTTACAGGTCCCTGGAAACAAGGACTTGCAGAGTGAAAGAAAAAAAACACTCTCCCTACCTACAGTTTTCTGTCCCTAGAAAAAATGTTTTTTTTAATCACAATATAGCACAAGGACAATTCACTCACTGTCCTTACAGGTCCCTGGAAACAAGGACTTGCAGAGTGAAAGAAAAAAAACACTCTCCCTACCTACAGTTTTCTGTCCCTAGAAAAAATGTTTTTTTTAATCACAATATAGCACAAGGACAATTCACTCACTGTCCTTCCAGGTCCCTGGAAACAAGGACTTGCAGAGTGAAATAAACTGACACTCTCCCTACCTACAGTTTTCTGTCCCTAGAATAAATGTTTTTTTTAAGCACAATATAGCACAAGGACAATTCACTCACTGTCCTTACAGGTCCCTGGAAACAAGGACTTGCAGAGTGAAAGAAAAAAAACACTCTCCCTACCTACAGTTTTCTGTCCCTAGAAAAAATGTTTTTTTTAATCACAATATAGCACAAGGACAATTCACTCACTGTCCTTACAGGTCCCTGGAAACAAGGACTTGCAGAGTGAAAGAAAAAAAACACTCTCCCTACCTACAGTTTTCTGTCCCTAGAAAAAATGTTTTTTTTAATCACAATATAGCACAAGGACAATTCACTCACTGTCCTTCCAGGTCCCTGGAAACAAGGACTTGCAGAGTGAAATAAACTGACACTCTCCCTACCTACAGTTTTCTGTCCCTAGAATAAATGTTTTTTTTAAGCACAATATAGCACAAGGACAATTCACTCACTGTCCTTACAGGTCCCTGGAAACAAGGACTTGCAGAGTGAAAGAAAAAAAACACTCTCCCTACCTACAGTTTTCTGTCCCTAGAAAAAATGTTTTTTTTAATCACAATATAGCACAAGGACAATTCACTCACTGTCCTTACAGGTCCCTGGAAACAAGGACTTGCAGAGTGAAAGAAAAAAAACACTCTCCCTACCTACAGTTTTCTGTCCCTAGAAAAAATGTTTTTTTTAATCACAATATAGCACAAGGACAATTCACTCACTGTCCTTACAGGTCCCTGGAAACAAGGACTTGCAGAGTGAAATAAACTGACACTCTCCCTACCTACAGTTTTCTGTCCCTAGAATAAATGTTTTTTTAAGCACAATATAGCACAAGGACAATTCACTCACTGTCCTTACAGGTCCCTGGAAACAAGGACTTGCAGAGTGAAAGAAAAAAAACACTCTCCCTACCTACAGTTTTCTGTCCCTAGAAAAAATGTTTTTTTTAATCACAATATAGCACAAGGACAATTCACTCACTGTCCTTACAGGTCCCTGGAAACAAGGACTTGCAGAGTGAAATAAACTGACACTCTCCCTACCTACAGTTTTCTGTCCCTAGAATAAATGTTTTTTTAAGCACAATATAGCACAAGGACAATTCACTCACTGTCCTTCCAGGTCCCTGGAAACAAGGACTTGCAGAGTGAAAGAAACTGACACTGTCCCTACCTACAGTTTTCTGTCCCTAGAATAAATGTTTTTTTTAAGCACACTATAGCACAAGCACAAAACACACTGACACTCTCCCTACCTATCCTTCTCTTTCCCTAAACTAAAGGAATCCAGGTTAAGCAAGAAAGAAATAACAGTCACTGTCCCTGCCTATGCTGCTCTATCCCTGCTCCGGAACACACTACACTAGGCCGCCGTGCTGGCGGCCTTTTATAGTGTGGGGCGTGTACTAAACACCCTCAGCAATAATTGGCCACAGGCATCCTGCCTGTGGCCAATCATTGCTCTCCTCGCTGCCGGCGCTGTGATTGGCCAAGCATGCGGGGTCACAGTGCATGCTTGGCCAATCACAGCGCCTGGATGACACTGCGATGGCGTAGTGCATTGTGGGCCGTTCGCGTCACTCGAATTTGGCGCGAACGGCCCAAATCGTTCGATCTTCGTCGAACGATCGAACAGCCGATGTTCGAGTCGAACGTATGTTCGACTCGAACACGAAGCTCATCCCTAATTATGAATAACACCCCAATGCACTTTTCCAGTGTAAGTTATAGTGCACTGCATTCAGAATATTAGTACATGCACTTGTTTGTGTGTATTTTTGGTGTGTTTTGGTTTAAATTAATGTACTGCTTTAACACAAAGCACTTAAAAGGAAAAGTATAGCCAAAGCTCGCTTGTATAGCCTGCCCCTCTCTGGTCATGTGATATGTCACATGAGAAGGGGAGACAGGAAGAAGGGCAGTCTGCCCCACTCCGCAATGGCGAGTGGGGCAGTTTCAGCACTGGCTTTCTTTCTCTCTCGGCCCCTGCTCCTTCTAACAGGAGTGACGCTGCAGTCATTCCTGTCAGTGAGGAGCAGGACAGGCAGCCAAATTGTCTAGCGCACCCCCCCCCCTCAATACAGGCCCTGGGAAATGTGCCCCTTTTGCGTCCCTCTCCCTTGTCCCAGCTCTGTGCTGCATACAAGATTATCAAACTTTATTACAAGGCACTACTACATTGTTGTGATTGGGTACTATTGAAAACAAAGTGTATTTTACTTATGCATTTTGATGCTTTCAAGAATGCAGTAACATGCATGGCAACACATTTGGTATGAGCAAGGCCTTAGCCACACCAAAATAACAAACGATCAAGGATCACTATTTGAGTCATGTTACTCTTAAGCCCCGTACACACGATCGGTTTGACTGATGAAAACCGTCCGATGGATGATTTTCATCAGACCAACCGATCGTGTATGGTACCCATCGGTCTTTTTTCCATCGGTTGTAAAAAATAGAACTTGTTTTAAAATTTACCGATGAGAATTTCCGATCGTCTATGGGCAAGTCCATCGGATCAAAAACCCACGCATGCTCAGAATCAAGTCGACGCATGCTCAGAAGCATTAAACTTCATTTTTCTCGGCTCATCGGAGTGTTTTACGTCACCGCGTTTGGAACGGTCGGTTTTTTGACTGATGGTGTGTGGGCAAGACTGATGGAAAACAGTTTCATCGGATATCCGATGGACAAATCCATCGGACGAAAATCCATAGGTTATCCGATCGTGTGTACGGGGCTTTATTCTCATATAGCTTTGGCCTCTCTGAAAATAACTGTAATTTTTCTTTTTTTTTTTTAATGGTTTGTGAAAAATTTGATGTATCCATAGTATTGTGCATGGCTATCCTAACAAATGAAACATATACATTAAAATACATTTAAAAAAAATAAAAATAAAATTACATGTTCACTTTTTTTGTGTAGGTGTTTTAAGATGCTACATGCATTTTGGTTGGCGTCATTCCACAAGTCCATTAAGGGTTAATAACCAAATCCCACCAGCTTCTCCCAAACTGAAAGAGATCAAACTGTGTGTATCCAATCTAGATAAATATATATATAATATGCACACACAACACTTGGCCTTTGACCCTATCTGTAAACACAAAGTGTGTAGTGCCGGAGATTGGCCTGGCAAATAGCAGCCACATATACAGACACGGCATAGCACAGTATACAATGGAGTCCTCCTCCTCCGCATATATTCTGCTTCAAATATCTCACCTTATCCCACAAACCGGCCAGCTCCTTTCTTACACTAGTTCTCCTGTCCATATGGTTAATTGAAGGATTCTGTGTAAATGCCAGGGTGTTATGTTATGTCAAGATATGGGAATGTGGGAACATTTTACCCGGGTCAAAGTTCTTTAAAAAAATTCATACTATGACATTGTATCTGCTGGATCAAGAGCTTTACATTTCATTCTGTAGGAGGCTAAAAACCTCAGGGATGATAATGTTCAAAAAAAATTTGTATTGCTATTATTGCATTTTTTTGATTTTTCTGTTTTCAGTTTTTAGGGTAGATTTAGACATGTGTCTAAATCTTTCTTTCCTTTGAAGCCTGATCCACATTTGAGTTGTGCTCTTGAGGCTGCAGACAGGCAGTGAGGAACCAATGCAACACCCCCTTACTGCCTGTTCTAAAGTGGTTCTAAAGCCTTTTTTTCTTTAAAATAACAAACACATCATATGTACGTGCTCTGTGCAGTGCTTTTGCACAGAGCAGCTCCGATCCTCCTTTTCTCAGGTCCCCCGCCAACGTTTCTGCCCCTCCCTCTTGCCAATTGCCCCCAGAGCAAGCTGTGCGTGCTTACTCCCGAGCAACCTGCGTGTGTCTAAGGGGACACGCAGAACGTGGCTCAATCTTGCTCCCCACTCCCTCCTCACTGGCTGTGATTGACAGCAGGGGGAGCCAATGAGGGCATCCGGGAGAGCCACGGCTCTCATGCACATCACTGGTTCGGGGTCGGGCTCAGGTAAATTTAAGGGGGGAGGGATCTGCATAACAAAGGTTTTTTACCTTCATGCATAGATTGCTCGAAGGTTAAAAAAACCTCAGTCTTTAGAACCACTTTACCATCATTTTTGCTGACAAGCGCGCCGCAACCACGTACATTGCATACAATAGCGGAGCGTTTGCGGTGCTTATCCATTTTCTTGAATGTGTAGCATTCGGCAGGCTTGCTGCCTGGTGATCGCTACGTGTTAGATAAACTCTGCCGTGGGCGCGAAGCATGTAAACACCCCCACCTGCTGCCGATTTGTTACGTACCTGGTCTTAGGCAGATTTGACGAGAGGGCTTCTTTTGTGGCTAAGTGCCAAACACCCCTGAAGGTGAGAACAGGGTGTGCTAGGTTCAAAGAAGCACGGGTGCCGTTTAGGTAGATCTGCTGGAAGCTGCTTGCAGCACAGTGGAACTAAATAGATGTCAGCTGGTCTGTCAGGACAGATGCCAGGATCTCCATAGCACCTGGAGATGTAGTGGAACCAAGGCAGCAACCACAGGCAAGGTGGCACCCAAGGAAGAAGCAGGATCAGGCTGGTAGGACTGGACTAAAGAAGCGTAGTCAGGATGGGAGCTCAAGTCATACACAATACACAGGAAGGCAAGCCAGGGAGTAGGCAGATGTGTGGTTAAGAATAGAGCTGAGGTCATTCACAGGGATCCAGTGAAGCGGGCAGAAGGGTAGTCAAGAGCAAGCCAGAGTCATAGTAGAGCAAGAGAAGCAGAGTCCTTAGAGCAAGCCGGGGTCAAACCAGGAATCAGGCAGCAGAGAAGTCCAGAGGTGAACTGGGTCAGTAACAGGTTTTCCAAAGAATTCAGGAAACAAAAGAGCAAGGAGCACTGGTAGCTGCTTTGCAGCTTCAGGACCTGGACGACTTACCATAAATGATGGAACCAGGAATACTGAGCTCTACCAGAAAATCCTAAAGGAGAATGTCCGGCCATCAGTTCATGACCTCAAGCTCAAGTGCACTTGGGTTATGCAGCAGGACAATGATCCGAAAGACAACAGCAAGTCCACCTCCAAATGGTTCAAACAAAGCAAAATTTAGGTTTTGGAGTGGCCTAGACAAAGCCCAGACTTAAATCCAATTGAGATGCTGTATCATGACCTTACACAGGCTGTTCATGCTGGAAAACCTTCCAATGTGGCTGAATTAAAACAATTCTAAAAAGAAGAGTGGGCCAAAATTGCTCCCCCGCAATGTGAAAGACTCATTGACAGTTATCGCAAATGCTTGATTGTAGTTGTTGCCATCCTTTACTTTGCAGGGAAGAATAACAAAACGAAAAAAAGTCAGAAAAGAGCAAGGATTATTAATGCAGATATCTTTCAATCTTAAACTTTAGTCTTAGCAAGTATACAATGGATATGCAATGCAAAAAAAGATCACAATAAACCAAACGGTAATAACCGATAGGCTCTGAAAGAACCTATGACCTAGGTATGAAAGGGAAGAGAACTACCTTTCTGTGTCAAACTACTCCCTTCAAATCCTGATGCCACGGGCCCAGAGAGTAAGCAGCACAATTTATAAAACAACAATTTGTAAGAAATGCAATAATCAACTTCCGAGTAAGAGTTCCCCTTAACCACTTGCTGACCACGCCATAGCTGAATGACAGCTTGTTCTGGGACGCCGCCATATGATGGCATCCTGTGATCACGCTGGCCGCGTGGCCGCTGCTTATCACAGATTGAGGTAAAGAGCAGCTGAGTCCAAACACAGCTGATCATGGATGTAAACAGAAGCTGGTTATCGGCACTCCTTTCCTCACGCTAAAAGCGTGAGGAGAGGAGAAGAGAGCCGATAACCGCCTTGTATAAGAGGGACATGTACACTGATAATCAGGGCATGAATTATCAGTGCATCCCAATAGTGCTCACCTGTGCTGCCAATCTGTGCCCATCAGTGCCACCTATCAGTGCCCATCAGTGGTGTCTTTCAGTGCCCATCAGTGGCACCTATCAGTGCCCATCAGTGCCACCTAATCAGTGCCTCCTCATCAGTGCCCACCAGTGCCGCCTCATCAGTGCCCATCAGTGCCACCTGTGACGGAATCCGGACACCCTAACTGGGTATCTCTGGCAAGAAGCTGCTTCCCAAAGCTCTGGAACATGAGACCAGCAAATTTGGCTATAGTCACCCCAAGAACTAGGCAACACCAGTTTTGGATTAAACCAGAATAAGGACTGTTCAGTTGAACAAAAATACAGGCTTTTATAAACTTGAGAAGGACATTTCCCCCCCTGATCATATTACCCTAACAATACAACCTGCACACAGGAATATAATTACAACAACCAACATATACTTTAAACATGACCTTAATTAACCACCTGGATGACTCAGTGCCCACCAAGACTATTCAGGTCAGACTTGCCATCAGCAAACTCACACATTAAAATGCACATTATCATAAGTATAAACACAGAACACAATAGCAGGAGACCCCAGTAGCAGACCTACAATAGTCTGAGGCAAAGCTCATACAATGTTCCATCATTCTGATACAGTGGAATTAATGTATCATAGATTTCTTGAGGGATATTGTTGATAAATATCACTGTCCCATCTGCAGTAATCCAAACCGCATTCTCAAGTGTCCATTAAGTAGTTGTCCATTATTTGCTTGGTCACCCTGTGCCCTTAATAGACACATGGTGACTTACACATAAGAGGGACATGAGGGGCTGAAACAAAGGTTTCCCAGTTCTCTCCAAAAGCCCCTGTCCCGGCTAGATCTGTCACACCACCTATCAGTGCCCATCAACGCCCATCAGTGCTGCCTCATCAGCACACATCAGTAAAGGAGAAAAATGACCTGTTTGCAAAATTTACAACATACTATAAAAAACGTTTTTCAAAATTTTCTGTATTTTTTCATTATTTTAGAAAAATTAAAACCCAGCAGTGATTAAATACCACCAAATGAAAACTTTATTTGTGTGGAAAAAAAATTATAAAAGTTTTGTTTGTGTACAGTGTTGCATGACTGCACAATTGTCATTCAAAGTGCGTCAGTGCTGAAAGCTGAAAATTGGCCTGGGCAGGAAGGGGATAAAAGTGCACAGTAGGCAAGTGGAGTAGAGAAGTCCTTGTAGTTTAGAATCTTCAGTTAGCTCAACAAGGGCCCAGGGAGATTGCTGTGCAATGGCGACCAGTGATAGTGAATCGCATATGCAAAGTGTTTCCTCTTAGAAGCTTTCATGTAAAGAGATGGAAAAAAAAGTGTTTGCATGCAGTGTCTTTGTGGTGTGTACACAGAGTGGGCTTCTACCTGCTCACCAATCCTGATGATACCAAGGCTACAGGGAATAGGATGTCCTGGAACAGGCTCTGAAACCAGTGAAGGGTGCCTGACTGTGCACTTGGCGATGCTGGGATTCCGCTGGGTCTGTACCGGTGACCATGAGAGAAACCCTTGACAGTCACTCAACCGTCAGGGAGCTGGCGATGGTCAATCTGCCTACAGGTGTATGGCTCATACACTGAAGACACTTCACGCCGTCTAGGCCAATGCGCCTCCTCACTTTCCCCAGGGGTGCCGGGTCCCTGCTCTCAGCTGAAGCCCGTGGTCCCAAGAAGAAGGACTCCTCCCTGGACCAGGCTATTTATGTCCTCACCCAGCATTCTTCTATCTTCAGCCGGCAGTAACTTGTAGTCTGCACCAGCACTGACTCCAAATCCTGTCTCTCTGGACCACATATCCCATGATCCCCTGCTTTCAGTAGTGATCTCTCCCTCTCTGCCTTCAGGAAATTACACAATGTCCAGGCTGAACACTAGAGGCAAACAAGGTCCCTGCAGCCGTGTTCCACGATGACACAGGCAAGTTAGCCAGTGCCTGGCTACACTGCATACAGCTGTTTCAGGCTTTTTGGCCATCATCAGTGCAGTGCACAGACACACCCAAAGGGCTCTTTCACATGGACGGTCCGTTCAGGTCCGCCTGTCAGTTTTTTAGGCGGACCTGAACGGATTCTCCATGTACCCCTATGGAGCCACGGATGTCAGCGGTGACATGTCCGCTGACATCCGACCCGCTCTGATCCGCCAAAGTGTGTCAGAGGAAAACCCTACTTTTGCATCCGTCTGCGGATCGGATCGGATGACAACGGACTCTACGGTCCGTCGTCATCCGATCCTCCATAGGGGAGAGCGGCGCTCTGACAGGTCAGTCCCTGCACAGTGTGCGGAGACAGACCTGTCATCCGCCGGCTCAGCGGGGATCAACGGAGCGATCCCCGCTGAGCAAGCGGAGGTTCACAGGGCGGATCGTTACTGATCCATCCCGTGTGAAAGGGGCCAAAGTGCTCTGGTATAAATTCTGCTCACCAGATGTCCATGACCTTTTTAGCTAAAAAGAAGGTCTAATGGTTTATCGATCAAGATTTTCACAAAGTTTTATATGGACTTTTGTTTACATAATTTATATAACTATATTTGGTTGCACTTGTGGTTATGTTAATGTTATTTACTTCATTCCATGCTATGTGGTCATAAAGTGGTATTCACATAGTATTATTACTTCGGCCAGCGCCCCCTACCAACATTATTACAATTGCACAGTGGTTTGTCCACATATTTGGGGAACAGCTACCGTATATAGTTTTAAACAAAACTTTTTTTTGACAATTTATGTTTAATTTGGCGCAAGGTTATTTATAATTTGTATTATTTCTTAAAACTGGAGCTATTCACGTCTCATTCTATCACATATCCCAAAAATAGGAGGGCTATTCCTCATTTCAGGGCGGTAGAAAAAACACACATGTGGTAATAAAAATGAGAAAGTTGGTCAGATAAGGAGTCGTGGGCTATTGAATGTGGTTGGAGAAGAGTCATCGCAGTGAGAATGGTCATAAAACTATTTGATAATGATTTAGAAAGCTAAAATCCACAATTAGTCTGTTATCTCTGGTGTCAAACAGAATTATCATTCGTAGTTCAAAGGTTTTCCTTTTTTGAGGGTTTTTTTCTAATTTCCCTTTAAGATCTAAAACATTCATGTCTGCAGTATAGTGATCTGGTTGTGAGAAATGCTGTCCCACAGGCAGTAATCATTCTACTTGCTTTCTTTTAGGCTGTGTTCATACCTCAGTGTTTTGAAGATTTTCCACGATTCTGCCCGCAATTTCCAAATGTTCTGCTAAAATTCTGCTATGGCGTGTTACCATAGACTTGAATAGAAGGAGTTGAATTGCTTTAACTCCTTTAAAGTGGAAGTAAACCCATTGATTTAACAGTTTAAAAAAACTGTTAAATTCCCGGCATGCCGGAAATGCTAACTGCCACATTGGTTGGGCTCTCAACCAAACTGTCAAACCATCCAATGGCTGGTGTCATAACTGGTCACATGTGCGGCATCATGGCAGTTGAAGATTAAACAGAGGCCAAGATGGCAGCTTCCTTGGCTGAAAATGATAGGAGGGTTTACTTCCACTTTAAACTCAACATGAAGCTTCAATTTTGAAGCAAAGCCTTGCATCGTGGCACTAAGGATTCATGTTTTTATAATGTGAACAGCACTGTGTGCTGTCCATATTATCAATTACATAGGAGTTTGAGGAGCCTTAAAAACACACCTCAAACTCCTTCTTTCAATGCCAGTATGAACAGGGCCTTATGGTGTGTCTATGTAGGTTCATTCTTTTTTGTAATTTCTATTGTGTTTTCCTCAAAACCTGAACAACAAGGAGCTTTCATTAAAGGATAAGATTGCCTTTTGGTAAAAAATATATAAATGCAAAAATTTGGGCAGAAAAAAAAATGCATTTATTATTTTTTCAAAGCATTGCACCCAGTGGATCACCGATGCAGAGGTGTAGCTTGAAGGTTGTGGGCTACGATGCAAAAATTAACCCAGGGCCCCTCACTGCCACTTCCCCCATGGACCAAGATACTGGCTAAAGTGTCATTTCAGGTCTTTATTTACATATTGAGAAATTAAAGTGGTTGTAAACCCACTAATCCTTTTTTTTTTTTTAGGCAACCTGCAAGAGAAAGGCATAATGAGCTAGTATGACTAGCATACTAGCTCATTATGTACCACTCACCTTAGATCGGGGCCCCCGAAGCAGTCCGCGGCCCTCTCTCCAGACGCAGCCATCGCTGCGGCGATAGCCGGAATGTTAGTTCCGGGTATCGCCGCACCAGCCAATCACAGCGCCGCTGATTGGCCAGAGCGGCGAAGACGTGACTCCGCGCATGCGCGCGGGAGCCGTCGAATTCGGCTACGTCGTCGAATGCTGCGACCTAGCCGAATTTGTGAATGGGATTAACCCCATGCCCATGCGGGTGACGTCAGCGGCGCCGGGTTTAAATGCAAATATCTCCTTAACCGTGTAGGTTTAGGAGATATTTCATGCACCTACAGGTAAGCCTTAATCTAGGCTTACCTGTAGGTGTTTGTTTACAAAGTGGGTTTACAACCACTTTAACTGGCAAGGCCTAACTAAATTGAAAGGAAAACTTAGTAAAATATAATAAAACAAATGTCACTGTAAAAATATAAACTTTGCCTACTTTAAAAGTAATCAGTGGATGTCAGTATTGCAGTGGATAGTGTCATTTGGGCAGTGGACGGTGTAAGTAGGCCAATGGATGGTGTCAGTATTGCAATGGACAGTGTCAGTAGATTTTTATTTTTGTTCGTTTTTGTATAATTTTTTACCATTTTTTTTTTTTTTTTATCTTTTACAATAGTATTTTTTAATTATTTTTTAAGAGCCCCATTGGGGGGGGGGGGGATTTGGTGAAATATCCAGGGTCTAAACAGACCTCTGATGTCTCACTTTTGAGACAGGGACTGAGGAGAGAGATTCCCCAGTCCCTTTCTCTGCAGCTTCAGCTGCACTGGAGAGTGAATGAGTGGGACGTTTTCTGTGCTGAGAGGCTTCCTCTTTATTCACAAACTGAAGCATGGTAAACACAGTTTACCATGCTTCAGTAATGGATGGACACAGAGGAACTGCTGGAGTATGTTACGCATTACATCCTAAATATGGGTGTAATGTGTAACATGCTCTACCACTTCAGGACCGGCAACCTGCATTGTACTGCCAATGGGCAGCTCCTACAGACACAGAGCCCTCCCACTGACTCCCCCTGTGATTAGACACAGCAAGATTTTGTCAGCAGGTACCGACCAATGATTCATGGCCAGGCCCCGATGATCAGCTGTGTCGGATCACAGCCCAGAGCCCTGTGTTGACAAACAACACAGAGCTCTGTGCAGGGAGAAGAAACAAATAGATTTTTAGTAAAAAGCAGCACATAATACACTTGTTAGGCACACACGTAACCCCTTGATTACCCCAAGATGTTAACCCGTTTCCAGGGAGTGTCATTAGTACAGTGACAATGAATAGTATTACCACTGACCACTAAGCCCATGTATAGATCCCACACATGAATAATGTCCTCAGTGAGTATAGGAAAGGTTCCTCTCCACTCGCATGCAGGCACACTATGCACTCACCAGACTTAATTTACGCCTATTACAGGGAGTCAAATTACGCATATGGGAAAATCCAAGATGTCATACATGAGGTCACAGGAATAAATCCCAACCGCTGCTGGCATCCATTATATATATATATATATATATATATATATATATATATATATATATATATATTAGGGCTGTTACTGATTAAAATTTTCGTGTTCGATTAATCAATTTTTTTTTAAATCGATTAATCGACTAATTTTGATTAATTATAACGCACATACAGATCCAACTACTTTTAGCTGATCTCCTTGCAGGCTGATTCCCAGTGCAGCTACAAACCACTGGGAATGGGATAGCAGGATACAAAAAAAAACACACAAAGGCAGCGCTCGATGGGAATAGCATTAAAACTTTTATAGTCTTCAAGTAGATAACAAAATAAATATTGCACTGGAGATAAAATCGATGTAGCTACATAAACTGTAAAAATGGTGTGAGTAATACCAAACGGTAGCAAAAGCAGTCATAAGAACATGTAGCTAAGTATGATACTGGTATAAAAATGTGTACAACGATACCACTGCTGAATCCAGATGAGGAGGGGTTAACATCAGTCCGTCGGCATGTAGATGTCCCGTGAAGGGAACTATCACAACTCCCAGTGGATGGCTGTAGAATCCCAGGTTCATAGAGGGAAGTGATAGAGGGAAGTGTAACAGCCCTTGCGTGTGGCAGATAGTAAGGTCCCGCCGGCATGCAGATATGAAGGCACAGCAAAGGAGCCCTTCAGATGGACACGGCAAGCCCCGCCGGTGTCCGTGATGTCACCGGATCTCCGACGGAACTCCCTGAAGAGCCGGAAGCCAGCGGAGAGGTGAGTACCGATCAAAAGAATTTTGATCGATCAAAAAAATTAATCGATTAATCGAGGAATTAATAGTTAATTTCCACAGCCCTAATATATATATATATATATATATATATATATATATATATATATATATACCTCCCTTCTAGACTGTAAGCTCTATCGAGCAGGGCCCTCTGATCCCTCTGTATTGAATTGTATTGTGATTGTACTGTCTTCCCTGATGTTGTAAAGCGCTGCGCAAACTGTTGGCGCTATATAAATCCTGTATAATAATAATAATAATATATATATATATATATATATATATATATATATCAGTGGTTTGGATTCATTTCTGTGACATATGATTTTCCCATATGCGTAATTTGACTCCCTGTAACAGGCGTCAATTAAGTCTGGTGAGTGCATAGTGTGCCTGCATGCGAGTGTGGAGGAACCTTTCTTATACTCACTGAGGAATGAATCCCAACCGCTGCCGTCATCCATTATATATCTATATATAGATGTATATATCTATATATAGATATATATATATATATATATATATATATATATATATATATATCTACTGTATATATAGATAGATATATCTATATATATATATATATATATATATATATATATATATATCTATATATATCTATATAGATATATATCTATATATATATGTAGCGGGGTGTTCCCCTTTAATGCAGAGAGACAAGAAGTTCCAGGTGAGAGGTGAGTCGGGAGGAAGTAAAGAGACATTATGGAAGTGAAAGCAGAGGAGAGAGAGACTACATCTCCCAGTACATCTTGCAGCACTCAGGGTGCATTGCTCCAGAACAGAGACTGCTGGGGGAGACTTTATAAAGGGGAGGCGGAGTTTTGGTCGGTCTCTTTGGACACCCCTCTCCTAGCAAGAGGATGTCTGTGCTGAACTGCTGTGTGCACAAGGCCTGAAGCCTGGGCCGTGTGCTCCTTTCCAAAGAGCCCTCTGCCAGCCTAGCAGAGCCTTAGAGACATCTAATCCTCCTTGCTGCAGTACACCAGAAGGATTGAAGACTTGGATGTCGGTGGATTCCTGTTCCTAGACGAATCGATGGAGGAAATGGACTTTGACTTGCCCGGGTGGTGAGAGCTGTTTAAAGACAGATACCTTTATCTTTACTATTCGTTGGGATTACAAAGTTGTTCTTCAAGTGCACCACCGAAAAGATTGCTAGCGAATATTGTTTCACTGAACTTCCATTTAGATCAGTCAGGCCTGACTGCATAGGTAGACATTGCTGGGTGTTAGTCTACCCATGAGGGGAAGTAGCTGTAAAAGGGCAGCGCTAGAGTTGCATAGCAATACTTTATTATTCTGATTACTCTATTTATCTTTATTACTGTTTATTGCAGGGATCTGCAACTTGTTATACTGTTGTTTATTACTTGCCCATTAGCCTCAGTAAAATATCTGGGTAAAGTACATTTGGTCTCAGTTCCGCTTACTTTAATAGGAGTTTTAAAGTATATTCTGTGTATGTTTGTTATAGGACTGCGTCACCAACAGTTGCGGTCACGCGGTCCTATCCCTCTATCACCAGCTGTGCCACGGGAGGTTAGAGCCGATTGCCAGGGGTTGACAGCGGTGCACTGCAGGGCCCAAATCAATATCAGCGGCTCTCTTAACTGGGGGTAGCGCTACACGTGGGGGCTCGAGTCCGGGATCCTTGTACGTTGCACGCTGCAATCAAGCCGGTCAGAAGTACCAGCATGGACCCGCTGGCAATGTCACAGTGGTGCACAGCGATTGGCGCCGATCCAACCGCGGCGGTAGTCATTGTACTCCCGGGGGAAAGATGGAAGGAAGAGGAGATAAAACAGCTCGTATTGTTACTGTCTCCGAGCCACAAAGCATGGGTGATGGATTTTAGGCCAGATCCAGTGATCTCGTTTACATACGCACTGGTAGAATGGAAAAACTAAATCCCAGAGCATTTTAAAAGTCAGAGTATACAAGCCATAGATAATCAGATCTATCACTTGATACATACGCTGCCAGTGAAGGAAGAATGGTTTCAGACACCAAAGCCATCACTCCCACAATTATCTCCACCACTATCCCCTAAAGCAGAAAAGCTTAAGGAACTATTAAGCCCGGGATCACCGCTGGCCGCTATAGGGCCTGAATTGTTGAATGCTCTAGGAGACCTTGTAATTAAGTGCCAGAAAAGCAGTACGGTGCATGTGGAGGCCGGTTACCGGAAGCTTAGCACCTTCTCAGGGAAGCTCCCCGTCCCTGCGGGGGAGGAAGATTTTGACACTTGGGTGGAACAGGCATTGCAGGCAGTAGAAGCATGGGAGGTGCCTGAGGCACAGAAGAGACAGCGAGTCTTAGAAAGTCTGAAAGGTGCCGCGGCAGAAGCGGTGAAGAGCTTTCGGTTTGGAAATGAAAACTGTACAGCTCAAGATTGCCTGGCCATGCTGCAGGAAGAGTTTGGTCAGCTGGAGAAGGTGTCAGAGATGATTTATCAAATTGAACACACTCTCCAGCAGCCGAATGAGAAACTGTCAGAATATGTTAGAAGGCTGAACAGGCAGTTATGCAAGATTGTACTGAAGAAGGGAATGCTGCCCAAAGATGCAGATGAAGCACGCATGAAGCAGATCATGAGGGGAGCGCGGCGCTCAGACCCGGTCTGGCTGCACCTGAAAACCTCAGGAGGAGGAATGTCACTAACCTACTCTGATCTAATAAAAATTATTAGGGACGAAGAGGCGCTGGAGGAAGATCAGCAGGTGGCCAAGGCGAATGTCACACCTGTACCAGTGTTGGTCCATTCGGTCAAGAGCCCAGAAAGAGATGCGGAGGTTGACACTCTGAAATCGCAAATGGCCCAAGTGTTGGAGATGCTGACCTCTTTGATGGAGAAAGATCAGAGAAGACGAGAGAAACCAAGCCCAAGAAAGGAGTTGTTCCCGAACACCTCAGCACCGGCCTCCCTACAGGACCGAGAAGAGGTGATTTGCTATAACTGCGGAGGGAGTGGCCACTTTGCTAACGTATGCTCCAGCCCAAAGAAGAAGAGAACAGATAATTGCAAGCCGGCGGGAAACTCCAAAGGGGCCCCGGTGAAGGAGTCAACCGGGTGCACATCATCTTCAGTGCGCTCCAAACTAAAAAAAAAGGCCAAGAATGGAGGAGACAAAACTCCTAGGAGGAGGTATAGTACACCCCCACCAAGATGTACCCCAGAGGGAGGGGGCAAGACCCCTCAGTGGAAGTACAGCACCCCAAAGAAGGAACATCCACCTAAAAGGAACAATAACATCCCTCAGCGGGTTTGTGCCCCCATTGAGAGGGAGAAAGTCAATGCATGCCAGGCTCAGGAAAAATTAAAGTCCAAAAGGAGCAGGGCAAGGGTCGAAAGCAAAAAAAAAGAGGTGACCCCAGTCCGGCCATACCCAAAGGAACTGGTGGGCCCGTCTCCTACTGTGCCCATTCAAGTGGAAGGAGTCTATACTAAAGCTCTTTTGGACACCGGAGCACAGGTGACTTTACTATACCGGGACTTCTATGATAGGCACTTGAGTCATCTGCCTATCCAGAAGATAGAAGAACTGGAGATATGGGGACTTGGAACCCAGAGTTTCCCTTATGATGGGTACCTGCCCATAAAGATGACTTTCGACCCATCCGTGGCTGGGAAGGCTGAAGTGTTTGACACCCTGGCAGTTGTGTGTCCCCGGCCGCCTGGAGCCAGCAAGATTTCCCTGATCATTGGGACAAACACGGATCTAGTCAGGAGACTCCTGACCCCTCTAGTGAAAGAGAGAAACCATTCAGCCACCAAAATCCATCCCATGCTAAAGACAGCCTACCAACGACTGGTCTTAGAGCAGAAGACCCCGGGAGAGGGGATAGGGAAGGTGTGGAGACTTGGCAGAGAAGGAGTAGTGCTACAGCCCGGAGAAGTAACCTGTCTTAGGGCCACTGTGAAGCTTTCGTGGGAACAACCTGGCCCCTTTGTCATGCTGGAATCAGACCCAAGGGAAGAGTCCTCAGGCCTGGAAGTGATACCAGAAGTGATTCCGTTCAAGGCCCTGAAGAAGGCCCATGGCAGAGTTCCGGTGAGTGTTAGGAACACTACGGGAGGACCCATGGAGATCCCTGCCAGAGTGTTGCTTGGTCAGGTGAGCCCTGCTGCCCCGGTCACTTGGTCCGAAGTCAAGGGGACGGGTGACGGAGGAGATGTTTGGGAGAAACTGTCCGTGGAAAACCCGAACCTACCCAGGGCTTGGAAAGAAAGAGCCAAGGCCCAGCTGACCAGGTGGGAGAAGATCTTTTCCGAAGATGAATTCGATGTGGGGTGTGCAAGAAGTGCCACCCATCGGATCCGCCTCCAAGAAGATAAGCCCTTCCGAGAGAGGGTCAGGCGGGTCCCCCTGGCAGATCTGGAGGATCTGAGGGAACAACTTGTAGAACTAAAGAAGACTGGTGTTATCCGTGAGTCTAGAAGTCCCTATGCCTCCCCAATCGTGGTGGTCAGAAAGAAGAATGGGTCGTTGAGGCTTTGTATCGATTACAGGACTCTCAACAGGAGAACCATCCCTGACCAATACACCACGCCAAGGATAGAAGATGCCCTACAAAGTTTGTCTGGAGCCAAATGGTTCAGTGTGATGGACCTCAAGAGTGGGTACTATCAAATCCCTATGCACCCAGAAGACAGGGAGAAGACAGCCTTCATAACCCCGGTGGGATTCTTCGAATTCAATAGGATGCCTCAGGGTCTGTCTGGAGCTCCTGCTACCTTTCAACGCCTTATGGAGAAGACTGTTGGAGACATGAATCTTATAGAAGTCCTTGTGTACTTGGACGATGTCATTGTCTTTGGAAGAACCTTGGAAGAACATGAAGCCAGGTTGGAGAAAATATTGAGAAGACTCAGCGAAGAGGGACTTAAGCTTTCCCCCGAGAAGTGTCGGTTCTACCAGTCTTCTGTGAACTATCTGGGGCACATAGTGTCTGAAGAAGGGGTGGCCACAGATCCTGAGAAGTTGAAAGCAGTCACTTCCTGGCCACGACCCACCACAGTAACAGAGCTCAGATCCTTCCTGGGGTTCTGCTCCTATTATAGGAGGTTTGTGGAGGGGTTTGCTCGGATTGCCCGCCCGTTGAATGAATTGCTAAAGGCAGAAGGGGAAGAGGATGACTCAGGGCCCAGGAGGCCTGGTGAGTCAGTTCAAGATCAGTGGAACCCAAGGTGTGAAGAGGCCTTTCATGCTCTGAAGAGGAGCTTAACCACTGCCCCAGTCCTGGCCTACGCCGACCCTACCAGACCTTATGAATTACATGTGGATGCCAGCCATGAGGGTCTAGGTGGTGTACTCTACCAAGAACATGAAGGACAACTGTGACCAGTGGCCTATGTGAGCAGGAGCCTGACCCCCTCAGAAAAGAATTACCCCACTCATAAGCTGGAATTCCTGGCCCTCAAATGGGCGGTAGTAGACAAGCTAAAAGACTACTTGTATGGGGCAGAGTTTACTGTGAAGACAGACAACAACCCCCTGACCTACCTCTTCACCACCGCAAAACTAGATGCCACCAGACACAGGTGGTTGGCCGCATTGTCTGGATTCAACTTCAGTCTGAAGTACAGACCAGGAGCCGGAAATAGGGATGCAGATGCCCTGTCCCGGAGGTCTCATGCCACGACAAATGACTGGGAAGATTGGACCCAAGTGGCACCGGACGGGGTGCGGGCCCTTTGTCAAGGGGCTGAATTCCAAGCCAGAGGAGGCTCCAGAGCAGAAGAAATAGGGGTTACCATGGTAGGAGTCCCCAAACACTATTGTGGGGTAACTCAACTGGAGGAAGACAACCTACCGAGACTGTCCAAGAAGGAGTTGAGGTGTGACCAATTGGAAGACCCCATGGGGAGATTGGTCCTCGAAGCCCTGGAGAATCAGGATCCCAACAAATTCCTACATCACCCCTCAAAGGAGGCTCGCCTGTTGAGGAAGGAATTGGACAGGCTACAGGTACATCAGGGAGTGGTCTACCGAAGGGGCCCCTCTGATGACTCAGAAGATAAGTGGCAGTTATTTCTTCCAGAGAAGCACCGAGAGACTGTACTAATTGCCCTGCATGACCATCATGGTCACCTAGGGGCAGAAAGGACCTTCCAGCTTGTCAGAAATCGGTTCTATTGGCCCTGCATGAGGGCAGAAGTAGAGGAGTATTGCCATTCCTGTGCACGATGCATTCAGAGAAAGACCCTACCCCATCAAGCTGCCCCAATGGGCCACTTACAGAGTCAAGGCCCAATGGATCTGGTATACATTGACTTTCTCTGCCTCGAACCCGACCTGAGTGGATTGGGGAATGTTCTGGTAATAACCGACCATTTCACCCGCTATGCTCAAGCTTTCCCAACCAAAGACCAGAAGGCATCCACCGTGGCCAAGATACTTATGGAGAAGTATTTTGTCCATTACGGACTACCACAGAGACTCCACTCAGATCAAGGAAGGGACTTTGAGAGTCGGTTGATCCGAAGACTTTTGGATTCATTAGGAATAAAGAAGACCAGAACCACGCCTTACCACCCACAAGGAGATGCTCAGCCGGAGAGATTTAACCGGACCCTGCTCAACATGTTGGGAACCTTAGAAACAGAGAAGAAGCAACACTGGAGTCAGCACATATCAGCCCTAGTACATGCCTATAACTGTACCACAAGTGACGCCACTGGCTACTCCCCTTATCGACTTATGTTTGGGAGAGAAGCAAGGCTACCTGTGGACCTGGCCTTTGGCACTTCTATAGACAATACCTCAGCTACATCCCACAAGGGATACGTGGACAGACTTAGACGTAGCTTGCAGGTGGCCTATGAACAAGCCCAGGCGGCTTCGGATCAAAGGGGGGCCCGCAACAAGAGAAATTTTGATCTGAAGGTTCGAGTGCAAGATCTGCAGCCCGGGGACCGAGTACTGCTACGCAATCTGGGGGTCCCTGGAAAACACAAGCTTGCCGACAGGTGGAGATCTGAGCCCTATGTTGTCTGTAGGAAGTTGCCCGGTTTGCCTGTCTACAAACTAAAGCCAGAAGGAAAGGTGGGTCCACTGAAGACGTGGCATCGGAACCACCTGCTCCCACTTGCTGAGGCAGTCAGAATACCTCCCGTGAGAGACTCCCCTGAACCGGCCTCTATCCTGGATATTCCTAGGCCGAACACTCGGTCCCAGACCTCTCGAGCCAAAGATGGGGAGGCCTCCCAATTGAGTACAGAAGAAGGTGAAGAACTGGACTGGCTGTGGCCTCCCTCGACTCTGGGAACGTCCGCCATAGATCTCCCAAATGGAGGGGATACCCCAGATGCAACGCTGAATCCGGAGGCTACTGAATTCATACCCTTCAGGCCCTCAGCTGATTACTGGGAAGATGTTCCTGACACTTGCGCAGAGGAGGACTCTAGAGATTCCATACGTCAGTCGACTTCTGAATCAGAGGTTCCAGAACCAGCAATGTTACCTGAACTTACTCCTGAAGAAGAGCCTGTGGTGCCAGAGTCAGAAGCACCAAGAGAGCAGAGGGCTCGCAGAGTCATCAGGCCTCCCAAGAAACTAACTTACCCCCAAATGGGGACGAGCTCAGAGGACTCTGTTGTAACGGCTAGGAGAAGTGTTGAACAACCTGATCCTTCCACCGTCCATTTGGTGGAGGGCAACCCCAGCTCACTCTCTGGCACAGTTAGGCAGGCCACTCATGGTAGTGTGACCTGTGGGCAAGAGAGTTCCATCCCAAAGTTTTGGTGGGAATTCCCTATGCCAACATCATGCTCGACATTGTCCAAAATGGTAAACAGTATTTGTTGAAGTTTATCTTTGGGGACCAAAGAGTTCAAGTGGGGGGAGTGTGTAGCGGGGTGTTCCCCTTTAATGCAGAGAGACAAGAAGTTCCAGGTGAGAGGTGAGTCGGGAGGAAGTAAAGAGACATTATGGAAGTGAAAGCAGAGGAGAGAGAGACTACATCTCCCAGTACATCTTGCAGCACCCAGGGTGCATTGCTCCAGAACAGAGACTGCTGGGGGAGACTTTATAAAGGGGAGGCAGAGTTTTGGTCGGTCTCTTTGGACACCCCTCTCCTAGCAAGAGGATGTCTGTGCTGAACTGCTGTGTGCACAAGGCCTGAAGCCTGGGCCGTGTGCTCCTTTCCAAAGAGCCCTCTGCCAGCCTAGCAGAGCCTTAGAGACATCTAATCCTCCTTGCTGCAGTACACCAGAAGGATTGAAGACTTGGATGTCGGTGGATTCCTGTTCCTAGACGAATCGATGGAGGAAATGGACTTTGACTTGCCCGGGTGGTGAGAGCTGTTTAAAGACAGATACCTTTATCTTTACTATTCGTTGGGATTACAAAGTTGTTCTTCAAGTGCACCACCGAAAAGATTGCTAGCGAATATTGTTTCACTGAACTTCCATTTAGATCAGTCAGGCCTGACTGCATAGGTAGACATTGCTGGGTGTTAGTCTACCCATGAGGGGAAGTAGCTGTAAAAGGGCAGCGCTAGAGTTGCATAGCAATACTTTATTATTCTGATTACTCTATTTATCTTTATTACTGTTTATTGCAGGGATCTGCAACTTGTTATACTGTTGTTTATTACTTGCCCATTAGCCTCAGTAAAATATCTGGGTAAAGTACATTTGGTGTCAGTTCCGCTTACTTTAATAGGAGTTTTAAAGTATATTCTGTGTATGTTTGTTATAGGACTGCGTCACCAACAGTTGCGGTCACGCGGTCCTATCCCTCTATCACCAGCTGTGCCACGGGAGGTTAGAGCCGATTGCCAGGGGTTGACAGCGGTGCACTGCAGGGCCCAAATCAATATCAGCGGCTCTCTTAACTGGGGGTAGCGCTACATATATATCTATCTATATAGATATAGATATATATATATCTATATCTATATAGATATATACATATATCTATATATATATATCTATATATATATATTGTGACAGCAGGAAGGTAAAGTCACCTGGTTGCATCCAGGGGGGTAGATATATTTCGCCCAGATTCAGGCTTTACGCCGACTTATACAACTAGGTGGAGAGTTGTATAAGCCCAGCTGAGGCTAGTGGGCTCATGGATGACTCATACCTCTAGGGAGAGTGTGGGGCGTCGTGCAGACAGGGAGTTGATGAGACCAGCTGAAGCTTTTCAGCTCATTTAGGCCTCTATAAGAACTCCCAGGTTCATTAGGTGTTTGCTCATGCCTGGAACCAGACCTGTGTGGACTGTCTAGGGAGAGTGAACCCCTGTGCGGTGAGACAAAGCCTGTGTGGCTATTTGCTTGGACATTTAAAACCAGGGACTTAGGGACTAGGACAGCACTAGGCTGATCCCAGTTGTTAGTTAGGAAACCTGTATGTTTAGTCAGAGGTCAAGTTGACCAGGATTTATTTTATTTATGTTTCTTTTGCTTTGCTGTGTTTTGTCACTGTAAATAGAAAATAAACCGCACCTTTTTGATTTTGAAAACCACAACCTCCGTTTGCTGGGCCTGTTTTTGTGTGGGGAGCCCATCCCGGGGGTCACACACACCCGCTGCCGAGCTAACCCCCTCACAGTTGGTGGAGAACCAGTGGCAGTTTTTTTTAAGCCAGCATGGAGGAGATACTGAAACAGCTGGCTCTAGCAAATGCCAATCAACAGCAGACAAATGCAGGTTTGCAAAGGAGCCTTGCAGCCCAGCAGCAAGCTCATCAACAGAGCCTTGCAGCCCAGCAGCAAGCTCACCAACAGAGTCTGGAAGCTCAGCAACAAGCCCAGCAGCAATCTGAGGCCCGCTTCATAGACCTGTTACAGAAGCAAGAGCAGAGACTACAACAAATGGAAGCAGTAATGCAGCAACGTCCGCAGACCAGTGAGGAAAGCCGTCCCACTAATACCGCGTCCTTTGGGGTGAGTCGTTTATTGACAAAAATGACTGGAGAGGATGATCCAGAGGTATTTTTGACCACATTTGAAAGGACCGCTGAAAGAGAAAAGTGGCCTGAGGAGCAGTGGGCTGGACTGGTGGCTCCTCTGTTAACTGGTGAATCGCAGAAAGCTTACTATGACCTAGAGCCTAACCAAGCAAAAGACTATGTGATGCTAAAAGCTGAAATTTTGGCAAGGCTGGGTGTCACCCAGGCTGTCCGGGCTCAGCGTGTGCATAACTGGACTTTCCAGCTTGGAAAACCCCCCAGGTCTCAAATGTATGATCTCATTCACCTGAGCAGAAAGTGGCTACAGCCAGAGACTTTGTCCGCACCAAAGATTGTGGAACGTGTTGTAATGGATTGGTTTTTGAGAGCTCTTCCTACTGCCATCCAAAAGTGGGTAAGCCATGGAGACCCAGAGACGGCCGATGGTCTTGTGGATCGTGTGGAGAAATACTTGGCTACAGAGAACCTGACGGCCTCTTCCAGAGACACTCGGACTTTCCACCCTAAGACCAGACCATCCCCAGGGGCGGATAAGAGGATTCCAAGGGGTGAGGGTGGAGAGAGTGAGAGGGTGGGAGCTCTACCCCAAGTTTGGCGAGAACAGCCTGGGAAATCAGCGGCTCAAGAGGCGGCAAGAAGGATCGTTTGCTACCGCTGCCGGCAAGCGGGACATATTGCAGCCAATTGCCCGGTTGTGGAGGAACCCATGCAGTGTGACTTTCTGACGGGCAGACGTCAGTCGCTGTGTGCGACAGTCGCATGCACTGCCATTCGAGGAACTGAGAAACATTTATGCAAAATGTGTGTTAATGGTAGAAATGTTGTGGTATTGCTGGATTCAGGTAGCCTTGTGACCCTGATAAAGGCTGAGTTAGTTAAAACAGAGGTCTTTGGGAATAGCAAGGTAGCTGTTATTTGTGTGCATGGGGACACCCGAGAGTATCCAGTGACTACAGTGTGTTTCGAGACCCCCAAAGGTACCCTCTCTCATCCAGTGGGCTTAGTATCTCAGTTACCGCATGACGCCATTGTGGGAAGGGATTTTCCGAAGTTCTGGGAACTGTGGGATGATCCTGAGCCCCCCACTGGTGCCCCTATGTACCAGGAATGTGATAGCCAGAACTCCCCTGAGAGTGGTGAGGACTCTCCGGAATTTCCCTTAACAGTATTGGCAGGGGAGACTCAAGAAACTGGAGAGGAGCCCACCTCCTCAGACGAAAACCTACCGTCTGTGGAGTTTTCTGATCTTGAGGTTCACAGGGAAAACTTTGCCACAGAACAGTTGAAAGACCCCGCCCTAATAAAGGCACGGGAAAACGTAGTGAAAATAGATGGCGAGTTAGTGAACCCAGATAATACCTGCACTTACCCATACTTCAGCGTAGAGAAGGACCTACTGTATCGGGTGGCAAAAAGGGCAGAAGAAACCGTTGAGCAGCTTGTGGTGCCCAAACCTTACAGGAAGTTGGTGTTGGAGTTGGCCCATGGGCACATTCTTGGAGGTCATCTGGGGACAGAGAAAACCCGAGAGAGGGTATTACAGAGATTCTATTGGCCGGGGGTGATGAAGGACATAGAAAATTATTGTTCCTCCTGCCCTGTGTGTCAGAGGTCGGCCCCGATGCCACATTTCCGTAGCCCGCTGGTCCCTCTACCCATCATTGAGGTCCCGTTTGAGAGGATCGCCATGGATTTGGTAGGGCCTATAATCAAGTCCGCTAGGGGGCACCAGTACATATTAGTTATAATGGACTATGCCACCCGTTATCCAGAAGCGATCCCTCTCCGAAATACCTCGGCCAAAACCATAGCCAAAGAGCTATCTCTTGTGTTTAGCCGGGTGGGTATTTGTAAAGAACTGCTTACGGACCAAGGTACACCCTTTATGTCCCGGGTTATGAAGGAGCTGTGTAAATTGTTCAAAGTGACGCAATTACGTACATCTGTGTATCACCCCCAAACCGATGGGCTGGTTGAAAGATTCAACAAAACCCTAAAACAAATGTTGAAGAAAGTGGTGGATAGAGATGGAAAGGATTGGGACTGTCTACTTCCTTATCTGATGTTTGCTATTAGGGAGGTGCCCCAATCCTCTACGGGATTCTCCCCCTTTGAGTTACTGTATGGGAGACACCCAAGAGGGCTGTTGGATATTGCCAAGGAAACTTGGGAAAGTGAGAGTTCTCCCCACAGGAGTGTGATTGAGCATGTCGCCCTGATGCAAGACCGAATTGCACAGGTAATGCCCATCGTGAAGGAACATTTGGCCCAAGCGCAGTTAGCACAGCAGAGAGTGTACAACCGTGGAGCCAAGACCCGTACCTTTTCCCCGGGGGATAGGATACTGGTACTTGTCCCTACGGTTGAAAGTAAATTCCTTGCCAAATGGCAAGGCCCCTATGAGATAATGGAAAAAGTGAGCGAAGTGAATTACAAGGTCAGACAACCAGGAAGGCGAAAGCCCGAACAGATCTATCACGTTAATCTGTTCTTGACGTAATTGTAGCCGTATTAGTGCAATTGTGACAGAGAAAATTAAGTACTGTCCGTGATACTTTTTTTATTTGCACTAACATAGAATTTTTCAGGACAAGCTTTCGGGGTATGTCCCCTTCTTCAAGGTCCAAGCAGTACTGATTCACAATTTTTTTAGCAGAATGTTGAAACAAAACAAGAAAAAAAAAAAAAAAAATCTCAGAGGGAAAGGAAAAAAAACACATACAAATCAATGGTAATAAAGATAGCAGCAGAGTTAGTGAGATAAGACAGAGTTAGTGAGATAAGACAGAGGGAGAGCTATAGACTTGAGGGGGGAGATGCTAGTCACAGAGGGGGTCATAAAACCTTAGTATAATGGGTAAGGAAACCAATATCTAAATTTAGGCCATTAGTTTTTGTGTTAAAAAGAATTATCATTCTTAGTTCAAATGTTTTCCTTTCCTGGATAGTTCTGAAATTCCCTTTAAGAACTAAAACATTGAGGTCTTCTATAGTGTGGTCTGGTTGTGAGAAGTGATGTCCCACAGGTGTGCAGAAACTCTCTTCTTTATGTTCCTTGATGGTATGTCTGTGAAAATTCATCCTCGCTTGCAACTTCTGTCCTGTTTCACCAACATAAGATCCTTTGCCACACCTGTTGCATTGGATGAGGTACACAACATTACTGGAGGTACAGTTGTAAGATCCCATGATGGTGAAGGTCCCATTTGTGTGTGTGACACTTTTGGATGGATTGATCTGGTTGCACAGTTTGCAGCGTTTTTTATTGCAGGGTTTGCTTCCATTATTTGTGACTTCATAATCAGAGTGAAGTTTCCTGCTGATTAGTTTGTGTCTGAGGTTGGGTGGTTGTCTGAAAGCCAATAATGGGGGTTGTTGGAATATTTCTTTCAGAGTTTCATCCTCTGTTATAATGGGCTGTAAATCTTTGATTATCTTTTTGATCCCTTCTAGTGTTGGGTTGTATGTGGTGACTAGAGGTACTCGGTTATTTGTTTTTTTCTCTTTGTATTGGAGGAGATTTTCTCTTCGGGTTTTCAAGGCTGTGTTTATGCTGTTGTTGATGGTTTTGTCTTTATATCCTTTCTTCTGGAAAGAGCCTGCCAGTGTTCTGAGATGTTTATCTCTGACTTCTGGGTCTGAACAAATTCGGTGGTATCTGATGGCCTGGCTGTGTATGATGGCTCGTTTAGTGTGTTGGGGATGAAAACTGGAACTATGAAGATAGCTGCATCGGTCAGTCGGTTTTCTGTATATGGAAGTGTGAAGCTTGTCATCCCTGATGTATACTGTAGTGTCTAGGAAGTTGACATGTGTGTTCGAATAGTCCATTTTTAGTTTGATAGATGGGTGAAAAGTGTTGATCAATGAGAAGAATTGGTTTAGATTTTCTTCACCTTCAGTCCATATCATGAAGATATCATCAATATAGCGATAATATCTGTATGGCTTTTGTTGTATGCTGTTCAGGAATTTGTCCTCCAGGTCAGCCATAAATAAGTTTGCATATTGGGGTGCCATTTTGCTTCCCATAGCAGTACCCATACATTGGAGATAGATGTCATTGTTGAAAGTGAAGTAGTTGTGTGTAAGAATAAATTCGATGAGCTGTGTAACATCCTCAGCCGTGTATTTGTGGTTTGGTGTGGATGATAAGAATCTGTGACATGCTGCCAACCCATCCTTGTGAGGGATGTTACTGTACAGAGATTCTACATCCATAGTGACTAGAAGTGTATTTGGTGGTAATTGTTGTATATTGTTAAGCTTGTTCAGAAAATCAGTGGTGTCTTGCAGGAAACTAGTAGTGTTCATGACTAACGGTTTTAACAAGTTTTCTACAAGGCCTGAGATATGTTCGGTAAGTGTATTCATACCTGTTATAATGGGTCTGCCTGGATTTCCTGGCTTGTGAATTTTGGGCAGCATGTAGAAGTCTCCAATATCTGGATTATCTGGAATCGCATTGATGAGTTCTGAATGCAGGTGGCTTGGTATGGTCGCAATCAGACCTTTTAATTGCTTAGTAAAATCCTGGGTCGGATCATAATCCAGTTTTTTGTAGTAAGTAGTATTTGCCAGCTGCCTCTGACCCTCTTGTATATATTTGTCTGTATCCATCACAACGACTGCTCCCCCTTTATCTGCTGGTTTGATGGTTATGGCCTGATTCTTGCGCAGATCGTGTACAGCTCTTCGCTCCAGTGGTGAAAGGTTGTATAATATTTTCTTTTGCTGGGTGGATATCAGAGATGTTACTCGCAGCCTGAAGCTGTCAATATAGGTATCCAGTTTGGGGTTGCGTCCTTGTGGAGGTGTGAAGTTGCTGTTCTTTTTCTTTTTATCACCTCCTATTGTCCTAGGATTCCTTTCATTACTGTGAAAATATTCTTTGAGCCTCAGTCTCCTAAAGAATTCCTCCATATCTGACCATACCTGTAAATTATCCAATTTGGTGGTTGGGCAGAATGTGAGGCCTTTGGAGAGGACTGTTGTTTCTGGTGCAGAAAGTTTATGAGCTGACAAATTTATGATTCCAAGATCCTCTGTTATATCCACATTTTCTGTCAGGTCAGCATTTACACAAGGGATACCTTGGGATTCTGGATCGGGTTCCAAGTTGCTGATAGCAGGAGTTATAGAAGTTGTGTTTGTTTTGTGTTGTTTAGGTTGTATCCAAAAGGTCTGCTCTTGGTGTAGCTTTTGGAGTTTTTTTTGCTTCCTGTTCATGGCATGTTTTTGCAGTTGTCTTTGTAAGGTTTCAATTTCATTCTTAATTTGGCTGATGTTTGTAGGGTCCAGTGATGTTGAGGTTTCAAACACCAACTGCTTTTGTTTCCTGATTGTCTCCCTTTTACCATACAGTTTATGAATGAGGTTGTTCCTTAACCTTTCGCTGGTTAATCTGTTGAAAGCCTGGAGGGATAGAGAGTCCCTAGTCGCAGACACTTGGTCACCAGCTCAAACTGGTTGCGTGATTCCTGAGGTTGGAATAGCAGCCACCTTGTCACAACCCCAACAACAGGAGGTTAAGGAGTTTGTGCTTCGCAACAAGGAGGTATTCTCTGAGCTGCCGGGACAAACATCTGGGGTAGAGCATGACATCATTACCCCGCCCGGTGAAAGGGTGAAGTTAAAACCCTATCGGATCCCAGAGGCCCGACGGGAGGCAATACGGGAGGAAGTACAGAAAATGCTGAACTTAGGGGTGATAGAGGAGTCCCAAAGTGATTGGTCTAGTCCCATTGTGTTGGTGCCTAAATCGGATGGGAGCTGGCGATTTTGTAACGATTTTCGTCAGTTGAACAAAGTTACAAAATTTGACACCTACCCCATGCCACGTATAGATGAGTTGATCGACCGGCTGGGAACAGCAGGAAGTTGAAGTCCCATGAGGTAAATTACGCCACCGTTGAAAAGGAGTGTTTAGCGGTGAAGTGGGCTCTAGATTCCCTTCGGTACTACCTGCTAGGTAGGCACTTTGACATGGTTACGGATCACGCTCCGTTAAAGTGGATGGCTCAAAACAAGGAAACAAATAGAAGAGTGAATAGGTGGTTCCTGGCCCTCCAGGAATTCAACTTCACAGTAAAGCATCGCCCTGGCGTTCAAATGGGGAATGTGGATGCTTTGTCTCGAGTACATGAATGCCTGATTGCTGGTGTTCCAACCCCGAGGTTAAAACAAGAGGGGGGGGGGTATGTGACAGCAGGAAGGTAAAGTCACCTGGTTGCATCCAGGGGGGTAGATATATTTCGCCCAGATTCAGGCTTTACGCCGACTTATACAACTAGGTGGAGAGTTGTATAAGCCCAGCTGAGGCTAGTGGGCTCATGGATGACTCATACCTCTAGGGAGAGTGTGGGGCGTTGTGCAGACAGGGAGTTGATGAGACCAGCTGAAGCTTGTCAGCTCATTTAGGCCTCTATAAGAACTCCCAGGTTCATTAGGTGTTTGCTCATGCCTGGAACCAGACCTGTGTGGACTGTCTAGGGAGAGTGAACCCCTGTGCGGTGAGACAAAGCCTGTGTGGCTATTTGCTTGGACATTTAAAACCAGGGACTTAGGGACTAGGACAGCACTAGGCTGATCCCAGTTGTTAGTTAGGAAACCTGTATGTTTAGTCAGAGGTCAAGTTGACCAGGATTTATTTTATTTATGTTTCTTTTGCTTTGCTGTGTTTTGTCACTGTAAATAGAAAATAAACCGCACCTTTTTGATTTTGAAAACCACAACCTCCGTTTGCTGGGCCTGTTTTTGTGTGGGGAGCCCATCCCGGGGGTCACACACACCCGCTGCCGAGCTAACCCCCTCACAATATATATATATACATATACAGTGGGGCAAAAAAGTATTTAGTCAGCCACCAATTGTGCAAGGTCTCCCACTTAAAAAGATGAGAGAGGCCTGTAACTGTCATCATAGGTATACCTCAACTATGAGAGACAAAATGCGGAAACAAATCCAGACAATCACATTGTCTGATTTGGAAAGAATTATTTTTGCAAATGATGGTGGAAAATAAATATTTGGTCACCTACAAACAAGCAAGATTTCTGGCTCTCAAGGACATGTATCTTCTTCTTTAAGAGGCTCCTCTGTCCTCCACTCATTACCTGTATTAATGGAACCTGTTTGAACTTGTTATCAGTATAAAAGACAACTGTCCACAACCTCAAACAGTCACACTCCAAACTCCACTATGGTGAAGACCAAAGAGCTGTCGAAGGACACCAGAAACAAAATTGTAGACCTGCACCAGGCTGGGAAGACTGAATCTGCAATAGGCAAGCAGCTTGGTGTGAAGAAATCAACTGTGGGAGCAATAATTAGAAAATGGGAGACATACAAGACCACTGATAATCTCCCTCGATCTGGGGCTCCACGCAAGATCTCAGCCCATGGTGTCAAAATGATCAGAAGAACAGTGACCAAAAATAAAAGAACCACACGGGGATACCTAGTGAATGATCTGCAGAGAGCTGGGACCAACGTAACAAAGGCTACCATCAGTAACACACTATGCCGCCAGGGACTCAGATCCTGCAGTGCCAGACGTGTCCCCCTGCTTAAGCCAGTACATGTCCTGGCCCGTCTGAGATTTGCTAGAGAGCATTTGGATGATCCAGAAGAGGATTGGGAGAATGTCATATGGTCAGATGAAACCAAAGTAGAACTGTTTGGTAGAAACACAACTCGTCGTGTTTGGAGGAGAGAGAATGCCGAGTTGCAACCAAAGAACACCATACCTACTGTGAAGCATGGAGGTGGCAACTTCATGCTTTGAGGCTGTTTCTCTTTAAAGGGAACAGCAACGAAGGAGTTACTTCGTTAGAAGCATTTCAAGGTCCTGGAGTGGCCTAGCCAGTCTCCAGATCTCAACCCCATAGAAAACCTTTGGAGGGAGTTGAAAGTCTGTGTTGCCCAGCGACAGCCCCAAAACATCACTGCTCTAGAGGAGATCTGCATGGAGGAATGGGCCAACATACCAGCAACAGTGTGTGACAACCTTGTGAAGACTTACAGAAAACATTTGACCTCTGTCATTGCCAACAAAGGATATATAACAAAGTATTGAGATGAACTTTTGATATTGACCAAATACTTATTTTCCACCATAATTTGCAAATAAATTCTTTCCAAATTAGACAATGCGATTGTCTAGATTTGTTTCCACATTTTGTCTCTCATAGTTGAGGTATACCTATGATGACAATTACAGGCCTCTCTCATCTTTTTAAGTGGGAGAACTTGCACAATTGGTGGCTGACTAAATACTTTTTTGCCCCACTGTATATCAGCGGTTTGGATTCATTCCTGTGACCTCATGTATGACATCTTGGATTTTCCCATATGCGTAATTTTACTCCCTGCATCAATTAAGTCTGGTGAGTGCATAGTGTGTCTGCATGCGAGTGGAGAGGAACCTTTCCTATACTCAGTTCCCAACCAGTGTCAGTTAATGTCAGATTTCCCACCACACTATCACAGTCCCACTATAAGTCGCTGATCACCCCCATTACTAGTATAAAAATAAAAAAATAAAATTCCAGTATATATACTATTGTTTTTAGACACTATAACTTTCACACAAATTTAATATGCACTTATTGAGATTTTTTTTGGGGATATGTTTTAAAGCCGAAAGTAAAAAATATAGTTTTTTTCAAAACTTTTTTTGTTTATATAATAAATTTAAAAAAAACAGTGGTGATCAAATACCAACAAAAGAAAGAGCTATTTGTGTGTAAAAAAAGTAATATAAATAAAATTTGGGTACAGTGTTGCATGATCACACAATTGCCAGTTAAAGTAGAGCAGTGCTAATAGCAAATAATGGCCTGGTCATGAAGAGGTTAAAACCTGCCAGAGCTCAAGTGGTTAAAGTAAAATTCCATCTTTAAAGCGGAGGTCCACCCGAATTTTATTTTTTTTAAAAGCCAGCAGCTACAAATACTGCAGCTGCTGACTTTTAAAAAATGGACACTTACCTGTCCAGCGTGACCGCGATGTCGGCAGCCGAGGCCGAGCAATCGCTCGTCTCTAGGCTGCCCCCGCCGCCGTCCTCGGTGAGGGAATCAGGAAGTGAAGCATTGCGGCTTCACTGCCCGGTTCCCTACTGCACATGCGCGAGCAGCGCGGCCCGTCCTCACTGGTCCCCGCTCTCTCCTGGGACCAGTGTGTTTCCCAGGAGACAGCAGGAAGGGGGGGGGGGAGTGGCGTGACTCCCACGGGAGTCTATGCCCGGAAGTGGGTGCAAATACCTGTCTTAGGTATCTGCACCCCCCTCCCCCCCTGAAAGGTGGCAAATGTGACACCGGAGGGGGGGAGGGTTCTGAAAAGCGGAAGTTCAATTTTTTGGTGGAACTCCGCTTTAAGATGACTTTAAGTAGGTTGTTTAGGGTAAGTTGGCCCAAAAGAACTAGTTCCATTACATATCTATGCAGCCGCTACGTGTGCTATAATTTACTGTAGTAGCATTAGCTACAAACAGTTGATGGTGCTGTGTTAGTACGGGTGACTTCCTTTCTGCTGCCAGAACAAAAAAGAGTTGGGCTGAGTGCTTCTCTGCCATTTAGGAGAAACCTTGTATTTTTATCATTGATAACAAGATTTCCACCTAGGCCAATCAGAAGAAACCTTACATTCATTGATAAAAATATGAATGACGGAGAAGCATTCAGCCTGATTCTGCTTAGTTCCCTAAAAGAAAATTGCCCACGTTTGCTTGTGACCTCCTTGTTCCTGTAGCACTACCCCCGTAGGGGTTGCAGGTGACAGGGATATCCACTGCTGCACAGCCAGGCACATTCATTTTCAGCTTTCATCCAGACACAGTGAACAGTTCTTAAACTTTGTGTTGTGTTTTTTTTATTTTTATTAGGGGATAATAACTTGGATGGGGAATAGGAATTATGGGATGCCAAACTTGATAATGACAAAATGACTTGATAATGACAAAAATCCAGGGACAACTTCCTTTCTATATCAACTCCAATTGATTCCTCTGTACAAGCTAATGCCCCGTACACATGAGCAGAAATTCCGTCGGAAAAATCTTGGATGGATTTTCCGACGGAATTCCGCTCAAGCTTGGCTTGCATACACACGGTCACACAAATGTTCTCGAACTTTCGACCGTCAAGAACGCTGTGACATACAACACTACGACGAGCCGAGACAATTAAGTTCAATGCTTCCATGCATGCGTCGAATTGTGTCCGAGCATGCGTCGGAATTTTGCGCGTCGGAATTGCTACAGACGATCGGACATTTGCTGGCGGAAATTCCGACCGTGTGTACGCGGCATTATAGTCTCTTTTAGATTAGCAAAAGCCCCTTAGAGGCTAGGAACTCTCAGTCCCTCTAGAAAGTAGCACGATGTGTTGTGAACTGCAGCCTGGAGTACCTAAAACTCCCCTGCAGATCCCAGATCTGCCACTGCAGGAAATGCTAGCCCACATGACTGCCTCTTTCATAGCCCACCTGGCTGTTTCTTCACCAGTCTACCTGACTGTCTCTTTTCACCAGTCTACCAGACTGTCTCCCTTCACCAGTCTAACCGACTAACTCCCTGGAGATCTCCCAGGGCAAGGTTTAAAGATGACCTAAGCACACTGCTGTTTTCAAGAGAGACCTGCTACATGTGGCAGTCCCTGCACCGTGGTGTAGTACTGACACTGTCCTCTTCTTGCTCCCACTGACTCTCAGGAAAGCCTCCTTCCAACTTCTCCTGTGGTAGGATCCTTCCAGGCCAGGCCTGCCACCTGAGCCCCAGCCTGTGGTAGAGCCTATCCCTGTCAGGGGTCCCTCAAGGGCCATGGCAGTCTCCCTCAGCACTGCATCTCCATCTTTCACCCGACTCCCCTCTCATCTTCCACCCGACTCATTCATATTTATGGGCCTCACTTAGTCCTCTACCAGGCCCACCACCTGGGGATTGGCTAAGTTCCCCTAAAAACGCGAAGCAACCCTCATAGCCTCTGCCCTCTAATCTCTAGAATGTTCTCCAACTCTCTAGAACCAGGGGGAGGCACCAGAGAGCTGTCTTTATGAGCCATGCAGCCCTGAACTCTAAGAACCCTGACCTGATTACAGACTCCCTGGTTAAATATGAGTCAGGATATGGTTTATATACTCTCACACTAGTAGCAAACGAGAGGGTGCTACATTCCTGCTGTTGTATTTTGGTTGGCTATGGAGGCCGACTTACTTTAAAATGTTGTACATGCATTGCTGTACGACAAAATGAAAAAAAAATAAAAGGAAAAAAAGTTGCTCGTAGTGCTGCCGGAACACAGCACTACTTACTGCTTGTTACTGATGTTACAGTATATTACAGCTTACACAGCGTTATGTAATAGAAATAGTTTCGGCCAGCTTGGCCCAAACAAACCAATTAAAGTCATATTAAAGGAGAAGTATAGCCAAAGCTATTTTTACTATGCTTCTCCTATGGATCACGAGAGTGTAGCTTGTCTTAGAGGCGGCAACCATCTAAGTAAGTATGATTTTATTCTTATTTTTTTAAAGCCATACTTCTCTTTTAAAGTTCTACTTTAAAGGACTGAAATAAAAAAAAAAAAAAAAAAAGGATATATGAGTTTTGCTGTTCCACTGACGTTTAGTAGATCAAGGGTTATGGGTCAACAGGCCATTCGCATATTAAACATTAACCTGGCCTTGAAGAAATAAGGAAGTACCTCCAAAAGCAAATACATGGCAAGTTGGTTTATTAACTGAGTTGTGTTCACATATGTCATTGTGTGAATGATGGTGACAGTGGTGGAGTGATGAACTGATCAGAATATATACTGTGAGGGGGTTAACTCGGTAGCGGGTGTGTGTGACCCCCTGGTTGGGCTCCCCACACAAAAACAGGCCCAGCAGACGGAGGTTGTGGTTTTCAAAATCAAAAGGTGCGGTTTATTTCTCTATGTACAGTGACAAAAACACAGCAAAGCCAAAAAGAAACATAAACAAAATAAATCCTGGTCAGCTTGACCTCTGACTAAACATGCAGGTTTCCCTAACTAACAACTGGGATCAGCCTGGTGCTGTCCTAGTCCCTAAGTCCCTGGTTTAGTAAGTGTCCAAACAAATAGCCACACAGGCTTTGTCTCACCGCACAGGGGTTCACTCTCCCTAGACAGTCCACACAGGTCTGGTTCCAGGCATGAGCAAACACCTAATGAAGCTGGGAGTTTTTATAGAGGCCTTAAACGAGCTGACAAGCTTCAGCTGGTCTCATCAACTCCCTGCCTGCACGACGCCCAGCACTCTCCCTAGAGGTATGAGTCATCCATGAGCCCACTAGCCTCAGCTGGGCTTCATCAACTCCCTCCCTAGTTGTATAAGTCTGCATAAAGCCTGAATCTGGGAGAAATATATCTACCCCCCTGGATGCAACCAGGTGACTTTACCTTCCTGCTGTCACATACCCCCCCCTCTTGTTTTAACCTTGGGGTTGGAACAGCAGCAATCAGGCATTCATGTACTCGAGACAAAGCATCCACATTCCCCATTTGAACGCCAGGGCGATGCTTTACTGTGAAGTTGAATTCCTGTAGGGCCAGGAACCACCTATTCACTCTTCTATTTGTCTCCTTGTTTTGAGCCATCCACTTTAACGGAGCGTGATCCGTAACCATGTCAATGTGCCTACCTAGCAGATAGTACCGAAGGGAATCTAGAGCCCACTTCACCGCTAAACACTCCTTTTCAACCGTGGCGTAATTTACCTCATGGGACTTCAACTTCCTGCTGAGGTAAATGACTGGGTGCTCTTCCCCGTTCCAGACCTGGGACAATACTGCTCCTAACCCCACATCTGACGCATCACTTTGTACGACAAAGTCTTTAGAGAAGTCGGGTGAGTACAACACTGGCTGGCTACATAAGGCTTGTTTCAAGAATTGAAATGCTGCCTCAGCCTCGGGGGTCCATTTAATCATGACCGACCCTTTCCCTTTCGTCAGGTTGGTTAGGGGCACAGCCTTAGAAGCAAAGTGGGGAATGAAGCGCCGATAATAACCCGCGATTCCCAGAAAGGCCCGTACCTGCTTCTTGCTGTTGGGACGTGGCCAACTCTGGATGGCCTCGACTTTGTTGAGTTGGGGTTTTATCACTCCCCTGCCAATGGTGTACCCAAGATATTTGGCCTCCTCCTGCCCAATGGTACACTTCTTGGGGTTAGCCGTAAACCCCGCTTCCCGGATAGAGTCTAGGACTGCTTGCACTTTTGGCAGATGTGAGGCCCAATCTGTGCTATGGACAATTACGTCATCCAGGTAAGCCGCAGCATACTTCCGATGGGGCCTCAGTATCTGGTCCATTTTGTGGCCGGCGCATTCTGTAACCCGAACGGCATTCTCTTATATTGGAACGCCCCGTCTGGGGTTACAAATGCGGTTTTCTCTTTGGCCGACTTGGCCAGGGGAATTTGCCAATACCCTTTTGTGAGGTCAAGAGTCGTCATGTATCGGGCTGTTCCCAGCCGGTCGATCAACTCATCTATACGTGGCATGGGGTAGGTGTCAAATTTTGTAACTTTGTTCAACTGACGAAAATCGTTACAAAATCGCCAGCTCCCATCCGGTTTAGGCACCAACACAATGGGACTAGACCAATCACTTTGGGACTCCTCTATCACCCCTAAGTTCAGCATTTTCTGTACTTCCTCCCGTATTGCCTCCCGTCGGGCCTCTGGGATCCGATAGGGTTTTAACTTCACCCTTTCACCGGGCGGGGTAATAATATCATGCTCTACCCCAGATGTTTGTCCCGGCAGCTCAGAGAACACCTCCTTGTTGCGAAGCACAAACTCCTTAACCTCCTGTTGTTGGGGTTGTGACAAGGTGGCTGCTATTCCAACCTCCGGAATCACGCTACCAGTTTGAGCTGGTGACCAAGTTTCTGCGACTAGGGACTCTCTATCCCTCCAGGCTTTCAACAGATTAACGTGATATATCTGTTCGGGCTTTCGCCTTCCTGGTTGTCTGACCTTGTAATTCACTTCGCTCACTTTTTCCATTATCTCGTAGGGGCCTTGCCATTTGGCAAGGAATTTACTTTCAACCGTAGGGACAAGTACCAATATCCTATCCCCCGGGGAAAAGGTACGGGTCTTGGCTCCACGGTTTCTTCTGCCCTTTTTGCCACCCGATACAGTAGGTCCTTCTCTACGCTGAAGTATGGGTAAGTGCAGGTATTATCTGGGTTCACTAACTCGCCATCTATTTCCACTACGTTTTCCCGTGCCTTTATTAGGGCGGGGTCTTTTAACTGTTCTGTGGCAAAATTTTCCCTGTGAACCTCCAGATCAGAAAACTCCACAGACGGTAGGTTTTCGTCTGAGGAGGTGGGCTCCTCTCCAGTTTCTTGAGTCTCCCCTGCCAATACTGACAAGGGAAATTCTGGAGAGTCCTCACCACTCTCAGAGGAGTTCTGGCTATCACATTCCTGGTACATAGGGGCACCAGTGGGGGGCTCAGGATCATCCCACAGTTCCCAGAACTTCGGAAAATCCCTTCCCACAATGGCATCATGCGGTAATTGAGATACTAACCCCACTGGATGAGAGAGGGTACCTTTGGGTGTCTCGAAACACACTGTAGTCACTGGATACTCTCGGGTGTCCCCATGCACACAAATAACAGCTACCTTGCTATTCCCAGAGACCTCTGTTTTAACTAATTCAGCCTTTATCAGGGTCACAAGGCTACCTGAATCCAGCAATACCACAACATTTCTACCATTAATACACATTTTGCATAAATGTTTCTCAGTTCCCCGAATGGCAGTGCATGCGACTGTCGCACACAGCGACTGACGTCGGTCCGTCAGAAAGTCACATTGCATGGGTTCCTCCACAACCGGGCAATTTGCTGCAATATGTCCCGCTTGCCGGCAGCGGTAGCAAACAATCCTTTTGGCTGCCTCTTGAGCCCCTGACTTCCCAGGCTGTTCTCGCCAAACTTTGGGTAGAGCTCCCACCCTCTCACTCTCTCCACCCTCACCCCTTGGAATCCTCTTATCCGCCCCTGGGGATGGTCTGGTCTTAGGGTGGAAAGTCCGAGAGTCTCTGGAAGAGGCCGTCAGGTTCTCTGTAGCCAAGTATTTCTCTACACGATCCACAAGACCACCGGCCGTCTCTGGGTCTCCATGGCTTACCCACTTTTGGATGGCAGTAGGAAGAGCTCTCAAAAACCGATCCATTACAACACGTTCCACAATCTCTGGTGCGGACAAAGTCTCTGGCTGTAGCCACTTCCTGCTCAGGTGAATGAGATCATACATTTGAGACCTGGGGGGTTTTCCAAGCTGGAAAGTCCAGTTATGCACACGCTGAGCCCGGACAGCCAGGGTGACACCCAGCCTTGCCAATATTTCAGCTTTTAGCATCACATAGTCTTTTGCTTGGTCAGGCTCTAGGTCATAGTAAGCCTTCTGCGATTCACCAGTTAACAGAGGAGCCACCAGTCCAGCCCACTGCTCCTCAGGCCACTTTTCTCTTTCAGCAGTCCTTTCAAATGTGGTCAAAAATACCTCTGGATCATCCTCTCCAGTCATTTTTGTCAATAAACGACTCACCCCAAAGGACGCGGTATTAGTGGGACGGCTTTCCTCACTGGTCTGCGGACGTTGCTGCACTACTGCTTCCATTAGTTGTAGTCTCTGCTCTTGCTTCTGTAACAGGTCTATGAAGCGGGCCTCAGATTGCTGCTGGGCTTGTTGCTGAGCTTCCAGACTCTGTTGGTGAGCTTGCTGCTGGGCTGCAAGGCTCCTTTGCAAACCTGCATTTGTCTGCTGTTGATTGGCATTTGCTAGAGCCAGCTGTTTCAGTATCTCCTCCATGCTGGCTTAAAAAAAAACTGCCACTGGTTCTCCACCAACTGTGAGGGGGTTAACTCGGTAGCGGGTGTGTGTGACCCCCTGGTTGGGCTCCCCACACAAAAACAGGCCCAGCAGACGGAGGTTGTGGTTTTCAAAATCAAAAGGTGCGGTTTATTTCTCTATGTACAGTGACAAAAACACAGCAAAGCCAAAAAGAAACATAAACAAAATAAATCCTGGTCAGCTTGACCTCTGACTAAACATGCAGGTTTCCCTAACTAACAACTGGGATCAGCCTGGTGCTGTCCTAGTCCCTAAGTCCCTGGTTTAGTAAGTGTCCAAACAAATAGCCACACAGGCTTTGTCTCACCGCACAGGGGTTCACTCTCCCTAGACAGTCCACACAGGTCTGGTTCCAGGCATGAGCAAACACCTAATGAAGCTGGGAGTTTTTATAGAGGCCTTAAACGAGCTGACAAGCTTAAGCTGGTCTCATCAACTCCCTGCCTGCACGACGCCCAGCACTCTCCCTAGAGGTATGAGTCATGCATGAGCCCACTAGCCTCAGCTGGGCTTCATCAACTCCCTCCCTAGTTGTATAAGTCGGCATAAAGCCTGAATCTGGGAGAAATATATCTACCCCCCTGGATGCAACCAGGTGACTTTACCTTCCTGCTGTCACAATATGTATATATTTATATATATATATATATATATATATATATATATATATATACATACAGTGGGGCAAAAAAGTATTTAGTCAGCCACCAATTGTGCAAGAAATAATTTTTTTTGCAAATTATGGTGGAAAATAAGTATTTGGTCAATATCAAAAGTTCATCTCAATACTTTGTTCTATATCCTTAGTTGGCAATGACAGAGGTCAAACGTTTTCTGTAAGTCTTCACAAGGTTGTCACCAGGGATGAGCCGAACACCCCCCTGTTCGGTTCGCACCAGAACCTGCGAACAGACAAAATGTTTGTGTAAACTTTAGAACCCTATTAAATACAATGGACTCGAACGTTCGAAATCTAAAGTGCTAATTATAAGGCTTATATGCAAGTTATTGTCCTAAAAAGTGTTTGGGGACCCGGGTCCTGCCCCAGGGGACATGTATCAATGCAAAAAGAAGTTTTAAAAACGGCCGTTTTTTCGGGAGCAGTGATTTTAATAATGCTTAAAATGAAAAAATAAAAGTGAAATATTCCTTTAAATTTCGTACCTGGGGGGTGTGTATGATGTGCATGTAAAGTGGCGCATGTTTCCCGTGCTTAGAACTGTCCCTGCAAAAAATGTCATTTTTGAAAGAAAAAAATGCATTTAAAACTGACTCGCGGCTATTAATGAATTGTCGGCTCCCGGCAATACATACAAAAGTCATTGATAAAAAAAAAAAAAAAAGCGTGGGGGTTCCCCAGAATTCAATTACCAGGCCCTTCAGGTCTGGAATGGATATTAAGGGGAACCCCGCCGCAAATTTAAAAAAAAATTGACGTGGGGTTCCCCCAAATATCCATTCCAGACCCTTCAGATCTGGCATGGATTTTAAGGGGAACTCCACCCCAAATTTAAAAAAAAATGGCGTGGAGTCCCCCTAAAAATCCATACCAGACCCCTTATCCGAGCACGCAACCTGGCCGGCCGCAGGGGAAAAGGGGGGGACGAGAGAGCGGCCCCCCCTCCCTCCTGAACCGTACCAAGCCACATGCCCTCAACATGGGGAGGATGTCCCCATGTTGATGGGGACAAGGGCCTCATCCCCACAACCCTTGCCCGGTGGTTGTGGGGGTCTGCGGGCGGGGGGCTTATCGGAATCTGGAAGACCCCTTTAACAAAGGGGACCCCCAGATCCCGGCCCCCCTCCTATGTGAATTGGTAAGGGGTACATTGTACCCCTACCATTTCACAAAGAAAGCGTAAAAAAATGTTTAAAAAAACACACAAACACCTTGAAAAAGTCCTTTATTTAAAAAAATAAATAAATAAACATTCCAGCAGTGAAATCCAGTTTCCCGCGGCGATCCCGATGTCCAGCGCTGTCCTTCATTGGTTGTGCCTGAGCGGACCTGATGGGGAACTCCCTCTCAGTATTTTAAATGTATAGACCCGCCCCTTCTAAAGTTCCCCATCAGGTCCGCTCAGCGGACGAGATGCAGAACATGAGAAGGGGCGGGTCTATACATGTATTACCAAAGTGAGAGCAGTTCCCCATCAGGTCCGCCCCCTCGGTATGTCGGACCCGCCTACGTCATTGGCTTGAGCGGGGAACTTCCTTCACTATGTAAATTTAAATTACACAGTGAAGGAAGTTCCCCGCTCAGGCCAATGACGTAGGCGGGTCCGACATACCGAGGGGGCGGACCTGATGGGGAACTGCTCTCACTTTGGTAATACATGTATAGACCCGCCCCTTCTCATGTTCCGCATCTGGTCCGCTGAGCGGACCTGATGGGGAACTTTAGAAGGGGCGGGTCTATACATTTAAAATACTGAGAGGGAGTTCCCCATCAGGTCCGCTCAGGCACAACCAATGGAGGACAGCGCTGGACATCGGGATCGCCGCGGGACACTTGATTTCACCGCTGGAATGTTTTTTTTTAAATAAAGGACTTTTTCAAGGTGTTTGTGTGTTTTTTTAAACATTTTTTTACGCTTTCTTCGTGCAATGGTAGGGGTACAATGTACCCCTTACCAATTCACATAGGGGGGGGCCGGGATCTGGGAGTCCTCTTTGTTAAAGGGGTCTTCCAGATTCCGATAAGCCCCCCGCCCGCAGACCCCCACAACCACCGGGCAAGGGTTGTGGGGATGAGGCCCTTGTCCCCATCAACATGGGGACATCCTCCCCATGTTGAGGGCATGTGGCTTGGTACGGTTCAGGAGGGAGGGGGGCCGCTCTCTCGTCCCCCCCTTTTCCCCTGCGGCCGGCCAGGTTGCGTGCTCGGATAAGGGGTCTGGTATGGATTTTTAGGGGGACTCCACGCCATTTTTTTTAAAATTTGGGGTGGAGTTCCCCTTAAAATCCATGCCAGATCTGAAGGGCCTGGAATGGATATTTGGGGGAACCCCACGTCAATTTTTTTTTAAATTTGCGGCGGGGTTCCCCTTAATATCCATTCCAGACCTGAAGGGCCTGGTAATTGAATTCTGGGGAACCCCCACGCTTTTTTTTTTTTTTTTTATCAATGACTTTTGTATGTATTGCCGGGAGCCGACAATTCATTAATAGCCGCGAGTCAGTTTTAAATGCATTTTTTTCTTTCAAAAATGACATTTTTTGCAGGGACAGTTCTAAGCACGGGAAACACGCGCCACTTCACATGCATATCATACACACCCCCCAGGTATGAAATTTAAAGGAATATTTCACTTTTATTTTTTCATTTTAAGCATTATTAAAATCACTGCTCCCGAAAAAACGGCCGTTTTTAAAACTTCTTTTTGCATTGATACATGTCCCCTGGGGCAGGACCCGGGTCCCCAAACACTTTTTAGGACAATAACTTGCATATAAGCCTTTATAATTAACACTTTAGATTTCTCCCATAGATTTTTCGAATTTGCCACGAACACCCCAATTTGTTCGCTGTTCGGCGAACGGGCGAACAGGCAATGTTCGAGTCAAACATGAGTTCGACTCGAACTCGAAGCTCATCCCTAGTTGTCACACACTGTTGCTGGTATGTTGGCCCATTCCTCCATGCAGATCTCCTCTAGAGCAGTGATGTTTTGGGGCTGTCGCTGGGCAACACGGACTTTCAACTCCCTCCAAAGGTTTTCTATGGGGTTGAGATCTGGAGACTGGCTAGGCCACTCCAGGACCTTGAAATGCTTCTTACGAAGCCACTCCTTCGTTGCCCGGGTGGTGTGTTTGGGATCATTGTTATGCTGAAAGACCCAGCCACGTTTCATCTTCAATTCCCTTGCTGATGGGAGGAGGTTTGCACTCAAAATCTCACGATACATGGCCCCATTCATTCTTTCATGTACACGGATCAGTCGTCCTGTTCCCTTTGCAGAGAAACAGCCCCAAAGCATGATGTTGCCACCCTCATGCTTCACAGTAGGTATGGTGTTCATTGGTTGCAACTCAGCATTCTCTCTCCTCCAAACACGACGAGTTGTGTTTCTACCAAACCGTTCTACTTTGGTTTCATCTGACCATATGACATTCTCCCAATCCTCTTCTGGATCATCCAAATGCTCTCTAGCAAACCTCAGGCGGGCCCAGACATGTACTGGCTTAAGCAGGGGGACACGTCTGGCACTGCAGGATCTGAGTCCCTGGCGGCGTAGTGTGTTACTGATGGTAGCCTTTGTTACATTGGTCCCAGCTCTCTGCAGGTCATTCACTAGGTCCCCCCGTGTGGTTCTGGGATTTTTGCTCACCGTTCTTGTGATCATTTTGACCCCATGGGGAGAGATCTTGCGCGGAGCCCCAGATCAAGGGAGATTATCAGTGGCCTTGTATGTCTTCCATTTTCTAATTATTGCTCCCACAGTTGATTTCTTCACACCAAGCTGCTTGCCTATTGCAGATTCAGTCTTCCCAGCCTGGTGCAGGTCTACAATGTTTTTTCTGGTGTCCTTCGACATCTCTTTGGTCTTCACCATAGTGGAGTTTGGAGTGTGACTGTTTTAGGTTGTGGACAGGTGTCTTTTATACTGATAACAAGCTCAAACAGGTGCCATTAATACAGGCAATGAGTGGAGGACAGAGGAGCCTCTTAAAGAAGATACAGGTCTGTGAGAGCCAGAAATCTTGCTGGTTTGTAGGTGACCAAATACTTATTTCCCACAATAATTTGCAAAAAAAAATCTTTCCAAATCAGACAATGTGATTGTCTGGATTTGTTTCCACATTTTGTCTCTCATAGTTGAGGTATACTTATGATGAAAATTACAGGCCTCTCTCATCTTTTTAAGTGGGAGAACTTGCACAATTGGTGGCTGACTAAATACTTTTTTGCCCCACTGTAATATATATATATATATATATATATATATATATATATATACATACACACCATATCTCCCAACTTTCTGAGATTGGAATGAGGGAAACCTATTTTTGCAAACGTAAGTAGGCATAGGACACCCCTTATAGGAGGAATTGTACAAAAAAAATGTATTGGTTAAACCCACAAGGGCTTTATTACCACTACTATTCCTTTATACTGGCTTTTTGTATTTACAAATGCATCAATTTAGAAATTGGATGAAAGGTTGAGTGACATGTGTCACAAATCTCTTACGCCTCAAAGCCTTGCAGCACATCTGCCAGGTGACAGATGCACACCATTGGGTTCAGGACTGCACCGCTAAGGTAGTGAACCCTATGTCTGACTGCTGTGGATGGAACACTGGGTGATTAAGGAAGGCAGGTCCACTGGAGCACTAACAGGGATCCCACAGGGAGCTAGAGCCTAAGATTCCCCAGGGCGCGGAGTCTAAGATCCAGCAGGTGTTCACCAGAGCCTCTAGTGGTGAGGATGGACTGGGCTGCAACTGGATCCAGGTCGCGGCCCCCAGAGTCCCCCAGCTCACACTCACAGTAGGCTATAGAGGATAGATGGGAAGCAGCAGCTCAGAATACAAGGTATAGTGAGGGGATAAGCCAAACGTCGGGGCGACTAGGATAAACAAAGGAAAAGCCAAAGGTCAAGGTCACAAGCAGACGGGGATAGTAGAGAACAAGCCAAGATCGGTAAAATAGAGACAGACGTAGCACACGGCAAGCAGGAACCCAAACACGGAATAGCTTAACAAACAACGTTGATCAGCACAGCTGGCTTGCAGTGCACAGGTTTATATAGTGTTCCCTAATAGGGCCTGGGGTGGAGTCATGCTTGGAGGAGAGATTATTTAAGCAGCCAGGTGAGAGTGGCTGGCCTCTAAGGTGAACACATGGAGAAGGGGTAAGCTGAGAGACAAACATTACTGCATAACCATGACATCTGCACAGAGGAAATCCGGCAGCACACATGCATCCGAGGCAGTGGGTAACTCAATGTCACGACTGCTGAGAAGCTTAGGCTTGTCTTAACACCCACTTATTTAAACCACAACAAACCTTGCCCCCCAAAGAAGACACATAGACCACTTTAAGTTGGAAGTAGGGCAAGGCTACAGCTTTATTAAACATAACAGTATAATAACCTTCAAAATACTAATAACCATGCCGGTCACAGTTATACCGTGAGCATCTATAAACAAACCGTATAGTCTAAGAGGCCTGTCTCCACGATCAGTGCGAGACAGGCATTAGCAAATAGAATGATGGCGCGAAAAGCAAGCCAAAAAATACATAAATGAAAAAATGAAATTGTATACTAGTTGTAAGATAAAAACACCAACAACAGTCGTTGTTGTACACAGAGATGGTGGTACTGATAAGGAGGGGTATAAAATAGGAGAATTTCTAATAATAATGACAACAGTGGTAATAAAGTTCCAATGGAAAAACAATAACAATAATAATAATAAGAAAGTCCATATGATAATGCTGGTGATGATGATATTGGTGACAAATAAAAAATTAAGATTGCATATGCACCGTTGGCAGCACTTTGAAGAGTGAAGCGACTCTGTAGATAGCAAAATAAGAGAAGAAAAATGTGCCTACTAAGTGCAGTATTAAGTAAAAACATTTAATTAATAAAAGATCAACCAAATGGCTACTCACAATACAGTGAATAAAATTGCGCATGGGTATATGCAGGGGGTGTCACTCTGCTGTCCAAAGTCGTCCGCAGTTGTATCTGCTCTGGTATAGGACAATCCGATGGAGTGGTGTCTGTGGCTGTACCGAAGATCTTGTTTGGCATCCAGCTGGGCGAGACAGGCATTAAACTGACCCCGTACTTAAACTTGAGGGCATAGCCCATAAAGTAATACCAATTGCTGGCAAGGTAAAACTGCAAGGAAGCTGTGACAAAAACAGACAACAAGCGAGTGGGTGGTCAACTCGTGTGATGTCAAATTCTCCCGAAAGTAGTGGGACGTGCCTCTGCGTAGCCTTTTCTAGAGTTCCGGCTCCACCCAGTCACCTCGTGCCATAGTAGCCAATCCCAAAGGAGCCATTCCGACTCACTGATTAGGTTGACGCCCCGCTTAGTTGCCAAGCATCCAGCAGTCAAGGCTCCCTTTCCTTAGAGCGGGGCGGGTCAAGGGGCCTTGATTCTAACCGAGGCAAGTAAAAAAGAAGTGAGAAGCTGCAGCACAAAATACGTCAAAATGTGTGTTGTATTTATCTGTAGGAAAAGGCAGGGAAGCAGACACGTATAAATAAGCTGTTTTATTGGTTGGAGGTTTACTTTCATGCCTAGTACACACGTACGGGATTCCCGGCGGTAAAAAGTCCGCCAGGAAACCCGAGGGGAAAACTGAGAACCTGCTCGGTAACTTTTTCCCCCTACACATGACCGGGTTTCCCAACAGGAAAACTGCCATGAGAGCTTTGGTCAGGAATCCCAGCCATGTGTATGCTCCATCGCAGTGTTTCCCATAGGGAATCCCGGCGGGAAAAAAAGAGCGCTGGTTCTCTTTTTTTTCCCGGCAGTTTTACCGTCGGAAAAACTGTGATGGAGCATACACACGGCCTGGTTTTCCCGGCCAAAGGCTCTCATGGCAGTTTTCCCAACGGGAAAACCGGTCGTGTGTACGAGGCATAAGGCTTGGCTCACACTTATGAATCTGCATTTTTATGTGTTTTTTGTGCATTTTTTTTTTAAATCCATTTTCTATGGGAATCAACAACATGGTATGTGAAACCAAGACATCTTTTTCCAAGTCACGATGCACATCTGTGAACAGGTCCCATAGACAATAATGGTCTTCCTCATATCGTACTTTGTGATGTGACAACCAAAGTACGACAAATCTCACAAGCGTGAATTAGGGCTAAAAGGTACAAAAATACAAGAAGGCAGGCAGAAGACAGGTTAGTGGTAAAAATGCAAGGACATACAGTACCTGTACTGAGCAAAGGTTTTAGGCAAGTGTGAAAAAATGCTGTAAATGAAGAATGCTTTCAGAAATAGAATTAACAAAATGGAAAGTAAATGAACAGAAGAGAAATCCGAATCAAATCAATATTTGGCGTGACCGCCCTTTGCCTTTAAACAGCATAAATTCTTCTAGATATATTTGCACACAGTTTTTGAAGGAAATCGGCAAGTAGGTTGTTTCAAACATCTTGGAGAACTAACCACATATCTTCTGTGGATCTAGGCTACCTCTAATCCTTCTGCCTCTTCGTGTAATCCCAGACAGACTCCATGATGTTGAGATTAGGGCTCTCTGGGTGTAAAACTTTACACTTTCCTTGTTCTTCTTTACGCTGAAGATAGCTTTTAATGACATTGGCTATGTTTGGGGTAGTTTTCCTGCTGCAGAATAAGTTTTGGGCCAATCACACGCCTCCCTGATGGTATGGTATGATGGGTAAGTATCTGCCTGTATTTCTCAGCATTGAGGACACCGTTGATCTTGACCAAATCTCCAAATCCATTTGCAGAAATGCAGCCCCAAATTTGCAAGGAACATCTACCATGCTTCACTGTTGCAGACACTCATTATTCATACTTGCCAACTGTCCCGAATTTACCGGGACATTCCCGGGATTTAGACCCTTCCCGGGACATTTTATCGTTTCCCGGAAATGTCCCAGGAAATTCGGTTTGTATCGATTTTTCGCCGCCGAGGTCCACGCTGGTCCGGTCTCTAGCGGCCGGCGGAGACATTGTCATTGACATTGGCCGCCATTTTCAAGAAGACCATAAGAAATAGGCTGGCCGGGTGGCTACAATAGATATTGAGCTGCGGCGCCTCCCACCCCCCGCCCGCTCCGCCCTGCTCTGCCCCGCTGCTAGTCTCTGTGACCTGTTATGGAAAGGGGCGGGGGATGGGCGGCGCCGCAGCTCAATATCTATTGTAACCACGCGGCTGGCTCTGCCTCTATTTTGTTCCCCCCTCGGCTTCTCTTCTGTAATGGCGGCGGAGACACCGCTAGAATACATGACAGATGTAAGGAGGAGCTCCGCTGGGGACACTGATGTATGGAGGGGCTCCGCTGGGGACACTAATGTATGGAGGAGCTCCGCTGGGGACACTGATGTAAGGAGGGGCTCCGCTGGTGACATCTAATATAAGGAGGAGCTTCCACTGGGGACACTGATGTATGGAGGGGCTCCGCTGGGGACATCTGATGTAAGGAGGGGCTCCGCTGGGGACATCTGATGTAAGGAGGGGCTCTGCTGGGGACACCAGATGTAAGGAGGGGCTCCGCTGGGGACACCAGATGTAAGGAGGGGCTCCGCTGGGGACACTGATGTAAGGATGGGCTCCGCTGGGGACATCTGATGTAAGGAGGGGCTCCGCTGGGGACACCAGATGTAAGGAGGAGCTCCGCTGGGACACTGATGTAAGGACTGGGCTCCGCTGGGGACACTGATGTAAGGAGGAGCTCGGCTGGGGACACTCATGTAAGGAGGAGCTCCGCTGGGGACACTGATGTAAGAAGGGGCTCCGCTGGGGACATCTGATGTAAGGAGGGGCTCCGCTGGGGACACTGATGTATGGAGGGGCTCCGTTGGGGACACTGATGTAAGGAGGGGCTCCATTGGGGACATCTAATGTAAGGAGGGGCTCCGCTGGGGACACCAGATGTATGGAGGGGCTCTGCTGGGGACACTGATGTAAGGAGGGGCTCCGCTGGGGACACCAGATGTATGGAGGGGCTCCGCTGGGGACACTGATGTAAGGAGGAGCTCCACTGGGGACACTGATTTAAGGAGGGGCTCCGTTGGGGACACCAGATGTAAGGAGGAGCTCCGCTGGGGACACTGATGTAAGGAGGAGCTCCGCTGGGGACCCTGATGTAAGGAGGGGCTCCACTGGGGACACTGATGTATGGACTGGCTCCGCTGGGGACAATGATGTAAGGAGGGGCTCCGCTGGGGACACCAGTTGTATGGAGGGGCTCCGATGGGGACACCTGATGTAAGGAGGGGCTTCGCTGGGGACATCTGATGTAAGGAGGGGCTCCGCTGGGGACACCCACCAGATGTACGGATGGGCTCCGATGGGGACACCTGATGTAAGGAGGGGCTCCACTGGGGACATCTGATGTAAGAAGGGGCTCCGCTGGGGATGCCTGATGTAAGGAGGGACTCTGCTGGGGACATCTGATGTAAGGAGAAACTCTGCTGGGGACACCTGATGTAAGGACGGACTGTGATGGGGACACCTGATGGCATCTGGTGGCAGGTGACGTGGTAGGTGACACGATCAGGGCTTCCACTGATTCGGCATTATGGTGAGTTGAATAATTTCATTCTATATTACAATGTAATAGTAGAAATAATGTGCTTCAATCACCCTGACACCATAACAACCATGGTGCCGGGATGATTGAAGCCCTAACACCAGGTGTTTGGAGTATCTTTATCTGCTGATTTGTTAAACTTTCTGGAATACACATATTGTGGTGTAGGATCTGGGCCTGCTGTCCCTCCATCCCTCTTTCTTTCTCTCTTTCTTTCTTTCTCTCCCTCTGTCTTTCTTTCTCTCTTTCTCTTCCTGTCTTTCTTTCTTTCTCCCTCCATCCCTCATTCATCTCAGACTCTAACCACACCCCCTTCGGAGCCACGCCCATTTAAGCCACGCCCACTATTCCGCGTAAATCACCCAAAAAATTACCGTGGCGCGCTTCGCTCGACGCATTTTTCTGTTACACTATGCCACGCCTACAAACGCATGCCACACCCCCTAATTAAAAGAAGGCTCTGCCTACACGCAAAAAAGTGTCCCGAATTTTTCTTTTTGCAATGTTGGCAACTATGATTATTATACCGCTCTCCAGCCCATTGGCAAACAAACTGCCTAGTGCTACAGCCATTATCAAAATTTGACTCATCAGTCCAGAGCACCTGCTGCCATTTTTCTGCACCCCAGTTCCTATGATTTTGTGCATTGCTGAGTCATTAAGCCTTGTTTCCACATCAGAGCTATGGCTTTTTGGCCCCAATTCTTCCACAAAGACCACTCCTGGCTAGACTTCTCCGGACAGTAGATGGGTGTACCTGGATCCTACTGGTTTACACCAGCTCTGTGCTGATGGACATCTTCCGATGTTGAAGGTTAATAAGCATGATGTGTCTTTCATCTGCTGCATTAAGTTTCCTTGGCCGGCCACTGTGCCTACAGTCCTCAACAATGCCCGTTTCTTTGTGCTTCTTCAAAAGAGCTTGAACAGCACGTACTGAAACCCCAGTCTGCTTTGAAATCTTTGCCTGGGAGAGACCTTCCTGATGCAGTATAACTACCTTGTGTCTTGTTGCTGTGCTCTGTCTTGCCATGGTATATGACCTGTGATATGAAACTATCTTCCACAACCTCACTTTAGTAGCAGAGTTTGGCTGTTTCTCACCCAGTTTTAAGCCTTCTACACAACAGTTTCTTACAGTGTTGTGTTTCAGGCTGGGTTCACACTTGTGCGACACGACAGCCATCCTACTTTGGATCCAACTGTGCCCTGCGACATGAAGCCGTCATATGTCCGACTTTCAATGAATGGGGATCCGAATACCAGGCACTGTGTTTGGTATGAATCTTGAGGGGTAACTCCACGCCAAATTTTAAATAAAAAACCAGGATGGGTTCCCCCTCCAGGAGCATACCAGGTCCTTCGGTCTGGTATGGATTTTAAGGGGAACCCCCTAGGCTGAAAAAACAGCATGGGGGTCCCCCCAAAATCCAAATCAGACCCTTATCCGAGCATGCAACCTGGCAGGCCGCAGGAGAAGAGGGGGGATGAGAGAGCGGCCCCCCTCCCTCCTGAACCGTACCAGGCCGCATGCACTCAACATGGGGGGTTTGGTGCTTTGGGGCAGGGGGGCGACCTGCGGCCCCCCCACCTCAAAGCACCCTGCCCCCATGTTGATGAGGACAGGGCCTCTTCCCGACAACCCTGGCCATTGGTTGTCGGGGTCTGCGGGCGGGGGCTTATCGGAATCCGGGAGCCCCCTTTAACAAGGGGGCCCCCAGATCCCAGGCCCCCAGATCCCGGCCCCCCACCCTATGTGAATGAGTATGGGGTACATCGTACCCCATACCCATTCACCTGGTGGAAAAATATGTCAATAAAAAAACACTACATAGGTATTTAAAGTAATTTATTACACAGCTCCGGGGGTCTTCTTCCGACTCCGGGGGTCTCTTCCGACTTCGGAGGTCTCCGCGCTCTCCGGTTCTTCTCTCACTCTCCGGTTCTTTCTTCCTTCTGCCGGGCCTCTGCTATCTTCTTCCAGCTCTTTTGCTAGCGGGGCCCGGTCTTCTCCGTCGCCTTCTTCCCTCTTCTCCTCTTCGATGTTGACCCGTCACTTCCTCCCGCTGTAATGCTGGGTGTGCGGTGCGCTCCGATTTATATAGGCCTCTCATGACATCACAGTCACATGCCATGGGTGGCCACATGCTCCCATGACGTCACAGTCACATGCTCCGGGGCCACCCGGAGCTTGTGACTGTGACGTCATGAGAGGCCTATATAAATCGGAGCGCACCGCACACCCAGCATTACAGTGGGAGGAAGGAAGCGACGTGTCAACATCGAAGAGGAGAAGAGGGAAGAAGGCGATGGAGAAGACCGGGCCCCGCTAGCAAAAGAGCTGGAAGAAGATAGCGGAGGCCCGGCAGAAGGAAGAAAGAACCGGAGAGCGAGAGAAGAACCGAAGAGCGCGGAGACGACACCAGAGACCCCCGAAGTCGGAAGAGACCCCCAGAGTCGGAAGAAGACCCCCGAAGTCGGAAGAGACCCCCAGAGTCGGAAGAAGACCCCCGGAGCTGTGTAATAAATTACTTTAAATACCGCCCGCAGACCCCGAGAACCAACGGCCAGGGTTGTCGGGAAGAGGCCCTGTCCTCATCAACATGGGAGCAGGGTGCTTTGGGGTGGGGGGGCCGCAGGTCGCCCCCCTGCCCCAAAGCACCAAACCCCCCATGTTGAGGGCATGCGGCCTGGTACGGTTCAGGAGGGAGGGGGGGCGCTCTCGTCCCCCCCTCTTTTCCTGCGGCCTGCCAGGTTGCGTGCTCGGATAAGGGTCTGGTTTGGATTTGGGGGGACCCCCACACCGTTTTTTCGGCTTAGGGGGTTCTCCTTAAAATCCATACCAGACCGAAGGGCCTGGTATGCTCCTGGAGGGGAACCCATGCTGTTTTTTTTATTTCAAATTTGGCGTGGAGTTCCCCCTCAAGATCAGCAGAGCACAAGTTGCATGCCAAAGTCGGATCATGCAAGACTGCAGTCCGACTTTGATCCGACTTCAATGATAGTCAATGGGCTGAAGTAGGATCAAAGTCGGACCAAAGTAGTACAAGGAGCATTTTCAAAGTCGGACCGACATGTGTCGGACCAGTTAAGACGGCTCCCATAGGGAAACATTGATTTTCACACGTCATGCGACATGAGCTCCTAATGCCGGAGCGTTTGTTGCCCCAGTGTGAACCCGGCCTCAACCTACATTTGAAATTGATGATCATGCCTGCTTGGTATAATTGGTTAATCATACACCTGACTTTAATCCTACAAAATCTCTGACTTTATGCAAGTGTACAAAGTGTGCAAGTGGAAGAACTGATGCTGGTTTGAAGCCAAAGGGTAGTCACACCAAATATTGATTTGATTTAGATTTTTCTTCTCTTCGCTCACTTTGCATTTTGGAAATTGATAAACAATTAAAATGTATATTTTTGAAAGCATTCTTCCTTTGCAGCCTTTCTTCACACCTGCCTAAAACTTTTGCACAGATACAGTATGCTTTTTTGTTTAATCCCCTTCCCTTTGTATGTGCTGTATATGAAAATAGCACCTTATCTTATCTTAGGTAATATTTCAGGGAAAACTAGGTGTGTTATGCAAATCTCCCATGACTTAACATTCCATGTAGAATCTCTTTCCAGAAAAGAGGAAAAGTATTAATGTTATGTGTCTGCAGGGTTAATAGTAAAGGATTTCCCTTCATCTTCAATGACTAGAGGTCCTGAACATGCATGTCAAGTTGACGTCACCCCTCCCCTACACTGGCCTGAAATTGGATATGTTTACACTCACAACCGCCTGGAAAGAAAAAAGTTTCCTTTTTGACAGAGAACAGCACTTTGTACTGATAGAGATTACCTAGCTCAGACTATCCCTAGCAAGCTGTACCATTACTACCAACATGGGGGGTTCCAGAGGAGAATTCCTCCGCACTCAGCAGTGTCTGCTCATGACTTGGATCCAGCGTGAGAGCAATGCAGGATTACTATTGGCCTTAACTTACTATGGCTATGACATACACTTTGCAGAATTATACATTTTGAAAATGGAAAGGTTATGTATAATGTTGTGGAATGTAAAGTAGGCTTGCCACCTGTCCGGGATTCACCCGGACAGTCCGGGTTTTAAATCATGTGTCTGGGTTTCAGTCCACCTGAACACATTATTCAGACAGGAATGTGGCTCACAACAGGGCTTGACTGGAGGGTGAGGGGGCACTATGTGTGCCGCATTACTATTCTTTTTGGAGTGCCCAAAGGTGTCCCAGGTCTGTTGCAGGTCTAAAGTGTATACTAAAGCAAAAAACATTTACTGTGCACTGCTAAAGTGTTCGGGTTTGGCTTGAAGAAAAAGTGGCAACCCTAGTGTAAAGGCCGGCGTCCCAATACTTTTGACAATATAGTATATGTCTGGAATGTATTCATGGAGACGTGCATTCATCCGACCGTGTGTAGGCTCCAACGGACATTTGCTGTCGGAATTTCGGACAACAAATGTTTGAGAGCAGGTTCTCAATTTTTCCGACAACAAAAGTTTTGCTCGGAAATTCCGATCGCGTGTAGCCAATTCCAAAACACAAAAATCCTACGCGTGCTCGGAATCAATTGGACGCATGCTCGGAATCATTGTAATTCATTTTTCTCGGCTCGTTGTAGTGTTGTACGTCACCCTGTTCTTGGCGATCGGAATGTCCGACATTTGTGTGACCGTGTGTATGCAAGACAAGTTTGAGCCAACATCCGTCGGAAAAAAATCCACGGTTTTGTTGTCGGAATGTCCGATCGTGTGTACGCGACATTAGAGTTAGGCTCGACAAACTCGCATAGGCCTGCCTATTGAAGTAAATGCGCAACGTGCGGAGTAAAAATCACCCACACGGGAACGTGAGTTCTCGCTACGCATAGTGTGAATGGGGCCTTAGTGAAGGGCCCACTTTAAGGCCCCTTTCACACTGAGGCGTTTTTACCGCGTTTTTGCGGTAAAATAGCGCTGTAAAAATGCCTGAAATAATCCTGCCCCATCATTCTCAATGTGAAAGCCCTGAGGGCTTTCACACTGAGGCGTTTTGCTGGCTGTGCGTTGGAAAAAATCCTGCAAACAGCTTTTTTTAGGGCGCTAAAAATAGCGCTGTAAAAACGCCTATCTCCATTGAAATGAATGAGCAACGCGGTAAAAACGCAGTAAAAACACGGTAAAATGCAGTAAAACACATAGGCGTTAGCGCTATTCTTACCGCGAATGTGGTAAAAACGCGGTAAAAACCGCATAGGCGTTAACGCTATTTTTACCGTGAACGCGATAAAAACGCTGTAAAATCGCGGGAAAAAAACTCATAATTTTTTTGCGTTTTTTTAACGCCTCAGTGTGAAAGGGGCCTAATAAGGCCTCATGCCCACGGACGTTTTTACAGCCGCGCTTTTGAGCGTTTTTTACAGCTTAAAAACGCCTGTCCATGTTAGTCTATGGCTTCATGCCCACCCAGACGTTTATGAGCTGCAAATAGAATAGGTGTTTTTAAGCTGTAAAAAAAATCCAGGACCAGTGCGTTCTTTGGCGTCGGGCATAAAAAACGCGAAGCGTTAAAAAACGCGCAAAAACACCGCGATTGCGTTTTTGAGCTCCGACGTTTTTTTGTTTTTTTTTCGAAAAAAAAAGGAAACAATAACATGGACAGGCGGTTTTAAGCTGCAAAAAACGCGGCTGTAAAACCGTCCGTGGGCATGAGGCCTAAATGTGAATGTATATAGTGTAAAATGAAATCTTGTGTAAAGACACAGCAGTCCCGTCTGATTGTGAAAGGATTATCTTTATAGTATGGTTGCCAGCCTGTTAAAATAACAGAAAACACCTGTTATGCCAGTTTGCCTTCTCCTGGCTTGCTTAGTAATGTCTTGCAGAGCACATAACAGTACTTTACCTTTATCACCGGTTTAACTCTTCTCTAACCCCTCAGACTACTTTCTGTTCATTGAACAATACATCTTTGCTTGCAACGTGGTAAATTATGTAAATTAGGTTTTGTAGTGTAAATGTCACATTTAAAGTAGGCTTTTATTATAATGTATCTATGGTCAAAATATAAAATCATATACTGTAATCATTTTCACAATGGATTTCAATTGTTTTCTAACCTACTTCTATTAACCTGCTCACAACCGCCCCACGCAGATATATTGTGGCAGGGTGGCCGCTCTTCACCAGATCATGTACTAGGTACATGATCTGCCACTTCCGGGTCTGGGACGCGCACCGCCAGCGACCCACTCTCGCTGTGATTGGACACAGCGGGAGCCAATCAGCGGGTCTGGCATACACCATGTCTGCCGGGCCCCCCGCACATTCGGGAGATAGGCAGACCGCCATTCTGCCTATGTAAACAAGGCAGACCGCCGTTCTGTGACAAGGGAAGGCAGAGATCTTGTGTTTCTGCTAAGCAGGAACATGGCTCTCTGTCTTCCCACAGTGCAACCACCCCCCACACAGTTAGAAAGCACTCCCAAGGAACACAGTTAAAAGGGGTTGTAAAGGTACAATTTTTTTTTCCTAAATAGCTTCCTTTACCTTAGTGCAGTCCTCCTTCACTTACCTCATCCTTCCATTTTGCTGTGCACTGACACTGGCGGCAGGGAAGGGGTTAACATCAGGGGTGATCAAAGGGTTAAAGGGGTTGTAAAGGTACTTTTAAATGTCCTTATTTCTTCTGAGAAATCCTCACTTCCTGTTCTTCTGTCTGTAACTCCACACAGTAATGCAAGGCTTTCTTCCATGTGTGGAGTGTCCTGCTCGCCCCCTCCCTTGGACTACAGGAGAGTCAGGATGCCCACTAACACACAGCTCCTTTCTCTATCTGCAACGTAGAGAGCGTCCTGACTCTCCTGTAGTCCAAGGGAGGGGGCGAGCAGGACACTCCACACCAGGAAGAAAGCCTTACATTACTGTGTGGAGTTACAGACAGAAGAACAGGAAGTGAGGATTTCCCAGAAGAAATAAGGACATTTAAAAGTACCTTTACAACCCCTTTAACCCTTTGATCACCCCTGATGTTAACCCCTTCCCTGCCGCCAGTGTCAGTGCACATTTTTTAGCACTGATCACTGTATTAGTGTCACCGGTCACCAAAAAGTGTCAGTTAGGTGTCCGCTGCAATATCGGAGTCCCGCTATACGCTGATCGCCGCCATTACTAGAAAAAATAAATTGTAGACGATATAACTTTTGCGCAAAGCAATCGATATACACTTTTTTTTACTAAAAATATGTAGCAAAATAGATATTGGCCTCCATTGATGAAGAAATTTGATTTTTTTTACATTTTTGTTGGATGTGTTTTATAGCAGAAAGTAAACAATATATTTTTTTTTTAATTGTCTGTCTTTTTTTGTTTATAGCGCAAAGAAATATAAACCGCAGAGGTGATCAAATACCACCAAAAGAAAGCTTTATTTGTGGGGAAAAAAAGTACAAACATTTTATTTGTGTACAGCGTTGCATGCCCGTGCAATTGTCAGTTAAAGTAACCCTGTGCCGTATCGCAAAAAATGACATGGTAAGGAAAGGGGGGTAAATCTATTGGTGCTGAAGTGGTTAATCTGAACAATCTTGAAGTTTTTAAACTTACTTTGTGAAGATTCCCACATATTTACTTCCTTGAATCCTGTGACATTTATTCCCTATATTCTCTGAATAAGCATTGCTGTATTCCCTATATCCTCTAATTATTTAGCTGTGTGACACATTCCACAGAGCTTGCCTTCTAAACTACAGAGGACTTCCGAGGGGAGGAGTTTCCGGAGGCGGAGTCTGTACAGGAAAGTAAACAGCCGAGGGGAAGCTGCAAAGCATGCTGGGAACCCAGGAAGTTGTGGAAAGAGACAGCCAGCAGACAGGCAGCACTCACAACATGAAAGGAGATTTTTCAAGTAAGCTTATATTCAATATTGGATTGTCACAAATAACTATTGTGTGTATTGTTATTACAATGCCGATATTATAAAATGAAAGTGTCAAAAGTAGACAATACAGCAGGGGTGCCCAACCTTTTGAAGAGCAAGGGCCACTTAAGCGACTTGGTAACCGGTCGCGGGCCACAATGAGCGGAGCAGGTGGATGGCAGCCCACTCGGCTCTATAGAGCCCACTCTACTCTCAGCACACCAAACTCGCAGGTAATAGAAGTCTATGGCTCAGTGCAGGTAACCCACAGGAGCACTTCTCTGCATCTGTGGATCAGTTTGAAACCACTGCAGAACAGATATGCCCATATATACACTGTGATATACACTGTGATTTTAGTAATAAACTTACCTTTAATAACAGTATTCAATTCTATTTTATTCCATCCCAGAGCAGGAGGTTGTGGGCCACATCAGAGGGCTCCATACAGGATGTCTGCAGCTGCCTTTATAAGCCATGATATACTTGTCTTTGTTTTTCTCTGATTTAGTTTCCCTTTGTAAGACTACATTCACATGGACACATATACACGGATAGTTTCCTGTGTTCAGAGGCATCTAAACGCCAGCTCTGGATGTAGCAACACTGCTCTATGGCCAATCAAGTCTGCATGTGGCCAGAACTCCACAGGACTGGCCCTGGATGCATGCTGGCTGCATTCAGGGTCAGTCAGAGGCTGTATTCACAATTGAGCTGTATGCAGCTGTCTACAGGTGTGCAGATGTAATCACACATGCAAGTTATATAATAGATTATACCTGCAGTTAGGGACAGATGATGATCAAGCAGATTGTGTCCAGAGATGATCATCTATCATAGGGGTCCCCAAACTGTGCTCCACTACAAGATTTTATGCCACCCTCTGATGTAAGAGAGGACTCTGATGTGGACCTGGATGTAAGAGGAGACTCTGATGTGGACCTGGATGTAAGAGGGGACTCTGATGTGGACCTGGATGTAAGAGGGGACTCTGATGTGGACCTGGATGTAAGAGGGGACTCTGATGTGGACCTGGATGTAAGAGGGGACTCTGATGTGGACCTGGATGTAAGAGGGGACTCTGATGTGGACCTGGATGTAAGAGGGGACTCTGATGTGGACCTGGATGTAAGAGGGGACTCTGATGTGGACCTGGATGTAAGAGGGGACTCTGATGTGGACCTGGATGTAAGAGGGGACTCTCATGTGGACCTGGATGTAAGAGGGGACTCTCATGTGGACCTGGATGTAAGAGGGGACTCTCATGTGGACCTGGATGTAAGAGGGGACTCTCATGTGGACCTGGATGTAAGAGGGGACTCTCATGTGGACCTGGATGTAAGAGGGGACTCTCATGTGGACCTGGATGTAAGAGGGGACTCTCATGTGGACCTGGATGTAAGAGGGGACTCTGATGTGGACCTGGATGTAAGAGGGGACACTCATGTGGACCTGGATGTAAGAGGGGACACTCATGTGGACCTGGATGTAAGAGGGGACACTCATGTGGACCTGGATGTAAGAGGGGACTCTGATGTGGACCTGGATGTAAGAGGGGACTCTCATGTGGACCTGGATGTAAGAGGGGACACTCATGTGGACCTGGATGTAAGAGGGGACTCTCATGTGGACCTGGATGTAAGAGGGGACTCTGATGTGGACCTGGATGTAAGAGGGGACACTCATGTGGACCTGGATGTAAGAGGGGACACTCATGTGGACCTGGATGTAAGAGGGGACTCTCATGTGGACCTGGATGTAAGAGGGGACTCTCATGTGGACCTGGATGTAAGAGGGGACTCTCATGTGGACCTGGATGTAAGAGGGGACTCTCATGTGGACCTGGATGTAAGAGGGGACTCTCATGTGGACCTGGATGTAAGAGGGGACTCTGATGTGGACCTGGATGTAAGAGGGGACTCTGATGTGGACCTGGATGTAAGAGGGGACTCTGATGTGGACCTGGATGTAAGAGGGGACTCTGATGTGGACCTGGATGTAAGAGGGGACTCTCATGTGGACCTGGATGTAAGAGGGGACTCTCATGTGGACCTGGATGTAAGAGGGGACTCTCATGTGGACCTGGATGTAAGAGGGGACTCTCATGTGGACCTGGATGTAAGAGGGGACTCTCATGTGGACCTGGATGTAAGAGGGGACTCTCATGTGGACCTGGATGTAAGAGGGGACTCTCATGTGGACCTGGATGTAAGAGGGGACTCTCATGTGGACCTGGATGTAAGAGGGGACTCTCATGTGGACCTGGATGTAAGAGGGGACTCTGATGTGGACCTGGATGTAAGAGGGGACACTCATGTGGACCTGGATGTAAGAGGGGACACTCATGTGGACCTGGATGTAAGAGGGGACACTCATGTGGACCTGGATGTAAGAGGGGACTCTGATGTGGACCTGGATGTAAGAGGGGACTCTCATGTGGACCTGGATGTAAGAGGGGACACTCATGTGGACCTGGATGTAAGAGGGGACTCTCATGTGGACCTGGATGTAAGAGGGGACTCTGATGTGGACCTGGATGTAAGAGGGGACACTCATGTGGACCTGGATGTAAGAGGGGACACTCATGTGGACCTGGATGTAAGAGGGGACTCTCATGTGGACCTGGATGTAAGAGGGGACTCTCATGTGGACCTGGATGTAAGAGGGGACTCTCATGTGGACCTGGATGTAAGAGGGGACTCTCATGTGGACCTGGATGTAAGAGGGGACTCTCATGTGGACCTGGATGTAAGAGGGGACTCTGATGTGGACCTGGATGTAAGAGGGGACTCTGATGTGGACCTGGATGTAAGAGGGGACTCTGATGTGGACCTGGATGTAAGAGGGGACTCTGATGTGGACCTGGATGTAAGAGGGGACTCTGATGTGGACCTGGATGTAAGAGGGGACTCTGATGTGGACCTGGATGTAAGAGGGGCCTCTCATGTGGACCTGGATGTAAGAGGGGACTCTGATGTGGACCTGGATGTAAGAGGGGACTCTGATGTGGACCTGGATGTAAGAGGGGACTCTCATGTGGACCTGGATGTAAGAGGGGACACTCATGTGGACCTGGATGTAAGAGGGGACTCTCATGTGGACCTGGATGTAAGAGGGGACACTCATGTGGACCTGGATGTAAGAGGGGACACTCATGTGGACCTGGATGTAAGAGGGGACTCTCATGTGGACCTGGATGTAAGAGGGGACTCTCATGTGGACCTGGATGTAAGAGGGGACTCTCATGTGGACCTGGATGTAAGAGGGGACTCTCATGTGGACCTGGATGTAAGAGGGGACTCTCATGTGGACCTGGATGTAAGAGGGGACTCTCATGTGGACCTGGATGTAAGAGGGGACTCTGATGTGGACCTGGATGTAAGCGGGGACTCTGATGTGGACCTGGATGTAAGAGGGGACTCTGATGTGGACCTGGATGTAAGAGGGGACTCTGATGTGGACCTGGATGTAAGAGGGGACTCTGATGTGGACCTGGATGTAAGAGGGGACTCTGATGTGGACCTGGATGTAAGAGGGGACTCTGATGTGGACCTGGATGTAAGAGGGGACACTCATGTGGACCTGGATGTAAGAGGGGACTCTCATGTGGACCTGGATGTAAGAGGGGCCTCTCATGTGGACCTGGATGTAAGAGGGGACTCTGATGTGGACCTGGATGTAAGAGGGGACTCTGATGTGGACCTGGATGTAAGAGGGGACACTCATGTGGACCTGGATGTAAGAGGGGACTCTCATGTGGACCTGGATGTAAGAGGGGACTCTGATGTGGACCTGGATGTAAGAGGGGACTCTGATGTGGACCTGGATGTAAGAGGGGACACTCATGTGGACCTGGATGTAAGAGGGGACTCTCATGTGGACCTGGATGTAAGAGGGGACACTCATGTGGACCTGGATGTAAGAGGGGACTCTCATGTGGACCTGGATGTAAGAGGGGACTCTCATGTGGACCTGGATGTAAGAGGGGACACTCATGTGGACCTGGATGTAAGAGGGGACTCTCATGTGGACCTGGATGTAAGAGGGGACTCTCATGTGGACCTGGATGTAAGAGGGGACTCTCATGTGGACCTGGATGTAAGAGGGGACTCTCATGTGGACCTGGATGTAAGAGGGGACTCTCATGTGGACCTGGATGTAAGAGGGGACACTCATGTGGACCTGGATGTAAGAGGGGACTCTGATGTGGACCTGGATTTAAGAGGGGACTCTGATGTGGACCTGGATGTAAGAGGGGACTCTCATGTGGACCTGGATGTAAGAGGGGACTCTCATGTGGACCTGGATGTAAGAGGGGCCTCTCATGTGGACCTGGATGTAAGAGGGGACTCTGATGTGGACCTGGATGTAAGAGGGGACTCTGATGTGGACCTGGATTTAAGAGGGGACTCTGATGTGGACCTGGATTTAAGAGGGGACTCTGATGTGGACCTGGATGTAAGAGGGGACTCTCATGTGGACCTGGATGTAAGAGGGGACTCTCATGTGGACCTGGATGTAAGAGGGGCCTCTCATGTGGACCTGGATGTAAGAGGGGACTCTGATGTGGACCTGGATGTAAGAGGGGACTCTGATGTGGACCTGGATGTAAGAGGGGACTCTCATGTGGACCTGGATGTAAGAGGGGACTCTGATAAGGACTGTCATGTAAGGAGGGACTTGAATGTAAGGGGGCTTCGATACAGACTCTGATGTAAAGGGGCTCTGATGGGGACTTTGATGTAAATGGACCTGGATGTAAGAATGGACTCTGATAAGTTCGAGTTTATTTGAAATATCTTGACTTTGTTTTCCTTAAGTTTTTTACTGTAGTTCTAAATCATATGCAGATTTAAAAAATAAAATACAAATAAAAAGTTATTTATTTATTCATTTATAAATCAGATTTTCTCTTTTTTTTTGGCCCATGAATGTATGAAAAGTATATGATGTGGCCCTCATACTAAAATGTTTGGAGAGCCCGATCTATCTTTAACCACAAGTAATACCATCATGTACGAACATCTGCGGCCATGTCCTTGCTTTGTACAGGTTGAGCGGATGCTACTGTTCACATCCACCTGTCAATCCAGCTGCAGGAATATGCTGGATTCTTAGTAAAATCCAGTGTAAATGAAGAATTTTGAGCAGTTGAGGAGCAGTAAAAATGCGGCCAGACTGCCCATTTTTACTGCCCACCGAAAGGCTAACAAGGCATGCCAACTGTTTCAGTTTAAAATAGAAATGCAAGGCAAAACATGTGTGTGTGGGTGTGTATTATTTTTTATAATTTATTTAACACATTATAAACACTTTTTTTTTTTTTAGACTAGAGGTTATGATCACAGAACCTCTGTTCTCAGCTGCATTAGGTTCTGTTCACACCACACTAGAGTAACTTGTTATGCGACATTGGACACATAAAGTCCTATGACAAGTCGCAGTCCATTGATTTCATCGCATCGACTTAGAAAAGTTCCCTGCACTACGTTTATGCGACTTTTTAGCAACTTGACCGCCAGAGAGTGTAAAGTCACATCAAAGTTGCACTTCAAAGTCGCACTAGTGTGAACAGAGCCTAAGGGGCTTAGAGAGGTGGGGGTGACAGTAGTACACTGATTTTCCCAGTGAAGAGCTGTGCAGCAGAAGGGCATGTCAGCAGAACAAGTCTAGGCCATTGGAAGACAGGCAGGCTGTTCTCCCAGCTCAGCCAGAAAAACTGACCACACTGGGATGGATGTGCTCACTTGCCTAGTGTTGTCAGTTTGCAATAGGAAAGCTGGGGAAATGGCTGGATTATAAGGTATTTCATACAAAGGAAGAAGTACAAAGAGAACAGGATACTTTTTGACACAAGTACAGGGATGGACTGGCCATAGGGACTACTGGGAGTTTCCCGGTGGGCCGATGGCTCAGTGGGCCATTTAAAAAAATAAATATATATATATATATTTTTTTTTTTTGTGGGCCGTTTTTTTATGCAGTTCGGCGGTAACGGGAGCGTGGCAGCAAACAGCGACCCTCACAAAAAAATAAAACATTTTTTTTTTTTTTTTTTTTTTTGGTGGGCCGTTTTTTTATGCAGAGGCGGACAGTAGCGAGCGCGGCCACCCCGGGGCTCCCAGAACCTCGATTCCTCCATCTCCTCTCTGCTCCAGGAACCATGCGGCCTGGGCCGGAGGGCAGGCTGACTGGGAGCCCGGAGGAAGAGAACATGCGCCGCTTTAAGGAGCAGAGCAGCGTGAGCAGCCCCCGGATCAAGAGGGAGACTCGGCGCTGCCGCTGATGGCCATCAGGTACCTGGCATCCTACACAAACATGCCAGAACACTGAGACAGCGGGGAGGTGAGCAGAGGAGGGACTGCAGAAAGGGACAGTGCTATGTGGTCTGTCTCAGCCCTCCCCTTTGTCTCTCTGCCCCCTCTGTCTCTCAGTCCCCCCTCTGTCTCTCAGTCCCCCCTCTTTCAGCCCCCTCCTCTGTCTCTCAGCCCCCCCACTATCTCTCAGACCCCTCCTCTGTCTCTCAGACCCCCCTCTGTCTCTCAGACCCCTCCTCTGTCTCTCAGACCCCTCCTCTGTCTCTCAGACCCCTCCTCTGTCTCTCAGCTCTCCTCCTCTGTCTCTCAGCTCTCCTCCTCTGTCTCTCAGCTCCCGCTCTGTCTCTCAGATCCCCCCACTGTCTCTCAGCCCCCTCCTCTATCTCTCAGCTCTCCCCCTCTGTCTCTCAGTTCTCCCCCTCTGTCTCTCAGTTCTCCCCCTCTGTCTCTCAGTTCTCCCCCTCTGTCTCTCAGTTCTCCCCCTCTGTCTCTCAGTTCTCCCCCCCTGCCTCTCAGTTCTCCCCCTCTGTCTCTCAGTTCTCCCCCTCTGTCTCTCAGTCCCCCCTCTGTCTCTCAGTCCCCCCTCTGTCTCTCAGCTCTTCCTTTGTCTCTTAGACCCCCTCTGTCTCTCAGTTCCCGTGTCTCTCAGTCCCCACTCTTTTAGCCCCTCCTCTGTCTCTCAGCTTCCCTCTATCTCTCAGCTCTCCTCCTCTGTCTCTCAGCTCTCCTCCTCTGTCTCTCAGCTCTCCCCCTCTGTCTCTCAGCTCTCCCCCTCTGTCTCTCAGCTCTCTCCCTCTGTCTCTCAGCTCTCCCCCTCTGTCTCTCAGCTCTCCCCCTCTGTCTCTCAGCTCTCCCCCCTCTGTCTCTCAGCTCCCCCCTCTGTCTCTCAGACCCCCCTCTGTCTCTCAGACCCCTCCACTGTCTCTCAGCCCCCCCTCTGTCTCTCAGACCCCTCCACTGTCTCTCAGACCCCTCCACTGTCTCTCAGCCCCTCCACTGTCTCTCAGCCCCCCCTCTGTCTCTCAGCCCCCCTCTGTCTCTCAGCCCCCCCCTCTGTCTCTCAGCTCCCCCCTGTCTCTCAGCTCCCCCCTGTCTCTCAGCTCCCCCTCTGTCTCTCAGACCCCCTCTGTCTCTCAGACCCCCCTCTGTCTCTCAGTCCCCCCCCTCTGTCTCTCAGTTCCCGTGTCTCTCAGTCCCCCCCTCTTTTATCCCCTCCTCTCTCTCTCAGACCCCCCCTCTGTCTCTCAGACCCTCCTCCGTCTCTCAGACCCCTCCTCTGTCTCTCAGACCCCTCCTCTGTCTCTCTGCTCCCCCCTGTCTCTCAGATGCCTCCACTGTCTCTCAGACCCCTCCACTGTCTCTCAGCTCCCCTCCACTGTCTCTCAGCTCCCCTCCACTGTCTCTGAGCTCCCCTCCACTGTCTCTCAGCCCCCCCTCTGTCTCTCAGCCCCCCTGTCTCTCAGCTCCCCACTGTCTCTCAGCTCCCCTCCACTGTCTCTCAGCTCCCCTCCACTGTCTCTCAGCTCCCCCCTCTGTCTCTCAGCTCCCCCCTCTGTCTCTCAGCTGTCTCTCAGCTCCCCCTCTGTCTTTTAACTTCTCTTCTGTCTCTCAGCTCCCTCCCATTGTCTCTCAGCTCCCTCCCATTGTCTCTCAGCTCCCTCCCATTGTCTCTCAGCTGCCCTCCTCTGTCTCTCAGACCCCTCCTCTGTCTCTCAGACCCCTCCTCTGTCTCTCAGACCCCCCTCTGTCTCTCAGTCCCCCCCTCTTTTATCCCCTCCTCTCTCTCTCTCAGCTCCCCTCTGTCTCTTAGACCCCCCCTCTGCCTCTCAGCTCCCCTCTGTCTGTCAGACCCCCCCTCTGTCTCTCAGACCCCTCCTCTGTCTCTCAGACCCCTCCTCTGTCTCTCAGACTCCTCCTCTGTCTCTCAGCTCTCCTCCTCTGTCTCTCAGCTCCCCCCTGTCTCTCAGACCCCTCCACTGTCTCTCAGACCCCTCCACTGTCTCTCAGCTCCCCTCCACTGTCTCTCAGCTCCCCTCCACTATCTCTCAGCTCCCCTCCACTGTCTCTCAGCTCCCCTCCCCTGTCTCTCAGCTTCCCCCTCTGTCTCTCAGCTTCCCCCTCTGTCTCTCAGCTTCCCCCTCTGTCTCTCAGCTCCCCCCTCTGTCTCTCAGCTCCCCCTCTGTATTTCAGCTCCTCCTCTGTCTCTCAGTTCCCTCCCATTGCCTCTCAGTTCCCTCCCATTGCCTCTCAGTTCCCTCCCATTGTCTCTCAGCTTCCCCCTCTGTCTCTCAGACCCCTCCTCTGTCTCTCAGACCCCTCCTCTGTCTCTCAGACCCCTCCTCTGTCTCTCAGACCCCTCCTCTGTCTCTCAGCCATTCATTTCAATGGGCAGGAGCGGTGTGTACACCGCTCCTCCACCGCCCCAAAGATGCTGCTTGGAGGACTTTCACACTAGGACTGCAGCGGAGGCGTTTTTCAGGGGCTTTACAGGCGCTATTTTTAGCCCAAAAGCGCCTGAAAAACGCCTCAGTGTGTAAGGGGTCCTACACTCACCCCCTCTCTTTTACACTCACTCCCTCTCTCTTACACTCACCCCCCTCTCTCACCCACCCCCTCTCATCCCCTTTCCCTCAACCCTTCCTCTCTCTCTCATTCCCCTCTCGCGCACCCTCTCATGATATACAATAATGGATGTAGGGGCCTTTTAGTGGGCGTGATTTTTTTGGGGGGTGGGGGGCAGCATTTTATTGAATTAAAGTGGGCCGGTCTGGATGAAGTCCAGGGCCAAATTTTGGTCCCAGTCCAGCCCTGCACAAGTACATAACAGACACATGCCAGATAGCAAGGATAACTTGCCACAAATTTGTGGCAGTGTTGCATTGTAAGTCTGTTAACTTGCACATTTTCTTGGCAAGTTGTACACTTGCAGAGAACTTGAAGCACACGTTCTAGTTGACACTTTTCCAATTTGTAAAAAATTTGCATAGCAAGTCTTTAACAAGAGCAAAGTTGCAGTGGTGAGTCTACAGCAAGAGCTTTGCAAGTCTACCGCATGAAAAGTCAGCCACAGTGACCCCTGTGGTGGGATGACTATTGCACAACATAACTGAACCAGAACTTGCAGCAGACTTGTAGAATGTTTGCAAAGAAAGTTGATAATGCAATGCGGACTTGCTGCAATTGTGCAACAAACTTGTGAGGCCTGGCAAGTCTAGCAATAGCTTAGCAAGTCATTTTCAAACTTGCAGCTCAATTTCTTGCAATTTGGGATACAGTATCAAAAATATGAAATGTTGGGGTAACAAACATTTTATCTCGGCATTGCCTATCAAATTGCCATCTGAATCTATCTCACTCCATGCTGATCTGAGGAACAACATGATGGGAACCTCTTTACCTACCTAATAAAATACCTTGTATATCACTAGGTGTACACTATACGATTTGACTATAGATACCTAGTTCCATTTACATAGGAACTAACGACTAATGAGGAGGACCGTTCTGTGGCATTATATGGGTGACAATGACCATGTGTAGGAGGACCATTCAATGTGTTTCTATTTTGATGTTTTTGACTATTAACCACTTAAAGCGGTTGTAAACCCAGACGAAAATATTTTTTTTTTTCAAATCACCTGCAAGAAAAAGCCATAATGAGCTAGTATGACTAGCATACTAGCTCATTATGAATCACTTACCTTAGATCGGGACCCCCGAAGCCATCCTCGTCCCCCGCTCCGACCGCAGCCATCGCTCCTCAGATACCCGGAACGTTACTTCCGGGTATCGCCGCTCCAGCCAATCACAGCGCCGCTCCGGCGCTATGATTGGCCGGAGCAGCGAAGACGTCACTCCGCGCATGCGCGCTGGAGCTTTCTATTCCGGCAGCTCCGGAATTCTGAATGGGATTAACCCTGTGAATGCACCGTTGTCTACGGCGCGCATGCGCCGTAGACACCGGTGCATGTCTTTTTTTGCAAATATCTCCTAAACCGTGTAGGTTTAGGAGATATTTCTTTTACCTACAGGTAAGCCTTAGTATAGGCTTACCTGTAGGTAAAAGTAAAAAAAAAGACTATACAACCGCTTTAAGGACCGAGCCTCTTTCTGAGATTTGTTGTTTACAAGTTAAAAACATTTTTTTTGCTAGAAAATTACTTAGAACCCCCAAACATAATTTTTTTTTTACATATTTACATTTATAATTTACTAGTTTTTTTCTAACACCCTAGAGAATAAAATGGCGGTTGTTGCAATACTTTCTGTCACACCGTATTTGTGCAGCGGTCTTACAAGCGCACTGTTTTTTGAAAAAATACACTTTTTTAAATGAAAAAATAAGACAACAGTAAAGTTAGCCTGATTTTTTTTTTTTATATTGTGAAAGATAATCTTACGCCGAGTAAATTGATACCCAACATGTTACACTTCAAAATTGCGCCCGCTCCTGGAATGGCGACAAACTTTTACCCTTAAAAATCTCCCTAGATTACATTATTTATTTTTTTCAGGTTGCATGTTTTGAGTTACAGAGGAGGTCTAGGGCTAGAATTATTGCTCTCGCTCTAATGATCACGGCGATACCTCACATGTGTGGTTTGAACACCGTTTTCATATGCGGGCGCTGCTCACGTATGCGTTCGCTTCTGCACGCGATCTCGGCGGGACGGGGCATGTTTAAAAATGTTTTTTTTTTATTTCTTATTTATTTTATTTTTTATTAGTTTTTTTTACACTGTTCTTTAAAAAAAAAAATGTGTCACTTTTATTCCTATTACAAGGAATGTAAACATCCCTTGTAATAGAAAAAAAGCATTACAGGTCCTCTTAAATATAAGATCTGGGGTCAAAAAGACCCCAGATCTCATTTTTACACTAAAATGCAAATAAAAAAACAAAAAAAATGTAAATGTCATTTATAAAAAAAAAAGTCTCTTTAAGAGCATTGGGTGGAAGTGACGTTTTGACGTCGCTTCCGCCCTGCAATGGTATGGAGACAGTGGGGGCCATCTTCCCCTCACTCGTCTCCATACCAAGCCAGCAAGAGGACGCGATCGCCTCCACCGCTACCGAAGGCTCTGGTAAGCGGCGGAGGGGGCCCTCTCTCGTCGCCAATAAAAGTGATGTTGCGGTGAATCTGCCGCAAAGACCACTTTTATCGGAAAGCGGACAGCCCACTGAGGAAGGGGATACCAGGGTTATGGTAGCTAGCTGCTGCCATAACAACAGTATTCCTCTTCAACGTACGTTGTTAAAGTGGTTGTAAACTGTTTTGTTTGACTTTTACCTATAGGTAAGCCCGTGCATGCGCGGGAGTGACGTCACGTGGCCCTGGCCGGAAGGAAGAGGGGTGAAGATGGACGCGGCCTGCACAGGGGACAGCGTGGGCTTCGTTTGCAGGTAAGTGTCAAATAATGGGCTAGTATGCATTGCATACTAGCCCATTATGCTTTTAATTTGCAGGGTTTGCAGGGAGAAAATAAAGGAAGTAAAACCCATCAGGGTTTACAATACTTCCTCTTTAACAGTGAGTGTTCTTGCTGAAACTTTTCCTAAAGAAGCGGGTTATCTCCTGCGAAACGCAAACTGCATTGAAATTAGAGCAACTCACTGTTCTCCACCATAGGAGAGCCACCAAGAACCTGTATTCAAGGAGCAGTAGATGGTTTTGGTTATGTATTATGTGCAGCTTTTTTTTTTTTTTCAATATATTTATTGAGATTTTTAGTATAAATGTAAAAAGTGACAATACAGATAAAGTACCCTCTGCAGGCCAACATAGCCTGATGAGAGTGTTGAAGCGGAGTTAAAGCGGAGTCCCACCCAAAAATGGAACTTCCGCTTTAAGGGAAGGTGACCCCCTGACATGCCACATTTGGCATGTAATCTTTTTGGGGGGGTGCGGAAACCCCTCTTTTTGGAGGGTTTCAGCTCCCACTTACTCCCTGGGCGCCGCAGCGCCGGAAGGAGACCTTCCTCTCCCCCCTCCCTCTCGGCAATCATCTGGGACATGTCACAGGTCCCAGATGATTGCTCGGCCAATTATGGTGCACAGCGCGGCTCGCGCATGCGCAGTGTGTGCCCGGCTGTGAAGCCACAGCTGGGCGCCCACAGTTGTGATGTCGGCGCCGCAGAGAGGAGGGGGAGAGGAGTGGGGCTTCAATCCCCCGCATCGCTGGACCCTGGGACAGGTGAGTGTCCGATTATTAAAAGTCAGCAGCTGCAGTATTTGTAGCTGCTGACTTTTAATATTTTTATTTTAGTAGGAACTCTGCTTTAAACATATAAGGATCAAATATGCAACATTAAGTGTGTGACATACAGTATGACTGTGTATAGATCTCTATACTTAGTACAGTAGCTATCAATATGGTGTATATCGTCTCAGTTTCAGTATTTTCTAATGAAAACATATAAAAATAGTAACAGTAATGCCATGTTGTCATAAAACGTGGAGGTCCCCTGGGGGGCCAGTAGAACCTATGAACAGTTGGCACTGAACAGTTATTTGGTTTAGACTCCACATCTGGCTCATCTGTCCTTAGGATTGTCTATTATCTGGGTATAATGTGTTTATCCAAACCTTTATACACAGTGGGTACAGAAAGTATTCAGACCTCCTTACATTTTTCACTCTTTGTTATATTGCAGCCATTTGCCAAAATCTTTTAAGTTCATTTTTTTTCCTCATTAATGTACACACAGCACCCCATATTGACAGAAAAACACAGAATTGTTGACATTTTTGCAGATTTATTAAAAAATAAAAACTGAAATATCACATGGTCCTAAGAATTCAGACCCTTTGCTGTGACACTCATATATTTAACTCAGGTGCTGTACATTGAGATTGCAGGCCACACCTGCCCAAACCAGAAACTTCCCCAGATACAACTTAATTAAATAAATAAATACCTGAAACAATTTTAATTGGCAAAAACTTGGCCGCGACACCTTTATTGGTTTTTCACACATAATTTCCATAACTCTTTATTATCATTCAAAACTTCATAAATATTCCAATCACATATTTCTACCTGCTCAGTTGTTAGAACTCGAGCAGTAGCACAACTTCAAAATAAATAACAGTCCCCCCTGGATCCAGGGTGACCCACCACATAAAAGTGTACGCGACTGGGGCGGGAGGGAGGGAGCTCAAATCTTCTTTGCTGTTAGCCGGAAAGAGGCAGAACCCCGCACCTGCTGGCCCTTTTATAAGCAATCCCAAAAATCCAGAATATTCCCTGAAACCTTATTGGCTCTTCCTTCCTAGCTATGATCCGGCCCCTTAAAGGGACGGGCTCCTGACTCAACTACACTATTGCAGCTAAACCTAACTTAATTTTTTAATCATTTGGGCTTAATAATTGGTACTTCTTCAGGGGCAACAAATTAACGTGAATGAGAAAGAATCCCCCCCTGGGAGGCCTAAGCCCCATAAATTGTTTAACCAAGGCTACCGGACATATTAAAACATCATTGTGCTCCTTTAGATGAACCCATCTACCCTTGCCATATTGGTCTGTTTTGGAATACTGAAGCCACACATGAACACCCGACTGATCCACTAGCACCTGATCATATCGAACACCCGAACCACCTTGCTTGCTTACTGGAATTAATTCCGAGATACGGAATGCCCCAAAAAAGGCAAGCACAAAAGCTGTCCTGAATAATAAAGCCTCGTAAGAGGAGAAACAGACCACTGAAGTCATTCTGCAAAGGCCACCGAGAATGTCAAGAGAAATCGGTCTCCTATCATCTATGACAAACGTCAATCTCTTGTATCCTTTCAGCGCCTGTTTCACAGAAAAATAAGAAGAACAAGGTCTCAGACCCAATAAACGGAAGAAAAATGACATGCCGGCCAGCATTTTTGTCACATGACTATGCGAAAATTGCTGCCGCATTAAACTTGACAGAAAAGCCAAAATGGTACCCTCCGAAGGCCTACTAAACTGAAAACCTTCAGTACTAGCAAAGGATATCCAGCTGCTCCAGGCTGCGGAGTAACTTGACCAGGTTCTAGGAGCTAAAGAGCCTTTAATAACATCCATCACAGCACTCAGATCATCTCCCACAGAAAGGCCGGGCACGGGCTGCCAACTGCGTCCGCCTCCGGAAGCAGACTCCAAAAGCGCTCCTCCTGAAAACGAGATAGAGAATCAGCTATATTATTCAATATCCCCAGAGTATACCTAGCCTTCAACCAAATATTAAACTTGAGGCATCTGAAAACCACCTGACGCAAGATTTTAATCACCAGTAAAGAGCTGGACGAGAGGCAATTCACTGCATATAATACACCCTTGTTATCCGTTTCCACCAAGATGCGCCTATTGGCAAACTCTGAGCCCCACAACTCTAGTGCCACTAAAATTGGAAATAACTCTAGCAATACCACGTTCTTGGTAGCTCCTGAACTCACCCAGGACTCCGGCCAAGCCGCACAACACCAGTGCGATCTCCAGATGGCACCAAAACCTTTGGAGCCAGCTGCATCTGTAAACAAGCAAAAATCCCTTGCCACAACAAATTCCGCCTGAAAAAAGGACTTACCGTTATAACAATCAAGAAAGCTCGCCCAAACCATCAAATCTTCCTTAATAGGGGCAGTTATCCTAACATCATCCAAGGGAGATTTCAAACCCGAAATCGCCAGGTAAAGCCGACGCGAAAAAATTCTGCCAACAGGCATGATTCTGCACGCGAATGCCAGAACCCCCAACAGCGACTGCATTTCTTTCAAGCGTACCTTCTTTTTCTGCAGCACCATCGTGATTAACCATTTTAACTTATTTAATTTTTTTTTTCGGCAAACGAAATTCCATACTGCAGGTATCTATCTCTATGCCCAAAAATTCCAATGAAGTGCTGGGCAAGCAAGTTTTTTCTTCAGCCAACGGTATGCCAAATTCAAGAGCTATAGCCTGAAACGATAGCAACAAGTCAGAACATAAACTAGAGTCTGCTGGGCCAACAAACAAGAAATCGTCTTAATAGTGCACTGCACCATCAAGCCCGGATCGGATGCCAAGTACCCAGTGAAGAAATGTGGAAAATGTTTCAAAGTATGAGCAAGACAACGAACACCCCATTGGGAGACACATGTCAAAAAAGTATTGACCCTCAAAATAAAAACCCAAGGAGTTGAAAGCCTCCGGGGAAACGGGCAAGAGGCGAAAAGCAGATTTTATGCCCGCTTTTGCTAACAACGCCCCCGGGCCAAACCGCCTGATCTTACCAATTGCTTCCTCAAATGTAGCATAAGACACTGAACATAGGCTCTCGTCAATCTCGTCGTTCAATGAATCACCTTTAGGAAAGGATAGATGGTGTATAATACCAAATTCATGAGGTTCCCGTTTGGGCACTACACCTAATGGGGAAATCCGAAAATTATAAAAGGGGGGGTGCTCAAAGGGGCCTGCAATCCTACCTTCCCTTAGTTCCTTACATAACTTATCCCTTTCCACCTGGGGAAACTGGTCTACCGATTTCAAATTCCCCACCAGTTTACACCCATCCCCTGAAAAGGAAGGCAACGGGAAACCCTGCTCAAAACCCTTACTGAGCAAACAAGCCTTCTCCCTGTTTGGGTAGATGTCCAGCCACGGGCGCATTTTTTCCAGCCTCACAGGCGTGAAGGCTTTTGGAAAAAATATGCTGCCCCGGGCTAGATCCTGCTCCTGCATTTCGCTTAAAACATTTTGCCGCTGGGTGCGCCCCTGCACAAATGGAACATTCATGTCTGTATTTACAGGAATTATTCAGGAATTATTCAGCATTGGCTGTCATTATATGCAAAACAGCAGCCTTTTCTAAAGGCCGCCGTGGACGAGGTAGCAGCGAGCTGTCTAGGTGCTACCTGCTTTTGTGGCAAAATCAAATTGAGCCACAAACCCACATCTTTCATACCCCACCTGAGAGACGGGTGAATGGACAATTTTTGACGAAAGGATTCGTCATAGTAAAACCACCCCAGGCCACCAAAATTTTTGTAGGCTTCTAGGATATGATCTAGATGCTGGAAAAGCCCCCCACACCGTTCCGGGTGCTTCTCCGCCATTATGCCAGAATAAATACAAAAGGCTTGAAGCCAATTGTTAAATGACCTAGGGATCGCTCTGCGCCTTTCCTCCTCACTTCTCTCCTCTCCCCTCTTGTCCGTTCTTACCATAAATTCTTTATGAGCAGGCAGGAGAGAGAGAATGTCTACATATTCCCCTTTCCAGATCTTTTCTTTAACATTTACACTTAAATGGTATCCTAAAGGGGACATTTCACACGGCATGGCATCTTTCATATATATCTCAGGTACCTGTATTTTTTGCACAGCTGTATGTAATAGCTCAGAAGCTGATTTGTCAGACTGCAAAACAGAACTTTTATCTAGCTGAGATAATAAACTGACAGCAAGATTAGACAGCACAGGAGTATGAGATGACACAGAAGGGTTATCAGGTAGAGAGACCATGGAAGCTGCAGACACCGCAGGAGCTGACACTTTAGACAGTGATTGTATTATACTGTAGAAGACAATGAGCCTACCAAACCAGATAGTACATGTAATTGGTTCAACTCACCACTAGCTGGAGCCTGCAATGCCTGCTGCTGAGCCACCTGCTCCAGCAGTGAAGGAGGGTCTTGTACCTGTGGAATCTGCCCACCTGGCACCTGTTGGGGCACCTCTGCATTCTGAGTGCCTTGCTGCTGTTCTAAGCGCTGCTGCCTGGGAGACTGCTGCGCCAGCTGTCTCCCCCTCATTTCCTGTGCGGCCTGCTGTGGCTGGCCGCACCGCCCACCTCTTCTTGTCGGCGACTGTGAACAAGTCCGCCTCTTCTGACCTCCACGGCGGCCCCGTGACGTCACGCCGCCGCCATCTTCCATAGGCTTCCCTTGAGGGGCGCAGGTCTCTTCAGCTTCTGCAGAAGCTCGTCCTTCCCTCTCCGGCGGCATGCATCTCCTTGCTCTTGCGGGCGGAGCGGGCTCGGGAACGCCCCGCCCACTGTCTGTGTCCTCCATTAACTCGCCGCTCGCTGCCAAGCCTCCTCCCTCTTGTTCTAGCAGCCGTGCTTCTTCCTCCGGGGCTGACTCGAGGCAGTGTCTAAGCCATGCTTCTCCTCCTGAGCTGCCTGCCTTCTCCAACAGCTGCATCACTAGCGCCTCCATGAGGTAAGACATTCTTCACAGCGTGATAGAGCTCAAATCTTCTTTGCTGTTAGCCGGAAAGAGGCAGAACCTCGCACCGGCTGGCCCTTTTATCAGCAATCCCAAAAATCCAGAATATTCCCTGAAACCTTATTGGCTCTTCCTTCCTAGCTATGATCCGGCCCCTTAAAGGGGCGGGCTCCTGACTCAACTACACTATTGCAGCTAAACCTAACTTAATTTTTTTATAATTTGGGCTAGGGAGGCCGCAATCTCAGGAAAGTGGCCCCATAATGTGACCCCTTTATTCATTCTTCTGATCATCCTTGAGATGGTTCTACACCTTCATTTGAGTCCAGCTGTGTTTGATTATACTGATTGGACTTGATTAGGAAAGCCACACACCTGTCTATATAAGACCTTACAGCTCACAGTGCATGTCAGAGCAAATGAGAATCATGAGGTCAAAGGAACTGCCTGAAGAGCTCAGAGACAGAATTGTGGCAAGGGACAGATCTGGCCAAGGTTACAAAAAAAATTCTGCTGCACTTAGACTGCATTCACACCTGAGCGTAGCGCTTCGAGCGTTTTTACCAACGTCTTTACCGGAGTTTTGTCACGCGAAATTGCGCCCGTAGAAATGCTCGTTGTCGCGCTAGACGCTTGAATCAAGCGTTTCCATTACATTCTATGACTCCTAAAATGCCCAAATCTGCCCGATTTGCGCGACAAAAAAGGGTCCGGAACTTGTTTGAGCTTCAGGCGTTCGGCTTCAGGCGTTTTGGAGTTGAGATGTGAACCATCTCCATAGAGAATAATGGATTTTTTCCCCTCTAGCGTTTTGTAGCTTCAGGCTTCAGGCTACAAAACGCTCAGGTGTGAATGCAGCCTTAAGGTTCCTAAGAGCAGAGTGGCCTCCATAATCCTTATATGAAAGACGTTTGGGACGACTAGAACCCTTCCTAGAGCTGGCCGTCCGGCCAAACTGAGCTATCGGGGGAGAAGAGCCTCGGTGAGAGAGGTAAAGAAGAAACCAAAGATCACTGTGGCTGAGCTCCAGAGATGCAGTCGGGAGAGACCTAAAAATGGCTGTCCACCAAGGTTTACCATCCAACCTGACAGAACTGGAGAGGATCTGCAAGGAGGAATGGCAGAGGATCCCCAAATCCAGGTGTGAAAAACTTGTTGCATCTTTCCCAAAAATACTCATGGCTGTATTAGATCAAAAGGGTGCTTCTACTAAATACTGAGCAAAGGGTCTGAATACTTAGGACCATGTGATATTTCGGTTTTTCTTTTTTAATAAATCTGCAAAAATGTCAGCAATTCTGTGTTTTTCTGTCAATATGGGGTGCTGTGTGTACATTAATGAGGAAAAAAATGAACTTAAAGGAGCACTAAAGCTTCCTTTTTTTTTTTTCCCAAAAATAACAAACATGTTATACTTACCTCCACTGTTCAGCTCGTTTTGCACACAGTGGCCCCGATCCTGGTCTTCTGGGGTCTCTCGGCGGCTGTCTTGGCTCCTCCCCGCAAGGACTCCACACCATAATGCGAGTGAGCTCGCATGGTGTGGAGTGATTGCGGGCGCGCTCCCGTGATACAGCGGCGGCCATAGCCGCCGACTGTATCACTCGGCCCCGCCCCCCGCGCGCCGCGTCATTGGATGTGATTGACAGCAGCGCCAGCCAATGGCTGCGCTGCTTTCAATCCACCCAGTGTAGCCAATCGGCGGCCAGGCTGAAAAACGAAGAGGATGACGGGGACGAGCGCGGGACTTTCGAGGGGCCAGGTAAGTAAAACGGGGGCTCGGGGGGGGGGGGGCGGTATTGTCGAATGTTTTTTCACCTTAATGCATAGGATGCATTAAGGTGAAAAAACATGTAACTTTACTACTCCTTTAAAGTGGAAGTAAACCCTCCTATCATTTTCAGGCAAGGAAGCTGCCATCTTGGCCTCTGTTTAATCTTCAACTGCCGTGATGCTGCACATGTGATCAGTTATGACACCAGCCATTGGATGGATTGACAGTTTGGTTGAGAGCACAACCAATGTGACAGTTAGCATTTCCGGCATGCCGGAAATGTAACTGCTTTTTGAAAATGGTAAATCGATGGGTTTACTTCCGCTTTAAATGATTTTAGCAAATGGCTGCAATATAACAAAGAGTGAAAAATTTAAGGGGGTCTGAATACTTTCCATACCCACTGTATGTGCAGCTTTTGTGTGTTTTGTATGTTTTTTGATATATATACATGTGCAATTTTTATTATACAATTAATATAAATTGGTACTTTTTCGAAAAATTGGGTAGTGCTATAGTCCTTATATGTAGTTTGTTAGGGTCCATATTTTTCCTATCAAACTTGTCCATTGAATTCAATGGGACTGCGCTGCAACTGTGAGCCAAATGCTTGCGCTTGCAGTTGCAGCGTGTTACTTTTTTTGCAAAACACTGTTTGGAAGAGAAAAAAAAAGCAGGCATCCAGGAGGCAACAGTATCACTCCCTGAACGCCTTAAAACTGCTTCTTACCACCCTCTAAATAGCAATCCACGGTGGACTGAATCTATGTGAGCCAGTACAGTAACCTTTAGCAACTGATAAGACGGATACGATTTCAATGTACTAAACTCAGGCCAAACTAGCAATTCTGATTGGTTTCTGTGAATTACATAACAATCAAACGAGCCCAGAAATGGCACTCTATAGACAAGCTGCTAAAATTCGTACATGATTCGACCCTCCGTGCCAATGAACTTCTCCTACAGCAGCAAAACAAACACTCTGTGAATAGGAGAACACTGGACTCATTGTTGCCTTTCTCAATCCTTGTCCTGCTACAGACTTTCCAGCTGTCAAGGGTTAACTCCTTGCGTGCCTGTAGGCTGGCAGCAAGGGTTAAAGATAGAGCTAGGCGTTAAGGTGCCCGTCGTACCCTGTGTCTATGAGTACGTTGGTGCATTCCATAACTGTGCACAAGTTCATTAAAGGTGTGTTCCTTCCACCAAATGGGAGTGTACTGGTTGTGAGTGTGTGTCTCTTGTCTGCTCTCCCCATTCTGTATTTGTCTCTCCTGGGAGGTCAGAATTCCCGCAGGATTGCAGTGGGAGAAAGTGCAAAGCAGTGGAGTGCCATGAGGAAGTCATCGACCTCAGGTAAGGAGACCTCCTTTCTTTGAACCCGTCACAAAAAAAAATCAAAAAGTTGCTTTTTTACACTAATGATCCTGTGTGTAATATTCATATTGAGAACCAGCAGATTAGTCATTAAAGCAAGGGCGGGAGGTGATTTTATACTACAGCCATGATCCTGAAATCATTTGGGGATGAAATTAAAGCTAAAATAAATAGTTGTTTTGTATTTGCAGCTAATCACGTGTTGTACCCGGGACTTGAGTTGAGTTGAGAGGTATCTTAATATAGCGCGGTCTTACCCCGAAGGGTCCCGACGCGCATAAGGCTTAGGCTCTGATCCCTAGAACTTTACTTTATGATGGCCATATATTCTTCGATTTTTTTATTATCCAACAGATCAAAACGATCGAATCAGCAAACAAACCGAATGGCCATAACTTCTCTTTTTAATCAATTTTAGATCAGATTCAATCAGCCAAGGTGCGAAATTGATGGAGCAGCAATTATATATTGATCATGAATTTGAATCATATTTCGGATTATGAGATTGCATAAAAACTGATATGTAATCAATAACTTACGATCGTATCTTCCTACTGTCAATCAGAATCTACTTCCCTATGTGTGTCACAATCTAATCAATATAGATTAATTATTCCTATCAGGAGTCAGTTGGAAAATAAATTGATCATTTATCAAAGTGTGTATGGCCACCATTACAATTATCAGTAAAAATAGCTATTCTATTCTGCTACTCACATGTGGTATATTCTATGTAAGTGGCTTGTAATTACTGAGCATAACTACTGACCTTGGAGCAAAGAGAAGGGAAAATTACAGATTAATAAGGTTCGTCAGCAGGAAATATTTAAAAAAGAGCTAAACAGATTCCTTCAGTTCTTTGTAATAATATATTAAAGCTTTTGTTAGATATGTCTTTCTGTATAAATAGTGCTGCCTTTATAAAATATCCACGGGCATAATAAATCCAAAATCCAGGCAAAAACAATATTGTCTAATTACAAGAGGCATGTGTATTCTTGAATCTTGGTGCGCTTTGTATATTTCTTCCAGATCTGTGAAGTAATCCAGTGTAAAACTTTTCCTCTGTGTAGAAGCTTCCTGTAATAAAGACCTGTCACCTCTGCTCTCTCTCCTTGTGTGGGGTGACTGGTCTTGTCTCCACCCCCTCCTCAACTTTTCTACTGGCAGATTGTTGTGGGAGGAGCTGCTGGTTTCCACCCACAGCTCCCTGCAAAGATTATTTACAACACAGCGATGATGTCACTGCTACTTTTACAAGGTGATATCTGGGTTTGTAAATTTATTTGGTGCACGTAAAGTGGATTTTTATCCTTTGTGCTGAAGAATATACAGTAAAACCCTGGATTGAGAGTAACTTGGTCTGAGAGTGTTTTGCAAGACAAGCAACATTTTTTTTATAAATTTTGATTTGATATACAAGCGATGTCTTGATATACAAGTAGCGTCATGTCACAACCGAGTATAAAAGAGAAGAGAGGAGCCTCTAAGTGTAGCAATATGGTTACATTTAATGAAGGTACAACATTTAGTAGCTCACACGGTTGATGATTAAAACTGGCACATCTAAGTATGCAGGCATCCGGGGTAAAGCTGTCCACGTAGACCATCCTCCGCACCGTCATCAACTTCTTCCCTTCCACGCTGAGCTCCACAAGCACTTCAAGCCTCGCTTTCAGATCGCTCTACTGCAGGGTAGTCTTCCCGGTCACGATTGCAGACTGATAGCGGTGAGGAGGACGGTCTATGTGGACAGCTTTACCCCGGATGCCTGCACACTGCCATTTGTGGATGGACATTTTATGGTTACACAACTCATCACATTGCTAAAATCTTTTTTATATGGACTATAAACTGAAGGACCTATGAATAAATGGTTGTGAAACGAATCATTTGAGTTTCCATGATTTCTTATGGCGAAATTCACTTTGATATACGAGTGCTTTGGATTACAAGCACGTTTCCGGAACAAATTATGCTTGCAAACCAAGGTTTTACTGTATATCAAAACTGTTGCTTGACACCTGCCAAACCATGAAATGCACCATTAAAAATATATATTTGCTTTTTTCCTGCTAAAGGATTTGTATACATGTTTATCCAGTCCTGTGCACAGGTCTGTCCCATAGTACAGCCAGTTTAGTGACTTGACTTTTCTCAACTGCAGTTAGAACAATAAAGATAGGTCACGTCTCCGCCCCAAGATTGTGATTGGACAGTAAGGGAGCAGCAACAGACTACTGAGAGTCCTCTCTATGCTCTATTTGCTTTTCAACGTTTTCCTCGTCAGTTAACCTGATTCGCTTCAGTTGCTGCCCCTACCTTTGCCAGTCTGATTGCAGCTAAGTAGGGGTTTTTCAAGTAGAAGATGGAGTCAAATTAAGTTATTTAAATGTACATATAATGATTTTTTAGATTAGTATTAATTTATTATCTGCCTAGAAGGTCAGCTTTAAGTCTAGGGCTCCATTGATAAAATTAAAATGATCAACTGAACTATTTATTTGCTATAGCATAAAAAATCCTATGGGTGGTGACGTCGCACTCTCCACCTTGTCCAATCAGAGAATGCTTTGCATTCACTGAGAAAATTCAAAGTGTTCTCTAAACAGCAACTATGCCGAGCAGTCAACCTTCTGTGTTCAAAATGCAGCAGGGGGCAGCCACTGGGCACAACACCCGGGAACCAGTGGAGATCACTGGAGTTATGGTGCCTAATATAGTGAATTCCAGCTTCTAAAGGGATCCCACAGATATGGTATATACATAGTAACATTGGTCCAAGCTGGATCAATGTAACTATGTAAAAATATCCATACCTGGAATTCTTTTAATACATTTTTGTAGCGTTCTATACATCAAGCCAAAAAATGGGACATCTGAGGAAAAAAAAGACAGAGATTTAGTTCCAAATGAGGGAAAGTCCCTCCAAATAAGTGACAGCTGGAAACTATGATCTATGGGGCACCCCAGCACAACGAACTTCCCGCACACTGGTGCAGACTCAAAAGTCGGCTCCCCGGAGGATACCGCAGGCTCGTCTCCCAGCCCTCCTGTCACACAGAGATCTCCCCAAGCGAATACGCCCTCCTGCACTGATCGCCCTGGCCATGCTGCTGCTAGAGGGAACCCGGGCGGCCATGGATGAATACCCGGAGGGCAGCTTTCAACATCACTGTGGACTCCCACCAGAGGAGTACTACAGTAAAAGTATTTGATCCCCTGCTGATTTTGTATATTTGCCCACTGACAAAGAAATGATCAGTCTATAATTTTATTGGTAGGTTTATTTTAGCAGTGAGAGACGTTTCTTGTAGGTTTGCACACATCTCAGGAGGGATTTTGTCCCACTCCTCTTTACAGATCCTCTCCAAGTCATTAAGGTGTTGAGGCTGATGTTTGGTAACTCGAACCTTCAGCTTCCTCCACATATTTTCTATGGAATTAAGGTCTGGAGACTGGCTAGGCCATTCTAGGACCATAATGTACTTCTTCTTGAGCCACTCCTTTGTTGCCTTGGCCGTGTGTTTTGGGTCATTGTCATGCTGGAATACCCATCCACTACCCATTTTCAATGCCCTGGCTGTCACCCAAGATTTGACGGTACATGGCCCCATCCATTGTCCCTTTTGATGTGGTGAAGTTGTCCTGTCCCCTCTGCAGAAAAACACACCCAAGGCATAATGTTTCCACCTCAATGTTGACGGTGCGGATGGTGTTCTTGGGGTCATAGGCAGCATTCCTCCTCCTCCAAACACGGCGAGTTGAGTTGATGCCAAAGAGCTTGATTTTGGTCTCATCTGACCACAACACTTTCCCCCAGTTTTCCACTGAATCTTCAGACGGGCTTGTACATGTGTTTTCTTGAGCTGGGGGTCTCTGCAGGTGATGCAGGATTTCAGTCCTTCACGACGTAGTGTGTTACCAATTTTTTCATGGTCACTATGGTCCCAGCTGCCTTGAGATCATTGACAAGATTCCCCCGTGTAGTTCCGGGCTGATTCCTCACTGTTCTTATGATCATTGAAACTCCGCGAGGTGAGATCTTGCATGGAGCCCCAGACCTGAGGGAGATTAACAGTTATTTTGTGTTTCTTCCATTTGCAAATAATCGCACCAACTGTTGTCACCCTCTCACCAAGCTGCTTGGCGGTGGTCTTGTACCCATTCCAGCCTTGTGTAGGTCTACAATCTTGTCCTTGGACAGCTCTTTGGTCTTGGCCATAGTGGAGAGTTTGGAATCTGATTAATTTATTCCTTCTGTGGACAGGTGTCTTTTATACAGGTAACAAGCTGAGATTAGGAGCACTCCCTTTAAGGGAGTGCTCCTAATCTCAGCTCGTTACCTGTATAGAAGATACCTGGGAGCCAGAAATCTTGCTGATTGATAGTGGATCAAATACTTATTTTACTCATTGAAATGTGTTTTCTGGATAATTTTGTTGTTATTCTGTCTCTCACTAGTAAAATAAACCTACCATTAAAATTATAGACTGATCAGTTTTAAGTCAGTGGGCAAGCGTACAAGATCAGCAGGGGATCAAATACCTTTTCCCCTCACTGTATGTGCAGACCTGAGTCACCAAGTCCTGCCACCTGTGACAGTGGACAGCCCCATCTCCAGCACAGCGTCAACTTCCTCACTCACTAAAACTACCAGGATAAGGTGGCACAGCCAGACCATGCTGCCCAGGATCCAGTACCTGCACTCCAACGACCTCGCTCTGCACCTAAGTGAGTGAGACAGCAACATCTTCTCTGTACATTAGTCCATCTCCCCTAGGACCAGGGACCCCATTTCCAGGTCATGCTGGCCTGGCAGGGCTGGCACCAGCTGCCCTATGGTGCCAGAATAGGGGAGGGGGGCAGTGAAATCCAAATTCCCAGCCACTTGTGGATGGGGTTTTGTGTGTGCAGCAGTACAAGCACTGGGTGGCTGAAGGCCCAGTGATTTACAAGTGTACCACCAGCGTAGGATGGTTAGGCAACAGTACCAGTGCAGGGTGGCACAGCACTGCCAATGTGGGATGGCTGGAGCAGGGGTGGGGTAGCAGTACCAGCACGGGGTGGCTGGAGGATGGGAGGGGGCTAGCAGTACCAGCGTGGAGTGGCTGGAGAAAGGTGGTGGGGGTAGGCTAGCAGTACCAAGGTGGCGTGGCTGGAGAAAGGTGGTGGGTGTGACTGTGAACTAGCATTTCCAACATGGAGTGGCTGGAGGACAGGGGGGTACAGCAGTACCAGCATGGAGGATTGACAATGGGGGTGGGAGGGGGGGGGGGTCCTGCCAAAATGCACCTTCGCCTATGTAGACAAAAATTCTTGCACCTGCCCTACCAGCACCCCTTTGCAAATGCTAATATACCTTCCCCCCAGCATAGGTGGTACCAGCCACATGAGTATGCACTGCTTAGCTCCTCATCACTCTCTTCTCCATTGGCCTGGACAGAAGTGTTCAGTAGAGCCAGACCTGTTCATGGTTCCGGAGGGCAGTCTGACTGTACTTGTATAGCTGCCCCCCATTGTATGTATGTGAGCCTTTAGTTTATTTGCCCGTCTATGATAGACATTTGTTTTACTTTCCTTTCACTCAAAAGTAAACCTGTCAAATCTGAGAAATTCAGACATAACGTATGGCAAAAAATATATAAGCAGAGGTTACTTTCAGTGAAAACAGCATGTCATAACAATCAGTAGATCCAGGGATAAAGAAAGCTGATGTTTTTGTCATATCTGAGCTTGGCCCCACCTCTTCCATCTTCCCATTGGGCCATAAATGTGATTGTCAGCCTCAGTGACTAATAGAGAGGCTTGAGAGATGGAAGAGGCAGATTTAAGTGCAACTTTTTCATCAGTCTGGCTTTGCATGTAACTAAAACTGGCTGCATCTCTAGATCCACGGATTGTTGTGATATGAGATTATCACTAAAGCTAACCTCTGTTTAAGTATTTTTTTCCAGCATGTGATCAGTTTGATAGCTCAGATTTCTCATATGTTTGCTTTAAAGTGTGTCTCAAGAGTTTTCTTTTAATTTTGGATTAAGTAGGGAATGGTCAAACCGCTGTCAGTGTTTTTCTTTCTGTCATTGGGGAGATTTTCTTGTATTTCCTGTCCGAGAGACACAGCAGAAATATCTTGAGGGAGGAAAATTCCCCTCTTATCTTTTTCCTGAAACAGGTATTGCTGCTAAAGGATTTCTCCTCGTCTTTTATTTTACTAATAACTGTAAAATTTTGGATTTTTCCTCAGTTTATGTCCCTATGACTGTGGTCACCAGGACCAGGATCAAAGGAGCCAATGACAGCAAATGTTGTCCAAAGATATACTTTAAAATGAATCACTTGCAAGCTCTGTGATCCTGTAGTAGTCCAATACTTGTTTGCACCCCTCTGTAATGCCTGGTACACACGATGAGATTATCGTACGAAAGCGGTATTTTCGTACGATTTTCATCTTGTGTACGGGCCTTTAATTAACCACTTCCATACTGGGCACTTATACAGCTTCCTGCCCAGACCAATTTTCAGCTTTCTGCGCTGTTGCACTTTGAATGACAATTGCGTGGTTGTGCTACACTGTACCCAAACTACATTTTTATCATTTTGTTCCCACAAATAGAGCTTTCTTTTGGTGGTATTTGATCACCTCTGCGATTTTTTTTCTCTGCAAATTAAAAAAAAAATTGACCGAACATTTTGAAAAAAATAAAAAAAATTTGTTTCAGTTACAAAACGTTGTAAATAAGTAAGTTTTCTCCTTCACTGATGGGCACTGATGGGGCTGCACTGATGGGCACCGATGAGGCGGCACGGATGGGCACAGATAGGCGGCACAGATAGGCGGCACGGATGGGCACGGGTGGGCACCGATAGGCGGCACGGGTGGGCACCGATAGGCGGCACGGATGGGCACTGATAGGCGGCATGGATGGGCACTGATAGGTGGCACAGATGGGCACTGATAGGTGGCACTGTACTGTAATGTGTTACTAATGGATGCCAATCAGTGCCAAACAATAATGCCTGCCAATCAGTGATGCCCATTGTGGGCACTGATTGGCATCCATTGTGGGCACTGATTGGCATACATTAGGGGCACAGAATGGCATCCCTGTGGTCTAGAGAGGCATACCTGGTGGTGGGCATCCCTGGTGGTCCAGTGGCATCCCTGGTGGTCCAGTGTGGGCATCCTTGGGGGGGCTGCGCTGATAATCGATCAGTACAAACCCCCCCTGTCAGAGGAGCAGCCGATCGGCTCTCCTCTACTCGCGTCTGACAGACGCGAGTGAGGAAAAGCCGATGACCGGCTTTTCCTGTTTACATCGTGATAAGCCGTGATTGGACACGGCTGATCACGTGGTAAAGAGTCTCCGTCGGACTGACACCCGGACTGTCTCCGTCAGACTGACACCCTGCAACAACGATCGCCGCGATGCGCGCCCCCGGGGGCGCGCAGCGGCTCAAAATCCTGAGGACATCATATGACGTCCAGTCAGGATTTTGAAACCACTTTGCCGCCGTCAATCCGCTATAGGGCGGGCGGCAAGTGGTTAATATACCCTGTCTTTTTTGGGTATGCAGGAACATGTGACCTTCTTCCAGGATCCAATGCTTGGGCCTGTGCATCTAATTCCCAGGCCTGAACATTGTCACGAGTAGCAAGTAGTAAGTGGAACTTCACTCTCTCAATCAACATTGACTATTTTGAATCCTCATGCTGCTATGCTGCATTAGTACATAAATAGGAAAGTATATCATTCATTTAAGTTGCATGGCAGCAGCAAATGAGAACCTAGATATCTGTCTGCAGGTGTTTCCTAACACTTCTTAGTAGCCTGTAACTCTAAAACCTCATACACACGATCGGATTTTCCAACAGGAATTTTGTGATGGCAGGCTTTTGTCGGAAAATCCAACCGTTTGTATGCTCCATCGGACAATTGTTGTCGGATTTTCCAACAACAAATGTGGGATAGCATGCTTTAAAATTTTCCAACAATAAATGTGTGCTGTCGGATTATCCGATGTGTACAGAAGTCCTTTGGAAAAAAATCCAAAGTACAAACACGCAAGCTCAGAAGCAATGCTCACCATAACACAACATTAGCAGAAGTTGCCCAAAGGGTGGCGCTAAAGAGCTGAAAAAACACGTAGTTTTGTGTTTGTTGGGCGACAATTCTTTGCTGTTTGTATGCTACACAAGTTCATGGCCAACGCCCTTCGGACAAAAGTCTTACACTTTGTCCACGGAAAATCCGATCGTGCGTACGAGGCTTAAGTCCCAAAGTGTTCTGCAAGCTTTTGGTGGCCAACGCATGCTAGGATTATTAGTTCCATCCTTGCTCAAAAGGCAGCTGCAAAATCCATGTACTGTTGCTTTTTCATGCCTCCCACAGAACTTTATTATGGTCTTAAAGGGAGTCTTCAGCTGATGACTTGTTTTTTAAGGAGCAGTTTCCAGCTCTACCATCCTTATCCTTCAGTATTTAATAAGTCAATGACCAAGTTTGTATGTCTCAGGACCCCTGATATACACATGCTTGTTCTGGATCAGTGACTTGAGTAGAAGGATCAGGATGACAGCCCTGGAGCATCTCCATATTTCTCTCCAGACAGGTTCTTTTAACCAGTCATGGACATCAGTGTATTGAAAGGCTGATCAGAGCAAGAGAAAATTAAAGCTCCTTACACACAGGCGGAATGTTGGGAGACAACGGGCGGTAAAAAAAACAAAACAAAAAAAAAACGTCCGACATTTGGCCTGTGTGTATGCCAGTCTGTCCGACAGAAGCCGGCCGTTCGGCCAGCTTCTGTCAGACGTGCATGCTGGAAAACCAGCAGCCGACTGACGCATGTTTAGTACAGCGGCTCCAATCGTAGCTGTCAGTTTTTTTTCATGCAACCCGCTGAAATGCAAAAAGAAAAACTGTAGTGTGTATCCGGCGTCTGTTGAGTGTCAGAAACTCTTGTTGTTGGCTGTGTACATATTGTTTCATCATCATTTGAATACATCACAGCCCTGGTTCACATTGGTACGATTTGTCAAATTATATGTCAAATCGGCGGCATTTGCCGGCAATTGCCGGCGATGGCACCGTCCTAATTGGTGCGACGCCGCATCTGCAGCGCAGCACCGATTTCAAAAAGTAGTTTCTGTACTACTTTTTGTGATTTCAGGCTGCAATTTACATTGACATCTGTGCAGAAACCTGCACAGATGTCTCTGAAATCACATCCAAAATTGGGACTGCCATGCGGGAGTAAAATCGTGCGAGTTCAGCTGAACTCGCACGGCTTCATTCCCCCAGCCCAGTGTGATCCTTGGCTTATTTGTTGATGGGGACATTTGGTAGAATGATAGCGGAAAAATCATTGCAGCACTAATGTGAGTAGATGGTCCAACTTTTGTTAATTTCTGAGCTACGAACATAGAACATTTAAATTTCACAGGCCTGATTTTTTCAAAGGTTGCTATTTATCTTATCCGTCAGTTAAACCCCAGAGATACAGTAAGGGGTTCGTCTTCTACATTTAATAAGCTTCAGGAAGATGAACAAGCCTCATAATTCCTTTGATTCTCAGTCTGCTTCATTGTATTGTTGGAAAGCGATGGGGAAGGACAACTTATGCCACGTACACGAGACGAGAAAAATGCAATTTTTTAAATTGGTCATTAAAAACTATCATGTGTAGGCTCAAGAGCATTTTTCTCGACGTGAAAAATGGCCATTAAAAATGTAGAACATGCTCTATTTTTTCTTGTAGTTTTTCACGACGTTGTTTTTCTCGTCGTGAAAAATGGCCGTGTGTTCGCTCAGAATGCAAGTTATGAGACGGGAGCGCTCGTTCTGGTAAAACTAACGTTCATAATGGAGATACAGCATGACGAATGTGCTAACGGACTTAAAAGCACAGAGACTGAAAAGCGCAAATCGTCTCTCACCAAATTTTTACTAACACGCGGTAACACGAAATCAGCAAAAGCAGCCCAACTTCCCCTTTATAGTGCTGTCGTATGTGTTGTACGTCACCGCGCTTTGCTCGAGCATTTTTTTTTCACGATAGTGTGTATGCAAGACAGGCTTGAGAAGAATCACGTCGAGAAAAACTTTGTTTTTTTCCATGACATTAAAAACGGTCGTGTATACGCGTATACAGAAATTCATTTTTGAGGTCGGACAGCAGTGGGTTTCTTCAGATAGGACAGCAATGTTTTTTTTTGGGTGGGGCAGCAATGGTCTTCCTCAGACAGGACAAAACTGGGTTTCCTGAGGTGGGTCAGCAGTGGGCTTCCTCAGAGTGGGAAGCTATGGGTTTTCTAAGGCAGAAATGTAATGGGCTTCCTTGAGACAGGACAGCAAAAAGTTACTCTGGGGCAGAACTGCAATAAGTTTCTTGATGCAGGATAGTGATGAATTTCCTAAGTAAGGTCAGCTCAGCAGTGGGCTTCCTGAGGCAGGAGAGCAAAGGGTATTCTGAAGCAGAATAGAAATCTTTTCTTGAGGCAGGGTAGCAGTGGGTTTCCCATGAAAGGGCAGCAGTAGGTTTCCTGAGAAGAGACAGCAATGGGTTACATTGGGGAAGGACTGCAATGAATTTTTTGAGGCAGGACATATGGATTTTCTAAAGAAGGACAGCAGAACAATGGATATTCCAAGGCAGGACAGTAATGGGTTTTTAAAGGCAGATTAGAAATGGGTTACCATGTGGTAGAACACCAGTGGGTGTTTAGTTGGAGCCTAATTTCTTTCCTTCCACTGAAAATCAATTCATCTATGGCTTGTAGCAATGGGCTTCTTGAGGCTAAAAAACAATGTGTTTCCTGAGGCAGGACAGCAATGGCTTTCCAGGGGAGGGATAGCAGTGAGTTTCCAGAGGTAGGGCAACCATGGGTTACCCTATAGTGAAACACCAGTGGGTATCTCAAGGCAGGACAGCAATGGGTTTTCTGAGGCAGGACATTAATGGGTTTCCTGAGGAAGAACAGCCAATGGGTTTCCTGCGAAGGAAAGCTAATTTCATTTGAGACAGGACAGCAATATCTTTCCTAAAGCAATGTGCATCTTAGTGCCCGTTCACACTACCGCGACTTGGGATCCGACTTGTGTCGCCCCAAGTCGCGCGACATGAGAAATTACATTAAAGTGAATGAGAGCCATTTTAATGCACACTACTGAAGTCGCTCCGACTTCAGAAAAGGTTCCTGTACTACTTCAAGGCGACTTCTAGGTGACTTGGACCCATTGATTTCAATGGAAGTTGCCTCCAAAGTCGGATCAGTGTCTTAACTGAAGCAACTTTACAGGAAGAGAAAATTGTTTTCTCAGGAAAACCCCTCCCTCCCACAGATTATTGTTTGATTGGCCACTGGCAAAGTTGCCCGTCCTGGAGGTGCCCCGAAGTTGCCCCGAAGTTGCCTCGAAGTTGCCTCGCAAAGTCGTGCCGACATTCATGTCGCTGTAGTGTGAACCGGCACTTAAGCAATTGACATTTCTTTTTAATAAAATTCTTTAGACAGCTTTACATTAGCTAGTACCTGTAACAATAAACACCTTTTGTAGGGGGAAGTAATTTCTAAAACGCATGCTGCATCTATATAGCAATGGAAACACAATTGCTGTTAAATGTTAACCTGAGGTAAAATGTGATCCTAGAGGTAAAATCAAATGAAAGGTTTATGACTGGTTGTAAATAACTGCAGTTATCTCAGGAACCTTGTATTGTTTACATTACAGAACTTAAAGATATGAGAAATCATATACTATGGGCATTGAAAAGAATTTCTTTGCACTTTGAGCTAATGTCAAGGCAAAATGAAAAAAAAAAAGAACATACATATCTTGTACATCTTCCATTTCCCATGTTGTATTCATTTAAACACACAGGAAGTACAGAAAAAAAACTGTTTATGTGCCATAAATATAGTGTGCTTCTACCTTCTTTTATTACATTACATCACAGGGTCTTTTTGGCTCTAAATTTCAAAGCACGGGGTGTCAGCCCTGCCTACTTAATTTCTGATACATTGGAAAGAACAAAGACCTCTCCACCATCCTCATCTACATATTTCCTCCTTCTGCACAGGCAGATAGCATAAGAAGTTATCAATTATCAACTCATGAGACAGAAAATTAACAGGCATTGTTTTGCACAAAACACTTTCAATATTATATTAAGCAGACCAAAATGGAGCAAACAAAAAACATTCATTGTTAGGAAACAATCATTTTAACAGAAATCTTTCCATAGGATTTTATGAGCATTTACTGTAGTTTGAGCATATCATTTACTAGTAAAAGCATCTCTTGTGAAATGCCCTGAGACTGCTGGTCGCTGTCATCTTGGATGGGATGTCATCAGACAGAGAAGACTCAGAGCATGCCCAACTTGCTATTTTCCTTTTATAGGTAGTGGAGATAGTACCCACACTGTAATTATAGCCAATATTGTATGGTAGATATGCTTGATTGATGCCACCTAGCATATTTTTTATTAAGGGACTTGGTTCCACTTTAAGCAAGTGTTTCTCAACCAGGGTGCCGCGGAACCCTAGAGTGCTGTCTTGGTTCCCCCAGGGTGCAGTGAGCACAGGACCCAGTACAGGTGGGCCGGCTGCCAGCACCATAACAACCACTAATGCACTAGGGCCAGAAGGCACATTGTTATGGTGATTTCAGCTAGCTCGCCCACACCATGGCAACATGTAACTCTGATCCAGGGCATGTGGCATGTAGGTCCACCCCCAGCATTCAGGAGAAGACAGAAGTCCACCTCCCCAGACCACCTCAACCTCCCACCTTTTGCTGCATTGCTGGAGCCAAAAGGTAGGGCTCTGATGCGAGGAGGTGACTGTGTGATTGGGGGCTCTGTGATGGGGGACTTTGTATTTGGGGGACACAGTATTTTACATACAGTATCTCACAAAAGTGAGTACATCCTCACATTTTTGTAAATATTTTATCATACCTTTTCACGTGACAACACTGAAGAAATGACACTTTGCTACAATGTAAAGTAATGAGTGTACAGCTTGTATAACAGTGTAAATTTGCTGTCCTCTTAAAATAACTCTACACACAGCCATTAATGTCTAAAATGCCGGCAACAAAAGTGAGTAAACCCCTAAGTGAAAATGTCCAAAGTGTCAATATTTTGTGTGGCCACCATTATTTTCCAGCACTCCCTTAACTCTCTTGGGCATGGAGTTCACCAGAGATCACAGGTTGCCACTGGAGTCCTCTTCCACTCCTCTATGACTACATCATGGAGCTGGTGGATGTTGGAGACCTTGCACTCCTCTGCCCTCCGTTTGAGGATGCCCCACAGATGCTCAATAGGGTTTAGGTCTGGAGACATGCTTGGCCAGTCCATCACCTTTACCCTCAGCTTCTTTAGCAAGGCAGTGGTCATCTTGGAGGTGTGTTTGGGGTTGTTGTCATGTTGGAATACTGCCCTGCAGCCCAGTCTCCGAAGGGAGCGTATCATGCTCTGCTTCAGTATGTCACAGTACATGTTGGCATTCATGGTTTCCTCAGGCTGGATTCACACATATGCAGTTTTAGTGCTTTTTACATTTTGCAGATTTGCACTACATAATGTGTTTCATAGGAAACCATGTAAAATGGACTGTAGTGCAAATCTGCATAGGTGTGAATCCAGCCTCAATGTACTGTAGCTCCCCAGTGCCGGCACTGCAGCACTCGTGCAGCCCCAGACCATGACACTCCCACCACAATGCTTGACTGTAGGCAAGACACACTTTTCTTTATACTCGTCACCTGGTTGTCACCACACACGCTTGACACCATCTGAACCAAAATAAGTTTATCTTGGTCTCATCAGACCACAGGACATGGTTCCACTAATCCATGTCCTTAGTCTGCTTGTCTTCAGCAAACAGTTTTGGGGCTTTCTTGTGCATCATCACCCCAGAAGAGGCTTCCTTCTGGGACGACAGCCATGCAGACCAATTTGATGCAGTGTGCAGGGTATGGTCTGAGAACTGACAGGCTGACCCCCCCCCCCCCCCACCCCTTCAACCTCTGCAGCAATCCTGGCAGCACTCACGTCTATTTTCCAAAGACAACCTCTGGATATAACGCTAAGCACATGCACTCACTCAACCTCTTTGGTCGACCATGGCGAGGCCTGTTCTGAGTGGAACCTGTCCTGTAAAACCGCTGTATGGTCTTGGCCACCGCGCTGCAGCTCAGTTTCAGGGTCTTGGCAATCTTTTTATAGCCTAGGCCATCTTTATATAGGAGTAACAATTCTCTTTTTCTGATCCTCAGAGAGTTCTTTGTGAATGAGTGAGTAACTTGTATAGCGCTACAAATGCGAACTAAATCGCCTCTAGGCGCTTTTGCATCCAGTTTCGTCCTGATCCTTCAGAAGAGGTGGGTCCTAAGTTTTTTCCTGAAGGCCCGATTGTTTTCTTCCATGCGGATGTCCGTGGGTAGAGCGTTCCATAGCCGTGGTCCTTAGACTGCAAATCTTTGTTCTCCCTTAGATTTGTAGCGGGACTTGGGGATGTGAAGGAGGTTTTGGTTAGTTGATCGGAGGACGCGATTAGTGGTGTAGTGTTTTATTTTCTCGCATAAGTATTGAGGAGCGTTTCCTTGTGTGAATTTGTGAGTGAGGCAGAGGGTCTTGAATGTGACCCGATCATTTACGGCTAGCCAATGGAGGATCCTCAGGGACGGGGTGATTGATTCCCAGGGTTTTTTTCCCATTACCAGTCTGGCTGCTGTGTTCTGGACGACTTGTAGACGGGAAATCTGGTATTTGGGTAGTCCTAGGTAGAGGGAGTTTGCGTAGTCAAGTCGGAAATTGATGATTGTTCCAACTACTACTGCTGTGTCCTCTTCCGGGATGAGTCTACGCAGCAGGCGGAGAAGATGGTGAGATCCGCTGACTACTGATCCTATTTATGCGTCCATAGTCATGTCTGAGTCAAAGATGATTGTCATGAGGTGCCATGTTGAACTTCCAGTGACCGGTATGAGAGAGTGAGAGCGATCAACACCAAATTTAATACACCTGCTCCCAGTTCACTCCTGAGACCTCATAACACTAATGAGTCACATGACACCGGGGAGGGAAATGGCTAATTGGACCCAATTTTGACCTTTTCACTTAGGGGTGTACTTTTGTCAGCGGTTTAGACATTAATGGCTGTGTGTTGAGTTATTTTGAGGGGACAGCAAATTCACACTGTTATACAAGCTGTACACTCAGTACTATAGATTGTAGCAAAGTGTCATTTCTTCAGTGTTGTCACATGAAAAGATTTAATAAAATATTTACAAAAATGTGAGGGGTGTACTCACTTTTGTGAGATACTGTAACTACATATTATTCAATTGGCCCAATGTGTGGGTTACTTGATTTAACTCATTCCGCATTGCACTAGGCAATCTCTAAGGATGGAATATTACAAATGTTACAGGCCCCCTTTAAATACTAGTAGTACACCGTACCCTTCGCATAACAGTGGGTTCAGAAACTTCTTTTTCTAAAGCCCCTTACTGGAAGAACATAATATTTTCACATTTTCCAAAAGGTCTCTAAGCACCATTTTTAGATACTAATGCATTCTTTCCAGCGCTGATGATTTTACAGAATTCACATTTTCCTTTTAAAACTCTTACCTGGGAAAAGATTTGTTTTTGAGACTCAGCCAGCTGCCCTTTGCACAAAGGATTTTACTGGCCTTCAGATTTCTCCGGCTCATAGGCCTCGTACACACGACCGATTTTCTCGTCGTAAAAAACACGTCGTTTTTTTCGACGAGATTCTTGTTAAGCTTGTCGATTTTCTCGTCAAGCTTTCTATGCGTACACACTGTCATTTCCCAATTTCCTCGTGGTTCTCTGCGCTCACGTCCAGCACGTACGACGGCACTATAAAGGGGAAGATCTTTTTTCTTGGCGCCACCCCTTGGGCTGCTTTTGCTGATCTCGTGTTACCGCGTGTGAAGTAAAAGTTTGGGAAGAGACGATTCGCGCTTTTCAGTCTTCGTACTTTTCAGATCGTTTTCTGCCGTTCAGTTTGTGCTTGTGGGTTCGTATCTTGACTTTCAGGGCGTCTAGGCAGGTCGTATCTGTTTTACAGTGCGTTCTTGCCTGTTCGTTTCTGAATTTCAGTTCGTTATTCATAGGCCTTGCTGTTCTAAAGTGCGTTCTGTTCTGTACGTTCTGATTAGACGACCGTTTCCTAGCCATGTCGCCTGGACGTTCTCGTCGTCGAGTTCGTGCTGTGCGTGCGCTTGGTGTTGGTCTGCTTGTTTTGGACCAAGACCAGTCCATGAATGGTGTGAGGAGGAGTTCATGGACCAAGAATTGGTTGCTCCAGCGGGACCAATTCTGCCACATGCCTCTGCTGCGGGAGATCGTCGAGAATAATCCTGAGGACTACAGGAATTTTCTGAGGATGTCTGACCCCGTTTTTCAGGAACTGTTGGCTTTGGTGTCCCCCTATATTACCAGGAAGGACACCGTTATGCGGGAAGCCATCAGTGCTGAGCAGAGGCTCATCGCCACGTTGCGTTACCTGGCGACAGGGAGAAGTCTTCAGGACTTGAAGTTCACCACAGGCATCTCCCCCCAGGCTCTGGGCCTCATAATCCCAGACACCTGTTCTGCTATTATACAAGTCCTGCAGGAGGACTATATTAGGGTAAGTTTTCTCCCTTCACATCACATTTTATGTATTACATGTATGCTAATGTATTGTATTTCTTTCATCCTTTCCTAATTACCATGATTGTAATATGCTGAGAATGTCCCCTTTGTCCCCATGCATGCTGGAAGTTTTTAAATGCCCCTTTTTTATCCTCCCTAAATATTTCCCCTCACTAACTTTTCCAGCAGGGGCGCCTGTTGCTCCAAATGTTGGGGGGTTACAACCCCAATTTCGGAAATAAACTTCCTCCTTTTTTGCTCTGTTGCCTAATAAACGCCCCCAGTTGTCCCCTCCAATGCAGCCATTTAGTCCCCTCTATTGCAGCCAGTTTCCCCCCAGCCCTGCACTTACCTTCTTGTGGTCAGCGCCATCCTTCTTCTGTCCTTGATGTCTTCTCCTTCCCTTCATGTTGCATCAGCCAATCATGTTACCATTAAACAGACTTGGTGAACATGATTGCCAGAGCTGCCTGTCAGTGTTTACACAAGGAATGCCCCCTCCTTGTGTCCCCGATTTTTCTTTGAGGTAAGCCAATTACATCCCTCAGGTTGTAATTTGCAAGACTTTTTTAATACCTGTTTCTGCTCTGCAATTTTAACCCCCTAAATGACGCAATTAATCATATGTCGGTCGCTTTACAAGAGGCCATCCACCTGAATAGTGTGCGGCATAGACAATACATAGGTTCATGCAACGCATGAACCTATGTATTGTTCTGAGTGATGGGCACAGGAGAGAGGGGACAGTGCTCCAGCGCCCACTCTGGACGCACCGCCACTGCAATGCTATCCTGTGGCCAAACACATCTCCCCCCCCCAAAATAATTTAGTAATGGCCCATCAGAGGGGGTGATGAATATGATAAATGAGCCTTCCATTATACTTTTTTTACACACCTTAATAAACGTATAATTAGATTGATGTTGGTCTCTAATTTTTTGGTCTTGAATTTGCTTGTAATGTATGCCTTTGTTTTTCTAATATTATTTCATCTTGTTTCACTCCACAGCTTCCTTCAACGCCACAGGAATGGCAGACTGTGGCATCAGAGTTTGCCACGCGGTGGGACTTCCCCAACTGCAGTGGTGCCATAGACGGGAAGCACGTCCGCATCGTGCCGCCACCCCGTTCTGGATCCTACTACTACAACTACAAGGGATTTCATAGCATTGTGCTGATGGCGGTGGTGTCAGCACGGTATGAATTCCTCTATGTTGATGTAGGGAAGAATGGCCGGATGTCCGATGGGGGATCCTTCATCCAGACGGAGTTTGCCCTCCGTCTCCAGAGTGACGACCTTGCATTGCCACCGGATGCAGGGAATATTGAAGGACTCCCCTTTGTTTTCTTGGCTGATGAAGCCTTCGGACTCGGACGGCATCTTATGAGGCCATTTCCACAGAGGACCCTGACCCCAGAGAAGAGTGTGTTCAATTACCGGCTGGCCAGGGCCCGAAGAGTCGTTGAAAATGCCTTCGGCATAATGGCCAGCCGGTTCCGCCTTTTTATGACTTCCATCCACTTGGCGGACTACAAAATAAACTATGTAGTGTTATGCTGCTGTGTGCTACACAATTTTCTTTGCCGCAAAGCGAATTCATATATGGCCTCAGTTTTGCCAGAGGCTGGACTTTCCCCTGCAAATCCCCTTCCGGGCCTGGAATCTGCCCGTCTTGGCTTGCCCCCCCAAAATGCCCGTGTGGTTCTGGACAAATACATGGAGTATTTCACGGGTAGGGGGGCAATTCCTATGCCAGCCTATGTCTAAGTATCCCAATAAAAATCTTGTTTAAACCTTTAATTATTTGTTCTTTCCTGTCTCCTAGTTTGTCTTTGTGCATTTGTAGTGGCAAGTGTATTTTACTTTAGTAAATAACAACCAATTTCACTATGTTACCTTACAAAAGAACCAAATAAGCTTAGAGTGTATTATAAAAAGAAGCTACACGTTGTTTGTGGTCAAATATTTTACTCTCTGCACATTTTTTTTTGTTTTACTTTGGGGTTGGCCTGACCACAACCCGTCAAATTTTGGCTTATGAAAATACAAAAATACCACTTGCATTTCTAAAATGACAACATTGGATACCTCTGAGCAATCTGAGACATTCAGTTACACAAACTATGTCTCTATGTGCCCGTCCTAATATGGGGTCCTGCCACCCCTTGCCCAGCCAAAAATTCAATATGCACACATTTTTACTTTTTTGCAAATAGGAAGTTTACAATCCTGATCCCTATTGTCAACATGTGCTATCTGCCATCAGGGGTGATCAATGGATGTGTTTTGGGGGTGCATCCCCTTCCTCAGTTCACCGACTTTTGATACGAGGAAGGGGTTGCACCCACAAAAGACGTACATGGATATCCCCTGATGGCAGATAGCACATGTTCACACACTGTGTGCATATTCAATTTTTGGCTGCTTTGTTACTCAAAAAATTAGTAAAAATATAAAAACAAACATGTAAAAACAAATGTGTTTGGATGGCTTATTGAATTCTCCCCAAAACATCGAGAATGTCTTTAAATGTTTGTTCCATCACATGGATTCTTTGTTTAATTAGGTCCAGTTCCGTGCTACATTCCATCACTTGCTGGATGAGGCGGAGGGCACTGTCAGCAGAGAACGGTGTGCTATCCTTCACAACATTTCCATCCCCTAAAAACCATTAAAAAAAATTAATAAAACTCTGCAGGCCTACCTCGCTTACCTTAAGCTGTGGTGTCAGATACTGACCTGTTGTGGTGACCAGATCCACAACGTCATCCACCTCTCCTTCCTGCACTTCTCCTTCCTCCACCTCAACTTCCTGCACATCTTTCGGTTGTGGATCTTTGGGAGTTTGGGGTTGCTTGGAAGTTGTGGGGTGCATGTGCTCCCTGGAGTGTCCTCCTCCCAGTCTTCTCTCCCCTATGAGAATAAAACCAAAGGTCTATTTATCACACTGTAAAAATCTCATTTTTAAACTTAAAACAGGCTAAATTGTTTGGAAGTGGGGTACAAGTGTGTGTTTGTGCGGAATTTAAAGAAAAATGCATTCTTTATGACCCCAAATATGTTTATTATTCACATTTGGATGTAATTTTTTGGACATGGAGGCACCACAAATAAACTCTGATGCACCTGTGTGGGACACCCAAAAAAGGCGGGTCTGGTGGCCCACACTATAGTGCTCCAAAGTACAGATGTGGAAGCAGCTGCTGAGTGTCCTCTCCTTTACACTGATTAAAGTTTGCATTTCATTCTCCTTACAAACACATCATCTAGACTTAAAAATTATCCACAATACTTGATCAAAAATGGCAGATGTCTAATTACTTTTGGGGGTCTTAAATAAGCCAAAACCACGGATAGTGGCCGAACGAAGTGTCGGTAACGTAACGAACGATTACTGTGCCCAACCTAGTTCAAAATAATAAATTTTGGAAGGGAGTCCAATATGCTTTAAAAAAAAAAAAAGTCAGTTTCTAAAAAGATTAATAGCAGAAAGGTCGTCATTTTACTTACTTTTAGCGAGCATCCTCTTTATGCTCCTCAACTGGTCTGGCTCCCTCAGTTTGAGGTCTGACCACCTCTTTCTGAGCTGCTCATTTGAGCGTTTCACCCCGAACTTCGCCCTCAGACTCTTCACAACTTTAGTGAGGATTTTGGCCTTCCTTCTATTTGGTTTGCTATACGGCCCATGCTTGGCATCATAATCAGCCTTGACCAAGATGTCCACCATCTCCGCCATCTCCGCCAAAGACATATTCGATGCCTTGAATCTCCTCCTTGATCGTGACGTGTCCTCGGTCTCCGGGCTTGTCTCCTCGCTAGTTGCGGAATTATCAGACACCTGCTGTAACTCCGCCATATCTGTCTGCGCGCCGAAAGAGAAGGGGCGGGGAAAAGATGTTAGTTAGAACGTCATGGGCGGGCGACGTGTGCGGAGCGACGTGTTCGAATTTGGACGCATGCGTGGTGTGTATATAGCAAACACACATGTGACTATAGTACGTTCGGTGTGCGGAGAGAGGAGTTCAAGTGACGGACGTGCGAACGAAGGTATGTGATTTTGTGAGACTTGTTAAAATTGTTGGCCTATACTGTCTTGAGATTGTTGGAGGATATATATGGTGACTAGGATGTGAAGGAGGTTAGACTGTTTGCCTCACATTATTTAAATATAATTTATTTTACTTGCAGATACAATATGAATGTATTTATTAGCGACAAAGAGTTCCTGGCGGAATTTATTGACCGGGTAAGGGAGCTGCCGGCTCTGTGGGAGACCAAAAACCCCATCCATAAAAAAAAAGGGGTGAGAAAAGCAGCGCTGGAGAAGCTGCTCCCATTTGTGCATACCAAGGTGCCCACAGCCACAGCAAAACAAGTGGACACTAAAATTGGGAGCTTGAGAGGTACCTACAGGACTGAACGCTCTAAGGTGCTGGCTTCTCAGAGGTCAGGAGCAGCAGCAGATGATGTTTATGTCCCGGTTTTGTGGTACTACAGCAGGATGTCCTTCCTGGATGACCACATTGAGCCAAGGCCATCACTCTCCACTCTTCCCCCCAGACTTCCCTGCAGCCAACCTGAGCCTTCTCTGGAGCAAGAGGAGGCAGCCATCCTGGATGATCCTGATTTGGCCATCTGGAGCCAGGTATAGTATTAACTGAAAATGTAGTGGGATAAAATTAATGTTTCCCAAATATGTCAGGATGAGAAACATACATTATTTTGTATTCAACAAGTGAAATCATGATCTGTAGACATTATTCTGCACTTAATTGTGTGGTAAATAGTCAAGCTGATGTAGTGGTAAATTTAAAGCAAGGATTTATGCATTTACATTCTAATTGCTTCCATCAGGATTACAAAGTTTGATGCAAAGATTAAACCAACATATTAAACTATGTTTCTTTTTCATACACAGGATGAAATCAGCCAGGAGGAGGGTCTGGAAACTGTCAGGCAGGAGGAGGAAGGGCCCAGTGGCAGCCAGGAGGTGGCAGGGCCCAGTGGCAGCCAAGAGGTGGCAGGGCCCAGTGGCAGCCAGGAGGTGGCAGGGCCCAGTGGCAGCCAGGAGGTGGCAGGGCCCAGTGGCAGACAGGAGGTGGCAGGGCAAAGGAGAAGCACCAGATCCCAGGTGCCTCCCATCAGGCTTCACAAAAGAGGCAGGAGGGACAGGACCACCAGTGAGGCAGCAATGGCCCTTATTAAAGAGGCCCATGCCACCCTCAAGGAGCCCACATCCCCTGAAGAGGCCATTGCCGGCCTAGTGGAGGCTAAGTTCAAGGTGATGAGCATGGAGCAACGCCTCCTATGCGAACCCCTGCTCATCACCTTGCTCAACAAGGGGGTGATGGAGCAAATTACCCCCAATACCGCCATATGTGAGGTGGCCCAACTGACCCAACCTCAACCTCCACCTCCACCTTCCTCTTCTGCCCCACCCCCTTCTGCTACCCCTCCACCTTCTGCCCCACCCCCTTCTGCTACACCTCCACCTTCTTCTTCTGCCCCACCCCCTTCTGCTACACCTCCACCTTCTGCCCCACCCCCTTCTGCTACACCTCCACCTTCTGCCCCACCCCCTTCTGCTACACCTCCACCTTCTTCTTCTGCCCCACCCCCTTCTGCTACACCTCCACCTTCTGCCCCACCCCCTGCTGCTACACCTCCACCTTCTTCTTCTGCCCCACCCCCTTCTGCTACACCTCCACCTCCTCCTCCTGACAGGAGTACCCCTCCAGTGGGCCAGCCTCCAGCTAAACGAAGAAGGAAGGCTTCAGTAAAGGCTGCAGGGAAGGTTGCCAGGAAGAAGAGGAAGTGATGGCCTTGCTTCATTGTGGTCGCACTGGTCGGACAGAAGGCAGCCTGTTGTAGTACCACACACTTGGGACATATATCTCACCTGCTGCTGTTCCTGACCTCTGGGAGGCCAGCATCAGATTGTGTTCTGAAATGTGGGCCTTCTCAAGCTCCCAATTTTAGTGTCCACACAGGGTTGCTGTGTGCTCTGGGGTCCCTGGGATGCACAAATGGCAGCAGCTTCTCCGGCGCTGCCTTCTCTTTATTTAATTTATAAACATGAATAAATGTGTTTTTTGTTTAAGTTCATACTTGACTATGTGTATTTTTAAATAAAAAAAAACAAGCTTTGGAGTAAGCAGATACATTTGACTGACAATAAAAGGCACAGATATCACCCCCCCAAAAGAATAACTAAATCTGATTAGCTCAAAAACATGGTGTGAAATTTTAAAAATATAGATTAGAAAATTAAATGGGAGATCGCTATCAAAACATTGAGAAATTATAATTAACATCATTTTGAAAAATCTAACCATTTAAATTATTCCTAAAAACTTGCACGATATAATACACATAAATCTTATAAAGAGCAGCATGAAAAATGTTAAAAATAAGGCATAACTCTGTGTGAATATCAGCAGCAAAAGAAGGTCTCTCGTTTTGATTAATGTAACATTCTAACGAAGAATTCAATGCAGAACATTTAAACGATGAAATATTTATGAGCGTGACGAATGTGCTCTCTCCATTATGAAGGCTTGTTTTACCAGAAGATGCGCTCCCGTCTCATAGTTGCTTGTGAGCATGCGCGCTTTTGGAAGAGTCGTAAAAGCATACACACGAACCATTTTCTCGTCACAAAACAGGCCGACGAGAAACACGACGAGGAAATCTGGACTCCTGACGAGAAAATAGAGAGCAGGTTCTCTATTTTCTCGTCGAGATTCTCGTCAAGTTTCTCGTCGTAAAACCATACACACGAACGTTTTTCTAGACAAAAAAACTCTCGCGGCACTTTTCTTGACTGTTTACGACGAGAAAATCGGTCGTGTGTACGAGGCCTCAGTCCAGAATTTTCTTGCTCAGAGATGCGCATTTATACTAAAGTAATCGTTGAGAAAAACCTCTCCAAATGAACTATCGCAGATTCTTATCATCTCTTGCTTTCAATTATCTGATGTAAACCATAACCATTAAGAGACTGACTGCTAACTGGGAGGATCTGCCTTCATTATCATCACCTGGGCAGTCTCTGAGCTGTAGTAAAAAAAAAAATTAGCTGCACAGGACATAAACTCTTTCAGTTACAAAATGGATTATGTAGTATGTAGCTATATATATATATATATATATATATATATATATATATATATATATATATAATTTTATTTTTTATTTATTTTTAAATTGCACTTTTGTTTTAACCACTTCAGCCCCGGAAGAATTTACCCCCTTCCTGACCAGAGCACTTTTTGCGATACGGCACTACGTCGCTCTAACTGACAATTGCGCGTTCGGGCGACGTTGCACCCAAACTAATTTTTTTTTAAATAGAGCTTTCTTTTGGTGGTATTTGATCACCTCTGCGGTTTTTATTTTTTGCGCTATAAACAAAAAAAGAGTGACAATTTTGAAAAAAAAGCAATATTTTTTACTTTTTGCTATAATAAATATCCCCCAAAAATATATAAAAAAAACGAATTTCTCTCTTAGTTTAGGCCGATATGTATTCTTGTACATATTTTTGGTAAAAAAAAAAAAAAAAAAGCAATAAGCGTATATTGATTGGTTTGCGCAAAGGTTATAGCGTCTACAAAATAGGGGATAGATTTATGGCATTTTCTTTTATTAGTAATGGCAGCGATCTGCGATTTTTATCGTGACTGCGACATTATGGCGGACACATCAGACACTTTTGACACTATTTTGGGACCTTTGTCTTTTGTACAGCGATCAGTGCTTTAAAAATGCTCTGATTACTGTGTAAATGACACTGGCAGGGAAGGGGTTAAACACTAGGGGGCGGTCAAGGGGTTAAGTGTGTCCTAGGGATTTATTCTAACTGTGTGGGGGATGGGCTACCACTGACATGACAGCGATCACTGCTCCCGATGACGGGGAGCAGTAGATCCCTGTCATGTCACTAAGCAGAACAGGGAAATGCCTTGTTTACATAGGCATCTCCCCGTTCTGCAGCTCCGTGTCACAAACGCGGGACACAGGCGGACATCAAGTCCGCGGGCACAGTCACGGAGTGCGCGGTGGGTGTGCGCGTGCACCCCGCCGGCGGCGCACGCACACCCACTAAGCCGCGATTTAAAGGGGACGTACCTGTACGCCCATTTGCGCAGCCGTGCCATTGTGCCGACGTACATCGTCGTGCACTGGTCGGCAAGCGGTTAAGATGAGGACAATAGCCTGATATGAAGGGTGCCATTACCATCCTTCTGGAAAAAAAAAAGCATCTGACACCTAGCATCCTTCTAGTAAGGTGTGAGAAAGAGGAAGGTGGCACTGCCCCTCAACTGAAGAGTGACCCTCAGAAGTGAATCGCACTTCGCATCAGTGAGTGCAAGTGTTAAATTAATCCACAATAGTGTAGTGTATTAAACCACTAAAAATGCATTTGATAGCAATCAAACTGTAAAGTGCAATGTGCTAATATATGATCCACCACTAGGTGCTTAACACAGCCTACCATAAATGTGCAAAAATACACAAATATACAAATCCTTCAGGAGTAAAAACTGTGAATGTATGGAAAAAAATCCTCTAAAAAATAGTTTTATAAGTATAAATTGTAAACAATAAAATGAATCTTCAAAAAAATAAAAAAATGAACCAAAAAAAAGAGTGTCCTCATGTGAGTTTAAAACATATATAATGAATGATTCAGTCTTTAATATAAATATATGCAATGTTCCCGAGTGACTTGTGCAAATGTCCAAAGTGCGTTGTGCATACACTTAAGCCCCGTACACACGGTCGGACTTCCATCGGACTTTTCCCTGGATTTTTGTCCGAACGGAGTTGGCCGGGCACACCCATAGCATACACACCACAGGACTTTTCTGCAAACTTTCCCAAAACTTTTTGCAACATCACATGGTTTTTCTGCTCTTTACCGCCACCCTTTGGTCAACTTCTGCTATTGTTGGTTGATTTTAACATTGGTTGTTTTGTCCATCGGACAAAAGTCCGATGGTTTTCTGTACACACGATCGGACTTTGCTCCATCTGACTTTTGTTGGCCAAAAGTTTGTCCGTTTGCAGACCCAACTTTTGTCCGATGAAAACACAAAAAAAAAAAAAAAGTTTGTCCGATGGAGCGTACACACAGTCGGATTGTTTGTCCAACTTGCTCAAAATGAAGTTTGTTGGCCAAAAGTGTGTACGGGGCTTTATTAGTGAATCCAGTGCAACAAAATGATGAAGTGACAGTGGTGCTTCCCTTCGGTTCGGCACTCACCAGATCTTTGTAGCCCTGCAGGGGTAAAGCGCATGTAATCGGGTTTGCTTTAATGGTTGTATCCGGACAGATCACCCCATCCGTGGTGCACCAGACCGCAGGATATTCTCATATAAGTGGACATAAAATATGGGTACTCATAGCATGACTCCGAATAGTAAAATATTTATTAGCCACACAATTTAAAAAGCGGGGCAAACCATGTGTCCGACCGGCAAAAATCAAAAGGATAAAACACAGTAAAAGCCGTCCGAGGCGGCGTGCGTTCCACAGACCGGAAAAGACACAGACCGGAAGTGACGTGGGTGCGTACTAGGCTCCGGCTTGCGCGTTTCGTCATAGGACATCATCTGAGGCATCCTTCTGTTGCTTGTACACAGGTGGCGCTTGTCAAAAACAGTCCATATGCAGGACCTTAGACACAGATTTTACCTTTTTTTTTTGCATAGGGGCCATAAGGGCTATGACATAGGGCCCTAGGAAACAATAAACCTGTGTTCTGATCCATAAAAAAAAAAAAAGAATGAAGGAAATTACTGATAATTCATTTTTCGTAGACATGTGCATTAACCCCTTAAACTTATGCCACCAACACAAGCCCAAAGCTCATTGGCACAGGCCATAACTGTAATGGCATTAGCCCTATTCAATACGTCTCAATATGTGAGACAGTAAGGTAAATCTAATATGGAAGAGCTTTAGTTCTTAGACTAAAATAAACCAAAAATGTTTTATTTATACACAATATTTTCATTTACGGTAATTTATGAAATGCTGCATATGATTTACATATTTTTATTTCCAGCCAGAAGGTGGCCCTGTGGGGAAATCCAAAATTCTGGAGTTATCACAAGAACAGGAGATAATGGGAAATCTTCCAATGGGAAAACATGTTGTGGTGACAGCTATCTAAAGCCCCATACACACGGTCAGACTTCCATCAGACTTTTCCTTGGATTTTTGTCCGAACGGAGTTGGCCGGGCACACCCATAGCATACACACCACAGGACTTTTCTGCAAACTTTCCCAAAACTTTTTGCAACATCACATGGTTTTTCTTCTCTTTTCTGCTCTTTACCACCACCCTTTGGTCAACTTCTGCTATTGTTGGTTGATTTTAACATTGGTTGTTTTGTCCATCGGACAAAAGTCCTATGGTTTTCTGTACACACAGTAGGACTTTGCTCCATAGGACTTTTGTTGGGCAAAAGTTTGTCCGTTCGCAGACCCAACTTTTGTCCGATGAAAACAAAACCAAACTCAAAAAAGTTTGTCCGATGGAGCGTACACACGGTCGGATTGTTGGTCCAACTTGCTTAAAACTAAGTTTGTTGGGCAAAAGTCTGACCGTGTGTACGGGCCTTAAGAGGGTGGTCCCCCCTTGCTTTAAAGCAGGAGTGTCAAACTCAATTTCACTTTTCCTTGGTCTACCTGTAGAAGTCTCAGAGTCTGCCAATTGACATTGCAACTACCTAAAGCCTCGTACACACGGTCGGACATCAAACAAACTTTTCTGTGGATTTTTGTCCGAAGGGAGTTGGCTGGGCACACCCATAGCATACACACGGCAGGACTTTTCTGAAAACTTTCCCAAAACTTTTCCAACATCACATGGTTTTTCTGCTCTTTTCTGCTCTTTACCGCCACCCTTTGGTCAACTTCTGCTATTGTTGGTTGATTTTAACATTGGTTCTGGGCATGCTTATTTGTCCTTCGGACAACAGTCCGATGGATTTCCGTACACACGGTCGGACTTTGCTCCATCTGACTTTTCTTGCCGAAAAGTTTGTCCGTTTGCGGACTGAACATTTGTCCAATGAAAACCAAAAAAGTTTGTCCGATGGAGCGTACACACGGTCGGATTTTTTGTCAAACTTGCTCATTTTGAAGTTTGTTGGCAAAAAGTCAAACCGTGTGTACGAGGCTTTAGGCTGTCCTGGCCCTAAACCCTTTCTCCCACCGTTCTGTTCAAGAGAAAATAAATCTCTTTCCATTCAAGAAGTGTCTGGCGGCCATGAATCTACCTTACATTACACCCACTATGCCCTGTAACCCACTCTATACAGAAGGATGTCAGCTGTCCCTGGCTCTGGAGGTTCTCATTAGACTAAAGGAGGCCTGGGACTTTGCTACACTTTATTAAGCAGAGAAAGCAAAAACGATTATACACTAATCTTAGCACCTACCTTGGAGAGTGCTACAGGCAAAATGCCCATTACATTGGTGGTTAGTGAGAAGAATGCCACCCTTACAGTGGTGGTCAAAATGCAACATCTACAAACAGCTAAAAAGATCTTTGGTTTTATGCATTAACCCCAAAACTATGGAGGTACCATGGGGGGTCAATCAGCCACAGCTCAAGGAACCCCTATTAACATCTGGAGGAACCCTAGCGTTTCATGGAACCCCGGTTGAGAATGGTTGGTTTAGAGCATGCTCGCACGCTGCCATTGACTTGAATTAAGGCATTTGGTAAGCAGCGCAAATTGCCCGCGGCTGACAAATGTTCTGAAGGGTTCTTTCTGTTTTATTTCTTCAGACAAGTTACAGGATCACTTTAAATAACTTAAAGAAAATTGCCTATAACCAATATGGTTTCTCTTAATACGAAACCATCCTGATGAAAGAATTCTAAAGGCTTTACGCATTACACATTTTTTGATCAAAAGGTTCTTGTAGATGCTGGTTAGGTGGTGAATGCTGCGTTACATATGGGCCCGGTGTATGTCATTATGGTGGTTATACTGTAAAGGATGCATGTTGTAGTTGTGTACAGAGGAATTATAAAATCTGGAAGGTAGCACAGCTGCAATTTAGCTGACATATATGTGCTTTGTTGTAGCAGTGCTCTTGTCACATGAAAGCATTCCTTCACAACTGTTTAGAGCAGAGACGAGGATGTATTGAATGCTGCTGTGTGTTTATTGAAAAATGTGAAAAGGCACAACTGTTTATCATTGTATATACTGTAACGTTAATTATTAAAAGTGTAACGTTCTAAATGGAGCCGTGGCTCTAAAAATAAAATGTCACCAACGTACAAAAAACTGCATGTAAGGCACAGAAAAATCAAGTTTTTTAAATTCTTACTTTCAGTGTTTTCCTTTCAATACATTTTTTATTCAATTGCAATGGGCCTTTAGCCCAGGTTCACACTGGGGCTGCGGGAGTGAAGCCGTGCGAGTTCAGCTGAACTCGCACGATTTCACTCCTGCCTGTCAGTCCCGATTTCGCAAAAAGTAGTACAGAAACTACTTTTTGAAATCGGTGCAGTGCCGCAGATGCGGCGTCGCACCGATTAGGACGGTGCCATTGCCCACAATTTGCAACAAATATCGCCGATTTGACATGCGATTTGACATGTCAAATCACATGTCAAATCGCACCAGTGTGAACCAGGGCTTAAACTTGCTAGAAAATTGGACTACTTCAGGCAAATCAGTTCCCTAGCTCAGCCACCAATAGCCCTCTTTCCTTTTGGGGTGTCTAATTTCCTGGTGCCCCCCCTGCGGCATGGGGTACGCATGCTGCCTTCAGCACTTTTTGTGTGGCCCCTTGGGTCTCTGTGGACACTACTCTGTCTTTCTCTATTGCCCTGTTAAAGCAGGGATCCCTAGCAGTCTCATGTAATGTGTTTCCAGTCTATTATTGTCTGAGAAGCATGTTCCCTGTCTTCAACAACTCCTATATCATGTTCACAGTCTCGGACAGTCTACTGCAGCATGTCTGGAGTCTCTGACTATCTCTTGTATCATGCCTGATAATCAGTGACCATTTCTTGTATCATGCCTTATAGTCACTGACCATCTCTTGTATCATGCCCATAGTCTGACCATCTGTGGCATCATGCCTAATAGTCACTGACCATCTCTTGTATCATGCCCATAGTCTCTGACCATATGTGGCATCATGCCTAATAGTCACTGACCATCTCTTGTATAATGTCGTAGTCTCCAACCATCTCTTGTATCATGCCATAGTCTCCAACCATCTCTTGTATCATGCCATAGTCTCTGACCATCTGTGGCATCATGCCTAATAGACACTGACCATCTCTTGTATAATGTCGTAGTCTCCAACAATCTCTTGTATCATGCCCATAGTCTCTGACCATCTGTGGCATCATGCCTAATAGTCACTGACCATCTCTTGTATCATGCCTATTAGACACTGACCATCTCTTGTATAATGTCGTAGTCTCCAACCATCTCTTGTATCATGCCATAGTCTCTGACCATCTAACGAAACATTTAAAGTATTTTTTTTCATGACAAAAATACAAGGTTGCAATTTATAACTTCCTACTAAAAAAGCTAAATACTGAGATGCTATGCTAACAAATACTTTCCCCGACAATAGTGCAGATCAGCAAACTTAAAGAGGAAGTAAACCCTCTTTTTAAAAAAAACAAACCCTGCAAGAGAAAGGCATAATGAGCTAGTATGCATAGCTGTGAGGGGGTTAGCTCGGCAGCGGGTGTGTGTGACCCCCGGGATGGGCTCCCCACACAAAAACAGGCCCAGCAAACGGAGGTTGTGGTTTTCAAAATCAAAAAAGGTGCGGTTTATTTTCTATTTACAGTGACAAAACACAGCAAAGCCAAAAGAAACATAAACAAAATAAATCCTGGTCAACTTGACCTCTGACTAAACATACAGGTTTCCTAACTAACAACTGGGATCAGCCTAGTGCTGTCCTAGTCCCTAAGTCCCTGGTTTTAAATGTCCAAGCAAATAGCCACACAGGCTTTGTCTCACCGCACAGGGGTTCACTCTCCCTAGACAGTCCACACAGGTCTGGGTCCAGGCATGAGCTAACATCTAATGAAGCTGGGAGTTCTTATAGAGGCCTAAATGAGCTGACAAGCTTCAGCTGGTCTCATCAACTCCCTGTCTGCACGACGCCCAGCCCTCTCCCTAGAGGTATGAGTCATCCATGAGCCCACTAGCCTTAGCTGGGCTTATACAACTCTCCACCTAGTTGTATAAGTCGGCGTAAAGCCTGAATCTGGGCGAAATATATCTACCCCCCTGGATGCAACCAGGTGACTTTACCTTCCTGCTGTCACAATAGCATACTAGCTCATTATGAATGACTTACCTTAGATCGATTCCCCCCGAAGCGCTCCTCATTCCCCTCTGCCGCCATCTTGCTTTCGAGTCCCTTCCGCGTATCGCCGCTCCGGCGCTGTGACTGGCCGGAGCGGCGATGACGTCACTCCCGTGCATGCGCGCGGGCCTGGCACGATCCCGCGCATGGACGCGGGACCGGCACGATCCCGCGCATGCACACGGGACCGGCATAATCCCGGAGTGTCCCATTCAGAAAACCGGGACGCTCAGTGCGCCTGTGCCGTTGTCTACGGCGCGCATGCGCCGTAGACATCAGTGCAGTGTTTTCTGTAAATATCTCCTTAACCGTGTAGGTTAAGGAGATATTTCTTGCACCTACAGGTAAGCCTTAATCTAGGCTTACTTGTAGGTGCAAGTTGTCAGAGTTGGTTTACAACCACTTTAAGCCATGTACACACGACCCTGCCAAGCTTGACGGGTTTCCTGCCAAGCTTGTCATACAAAATCCCGCCGGTCCAAAGCGCGGTGATGTACAACACGTATGACGGCACTATAAATGGGAAGTTCAAATCCAAACCCAGACAGCATGGCTCTTGCCAACTCCCCATAACATGACAGCAGGGCAGGCACAGATAGGCAATAAATTTATTCTGGACATAAGCTAATCTCGCAGGTTTAAATGAATTAACCTGTGCATTTTTATCTAAACAGCTTTGCTAGTAGATATTATACATCCATTTTAGAGTTTTTCTTGAACCTGTAATTCAGAATGGACAATAAAATCACTCTTTAAAAAAAATACTATAAACTTAGTATAAAGTGCAATATAAATATCTATTAAGCCCTGTACACACGGTCGGACTTTTGGCCAACAAACTTCATTTTGAGCAAGTTGGACCAACAATCCGACCGTGTGTATGCTCCATCGGACAAACCTTTTTTTGTTTGTTTTCATCGGACAAAAGTTTGGTCTACAAACGGACAAACTTTTGGCCAACAAAAGTCCGATGGAGCAAAGTCCGACCGTGTGTACAGAAAACCATCGGACTTTTGTCCGATGGACAAAACAAATAATGTTAAAATCAACCAACAATAGCAGAAGTTGACCAAAGGGTGGCGGTAAAGAGCAGAAAAACCACGTGATGTTGGAAAAAGTTTTGGGAAAGTTTGCAGAAAAGTCCTGTGGTATGTATGCTATGGGTGTTCCCGACCAACTCCGTTCGGACAAAAATCCACGGAAAAGTCCGATGGAAGTCCGACCGTGTGTACGAGGCTTAAGTCTTGCGAGCTACTCTAGAGCAACCTGAGACTGCAATCAGTGTCAGGTATAAAGTAACCTGAGGTTACAACCTAGCGTCAGGTGCGGTATAACAATTCCTGTGAAACAAAGTGCAAATTCACAGCTGCTAAGCATTGATCACAATCCCATAATCCGTAAAAACATATATACAAAAAATAAAATAAATGCAGCGCTATGTGATACTGAACCTTACAAATGCATAAATAGTGCCATAAACAATGAAAATCAATATTGCTAAAAAATGTAACTATGAACATAAAAAAAATATATATTTATTTTATTTACGTGTGTAACAAGATAACAAACAAGCTCACAGTGAAGGAAATTTTGTATTATTCCTTAATATGAAGTGTCCAAAAAATTTTTTTTTTCTCCCAATTTTCATCTATCCACACAGATAAAAGTGCAAATTGAGGTATTATCCAAAAAGTGACCCATGTGAATGCGCTCACCTCCAACAGTGTTACCACACACTTACCGTATTTTCCGGTGTATAAGGCGACCCCCTAATTTTCCAGCTAAAATGTTGGTTTTGGGATATACTCTCCGTATAAGATGACCCCCTTCCGACTGTGCCATTGCATGCCTCACTGTGCCATTGCATGCCTCACTGTGCCATTGCATGCCTCACTGTGCCATTGCATACCTCACTGTGCCATTGCATACCTCACCTCGACGATCCCATACCTTATCCCTGTATGCAGAGTCAGTCAGACCGCAGGCGTCCATTGTTCAAAAGCCGCGCCTCCTCCTCGTGCTGTTCTGTGATAGGCAGAATACTGAACAGAGGCTCTGCTGGGAAACTGAGTGTTCCGCCTATCACGGAACAGCACGAGGAGGAGGCGCGGCTTTTGAGCAATGGATGCCCGCGGTCTGACTGAGACTCTGCATACAGGTACTGGCGTATAAGACGACCCCCGAGTTTTGAGGCATATTTTTAAGTATAAACGGTCGTCTTATACGCCGGAAAATACGGTAAGTTTGGTCCACATAAGCAGTTGAACCACTCCTGGGCTCTAAGTAACTGGCTCAGCAGCAGCCAGCATCCCACAGGAAAATCCAGAGAAGTTGTCCTCAATTTTAAAACAAGAAAGAGGCTGGATAGTGCATTATCGCTATTATTGCAATTATCGCTATCGTTTAAAAATGTATTTAGAAAACATAACATCAGGGTACTCACACATTTTAGGTTCTTTTAGCGCACCAAACTATAAAAAGTATTAAGCATAGGATTCCTCTCCAAACGACCCTCAAACTTGTATGTGTCAGCAGCTTGTACAAACAAGCATGTATCCGAGCTCCTCCACCGTCCTGGCCCCTCCCCTACATGTGAGGACACAGGGCTAATCACGTGTCTTCCTCAGGGGGATCTGATTGGATGGTGCGCCATACCCACAACAAAATGGCGCATATCGCGGCTACACTTCAATGGCCGCTGACATAGTATATATTCTAGTAATCTCCACCATCCAATTAGATCTCCCTGAGGAAGACACGTGATTAGCCCTGTGTCCTCACATGTAGGGGAGGGGCCAGGAGGGTGGAGGAGCTCAGCTCAGGAGTGGTTCAACTGCTTATGTGGACCAATCTTAAGTGCATAGTCACACTGTTGGAGGTGAGCGCATTCACTCGGGGGGGGGGGAGTTATGATTCCATTGGCTAGAACATCAATCGCAGCTATGTCCAACTCCTGAAATTCGCGTTAAAATCGCTATAAATTTTCTGTAAATTCGTACCTCACACAGGACAAAAAAAAACAGAACAAATTCACAGCGCAGCAGTGTGAACCCAGCCTTAGTTCAATGTTTTTTTTAATATGAATTATATGTGATGGATCAGAACACAATTGTCTAAGTTGGTGAAGTAAAATTTGAGAAATATATACATAAAACTATTTTTCAGAAATAAAAAAATTATAATTGGCATGTGCATATGTATTCACCCCCTTTATTATGAAGCCCATAAAAAGCTCTGGGGTAACCAATTACCTTCAGAAGTCACATAATTAGTGACATGATGTCCACCTGTGTGCAATCTAAGTGTCACATGATCTGTCATTACATAAACACACCTTTTTAAAGGCCCCAGAGGCTGCAACACCTAAGCAAGAGGCACCACTAACCAAACACTGCCATGAAGACCAAGGAACTCTCCAAACAAGTAAGGGACAATGTTGTTGAGAAGTACAAGTCAGGGTTCGGTTATAAAAAAATATCCAAATCTTTGATGATCCCTAGGAGCACCATCAAATCTATCATAACCAAATGGAAAGAACATGGCACAACAGCAAACCTGCCAAGAGACGGCTGCACACCAAAACTCACAGACCGGGCAAGGAGGGCATTAATCAGAGAGGCAGTAGAGAGACCTAAGGCAACCCTGGAGGAGCAGAGACTGGAGTATCTGTACATAGGATGACAATAAGCCGTATGCTCCATAGAGTTGGGCTTTATGGCAGAGTGGCCAGAAGAAAGCCATTACTTTCAGCAAAAAACAAAATGGCACGTTTTGAGTTTGTGAAAAGGCATGTGGGAGAATCCCAAAATGTATGGAGGAAGGTGCTCTGGTCTAAAGAGACTAAAATTTAACTTTTTGGTCATCAAAGAAAACGCTATGCCTGGTGCAAACCCAACACATCACATCACCCAAAGAACACCATCCCCACAGTGAAACATGGTGGTGGCAGCATCATGCTGTGGGGATGTTTTTCAGCAGTCGGGACTGGGAAACTGGTCAGAGTTGAGGGAAAGATGGATGGTGCTAAATACAGGGATATCCTTGAGCAAAACCTGTACCACTCTGTGTGTGATTTGAGGCTAGGACGGAGGTTCACCTTCCAGCAGGACAATGACCCCAAACACACTGCTAAAGCAACACTTGAGTGGTTTAAGGGGAAACATGTAAATGTGTTGGAATGGCATAGTCAAAGCCCAGACCTCAATCCAATAGAAAATCTGTGGCCAGACTTAAAGATTGCTGTTCACAAGCGCAAACCATCCAACTTGAAGGAGCTGGAGCAGTTTTGCAAGGAGGAATGGGCAAAAATCTCAGTGGTAAAATGTGGCAAGCTCATAGAGACTTATCCAAAGCGACTTGGAGCTGTGATAGCCGCAAAAGGTGGCTTTACAAAGTATTGACTTTAGGGGGGTGAATAGTTATGCACATTGACTTTTTCTGTTATTTTGTTCTATTTGTTGTTTGCTTCACAATAAAAGAAAAAAAAACATCTTCAAAGTTGTAGGCATGTTCTGTAAATTATATGATGCAAATCCTCAAACAATCCATGTTAATTCCAGGTTGTGAGGCAACAAAACACGAAAAATGCCAAGGGGGTGAATACTTTTGCAAGGCACTGTATGTACATTCAATGAGAAGTGTTTCAAACTCCTCTGCACCAACCCCCCTGCTGCATTAAACTTTTGGTGCTGCCGGGGTTAATACAGTCACAAGTGTGCCAGCTATGTGTGCCTTTTCTGACCCCCTCCTCCATTCAGGGAAGCTGTACTATAGTTTCCATCAATGAATAGTGTTTTATGAATGGAGGACAAGAGAATGAATTAAAGTTCCTCCTCCTCCATTCATAGAATGCTTTTCACTGATGGAAGCTATAGTACAGTTTCTAAAGTTAGGTTTTAAGAACTTTGGACTCTTGGACATGCATTCTCATTGGACTGTACATACTTGTACCATGTCGGTGTCTCAGAAAGTACAGCCAGACAACTTGCATTTTTCGCAATTTTCACAAGGAGGACAGCAATAGCAGCCTATGTGGCCCATGGTTTCCTTCAAAGTGTCAGCTCACAAAAAAAAATGGTATTTTCTTGGATGGGTTGGTACCTATAACCCATATATAATTCATCAGTGGACTGAGCCCCCAAGCATTACAAGAATTTAAAGCTTGGTTACTAGAATACTAAATGCAAGGTGTGCTTATGTGCCAGTTATACCGGCAGAAAATATTGGGCTGCCTGGGAAAATAGTTACTTTCTTCTGTCATTTATAATGCATTACCTAAATCCTCATAAACAAAATTACTCATTAGATGACAAGCCTCCTTTTCCACTCATCTCGCCATGCCTTCCCCCACACTGTGCAATCATCGCCGTTATCCCTTTGCTGGGATGTCAGACAAGAACCAGCACGCTGTGATGACACAATACATTAGAAGAATGGATTTACTTGCACAGCCCGAGGCGACTCCACCTCTGTGTAAGGAACGTGCCAGTACTGACAGAACTCAATGACCCAGAGAACAATGGGGCAGCTGAACCCACACTTCATAGGGGGACCCACCTTGTACATGAGTGCTGAGTTCTGGACAAGTGGCTTTTGGACTGGAGTGTTTACCTTGCTTGCTGAGATCCTTCTGATTTGGGCTCATCCCATGTTTTTCTATTATTCTTTGTGCACACATTACACAGTTAGACCTATGAACTCATCACTTTAATTACTGGATTCAAAAGTGATTCATAGCCGCTCTTTCTTGAACTCATACCATGCCTTGAACTTTGGTTGATGTGGCCACATGAAAATAGATTGCCAACATACTCTTGATACCATAAAAAATACTCCTTTAATGCGTATCTAAACTCCAAAAAGCAAAAATCGAATTAGTATATTACTGCATACCAGACCTTAGACTGCATTAGGCCCCTTTTACACGGGCCCCTCTGTCTTGCGGACACCGCTTGCTCAGCGGAGAATTGTTCCGCTGATCCCCCTGAACAGGCAGATGGCAGGTCCTGTCTGGTCTGCTGCGCCCTCCTCTTTGGGGAAATCAGGTGAAAACAGACCGCCTGTCCATTTTCATCCGATCCTATCCAATCCACCAGACATTTGGAAAATAAGACCACCATCTGTTTTTTTCTGGGAGGATCAGATGGCGGCGGGTGTCAGCGAACATGTTTCCGCTGACATAGTTACATAGTTACATAGTACATAGTTAGTCAGGTTGAAAAAAGACACAAGTCCATCCAGTTCAACCGTAAAAAATAAAAATAAAAAAATAAAAATAAACATATATCGTACAATCCCATATACCCAATTCTATACCCACAGTTGATCCAGAGGAAGGCAAAAAAACCCAGAAGAGCATTATCCAATTTGCTACAGCAGGGGAAAAAATTCCTTCCTGATCCCCCGAGAGGCAATCGGATATTCCCTGGATCAACTTTACCTATAAATGTCAGTACCCAGTTATATTATGTACATTTAAGAAAGAATCCAGGCCCTTCTTAAAGCAATCTACTGAGCTGGCCAGAACCACCTCTGCAGGGAGTCTATTCCACATTTTCACAGCTCTTACTGTGAAAAAACCTTTCCGTATTTGGAGGTGAAATCTCTTTTCCTCTAGACGCAAAGAGTGCCCCCTTGTCCTTTGTGTTGACCGTAAAGTGAATAACTGAACACCAAGTTCACTATATGGACCCCTTATATATTTGTACATGTTGATCATATCCCCCCTTAATCTCCTCTTCTCAAGAGAGAATAAATTCAGTTCCTCTAATCTCTCCTCATAGCTGAGCTCCTCCATGCCTCTTATCAGTTTGGTTGCCCTTCTCTGCACTTTCTCCAGTTCCCCAATATCCTTTTTGAGAACTGGGGCCCAAAACTGAACTGCATATTCCAGATGACGTCTTACTAATGATTTGAACAGGGGCAAAATGATATCTCTCTCTCTGGAGACCATACCTCTCTTAATACAAGAAAGGACTTTGCTCGCTTTGGAAACCGCAGCTTGGCATTGCATGCCATTATTGAGCTTATGATCTACCAAAACCCCCAGATCCTTCTCCACTACGGATCCCCCCAGTTGTACTCCCCCTAGTATGTATGATGCATTCATATTATTAGCCCCCAAGTGCATAACTTTACATTTATCAACATTAAACCTCATCTGCCACATAGTCGCCCAATTAGACAGAGCATTGAGGTCGGCTTGTAAATTGGCGACATCCTGTAAGGACGTTATTCCACTGCATAGCTTGGTGTCATCTGCAAAGACAGAAATGTTACTTTTGATCTCAGACCCAATATCATTTATAAACATATTAAAAAGTAAGGGTCCCAGCACTGAACCTTGGGGTACACCACTGATAACCTTGGACCATTCAGAGTAAGAATCATTAACCACTACTCTCTGAATTCTGTCTTTTAGCCAGTTTTCTATCCATTTACAAACTGATATTTCCAATCCTGTAGACTTTACCTTACACATGAGCCGTGTGTGGGGAACTGTATCGAACGCTTTTGCAAAATCCAAGTATACCACGTCCACTGCCACCCCTCTGTCCAAGGTCTTACTTACCTCTTCATAAAAAGAAATCAGGTTTGTTTGACAACTTCTGTCTTTCATGAATCCATGCTGTCTGTTGCTTAAATAGTTTTTTTCCAGCAAGAACTCATCTATGTGGTCTTTTATTAATCTCTCCAGTATTTTCCCAACTATAGAAGTTAAACTAACAGGTCTATAGTTACTTGGTAAACACTTAATTCCCTTTTTAAATATAGGCACCACATTGGCCCTGCGCCAATCCAGTGGTACTATTCCTGTCATTAATGAGTCCCTAAAAATTAAATACAATGGCTTTGAAATTACAGAGCTCAATTCTTTTAGGATCCGTGGGTGTATGCCATCTGGTCCAGGTGCTTTATCCACCTTTATTCCATCTAAATATTTCTGGACCATATCACTTTTGAGCCATTGTGGATTTGGGGCTGTGTCACTACCACCCCCATTTTGGACATGAGCTCCCCCATGCTCCTTTGTATACACAGAACTGAAGAAAGTATTTAATAAATTAGCCTTCTCTTTGTCCCCAGTCACCCACTCTAGATTATTTTGTAAAGGGCCTACATGCTCAGACTTGACCTTTTTACTATTAATATATTTGAAGAATTTTTTGGGGTTTGTCCTACTATCTTTTGCAATCTGTCGTTCGTTTTGAATTTTTGCATCCTTGATTTCCTTTTTACATATCCTGTTATATTCTTTGTAACATTTAAATGACACTAGTGTTCCCTCATTTTTATATTTTTTAAAAGCTCTTTTCTTATAGTTTATAGCTTTTTTAACTTTGTCAGTGAGCCACATAGGTTTTATTTTTAGCCTTTTAAACTTATTGCCCATGGGAATATACTTTGCAGTGAGTTCCCAAACAGTCTTTTTGAAGAATTCCCATTTCTGTTCTGTGCCCATTGATGCCAATATTCCTTCCCAGTCTAAGTCCTGGAGAGCAGCACTCATCCTTGGAAAATTTGCTCTCTTGAAATTAAGTGTTTTTATCTTTCCTGTATGTGATTTTTGCTTACAACTAACATCAAATGAAATCATGTTATGGTCACTGACATCCACCGCTCCATAGAGGAGACTGCAAGAGACTTGAAAACTTTCAAGTTTTATGTCTTTATTTTCATCTGGTGATCCAGCAAATAACACTTCCTGTCCCTTCATGGCTGTACTAATTCCTCCACTGTATCTATGGAGGGAAATAATGATTGACGCATAGGCAGGGCCGCTGATAGAAATCATGGAGCTCTGTACAGCCTACCTGGCGGGGCCCCCTTCGCAGCCCCACCCTCAACCCCACCCCTGGCCCCTCCCCCATCCCCGCCTTGAAACAAAGGGCAGGAACAGGCTGGATGAAGTACATATATGTGATCCAACCTGCCCATGCCACCCTGCTGCAGTAAATGTACTGAGGGTGGGCAGCATGCAGTTAAAGGGAAAAGTTTGGGGGTGGGTTCACATGACAGGTCTGATCTGATCCTCCCATCACTACTATAGAGCGATGGATCTAAACAGACCTGTGCCCATTTACACCTGCCTACCTTCAATTCGATCCGCTAAAGAAAATGGAAAGGGATCCGTTCCCCTCCGTCTAGCAGATCGGATGTGAGGGCAGTAAATGGACAGCTGGTTTGTTTACACCAGCTGCCCTTAGAGCAGAGTGTGCTGTGTCCGTGTCTGCTCTGCATAAGCTCTGCATAAGCTGAGTGGACACGGACCTATCATCAGCCTACTCCACTCAGCAGGGGATCAGTGGATAGATTCCCCACTGAACAAGCAGAATCTACTCAGTGTGAAAGCCTTGATCACAAAAAGCAACACAGGGAGCATTATAACACACAGGCACACTCTATCATGGCTGCACTGTTACAGTGTGTTACATGACATGGCTGTTGGGTGCTGACCTTGTTAACTTCTGACCAATAAGCTACAAAATCAGCACCAAACAGCCATGTCATGTAACACACTGTGAGAGAGAACCTGCTGTCTGCTGCTTGTGTGTTATACATAGTGATATGGATGGTGACATTATAGGAATGTACAGTGCAGTGCACTGCAGTATATCATTATATTCACCCACCCCCAGCAGTAGCCACAAATTCCGGCTTACTCCTCTGCCTCTGGACCCTGTCAGCTGCCTGCCGCCGCCTCACAGCCTCCCACTCTCTGTCACGGGCCGACTACTGACTGAGTGTGGAGCTGATCAGATGAAGATCACTCCGCCAGGGAAGGAAACAAGCAACCACATCGGCAGGCTGACGGCTGATACTTTAAGGAGCAGGCGCGGGATGCAGTGCGCATGCGCCCTAAACTGATAAAAAAGTCCCTTGACTCCCACATCAGAGAGAAGGGGCCCGGAAGATCATAGCAATAATACACCCCCCTCAGCTAGTAGGAGCAGCTGAGCAGGGGTGTAATTCAGGAAGCCGTTTTTTTTTTATTATTCTGCGCTGTCTGTGAGGCAGCCCGGGCCCCCTTTGCTGAGCGGAGGACATTGGGCCCGGTACAACGGGGCCGGTTGTACTGGCCTATCAGTGGCCCTGCACACAGGACTCCAAACATGGCTACTTTTGTTTATCATTCATAAGGATTAGTGTTGAGCGAACCCGAACTGTAAAGTTCGGGTCCGTACCGAACTTTAGCTTTTTTCCAAACCCGAACCCGGACTTTGTGCAAAAGTCCGGGTTCGGCAATCTAATTACGCATTTAGAAATGCTTCAGGGGCCAGCCAATCACCTTTTGATTAGCTGGTGTGCCCTTAGAGGCCATCATAGCCATGCCTACTAATGGCATGGCTGTGATTGGTCAGTGCAACATGTGACCCAGCTTCTATATAAGCTAGAGGCACACAGCACACACGTCACTCTGCTTCAGAATAGATAGGGAGAGGATCTTGGCTGCTGCTGTTGCTAATAGGGAGAGATTGTAAAATACATGAGGTAGTCCTGATTCTGCAATCTGAGGGAAAAGATAGAGAGATAGTGTAGTGTAGGGCCAGGTTCCTGTTGGTGCTTTCAGGGAGAGAGATATATTATATAGGAGTCCAGATTCAGAGATTAAAATCAGCGATCTGCATAGGTTTACCTGTTTGTGTTGCAGTGCACAGTCTTTTTACACTGCCATGAGCCCAGTGTCAGAGAAAATCTAACTTTTATCTGCAAGCTCAGTGCACCAGCACTGCATATTACGTTGAGAGATACACCGTTTCCATACTGTGGGTGTATTCTGCTCTTTGAAAAAGATCCATTTCGTGCAAAAAAAGACCCGTTTAGGGCAAAAAAATAAAATAAAAAAATTTGCACTTTAATGTACGCTTGCAAAAAGAGCCATTCAGGGCCACAAAAAATAGTTTGCAGTGTGTTATACATATGTGGAGGTGTGTGAAATAAACAATTTCTATATAGTTTTCTCCTACTGTGCTATACTAAAAAAACAACATTTTTTTTGAATAGCATTTTCTGCAGTTCTGTAGCTGTGCGATTCAGCGGTTACGTACTGTGGGTGTGTTCTGCTCTTCCAAAAAACGCAGTTTAGGGGCACAAAAAATAGTTTGCAGTGTTTTATACATATTTGGAGGTGTGTGAAATAAACAATTTCTATATAGTTTTCTCCTACTGTGCTATACTAAAAAAACAACATTTTTTTTTAATAGCATTTTCTGCAGTTCTGTAGCTGTGCGATTCAGCGGTTACGTACTGTGGGTGTGTTCTGCTCTTCCAAAAACACCCATTTAGGGCAAGATCCTAAATTTGGAAAATATGAGGAGAAGGTCAAAGGGACGTGGTGGCCCCGGTCGTGGTGCTGCTGGTGGAGCTCCTGTTGCAGGGAGAGGACGTGGTGGATCTGTGCCAGATACACGCACAAGTGAAACACCTTCCTCAGGTGCGAGTAGGCGACCGAGCCTGCGGCGGTATTTTGTCGCGCTTAATGAGGCTGTACGAATGTTTAGGCCAGGACAAGTACAGGCGATAGTAGATTGGGTTGCTGACAGTGCCTCGGGTTCCTTCACATTGTCTCCCACCCACTCTTCTGATGAAAGATCAGAGTTGGCACCTGAAACCCATGTCCATCAGGCTTTCACCTCACCCCCTTGCAAATCAGCCAAGCAGTCTGAGCCCCAAATCATGCAGCAGTCTCTTCTGCTTTTCGATGACTCTGTTAGCAGTGTTTCCCAGGGCCATCCACCTAGCCCTGCCCCAGAAGTGGAAGAGATTGAGTGCACCGATGCCCAACCACTTATGTTTCATGATGAGTACATGGGAGGACCATCGCAGTACGTCTTGGATGATGACGAAACACAGGTGCCAACTGCTGCTGCTTTTGCAATTGTGCAGACAGACAAGGAGGGCAGGGGTGAAGACTGGGTGGAAGATGATGTGGAGGACGATGAGGTCCTCGACCCCACATGGAATGAACGTTATGCAGGTGACCAGTGTAGTTTGGAGGAAGAGGCGGTGGTCGCACAGAGCCACCAGCACAGCAGAAGAGGGAGCAGGGTGCAAAAGCGGAGCGTCCGTCCCCTAGACAGTATGTCTGCTACTGCCCAACGCAGCAAGGGACCGAGCACACCAAAGCCAGGTCCAAGAAGTTCCCTAGCGTGGCAGTTCTTCACACAATGTGTTGATGACAAGACACGAGTGGTTTGCAGGCTGTGCAATCAGAGCCTGAAGCGAGGCATAAACGTTCTCAACCTGAGCACAACCTGCATGACCAGGCATCTAAGTGCAAAGCACGAGCTGCAGTGGAGTAGACACCTCAAAAACCAAGAAAGGTCTCTGGCTCCTCCTGCTTCCTCTTCTGCTGCAGTCTCGGCCTCTTCATCCACCTCTGTAGTGACAGTGGCACCTGCCACCCCGCAAACAGAGGATCTGCCAGCAACACTACCACCTGGGTCACCAACCATCTCCACAATGTCCCATGGAAGCGTTCAGCTCTCTATCTCCCAAACATTGGAGCGGAAGAGGAAGTACCCCCCTAGCCACCCGCGATCCCTGGCCCTGAATGCCAGCATTTCAAAACTCCTGGCCTTTGAAATGCTGTCATTCCGTATGGTGGAGACGCAGAGTTTTAAAAGCCTGATGGCATTGGCTGTCCCACAGTACGTCGTGCCCAGCCGCCACTATTTTTCCAGGCGAGCCATCCCTTCCCTGCACAACCAAGTGGGGGACAAAATCAGGTGTGCACTGCGCAACGCCATCTGTGGCAAGGTCCACCTAACTACGGATGCGTGGACCAGTAAGCACGGTCAGGGACGTTATATATCTCCCTAACAGCACACTGGGTAAATGCAGTGGCGGCTGGGCCTGAGGCAGATAGCAGTTTGGCGCATGTCCTTCCACCACCGAGGATTGCAGGGCACTTCAGTTTGCCTCCTGTTGCTAACTCCTCCTACTCCGCTTCCTCATCCTCTACCGCCTCCTCATTCGGTCAGCGTAACACCTTCACCACCAACTTCAGCACAGCCAGGGGTAAACGACAGCAGGCAGTTTTAAAACTTTCCTGTTTGGGGGAAAAACCCCACACCGCGCAGGAGTTGTGGAGGGACATGGAACAACAGACCAATGAGTGGTTGCTGTCAGTGAGCCTCAAGCCTGGCCTGGTGGTGTGCGATAATGGGCGAAATCTCGTAGCAGCTCTGGACCTAGCCGGTTTGACGCACATCCCTTGCCTGGCGCATGTGCTGAACTTGGTGGTCCAGAATTCCTTAAAAATTACCCCAATATGCCAGAGCTGCTGCAGAAAGTGCGGGCTGTGTGTGCGCACTTTCGGCGTTCTCACCCTGCTGCTGCTCGCCTGTCAGCGCTGCAGCGTAACTTCGGCCTTCCCGCTCACCGCCTCATATGTGACGTGCCCACAAGGTGGAACTCCACCTTGCACATGCTGGCCAGACTGTGCAAGCAGCAGCAGGCGATAGTGGAGTTTCAGCTGCAGCAATCACGCGTGAGTCGCTCTGCGGAACAGCACCACTTCACCACCAATAACTGGGCCTCCATGCGAGACCTGTGTGCCTTGTTGCGCTGTTTTCAACATGTCCAGTGCCAATGACGCCGTTCTCAGCGTTACTATCCCAGTTCTATGCCTCCTTGAAAAAACGTTTCGGGCGATGATGGAAGAGGATGTGGCACAGGAGGATGTGGAGGAGAAGGAGGAAGCGGGATCATTTCAAAGGCTTTCAGGGCAGTCTTTCACAAGTGGCTACGAGGGTGGGTTCCTGCACCAACAAACGCCAGGTACACAATTGTCCGGCAGAAAGGGCACAGTTCTGGAGGATGACGAGGTGGAGGAGGAGAGTTTGAGGAGGAGGAGGAGGAGGAGCCATTTTCACAGCAGGGTGGCACCCAGACCAGCTCGTGGCCATCACTGGTGCGTGGCTGGGGGGATACAGAGGACACAGACGATACACCTCCCACAGAGGACAGCTTTTCTTTGCCTCTGGGCAGCCTGGCACACATGAGCGATTACATGCTGCAGTGTTTCCGCAATGACCGCCGAGTTGCCCACATTTTAACTGGTGCTGATTACTGGGTGGCCACCCTGCTGGATCCCCGTTACAAGGACAACGTACCGTCCTTAATTCCCTCACTGGAGCGGGATCGTAAGATGCGCGAGTACAAGCGCACACTGGTAGACGCGCTGCTGGTGGCATTCCCACCTGACAGCGGGCGTACGGTGGAAGCACAAGGCGAAGGCAGAGGAGGAGGAAGAGGTCGCCAACGCAGCCGGGGCACCGGCAGCACCTCAGAAGGCAGGGTTAGCATGGCTGAAATGTGGAAAAGCTTTGTCAGCACGCCACAACAACCAGCACCACCAGCTGAGATGGAACGTCTTAGCAGGAGGCAGCATTTCACCAACATGGTTGAGCAGTATGTGTCCACAGGCCTACACGTACTGGATGACGGGTCTGCCCCCTTTAACTTCTGGGTCTCCAAATTGGGCACATGGCCTGAGCTTGCCCTTTATGCCTTGGAGGTGCTGGCCTGCCCTGCAGCCAGTGTATTATCTGAACGTGTATTTAGCATGGCAGGGGGCGTTATCACAGACAAGCGCAGCCGCCTGTCCAGAGCCAATGTGGACAAGCTCACGTTCATTAAAATGAACCAGGCATGGATCCCACAGGACTTGTCTGTACCTTGTGCAGAATAGACATGTATACCGGTGTTGTGACAAAAACTGTCCGGCCATCGGATTGTGTCCGGCCCATACTGCGAAGGCGCAGCGCTTGCGCAGTACAGATGACAAGGAGATTCACAAAATCTCTGAAGATGAACGGCGCTTGCGCCGTGAGTGCATGTTCAAGCCCCACCATCCAAGTGGACATACGGTAGCACATAGTACCAGGGCCCCTCACGGGCTCGGTTCGATCGCCACGCTTTGGGCACGGCCTCACTTGACTCGGCTTGAACCACGGATGGTGTGGCCTTCACCTGAACTCACCACGCAGGCGCCGTTCGTCTTGGGAGATTTTCGAAATCCCCTTGTCCTACATACTGAGCAAGCGCAGTACAGGGTGGACACTATTTGACGGGGGACAGAATTCGACACATCACCGGCCTAACCCAGCCATTGTTGTATTTTTGAACCAGTGTTGGCTACCTCGTCCTCCTCCACCGCCGCTTCCACCTACACAGCCACATCCACCGCCACCTCAACCTCCTACTCCATATGGACCTCGTCCTCCTAGGTCAAGATTATAATTTTTATTTTATTTTTTTGTAGCGCACAGATCCTTTCCCCCTTACCTGCCTTTATGTTGTTTGCTCCTCGCAGGAGGGAGAAAGGCACACCGCACTACCAGCCCGTACCCTCCTATATAAAGGGGTTGAGCGGTGTACTTGACGGGCCGTGTCCACAGCCGGAGTCACAACTCCTCCAGAGGATGATTCTCACCTCTACTGTAGGTAGAGGCAAGTCCTTTAATTCCCAGTAAAGTCAATGTCCACACCAGCTGAAATTACAACTTTTATTCTCTCATGGCAAAATAAACTCTACTCGGATAGAAAAGGTTAGAGCAAAGAAACAGGACAGCTTAAGGTGTGGAGGAGGTCCAGGCACAAACGTAGCACATTCACTTCACTGCTTAGGTTTCTCAAACAGTTTTAGGTGCACGGTCTCTGCCACAGACCTTGAGGTTGGTCTCTGCCACAGACCGGGTGTACAAGGCCCCTGCCACGGGCCGGGTGAATAAGGCCTCTGATACAGTCAAGATGACCTTGAGCTTCTCCTTCTACGAACCTAGCCCATATCAAGGGGAAGACATCTCTCCAGGGAGTCAACAGACCCTTCCTTCACCGTGACTGCCGCATCGGTCCATCAGAATGATCCTCCCTTCCCTGGAACATGGTCCCCTACACGAGGCGGCACCCTAAGACTCCTCGACCCTTAGCGGACTCCAGACGAAGGCTCTGGACTCCAGGCTTTACTCCCGCACCTAGGCCTCCATACCCAGGGCAGCAGGAACTCCAGGATAGTACCTCACCCCGGGCTAAAGGTACCCGAGATGGAACAGGAACACATGCACCCAGGCCGAAGGCACCTGGGCGTGGACCCCACTGGACATCAGCCCCCAGGCCAAAGGTCTGCCCCTTTTATATGCTCTCCCGGCATGCACAGCAGGTTCCCCGCCCCGCTGTACTACTGCCAAGAGGGGACACAAAAGGCACAGCACTGCGGTTCAACCCTAGCCTACCATGGCAGCGCCACCTGTAGGCCGCAGGGAACTGCACACCAATACTGTCCCCCGAGGACAAAATGGTCCATGAATCCTACAGAATTAGGGTGTTTGAGCCTATTTACCACTCAAACACTTCCCTTAATTGTAGCACCCTGCTACATTTTTATTTCAAAGTATTTTATTTTCCCACTAGCTTATCCATTAAATTGAATAATTTATTCCAGAAAGGGCGTATTCTGGGGCATTCCCACCATATGTGTGGCATCGTGCCGTTGAGTTTCTGAGGTTCTTAATGACTTCCCGTACCTCTTCTGCTGAAAAGGGGGCCTCCAGCATATTTTTTTATTTTTTTATGTTATTTTAAGTTATTTCCTTATCCACATTTGTTTGCAGAGCACTTGCCATGCTCTTAACAACATTTTGCTGCCATTTGCAGCCCTCTAGCCCTTTCCATGACTTTTTTAGAGCTTTTTTAGTCCTTAGAAGTCCGGGTCCCCATTGACTTCAATGGGGTTCGGGTCCGGGTTCGGGTTAAAGTTCGGTCCCGAACCCGAACTTTTTTCCGAAGTTCGGTCGAACCCGAACATCCAGGTGTCCGCTCAACTCTAATAAAGGGATTTTTATAACAGCTTACCTGTAAAATCCTTTTCTTGGAGTACATCACGGGACACAGAGCGACTTAGTCATTACTAATGGGTTATATAGATTACCTTCAGGTGTTGGCACTGGCCAATTCCAAACCGGAAGTACCCTCCCCTATATAAGCCCCTCCCACCCGGGAGCACCTCAGTTTTGTAGCCAAGCAATAAGTGTCCCAAAAAGAGGGGTGGGAGCTCTGTGTCCCGTGATGTACTCCAAGAAAAGGATTTTACAGGTAAGCTGTTATAAAAATCCCTTTTTCTTTTTCGTACATCACGGGACACAGAGCGACTTAGTCATTACTAATGGGACGTCCCAAAGCAATGCCAAATGAGGGGAGGGACACATAAGCTGGGCGCCATCAGGCATGAGGATCTTTTGCGGCCTGCAACACACTGCACCCAAAGGCGACATCCTCCTGACTTCTAACGTCTACCTGGTAGAACCTAGTAAACGTGTGTACCGAAGACCATGTTGCGGCCTTACATACTTGAGCCAGGGAGGCCTGGTGATGCACTGCCCATGAAGTTCCAACTGCTCTTGTGGAGTGCGCCCTAACTTTGAACGGAGGCGGTCTCTTTCTCAAGCCATAGGCTTGTATTATGACCTGTCGAATCCACTTGGCTAAAGTAGATTTTGATGCTGCCTGACCCTTTCTGGGGCCTTCCGGCAGAACAAATAAAGAATCCGTTCTGCGAATCTGAGCAGTGGCTTTTAGATAAGCTTTAACTGCTCTTACTACATCCAAAGAATGTAATAACTTTTCCTCTACCGAGCTAGGTTTGGGGAAAAAAGAAGGAAGAACCACATCTTGGTTCAAATGAAACCTCGATACCACCTTAGGAAGAAAGGCTGGATGAGGACGTAATACTACTCTGTCCTTATGGACAACCAGATATGGCTCCTTACAGGACAAGGCGGCTAATTCCGATACTCTTTTAGCCGAACAAACGGCTACTAAGAAAATCAATTTCCTGGTGAGAAGAACCAAGGAAATGTGTTGTAATGGTTCAAACGGTTGTTTCTGTAGAACCGACAGAACCAGGTTTAAGTCCCAAGGACATATGGGAATACTAACCGGAGGGCTAATACGCATCACTGCTTGTATAAAGGCTTTGACTAGTGAATGCGAAGCCAAGGGCCTTTGAAAAAATATTGACAAGGCCGAAATCTGACCCTTGATAGTACTCAAGGCAAGCTTCCTATCTACAGCCCACTGTAGGAAGTCCAAAATCCTCCCTATCACGTACTTACGTGGATGCCATTTCCTGGCCTCACACCACGTAATGTACGCTTTCCAGATCCTATAATAGATCTGCCTGGATACCGGTTTCCTGGCATTGATCATGGTAGATACCACAGAATTAGAGAGCCCTCTCTTTTTCAGAATGTGGGCTTCAATAGCCAGGCCGTCAAACCTAGGGCTGGTAAGGAAGGGTGGTATATCGGTCCCTGCGACAGCAGGTCCGGACGATGTGGGAGGGTCCAAGGACTCCTCACTGACATTTTTACAATCTCCGCGTACCATGCCCTTCGGGGCCACGCTGGAGCCACCAGAATCACTGGTTTCTTTTCTACCCTGATTCTGCGGAGTAATCGCGGTAACAATTGTGGCGGTGGGAATGCATATATCAGCTCGAACTGATCCCAAGGGAACACTAGGGCATCCGAGCCGCAAGCTAGGGGATCCCTTGTGCGAGACACAAATCTGTCCACTTTTGCGTTGAATCTGGATGCTAGCAGATCTACATCCGGTGTTCCCCACCGTTGGCATATTGCCTGGAAAACCTCGGGGTGAAGAGACCATTCCCCCGGGCATAATTGTTGGCGACTTAGAAAGTCCGCTCTCCAATTTTCCACTCCTGGGATGAAAACCGCGGATATGGCTGGGACATATTTTTCTGCCCACTCCAGGATGCAATTTGCTTCCCTCTGGGCTGCACGACTCTTGGTGCCACCCTGGTGATTGATATATGCCACTGCCGTGGCATTGTCTGATTGAATTCTGACAGGGGACCCTTGGAGTTTGGATGTCCATGCTACTAGGGCATACCGGGCTGCTCGTATCTCTAAGAGATTGATGGGCAGGGCCTTTTCTGCTTCTGACCACTTGCCCTGGAGAGACCATTGCTCCAGTACTGCCCCCCAGCCTATGAGGCTGGCATCTGTAGTGACCACCTTCCAAGAAACCGGACTGAAGGGTTTCCCTCTTTCCAGATTCTAGGGCAACAACCACCAATGGAGGCTCTTGCGAACGGAAGGGGACAGGGACATTGGTAAGTCTAAAGCCTGAACTTTTTTGTTCCAGGCTGACAGTATGGCCCTTTGCAAATTCCTTGAATGGAATTGACCGTAGGGTACCGCTTCGAATGAAGCCACCATCTTTCCCAGCAGCCTCATGCAGAGGCGTATGGATGGTTTTCTTTTTGTACCCACTAAGTGGGTCAAATCTTTTAAAGACGACACCTTCTCTGGAGGTAAGAAAATCTTTCTCTGATTTGAATCCAGCCTTAGCCCTAAGTATTCCAGACTTTTGACTGGTCTTAGAGCTGACTTGTCCCGGTTGATAATCCAACCGTGATATTCCAGATACTCGATTGTCTTGTGAATAGCTACTTCCAGCTTTTCCACTGAGTGGTCTATTAGTAGCAGGTCGTCTAGATATGCCATTATCGTTACACCCTGTGTTCTTAGATTGGCCAATAATGGGGCCAGAATTTTTGTGAACACTCGTGGTGCTGTGGCCAGACCGAAAGGTAAGGCTCTGAACTGAAAATGGCGCCCTTCTACTGCAAAGCGTAGAAATTTCTGGTGGGCCGGAAAGATGGGAATATGCAGATAAGCATCCTTTATGTCGATCGAGGCTAGCCATTCCTGCCCTTGTAGGGCGGTGGCCACCGATCGGATCGACTCCATCCAAAAAGTCCTGATATTTAGGAACTTGTTTAGCCCTTTTAGATTTAATATGGGCCTCACGTCCCCATTTGGTTTGGGGACTGTGAAAAGGTTCGAGTAAAACCCGAATCCGCTTTCTTCCAGGGGAACCTTCATGATTACACCTTGGAGCAATAGTTGTTCTAGTGCCAGAAGGAGGGATCCTCTCTTTTGGGGATCTCTTGGCACGTTTGACCTCATAAATTGGGCAGGAGGAGTGCCTTTTAACTCCAGCTTGTATCCCAGACTTACTGCGGAGAGCACCCATCTGTCTCTGATGGTGGCCCGCCAGGTCTCTGTGAACAACTGAAGTCTTCCCCCCACCCGATTGAGTGGGGGCAACGCTTCATGCCTTGGGGGGAGGTTTTGTACCTCTCTTGATCCAGGGCTTCTTGTTACCCTGTGATTGTCCCTGATTTCTGCCCCCTGAATTTGACCGCGGAGGCCGTCGGAACTGCTTCACAGCCGATGTGCCCGGGACTGGAGAAGTAGGCCTCTTAAAAGAAGGACTTCTACCCTTGTTCTTAACCGGTAAGAGTGAACTTTTACCGGCAGAAATTTTCTGGATATATTTGTCCAGATCTTCTCCAAATAAGCGTTCTCCATGAAATGGGAAGCTAACCAGCAGTTTTTTACAGGGAGCTTCAGCAGACCAGTTTTTGAGCCACAGAAGCCTACGCATATGTACTATAGACAGCGTAAAGCGGGAGGCCTGTTGGATTGTATCCTTTATGGCGTCCACCGCAAAACACAAGGCTCTAGGCAGGTCAGCTAGGGCAAGAGCCTGCTGATCTGGTAAGTCCCTTAAGACTTGTTTCAACTGATCTTTCACTGCTTGGCAGACTCCAATCGCTGCTACCGCAGGTTGTGTCACCATACTTGCTGTAGAGAAAGCAGATTTTAGTAAAGACTCCAATTTTTTATCTATTGGGTCTTTGAACATTGGAACATTATCTACTGGACATGTCAGTGATTTGTTAACAGAAGAGATGGCTGCGTCCACTGTAGGGACCCTCCATTTTCTTATGAACTTATCCTCCATGGGATAGATCACCGGAAATCTCTTGGGGGGAGCAAATATTTTATCAGGATGCTCCCAATCCTGGTAAATAAGCCCTTCTAATAAAGGGTGGATTGGGAAGGAACAGACAGCCTGGGGAGCTTTTAGCGACCCCAGCGAGGAAACCGTAGTGGATGGTGGTTCCGCCAGAGGCATTTTAAATGCTGATCGGACCATATTAGTCAGAGACTGAACCCATAATCTTTCAGCCTGAGAAGCTGAGAAAGGTTCTTCCACTGTTGATTCCTCCATAACTGAATCAACCTCATCCTGATCCCCTTCAGGTAGGTCGATCTCTGTGTGGGGCTGTTCCTCCACTAACAGGCACTCTGAAGGAGGAGACGGAGATCGGACGCGCTTTTCCTGAGACAGGGAAGCAGCGATCAATGCTGTTAATCTCTCTTCCAATCCTCCCAGAGTTGAGGATAAAACCTCCTCTGTTATATATACAGGAGCAGGTGGACTGGGGACAGCCGCAGCACCAGGCATTCCTGCGGGGTTTCTACGGCTACTGACCTCTGAATTCTCAGGGGAGATTGGTGCAGTACAAGCATGCCCAATATCCTCAGAGCCCGATGGAGACCCCTTTGGCTTCCTGGAAGATCTATTTCCGGAGCGTCTGGACGACATATCCTTTAAGCACAAAGCTGAGGTATTCCCGTCGTCATACACCAATTTTGCTGGTAATAGTCTAACACAGGTGCTGCTATATACCAGCTGGTGTCCACTAAAGTGCCTTTCTATGGGGATGCCTGCATCAACCGCCTCTGTGTGCCACTGTTTGTTGCTAGCTCTGTTTGCATACAGCTGACACTTGTACTGTGTCTTTTAACCATGCTGGGACGCCCGCACATGCGCAGAAGCGCCGCGGCGCGCATCGAGCGTCATCCACCCGCCCCGCCCCTTTTTTTCATAGGAGGCGCGTGCACGCGCCCGCGCGCGCGCCCGTGCGCCATTGGCGCCCTTTTCGAAATCAAACAGGGGACTAGGAGCCAGGGCCCTTTTTGCCGGAGGGCCTGTGCGGTGGATGAGCGCAGCAACAGGGCAGAGGAAGTGGATTCCCACAGAGAAACTTACCAGCTGCCTGGATCTTTTGACTTGAGAAAACCAAAGATCCACATGACAAGAAAAATGGACTACAGCGGCCTCTAGTGGTTTAACACAGGTACCGCGGTCCCTGTTTTTTTTTTTTTTTTTTTTCTTGACTACTATTAAAATTTTACATTTTCAGTAGTTATAGGCAAACACAGATATTTAGCGGGAATACCGTTAGGTAACAGACAGAAAGACAAATTAGGCTTGGGGGTCCCCCAATAGAACCAAGTTCCTGGGGGCCCCCACTTACCTGATCCCCGCCGCAGGACTTTGTTTGGTCCACAGAAGTCCAAACTTCACCTATCACGGCAGGCATTGTAATTAAACCTTCAGGGACCGGGTTCCCAAGGATTCCACTCCCCTGGACCTGTATAGCACCCTGCACAGACAACATCTTGGTCGTGGGTATGACCAGAGCTCTGGATCCCAGGGTCCAGCCCTCCTAAGAGAAGCATTACAGGCAAAACCTTGCTCTTCTGCTGCAAGGCCCGGGTACCGACCGTTTAGCTATGAAGCTTTTTTGGTGGGATCCGGAACAGCTTACTAAGGCCCAAAAGAACCTGTACGCAAGCCCAGTGAAAACACATGTTACTCTTTGGCCAACACCTTAGACACTGGCAAAAAACTGGGGTGCTCCCGGGTGGGAGGGGCTTATATAGGGGAGGGTACTTCCGGTTTGGAATTGGCCAGTGCCAACACCTGAAGGTAATCTATATAACCCATTAGTAATGACTAAGTCGCTCTGTGTCCCGTGATGTACGAAAAAGAAAAGGATGCTTGTGCTTTCCTTGCACAGAAAGTAACAGGGACACTGAATTTCTGGCAAGATCAATAGGTATTTTCTGTACTTTTTGACAATGTTCTCAGCCTAACCCCTGGTTCACACCAGTGTGACTTGTCATGAGACTTGACAGTTCAAAGTCTCACCCCATTGAGAACCGGCAATGGAACCGTTCAATTTGGTCGCAACGGCTTTGAAAAAGGTTCCTGCACTATTTCTGTGAGACTTTATTGCAAGTTGCATGGACATCTGTGAAATGAAGTTGCAATGAAATCATACTAAATAGTTAACTTTGAAGTAACACTGAGTAGACTTCAAAGTGTATGGACAATGTATCAAACAAAGTGTATGGACAATGTATCAAACACATACTGTTAGGGCCTGAACTTGAACCTGGGAAGCTGTGTGTGGTAATGACTCTTCTCGCTGAGCTAGCTGAGATGCTGGATAGCACCCTCTCTAATCCATTGGACAACCCTGCCTTGTTCCTTGACTTCTGCTGAACACTGAACTATTTGCTCCTGCCATAACATTCCTGATTTAAGCCATGTCTCTGCTCTTCCTATTTGCCAGATTATTGTGCTCTTCTCAGCCCGTATATCTCACTCTCGACTTCCCTGCTGCTGTCTATATTTTGCTACTACTCAGTATCGACCCTTGGCTTGTTCCATGACTAAACTTCTGTTCGATTCCAACTTGCAACTACTCGTTACTGACCTTTGACTTGTTTATTGACTACGCTTCTTTTTGATCCTTACCTGCTTATCCTCTACTGGACCCCGGCTTGCTCACCTCCTGGTGGTGTGATCCCGAGGACTGCGACTTGGTGCCAACATGCAGCAAAATCCATCTCCAACCATCACGAGCTTTGGTGAACACCAGTTAGTACTTAGATTCTGCACCTAAGGTGAGCCTGAGTCATCTGCCAGGGTGACTGCCTTTGTACTTATCCTGCTGGTTGGTGGTAGTTGCGCAACTGCTATAGCAACTGGTCTTTGAACCTGACCCCTGATCGTGACACATACGTTGCAGTGCAGTGGAGTATAGTGTGAAAAAGCCCTATAGTGTATGTATGGCTATTAAAGGTGTGTACCGCTACAAGCTGTGCAGCTCCAAAGATTGCTCCCGCCCTGATACTGAAACAGGTGCTGGCTCTGCACTAATGCATGGAAAAGGAAAGAGCCCTGGACTGCCGCACTCTGTAAAAACGATTTATTTTCAAAATTCCAAAATTCTAATCCAAAGTTAATACATGGGTTCAAAAGTCCAAAAACAAGCAAAAACAGAAAACTGACATGCAGGGGTGGATAGCTGACGCGTTTCACATCAAAGATAGATGCTTACTCATAGCTAGTGTATGTATGGCTAAAACTTTTTTTAGTCATTATTGCTTTCCATGCCCCATTACAGTAGGTAGATTCACCTGCTCTATGGTTGCTAACATTTGAAAATAATTTTGAAAGATGCACTACAGGCCTAAAGAAGAAAAATGTTGCCTGTCAAGCCTCTGTGTTCCAGCAAAGAGATAATAAGAATATAGGGGAACTATAATTTAAGGCCAATTGTATTGTAATTTGTTTACATTTTAGAATTTTTTAAAGTGGTAAGTAAACACTACCCATCACAAAAGTTTCACAGGGCATTATGTGTTTTCTCATAGGAAAGCATAAAAGAGGCTGTTTGCCTTCAGACTTTCTTAAGGTAAAAAAATAATCTGCATAGAGCAGTGGAGTAAGAGAGCTTATTCAGCTATATGTGAATTTTATCTTGAGCTATTGAACTCTACAAACAAAAGGCATGTTTAATCAAAACAGCTAATGAACAGGAAAACATTAAAGGGGAGTTCCACCCTTTTTTTATGTTTATTAAAAGTCAGCAGCTACAAAAAGTGTAGCTGCTGGCTTTTAATAAACATACACTTACCTGTTCCTCTGTCCAGCGCCGCGCCGCCTGGAGCTCCGCTCCTCTCCCCCCCTTCTCCGCCGGCGCTTCCATTCATTGTGTGGGCACCCGGCCGTGACAGCTTTCGGCTTCACGGCCGGGCACTCACTGCGCATGCGCGAACGGCGCAGCACTCTCTGAATGGACAGGCGATCGCCTGGGACCTGTCACGTCCCAGGTGATCGCCTACAGGGAGGGGCCGCCACAAGGCGATATGACATATCGTCTTGGCGAGCCCAGGGCGGAAGGAGGAAGTGGGACAGGAAGTCCCACTCCTACTGAAGCCCCCACTCCCCCCCCCAAAAAAATGACATGCCTAATGTGGCATGTAAGGGGGCGAGGAGTGTATAAAGCGGAAGTTCAAAATTTGGGTGGAACTCCGCTTTAAAAGGAGGCTAAAGCTCCATCAGCTGGTTTCTAAAATAAAATTAAAAAATGCATATATTCCAAGAGACTGAATGGCTTGACAATGAATTGGAAGTGCAGGAAAACAAAAGTGAATTATATTTACACCTTAAATTGATTTCCTACTCATTCACCTATGCTGTGGAGCTGCCCTTCAATGAAAAGGTTACTTAATTGTGCCCTACAGCTAGAAGATTACCGCAGCAAACATTATTTGGCATAATGGCTCCTATGCAAACATCAGTGTGGTCTCAATTCATTGGTTTTCACCACTGTGTACACTGTAAACAACCATCATCCGATCTCTGTGGTATTAGTAAACAATGACGATACTGTCTTTTCAGTAAGTTAGATCAGCGAATATTCTAATCAATATGTGTTAAAAGCGTATATAATCCAAAAACATTTAGCTTATTAGACTTTAGATGTTTTATTTTTTAAGCTTTTTTTTTTGCTTTATTTTAACCTGATGATGCAGGAAGTAATGCAATTTGTGTCCTAGTGTGACAAACGATCACTCACTGTACTCCTGTATCTATGCAGAAGCAGAGATGTCACCTTAGTACAGGGCACAGAACATCTCCCTCTCTCCTCTTCTCCCTAACATGAAGGGAGGGATTCTCCAGTACACAAAGAGAACTGGGAATAACGTACACACAGTGAGCACAGAAATGTATCAGTTCACAAGAGTTCTGGCAGGATCTTTTTTTTTTTTTTTTCATGCACGTATCAAACATGTACTAGAATGCTGTGATGGTACATTAAACAGACCGAAAGTGACCAACTAAGAGAACTTCATTGTTAGTGTTTACATTAAACTTTAAAGTTTAAAACCCAATTCCAGCGTGGTAAAAAAAGGATCCCCTAGCAATATGTTTCTGGGGTCAGCCATATTTTATCATTACATTTGCAGGCACTGCTTCCTGCTTTGCAGTGCTACACAATGATTGTGCTTTACTGCTTCTTCACATGATGCAAGTCTTTGAGCTGGCTGACTCACTGAAAACAGTATTCTCTGTCAGGGGTCAACAACCCGTTGATAGTGATCTATCTGTTGATCGTGGGCAGGTGATGGGTAGATCCTGTCCCTTTCTTGCTGAGCCCGAAACTTGGACAGGATCAGGGACGGCAGTTACTGGAACCGATCCCTTGTATTTTCCTACTGCAGCAGCTGTAAGTCGGCTTCTCCTCCTCTCCCTCCCACCAGCTTTCAGCTGCTGCAAAATGCAGGGAATCGGTTTCAGTAAATGCCACCCCGTCTCTCCTGCTGTCCAGGTTCCCCTTCCTTCTACTGCCCAGGCCCCCCCTGTGTGCTCCTCTAGTCCCCAACCGCCCTCACAGAACTGCCAGCTTCCCCCTCTCCCTCCCGTCAGCTGCTGTGAAGACCGTTTCAGGATGGAGAGTGGGGAAAAGGGCCATTAAATATGTATATGTAATTACCAGCCCTTCCTTTTCTGAATGAACATAGTGAGTAATCGTACTGATCACTCACTGTGTTCATTCATAACTGAAGCATAGTAGACTGTGTTTACTATATTTCAGTTTGTGAATGAACAGGGAGACTGTGCATACTGTAGGTACATCTTGCACATCCTACAGTTGGGTGATTGTTGGGATACAGTAGATGATTCTGTCCTCCCAGACCTTAAAGTGGAAGTAAACCCTCCTATCATTTTCAGGCAAGGAAACTGCAATCTTGGCCTCTGTTTAATCTTCAACTGCCATGATGCTGCACATGTGATCAGTTATGACACCAGCCATTGGATGGTGTGACAGTTTGGTTGAGAGCACAGCCAATGTGACAGTTAGCATTTCTGGCATGCCGGGAATGTAACTGTTTTTTGAAACTATTAAATCGTTGGGTTTACTTCCGCTTTAATTGACAGGTAAAGGGGTACATTTGTCTGACAAATTCATTTATCTTTATAACCTTTAAATGATTTCTATTAATGTTCTCTGCCATCACAGCATAATGTTTATCTAAAGTCTGGTCAGTAAATAGTTTTTCTGGAACCTGAAAACTAGGAGAACATTGATTAAGCTCTTGCAAGGGCAATATATGCTACTGAATCAGCATTGTCAATACCCGAAAAAGCATATTGGCAGCAAGCTATCACATTATTATGAGGGAAAATGGGGTGGTGACCGGTTCTCATGTATAGGTGAAATGTTCTTGATGCAAATAGTCCTTGTTATTCCATTTGTAATAATAAAAAAAAAAATTATTAAGCAAGTTTAGTTTATTTACTGAATAAACTGTACTTCTATTTCAAGCATAATACTTTTATATACACTACATTTCACCTTCCCAATGTGAGGCTTGATTCACACCTATGCATTTTTTGTATTTTGCAGATTTGCACTACAGTCCATTTAACATGGTTTCCTATGGAGCACATTCTGTTGAGCAAATCTGCAAATTGCAAAGAGCACTAAAAATGCATAGGTGTGAATCAAGCCTAACAAAACAAAATGACTTTCAATTTGCAAAACGAATCCACACTGAATTTCGTTTAAAATTTTTCCAAAATGGGAAAAAAACTGTGGGAAAAAAAAAGTTTTTTTCCAGTGGCTTCAAAATTCAATTTTGAAATTTTACATCTCTAGGCTTTGCTAGGTAAATTCTTTTAAAAAGGGGCACTGTTCAGGTGGATCTCCATCTCTCAAAGGTTACCTGCCACTGCTTTATGTTGTCGAGCTAAAAGCAACATTATAATAAACTGGTACATTTTCAGGACCATCTTTTGGTGTATCCTTCTTCTAAGATCCAATGGGTACTACAGGTTAAAAAAGGGGGTACACACCGAAAGCGTTTCCTGAAAATTTAACAGTGCAAGTAAAAATGATCACAGAGAGTACTAATATAGCTGTTATCAGCTGAGGCATTTAATACAATAACAAAAATAGGTCTTTAAGAATAAAAAAATAAAGTAATAAATACATGTACTACAAAGCAAATACTCTTTAGGCCGGGTTCACACTGGTGTGACCAACGCTCTGACATTGGGAGCTCATGTCGCATGACGTGTGAAAATCAATGTTTCCCTATGGAAGCCGTCTTAACTGGTCCGACACAAGTCGGTCCGACTTTGAAAATGCTCCCTGTACTACTTTGGTCAGACTTTGATCCTACTTCAGCCCATTGAATAACATTGAAGTCGGATCAAAGTCGGAACGCCATCTTGCGTGATCCGACTTTGGCATGCGACTTGTGCTCTGATGATCTTGAAGGGGAACCCCCTACGCCGAAAAAACGCCCCCCCCAAAATCCCTACCAGACCCTTATCCGAGCACACAGCCCAGCTGGTCAGGAAAGGGAGTGGGGACGAGCGAGCGCCCCCCCCGAACCGTACCAGGCCGCATGACCTCAACATGGGGGGTGGGTGCATTGGGGAAGGCGGGCGCCCTGCGGCTCCCCACCCCAAAGCACCTTGTCCCCATGTTGATGAGGACAAGTGCCCCTTCCCAACAACCCTGGCCGTTGGTTCTCGGGGGCTACGGGCGGGGGGCTTATCGGAATCCAGGAGCCCCTTTAATAAGGGGGCCCCCAGATCCCAGCCCCCCACCCTATGTGAATGAGTATGGGGTACATCATACCCCTACCCATTCACCTGGGGGGAAAAAAGTGTCAAGTAAAGTAATTTATTAGGCAGCTCCGGGGGTCTCTTACGACTTCGGGGGTCTCTTCCGACTTCTCCGACCTCTTCTCCTGCTCTCAGGCCTCTTCTCCCACTATCCGGTTCTTCTGCCGGGCTCCTCTGATATCTTCTGCTCTTTTGCCGCTCTTTTGCTAGCGTTGGCCCGGTCTTCTCCGTCGTCTTCTTCCCTCTTCTCTTCTTCCGATGTTGACACGATGCTCTCACCCGCTGTAATGCCGTGTGCACGGTGCGCAACGATTTATATAGGCATGGGGAGTGGTCACCGGGTGATGTCACCCGGTGACCCTAACCCTTATGACATCACCGCCACGGGGCATGATGGGGCGGTGACATCACCCGGTGACCACGCCCCATGCCTATATAAATCGTTGCGCACATCGCACACAGCATTACAGTGGGAGAGAGCGTTGACGACGGAGAAGACCGGGCCAACGCTAGCAAAGGAGCGGCAAAAGAGCAGAAGATAGCGGAGGAGCCTGGCAGAAGAACCGGAGAGCGGTAGAAGAGGCCGAAGAGTGGGAGAAGAGGCCTGAGAAGTCTAAAAGACCCCCGAAGTCGTAAGAGACCCCCGTAGCTGCCTAATAAATTTCTTTAAAAACCTGTCTAGTGTGTTTTTTTTATTGACACTTTTTTCCTCCCAGGTGAATGGGTAGGGGTATGATGTACCCCATACTCATTTACATAGGGTGGGGGGCCGGGATCTGGGGGCCCCCTTATTAAAGGGGCTCCTGGATTCCGATAAGCCCCCCACCCGTAGCCCCCGAGAACCAACGGCCAGGGTTGTTGGGAAGGGGCCCTTGTCCTCATCAACATGGGGACAAGGTGCTTTGGGGTGGGGGCCATAGGGCGCCCCCTGCCCCAAAGCACCCACCCCTCATGTTGAGGGCATGCGGCCTGGTACGGTTCAGGAGGGGGGGCGCTCGCTCGTCCCCACCCCCTTTCCTGACCGGCCGGGCTGCGTGCTCGGATAAGGGTCTGGTATGGATTTTGGGGGGACCCCACGCAGTTTTTTTGGCGCAGGGGGTTCCCCTTAAAATCCATACCAGACCCAAGGGCCTGGTATGCTCTTGGAGGGGGAACCCATGCCGGATTTTTATTTAAAATTTGGCGTGGAGTTCCCCCTCAAGATTCATACCAAACACAGTGCCTGGTATTGGCGGGGATCCAAGTCGGACCCCCGTTCATTGAAGTCGGACGTGTCTCTGACTTCAAGTCGCAGGGTAAAGTCGGATCCAAAGTAGGACGAGTGTCGTGATGCACCAGTGTAAACCTGGCCTTAAAGTGGAACTAGAGGAAAACCATTTTCCTTTCATTTTGGATGAGTAAGGGAGGGTTACATTCCCTATCAGTTTTGTGTCCCATTAGGAGGAGATTTTCCTTAATTTCCTGTCCCATAGCCGCAACACGAAGTGAGAAGAAGCCCCTCCAAAATGACGGAAAATCATGAATTTCCTGAGTCACCAGAACAAGTGCTTCCATTGGAGGATGGAAGATCCCCTCTATTCCAGTTCTAGTGACCATTCAAAATTTGGGCTTTTCTTTCACTTTCGGTATTAATGGGCACCGGGACAAATAGAGGAGGTAATTCTCCCTAACAGGGACACAGATAGCAATAAAAACCTAACATGGTTATTATCCCATTCCACACCACCCAAAATGAAATAATTAGTTTTGCCTTAAGTTAGGCCCCATTCACAACAAAGAGTTTTGTAGCTTGAAGCTCCAAAATGTTCAACATCCACAATCCCATGTATTTTAATAGCTGCTGTTCACATATGAGTGCTCAGGTGCATGCAGCTTGATGCCTGATGCTCCAAAACCTACATAAGCAACTTTTGAGGCAGAATTGGGCATTTTTGGGCCCATAAGCCTCGTACACACGACCGAGTTTCTCTGCAAAAACCAGCAAGAAACTTGCTGGCAGAGATTTCTTGCCGAGAAATTCGTTCGTGTGTATGGTTTCTCGTCAAGAAAAGCGACAAGAATCTCGACGAGAAAATAGAGAACCTGCTCTCTATTTTCTCGTCGAGATTCTCGTCAGCCTGTTTCTCGACGAGAAAATTGTGTGTGTGTACACTTACCTGTTCGCCGGGAAGCCCGCGCATGCTCGAAATGACTTCCTAGGCACAGGTAGGGTGAACCAAGATGGCGGCGACGGCATCAAATTTGACGAGCGCATGCTCGTCGTATTCGATGACGTCACCGCGTACGCTCCGCGGCCGGGACAAGTTTCTTGTCCAAGGATCTCGTCGAAAAAAAACGACATGTTTTTAACGACGAGATTCTCGGCTGTGTGTTCGAGGCAATAGACTTGAATGGGAACTTCTGAAAAAGCTTCTTTGCACCCCTTTTGAGGTGTATTTTAGCTTGTAAGAACTAATCTCCTCACCCTAGTGCTTTACATTGGCAGAAACAAAAATGTCTGAAGCTTGAATACACATGAAATATGATTGGAATAGACTTCTAAATTGCTTGTTTAAAGCGGAGGTCCCACGAAAAAAATTATATTAAAAGCCAGCAGCTACAAATACTGCAGCTGCTGACTTTTAGAGCCCATTCACACAGGGGCGGCACGACTTGTGCCGCGACTGTGCTGGGCGATCTGCAGACGACTTCAAAGGAGACTTCCAAAATGACTTCTGTATTGAAGTCAATGGAAGTCGCCTTGAAGTCGTCTTGACGTAGTACAGGAACCTTTTTCTAAGTCGGAGCCACTTCAGTCGCTCCTCTTAGAACGGTTCCATTGTACAGAATGGGACGCGACTCGTCAGGCGGCTGAGACGCCTGACGAGTCGCCCCTGTGTGAATGGGGTCTTTATAAATGGACACTTACCTGTCCAGGGTGCCCGTGATGACGGCAGCCGAAGCCGAGCAATCGCTCGTCTCTCGGTTTCCCCCACCGCCATCCACGGTGAGGGAATCAGGAAGTGAAGCGTTGCGGCTTCACTGCCCGGTTCCCTACTGCGCATGCGCGAGTCGCACTGAGCGTCCTAACTGGTCCCCGCTGTCTCCTGGGACCAGGTGTTTCCCAGAAGACAGCGGGGGTGACGCGAAAGGGGCGTGACTCCCGCGGGAGTCTATTCCCGGAAGTAGGTGCAAATACCTGTATTGGACAGGTATCTGCACCCCCCTCCCCCCTGAAAGGTGCCAAATGTGACACCGGAGGGGGGAGGGTTCAGAAAAGCGGAGGTTCACTTTTTGTGTGGACCTCCGCTTCAAGCACGCAAAGATACTCAAATTCATACATTGTGCGGTGCCGGTGACCTATGTTTTTTTGCACTGGGTGAATGCAGGTCACCACTAGGACACACAGAAAACAATTGTTTTCTACAAAATATATCCTATTCACACCGCAGTGCACCCTGGATGTGCGGTGCAGTGAACTGCAATAAAATGCAGACATGCTGCATTTTATAGCAGCATTCTGAGCAGAATCACATGTCACTGTAAAGCAGGGCAAAGCATCGCGCTGTTGTACAACGCCATGAGTGAAGTGTCACTTTTGTACATTTCTAATAAAGTTTGGACAATAAAAAAAGGAGATAGGTAATGTTCATCACACCGCCCCTATGCCCTGCCTGGCTCACTGCAGCTGAAAAGGACAGATGCTGCACAGTAAACCGCTGCGGTTTATGGTGTGCCAGCTGTCTGCTTATATGTGGCACTTATACTTTAACCACCATAGCAGATTTACTGCTACAGATGGCCGCGCTGTGCAGAATCACATATATATATGTAGCGGCCCTTCCCCAGCTTCTTCCCTCTCTTCACGGCTGGTTTTACTCGTCTAGGGGTATCTGGGAGAAGGGGGAAAGATGCACACCACCAGCTCGGCTCTCTGATGTAGGATTCAGAGATATGAGCAAAACCGTTTACCATCGGGTCTGCGCTTTAGGCCGGAACCTCAGCTTCTCCTATGGAGGATGATTGTCACTGTCACTGACAGGGACACTTAGCTTCCAGTAACACGAGTTCCACACCAAGAAAAGTCCAACACTGTTTTATTGACTTGAACCGGTTGACTTTTAAAAGAACAGACAAGGTGTAGGGAAGAGTAGGTCCAGGCACAACTAATGAATAAAGTTTCTCCTGTTCCGTTTAGTGCAAACAGGCTTGGCGCACAGTCGCTGCCACCGACCGTGAATTTGGTCACTGCCACTGACCTGGGTGAACGTTGAGGCACCTGCCACAGGCCTTGGATGAGGCCTGCCACTGACCTGAGAAAGATGGGTCTCTGCCACAGACCATGAGAACATGAAGTACCTTCTTTAGAACAAACGACCCCTGTCAGAGGAAGACATCCATCCGGGCGGTCACCAGAGGCCTCCACCGGCACCAGCAAATGCTGCGCTGGCTCTACGGGGAGGTCACGTCTCCGGTCCCTTACGCCCAGGATTCAGGCACCCAATACCGGGGGCACCTTAGGAATGCTTCACCCTCGCGGGACCCAGTCGAAGGTACTGGGCCCTAGGCCTCCTGATGTAGTACCTTACCCCAGGCTGAAGGTGCCTGGGATGGAACTCGACTCCACACGCCCAGGCCAAGGGTGCCTGGGCACAGACGAACCGCAGCAGCCCCCAGGCCGAAGGTGCCTGGGGAATGGACCTTGTGCGCAAGATGTCCGCCCCTTTTATATCCTCTCCCAGCAGGCACAGCGGGTTCCCCGCCCAGCCGCACTACTGCCGAAAGAGGACAAAAAGGGCACGGCTCTAGAATGGTAGTTCAACCCTGGTCCCAGGTGACAGCGCCACCCAGGGACCGCAGGGAACATGACACCATTCATACCTCCCACACTCCAAAATGTCCATAAATCCCTAAAATCAATGTATCTGGGCCATCTACTGCCCAGATACACCCCACTAAATTTAACACCCGCTACATATATATGCGTGATTCTGCAATTACGGGTTTTGGGCGCAAGTGCGCGCCGCCGCCAGCTTGCTCCCTAGCTGGAGCTGATCAGTGGGTCCCGCGGACCTGATGTCCGCTGCACCCCCTGATCGTTCAGTACACAATTGGAATGAGGGACACCTATTAGCAAAAGTATGTAGGCAAAGGACACACCCCCTGCCACGCCCTGCTTAAAGGAGAATGGTACAAAAAAATTATTGGTTAAACCCACGAGTTTAAATGCAGCAATTTAGAAATTGGATGAATGGTTTAAAAATGATCACAGAGAGTACTAATATAGCTGTAATCAGCTGAGACATTTAATACAATAACAAAAGTAGGTCTTTAAGAATAAATAATAAATAAAAAATGAAAATACTACAAAGCAAATATTCTTAAAAGTGCAACTAGAGAAAAACTTTTTTGTTTTCATTTTGGATGGAGTAAGGGAGGGTTACATTCCCTATCAGTTTTGTGTCCCGTTAGGAGGAGATTTTCCGTAATTTCCTGTCCCATAGCCACAACACGAAGTGAGAAGAAGCCCCTCTAAAATGATGGAAATTCATGAATGAGTGCTTCCATTGGAGGATGGAAGATCCCCCTCTATTCCAGTTCTAGTGACCATTCAAAATTTGTAGAGGAATTCATATTGGCCTAAATTGATAAAGTAATCAGATTTTTTACATTTTTTTTTTTTATTGGATGTGTTTTAAAGCAGAAAGTCAGAAATACAGAAAAACCTTGGATTGCGAGCATAATTTGTTCCGCAAACATGCTTGTAATCCAAAGCACTCGTATATCAAAGCAAATTTCTCCATAAGAAATAATGGAAACTCAGATGATTTGTTCCACAACCATTTATTTATAAGTCCTTCAGTTTATAGTCCATATAAAAAGATTATAGCAGTGTGATAGGTTATGTAACAATAAAATGTCCATCCACAAATGGAAGCCTCCACAAGGGGATTAGAAGCAAAATCCAGCAGGAGCTACAGAGTATAAAAGAGAAGAGAGGAGCCTCTAAGTGTAGCAATATGATTACATTTAATGAAGGTACAACATTTAGCAACTCACATGGTTGATGATTAAAATGGGCACATCTAAGTATGTAAGTATTCAGTGTAAAGCTGTCCACATAGACCATTCCCCGCACCGCTGGCTCTCACCGCTGTCAGTCTGCAATCGTGACCTGGGAAGACTACCATGCAGTAGAGCGATCAGAAAGCGAGGCTTGAAGCATTCGTGGAGCGCAGCGTGGAAGGGATGATGGCGGTGAGGAGGACGGTCTATGTGGACAGCTTTACCCCGAATGCCTGCATACTTAGATGTGCCTCTTTTAATCATCAACCATGTAAGTTACTAACCATATTGCTACACTTAGATGCACCTCTATACTCAGTTGTGACACGACGCTACTCGTATAGCAAGACATCGCTTGTTTATGAAGTAAAAATTTATAAAACAATTTAGATTGTCTTGCAAAACATTCTCAAACCAAAGTTTTACTGTACAGCGAGTCCCCGGGTTATGAACCCGTTAGGGACTTTCCTCCTGTTTGTAATCCGGAAATGTTCGTAAGTCGGGCCACGCATGCGCAGAACGAAAATTACGGACATTTACGATGTTTTCCGATGTTCCGTCGAATGCCGTTCTGCGCATGCGCGGGCAATTACGGACAATGACGACATTTTACGAGGCTCCGTCTAGCCGCGCATGCACAGAACGGCAGATGGTCCGCGCAGAATGGCAGAGGGTCCCCGCAGCGTCCCGTTTGTAAGTAGGAGTGGTTTGTAAGTCAGGGACCCCCTGTATTGTGTGTTTTTATTGTCGGTTGTTCTTTGTTTCTAGCCTAAAAAAGAAAAAACACAGAGGTGATCAAATACCACCAAAAGAAAGCTCTATTTGTGGGGAAAAAGGACATAGATTTTATTTGGGTACAGTGTCGCACGACCGCGCAATTGTCAGTTAAAGTAACGCAGTACCATATTGCAAAAAATGGCGTGATCATGAAGGGGGGTAAACCTTCTGGAGGTGAAGTGGTTAACCCTGAAGTTGGAAAAGTAAAGCCATTATTAAAGTGAAACCAGGATCAGAGGGGTGCATAATGCCCCGTACACACGTTCCGATTATCGTACGACGTATCGTTCGCATTTTGTTGTATAAAACAAATATCGAATACAACATTGCAAAATGTGCTCTACGAAAAGTAAGATTTTTGTCGTACGATTCTGGAAAAACCTTCCGGTGTGCGTAGCTACGTATCTGAAATAATGTCAAATACGTGTGACCCCCCTGTGTCCTTCTGGTTTATTTTTGTGTTTATGATCATGTGCGGTTTTTGTCTATCGATTTTTAGCAGACGCATACTGTACTGATTAAACGATTGTCGTACGATGGGCTGTCGTCCGAGCAAAGTTTTCGTGTTTGTCCCTTCGGATTTTGTTGGACGGACCGTCGTGATCGGCTGTCGAAAGCTGTGTACTAACGATCAGATTATCGAACGATCTATCCAAAAGCGATTTTTATCATCCGATAATCGGAACGTGTGTACGGGGGCTTAAAGGGTTTTTTTTTTTTTTTTTAAAGGTTAGTTTGTTTTTTTCCAAATAGGTTCCTTTAAGCTAGTGCATTGTTGGTTCACTTACCTTTTCCTTTGATTTACCTTCTAAATGTTTTTTTTCTTTGTCTGAATTTCTCACTTCCTGTTTCTCCTCACTAAACTTCACACCATCATCCGAGTGGTGTGGAGTCAGCCAGAACAGCTTACTGAGGAGGAACAGGAAGTGAGAAATTTAGACAAAGAAAACAAAGAATAAAAACATTTAGAAGGGAAATAGAAGGAAAAGGTAAGTGAACCAGCAATGCACTAGCTTAAAGGAGCCTATTTAGAAAATAAAAAACGAACCTTTACAACCCCTTTAAGAGAATTTGAACATAGTAGGCACCGTGTGGACTCTACTTGCCCTGCATCTAAGTACCATGTGCTCCCAGAAGATTTGACCTATTCTAAAACATATTGGCAAAGTAGGAAACATCCAATTGGTTAACAGTGTGGTCACCGAGGCCAAGTACAGCCACAAGGAAAACACAACTATACAAACAAGCGTGTGTTCTGCTTTTCCAGACACATTAATATACCCTGACACGTGCAGTCACCACAGAGAAAATTAATTTGTTGCTGGTTCACAGGGCAGCTACTGCTTTCAACTGTAGTGTGCACAAGAACCCTTCAATTATGTCTCAGCTTCATTATAAATGATATCTATCTCTTGTCACCACTGTCCCTGCCATCTTATTGTACTGTATTATGCCAGCCATTCTGCTAGTCAATGAAGTGTTGAGTGACAGCGAAGAGAGGTGACACTTGGGTCACATTCCTCAACTATCTGCCCGCAAAGATGTCCTATGCGGTCATAGGTAGACAGGGCAACCTTGTCACCCCTGAATGACCCTGTGCGTCCCCTGCACCTGACTGAACAGCATTGCTTGGAATTTGGGTAGAAAACCAAGCAAAAGATGACAATGACATTTTTGTTTTTCAGCAGAGATTACTAGAGAATGCACCGCACCCACAGGTGGGAAATGTTATGGGAAGTGCTGTGCTTTCACAAAAAGCTTTAATGACACTGTATCTATAGCTTGTTAAGCTCCTTTGGGTGGTGTTTTGATACAGAACATAAGCGTTGTCAGCAGGGTAGATTAGATGACTTAATGAAAATAGAAGACTTTTCGTTTGAGATGTTAATGTACTCAAGCTAGAACCATTTGTGGTTTGAGAAGATGATGAACCAATGTTGTCGTTCACGTCTATAGCAATCAGTTACTAACAATGCGCTTTCTGCCCTCTGAACTGTGGTCAGGTGGCTTAGAAATGCCAGTCATGGGGGTTTTCTTAAATGTCAGCCCTTCCCTATAAATGGCTGATGTGGGTCCTGTTCTGTAGTCACTACAATATTTAGGCGCCTTTTTTTGGGCTAAATAACTAAGGTTGTGTATTTTTTTTTTTATTTAAATCTTGCTAGTATCTTTCCTGTTCAAAACAGGGCCAGTAAAATGATTAAAGGGGAGTTCCAGACTTTTTTATGTTTATTAAAAGTCAGCAGCTACAAAAAGTCTAGCTGCTGGCTTTTAATAAACAGACACTTACCTGCTCCACTGTCCAGCGACGCGGCCGCCCAGAGCGTCGCTTCTCTCCCCCCCCCTCGCGCCTCCATTCACACTGTGGGAACCCGGCCGTGACAGCTTTCGGGTTCACGGCCGGGCACTCACTGCGCATGCACGAGTCGCGCTGCGCTCTAGGAGTGGACAGGCGATCGCCTGGGACCTGTCACGTGTCCCAAGCGATCGCCTACAGGGAGGGGCCGCCTAAGGCGATATGACGAGTCGCCTAAGCGGTCCCTGGGGGGAAGGAGGAAGTGGGACAAGAAGTCCCCCTCCTAATGAAGCCCCCACTCCCCCCCCCCAAAAAAAATTACATGCCAAATGTGGCATGTAAGGGGGCGAGGAGTGGTTAAAGTGGAAGTTCCACTTTTGGTGGAACTCAGCTTTAAATACCATGCACATAGTCACTGCAATATTTTTCAGCTAAATACATTTTTTTATTATAGCTTGCTAGCATAGCTCCTGATCAAAATAGGGCCTAGTCAAAATGATTAAATATTGTGCATGTTGACACTAAATAGATTCTGCTCAAAATGTGGCCTAGTCAAAGAGTTTTAACACAGTGCCCATAGTCACTACAGTATTTGTGGACATTTTTTCGTGAACAAAAAATACACTCCAATGTTGATTTTCTGATTTAAAAATGGCTAGTGTAGTCCTTGTTCAAAATGCAGTCTAGTCAAAGTGTTTAAAAACTGTGCATGTAGGTACTACAATGATTTCAGCTAAATAGATAAACTAATGTGGTTTTACTTTATTAATCCTGTGCCATGTGCTTGCCTGATTCTGAACCTGGGGTCTTTCACTTCTGTGCAGCAGCTCTGTCCACTCTGCCACCGGAGGGTCTAATGCCGCGTACACACGTTTGGAATTTCCGATGAAAAAAGTCAGACGGAATTTTTTCATCGCATATTCCGACCGTGTGTGTACCGTGTGTGTGCCGACTTTTTCCGTCGGAAATTCCGACGGAGTTAGAAAGAGAACATGTTTGGAAACAGCGGGAATTCCGTTCGTCTGTATGGAACTCCGACAGGGAAAAAAACACGCATGCTCAGAATCAAGTCGATGCATGCTCGGAAGCATTAAACTTAATTTTTCTCGGCTCGTCGTAGTGTTGTACGTCACCGCGTTCTTTGCAGTCGGAATTTGATGTGACAGTGTGTATGCAAGGCAGTTTGAACGGAATTCTGGCGGAAGTTTATCCCGACGGAAAATCCGATCAGGTGTACAAGACATAAGGCTCTGCAGCCTACATGACCAGGGTAGATCAGAGCTAACCTCTTACCTAAACCTGCACACAACTGCACCTCCCTTTAAGACCCCTTTCATACTGAAGGCGTTTTTCAGGCACTAAAGGGCTAAAAATAGTGCCTGTAATGCACCTGAAAAACGCCTCCCCTGCAGCTCCAGTGTAAAAAGCCTGAGTGCTTTCACACTGGAGCGGTGCGCTTGCAGGACATTAGAAAAAGTCCTGCAAGCAGCATCTTTGGAGCGGTTTAGGAGTGGTGTATACACCGCTCTTACACCAACCCTGCCCATTGAAATGAATGCTGCCGAAGCGCCTGCAAAGCAATTCGGCAGCTGCGCTTTTCGGGCACATTTAACCCTTTCTTTGGCCGCTAGCAGGGGTTAAAAGCGCCGAATAGCGACGCTAAAACAACAATAAAGCGCCGCTAAAACTAGTGGTGCTTTACCACTAACGCGGCATGCTGGCAGTGTGAAAGAGCTCTTACCCCTAGGAAAAAACCACACTAATTGTAATTGGAGTTAAATGGCCAAATCGGCCGTTTAATAAATATAAGCTTATAAATAACCAAACATAACAATAAACATATCAATTCAGATAACAATGGTTGCAGGTCCTTGACGGTACCATATAACTTAAACTTTGTGTCTGTGGCACCAGTTAGCTAAGTTATGACTCCAGCCGCCAAACACCGCCTCGGGGACTAACCCAGCTGACCTTAGACACCCGCCGGTCTTACCATTACCCAGTCACTATGACTTGAACCGTACCAACTAGAGGACACTATACCTAAGATGGGTCCCCATCATTTTACCAATAACACCAGATTTAGACCTCCGTCAAGGACACCAAACTGCCAAAGAACAATAAAAAAAGTTATTCTGACGATTATTCCTCTGCAAGTGAACCTAAACCACTCCTTCCAGCACTATAATCTGCTGCTCTTAATCACCTCATCTCTGCCAGCCTGTGTATGACCCTGCCTGCTTTCAACCACTCTTCTGGATTCTGACTTTGTACCTTGCTGTCAAGATTTGTGTCAGGGATGCCTAACACAGGCATTCAGCACAGGGTAAACAGATCAGTGGGCTGCACTTAAGGAATCAGGCACAAAAGTAAGTGAAAAATATATATTTATTAAAGATAAAGGCACACGTGCAAACCAAACAACAGCAAACCAAAAACAAGCAATGCATACAAGAAATAAATACAAGAAGACACAGCAAACCCCAAAACACCTAATCTAACTATCTAACTAATATATACAAGATAAAACACATGCACCACAGGTCACAGCAAGGCAGGGATCATCTGACGCGTTTCACACTACAAATGTTAGTGCTTACTCATAGCTTTTTTTTGGAGTGCGACTGTCCATCCCTTCCTTTTTGCTGTTCCTGTTTGCCTTGTGCATTGCCAGCACCCATGGTTTCCTGATTGTTGAAGGATTAACAGAACTCACTCACCTGGAGCGGTAATTTTCTCTCTAATATATACAAGAACAGGAGCACATATACATAAGCAAGGCAGGGACAAGAGACAAGGGGGAACAGGCCGCCAGATGGAGGGAGCAGTAGCAATGGGAAGCTGGAAGCAGGAATCAGGGGACAAGACTCAGGTACAGGGTACAGGACAGGGCAGGATGCGGATCAGGAACAGATTTGGGCAAACAGATCAGGTCAGGCAGGGACAAGGCTTGCAGAGAGGATACTGAAGCCCTGAGCCTTAGTGAAGGGCGGGCTTATATACTCCCAGCAGCTCACATCAGGTGCAGCTTGATCAATGAAAAGTCCATCTACTGGAGACACCCGCTGGCGGCCACCAGAATTACACCCTTTGGTGCTGAAAGCAATAGTGCCACCAGGTGACTCAAGCCATAACACGGATCATGACAATTTGTTGCTGACCTGGCCTGCCTGACTAGCTAACACATCAACCCCAAGCCAAAGGTCAACTCTGGACTTAACATTTTACAGGTACCTTACAAACCGGACACAATGACAGTGGACCTGGTGGTTAAGGCTATTATGGATCAGGGACACTTGCTTGTAGGGATGAGCTTTATGTTCGAGTCGAACATGAGTTTGACTCGAACATTGGCTGTTTGCCCGTTCGGCGAACAGCGAACAATTTGGGGTGTTCGTGGCAAATTCGAAAAGCCGCGGAACACCCTTTAAAAGTCTATGGGAGAAATCTAAAGTGCTAATTTTAAAGGTTAATATGCAAGTTATTGTCATAAAAAGTGTTTGGGGACCTGGGTCCTGCCCCAGGGGACATGTATCAATGCAATAAAAAGTTTTAAAAACGGCCGTTTTTTCGGGAGCAGTGATTTTAATAATGCTTAAAGTGAAACAATAAAAGTGAAATATTCCTTTAAATTTCATACCTGGGGGGTGTCTAAAGTATGCCTGTAAAGCAGCGCATGTTTCCCCTGTTTAGAATTGTCCCTGCACAAAATGTAATTTCTGAAGGAAAAAAAGTAATTTAAAACCACTCGCGACTATAATGAATCCCCGGGTCCCCGACAATACAGAGAAAAGTCGTTGAAAAAAACGGCAGGGGTCCCCCCCAGTACATTACCAGGCCCTTTGGGTCTGGTATGAATATTAAGGGGAACCCCTGCCATTTTTTTCAATGACTTTTATCTGTATTGCGGGACCCGACAATTCATTAATAGATGCAGTAGTTTTAAATTACTTTTTTTCCTTCAAAAATTCCATTACCAGACCCTTCAGGTCTGGTATGGATATTAAGGGGAACCCTGAACCCCAAAAAAAGTGTGGGGGTCCCCCCCAAATTCCATATCAGGCTCTTCAGGTCTGGTATGGATATTAAGGGGAACCCCGCACCAAAATTAAAAAAAAAATGGTTAGGGGTCCCCCCCAAAAATCCATATCAGACCCTTCAGGTCTGGTATGGATTTTAAGGGGAACCCCGCACCAAAATAAAAAAAAATTGCCTGGGGTCCCCCCAAAAATCCATACCAGACCCTTATCCGAGCACGCAACCTGGCAGGCCGCAGGAAAAGACGAGAGAGCGCCCCCCCCTCCTGAACCGTACCAGGCCACATGCCCTCAACATTGGGACAAGGGCCTCATCCCCACAACCCTTGCCCGGTGGTTGTGGGGGTCTGCGAGCGGGGGGCTTATCGGAATCTGGAAGCCCCTTTAACAAAGGGGACCCCCAGATTCCGCCCCCCCATGTAAATTGGTAACGGGTACAGATTGAGATGTGTCCGTCTGGATGTGCACTATCATGAGAGGTGTCAGGAAAAGTTACGGACTCGGCCTGCCTGACTACGCCTCAACTCCCAGCCAAAGCTCCACTCTGGACTTAACCGTTTACAGGTACCTTACACCCTTTAGCTGCCAGGTCCGTACATCATACGGACCTGACAGTGGGGGGGGGGGGGGGGTTTCACACACAATCTGGTGGCTGCAGCAGGTGAAAAGCAGTATTGCAATGTGATGTGCACTGCAAACATTTAGTTGAGCCCAGAAGAGACATGCAGGGTTTTTTAGACCCTGCATGCGTCATTAAATCAAACATGTCACCTAAAAATCATCATAGCACAAGACCTGCTCCGGAACACTAAACGGATGACGTATAGGGGGGCTTTTGAAGCATTCCTTGAAGAAAATATAGGGTACTGAAGTATGTGGCCATTTCACGGGCACACACAAATTTAAGCTTTGACATGTTGGGTATGTATTTACTGAAATAAATGAACTCTAATGTTGTTGTTTTTTTGTTTTGTTTTTATAGCATTCGTCCTATAAAAAAAAACAAGCATAGTAAAAGTGTTTAAAAACTGTGCATGTAGTCCCTACAGTATTTTGGTGTCCTTTTTCAGTGAAATAAATACTCTCTAAAGTTGGCTGCTGAATCTTTTTAAAATGCTGGGGGTAACAAATAAAAGTGTTTGGGTAGTAAACGCTTTAAAGTCTAGGTTTAAAGTCTAGTCTTAATTAAAAAAAAAAAAAAAATCAGCTTCTGCTGTCCTTGAAATCTTCATCGTCCGACCCCCTTCCCTGCCACAATAAATGTCTGGTGCTGCAGGGCTTATTAGAAATGAGACAGGCACTCATCAAGAGTAAAAAAAAAGGGCCGCACCAGCCTCATGCATTACCTCAGGTACCACATACTGTATACACATAGTTACACTCACAAACCTAGCTGAATCATGAGCTGAAATAATCGCTTGTAAACCAGTTTGTGAGTATAGCTTTGATTTCTTGAATTCATGATTCAGCTTGACTTGTAAGTATAATACACACGATCGGAAAATCCGACAAGAAAACCGTAGATTTTTTTCCGACGGAATGTTGGCTCAAACTTGTGTTGCATACACATGGTCACACAAAATTCCAACCGTCAAGAACGCGGTGACGTACAACACTACAACGAGCCGAGAAAAATGATGTTCAATGATTCCAAGCATGCGTCGAATTGATTCAGAGCACGTGTGTTTTTTTGCGCGTCTGGAATTGCATACAGATGATCGGAATTTCTGACAAGAACTTTTCTTGTTGGAAAAATTGAGAACTAGCTCTCAATTTTTTGCTGTCGGAAATTCCGACAGAAAAAGTCAGATGGAGCCTATACACGGTCGGAATTTCCTACCAAAAGCTCACATCGAACTTTTCTTGTCGGAATTTCCGATCGTGTGTACGTGGCATTACTATGTGTGTATTCTCTTTTATTAAATGGTACCTGAGGTAATGCATGGAACTAGTGCGCGCCCTATTTTGCTCTTTGACGTTCAGCTGCTTTTACGATCCAGCCAATCTGAGGAGGGCAGCAAGACCTGAGTCTACCTGGTCACCTGTGGAAGTATGAAGCCAGCTGTTTCAGGCTGGGTTCACACTGGCCCGACAAACACTCCGACTTTGGGAGCTCATGTCGCATGACGTGTGAACTGTTTTGCACCCCTAGCCCTCCACACTTTAGGCTGTGTTCACACTGATATTACACGACAGTCATACGACTTTCATCCTACTTTGCTCTGCGACATCCATCCTACATTGGTCCTACATCCATCCGACTTGAATGAACAGGATACTACTTTGTTCAGACTTTGTGATAGTCTGACTTGTCCTTTGACCAATCAAAACAATCCCAGAGTGAGATAAATTCCTTTTACTGCTGCTGTAATCACCATGTCGGATGTCAAATGTCGGATGGTTAGGACAAGGATCCTACTTTGATCCGACTTCAATGATAGTCAATGGGCTGAAGTAGGATTGAAGTCGGACCAAAGTAGTACAGGGAGCATTTTCAAAGTCGGACCGACTTGTGTCGGACCAGTTAAGACGGCTCTCATAGGGAAACATTGATTTTCACACGTCATGCGACATGAGCTCCCAATGTCGGAGCGTTTGTCGGACCAGTGTGAACCCAGCCTTAGAGCTGAAGTGCTGTTCTCTTGTTGTTTACTCATTAAGAATGCCCAACAATTCCCACATTTTTCATCCTTCTCCTCCATACATAGTATGCATACTACAGCTACTAAAAACTAAATATGATCAATGAATGGAGGAGAGGACCTTTAACCACTTCCCTACCCAGCCATAGTCAAATGACGTCCACAGATGGGATCTCCCATCCTGGGTGGACGTCATATGACGTCCTCGGCTTTGTAGGGGGATATCTGAATGATGCCTGCAGCTAGAGGCATCATTCAGATATCCTTTTGAAGTGCCGGCGATTCTGTGCACAATAAGAATGATCATAGCGGCGGTTCCGCCGCTTGATCGTTCTTATAGGCGGCGGGAGGGGACACCCCCCCTCCCGCCGCCATCCGGTGCTTCTCCGGGCTCCCCTTTGCGATCGGGGACCCGGAGCGAATCTTCCGGCGTCGTTGGTGGGGTCACGTGATGAGCATAGAGATGACTGGTGACCAGATGGTCACCAGTCATCTCTATGATCGTCGGAGGCCCGGGCGCGATTTGATGATGTCACGCCCGGGTCTCAAATGTAAACATTGCGGCTGTAAGTATGAGATCAGTGAAAAAATTTTCACTGATCTCATGCTTTCCAGCCTGGAGGAGAGATGTGGGGTCTTATTGACCCCGCATCTCTCAATAAAGAGAACCTGTCACACACATTCCTATTACAAGGGATGTTTACATTCCTTATAATAGGAATAAAAGTGATCAAAAAAAAAAAAAAAGTAAAATCATTGTAAAAAAATAAATAAATAACTAAAAAAAAATAATAATAATAAAAAAAAAAAAAAATTAAAACGCCCCTGTCCCCGGTAGCTCGCGATCAGAAGCGAATGCACACGTAAGTCGCCCACATATGTAAACGCTGTTCAAACCACGCATGTGAGGTATCGCCGCGTGCGTTAGAGCGCGTGCAACAATTCTAGCACTAGACCTCCTCTGTAATTCTAAACTGGTAACCTGTAAAAAAAATTAAAGGGTCGCCTATGGAGATTTTTAAGTACCGAAGTTTGGCGCCATTCCATGAGTGTGCGCAATTTTAAAGCGTGACATGTTAGGTATCTGTTTACTCGGCGTAACATTATCTTTCATATTTTCCCCAAAAATTGGGCTAACTTTACTGTTTTGTTATTTTTTAATTCGTGAAACCATTTTTTTTTCTTTTTTTTAAATGCGTTTGAAACATTATTGCGCAAATATTGTGCAAGAAAAAATGTTGCAATGACCGTCATTTTATTCCCTAGGGTGTCTGCTAAAAAAAACATATATAATGTTTGGGGGTTCTGAGTAATTTTCTAGCAAAAGAATGATGATTTGTACATGTAGGAGAGAAGTGCCAAAATAGGCCCGGTATTGAATAGGTACAAAAAGCCCTGTATTGAAGTGGTTAAATCATCCTTTAAAAATGCATAAAGTCAGTACATTTTTTTTGGCTTTTTATGTGAAATAAAACTCTCTATTTTTGATGTATTGATAACATCCCTGTCTCTTGTCTCCCTGTCCAGCTGTAGCCTACTAAAGCTCTTCAAATAGTGTGCATAATGGACTGAATCATTTCCCCTTTTCAGTGAAATAAATAACTGGAGGCAGCTTATTGGCCAGTATTTGTGCAGCCATAGCATAGAGTTTTGTTGTATCCAGAGACAGCGTTTGGCCACCTCTGAACACAGAAAACTATCCACGCCCCATTGCCCGTCTGAATATAGTCTTAATAGCAGATGTCAAAAGAGAGTGTTATTTGGTGCACACAACTGTACCACAGAGGGATAAGGGGAAGATCTGTACACAAAGGGCACCTTTGCTTGTGTCAGGAACAAGTAGCAAAGCCAACTTGTGTGGGGACAGCCAGCTTATGCCATTTGATTTTGACCCTGCAACTATGCCGCCAGTGCGGTGGAGCTAGACACCAGATTTAATAAATGTAATGGCAGCTATAGCATATGGGGGATGAAGGGGGGGGGGGGGGGGTGAACACTACTGTTGCACAAAGAACAACTTTCCTGTTTCAGCAACAAATGTGAAATCAAGGCCACCTTTGGAAGAGCGGCTGACCTTTAGGCCTTTGGGTTTAGCCACTATCAGGAGATGTGAAAAAGAGGTTCTTTGCTATGCAACCTCAGAAAAGGCCACTTTGTATTCCCTTTTAGATGGTATAGACCCCGCATATGATTTTTCCCCCTGGAGAAGAGAGGGGTGATATGTCCCACTTGAAGCCTCCCTAAATTTCCTCCTCACCACCAGCGCCACAACCCTCCTCTTTACTGTCAGCATCCCAATCCTACTTGTACTCCTCTTCTGACTCCTGCTGCCTCAGCCTCAAACTGGTGAAGGCAGTGTGCAAAGGATCATCTTGGCCCTGAGACAGCAGGAAGTCCTCCTCTTGCTCTTCTACTGTTCAGTCTATTACACCATGCAGAGCGTACCAGCAGGAACATTATAGGGATTGCATTGATAAATCCTTCTGTAGCGCTACCCCCAGTTAAGAGAGCCGCTGGGTTTTGTTTCGGGCCCTGTATACAGCACCACCAACCCCCGGCAATCTACTCAACCCACTCTGGCACAGTTAGTCTAGGGATTGTTACCTCGTAACGGTCTATACCTGATTATACACAATCTGGCAGTATTGATAGATAACTACTATCTGCAAAGATGACACTAATACCAATATGATAAAATATAACTGGATTTACTTTGGTATAAGGGTTCAAGGTTAAACACATCACATAACATACATGCAGAGCCCTGCATCAATAAACATATACATCAGTGATAGTGCAGAGTGATCACCCGCCACGTGCAACTATCTTCTTTCCCTATGCGCAATATGGCACAGCAACAACGTTTTAACCCCCACCCTGGTCAGGCCTGACCCAGATTAAAACTCAGTCCCTTATGAGAACAATTCTTCGCATGCAACTTGAACGGTGGTGCACTTGCAGGAAACAATATTTGTAATCCAATGGTAGTAAATAACAGGGTGGGCCAAGGCAGTCACTAGACCCAACAAAGAAAAAAAAAGTAATGATGTGAGCAAGTGCTCGCTCACCACTCCGGACGCGATCCCAGTCCGGGCTTCCACCACTGTGTATCCGCACACAGTGTCTCCAACGGCCGGGTCTCCGGTCCAGCGGATGTCAGCAAACTTGAGCAGGAACAGATGCCATCCAGGCTCTGCAGTGGGGTGGAAGTCTCTTTGGTCGGTATGCAAGGCCCAGGATTCAGGCCTTACACAGCAGCGGATCCGCACAGGGAGTCCTATTGCTTGCAGTGCGGTGTCCAAAGAGGCCGCGCTTAGCCTCGCCCTCTTCTTATATAGCCCCACCCATGAGTCTCTGCGGCGGCCCAATGCTCCCTGGGTGCCGAATGGAGTTCTGGGTAACGTAGTCCGGGGGGCCTTAAAGGAGACCCCGCTACACTTCCTTATAGTGACTCATTCTTCTTGTAGCTTATTCAAATTGAAGATCTTTTCAAATGTATTTTTGTATTGCTACATGTCCCCTGTGGCAATGCCCAGCTCCCCATCCTCTTATTTTGATAATCACATGCCTATTAGACTTTAAAATTGCTAAAAATAATTTTCCAGATTCACCCCCTAGTAGTGTTCAAATTTAAAGCATAACTGAAGTTCTGTTGTAGCAAACAGCGAGCAGGCAGGCTTTTATCACAGAAGAAACATGCAATCTCTCTTCTGCGATAAAATGTCGCTACCTGCCTGTTCACTGTCTTCACTGGTCTGTAAACTGAGCTGCACATGTGAAGCTTATCTTACAGCTGGGGCTGGTTTCTGTGTGCCGAAATGACAGTCTTCTGTGCATGCACAGGGGTGACGTCATCCTGCGGCAGCCAATGAAGATGAGTGTTAACCACTTTAGATCCTTTTTAGGTTTGCAATTTTCGATTTTACGATGGGTTTGACAGACAACGCGCCAACCCGATTCCACTTTAGCGAGTTGAAAGCAAGTCAGCAAGATATACTTACAGTTGTGCTCATAAGTTTACATACCCTGGCAGAATTTATGATTTCTTGGCCATTTTCAGAGAATATGAATGGTAACACACAAACTCAAATCAACTGTGTTTTTATTCTTTTTTAAATCATAATCACAACAGAAACTATCCAAATTTCCCTGATCAAAGGTTTACATACCCCAGTTCTTAATACCGTGTATTGCCCCCTTTAACATCAATGACAGCTTGAAGTCTTTTGTGGTATTTGTGGGTGAGGCCTTTACCTTCTCAGATGGTAAAGCTGCCCATTTCTCTTGGTAAAAAGCCTCCAGTTCCTTGTGACAGCAGGCAGGTAAAATCACCAGGTTGCATCCAGGATGGAAGGTATATATGTCCTAGATTCAGGCTTTATGCCGATTTATACCACTAGGGGGAGTGCTGGGAGTCTTGCAGGGGAAAAGTTAATGAGCCCAGCTGAAGTAAGTGGGCTCATTAGGGCCTCTACAAGAACTCCCAGCATGCTAAGGGAGATGCTCCAACCTGGAACCAGATCTGTGTGGATAGTCTGGGGAGTGTGATCTCTGTGCGGTGAGCCAAAGCCTGTGTAGTTATTGCTAAGAATTTCTAAAAGCAGGGAGCTAGGGACTGGGACAGCACAAGGCTGTACCCAGTTGTTAGTTAGGGACACCAATGTGTGTAGTGAGCGGTCAAGTTGACCAGGATTTTTTTTCCTGTTTCTTTTGTTTTTGCTGTATTTTTTTGTCTGTATATAGTTCAAATAAAACCACACCCTTTTGTTTTCACCTACCACTGTCTGCTGTGCCTGTTTTTGTGTGGTGAACCCATCCAGGGGGTCACACACACCCGCTGCTGAGTTAACCCCCTCACAGTTGGTGGAGAACCAGTGGCATTGTTTTTTTAAGGCCAGCATGGAGGATATACTGAAACAGCTGGCTCTAGCAAATGCCAATCAGCAGCAGACAAATGCAGGTTTGCAAAAGAGCCTTGTAGCTCAACAACAGAGCCTCGCAGCCCAGCAGCAAGCTCATCAACAGAGTCTGGAAGCTCAGCAACAGGCCCAGCAGCAATCTGAGGCCCGCTTCATAGACCTGTTGCAGAAGCAAGAACAGAGACTACAGTAACAAATGGAGACATTAATGCAGCAACGTCCGCAGACCAGTGAGGCAAGTAGATCCACTAATACTGCGTCCTTTGGGGTGAGTCGTTTACTGACAAAAATGACTGGAGAGGATGATCCAGAGGTGTTTTTGACCACATTTGAAAGGACTGCTGAAAGGGAAAAGTGGCCTAAGGAGCAGTGGGCTGGACTGGTGGCCCCTCTGTTAACTGGTGAATCGCAGAAAGCTTACTATGACCTAGAGCCTGACCAAGCAAAAGACTATGTGATGCTAAAAAATGAAATATTGGCACGGCTGGGTGTCACCCTGGCCATCCGGGCTCAGCGTGTGCATAACTGGACTTTCCGGCTTGGAAAACCCCCCAGGTCTCAAATGTATGATCTCATTCACCTGAGCAGGAAGTGGCTACAGCCAGAGACTTTGTCCGCACCAAAGATTGTGGAACGTGTTGTGATGGATCGTTTCTTGAGAGCTCTTCCTACTGCCATCCAAAAGTGGGTAAGCCATGGAGACCCAGAAACGGCCGATAATCTTGTGGATCGTGTAGAGAAGTACTTGGCTATGGAAAACCTGACTGCCTCTTCCAGAGACTCACGGACTTTCCACCCTAAGACCAGACCATTCCCAGTGGCGGGTAAGATGATTCCAAGGGGTGAGGGTGGAGAGAATGAGAGGGTGAGAGTTCTACCTAATGTCTGGCGAGAACAGCCTGGGAAGTCACGGACTCAAGAGGCAGCAAAAAGGATTGTTTGCTACCGCTGCCGACAAGAGGGACATATTGCAGCAAATTGCCCGGTTGTGGGTGAACCCATGCAATGTGACTTTCTAAGGGACAGACGTCAGTCGCTGTTTGCGACAGTCGCATGCACTGCCATTCGGGGAACTGAGAAACATTTATGCAAAATGTGTATTAATGGTAAAAATGTTGTTGTGTTGCTGGATTCAGGTAGCCTGGTGACACTGATGAAAGCTGAATTAGTCACTACAGAGGTCTTAGGGAATAACAAGGTAGCTGTTATTTGTGTGCATGGGGACACCCGAGAGTATCCTGTGACTACAGTGTGTTTTGAGACCTCCAAAGGTAACCTCTCTCATCAGGTGGGGTTAGTGTCTCAGTTATCACATGATGCCATTGTGGGAAGGGATTTTCCAAAGTTTTGGGAACTCTGGGATTGTCCTGAGCCCCCCACTGGTGCCCCTATATACCAGGAATGTGATAGCCAGAATTCCTCTGAGAGTGGTGAGGACTCTCCAGAATTCCCCTTGTCGGTATTGGCAGGGGAGACTCGAGAAACTGGGGAGGAGCCAACATCCTCAGATGAAAACGTGCCGTCTGTGGAGTTTTCTGATCTCGAGGTTCACAAGGAAAATTTTGCCAAGAACAGTTAAAAGACCCCGCCCTAATAAAGGCACGGGAAAACGTAGTGAAAATAGATGGCGAGTTAGTGAACCCAGATGAGACCTGCACTTACCCATACTTCATTGTGGAAAAGGACCTACTGTATCGGGTGGCTAAAAGGGCAGAAGAAACCATTGAGCAGCTTGTGGTCCCCAAACCTTACAGGGAGTTGGTGTTAGAGTTGGCCCATGGGCACATTCTTGGAGGTCATCTGGGGACAGAGAAAACCAGAGAGAGGGTATTGCAAAGATTCTATTGGCCTGGGGTCATGAAGGAAACAGAAAATTATTGTTCCTCCTGCCCTGTGTGTCAAAGGTCGGCACCGATGCCACATTTCCGTAACCCGCTGGTACCTCTTCCCATCATTGAGGTCCCCTTTGAGAGGATCGCAATGGATTTGGTAGGTCCAATAATGAAGTCCGCTAGGGGGCATCAGTACATTTTAGTTATATTGGACTATGCCACCCGGTATCCGGAAGCGATTCCTCTCCGAAATACCTCGGCCAAAACCATAGCCAAAGAGCTATCTCTTGTTTTTAGCCGTGTGGGTATTTGTAAGGAACTGCTTACAGACCAAGGTACACCCTTTATGTCCCGGGTTATGAAAGAGCTGTGCAAGTTGTTCAAAGTGACACAATTGCGTACATCCGTGTATCACCCCCAAACAGATGGGTTGGTTGAAAGATTCAACAAAACCCTAAAACAAATGTTAAAGAAGGTGGTGGATAGAGATGGAAAGGATTGGGACTGTCTAATCCCCTATTTAATGTTTGCCATTCGGGCGGTACCCCAATCCTCTACGGGTTTCTCACCCTTTGAGTTACTCTATGGGAGACACCCAAGAGGGCTGTTGGATATCGCCAAGGAAACTTGGGAAAGTGAGAGTTCTCCCCACAGGAGTGTAATTGAGCATGTCGCCCTGATGCAAGGTAGAATTGCACAGGTAATGCCCATCGTAAAGGAACATTTGGCCCAAGCGCAGTTGGCACAGCAGAGAGTGTACAACCGTGGGGCCAAGACCCGTACCTTTTCCCCGGTGGATAAGGTATTGGTACTTGTCCCTACGGTTGAAAGCAAATTCTTTGCTAAATGGCAAGGCCCCTACGAGATAATGGAAAAAGTGAGCGAAGTGAATTACAAGGTCAGACAACCAGGAAGGCGTAAGCCCGAACAGATCTATCACATTAATCTGTTGAAAGCCTGGAGGGATAGGGAATCCCTAGTCGCAGAAACTTTGTCACCAGCTCAGTCTGATTGCGTAATTCCGGAGGTTGGAATAGCAGTCACCTTGTCAAACCCCCAACAACAGGAGGTTAAAGAGTATGTGCTTCGCAACAAGGAGGTTTTCTCTGAGCTGCCGGGACAAAAATCTGGGGTAGAGCATGATATTATTACCCCGCCCGGTGAAAGGGTGGAGCTAAAACCCTATCAGATCCCAGAGGCCCGACGGGAGGCAATACGTGAGGAAGTAAAGAAAATGCTTGAATTGGGGGATGATAGAGGAATCTGAAAGTGATTGGTCCAGTCCCATAGTGTTAGTGCCTAAACCGGATGGGAGCTGGCGATTTTGTAACGATTTTCGACAACTGAACAAAGTTACAAAATTTGACACCTACCCCATGCCACGTACAGATGAGTTGATCGACCGGCTCGGAACAGCCCGATACATGACAACTCTCGATCTCACAAAAGGGTATTGGCAAATTCCCCTGGCCAAATCGGCCAAGGAGAAAACCGCGTTTGTAACCCCAGACGGGGCGTTCCAATATAAAAGAATGCCGTTCGGATTACAGAATGCACCGGCAACATTCCAGCGGAAAATGGACCAGATACTGAGGCCCCATCAGAAGTATGCTGCGGCTTACCTGTATGATGTAATTGTCCATAGCACAGATTGGGCCTCACATCTGCCAAAAGTGCAAGCAGTCCTAGACTCTATCCGGGAAGCTGGGTTTACGGCCAACCCCAAGAAGTGTACCATTGGACAGGAGGAGGCCAAATATCTTGGGTACACCATTGGGAGGAAGTGATAAAACCCCAAGTCAATAAAGTCGAGGCCATACAGAATTGGCCACGTCCCAACAGCAAGAAGCAGGTACGAGCCTTTCTGGGAATCGCTGGTTATTATCGGCGATTCATTCCCCACTTTGCCTCTCAGGCTGTGCCCCTAACCAACCTGACAAAAGGGAAAGAGTCTGTCATGGTTAAATGGACCCCAGAGGCTGAGGCAGCATTCCAATTCTTAAAAAAAGCCTTATGTAGCCAGCCAGTGTTGTACTCACCAGACTTCTCTAGGGAATTTGTCGTACAAAGTGATGCATCAGACGTTGGGTTAGGAGCAGTATTGACCCAGGTCCGGAACGGGGAAGAGCACCCAGTCATTTACCTCAGCAGGAAATTGAAGTCCCATGAGGTAAATTACGCCACGATTGAGAAGAAGTGTTTAGCGGTGAAGTGGTCTCTAGATTCCCTTCGGTACTATCTGCTAGGGAGGCACTTTGACCTAATTACTGATCATGCTCCTTTAAAGTGGATGGCTCAAAACAAAGAGACAAATAGGAGAGTAAATAGGTGGTTCCTGGCCCTACAAGAATTCAACTTTACGGTAAAGCATCGCCCTGGCGTTCAAATGGGGAATGTGGATGCTTTGTCTTGAGTACATGCATGCCTGATTGCTTGTGTTCCAACCCCAAGGTTAAAACAAGAGGGGGGGGGTATGTGACAGCAGGCAGGTAAAATTACCAGGTTGCATCCAGGATGGAAGGTATATATGTCCTAGATTCAGGCTTTATGCCGATTTATACCACTAGGGGGAGTGCTGGGAGTCTTGCAGGGAAGAGTTAATGAGCCCAGCTGAAGTAAGTGGGCTCATTAGGGCCTCTACAAGAACTCCCAGCATGCTAAGGGAGATGCTCCAACCTGGAACCAGATCTGTGTGGATAGTCTGGGGAGTGTGATCTCTGTGCGGTGAGCCAAAGCATGTGTGGTTATTGCTAAGAATTTCTAAAAGCAGGGAGCTAGGGACTGGGACAGCACAAGGCTGTACCCAGTTGTTAGTTAGGGACACCAACGTGTGTAGTGAGCGGTCAAGTTGACCAGGATTTTTTTTCCTGTTTCTTTTGTTTTTGCTGTATTTTTTTGTCTGTATATAGTTCAAATAAAACCACATCCTTTTGTTTTCTCCTACCACTGTCTGCTGTGCCTGTTTTTGTGTGGTGAATCCATCCAGGGGGTCACACATACCCGCTGCTGAGTTAACCCCCTCACACCTGTAAATTCTTGGGCTGTCTTGCATGAACTGCACAATTGAGATCTCCCCAGAGTGGCTTAATGATATTGAGGTCAGGAGACGGAGATGGCCACTCCAGAACCTTCACTTTATTTTGCTGTAGCCAATGACAGGTCGACTTGGCCTTGTGTTTTGAATCATTGTCATGTTGGAATGTCCAAGTATGTCCCATGCGCAGCTTCCTGGCTGATGAATGCCATTGTTCCTCCAGTATTTTTTGTAACACACTGCATTCATCTTGCCATCAATTTTGACCAAATTTCCTGTGCCTTTGTAGCTCACACTTCTCCAAAACATCAGCGATCCACCTCCATGTTTCACAGTAGGAATGGTGTACCTTTCATCATAGGCCTTGTTGACTCCTCTCCAAATGAAGCATTTATGGTTGTGGCCGAAAAGAAAAATGTTGGTGTTATCACTCCAAATGACTTTGTGCCAGAAGGTTTGAGGCATGTCTCTGTGCTGTTTGGCGTATTTTAAGCGGGATACTTTGTGGCATTTGCGTAGTAATGGCTTACTTCTGGCTCGACCATGCAGACCATTTTTCTTCAAGTGCCTCCTTATTGTGCATCTTGAAACAGCCCTTGCTAAAACTCTCTAATCGTGATTGTAGGAAGTCTCCACTGACCTTACTGTAATCAATGCAAATAATTGTTTATTCCAGTTCACCCTTAAAGTGGTTGTAAACCCACTTTTTGGACTTCTACCTATAGGTAAGCCTAGAATAAGGCTTACCTATAGGTAGTGGGAATATCTCCTAAATGTACGCCGTTTAGGAGATATTTCACTTGTAGTCCGCCGAAAATTCCAACGGCGCATGCGCAGGGAAGAAACAAAACTAAGTGCCGTTTCTTCCCTAGCCTGTGCCGTTAATCGCGGCTCCCGTGTGCATGTGCGGGAGTGACGTCACGCGGCTCCGGCGAATCACAGAGCCGGAGTCCGTGGCCCGGAAGGAAGAGGGGCCAGAAGATGTACGCTGCCTACTCTGGGGACATTGCTGGATTATTTTGCAGGTAAGTGGCACATAATGGGCTAGTATGCGATGCATAGTGAACTTCACAATATCTCCTATAAAGTTTTACAAATTTGCAAAATATACAGATTCTTTATATTTAGTTACTATAAACGCTCTGAAAGTCTTAGGCTCCATGCACACTGGAGCTCAAAAACTGATGTTTTTTGGAGTTTGGGCATTTTTTTTTAAAAGCCCATAAACTCCACCCTATGTGATCCTATGTGTCAATGCACACATGGACGTTTTTGGATGTTTATCAGCAGTGGAGTTAATGGGCTGTTTTCTGAACGCCATAAAATTGCGTTCAAGAGCAGTCCTGGAAACGCCAGATGCCGGTAAAAGGTGTTAAACGAGAGTTAACGCTGTAAAAAGAGCGTTAAACCTTGTTAGGCGTTTCTCTGGCTCTATTCAAAATCAATGGTTTCCCTATGGGAGCCCATTGATTTGAATAGAAGTCGCACGGCAAGTCGGATCCTCATGCTGAGGATGAAGGGGAAGTCCACCAAAAAAATGAAAAAAATAATTGGCGTGGGGTTCCCCCTCGGATGATACCAGGCCCTTCAACCTGGTATGGATTTTAAGAGGAAACCCCTACGCCGAAATAACGGCGTGGGGGTCCCCCCAAAATCCATACCAGACCTTTATCTGAGCACGCAGCCCGGTCGGTCAGGAAAGGGGTGGGGACGAGCGAGCGCACCCCGCTCCTGGACTGTACCAGGCCGCATGCCCTCAACATGGGGTAGGTGCTTTGGGGCAGGGGGCCCTGCGCCCCCACCCCAAAGCACCTTGTCCCCATGTTGATGAGGACAAGGACCTCTTCCCGACAACCCTGGCTGTTGGTTGTCGGGGTTTGCGGGCGGGGGGCTTATCGGAATCTGGGAGCCCCCTTTAATAAGTGGGCCACCAGATCCCGGCCCCCCACCCTATGTGATTGAGTATGGGGTACATTGTACCCCTACCCATTCACCTGGGGAAAAATGTGTAAAAAATTAAACACACTACACAGGTTTTTAAAGTAATTTATTAGACAGCTCCGGGGGTCTCTTCTGACTTCGGGGGTCTCTTCCGACTTCTCCGCTCTCTTCTCCCGCCTCCGGTTCTTCTCCCACTCTCCGGTTCTTCTGCCGGGCTCCTCCGCTATCTTCTGCTCTTTTGCTGCTCTTCTGCTAGCGTTTGCCCGGTCTTCTCTCCTCTTCTCTTCTTCCGATGTTGACACGACACTCTCTCCTGTTGTAATGCCGTGTGCGCGGTGCGCAACAACTTATATAGGCATGGGGCGTGGTCACCGGGTGATGTCATCCGATGACCCGCCCCTTATGACATCATCGTCCCAACATGCCCTGGGCGGTGAAGTCATAAGGGGCGTTTTTTTGGCGTAGGGGATTCCCCTTAAAATCCATACCAGACCGAAGGGCCTGGTATTGTCCGAGAGGGAACCCCACGCCAATTTTTTTTCATTTTTTTGGCGGGGTTCCCCTTCATCCTTAGCACGTAAGTCGCACCGCAAGTCGGATCATGATGATCCAACTTGCGGTGTGACTTCTATTCAAATCAATGGGCTCCCATAAGGAACCATTGATTTTGAATAGAGCCAGAGAAACGCGGCTGAATGCTAAACATGCATTGACGGCAATGCAAAACGCTGATAAAATCACGTTTTTAAAGCAGCGTTTTCCTGCCATCAATCCCGTGTTCAAAACTGCAGTTTTTGAGCTCCAGTGTGCATGGAGCCTAAAGCTGGCCACACACATTGCAATCTATCAAAAACAGTGCAGTGGATTACTCAGACACCGATCTAATTTTAATCCAGACAGGTCTTTATATTACATACTGTCGCTATAGTTAAAGGAGATGTGTTGCCAAAATGGGAATCAGAATGGTTTTCTGTGCTGCTTATCTGATCTACATCATTATGACATAATTTGTAGGCTCTTGTGGAATCCCTGGTATAAAAAGGTTATACCTACAGCTCCTCACACATAGGTGTGATCAATAAGTTGAAGAAAGATTGAAAGTAATGTGTTTTACCTAGCATATTTGACACCAGAGCACTTATTTTGTTACCAACCCCAACAAACTTTTTTTCAGTAATATTCTTGAAATAAAATAATAACTGCAGAAAAGAAAGTCAGACAGTAAAAACTGTGATAACATTAGTGGTCTTTGTAGAAGTGATCCCTGTGTAACTTGTGCTCTGTGGAAAATTGCCCCCTTGCATTGGCGGTCAGTGTAGGTGGGAGATCAATCCACCACTGTTCAAGGAACCCCTGGCAACCGCAGGAGGAAACCCCAGAGTTCCACGTAACACTGGTTGGGAAACACTGATCTGCATACAGAAACCCTATGCCCAGTCTGGCTGAAGTTATAGAATAGGCACTTTACAGAGGCATATTGACATATGGTATGGCATCACATACTGTATACTTAAATTATGCTTAAGAATCCTCTGCTCTTGATCTAACATGTTATAAACAGATTATAGTTAAGTTCCCTTTCAGATTTTCAAGATTTAGTGCAGAAGGATTTTTGCTCTATGAATGGATCCACCCATGTGCACTTTCCTCTGAATAAAATCAATAAATAATGTTATAAATGTGAGTTGCACAAGGCAAGGACCAATTAGAGAAATGTGTCTGATGCTGTTATTAGTCATATGACCTTGCTATCAGAGGAAAGGCTGATAATAAATGGCTAAATCACAAACTGGATCATGCATGAATTTCCTTCTATATTGTGGAGAAGAATGATAGTTCATACTCAATATCCAACACTTGAATCACAGTACCAGTAACTGCTTCAATTACTGCACAAATGTACCAAGAAGGAAGGACTGGCATTCTGTGATGGCAAGTGATGGCATTCTGGCCTGGGTAAGATGAAGTGAGGTGAAGCATATGAAGTAGTATGAAGTATTGTGGGGCGACATAAGGTGAAAGGAAGATGAGTTTGGTGATATGAAGTGACATGAGGTGAAATGAATCATTGTGAGGTGAAATAAGGAGTAAGGTGGGATGAAGAATAATGAGGTGAGGTTAGGAGTAAAGTGAGATGAAGCATGGTGCAATGAGGTTAGGAAAAGTAAGGTTAGATGCAGCAAGGTGAGGTGAGCTTAAGAGGAGTAAGGTGGGATGAAGGATGGTGAGGTGATGTTAGGAGGAGAAGGGTGAGATGAAACATGGGGAGATGAGGTTAGGAGGAGTAAGGTGAGATGAAACATGGTGATATGAGGTTAGGAGGAGTACGGTGAGATGAAACAGGGTGAGATGAGGTTAAGAGGAGTAAGGTGAGATGAAACATGGTGAGATGATTTTAGGAGGAGTAAGGTGAGATGAAACATGGTGAGATGAGGTTAGGAGGAGTAAGGTGAGATGAAACATGGTGAGATGAGGTTAGGAGGAGTAAGGTGAGATGAGGTTAGGAGGAGTAAGGTGAGATGAAACATGGGGAGATGAGGTTAGGAGGAGTAAGGTGAGATGAAACATTGTGAGATGAGGTTAGGAGGAGTAAGGTGAGATGAAACATGGTGAGATGAGTTTAGGAGGAGTAAGGTGAGATGAAACATGGTGAGATGAGGTTAGGAGGAGTAAGGTGAGATGAAAAATGGTGAGATAAGGTTAGGAGGAGTAAGGTGAGATGAAAAATGGTGAGATGAAGTTAGGAGGAGTAAGGTGAGATGAAACATGGTGAGGTGAGGTTAGGAGGAGTAAGGTGAGATGAAAAATGGTGAGATAAGGTTAGGAGGAGTAAGGTGAGATGAAACATGGTGAGATGGGGTTAGGAGGAGTAAGGTGAGATGAAACATGGTGAGGTGAGGTGTGGCTGAAAGAAGTAAGGTGACATGAAGGATTGTGAGGAAAGGTTGAGAGGAGTAAGTGAGATGAAGCATGTTGAGGTGAGGCTGAAAGAAGTAAGGTGACATGAAGGATTGTGAGGAAAGGTTGAGAGGAGTAAGTGAGATGAAACAATGTTGAGGTGAGGCTGAGAGGAGTAAGGTGAGATTAAGTAAGGTGAGGTTAGAAAGGGTAAGGTGATATGAAGCACGGTGAGGCGAAGTTAGGAGGAGTAAGGCGAGAAGAAATATGGTGAAATGGGGATAGAAGGAGTAAGGTGAGATGAAGCATAGTGAAGTGGTGAGGAGTAAGGGGACATGAAGCATTGAGAGGTGAGGATGAATAAGGTGAGATTAGGCATGGTAAAGTAAGGTTAGGAGGAGTAAGGGGGAATGAAGCATGAGGAGGTGGGGAGGAGAAAAGTGAGATGAAGCATTGTAAGGTGGAGTAAGGTGGGATAAAGCTTTTTAATAATTGAGATGAACTTAGAGAAGGTGAGGTGAGATTCAGTAGCACAAAGATGAAATTAAGTGAGGAGCAGCTAAATGAAGTGATTTAAGGTGAGGTGAGATGAAAAGTGAGATAAGAGGTAAAGGGAGGTGAGATGAAATAAAGTGAAATGAGATGAAGCATGGTGAGGTGAGATGAGATGAAATGAAGTGAGGTGGGATGACATAAAACACGGTATGGTGCGATTAAATGAGATGAAGCACCCTGAAATGAAATTAAATCATGTGAGATGTGATGAAGCATGGTGAGATAAAATAAAATGAAGTGAGATGAAGCATGGTGAGGTAAGATGAAGGAAAATATGGCATAATGTGATAAGATGAAATAAGATAAAGCATGATGAGGTAAAATAAATGGTGAGGTGAGATTAAGTGAAGTGAGGAGAGATAACATAAAGGGGTGAGATGATTTAAAGCAAGTAAGGTAAGATGAAGTGTAATGAGGTGAGATAAAGCATGGTAAGGTGAGATGAACTGCGAGAAGATGACGTTCTGTGAGGTAACACGAAGACCTGTGAGGTGAAATGGACTAAGGTGAGATGAAGCATAGTGAGATAGGATGAACTGATGGGAGATCTAGTTTGCTGAGGTGAGATGAAGTATGGTGAGGTGAGAAAAAGTATAGAGAGGTTGGATGAAGTATGGTGAGGTGAGATGAAGCACAGTGAGCTAGGATAATCTGATGGGATATGAAGCCTGCTGAGGTGAGATGAAGCATGGCGAGGGGAAAGGAACTAAGGTGAGATGAAGCAGTGAGTTAGGATGAGCTGATGGGAGATAAACCTTGATGAGGTGAGGTGAGATAAAACATAGAGAGGTTGGATAAAGTATGAGGTGAGATGAAGCACAATGAGATGAACTTAGGGTAGATGACGCTCATTGATACAAGATGAAATGAGATGAAGTGAGGTAAGTTGAAGCACAGTGAGCTGAAATTAATCATAGTGAGATAAGATAAATGGAAGTGAGGTAGGATAAAATGAGGTGACGTTGGATGAGATGAAGCACGGTGAGGTAGGATAAAATGAGGTGACGTTAGATGAGATGAGGCACGGTGAGGTAGGATAAAATGAGGTGACGTTCGATGAGATGAAGCACGGTGAGGTAGGATAAAATGAGGTGACAATCGATGAGATGAAGCATGGTGAGGTAGGATAAAATGAGGTGACAATCGATGAGATGAAGCACGGTGTGGTAGGATAAAGTGAGGTGACGTTAGATGAGATGAAGCATGCAGTGGCGTCTCCAGCTTTCATATTTAGGGGGGGCACATGGGGGGACAGGGACAAAAGTAGGGGGGCCAACTATAAAATGCAATTATATATATATAAATATATCCTGGGGCCCTTTACTACGATCCCACAACGGGCCCTTTCACATGTTCTGCAGTGAGCTCCCTTCCTACTATACTGGGGCCCCACCAGGGTGGCAGAAAACAAGAGATATATGTCCCCAGCACACCAAGAAAATATAAGGGTCCAAAGCAGTGGGAAAACTATCAGGGTTGCAAAGGTTGTCTTGCCACCGGGCCCTGGTGTTCTGCCACTGTGGGGTTCCCCAGCTGTCCTGTTATTGACAGAGCTGGTCTGGCATCAGTCTCCCTGGCACCGGCGGCAGTCTATTAGGACTTTGTGCTGGTGACATTATGCGTGCATGTAGGGGAAGGCTGGCACTATTGGTTATAGAGAGCCGAGCCCCCAGCTGGTCACCTAGCAGCAGTAATGCTGTATAACCTTCTCTGTTGACATGCTGATCGGGATGTGATCCAGGTGATGCTCCCAGTCAGATCTAATAAACACAGTATTTATTAGCATCAAGAGTACAACCACATATATATAATCAACCGTATGTTCAGCAGCCATGTGGGCTCTATGCCTGTAAAGTGTGGGCTTTGATCAATAAAATCACTGATATTTAACACTAGGAGCATCATCTGGATTGCATCATGATCAGCATGTCAGAGAAGGCTCCACTGCTGCTAAGCAACCTGCAGGGAGCTCAACTGTCTACAACCAATAGAGATGGGATTGAGTGTGTTTGAAATCCCACATGCCCGATCCCGCCAGGAAGCTGACACTCCACAGTGCTAATCACAGCCAGTGAGACATTTCCTGATCTGTGGAATGCGGACCAGGAAATGTCTCACTGCCTGTGATTAGCGCTGTGCAGTGTGGGCTTCCTGGCAGGCTCTGGCATGTGGAATTTTGAACATGCCCAGCCCATCTCTAACAACAAATTGTGCTGGCCCTCCTGTACATCAGCCCCATAAAGTAACCAGCACTGGGTTCCAATGTGCTGCCGCCGCTACCATGGAGACAGAGACCAGCGCTGTGAATAGCCGGGACAGGACAGCAACTCTGGTTGTTCCAGCACTGGTCCACACTGGGAGGATTCCTCCATCCACCTATAATGTGTAGATGGGGGAATTGGACAATTTCCTTTTTTTTTTCATTCAACTTAATAGTTGAATGAAAAAAAGTGATCAATGTATGGGCTGCCTAAGAGCCAAGACCAGCCATAGACAGTTTAAATCTCATCTGGTTCAGCAGGAACTGGCTGAGATTCGAACCATTAATGAGCAGATTCTCTTATGATTATCACTAGTGGTTGCTATAGCCACTAGTGATAATCACTGTTTGTCGGGAGAATACAATTGCTGGGCAGGAGGGATATTCCCCTGTCAGCACTGTCTGTGTTGATGGGGGAATTATGCAAGTTTCTTTCCTGCAATCTGTGGATGCAGGAAAGAAATTTTCACCGTATATTACCTGCCTAACTGAAAGTGAAAGTAAATTGTGAATGTCTTGAAAGAACAGGAGAGGGGGAGGGAGACAGATGGGGGAGAGAAGGGATGAAGATAATGCAGTTCAGTGATTACAGTGTACTGCAGTCTGCAGTGCACACACTTACCCACGGTCCAGGCTAGAATCTCAGGCATCATTCACACACAGCCAGGAATGCTGCTGATTTTCATATTTCCTGCCCACACATCCCCTCTCTTCAGATACAGCACGCCGGGATAGTGTGGGTGGGACTGGAAGGAGGAGGAGGAGCTGTATTCCTCCCTGCTCGTATGTGAGGAGAGTGAGGGGGGGTGGCTGGACTCGCTGGGCTGTGAAAGAGTGTCATAGACTGACACTCGGCTCAGCTTGCAGTCACCACTCTCGGAATTTACAGGCTGGTTCTCCTGTCCTAAGGACACGAGAAATCAGTCTGTTTTTTCAGTAACTGAGATGAAGGCTTGGGCCCCCCTCCCACAGTACTCATGGAGTCCTTCCTGCAACTCGCTCTTCTCCGTGCCAATGAGGATGCAGGGAAATGAGCAGATCGGGCGGCTGTGGTTGTGTGAGCGCTCGCATTATGCAGTGTCAGCGAGCAGAGGGAGGGGGGAGGAATCCCCCGCAGGAGCTGACTGGGGACGCTCTCCCTCTCAGGAGAGACTGTTACCCCAGCAGCAGCCCGAGCGAAAAGAAAATGCAAAAAAAAAAATAATTTTTTTTTTTTTGGGGGGGGGGCACGTGGTGGGGCACAGCATAATGTTGGGGGGGCCAGGGCCCCCTCTGGTCCCCCCCTAGGGACGCCATTGGAAGCATGGTGAGGTAGGGTAAAATGAGGTGACGTTCGATGAGATGAAGCACGGTGAGGTAGGATAAAATGAGGTGACGTTCGATGAGATGAAGCACGGTGAGGTAGGATAAAATGAGGTGACGTTAGATGAGATGAAGCACGGTGAGGTAGGATAAAATGAGGTGACAATCGATGAGATGAAGCACGGTGAGGTAGGATAAAATGAGGTGACGTTCGATGAGATGAAGCATGGTGAGGTAGGATAAAATGAGGTGACGTTAGATGAAATGAGGCACGGTGAGGTAGGATAAAATGAGGTGACGTTCGATGAGATGAAGCACGGTGAGGTAGGATAAAATGAGGTGACGTTAGATGAGATGAAGCATGGTGAGGTAGGATAAAATGAGGTGACATTAGATGAGATGAAGCATGGTGAGGTAGGATAAAATGAGGTGACGTTGGATGAGATGAAGCACGGTGTGGTAGGATAAAATGAGGTGACGTTAGATGAGATGAAGCACGGTGAGGTAGGGTAAAATGAGGTGACGTTCGATGAGATGAAGCACGGTGAGGTAGGATAAAATTAGGTGACGTTCGATGAGATGAAGCATGGTGAGGTAGGATAAAATGAGCTGACGTTGGTTGGATGAGATGAAGCACGGTGAGGTAGGATAAAATGAGGTGACGTTAGATGAGATGAAGCATGGTGAGGTAGGACAAAATGAGGTGACATTAGATGAGATGAAGCACGATGAGGTAGGATAAAATGAGGTGACGTTCGATGAGATGAAGCATGGTGAGGTAGGATAAAATGAGGTGACAATCGATGAGATGAAGCACGGTGAGGTAGGATAAAATGAGGTGACGTTCGATGAGATGAAGCATGGTGAGGTAGGATAAAATGAGGTGACGTTAGATGAGATGAGGCACGGTGAGGTAGGATAAAATGAGGTGACGTTCGATGAGATGAAGCACGGTGAGGTAGGATAAAATGAGGTGACGTTAGATGAGATGAAGCATGGTGAGGTAGGATAAAATGAGGTGACGTTAGATGAGATGAGGCACGGTGAGGTAGGATAAAATGAGGTGACGTTCGATGAGATGAAGCACGGTGAGGTAGGATAAAATGAGGTGACAATCGATGAGATGAAGCATGGTGAGGTAGGATAAAATGAGGTGACAATCGATGAGATGAAGCACGGTGTGGTAGGATAAAGTGAGGTGACGTTAGATGAGATGAAGCATGGTGAGGTAGGGTAAAATGAGGTGACGTTCGATGAGATGAAGCACGGTGAGGTAGGATAAAATGAGGTGACGTTCGATGAGATGAAGCACGGTGAGGTAGGATAAAATGAGGTGACGTTAGATGAGATGAAGCACGGTGAGGTAGGATAAAATGAGGTGACAATCGATGAGATGAAGCACGGTGAGGTAGGATAAAATGAGGTGACGTTCGATGAGATGAAGCATGGTGAGGTAGGATAAAATGAGGTGACGTTAGATGAGATGAGGCACGGTGAGGTAGGATAAAATGAGGTGACGTTCGATGAGATGAAGCACGGTGAGGTAGGATAAAATGAGGTGACGTTAGATGAGATGAAGCATGGTGAGGTAGGATAAAATGAGGTGACGTTAGATGAGATGAGGCACGGTGAGGTAGGATAAAATGAGGTGACGTTAGATGAGATGAAGCATGGTGAGGTAGGATAAAATGAGGTGACGTTAGATGAGATGAAGCACGGTGAGGTAGGATAAAATGAGGTGACAATCGATGAGATGTAGCACGGTGAGGTAGGATAAAATGAGGTGATGTTCGATGAGATGAAGCACGGTTATTTTTAACTATGAAGCACGGTGAGTCGAGATGAAGTGAGGTAAAGTGAAATGAGATGAAGGACTGTGAGGTGAGATGAAGCCCATTGAGGTGATATAAAGTTAGTTAGAGTGATATTAGGTGAAAGACGGTGAGATAAGATAAAGGGCAGTGAGGTAAGGTAAAGTGAGGAAAGATGAAGCATGGCGGGGCGATATGAAATGAGGTAAAGTGAGATGAGATGAAGGGCAGTGAGTGAGTTTGATCTGCCTACTTGTTGTGGGCAGGTGACTGTCACTGAACCCAGAGGGTCAGCAAGACAACCAGAAGGCTAGCATTTTCAAAAGGAGGTCAGCACTTATAGAAGTCCTCATATTTTGCTTCTGATAAGTTTCCTTTAGTTATCCAGATTAAAAAGAGTATTATAGACAGGCTGCAAAGGGGACACATCACCAAAATAGCTAACCAATGTGACATTCACATTCTTATTGCCAGCTCAGTTCCTAATGGTTGGATATTTTTTCAATTTTAAACTGGAATTAATGTTTCCTGCCACTGCTGGGTGGTCATTTCATGAATCTGCCATTTAGAGGGTTAATGTCATGTTAATATTTATGTGTCCATTGTGTGGTAAAGGACTGCTGTAGATCATATACATTGTACATGGAAGATTTACTGGTTTACCTCTCATCAGTACCATATATTGTGCCCATATTTGGCTTCCTACGTGGAAGAAGGTGTCTATCAGCTGGTGTCTGTTTTAAATGTCCTTCTCTCCCTGGTGTCTTTGTTTAGCACAGATCAGCTGTTGTAACTGGTTCTGGTTCAGCTCAGTTTAATGATTCAATGGCTGCCTACAAGTGTAACATTTTGCTTGTCTGTCTGCCTGGCAATGAAAGTTTTACGAGTGGTCTCATGACTAACGTGTATATACAACAGTATTTTATCTGGGAACTTATTTCTTTCTGAAACTTTATATAGAACCTCCCACGTCTAGAGAATCATTATTATCTTTTTTGATTACTTCCTTGTCTTCTGTATGTACTAATGTTGTGTAATAACCGTAGTGTAAAGCTGGCCATACATTATACAATTTTCTTATTCAATTTGCCTTGAACTATGTAGTGTGAAGGCCTGCCAGATTGCATACAAAACCTCATATTATATGGTTTTGGTAAATCTAAAGGAAAATTGCACAAGACTATTTTATAATGTATGGCCAGCCTAATGCCGCGTACACACGACCATTTTTCATGACGGGAAAAATGCAATTTTTTAATTTGGTCATTAAAAACAATCGTGTGTGGGCTCCAGAGCATTTTTCACGACGTGAAAAATGGCCATTAAAAATTTGGAACATGCTCTAATTTTTCTCTTTGTTTTTCATGTTGTCGTTTTTCTCGTCATGAAAAACGGCCGTGTGTAGGCTTTAACGACGTGAAAAAAACGCGCATGCTCAGAAGCAAGTGATGAGACGGGAGCGCTCGTTCTGGTAAAACTAACGTTCGTAATGGAGATAGCACATTCGTCACGCTGTAACGGACTGAAAAGCACAAGGCGGAAAAGCGCAAATCGTCTCTCACCAAACTTTACTAACACGAGGATCAGCAAAAGCAGCCCAAAGGGTGGCGCCATCCGAATGGAAAATGCCGTTGTACATTTCGTACGTCACTGTGCTTTGCTCAAGCATTTTTTTTCATGATCGTGTGTAGGCAAGGCAGGCTTGAGAAGAATCACGTCGAGAAAAACATTGTTTTTTTCAATGACATTAAAAACGGTCGTGTGTACACGGTGTAGCAAAATACTGAAACTAAGAAATGGTTTGGACCACTTCAAAGGTGACAGCAAAGATTCATTCCAGGAAATGTAGAGACAGAATGTCTAATGATGTCTGAATAAGTAAATTGGGTTAATTGGGGGTCTGAGGTAGCGTTCCATTCATCTATTGTCAGTGTGTTAATGACCCTATTATCTGCTACGGGATGTAATTACGGTACACTCCTAGTAATGTGTCTGGCACGGTTTCATTGTTATGGGTAAATATGTGGAGACAAACGTCTCACGCATACTTGGTTGTTAGAAATAGTTCCAGGTAATTAAATCACTGTCATCTGTTAGTTGTTGAAGGGAATGCCCCTGGAAAATGAGTTAAGAAACCCCTTGCATGGGAAATGATATAAAAAGCCAGCTGTGGCAAAATAAAGTGTTGATTTACTCCCAGAACTGTGTGTCGTCCAGTTACTGGGGGGTAACAGGTTGCCTTGGATAAGTCAGTACTTCCTCAGCTTCAAGGATTTCCCAGCGGACGTTGGAGATCCGCAACACGTGGCATTAGTGTATTGGAAGCTGTAGCAGGGAAAGCTGTCAAACTGCATAGGGGGATATTCAAGGTAAGTAAAAGAGGGAAAATGTGCTTCAATTCTGATTGCCAACTCTGATTACTTTTAGCATGTTCCGTCCTTTAGCTTTTTTTTTTTTTTTTTACTGCAAGGCTTCCCTTTGAAAAAGTTGCAGTATTTGGGTTGTTTTTTATTTGTTTTGTTGTTGGGCCCTTATTTTAGGTTAAACTGCAGCAAGGCTTTAATCGCTGTTGTCTGTAGAGAGCCCTGTGTTGTTTACCAACACAGGGCTCTCTTCGGTCATTCGCTCAGCCAGTTAGCGCGTTCCAGCCTTAATTAATTGGCCGGGATATAATCAGTGAAATAACTTTTCTCAATGGAGGAGAGGGTAGTAGGTAACATGTTCCTGACAGATTATCTTTAGTGCAGTCGAGCCTGGAGACCCAAAGCACAGTGCTGGAAGTTTAGCAGCAGGAAGAGGACAGGGCATCCTGCAGTGAATATTTCTACAGACTAAGGTTGCCACCTGTCCTGGATTCACCCGGACAGTCCGGGTTTTGAATCATGTGTCCGGGTTTCAGGGGGACTGAAACCCGGATACATTATTCAGACTGGGCTGTGGCTCCCCAAGTAACCAAGATAGTCACACACATCTGTTGCCTTCTGGGAGCTGGGGGTGGCTGTCTGGGGGCAGCTTCAGCATCACTGGGAGGCAGGGCAATGATGTCAGCAAGAGTAATTAGGCCACACCCACTTTTCGCAGTGGCACGCTATGCGCACCGCATTACTACTCTCCTTGGGGCACCCAAAGGTGTCCCAGGCCGCTAAAGTGTTTGGGTTTGTCTTGAAGAAAAGGGGGCAATCCAACTCCAGCATCTTGTACATTGTGGGACCTACTTCATTATATATAAGTTCTGTACTTAAAGCTGTGAAGTAGAGCTGCATGATTAATCGTGAAGGATCAAAATCGCAATCTTTTTCCCTTCCCGATCTTCAAAACAGCATGTCACGATCTTTCTAACAGGAGAGTTCTCACAGCTGGAAAAACAAAATCCAGGCACCCTGCCAAGTTTTAATACAACACAGAAACAAAGTATCTTTTCGTTCCTTTGACAAAGGAAAGAACTCTGGCATGTAGATGAAGGAAGTTTAACCTGTTAAAGACCAAACCTTTTCTGCCATTTATTGCTTACAAGTAAAAAATCATTATTTTCTGCTAGAAAATTACTTGGAGCACCCAAACACAGTGGCGTCTCCAGCTTTCATATTTAGGGGGGGCACATGGGGGGACAGGGACAAAAGTAGGGGGGCCAACTATAAAATGCAATTATATATATATAAATATATCCTGGGGCCCTTTACTACGATCCCACAACGGGCCCTTTCACATGTTCTGCAGTGAGCTCCCTTCCTACTATACTGGGGCCCCACCAGGGTGGCAGAAAACAAGAGATATATGTCCCCAGCACACCAAGAAAATATAAGGGTCCAAAGCAGTGGGAAAACTATCAGGGTTGCAAAGGTTGTCTTGCCACCGGGCCCTGGTGTTCTGCCACTGTGGGGTTCCCCAGCTGTCCTGTTATTGACAGAGCTGGTCTGGCATCAGTCTCCCTGGCACCGGCGGCAGTCTATTAGGACTTTGTGCTGGTGACATTATGCGTGCATGTAGGGGAAGGCTGGCACTATTGGTTATAGAGAGCCGAGCCCCCAGCTGGTCACCTAGCAGCAGTAATGCTGTATAACTTTCTCTGTTGACATGCTGATCGGGATGTGATCCAGGTGATGCTCCCAGTCAGATCTAATAAACACAGTATTTATTAGCATCAAGAGTACAACCACATATATATAATCAACCGTATGTTCAGCAGCCATGTGGGCTCTATGCCTGTAAAGTGTGGGCTTTGATCAATAAAATCACTGATATTTAACACTAGGAGCATCATCTGGATTGCATCATGATCAGCATGTCAGAGAAGGCTCCACTGCTGCTAAGCAACCTGCAGGGAGCTCAACTGTCTACAACCAATAGAGATGGGATTGAGTGTGTTTGAAATCCCACATGCCCGATCCCGCCAGGAAGCTGACACTCCACAGTGCTAATCACAGCCAGTGAGACATTTCCTGATCTGTGGAATGCGGACCAGGAAATGTCTCACTGCCTGTGATTAGCGCTGTGCAGTGTGGGCTTCCTGGCAGGCTCTGGCATGTGGAATTTTGAACATGCCCAGCCCATCTCTAACAACAAATTGTGCTGGCCCTCCTGTACATCAGCCCCATAAAGTAACCAGCACTGGGTTCCAATGTGCTGCCGCCGCTACCATGGAGACAGAGACCAGCGCTGTGAATAGCCGGGACAGGACAGCAACTCTGGTTGTTCCAGCACTGGTCCACACTGGGAGGATTCCTCCATCCACCTATAATGTGTAGATGGGGGAATTGGACAATTTCCTTTTTTATTTCATTCAACTTAATAGTTGAATGAAAAAAAGTGATCAATGTATGGGCTGCCTAAGAGCCAAGACCAGCCATAGACAGTTTAAATCTCATCTGATTCAGCAGGAACTGGCTGAGATTCGAACCATTAATGAGCAGATTCTCTTATGATTATCACTAGTGGTTGCTATAGCCACTAGTGATAATCACTGTTTGTCGGGAGAATACAATTGCTGGGCAGGAGGGATATTCCCCTGTCAGCACTGTCTGTGTTGATGGGGGAATTATGCAAGTTTCTTTCCTGCAATCTGTGGATGCAGGAAAGAAATTTTCACCGTATATTACCTGCCTAACTGAAAGTGAAAGTAAATTGTGAATGTCTTGAAAGAACAGGAGAGGGGGAGGGAGACAGATGGGGGAGAGAAGGGATGGAGATAATGCAGTTCAGTGATTACAGTGTACTGCAGTCTGCAGTGCACACACTTACCCACGGTCCAGGCTAGAATCTCAGGCATCATTCACACACAGCCAGGAATGCTGCTGATTTTCATATTTCCTGCCCACACATCCCCTCTCTTCAGATACAGCACGCCGGGATAGTGTGGGCGGGACTGGAAGGAGGAGGAGGAGCTGTATTCCTCCCTGCCCGTATGTGAGGAGAGTGAGGGGGGGTGGCTGGACTCGCTGGGCTGTGAAAGAGTGTCATAGACTGACACTCGGCTCAGCTTGCAGTCACCACTCTCGGAATTTACAGGCTGGTTCTCCTGTCCTAAGGACACGAGAAATCAGTCTGTTTTTTCAGTAACTGAGATGAAGGCTTGGGCCCCCCTCCCACAGTACTCATGGAGTCCTTCCTGCAACTCGCTCTTCTCCGTGCCAATGAGGATGCAGGGAAATGAGCAGATCGGGCGGCTGTGGTTGTGTGAGCGCTCGCATTATGCAGTGTCAGCGAGCAGAGGGAGGGGGGAGGAATCCCCCGCAGGAGCTGACTGGGGACGCTCTCCCTCTCAGGAGAGACTGTTACCCCAGCAGCAGCCCGAGCGAAAAAAAAATGCAAAAAAAAAAATAAAAATTTTTTTTTTGGGGGGGGGCACGTGGTGGGGCACAGCATAATGTTGGGGGGGCCAGGGCCCCCTCTGGTCCCCCCCTAGGGACGCCATTGCCCAAACATGATATATTTTTTTTAGCAGAGACCCTAGAGAATAAAATGGTGGTTGTTGCAATATTTTATGTCACACCGTATTTGCGCAGCGGTTTTTCAAACTCAATTATTTTTTTTTAATTTATAAATCTTCATGAATAAAAAAAAATAACTAAACAGCAAAGCTAGCCCAATTTTTTTGTATAATGTGAAAGAAGATGTTACACCGTGAGAATCGTGATCTTTATTCTAAGCAAAAAAATGGTGATTCTCATTTTAGCTAGAATCGTGCAGCTCTACTGTGAAGTAACTAATTTTATTTGCTAAACTTCAGCTTTAAATACAGCTCATAAGGAACCAATGATATCACAGATAATGTGATGTTGACTTTCATCATCACATCCCAGATAGCAAGGATAACTTGCCACAAATTTGTGGCAGTGTTGAATTGTAAGTCTATTAACTTGCTGCACATTTTCAATGGCAAGTTGTACACTTGCAGAGCACTTGAAGCACAAGTTCTAGTTGACACTTTTCCAATTTGTAGCAAATTTGCTTGGCAAGTCTCTAGCAAGAGCAAAGTTTCAGTGGTGAGTCTACAGCAAGAGCTCTGCAAGTCTACAGCATGAAAATTTAGCCACAGTAGCCCCTGTGGTGGGATGACTATTGCACAACATAACTGAACCAGAACTTACAGTAGACTTGCAAACTGTTTGCAAAGAAAGCTCCTGTTTCTTGGCCTTTAAATAGGCTTTCTTAAGGCATTTCCTGCTATAGCCTCGTATCAAAAGGCGATCTTGCAGAGCTTTCGCTTCGGTTTCAATGAGGGAGCTGTTACTGCAATTCCTACGGAGCCTGAGATATTGTCCGTATGGCACACTGACTACTAATGAGGCAGGGTGGGCACTCGTTGCATGCAAAAGTGAATCGCCTGCAGTGGGCTTGCGATGAAGCGTGGTGCCTACAAGACCCTCAGAGTCAATGTAGATTTTTATGTCAAGAAAAGTCAGACAAGATTGACTGCTCTCCATTGTGAAACCAAGGTTAAAAGAATTAGGTTTTAGGCCATCAAAGAAATGGAGCAGGTCATCCCATGTTCCTGTCCAAATAAAGAAAACGTCATCTATGTAGCGTCGCCACATAGGTATCTGTCCCACAAATTCCTGCATGTCCTCCCGAGACACTGTGTTATAGGGACATCTACACTGATAATCAGGGCACTGATTATCAGTGTCCTTATTATCAGTGCAGTCCCAACAGTGCCCACCAGTGCTGCAAATCAGTGCCCACCAGTGCTGCCAATCAGTGCTCATCAGTGCTGCCAATCATTGCCTCCCCATCAGTGCCACCTATCAGTGCCCATCAGTGCCGCCTATCAGTGCCCATCAGTGACACCTCTCAGTGCCCCTCAATGTCACCTTTCAGTGCTGCCTTACAGTGCCTCATCAGTGCCCTTCAGTGCCGCCTCATCATCCTCCCACTAACACCAATGATAGGGCAATATTCCTCCCACTGACACCAATAATGAGGGCACTATTCCTCCCCCTAATACCAAAGAGGGGACGCTGTTGACTCCCACTGATGCCTGGACATTTTCTACTCCCACTGGCCACAGTTTGACCCCCCCCCCCCCCCAAAGTTTGAAGGACAGTAAACTGGCCCTTTGATTAGAAAGTTTGGAGACTCCTGGTCTATATAGTCTTTTTCCTGGAGTTTTTCTTTAAACATTAATGACCCCTTTCCCATTCCACCTGTTGGTTGTGTCCTTGGTGACACCCATCAGAAGCAAAGAACAGCAATCCTTATCACTGTTGTTAATAGTACAGCATGCAAAACGCATACCAACTGGATGAAAAATTGGATGTGTGTCAGAGAAGGCTAATTGACCAGACTGTGTGACTGCATAAAAGGAAACCAAACGGGAATAAGTGAAAGTGTGACGATTTATTGTAGTGGATAAACAACAATCACCTCCAGTAGAACATAGTGTAATGAACTTAAACAATAACAGTGACCATATAAACAAGGTATATACAAGTATGGGAAATACCAGAATCGTAGTACAGAGCCAGGCCGAGGTCATACACAAGGGGATCCAGCAGATGGGTAAGGATAGGAGGAAGCAGGAACAAGAGGGGACGGATGGGTTGGCTGCAGAGCAGGGATCTAGGTGACCAGCGAGACAAACACAGGATAAGTTCAAGGTAGGGATCGGGTTGACCCCCCGGCCCACCAGAATTGGACTAAAAGTATTGCAGGAACCAGGAGGGCAGGGGGGTCTAGCGGTGCCAGACTGGCAAAAATACTATCTGGCGGGTCAAATGGTTTTTGCCCGCAGGTGGTTGGTGGCAGATAATGGTGATGCGGCTACAGTTTTAGAGGCGGCCCTCTTGGGATCATATGAAAGCCTGAAGTATGCACTATTTAGAGGCACCAGATCTGATCTCCCACTGACACAGACGATGAAGGCAAACATTAAAGCCTGGGAAATGGCGGTAAAAACAGCGTGCCCCAACTATCGGGGGGTGTCGCCCTCTACCCCTATTTGGATGAACCCAAATCTACCACAATTCTATAACCTACCAGATCCTATGATCTGGGCGGTTAGAGGAATTAAGACGTTAAAAGACATAACGACTTTTGGAGAAATACAAACCTTCTCACAACTTAAATCTAGACACGGCCTCCCCAATCATTACCTGTTTAGATTTTTACAGATTCAACATGCTTTTCAAGCTCAATTTCAGGACATAAGGGTCGAATCTGTACCTTCATCCCTGGAAATGATGCTGACAGGAGAGGAACTGGCAAACGCCTCTCTCAGACACATACAAGGAATTCTTTAAGGTGACCCCTAAAGCTATCACTAGGTGCCGGGAAAAATGGGCTAGAGAGGTCCCAGAGGTACAAGGCGATGATTGGGAGGACCTCTGGTCTCAACCTTTTAAGAATCTCGTGTCGGCCAGGGACAGATTGATACAATTTAAATTTTTACACAGGAGTTACTACACACCGGCTAGACTGGGGAGAATTTTTCCCTCGACCTCGGCGGAGTGTTGGAGATGTTCCCATTCACCTGCTGACGCTGACCACATTTTCTGGCATTGCCCAATCATACAGAATTTCTGGAAAGATGTCACTGCATGTATTACAGATCTCTTGTCGGTCCCGATCCCAATGAATGTAAAAACCTGTCTCCTGGGTCTGGTTGATGATGTGGTGCCCTCAAGAGCAATGCGTACAATGTTGAGTATACTGTTCTTCTATGGCAGGAAGGCTATCCTGCTTGCCTGGAAAAAAACGGTGGCTCCAAGCGTTTCCGCTTGGAAAGGCCTAGTAAATTCAATGTTACCTTATTACAAAGCCACTTATGAGAGTAGGGGATGTATACAGAAATTTAATAAAGTATGGCACTCATGGCTTAACTCTGATAGTACTGTAGGGTAGAAATGTTTGTGGGGCGCAGGCAATGGAATCTTGAATGGCTCATTCCAATGTGATGTGTCTAGACGGCTAAACATGGCAAAACCGAGTGGGTAGATTAGGACACCAGGAATCAGCATGGATAGAATTATAAGTGACTGATGTCAAAATCCGTCTAATAGTCGAGATGTGACTGGGGGGTGGGAAGGGGGGGGGGGGAGGGAGGGGGAAGGTTGGTTAGATTGGTCTATGTTAGACGGTTGGTATAGGCCGGTATATGGATGCTGTCTAGTCGACACATCCACCAATGTATGTTATGCATATAAAAATTCAATAAAAAAAAAAAAAAAAGTAGGGATCGGGTTAAACAGGGTGCAGGTTCCAGGTAGGGATCAGGTCGGATCGGGTCAGGCAGGGTGCAGGTTGGGATAAGATACAGGCTTAAGTCCGGGTCACAGGTCCTGGGACAGGAAGAGAGCGATACCAGGGCAAGGAGTGTTTGCACTTGCCGGGTATTTAAAGAAGTCCAGTGATTAAACTTCAGGTCACAGCTGACCACAGGAAGTGCTGCCTGTCCCATACTGCCAGAATACACCCGCTGGTGGACGCCGGTACTACAGTATCATGTGTTACCACCAGCAGGTGAGATCCTCCAACAAAGGTATTGGCTGCAAGAGGACCCCTGCTGGCGGACACTAGCACTGCAGTCCAAAGGACCAACAGCACCACCAGTGGGTGAAGCCTTTCCGGACAATGTGCTTAACAGAATAGAGAGAATAGGCCCCTAACCAGTGGAGCAGGTTTTTTATTGTACTTCTCATTTAAAGCAGAATACAAGCAGAACACAAGGTAACTTTTAATCCTTTTGTGGCCAGAGGTGACTGATGCCTAGATGTCCAGGCTTGCAAGTTTGGCAGTGTCAGCATACGTCAGTTAACGTGACAATAACTTTATGACTAATTTGACTAATTTGCATACCTAAATATTTTTTAATATATTTTAACGATATATCATGCTTTTATTGGGCACACCATGCTCTGTTTTGTTTCATCAGAGGCTAAAAAATGTAAAAAAAAAATCTATTTTTTTCCCATTTTTTTAACCACTTGCTGACCACCCTATAGCAGTTTTACTGCTACGGGCTGCAGCTGTGCACTGGATCACGTGATCTGGCTCCTCCGGGTAGCGGGCACGAATGCACGTCGCTGGCGGCTCACTCCCGCTGTGATTACACTTTTTGTCCGCCGGCACCCACCGATCATCCTGCAGAGACACAGAGACATAGAATGGCAGTCTGCAGTAAACAAGGCAGATCACCATTTTAACAGGAGGGAAGGCATGGATCCTGTGTCTCTGCAAAGCAGGGACTAGGATCCATATCTTACCCTAGTAAATCAACTCCCACACTGTAGTAAAACACTGACTAGGCACACAGTTAACTCTTTGATCGCCCTTGATGTCAACCCCTTTCCAGCCAGTGTCATTAGTACAGTGACAGTGCAAATTTTTTAGCACTGATCACTGTATTAGTGCCACTGGTCCCCAAAAAATGCCAAAAGTGTCAGTTAGAGTCTGAATGCCCGCCGCAATATCATAGTCCCGCTATACGTGGCTGATCGTCACTATTACTAGTAAATAAATAAATATATAAAAATATCAAAATTGTTGGTAGAGGTGATCAAAAACAACCAAAAGAAACCTCTATTTGTGGAGAAAAAAAGGACATCAATTTTATTTCGGCACAACATTGAATGACCGGGCAGTTGTCAGTTAAAGTAACGCAATGCCGTATCGCAAAAAATGGGCTGGTCATGAAGGGGGGTGAATCTTCCGAAGCTGAAGTGGTTAAATTAATGTATTACTATTTTAAAGTGATTATAAACCTCAGACATTAAATATTAACAAAGCATATCCCTCTATAGTGTGTACTTGTCTCAATCCAGAGCGCTAAGTGCCATTTCTGATTTCTGCCTCCTTCCTTTGCTATCAGCATGAGTAACTTCTGACAAGTTTTCCTGACACCAAGAGAAAAAAAGGTTACAGGGGAGAGACCTTCAGCTCTGTGTGCTGTGTGAAGGGGGTATTTCCCTTCCCTCCAATCAGCTCTCAGAGCTCTCCTTAGGCTGCATTCACACCTAAGCGTATTGTATTCAGGTGTTTTTTAGGGTGGTTTTTTTTGGTGTTTTTTCAGGCGTTTTTGTAGTGTTTTTGTAGTGTTTTTGTACAGGCGTTTCGAGGTCCAAAGGTCACAATGTAAAAGCAGTAAAATGCCTGTAATCTGCCTAAAAAGAAGCTCATGTACTTTTTTGAGCTTCGGGCATTTTGCTTCCAGTGACAGAACATATATGTGAACAGGGGCCATTTAAATAATTGGGATTTTGCATGTTGGGCGTTTTGGAACTTTTGAGATGAGCGTTTTATGAGCTGAAAACGCTCAGGTGTGAATGCAGCCTAACAGAGCTCTCCAGAGTGTAAATTCAGCTCTCCACACATTTTTTTTCTGACAGCTCAGACAAGCTTTATCAATTCTGCACTTTGAATGGCTGTAGAGAAGAGAAGACCTCAGATAAACAGGTACAGCTTATGTAGGAGTATTTCTTTAATCTCTGTGTATCACCTAAAGTCACTTCACTGGGTACATGGAAGGATTTATAACCACTTTATTAATGTAATTGTACCTGACAATACACAATTACCGTATATACTCGAGTATAAGCCGAGTTTTTCAGCACATTTTTTTGTGCTGAAAATGCCCCCCTCGGCTTATACGCGAGTCACCTTTTTGTGCCCGATCTCCCGGAATTTGGGGACCTGGTACCGGCCGGCCGTAGGTCTCCTGTACCCCAAACTTGGCACACATGTAGCTACACTCTTTCTCTATAAGTGTGCAAAGTTTGTTGTCCGGGGGACCTACCGCCGGGGAGCACCGATTTTTCAAAACCGGGCACCCCTTCCATAGACTCCCATGTTAAATGGTAATTTCTCTGGTGACTTTGGGGACCCGGTTCCGGACGATCGTAGGTCCCCTGGACCCGAACCCTAGCCCGCATGTAGCCCCATTTCTCCTCTATAAGTGTGCAAAGTTTTTTGTCTGGGGGACCTACGGCCGGGGAGCACCGATTTTTCAAAGCCGGGCACCCCTTCCTTAGACTCCCATGTTAAATGTCAGTATAGTCATGGGCACAGTGAGGCATGGACACAGTGAGGCATGGGCACAGTGAGGCATGCATATGGACACAGTGAGGCAAAGTGAGGCACAGTGAGGCATGCAGATGGACACCCTAGGCTTATACTCGAGTCAATACGTTTTCCCATTTTTTTGTGGTAAAATTAGATGCCTCGGCTTATATTCGGGTCAGCTTATACTCAAGTATATACGGTAAGTAGCTGGCACTGCATTCTGAAAGCGGAATCATTCATCTGCAGGCTAAAGGCTTATTTTGTCTATAAAAGCCTCCAACCTGCATGTGATTTTAGCTGACGTAGCAATCACATAATCAGGAACTGCTTGTCTGTTGGTTGGGTACCCAAGCTGTTATTGACAGAATTGAGATCCAGCATTTGTACAAAGTAGGGTGACCACATGTCCCGGATTGCCCGGGACAGTCCCGCATTTTGCAGGTCTGTCCCGGGCACATTCATTCCAGGACAATACAGTGTCCCGGAATGAAACTGACACAGCCACCCCCTGGGCCAATCTGATGACCCCAAAAAAAGGCCGCCACATCACCGCTTTACTCACTGACAGTACTTGTCCTGGTCGGGAATGCCTGGAGGAGCACAATCCCGCCCCCTGCTTGTGATTGGAGAAATCATAAATCCCGCCTCTTGTGTCCAATCACTGTGCTGTGATTCGTTACAGCACAAGCTGATTCTTGGTAAGGAAGGGTGTCCTTGAATGGTAGTTTGGAAATGTGGTCACCCTAGTACAAAGTGTTGGCTGAGGGCTCTCAAGGGGGGTGTATATTAACATATTCCCATCATGGGGATTATATTTATGAACGTTAATAGACAGATTACAAGAAATTACAAGATTACAAGAAAAGAGTTAAAAAAACAAATCCAGTCTTGTATTCATTATTAAATGTGTGTTTGCATACAGCTAGTATAATTAGCGGAATATGTATTTTTATTAGCTTCCCCTTCTGAACAGAGAGGAAAGTCCTAAAACTCATCAGTGAATGTTGTTTATTGTCCATTAGACTGCAGTCTTCCCACTATCTGTACTGTGTGTTGCTGCAATGGACTTTACATGCATAAATACAGCTTATCAGCAGAAACTTCAACAATGACTCTTTTAGCATGACACGTAAACTAAAGAATGGCAAATATTTCTGTCTCTGCAATGTAAAGCCAGCAGTGATCATAGAATTCAGCGATGAGAGCTTATCTTGTCTTTATGGGTTTACAGTGTACCAAGATGAGGTTTTCTTGTACGCTCCAAGCTGACTCTGTGCCTTCCATACAGCAAGCCTCTTATCAGCGTTTAGTTAGATGCAGGTCTCAGCCTGTACAAGATGCTAAAATCAATATTTAAGGTAGATAAATATTATCCTAACATTCCAACAAATCTATTAGTACATTGGGTATGAGAGGTGCTGGGGAAAAGAAAATAGAAGGATGTATTTTCTTAATAATATCCGCAGGATAGCTTTAAGTAAATAAGCGTACCAGCAGAAATCACTTCATATATGCTTTAGCCCTGCACACCTGAGAAATTAGCATATTCCATGTGTAATATATGGAAGAGCCCTGAGTCCATTATAAAATAAATTTATGAAACAAAATTCTGACTTTTTTTGTTTACAAACAGCTTTTATTAACCACTTGAGGACCGCCGCGCCCCGATGTACGTCGGCAAAATGGCACGGCTGGGCACATGGGCGTACAGGTACGTCCCCTTTAAGAGCCCAGCCGTGGGTCGCGCAGCGCACCGCCGCCGGCGCACTCGCGACCCGGTCCTCTCCTCCATGACCGTCCACGCGGGAACAGCGGACCCGATCGCCGCTGGTGTCCTGCGATAGGGTCACAGAGAGGAAGAACGGGGAGAGGTAAGTGTAAACAAACCTCTCCCCGTGCTTCCTTGTGTGACTGACACTGATCGTCAGTTCCCTGTAATAGGGAACGACAATCAGTGATGTCACACGCTAAGCCACACCCCCCCCACAGTAAGGAAAACACATTAGGTCACACTTAACTCCTACAGCGCCCCTAGTGGTTAACCCCTTCACTGCCAGTGTCATTTTCACAGTAACCAGTGCATTTTTACAGCACTGATCGCTGTAAAAATGCGTCCCAAAAATGTGTCAAAAGTGTCCGCCATAATGTCGCAGTCACGAAAAAAATCAATGATCGCCGCCATTAGTAGTAAAAAAAAAAAAAATGAATACAAATGCCATAAAACTATCCCCTATATTGTAAACGCTATAACTTTTGCGCAAACCAATAAATAAACGGCGATTGCGGGGTTTTTTTACCAAAAATATGTAGAAGAATACGTATCGGCCTAAACTGAGGAAAAATAATGTTTTTTTATATATTTTTGGGGGATATTTATTATAGCAAAAAGTAAAAAATATTGCATTTTTTTCAAAATTGTCGCTCTATTTTTGTTTATAGCGCAAAAAATAAAAACCGCAGAGGTGATCAAATACCACCAAAAGAGGCAGTATATTAGTAGGAATGATCACCTGATCCTAATTTGAATCATTTCAGTGGAGCTTATGACCTGTTGTCACAGTAGAGGTATATAACATTTATAGGACAATAATATAACATATTAATTTAGTCAAAATTCTGACTTTTAAAGTTAGAATTCGGTTTTAAAAGTGTAAGTTCTGACTAAAAAAACTCAGATTTCTGAGATTGAAAGTTATGCCTCGTACACACTATCGCGATTCCCGAAGAGAAAAGTGCGATGTGAGTTTTTTTGTGTATGCTCCATCGCACTTTTCTGTCAGAATTCCGGCCAAGAAAAGATTGAGAGCAGGATCTCAATTTTCGTGACAGGAAAAATTCCTATCGCGAATCGCGTTCGTCTGTATGCAATTATGACGCGCAAAAAAACACGCATGCTCAGAATCAAGCAGAAGAGCCGAACTGCCTATTGAACTTCATTGATCTCGGCTTGTCGTACATCTTGTACGTCACCGCGTTCTTGACGGTCGGAAATTCAGCCAAGATTAGTGTGACCGTGTGTATGCAAGACAAATTTCAGCTGTTTTCCTGCTGAAAAAAAAACGCGGTTTTCTTGTCGGAAATCGCGATCGTGTGTACGAGGCATCAAAATTCTAAAAATTAAAGTCAGAAGTCTGTGTTTAAAAGTCAAAATCCTGACTTTATAAAAACATCAGACTTCTGAGATTTAAAGTTAGAATTCTGAAAGTAAAGTCAGAATTCTGCGATTAAAAGGCAAAACTCTGACTTTTGACATTAAATAAGAAACAATATGATATTAAATAAGAAAAAAATAATGTCTCCTTGCAAAGCAAATGCCTAATGTGCTAGAGAGCATCATATACTAGCACATTATGATAGACTTACCTAGAAATGAAGCCATCCAGTGGCTGTCACTGCTGCAGGGGCTTCCATCGTCACCCTTCTTTCTCCCGGGTTCACAGGCTGCAGCAGCTTGAATGACTGAGCCCCGATGAAGTCACTCCCAGGCACATGCAATTTTAAGGCTTGACATGTTGGTTATCTATTTACTTGCTGCAACCTCATCTTTTAAAAAAATTGGGATATATATTGCATTTGTATGCCCTAAAATTAACTTAGTATTTTAAGGCTTCACATTTAAGGCTTCACTCGCTGCAACTTCATCCTTTAAATTTAAACAAAATGAGTATTGTGTTACATCTATGTGCCCTAAAATTAACTTTAGTGTATTTTTTGCTGAAAATTCGATAAACATGTGTGATTACGGTAATATCATGTGACATAAAAATGGCAGCTACCTTTATTTTATTCCTCCAATTATCTGAAAATATACACTATATTACCAAAAGTATTGGGACACCTGCCTTTACATACACATGAACTTTAATGGCATTCCAGTCTTAGTCCGTAGGGTTCAATACGGAGTTGGCTCACCCTTTACAGTTATGAGAGCTTCGACTCTTCTGGGAAGGCTGTCCACAAGGTTTAGGAGTGTGTCTATGGGAATGTTTGACCATTCTTCCAGAAGCGCATTTGTGAGGTCAGGCACTGATGTTGGACAAGAAGGCCTGGCTTGCAGTCTCTGCTCTAATTCATCCCAAATGTGTTCTGTAGGGTTGCAGGCCAGTTAAGTTCTTCCACCACAAACTCGCTTATCCATGTCTTTATGGACCTTGCTTTGTGCACTGGTGCGCAGTCATGTTGGAACAGAAAGGGGCCATCCCCAAACTGTTCCCACAAATTTAGGAGCATGAAATTATCCAAAATGTTTTGGTATGCTGATGCCTTAAGAGTTCCCTTCACTGGAACTAAGGGGGCAGGCCCAACCCCTGAGAAACAACCCCACACCATAAACTCCCTCCACCAAATGATTTGGACCAGTGCACAAAGAAAGGTCCATAAAGACATGGATGAGCAAGTCCTGACCTCAACCTAATAGAACACCTTTGGGATGGTTTAGAGATTAGACTACGAGCCAGGCCTTCTCATCCAACATTAGTGCCTGACCTCACAAATGCGCTTCTGGAAGAATGGCCAAACATTCCCATAGATACACTCCTAAACCTTGTTGACAGCCTTCTCAGAAGAGTTGAAGCTGTTATAGCTGCAAAGGGTGGGCCAAAGGGTGGGCCAACTCAATATTGAACCCTATGGACTAAGATTGGGATGCCATTTAACCACTTGTCCACCGCCCACCGTCAATTGACGGCAGGCGGAGGACACTCTCGTTCTGACGTCCTGCCTTTAAAACGAGCTAGGGGGCGCGCGCGCCCGCCGCGTTGCTAGGGACCCAATGCGCGTGCCCGGTGGCCGCGATTGCCCGGGAATCGAGCAGGAAAGTGGATCTGTGTGTGTTTACACACACAGATCCACGTCCTGTGAGGGAGAGGGGACTGATGGTGTGTCCCTTGTACATAGGGACAACCATCGGTCACCTCCCCCAGTCAGTCCCCTCCCCCCACAGTTAGAACACATTGAGGGAACATATTTAACCCCTTCCAGCCCCCTAGTGGTTAACCCCTTCCCTGCCAGTCACATTTATACAGTAATCAATGCATTTTTATAGCAGGGATCGCTGTATAAATGTGAATGGTCCCAAAAATGTGTCAAAAGTGTCCGATGTGTCTGCCGCAATATCGCAGTCACAATAAAAATCGCAGATCGCCACCATTACTAATGAAAAAAAAAATGCTATAAATATATCCCCTATTTTGTAGACGCTATAACTTTTGCGCAAACCAATCAATATGCGCTTATTGCGTTTTTTTTTTTTTTTTACCAAAAATATGTAGAAGAATACGTATCGGCCTAAACTGAGGAAAATTTTAATTGAAAAAAAAAAATGGGTATTTCTTATAGCAAAAAGTAAAAAATATTGTGTTTTTTTCCAAACTGGACGCTCTTCTTTTGTTTATAGCGCAAAAAATAAAAACCGCAGAGGTGATCAAATACCACCAACAGAAAGCTCTATTTGTGGGAAAAAAAGGACGCAAATTTCGTTTGGGAGCCACGTCACACGACCGCGCAATTGTCATTCAAAGTGTGACAGCGCTGAAAGCTGAAAAATGGCTTGGGGGTTTTCATGCACAGTAGGGAAGTGGTTAAGTTCATGTGCATGTAAAGGCAGGTGTCCCAATGCTTTTGGTAATATAGTGTATGTTTGGGGTATTCAACTAATTTATTTATTTTTAACATGGGTGTACAACCTGTAAAACCTACACAATACAGTTAATGTATACATAAATTTTTTATTTTTTTTACATACCACAGTTTCTGAGACTATAGGGTTGATTTACTAAAACTGTAGTGTGCAAAATCTGGTGCAGCTCTGGATGGTAGTTAATCATCTTGTAACTTCAGCTTGTTCAATTAAAGTGGTTGTAAACCCACAATTTTTATTTATTTTTTCCCATCGACCTGTAAGAGAAAGGCATAATGAGCTATTATGACTAGCATAATAGCTCATTATGCATCACTTACCTTAGATCGGGGCCCCCAAAGCCGTCCTCGTCTCCCTCTTCAGCCGCATCCATCGCTGCGGCGATAGCCGGAAGGTTACTTCCGGGTATCGCCGCTGCAGCCAATCACAGCGCCGCTCCGGCGCTGTGATTGGCCCGGAGCGGCGAAGACGTGACTCCGCGCATGCGCGCGTGAGCCGTCGAATTCGGCTACGTCATCGAATGTTGCGACCTAGCCGAATTTGTGAATGGGGTTAACCCCATGCGCGTGACGTCAGCGTCGCCGCATTTAAATGCAAATATCTCCTTAACCGTGTAGGTTAAGGAGATATTTCATGCACCTACAGGTAAGCCTTCATCTAGGCTTACCTGTAGGTGTTTGTTTATGTAGCGGGCAGTTCCTCCCCTCTCCCCGTCCCCTCTATTATAGTTCTGCTCGCAATGTCTCTGGTCTAGGGGTATGATAGGGGAGGGAAAGGGTGCGCTACGCCTGGCTTCCACCACAGGTGTAAAAGTGGTATCAGCAATGCCTTTCTTTACCTTCGGGCCTGTGTTGTGCATCGGATCCTCCCTCCAAGAGTCTCCGAGAACCTCGTCTGCCAGGAACTGAGCCCCACACCGTTAAAGTCCAACACTCCTTTATTTAACACATAACATGGACTCCCTTGGCTATAGAACAGAAAAGGAGGTGTGGGTGCAAATAGGCCCAGACACAAGTTCGATCCTCCACTCTCCTCCAAAGAGTGGGTTATGGTCTCCGCATGAGGGAAATTCACCTTCCGGACGGTCTCCGACAAGAGACTCACCCGTCACCGGCAGTATGCTGCACCGGGTCTTCAGATGAGGAGCTCTTCCCGGTCCATTACGCCCACCTCGGATTCAGGCATCCATCTCCGGAGTACCTTAGGATCCTTCCCTCGCGGAACTCAGTGCCAGAGGTGGAACACGATCTCCGGTGGTCCTCTAGGCCTAGTCCGCCTAGAGGACAAGCACGAACTCCGTCTACAGGCTAAAGGTGCCAGGGACCAACAACCCCGTGACCAAGATGGCCGGCCCCTTTTATCCCCTCTCCCAGCAAGCATGGCGGGTTCCCCGCCCCACCATACTGCTGCCAAGAGAGGACAAAAAGTAGGCTCAGCACACAGCGGTATCCGTCCGTCAGCCCATGGTGACAGCGCCACCCAGTGGACCGCCGGAGACACACCACTGGTGTCACTGAAAAATTCCAAAATTACTGCGGGAAAGTAAGTACCCGCTACATTTATAAAGTGGGTTTACAACCACTTTAAGCTTTGACATAAAAAATGGAAGCTGATTGGTTTCTATGCAGAGCTGCACCAGATTTTGGACTCTCTAGTCTTAGTAAATCAACACCAATGGGTGGCTGGTTGAATGATACACTGACATGTGCTGCATAACCAACACTGCCAAAAAATATTATTTTTGTCACTGTACTCCACTGTACATGCATTGTGTATCTCAGAGTATTGTCAGTAATAAAGACTTCTGCTAGTTACTGCAGGTCCATCGTCCTTCTCTGTTCTCTCCATCAGGGAAACATTAAACAATGGGTGAAATGCCACCCAAAAGCATAGGGGAGCTATATGTCATTCTGCATCCTAAATCTTTATCTGTAATCGGCTGTGCTGAGACCGACTGGAAGCTACCAATGTGCTGCCATGAACACTCATAGAGGAGGATAGTAGTTATTTATGGCAGCACCTCTCCTTGTAGCAAGCAGTCTAAGCACAGTTGATCTCAGATAAGGCACGGGGGACTTAAGCTTATTTCCTATGGAATTTCATGAGCTGAGGGCTGTGGGCTTTTGATGTCTTCCTTCAAACACTGTCAGAAGAATAGAAAGTTTTCAATAGTTGCTTCAGGCAACAAAAGCAGTTGCTCTTTTTGTCAGTTTTCCACAAGGCTTTGTAAGGGTCATGGTATAGAAGCATTTGTCACTTCTCAATTATGGTGTCAGCACACACTTTTGTGCTTATTCAATTTTCCATACCAAGTGAAATGAGCATGTACAAAGTGTAGAAACTCATACCAGCCAGTCATAAATCTTCTTGTGGCTCATTTAAGTACACGAAAGATGAAAACTCTGGAGGCTGGAGGCCTCTAATGGAGGTAGTGGGGAAGTCTCTACCACTAGGCAAATGTAGGTCCTTAACCACTTCAACACCGGGCTTTTTTTACCACCTCAATACCGGGCCAATTCTGGCACTTCTCTCCTACATGTACAAATCATCATTCTTTTGCTAGAAAATTACTCAGAACCCCCAAACATTATACTGTATATGTTTTTTTAGCAGACACCCTAGGGAATAAAATGACGGTCATTGCAACTTTTTTTCTTGCACTGTATTTGCGCAATAATTTTTCAAACGCCTTTTTTTGGGAAAAAAAATGGTTTCATGAATTAAAAAATAACAAAACAGTAAAGTTAGCCCAATTTTTTTTGTAAACTATGAAAGATGATGTTACGCTGAGTAAATAGATACCTAACATGTCACGCTTTAAAATTGCGCACACTCATGGAATGGCGCCAAACTTCGGTACTTAAAAATCTCCATAGGCGACGCTTTGAAAATTTTTACAGGTTACCAGGTTAGAGTTACAGATGAGGTCTAGTGCTAAAATTGTTGCACGCACTCTAACGCACGCGGTGATACCTCACATATGTGGTTTGAACGGTGTTTACATATGTGGGCGGGACTTACGTGTGTGTTCACTTCTGATCGTGAGCTACCGGGGACAGGGGCGTTTTACATTTTTTATTATTATTATTTTTTTTTTTTTACTTTATTTTTTTTTATTTTTACCCTTTTTTTACTTTTTTTTTTTTTATCACTTTCATTCCTATTACAAGGAATGTAAACATCCCTTGTAATAGGAATGGTGTGTGACAGGTCCTCTTTATGGAGAGATGCGGGGTCAATAAGACCCCACATCTCTCCTCCAGGCTGGAAAGCATGAGATCGTGAAAAAAATTTCACCAATTTCATGCTAACTAGCCGCAATGGCGGCTTTGTTTACTTCTAAGGTCTGTCATAGAGATGGCTGTTGACCATCTGGTCACCAGTCATCTCTATGGTTCACCTCCGGCGCCGGACGATTCATTCTCCGGGCCCCCGATGGCACGGAAGAGCCCGGAGAAGCACCGGATGGCGACGGGAGGGGGGTGATGTCCCCTCCCGCCGCCTATAAGAACGATCAAGCAGCGGAACCGCCGCTATGATCGTTCTTATGGTGCACAGAATCGCCGGCAGAAGACAAGGATATCTGAATGATGCCTTTAGCTGCAGGCATCATTCAGATATCCCCCCACAAAGCACAGGATGTCATATGACATCCACCCAGGATGGGAGATCCCATCTGTGGACGTCATATTACTATGGGCGGGTAGGGAAGTGGTTAAAGCGGAGGTTCCGCGGTCCATCGTTTTTTTTTTTTTTTTAAGTCCATTCAATGTGGTTTCATATAACAATTTATTACTCACTCGTCTGGCGATTTAAATCATCCCTCATCCGTTTTAGTTTCAAAAACTGATCCTGGGATTTGCCATTTTGCTTGTGGGCATCGTGAAGCCCACAAGCACGGACTTCCGGGTAGCGGTGGAAGGCGTTCCTCTTTGTCTCCTGGGAAGCATGACACTTTGCTCCCAGGAGACATTGCAGGGACGTCCCAGCATACATAGCGCCGCCGGGGAAAGCAAAGGACACGCCTACTCCCGCGGGAGGAAAACCCGGAAGTAGGATTACAGACAGCTGATTCACGCTAATTAGAGCCGCAGAAAAAAAAAGGTTAGGCATATGTGTATGTTAATGTTAAAAGTATGTGGATAAAGTAATGTAGTAAATGTGGGTGAACCTCCGCTTTAAGATAGCCGAGGCACAGCGTTTAACCACTTCGGCCCCGGACCATTTGGCTGCCAAATGACCAGGCCACTTTTTGCGATTCGGCATTGCGTTGCTTTAACTGACAATTGCGCGATCGTGCGACGTGGCTCCCAAACAAAATTGACGTCCTTTTTTTACCAAAAATAGAGCTTTTTTTTGGTGGTATTTGATCATCTCTGTGTTTTGTTTTTTTTTGCGGGTTAAACAAACATAGTGCGACAATTTTGAAAAAAAGCTATATTTTTTACTTTTTGCTATAATAAATATCCCCAAAAAATCTATAAAAAAAAAAAAAATTCCTCAGTTTACGCCAATACGTATTCTTCTACATATTTGTGGGGGAAAAAAACGCAATAAGCGTTTATTAATTGATTTGCGCAAAAGTTATAGCGTCTACAAAATAGGGGATAGTTTTATGGCATTTTTATTAATATTTTTTTTTTTACTAGTAATGGCGGCGATCAGCGTTTTGTATCATGACTGCGACATTATGGCGGACACATCGGACACTTTTGACGCTATTTTGGGACCATTCACATTTATACAGCGATCAGTGCTATAAAAATGCACTGGTTACTGTGTAAATGTGACTCGCAGTGAAGGAGTTAACCACTAGGGGGCTAGGAAGGGGTTAAGTGTGTCCTAGGGAGTGATTCTAACTGTTAGGGGGGCGTGGCTACGGGTGACACGTCACTGATCACTGCTCCCGATGAGAGGGAGCAGAGGATCAGTGACATGTCACTAAGCAGAACGGGGAGATACTGTGTTTACACTGGCATCTCCCCGTTCTTCAGCTCTGTGACACCGGTGGACATCGGGTCCGCGGGTCCCGCGGGCACGGTCACGGAGCTCGCGGCAGGTGCAAATTCAAACTGACGTAAATATACGTCGATTTGCCTGTCGGTGCCATTCTGCCGACGTATATGTACAGGAGCCGGTCCTTACCAGTTAAGGAAATGCTCACTGTTCACCAGAGCACCCGGCATGGAATGATGGGCCCTCCTGTGAATGGCTCCCAAGTTGCAGTCCTTAGTTACCTAGTTGTGGCCCTGGGAATGGTGACAATTTTGCATTTTGGGACCGAGCTGCAACTGTGAGATAAGCGTTTGGCCCACAGCTGCAGCGTAGTCCAGTTCATTTACATGGGAGAGTTAGACAGGCAAGCACCCTCTGACACCTAACAGCCAATTTCAGGAACGTGTGTATTGGAAATATTACAATTATTTCAGGATGAATTAAGTCTCATGCGCATACCCAAGAGTTATGTCATCCTGCGCCAGCCAATCAAGATGACCATAGACCCAGCACCCAGGTAAGGCCAGGAAGAAAATGTTGGCACAGGCAAGGGAGGTCATGAATTCTACATTATTGGAATGGAGGGAAGTATTTGTGGACTTTTGTTCCACTTTAAATAACTTTGGCAGACATGACCTCAAAGGAGATGTCCTGCTCCACTTCTCACAAAGATCATCAGGGAAAGTGTGGAAGTATCTAAACATGTGGACACTAAAAGACCTAGGGCATAGTTCTGGAGAATTCTAAAGTGGAGGTGCAGGAATCAGACATGGGACCCAGGCGTGAAACGGTAGACTGATCCTGCAGAGACTCAACTCCAAGATGAACAGTTGAAGATAGTCACACTGGCTGGTTTTGAGGACAGCGAACTGTGACATGAGCAAAGTACTAGTCACTGGAATTTATTGCCTGTAGGCTCATGGAGCTGATCTTTTCTATTACAGACTTTTCATGCCTTTTCCTGTACTGTGTCTCTGTGTGGAAGCGGCCATCTTGGTATAGGCAGGGTTTTGCTTCTGCTTGTCCAAGCCTCCAGCAAGGAGAACAATGATAACCACAGTAATCGCATTACCAAATCACAATCCAAATCTTTGGAATCCAGCAGTAGAGGTCATAGATCTCACAATGCAGATACACAGCTGTAAGATTGTGGCTACAGGAGTGCCTAGGCACCCTCACAAACCAGGAAATACACTGCAAAAAAGACTTAAGACTAATGCCCCATACACACGACCAGTTTTCCTGTTGGAAAAAGTCTGATAAGAGCTTTTGGTCGGGAATCCCAACCGTGTGTATGCTCCATCAGACTTTTTCCACTGCTTGAAAAAGATCGAGAGCAGGTTGTCTTTTTTCCCGTCAGGAAAAAAACTGTTCAGAATTTCCGATCGTGTGTACAAATCCCGACGCGCTAAATTCCGACGCATGCTCGGAAACAAATCGACGCTCGGAAGCATAGAACTTAATTTTGTCGGCTTGTCATAGTCTTTTACGTCACTGCGTTCTTGCCAGTCAAACGTTCACCGGACTTTTGTGTGACCGTGTGTATGCAAGGCAGGCTTGAGAGAAATTTCGTTGGAAAAACCATCCAACTTTTTTCCGACGGGAAAACCGGTCGTGTGTACGGGGCATTAAGGGAAACTGCCAAAGCACAATTAGCACTTCCAGATGTTCCCTATAGCATAGTAAATCTTTACTTTTTGAGTTCAGCTCCACTTTAACCACTTTTTCTACCACTGTACGTTTTTCAATGGGAATCAACGGCGCTTTATTTACCCAGTGCAGTATAAATCACACATTACCGAAGGCTCTGGTACAATGAATGATAGTGCAACTCCATCCCAGAAATTTGAGAAATCTCATATGTTAGAATTGCCCATGGGACTTTTACAGGAGTTGCACCCAAAAAATAAATCAAAACATTCTAAAAAATATACACTTTTATTGAAATACAATATAAGTGTATATTTTTTAGAATGTGTTTGATTTAATTTTTGGGTGCAACTCCTGTAAAAGGCCCATGGGCAATTCTAACATATGAGAACACTGGATAAATAACCATCGGGTGGCAGATCCGCCCGGTGATCACTGTGTTCCCAGCTTTTAAAGGATGGCACACAGACATTCTACCCAGCGGATCTAAGCGGCTGGGTACCAAATGATCGCTGTGATTGGTCATCACAGTGATCACATGGTACTGTTTACAGTGTTGATCTCTCCTCTTGCCCATACAGCAGGGAAGATGAGAGATTGCGTAATTGTAAATGGTGGCAGAATGAATGAATCAGCAGCTGCAGATCCCTTTGTTCTGGTTTACTGGTACAAAGATCGTTTTTTATTAACCGTTTGATGCCCCCTCCTCTCCTACACATACTATCTTCATCCTGTCGCTGTATGTGATACGTGTATTAACCCCTTCACTTCTTCCTTCCTCTGTGCATGACCTGTACATTAATGTATCTGGTGCACCATTCTCAAACGTTGTGTTTAACCCCCTCAGTACCGACATTTTTCTTCATTTCCAGAAAATTGTGGAGAAAATGTCACCTTGGGGTGTCTACTTTCCAGAAAAGGGTTATTTCGGGGAGTTTTGTACTACTAAAACATTCTTATTTTAACAGAAAAAAGGGGAGCAGATTTTTGTGAACATTTTTGGTCTCTTTTAACTTTCTATAGCAGAGGTCTTCAAACTTTTTAAACAAAGGGCCAGTTTACTGTCCTTCAGACTTTAGGGGGCTGAACTGTGACCAGTAGGGGTAGAAAACGTCCCAGCATCAGTGGGAGGAATAGTGCCCCATGTTTAGTATTAGGGGAGGAGTAATGTTCCACCACTGGTATCAGTGGGAGGAATAGGGCCCCATTGTTGATTTCAGTGAAAAGGAATAGTGACCCAAGGGCCAGAAAAAGGCAAGTTAAGGGCCGCAGTTTGGAGACAACTGTTCTATAGTAAAAGACATATAAAAAAAAAAAACATTGGTTATTAAATAACATTAAAAAAGTGCTATCTGTGTCAAGCAAAAAATGATATAAAACTCACTTGGGTACAGTATTGTATAACGGAGTAATTGCCAGTCAAACAATCACAGTACTGAGAAATGCCTTGGTGATAAAGGAGTATTACATATTTAACCAGTCAAGTGGTAAATATGTCAGAGTTTAAAGAGGAGTTCCAGTCTCCCCCCCAAAAAAATTTAAAGTCATCAGCTATAAATATTGTAGCTGCTGACTTTTAATATAAGGACACTTACCTGTCTAGGAATCCAGCGATGTCCGCACCCGAGCCAGTTGTTCATTTGGCTTCGCAGACAGTTAAATACTGCGCTTGCGCGTGCTGTCAGTGCAGCGCTGTGCTTTGTGAATGGTCCTGCAGGCTTCTGGGACCTGTGTGTGTCCAAGAAGGTTGCGGGGGAGGGGGGTGTAGGGTTTGGGATTAGGAGGCCGAACATCCTCACAGATCGCTGGGGCCATCTGACCCAGAAATGGGAGTGGGTACCTGTCAAAAGCAGGTACCCGCTCCCCCCTAAAAAAGTGCCAAATGTAGCAGTGGGGGGGGGGGGGGGATGCAAACAAGCTTTGATCACTTTATCTAAACATAGTTCATTTATATCACTTAAATGCCAGATTTAAATCCATCCTTTTTTCCACAGATCTTTATAGATAATATTTTCTTATTATTATTCATATATTTTGCTGCCCCCCAAAGAAACCTACATTATATATACGCCTAACACGGTCATACACACATACACACAATGGGGATAACTTTTTGTGAAAGTCAATTAATCTGCTCATATGTTTTTAGATTGAAAGAAGAAACTTCATTCAAATAATATCTTTGGTTTGGAATTGAACTTGGAACACCAACGCTGCAAAAGACCAGCGCGTTGACTATAGAAAATAAAGACATGTCACAGACCAACCACATTATCCGAATATCCTCAATGTTCTTGGTGTAGATTACCCCTCATATAGGTCGGCACAGTGGTGTAGTGGGTAGCACTCTTGCCAAGCAGTAAAAAAGGGTCGCCGGTTCAAATCCCAACCATGACACTACCTGCCTGGAGTTTGCATGTTTTCCCTGTGTCTGCATGGGTTTCCTCCCACACTCCTGGTAGGTTAATTGGCTTCTGTCTAAATTGGCCCTAGTATATGAATGTAAGTTAGGGACATTAGATTGTAAGCTCCTTGATGGTAGGGACTGATGTGAATGTACAACATATATGTAAAGTATGCGTAAATTGACGGCGCTATATAAGTACCTTAAATAAAAATTATGTATCCATAGATTTCAGCTGATTTGATCTTTTTTTTTTCTTTGCTTGTAAGCCATAAACAAAGCCAGTTTCTATAAATTACCAAAATGTGAGAATGAAACAGTGATAGATACACAGAATTGGTCCACTGCATTTTAAGTAAAATAACAGGTCATAGAATCATTGTATATAAAATAAAATGAAAACTTGTAATTGTCTGATGTGTGTATATAAAATAAAGAAAGACAGTGTATTTTAACATGTTTTTCTATAATGAAATTAAGTTGTGATTTACAAGAAGACCACTAGGTGTCACCAGAACACTATTTTGCAGGAATATCCTAGTTCTGCAACTTTGGAATTTATACATGCACACAATTATGGCCGTAGACACGATCTGAAAATCGGATGCAAAATACCGCTTTCGTCGCAAAAGTACGATATTCGGATCGTTAGTACATGACCATTCATCCGATATTATTTAATCAGACAAGCACGAATATTTTTCTCGTACGATACCAGATCGTACGATTTTCGTTTAGTCAGTACAGTTGTCATCCAAAAATACAATACTATACAAATACATTACAACACATAACATCACTTCCGATTTTTTTTCTGTCGTACGAGAATTTCTGTGACTTTAGTAACCTATTCAGTTTCTACTTGCGACTAGTAAACATAAAAAGTCAGACGATCTGTCGTCCGATTTTCGGATTGTGTGTACGGGGCATTAGAGATGAGTCAGTTAAAGAGGAAGTAAACTTCCTCTGCTAACATTTACCTATAGGTAAGCCTTACATGCAGCCAGTGATATCACTGGCTCATGCGCTCTGAAGGAATGGCCACGGGTGATGTTCCTTCCGAGCCCTGTGCTGTAAACAGCGTCACCCGCGTGCATTTGCGGGAGTGACATCACCGCAGCTCCGGCCAATCACAGAGCCAGGGCCTGCGAACCCAGAAGCAAAATTGGTGAAAATGGTAGCGGCTGCAGTGCTGATATCGCCGCTCTGGAACAGCTTTGTTTTAAGGTAAGTTTCACATAATGTGCTAGTATGCGATGCATACTAGCACATTGTGACTTTACCTTTCAGGAAGGAAGGAAAAAAAATGTCCAGTAATATACAACCGCTTTAAAGCAGAACTAAACTCTCTCAATCAACATTGACTATTTTTAATCCTTATGCTGCTAGCTATAGTAAATACCGTATTTATCGGCGTATAACACGCACAGGCATATAACACGCAATCTAACTTTAAGAGGGAATTTTCAGGAAAAAAACGTTCCACAGCCCCCTACGTATAACACGCAGGCACAGTTTACCCTCTATTTTCAGGGTAAAAAAGTGAGTGTTATACGCCAATAAATACAGTAGATGGAAAAATAGTACAGTGGAACCTTGGTTTACGAGTAACGTGGTTAACGAGTGTTTTAAATAAGGAGTACATTTTTTTAAAAATCCTGACTCAGTTTGCGGGTGTTGTCTCACAAAACAAGCAGAATTCAAGCTAATGGGGTGTGCAGTACCACATTTGACCAGAGGTGCGGGGGCACCGGTGACACTCGGAACAGTTCGGAGTCATTCAGAAATACTCAGAATCACTCAGAAATACTCGAAAACACTTGGAAATACTCCGTTCCTGAGTGTTTCCGAACCTTTCCGAGGGTTTCCGAGATCAGCCGAGCTGTCCCCGAGTATTTCTGAGGCTCTCCGGCGCTCCCCCACCTCTGGCCACATGCGTTATTGCATACCATAGAAGTCAATGCGGAACGAATTATCTTTGTTTCCATTGACTTCTATGGGGAAACTCTCTTTGATATGCAAGTGCTTTGGATTACAAGCATTCTCCTGGAACGGATTATGCTCGTAATCCAAGGTTCCACTGTATATATATTTACTTTTTTAAACCTTTTTTTAGGCCAAAATTATGTTATAAATTACATGTATGGCATATTTTTTTTAGAGGAGGGGAGGAGAAGTTTTCTTAGCTAAGCACTCCCTCCTGCCAGCATGCCCGTGCTAAGGGCAGATGGATTTCAGGAAGTAAATGCTACATAAATCATCTGCCCTTATTCACGATGGGTTGGATGGGTGAATTTGCTTTGGATATTGAAGGTTAATTAAATAGCATTTTCAGTTTGTGGTGCTCAGATACAGTTTAGTTCCTCTTCAATTTCGCAGGTTTGGATTTAACTCAGATTAAGGCGATGAATTTGATGTCAGGTATTCAGAAAGTTGTGGCAGTTTGTGTGGCATTCCATTTAGTGTGCTTCCATTTAGTATCTTCTGTATCTTTTTGGCCTTCACCATATAACAGCATAGTAAGAGTGTATGTTCATCAATTTCTGGGCATACAAAGAACTAAAGACATCGCCGTGCTGTTTAAAGCCTCCACCCCTCGTCACTTCTTACTCACCATGACAACATATAAAGGCGACTGTTTTAGTTACATTGGGGTCAGAGTAGGGCGCTAAATATGAAGTGAAGTTAGGAGATAGGGAGGGTAATTCCCTGCTGGTTTTCTGTGTGGCCTGACATTCCTGAGCACTGGAGATTATTATAGTTTCTATTAGCTTTAAAATTGATTACTTGCCTTGATGCACAATTTTTTTTACATTTTCATTTGGAGGACAACAAATACTCGGTTGCAGCTTAGTAAATGCAGTTAAAGGGGAGTTCCAGCCTTTTTTTGGGTTTATTAAAAGTCAGCAGCTTCAAAAAGTGTAGCTGCTGGCTTTTAATAAACATACACTTACCTGTTCCACTGTCCAGCGACGCGACGCCCAGAGCTCCGCTCCTCTCCCCCTCTTCTCCGCCGGCGCCTCCATTCATTGTGTGGGCACCCGGCCGTGACAGCTTTCGGCTTCACGGCCGGGCACTTACTGCGCATTCGCGAACGGCGCAGCGCTCTCTGAGTGGACAGGCGATCGCCTGGGACCTGTCACGTCCCAGGTGATCGCCTACAGGGAGGGGCGGCCAAAAGGCGATATGACGTGTCCCACTCCTACTGAAGCCCCCACTCCCCCCCCCCCAAAAAAAAAAAATTACATGCCAAATGTGGCATGTAAGGGGGTGAGGAGTGGATTAAGCGGAAGTTCCAAATTTGGGTGGAACTCCACTTTAAAACAAGCAGCATTCGGATTTGTAATAAATTGAAAGACAACATCTAGGCTGCAAGATGAGACAGGAGAATATGGAACGTAAGGGCAAATGTAAAGTATCTCACAAAAGTGAGTACACCCCTCACATTTTTGTAAATATTTTATCATATCTTTTCATGTGACAACACTGAAAAAATGACACTTTGCTACAATGTAAAGTAGTGAGTGTACAGCTTGTATAACAGTGTAAGTTTGCTGTCCCCTACAAAAAAAACTTAACACACAGCCATTAATGTCTAAACCGCTGGCAGCAAAAGTGAGTACACCCCTAAGTGAAAATGTCCAAATTGGGCCCAATTAGCCATTTATCCTCCCCGGTGTCATGTGACTCTTTAGTGTTACAAGGTCTCAAGTGTGAATGGGGAGCAGGTGTGTTAAATTTGGTGTTATCGCTCTCACTCTCTCATACTGGTCACTGGAAGTTCAACATTTCACCTCATGGCAAATAACTCTCTGAAGTTCTGAAAAAAATGAATTGTTGCTCTACATAAAGATGTTCTAGGCTATAAGAAGTTTGCTAAGACCCTGAAACTGAGCTGCAGCAGGTGGCCAAGACCATACAGCGGTTTAACAGGACAAGTTCCACTTACAACAGGCCTCGCCATGGCCGGCCAAAGAAGTTGAGTGCACGTGCTCAGCGTCATATCCAGAGGTTGTCTTTGGGAAATAGACGTGTGATTGCTGCAGGGGTTGAAGGGGTGGGGGGGTCAGCCTGTTAGTGCTCAGACCATACCCCGCACACTGCATCAAATTGGTCTGCATGGCTGTCATCCAGAAAGAAGCCTCTTCTAAAGATGATGCACAAGAAAGCCTTCAAACAGTTTGCTGAAGACAAGAAGACTAAGGACATGGATTACTGGAACTCTGTCCTGTGGTCTGATGAGACCAAGATAAACTTATTTGGGTCAGATGGTGTCAAGCGTGTGTGGCGGCAACCAGGTGAGGCGTACAAAGACAAGTGTGTCTTGCCTACAGTCAAGCATGGTGGTGGAAGCGTCGTGGTCTGAGGCTGTATGAGTGCTGCCGGCACTGGGGAGCTACAGATCATTGAGGGAACCATGAATGCCAACATGTACTGTGACATAATGAAGCAGAGCATGATCCCCTCCCTTCGGAGACTGGACCACAGGGCAGGATTCCAACATAACGACCCTAAACGACCCCAAACACACCTCCAAGATGACCACTGCCTTGCTAAAGAAGCTGAGGGTAAAGGTGATGGACTGACCAAGCATGTCTCCAGACCTAAACCCTATTGAGCACGGAAGGTGGAGGAGCGCAAGGTCTCCAACATCCACCAGCTCCGTGATGTCATCATGGAGGAGTGGAAGAGGACTCCAGTGGTAACCTGTGAAGCTCTGGTGAACTCCATTCCCAAGAGGGTTAAGGAAAATAATGGTGGCCACACAAAATAGTGACACTTTGGGCCCAATTTGGACATTTTCACTTAAGGGTGTACTCACTTTTGTTGCCAGCGGTTTAGACATTAATGGCTGTTTGTTGAGTTATTTTGAGGGGACAGCAAATGTACACTGTTATACAAGCTGTACACTCACTACTTTACATTGTAGGAAAGTGTCATTTCTTCAGTGTTGTCACATAAAAAGATATAAAAAAATATTTACAAAAATGTGAGGGGTGTACTCACTTTTGTGAGATATTGTACCTGGGACACCAATTTTCATTGAGCCCTCTGGAGATCTAGAACTTATTTGTGAAATGTCGTTGAACAAGGGTGCCCATCTGATGACCACACCAATCCCAACATCAAAGGTGCTGACTTACCAGAGTAATTGAAACATTGAGGTTTAGTAGATCTGCTGTTTGTCTCTCTTGTGTCACAAGTGAGAGCTGCTAACTAGGAGTACAAGCCACACATCTCCATCTTCACTATCAGGAGCTCTGGTGAAGACCAGGCAATCTCAGGTGTTGCCCTTTGTGGTGAATCTTTGTCACCCGCTTAACCTCCCTGGCGGTTTTCCCGAGTCGGGCTCGGGGTGAAATTTCAGCACCAAAAGCGGTAACCCCAAGCCAGACTCGGGCTGCGTCGCAGTGATCCAGGCAGAGTTACTTACCTTGTCCCCTGGATCCTGTGATGCCTCCCCGCTGTGTGATCGAGCTATCTCCTCGCTCGATTCACACAGTGCCCGAGTGCCACCGAGCTCCGTTCCCTGCGACGTTACGACGCATGGGGACGGAGATCGGCGCCAAATTCAAAAAAGTTAAAACACAATACACATATATTACAGATTACAGTACTGTTTAAAAAAATTATACACCCCCTTTGTCCCTAGTGGTCTGTCCAGTGTCCTGCATGCACTTTTATATAATAAAAACTGTTCTTTCTGCTTGGAATTTGGAGGTTGTCCATAGCAACCAAAAAGTGTCCCTTTACGTCAAAAGTGGTTTTAGACCGGCTAGAAAACAGCGATAATAAATTAGAATCACTCGCAGAATTGAGCGATAGTGATTTGTGGGGAAATTCGTCATCAAACACTGAAAAACACTTTTATTATTATTATATTATTATTTATTATAATTATTTTATAGTTATTTATTATATTATAATTTATGATTTTTTTTTTTTTTACTTTATCATACCTGGGATGTCTACTAGACTCTTGTTTGGACAGATTTATTCCTAAGAATTTCAGGCCTACAATATAAAACGCCAAATTTCCATGCAGAATAATGGTACCGCTTTCAGCGCCTAAAATCTGACAGAATCATACCGCCAGGGAGGTTAAGACACAACTGTCAGTCTCTCCTCAGTTTATCTTTTTACAGCGTTGTATTTTGAATGGTTCTCACGATTTTGATCTCTGCCATTGTCTGACTACCTCCTCTAGAATTCCACCCTGGTCAACTTTAGATTTTTTTTTGTTTATATATTTTTCCCTTGATCTTAAGCTAGGAGTATCTAAGTCCCTAACCCCGATCAGCAGCATTATGCTGATCCTGTGGCCTCATCAATGAAATCACAAAGAATGATGACTCTAGTGAAGTACCTACATTTGCCCTTGTTACCAAAATAATAAAAGTGCCAACTTACCATAGGGACCAAAGCATCAAGTCCTATTAAGTCTACTCTAGACTACTTATTAAAGCAGAACTTACTCAGCAAATAATGTTTGGCTCTATGCCTTCACACCCCTGTGCATTACTAATGTAGCGCCTTATCCTCTCACTCTCCCTCTTAGTTTCTTCTCGTTTGAGTGGCTTGTGCCTAGGGGTACCCGGGAGACGAGAGTGCAGGAACACTACGCCAAACTCTCACCTCGTATGTGTATGAGGGTTGAGCAAAGTTAGTTGAATTACCTCCGGGTCTGTTTACTGCATACGAAGCCTCAGTTGTTCCATGGAGATGTGTCTGCCAATAATAGAGTCCCACACCAATCAAAAGTCTAACACTCCTTTATTTCTCTGCTTTCAGGGTGAACACAATCAGTTGAACTTTCAGTAGCAACAAACAGGGGTGTGGGTACGAGTAGGCCCAGGCACAAATAAACTCTCCTATCCCTTTGCTAGCGAATAGGCCTGGCGCACGGTCTCTGCCACCGACCGTGAGTTTTGGTCGCTGCCACCTACCGGATGAACTGTTGAGGCCCCCGCCACAGGCCTAATAGCAGGTCTCTGCCACTGACCTGAGTTTAATAGTTGGACCGCTGCCACCGGTCATAGAACATGAACCACCTTCCTCTCTGAACTTGGCCCCTATTTGGGAAGATATCCCTCCGGGCGGTCTCCAGGGGTTCACCCGGCACTGGCAATTTGCTGCACCAGGTCTTCGGATGAGTCCCTCCTCCGGTCCCTTGCGCCTCTGTATTCGGGTGCCCCACTCCCGGGGCCCCCTAGGACAATCCCTCCCTCGCGGGACCCAGCGGAAGGTACTGGGCCCCAGGCCTCCGGCTGAGTACCTCACCCCAGACTGAAGGTCTCTGGGATGGAACACGAACTCCAAGTGTCCAGGCCTAGGCCGCCTGGACACAGACCGCGGACAGCAGCCCTCAGGCTGAAGGTTCCTAGGACTCGAACCTCGTGGCGAAGATGTCCGCCCCCTTTATACCCTCTCCCAGCAAGCACAGCGGGTTCCCCGCCCCGCCGTACAACTGCTGCGAGAGATCACAAAGGGTATGGCACTGCAGCGACGGTTCAACCCCAGCCCAAAGTGACAGCGCCACCTGCTGGGCCGCAGGGAACTAGACATCACTGATGTATTCACCAGATTTAAAAGTATGTGCCCGCTACACTAATATCAGTTTTTGTTTGGGGTCTTTGCCTTTTTTTTCTTTTTAGGTGACCTCACTGCCTGAAGCCTTTCAGCCCAGGCCAGAATTATATATATGGCTCCCACATCCCCCTTGGAAACCCCGCCACATATCCCAGGAGGCTGCAGGAGCCCATTCACAGAACAGCCATGGGGACAGAGCATTGTATCCTGCTATCTTGATAGACTACAAAACACCCTTTTCCATGTTATGGGGAAGAGAGGGCGGTGTTTCGTAGTTTTGTGAATTTGGTGCTATGATTTTTGGAGAAAAAAATATCTATCTGTAAAAAAGTCTAGTTGAATTTCTTCACATCAGTGACAGCATGATTTAAGTAGTATTATCACACAGTGAAACAGCTGATATAACCAATGTAAATAGCTCCCACCATATTATGGGTTATATTGTTCAATCTTTTAATGCCTTGATCTTTTCTTTTTAATCAGCTACATACATTCCAGCTGCATCAAATCAAAAGGTGTTCAAAGTCTAATAGTTTGCTGTCATCCTGAGTAGAAAAGCCTGTTCCCTGCCAGCATACTGTAGAGAAGTACTGTTGCTCTCTGTGTGGAAGCAGTGGCCTCTCTGCAGAGGTCCAACACCCCTTGCTAAGTCAGACCTGTAGTTCTGCAATCAGCAAAGCTTAGGCTTTCTACTGCTTGGAGAACTGTAGCTCTAAACTCAGCAAGGGGTTGTGTTGGACCTCTGCAGAAGGAAAACAGCGTGGGGGGCGGGCTTCTTTTTAATAAAAATGAACTGTTATGCCGCGTACACACGACCGTTTTTTCATGACGAGAAAAATGCCATTTTTTTATTTGGTCATTAGAAACGATCGTGTGTGGGCTCCAGAGCATTTTTCACGACGTGAAAAACGGGCATTAAAAATTTGGAACATGCTTTAATTTTTCTCGTCGTTTTTCACGTCGTCGTTTTTCTCATCATGAAAAACGGGCGTGTGTAGGGTTTAACGATCTGAAAAAAACGCGCATGCTCAGAAGCAAGTGATGAGACGGGAGCACTCGTTCTGGTAAAACTAGCATTCATAATGGAGATAGCACATTCGTCACGCTGTAACGGACTGAAAAGCACAAGGCTGAAAAGTGCGAATCGTCTCTCACCAAACTTTACTAACACAAGGATCAGCAAAAGCAGCCCAAAGGGTGGCGCCATCCGAATGGAACTTCCCCTTTATAGTGCCGTCGTACATTTCGTACGTCTCCGCGCTTTGCTCGAGCATTTTTTTTCATGATAGTGTGTAGGCAAGGCAGGCTTGAGAAGAACCACGTCGAGAAAAACTTCATTTTTTTCAATGACATTAAAAACGGTCGTGTGTACGCGGCATAAGACTTGTAAACTATTTTAGTCGGGCTTTAAAGTTAAGGAGTCGTATATTTTATCATTTACAGTAGCACAGCTCTTTATAATCTGTTAAATTACTTTGTTCCTTTAGGTGTCACAAGGACAACAAGTGGGCGACTGCGCAAGCTCAGCAGCGATGTGATCAGTCCAAGTAAGTACTGGGTTAATTCTATTAAATGTATTTAAAATGCTGCAAATTAATTGGATTATTAAGTATTAGGTATTACAGTGATTGGAAATTAAGTATGAAAATTGACGGATCGATGACTCTTGCAGTACCTGAATTCTAGTATATATTGATTCATTCATACTGGGAGAATAACTGCAATTTGGGGCCACTGGTACCAGTTTTTAGAAAGCTCTCTGGTGCTTTGCTTTTGCTCAGTGGAAATCTTTTGGTTCTTTTTGACCTACTTCACCATAAGCTGCTCAGCTATATTTTCATGTTATTCACCAAGTCCTATTTCGTAGAAGTTATTGCATCCATTGTATCCATACACTGTACTGACCATGACCAACAAGCCTGGAGCAGCTAACTGTATTCAGTTTGGAATAAACACCTCTATAATATTAGACAGTGTCTAAGCTGTGAACCAGCATATCTGGTTGTAAATTTGGCCAAACAGGCTAAAATAATGATTCCCATTTGAGGAATAAACCCTTTATTTTTGAGATTTGTGTTGCAAGTGAGACATGTAGATACCTTCTCTTTTAAGAAGGCTTTACTGTGCTTCTTATACACTCACCGGCCACACCTGTTCAATTGCTTGGTAACACAAATTACTAATCTGCCAATCACATGGCAGCAACTTAATGCATTTAGGCATCTAGACATTGTGAAGATGACTTGCTAAAGTTCAAACCGAGCATCAGAAAAGTGAAGAAAGGGAATTTAAGTAAATTTGAATGTTGCATGATTGTTGGTGCCAGAGGGGCTGGTCTGAGTATTTCAAAAACTGCTGATCTACTTAGATTTTCATGCACAACCATCTCTAGGGTTTACAGAGAATGGTCCGAAAAAGAGAAAATATCCAGTAAGCGGCAGTTGTGTGGACGAAAGTGCCTTTTTGTTGTCAGAGGAGAATTGGCAGACTGGTGTGAGATTGATAGAAAGGCAACAGTAACTCAAATAACCACTCGTTACAACCAAGGTATGCAGAATACCATCTCTGAATGCACAACACACCGAACCTTGAAGCAGATGGGCTACGGCAGCAGAAGACCATAGCAGGTGCCAAAATTGGACAATCAAAGATTGGAAAAACATTGCCTGGTCTGATGAGTCTTGATTTTAGCTGCGACATTCAGATGGTATGGTCAGAATTTGGCATTAACAACATGAAAGCATGGATCCATTCTGCCTTGTATCAACAGTTCAGGCTGGTGGTGGTGGTGGTGTAATCCCAGATAGCAAGGATAAATTTGCCAGTGGCAGTGTTGAATTGTAATGCCGCATACACACGATCATTATTCACGGCTGTTAAAAAAACGCCGTGAATAATGTCATTAAAAACGAGGGAACAGCTTGTTCCCCACACACGGTCGTTTTTCACGTCGTTTTTTCTCTTGTCGAGAAAAACGACCATCTGTCGAAAAAAACAACGAGAAAAATTAGAACATGTTCTAATTTTTCTCGTCGTTTTTAATGCCGTTTTTCTCGTCGAAAAAAACGACAGAAAGCCCACAGACTATCGTTTTTCTCGTCGAATGGGAAAAATGTCGTTTTTCTCGACGAGAAAAACGGCCGTGTGTACGCGGCATTAGTCTGTTAACTTGCTGCACATTTTCACTGGCAAGTTGTACACTGGCAGAGCACTTGAAGCGCAAGTTCTAGTTGACACTTTTCCAATTTGGAAAGCATGGAAATGAGCTATAACCTCTTTTGTGTTTTAAATGCTGTTGGTGCCTCAGCTGAGGTTTTGCCTCACTCCTTGCTCTGTTGGTGTTGGGTGGACAGTAAGTATGAGGATATTTTCCCCGATGGTGGCACAAACAACAGTTAAAATGTGATGGATACCCTAACTATTCCTCACAGTTCGTGAAAAACTCTTTTAATTACTCTTGTTGTCCCCATTGGACATTGGAAATGTCCCCTTATTTCCTTTGTATCTTACATCCAACAAATACATAAAAAAATAAGTGGAAATCCCCTAAATGGTTAAACAGCTATTAAAAGTTTGAGTAGGAACTGGGTGTGCAAGGAGGAAATCGACTACAGCAGAGCATATATATTTCCAGATTTAATTTTATTCCGATTCCTATATCATCAAAGCCAACGTCTATCTGGGGGTTCAAAGATTCTGAGCCATTATTAGTATGATCACTCCAAAGGCCGGCTAACCAATAAAAATTGATTTTTATTTACATACACTTTAATTCTCTGACGTTTTAAAAAATGATTATGATCAGACACCTGCAAAAGACTCTAAGCCAATGGGCAGGAGGGGACAGCACCAAAGTGGCTATCAAATAATATAAATGGTGGACTCACTGAATTATAGATTAGGCTTAGAAAGTGGAAAGTGGCAGGGTGAAGGGCAACTTTTACTGGTAAAGTTAATAGTCCTATGTAACTTCAACTGACAATGTCTCTGGATCTGCTGATCATCTTGACGTGTTTTTACAGAAGCCATTTTCTGCTTCTGCATTTTATTATCATATACTAAGTCTGGGTTGCCAAAAGTTACTTTTAAACTGGGTTACTTTTAAAACTATGGCTCACAGAAAATATACACTGAATGCAAGGCTTTCTGTGATTGGAAGAGGGGAAGATAGACATCATGATCTCCTCTCCAATCCTCTCTAATCCTCTCCATGATCCTCCATGATTTCCTCTCCAATCACACAAGTTTTTGCATTTGGTGAAAAGAAGACCTGCCCTGAATGGTGGACGTGAACAACAAGCAACCTGCTATGATCAGCTGGATCTACAGGTCGCAGCGTTGGACGCTTATAGTAATGTGGAGGCTGAATGAAAAAAAATGTTTTACTGAAAAGAGCTGCAGCCAAACACGATGACCCCATGATTAGAGGTAATTTATTTTTACACAACATAATGGCCAAAAACAGTTTTCTTCCTGGGGTTCAGCTTTAAACACTTCCCCACTCTATCTAAAACGTAATCAAAAAGTTTTGGCTGGAGTTGGCCTTTAATCCTTTTTTTCATATTTAATGCTGCCAGGTTTATTCTGTTTTCTGGATAACTACCATGATCGTCTGGCTTTAACCAGGAAAATCTGACCTAGTGACTTATTTCAAGGCAAAGGGAGACTTCCAAGGTCGTAAGAAGTCCCCCCAACTAAATATGGATTTCAGTGATTTAATATAACTCTCTGCAGGTGTAACAACAGAAAATGGATTCTAGGTGTCTGCATTTGTCTAGTAAGGTCAGCTGGGTATGTAATTCTACTTAATCCAGATGAACCCTTCCTGCTATAATGTCCTGCAGCGTGTTCTTGCATTTGGCTCAGCATTGGATGGGTTAAATAGCAAGCACCCAATGTAATCCCTGCATTCTGGCCAAGGAGTTAGCAATGGAATAGTATAATTGCTAACAGGTACAGCAGGATCCCTCACTGTAACAATGTATTACACATTGGCAGCCTGTGCAATGCTTTGGGCTGGATAACCAGCTTTTTCAAAGAGGGGAGGGCTGCGTAGAATCCCATACAAAAACATAATAGAATGTGTACTCTGCAGTTTTATATAAGGAAAGTATTGGATTAACACTAATGGGCAACGTAATGCATGAAGCAGTTGATGTATGTAATTGGGGCACTGTTCTTTAATTGGCAGGCATAACTTTACCGTAAAGCCATGCTTTAGACAACAGGCCGGTTATAACTTTGCTGAGCTGGCGACAGGAATAAAAAGGTGGAGAATTGAGAGAGTGAAAGAAAAGAAGGAACAGGGAGGGGTGAGCAGAGGAAGATTAAGGACGGAGGATGGAGAGTTGGGAGAGAACGGCCTTGGAGAGAGGAGGAAGCATTGAATTGAGAAAAGAAAGGTTGAAATGAGGGCGAACTGAGACATTAGGCAGCAAAATATAGCAAATATTGACAATAATATAACAGCTATAAAATGCACATATTCTTTAGAGTAGGAGAAAGGTAAGGGTAAGGAAATGTGGTGAAATATTACCAGATGACCAGCTATGACACTGATACCAATAATGCATTATGGAGACTCATGACTAGTGTTTGGCAGCTCATGGTGGCCAACACAAACCAGTGAGTTTCTTTTGTTGTTTCAGGGCAATATGGAAATATAGACCTAGACATAGACCTAGACATGTCACATTATCAGGATACTCCAAAACGATATCAGGAATCAACAGGACAAACTTTTTTCTTCTCTAGGTCTCTACAAGAGCAGGCCCAGTCTATACAGTAACACCTGCCACTTGACTCCCTCTGGCACATGCACACCTGGGATCCCAAGCAAGGTCTTACTCACAATATCCTTGGAGTCTGCCACCCACCTTCCATTTGACTAATTTCAGTGAGGGAATCAAAAGATCCTTCTCCAGACCAGAGACCCAGGTGATACTCTCCATCAGAAATATTTAGAAAATTTTGTCCAGGCACTCAGCTCAGCAGCCGCACAGAAAACTGAATATCTTCCCTCACACTAGCCTCCCAGTGACATCAGCCCCAGGAGAACTGAAACCCCCCTTAATGGCGCGTACACACGATCGGAAATTCCGACAAGAAAAGTCCGATGTGAGCTTTTGGTCGGAAATTCCAACCGTGTGTAGGCTCCATCGGAATTTTTCTGTCGGATTTTCAGCCAAGAAAAATTTGAGAGCTGGTTCTCAAATTTTCAGACAAGAAAAGTTCTGCTCGGAAATTCCGATCGTCTGTATGCAATTCCGACGCGCAAAAAAAAACATGCATGCTCTGAATCAATTTGACGCATGCTCGGAATCTTTGAACTTCATTTTTCTCGACTCGTTGTAGTGTTGTACGTCACCGCGTTCTTGGCGGTCGGAATTTGGTGTGATCGTGTGTATGCAAGACAAGTTTGAGCCAAGATTCCGTCGGAATAAAATCCACGGTTTTCTTGTCGGATTTTCTGATCGTGTGTACACGGCATAGGAAGAAAGAACACTTTCCCAAAGGGCCTGGTAATGGACTGGAGGGGGAACCCATGCCGTTTTTTTTCAATTACTTTTATCTGTATTGCTGGGACCTGACAGTTTATTATGGCCACGAGTAGTTTTAAATTACTGGTACTTTTTTTCCTTTAGAAATGTCATTTTGTGCAGGGACTGTTCTAAACACGGTAAACATGCGCTACTTTACAGGCATACTATAGACACCTCCCAGGTACGAAATTTAAAGGAATATTTCACTTTTATTGTTTCACTTTAGGCATTATTAAAATCACTGCTCCCGAAAAAACTGGCGTTTTTAAAACTTTTTTTGCATTGATACATGTCCCCTGGGGCAGGACCCGGGTCCCCAAACACTTTTTATGACAATAACTTGCATATTGACCTTTAAAATTAGTACTTTTGATTTCTTCCATAGACTTTTAAAGGGTGTTCCACGGCTTTCGAATTTGCCGCGAAAACCCCAAATTGTTCGCTATTCGAGTCAAACATAAAGCTCATCCCTACTCACTGACTACTTTCCAGCAGTCTTCCAGCCAATCTGGATAGATAACAGCAGCTTCCTCTTTTTACTCTGGTGGCAGCAGGGGGCGGCCATTCTTCTAGCCCCGATCGGAACCACATAATGATGTGTGAGCACCGCTCAGTCCTGGTGTACTGTAAAGTCCAGCCTGTGTGATGACACGCCCCCTAGGGGATGTATACTGTATATGACAGGTTGGGTACAATGACATGACAGTTCTGCCTGAAGAGCACTGGCAGCTGTGGACCAGAGAGGAAGCTGGGGACAGTGCTAGAGCTTGAAGAGTGTAAGTAGAAATTGAGTGAAATTAAAAATAAAAAATAAAAAAGTTACTGGAGTTTCACTTTTAATACTCAAATGGCTTCCTTAGGCAACAAATGCACTTTTTTCTCCTTCAGCTTTTATGAAGCCATCCCCAGGAAAGATCTAGGAGTTTAATACTGTATAAGAAAAGAGATAGCAACCTCAATTTCTGACAGAGAAAGAAGGTATTCCAGGCATGTAGGGCAATGGGGTACCAGCTGGGAGCTGGCACATATCCAGTGACAGGTACACGGGCTGTTGGCGACTGAGAGATTCAGGGCAGATAGATGGAGGAGGGAGGCTGGAGAACAAATCTGAACAGTGAGAGTTGTTGAAAAGGGGATACATTCTGTATCATGATTATTAAACTGAGAAAAACAAGACGGGATGAGGTGATGAAAGAGAGTTAAGTCTGGAGCTGACCCTGGCGTGGAATGCTCGGAGGTCAGATGAGGTGTGCCAGGCAGAAAGAAACTCTCAGAATAATGGAAGCTTAACTCTTTACCCCACAGCTGCCATACCTAGCAGCATTGGAGGTTCTGTAGGAGAAATTAGAACTGAACCGCCTTGTGATTGATTACAGTAAAAGAGCTCCTTCGTACCATCCCCATCAAGCTGCATTGATCTGCATAGACCACCGAAGACTTGACGCAAACAGTATGAGATGGAATGCGCTGTGTAGGGCCTCATTCACATGGGCGTATGCCTATGCAATGGGCGAGTTTGCCCACATGGGGATGGTTTATAAGTACACTAGCCTTTTAGAAGTCACATTTCGTGACAGGTTGCTTCAATATTTGCTTTAAAGTGGAAGTAAACCCTCCTATCATTTTCAGGCAAGGAAGCTGCCATCTTGGCCTCTGTTTAACCACTTGCTTACTGGGCACATAACCCCCTTCCTGCCCAGGCAAAATTTCAGCTTTCGGCACTGTCACGCTTTGAATAACAATTGCGCGGTCATGCGACGTGGCTCCCAAACAAAATTGACGTCCTTTTTTCCCACAAATAGAGCTTTCTTTTGGTGGTATTTGATAATTTCTACGGTTTTTATTTTTTGCGCTAAAAACAAAAAAAGAGCGACAATTTTGAAAAAAAACACAATCTCTTTTACTTTTTGCTATAATAAATATCCCCATTTTTATTTAAAAAAATATAATTTTTTCTCAGTTTAGGCCGATACGTTCTCTTCTACGTATTTTAGGTAAAAAAAAAATCGCAATAAGCGTATAGTGATTGGTTTGCGCAAAAGTTATAGCGCCTACAAAATAGGGGATAGAATTATGACATTTTTTGGTAATATTTTTTTTTTTACTAATAATGGCGGCGATCTGCGATTTTTATTGTGACTGCGATATTGCGGCGGACACATCGGACACTTTTGACACATTTTTGGGACCATTCACATTTATACAGCGATTAGTGCTATAAATATGCACTGATTACTGTTAACACTAGGGGGCGGGAAGGGGTTAAATGTGTACCCTGCTAGGTGATTGTTACTGTGGGGGAAGGGGACTGACTGGGGGGAGGTGACCGATCTGTGTCCCTATGTACAAGGGACACAGCATCGGTCTCCTCTCTCCCTGACAGGACGTGGATCTCTGTGTTTACACACAGAGATCCATGTCCCTGCTCTGTGACAGCCGATCGCGTGTACCCGGCGGACATCGCGGCCGCCAGGCACGCGCATCGGCACCCGCGTGACACAGCGGGCACAGCTTTTCCCTGATGCGCGCCCGCGGCGGCGCGCATCGCGGTAGTAAACAGGAGGACGTCCATGGACGTCCTCCTGGCAATTGAGCGCCGCAATGCGGCCGTCTTTTGACCACGGCCCGGGCGCAAAGTGGTTAATCTTCAGCTGCCATGATGCTGCACATGTGAACAGTTATGACACCAGCCATTGGATGGTTTGATAGTTTGGTTGAGAGCACAATGTGACAGTTAGCATTTCCGGCATGCCGGGAATGTAACTGCTTTTTGAAACTGTTAAATCGATGGGTTTACTTCCGCTTTAAATGGGCTGTAATGCCTCAGGCTGGAAGGAAGGACCCTTGATCATGTGAAACTGTGATGCGCAGTGCTGATGTCATCAGAAGCCTACTGATTATTTATTTATTACAGGTATTTATATAGCGCCATCAATTTACGCAGCACTTTGCATATATATTGTACATTCACATCAGTCCCTGCCCTCAAGGAGCTTAGAATCGAAGGTACCTAACTCACATTCATACATACACATACCATACCTCCCAACGTTTTGAGATGGGAATGAGGGACACCTATCAGCAAATGTATGCAGGCATAGGACACGCCCCTTACCACACCCCCTTAAAGGAGAATTGTGCAAAAAAACAACCCACAAGTGCTTTTTTTTTACCATTACTACTCCTTTATATTGTCTTTTGGAATTTACAAATGCAGCAATTTAGAAATTAGATGAAAGGTTTAGCGCTGGAAAACACTTTTTGAAAGATAAAAAGTGCATTTTATATAGATCTATATAGATTAGACCAAAATGAGGGACAAATAAGGAGGAATGAGGGACATAGGGACATTGTTCCAAATCAGGGACAGTTGGGAGCTAGACCAAGACCAATTTAGACAGGAGACGATTAACCTGCCAGTATGTCTTTGGAGCGTTGGAAGAAACCAAAATACCTGGAGGAAACCAACGCAGGCACATGGGGGACATGCAAAGTCCATGCAGGTAGTGCTGTGCTTCCCCACCGTGCCATTTATTTGTTGGAGCTGGAATCTCTAGCCATACATAAGCTTTGTGTCGGAGATGTCAGAGCTTACTCAGGGTAATGACTCCCTGAATAACTAATGACTACCTGAATGAATTTTCTCATTGAGGTGTTTTAGAAAAGTTATGGGTTCAACAAAACAAATACTCGCAGGCAAATTTTATTCTCTCCTTCTGTTTCTGAGATGTACACAGCTCAGTTTGGTAAGGCAGAAGACCTGATATTTTTTCTGTTGCATCTAATTAACACTAACAGGTCTAAAGCCTCATACACACGATCGGATTTCCATCGGACAAATCCGTGGAATTTTGTGCGAAGGGCGTTGGCCATGAACTGGTTCTGCATACAGACGGCAGAACTTTTTCAGCCAACATACACGAAACTATGTGGTTTTTCTGCTCTTTACCGCCACCCTTTGGGCAACTTCTGCTAATGTTGTGCTATGGTTGGCATTGGTTCGGAGCATACGTGTTTGTACTTTGGATTTTATTCCGACGGACTTGTGTACACACAATCGGATAATCCGACGGCACACATTTGTTGTCGGAAAATTTGAGAGCATGCTATCCCACATTTGTTATCTGAAATTCCGACAACAATTGTCTGATGGAGCGTACAAACGGTCGGATTATCCGACAAAAACCCTGCCATCACACAATTGTTGTCGGAAAATCTGATCGTGTGTACGGGCCTTTTCAGCCATTGACTGGACAGCAAAAGACAAAGCAGGAGACTGATGAGCTCATCTCACTGACACTCTGCTCCCTACTCCTTTCAACGTGCTGCTTGCACTGCAACACAACTGATCCTTGTGCTGCTTCTTTCTTTCCTAGTCTGAGCTCTGCTGTTCAGTGACTGTAAGGCCCCATGCACACGAGACACAGGTGCAAACTCTGCTGAACACACGTTTTTAAACGCTGAAACCGGCGTTTATAAACACGCGTTTTGCCGCGTTTGCGGCCGCGTTTAGCGGCGTTTAACCGCGTTTGCGTTTATAAGCGTTTCATCATAGACCCTCCCTTAGCTCAAAAAAGAGTAAATTTTAACCATTTCAGCCAGTTTGTGAGACCAGAGTGAGTAGCAGCAGCTGAGAGAGCAGCAGTGTACTTGTATTTAGCGTATCACTTGCCACATCATCTGCCACAAGTTGTGGATTGTCCACTTGCCACATCACCTGCCACGTCACCTGGCCACATCACCTGGCCACGTCACCTGGCCACGTCACCTGCCACAAGTTGTGGATTGTCCACTTGCCACGTCACCTGGCCACATCACGTGCCACGTCACCTGCCACAAGTTGTGGATTGTCCACTTGCCACGTTACCTGGCCACGTCACCTGGCCATGTTACCTGCCACGTCACCTGGCCACGTTACCTGCCACGTCAGCTGGCCATGTCACCTGCCACAAGTTGTGAATTGTCCACTTGCCACGTCACCTGCCACGTCACCTGGCCACGTCACCTGCCACAAGTTGTGGATTGTCCACTTGCCATGTCACCTGGCCACATCACGTGCCACGTCACCTGGCCACGTCACCTGCCACAAGTTGTGAATTGTCCACTTGCCACGTCACCTGCCACGTCACCTAGCCATGTTACCTGCCCACATTACCTGCCACATCACCTGCCACGTCACCTGCCACAAGTTGTGGATTGTCCACTTTCCACGTCACCTGGCCACATCACGTACCACGTCACCTGCCACAAGTTGTGAATTGTCCACTTGCCACATCACCTGCCACGTCACCTGGCCACGTTACCTGCCACGTTACCTGGCCACATCACCTGCCACGTCACCTGGCCACGTCACCTGCCACAAGCTGTGGATTGTCCACTTGCCACGTCACCTGGCCATGTCACCTGGCCACATCACCTGACACAAGTTGTTGATTGTCCACTTGCCACGTTACCTGCCACAAGTTGTGGATTGTCCACAATGCAATGCAAGCAATTACAGTTTTCTTTTATATTTTTTAATAGTTTTTCATCATTTGCCATCATTTTTGAGATTTCTAATGTTAAAAAATAGGTCACCTTTAAAAACGCTTATAAACGCAAACGCGGCAAAACGCCGGTACCGCGTTTAGCCGCGTTTAGCCGCGTTTAGCAGCGTTTAGCGTCTGAAACGTGGAAAATTTTGCGTCTGAACCCATTTTTTTGCTTCTGGAAAAACGAGGTTAAACGCAACTGCTTGTAAACGCCAAAAAACGAGAGTGTGTGCATGGACACATAGGATAACATTGAATGGGTTCAGGAGCAGTTGAAAAAAGCATCCAACTGCCTCTGAACGCGCGTTCAACAGCAAATAACAGCGTCTCGTGTGCATGGGGCCTAAGATAAAGGTGCTAAATCAGATACTTACATTGTTTGCTTTTAAAAAAACACATTTTAGGATCTATTAATGAATACACAAATGCATACATTTTTTTATATCTTCCCGGAGTCCAGCTTTAGATGTGTATAGAAGACTCGTATGTAGCATTTTTTTCATGGAGTTCAGAACTCTACAAATGATATGTTCCAGCTCCAATTATAGCCTTATTCTGGGATTCTGCAAACCATAAAGGATATATCCTTGAAATACAGTGTTGCATAAGTCAGAACTTGTTTTCATTCAGATGTTTTGAGATTTGTCAACATGGTGGAAGAACAAGAACACAAGTTTTCTACTAATTACCATATAATGTTAAAATAAAATAATAATCCTTTTTTGTGTGTTGCCCCCCCCCCCCCAATATTTGGGGGCGCTATGTGTAAATTTAGGGGTGGTCTGAGCCAGTAGTTGGGCTTAGACCAATCGATTGTTCTAAATTGCTTCTGCTCTGGGTGTGATACTGTCTGGTAGTAGTGTTCCCTGGTGCCTGTAGGTGGCACTGTCACCATCGGCTCAGGTTGAACCACAAGGGGGGTATCACAACACCTTGGGTGTCCTCTCTCGGCAGCCGTGCAGTGGGCGTGGTTAACCCTCTGTGCATGCTGGGAGAGGGTACATAAGGGGCAGACGCCATTGGGGTTCGTTCGTTCCAGGGGACCCTTGGTCCTGTATGTGCACCTCGTGGCCCGTATGGTACAAGGTGCGCGTGTGTGTTTGGGCCTCGGGCACCTTCAGCCCGAGGGTGCGTCGCTGCTTTATAGGCCCAGCTCTGCTGGCAGGGGCCTACACCTCAGAGAAGGATCCCAGGCTGCCCACCTGTAGGGAGCCCACCTTTAGGAAAGGAGACCAGGGGAGGATCAGTCCCGGAGGAGACTAGCGACGGTACTGCTTTCTCGGGAAGAGGCCTGGAAACTCGCCTTAAGAGGGATCCACCATCTTTAATACAAGCCCTGCAATACGCCAATCTGGTACAAAGGTTTCTCTCATTATTGCTTGGCTGGAAGGTTCGGGACTATTGACAATCCCGTGGCAGAGGATTTCCGGATCGCATCCTTTGAAATGTAACTATTTATCCGTGCTCCAACCCGGCTGCTAGGACCGCTCTAAAAGGGACTATCCAGGTGAGCAATACCCACTCAGGCTTGAGTGGCGACGAAAGAGTTACACTGTGTCTTAAGTGTTGCGTGCCTGAACCTCTCCCCCTACGTCTCTCATCTTCCTACTCTCTATTCAAGTTTATTGCAAAAATAAAGAAAAAAACCTTGCTGCTTAGGTTTTACTCCTGTGTGGACATTGGCCTTATTCTGAGGAACTTCCACCTAGACAACGGAGAAAAGGGATCCACTTGAGAGAGGTAATTGCTGCAATAACACCGCTCGCCCCTCTATACAAGGGAGGATACCGGGCAAGTAGCAGGTGTGCCCGACTGCGAATGGAGGACGGCAGTAACGGGTTTGTGTGCTTCATTTGTATAATATGTTGGTGCCATTACAGGCTAAGAAATGTACAGAAATGTTCTTCTGTAAGGTGCCCTTTGGCATTTTTTTAACAGCCCAGTTTTGCAGACTGCTGACTTATAATCACCCCACCAACACTGCATGGGCTGTGGGAGGAAATCGAGAGCTGTGTTTCTATCTCTGTTTTTTATATCCTGCCTGTTTCCATGGTAACAACAGAATGAATTATCAGTTTGAGAACTCGCTGAATACTTTGTGCAAACTTTGTGCATAAAATGACTTGTCACTTCTGAGCTTTAAAGCTGAACTCCAGGCACATATAGAATACAGAAACATATGGATACATAATTAAATGTATTTTTTTATTGTAACAAAGAAAATTAAGTACTGTCCGTGATACTTTTTTTATTTGCACTAACATAGAATTTTTCAGGACAAGCTTTCGGGGTATGTCCCCTTCTTCAAGGTCCAAGCAGTACTGATTCACAATTTTTTTAGCAGAATGTTGAAACAAAACAAGTTTCAACATTCTGCTAAAAAAATTGTGAATCAGTACTGCTTGGACCTTGAAGAAGGGGACATACCCCGAAAGCTTGTCCTGAAAAATTCTATGTTAGTGCAAATAAAAAAAGTATCACGGACAGTACTTAATTTTCTCTGTCACAATTGCACTAATACGGCTACAATTACGTCAAGTTTATTGTAACAAGTAATGTAAGTACCTGGATTTCTCCTGGCACCAGACTCTTGCAGACCCTGTACAGCAGAGCTTTGACTCTGAGTGACAGAAAAAGCAAAAGCTGCCAGTCAACTGTGCTGCAGTGCTTGTGTGCTAACAAGGCACATGCTGATAGGAGGAGAGAGCAGAGTGACAGGAAGATGATCTTATCTATGTGCTGTTTTTTCTTTCACTATCCAGGTACAGGCTGGGGATGAGACCTGCGAGCGTTATGTAAAGTGGGACTAAAGTCAGGCATACTTGCCTCTACTTCAGCAGTCCAAGGGGCATGAGGTCCCTTGCCAGTGCCAACAGATTCTTCCTGGCTTATTCAGGGTGCCGATCTTCACACAACATGATTGGCCAGCGTTGGTTATGTCACTCTCACACATGCACAGGAATCATTGGACTGGCACTGAGCCGGAAATGTAAACTGAGCTGCGCATGCAAAGTATTGGGACACCTGCCTTTACACGCACATAAACTTTAATGGCATCCCAGTCTTAGCCCATAGGGTTTCAATATTGAGTTGGCCCACCCTTTGCAGCTATAACAGCTTCAACTCTTCTGGGAAGGCTGTCCACAAGGTTTAGGAGGGTGTCTATGGGAATGTTTCACCATTCTTCCAGAAGCGCATTTGTGAGGTCAGGCACTGATGTGAACGAGAAGGCCTGGCTCACAGCCTCCGTTCTAATTTATCCCAAAGCTGTTCTATCGGGTTGAGGTCAGAACTCTGTGCAGGCCAGTCAAGTTCCTGCACCCCAAACTCCCTCATCCATGTCTTCATGGACCTTGCTTTGTCACTTGGTGGAGGGGGGATTATAGTGTGGGGTTGTTTTTCGGGGGTTGGGCTTGGCCCCTTAGTTCCAGTGAATGGAACTCTTAAGGTGTCAGCATACCAAGACATTTTGGACAATTTGATGCTCCCAACTTTGTAGAAACAGTTTGGGGGGTGGCCCCTTCCTGTTCCAACATGACTGCACAAAAGTAAGGTCCATAAAGACAAGGATGAGCAAGTTTGGGGTGGAGGAACTTGCACAGAGTCCTGACCTCAACCCGATAGAACACCTTTGGGATAAATTAGAGCGGAGACTGCAAGCCAGGCCTTCTCTTCCACATCAGTGCCTGACCTCACAAATTTGTTCTTAGAAGAATGGCCAAACATTCCCATAGACACACTCCTAAACCTTGTTGACAGCCTTCCCAGAAGAGTTGAAGCTGTTATAGCTGCAAAGGGGGGGCCGACTCAATATCGAACCCTACGGACTAAGACTGGGATGCCATTAAAGTTCATCTGTGTGTAAAGTCCCAATACTTTTGGTAATATAGTGTGTATCGCAAGATCACAAACAGGTAGGTCAACAGAGGAAAAACACGTCTCCTGGTTTGTCAGACAGGGTTGTGGCAGAGCTGTGTAAATCTGTGGATGGGATGGACAGAAAAAAGCAGTTTGACTTCCATTCAGCTTTAAAATATAGTGTAGGTTAATGAGCGTAAAAAAAATGTTGCAAAGTTCCTGTTGTTTTTTGTTTGCCAATGTCTAGTACACATTAAATAAATTTAGATGGCTGATAACAATGCCTCTGCCGATTCATATGTAGCGCCCTGCTCCCAATGAGTGGGCTCTATGTGTTAAATTATAGTTGTCTGAGCAATAGTTTGGCTCAGAGGGATTGTGTTACAAATTGCCCTCTGTTTCAGTTCAGCTGATTGTGTGATTTCCCTCCTGACAGTAGGTGTCGCTGTCACCGCTGGTCAGGATTGGAAAGGCTACAGGCTGGACGTATTGGGTACCTCTTTCCTAGCAAGCAGCCCAGGGGGCGTGGTGAACCCGCTGTGCATTCTGGGAGGGGGTATTTCAATGACAGACGCCATTAAGGTGGGGGATTTTTGCTTTGGGGTCGTGTCTTCGGTCCCCACCTGAGGGCCCTCATGGCCTCAGGGAGGAGTTGGGAGTTTCCGCCTCGGGGCCACGTTGACCTGAGGCTCCGTTACTGAAAGGCAGGCCCAGGAGTTGCTGGGGCCTACTGATCCAGAGATGATCCTGTGTCGCCTTACCTACTGGAAGGGACCGAGCAATTGAGGACTCAATTGGAGGATGCATCCGGATCACAATCTACCTCACAGTGCTGCTGGAAAGGCTGGAAGATCCTGCCACTGAGAGCTGTGTTCTTCATTCAGAAGGTAACCCAAGTAAAGGTTACACAAGTCTGTGGCAGAGACTGTTCTATTTACTCCAAGTCTGTGGCAGAGACTATATGTGATCGAGCTGTATATCGGCTGCTAGGCCAGTGAGATTGGGCCTATCCGGTGTTTGATGAGTCCAGTGTGGAGACAGTTGTTCCTCTGGACCTAGGAGAATTCTTGTGATTCGCAATTAAGGTACCTGAGTCCTCCCCATCCCTTCATCCCCTCTGTTGAAACGTTTATTCAAATAAACCCTTGAAAGAGACTTTGTGTTGGTGCAAACTTCTTTTGGAAAACTTTTCAAGGAGAAGCCCTGAGACGAGCATACGGAACAGTGAGGTAATGTGCAAGGCCCAAAATTAAACCAGCGTCCCGCTACGGGGTATTGTTATACATATGTCTGATTGGATTATGGTCCTTTTCATGCATAGGACCCCTTTCACATGGGGTGCACTTTGTTTGGATCAGCAGGGGATCTGTCCACTAGTCCCCTGCTGGGCAGAGCAGAGCAGGCAGGTGACAGGTCAGTTTATGCAGAGCAGACACAGACTGAGTCTGTTGTGCTCTATGAGCGGTCAGGTGTAAACGGACTCCACTGTCCTTTTACACCTGACTGCCCCCCGATTCCGATCTGCCTAGATCAGGGGTGTCCAAACGTTTTTCAAAGAGGGCCAGATTTGATGAAGTGAACACGGGTGAGGGCCGACCATTTTGCCTGACATTCTTTGAACCATTAAAATTCAGTCTATGTGTGTTCGTCCGAGCACTAATACACGGCCCAACAAGAATTCTCTTGCCTTTGTGGCTGTGTGTGGTGAAGAGATGAGCTTGGGCGTGTTATTTGGATATATGTATATCTTTTGTGGTCCCCAACGAATCCCTGAGCACCGCTCAGGACTAAGGATGAGCTTGGGTGTGTTATTTGGATATACTGTATTTATTGGCGTATAACACGCACCTTCAATTTAAGAGGGAAGTTTCAGGAAAAAATTACATTTTAAATAAAGAACTGTGAAGCAAAATAAGGGTCAGTGCCCATAAATGTAGCCTAATCAGTGCCCATCTGCTGCCTCACCATTGCCATGAATGCAGCCTTACCATTAATGCAGCCTCACAAGTGCCATGAATGCAGCCTCACAAGTGCCAAAATTGCAGCCTCACTATTGCCATGAATGCAGCCTCATCATTGCCACGAATGCAGCCTCACCATTGCCATGAATGCAGCCTCGCCATTGCCACGAATGCAGCCTCGCCATTGCCACAAATGCAGCCTCACCATTGCCATCAGTGCAGCCTCACCATTGCCATCAGTGCAGCCTCACCATTGCCATCAGTGCAGCCTTACCATTGCCATCAGTGCAGCCTGATCAATGCCCATCTACAGCCTCTGAGGGGGCGGGACGATCGCCGACAGATTACATAGAGGAGAATCTCCTGTTTTCTCTGCGGCCTCTTTATTACAAAGTCCCGCCTCTTATGATAGACAGAACAGTCGTCCAATGGCAGCCCAGGAGCCAGGACTTCCTATCACAGACGCTGAGGGCCACAAAAGATATTTATATCCAAATCACCAGGGGGGGCGTATTAAACCATAACGCGGCTGCAATTGGCCCCGCGGGCCGGACTTTGGACATGCCTGGCATAGATGGAGAGTGACAAATCTTCTTCCATTTTTCTTTTTAGCAGACTGGGTCAGAATGGAGGTAAGTGGGTGTAAATGGATACAAGTCCAGTCCAGAGGGGTGAATGGAGGGTCCGATCAGGCCACCTGAAAGACTGACAGGCAGACCTGATCAGACCCTTCATCTGAAAGGGGCCTAGGGTTTTGGAGCAATGTGTCTTTGATGTTAAGCCTGCCGTGGGATACACAGCAGTTCTCTGTACTTCTTTAGAACTTAATAGAGATTGAAAGGCACTAAGTTAAGCTAGGGCTGGTTTACACCAGAACGTGCACATGTGCTTGTGTGTTTTCGCACAATCCCACATGTTCCATTTCTGACGGCCCATTCATTTTAGTGAACATACAGGAACGTGCAAAAAGTAAAGCAAGCATGACGTTTACAAATCGTGTCACACCAAACTGTACTGTAGTACCATGCGGTTTGGTGGCCACAAACACACTGAGTTTGCTAGATGCATTTGGGGTGCATCTATCTCATGCAGTGCGGGAAAGGCACATTTCCGCATGTTTTGGTGTGAATGTGCCCTAAATGTTTGGTTGTCATGGTCAACAGCCTATGAGTTCTTTGCATTATTATTTTCCTTTTACCATAAAGCAGCCCCTTGGTATAAAGCAAAGTTAACCAAAGAGTTAAAATTTGATTTAATATGTGCAGTCTAGTTGTACACTGGAGGACTTCCAGCTTACACCATTCTCTGATGTGTTTTGAAGGCTAGAGTTTTGCAGCTGTAGTACGTGAAATATCAGTATGTGTTGCCAATTGAATATTGATCTACTGCAGGAGTTATGTGTGAGCCATACATAGAGCCTTTCCTACCACGTGGCAAGGCAAGAATTGTGTCATAGGCAGCATACTGCTGTCTGGGGTCAACTCAAGACAAGATTTTCAACTTTTCTTGGCCCCCAGCTGCTTCCTCTTCTTATGACACCAGGGAAATAGGGTAATGATATAGAATCTCCATTTATGCTTTTAAAAAAGTATGCGTCCACTTTGAACTTATATTTCAGTGTTTTGTAGATCCTGGACAGATAATGTGTAAGTCCAGCCAAAAGTTTTTTTGTTTTTTTTAGCTTTGAATAAAGTGGGGATAGGTTAGAAACGATGTCAGGGTTTTGCTGCTGTCCAGTGCTCCAATAGAGAGATTTCCTCTCACTTCCTGTCCTGGTGACAATGCTCTCACCTTACAGTGAGGGGCTAGTTTACACTTGCTTCAAAACATGGCTTCAGACACGCATTTTTAACAACTTACGGACCGCCCGCCGCAGGAATATGTCGCTACTTTGAAGAGGAATACTGTTGTTATGGTAGCAGCTAGCTACCATAACCCCAGTACGTTCTTCAAGAGCGAGCGGTCCGCTTTCAAATAAAAGTGATCTCTGCGGTGGATACGCTTACCGAAGCCGTCGGCAGCGGCGGAGGTCATCGGATGATGTCCCTGCCTGGGTATGGAGACGAGTGAGGGGAAGATGTCCCCCACCCGTCTCCATATCATTGCAGGGCGGAAGCGACGTCAAAACGTCACTTCCGCCCAATGCTCTTAAAGAGACATTATTTTTTTGTAAATGACATAAAAAAATTATAATTTTTTTATTGCATTTTAGTCTAAATATGAGATCTGAGATCTTTTTGACCCAAGATCTCTCGCTTGTCCCCACCCCCTTTCCTGGCCTGCTGGGCTGTGTGCTTGGATAAGGGTCTGGTATAGATTTTGTGGGGACCCTACGCCGCTTTTTCAGGGTGGGGGTTCCCCTTAAAATCCATCCCAGACTGAAGTTTTTTTGTTTTTTTTTTCATTTTTGCGTGGAGTTCCCCTTCAAGATCATCAGTGCACAAGTTGCATGCCAAAGTTAAGACAGGGATCCGACTTTGATCTGACTTCAGTGATATTCAATGGGCTGAAGTAGGATCAAAGTCGGACCAAAGTAGTGCAGGGAGCATTTTCAAAGTCGGACCGACATGTGTCAGACCAGGTAAGACGGCTTCCATAGGAAAACTCTCATAGAGAGCTCCCAATATCAGAACGTTTGTCGTACAAGTGTGAACCTGGCCTAAGTGTCAAGATTGGGTCTGGCTAGGCATCATTTCATTATATGATTAGTGTAACTTCTGTCTGCTGCCCTGTTTCTCTGCTATCAGCATAAATAATTTCTGACAAGTTTTCCTGACATCAAGAGAAAACAGGTGACAGGGGAGGGACCTTCAGCAGATTGACAGCCTCAGCTCTTTCCTGTGAGCTGTGTGAAGGGGGGGGGGGGGGTGTGTCTCTTCTCTCCAATCAGCTCTCAGAACTCTCCTCACTGAGCTCTTCAGAGAGTAATTTCAGCTTTTTTTTTCCTTTTTTTCGGAACTCTCAGACAAGCTTTATAAATGTAGCACTTTGAATAGATGTAGAGAAGAGAAGATTGCAGATAAACAGGCACAACTTATGTTGGAGGATTTGTTTCATCTCTGTGTATCACCTGAGGTCAGTCACCTCACTGGGTATATGTAAGGATTAACAACCACTATAAGGCAGGGTGGCAATATGTAGATCATCATTAGAATTCAAATATGTGTACAATCAGATGTACATTGGCGAAAATAATTATTATTTGATCCCCTGCAGATTTTGTAAGTTTGCCCACTTACAAAAAATGAAGGGTCTATAATTGTTATCATAGGTGTATTTTAAATGATAGAGACAGAATATCAACTAAAAATCCATAAAAAACACACAATACAAATGTTATAAATTCAGTTGCAGTTCAGTGAGTAAAATAAGTATTTGATCCCCTACCAACCAACAATAATTATGTCTCCCATAGACTGGCTACAATATGTGCTCATGTGGTACACTGATTAGTCCTGTCAATTAAAGAAGGTGCTCCGAATGACAACTCGTTATGTGTATAAAAGTCACCTGTCCACAGAATCTCTTTCTTCCATTCAAACCCCACCATCATGGGCAAGACCAAAGAACTGTCAAAGAATGTCAGGGACAAGATTGTACAGTTAAGCACGGAGGTGGAGACATTATGATTTGGGGCTGTTTCTGTGCTAAAGGTACAGGGCAACTTTGCCCCATTGAGGGGCCAATGGATGGGGCCATGTATTGTAAAATCTTGGATGCGAATAGGGATGAGCTCCGCGTTCGAGTCGAACATACGTTCGATGAAGATCGAACGTTTTGGGTCGTTCGCGCCAAATTCGAGTGACGCGAACGGCCCAAAATCCCGGCGCTGTGATTGACCAAGCATGCACTGTGACCCCGCATGCTTGGCCAATTACAGCGCTGGCAGCGACGAGAGCCATAATTGGCCACAGACAGGATGCCTGTGGCCAATTATAGCTCGGGGGGTTTAGTACACGCCCCACACTATAAAAGGCCGCCAGCGCGGCGGCCTTGTGTAGTGTGTTCCGGCGTGCAGGGAAAGAGTTACATAGGCAGGGACAGTGTTAGTGAAATTGTGTGTAGGGAGAGAGAAGGATAGGTAGGGACAGTGTCAGTGTGATATTCTGCTAAACCTTGTGTGTAGGGAGAGAGAAGGATAGGTAGGGACAGTGTCAGTGTGATATTCTGCTAAACCTTGTGTGTAGGGAGAGAGAAGGATAGGTAGGGACAGTGTCAGTGATATTCTGCTAAACCTTGTGTGCAGGGAGAGAGAAGGATAGGCAGAGACAGTGTCAGTGATATTTTTGCTAAGCCTCCTGCACAGTATACACCTGAAGCTAGCCCTTATTGCTGTGTTTTCCGTGTGTGTCACACTAACAGGCATCTGCAGCACTTACAGCAGGCGTATTGTGCTTCTTGCAAAATATACACCTGAAGCTAGCCCTTATTGCTGTTATTTCCTGTTGTGTAACACAGGCAGGCACCTGCAGCACTTACAGCGGGCGTATTGTGCTTCTTGCAAAATATACACCTGAAGCTAGCCCTTATTGCTGTGATTTCCTGTTGTGTAACACAGGCAGGCATCTGCAGCACTTACAGCAGGTGTATTGTGCTTCTTGCAAAATATACACCTGAAGCTAGCCCTTATTGCTGTGATTTCCTGTTGAGTAACACAGGCAGGCATCTGCAGCACTTACAGCAGGCGTATTGTGCTTCTTGCAAAATATACACCTGAAGCTAGCCCTTATTGCTGTGATTTCCTGTTGTGTAACACAGGCAGGCATCTGCAGCACTTACAGCAGGTGTATTGTGCTTCTTGCAAAATATACACCTGAAGCTAGCCCTTATTGCTGTGATTTCCTGTTGAGTAACACAGGCAGGCATCTGCAGCACTTACAGCAGGCGTATTGTGCTTCTTGCAAAATATACACCTGAAGCTAGCCCTTATTGCTGTGATTTCCTGTTGTGTAACACAGGCAGGCATCTGCAGCACTTACAGCGGGCGTATTGTGCTTTTTGCAAAATATACACTTGAAGCTAGCCCTTATTGCTGTGATTTCCTGTTGAGTAACACAGGCAGGCATCTGCAGCACTTACAGCAGGCGTAGTGTGCCTCCTGCACATTATACACCTGAAGCTACCCCTTATTGCTGTGATTTCCTGTTGAGTAACACAGGCAGGCATCTGCAGCACTTACAGCGGGCGTAGTGTGCCTCCTGCACATTATACACCTGAAGCTACCCCTTATTGCTGGTTTTACCATCTCCCTGCAGGCCTTTAGAATGTCTGGAAGGCAAACAAGGAGAGGCAGACAGTCAGGAGCCAATAAAAGAGGGCAAGCAGGCTCTGTTTCTAGAGACAACAGTGCTGGTCGTGGACGCGGTGCATCGTCACCAGCACGTGGCCATGGGACACGCTTGTCCTTATTTTCGGCAGCTGGACGTGTTGAGCCGCATCATGCCGAAGACTTGGTAGAATGGATGACCAAGCCCTCCTCATCCTCCTCATCCTCTCTCACCCAGGCTCAGGGTACTGGCAAAGCAGCTGCCAAAGCGTCCTCTTCCCTCGTATCTATGTCATCATCAGTCACTCCTTCCCTAGACCCACGTGTCCTCCTGAGGAGTCCCCTGAACTGTTTGAGCACAGTGTTGGGTACATGCTCCAGGAGGATGCCCAGCGTTTTGAAGGGTCTGATGATGATACCCAGCTAGAGGAAGGCAGTAGCGTGAGAGCAGAGAGAGGGGATGCTCAAGAAGGAAAGAAATATGGCAGTAATGTTCCAGCAGCTGCAGCATACAGCCAGATTGGCTCCAGTGATGAGGAGGGAGGGGATGATGAGGTCACTGACTCCACGTGGGTGCCTGATAGGAGAGAGGAGGAGGATAAGGAGGAGGCACATCTCCAACGAGGCAGGATGCCCTCGTGGGGCCAGCGTAAGGGCAGCACACCGACTGAATCACACCGCAGAGCTCCGCCTGTGCAGGGCGCTGCCTCTGCCCGTTATTCCAAAAGTTCTTTGGTGTGGGCCTTTTTTGAGTCGAGTGCATCAGATCGCACCGCTGCTGTTTGCAACATATGTCTGAAGCGTATCTCGCCAAAACATCAGCCGCTTGGGCACCACATGCTTGACCAGACATATGTTGACCTGCCATGCAGATCGTTGGCAAGCCTACCTTAAAGACCCACACCAAAGAACAAAGCGGACCTCTCCTTGCTCCGCATCAGCTGGGATCTCCAACCCCACTATACCTTCAGTCCTCTCTGAAACCTGCACTGAGAGGAATGAAGGTGTAGAATTAGGTGTGTCACAGCCAAGTACTTGCGGGCACTCTGCTAGCAGTACACCGACGTCCGATTCTAGTAGGCAAATTTCCCTGCCCCAGCTGCTGGACCGTCGAAAGAAGTTCACTCCCAGCCATCCACATGCCCAGCGGTTGAATGCTAGCTTGGCTAAATTGCTAGCACTTCAACTGCTGCCATTTCAGTTGGTAGACTCGCCCCCCTTCCGTGAGTTTGTGCAATGTGCGGTTCCTCAGTGGCAGGTTCCCAAACGCCACTTTTTCTCACGGAAGGCGATTCCGGCTCTCTACCGGCATGTGGAAGGCAATGTCCATGCCTCGCTGGACAGGGCGGTCAGCGATAAGGTGCATATTACCACTGACTCATGGTCCAGCAGGCATGGACAGGGACGTTACATTTCTTTCACGGCCCATTGGGTCACTCTTTTGGCAGCTGGGAAGGATGCAGGACAAGGTGCAGTAGTGTTGGAGGTTGTTCCGCCACCACGCCTCCAAAATGCTACTACTGGTTGTGACACACCTCTCTCCTCCACCCCCTCCTCTTCTTCTTCCTCCATGGCCTCTTCCTGTGCTTTGTCCTCGGAACCAGCGGTGCTCCGTAGGCGTTCAAGGGGCTACGCAAGTACGCAGGCAAAAAGATGCCACGCCGTGCTTGCGCTGGTGTGTTTGGGGGACAGGAGCCACACTGGAGCAGAGGTTCTGTCAGCTCTGCAGGGGCAGGCCGAGAGGTGGTTGACGCCACGCCAGCTTAAGGCAGGAATGGTGGTTTGCGACAATGGCACCAACCTCCTCTCCGCCCTCCGACAGGGACAACTGACCCATGTGCCCTGTGTGGCTCACGTCCTTAACCTGGTGGTGCAGCGGTTCTTGGGCAGGTACCCGGGCTTACAGGATGTCCTGAGGCAGGTCAGGAAAGTCTGTGTGCATTTCCGCAGATCATATAATGCCAGTGCTCGGCTGGCTGAGCTGCAAAAGGAGTTGAACCTGCCCAAGAACCGCCTTATATGTGACATGCCCACCAGGTGGAACTCAACATTGGCCATGCTGCAGCGGCTGCACACGCAGCAGAGGGCCATCAATGAATACCTGTGCGACTACGGCACCAGGACAGGGTCAGGGGAGCTCGGGTTTTTTTCACCACGCCAGTGGGGCATGATCAGGGATGCATGCACTGTCCTGGCACCATTTGAGGAGGCCACAAGGATGGTGAGCAGTGACAGTGCATGCATCAGTGACACTGTACCTCTTGTCCACCTGTTGGAACATACGCTGCGTGGAATAATGGACAGGGCACTTGAGGCAGAACAGAGGCAGGAAGAGGAGGACTTCCTTGCCTCTCAAGGCCCCCTTTACCCAGACAGTGTTCCTTCTGTCCCACCCATCGCACAGGAAGAGGAGAAGGAGGAGGAGGAGGATTGTGTCAGCATGGAGGTGGAGCCTGGCACTCAGCATCATCAGCAGCAGTCTTTTAGGGATGATTTACAGTCCCAAGAAACCCGTGGACTTGTACGTGGCTGGGAGGAGGTGGCTGCGGATCATGTCATCCTTAGTGACCCAGAGGACTCCGGACCGAATGCCTCAGCTAACCTACGCTGCATGGCCTCCCTGATCCTGCAAAGTCTGCGGAAGGATCCTCGTATTCTTCGGATCAAGGAGAGGGACCATTACTGGCTGGCACCTCTCCTTGATCCACGGTACAAGGGTAAGGTTGCGGACCTTATCTTACCGTCGCAGAGGGAGCAGAGAATGAGACAACTCCGGGAGGCCTTGCAGAAAGGTCTGTGCAACGCGTTCCTAGAGACTGGGAGGTTACAAACTCCTGGTCCTGGACAACGAGTTGCTGAGGCTTCGGTCAGTCAAAGAAGGAGCGGTGGGGAAGGTGGCCGTCTGACCGATGCGTTCAGACAATTCTTTAGTCCGCAGCCCCAAGGTATGATCGGTTCCAGCAACCATCGCCAGCGTCTGATATACATGGTGCAGGAATACCTAGGGGCAAGGTCAGACTTGGACACCTTCCCCACCGAAAATCCTCTGGCTTACTGGGTCTTGAGGATGGATCACTGGCCAGAGCTTGCACAGTATGCAATTGAGCTACTGGCCTGTCCTGCATCCAGCGTTCTTTCAGAACGCACATTCAGTGCTGCTGGAGGATTTGTCACGGATCACAGGGTGCGCCTGTCCACCGACTCGGTTGATCGACTGACCTTCATAAAGAAGAACCAGTCTTGGATCACCACCAGCTACCAAGCACCTGAAGCTGATATAACAGAATAATTTATTTTCAAATGTCACATCCCTTCAAGACTGATGCTGATGCTGAGTGACTGTCCTGTTATGTTGACTGACTATCCTCCTCCTCCCCAATGATCCGATTCATGATGATAGCTTGGAAGAACATTTTTGTTTCTGGGTGCCGCCACCAGTGGCTAAGGCCCAATTTTTCAGCCCCTGTTTAACAGGGGCATGTAATCACAATTTTTTATGCAATGCTTTGCAGCAGGGCTCATTCCTGCACTCCAACTAGAGTATCTGGGAGAGGCTGCAGTGTCGTGGCTCCAGCACCAGTGCCTAAGGCCCAATTTTTCAGCCCCTGTTTAACAGGGGCATGTAATTACAATTTTTGATGCAATACTTTGCAACAGGGCTCATTGCTGTGCTCCAAGTACAGTATCTGTGAGGGGTTGCAGTGTTATGGCACCGGTGCCTAAGGCCCAATTTTTCTGCCCCTGTTCAACAGGGGCATGTAATTACAGTTCTTGATCTAATAATTCACAGCAGGGCCCATTCATGCGCCCACCAAGAGTAACTGTGAGGGCTTACAGTGTTGTGGCACCAGCACCACCACCAAAGGCCCAATTTTTCCTACCACTGTTCAACAATGGCATGTAAATACAATTCCTGATATAATAGTTCACAGCAGGGCGTTCCAGCGCCCACCAAGAGTAACTGTGAGGGCTTACAGTGCTGTGGCAACACCGACACCTAAGGGGCAAATTTCTGCAGAGTATATACGGCAGGCCCCTACTTTCAAACATCCAACTTACAAACGACTCCTACTTGCAAACGGAAGGAGACAACAGGAAGTGAGAGGAAATCTACCCCTAGGAAGGGAAATTCTCTCCTGTAAGAGTTAATATGGGAAAAATGTGTCTCCTCTCTACTGATGCTTTATCACCAATCCTTGTTTCAATAAAAACACAATTTTTTTTAAAAACATTTGTCATTGGGACGGAAAGTGAGGTGAAATGTTCTGAACAGGGGCACAGACAGCTAAAAATATATTTTTTGGCTGGAGCTACACTCAAACAATGTACCTGTTCAAAATTACAAACAGATTTAACTTAAGAACAAACCTACAGTCCCTGTCTTGTTTGCACCGCCTGTATACTGCTGTTCAGAGTATATAGGGCCTTTTTTATTTTGTGTGCGGGGTTCCCCTTAATATCCATACAAGACCCAAAGGGGCTGGTAATGGGCTGGTAATGGGCTGGGGTGGGGGGGGGGGGGCTGTGATGGGGTAGCTATGCCATTTTTCTTAAAGATTTTCATCCATATTACCGGGACCAGACATTACATTAAAGCCGCAAGCAGTTTTAAACGGCTTTTTTTCCTTTAGAAATGTAATTTTGTGCAGGGACAGTTCTAAACACGGGAAATACGTGCCACTTCACAGGCATATTTTGGACACCCCCCAGGTACGATATTTAAAGGAATATTTGCCTTTTTTCTTTCACTTTATGCATCATTAAAATGACTGCTCCCAAAAAACGACCGTTTTTAAAACTTAGTTTTGCATTGATACATGTCCCCTGGTGCAGAACCCGGGTTCCCGAACCCTTTTTAGGACAATAACATGCATAATAGTCGTTATAATTAGCACTTTAGATTTCGAACGTTCGCATCCATTGTATTTAATAGGGTTCTAACGTTCGTGCGAACTTTCGGTCCGTTCGTGGGTTCTGGTGCGAACCGAACCCGGGGGTGTTCGGCTCATCCCTAGATGCGAACCTCCCCCCTATGCCAGAACGCTGAAGATGGGTCATGGATGGATCTTCCAGGAGGACAAGGACCCAAACATACCGCCAAAGCAACAAAGGAGTTGGCTCAAGAAGAAGCACATTAAGGTCATGGTGTGGCCTAGCCAGTCTACAGACCTTAATCCTATAGAGAATTTATAGAGGGAAGTGAAAGTTCGAGTTGCCAAGCGATAGCCAAGAAACCCTTAAGGATTTAGAGAAGATCTGTAAAGAAGAGTGGACCAAAATCCCTCCTGAGATATGATGTGTGCAAACCTGGTAACCAACTACAAGAAACGTCTTACCTCTGTGTTTGCCAACAAGGGTTTCTCCACCAAGTACTAAGTCATGTTTTTCTTGGGGATCAAATACTTATTTTAATTACGGAACTGCAACCTAATTTATACCATTTGTATCATGTGTTTTTTCTGGATTCTTGGTTGATATTCTGTCTCTATCATTTGAAATATACCTATGATAAAAATTATAGGCCCTTCATTTCTTTGGGCAAAATTACAAAATCTGCGGGGGATCAAATAATAATATTCCCCACTGTAGATCTGCCAGTATAGCTGGTAAATTTAGGACCAAACGAGTCTATTTTTAGTGTAGCGGGGTGTACAATTTAGGGGAGTGTCTGAGGGGTAGTTGGGCTCAGACACACTATTGTTAGGGTTAAGGGACCATTTGTGTGCCATGGAAGTTGGTATTGGTGTGTAGTTCCCTGGGACCTACAGGTGGCGCTGTCACCCTGGGTCTGGGTTGAACCACAATGCAGGGTTGCACCTTTTCTTGTCCCCTTTCGGCAGCAGTACGGCGGGGCGGGGAACCTGCTGTGCCTGTCGGGAGAGGGTATAAAAAGGGGCGGCCATCTTCCATTGTGGTGGTTCGTTCACGCCCAGGCACATTTGGCATGGGTGTGTGGGTTTGTTATCTCCGGGTGCCCTAGGCCCGGAGGCCAAGTTCCTGTTCCATCCCAGACACCTTCAGTCTGGGGTGAGGTACTAATTTGGAGGCCTGGGGCCCAGCACCTTCGGCTGGGTTCCGCCGGGGATCGAGAGCTCCCAGTGTGCCGCCTTGCGAGGGGACCCGTATCTGAGATGAGGAGGCCAGAGAGGTAACCCTTTCCGAAGACCCAGCGCAGAGTCGTGGTGACGGTGAGGGCCTCTGGTAACTCTCCGGAGGGATGGTTTTCTCCGTGACATGGGCCCATACTTTAAGAAGGAAATTCACCAGGTCAGTGGCAGTGACCCTACTCGCTTCAAGTCAGTGTCAGTGACTTCATAGGGCAAGGCCCTATTCCCCGGTCAGTGGCAGTGACTTCATAGGGCAAGGCCCTATTCACCCAGGTCAGTGGCAGTGACCCGTTCTCCAAGTCAGTGGCAATGACTTTCTATTCACCTGGTCTGTGGCAGAGATCAACCTCACGGTCTGTGGCAGAGATCGTGCGCCATAACTGTTTGTGAAATCTAAACAGTAAAAGAACCTGATTCAAGTTTGTGCCTGGACCTCCTCCCACCTAAGCTGTCCTGTGTCTTGTCCCAACCTGTCTGCTTTCAAAGAGGCATATTTATTATCCGTGTGAAATAAATATAGAAGTTGGACTTTCAGTTGGTGTGGACAGTTACATTCTTGGGGAAACATAAGGACTTGCATCTACCTAAGTAGAGGTGAGAATCATCCTTGGGAGGATTCAACTTCAGCCGCAGGCAGGCCCGAAAAGTAACACCGCTCAACCTCCTTACTCAGGAGGGTACGGGCTTGTGGTGCGGTGTGCCTCTCCCTTCCCTGCGAGGAGCTGAAAATACATACAAAGGTGCAGGTAGGGGGATGAGGTGAAGGGCGCTACATTTGTTTAAACAAAACTGGAACTGGCAGCTATTACCTCTTCCTTCAACCATTATCTCTTCCCATAACCTCTTGGGCTTTGCACTGCATAATAGAAGATGTTTAAAGCTTGCAAAAAGTTAAAAATAATGAGTTAAGACAACCAACTAAACTGTGATAAATGAAATGCTTTTTGCTTGAGAAGGAGGATGCCACCAAGCATCTGACAAGCACATGCTTATTACATCTGAGGCAGCTGAGGCTGAGGACAATGACGACAGCTATGTTCACGCATTAGGGCCGCCAGAGAAGCGCAGTGCCCTGGATGTGCAAGAAAGAAGAGATTGTTAACTTCAAAATCAACAGCAGAGCTGAGAGAGCAGGGTTTGGGTTAAAGGCAAAGTGCATGTATGAGAAATGACAGCGCTCAAAATAGGAAACTCAGCATCAAGAAAGCGAAATCTATAAGTCTTGCGGAATAAACCATTTTATAGAGTTTAAAAAAAAAGTCAAGCCGAAAGAAGAGAGAAGAGAGGAAATGAATGGCTAAAAGATAAAATAGGAAGGAGGAGGGAAGGAAATAGAGAAGTACTTAGAAAGAGGGCAGTGACAGCCTGACGGAATAGAAAAAGAGTGAGAGACCAGACTTGGAAAGAGAAAATTGTAAAGATACAGACAAAGGAAAGCTGGATAGAAGACCGTTGAAGAGGGAGGAGATAAGGCAACGCTTAAGTGAGATCAGAGTGGAGAGTACATTAGAGGGTGAATGAGAAAAGTGGAAGGAGGTAACGAAAAAAGGAAAACGTGAGACAAGGAACTACAAGAGAAGAAAAAAAAAAAGAAAACGCGAGACAAGGAACTACAAGAGAAGAAAAAAGAAAAAGAGGACCGAGGGAGTGGAAGGAGGAGGACAGAGAGGGTTACCACCTCCCAAACAGGGGCAGAGAGGCTGGACTGCAGATAAACTGATGCTGGGGGAGTGATGGACAAGGAGCGCATTTCAGGTAAGAAATATTATTCAGAATTTCATTTTGTTGATTTTTTTTTTCTTTAAACCCTAATTCCTCTTATAAGACAGAACCTTGTGGCATGAAAGAGGGTTACGCAGGGAGACAAGTAGAGTAAATCACTGTTGTACATTTTATAACTTCTGTTGTATCAGTGTATACTGGCATGCAATGGGATGCTAAAACGTGTCTATGGCAGTGTTTCTCAACTCCAGTCCTCAAGGCGCCCCAACAGGGCATGTTTTCAGGATTTCCTTCAGATTAAATAGCTGTGGTAGTTACTAAGACAGTGAAACTGATCAAATCACCTGTGCAAAATAATGGAAAGCCTGAACACATGACCTGTTGGGGCGCCTTGAGGACTGGAGTTGAGAAACACTGGTCTATGGGACTGCCATGCCCTTTACATTTAAAGTAGTTGTGAAAGTCGTATCTCTATGGGGTTGATTTACTAAAACTGGAGAGTGCAAAATCTGTGTATAGAAACCAATCAGCTTCCAGGTTTTTTTGTCAAAGCTTAATTAAACAAGCTTAAGTTAGAAGCTGTTTGGCTACCATGCACAGCTGCACAAGATTTTGCATTATCCAGTTTCAGTTAAGGCTGGGTTCACACTGGTCCGACAAACACTCCGACATTGGGAGCTCATGTCGCATGACGTGTGAAAAATCAATGTTTCCCTATGAGAGCCGTCTTAACTGGTCCGACTTTCATCCTACTTCAGCCCATTGAATATCATTGAAGTCGGATCAAAGTAGGATCCTTGTCCTAACCATCCGACTTGTGACATCCGACATGGTGATTACAGCAGCAGTAAAAATAATTTATCTCACACTGGGATTGTTTTGATTGGTTAAAGAACAAGTCAGACTATCACAAAGTCGGATCAAAGTAGTATCCTGTTCATGAAAGTCGGATGGATGTAGGACCAATGTAGGACCAATGTAGGACTGATGTCGCAGAGCAAAGTAGGATGAAAGTCGTATGACTGTCGTTTCGTACCAGTGTGAACCCAGCCTCAATCAACCCCTATGTGTTTTTGCCATTCACATTGGCACATCATTAGACTGTGAGGATTTTTGGTAAGAGAGTTTGGAACTGAATAGATGAAGTAACAAAGGATATGCATGTGGCATGCAGGTGTACTGCTGTCATATCAAAAATCTTTTTGTTTTGCTTGTGCCTTGCCCACCTTCAGAAATCCCTCATCATCTGGTAATCTATTGTATTGAGAAGCCCTCCCTTCTCAAGGTTCCGTCCTCCACAGTTTCTTCCTCTTCTTGTGGCACCTCCTAACTTCCTCGTGGCTTTTGGTAACTAGGATATAAACTAGGGGAATTTTAGACTCTAGATGAAATAGTTTTTTTAGTGACCAGCCTTTTAGAAAAACAAATTTGCTCGCTCTGCCAGCTACGACTTGGCATTACGCTCGAACATGCTACAGAATATAGGCGTGCTGAGTAGGACTGCACACTCCAAGACCTACAATGCTGCTTCTGTTTGACTGCTGACCAGTGTAACCTACTCCAAACCATACCAACAAGGATTTTCTTTTCTCTAGCCAAACGTGCTTCTATTTACTTGCTGATGTCGGTTAAGGGCGTTCAAGCTACATCTCTATTCCAAAGTATAACACTGTCACAAGTAACTTTCCAGTGGTTAAAGGGTCTTTTTTTAAGGGGAGGTCCAGATTTTGCTGCCACGTGAGCAGATAAAACTGGAAACCATGCTGTAGCAGAGCAGACCTTGTCACAGTCTACATCATCTCTGTGTCATCGTCTGGGCATTTTTCTTCTCTTGTCAACATTCATTTTGAATACTTTTGAAGGATATACTATGGAAGAAAAATAAGAAAGTATCGGGAAAGATTTCAGGAAAATTAAATGATTGTCTGGATCTTAGAAGATAATGTACCAACAGTTCATAAATAGGACTTGAGAATTGAGCTGAATATTTCTTTTAATTCTTGTGTGTAGAGAAATCGGTTGATTTACTACTGCTGTTTCAAAAGAGTTTAAAATACAACAAAGATCAGAATATCAGAAATCAGCATGTGCAGGTCAGGCCATGACTGAGAGGATGTGGTCACCAAGGAATTGCTGTCAGCACATTACTCATAGGCAAAGGGAGGGGGCTCACCACATATAATTTCGGCTATGTCACAAATCCAATTCATGGATTTTTAGAAGGTAGCACTGGAGGGATTTCCTCTTATTAAGTGCAGGAGAAAGGCTCCCTAGCCCTGCTACTCAAACGTGTGCTTTCAATTGTAAGAATCTAGCCAGCTACTGTTAGCCTTGTAGGTTTCCCTGTATGTGAACATCATAGACAGTTAGCTCACTGAGTCACCTTCCCCGGTGCTTGCATCTAAAGAATTATTCATGGAAACCAACTGTCTACTCTGGTGAAGCCTGCCTACTGCCTAGTTATAAAGGCTTTCTTACATTGACAGAGGGTGTTTGCAGTGCCAGAGCTATTATTAGAAAGTGCTTGACGATGCTGGACTAGAAAGGAAGGTCTGGACAGATTTTTTGGGGAAACCTTAAAAGAAGTATGGGTTTGACTTTTTTCCCATAATCATACTTACCTAGGTGGATGCAGCATCGGTCTGATGCTGCATCTGTCCCCCGGCGTCTCTGCCCTGAGAACCGATGGCTCGGTTCTCTCGGCTCCCCGAGGAGAGCTGCTGACTGTGAATCAGCAACTCTCCTGCTCTGCTCCTACACACTCACTGTAGCGCTGAGCTGTGGAGGGGCAGGGAGCGGCCGTCTCAGCGGCTCACTGAGAGGCTGAGACTGCCATCAGTCCAGGCACCTGGCGGATTCAGACTTTCGGAGTCGGGAAGACGCGGTGACGTCAACAGAGAGCAGATTTCCGACCGCTCTCTGCTGAAAACGGGTCACAGGAGTGCAAAACAAATTGCACTCCTGTGCCCCCTAGGAGAAACCCAGCCAAACGAGCCCAGGCTGGACTTTTCCCAATTATAATTATTAATACAATATAAGGCCCTGGTGCCCAATCTGCAGCCCAGGGCCCTTTGCCACTTTTTATGTGGCCCTCTGGGCCCCTGCACACTAATCTGTGTTTCCTTATAGCCCTGTTATAGCAGTTATAGCTCTGATTTAGAGCAGTAGCATGTAATATGTCTCCTGTCAATGACAGTCTTCTGAAGCATGTCAACAGTCTCAGTTTCATATCTGCAATCTCTGACCATTTCTTATATCATGTCAGCAGTTTCTGAGCATCATTTGTACCATGTCTGCAGTCTCTTACCAATTCTTGTATCCTGTCCATGGCCTCTGAGCCCTCTTGTTTTTAGGTCCATAGTCTGACCATCTCCTGTAACTATCCCATGGTCCCATGGACTATGTGTGTTCTGTGTGTCTGCTGTCTCTGACACTGACTATCCTTTGAAATTTAGGTTTGCCTTTTTGGTGATGTTGAGGGCCGCACTTGAGACCCACCATATCAAGAAAGTTGACCACCACAGGCATAAGGTCTGCTCCAGTTGCTGGATTGCTGCTATATCTGGACTGCCCCAATACCTTGGCACTCTCTTTTTTTACAAACTTTGAAACATTGCATTGAAGGCAGGGTGCTTGGTCCACTTGGGAGCTTACAGATTGTAAAACATGTTACACCAGATTGGAATTCTTATTTTACCTAACCCATAGAAAGTTTATTGGCAGAAAGGGGATTATGGCTGAACTTGAGGCTGGATATAGGAGACTGATGTTTGGGATTAGGTTAATGTTAAGGGGTTACGCTGAGCTTAAATATTAGATTTAGGGGATAGATTCAAGTTTGGGGTTGGTTTTAGGAGCTAGGCTCAGGTTAAGTGTTAGGTTTAAGGTTTGGGTTGAGATTAGGAGAGTTGAATTGGTTTTGAAGTTAAGGGTTAATTAAGGTTTAGGGCTTGATTTTTGGAATATGGTGACATTGCAGTTTAGATTTATGGGCTTAAATTGGGATGAAGGATTTGATTTATGGGTTAGTGTTAGAGTTTAGTTTGAAGTTAAAACTGCCTATACACCACCTGACCTTTTGCTTAAAGTGGAGTTCCGGCGAAAAAAAAAAGAAGAAGAAAAGTCAGCAGCTATAAAAAGTGTAGCTGCTGACTTTTAATAATCAGACACTCACCTGTCTCATGATCCAGGGATGCGGGCGTACGAAGCCCCGCTCCTCTCCCCCTCCTCTCCACAGGTGCGTGCTGTGAATGGCCGCGCAATCTTCTGGGACCTGTGACGTGTCCCAGAAGAATGCAGGGAGGGAGAGGTGAACTTCCTTCCGGCGCCACGGAGCCCTGGGAGGAAGTGGGAGCTGGATGCCTCTTAAAAAAGGGTATGCGCCCCCCCAAAAAAATTGACATGCCAAATGTGGCATGTCAGGGGGTCACCGTCACTTAAAGCGGAAGTTCTATTTTTGGGTGGAACTCCGCTTTAATGTTTGTTGAAGGAGCTATGTGGAAAATTGTGTCAGCTGAACAGTGGCTGCATGTAGTCAGATGCAGGCACTGTTCAGGTATTCAGCAGCTGCTGGATACAGTCCTTCACCCATGCTGTTTAACGTGGATGGGGGGAATCAGTTTATTTCTGATGGAGGTGTATGGCTAGCTAAGGGGTTGGTAATAATGATTAGTGGAGGGTTATGATTACCTACGCAGGCTAGCTAGTTTAGTGTTCAGTTTTGGGATGTACGGCATACATGACATTGTACATGGTTCAGAACTCGTAAAAGGGAAGAAAGCTTAGTCCCGTTACATTTTTAGATGCTGAAACTTCATGTGATTAAACACTCTGCCCTGATACTCCCACACCAATAATGACTGTGCCAATTTTCAGAAGCTAGAAAACAATGGAGTGCTTAGAGAAGCTCTGGCAATGCCTACATACACATTTGGTTATTTATAATTATTGTAAAAATACACTTGACTAATGGATGTGCAGATTACTGAGGCTCCGTTTATTTATCCCAAAACTATCAAAACCTATTCCTTAAACCCTATAAATTGACCAAACGACACATTCCTTTTTGGAGTCGAATGGCCATAGCAGCCTTTTTATTATAACAAACACCATTGAAAATACAAAAAATTCTCAAACATCCAATGTAATGCATATAATAATACATTTTTATATCCAATTAAACCTAATAAAACTTCAGTTTAACAACCTGTCCGGTCTAGAGATCTTTAAAGGGCAACTATTCTATCCCTGGTAGTATCTGTATACCCCATGAAGGCCCCTCGCCGCATATTACGCCAGCTCAAGGGACAATTTCCATTAACCTCCTTCAGATACAACCAACTACCAAAAACCATTGTTCCCATTGTCTTGTTAGTAAGGGAAGGGACACCCATACCTCCAGATGGCCCCAACCCCCCCTAAACCTCTATTCTTTTTTGGCACCGTCTTCAAAGACCCCATAGACCTCCCGCCGCTGCTACAACTACAAAAGTAAAAAATTACCAGTTGCAACATCGCAAAGAACCCCCAAAAATGTAATCACCCAGCACTAACATATGGGAGGGTGGGAGGGAAATTTCTGCTTCTCTTCTGTGGCCAAACAGCTCCAACTGAAGCTGATGTTGGCCACATCTCCCCCTATCCTCCTAGCCACCGCCTCCCCCATGTCAAACTACCCAATCCTAATAAGTGCCCCAGTAGCTCCCCCTACCCCCAACTCTTCCTGCGCGTCACTGCCCACCCCAGTCATGCTGGCCCTCCTACTAGCTGTGCTTCTGTTCCAGGCCATTACTATATGGGCAAATAGAGAATAACCTTAAAAAATCTGACATTCTGATGTTGAATAAGGTACCTTATATTCATAGGCTTGCGCAAAGGGTGTGCCAGGTGTGCCCAGGCACACCATAATTACCCTGTGCAGCACAGATTCCCCCTACTGCCCTGGCTCCCCACTCCTTCCCTCTGCAGCACTTCTGGCTTCCCTCCTCTCCTCTCCTGTCGGGTGTTGCTGCAGAGATGTTTTAGGATGAGTAAGGGAAGGGGCCGGTAAATATGTATTTATCAGCCCCTTCCCTTTCTGAATGAACATGGTGAGTGATGTGAGTAGTAGTGAGTAGTGTGTGTTTGAGCTTTGGGGTGCACACCCTAATGCAATAGGCTGCGCACACCTATGCTTATATTCTTATCCATTTTTAAGATTTAGATTCTGCAATACCACCCAATATTATGCTAACCCATGACCAAGGACTTAATAGATACTTTCAGATTTGAATATATGCGTGTGTGGAAGTCAGATCGAACCTGGCATAGGCAGTCCTAGTCTGAGATTACAATCTCAATGTAGCTAGAAACAGTAATATACAAAGCATAGTACTTTCCATCATTAAATAAAATGCCTACTCTGTTGGACATAACTAGTGGATGATTCATTTCCTATCAGTGAATGTACCGTGGCTTGTAATAGGAACAGGCAGTCCAGCAGCATGCAGGATATGCTTTATGAAAATCTGAAGCAAAGGAAAATGGTGCTACTATATCCAAACACCAGTCATGTAATATATTTCACTTTACTGCATTTGCTAAAAAATATTCAAGTGATAATAGATCCTCCGTTTTTTTACGCACTGACTGACTATGCAATTTTTTGCCTGTGCTCCACTTTAAACTGGTGCTATAACTGCTGACGCAGGTTTCCTGTTTCAGGGTGACTCCTTTCTCTTGCGGCATTTTATGGAGCCACCCTTGCATGTAGGGGCTAGAGCTGTGTCTCCCTACAAGTGTGAATCAATAGAAACACATAGCCTTGTAGCCTAGGATGGCAAAGTACGCCCTTGTGTCTCCCTCTTCCTCCCCGCTCCCTTCTCTAAGCTAACAGACTGGCTGGAAACTGCACTGTCCACTGTTAAAATAGAAAATATAGCTAAAGCTTTTTTGGCCATATTTCACCTGTGTGTTACAGGAGTGCACTTAATTATGCTCTCCTGTGACCCAGAATCAGCCGATAGTGGGCTATTGTCCGCCATCAGCTGACATGGCACAGCCGATCCACGCTCTGGAAGGATCTCAACAATATTGTCGGGATCCACCCATCTACCTGATTGACAGCTGACTCCACATCTCAGTATGCATCTGAGTGCCAGAGCCAGCTGTGCCCACCCCCTCCCCTATCTGGCACTCCATTGAGTTCTGCAGGGGCATACTGTAGCAGTGAGCAGTAACTGGCAGTCAGTAATCATGTGATCGCTCAGTTCTCGGGTTTAGAGCCTACGTGAGACAGCTGCAACATCACACAGATGCTACATTATAGAGGTGAGTATATATGTTTATTTTTTATTACAAACCCCAAACTTCTCCTTTAACTTTTTTTTATGTAAAGGCCAGAAGTTCAGGAAAGTAGTACTGAGAAAACTAGAGTCAGTAGCTTTAAGGGGTGTAACCTTGTAAGTGCTGTAAGAATTCTAACAAATAGTTTACTGTGGAATGTTTCTTTAATTATATTCAATGTGTTAAACAAAAAAATGCTGAGGGTTTAATACAACTTTAGCTCTGGTTCACACTGGTGCGTTTTGACATGCGATTTGGCATGTCAAATCGCATGTCAAAACAGCGATATTTGCCGCAAATTCCCGGCAATGGAACCTTTCCTAATCGGTGCGAAGCTGCATCTGCGGCGCTGCACTGATTTCAAAAAGTAGTTTCTGTACTACTTTTTGCGATTTCGGCCGCGATTTACATTGACATCTGTGCAGAAACCCGCTCAGATGTCTTTGTAATCGCGGCTGAAATCGGGACTGCCAGCAAGAGTGAAATCGTGCGAGTTCAGCTAAATCATGTAATGTGGTGTACAACAGTATCATTCTTTTTTTGACAGTTGTCTTATATCAGCTTTGCAGTATATTGTTCTGTACTACACAATGGAAACTACAGTTGCTACTTAAGTAAGATATGGCACTGATAGGATGCTGAAGACTGATTAGGCTGAATGATTCATAATACAGTGCAGTGTAAAAGACAGTTCATATAGAAATTGTCATTCCAATCTGATAGTGAGCAAGCACTTTAGTCAGGAAAAGCCTTTAACCCTTTCCATACCAGGCTTTTTATACCACTTCCATACCGGGCCTATTCTGGCACTTCTCTCCTACATGTACAAATCATCATTCTTTTGCTAGAAAATTACTCAGAAGCCCCAAACATTGTATATATTTTTTTAGCAGACACCCTAGGGAATAAAATGACGGTCATTGCAACTTTTTATCTTGCACGGTATTTGCGCAATCATTTTTCAAACACCTTTTTTTTTGGAACAAAAATGGTTTCATGAACTAAAAAATAACAAAACAGTAAAGTTAGTCCAATTTTTTTATAAAATATGAAAGCTTATGTTACGCCGAGTAAATTGTTACCTAACATGTCACGCTTTAAAATTGTGCACACTCATGGAATGGTGCCAAACTTCGGTACTTAAAAATCTCCATAGGCGACGCTTTGAAATTTTCTACAGGTTACCAGGTTAGAGTTACAGAGGAGGTCTAGTGCTAGAATTGTTGCACGTGCTCTAACGCATGCGGCGATACCTCACATATGTGGTTTGAACGGCGTTTACATATGTGGGTGGGACTTACGTTTGCGTTCGCTTCTGAGCGCGAGCTATTGGGGACAGGGGTGTTTAAAAAAATATATATTTTTTTTTTTACCCTTTTTTATACTTTTTATTTTTTTGATCACTTTTATTCCTATTACAAGGAATGTAAAAATCCCTTGTAATAGGAATGTGTGTGACAGGTCCTCTTTATGGAGAGATGCGGGGGCAATAAGACCCCACATCCCTCCTCCAGGCTGGAAAGAATGAGATCGGGAAAAAAATTCACTGATCTCATACTTAATAGCCGCAATGGCGGCTTTGTTTACTTCTGAGGACCCGGGCGTGACGTCATCACATCGCGCCCGGCCTCCGACGGTCATAGAGATGACTGGTGACATCTGGTCACCAGTCATCTCTATGCTCGTCACGTGACCCACCACCGGCGCCGGACGATTCTCTCCGGGTCCCCGATGGCACAGGAGAGCCCGGAGAAGCACCGGATGGGGGCGAGAGGGGGGGATGTCCCCTCCCGCTGCCTATTAGAACGATCAAGCGGCGGAACCGCGGCTATGATTGTTCTTATGGTGCGCAGAATCGCCGGCAGAAGAGAAGGATATCTGAATGATGCCTCTAGCTGCAGGCATCATTCAGATATCCCCCCACAAACCCAGGACGTCATATGACGCCCACCCGGAGGGAGAGAGGGTTCCTGCCGGCGTCATTTTACAATGACCCAGTATGGAAGTGGTTAAAGATTGTTACCGGCTGTAATCTATTTTTAAGGTTATTTTGTGAAATATGCAATTCAGGAATGCTTTATTATTTATATATTATTTTATTTATAAATAATAAATGTATTATTTATTTAACTATTATCTAAAGCAGCCCTTAAACGTTTTACCCTAAAGGAACTCCTAAAATAATTTTTAGGTTTCAGGGAGCCGCTGCTAAAAATAATTAATATGGACTCCATGGGAAGGATACCCTTTATATTGATGGTTGGTGGGAAAAATCTCCTCTTACAGTGGTGCCAAAAATGCCACCCTTAAGCCTGGTACACACAATGAGAATATCAGATAAATGATCATCCATTTATTTTTGCATGCTAGTCTTGTATCGAGAATGAATAGGTCGCTAGAGTTATGAAAATTCTCATAAGACAGAATACAAGCATAGCAGTAGCTACGTACATTATGTGACGTTGGCTTCCGATGGCAGTAAAAGCGACTTCTTGCCTGCTGTTGGAATAAAAAATAGTCAACCTGAATACTTCTCCACTTGTAAGAAAAGAAGTGGCTGCACATCCAGGAATTCCGATTGCCTTTTATTGTTCAAAGTGATAACACCAAAGACACCAACACGAGGTCACGTAGACGCGTTTCACACAAACATCTTGTGCTTAATTGGTAGGATTTAGCACAAGATGTTTGTGTGAAACGCGTCTACGTGACCTCGTGTTGGTGTCTTTGGTGTTATCACTTTGAACAATAAAAGGCAATCGGAATTCCTGGATGTGCAGCCATTTCTTTTCTTACATGTTTCCCACGGAGGCGGGCCGGGGCTGGTACTCTACGAGACATTCCACCTCAGGTTACCATCATACACCTGGAGCAGCGGCTCTTTTTCTTTGTATATTGAATACTTCTCCACCATTCAGAAGAAACCTTGTTTTTTTTTTTATCAGTGAACACAAGGCTTCCTCTGATTGGCCCAGGTGGAAAGACAAATGGATGATGTCCCGATCTCCACCCACATCAGTGGAAGTCTTGTATTTAATAATAAAAATACAAGGCCTCTCCTTCATGGCGGAGAAGCACTTAGGTTGAATTTTTAATTTCAGCAGCAGGTGGGAAATTGCCCGTTTTGATGCCAGAATCCAGCGCCGCTTACTGTTTGTAGCTAATGCTACTACAGAGTAATACAGCACACACTGTGGTCACATCAATTTGTAATAGGAATGCTTCATTTGGGCCAGCTTGGCCCAAATTAACTATTTAAAGTGACAGGAAACAAAGAATTCTACTTTAAACAAAATTAACTAATCTGTTGGTAATATAACTAATATAACCTTAAAATATACTGTAGATTAAAGTGGTTCTGAAGGCTCATGTTTTTTCACCTTCATGCATTCCATGCATGAAGGTAAAAAACCTTCTCTGCGCAGCAGCCCCCCAATACTTACCTGAGCCCCATCATGATACAGCGATGTGCACGAGAGCCTCGGCTCTCCAGGGACTCTCCCTCCTCATTGGCTAAGACAGCAGCGGGAGCCATTGGCTCCCACTGCTGTCAAGCACAGCAAGCGAGCCAATGAGGAGAGAGAGGGGGCAAAGCTGAGCTGCTGCTTTATGTGTGAATGTACACTCGGGAGAAAGCCTGCTTGGGTGCTCCCAGAGCAAACTGCTTGCTGTGGGGGCACTCGGCATGAAGGAGGGGCCAGGAACGCCGTGGGGGACCCGAGAAGAGGAGGATCGGGGCTTCTCTGTGCAAAACCACTTCATAGAGCAGGTGTGTATAACATGTTTGTTATTTTTAAACAAAAAAAAAAAAGGAGAGTTTAGTATTACTTTAAGCGCCTTGAGAAGCTACATTTAAAGGCACTATATAAAATAAAGTTTATTTTTATCATTATTATATAATATTATATAAAATAACCTAGGGCCACTATTACACACTATGGGGTTTTACTAAAGGGGAATAGGCTATTCACTTTACAAGGGAAATTTTCACTTTATGAGGGAATTATTCCTAGAGTTTAGTGAATGTGGTTAAACTTTGCTTTGCCCAATTACCCAAATATGTGCAAAGAAAGTAAAAAAAAAACTGAATGTTTGCTTGTACATGATTGGATGATGGAAGTCAGCAGAGCTTCACTGCATTCACTAAGCTCTAGGGAAATTCCCCTACAAAGTGCAATTTCCCTTGCAAAGTGAACAGTGTATTTCTTAGTAGTAAATCAACCCCCCATATATGTCCTCTCTTGGTGTTCTGTACATGCTGCAGGGTGTGTGCAAATAGATTGTGCACTTTGCTAGTGCAGTTGCATTCTGCAAGGGCAGTTGCTCCAGAGCTTAGTAAATGAGGTAAAGCTCCACTTTGCAAAGAATACCCAATCACATGCAAAGAAAATAAAAAAAACAGCTGCTTGCACATGATTGGATAATGGAAGTCAGCAGAGCTTCACCTCATTTACTAAGCTCTGGTGCAAAGTGCACAGTCTGTTTGCCTTCAGTAAACTAACTTCTGTATGTTTGTGTACATAGATGTAAATGTAGTCATACAAGTTCCTGTTGCTGTGGCTGGCTGTCTATAATGTAATCACAGCGGTGAGCCAGGAACACTGACCTCCTAGCTGCTCATTACCGACAGCGAAAAGCCTTCTGAGCAAAAAAAGTCCTAAAATACTCTACAGTCCCAAGGGGGCTTAAAAGTTCTGTCTCGGAGAAGTAGCATCATCCAACGAGTGGAATTACAAGAGTCTTTTGTGGAGCATAGCTGATATATAAAAGCTGAATATTTTTCCGATGAAGACTTTAAGTGTATATCCAGCCAAAAATCTGTTTTCCAGTTTTGGAAACGTAGGGAAGGATTAGAACCCCTGTCTGGTTTATAGTGCTATCCAGGGCTCAATTAGAGAGCCTCGGTGACATCGTTTTTACTAGACCGGAAGAGAGGGAATACGGTGACACAGACAGAAAAAAAAAATGGGGGTTCTAGCATTCCCCTACTCTACAAAACAAAACAAAAAAAGAATATATAAATACCGTATATACTCGAGTATAAGCCGAGTTTTTCAGCACTTTTTTTGTGCTGAAAATGCCCCCCTCAGCTTATACTCGAGTCACCTTTTTGCGCCTGATCTCCCGGATTTTGGGGACCCGGTACTGGCCGACCGTAGGTCCCCTGGACCCCAAACTTGGCACACATGTAGCCCCACTCTTCCTCTACATGTGTGCAAAGTTTGTTGTCTGGGAGACCTACGGCCGGGAAGCACCGATTTTTCAAAGCCGGGCACCCCTTCCATAGACTCCCATGTTAAACGTCAGTCTAGTCATGGGCACAGTGAGGCATGGACACAGTGAGGCATGGGCACAGTGAGGCATGGACACAGTGAGGCATGGACACAGTGAGGCATGCACATGGACACAGTGAGGCAAAGTGAGGCACACTGAGGCATGCAGATGGACACCCTAGGCTTATACTCGAGTCAATACGTTTTCCCAGTTTTTTGTGGTAAAATTAGGTGCCTCGGCTTATATTCGGGTCGGCTTATACTCGGGTATATACGGTATATATATATATATATATATATATACTGTATAGTATATACCAATAAGCCATAATGACAAGTCACAGGTAAAGTGAATGACATTGATGATCTCATTACAATGGCAACTGAAGGTGGCTGGTATATCAGGCAGCAAGTGAACATGTCCCTGAAGTTGATGTGCTAAAAGCTGAAAAAATGCACTAGCGTAAGGATGGCTGGTCAGAGCAACTCCACAACTTCAGATCTTGTGGGATGTTCCCGGTTTGCAGTGGTCAGAAGCTACCAAAAGTGATCCAAGGAATGAAAACCAGTGAACTTCCGAAAGGGTTATGGGCGGCCAAGGATCATTGATGCACGTAGGGAGCAAAGGCTGACCCATGTAGTCTGATTCAATAGAAGAGCTACTTTAGCTCCGATTGCTGAAAGAGTTGATTCTGCTTCCAATGGAATACTGTCAGAACATACCGTGCATAGCAGTTTGTTGCGTATGGGGCTGCGTAGCCGCAGATCGGTCAGGGGGCTCATGCTGACCCGTTTCCAAAGCCAAATGTGCCTACAATGGGCATGTGAGCATCAGTACTGGACTACAGAGCAAAGGAAGAAGGTGACCTGGTCTGATGAATTAAAGAATGGTTTGAGGAACACAACGAAGAATTTGAGGGGTCCCGGAATTATCCAGATCTCAATCCCATCGAGCATCTGTGTGATGTGCAAGAAAAACAAGTCCAGTCTATGGAGGCCCCACCTCCCAACTTACAGGCCCTAAAGGATCTGCTACTGACAGCTCAACACCAGATACCACAGCATACCTTCAGGGGTTTAACAGAGTCCATGCCTTGACAGGTTACAGTGGGTGGTCGTAATAGTATGGCTGATCGGTGTATACTGTATATACATTATATTACCAAAAGTATTGGGACACCATCCTTTACATGCACATGAACTTTAATGGCATCCCAGTCTTCATAGGGTTCAGTATTGAGTTGGCCCCCCCTTTGCAGCTATAACAGCTTCAACTCTTCTGGGAAGGATGTCCACAAGGTTTTGGAGTGTGTCTATGGGAATGTTTGACCATTCTTCTAAGAACAAATTTGTGAGATCAGGCACTGATGTTGGACAAGAAGGCCTGGCTCACAGTCTCTGCTCTAATTCATCCAAAAGGTGTTCTGTCAGGTTGAGGTCAGGACACTGTGCAGGCCAGTAAAGTTTCTCCACCCCAAACTCACTCATCCATGTCTTTATTAACCTTGCTTTGTGCACTGGTCTAAATCATTTGGTGGAGGGGGGATTATGGTGTCGGGTTGTTTTTCAGGGGTTTGGATTGGCCCCTTAGTTCCAGTGAAGGGAACTCTTAAGGCGTCAGCATGCCAAGACATTTTGGACAATTTCATGCTCCCAACTTTGTGAGAACAGTTTGGGGATGTCCCCTTCCTGTTCCAACATGATTGCTCACCAGTGCACAAAGCAAGGTCCACAAAGACATGGATGAGCGAGTTTGGGGTGGAGGAACTTGACTGGCCTGCACAGTGTCCTGACCTCAACCTGACAGAACACCTTTTGGATGAATTAGAGCAGAGACTGCGAGCCAGGCCTTCTCATCCAACATCAGTGCCTGACCTCACAAATTTGTTCTTAGAAGAATGGTTAAATATTCCCATAGAAGCACTCATAAACTTTGTTGACAGCCTTCCCAGAAGAGGTGAAGTTGTTTTAGCTGCAAAGGGGGGGCCAACTCAATACTGAACCCAATATTTCTGGAAGGTTTTTGGAAAGATTTGCTCCCACTTCCTGATTTTACTACACACAAGTGGTGGGAAATCTCTCCAATGGGACACAGTTAGCAAAAGGAAAAAACTTCTTTACACTATTTAAAAATGAAAAAAATCTGGCCTTAGGTATTCTTTAAGTTTAAAAAAAAGGTTAAATATGCACAGCTTTACTTGGCATTATAACTAAAGTCTAAGGCCCCTTTCACACTGAGGCGCTTTGCAGGCGCTATTGCGCTAAAAATAGCGCCTGCAAAGCAACCTGAAAAAGCCGCTACTTTGTATCCAGTGTGAAAAAAAAAGGGTAGAGAAAAAGGAAGCGCCACCTAAGTGCAGTATTAAAAGATTTTTTTAATGACACAAATATCAATCACACTTACAGCCTATAGAGGCCAATAGAAGGAGCAGTGGCTCAGAGCGCGTAGCCTGCCTATCCAACCCTTCTCACCCTGTGGAGTCCTCCCCCTGAAGTGATCCCGTGACCCGTGACCTCAGCCACAGCTTCTTCCTGATGGCCACAGGATCTGCTCCAGGCTGAGCAGCAACAACGACTGCAGCTTTCCATCTCTGCATAGAAAAACGGATCCGGATCTGAAGCTTCCCTACAGACCACTGACACACAGATGAGCCTTTGTATTTCCTGTTTCCTACTCTGCATCTTCTACATCTGTGCAGCCCATGGACCCGGGACGAGGACTACAGGATCTTTACAGATGAGCCTTCCTTTGCTTCTTTTCCTGTAAGTGTGATTGATATTTGTGTCATTAAAAAAAAATCTTTTAATACTGCACTTAGGTGGCGCTTCCTTTTTCTCTACCCTTTTTTGTCTACCACAGAGTCAGCTCTCTGAGGACAGCAGCCGCCATCCACTAGCCATATTATCTGTCTTTTAACCCTTGAACTGCCTGTTACCATTATTATTTTAAACAGACTCATTGCTATATCCCCATTTACTTATTCACTTTGTGTTTGCGCTAACAGTTACCTTTTCCTTCGTATCCAGTGTGAAAGCCCGAGGGCTTTCACACCGGAGCGGTGCGCTGGCAGGAGGGTAAAAAAACTCCTGCAAGCCGCATCTTTGAGGGTCGCGATAGGAGCGGTAAAAATACCGCTCCTTTAGCACCCCTGTCCATTGAAATCAATGGGGTAGCGCCCGCAAAACGCTGCAAAGAGGCGTTTTTGCAGGCGTTTTTAACCCTTTTTTGTCCGCTAGCAGGGGTTAAAATCACCCCACTAACGACGGTATAGCGGTGCTAAAAATAGCGCCGCTATACCGCCAGCGCATCCAGCGCTTCAGTGTGAAAGTAGCCTTAGGCCTCTTTACGGCGTTTTGCGGGCGTTTTGGAGGCGCTACCCCATTGATTTCAATGGGCAGGGGCGCTATAGGAGCGGTATTTTTACCTCTCCTATCGCGACCCTCAAAGATGCGGCTTACAGGAGTTTTTTTACCCTCCTGCCAGCGCACCGCTCGCTTTCACACTGGATACAAAGTAGCTGCTTTTTCAGGGCGCTTTGCAGGCGCCATTTTTAGTGCAATAGCACCTGCAAAGCGCCTAAGTGTGAAAGGGGCCTAAAGGTCATTGAAGTATGAAGTCATCCCAATTCCTCTACATACAGCGTGTGTTTTTCCTTGTATGTGAAGGTGTTTGTGATAACTGAAGGTTCCCCACTTTGATGGTGAATCATTAAATCATCTAAAGTCAAGGTGGTAATCTTTCACTTAACCCCTTGAGTAGTGGCCTGTGTTACCCTTTCATTACCAGACCATTTTTCAGTTTCTGCTGTCATGATACTTTGACTGACATTTACTTCCTCATGCAACACTGTACTCAAATTTGATATCATTTTTCAACAGATAGCACTTTAGTTTTAAAATAAAAATGCCAGGACAGTCTAAACACCCCAAAATGACCCATTTTTGGAAAGTAGACTCCCCAGGGTGATCTCATTTTTGCCACAATGTTTTGGAAATGAAGAAACGTGCTGGAATTGAGAAGGTAATGGCACACTAGTGTAGCGGGGTCCTCAAATAGATGGGATACACCTGGGCAATAGTGTGACCCAGGTGTATAATTGTGTTAGGATTCAGACCCTTTTTTTAATCTCGTGGAGGATTGGAGGATGTAATATTCTCCTTTGCCTGTGGGTGGCGGGGTACCCACAGGCTTCAGGTAGAATCATCTTCGCAGTGCTCCCTGTTTTGTCCCTTCCCGGAGATGGTATGGCTGGGGCGGGGAACCCGCCGGGCCGTTGAAGGGAGGAGATAAAAGGGGGAGACGCCCTTACCACGCGGTGGTCGTCGTCGTCGTCGGGCGGAGAAGGAGGTCCTCGGAGGAGGAGGGCTGCGGTCCGCACCCAGGGCCCTTAGGCCTGGGTGCGGGAGATCCAGAAGTCTGGTCCAGGTGCCCATGGCCTGGTCCGGAGTCATGTTGGCGTCCATCCCAGGCACCTTTAGCCTGGGGTGAGGTACTATCGAGGAGGCCTGGGGCCCAGTACCTTCGACTGGGTCCCGCTAGGGTGGACTGTCCGAGGGTCCCTGAGCGGAGGGACTCGTACCTGAGGTGAGGAGGCCGGGGAGGTTACCCACTGAAGACCCGGAGCAGCACCAACCCGGTGACGGTGGGCCTCTGGGAACTCTCTTGGGAGGACACATCCCCTGATAGGGGCCACAGCGTATCGAAGAGGGCTCCATTGCTGTTCATAGGGGTTGCTAGAAGAGACCCTATCTTTAGAACTTAAACTTTAGGAAGTGCCTCGATCTGCTCATCCCACCGTTGGAAAGGTTATAGGTCCCAACCAGTCTGCTGCAATAAGAACTGTTTATCGTGCTTTGCTATTGGAGTGCCAAATAAACAAGTGTTGGACCTTTCTTCGGTGTGTGAACTCCAGTTACTGGAAGCAAAGGGGAGGCGGGTGAGCTTGTGGTTACAGACTCAGTGCATTCACAGAACACACCGGCCCGAGGAAACATCAGGAAGTGGCCTTCACCTCCCTACTACCATGGGGAGGACATGGGCCGTGGCGCATCTCACTCTCACAACCCCTAGACATGAGTTGGTGTGTAAAACCGATAAAGAAGAAGAGAGGGTGAGGCCGCTACACGTGGGGGCTCGTCAGTCCGGGATAGAGTGTGTTCTAAAGATGGACTTGAGAATGTCTACATTTGAACTTTGCTGCCCAGAGGAGTTCCGAGCAGATCGGCCATATTACTGGCCAAAGTGCGTCCCTGCTCGGAGTTGTGGAAATGACCCTAACACGGGAAAGGCCCATGCGGAGGAGCGGAAAAAGGGAGAGGTCCAGCCGTGTGACGTACTGCACGTGGGGACTGTTAACGCACTGCGCCACGAGGCACCCCATGGCGACATCGTTCGTGGGCGGAGTCAAGAGGAAGCCCGCGAAAATGTACAGCTCATGGGAGGAGTCTGGCCAAGTGTGGGGATACACGTGGAGACTCCGGCGCGGGGTCAGTGCATGATGGAGCAGCAGATAGTCGGGATGACCTCAAGTGCCCCGTGGGTTATGGTTCCTCACCCCACGAGAATGACTTCTTTTGCTGCCCCCATCACAGACACGGGGATAAGACTTAGGCCCCGAGGGCGGTTGGCTCTGTACACTTGCAGAGACACGGAGGCCCTCGGTGTGATCTGTCCCGGCTGCTCGGGACTGGTGGTCACCCTGAAGCCATTCGGGCGATGTGAGGAGTGCAGAGAATTCCTTTTTGAGGTCGAGTCGTCCACAGCAAGGCCCCGGGCCCTTCGCCTCAACCACCTCACGGGTACTGCTACTCCAGAAGGGGAGATCAAGGCCTTTGTCGAGGTTCCTGTGCGCGCTGACCAGGGCGATGGACTGCCCAACAGAGAGAAATCCGGGGATGCTGCCTCGGTCGCCACGGGTTCTCTGCTCCCACCACCGAAGAGGAAAGTTGGCCTAGTACAGGCATCCTGTGGACGTGGTCGAGCTTCACCCCACTGCTTGCCTGGCCTGGATGGCGCCGGTCGAGAAGGAAGTCCCGGACATCCCAGTCTTCTACAGGGGTCAGGTGAGCCAGGGGCTGGGACTGTGGTGGTGGTTGGAGGTGTCGGGGGCCCATTGGAGGTGGAGACCCCCAGGGAGGTGGATTCTGTGTCCACCGGAGGATGTCTGCCTGCGGAGATGTATGGCGCCTCCGACCTAGAGTCGCTGTCTGATTGCGGAGATGGTGGCGAGATAGACGAACTGTTCAGCCGCAAGGGCTGGGATAGAGTGCCACTTCTTGCTTCCCGTGCGGTACGGGATTCACCGATGTACACAGGAGACAGCACGCCTCGGGTGGAAGACCCGCAGCTTACGAGGGAACCTACCCCTCCACCTGTGTCCTCATCTACTGTTACCTCACCTACTTTGGTTGTGGGGGCACCCCGCGCTTCTCTGAGAGCGCCGAAAGTCAGTTTCAGGGAGCTGGTAAAGGCACCTCGGCATCCGGAAGCTATTGTGCTGCCTGGAACTGGAGAGAAAGCCACTATGCCACCTTTGGCCCGCTTGCAGAGACTGTTTTGCCACAAAGTAGCTCGGGAATATGGGTGGGAGTATCCGTATCTACCCCGGGACTTGCTGTATGAGGTGGAAGTCTGGAGAACAAGATGGTATGACGAGTTTGTGTGGGACAAGTTGAAGGTGCCTCATGCTCGTAGGTACCTGGAATGTGTGCCGGCAGTGTCTAAGAGGTTTGAGGATTGCAAAGCTGAATGGAAATTGGGGCGCCATATCCATGCTGACAAGATAGTCATTTGCAGAAGAGAAGGAGAAGATGTCGAGTATTCGATAGAGGCATTTGACAAACACCTGAAACCCCTGTACCTGCCGGATCCAAAGTTTTACTTATAGGAGAAAAGAACTCCTGTTTATTTCCTTTGTGCACTTGAACTTTCTGGAAGAGCCATTCCCAGACACCCAGGACTGTGCCCTGCTTTTGTTTTTGTTTGGGCTTTTCTTTTTCTCGTTGGAGACTTGGGGACTGTTGTGTTTTCGTGTTTCCCCTTTTCTTCATGTGCCAAAGGCAAGGACATTTGGGAATAGTGGCAGAGTAGGGAAAAGCTGGAAGAACGAAGATTCGTTGAGTGTCATGACCGCGGCGTTGTCACCAGGTGGCAGTGTTGCGCCACAAATGTTTAACCACTTGACCACTGGGCACTTAAACCCCCTTAATAACCAGACCAATTTTCAGCTTTCGGTGCTCTCACATTTTGAATGACAATTACTCAGTCATACAACACTGTACCCATATGAAATTTTTGTCCTTTTTTTCACACAAATAGAGCTTTCTTTTGGTGGTATTTAATCACTGTTGGGTTTTTTATTTTTTGCGCTATAAGAGAAAAAAGACTGAAAATTTTGTAAAAATAGGATTTTTATAACAGCTTACCTGTAAAATCCTTTTCTTGGAGTACATCACGGGACACAGAGCGACATAGTCATTACTAATGGGTTATATAGTTACCGTCAGGTGCTGGCACTGGCAACTTCCAAAACCGGAAGTACCCTCCCCTATATAAGCCCCTCCCATCCGGGAGCACCTCAGTTTTGTAGCAAAGCAATAAGTGTCCCCAAAGAGGGGCGGGAGCTCTGTGTCCCGTGATGTACTCCAAGAAAAGGATTTTACAGGTAAGCTGTTATAAAAATCCTATTTTCTTTCTCGTACATCACGGGACACAGAGCGACATAGTCATTACTAATGGGATGTCCTAAAGCAATGCCAAATGAGGGGGGGGATACACCATATATAAGCTGAGCGCTATCAGACATGAGGATCTTTTGCGGCCTGCCACACACTGCGCCCAAAGGCGACATCCTCCTGACTTCTAACGTCCACCTGGTAGAACCTAGTAAACGTGTGTACCGAAGACCATGTTGCGGCCTTACAGATTTGAGCCAGGGAGGCCTGGTGATGCACTGCCCATGAAGTTCCAACTGCTCTCGTGGAGTGCGCCCTAACTTTGAACGGAGGCGGTCTACTTCTCAAGCTATAGGCTTGTATTATGACCTGTCGAATCCACTTGGCTAAAGTAGATTTTGACGCTGCCTGACCCTTTCTGGGGCCTTCCGGCAGAATAAACAAAGTATCCGTTCTGCGAATCTGAGCAGTGGCTTTTAGATAAGCTTTAACTGCTCTTACTACATCCAAAGAATGCAATAACTTTTCCTCTACCGAAGTAGGCTTGGGGAAAAAAGAAGGAAGAACCACATCTTGGTTCAAATGAAAACTCGATACCACCTTAGGAAGAAAGGCTGGATGAGGACGTAACACTACTCTGTCCTTATGGATAACCAGATATGGCTCCTTACAGGACATAGCTGCTAATTCCGATACTCTTTTAGCCGAACAAATGGCTACTAGAAAAATCAATTTCCTGGTGAGAAGCACCAAGGAAATATGCTGTAATGGTTCAAATGGTTGTTTCTGTAGAACCGACAGAACCAAGTTTAGATCCCATGGACATATGGGAATATTAACCGGAGGCCTAATACGCATCACTCCTTGTATAAAGGCTTTGACTAGTGAATGCGAAGCCAAGGGCCTTTGAAAAAATATTGACAAGGCCGAAATCTGACCCTTGATAGTACTCAAGGCAAGCTTCCTATCTACAACCCACTGTAGGAAGTCCAGAATCCTACCTATTACGTACTTATGTGGATGCCATTTCTTGGCCTCACACCACGCGATGTACGCCTTCCAGATTCTATAGTAGATCTGCCTGGATACCGGCTTCCTGGCATTGATCATGGTAGATACCACAGGATTAGAGAGCCCTCTCTTTTTTAGAATGTGGGCTTCAATAGCCAGGCCGTCAAACCTAGGGCTGGTAAGGAAGGGTGGTATATCGGTCCTTGCGAAAGCCGGACGACGTGGGAGAGTCCAAGGACTCCCCACTGAAATTTTACAATCTCCGCGTACCACGCTCTTCGGGGCCACGCTGGAGCCACCGGAATCACTGGTTTCTTTTCTACCCTGATTCTGCGGAGTAATCGAGGTAACCATTGTGGCGGTGTGAATGCATATATCAGCTTGAACTGATCCCCAGGGAACACTAGGGCATCCGAGCCGCAAGCTAGGGGATCCCTTGTCCGAGAGACAAACCTATCCCCCTTTGCGTTGAATCTGGATGCTAGAAGATCTACATCCGATGTTCCCCACCGCTGACATATTGTCCAGAAAACCTCGGGGTGAAGGGACCCTTCCTCTGGGCCTAATTGCTGGCGACTTAGAAAGTCCGCCTTCCAATTCTCCACTCCTGGAATGAATACCGCAGATATGGCTGGGACATATTTTTCCTGCCCATTTCAGGATGTAATTTACTTCCCTCTGGGCTGCACGACTCCTGGTGCCCCCCTGATGATTGATATATGCCACTGCTGTGGCATTGTCTGATTGAATTCTGACAGGGGACCCTTGGAGTTTGGATGTCCATGCTACTAGGGCATACCGGGCTGCTCGTATCTCTAAGAGATTGATGGGCAGGGCCTTTTCTGCATCCGACCATCTGCCCTGGAGAGACTATTGCTCCAGTACTGCTCCCCAGCCTATAAGGCTGGCATCTGTAGTGACCACCTTCCAAGAAATCGGACTGAAGGATTTCCTTTTTTCCAGATTCTGGGGAACCCACCACCAACGGAGGCTCTTGCGAACGGAAGGGGACAAGGACATTGTAAGTCTAGGGCCTGAACTTTTTTGTTCCAGGCTGACAGTATGGCCCCTTGCAAATTCCTTGAATGGAATTGACCGTAGGGTACTGCTTCGAATGATGCCACCATTTTTCCCAGCAGCCTCATATACAGGCGTATGGACGGCTGTCTTTTTTGTACCCACTAAGTGGATCAAATCTTTCAAAGACAACACCTTTCCTCGAGGCAAGAATATTTTTCTCTGGCCTGAATCCAACCTTAGCCCCAAGTATTCCAGACTTTTGACTGGTTTTTAGGGCTGACTTGTCTCGGTTGATAATCCAACCGTGAGATTCCAGATACTTGATCGTCTTGTGAACGACCACGTCTAGTTTTTTCACTGAGTGGTCTATCAGCAACAAGTCATCCAGATATGCCATTATCATTACACCTTGTGTTCTTAGATTGGCCAATAAAGGGCCAGAATTTTTGTAAACACTCGTGGTGCTGTGGCCAAACCGAAGGGTAAGGCTCTGAACTGAAAATGGCGCCCTTCTACTGCAAAGCGTAGAAATTTTTGGTGGACTGGAAAGATGGGAATGTGCAAATAAGCATCTTTGATGTCGATCGTGGCTAACCAATCCTCCCCTTGTAGGGCAGTGGCCACCGATCGGATCGACTCCATCGGAAAGTCCTGATATACAGGAATTTGTATAGCCCTTTTAGAATTAATATGGGCCTCCCGACCGCGTTTGCTTCGGGACTGTAAAGAGGTTTGAGTAAAACTCGAACCCTCATTCTTCCAGGGGAACCTCCATAATTACTCCTTGGAGCAATAGTTGTTCTAGTGCCAACAGGAGGGACTCTCTCTTCCGGGGATCCCTTGGCACGTTTGACCTCAAAAATGGGAAGGAGGAGAGTCTTTTAACTCCAAACTGTATCCCAAACCTACTGCGGAGAGCACCTATCTGTCTTGATCGTGTCCCGCCAGGTCTCTTGCGAACAACTGGAGTCCTCCCCCCACCCGACTGAGTGGGGGCTTCAATGAATTTAACTTTGGGGGAGGTTTTGTACCTCCCCTGACCCAGGGTTTCTCATTACCCTGCTACTGTCCCTGTTTTTTACCCCCGGGATTTGACCGAGGAGGCCGTCGGAACTGTTACACAGCCGATGCCCCAGGGACTGGAGAAGCAGGCCTCTTAAAGAGGGACCTCTAACTCTGCTTTTAACCGGTAAGAGCGTATTTTTACCGCTGGAAATTTTCTGGATATATTTGTCCAGGTTTTCCCTGAATAAGCGTTCACCATGAAATGGGACGCTAACCAGCCATTCTTTACAGGGAGCTTCAGCAGACCAGTCTTTGAGCCATAGAAGCCTACGCATATGTACTATAGACAGCGTAAGGCGGGAGGCCTGATGGACTGAATCCTCTATGGCGTCAACCGCAAAGCCTAAGGCTCTAGGTAGATCAGCTAGGGCAAAGCCTGCTGATCTGTCAAGTCCCTCAAGACCTGTTTCAACTGATCCTTCACTGCTTAGCAGACCCCAATAGCTGCTACTGCTGGTTGTATCACCAAGCAGATTTTCATAAGGACTCCAATCTTTTATCTATTGGGTTCTTGAAGATTTGGACATTATCCACTGGACATGTCAGTGATTTATACATACAAGAGATGGCTGCGTCCACTGTAGGGACCTTCCATTTTTTTTTTTTTTTTTTTTATGAACTTATCCTCCATGGGATAGACCACCGGAAATCTCTTGGGGGAATAAATATTTTCTCAGGACGTTCCCAATCCTGGTAAATGAGCCCTTTCAGTAAAGGGTGAAGTGGAAAAGAACAAACAGTCTGGGGGCTTCTAGCGACCCCAACGAGGATACAGTAGTGGTTGATGGTTCCGCAAGGTGCATTTTTAAATGCTGATCGGACCATGTTAGTCAGAGACTGAACCCATAATCTTTCAGCTTAAGATGCTGAGAAAAGGTTCCCCCACTGTTGATTCCTCTATAACAGAATCAACCTCATCCTGATCCCCTTCAGGCAGGTCGATCCCTGTATGGGACTGTTGCTCTGCTAACAGGCACTCTGAAGGAGGAGACGGAGATCGGGCGTGCTTTCCCTGACAGGGAGGCAGCGATAAATGTTGACAATCTCTCTCTAATCCTCCCAGAGCTGAGGAAAAAACCTCCTCTGTTACATACACAGGAGCAGGTGAACTGAGGACAGCCACAGTACCAAGTACCCTGCGGGGTCTCTACGGTCACTTACCTCTGAACTTCAGGGGAGACTGGTGCAGCAGGAGTATGCCCAAGATCCTCCGAGCCCGATGAGACCCCCTTCGCTTCCTGGAAGATTCAGTTCCGGAGCTTCTGGACGGCATATTCCTAAGCCTAAAGCTGAGGTATTCCAGCCGTAATACACCACTTTTACTGAGAATAGTCTAGCACAATTGCTGCTATATCACAGTTGGTGTCTACTAATGTGCCTTTCTAGGGGATGCCTGTATCAACCGCTTGCTGTATGCCTTTAAATGTTGCCAGCTCTGTCTCTGTATTTCATAGCCAGCTTACTACAATATTGTGGCTTTTTAAAACCTGCTGGGACGCCCGCACATGCGCAGAAGCGCTGCGGCGCGCACAGAGCGTCATCCCCCAGGCTCCGCCCCCTTTCCCGGCTCACCTCTATATATAGAGGCGCGTGCACGCGCACGCGCGCGGCCACGTGCGCCCTCGGCGCTAATTTCAAACATGGAAACCAGGGACAGGAGCCAGGGCCCCTCTTTGCCGCAGGCCGGGGGATGGACGAGCACTGCAACATGGCAGAGGAAGCAGTTTCCTATAGGAGAACTAACCAACTGCCTGGACTTTGCTCTCTGAGAAGAAACTAGTCCACATGACAAGAAAACATTCCACAGCGGCCTCTAGTGGACAAACACAGGTACCCCAGTCTAATATACTAAATATATATAAAAAAACATTTTTTTTTTTTTTTTTTTCTTGACCACCATTAAAAATTATTACATTTTTTTAGTAGTTACAAGCATGCACAGAATCTTGCGGGAATACCATTAGGTAACAGACAGAAAGACAAATTAGGCTTGGGGGTCCCCCAATAGAACCAAGTTCCTGGGGGCCCCCACTTACCTGTTCCTCGCCGCAGGACTTTGTTTGGTCCACAAAAGCCCAAACTTCACCTATCACGGCAGGCATTGTAATCAAACCTTCAGGGACCGGGTTCCCAAGGATTCCACTCCCCTGGACCTGTATAGCACCCTGCACAGAAAACATCTTGGTCGTGGGTATGACCAGAGCTCTGGATCCCAGGGTCCAGCTCTCCTAAGAGAAGCATTACAGGCAGAACCTTGCTCTTCTCTTTGCAAGGCCCGGGTACCGACCGTTTAGCTATGAAGCTTTTTTGGTCGGATCCGGAATAGCTTACTGAGGCCCAAAAGAACCTGTACTCAAGCTCAGTGAAAAACACATGTTTCTTCTTGGCCAACACCTTAGACACTGGCAAAAAACTGAGGTGCTCCCGGATGGGAGGGGCTTATATAGGGGAGGGTACTTCCGGTTTTGGAAGTTGCCAGTGCCAGCACCTGACGGTAACTATATAACCCATTAGTAATGACTATGTCGCTCTGTGTCCCGTGATGTACGAGAAAGAAAAAATGATTTTTTTTTCGTTTCTGTTATAAAATTTTGCAAATTACTATTTTTTCTTCATAAATTTTGGCCAAAATTTATACTGCTACATATCTTTGGTAAAAATAAGTACAGATTGGTGTATATTATTTGGTCTTTGTGAAAGTTATAGAGTCCACAAGCTATGGTGCCAATATCTGAAAATTGATCACACCTGAAGTACTGACGGCCTATCTCAATTCTTGAGACCCTAACATGCCAGAAAAGTACAAATACCCCCCAAATGACCCCTTTTTGGAAAGAAGACATTCCAAGGTATTCATAAAGAGGCATTGTGAGTTTTTTGAAGTTGTCATTTTTTCCCACAATTCTTTGCAAAATCAAGATTTTTTTTTTCTCTTTTTTTTTTTCACAAAATTGTCATATTAGCAGGTTATTTCTCACACACAGCATATGCATTCCACAAATTACACCCCAAAACACATTCTGCTATTACTCCCGAGTATGGCGATACCACATGTGTGAGACTTTTACACAGCGTGGCCACATACAGAGGCCCGACATGCAGGGAGCACCTTCAGGCGTTCTGGAGCACCAAGGCCAATTCTGACATTTCTCTCCTACATGTAAAAATCATCATTTATTTGCTAGAAAATTACATAGAACCCCAAAACATTATATATGTTTTTTTAGCAAAGACCTTAGAGAATATAATGGTGGTTGTTGCAACTTTTTATCTCGCACGATATTTGCGCAGCAATTTTTTTAACGCGTTTTTTACGGAAAAAAAAAAGGTTTTGTGCTTAAAAAAAAAAAAAAACAGTAAAGTTAGCCCAATGTTTTTGCATAATGTGAAAGATGAAGTTACGCCGAGTAAATAGATACCTAACATGTCACCCTTAAAAATTGCACACACTCGTGGAATGGCGCCAAACTTCGCTACTTAAAAAATCCCCATAGGTGACGCTTTAATTATTTTTACTGGTTACATGTTTTGAGTTACAGAGGAGGTCTAGGGCCAAAATGATTGCTCTCGCTCTAACGTTCGCAGAGATACCTCACATGTGTGGTTTGAAAACCGTTTTCATATGTGGGCGGGACTTACGTATGCGTTCGCTTCTGTATGCGAGCTCACGGGGACAGGGGCGCTTTAAAAAAAAAAAAAAAATGTATTCTTCATTTTACTTTATTTATTTTAGTTTGACATGTTTTTCCGCCCTAAACATTTTTTTGATCACTTTTATACCTATTACAAGGAACGTAAACATCCCTTGTAATAGGAATATGGCATGACAGGTCCTCTTTACAGTGAGATATGGGGGGGGGGGGGGGTGTCAATAAGACCCCACATCTCACCTCTAGGCTGGGAAGCCTGAAAAAAATACAAAAAAAAAAACAACAATCCTGGCTTTGATCGTAGCGGTGAGTCGGTAGAAGCACCGGAGGGCGGCGGGGGGGGGGGACATCCCCTCTCGCCTCCCATAAGAATGATCAAGCGGCGGAACAGCCGCTATGATTGTTCTTATGGTGTAGGGAATCGCCGGCTGAAAAAGCCGATATCTGAATGATGCCTGTAGCTGCAGGCATCATTCAGATATCCCCGCACAAAGTCAAGGACGTCATATGACGGCCGGAGGGCGGGAAGTGGTTATTGCAGAGTATTGCCGGGCATTGCAGAGTATTGCCGGGCATTGCGGAGTATTGCCGGGCATTGCGGAGTATTGCCGGGCATTGCGGAGTATTGCAGGGCATTGCGGAGTATTGCGGTGTATGGCAGGGTATTGCGGTGTATGGCAGGGTATTGCACGGGTATTGCACAGGGTATTGTGGAGGGTATTGCACAGGGTATTGTGGAGGGTATTGCAGAGTATTGTGGAGGGTATTGCAGAGTATTGTGGAGGGTATTGCAAAGTATTGTGCAGGGTATTGCAGAGTATTGTGCAGGGTATTGCAGAGTATTGTGCAGGGTATTGCAGAGTATTGTGCAGGGTATTGCAGAGTATTGTGCAGGGTATTGCAGAGTATTGTGCAGGGTATTGCAGAGTATTGTGGCGGGTATTGCAGAGTATTGTGCAGGGTATTGCAGAGTATTTTGCAGAGTATTGCGCAGGGTATTGCAGAGTATTTTGCAGGGTATTGCAGAGTATTTTGCAGGGTATTGCAGAGTATTTTGCAGGGTATTGCAGAGTATTGTGCAGGGTATTGCAGAGTATTGTGCAGGGTATTGCAGAGTATTGCACCAGGGTATTGCAGAGTATTGCACCAGGGTATTGCAGAGTATTGCACCAGGGTATTGCAGAGTATTGCACCAGGGTATTGCAGAGTATTGCACCAGGGTATTGCAGAGTATTTCGCAGGGTATTGCAGAGTATTTCGCAGGGTATTGCAGAGTATTTCGCAGGGTATTGCAGAGTATTGCACCAGGGTATTGCAGAGTATTGCACCAGGGTATTGCAGAGTATTGCACCAGGGTATTGCAGAGTATTGCACCAGGGTATTGCAGAGTATTGCACCAGGGTATTTTGCAGAGTATTGGCAGGGTGTATTGCAGAGTATTGGCAGGGTATTGCACAGGGATGGCTAAGCAGGGATGGATGGATGGCTGGATCTGTGACTGCAATTGTCACAGATCCAGCCCACAGAGCTGCTGCTGCCATCCGCTCCCTCCCCTCTCCTCTCACACTGTACCGATCGGTACAGAGAGGGGAGGGAGGAACCGGCGTCATCAAATGACGCCGGTCTGTTTACAAGTGATTGCTCCGTCATTTGACGGAGCGATCACGTGGTAAACGGCCGCTATCAGCGGCAATTTACCGCGATTCGTGATCCGCCGGGTCCTCTGGACCCGGCGGTCACGGAGTTTCCCGTGTGCGCGCCTCCCAGAGTTAACTCCCAGAGTTAAGCAACCACCCTGCCGCCGTTATTTGTCGGCAGGTGGTTGTTAAGTGGTTAAAGTGTTTTATGACATAAGTTGTTTTGTATGTTCCCCATTCCCTGAGCAGGTCTTGGCACTTGGGAAATTTAGAGGAACTGCTTCAGGGGTTTCACTCCATGCCACCACTTATGGGAGGCATGGGTGTGCACCTGACGCTGGGGACCAGCGTCAAATTACAGGGGGGAGTGTGTAGCGGGGTCCTCAAATAGATGGGATACACCTGGGCAATAGTGTGACCCAGGTGTATAATTGTGTTAGGATTCAGACCCTTTTTTTATCTCGTGGAGGATTGGAGGATGTAATATTCTCCTTTGCCTGTGGGTGGCGGGGTACCCACAGGCTTCAGGTAGAATCATCTTCGCAGTGCTCCCTGTTTTGTCCCTTCCCGGAGATGGTATGGCTGGGGCGGGGAACCCGCCGGGCCGTTGAAGGGAGGAGATAAAAGGGGGAGACGCCCTTACCACGCGGTGGTCGTCGTCGTCGTCGGGCGGAGAAGGAGGTCCTCGGAGGAGGAGGGCTGCGGTCCGCACCCAGGGCCCTTAGGCCTGGGTGCGGGAGATCCAGGAGTCTGGTCCAGGTGCCCATGGCCTGGTCCGGAGTCATGTTGGCGTCCATCCCAGGCACCTTTAGCCTGGGGTGAGGTACTATCGAGGAGGCCTGGGGCCCAGTACCTTCGACTGGGTCCCACTAGGGTGGACTGTCCGAGGGTCCCTGAGCGGAGGGACTCGTACCTGAGGTAAGGAGGCCGGGGAGGTTACCCACTGAAGACCCGGAGCAGCACCAACCCGGTGACGGTGGGCCTCTGGGAACTCTCTTGGGAGGACACATCCCCTGATAGGGGCCACAGCGTATCGAAGAGGGCTCCATTGCTGTTCATAGGGGTTGCTAGAAGAGACCCTATCTTTAGAACTTAAACTTTAGGAAGTGCCTCGATCTGCTCATCCCACCGTTGGAAAGGTTATAGGTCCCAACCAGTCTGCTGCAATAAGAACTGTTTATCGTGCTTTGCTATTGGAGTGCCAAATAAACAAGTGTTGGACCTTTCTTCGGTGTGTGAACTCCAGTTACTGGAAGCAAAGGGGAGGCGGGTGAGCTTGTGGTTACAGACTCAGTGCATTCACAGAACACACCGGCCCGAGGAAACATCAGGAAGTGGCCTTCACCTCCCTACTACCATGGGGAGGACATGGGCCGTGGCGCATCTCACTCTCACAACCCCTAGACATGAGTTGGTGTGTAAAACCGATAAAGAAGAAGAGAGGGTGAGGCCGCTACACTAGATAAAAGGCATTTTAGGTCATATACAGAAGGAGGGAGTGAAGGGGTTAATCTACAGGTTACATGCTGGGAGGATGGAGATGAAAGGGTTAATGTGCAGGATAAGGGAGGTGAAGGGCTAAAGCGAACCCTAAACTATATCCTTATTCTCCAAAAAATAATCCACTATTTAATAGCCCTGTAATCAAATTTTCAGCAATTGTTTCCTATTGTGTTTTTCTGCCTCCTGGTAACTTCCTCTGTGAGCTCATGAACCTCTCCTTGTCCCCATCACTTTCATTTGTTTGGAATGGGCAGAGCATGTTAGTTGTGGCAGAGTTGTGGCTATGTGCACTGCTCTATGCACACTACAAATCCCATAGTCCATAATCCATCTCGGGAGGGAGCAAGAGAGGGTGGATATGTTCCTACATACATGGAGAATGAACGTAGTCACCCTCTAACAGGAAGTCAGATCACAGCAGCAAAAGAAGGAATTTGCAGATTTGGAGGAGGCTGAGAAAAGTAGAAGGCACTTTAAGAATAGATGATTGAATAGATTTTTTTTAAACCCGAGTATAGTGTCACTCTAATATACAGGTCACTTAGAGAGACACTATGGAGATCAGGTTTACAGGGGGGGGGGGGGGTGAAAGGGTTAAAAACAGCTGCTTATGCCGTGATTGTACAGTGTTTGGGAACTATTGAATGGCACGGAAGTTTCACATTCAGGAAATACTTCATATGACCATTCATGGGTGAACGCTGAGGCAAAGAAGCGTCATTACACGGATATGAGCACTTAAAGCTATTCAATTATATGGTTGGCTGTACACGCCACCTCCCAGGAACGGGAGGAAGCCAGGAAAATTAGCACCACTTCCTGTCTATTTGACACAGGAAGTAATAAATATAAATCTGTGTAAAGTTCAGATTTTATTGCCGTCTGTATCATCAAGAGGGATGGAACGGGGTATTGGACTCACATTGTTTCCCTCTAGTGAGATTTCTAGTGTACTTCTCCCTTTCTACCAGTAGATGTCACCACCTACCCTTAGTTCCTTAACCACTTCAGCCCCAGAAGGATTTACCCCCTTAATGACCAGGCCATTTTTTGCGATACAGCACTGCGTCGCTTTAACTGACAATTGCGCGGTCGTGCGACGCTGTACCCAAACAAAATTTATGTATTTTTTTTCACACAAATAGAGCTTTCTTTTGGTGGTATTTGATCACCTCTGCATTGTTTTTTATTTTGAGCTATAAACAAAAAAACATGGGGGGGGGGGGACAAGGGACTTTATATGAGGGGTGTATCCACTAATAAATAACTACTTTGGGTAAACCATAAATGTATCCATTGGTAAGTATAGTATATATAGCATATGTATCATTGGTATAACCATAAATAACAAAAAGTATATAAGAACAAATGTTTATTGTAATAGTACATTCCAGCCTATTTTTTGTCTGGAATTTACTATTAAAATAAACATTTGTTGTTATATACGTTTTGTTATTTATGGTTATACCAATGATATACAAATGCCCCCCCCCCCCCCTCATTTGTATTGCATATAAGGATGGAGGCATACTACCATATTGCCTAATATTTGAATGGACACACGGAGCTGTGGCTCGGCTCAGGTGCCCCCATAGTAAGCTGCTTGCTGTGGGGGCACTTACCAGGAGGGAGGGGCAGTAGTGTATTTAGGTTTTGTGCTGCCCTAGGCCTGACTAAACTCGTGCCCCCCTAATTTAAATATGGCCCACCCCTTTCTGTCAAGGCCACACCGCTTTCTGTTTAAGACCCGCCCTGAAATTTTTGAGTGCCTGGGAGGGGGCAATAGATTCCCTTAATTTGCATAGATTTCCTCTCACTTCCTGTTTGGCTATGGGGCAGGAAGTGAAGGGTAATCTCTGCAATGGGACAGGGATGGTAAAAAATAAACTGTCAGGGGCTATAACCCTCCCTTACTTTATGCAAAATGAAAAGTGTTGCCTATAGTTCTACTTTAAGCACAAATTTCTGATAATTTTATGGAGAGGACTAAGAAGATATGACCATGCCAATGGTGCAGCAGAAAACATATAGCACAGTGAGGGAGGTTTGTGGTCCAGGATGATAGGACAGTCAAAATTAGAAGCAGCCCCCCCCCCACAGTTGCGGAATGCCGGGGGCCCGCATTCCAGAAGCAGTGCGGCCGCTTTATGGGGGCGCTAGACTAATTTGCCTCTCAGCCCAGTCTGCCTCATAAGACTGGCGCTACACTAACAGTGTGACTCAAGCCAGCGGGGACTCTTTCCGTGCTGCCCCCCTGCAAAGTGTTGCCCTAGGCCTGGGCCTTGTTGGCCTAGGCCAGGATACAGCGTTGGGGAGGGGCCAGGAGCAGCGAAGAGGGACCCGAGAAGAGGAGGATCTGGGCTGCTCTGTGCAAAACCACTGCACAGGGCAGGTAAGTATAACATGTTTGTTATTTAAAAAAAAAAATTAAACAAGACTTTACAATCACTTAAACCTCTTCGCGCCAAGCGCACACAAATATGCGGCCTCTCAGCAGCCGGGTCTTGGCGCTGAGCAGCCGCATATTTGCGTGCATTACGCTGTGCTGAGAACGCGTGCCTTGCACAGCAGAAATTAATAAAAGAGGGCGCACTGGCATAGTGCACTATCCAATAAATATTTGCTCAAAATAATAATAACAGTATCTACTCACAAACAAAGGTGATAAAAGTGCTCATCAAGCCACAACGTGTGACTAGACACTCCCAGATCGCCTGGAACCACCAGTGTGTGTGTGTGTGGGGGGGGGACCTAGCCTAGGTTCCTGCTGGCTGACACGTTTCGAAGGAAAGTCCCTCTTCTTCAGAGCCAAAAGCTCCCGGCACAGTGATTGGCGGCTCGCGGAAAGTTTTTAACTTTTTGACTTTTCCGATGTGGCATAGCAAACCCCTTAAAGGGCCGAGGGGTTAAAGTGGTTGTATACCCCACTTGCACATTTTTACCTACAGGTAAGCCTATAATAAGGCTTACTTGTAGGTAAAATGAATACCGTATCTCCTAAACCTGTACGTTTAGGAGATATTCATCTTGCATGCAGCCACTGATGTCAGCGGCGCATGCGCTCTGAAGGTCTGAAGGTGTGGTGGAGGTTGCCGGTCCTTGCGCAGGAGTGATATCATCGCGGCTCCAACCACTCACAGCACCGGAGCAGCGAACCTTGAAGAAACGCAGAGGGAACATGTCAGCTCCCTCAGCAGTGACCAGGGCAGTGCGGGCGCTTCGTTCTAAGGTAACTATTTCATAATGAGCTAGTATGCAGTGCGGAGATCGGCGCCAAATTCAAAAAAGTAAAAACACAGCACACATACAGTACACTGTATAAACAAATTACACATCCCCTTTGTCCCTAGTGGTCTGTCCAGTGTCCTGCATGTACTTTTATATTATAAAAACTGTTTTTTCTGCCTGGAAACTGGAGATTGTACATAGCAACCAAAAAGTGTCCCTTTACGTCAAAAGTGGTTTTAGAACGGCTAGAAAACAGCGATAATAAATTAGAATCACTTGCAGAATTGAGCGATAGCGATTTGTGGGGAAATTCGTCATCAAAAACACTAAATCTAATGACAGCGACAATTCTGCAATTGAGCAAATTTCAGTGTTTTTGATTTGATTACATTATTGAATAATTTTTATTATAATTACATTACTATTTGTTATAATTATTTATAGTTATTTATTATATTATAATTTATGATTTTGTGTTTCAAACTTTATCATACCCGGGATGTCTACTAGACTCCTGTTTAGACAGATTTAAGTGAGTTATTCCTAAGAATTACAGGCCTACAATTTATAACGCCAAATTTCCATGCAAAATAATTGTACCGCTTTCAGCATCTAAAATCTAACAGAATCATACCGCCAGGGAGGTTAATTAATGTATGATTATGTGTATATACAGATCTTTATAGGATTAAATGCTTACAGATTACCGCGCATTAGAAACATGTACATGTCTAAGTATTTAATCCCTAAAGGAACGTTGCAGTTTTCTCGACCTAATATATTTTGTTTGTTGCTCTTTGAATAAATAGTTAATAGGAAACAGTAAGTTGGTCCTTAGTTGGGATTCATCTTCCATTGTGGTTAAGTCATTAAAGTGTTAGTTCACCTTTTTAGAAAAAATACCCTACACCAGTGATGGCGAGCCTTGGCACCCCAGTTGTTTTGGAACTACATTTCCCATGATGCTCATGCACTCTGCAGTGTAGTTGAGAATGATGGGAAATTTAGTTTCAAAACATCTGGGGCGCCAAGGTTTGCTATCACTGCCCTACACCCCCCACCCCCGGTCCACCCACCCTAAAGAACAAGCAGGTTCGATGTTGTGAAACCAAACCATGTTTTTTTGTATTTTATAGGGAATTTATTTATTGTGTATTTATGGCTACAATTTATAGTTAAATAGAAATTACACTCTCCCCTGCTAACCATTCCATTAACTGAATTTCATTCTATAAGCCCCCAGTCACACTGGCGCGACTTGCCATGCGATTTGACAGTTCCGCATGAAAAGTTGCAGCCTATTGCCAGCATTGGAACCGTTCATATTGGAGCGACTAATGCCGCAGCCATTATGAAACGGGTTCCTGCACTACTTTTTACAGATTTCATTGCAACTTGCATAGACTTCTGTTAAATGAAATCGCAAGCCGCAATGAAATTAGCAGTGCAAATCACGCTGATGCGCGGCTTTTCAAGTAGCAGGATTTAAAATCGCACCGGTGTAAACCAGGACTTAGTGGCTGATTGTCTAAAGCAGGGGTAGGCAACCTGGGTGCCCTCCAGCTGTTGTGGAACTACATTTCCCATGAGGCATTGCAAGACTGGCAGTTACAATTACTCCCAGAGGCATGATGGGACTGGTAGTTCTGCAACAGCTGGAGGGCCCCAGGTTGTCTACCCCTGGTCTAAAGGCAAATAGACTCTGCACTTTGCAAGTGCAGTTGAACTCTGTAAGGGAATTTGCTCCAGAGTTTATTAAATGAGAGGACGCTCTGCTGACTTCCATCATCCAATTAATGTGCAAGCAAAAATGCAGTTTTTTAATTTTCCTTGCATGTGATTGGGTATAAAATAAAAACAACTTTTAATCGTGTTTTCCTGGAATATGCTGATCAAGTTTGGGACACTAAGACATTTAGGTGACAGATCACAGAGGACTTATTACAGAGGTTTGTACCCTTCACTTCCATTCTGCAGATCTGTCATTGACTGTTATGCCACTTAGACAGGCTGTTGTTTGCAATCTGCTGCTTTACTTTTCAGGGCCCATGTAGATCTATGCATGGGAATTTTTTATTTTTTTTTGTAGCATTTGGCAGGTGCATTGTCATGCGTCAAAGGGTGTTTGCTTTGAGCATTGGCATGCGTAACACCCGGGCCACTTTTCTCTCCCGTCTTTGGCTCATTCACGGGAGGAAAAGGCGCCCGGTGCCACCATGCCCGTACCCTCTGGTTTGCAGAGGTTAGGCACACTTATAACTTATGGGTCTTGCAGCAAGGTTCTCCTCAAAGTTGGTTCTCGTCCTTTAGAATATAAAGGACAAGTCTCTATATCCCCAAGTAACTCCAAGGTCCACACTAATAGCAACTCCAATGTAGAGTTTATTTTTCTTTATGAATGAATAACCACAAAGTTGAGAAGAGAGAAAGGTGTTAGAAGAGCAGATCAGATTCAGACACTCCTGGCTTCTTCGCCACTCGATCCCGAGCGGGTATAGCTCACCCGGATAGTCACCCAATGGCACTAGCAGCCGGTATGTAGCTCGAACAGTCAATCAGATTCCCTTAATAGATGCGATCGGGAGATCCCCTGCCACAGAATCTATAGTGTCCCGAACCTCCTAATGGTTATGTTGTTAGATCCCTTTTCAGATGAATGACATCCCTCCAGAGAGTTACTGGGCCCCTTCCTTCACTGTGATCTCTCACCAGTCCTTCGGAACGGTCCTCCCCCAGCCTCCTCTTCCAGATGCGAGTCCCCTCGCAAGGCGGCACCCTGGGATTCTTCCTTCCCGAAGTGGGCTCCAGCTAAAGGTGCTGGGCCCAGGGCTGAAGTTGCAGTCCCAGGACTAAAGGTGCCTGGGACTGAGGCGCACGTGGCCCCATGGCCTGTAGGGCCATGCCCTGGAACTTGGACTCCAGAACCGCAGGCTCCCACCACCTAGTCTTTTCTTACCAATGGCGTCTGCCCCTGTTGTACCCTCTCCCGGCATGCACATCGGGTAGACCACGCCCACTGCACGAGAGAGGACACCCAATCGCCACTCCATGGCCCGTGGTTCAACCCCCGAGTACAAGTGACAGCGCCACCCATACTTCCAAGGGGAACTGCACGCCAGGTGAAAACAGCAGCAGAGCAGAGTCCAACAAATTGGAAGATCCGAGCCAACTACCACTCGAATCACCCCTAAATTTAGTATAGCTGCCCCCTAAATTGGAACCCCCGCTACACATGCATTTTGTCTCGTGTTGATACGCATTTTAAATGAAATCAGAGTGGATAGGGTTAACATCGATTGACCAGGGCTTGTTACTACCTGTTGCCAACTCACCAAAACATGTTATTTGCATAAAAAAAAACAGACATGGATTTTTAAGAACGCACTACATGAGATGGAAGTTGAACCCATGCATTTTAACATGTTGCAATATATGCGTTGAGATGTATCTTTGTAACTGAGCCCTAAAATTGATCACTGACAGAACAATGATGGGAGGCCATGCCCTCATGTCTCTTCACTTCGCCAATCATGAAATAATTGGTCGCTGCTGACATATTGATGAAACAATGACAAAGTTTGTAAATGTAAGTAGCACAGATATGTTCATTTAAATCACATTCATGTTTCTAAAGATTTCCAATTCCATCTTCTCTAGGCTAGACAAGTACTAGCGTCAATCTAGGCTGTCATTTCCAGAAGCTCCTGTAGGTGGGGGTGTTGCCTTTTTCCATTCTAAGGCTGAGGTCATCCCTACAGTAAATTTAGTTTACATAATTTTTAATGATATCCTTTTTAATGTCCTGTTTTCAATTAGCGGAAATGAAAAACAGTTTAATTAAGGTAAAGTAACTGCGTGTTTCTAGAAAACCTCAGACTGTCTGTATGTGAAAAGGACAACGCGATGTATCAAAGCAAGCTATATATAAATAAAATAAATATACCGATTTTTATATTCACACATTCTTCTCTTTCTTCATTGTTTTAAATGATTTTAACCATTTGAGCTCCAGAAGTTTTTACCCCCTTTATGACCAGGCCATTTTAGCTATTTAGCACTGCAGTACTTTAACTGGTAATTGTGCGGTCATGCAATACTGTATACAAACAAAATGTATATCTTTTTTTTTTTTTCACACAAAAAAAGCTTTCTTTTGGAGGTATTTGATCACCACTGGGTTTTTTATTTTTTGCAATATAAATGAAAAAAATACAGAAAATTTTGAAAAAAATGTATATGTTTTAATTTCTGCTATTAAACATATCCAATGACATAAAAAAAAAACATTTCTTAATAAGTTTTGGCCAAAATGTATTCTGCTATACGTCTTTGATAAAAATAAAAATCCCAAAAAGTGTATACTGATTTCTTTGATTTGGTTGCGTGAAAGTTATAGCAGTTACAAACTATGGTATAGATACCGAATATTTATTATATTTTTGTACATACTACTAATTGCGGTAATCAGTGACTTATAATGGGATGGCGCTAGTGCAGTAGGAAATCTGACACTAACTGATGCTGGGGGGGGGGACTGACTTACTGCCTCTGACATCACCAGTGACAGTAGCCACCCTAACGGTATGATTATGTCAGATTTTTGCGTCTCAAAGCGGTACAATTGTTTTGCATAGAAAACTGTTTTATATTGTAGGACTGTAATTCTTAGTAATAACGCACTTAAATCTGTCCAAACAGGAGTCTAGTAGACATCCCGGGCATGATAAAGTTTGAAACACGAAATCATAAATTATAATATAATAAATAACTATAAATAATTATAAAAAATAATAATATAATAATAATAATAATACAATTAATTTCCCCACAAATCGCTATCGCTCAATTCTGCAAATGTTCTAATTTACTATCGCTGTTTTCTAACTGGTCTAAAACCGCTTTTCACGTAAAGGGACACTTTTTGGTTGCCATGGACAATCTCAAGTTTCCAGGCAGAAAGAACAGTATATATAATATAAAACTGCATGCAGGACACTGGAAAAACCACTAGGGACAAAAGGGATGTGAAATGATTTGATACAGTAATGTAATCTTTAAGATTACAGTATACTGTATGTGTTATGAATTTTGTACTTTTTGAATTTACCGCCAGGCTCCGCCCTCATGCGTCGCAACACTCGCAGGGAACATAGCCTGGCACACAGAGGCATCGGGCGGAGGACACAGCCCACAGACACAGCCGGGGGACATTGCAGGATCCTGGGGACAAGGTAAGTAACCTGGACCAGGATCCTGAGATGCAATCCTGAGTGTGGCTCGGGGTTACCGCTAATGTTACTGAAATTTAACCCCGAGCCACACTCGGGATATACCACCAGGGAGGTTAATATAGTGATCAGTGCTAATACTATACACGGTCACTGTACTAATACCACTGTCTGGGAAGGGGTTAACATCTAGGATGATGAAGGGGTTAAATGAAATTTGTGCCTAGCTATGTGTAAAGTGTGCTACTTTTACTACTAGATCTCTGTGTTTCTCGTGTTTTTTTTTGTACAGAGCTCTGTGTTGATTGTGAACATAGAGCTCTGGGCTGTGATTGTACACAGTCAATCAGCAGGTCCCGGCTGTGAAGCACAGTGGGTGGCGGCTGGGAGGCATGCATGCATGCGCCCTAAACCCAGAAGCAAGCAGTGGCGTACGGGTAACTAGGATTCCTCCAGAGGTTGCAAGGGGTTCCTTAAGCTGTGGCTAATTGGCATCTTATCTGATGGAGCGTGCAGAGTTCCAGAGTCAACACCATTTGGCAGAACCAGCAGCATTGCCAAAATCATCATTTTAGCTGAATTGCATTCTGACCACCACTGTAAATGGATATACTTCTTGCTGACCACCAAAGGTAATAAGGGGTATTTCCCACTTACCTCTGATGAATTCATTTTAGTAGGGATTCTCTGAGACCTGAAAGTTATTTTAAAATCGAAGTTTGGAAACCTAAAAAAAAAAAAAATCATACACACCTAGATGGCTGCAGCACCGATCTTAGCTGCAGCTGTCCCCCCGCTGTCCCCCCGCTGCCTCTAAGACCAAGAACTGAGCGATAAAACATGGCTTGGTCTTCAACCTGCATTCTTCAACCTGCAGAGAGCTGGTGACTATTAGTCACCAGCTCTCTGCTCTGCTCCTCAAGTGCTCACTGGAGCGCTAAGCTGTGGAGGGGGTGGGAGTGGCTGGCTTAGACTCTCAGTGGCTCGCTAACAGAGAGAGCCAGCTGACAGTCTATGCTTCTTTGTGGATCCTAACCATATGGTCGGGATATTTTTAGAGCCTGGACTGGGTCACAGGGGTGCAGAAATAAATGCATTCCTGTAACCCACGGAACAAAGTATAGGCCAAAAAGTTCCTCTGGGGTAAAAAGTTTGAGAAAGTCCAGTTTTAATTTTTAAGTGCTAATTACCATTGCCTGCGTAACTGGGTGTGGTAGGGGTGCGTTCGGTGCCTAAATACTATATAATATATTGACTCCTCTTTCCCTTTCCAGAAAATTAGGAGGTATGAAATTACCACTTGCATGAAAAATATTTCCTTGTTACACTGGTCCTAATAATCTAGGTCATAATATGGTTACATACAAACATAAGCTTATACCCAGTGTCGGGAAAATGTCATCTAGAGCCCAGGGAAAACATGCCCCGCCCCCAAGAATTATAAGCATTTAGTCAGCAAAAATCTTCCCCCAAAACACTGAGCACTAATCTGCATGCTTACCCCTAAGCATAAATGCCCCCTGCTGAAATCCCCTATCTCAGCACAAATCTTTGCCCCAACCCCCAAATCCCCCCAGCTCAAACCCCCCCCCCCATCCCAAAAAAAAAAAAACGCTCCTAGCACAAATTCTCTAACCCTAAAATGTCCCCTCCTAGTGCACATCTCCCCCCCCCACTTCAAAATCCCCCCTACCAGCACAAATTGCCTCCAAAACCCCCCACCTAGCACTAATCTTCTTCCCCCTCCCAACACAAATCCCCCTAAATCACCACTCTTAGCACCTCCCCAAATTTCCCCTCCTAGACGAATACTTACCCCTGCAGCCCCCAAATTCCCCCTCCGAACACAAATTCCTCCCCCCCAATCTCCTTGTGGTGCCCCCCCACCTCACATGATACCACAGTTCACAGTGCCCAGGGTAGGTGACCCTCCTGCCCACCCTGCACAGCTTATACCACATAAGTTTGTTGCTCCCGATGATTGGAAAAAATGTGTAGTCGATAAATGTACAGGGAATGGCCATCTCTCTACCACCAATATTCATATGTCAACTGTGCCTTATGATGGATCCAGTCCAGTATATTAGCATGCTTGCAGTCAAAGCTAAATACCTACCTGCTTTCAGTACCAGCTGGTTAAGCTGCCACTGTGAGTCAGATTTAAAAAAAAAGATTAAGAAAAATTCCCTTTCTTTATTCTAAAATTAGAGAAAAGCAATCGACTCCTCCATCCACACTGAATAGTGTGGATGGAGGAATATCCACTGCCAGCTATTGCATTCTGCAGCGGGGACAGCCTGAATGCCCGAATGTTTGGACGTTAATTTTTCACCTGGTTCAATCAATTTTTTCATTGACTATTGTTGAGTCGGGAGGTGCTTGCAGTGCCACCCAAGGCCTGAAATGCAGCCAATTTATTAGGAATCAAACAATTCTAGCTGTGTATGGCCAACTTAATGAAACTAAAAGCAATCTCAGACAGGGCACTAAAGATCCTTATCTGCAGGAGGTGATAGCAGTTACTTTGTGTGTGTACTCTAACGCTGGCCATAGATGGATCAAGATTTGGCTGTCTCAGTTTCAATCCACGTGTGGCCGTTCCTGTTCAACAGAAGTCAATTGTTAGATCCATTGAACACGAAAGGTAGGCCCGAAGTGAAAAAAATAATTAGTGTAGGGCAGGTATGATGGTTGTGTAGAGGGGAGACAGGTCAGTAAGGGATTAACAGATAGGATGTTCAGGTAATTAAGGAGGGCTTACCTGATTGGGGGGTAACCTGTGGCTGGGGTGGCGTCTAGGGCAGTTTATGGAGGGGTGGCTCAGCCCTGGCGTCCAGTGGAGCTCAAGAGACGCAGGAAACAGCTTCCCACCCACCCACCCTATTCTGGTCAGTTTCGTATCGGGAGCATCGAGAGTGAGGATGTCATGACAGATGGGTGGTTGTTGGTCTTTGATGGCAGAAGAAAAGCTAGGATAAGGAATGGTTCGGGACCCATTGGTGGCATGTTTAGCTGCAACATGGTACTGGTTGCACTGCGGTTAGTGGGTTGCCTCCGAGCCGGTGTGTTGCGTCTGGAGGCCTATTATGTTATAAGGTACCGCAGTGCATAATTGGAACATACTGTCATTTGGGGTGCCTTTAAAGACCAACAGGCTTAGTGACTGATATGTTTTCTGTTATAAGGAATGTTTTTCTAGTATATGTTAAATTAAGTTTATTTGTTAATAAAGGGGCTGCTACGGCTATTTTGTTACTCCATCCATTTTGTGGTCTCCATTAGGTAATATTATGGGATGGGGGTGGAGTATGGGTTTTGGCCTAGTAGCAATTGGCTAAGGTTGGTGACATCCTTTCTCCCCTGGTTATGTTGGAAAACCTTTGTTGATCAGCTGTTGCAGCCACTTATCCGTGAATTCTGTCAGAGTCACGTTGTCGGAATACAAAGTCCTAGCCAGGGGGAATTTCTCCATCCAATTCGTTTGTGTGGATGGAGGAAACTGTTAGTTTTTTCTTTAAAGAAAAAAAACCCTAATCATCTATGGCCAACTTTAGACAATACATCTACAAAATAAAAGGTTCACTTTAAAGTCCAACTTTTTTTTTCCACTTATCTCTGCCCTCCTGCCCTCTGTGTTTTCTTCTCCTGCTGGCCTGTATTCCTCTAGGTTGAACAACCCACAGCATTATTTAACCACTTCCTTTCAATGGGGTTCCATTATGAAACAGCCATGACACCCAATGGAATCCTCCATAAAGCAGCTGACACATTTTACATGATTTTGGCTCCCTTATTTTCACAAGAGCGTTTCATGTAAGAACTTGCAGACTTAATTTCTGTTTTGTTATCTGATTATCAGACTGTGAGATTAACACTTTAGCTGATTGTTAGAGCACAATCACAGCCCATATGAGAAGACTTGCTTTGACAGAGGAACATTAAAGCACAATCACCATACAGAACTACACATTGTTAGTTCATTATCACCCATCAATAAGCATTTCATATACAGTACATTAAGACTATTTCAGATAAAAGGTAATTTCAACCTGAAAACATCTTAATATTTTTCAGATTGAATAACACAGTATGTTATTAAGCTTATCTTTTCTCTCCATCTTATTGCTCAATTGCAGCAGCGTTGGGTGCAGTAATTCAACTCTAATTATTGAAAATGAAAAGTCACACTGTCATTCATCATGGCATGTATGTCGTTAATTGAGCAATATGCATTATGTGATTTAAAAACATGTGGATTATAATGGATTTTATTACCAGGAATTCGGATCTGTGATGCCAGTTGCCATGCCAGCATGTATTTGAGCTGATTACTATGGAGCTGAAGTATGTACAGATATTTAGCCTGTATTTTAACATAGGGGTCCCAAAGGATGAGACTCTAATGGCAAGGCAGGTTTTCTGCATAGCTAGGAGAGAGCAGTAGCCTAATGGCCCGTACACACAATCCGAAAATCTTACTACAGATCGTCTGACTTTTTTCGCTTAGTAGTCGCAAGTAGAAACTGAATAGGTTACTAAAGTCACAAAAATTCTTGTATGACAGAAAAAAAAAAAATCAGAAGTGATGTCATGTGTATTTGTATTGTATTTTCGGATGACAAGTGTACTGACTAAACGAAAATCGTACTATCTGGTATCGTACGAGGAAAATTTTCGTGCTTTTCCAATAGATATCAGTTGAATTGTCGTGATCGGCTCTCAAAAGCTCTGTACTAATGATCCGATTATCGTATGATCGCGTCGAAAGCGGTATTTTCCGTCCGATTTTCGGATCGTGTGTATAAGGGGTAGGTGACCAGAGAAAGAACACATATAGGGGTTGATTTACTAAAGGCAAAGAGACTGCACTCTGCAAGTGCAGTTGCTCCAGAGCTTAGTAAATGAGCAGACGCTCTGCTGACTTCCATCATCCAATCATGTGGAAGCAAAAATGCTTGCTTTTTTTTTTTCCTTGCATGCGATTGGGTATTCTTTGCAAAGTGAAGCTTTACCTCATCTACTAAGCTTTAGAGCAACTGCGCTTGCAGAGTGCAACTGCGCTTGCAGAGTGCAACTGCGCTTGCAGAGTGCAGCTGCACTTTGCAAAGTTCACAGTCTATTTGCATTTAGTAAATCAACCCCATAGTATCATGGTGCTTACCTCTAATTAAACATTCCCACATTAAAAGCCCTTCTCCGGGCAGCAGAAAATATGCCCTTGTAGTTCACTCCCTGCACTGCACGGGTTAAATGCTTGTTAAGTCTAGGAGTAGAGCCCCCATTCCTTGCTCCGGTAGGTATCTACCACGCTGTTCAACCGGTCCACCAAAGCCACTGCTCCTCGGCATTCCAGATGTCTTTTGCATTCCTGCATTGCATGTGAGAACGGCAAGAACCTGCCCGCAACTCTGAGCATGGGAATGAAGAGAAGAACACCAGAACTTGCCAGAATGAGGAATAAGGTAAATATTACAGCTTTTTCCTGTATTTCTAGACATAAAGAATAAATCCAGACACGGGTATATTATACAGTTACAGTGGGGCAAAAAAGTATTTAGTCAGCCACCAATTGTGCAAGTTCTTCCAGTTATCAGCGTGTGACAACCTTGTGAAGACTTACAGAAAACGTTTGACCTCTGTCATTGCCAACAAAGGATATATAACAAAGTATTGAGATGAACTTTTGATATTGACCAAATACTTATTTTCCACCATAATTTGCCCAAAAAATTATTTCCAAATCAGACAATGTGATTGTCTGGATTTGTTTCCACATTTTGTCTCTCATAGTTGAGGTATACCTATGATGACAATTACAGGCCTCTCTCTTCTTTTGTAGTGGGAGAACTTGCACAATTGGTGGCTGACTAAATACTTTTTTGCCCCACTGTACATTTGTTCAGCTCGGACCAATGTAACTATGTACATACAATACCTGTGAAGCAATACCCCCGCAGGGGGCACTGGTTTAAAATTTTGGGCCTGCCGTTCGTTACCTTACTGTTCACCACATCCGTCTTAGGGGTCTTCCTTGAAGAGTTGTTCACAAATGTCTGCACCAAACACTTACCGTAGTCTCTTTTTCTCAAGGGTTTTATTAAAGAACTCCAGACAGAGGGATGGAGGGTTGGGGGAGATTCAGGTACCTTACTTTTTGTGGATCACGGGTACTTTCTTAAATCCAGAGGACAAACAGCTTCCACACTGGATCTAGCAACCACCGGATAGGCCTCCTTCACTGACCTAGCAGCCGGTGCAAGCTCATTCAAAAGTCTCTGCCACAGACTTATGTAATCACATACTTGGGTAAGTTCTGAAAACATAACCCACAGTACCAGGATCTTTCAGCCAGCCAGCAGCACTGTTAGGTAGATTTTTTTATCCGGATGCGTCCTCCAATTGAGTCCTCAATTGTTCGGACCCTTCCCGCCGGCAAGGCGACACAGGACCATCCCTGGATCAGTAGGCCCCAGAAACTCCTGGGCCTACTCCCAGTAACGGAGCCTCGGGTCTGCAGGCCCAGAGGCAGAAAAAACTGCTAACAGGAGGGCCGTCAGGGTAGGATCAGAAGACCCCCGAAAAATTGTGTCTTTCCCTTACGTACCCTCTCCCAGAATGCACAGCGGGTGACCACTCCCACTGCACTGTTTCTGGGAAAGGAATACCCAATGCACCCAGTCTACTGCATTCCCAACCTTGACCTGTGGTGACGACGACATCTACAGTCAGGTGGAAAATGTGCAACTCAGATGAACTGGAACAGAGACCAATAATTTGGTACAATTATTCTGAGTTAAACTACAGCTCCGACAAGTACATTTACCACTAGCACCTACCCAATAGGAGCAGGGCGCTACACACTTCCCCCACCGCAACAGACGATGTCCTCATCGTCGAGAAAAATTTGACTCTCACTCCTGAGAATCGATACCTGAATCCCAAAAACTTGGATGGGGAAGGGAAAGGGTGAGGTAGAAAAGAAATACAAATTTAACATGCACATACAGTAAAGTCACATTAATGTATATTACGATATCTCTCTCTCTCTCTCTCTCTCTCTCTCTATCTAAACCACCTATTCTCCAGCAGTTTGACAGAAGATCCATGTACCTAAAAGACAAAAACAAAACAGACACAGGCAATCATATAAACCGCCTCATTGTACAACGGGAAGCAAAGCCTCACTCCCGAAGAAATTAGTCTTTCTTTCCCCATACATACTTATTTTTGTGTGTGGGTAGCTAGATGTAAAAGAAACAAAGTCCAGTTTTGTTGAGCAAACTCCCACCACCTAGTGGCAGAAGAACAACATGACAGAGTCCTTAAACACAAGTACTGGACCAGGTAGGGGAATCTTGAAGTTTCTGGGAACCTAACACTACCTAGCTATATCCCACAGTCCTTTAAAAGAAAAAAAGAAAGAAAAATCTTCTTCTTTAGCAAAGTGACAACCAGAACAGTCACCGTAAATGATCACCAGTAAAATCGGGGGTCAGGCAGAGTCAGTGGTTTCCCCTGTTTGTCTAAAGTGGTGATGAAATACACATAGTTGTCCTTTCCAGGCCTGCAGATGACCACTTTGTCAGCATGAATGTGTCTACCGTAGCTCCAGTGCAACAAGCACCCATTAAAGCGATCATCCATAATAGGAGAATGACTTGCTTTCCGGAACGGTTTAGGCACGGCCAAATAGTCCCAAACAGCCTCACTGTATCATTTCTCTCTGTTGGCCATGATCTCTTGCATGATCTCCCTAGGAATGTAGGGAAACTCCAGTCCGTATTCAGTGGCTACCCGCTTGTTGAGTAATCTTTGTGACCGGGCAAGCCTTGGCAAAGATCTGGTGCTTCCAAGTCCAGGAGGTATACAAGAAGTTGGAGACTTGTGTACTATAGCATTAACAGACAATTTTCCTGCCCCAAACGAACTGGTACCTCTGGGCAGGATTTCGTTAGTAGCAACAGGGGTTTCCACACTGGGTGTTGTCTTCTCCGAGTCCATATCTGCCCATTCAGAAAAGGTGAAGGCCGAAGCAACATCATCTCCATTGGCCCACAGCATCTCTTGAGACATGGTCTCGAACAAATCATCGTCCCCAAAGATGTCTGATAAAGAGTGTAATTCAGAGTCCTGTAACTCCTCCGCGGGCATATATTTGCAGACAGTTCCCTTATGTACATTTTCCCCAGATCTCTCACCCGTTCCTGTCATGAACTTCTCAGGAATCAAACTTTCCTCTGGATCCAGTCCGGGTAGTCTTTGGGGTAGGCCTCGACCACGGCCACAGGAGGCTTTTACGTATCCCACCTTCCTTTGGGCAGGTGCAGTGGGACCAAATGCAGCGGAGGTAACAGTAGTAGAGGTAACAGCAGTATCGGTGTCCGCTGATGACTCCTCAATTGCGCCATCTCCCTCTGGAATAGTTGCTGTAGCAGATGAGGCAAGCGCAGATCTAGCCGCAGGATTGAAAGCAGCAGCTTCCTCTGTTACATTGCCCATGGCCTAGTCCACTCTGTAAGCACGGGGCGGCATGATGGGTACTACCCGCACCGTAGACATCGAACAAATGGACGGGGGTGAATAGCCAGTCCTACGCACCTGTTGCACAGCATACCCAATGCTTCCACATCTCCAATTGTGTACAGCACGAACCTCCCATGCAGTCTCAAAGGAATGCCGGTATCCGTCAGCATAGCTCTTGGCAGCATAGCACCCGCAGCGGTGCCCACAGAAAACATCCTAGGCCCCATAGCAGACTGCATCGACAGAGTTGAAGACATGGTGGTGTTCCGATTCTTTCCAAGTGTTGGAACACACGCGGCATCTCACACAGGAAGCAGGCGGGTACTCCTCCCACTTGTCTCCTCAGTCACGTAGTTCGCGGGTTTTTCTCTTTCTTGGTCCACCCAGAGCCCACTCGACTAAGAAGTGATCCGCAAATTACCCCCTTTTTTTCAGAAAACGATACAGTCCAAAGCCATCTGTAGCATAAGCCCCGGTGAACAGCTTACTTGAGTTGCGGTCGGTAACGGAAAATCCCGGATGAGCCCCCACATGTAGCAATACCCCTGCAGGGGCCGCTGGTTTAAGATTTTGGGCCTGCCGTTACCTTACTGTTCACAACGTCCATCTTAGGGGTCTTCCTTGAAGAGTTGTTCACAATCGTCTGCACCAAACACTTAAGCCTTGTACACACGATCGGATTTCCTATGGATTCAAATCCGATGTATTTTTCCATCGGAATTCCGATGAAGCTGACTTCCATCAGTCTTGCCTACACACCATCAGTCAAAAATCCGACTGTCCCAAACGCCGTGACGTAAAACACTCAGACGAGCCGAGAAAAATGAAGTTCAATGCTTCTTAGCATGCGTCGACATGATTCTGAGCATGCATGGGTTTTTTCTCCGATGGAGTTCCACACAGACGATCGGAATTTGCTATTGTTTTTTTTTCCATCGGATAAATTTAAAACATGTTCTAATTTTTCTCACCGATGGGAAAAAAGGCCGATGGGGCCCATACACGATCGGTTTGTCCAATGAAAAAAGTCCATCGGACTGTTTTTATCTGTAAAACCGATCGTGTGTACAGGGCATAAGTCTCTTTTTCTCAAGGGTTTTATTAAAGAACTCCAGACAGAGGGATGGAGGGTTGGGGGAGATTCAGGTACCTTACTTTTTGCAGATCACGGGTACTTTCTTAAATCCAGAGGACAAACAGCTTCCACACTGGATCTAGCAACCACCGGATAGGCCTCCTTCACTGACCTAGCAGCTGGTGCGAGCTTGTTCAAAAGTCTCTGCCACAGACTTATGTAATCACAAACTTGGTACGGTTCTGAAAACATAACCCACAGTACCAGGATCTTTCAGCCAGCCGGCAGCACTGTGAGGTAGATTTTTTATCCGGATGCGTCCTCCAATTGAGTCCTCAATTGTTCGGACCCTTCCCGCAGGCAAGGCGACACAGGACCATCCCTGGATCAGTAGGCCCCAGAAACTCCTGGGCCTACTCCCAGTAACGGAGCCTCAGGTCTGCAGGCCCCGAGGCAGAAAAAACTGCTAACAAATCCCTGAGGCCAGGAGGGCCGTCAGGGTAGGATCAGAAGACCCCGAAAAATTGTGTCTTTCCCTTACGTACCCTCTCCCAGAATGCACAGCGGATGACCACTCCCACTGCGCTGTTTCTGGGAAAGGAATACCCAATGCACCCAGCCTACTGCATTCCCAACCTTGACCTGTGGTGACAATGACACCTACAGTCAGGTGGAAAATGTGCAACTCAGCTGAACTGGAACAGAGACCAATAATTTGGTACAATTATTCTGAGCTAAACTACAGCTCAGACAACTAAATTTACCACTAGCGCCTACCCAATAGGATCAGGGCGCTACACCTGTATATACCATACCTGGCTGATTCCCCTGGAAGCTGGAAATGACTAAGTAGACAGTGATCTCCTCTTGCTTCCAATTCTGAGGCAGATTGGTTGCACTCCTGCTTATTAAACAGATCTGGTGGACAGCTGCTCTGCACTTTCTGAATGAATGCAAATCATTCTCTGATTGGACGAGATGGGGTGATGACATCATTCTCTTCACCTCTTCCAATCAGAGGAAGTTTTGCATTCATTCAGAAAATGAAAAGTTTTCTTTGAGTGGCGACCGTGTTGAGTAGCCAACCTCCTGGGTTCACAATGCATCAGGCCAACCACTCACCTGGTTTCTTCATTTTTTTTAAAAAAGACAAAAAAAACGCCATGCCTCTTACTAATAACCTTGGACTGTTTACATTCCAAAAAGGGGTCATTTGGGGGTTATTTCTACTGTCCTGGCATTTTTGGGCCTCAGAAATGAGATTGCCTGTCAGTACATCAGGATTGATACATTTTCAGATATATATACCATAGTTTGTGGACTCTATAACTTTCCTACAGAATAAATAATATACACTGATTTGGGTTATTTTCACCAAAGAAATGTAGCAGAATACATTTTGGGATAAACTAATGAAGAACAATTATTTATTTGCAAAATGTTTTTACAGGAACCAAGAAAATAATGCATTTTTTTTTCAACATTTTTTGTCTTTTTTCTTTTATTTTTCAAAAAATAAAAATCCCAGTGGTGATTAAATGCCACCAAAATAGAGATCTATTTGTGTGAACAAAATTCAAAAAAATTATTTTGGGTACAGTGTTGCATGACCACGCAATTGTCATTCAAAGTGCAACATCACTAAAACCTGAAAGTTGGCCTGGGCAGGAAGGGGATAAAAGTGGGCAGTATTGAAGTGGTTAAACCTTTCATTCATCCTCTAAATTATCATACTTGTTCATTTTAAAAGTACTATAAAGGAAAAGTAGATGTAAAAAACTCTTATTGGTTAGCACTGTCCCTGTAGGGCTTGCTGAATGTTGACTTCATAGGCCTCTCTCTTGTTACCTGCAGCTGGTTACCAATAGTTCCCACTTAGGTGCTTAGGATTTCCCACTATGTTGCTGGATTGCTGAGAGCTCCCACCCTTACTCCCGCTTGTTTGTTACTCAAAGACCGAGATAGAGCTGTTTCCACTATGTCAGAAAGTGGTAAGTGGATGCCACATCCCTGGTATGTAGAAAGAATGGAGATACCCCCTAGGTGGGATTTTAACCTCCCTAGCGGTAATCCCGAGTCAGGCTCGGGGTGAGTTTTTCATGCTAAGAGCGGTAACCCCGAGCCAGACTCGGGATTGCATTGCAGTATCCAGGGGGAAGTTACTTACCTTGTTTCCTGGATCCTGCGATGTCCTCCTGCAGTGTGTGCGAGCTGTCTCCTCGCTCGATTCACACTGCCCAGTGCCGAGCTCCGTTCCCTGTGCTGTTGCGGCGCATGGGGACGGAGTTCGGCGCCAAATTCAAAAAGTGAAACACACAGTATAGATACAGTATACTGTAATCTTACAGATTATCCCTAGCAGTCTGTCCAGTGTCCTGCATGCACTTTTATATTATAAATACTGTTCTTTCTGCCTGGAAACTGGAGATTGTCCATAGCAACCAAAAAGTTTCCCTTTATGTCAAAAGTGGTTTTAGACCAGCTAGAAAACAGCGATAATAAATTAGAATCACTCGCAGAATTGAGCGATAGCGATTTGTGGGGAAATTCGTCATCAAACGCTAAATCTAATGACATCGACAAATCTGCAACTGAGCAAATTTCAGTGTTTTTGATTTGATTACATTATTGAATAATTTTTATTATAATTGTATTACTATTTGTTATAATTATTTATAGTTATTTATTATATTATAATTTATGATTTTGTGTTTCAAACTTTATCATACCCGGGATGTCTACTAGACTCTTGTTTGGTCAGGTTTAAGTAAGTTATTACTAAGAATTACAGGCCTACAATACATAACACCAAATTTCCATGAAAAATAATTGTACCGCTTTTGGTACATAATTCCAGACAGAATCATACCGCCAGGGAGGTTAAAGGCAACAACGCCATCAAATTAAATAAAATCAAATATTTATTGATACATATTAAAATAGATGATACTTAAAGATCAATCCAGGGTATTTGGATGTTTGTATTTTATTTGGAGCTTGGATGGGAGAAGGGATGAGTGGGATACTTCAACTTGAACTATTCACAATAGTTGCAGACAACTCTCACTTGACCTCACCAGATTATCTGTGGAAGCAGACACACTGCTTTAACCATACAGGCACATGTATAGAAGGGTTGAGTCTTCTTACTCTCACTAGCAGCAGACTTGATGCACTAAGTTATTTGCAGGACACTCTCTAGCATCCTCTTTACTGACACCTATCCACTGACTCTTCTAGCTGAAGGGGGCGGCCCTCACTCGACAGGCCCCAAAGACACAGATCTGTAGGCAAAATCTGATCCTTCCTGGTGTCTCCCTTCCAGCCAGCTCTGCAGGACCTCTGGGTTCAGCTTCTCTCTCTCTCTAGGCCCCTGGGTCGACCACCCAGGGCCGCACGGCCCCCTCTGTGGAGGAGAGTGCAGCCGCCCCTCTCCCTCCTAGGCTCTGTTCCCTAGCTCAACTCACCCTGAGCACATGTACTCTGGCTTTTTATATAGTATCCCACAATGCAATACAGCACTTTCCTTCTGCCAATTCCCAGGGCTGTAATAAAACCTGTGCACTCACTTGTCATGTCCCCTCCCACTGTCCAATATGCCTCCCTGTTGGACCAGTGGGGGACAGTCAGAACAAGCTGAGCTGCACCTGAGTACAATGAGCAGACCTTACCAATAGATACTGCTCCCTGGTAGGCAGAGAGCACTCTAAGTTTTACCCGACCATCTTCCTGGTAAGCAGAAAGATCAAAAACTATACTCTCTTCTAGCACCTACCTAGGAGGGTGCTACATTGGTTTTACCAATCCTTTGTTATGTATTCATTCTTTGTGGTTGGCTTAACTGGCTGCATGGCAGAGATATGTCCTATGTCTACATACCTTATGCTAAATGGTGTCGTCTTCTTCATCATGTACAAGTATTTGGTAGGAACGGCAGAACAAGACAATTAGAAGGGGACAGCAAGTATAAAAATGACACTGCCATCATCAGTGAAACATTAGCGAGTGTGGTTGTAGGCCCAAGTATCCAGGGTTGGTAGAAAATCCTGTCCCCATCTATCCAAAGTAGTGCTTATTAGTTTTTTAACTCACGATTTGACGCTTCATTGCGTCAAGTGTATATTCCATTTTCCTTAAGAAAGGTGGAAGCAAAAAGAAGACAAAATGTAGAAGATGACCATATCACGGTGTCCAATGTAACTGGTAAAAAAACTTTTTGCATTACTGAAATCCCATATATGAATAACCATAGGATACCTTCTGTAAGCATGTATATACTGTGAAGAAAACATAAAACCATGGCAAGGGTTTGATATACAGTGCTGAAGCAAACTAAATATTATTCGGTAAGGGTTTACATGTACTTTAACTCTCTTCATCCACAGTTCGTGTCCAAAGGTGTCCTACAATGGCAGTGTCCAGTTCACAGCTACTAAATCCATCATAATAGCTGCCACAATGTGAAGAAACAGTGTGTATTTTCCAGCTGGTCTGCTTGAGACATGAAGAGAGAGACGGAAATACCTTAGCCAGCAGCTGGTAAAATCCTCAATATCTCAACGAGGAGACAGGCAGTTCATAATAAACATAAAATAACCCTTTATATATTAAAGTACCTCTTTTCTTCATGTACAGCCAAGGGTCAGAGTATTCCAGTTTGCTAGTAAAGGGAGTTGGAACGCTCACTCTCCGGCTAGATCTGTGCCTAAGCCAGACCATGAAGCCAGCAGAAAGAAGGGTCTAGGCACTGGAGAACAATTACATTGTTTCAGGATATAGAGGGTCTGATGAGAACTTCTTCTAAGTGCTATTAAATCAGCATGGGCAGATTTAGATTTGAGTATCCATGTAACTAATATTTAGAGTAGTTTCCCAATGATGAATTTGACTTTGGAAACCGAGTTGGATTGACTGAATCAGTCACTGGTCGCGGGTGGGTGTTTGTGTGGGCAGATAGGAAGAAATTTCTTCCAGTGGGTTGTGCCCAATGGTAGATAGTCGTGATGGACTCTCTTCGGGCTTGGGCTGCTACCTTCCCTGTACGGCCTTATGGTCATTTCAGCATGTAGACTTGGATAGGAAGGAAGCTACCTATGCAACTATAGCCAGGACCCTGCCATCTTGCTTTCTAGGAACCAATCTCATCCAAAAGTACACAGCAACAGCCCTAAAGAAGGGGAAGTCCTTTCCCTCAAAACACATTGGCTTGATGTACATGCCACTACTTTTAATAAACGTCTGTGAACAATACTATAGAAGTTGCATTTCTCTAAACACTGAGCGCGCCTTCATCCCTATCCAAATGATGAATTTGAAAAAACTGTAGGTGACAATAGGGCCTTTCTTAGCTAACATACATATTACTGCACCTCTGAATTGCTCTCTAAGTAATAAATACATGAGACTTGCTGACTAGATCATCCAGAGACTATGGTAGCAAAATGGTATGACCTTTATTACAAGATTCAAGTCAACCAATCTGTTTTCCCCACCATCAAATAATCAGCTAGAGGCTCCATACCTGATAAAGTCCTAAGGTGCCCAAAGACATTTAGGGCTTCAAATGTTTTTATTGGAAAAAAACAGTAATGTAGGCACAAAGGCTTATGTTGCAGGTACATACAGGAGCCAACGTCCTCAACACTACACAGACACTGCTCTCCTAAAACTAACAAACGATCTACTAACGGCCAAAACCAATGGACACTATTCTGTACTTTTTCTCTTGGACCTTTCTGGATCTATCCAAAACCGAACTTATAATTTTTCCTCCACCAAATCGATGGCACAACTATCAGCCCATCCCCACATGCCAAGGTCCTAGGTGTAGTCCTGGACTCTGAACTCTCCTTTAAGCCCCACATCCAATCACTGTCCAAATATAGCCGCCTCAACCTCCGTAAAATCTCTAAAATACGCCCCTTTCTAACCAACGACACAACAAAGCTCTTCACTCCCTAATCATTTCTTGTCTCAACTACTGCAACTCCCTACTCTTTGGCTTACCTCTACATAGGCTATTCCCCCTTCAATCCATCATGAATTCTGCTGCCAGACTCATCCATCTCACCAATCGCTCTGTGTCTGCTAATCCTCTCTGTCTCTGCCACTGGCTCCCGCTCACCTAACAAATTAAATTCAAAATACTAACAACAACCTACAAAGCCATCCACATATTAGCCCCCAGCTACATCACTAGTCTAGTCTCAAAATACCAACCTAATTGTTCTCTTCGTTCCTCTCAAGACCTCCTGCTCTCTAGTTCCCTCGTCACCTCCTCCTTTGCTCGCCTCCAGGACTATTCCAGAGCCTCTCCAATCCTATGGAACTACTTATCCCAACCTGTCCGATTATCTCCTGCTCTATTAGCTTTTAGACGATCCCTGAAAACCCTTCTCTTCAGAGAAGCCTATCCTACCCACACCTAACAACTGCATCTTCATTTTCTCCATCAGTTCATCCACCACAGTTATTACCCTCTGTTTTACTTGACCCTGCCTTCTAGATTGTGAGCAGGGACCTCTGATTCCTTCTGTATTGAACTGTATTGTAACTGTACTGTCTGCCCTCATGTTGTTAAGCGCTGCGCAAACTGTTGGCGCTATATAAATCCTGTATAATACTCTGCAGATTGAGTCAGCGGGCCTACTTAACCACTTAAGGACCGCCGCACGACGATATACGTTGACAGAATGGCACGGCTGGGCACAAGGGCGTACAGGTACGTCCCTTTTAAGACCCCAGCCGTGGGTCGCGCGAACGCCGCCGGCGGCGCGCTCCCGACCCGGCCTGAAGCTCCGTGACCGCGCTCGCAGAACCGATCGCCGCCGGTGTCCCGCGATCGGGTCACAGAGCTGAAGAACGGGGAGAGGTAAGTGTAAACAAACCTTTCCCCGTTCTTCCTAGTGGCATGTCAGTGATCGTCTGTTCCCTGTCATAGGGAACAGCGATCAGTGACGTGTCACGCCAAGCCACGCCCCCCTACAGTAAGAATCCCTCACTAGGGCACACTTAACCCTCACAGCGCCACCTAGAGGTTAACCCCTTCACAGCCAGTGTCATTTTCACAGTAATCAGTGCATATTTATAGCACTGATCGCTGTAAAAATGACAATAGTCCCAAAAATGTGTCAAAAGTGTCCGATGTGTCCGCCATAATGTCGCAGTCATGATAAAAATCGCAGATCGCTGCCATTAGTAGTAAAAAAAAAAAAATATTAATAAAAATGCCATAAAACTATCCCCTATTTTGTAGACGCTATAACATTTGCGCGAACCAATCACTATACACTTATTGCAATTTTTTTTACCAAAAATATGTAGAAGAATACGTATCGGCCTAAACTGAGAAAAAAAAAAAAATTTATATATATTTTTTGGGGATATTTAGTATAGCAAAAAGTATTGCATTTTTTTCAAAATTGACGCTCTATTTTTGTTTATAGCGCAAAAAATCAAAACCGCAGAGGTTATCAAATACCACCAAAAGAAAGCTCTATTTGTGGGAAAAAAAGGATGTCAATTTTGTTTGGGAGCCACGTCGCACAACCGTGCAATTGTCAGTTAAAGCGACGCAGGGCCGAATCGCAAAAAGGGGCCTGGTCCTTTAGCAACAAAATGTGGTCTGGGGCTTAAGTGGTTAAAGAAGGTGTTTATCAATATGTGTAGGCTTCAGGTACAGTAGGTAGGCCTTAAAGAGGATTCCAAACAAAAAAAGAAAAAAAAAAGTCAGCAGCTACAAATGTGGTATTAAGTGTAAAGTGCGCTGTCAAAACTAAGTGTAGAAGTTCATAGACTTGTATACAAATACCAAATGTGTGTAAACAATTGATACAAAATGACACAAAACTTGAAACAAATCAGTGAAACAAAGTCTGAAAAAAAAAAAACGTCAGCCCGCTTTTTCTGTATAATGTGAAAGATGATGTTACACCGAGTAAATAGATACCTAACATGTAACGCTTTAAAATTGTGCACACTTGTGGAATGGCGCCAAACTTCAGTACTAAAAAATCTCCATAGACAACGTTTTAAAAATGTTTACAGGTTACCTGTTTAGAGTTACAGAGGAGGTCTAGTGCTAGAATTATTGTTCTCGCTCTAACCTTCGCGGCGTATGTAACCTGTATGTATCTGGCTCTGATACTTGCCGGTGCCTCACCAGCCACTGACCTTACCGCACGTCCCTGCCCCTAACACCCTTAGTGCTTTCTATTGGCTAAAATAAAAACACCTGAAGCTTGAATACACATGTAAAATGCTTGTAGTACGTTTCTTAAAATGATCATAATATGCTTGCAAAACTCTCAAATAAAAACACCTATAGATCGCTCTGCTCAGGTGTGAACGGGGCATTAGGCTGGTCCTGGATGTGTGCTATCTGTGGTGAGATTCCCACCATGCTTCATGTAAGAAGCATAAGTCAAGATGATTGATCAGTTACAAGGTCTAGCAGTGGCGGTGCGTCCATAGTGGGCGCAGGAGCGCTGCCCCCTCTCTCTCCTGCGCCCGTCACTAACAACAACATTACATAGGTTCATGCATTTCATGAATGTATGTATTGTCGCCGCCGCTGCCGCCCACTATTCAGATGGCCGGCCCCCTGTTGAGCGCCGGCCACCTGAGTAACAGCGGCTGGTTGGTTTTTGGAAGTGCCTATCAAAGCCAGCGTCTCTGATTGGCTTCCCGATTACAGCCTGTGGGCTGTAATCGGCTTCCAAATAGTTAGCCAGGGGATGCACGGGGGGTGTTCAATTTCCTTTAAATATACCTTCAACTATGTAACGCGAGGGCCTGCCTGATTGCATACAATTTGAAAGTGTTTGGGTCTGACCTCATATTATATGGTTTTGTTAAATCTGAAGGAAAGCTGTACAAGAAAACCTGTAAATGATATAGCCAGCCTTTGATGTGATGGCTGCATTCGTTTTTTTTTTTTTATCCAGTAAGTAAGTCTGTTATTTTTCACAAGCTCTCCAGCAGAATGTAGCAGTTTACATGGATGAGACAAACCACATAACACTGGCAGGGTTGCTTAAAATAATCAACTTTTGTTTATTCATGTAAAATCTTTATCCCAACAGGAAAAAAAAAAAAAACGCTGTAACTGATTATCAAGTGCGAGCCGGAGTTCGACTTCCACTTTGTTAGTTTATCTAAATCTGCTAATACATTTAACACTCCCCCCCCCCAGACTGACAATGTTGCTGTCTGCTGTGCCTCCTATTCTCATTTCTCCAGAGTTGTGTCTTACTAATACAGGAGGTGTGTTACTGGCCAGATCACCAGGTGTAAACAGAGGTAGAAAGTCAAAAAAGGAAAACTAATGCAGTCACCACATCTAATGATTAGTAAGCTGCAATATATCACATTTTTGGTATTGGGTTTAATACTGTTCTAAAAATAAGGATTCAATAAAAAAAGTGGCACTGACTGTTAACAATAAACTGGTCACATATACATTATATCTAAGGCTGGGTTCACACCTGTCTGTGTTGGCTTTCGTCCATTTTTTTACCATGCATTGGTCATGCATTTTTCTTATTGTACTGGAAATCACAGCACATGATATGCACAAAAAAAATCAGACATGCCTTATTTTTTATGACGAAGCACAACATGCATATGTGAACGGCCTCATTGGAATCTGTGTGTTTTTATGAGACGAGTTTTTATGGAATGCAAAATGCACATAAAAATGTACAGGTGTGAACCAGGCCAAACCAACAAAATGTAAAGACTGTCGTTTAGGAATTAATAAAACATTCATGCGCATAAAAAAAAACAAAAAAAACGTTGTAAAGCACCACTTCATTTAAATAGTAGGTCCCCTGAAAGTCATGGCTCTCTGTTATGCAAATTGTGATGGGCGTCTGTAGTAGCTGGCTCTGGCCTGCCTCTTCCTTCCTTCTCTGTCTGAGGGTCCATGCAAACTGGTCTTAAAAAACTCTGCTTCTTCGGGTATTTTGCTTGTAGAAGCAACTCAATGTTATCCTATGTGTTCATGCACATTAGGATAATCAACTACTCCAGAGATCAAAAGGGTAGTCACCAGACTAGGACAATGTGTGTGGCCTATATTTCCTCTGGAACAATGCTTTAGTGGAACTGAGGAAGGGGATGCGTCCACGAAACGCGTCAACATCCCTAACAGTCTGGTCACTCTTTGCCACACTGGTTGATCATCAGAGATTGTTGTTATGCATGTTACTGCTGTCCTTTGTGAGTATTCAATCGGCTATTTGGGTTTTTCTTTTATAGTAAATCTCTTGTAATGAACTAGACGTTTGTGCCCCCTGTGTGTTCTTATGCACATTAGGATGTTTAGAGGCATATTTGAAGCTCAACATTTTTAGGCATGTAGGCAGGTGCAGTCTACCTTCTCCTCTGCAGGTGGGGCTCACCCACAGCAGCCGTGCAGCTGAAGAGAAAGTCAAGCGGAACATAATTCCATTATGCTTTCCTGGGTCACTGAGGAAGCCATCTGATTTGATGCTGCCACCCCATGTGACTCTGGCAGCCATCTTGGGTCAGACAGAGCCTATTAACCACTTCCTATCCTGGACTTTGAGTGGATATATCTGGGTGATGGATACAGAGAAAGAAAATGTTGTATCACAGCATAGAGTGGTGTCTATGGATATCAACATGGATAATAGTGTGTCACGTCCTATAATTATTGAATAGAAAAAATAATTTTTGGGACTTGGACTTTTTAGGCACAGTACTACGAAAGTTTGATTAAAAAGTATACATTTATTGCACATAAATAACAATATATATATATATTTATGTAGCGGGTATGTACTTTCCCGGGTGTAAATTTGAACTTGGCAGAGACATCAGTGATGTGTAATTCCCTGCAGCCCGGTGGGTGGCGCTGTCGCCCTGGGCTGGGGTTGAATCATTGCTGTGTGCTGTGCCTCCTTTTTGTCCTCCTTCGGCAGCGGTATGGTGGGGCGGGGAACCCGCCGTGCTTGCTGGGAGAGGGTATAAAGGGGCCGGCCATCTTTGTCACGGGGTCGAAGTCCCAGGCACCTTCAGCCTGTGGGCGGCGGTTCGTGTCGGTCCTCTGGGTGGCCTAGGCCTGGAGGACGACTGGAGATCGTGTTCCATCCCAGGCACCTTTAGCCTGGGGTGAGGTACTTGGATGGAGGTCCAGAGCTCAGTGCCCAACACTGAGTTCCGCGAGGGAAGGAGATCCTAGGGAACCCCGGGAGTGGGTACCCGAATCCAGAAGGCGCAATGGAATGGGGGGAGCTCCTCACTTGAAGACCCGGTGCAGCATATTGCTGGTGACGGGTGAGTCTCTCATCGGAGACCGCCTGGAGGGAAATCTCCCCTCGCTCGGAGACCGCAGCCCACTTTCAGGAAGGAAAGCGGAGAACTACATTGTGTCTGGGCCTATTCGCATCCACACCTCCTTTCCTGTTCTGTTTCTACCAAGGGAGTTCAACTGATTGTGTTCATTCGCAGAAGAATAAAGGAGTGTTGAACTTTAATGGTGTGGGGCTCATTTCCTGACAGACATTTTTCAAGGTCACTCTTGGAGGGAGGATCCAGGTGCACAGGACTGACCCGAAGGTAATACAAGAACGTTGCTTATACCGCACTGACACACGTGGTGGAGGCCAGGCGTGGTGTCCCCGCTCCCTCCCCTCTGAGATACCCCTAGACAAGAGAAAGACGAGATGAGAGAAAGAGTGAGGAGGCCGCTACATTTACAAGGCTGTTTATATTGTTATTTATGTGCAATAAATTTATACTGTTTTAATCAAACTTTTGTAGTACTGTGCCTAAAAAGTCCAAGTCCCACAAATTCTTTTTTCTATTCAATATATCTGGGTGATGGTTGCAGCTACAGGCATCATTCAGATATCTTTTTTCAGCCTGCGATTTCCTGCAAAGTAAAGCCGTCATAGCAGCTGTTTAGCTGGTTTATTGCTTTTACATGTGTTGGAAGTGTAAGCCCCCCCCCCCCCCCCTCCTCCTGCCACCCTCCAGTGCTTCTCCGGGCTTGCCCGTGCGATCGGGGAGCCGGAAGAGTGAATCTGCTGGTGGTGGCGGTTTACCATAGAGCTGGCCGTGGACCAGATGGTGCTCAGCTATCTCTATGACCCTCGGAGGCAGAAGTGACATCATGACGTTAATTCCGATGCCTGCAGATGTAAACACTGCCGTTATTTTTTGCTAGAAAGCCTGAGATCGTTTTTTTTTATTTTTGATCTCAGGCTTTCCAGCATAGAGGAGAGATGTGAGGACTTATAGGCCCCAGATCTTTCCGTAAAGAGGACCTGTCATGCCCTGTACCTAATACAAGGGATGTTTACATTCCTTGTCATAGTAAAAAAATGATCAAAAAAAATTAAAAATGAAAGGGAAAGTGTAAAGCTTTTTATTAATGCGCCCCCATCGCCTCATGCTTGCACGCAGAAGCGAACGCATATGTAGGTCGTGACCGCATATGTAAATGGAGTTCAAACCACACATGTGATGTTTGGAGCGCATTTAGAGTGAGTGAATGAGTGAGTGAATAACTTGTGTAGCGCTACAAATGCGAACTAAATCGCCTCAAGGCGCTTTGCATCCAGTGACGTCCTGATCCTTCAGAAGAGGTGGGTCTTAAGTTTTTTCCTGAAGGCCCGATGGTTTTCTTCCATGCGGATATCCGTGGGTAGAGCGTTCCATAGCCGTGGTCCTTGGACTGCAAATCTTCGTTCTCCCTTTGAAGCTTAAAGCTTTAAAGCTATGTATCTATCTATATACTCGGCATAACATCATCTTTCACATTGTACAAAAAAATTGGGGTAAATATTGTGTTTTGTCATTTATTAATTCATAAAAGTGTTTTTTCCCCCCCAAGAAACGCGTTTGGAAATGTGCTGCGCAAATACCGTGACATAAAAAATTGCAACAATTTCCATTTTATTCCCTAGGTTCTCTGAGTAATTTTCTAGCAAAAAAATTATAATTTTTACATGTAAAAGCGGAATGCCAGAACTGGCCGGGTAGGGAAGTGATTAAGGCCCTGGCTCCCATGTTTGGCGCCCGTTTATGTTAGTGAGTAGAATAGGGAATAGTAGAATAGAACATACCCTGTATGTTATGAACAGTACTAGTGGTAGGGAGAGGTTCCTGACAAGGAGGGAAAGTGTAGGGTCGCAACTTCTCTGGCAACAACCCACTTGGGCACATATCTGTCTGAAACCTGCTTTCTTCACGTTGCTGGAAACCATGAGTGCACCCGACTGGGCAACCTTGTCACTGGGTTTGTTGTGACTGTTGCTGCATTACTTCAATACAAGTTTTTCATTGCACCTGATTGTGTGAATTATTGCTGCTGTACCACGCTGCAGCCTATCTACAGACAAAAAAGATCCTTCTAGTTTGTGTATTTGAGAGGAGTTTTCTGGCAGAAAAAACGCTATGCGTGCCTAACGCTCCTAAACACCTGTACAAAAACGCTCTATATGGGAGTTTTTTTGTGCCACGGGAACTGGCATTTTTTAAGCCTAAAGCCTGGTACACACGATCGGATTTTCCACCGACAAAGCGTAGGACTTTTGTCCAAAGGGCGTTGGCCATGAACTTGTCTTGCATACAAACGGCAAAGAATTGTCGGCCAACAAACACGAAACAACGTGTTTTTTCAGCTCTTTAGCACCACCCTTTGGGCAACTTCTGCTAATGTTGTGTTATGGTGAGCATTGCTTCCGAGCATGCGTGTTTGTACTTTGGAGTTTTGTCCAACGGACTTGTGCACGCACGCTGGGAAAATCCGACAACGCTCAATTGTTGGCGGAAAATTTTAAAGCATGCCATTCAACTTTTGTCCACGGAAAATCCAACAACAATTGTCCGATGGAGCATACAAACGGTCAGATTTTCCAACAACAGCCTGAAATCCCACAATTTTCTTCAAAAAATCCGATCGTGTGTACGAGGCTTTAGGATGGCAATAGACAGTTGTTTTTTTTTTTTACATTCAGCCCGCACCAAGGTGGATGGGGGAATCCCCACTGCTGTGTCCTAACAGCGGGATCCTTAAGACATTGAATGTGTACAGTAGTCCATTGGACGATTTTAGATCTGGTGGTAGAAAAAAAAATGATCATCTACACCAGGGTGATGCCGCGTACACACGACTGTTTTTCATGACGAGAAAAATGCCATTTTTTAATTTGGTCATTAAAAACGATTGTGTGTGGGCTCCAGAGCATTTATCACGACATGAAAAATGACCATTAAAATTTTGGAACATGCTCTAATTTTTCTCGTCGTTTTTCACGTCGTCGTTTTTCTCGTCATGAGAAACTATGTGAAAAAAACACGCACGCTCAGAAGCAAGTATGAGACGGGAGCGCTCGTTCTGGTAAAACTAGCGTTCGTAATGGAGATAGCACATTCGTCACGCTGTAACGGACTGAAGAGCACGAGGATGAAAAGCGTGAATTGTCTCTCACAAAACTTTACTAACACAAGGATCAGCAAAAGCAGCCCAAAGGGTGGCGCCATCCGAATGGAACTTCCCCTTTATAGTGCCGTCGTACATTTCGTACGTCTCCGCGCTTTGCTCAAGCATTTTTTTTATTGATAGTGTGTAGGCAAGGCAGGCTTGAGAAGAATCATGTCGAGAAAAACTTCATTTTTTTCAATTACCTTAAAAACGGTCGTGTGTACGCGGCATTAGGCAACCTCGGCCCTCCAGCTGTGGTGAAACTACAAATCCCATCATGCCTCTGCCTCTAGGAGTCATGCCTGTGATTGTTTGGGTCTTGCAATGTCTCATGGGACTTGTAGTTTTACCACAGCTGAAGGGCCAAGGTTGCCTACCCCTGATCTACACAGTACAGTGAACCAATCTGGAGTCAGCTGAGCTAACAGATGATTGCTGATTGGTTGCGATGAGATATTGTACAGTGCACATTGCTTTCAGAACTGCGTTACTAAATGAACTCATTAATTATGCAGGAAATACAACTTTTAAGGAATTGACCATCTATATAATGTGACAGGGGCAGATGTGAGAATGCTGCATTCAAATGCCCCCAATAATAGGCCAAGGGAACATATGTCCGAGCCGGTACCCCCCGGTGTGTGGCTGGCTTCCTGTTGACAGCTGGCTTTTCCTCTTGCTTGATATTTTAGGAGTTCCTGCTGCCTATCAATCCAATTCCAGGATATGGTGACGTCATGACTGTAACCCGTCAGCTGCTGAATCACCCGCCTCCCAGTACCGAGGAAGGAGATGGCACAGCTCATGGAAATAGAGAGAAAAAAATCAATGACAGCAGTGTAACAGAAATATGTGGATTAGATCATTGTGGTGAAGACAAAACTCTGAAATTTGTTTCCTATTATCCAGTACAATATTGGTCATTTTGCAGTGCTAAAAATATGCATTTCTTACAAGAGTGTGACAGCGGATTCCATCCCTGATCCTTTCCCTTCTTTCTTTTATAGAGACAATGGGACTGGATTTCCTACCATTCCTTACATGAGATTTGGGGGAGGAGGGGTGAAGCCTCCAGTTCATCATACTGCATCATCCTAGGATAGTCATTCCTGCGTCACACCATTTGATTCATAAAATATGTGCAGCTACAAGCTATTATCTATGCCCCACATTGAGTCTCTTCCTTGCTAAGCACCCCTATAAAGCTGAAGTTTAATCTGATTATGTTTTCTCCTCCATGTTTTTTTTCTTCCCCCCGTAGCAGCATGCTAAGCAAAATAAATTAAACCTTTCCATTTGCATTACTTACCTTATTTTAGATCTAGTGATGTCATCACTGGGTCTCTGTACTTCTGCCTACCTTATATTAGATCTAGTGATGTCATCACTGGGTCTCTGTACTTCTGCCTACCTTATTTTAGATCTAGTGATGTCATCACTGGGTCTCTGTACTTCTGCTTACCTTATTTTAGATCTAGTGATGTCATCACTGGGTCTCTGTACTTCTACTTACCTTATTTTAGATCTAGTGATGTCATCACTGGATCTATGTACTTCTGCTTACCTTATTTTAGATCTAGTGATGTCATCACTGGGTCTCTGTACTTCTGCTTACCTTATTTTAGATCTAGTGATGTCATCACTGGGTCTCTGTACTTCTGCAGGCAGATCATGGCCAGTGACATGATGACTGAATGGGGCACTCTGTCAGGGTTATGACTACATTAGGCACCCTTCTATGGACATAGAAAAACTTTGGAACATCTCCTAAAGTGGTCGTAAACCTCAGACATGAAATATGAAAGCACATCCCTCTATAGTGTGTACTTGTCTCAATCCAGAGCACTAAGTGTCATTTCTGTCTGCTGCCTTGTTTCCCTGCTATCAGCATGAGTCACATCTGACAAGTTTTCCTGACACCAAAAGAAAAAAAGGTGACAGGGGAGGGATCTCCAGAACACAGCCTGTGTTCAACAGACTCAGCTCTGTTTCTGTGTGCTGTGTGAAGGGGTTGTGTCCCTACCCTCCAATCAGGTGTCAGAACTCTCCTCACTGAGCTCTGCAGAGTGGAACTTCAGCTAACTGCCCCCTTTGTTCTGACTGCTCAGACAAGCTTTTTAAATTATGCACTTTAAATGGCTGTAGAAAATGGAAGACAGCAGATAAACAGGTACAACTTTTGTAGGAGGATTTGTGCCATCTCTGTAAGGCCAGTCACTTAACTGGGTATATGCAAGGATTAACAATCACTTTAAAGAATGTGGTGTCTGCATGGTACACATTAATATATTAAAGTGCTGTCACCAATCTCCAATTTAAAGTGGAGTTCCACTCAAATTCTGCTTTAAGGACACCTGACCACCTGAAATGCCACATTTGGTATGTCATTTTTTTTTTGGGGGGGGGGTACCTAGTTTTGACAGTTACTCCGGGTCCCACTTCCACTTGGAGTCCTGCTTATTAAAAGACAAAGTATTGCACTTACATGTTCAATGTGTGTTAAAAGCCTTAAGTCTGGCGTGCCGGCCGGCGCACAACCAGAACAAACCCGTCCTTCCGGGACACGAGGGGATAGGTGACGTCAGCGCGACGCTTCGCCCACACTTGCAATGCTGGCGTCACAGAGAAAAAAAGGAGAGAAGAGAGGCTTTGGGCGACCGCATTGCTGGACCGTGGGACAGGTAAGTGTGTTTTTATTAAAAACTTTTACAAAAAGTGTAGCTGCTGACTTTTAATAAACACAGAAACAGCTGGAACTCCTCTTTAATGAATGAACCTGGAAGTGCTCAACTCTGAGCACTTCTGGATTTGGGACTTCAGATTCCAAGCAATAGTGATCTGATAACATACAGATCGGGGACTTTGTGTCCCTAATAGGGGACATTGTGTCCCTAATCTGCATGAACTAGAGGTAGAGGGGGCATAATGGATAACTGGCACTACCTCAATATTTTTATATCAGGGGCTTGTCAGCCTGTGTCTCCTACCTTCCCTCTGTTATCCCACTGCATTCCTTCACCAGTGCCTTCACTATCCACCCCTACAGGAGTATCAGGTGCCTGCGTCCCCAACACATGCTGGGATTGCATCCACTGACCCCTACTTCATCACTGTGTCCTAAAGGGGGGTTGGGGTTGGAGGAAAGAACCAAGGCACACGGTGGAAGTGTCAAATTCTGAAGAGACTTTTGCTGCGTACACAAGATCGAAAATTCCGACAAGAAAAGTCCGATGTGAGCTTTTGGTCGGAAATTCCGACCGTGTGTAGGCTCCATTGGAATTTTTCTGTCGGAATTTCTGCCAAGAAAAATTTAAGAGCTGGCTCTCCAATTTTCCGACAAGAAAAGTTCTTGGAGGAAATTCTGATCGTCTGTATGCAATTCCGACGTGCAAAACAACACGCATGCTCGGAATCAATTTGACGCATGCTCGGAATCAATTTGACGCATGCTCGAAATCATTGAACTTCATTTTTCTCGGCTCGTTTTAGTGTTGTACGTCACCGCGTTCTTGACAGTCGGAATTTGGTGTGACTGTGTGTATGCAACACAAGTTTGAGCCAAGATTCCGTCGGAAAAAAATCCACGGTTTTCTTGTCGGATTTTCCGATCGTGTGTACGCGGCATAACAAGTCGCATTGCTGGCACAGAGGGAAAGTAGGAGACCTGGGCCACCGGAGAGTTGAGCATAATACCGCTTCTATTGCAATGACCTTCCCATAAGATTTTCTTTAAGCCCAACAGGTTCATTTTTTAGGGTCCATTCACATCATATGCATGGCCCATTTTTTTCAACACATGCCAACTCAAGGACCTGTATAAAAAGAGGTGTGTGAATAGGAGAAGTTCACACTGGTGTGATGAGCTGATATGCACTGGTTTGCGGTGGAAAAAGTCCTACTTGCTTTGTGCTCTGGTCCAAATCATTTGGTGGAGGAGGGATTATGGTGTGGGGTTGTTTTTCAGCGGTTGGGATTGGCCCCTTAGTTCCAGTGAAGGGAACTCTTAAGGCGTCAGCATACCAAGACATTTTGGACAATTTCCACTCCCAACTTTGTGGGAAAAGTTTGGGGATGTCCCCTTCCTGTTCCAACAAGATGCGCACCAGTGCACAAAGCAAGGTCCATAAAGACATGGATGAGAGTGTTTGGGGTGGAGGAACTTGACTGGCCTGCACAGAGTCCTGACCTCAACCCGATAGAACACCTTTGGGATGAATTAGAGCGGAGACTGCAGGGCCGATCCTAGGGTCACAGACGCCTGGGTGCAGAAATATTGTGGGCGCCCCCACGTGGGCGTGGTCATCTCACTTACAAATGTTTCTATGGCACCGACTCAAACACAGATATGCTCCCCTAAGGAGTCTTTGTTAGATCATGGGAGGATCCCAGGTTCTCTTAACAATAAAGAGAACAAGATGGTCAGAGACTGCAGACATAGGACAGGAGATGGTCAGAGACTGCAGACATGATAAAAGATGTTTAGAGACTGCAGACATGATACATAAGATGGTCAGAGCCTGCAGACATGATAAAAGAAATGGTCAGAGACTGCAAACATGGTACAAGAAATGGTCAGAGACTGCGGACATGGTACAAAAGATGGTCAGAGACTGCAGACATGGTACAAGAGCTGGTCAGAGACTGCAGACATGCTACAAGAGCTGGTCAGAGACTGCAGACATGGTACAAGAGCTGGTCAGAGACTGCAGACATGGTACAAGAGCTAGTCAGAGACTGCAGACATGGTACAAGAGCTGGTCAGAGACTGCAGACATGGTACAAGAGCTGGTCAGAGACTGCAGACATGGTACAAGAGCTGGTCAGAGACTGCAGACCTGGTACAAGAGCTGGTCAGAGACTGCAGACATGGTACAAGAGCTGGTCAGAGACTGCAGACATGGTACAAGAGCTGGTCATAGACTGCAGACATGGTACAAGAGCTGGTCAGAGACTGCAGACATGGTACAAGAGATGGTCAGAGACTGCAGACATGGTACAAGAGATGGTCAGAGACTGCAGACATGGTACAAGAGATGATCAGAGACTGCAGAAATACTACAGGATATGGTCAGAGACTGCAGAAAAACTACAGGATATGGTCAGAGACTACAGAAATACTACAGGATATGGTCAGAGACTGCAGAAATACTACAGGATATGGTCAGAGACTGCAGAATTACTACAGGATATGGTCAGACTGCAGACATGATACAAGAAATGGTCAGAGACTTCCCGATCAGTGCCCACCAATGCAGCCTCACAAGTGGCCAAAAGCTCAGCCTCACCAGTGCCCATCAATGCAGCATAATGTGGGGGGTCAGCTGTGTCAGGGTCTCTCACCTTAGCAATGTCAGCTCAGCAGGTCCTTGCGCGGCCTGATGCTCCTGGTCCAGGGGTCAAGTTGTTTGCAAACCAGCGTCTAGCCCAACAACCTGAGCCAGTCACGCGCGTCACGACTCCCTGGTGTGCCCTGCCTCTCTACAAGACTCTGGGAGTTTCCTCTGCGCTGCTCTCAGTTCTCCATCCCCTCCCATTCTGCACAACTCCCCCTAGTCTCTTCAATCCCTCTTACCCCCAGTCTGCACCCCCCCGTCTGCCCAATCCCCCGTACCCCTAGTCTGCACAAGCCCACCTCCCCTCGAGTCTGCACAGACTAGGGGAGGGGGTGATTGTGCAGACTGGGGGAGGGGGTAATTGTGCAGACTGGGGGGAGGGGGTAATTGTGCAGATTGAGGGGAGGGGGTAATTGTGCAGACTGGGGGAGGGGGGATTGTGCAATTACCCCATCCCCCCAGTCTACACAATTCCCCCTTACTCCAGTCTGCACAACCCCCCCTCCCCCTAGTCTGCACAATTAACCCCCAGTCTGCACAATCCCCCCTTCCCCCCATCTGCACAGTCCCCCTTCCCCCAGTCTGCACAGTCCCCCCCCCCCAGTCTGCACAGTCCCCCTTCCCCCAGTCTGCACAGTCCCCCCTTCCCCCAGTCTGCACAATCCCCCCTCCCCCCAGTCTGCACAATCCCCGCTCCCCCTAGTCTGCACAATTACCCCCTTCCCCCAGTCTGCACAATTACCCCCCCTTCCCCCAGTCTGCACAATTACCCCCCCTTCCCCCAGTCTGCACAACTACCCCCCTTCCCCCAGTCTGCACAATTACCCCCTTCCCCCAGTCTGCACAATTACCCCCTCTTCCCACAGTCTGCACAATTACCCCCCCCTTCCCACAGTCTGCACAATTACCCCCCCCCCCCCTTCCCACAGTCTGCACAATTACCCCCCCTTCCCACAGTCTGCACAATTCCCCCCCCCTTCCCACAGTCTGCACAATTCCCCCCCCTTTCCACAGTCTGCACAATTACCCCCCTTCCCACAGTCTGCACAATTACCCCCCCCCTTCCCACAGTCTGCACAATTACCCCCCCCCTTCCCACAGTCTGCACAATTACCCCCCCTTGCCACAGTCTGCACAATTACCCCCCCTTGCCACAGTCTGCACAATTACCCCCCTTCCCACAGTCTGCACAATTACCCCCCCCTTCCCACAGTCTGCACAATTACCCCCCCCCTTCCCACAGTCTGCACAATTACCCCCCCTCTTCCCACAGTCTGCACAATTACCCCCCCTCTTCCCACAGTCTGCACAATTACCCCCCCCTTCCCACAGTCTGCACAATTACCCCCCCCCCCCCTTCCCACAGTCTGCACAATTACCCCGCCACTGAATGCTGACATCAATAAAAATTACCATATTTGCCCTTGGCATTTCAGCAAGGTCTTGCTGATATGTTTAAGGTGGTTCTACATGTCTTTTGAAATATATTGCTGGCATAGAGTGCACAGCTAATTTATACTGAAATAAGCTCATGATACATGAACCTCACCAGTTACCTACACCGCGTGTCATCAAGATGATTATAATCAGCACAGTTACCAGCATCATAGTAATGAAAACTGGTACAAAGAGGAAAATGTAGGTTGCTATTGCTGGCACCTGCCTTTGGAAATTCTGGTTTCTGATGCTTCTCATGCTGGCCCAGTAGCTTGTGTACCAGATTCACCAAACCAAAATAGGTAGGCAATACAGATTTTGGATAAAATAGGATTCTTCCTTTAGTGCAGGCTGTCAATAAAAATTCATTACATAAATCGTAAAATGGTAATGTGAACCGGTTTGTCTTAACAATCATACTCTCCCTCAGCTGTAATATAAATTAAGAAGCATACCTCACATTCATCATGCTTCCTTGTTAGATCTTCTAGCCCACCTGCTTGTCGGTCCGGAGGATAGGAGGAGGCGGCCGCCATGTTTATTCAGTGTCCGGCGCACTGTGATTGGGCGTATGGAGGTCATGTGTAGAGGCAGGAGTTCAAGATCACGGACAGGCCAGCCCCACGCCGCACATGACCCCCATGGCCCAATCACAGGGCGCCGGACATTCAAAAATGGCGGCCGGAGCTTCGGGCGGCCTGGGACCATGGAATTGAATTGAGGAGGACTTGTCTCCTCCGCCGCGCGGCGCGGCACCGCCCCGAGGCCTGGCCTTGTTGTAAATCTGGCCCTGGGGGAGGGGCTTGGGCAGGAAATAGCGGCGGCGGTGAGAGCGGCCTCTCTACCAACAAGGAGGAGGGAGGGGAGCACTCTTGCGCTTGAGCGCCCCCAGCTCTGTGGCGCCTGGGTGAACTGCACCCCTCGCACCCCGTCTGGGATCGGCCCTGGGAGACTGTGAGCCAGGCCTTCTTGTCCAACATCAGTGCCTGACCTCACAAATGCGCTTCTGTTGTCACTATCAGGAAACTTGCCCTGAAGCCCCGTACACACGGTCAGACTTTTTGCCAACAAACTTCTGTAGCGGCCTCCTCTCTCTCCTCTCTCTATCAGCTCGTCTGTCTCTTGTCTAGGGGTACCTTAGAGGAGAGAGTGCGGGGTCACCACACCAAGCCTTCACCGCAGAGAGTTGTGTGGTGTAAGCAAAGTTCTTATGTTACCTTCGGGTTGGTATCCTGCACCCGGAGTCTCCAAAGAGAGTTACCTTGAACAATGTCTGCCAGAAAATGAGCCCCACACCATTAAAGTCCAACACTCCTTTATTCTTCTCAATGCAAAATTGAACACAATCAGTTGGACTCCCTTAGAGAACAGAACAGACAAGGAGGTGTGGATGCGAGGTAGGCCCAGACACAATGAACTCTCCACTTTCCTTCCTGAAAGTGGGTTGCGGTCTCCGAGCGAGGGGGAATTTCCTTCCAGGCGGTCTCCGATGGGAGGCTCACCTATCACCAGCAATATGCTGCACCGGGTCTTCAAGTAAGTGACTCCCACCGGTCCATTACGCCTTCCGGATTCGGGTACCCACTCCCGGGGTTCCCTAGGACCTCCTTCCCTCGCGGAACTCAGTGGTGGGCACTGAGCTCCAGACCTCCATACGAGTACCTCAACCCAGGCTAAAGGTGCCTGGGATGGAACACGACCTCCGAACGTCCTCTAGGCCTAGGCCGCCTCGAGGACCGACACGAACCACCGCCCGCAGGCTGAAGGTGCCTGGGACTGGACCCCGTGACAAAGATGGCTGGCCCCTTTATACCCTCTCCCAGCAAGCACGGCGGGTTCCCCACCATACCACTGCCGAGGGAGGACAAAAAGGGAACACAGCACACAGCAATGGTTCAACCCCAGCCCAAGGCGACAGCGCCACCCGCTGGGCTGTAGGGAACTGCACATCACTGGTGTCTCTGCCAGTTTTAAATACACTGAAAGTGTATACCTGCTACACTCTCCCCCTGGTAATTTAACACTGGTCCCCAGTGTCTGGAGTAAACTATGCCCTCAACGGCTGGCACAGCCCAGTCCAGAAACCAACTACAAATTGTACAAATATAAACTTTTGAAAACTTAGTCAACTGAAGCAATTGTGTCTGAGCCTTACATGAAAGGGAAGGGAAACAACAACATTTAAACCATAACGTTAGAATCACATTCACATACACTTTTTCCCACCCATCCCGACCAAGACCCACCCCATACTCAGTGGTCTTGATGAGATGCTTCTCCTGCAGAGGGAAAAAGAAAGTTAACACACATAAACCCTGACACATGTATTCATGTAAGAAGGAAGAAACTTCTTCGTAAAGAAATCCCCTTTCTCCAAAGAGTGAAGCCTCGTACACACGAACGAGTTTCTCGGCAAAAACCAGCAAGAAACTTGCTGGCAGAGTTTTTTTGCCGAGAAATTCGTTCGTGTGTATGGTTTCTCGTTAAGAAAAGCGACAAGTGTCTCGACGAGAAAATAGAGATCCTGCTCTCTATTTTCTCTTCGAGATTCTCGTCGGCATGTTTCTCGACGAGAAAAGTGAGTGTGTGTACACTTACCTGTCCTCCCGGAAGCCCGCGCATGTTCGAAATGAATTCGACGCATGCGCGGTAGCTTCCTAGGCATACGTAGGGTATACCAAGATGGCGGCGACGGCATCGAATGTGACGAGCGCATGCTCGTCGTAGTCGTTGACGTCACCGCGTACGCTCCATTCAAAGAACCGCGGGTTCTTTGAATCGAGCGTGTGTACACTCGGCCGGGACAAGTTTCTTGTCCAAGAATCTCGTCGAAAAAAAACGACATGTTTTTTTCGACGAGAATCTCGGCCGTGTGTACGAGGCCTCAGTGTGTGAAAAGTGTTAACGATGCGCAACACTGCCACCTGGTGACAGCGTCACGGTAACTGCACTCGTGGAACTTCTCTTCTTCTTTGAGCCCTATCTACCCCAGAGTCCATGATCTCTTGTTGGAGAATTGAAGAACAAAACAGGAACAGTCCTTCATTCCTCTGGGTAACAGGGGCAACAAACCCCAGAAAGTTCAGCAGCATAAGAAACAAGAACGGATTCTCTTTCCTCCTACAGATAGAAGCGGGGATGCGGCTAAACAAGTGGCTTCAAATGTTGATCCATGGTCTCCAGATTATACTCAACATCATCCCCTATTTGCGTCGGATCAGCACCTTGTCCGCATGGATATGCCGTCCCAACATCCATTCTGCCTTGCAATCTTTAAAACGCTGAGAGGCCTTGGGGGAGCATGCCAGGTACCTGCGGGCGTGTGGAACCTGAAGGTGGGTCCACACAAAGTCCTTGTACCAGCGCTCCCGGTACACTTCCACCTCATACAACAACTCCTTGGATAAGTACGGATACTCCCATCCGTACTCAGCAGCAACCTTCTGGCCAAATAGGCGTTGTAGTCTCGCCAGAGGAGGCATAGTGGCTCTGTCCCCTTCGCTAGGCAAAACTATTGAGTCCGGGTGACGAGGGACCTTGATCACATCTGATCTGGGCATAGGTGCCCGCAACAGCAGTGTCTTTTCCCCGGTCCCAGGTGTAGGGGGTACCGGGAATGTAAGGGCAGGTTGAAGACGAGACCCCTCTTCAGACGCTGGTGCCTCCACCCTGGGTGTACCATACCCCGTAGACATGGGTGGGTCCCTGGTTCTGCGGGATGAGGCAAGAGGTACCGGTACTTTGTCCCAGCCCTTTAGTGCAAACAGTTCATCAATGGCGACATTGTCTCCCAAATCGGAGAGCGACTCCAGGTCGGAGGTGTCACACTCCTCCGCAGGCAGGTAGCCCGTAGTGGAGACTGAATTACCACCTCCTCCCACACACCAAATCTCTCCGCCTGGCTTACCTCGGCCTTTACTTGAGGCGGGACGTCCGGAACTCCTGCCGACGGATTCCTGCAGGCCGGGCGTAAGCGGGCGAGATGGTCTATCACAACCGCTGGTCGAGGCTACCATGCCGGTCTTTCTCTTCGGTGGTGGATGCTGCGATCAGTTGGACTCCCTTAGAGAAAAGAACAGACAAGGAGGTGTGGATGCGAATAGGCCCAGACACAATGAACTCTCCACTTTCCTTCCTGAAAGTGGGTTGCGGTCTCCGAGCGAGGAGGGATTTCCTTCCAGGCGGTCTCTGATGGGAGACTCACCTGTCACCAGCAATATGCTGCACCGGGTCTTCAAGTAAGTGACTCCCACCAGTCCATTACGCCTTCCGGATTCGGGTACCCACTCCCGGGGTTCCCTAGGACCTCCTTCCCTCGCGGAACTCAGTGGTGGGCACTGAGCTCCAGACCTCCATCTGAGTACCTCACCCCAGGCTAAAGGTGCCCGGGATGGAACACGACCTCCGAACGTCCTCCAGGCCTAGGCCACCTAGAGGACCGACATGAACCACCGCCCTCAGGCTGAAGGTGCCTGGGACTCGACCCCGTGACAAAGATGGCCGGCCCCTTTATACCCTCTCCCAGCAAGCACGGCGGGTTCCCCGCCCCACCATACCGCTGCCGAGGGAGGACAAAAAGGGAACACAGCACACAGCAATGGTTCAACCCCAGCCCAAGGCGACAGCGCCACCCGCTGGGCTGTAGGGAACTGCACATCACTGGTGTCTCTGCCAGTTTTAAATACACTAAAAGTGTATACCCGCTACACTTCATTTTGAGAAAGTTTGCCAAAAAATCAGACCGTGTGTACGCTCCATCGGACAAACTTTTTTGGTTTTCATCGGACAAATGTTCGGTCTGCAAACGGACAAACTTTTCGCCAACAAAAGTCTGATGGAGCAAAGTCCAACCGTGTGTACAGAAATCCATCTGACTTTTGTCTGATGGACAAATAAGCATGCCCAGAACCAATGTTAAAATCAACCAACAATAGCAGAAGTTGACCAAAGGGTGGCGGTAAAGAGCAGAAAAGAGCAGAAAAACCACGTGATGTTGGAAAAGTTTTGGGAAAGTTTGCAGAAAAGTCTGAGCGTGTGTATGCTATGGGTGTGCCCGGCCAACTCCAAAAATCCACAGAAAAGATTGTTTGAAGTCCGACCGTGTGTACGAGGCTTTAGCCTCACTAATGCCTTGTACACACGATCGGAGTATCCGATGGTCTAAAATCCGATGGAATTTTTCATCGGAATTCCGTTCAAGCTGTCCAGCATACACACTGTCAGACTAAATTCCGACCGTCCAAAACGCGGTGACGTAAAACACTCAGATGAGCCGAGAAAAATGAAGTTCAATGCTTCTGAGCATGCGTCGACTTGATTATGAGCATGCATGGGTTTTTTCTATGTTGGAGTTCCACACAGACGATCGGAATTTCCTATTGTTTTTTTTTCCATCGGAAAAATTTAAAACATGTTCTATTTTTAAACACCGATGGAAAAAAGTCAGATGGGGCCTACACACGATCGGAATTTCCGATGAAACAAGTCCATCAGAAATTCAGATCGTGTGTACAAGGCATTAGTCATCATCTACTGTTCTGTTTCAGAAGAACACAGCACTAGAATCCAAGCTATTTGTTCTTTTTTGAGACATACTGCAGTGGTGTCCAAGTCCTTGATTCTTGTTTTATATGACATGTGATATTTGTGGCAAGGCCTGCCTAATTTTTAGGAAATAATCTCCATTTAACCTAAAAATAGGTTTTTACAGGACTCCCCTTTTTATTAACCATATGTATATATACTATATTGTCAAAAGTATTGAGACACCTGCCTTTACACGCACATGAACTTTAATGGCATCCCAGTCTTAAAGCGGAGCTCCACCCTAAAGTGAAACTTCCGCTGATCGGAACCCTCCCCCCCTCCGGTGTCACAATTGACACCTTTCAGGGGGGAGGGGGGTGCAGATACCTGTCTAAGGCAGGTATTTGCACCCACTTTCGGGAGTCCTCTCTGCGGGAAATCTGCGGGAAGTACGTCACTTCCCGCAGAATACCCGTTGTGCTCTGGGAGACACTCGGCTCCCAGAACACAGGGGACCATTCAGAACGGCGCAGCGCGACTCGCGCATGCGCCGTAGGGAACCGGGCAGTGAAGCCGCAAGGCTTCACTTCCTGGTTCCCTCAGCGAGGATGGCGGTGGGGGCAGCAGAGTGACGAGCGATTGCTCGTCCTCTGCTGCGGACGTCGCTGGACTCCAGGACAGGTAAGTGTCCATATATTAAAAGTCAGCAGCTGCAGTATTTGTAGCTGCTGGCTTTTAATATTTTTTTTTCCGCGGCACCTCCGCTTTAAGCCTCGTACACACGACCAGTTTTCTCATCAAGAAACGACAAGAAAACTGCCGGGAGACCTTTCTTGCTGAGAAAACCGGCCGTGTGTATGAGGCTTTCAGGTTTCTCATCAAGAAAACTGGCCAGAATCTCGAAGAGAAAAATAGAGAACCTGCTCTCTATTTTCTCGTCGAGATTCTCGTCGGCCTGTTTCCCGTCGAGAAACCCGAGAGTGTGTATGCTTACCTGTCGCCGTGGAAACCCGCGCATGCTCGAAATGACTTTGACGCATGTGCGGTAGCTTCCTAGGCATAGGTAGGGTGTAGCAAGATGGCGGCGGCGGCATCGAATGTGATGAGCGCACGCTCGTCGTAGTCGATGACGTCACCGCGTTCGTTCCATTAAAAAGAACGGCGGTTCTTTTGAATAGAGCGTGTGTACACTCGGCCGGGACAAGAGTCTTGTCAAGAATCTCGTCAGGAAAAACAACGTGTTTTTTCCTGACGAGATTCCCGGTCGTGTGTACGAGGCTTAAGTCCGTTGAGTTCAGTATTGAGTTGGCACACCCTTTGCAGCTATAACAGCTTCAACTCTTCTGGGAAGGCTGTCCACAAGGTTTAGGAGTGTGTCTATGGGAATGTTTGACCATTCTTTCAAGTGCATTTGTGAGGTCAGGCACTGATGTGGACGAGAAGGCCTGGCTCGCAGTCTCCATTCTAATTCATCCCAAATGTGTTCTATCGGGTTGAGGTCTGTGCAGGCCAGTCAAGTTCTTCCACCATAAATTCACTCATCCATGTCTTTATGGACCTTGTTTGAGCACTGGTGTGCAGTTATGTTGGAACAGGAAGGGGTCACCCCCCAAACTGTTCCCAAAAAGTTGGGAGCATGAAATTGTCCAAAATGTCTTGGCATGCTGACGCCTTAAGAGCTCCCTTCACTGGAACTAAGGGGCCAAACCCAACCCCTTTAAAACAACCCCACACTATAATCCCCCCATCTCCACCAAATGATTTGGACCAGTGCACAAAGCAAGGTCCATAAAGACATGGATGAGCGAGTTTGGGGTGGAGGAACTTGACTGGCCTGCAAAGAGTCCTGATCTCAACCCAATAGAACACCTTTGGGATGAATTAGAGCCGCCAGGCCTTCTCGTCCATTATCAGTGCCTGACCTCACAAATGCGCTTCTGGAAGAATGATCAAACATTCCCATAGACACACTCCTAAACCTTGTGGACATCCTTCCCAGAAGAGGTGAAGCTGTTATAGCTGTAAAGGGTGGGCCAACTCAATACTGAACCCTATGAAGACTGGGATGCCATTAAAGTTCATGTGCGTGTAAAGACAGGTGTCCCAATACTTTTGGTAATATAGTGTATATATACATTTTTTTAAACATATTTGTTTTAGTGTTCAATACCGGTTTAACCTGTGACAAACAGGGACAGGGATTTCATTTATTTTTTTCTACCCCTTTAAAATGCTGCCATCCGTGCAAATCATACTGCTGCGGGGCTCGGCAGATGTAATGACGTAAATAACAGTTTTAAAGGAAAATTCCTTTATTTATTTTTTCGCCATCCCGTAATATTGCAAATCTGATTTGCATCTTGCCGTACCGACCATCGAGATTAACCCATTAATAGACAGATTGGTGACATTTAAAGGATTACTGCCAGAAAGGGTTGCTCGGTGCAGCTTGGGGAATGTGAGCTGTGCGCGCTCGTGTGTGTGTGTGTGTGTGTGTGTGTGTGTGTCAGGGGGCGGAGCCACAGGGCTGCCCTTGCACCATTGATTCAAATCAGCTTTTAGAGGCTGTGTTTCTCTGCTCAAGTTAGGGAGAGAGTGAGACACAAAACCCCACATGCAATAAAGGGAAAGAGTTCAGAATCTCAATCATAACAGGAGAATCCTTCTTTCTCCCCCCCCCCCCCCACCCCTCTCCTCTCTTCTTCTCCTTCCCCCTTCTTGGCGGCAGCTTCTGATGTGAGCCCATTTTTTCCAAATTTGGGATTTGTTGTTTAGAGGGGGGTGGGGGGGGGGGGAGGACGAGAAATCACTGCTGGGATCCGGACACAATCTGGAATAGTGGACGGTCCCCGAAAATGTCTGATCCTACGGTGAACGCACACCTGGAAGGTATTATTTCCGACTTTGAAGGTTCGTAAAAATTCCATTTTTTTTTGTTACTTGTAACAGATGTTTGTTGTGTCATTTACTGTTGATGGTTGGGAGGTTGAGTGTGTGCTTGGATGGGATGGGATTGGATGGGATGGGAGGAACGTAGAGGAGATCCAGTGGAGTCTCCAAGTCCATGGTGATGTTCAGAAGCAGCTTATAGGAAGCCCATAGGTAGGTCATGAGATAAGAGATCTGTGCAGGCAGTGCTATGGACAGGAAATAGTGCATCTGACCAGACACAGGTAACGAGGGAGATAGGGGGGTGGTAGAGGCGAACAGGCTGAAAATTACTCCGAAAGAACAGGAAAGAAAAAAGATCGGTGACTCATAGCGAGGGGGAGGAAGACTGAAACAGAAAATAGAGACTTTCTACATCTGGATGAAGCTTTAATAGATGGAACGCTACAAACCAGAGATTATTAGTCACAAAGTGTTTACTGATAATCAAAGCGAGATTTAGAGCTCGGTGACGCTGCGATTGATGTGTGAATATCGTTTTTGGTATAAAATAAAAACCTGCTCTTGAAAAGGTAGAATAAATGTTTAACCCCTTTCCATACAGGGCACTTTTACCCCCCTCCTGCCCAGGCCAATTTTCAGCTTTCAGCGCTGTCACAGTTTGAATGACAATTGCGCAGTCATGCGGCGCTGTACCCAAATGACATTTTTATAATTTTCTTCGCCTAAATAGAGCTTTCTTTTGGTGGTATCTAATCACTGCTGGGTTTTTTATTTTTAGCTAGAAAAACGAAAAAAGACGGAAATTTAGTAAATTTGGTAAATAAGTAATTTTTCTACTTCACTGATGTGCGGTGATGAGGCGACACTAATGGGCACTGATAGGCTACACTGATGAGGTGGCACTGAAGGATACTGATTAGGTGGCACTGATGAGGAGGTACTAATATGCTGCACTGATGAGCACTGATAGGTGGCACTGATGAGCACTGATATGCGGCACTGATGGGCGGCACTTATGGGCAATGATAGGCGGCATGGATAGGCGGCACCGATGGACGGCACTGATGAGCATGCACTGATGAGCACTGAAAGGCAGCACTAACTGGCATCACTGATGGGCACTGATTGGTATCACTGATGGGCACTGATTGGTGAACTGATGGGCACTGATTAGCATCATTGATGGGCACTGCTGGGGCTGCACTTATGATCAGTGCCCTGATTACCTGTACAGTCTCCCCTGCGAGGAGATGCCGCTGATCGGCTCTCCTCGCCTCACGCTCTGTCAGTGTGAGGCAAGGAGAGCCAATAAACGCCACTTCCGTGTTTCCATGTGATCACCTGTGATTGGACACAGCCGATCACATGGGTAAAGAGCCACGTCATCTGCTCTTTACCTAGCTCGGGGTCGTGCCGTATCACGGGCACACAAGAGCGATGACACTGGCTGCGACTTTCTAATGATTAAGGGAGCTTTCATACTGCTTCCGTTGAGAAAATGCGTTAAAAAACGCATATACGTTTTTGATGCTTATCCGGTACATTTACTGGTTGCCTCACTCAAATCATGCACCTGCGGTCATGTGACTTAGAAAATGACCTGTGGACAGTGAAATATCTTATTGTGCATTTAGCAAGGTAAAAACCCAGCAAAAACACAGTGTGAATAGGCCCTTACAGCTGGCTTACCACTGTACATGCGACATGCGTAAGATCGCGCAACGCAAGAAGACTGGTCCGGCACCCTTCTGGGATGTGTGACATTATCTCAAGAGGCTGTGGATAGGGGGGTGCAGCACAAGTTTGCATCATCTTCACCCAGGCAAGGATTATGAAATTGAGAGCGGGTACCTGTCACAAAAAGGTACCCGATCCCCAAAAAAATGCAAATTTCTTGGAGGCGGATGGAGGAGGAGGATGAGCAATACTGTTTCTTTTGAGTAAAGGTCCACCTTAACCGCTTCCCGACTGCCGCACGAAGATATACATAGACAGAATGGCACGGCTGCGCAAATGGGCATATATATATACGTCCATTTTAATTTGCGAGCCGCGTGGCCGCGCGCGGACCCGATCGCCACCGGTTTCCTGCGATCGTGTCACGGAGCTGAAGAACGGGGAGATGTTAGTGTAAACACAACATCTCCCTGTTCTGCCTAGTGACACTGTCACTGATCGCGTTCCCTGTCATCGGGAACAGCGATCAGTGACTTGTCACAGCAAGCCACGCCCCCTAACAGTTAGAAGCACTCCCTAGGTCACACTTAACCCCTTCAGCACCCCCTACAGGTTAACCCCTTCATTGCCAGTGTAATTGTTACAGTAATCAGTGCATTTTTATAGCACTGATCGCTGTAAAAATGACAATGGTCACAAAATGGTGTCAAAAGTGTCCGATGTGTCCGCTATAATGTCGCATTCATGATAAAAATCGCTGATCGCCGTCATTACTAGTAAAAAAAAAATGATTAATAAAAATGCCATAAAACTACCCCCTATTTTGTAGACGCTATAACTTTTGCGCAAACCAATCAATATACGCTTATTGCGATTTTTTTTACCAAAAATATGTAGAAGAATACGTATCGGCCTAAACTAAAGGAATTTTTTTTTTTTTTATACCTTTTTGGGGGATATTTATTATAGCTCTATTTTTGTTTATAGCGCAAAAAATAAATACCGCAGAGGTGATCAAATACACCCAAAAGTAAGCTCTATTTGTGGGAAAAAAAGGACGTCAATTTTGTTTGGGAGCCACGTCGCACGACCGCGCAATTGTCAGTTAAAGTGACGCAGTGCCGAATCGCAAAAAGTGGCCCGGTCATTGGCCAGAAAAATGGTCCGGGGCTTAAGTGGTTAAGGGCTCATTCACACCGTCTAGTTGCACTAATAGCACGGTGTGGGCTGGGAGCCACAATGCCGATGGGTCAATCCCAGCACTTTTTTTTTTTTAAGGAACTTTTTTCAGTTTAATACAGTTTTACTCACTGCAGAAGTGTGATTTGCGTCAAAACCCGCTGTGTTAAATAAAAAAAAAATGCCGCTAATACCTTTCAAACGTATGAACTGATGCCATTGGAAACAAGACATTGGGGGGATTTACTAAAACTGGAGCACTCAGAATCTGATGCAGCTGTGCATGGTAGCCAATCAGCTTCTAACTTCATCTTGTTTAATTAAGCTTTGGCAATAAAACATGGAAGTTGATTGGTTTCTATGCAGAGCTGCATCAGATTTCGTACTCTCCAGTTTTAGTAAATAAACCCAAATGTTTATTAATGTAGGCTGCACTGGAAATAGCTGTCAGCATAGCCCCAACAAGTCTGGTGCGAATGAGCTCTGAAGGCCCATTTAGATCTATGTGCGTGCGTTTTTTTGTAGCATTGTTATGCATTAACATATTTATTGACGCACATTGAAACACATTTTCAACGTGTTAATGAAATTGGAATTTGGAGTGAATAAGGTTAAAAACCTTTGACCAAGGCTTGTTAATACCTGTTTCTATTGCGTCAAAACGCATTTTTTATGCATTTTGATGTGTTGCCATTGACATCTTTGGGTCTCCCAATACACTAAAATGCCAAAAAATGGACACAATGTTTTTTTTTTTCTTTCAATTTTGCAGCGTTGAGGTGGGAACGGGCACTATTTTTATTATGGAGAAGTTGAGCACTTGTTTGACTGCGTTGCAACGCATGTGTGAAAATGAAACGGAGTAAATGGGCCCTGAATCTAATTGGTTATTATAGGATAATACTGATAATTCTCAGGCTTGGTTCCTGTGCGATTCCTGTGCGTTCCCCTGCAGTACTTTTTTACAGCCCGTTAATTTGAATGTGTTGCAAATCACATGTGCCGCACCAAATCACATGGAATTATAGTATCATGCGATCTGGTGCCCGTAAACGCACTGCTTTTGCGATTTGCATTTGGATGCTATTAATAATATATTGGCATTTGCAGCAGATCTTACAGGCAATACATTTTGAACATGGTGTGAGAAGCACGCAAGGAATGCGCCTTTACAGCACCGCGTTCTGGTGTAACGGCCCTAACACATATTGTAAGTGCTGTCTGCACTGCTCAGTAGCAGCCAATTAGAATGTAGCCAACTTGGATGCAGGTTTGAATCAAATCGAACACATATATAGAGACATGTTGAGAAATAAGGCCCTACATAAAATGGAATTTACTAACAGGTGGCCCTTGTGTGCCTTTGACTCTGTGACTATTTAAAGTGAGCCTGTCAGGACTGATGTATGGATGCTGCCATTGCTGACTTGGTTAAAGATACACATTCCAGCCCTTTCAGCTCCATCCTTGTTTTTGTACCAGACACTAAACTAGAAAAAGCGTGTACCAATGAAGTGTCGGAATACCCGATATGTACTACGATTGTTCCAGATCACTGAATTACAAAGTAGGAAATGGAGGATAAAACTAGCCATAGACCACAACACTTGACTTTTCAATCAAAGGATGTCGGGCAAGAGGTGGGCAGCATGGCCATCCACTAATCGGAATTCGGATTGGGATGAAATTCGCTCAGCGTATTGCCATCTTAAGGATGCCAGCAGGGGAGCAGTCATATTAACCTCTTCCTGCCCACCTAGGCATCCCTTTAAATCGGAGCACCAGGAGGTGTGTGAGAAGGATTGGCGATCATGTAACTACTATCACAGTGGTCACGTGATCGAAAGCTGGTCCCGCTGGCTACTGATCTGTAACCTGAGAGCACAGCACCTAAACAATGCCTGCCCAGCGATCCATATGTGTGGCATGTAGGTTTTAAAGCCCATAATTTTGCCCCTGCACATATATGTCAGGCTAGTGCTTTTTTTCTCAGAGAATAGGTGTAGGAACTCCTACCTTCTAAGTCACTTTTTGTCTCGGCCCTCTACCCTACTCCGAGCACTGACCCTTGGTTCAACCCCTACCCACCTCCAAGCACTGACCCTTGGTTCCACCCCTACCCACCTTTGAGCACTAAACCTTGGTTCCACCCCTACCCACCTCCGAGCACAGAGCTTGGTTCCACCCCTACCCACCTCCGAGCACTGACCCTTGGTTCTGCCCCTACCCACCTCTGAGCACTGACCCTTGGTTCCGCCCCTAGCCACCTCCAAACACTGACCCTTGGTTCCGCCCCTACCCACCTCCCGAGCACTGACCCTTGGTTCTGCCCCTACCCACCTCCGAGCACAGAGCTTGGTTCCACCCCTACCCACCTCCGAGCACTGACCCTTGGTTCCACCCCTACCCACCTTTGAGCACTGACCCTTGGTTCCACCCCTACCCACCTCCGAGCACAGAGCTTGGTTCCACCCCTACCCACCTCCGAGCACTGACCCTTGGTTCTGCCCCTACCCACCTCTGAGCACTGACCCTTGGTTTCACCCCTAGCCACCTCCGAGCACTGACCCTTGGTTCTGGCCCTACCCACCTCCCGAGCACTGACCCTTGGTTCCGCCCTCAGCCACCTCCGAGCACTGACCCTTGGTTCTGCCCTCAGCCACCTCCGAGCACTGACCCTTGGTTCCGCCCCTACCCACCTCTGAGCACTGATCCTTGGTTCCGCCCCTAGCCACCTCCGAGCACTGTCCCTTGGTTCTGCCCCTACCCACCTCCCGAGCACTGACCCTTGGTTCCGCCCCTACCCACCTCCGAACACTGACCCTTGGTTCCGCCCCTACCCACCTCCGAGCACTGACCCTTGGTTCCACCCCCTACCCACCTCTGAGCACTGACCCTTGGTTCCACCCCCTACCCAGCTTTCAGTACGGCCCCTTTTAGAGAATATAGAGTCAAGTATAATTTTGTAGTGCTAAGTAATTTGTATGGAATTTAGTATTGATGACAAGAAAAACAAGAAAATAGATCCCTCGCAGTCAGCATCAATAGACCCCCGCAGCAACAATAGACCCCCCAGCAACAACAGATCTCCCAGCATCAATAGACTCTCCAGCAGGCAACAACAATACACCCCTAAACAGTAGATCCCTTTCAGCAACAATGAACACTCCAGTAACAAATATCCCCCACCAGCAACAATAGACCGCCATGCAAAAATAGACCCCCTCCAGCAACAATAGATCCCCCAGCAGCCAGAATCAGTAGACCCTCCATCACACCCCAGCACTCATTGCCATTGCATACATTCAGTGCTGGAGGTGCCGGAACGGCGTTCCTCCATCCCCCCCCCATTCCCGCTGAAAAAAATAAAGGGATTAAAATAGGAGTCGGCGCTGGCCGCTCCCATTGCTTTCCCAATAAGAAAACTCATATCATCCCATCATAAATCATCTTGTGATAGATAATCCAGGGATGATTCACCCATTACATTCTACAACAATCTGAAATAGGCAATATGTGTCTAACCAGCTGTCTGGCCATATCCCTTCCAATGTGTTTTAGCAGGCTACAAGAGGACTTCTTCTATAACTGAACATTTTAGAAGCTTGATATGATACAGTATGTCAAACCCTACAATGACCTAATGTCCCTTGTGTCTTCTACATTGAACCTTCTCTTCTTAATTGCACTGTAGACTTTGGAAGACATTTGTTTTTTGAGAAAATGTGATATTTTTATTTTCCCTTGGGGTCCCGTTCAGCTGAATATTTAGCTGGTCCTTTGTAGTAGTCAAGTGGTGTTTTGTCATATCTTATCCCAGCTGAGAGCATGTCTGAGCCTCTCATGTTTCCTTCTGTCTGTTGCACAGTGTCAGCAGCTGAGCATGTGGTTTGAAAATGTGACAAGATTGAAAAATGGCAGTAACATCAGTTTTCCCCTCTCCTTATTTACCATTAATCTTACCATATAGTTTACTAAACTGGAGATCCTTGCTTGTTTTCATGACAATGGCAAATTGCAGGACCCATGTCAACCAGGTTTCAGTCTGCAGCAGTCAAGTGGAGGAAAGATGAATTCTGATTGGTTGTTATAGGTAACTGCCCTTTGTAACTATTGATTGCTTTATGCAAGAGATAGAACTAGAGGGGGGCAGCTGTGACAAATGTCATGGTTGGTGATAAGACAGATGGAGTTTTATTACATAGTGTGAAAAAAATGCAAACTGCAAGTGTCTGTAAACCCAAAGAAAAAAATAATTGCCATTGGGGGGGGGGGGGGGGGGATTTACTAAAACTGGAGCTTGCAAAATCTGGCGCAGCTCTGCACAGAAACCAATCAGCTTCCAGGTTTTATTGTCAAAGCTTAAAGAGTAACCCCACTTTTATTGAAAAATTTCCTTCTAGCTAATCTATGTACATTGCAAGGATTTTAACAAACTACCTTTTGCCATTCTGAAGGAATAGCTGTTTGTTTGCCTGTGTCCATGGCAGAGTAGATGTGTATGGGAGTGGTTTTATAATTATCAATCAGCTGCTGCACCTGCAGGGCTCTAATGAGGAAGCTGCAGGCTCTGCATCCCTGTAGACATAATTTCCTTTTGAGCGTATCTGACCAAAAATTACATTTTTGTTGCAGAGGATACTCAAAATATGATTTGCATCTTAGGGCTCTTTCACACGGACGGTCCGTTCAGGTCCGCCTGTCAGTTTTTTAGGCGGACCTTAACGGATGCTCCTTGTACCCCTATGGAGCCACGGATGTCAGCGGTGACATGTCCGCTGACATCCGACCCGCTCCGATCCGCCAAAGTGTGACGGAGGAAAACCCTATTTTTCCATCTGTCTGCGGATCGGATCAGATGACAACGGACTCTACGGTCCGTCGTCATCCGATCCCCCATAGGGGAGAGCGGCGCTCTGACAGGGCGGTCCCTGCACAGTGTGCGGGGACCGCCCAGTCATCCGCCAGCTCAGTGGGGATCAACGGAGCGACCCCCGCTGAGCAAGCGGAGGTTCACGGGGCGGATCATTACTGATCCGTCCCATGTGAAAGAGCCCTAAGTGCAGACTTCTAGGAAAATCAGAAAGCTAATCACAATAGAATGCAATGGCATATCTGGGGGGCATTCTGTACACTATCTATGTACAGAAAGCCTCCAGGTAGCCATATTGCATTTCACAGAAAATTACAGAGATGCAGATTGAAAAGGTAAGGTAATTTTTAATAACAATATGCAATTGCACCAGCAATCAGAACCAGCTGCACCAGATTCTGAGTAAGGCTTCATTCACAGTTGTGCGACTTGCCTTGTAACTTTGGACATTAAAGTCGCATGAAAAGTCTTTCCCTATGTTTTCCAATGATAACCATTTATATATGTGCAACTTAACCACTTAAGGACCGGAAGGATTTGTCCCCTTAATGACTATGCCATTTTTTGCAATACGGCACTGCGTCACTTTAACTGACAATTGCACGGTCATGCGACGCTGTACCCAAACAAAATTGATGTCCTTTTTTCCCCACAAATACTGATTTATTTTGCGCTATAAACAAAAAAAGAGCAACAATTTTGAAAATAAAAACAATATTTTTTACTTTTTGCTATAATAAATATCTGTAAAAAAAAGAATTTCTTCTTCAGTTTAGGCCAATATTTATTCTGCTACATATTATTGGTAAAAAAATTTGCAATAAGCGTATATTGATTGGTTTGCGCAAAAGTTATAGCATCTACAAACTATGAGATAGATTTATGGTATTTTTATTCATATATTTTTTTTTTACTAGTAATGGCTGTGAGCTACAATTTTTAGCAGGACTGCGACATTGCGGCAGCAGATCGGACACTTCTGACTCTTTTTTGGGACCATTGACATTTATACAGCGATCGGAGCTAAAAAAATAGCAACTGATTACTATATAAATGTCACTGACAAGGAAGGGTTTAACACTAGGGGGCGATTAAGGGGTTAAGTGCATTCCCTGGGAGGTGTTGCTAACTGTATGGGGGCTGGGCTGACTGGAGGAGCAGAGAGATCGCTGTTCCTAATCACTAAGAACAGATAATCTCTCCCTCCTCCCCTGACAGGACAGGGATCTGTTTGTTTACACTGACAGATCCCCATCCTGCCTGTCTCTGGAGCGATCGCGGGTGGCCGACGGACATCGAGTCTGCTGGACCTGCTGGTTGGCTCCCCCGCTCACGAATTGGCGCATGTGCACGCCCACAAATCGCTGTGTACGCGCCCAATGTACAATGACAGCGTTTCACGCAGGGGAGCCAACCTGCCGCAGTACAACTGCGGCTAGCGGTCCGTAACTAGTTAAAGTTGCAGTGACTTCAAAGTATTTCATGCACTGCTTTGGTCCGACTTTCATGCAACTTGAGGGCCAAAGATTTTAACTCTCAAAAGTTTCATAAAAGTCCTACCTGAATGTTATACAATAGAACAGTTGTGCAACAGTTGTCCATGATCACTGGTCAAAGCCAAAGTCGTATCCACGTTGCACCCATCCAAAGTTGCATCAAAGTTGTACTCCAAAGTCGGCGCAACTTTGGAGAAATTCAAGTGTCAATGGAGCCTAAATCTCTCCCACTGGGTCATTTACATGCAATAATGTGCTGATATTTGTTTTGTCACTTCCTCATTCCATTGCTAAAAAATACTTGTTCCTGACAGTTTCATCATCTTCCTGGTTTAGAGTGACAACACTATAGTATCCATCAGCATCTTGCTGTATCACCGTTGTCACCCTGGCATGCCACAGGGTGGCACTGTCTGTCCCATACTCAGCTGCCCACACTGTGGCAATTACATGTGATTGATTGACTGACGGTCTCTTGCAGGGAGTTTCACTGTCATCTAAGCACTAGGTAGTCTTGTGGCAAGTAGTGAGAGACTACGCTAAGTGAAAAACGGTGGCTTGGTGCTCACTTCCCTAGCCCTGTAAACCACTCAATAAAAAAAAAATATATATATATATATATATATATAAAAAATTATATATTTATTGCATTTTTTACTTGGTGGAAATTGCTTCCTTATTGTATAACCTAGCAATTTATAAGGAGAAAGGAGGCTTATATATACTTTAAGACCTAAGTATGTTGTTAAAGCGGAGGTTCACCCAAATTCACAACTATACTGTAACACAACCGCTGTAATATGTACATCATTAAAGGACAAAACATTTTTTTTCCCCATATATAAATACCTTGTATTTGCCTTTTCATAAAGCGACTTCCGGGATTCCCTCCCGCGGGAGTAGGCGTTTCCAAGCCTTTCTCCGGCGCCGCAATGCAATGTGGGACTTGGCTGCAGGGACTTGGTAAGCAGTGCTGCAAAATCTCGAGAGATTTCACATACGACGTGACGTATGACGCCGGTCACGTGACAAGGGTGTCTCTATTTAGATTGCGCATACCATCACAACGGGGCGTGATCTTTCAAGGACGCGGCCCCGTTGTGACGGCAACCTTTTCGTTTACGGCGCTACTCCGGGAAATGATTGCTTGTGGGCTTCACAATGCCCACAAGCAAAATGGAAACACAGAGAAACGTATTTTATAACTCCTTCTTTACGAGGAAAACGGACAGCGGATACTAGCAGAAACGAAACAAGTACGTGTACTTTATTATTGGGAAACCCCATTGAATGCAGGAAAAAAAAAAAAAGTTTTGCAGCGGAACCTCCGCTTTAAAGAGGGTCTTCACTACCTCCCTTTATGTCTTTTTTTTTCTTCCTCTCTTACCATGCCTGCTAGTTGCCCTCAAAAAATATACTCACATGGGCAGCGAATCCATCGTCTGGTGTAACCTGCTGCTCCACCACCATCTGAGTTCTTGCACCCGGCCCCCAGATGACTTTGCCTTGCGCATGTCCAGTGTGCTCAACATTGTTTTGAAGCATCTTGGGATGGTTGACGTAAGCATCCCAGGAGGCTTCCGAAAGAGAGGAGGGCATTATTCTTGCCAATGCCTAGACGAGAAAGCTGGAGAAAGGGGGGTCGGGACCTGCAGAACAGGTATTTAGAAAAAAACATTTTTTTTTATATATCTAATTGTGTAACGGAGAGAAGAGGAAGAAAAATATCTAAAAGAGGTTGAAGGTCGGCTTTAACAACTTAATTGCACAATTACAATTAAGGTAATGTTATGAAATGTTTTGAGTAACAGCTCATGAAAAAATGAAATGCAGACTAAGAATGGTTTCAAATTTGCGAAAAGTGAATTCTTATGTACACCAGTGCTGTTTGCAGTGCTATGTGCTGACTGCGTCCAGGGTCAAAATCCCTAGTTGCCCTCTGTTCTTTGCACTGCCATACTGAATGGGTCTTTGTTAGCAGCTGGAGATTGTGTCCTTAGTAACTGTCAAAAACACTAGAATTCTTACATGGTACTTTGATACGTATAACAATGATGGGGTAAAAAGACCAAGTGGCCCACCAAGTCTGCCCCAATGTTGCCTACCTCCCGCAGCCATTTCTACAGAACATTTACTGACAAAGCACTTTTTTTTACTGACAACCTGAAAACCGACAGAGCTCTTATTAAAAACTAAGACAAACGATTTTTAAACAGTATAAACACAATATGGAAGCACTGACAACACCCATAAAAAGTAATTTGCCTGGTTTACATATGAAAAGTCAACACACCATGACAAATTATCAGCCCCTAATATTTACGGACAGTAAAAATCACTGATTTTTGCAAACTGTATGTTAATTTACTGACGGTTGGCAACCCTGGTCTGCCCCATTTTTACTAATTTATATATAATTATTTCTGAGTATAACTCTACGGACTGGCTGAGTTTCGATCCATTTTTGGGAAAACTGGTTGGACTGAAATCGATCTACTGAGCGACTTCAGTCCAACCAGCCTGAAAATTTCCGACCACTATAGCCGGCAGCACTGATCGGTGTATTCTGATCGCAGGGAAGTCTTCTCAAATGTGTGGATGGGGGAATCGGGACACTTTTTTGTGTTCAACCTGCTGGTTGATTGAAAAATTAATTGACTAATATATGATCTGCCTAACTGTTGACTGGGTAAATACCTCTGCTGGAAGTCCTTTCCACATATTAAATACTCTTTCTGTAAAATAATATTTGTTGCTGAAAAAAATAATAGATTTCTGATTCCCTATAGATAAAGCCTTTGGCTTTTTTGGCTTGATCTGTCATTCTAAAGACAGAAGACTAACAACAATGCAATTGTATGTGTTATTGGAGGAGTTTGTAGATTGTAGTTCCAGAACTCCAGTCCTCAGGAAGGATGTACTGGAAATGGAGCGAGTACAGAGAAGGGCAACAAAGCTAAAAAAGGGTCTGGAGGATATTAGTTATGAGGAAAGGTTGCAAGCACTGAACTTATTCTCTCTGAAGAAGAGACGCTTGAGAGGGGATATGATTTTTAATTTACAAATACCGTACTGATGACCCCACAATAAGGATAAAACTTTTCCGCGAAAGGGAATTTAATAAGACACATGGCCACTCATTACGATTAGAAGAAAATAGGTTTAACCTTAAACTACGTAAAGGGTTCTTTACTGTAAGAGCGACAACGATGTGGAATTCCCTTCCGCAGGCGGTGGTTTCAGCAAGGGGCATCGATAGTTTCAAAAAACTATTAGATAAGCACCTGACCGACCACAACATACAGGGATATACAAGGTAATGCTGACATATAATCACACACATAGGTTGGACTTGATGGACTTGCGTCTTTTTTCAACCTCACCTACTATGTAACTATGTAACTACTTAAAACTTAAAGCCAAACTAAACTCTCTCAATCATCATTAACTATTTTTAATCCTTATGCTGCTACCACTAGTAAATAGATAGGAAGGTATATTATATTTACTTGTTTTAAGCTTTTTTTTTACATTTCTTCAGTTGCTTCAAGGTTTCTGGCCTAGGCCAAAGTGGTGTCATACATCCGAGGAGTCTTCATGGGCTTTTTTTTCTAGAGGAGGGGAGGAGAGGCCTTTTCAGCTATGCACACCCTCCTGCCTGCATGCCTGTGGTAAGGGCAGGTGGATTCCAGGAAGTAAATGCTACATGAATCACCTGCCCTTACTCAAAATGGCCATGGCTAAACATTGTGTTTTTCAGAGTGATTTCTCCACAAAATAAAGCATGGAGACATGGATGGATGGGTGAGTTTGCTTTGAATCTTAACCCCTAGGCGCCGAGCACATGCAAATATGCAGCCTCTCAGCGGGCAGGCCTTGGCACTGAGCGGCCGCATGTTTGTGTGCAATAGGGCTGTGCCAAAAGCGCGCTCCCGGCACAGTTACCAGCGGCTAACGGGAAGCTCCGTTAGATGATTTTCGATCATGTGACCGCTGTGACAGCCAATCATGGCGGTCACATGACCATAAGCCTGGCTCCACCTCCCGGCATTCTAAACTTAAATATCATTTTCAGTTTGCGGTTCTCAGATACAGTTTAATTAATTTTACATGCATGCCAAGTAATGTGTAAGTGTAAAGCCTCATTCACACTTTTAAATTGGGTTCTCAGCGGATTACTGCAGCTGGAATCACAGGTGGTTGTGAAAAGTTGCAGCTAGGGTGGTTATACAAAGTAATATTAGGCTAACCAGAGCTGCAGATGTCAGCCATTGTTTGCATCGATCCACACATTCATTGGTTACGGACAGACGATCAGCCCTGGATGTTCACAGATTGTATTCAGGACCAATCATGTATTTCTAACCATTGGATCGGATGATACATGCAAACAGATAGCTGCAGCCCCTGTCAGCTTGTCATTGCTTTAAAGCAGTCTTCCTTGGCGCAGCAGTTGCAGCCTGCTGTTATCCAGCCGCAAGAATTGGCAGATTCTTACCACTGGAAACTGATGATATGGCCCTATTCACAAATGTAAAGAGGCCCAACACTAGGGTTGCCACTTTTTCTTCAAGCCAAACCTGAACACTTTAGCGGCGCACAGCAAAAATATATTTTTATAGCATACACTATAGGATTGTAAAAGACCTGGGACACCTCTGGGTGCTTCAAAGAGAATAGTAATGTGGCATGCACAGCGCCCTCTCACCCTCCTATTAGGCCCTGTTCTGAGCTACATTCTTGTCTGAATATTGTGTCCGGGTTTCAGATGGACTGAAACCCGGACACATGATTCAAAACCCGAACTGTCCGGGTGAATCCCTGACAGGTGGCAACCCTACCCAACACGTTCAGGAAGTTATTACCTTGTGCAAAGTTCCCAGTATTCATCTGGCAATTCCTTCATTTGCTGTTCACTCCAAAAAAGATGGCATCCTCCAGGGTCAGCGTCAAGCTGGAGAAATGAGGTGCTGGCTCAGAGATAAATCCTGTTTCCTGTGTATTTCTTGGCTGTGCTCACAGATGTCTGATACAAATCAGCCCCATGTTGTAGCCTATCCTACCTTATGACTTCCCACAAGGTTACAAAGTTTCAGCCTTATCAGTGGAGGAGTGAAGACTGAGGCCATGCTGCTCTGTGCTTGCAGCAGACCGATGAAGTAATCTCAGCCTAAGCAAAGTCACTGGCCTGGCGATTAAGGACTTTGGTAATGATACAGTGATATTTTACTATTGCTGTATATTGTGTCATAGCAGAAATGTATTCATGAAGACTTGTAAGGATGCTGAGAGGTTCACTTTAATATAGTGTGGAATATTTTATGTATGTCTGGTCACAGACAATCACAGATGTATTTTCATTCTTTAGACTATAACCTTTTTAATCTCTTCCCATTGCATATATATGAATGTATATATATATATATATATATATATATATATATATATATATGGTGGCAGGATGCATGGGCTTTAACGCCCAGCACCATGGGGCATTCATTGATGTTATGTACACAATGCTCTCTTCTGACCACTAGGTGACTGCTAATGATGCGGCTGCTGCTTCTGCACATGCTCACATGAGCTACATCGTCCCTGGTACATGAGCCCATTCTTGGCATTTTACAGAAATGAGCCGTGACTGTGCACTGCCATCGCAACAGGGTACATAGAAAATAAAAAACAGCTGGGAGCCGGGAGAGAGGGCTTTTGGCAAAACAGACTTTATATCTTCTGTCAAAAAAAACCCTCTAAGGCTACTTTCACACTGAGGCGCTGGATGCGCTGGCGGTATAGTGCTGCTATACCGTATTTTTCCCCGCGATTTGCGGGTACTAGCGGGGGGATTTTAACCCCCGCTAGCGGCCGAAAATGGGTTAAAAATGCCCGTAGTAACGCCACTTTGCAGCGTTTTGCGGGCGTTTTGGAGGCGCTACCCCATTGATTTCAATGGGCAGCGGCGCTATAGGAGCGGTATTTTTACCGCTCCTATTGCGCCTCAAAGATGGGGCTTGCAGGAGTTTTTTGACCCTCCTGCAAGCGCGACGCTCCAGTGTGAAAGCCCTTGGGCTTTCACATTGGATACAATTGAGCGGCTTTTTTGGGGCGCATTGCAGGCGCTATTTTTAGCGCAATAGCGCCTGCAAAGCACCTCAGTGTGAAAGGGGTCTAACTCCTAGTTGTTTGTTGCTGGATCTTCTTTATATACTTTAGTCCCTTACAAGTACTATTCATCAAGTTAGCAGCCTTACTGGGAGAAATAAATAAAGATCAATAAAGAGCCTGAAATACTTTCAGTGCCTTGAAAAATAATTCATACCCCTTGAATACCCCTACATTTCCTTTTTTGGTTATAACATGACAAAATGTGGAAAATTTCAAGGGGTATGAATACTTTTTCAAGGCACTGTACCTTTCCTGAATGTTGTGCAAGTTCCTTCTAATGCTTCACGTCATCATAAAAAAAAAAGCCAAGGTTTTTGGTCACATGATCTCTGCTAAGGCTGGATCAACCAGTCTAAACTCAGATTATTTTCGTTAGCAGAGGTCATGTGACCCCACGTCTAAGCTTTGGCCAGTGCGATAAGCACAAGAGGGAGACTGCAGCAGCATTTTCACCTAGAAAGGTTAATATTTCAGCCCTTTCAACTTATTTCGTCCACCCAAGCCAGACTGTTATGCCGCGTACACACGATCGGAATTTCCGACAACAAATATTCAATGTGAGCTTTTGGTCGGATATTCCTGACCGTGTGTAGACTCTCGGACATTTGCTGTTGGAATTTCCGACAACAAATGATTGAAAGCTGGTTCTCAATTTTTCCGACAACAAAAGTTCTTGTCGGACATTCCGACTGTGTGTATCCAATTCCGATGCACAAAAATCCTACGAATGCTCAGAATCAATTTGACGCATGCTCAGAATCATTGAACTTAATTTTTCTCGGCTCGTTGTAGTGTTGTACGTCACCGCGTTCTTGGCGATAGGAATTTCTGACAACATTTGTGTGACTGTGTGTATGTAAGACAAGTTTGAGTGAAAATCCGTTGGAAAAAAATCCACGGTTTTGTTGTCGGAATATCAATTGTGTGTACGCGGCATTATGTAGGTTTATGTTAACAGACTAAAGACCCATTTAACCGAGGCAGTTAAGTGTTGGGAAATGCTGCATTGACTATAAGGAAGACCACAAAAAGTTTAAAAGTGAAATGGGGCTTTACATCTGTTTAAATGTCCCTCTAAGAAGAGAAAAAAGCTAAAAAAAAAAAAAACACGCACAAAGAACATGAAAGAGATGATTTTAACTTGATCTTTAGCAAGTCAATCCCTTAGTGAATAGGGTCATGGAAGGAAGGAAACAGAAGAAGAACTGGTGATAACACACTTTGCACGCTGAAAGCAAGATGGGAAAATGGAAAATTCAAATTTCTGTAGATAAAACTGATCTAAAGATAAATGATTTGTAAAAAGCCATCCCTACCAAAGCCATATAAATAATTTTATGGAAACATTAAATGTCCAGACAGCGTACTTTTTCTTAAGTGTTTCTGAAAAGACAGAACACAGTTACCTTGTCTGGGGTATTTAAGGACAAGAACATATGAAATTACAGGATATCTGCACATAAGTGATAATTAAATTGTCAAGGGCCTTCTTTTTTATATTCAGTTAGAGTGGAATTCCAGCAAAAACACTTCTTTCGATTTTGATAGAATGAAGAAGGGTTACAACCTCTAGGATGTCTTTTATGTGGTTCGTGTCCCTGTTGTCCTTCATTTCCTGTCCAGGAGACACAGCAGGAGTTCAGAAGAAATCTCCCCAAAGTCAGGGGAAATAACTGCTTTTGGCATCTGTCACCACAACGGGTGTCCCCAGTGGGAGATTTGCCATCTCCTCCTGTTCTGGTGACAACTGAATAATTTAAGATTTCCTCTACATTTCTTTCTCGAAGATAGTGGTCACCTGGCCAGAAAGAGTGAATAATACATCCAAAATTAGAAACACATTTTGGCTAGTTTAGATCAATAAAAAGAAGTTTATCTTTGCCAAAATACTTTAATGTATTATAATAATTTTTCTCTCCAGTAATTGAAACATGGGCATATGGTAGTTATACTCTCTGAGCCAGGTTTTCTCAACCTTCTTACCCCAGAGAAACTGTTAATATAATTTAGGGTCTTGGGGAACCCCTTTGAAAACAAATTTTCCAACAGCGAGTGGGAAGAATGCCTCTTACATTAGTAGTCAGTGGGAAGAATGTTCCTTACATTGGTGGTCAGTGGGAAGAATGTTCCTTACATTGGTGGTCAGTGGGAAGAATACCACTTACATTGGTGGTCAGTGGGAAGAATACCACTTACATTGGTAGTCAATGGGAAGAATACCACTTACATTGGTAGTCAGTGGGAAGAATGTTCCATATGCCGCGTACACACGACCGTTTTTCATGATGAGAAAAATGCAATTTTTTTATTTGGTCATTAAAAACGACCGTGTGTAGGCTCCAGAGCAGCCCAAAGGGTGGCGCCATCCAAATGGAACTTCCCCTTTATAGTGCCGTCGTACATTTCGTACGTCACCGTGCTTTGCGCGAGCATTTTTTTTCATGATCGTGTGTAGGCATGGCAGGCTTGAGAAGAATCACGTCGAGAAAAACGTCGTTCTTTTCAATGACATTAAAAACGGTCGTGTGTATGCGGCATTACATTGGTGGTCAGTACTGGGAAGAATATCACTTACATTGGTGGTCAGTGGGAAGAATACCACTTACATTGGTGGTCAGTGGGAAGAATACCACTTACATTGGTAGTCAGTGAGAAGATGTCCTTTATATTGGTGGTCAGTGGGAAGAATGGCACTTACATTGGTAGTCAGTGGGAAGAATGTTCCTTATATTGGTGGTCAGTGGGCAGAATACCACTTACATTAGTGGTCACTGTCAGTGAGAAGATGTCCTTTATATTGGTGGTCAGTGGGAAGAATACCACTTACATTGGTAGTCAGTGAGAAGATGTCCTTTATATTGGTGGTCAGTGGGAAGAATACCACTTACATTGGTAGTCAGTGAGAAGATGTCCTTTATATTGGTGGTCAGTGGGAAGAATGGCACTTACATTGGTAGTCAGTGGGAAGAATGTTCCTTATATTGGTGGTCAGTGGGCAGAATACCACTTACATTAGTGGTCACTGTCAGTGGGAAGAATGCCACTTACATTGGTAGTCAGTGGGAAGATGTCCCTTACAGTGGTGGTCAGAATGCCATCTTTTTAGGCAGCTAAAAAGATTATTGGTGTTATGCTGCTGGCACTGCCAAGTAATACTGAAATTGACAGTCCTCTAAGTCTCAACTACATATATAAAAAAATAGCGATTCATTCAGGGATGACAAACTGAGAGGAGACGCCAGTATTGTCATTGTCATGCAAAACTGAAACAATACAAACTTGGCTTAGGATCAAATCCACCACATCCTCTACATATATGGTATAAACAATGGGTGAAATGTAGTTGGGAACACTCCAGTGACAACCTACTATACTTAACCATATAGCTTATTTTATTTAAAACGATGCAGATGAAACATATAAAAATACATAAAATGCACACATATTGGCCAATAATTAAAAACAGGACAAAGCCTCTGCCCCTTAAACAACTGGGTGTTTAAATATACCATATTACCAAAAGTATTATGACGCCTGCCTTTACACGCACATGAACTTTAATGGCATCCCAGTCTTAGTCTGTGGGGTTCAATATTGAGTTGGTCCACCCCAACTCTTCTGGGAAGGCTATCCACAAGGTTTAAGAGTTTAGCCTCGTACACACGAACGAGTTTCTCGGCAAAAACCAGCAAGAAACTTGCTGGCAGAGATTTTTTGCCGAGAAATTCGTTTGTGTGTATGGTTTCTCGTCAAGAAAAGCGACAAGAATCTCGACGAGAAAATAGAGAACCTGCTCTCTATTTTCTCGTCGAGATTCTCGTCAGCCTGTTTCTCAACGAGAAAATTGTGTGTAGCCTCGTACACACGGCCGACATGTTTTTTTCGACGAGATTCTTGGACAAGAAACTTGTCCCGGCCGAGTGTACAGACGCTCGATTCAAAGAACCCGCGGTTCTTTGAATGGAGCGAACGCGGTGACGTCATCGAATACGATGAGCATGCGCTCGTCACATTCGATGCCGTCGCCGCCATCTTGGTTCACCCTACCTATGCCTAGGAAGCTACCGCGCATGCGTCAAAGTCATTTCGAGCATGCGCGGGCTTCCCGGCGAAAAGGTAAGTGTACACACACACAATTTTCATGACGAGAAAATAGAGAGCAGGTTCTCTATTTTCTCGTCGAGATTCTTGTCGCTTTTCTTGACGAGAAACCATACACACGAACAAATTTCTCGGCAAAAAATCTCTGCCAGCAAGTTTCTTGCTGGTTTTTGCCGAGAAACTCGTTCGTGTGTACGAGGCTTGTGTGTACACTTACCTTTTCGCCGGGAAGCCCGCGCATGCTCGAAATGACTTTGACGCATGCGCGGTAGCTTCCTAGGCATAGGTAGGGTGAACCAAGATGGCGGCGACGGCATCGAATGTGACGAGCGCATGCTCATCGTATTTGATGACGTCACCGCGTTCGCTCCATTCAAAGAACCGCGGGTTCTTTGAAAGGAGCGTGTGTACACTCGGCCGGGACAAGTTTCTTGTCCAAGAATCTCGTCGAAAAAAACATGTTTTTTTCTACGAGAATCTCGGCCGTGTGTACGAGGCTTTAGTCTATGGGAATGTTTGACCATTCTTCCAGAAGCGCATTTGTGAGGTCAGGCACCGATGTGGACAAGAAGGCCTGGTTCACTGTCTCCACTCTAATTCATCCCAAAGGTGTTCTATCGGGTTGAGGTCAGGATTCTGTGCAGGCCAGTCAAGTTCCTCCACCCCAAACTTGGTCATCCATGTCTTTATGGACCTTGTTTGTGCAGTGGTGTGCAGTCATTTTGGAACAGGAAGGGGCCATCCCCAAAGTGTTCCCACAATGTTGGGAGCATGAATTTGTCCAAAATGTCTTGGTATGCTGACGCCTTAAGAGTTCCATTCACTGGAACTAAGGGGCCAAGCCCAACCCCTGAAAAACAACCCCCACACTATAATCCCTCCTCCACCAAATGTTTTGGACCAGTGCCCAAAGCAAGGTCCATATAGACTTGGATGAGCGAGTTTGGGGTGGAGGAACATGACTGGCCTGTGCAGAGTCCTGACCTCAACCCGATAGAACAGCTTTGGGAGGAATTAGTTCGGAGACTGCGAGCCAGGCCTTCTCGTCCACATCAGTGCCTGACCTCACAAATGTGCTTCTGGAAGAATGGTCAAACATTCCCATAGACACACTCCTAAACCTTGTGGACAGCCTTCCCAGAGAGTTGAAGTTTTTATAGCTGCAAAGGGTGGGCCAACTCAATATTGAAACCCTACGGACTAAGATTGGGATGTCATTAAAGTTCATGTGCGTGTTAAGGCAGACGTCCCAATACTTTTGGTAATATAATGTATGTTTGGGGTATTTTTTTTAACATGTACTTTTTAACATGGGTGTACAACCTGTAAAACCTACACAATACAGTTAATGTATACATTTTACATTTTTTATTTTATTTTACATAATTTAGGAGCAGTTGTAAAAACGTCCCGTGTACATGAAGCCTTATGCCGCGTACACACGATTGGACATTCCGACAACAAAACCGTGTTTTTTTTTCTGACGGATTTTCGCTCAAACTTGTGTTGCATACACACGGTCACACAAATGTTGTCAGAAATTCCGATCGCCAAGAACGCTGTGACGTACAACACTACAACGAGCCGAGAAAAATTAAGTTCAATGATTCTGAGCGTCGAATTGATTCCGAGCATCCGTAGGATTTTTGTGCGTCGGAATAGGATACACATGGTCAGAATTTCCGACAAGAACTTTTGTTGTCGGAAAAATTGAGAACCAGCTCTCAATCATTTGTTGTCGAAAATTATGACAGCAAATGTCCGATGGAGCCTACACACGGACGGAATATCCGACCAAAAGCTCACATCGAACATTTGTTGTCGGAAATTCCGATTGTGTGTACGTGGCATTATGGTGGTTTTTTCCTGCCTCTAAGCGCCCCTACATGTTAGCCTGTGTCCATGCACACATTGGGGCTGATTTATTAAAGGCAAATAGACTTTGCAGTTGCTCCAAAGCTTATTTAATTAGGCAAAACTACACTTTGCAAAGAATACTAATTTATTAAGCTCTGGAGTAAGTGCACATTATAGTTTAGAGACAGGGCATTTAGAAACTCCGCCAGTGTGTCCAGGAGCAGCAGCATTTTGTAGTTCTTAATTGACTATGATCAGAACCCTCATTCTGATGTCTGAAGTTAATCTGTAATCCTTATTTTTTCTTCCTCGCTTTGGTGGGCCACTGACCTGCAGCAAGTTTTCCATCACTTGATGTCTCAATTAGGCCAATCAGGTCAGGTGCTTATCCTAGGTCAGTTACCCACCAAGTAATGCATGCAACTTCAAAAGAATGTTATTAGTGGTATCCTGACAGATTCCTTATACAGTATTTCTCTATCCATAACGGCTCCAATACTAAGGCCCCTTTCACACTGAGGCGCTTTGCAGGCGCTATTGCGCTAAAAATAGCGCCTGCAATGCGCGCCAAAAATGCCGCTCAATTGTATCCAATGTAAAAGCCCTAGGGCTTTCACACTGGAGCGTTGCGCTTGCAGGAGGGTCAAAAAACTCCTGCAAGCCGCATCTTTGAGGCACGATAGGAGCGGTAAAAATACCGCTCCTATAGCGCCCCTGCCCATTGAAATCAATGGGGTAGCGCCTCCAAAACGCCCGCAAAACGCCGCAAAGAGGTGTTATTGCGGGCGTTTTTAACCCATTTTTGGCCGCTAGCGGGAGTTAAAATCCCCCGCAAATCGCGGCAAAAAATACGGTAAAGCGGCACTAAAAATAGCGCTGCTATAGCCCAGCACATCCAGCACCTCAGTGTGAAAGTAGCCTAACACATAAAACCAAAGGAAGCACAATCCAGTTGTTTTTGGGGAACAGCCACAATCTCAAGTCTGGGCTTCCACTCTTTAGCCTCGTACACACGGTCGGACTTCCATCTGACTTTTCCGTGGATTTTTGTCCGAACAGAGTTGGCCGGGCACACCCATAGCATACACACCACAAGACTTTTCTGCAAACTTTCCTAAAACTTTTCCAACATCACGTGGTTTTTCTGCTCTTTTCTGCTCTTTACCGCCACCCTTTGGTCAACTTCTGCTAATGTTGGTTGATTTTAACATTGGTTCTGGGCATGCTTATTTGTCCATCGGACAAAAGTCTGATGCTTTTCTGTACACACGGTCGGACTTTGCTCCATCTGACTTTTGTTGGTGAAAAGTTTGTCCGTTTGCAGACCGAACATTTGTCCGATGAAAACCAAAAAAGTTTGTCCGATGGAGCGTACACACGGTCGGATTTTTTGAGCAACTTGCTCAAAATGAAGTTTGTTGGCAAAAAGTCAGACCGTGTGTATGGGGCTTTATGGTATAAATAGATTGATTGGGCTGGTTAGATAATTCCCAATGATAATTGGCTCTAGAAGTATTTGTCAGTGCATGTCTTCTTCTCACTCCCCTTATGATATAAACACAACAAAGTGTTTGCTTGAACCAGAAGCTAATGTTTATGGAACACTTGTGCAGCACATTAACCATAAACCATAGATGTGCGTCTATATCTACCTTTTCTCTGAAGCATGATCAGCCCTTGGATCGTGCTTCAGAGGTAATTGACAGATGTTGAAGAGGCAATGTAATGCGCTATCAAGTTTGTAAAAACAATTCCTGACAGACATAGATCTTCCAATTTACTTAATTGTAAATTAAGTACATTGTTAATTGTCTGCCATAAATAGTTTTTAAAGGTGATAACGTTGTCAATTCCTTTTAGTGAAATGGGGTGGAGGTTATTATTTTGCTGTTCGGTAATCAATTGGGATAATTATTGAAACTGATGGTGATACCATAACTAATAAAGGTATAACTAATAAAGGTATAAATAATAAAGGTAATAACTAATAAAGGTAATTAACCTAACTAATAAAGGTATAACTAATAAAGGTAATTAACCTAAGTAATAAAGGAAATAAAGGTAAATTGTTATTGTCATACCGCTTGAACCATTGATAGCACCTGCTTTTTAGGAACTTTATTCCTTACTATAGTCTTTGTCTGTGTTGGGGTGCAGGATCCACACCCCTGAATAGGGGTGAGCCGGTGGGCATACAACAATCATTTTTTCTTTTTGTTCTTTTAAGATTCCCTCTATTTCTTAGCTCTCTAAACAGCTTGCCTCAGACTTACCTTTCCTGTCACCCTGGTATTTCAGAGGAACCCCCAGAAAATACTCCATATGTTCCTTTATGGGATATCCTGTTACCTATTCCTAGATACAGTGCTTGGGCCTGCACAGCCCTCCCTAAGCCTGAACAACCTTAAGGGAGGAGGAGGATTACATTGTCAACCATGCGTAAGCTCCTGACACAGAGCTTATAGAGGGTTCAGTAAAGCCTTGCAAAGGTAAGTATAAGTGGGTCATGAAGGGGAGGAATAGAGACTTTTAAGGGACATTCAGGGTGGAGTCAGTCACAGTGTCTTTAAGGACTAACTTTTTCGCCATTATACAGATGAATTAGCTGCCATTTTTGGAAGATACATGTTTTGTCTTTTAAAGCTTTAATTGGATAAATGTGAGCATCAAATGATTTTCAGTTTGTATGCTAGGCACCGTTGCAATTGAAATGGAAATGAAACATGGAAATGTTCACCACTGTTTCAAATCTATCCTCGAACGACCACAGCTCAATCCCCTTTTTTATGTCCCGTTGTTGAAAATCACATCCTGTTCAATCTTGGTTTAGGCGATATTGGACTTTGTGGGCGGGACAGGATTAGATTGTTGAAATGTATACCATTACAACCCCACAGGTTATGCAGCACAAGTTCCGCGACTCTTATTTTCTGACGCTTTATGGCCTATATGCATAACAATCACAGTAGCTATGTGGATAAAGAGTATGAAAGATACATCAGTAGATCAGATCATTTTTTTAAATGGCGAGCATGATGTGAAAGCCATAGTTATATTGGTCTTGCTTGGACCAATGTGACTATGCATATACCATACCTGTGGGACCCCTCCTCATGATGGAAATCACTGTAGCAGACACCGCTATTTCAATGATTGCCACTAGTTTCTGGGTCCAATGTTAACTGCCCTACTGCATTCAGGACACAGGAGGTTGGCGTTGCGTTTCCTTAATGAATGAAAAACGTTTTCTAATTGGACGAGGTGGAGGAAGGGGCATGGCGCTGATGTCACACTCTCCACCTTGTCCAATCAGAGAATGCTTTGTATTCATTTAGAAAATGCAAAGCATTCTCCGATTGGCTGCTTTCCAATTGGTTGACCTCCGTGTAGTAGGACAGCTGTTTGGCATGGCACCCAAAAGCTAGTGGAGACTGTTGCAGTACTGGTGTCTAGACTTGTGCACAACGGAAAAATTCGTTCCGTTTCGGTTCGTTTCTTTCCGGTCCTGTTGATTCGTAATCATTCGTAATTTTGCTAGACGGGATTTTTCGTGTTCGGACTCATTCGTATTTTTGCAAGCGACATTTTTCGTTGAATTTTTTGTTGCTTTATAATTCGTACTTTCGGTAGAGTACGTTGTTTTTCGTTGATTCTGGACACAACTCCTACTTTCGTAACTTTTTTTGGGTTCGTACTTTCGGTAGAGTACGTTGTTTTTCGTTGATTCTGGACACAACTCCTACTTTCGTAACTTTTTTTGGGTTCGTTGATTCGTAATTTTCCGTGTCTCTCTCACAACGACGCTGCCTATTATGCCTAATGTGCTTCGAATGGATTTGTACTTTTCTAAATACATTGCGGTTATTTGTAACGATTCGAAATCTTGTATTTTACTTTCGTTTTTAACATGCGGCTATAGGCTCCGCCCCTGTACACCATTTTCAGAGGGTTCAGCACGGTGAGGGAGAAGCAGAGAGCAGAGCAGAGTGAGTGTTATTGTGCTTCGAATGGATTCGAAATCTCGTATTTTACTTTCGTTTTTTACATGCGGCTATAACCTCCGCCCCTGTACACCATTTTGAGAGGGAGTTCAGCACGGTGTGGGAGAAGCAGAGAGCAGAGCAGAGTGAGTGTTATTGTGCTTCGTATGGATTCGTACATTCGTAACTTTTTCATAACGAATTATGCCGAAGACATTCGGGCATTCGCTATTTGCGGTATAATTTATTTCGGATTCGGTCTTATTCGTAATTGCTTTGTTCGGAAATTCGAATGCTTCCGAATGTCCGAAAGTTGCTAAATTCGGACGAATTTCAATTCGTTACGAAACGAATTGCACAAGCCTACTGGTGTCTACTACAGTGATTTCCAGCATCTAGAGGGATCCCACAGGTATGGTATATGCATAGTTACACTGGACCAATATAGCTATGTAAAAATGTACTGTATTTATGATGGAGCGGTGTTGGCACCCTAGGACAGAGGGAGATAATGAGCTGGGAGCAATGCTAATTGAAAACACTCAGTAGAGGCATAGAGCGCTAAAATTTATCAGGTTCCAAGATTTCTAGCAGGAGAAATCTGTATATTTTATGGACTTATCAAACTGATCTAACTAAATGCTTTCAATTACAAAATTAATAGAAGAAAATGTAGCAAATAAGAGAAGTTCACAGTTCGGGTGTACATGCATATTAGTGGAAACAAGTGTAGACAATAGGATATGTGATAAAATACAGTTTTTAGTCATATAGTGCTGCAGCTATTAATTAAAGTAACAGGATGATTCAATATTTCCATCCCATTCGGCATAAAAACACATCACACAGCCCATAGTAACAGGACAGCTGGTGAGAACGATTGCCCAGTTTGTAGAGAGAACAGACATAAATTAGGAGATATACTTCCTTCTCTCTCATTCCCTTTAGATTGTAAGCTCTCACAAGCAGGACCCTCCTTACTCTCATGTCTTGAATTGTATTGTAACAGTGCTATAGTATTGATAGTGTTGATTATAGTGATCGGTCATATTTTCATGGATACATGAACAATGCTGTCCAATCGGAATCCGTCTCGTTCGTCCTTGCAGAGCTGGGCGGAGAGAAGGCGGCAGGGATATCAAATCTCCGGACCGGTGGAACGGCTTGATAGCTCAGGATTGTGGGAGGCAAGTACAGCGGGGACTGAGGGGGTGGGGGTTCGGTGTTAGGTCACCTTTATAGATTTTCTGTAAAGGTAAACTTATACTTTAGGGACCCCTTTAGGTCTCTCTGATGTGTTACATTACCTAATACATGTATTTAATTCATTTGCATTAGCAGACAACACACCACCACATGCATGTGTGCTCCCAGATGGAACTGAAGTTGAATGTCCCTGTGAGTGGCAGTAAAAATAAACATGTGAACACGGATCATGTGACTGTATAGCTATTACGTTTTTATTGTGTAAATGTTTTATGGTGTAAAACGCTACAAAAATCCTGTAAAATAATAATACTAAATACAAAACTATGGTATATACAAGGTACTTAAACAATATGAGATCTATGCATATCCAACCTAAAGCGGAGGTCCACACAAATTATTAACTGCATCTTAATCCCATCATTGCATTGAACAGATGTGCAAATAAAATAAAAAAATATTTTTTTTGCTGTGTGTTTACCTTTGTATCAGTCTTTCTTGTGGCACTTCCTGTTTCTCTTCCCCGTGGGAGTAGGCGTGTATATTCTTCATCCCCGGCGGCACACTGTCTCCTGGGAGCTAAGTGTCAGCATTCCCAGGAGTCAGTGCGGATCACCGCCGCAAAATCTTGAGAGATCGCAAAACCGGAAGTGCTGCTCTACTGAGCTTTGCTTCGACTGGGTTTGTTTTGTATTGTTTTTGTTGCCATCACAACGGGGCGGGAACTTCCGAACGCCACCCGTTGTGATGGCAACCTGGAAGTTTACGGCACTCTGTGCCGTTAACACTGAGCATGCGCGGGAACAAGCGGTGAATGCTGGTAGCTCAGCATTCACTGCATCCAGGAAGGTAATGCTTGTGGGCTTCACATGCCCACAGGCAAGATGGAACTGACCATCCTCAGTTTTTAAAACTTTGTTTTTAATTCGAAACCGGACATCGGGGGAGATATGACACCTAAAAAATCAGTGTTACATTGTGATTATGTAAGTGTCTAAATGGTTGAAAAAAAAAATGAATGGTCGGTGGACCTCCGCTTTAAAGGGGTTGTAAAGGTTTGTTTTTTATTTTCTAAATAGGTTCCTTTAAGCTAGTGCATTGTTGGTTCACTTACCTTTTCCTTTGATTTACCTTCTAAATGTTTTTTTTCTTTGTCTGAATTTCTCACTTCCTGTTTCTCCTCACTAAACTTCACACCATCATCGGAGTGGTGTGGAGTCATCCAGAACAGCTTACTGAACAGCTTACTGAGGAGGAACAGGAAGTGAGAAATTCAGACAAAGAAAACAAAGAAAAAAAATATTTACAATGGAAATCAAAGGAAAAGTTAAGTGAACCAACAATGCACTAGCTTAAAGGAACCTATTTAGAAAATAAAAAACAAACCTTTACAACCCCTTTAAGAGCATAGGTGTCAACTGTCCCGGATTTGCAGGGGCAATCCTGCATCTTGGACCTCAGTCTTCGATGGTGGAGCTTTAGCGATGATGATTGCAAGTGGATACTGCTGTTCAACCACATCAGAGAAGAATATACCTTGTAGCACCAGCACACCTTTATCACCAGTTAATGATTTTATCATAATAAAGTCATGGTCATAACAGTGGAACTTTTAAGACCATGGCCCCTGCATTATGGCATGTGTGACATCTCCCTGCAATCACTACACATATTTACAGCTCTTGAAGTATTTATATATACAATATATATATTGTAGCGCCCTTACCCGCCTTCTCCCCTCTCTTATGGCTGGTGACTCGTCTAGAGGTATCTGGGAGAAGGGGGAAGATGTACACCACCAGCTCGGCTCTCTGATGTAGTATACAGAGATATGAGCAAAACCGTTTACCTTCGGGTCTGCGTTTTAGGCCAGAGCCTCAGCTTCTCCTGTGGAGGATGATTGTCACTGTCACAGACAGGGACACTTAGCTTCCAGTAACACAAGTTCCACACCATAAAAAGTCCAACACTGTTTTATTTGCTTTGATCAATAGGTAGGCTGGTTGAACTTTAAAAGAACAGACAGGGTGTGGGAAAGAGTAGGTCTAGGCACAACACAGTGAATAAAGTCTCTCCTGTTCCGTTTAGTGCAAACAGGCTTGGCGCACAGTCGCTGCCACCGACTTTGAATTTGGTCCCTGTCACTGACCTGGGTGAACGTTAAGGCCTCTGCCACAGGCCTTAGAGGAGGCCTGCCACTGACCTGATGAAGATGGGTCTCTGCCACAGACCATAAGAACATGAAATACCTCCGTTAGGACAAACGACCCCTGTCAGAGGAAGACATCCATCCGGACGGTCACCAGAGACCCACACCGGCACCGGCCAAATGGCCAAATGCTGCACCGGCTCTACGGGAGGGTCACGTCTCCAGTCCCTTACGCCCTGGATTCAGGCACCCAATACCGGGGGCACCTTAGGAATGCTTCTCCCTTGTGGGACCCAGTCGAAGGTACTGGGTCCCAGGCCTCCTTGCAAAGTACCTCACCCCAGGCTGAAGGTGCCTGGGATGGAACTCGACTCCACGCGCCCAGGCTGAAGCCCCCAGGCTGAAGGTGCCTGGGGAATGGACCTCGTGCGCAAGATGTCCGCCCCCTTTATATCCTCTCCCAGCAGGCACAGTGGGTTCCCCGCCCCGCCGCACTACTGCCGCGAGAGGACACAAAGGGCACGGCGCTAGAATGGCAGTTCAACCCCGGTCCCAGGTGACAGCGCCACCTAGGGACCGCAGGGACCATGACACCATTCATACCTTCCACACTCCAAAGTGTCCATAAATCCCAAAAATCAATGTATCTGGGCCATCTATTGCCCAGACACGTTCCTCTAAATTTGACACCCGCTACACTCTCCCCCCAGCAATTTGACACTGGTCCCCAGTGTCTGGAATAAGCCATGCCCCAAAGGGAGCCAACATAAACCCAATCCAAAGACTGCTTCAAGATTTGCAAATAAAAATGTAATTTTGAAAAAACTGGTAGTTGTGCCTGAACCTGACATGGAAGGGAAAAGGAAAAGGGAAACAACACATAACAGCATACACATCCTAATAACACCATTGACATTTTCCCCCCACCCACATCACTAACTAAGACCCGCCCCATTCTCAGCGGTCTTGATGGACGTTCTCCTGCAGAGGGGACAAAAGAAAGTTAAACACACAAATTTCCTGACACATGTGTGGGTGTTGGAACGAAAAAATCTCTCCGAAGAGAAATCCTTTCCTTCCAAGAAGTGTGTGGTGTAAAGTGAATAACGGTGTGCAACACTGCCACCTAGTGACAGTGCCACGGTAAAGACACTTGCTGAATCCTTGAACAAACTTCTTCTCTGTACTTTGGCCCTAACTACACCCCAAAGTCCATGATCACTTTGCAGGAGGGAAGAAAGGAGAAAACAACAGCAACAGTTCCCCATTCCTCCAAAGAGCACAACACCCATTAAACTCGGGTACAGTTCCTGGGTTTCCGGGAAGGAAAAACAAACCCCCGAAAGTTCAGCAAATTTGCAAGGCACAAGGGAAAGGAGTCTTTTCTCCTACAGGTTGAATCTGGGATGCGGCAAGACAAGGGGTTTAAAATGTTCATCAACAGTCTCCAAATGATATTCAACATCTTCTCCATCCTTTCTCCGAATCAACACCTTGTCTGCATGAATGTGCCGACCCAACATCCACTCTGCCTTACAGTCCTTAAATCTTTGAGATGCTTTTGGGGAACAAGCGAGGTACCTGCGTGCGTGTGGGACGTTGATGTGTGTCCACACGAAGTCATTATACCAACGTTCCCTGCAAACCTCCACCTCATAAAGCAGCTCCCACGACAAGTACGGGTACTCCCACCCATACTCACTGGCGACTTTCTGACAGAACAAACGTTGTAGCCTAGACAAGGGAGGCATAGTAGTGTGGTCTCCCTCGCCTGGCAGGACGATAGAATCCGGATGACGAGGTGCCTTGACCACCTCTGATTTGGGCATAGGCGCCCGCAGCGACAGTCTCTTGTCCCCGGTGGTAGATGCAGGAGCCACCAGGGACTGAAAGGCAGACAGGGGACAGGGTCCCTCCTCAGGCGCTGGTGCCTACACCCAGGGTGTACTATCCCCTGTGAACATAGGTGGATCCCTGGTTCTACGGGATGAGGAGAGAGGCATTTTGTCCCAGCCCTTCTCAGCAAATAGTCTATGACGACGTCGTCTCCCACATCGGAGACCGACTCCAGGTCGAAGGTGTCACACTCCTCTGCAGGCAGGTAGTTCTTAGTGAGCACAGAATCACTCCCACCCGCGGACTCCAGAGGCTGTGAATCTCCAGCACCTCCAACCCAACACCAAGACCCGTTCCCTGGCTTACCTCGACCCAAACTTGTGAAGGGATGTCCAGGACTCTTCCTACCGGATCCATCCGGGCCAGGCAAGCGCAGGGGTTGTCCTCCATCTCGGGCCCCTGGAAGCTCTCACAAGACCGACCTTCCTTGTTGGCGCTGGGAGTAGGGAAACTGTGGTGACCGAAGCAGCATCTCCGGATTTTGCATCCTCCATTTCTTTGTTTGCGACCTCCACGGAGGTCTCTACAGTGCGCGGAGGGATGGCTGTCCAAGCATTGACTTCTCCTTCTTGAGTGGCGGTGCCTGATGTAGGGCTGAGGTGGAAGACCCGGGGTCTCACTATGGATTGCTCCACCTCAAACGTTAACTTCCCGCAGGCCTCACAGCGCCCGATTGGCTTTAACTGTACCACCAGTCCCGAACATCCGGGACGAATCATACCCAGGGCCTCAACATCCTTGCAGGTGTACAAGACGAATTGTCCCCAGGGCTTGAGCCGAATTCCTGTATCTGTAATCGGAGCAGCAGTTGAAGTCATCCTCGTAGTATTAGAGACTCTGACCCACGAGGCATTGCTGAACATGGTGACTGATTGCTGCTCCATCGCGCACTGCGGAACCGCCGCTATGATCATTCTTATGGTGCACAGAATCGCCGGCACTTCAAAAGGATATCTGAATGATGCCTCTAGCTGCAGGCATCATTCAGATATCCCCCTACAAAGCCGAGGACGTCATATGACGTCCACCCAGGATGGGAGATCCCATCTGTGGACGTCATTTGACTATGGCTGGGTAGGGAAGTGGTTAAAAGAACAGACAGGGTGTGGGAAAGAGTAGGTCCAGGCACACTCAATGAATAAAGTCTCTCCTGTTCCGTTTAGTGCAAACAGGCTTGGCGCACAGTCGCTGCCACCGACTGTGAATTTGGTCCCTGCCACAGACCTGGGTGAACATTGAGGCCCCTGCCACAGATCTTGGATGAGGCCTGCCACTGACCTGATGAAGATGGGTCTCTGCCACAGACCATAAGAACATGAAATACCTCTGTTAGGACAAACGACCCCTGTCAGAGGAAGACATCCATCCGGACGGTCACCAGAGACCCACACCGGCACCGGCCAAATGCTGCACCGGCTCTATGGGAGGGTCAGGTTTCCGGTCCCTTATGCCCTGGATTCAAGCACCCAATACCGGGGGAACCTTAGGAATGCTTCTCCCTTGTGGGACCCAGTCGAAGGTACTGGGTCCCAGGCCTCCTTGCAAAGTACCTCACCCCAGGCTGAAGGTGCCTGGGATGGAACTCGACTCCACGCGCCCAGGCCAAGGGTGCCTGGGCACAGTCGAACTGCAGCAGCCCTCAGGCTGAAGGTGCCTGGGGAATGGACCTCGTGGGCAAGATGTCCGCCCCCTTTATATCCTCTCCGAGCAGGCACAGCGGGTTCCCCGCCCCGCCGCACTACTGCCGCGAGAGGACACAAAGGGCACGGCGCTAGAATGGCAGTTCAACCCCGGTCCCAGGTGACAGCGCCACCTAGAGACCGCAGGGAACATGACACCAGTCATACCTCCCACACTCCAAAATGTCCATAAATCCCAAAAATCAATGTATCTGGGCCATCTATAGCCCAGATACGTCCCTCTAAATTTGATACCCGCTACATATATATATATATATATATATATATATATATATTAGGGCTGTGGAAATTAACTATTAATTCTGAGGTCCATTCCCCAGGCTGAAGGTCCATTCCCCAGGCTGAAGGTGCCTGGGGAATGGACCTCGTGGGCAAGATGTCCGCCCCCTTTATATCCTCTCCGAGCAGGCACAGCGGGTTCCCCGCCCCGCCGCACTACTGCTGCGAGAGGACACAAAGGGCACGGCGCTAGAATGGCAGTTCAACCCCGGTCCCAGGTGACAGCGCCACCTAGAGACCGCAGGGAGCATGACACCAGTCATACCTCCCACACTCCAAAATGTCCATAAATCCCCAAAATCAATGTATCTGGGCCATCTATAGCCCAGATACGTCCCTCTAAATTTGATACCCGCTACATATATATATATATATATATATATATATATATATTAGGGCTGTGGAAATTAACTATTAATTCCTCGATTAATCGATTAATTGTTTTGATCGATCAAAATTCTTTTGATTGGTACTCACCTCTCCCCCGACTTCCGGGTCTTCAGGGAGATCCGGTGATGTCACGGATCACCGGCGGGGCTTGCCGTGTCCATCTGAAGGGCTCCTTTGCTGGGCCTTCATATCTGCATCCCGGCGGGACCTAAATATCTGCCACACGCAAGGGCTGTTACACTTCCCTCTATCACTTCCCTCTATCAACCTGGGATTCTACAGCCATCCACTGGGAGTTGTGATAGTTCCCTTCACGGGACATCTACATGCCGATGGACTGATGTTAGCCCCTTCTCATCTGGATTCAGCAGTGGTATCGTTGTACACATTTTTATACCAGTATCATACTTAGCTACATGTTTTTTTGACTGCTTTTGCTACCGTGTGGTATTACTCGCACCATTTTTACAGTTTATGTAGCTACATCGATTTTATCTCCAGTGCAATATTTATTTTGTTACCTACTTGAAGACTATAAAAATGTTAATGCAATTCCCATCGAGCTCTGCCTTTGTGTGTTTTTTGTATCCTGCTATCGATTTTTCCAGTGGTTGGTAGCTGCACTGGGAATCGGCCTGCAAGGAGATCAGCTAAAAGTAGTTGGATCTATGTGCGTTATAATTAATCGAAATTAGTCGATTAATCGATTTAAAAAAAATTCGATTAATCGAACATGAAAATTTTAATCAGTAACAGCCCTAATATATATATATATATATATATATATATATATATATATATATATATATATATGTATGTGTGCGTGTATTTGTATATACAGTGTAGGGATTTGTAAACGTGTACAACATTGTATATCTAAATGTCATTCGCATATCTCTTCTAAAGGGGTTATTGTGTTTTAGGTAAAAGGCCTGAGGGAATGCTACATCTAAGTATAATATAGTTGATAGAAGTAAAGGAAATGGGCAAGAACATATTTTCTGAGTGTTTTGCCAGGCCTACCAAATATGGGACTTTGTCCCTTTGTCAAACCACAGAAAGCTCTATGGAACAGAAAAGGGCAAACGTATGATTGTAACTGGATTCTTGACATTTGCAATATTAACCAAGAAAAGAGAAATTCAGCTTTAGTATTCCGACATAAAGTTCATTGTCTTCTTGAGCACTCATAGGTAGGCTTATGTTAGCTCTATGATATGAAACATATAAACAAGATATTTACGGTTTGTTTTGTACAATGGGGGTTGATTTACTGGAGAGTATAAAATCTGGTGCGGCAGTGCATGGTAGCCAATCAGCCTCTAGCTTCATCTTGTTCAATTAAGTTTTGACAAAAAAAAACTGAAAGCTTATTGATTTCCATGCAGAGCTGCACCAGATTTTGCACTCTAGAGTTTTAGTAAAAATCAACCTCAACCTATAGGCCCCTTTCACACGGGGCGGATCCGTGCAGATCCGCCCCGTGAAGCTCCGCTTGCTCAGCGGGGATCGCTCCGTTGATCCCCGCTGAGCCGACGGATGACTGGGCGATCCCCGCACACTGTGCAGGGACCGCCCTGTCAGAGCGCCGCTCTCCCCTATGGGGAATCGGATGACGACGGACCGTAGAGTCCGTTGTCATCCGATCCGCTCCGCCGACGGAAGGAAAAATAGGGTTTTCCTCCGTCACACTTTGGCGGAGCGGAGCGGAGCGGATGTCAGCGGACATGTCACCGCTGACATCCGTGCCTCCATAGGGGTGCATGGAGGATCCGTTTCAGGTCCGCCTAAAAAACTGACAGGCGGACCTGAACGGACCTCCGTGTGAAAGAGCCCTTAATGCCCAGCTACTGCAGATATGCATCCATGGCAGCCTGAGGATGAGTGCTGAGAGCGAACCAGTACAATGACCAAGCTGTAACTGACAGCTCTCGGTCATGGCTTTTGAATGGGAGTCATAGTGATGGGCACCCTGATCTGTGAGAGCCAATCACAGCCACCACATGATAGAGAAGCTGCATCACATCCTGGTGGCTCTTTAAGTGGGCTTTAATACCCAGGAGGCAGCACGACTTTGCAATCCTATGATGGCTGTGATTGGCTTTTACAGCAGTCACTTGATCTGTGTTCACATGTTTATTTTTACTGACACTCACAGGGACATTCAACTTCAGTTCCATCTGGGAGCACACATGCATGTGGTGTGTTATCTGTTAATGCACATGAATTAAAAGAGAAGTATGTTTTTTGTTTTTTTTTTCATACTTACCTATGTGGATGCAACATCAGACCAATGCTGTATCTCTCTGTCCCTCACTGTCTCTGCACTGAGAACCGAGCCATCGAACATCGCTCGGTTTTCACAGATCCCCAAAAGGAGAGCTGCTGACTGTCAGTCAGCAGCTCTCCTCTCTGCTTCTCCACGCTCATTGGAGCGATGAGCTGTGGAGGGGCGGGGAGTGGCTGTCTCAGCGGAATGCTGAGACTGCCATCAGTCAGGGCAGCTGGCGGATTCAGACTTGGGAAGTCGGTATGACGCGCTGCCTCGACTGATGTCAGTGACGTCAGCGAAGAGTGGACTACAGGTCACTCTCCACTGAAAACGGGTCACAGGAGTGGAAAACAAATTGCACTCCTGTGACCCAGAGGAGAAGCCCAGCCTAAAAAGCTCAGGCTGGACTTCTCCTTTAAATAAATGTATTCAGTAATGTTACACTTTAGAGAGACCTAAAGGAGTCCTTAAAGTGTTAGTTCAACTTTACAGAAAATCTGTAAAGGTAACCTAACACCGAACCCCCACCTCCTAAAGTCCCCGCTGTACTTGCCTCCCACAATCCTGAGCTCTCAAGCCATTCCACCGGTCTGGAGATTTGATATTCCTGCAGCTTTCTCTCCGCCCAGCTCTGCAAAGACGAACCAGATGCATTGTGATTGGTCAGCATTGTCCATGTGTTTATTTAAATTTAGGCCTACGACGTAGGCCTCTTACCTGAGTACAGCCATCCTTACCCATTCATGTCAATGAGTAGCTGTATGCAGTTTCTGAGCCTTCCAAGGGGGGGAAATACGCTGGAATTTGCGTTGCATGAGCTCAGATGTCGGTGTGCAAGAGGCCCAACTCTTCCACATTCTAAACTGTTCCATGAGCATTCTTTGTATAGAGTTCTAATCGTTCTCTGTGTACAAACTGAAATTTTACATTTGGGAGCCGGTTATTCCTGTATTTTCTGGTAAAATCAGAGAAGTGTCAGAGCAAGAGTAACCAACACAAACTGCTAACTGTAGCTGTAGCAGAGTCATATTGCATGCCATGCCCCATTTTTGGATGGGACAGCTGTTTGGAAATCACACAAAGGGCAGATGGAGTGTGGACATGTTTCAGGGGGTGAGTTGAGATTCTCTGGAAACATAATTGTACCCTCGGGTAATTAGCATTTTAGTTTTCAGGACAAAGCAGCCAGATTGCATAATGGACACTCCTAATAAAGGGCTGGCTGCCCAGGAAAATAATTGACTTGAGTGTTTTTTTATACTGTATTGTTCCTTTACTATGATTGAGGCCTCGTTCACATCATGGTGCAGAGACGTTAGTTTTTCTGGAAGGGCACAAAAAAACAATTGTTCTCTATGTGCCCTGTTCATACCACAACACTGGTATCACATTCAGATTTTTTCTTTGTCAACATTGGTGTGAATAGGTCACATAACTGACACGTATGAAAACTGATGTCAGCGTGCATGAAAAGTGATGTCGGTTTTCCCATCAGTTTTCATGCACGTATGGTGTGAACGAGCCCTTAAAGTGTAAGTAAACCCCCTTATTGTTTTCAGCCAAGAAAGCTGCCATCTTGGCCTCTGTTTAATCTACAACTGCCATGATCATAGGCGTGCGCACAGGGTGTGCTGGGTGTGCCTGGGCACACCCTAATCCCCATGCTGCCCGAGCCAAAAGTGAGACATCTGTTTAGACCCTTGATAATTCGCCAAAGCCCCCCAATGTGACTCCTAAAATAATTGTAAAAAAAAAAATCAAAAGTGATATTGTAAAAAAAATAATAAAAAATTTAATTGTAAAAAAATTATAAAAAAATAAAAATAAAAAACTACTGACACTGTCCTATGCCCTACTGACACCATCCGCTGCTCTACTGACTGACACCAATCTCTGCCCTACTGACACGTCCACTGCTCTATTGACACCATCCATGTTTTAATACATGTTTGTTTACATTTATTTATAAGAGTGTGTGTGTGCTATATATATATATATATATATATATATATATATGTGTGTATATCTGCACACATACACACATGTGCATGTGTGTTTGAGCTTTGGGGTGCACACCCTAATGCAATAGGCTGCGCACACCTATAGCCATGATGCTGCCCATGTGATCAGTTATGACACCAGCCATTGGATGGTTTGACAGTTCGGTTGAGAACACAACCAATGGGAGTGTTAAATTTCCGGCAGATTTGTACTCCGTACAGCCGCCACCGCTGTTTACATGCAACTGTTCATCTGAGCCGTTACACGCAAACAGAGCCTCTGACCAACCCTGGATGCAGAACGTGTGCGTCCAGGGATGGCATTTTCCTAAATTTCTGGCCACACGAAAATTGTCCGCAGCCAATCTGGGGTTTTGCATGCTGCCAAAGCACAGAGTGCAGATACATCCACCTTTAAACACTGCAAACTATCCGCACCCCCTCACCCATGTGAATGTAGTCGTATGGTGATGCCTCATGACTTTCTGAATCACTGATCTTGAATGAGTATCGATAAAAAGAATTCAGACTTTTCTCTGACTTTCATTTGCTGCATGATTGTTCTGGGTCTGTGATGCATTATATATTAAAGTCACAGACAGCCAGGGAACTGGCATTTTCAAAAACTGACTAACCATGGCATCTCTGAAAATGTTCTCATGACTAATGCTTTTAAAAAAGTCCCCGTCACCACAGGGCTTGTTAAACACTTGTAGTGTATGATGTATGCTGACATCTTTGCAAACAATTGTTTTCTTTTTTCTATAGGCAATGAAAGTGGCAGATCCTTTGCTGTTCTGTCCACAGCTGCTGCTCTTCCCCTCCCTCTTACGTCAGTGCTGGGATTGTCCGGCTCCCAACTCAGTCTCACGTTGCTTTCTAAAAAATCTGATTGCAGGAGTGTGCTCAATGAGAGTACAGACAACAGCAGTATAGGGCCAGCATTGTGCCCACGTTTATACACCACCAATGACACCTTCACTTACCAAAGTTCCATCCTGTGACTATCTAAGGATATATCTTATGGATGTGTGTTTTTATTGGGAGCGCACACCCGAACAAAGAGACATCTCACATGCTTGGGAATACCAAAGAGTGTCACTTGACTGACAGCTCTGTGGCTGCTGGGACCACTGCAGCTGGATCCAAGATGGCTGCACCCAGAACCAGCCCATGGCTTACTTGCTGTCAACCAGTAGTTTGGACCTTGTGAGCACAATGAACAAAAGTATATCTAAATACAAGAACAAAAATATAATATATTGCAGCCTACTAGTTCTTTTATGTGGTGGTTGCTTTAGTTCTCTTTCTTCAGGCCCAGAACGTTTAATAAAAGTTCATAAAATACCTGTTGATCTGTTGCCGTATCATTTTTGTTGTTAGCCATTGCTCAGTGTAGGTTGGTGGCCTGGGGTATTAGAAAATTGGGATCAACTGCCTGTTTTTACTGCTTCCTGACTGCCCATGTGATCAAGGCCTAGGGGTAGCCATACATGTATCGTTTTTTTTTGTTCACCCCGCAAGCTGAACAAGAGAAGGCTAAGAAATTCCTCCTATCATGCTAAACAATGTGGATAGAGGAATCTCTTATGCTGGCTATTGTATTTAATTAGCTGGCACTTGTGGCTCTTTGAATACCCGAATGGTGACTGCATATGACTGTTTGTCCAATGATTTTGCACCTAGCCGAAAATCAAGTTGTATATAGCAGGCTTAAGAGTAGCCACCCTAGGACAGAAAGTGTGTTAGTGTCAGGATTACCAGGTGAAAATAAAGAGAAAAAGTCCTGAAAAAAGAAAACTATTTTAGCCAATATATAACATGTTTGTATTTAGAGTTTAGATACACCTTAAGGTGGATTGAATTTTTAGGCCCCATGCACACTGGACGTTTAGCCTTGGTTCATGAGGTGTTTAGGTGTGGGCAGAAGGCGCAGGTGCACTATTTAGCCCCACTGCCAGCAGCCTGTTAAACTACATGAGAGGCCGACAGCTGCAGTTGCTGGACAGTACACTGAATGGTTCAAATTTTTAGGGCAGTATGTGCCCAGGTATTTGTGTCTGGATGGCAGACTTCTTGCATTCTAAGCATTCGTCCCTGGGTGCATACTGTCCTACACATTAGTAGTAGCACTCGCCGGTGCACCATCCAGCCGCAGCAGCTATCAGCCTCTCATAGAGTTCTACAGGCCGCTAGCAATGGGGCAGGATGGTGCACCTATGCCTTCTGAATGCAGCTAAACTCCAGGGCGTAACGCCTTAAGCTTGCAGCATTTTTTTTCTATGAGGGAGAGGGGTACAGTGTCTTTTTAAAAACTTTTTTTAGGGTATGGGTCACAATAAATTTAAACTACCGTATATACTCGAGTATAAGCCGAGTTTTTCAGCACATTTTTTTGTGCTGAAAATGCCCCCCTCGGCTTATACTTGAGTCACCTTTTTGCGCCTGATCTCCCGGACTTTGGGGACCCGGTACCAGCCATTTGTAGGTCCCCTTGATCCCAAACTTGGCACACATGTAGCTCCACTCTTCCTCTACAAGTGTGCAAAGATTGTTGTCCGGTGGACCTACGGCCGGGGAGCACTGATTTTTTTAAATCAGGCACCCCTTCCATAGACTCCTATGTTAAATGGTAATTTCTTGGTTGACTTTGGGGACCCGGTACTGGCCAGTCGTAGGTCCCCTTGGCACACATGTAGCCTCATTTCTTCTTTACAAGTGTGCAAAGTTTGTTGTCTAGGGGACTTATGGCCGGGGAGCACCAATTTTTTAAAGCCCGGAATCCCTTCCATAGACTCCCATGTTAAACATCAGTCTAGGCATGGGCACAGTGAGGCATAGGCACAGTGAGGCATGGACACAGTGAGGAATGGACACAGTGAGGAATGCACATGGACACAGTGAGGAATGGACACAGTGAGGAATGCACATGGACACAGTGAGGCAAAGTGAGGCACAGTGAGGCATGCAGATGGACACCCTAGGCTTATACTCGAGTCAATACGTTTTCCTAGTTTTTTGTGGTAAAATTAGGTGCCTCGGCTTATATTTGGGTCGGCTTATACTCAAGTACATTTTGAAGTGTCCAGCAGGAAAAATTGACCCGATAAAGGGAGCTTTTTAGTTTAGTTATACAACTATGGATTTTGTGAAGTAAGACCAGCAGCTTCTGTCTGGTTACCTAATCCATGATGGGTCCTGGTCACCCCATGTGCCATTATTCATTTTCATTCTTATAAAGTAATACTGTAGCTGTATGCTATAGTTATACTTCCCAGTAATGTTTGTCCTGCTTCCAACAGACACCTGATAAATCATTTACAATCTCCAAGTAAACCTTTGTCCCCAGATGTATTAATATTTGGACAGAGGAGAGTTTGGAATATTGTATTACCTTGCCTGATGTATTCACACCTGAATCTTCTGGAAGCTTTATAATTATAACCGTGTGGAATGTGTTCTGCACCACGTGGTGGGAGCCATGCCCAGGTGTTCAGAACATTGCCTGCAGCCTATGACTTTTAATTCCACCTGGTACGTCTACTGAGCAGAATAGATGTCACTGTTCCCGAAATTCCTTGGTTGACCCTACCAGCATAGCTTCCTACATTTGACCACAATTACAGCCCCTATTTAAAATTATAGTAGTGCGGATTTTGAAAATGTTTTACTAAACAAAATTATGATATCATGGTAATTTTGTCAATAAACCTAATACTTTATGCAACTAAACCTGAGTATATGATAAAGTATATCATAAAGCGGAAAGTATTGTCAGTGAAAACCATAAGTCAACCTGGTCATTGGATCCAGAGTTACTGGCAGTGGATGTGATATATAAATCTCAGGCCTCGTACACACGGCCGAGATTCTCGTCGAAAAAAACATGTTGTTTTTTTCGACGAGATTCTTGGACAAGAAACTTGTCCCGGCCGAGTGTACAGACGCTCGATTCAAAGAACCCGCGGTTCTTTGAATGGAGCGTACGCGGTGACGTCATCGACTACGACGAGCATGCGCTCGTCACATTCGATGCCGTCGCCGCCATCTTGGTATACCCTACCTATGCCTAGGAAGCTACCGCGCATGCGTCGAATTCATTTCGAGCATGCACGGGCTTCCCGGAGGACAGGTAAGTGTACACACACACTCACTTTTCTCGTCGAGAAACATGCCGACGAGAATCTCGACGAGAAAATAGAGAGCAGGTTCTCTATTTTCTCGTCGAGATTACTTGTCGGTTTTCTTGACGAGAAACCATACACACGAACGAATTTCTCGGCAAGACATCTCTGCCAGCAAGTTTCTTGCTGGTTCTTGCCGAGAAACTCGGTCGTGTGTACGAGGCCTCAGTGGTTTTTTTGCAGGTCTATTCTTGTCCTTGTCCTTTCCTTCCTCCTATGTTTCCCCACCTCTCCCATCTTCCAAGCTCCCTGTCCAATAAGAGCTGGTTGGTAAAACTTACAGTGCCTTGAAAAAGTATTCATACCCCTTGAAATTTTCCACATTTTGTCATGTTACAACCAAAAACGTAAATGTATTTTATTGGGATGTTATGTGATAGACCAACACAAAGTGGCACATAATTGTGAAGTGATAGGAAAATGATAAATGGTTTTCCAAATTGTTTACAAATAAATATCTGAAAAGTGTGGTGTCCATTTGTATTCAGCCCCCTTTACTCTGATACCCCTAAGACCCCATACACACTATTAGATTTCCTGCAGATTTTTGTCTTTAGATTTACCAAAACCATATAATATGAGGTCAAACCATAAGAGTTTCAATTTGTATGCAATCAGGCAGGCCCTTGCACTACATGGTTTTGGTAAATCTGAAGACAAAAATCTGCAGAAAATCAAATAGTGTGTATGGGGTCTTGCTAAAATCTAATGAAACCAATTGCCTTCAGAAGTCACCTAATTAGTAGACATGTGCACACTGAAATATTTCGTTTCGGAATTTCGTTTTCGTCCAAAAAATAAATGTATTTAGTTACTCCCGAAATTCGTTTTTATTTATTTCGTTTTTCGTTAAAAATTGCATTCGTCCGAAAATCTGAATTAATTAAGGTCGAATCTGTCATTGAAGGCTTATGGTGTCTGTCGAATGTTCAAAGAAGATTCGACGGAGCAGCGAAACTGTACGACTCTGCAATCATACATTTCCGGTCGAATGTTCCGCCCACAAGCAGTGATCTTTTCTCTCTATGTCGAATCTTTTCTCTCTATAATGTCGAATCTTTTCTCTCCTATGTCGAATCTTTTCTCTCTATAATGTCGAATCTTTTCTCTCCTATGTCGAATCTTTTCTCTCTATAATGTCAAATCTTTTCTCTCTATAATGTCAAATCTTTTCTCTCTATAATGTCAAATCTTTTCTCTATAATGTCGAATCTTTTCTCTCTATAATGTCAAATCTTTTCTCTCCTATGTCGAATCTTTTCTCTCCTATGTCGAATCTTTCCTCTCCTATGTCGAATCTTTCCTCTCCTATGTCGAATCTTTCCTCTCCTATGTCGAATCTTTTCTCTCCTATGTCGAATCTTTTCTCTCCTATGTCGAATCTTTCTTCTCCTATGTCGAATCTTTCCTCTCCTATGTCGAATCTTTCCTCTCCTATGTCGAATCTTTCCTCTCCTATGTCGAATCTTTCCTCTCCTATGTCAAATCTTTCCTCTCCTATGTCGAATCTTTTCTCTCTATAATGTCGAATCTTTTCTCTCCTATGTCGAATCTTTCCTCTCCTATGTCGAATCTTTCCTCTCCTATGTCGAATCTTTCCTCTCCTATGTCGAATCTTTTCTCTCTATAATGTCGAATCTTTTCTCTCCTATGTAGAATAATCTTGGACTAATAGAGTTAAGGTTAGGCACATTCGACCACAGATTCGATAGACACAGATTGTTATTGTCAGCGTCACGTCGAATCTCCTATCTATATCGAACTGTTGTAGCAACGAAAACGAAAATAAAGCATTTGTTTATGTCGGATCTTTCGGTTTTCGGATACTGTGCTTTCGTTTTCGTTTGTTAAAACGATAACGAAAATAGCTGAAATTCGGACGAAAATGCATTCGGACGAAAACGAATGCACATGTCTACTAATTAGTAAATAGAGTTCACCTGTGTGTAATTTAATCTCAGTATAAATACAGCTGTTCTGTGAAGCCCTCAGAGGTTTGGTAGAGAACCTTAGTGAACAAACAGCATCATGAAGGCCAAGAAACTCACCAGACAGGTCAGGGATAAAGTTGTGGAGAAGTTTAAAGCAGGGTTAGGTTATAAAAAAATACCCCATACTTTGAACATCATCCGAAAATGTAACGAGTATGGCACAACTGCAAACCTACCAAGACATGGCCCTCCACCTAAACTGACAGGCCGGGCAAAGAGAGCATTAATCAGAGAAGCAGCCAAGAGGCCCATGGTAACTCTGGAGGAGCTGCAGAGATCCACAGCTCAGGTGGGAGAATCTGTCCACAGGACAACTATTAGTCGTGCACTCCACAAATCTGGCCTTTATGGAAGAGTGGCAAGAAGAAAGCCATTGTTGAAAGAAAGCCATAAGAAGTCTCATTTGCAGTTTGCAAGAAGCCATGTGGGGGACACAAACATGTGGAAGAAGTAGCTCTGGTCAGTAGAGACCAAAATTTACCTTTTTGGCCTAAAAGCAAAACGCTATGTGTAGCAGAAAACTAACACTGCACACCACCCTGAACACACCATCCCCACCATGGTGGCAGCATCATGTTGTGGGGAGGCTTTTCTTCAGCATGAATGGAGCCAACTACAGGGCAATCTTAGAAGAAAACCTATTAGAGTCTGCAAAAGACTTGAGACTGGGGCAGAAGTTCACCTTCCAGCAGGACAACAACCCTTAACATACAGCCAGAGCTACAATGGAATGGTTTATATCAAAGCATATTCATGTGTTAGAATTGCCCAGTCAAAGTCCAGACCGAAATCCAATTGAGAATCTGTGGCGAGACTTGAAAATTGCTATTTTGCAAATAAAGAATGGGCAAAACTGTCACTCTCTAGATGTGCAAAGCTGGTAGCGACATCCCCAAAAAGACTTGCAGCTATAATTGCAGCGGAAGGTAGTTCTACAAAGTATTGACTCAGGGGGGTTGAATACAAATGCATGCCATACTTTTCAGATATTTATTTATAAAACATTTTGAAAACCCTTTATCATTTTCCTTCCACTTCATAATGATGTGCCACTTAGTGTTGGTCTATCACATAAAATACATTTACGTTTTTGGTTGTAACATGACAAAATGTGGAAAATTTCAAGGGGTATGAATACTTTTTCAAGACACTGTAGTTCTATGGGTATTGGAAAGTCAAACCCTGATCATAGTAGGTTTTCTGGCTAACAAATGTGTAAGGTTAAAAATGGATGATGCAGCTAGCAGCACAGTGCCTTAGTGATTAGCCCCCATGCCTTGCATCAATTGGGTCCTAGGTTTGAATCTTGGCCAAGACACTATCTGCATGAAGTTTGCATGCTCTTCCTGTGTTTGTGTGGTTTTTCTCTAAATTGGTCTTATTATGTGTGAACAAATTGGTTATGAACATGTATTATCCTATTCTTTATGCTAGTCAAAGCTGATCTGTTGGGAAGAATGGGGGAAAGAGCTGTCAAACCTCTTTGTAACATATACTCCAAGAAAATTCTATGGAAAAAAGTGTAAAGCCTCGTACACACGAACGAGTTTCTCGGCAAAAACCAGCAAGAAACTTGCTGGCAGAGATTTTTTGCCGAGAAATTAGTTCGTGTGTATGGTTTCTCGTCAAGAAAAGCGACAAGAATCTCGACGAGAAAATAGAGATCCTGCTCTCTATTTTCTCGTCGAGATTCTCGTCGGCATGTTTCTCGACGAGAAAAGTGAGTGTGTGTACACTTACCTGTCCTCCCGGAAGCCCGCGCATGTTCAAAATGAATTCGACGCATGCGCGGTAGCTTCCTAGGCATAGGTAGGGTATACCAAGATGGCGGCGACGGCATCGAATGTGACGAGCGCACGCTCGTCGTAGTCGATGACGTCACCGCGTACGCTCCATTCAAAGAACCGCGGGTTCTTTGAATCGAGCGTGTGTACACTCGGCCGGGACAAGTTTCTTGTCCAAGAATCTCGTCGAAAAAAACGACATGTTTTTTCCGACGAGAATCTCGGCCGTGTGTACGAGGCTTAAGAGAGCATGACTTTAGAATCACTGGGAGTCAGATACAACTGAACAGATTCATACAGTATGCAGCCTTCTTTTAGGGGGAAATGGTCCTCCGCAAACAGGATATTGCTGTAAACCTGTAGGTAAATAAGGGAACCAGAACCTTTGTTAAGTGGAAGAATGGGATCTGTGAACAGAAGGGATTCCTTTCCTGGGAAATTAACCAGTAATCTAATAAAAGTAATTGAGAGCAGAAGAAATACTGCAACCAGCACACAACATCAACCATAAGCATATACTGTAGATGCACATCAATATAGAAAAAATAAAAATTTTATATAAGAGGAGATTAATAACATGACATGCATCCAATGTACAAACAGGTATTAACAGCAAAGGGCCTGATAGGAGTCCCGGTGGAATTGTGCACATATAACTGGGTGTATATATATATATATATATATATATATAGTTATTAATAGAGATACCTCCAGTTGAATAGTGCAGCATAGTCCAATTGCAGGGGCCCCTGAAAATGATGTGGCTACTGTCTTTGTGTCGGAGGCCTGAAGGCAAGATCTGCGATCATAGGGGTGTCCTCCAACTGTTGTTCGACCAGCCTGGAACGGGACTCCTCACTGTGAACTGTGGTGTGGCACTGGAACTCAGAATCAGCCCATATTCTCTGTGCTTTAGTCCCTCCCCAGTAGAATGACCACGTGTCCCGGATTGCGGGGGGGTGCCGCGGGACATTGACGCCGGGAGGGGTCAATGTCCAATAATCGCCGGACATTACAGTGGATAAGGGGGGGGGATATCGTCTTACCTCCTCCTCCCGTGCTGCCTCCTCTGGCTCCTCTTCCTGCTGTGTGGGAAAATGAACACTCTCGCGGGACTGCAGCATTTATAGGAAGCGGCGGGACAGCAAGGGCCCGCTCTGCTGGGGCCCCAGGCCAGCTCAGGGCCCCAAGCAGTTGCTTGGTTTGCCTGTCCTGTTCTGACGGGCCTGTGTCCCGGGCACCTCCATTAGAGGACAATACAGTGTCCCAGAATGTAACTGACACAGACACCCCCCCCGGACCAATCTGATGCCCCCAAAAAAGGGCGCCACATCACCGCTTTACTCACTGACAGTACTTGTCCTGGCCGGGAATGCCTTGAGGAGCACAATCCCTGCCCCCTGCTTGTGATTGGAGAAATCATAAATCCCGCCTCTTGTGTCCAATCACTGTGCTGTGATTTGTTACAGCACAAGCTGATTTTTGGGAAGGGAGGGTGTCCCTGAATGGTGGTTTGGAAATGTGGTCACCCTACTCCCAGTCCCTAGTAGTTCATAATTGTCTCTTCTGGTCTGGGTGAAAATACAGCAGCAACTGAACAGGACATGTGGCTCAGTTTTCTCTCTTACTTCCTGGAAACTCCCCTTTATAAAGATATAAAAGTCCTCCAATTTGGGGTTTCTGACCCAGCTAGCAGGGACAGGAAGTGATGTACATAAATAACCCTATCACAGATGGAAGCACAGCCAATTACATTTACAGACAATAGAGGGCAGCAGATCCCTACACATACATACATACAAGAATGGATGATAGGTTCACTGTATCAACTCTTCATAATACTATGAAGTCCACTCATGACTGATTTCTAAGTTTTGCCTGTACAATGTCGGATCAGTGTTCAGAATTGCTGTTTTTGGTGATCTGAATGCTTTGAAGTGCAAAGGAGGGATTTGGGGTCTTTTAGACCCCCGATCCCTCCATAAAGAGTACCTGTCACCACCTATTACTGTCACAAGGGATGTTTACATTCCTTGTGACAGTAAAAAAGTATACGGGCTGTCAGGGGTGGGGCCAATGGGGGCGGCAATGCCTAGGATGTCAAAAATCCTTGCACCAGCCCTGGTAACAGCAGGAGACTGCAGCTAAATCCTTATGATGGGGAGAGATTAATGGAACTTTTCAGAAACATCAGTGAAAGTGTTACCTGAACACCTGGAAGACCTGGAACTTTGGAAAGTGAACTTGCATGCTCAGTCTTTAGGACTAGATATTGGTTTGTTCCACCTATAAACTGTGCAAGATCCTGAGTAGAGAAAGCAGCACATCTCTCTAGACCAGAGGTTCACGTTAGGAATCAGCAGTAATGTCTAAACCTTACACCCATGTCTCCTCAAAGAGTTGAGCTCTGTTATTTCAAAGCCATTGTTTCAAATTTTTAAAGACTCTTTAACCACTTGCCGACCAGCCGCCAATCGTTATACGGCAGCAAGTCGGCACGTTACTGCAATGTGCCGTAGGTGTACGTCGGCACGCACGCTGTACAGCGGGGGAACCCGATGCGAGTGGCCGGCGGCTGCAATGTCCCCCGGCCACCCACAATAGTGGGAACGAGAGCCAGAATGGGGATCTGTCAATGTAGACAGATCCCCCTTCTGACAGGGGAGTTAGAGAGAGATCTGCTGTTCCTAGTGATCAGGAACAGCGATCGCTCTCCTCCACCAGTCAGCCCAGCCCCCATTCAGTTAGAAACACTCCCAGGGAACACACTTAACCCCTTGATCGCCCCCTATATATCCCCTATTTTTTTTTTTTGCCAAAAATGTGTAGAAGAATATATATTGGCCTAAACTTATGAAGAAATTTGTTTTTAAAAAACATTTTAGGGGGATATTTATTATAGCAAAAAAATATTTTTGTTTTATAGCGCTAAAAATGTAAACCGCAGAGTGATCAAATATCACCAAAAGAAATCTCTATTTGTGGGGAAAAAAGGATGTCAATTTTGTTTAGGTACAACGCCGCACGACCGCACAATTGTCAGTTGAAGTGACGCAGTGCTGGATCGCAAAAAAATTCCTGGTCATTAAGGGGGAAAATCTTCCGGTCTGTAAGTGGTTAAAGCGTAGGTTTTTTTTTAAAAGTCAGCAGCTACAAATTCTGCAGCTGCTGACTTTTAAAATATGGACACTTACCTGTCCAGCGCACCCGCGATGTCGGCACCCGAGGCCGACCCTTGCCTCGGTCTTCGGGTGCTGCCGCCGCCATCTTCGGTAAGGGAATCAGGAAATTAAACCTTGCGGCTTTACTTCCCTACTGCGCATGCGCGAGTTGCGCTGCACAATCAAACTGGTCCCTCCTGTCTTCTGGTACCCGTGTGTCTCCCAGAAGACAGCGGGCGGGGGGGGGGGAGTGGCGTAACTCTCGCAGGAGTCTATGCCCGGAAGTGGATGCAAATACCTGTACTATACAGGTATCTGCACCCTCCTGAAAGGTGCCAAATGTAACACCGGAGGGGGGGGAGGGTTCCGTAAAGCCGAGGTTCCATTTTTCCATTTTTGTGTGGACCTCCACTTTAAGACTGGCTTGGTACCATGAGATTAGCGCAAGGCCGATGTGGTGCCTTTATAAAAAAATAAAAATCAAAGTCTTTACCAGGTAGTTCCAGACAAATTAGTTTAAGTTCTATAGAAAATACTTGAGAGTTTGATAAAAGGCCATGTAAAAGAGTTTTTGCTAGAAAACAATATGTATGCAATAGTCAGCAAAAAACTGTAGTTGTCAAACAAATCAGCTTTCTTTTTTTGAAGAAGTAAGCAAAAACTTAGACAAAGGATACAGTATACTTGCATTTTGCAAAAGCATTTGACACAGTTTCCCACACATGGCTTATGTGTAAAGCCTCGTACACACGACCGGTTTTCTCATCAAGAAACGACAAGAAAACTGTTGGGAGAGCTTTCTTGCCGAGAAAACCGTTCGTGTGTATGGTTTCTCGTCGAGAAAACTGCTGGGAATCTTGGCTATAAAAATAGAGAACCTGCTCTCTATTTTCTCGTCAGGATTCTCGTTTTTCTCGTCGGCCTGTTTCCCGACGAAAAAAACAATCGTGTGTATGCTTTTCCGAGTCTTAAAAAATCGCGCATGCTCAGAAGCAAGTTATGAGACGGGAGCGCTCCTTCTGGTAAAACTAGTGTTCGTAATGGAGATAGCACATTCGCCACGCTAAAACGAACTGAAAGCACGAAGACTGAAAAGCGCGAATCGTCTCTCCCTAAACTTTTACTAACACGCAGTAACACAAAATCAACAAAAGCAGCCCAAGGGGTGGCACCATTGGAATCGAACTTCCCCTTTTAACTGCCGTCGTACGTGTTGTACGTGAGCGCGCTTTACAGTGACGAGATTTGGAATTGACAGTGTGTATGCAAGGAAAGCTTGACAAGAATCTCGTCGAGAAAAAGATGGATTTTTTTACGACGAGATTCTCGGTCGTGTGTACGAGGCTTTTGTTTTAGTCTACAGGCTTAGAAAATGTAATTGACAATGGATGGAAAACTGGCTAAAAAATTACATTCAGAGAGTAGTGGTTAATGATTCGTACTCTGAATGGTCTAAGGTTATTAGTGGTGTACCCCAAGGTTAAGTGTTGGGACCCTTACTTTTTAACCTTTTTATAAATGATAAAGAATTTGGGATAAAAAGTACCATTTCAGTGTTTGCAGATGGCACAGTTTACAGAAAGGCAACCAAACTGATAAGAGGACTAGATTAGCCAAACTGATAAGAGGACTAGATTAGCCAAACTGATAAGAGGACTAGATTAGCCAAACTGATAAGAGGCATGGAGGACTAGATTAGCCAAACTGAATTTATTCTCACTTGGGAAGAGGCAATTATGAGGGGATAAATACATAAGTGGTCCATATAGTAAACTTGGTGTAGGGTTATTCACGTTAAGGTCATTACAAAGGGGACACTCTAGAGCTGTGAAAATTGTAGAATAAACTCCCTCAACAACTAGTTCTGGCCTGTTTAGTAGATCGTTTCAAAAGAGAGCTGGATACATTCCTAAATGCACAAAATATAACTGGATACTAACATTTATAGGTAATAACACCAGTAGTAGTTGATCCAGGGAATAGCCAATTGCCTTCTGAGGGATCAATTTACTTTTCCCCCATTGGAGCAAATTGGACCATGCATTATAGAGTTTTTTTTTATTTTTTTTTGCCTTCCTCTGGATCAATTGTGGGTATAGGATTCTGTATATGAAGGTTTTCTATTTATTAATTCTGTGTATTTATTTTATTGTATTGGTTCAACCTAACTAACTATGTAACTATGTATTCCAATAAACAATATTGGTGAAGGCTGGTGGCAATCTAAAGAAAAACTTAAGTTCAAGACAGAGGTCAGCAGCAGTATATCCAGGTAAAATACATTGGATTCATAAATATACACAAGTAAGTTTGGCATATCCTGGATAGCAGGTGACATACCTACAATGCAATCCATGCAAGGATCTACATATACAGCAAGACAGCATACCAAAAGGTAGAACTGTGCTGTCACATTCAGGCAGAATAAAGAGGCCCAAGGGTATTACACCCCTTTATCAAGGAGGTTCTCCTATTTATTTACTTCACTGTTGCATATCCTTGCATAGATTGAATTGGACATAAACCCTTGAAATAACTTACCGGTGTCAGAAAGCCCTGCTAAAAATGACTTTATCTACAACTCATGATACATTAGTGTGATGGTCAGTGGGAAGAATGCTCCTTATGCCGCGTACACACGACCGTTTTTCATGACGAGAAAAATTAATTTTTTTAGATTGGTCGTGAAAAACGATCGTGTGTATGCTCCATAGCATTTTTCTCGACGAGAAAACTGGCGGAATTTTTTTTAGAGCCTGCTCTATTTTTTCACGTCGTTTTTCACGTCGTTCTTTTTCACGTTGTAAAACGACAACGTGAAAAACGACGAGAAAAATTAGAGCATGTTCCAATTTTTTCATGGCCATTTTTCACGTCGTGAAAAATGCTCTGAAGCCCACACACGATCATTTTTAATGACCATTTTAAAGAATTGCATTTTTCTCGTCATTAAAAACGGTCGTGTGTACGTGGCATTAGATAGATAGAGTGACATTCCTCTTTAAGGACTGGTAAGCTACAATATATGAAATTTTTGGGTTTAGATTCACTGCAAGGTCACCTGTGAGCCTTTACACATCATGAGCGCAAACGATAGTGCCATCATGTAATGACCGATAAATCGTTCAGTGGACATAAATAAAAAAAAATTATTATTTTTTTTACATATACCTAGTGCAGAAAGTTTGGACGGGAAACACATTAACCTTCCGATTTATCGTTTGTTCGGCAGAAAATTTCCAAACTTGTCCTTCGTTTTTTTGGCTCAAAAACGCCCCAAAGATTAACGATTTTGTGCCCTTTAACTGTTCGAAAAACAAAAGAACTGTCTGAACGACCGATTTTCGCCCGATTTTTCGTATAGTGTATGGCCAGCATAACTTGTTACTGCAATGTGTGTCCAGGATCAAGTGATGAAGTGTCAAGTAGCTTTGGAGAGTAAAAAAAAGTCATTCCTTTTTCTTTGGTAAGCAAAGAAAAATTCCAAGGAGAAACCTTCAAATCCTGGGTCTATCCATGGCATTTTTCGGACTATAAAGAGTTCACACTGTGTGTATTCCCCCATGCCCTGACTTTTCTGTTTCTTTCATCATCTGACCTCATCTCCCTTCAAAACAAGATAGGATTTCCACTAGCGGGCAGGAAGTGACAGTAAATTCACAGCTTTCCTTCTCTTTTCCCCCATCCTGCTTAATCTGTTAAAAAAAAAAAAAAGGATTATAGCATGCATACAGAATCAAAAGTCATTAGTTTTTTTTCATTATTTTGTAGGATGAAAACATTTCCCTTGTAAATTTCCCATGGAAAGTTATAGATTTCAGTATCATTGACTTTGAAATACAATAGCCATAGTTAATAAAAACCAGGGTACATTATCCAACAAAAAACAAACACAAACTTTCAGTAGTTAAAGTATTTGTAAAGGTTCAATTTGTTTTGTTTGTTTTTTTAAATAACAAACATGTCATACTTACCTGCTCTGTGCATTGGTTTTGCACAGAGCAGCCCCAATCCTCCTCTTCTTGGGTCCCCTGCCTGCGCTTCTGGCTCCTCCCCCTCGCTGAGTGTCCCCATAGCAAACTGATTGCTCTGAGGGCACTCATGTGTCTATAACAGTGTTTCTCAACTCCAGTCCTCAAGGCGCCCCAACAGGTCATGTATTTAGGCTTTCCATTATTTTGCACAGGTGATTTGATCAGTTTCACTGCCTTAGTAATTACCACAGCCGTTTCATCTGAGGGAAATCCTGAAAACATGACCTGTTCGGGCGCCTTGAGGACCGGAGTTGAGAAACACTGGTCTATAATACACACAGCGCATGGCTCAGCCCCGCCCCCTGCTCACTGCCTGTGATTGACAGTCAGTGGCTCCCACTGCTGTGTCTCAGCCAATGAGGAGGCAGATACCTGGGAACATTGCTTGATCGGGATTGGCCTCAGGCAAGTATAAGAGGGACCTGGGAGGGAGCTGCACATTTTGCATGAAGATAAAAAACCTTCAGCCTTTACAATCACTTTAAAGTGTATTTAAAGCAGAAGGCCAAATCAAAATATAAATAAAATAATATAAATATAATAAATAAAATAAAAATGAATGGTGCAATAACACAGCCAGATTTTACTGCAATTACCTTCCATCCAAAGATTTCCCCTGCAGTACTTTTTTTTGCCACTAGATGCCCTTTTTCTTATGGCCAGCATCATTCCACCCAATTCCTCTGAACCCAGGTAATCCTTGATGCCCCCAGCCTGTGACTGGACACCAAAAAGAGAAGCAGTGCAGTGATGAGCCTTAGCTCTCTCACTCTGCTATCTCCTCCTATCAGCATGTTTCTTGTCAACACATGCACTGATTGGCTACTTGTGCTGCTTATTCCTCATACACTTCAGCTTTGATGTAGAGGGTTTGCAAGAGGCTGAATACCAGGTCAAATTCAGGAACATGAACCCGGGACACATGCTCTAACAGGAAGTCAATGGTGGCAGAAAAGAGCCCTGCATGGCATTGCAAATCAAGAAGGGCATTCCTATGCCAGCTGCATTGGACTGTTCTGGACAGTTCACATCACTGCGCTGATAAAAAGCATGGCGCGCAATGTTTTTTTTTTTTTTTCAGAGCAGCCTGGTGTGATGCAATCCACTGCATTGCACTGTGCTGCAGCCAATAAAATTGATTGAAATGTCAATAAGGCCCCTTTCACACTGGGGTGGTGGGTGATTGGCGGTAAAGCGCCGCTATGTTTAGCGGCGCTTTACAATCAATTTTGCGACGCTATTCGGCCGATAGCGGGGTACTTTTATCCCCCGCTAGCGGCCGAGAAAGGGTTAAAACCACCACAAAGCGCCACTGCAGCGGCGCTTTGCCGGCAGTATAGCCGCGGTGCCCATTCATTTCAATGGGCAGGAGCGGTGGAGGAGCGGTATACACACCGCTCCTTCACCGCTCCAAAGATGCTGCTAGCAGGACTTTTTTTACCGTCCTGCTAGCGCACCGCTCCAGTGTGAAAGCCCTCGGGGCTTTCACACTGGAGAGACAGCAGCGGCTCTTTCGAGGCGCTTTGTAGACGCTATTTTTAGCGTTATAGCGCCTGCAAAGCGCCCCAGTGTGAAAGGGGTCTAAAGTTAAAATGAAATAAAGTTACAGGGCAATATGCTTTATACAGCGCATTGCATACCTCCCAACATTTTGAGATGGGAATGAGGGACACCTACTAACAAATGTATGTAGGCATAGGACACGCCCCCTGTCACACCCACTTAAAGGAGAATTAACCAATAAAAAGGTTATCAAATTCACAAGGCCTTTTTTTTGCCCCCTACTATTCCTTCATATTGGCTTTTAAAATGTACAAACACAGCATTTTAGAAATTGGATGGAAGAATTAGCACTGAGAAACACTTTTTTGAAAGTTAAAAAGTGCCTTTTATATACAACTATATGGATCAGACCAAAATGAGGGACAAATGAGGAGGAAAGAGGGACAGAGGGACATTGCTCCAAATCAGGGACAGTCCCTCGAAATCAGGGACAGTTGGGAACTATGCATATTGACACGGCTGCTTTCCTATCACATGCACACTTCTGGTGTGAACAAGCTCTAAAAGAAAACATACAGTCAGAGGGTGCTGTACACACATAAGAACGTTGCTTGTCGAGTTGAAAGGTGGCAACACCTGTCATATTCAACCATTCAAGTGAATGGGGCCACGCTGACCACACCTTGTGGTTGTGGCACGTTAGTTCCATTGAAAATTGCCCTTCTGAAAGAAGCAGGCAAGCAGGAGGTAGCAGGATTGCCTTCTGAATACATGGAAGCCGCTGCTTACCCACACTCTGAAAAGAGACCCACCACAGCTCACTTTTCAGGGTGTCATGCAGTGAGAACTTAGCCTAACACATCGGCCTCTTCTAATCCACTGCACAGAAGAGATTGGACTAAGATAGGGGGAAGTGGCACAAGGAGTCAATCAGTTGTGCTGCAGTGGTCATGTGCTAACAAGAACCTGTTGATAGGAGGAGAGAGCAATGTGACAGAGAGATGAGCTCATCAGTCTACTGCTTCTCCTTTTACTGTCCAGTCACAGGCTAATGCCGCGTACACACGACCGCTTTTCTCGACGAGAAAAACAGCATTTTTTTTTTCCGCCGAGAAAAACGATCGTCTGTGGGCTTTATGTCGTTTTTCTCGTCTAGAAAAACGGCATAAAAAACGACGAGAAAATTTAGAACATGTTCTAAATTTTCTCATCGTTTTTTCCAGCATTTTTTTCCGCGGCAGTTTTCCCATAGGGAAACACTGCCGCGGAGCCCACAGACGGTCGTTTTTCTCGTCAAGAGAAAAAATGACGGGAAAAACGACCGTGTGTAGGGAACCAAGCGGTTCCCTCGTTTTTCCTGTCATTATTCACGGCGGTTTTTTAACCGCCGTGAATAATGATCGTGTGTACGCGGTATGAGGGAGGGATAAAACCTGTAAGTGTCACCTAAATGCTGCAGATTAATATCAGGTCTTCTGCCATGCTGGACAGGCATGACTCTTGTGACTCTTATGACTGTCTAGAGACAGGAATACAAATCCTATTGCCGCGTACACACGATCATTTTTCCCGTTGAGAAAATTTTTATTTTTTCCTTTGGACGAGAAAAACGATCGTCTGTGGGCTTTTTGTCGTTTTTCTCGACGGGAAAAACGGCATGAATCACGACGAGAAAAATTAGAACATGCTCTAATTTTTCTCGTCGTGATTCCCGTCGTTTTTTTCCGCTGCAGTTTTCCCATAGGGAAACACTGCCGCGGAGCCCACACACGGTCGTTTTTCTCGACAAAGAGAAAAATGGACGTGTGTAGGAAACCAAGCCGTTCCCTCGTTTTTCCCGTCGATTTTCTCGACGGTGTTTTCACCGTCGAGAAAATCGATCGTGTGTACGCGGCAAACGGCAGATAAAACAGCTCTCATGTATGTATTTCATTAGTGTGTTTACATGTTTGCCTGGAGGTGAAACATGCAGTAAAGTGGAAAAACTTGCTATAAGTTGTATTTTTACCCCAAGGCATTAGCAGAGAATTTTTATTGTCCAAAGATCTGTCCGTATGTCTGGTTGTAAAACAGCAGTGTAGGGTGACATATTTTACTACATTTGTGAAGTATTCATCACTCCTTCAAAATACTTCCATTCAGTAGTTTTGCAACATTTTCTTCCATGTTCATGACATTGTAGCACCTTGTTTATTGAGAGCATTAGCTATTTTATTCATTGATGGACATTTGTTACATTTTATTGATTGACTTGGAGAGACATTGGGGCAGTTTTATTAAATGCTCAGTCCACCAAAAACTGATGTATCAGTTTTGATAGATGTTGGAAAATGAAATCTAAAAGACAAAAATATAATATATTATATACTAAAGGCAAAACTAATTTTTTTTTATTTTTATTTTTTTTGATAGAGTAAGAGAGGGTTAATACTCCTGTAAGATAAATTTTTGCTTTCTGTGATTTTCCTTTATTTCCTGTCCCAAAACAGGAAGTGAGAAAATAAATCCCTCTAAAATGAGGGAATCCCTGGTTGTCACTATAACTAATGTCCCCATTGGAAGATGTCTCCACTATTCCTGTTCTGGGGACAACCCAAAACTTGGGAATTGACTTTCACTTTCAATGATGATAGAAAACTGGACAGATAGAGAGAGTGAATCTCCCTAATGTGGACACAGACCTCAATATAAACCTGACAGGTGTTTTAATTCCTCTCCACTCTATCCCAAAAAAACTCTATTGTTATACTTTAACAATCCTTAACCACTATTCTGGCACTTCTCTCCTACATGTACAAATTATCATTCTTTTGCTAGAAAATTATTCAGAACCCCCAAACATTATATATGTTTTTTTTAGCAGACACACTAGGGAATAAAATGACGGTCATTGCCACTTTTTTCTTGCACGGTATTTGCGCAATAATTTTTCAAACGCCTTTTTTTTAGGAAAAAAAATGGTTTCATGAATTAAAAAATAAGAAAACAGTAACGTTAGCCCGATTTTTTTATAAAATATGAAAGATGATGTTACGCCGAGTAAATAGATACCTAACATGTCACGCTTTAAAATTGCGCTCACTCATGGAATGGCGCCAAACTTCGGTACTTAAAAATCTCCATAGGCGACGCTTTAAATTTTTTACAGGTTACCAGGTTAGAGTTACAGAGGAGGTCTAGTGCTAGAATTGTTGAACGCGCTCTAACGCACGCAGCGATACCTCACATATGTGGTTTGAACGCTGTTTACATATGTGGACGGGACTTACGTGTGTGTTTGCTTCTGATCGCGAGCTACTGGGGACAGGGGCGTTTAAAACATTTTTTTTTTTTTTTTTTACTTAATTTTTTTTATTTTTACGCTTTTTTACATATTTTTTTTTATTACTTTTATTCCTATTACAAGGAATGTAAACATCCCTTGTAATATGAATGGTGTGTGACAGGTCCTCTTTATGGAGAGATGCGGGGTCAATAAGACCCCACATCTCTCCTCCAGGCTGGAAAGCATGAGATCGTGAAAAAAATGTCACCAATCTTATGTTTACTAGCCGCAATGGCAGCTTTGTTTACATCTGAGAACCCGGGCGTGACGTCAACACATCGCACCCGGGCCTCCGACGGTCATAGAGATGACTGGTGACCATCTTGTCACCAGTCATCTCTATGGTTCACCTCCAGCGCCGGACGATTCATTCTCCCGGCCCCCGATGGCACGGGAGAGCCCGGAGAAGCACCGGATGGAGGCGGTTGGGGGGGGCTGTCCCCTTCCGCCACCTATAAGAACGATCAAGCAGCGGAACCGCCGCTATGATCATTCTTATGGCGCACAGAATCACGGGAAGAACAGAAGGATATCTAAATGATGCCTCTAGCTGCAGGCATCATTCAGATATCCCCCCACAAAGCCCAGGACGTCATATGACGTCCACCCAGGATGGGAGATCCCATCTGTGGACGTCATTTGACTATGGGCGGGTAGGGAAGTGGTTAAAGTGATTGTAAAGCCACTGTGCAGCTCGTTTTGAACAGAGTGGCCCCGAACATCATCTTCTGGGGTCCCTCGGCGGCTCTCGCGGCTCCTCCCCACATCAGATAACCCACGAGGAGATGTGCTCTCCCGGGGGTTACCTTGGGGGCACACTCCCGAGTCCAGCATTTGCTTCCATAGACATGAATGCCGGACTCGACCCCGCCCCCCTGGCGCCCGCGTCATTGAATTTGATTGACAGCAGCGGAAGCCAATGGCTGTGCTGCTATCAATCTATCCAATCAAGAGCCGGGACCCTGTGAAGAGAGGGACAGCGCATCCCCGCCGAGGGAAATACAGGGCTTCGGTAAGTTAAACAGGGGGGGGGGCTGGGGGAGCTGTCACTCAGGATGCACATAGGATGCATTAAGGTGAAAAAACACGAGGGTTTACAACCCCTTTAAATGTGGTGGCTGCATTAGTTGACTTTTTTTTTTTAACTTTTTTTTACTTTAATTTTACCTGGAGATCCAGACACTAACACACACGCAATCTATGCATTAAGATAAAAAGCCATCTGTGTGCAGCAGCCTCCCCAGCACCCCCTAATACTTATCTGAGCCCCATCTCTATCCAGCAATGTCCATGAGTGCCTCGGCTGTCTGTGACTCTTCCTCCTAATTGGGTGAGACACAGTAGTGGCGCCCACTGCTGTCAATCAAAGTCAGCCAATCAGGAGAGAGAGGGGGTGGGGTCAAACGGTGGCTCCGTGTCTGAATGGACACACGGAACTGCAGCTCGGCTCGGGTGCCCCATAGCAATTAGACATGGGAGCCGTCTAAAAATTTGTTCCGTTCCGTTTCGTATTAAAAAAAAAATCGTACGACACGTATAACGAACGATTCGACCGGAACGAACGAATGATTCGACCGCAAATGTACTTCCCCCACCCAATTCCAGCAGCAATCTTTTCTCTCTATAATGTCAAATCTTTTCTCTCTATAATGTCGAATCTTTTCTCTCTATAATGTAGAATCGGAACGAACGAATGATTCGACCGCAAATGTACTTCCCCCACCCAATTCCAGCAGCAATCTTTTCTCTCTATAATGTCAAATCTTTTCTCTCTATAATGTAGAATCGGAACGAACGAATGATTCGACCGCAAATGTACTTCCCCCACCCAATTCCAGCAGCAATCTTTTCTCTCTATAATGTCAAATCTTTTCTCTCTATAATGTCGAATCTTTTCTCTCTATGTCGAATCTTTTCTCTCTATGTAGAATAATCTTGGACTAATAGAGTTAAGGTTAGTCACATTCGACCAAAAAATATTTACCTATCGCTTTGTCGAATTTTCATGTCTTATTTGGTAGTGTGGATTCGGATAATTTGGATACAAAATTTCGTACGAATTTTTCGAAATTTCGTATTCCGTACAGAATTCGTATTCGAAAAAATTCGTAATTCGGATTCGTACAAATGTACGAATTTCGAAAAATTTGTACGAATTATCGATTCGTACGAAACTAACCGCACATGTCTAATAGCAATCTGCTTGCTGTGGGGGCACTCGACAGGAGGGAGGGGCCAGGAGCACAGAAGAGGGACCCAAGAAGAGGATGATCAGGGCTGCCCTGTGCAAAACCACTACACAGGGAAGTATCACATGTTTGTTATTTTAAAAGAAGAAAAAAATGACAACAATCACTTTAAAGCGGAGTTCCACCCAAAAATTGAATTCCACCTTTTTGGAATCCTCCCCCCCCCCTCCCCACTTCTGGGCATAGATAACCACAGTATCCGCGGAGAAAAGCCGTGATCCTCAGGATCACGGCTGATCTCTCTCGTATGTACCTGTTTATGTAGCTGAGATGAGGAGCAGAGAACATGTTCTTGGCTTCTCATCACTGTACATGATCATTCTGTCCCAAACGGCCGGTTTATGAAAGTAAGATCTGGAGATCTCAATGGCCGTTACACTGAAATATCTCCTTCCCAGATTCTCCAGCTCAGAGTTGGAGAAACTGGGAGAGAAGCTAGTGTAATTAGAGGAAGAAGAGTTTCTTCCTATATATCGGCACTAGTGGGTTAAAAATGTATTTAACCACTTCAATACTGGGCAGTTAAACCCCCTTCTTACCCAGACCAATTTTCAGCTTTCGATGCTCTCACACTTTGAATGACAATTACTCAGTCATGCAACACTCTCTCACAGAGCTTGTGAAATTTCACTCTGTATTTGGCCTTTTTGCTAGGAATATATTGTTTTTATCCTAGCCGGCCTGATAAGGGTACCAGGGACTCAACACATATATGCTTCTCGGGGACATAGAGTTCTGCAAATCGATTGGAAAGGAAATTTATCAGTGGGCAAATTTTATATAGCTTATCGGAATCTGGATGATTGCGGGGAGGGCACTGGGTGTTGTCATTAAAATGACCTGGGCATTATGACAGAATACATGGGCATGTGGTAGATGGGTTTGATGGACCAATAGGCATGTCCTTGATGTTTTTTTTGGAAGCCCCATGTTTATGGTGAGGCCCATAAACAATTTGAACTCCTTCAAATTCAGATCTCTCCACTCAAATGGACGGGCATAAGATGATTGGGGGTTGTTGGCAATATACTGCTGGTTATATAAATTTGTCTGGTCCACAATGAACTGCAGCAAAGTGTCAGGCAAAAACAGATGAAAGTAATCGATCTCTGTGAAATTTTGGGTGTTGGCCTGCACACCTGGCTGTGCTGTGAAAAGGGGAATAATTGGTGATCCCGAGTCGGAAGGCAGCCATGTTGGGTTGGAAAGACCATCTGGCATGTATGTAGCGGCCCTGGCTCTTGGGGGTCGTGACACTCCAGAAGTTGGGGGAGTTGAATTTCCTGTGCTGGTATTCAGGTGTGATGTGGCAGCACTGGTACTGGGCCTGGGCATTTGTTCGCGGGGCCTTTCGCTGACGGCAGCACTGGTACTGGGCCTTTGTTCCTGGGGCCTATTGCTGGCGGCAGCGCTGGTACTGGGCCTTTGTTCCCGGGGCCTATTGCTGGTGGCAGCGCTGGCACTGGGCCTGGGAATATAATCTTGGTTGCTGGCGGCTGCCTGGTTTCCAGAGTGCCGTGCCCTTTTAGGAGGGACCCATTCTTCACCTGAATCATTACTATATTTGATCGGTTCAAATTCCGAATTTGATTCAGAATCAGAATTGGAATCTGATAAGAACTCCCCGGTGCTCTCATCAGTCATGGAGAGGATCTGGAATGCCTCCTCACTGGTATATACTCTTTTGGACAGGGCTGTGTGGCGGGTAGCTGTGTGATGGGTGGCAGGTGACGGGCACTGATGGGCTGTGCGATGGGTGGCAGGTGACGTCCACTGATAGGTGATGATGGTGTGACCGGAGACGGTCACTGATGGGTGACAGGCGATGGTCACTGATGGGTGACAGGCCATGGACGGTGACGGGTGATGGTCACAAATGGGTGACAGGCCATGGTCACTGATGGGTGATGGGTGACAGGCCACGGTCTCTGATGGATGATGGGTACAGGCCACGGTCACTGATGGGTGACGGGTGATGGGTGACAGGGCATGGTCACTGATGGGTGACGGTTGCACCGCTGATGGTCACTGATTGCAGTCTCTCATGTGACAGGTGATGGGTGACAGGGTACGGTCACTGATGGGTGATGGGTGACAGGGCACGGTCACTGATGGGTGACAGGTGACAGGGCACGGTCACTGATGGGTGACGGTTTGACCGCTGATGGTCACTGATGGCAGTTTCTTATGTGACAGGTGCACTTTTATGGGGTGACTGTTGGGTGACAGATGACAATTGGGGGGTGCGATGGGACAGGTGTGGTGTTGGTGCAGACACTACTGAACATAGATCGGTAACTCACTGCTCCTGGCTCTTCTCTCCTCAAACTGGAAACGGTGTGTGAGGAGAGAAGAGCTGGTAACAGTTAGTTACAGCTCTGTTTACACTTAGTGATCAGGCTGTGAATGGATCACAGCCGATCACGTGGTACACGGCCCTGACCAAAGGCTGTGTACTATTGTCGGTGACGAGCAGTGTTCCCGGGAACACGCTGCAACCGACGGACACGCGCAGCGCGCTCGTAATCGCGCGCATGCGCCGTGTCAAGTGGGGCGTTACCATCCGTGATCAGCCAAGACTTCATCACGGCCTATCACGTGGTAAACAGCACTTCCCAGCGGCTGTTCACCCCTGTCGGTGACGAGCGGTGTCTCGTTGACACGCCGCCACCGACAGTCCAGGGATGCGCGCATTCCCTGTTTAAATGAGCCAACATCATATGACGTCCGGTCAGAACAAGAGAGTCTAATGACGGCGGGCGGTGGACAAGTGGATAAACAAAGTATATATAGTTATCATGTGTCTATACATGTCATTAGATGCTCTTTTAAACTTTGGCTTCACTTTTTGAACTTGGTTGCACTGTAATTTCACAATATCTCACGAGATTACAGGCAGCCCACCTACTTTTAAATACATTTCGGCCGTTTTGAGAGGAAAAACTTCCCCTCTGTTCTCCCTCTGAGACCTAAAGTTCTCGGACTCACAAACAGCCTACAGAGAAGATAATTTTCCTCTAAGAACTGCCGAGAACTGAACTGAGAAAAACCTTCTCAGTTTCATAAACGTGCACCTTAAAGTGTACTTTAAGCTTGCGTGCAAACCTGCCACGCCTTAAGATGGCCATAGATGGTTTGAATCTTGGTCAGTCCAGCAGGGACCAGTTGAGATTCAAACCATGTATGGACAGGCTGATTGTCCATCAATCGACTTGGGTACAACTAGCATGTTGAATTTTTAGGATGTGATTATTGCCGGCGGCTATAGCTGCTAGCAATAATCACTGTGTTCTCCCGACTGGGGAACACAATAGCTCAGCAGGAGGGATTCCCCTATCAACATTCCCTCCCACTGAGAAACATTCCCCTGTGGTTGTAGGAAAGAAAACGGTATCGTCTTCGGCCTGCTTAATAAAGGGCCCAACCAGTATAACATCAGTCTGAAAAAAATGGAAAAATGGGGTTGTACTGTTCTGCAATCAGCCAGGAGATTTAGAGCTATTGTGAAACAAAATAAGACACACAATACACAAAAATTGTATTCTAAACTCTGATCTTGTGTTGTTGAAATTATTAGATAGGGTCTCCATTGTCCAGACAAGAAAAATGAAATCTTTAGCAAAAATAAAATATTTGCTGATTGTGAGATTTTAAACAGTAATGGATTTCCATTTTCAGCACCGAAAATGTTAAGTGCATTAACAATAAATGACTGTTTGTATTTTCCCCACCCATTGAGTTGTCGGAGGAGGAGGGAGAGGGACAGGATACCTCCAGAGTCCCCACCCATATTGTACAGTTATCATAGGAAGACAGCGCACACATCTGGCTACTGATAAGAGTTTTTATTATTGTGGGATTGACGAAGGCAAAAATGTTCTCTGTACTGCTCTAACAGCTTACAGCTGACTAGAACAGAGACTGAGAGAAAGGTCAGAGGTCAAGGGCCTCAACCAAGGCAATCCACCACTTGTATGTCAAACTCTAATGCCGCGTACACACGATCGTTTTTCATGATGAGAAAACTGCCATTTTTTAGATTGGTTGTGAAAACCGGTCGTGTGTATGCTCCATAGCAGTTTTCTCGACGAGAAAACTACCCGCAAAAAAATTAGAACCTGCTCTATTTTTTCTCGTCGTTTTTCCCGTCGTTCATTTTCTCGTTGCTGCTCGTGTGTATGCTTTTCCGAGGGGAAAAAAAAATGTGCATGCTCAGAATCAAGTATGAGACGGGAGCGCTCGTCCTGGTAAAACTAGCGTTTGTAATGGAGATAGCACATTCGTTTCGCTGTAACGGACTGAAAAGCACAAAGCTGAAAAGCGTGAATCGTCTCTCACCAAACTTTACTAACACGAGATTAGCAAAAGCAGCCCAAAGGGTGGGGCCATTCAAATGGAACTTCCCCTTTATAGTGTTGTCGTACGTGTTGTACGTCACTGCGCTTTGCTCAAGCGTTTTGTTTTTTTCATGAATGTGTGAGCAAGGCAGGCTTGAGAGGAATCACGTCGAGAAAAACTTCGGTTTTTTGCATGACAGGAAAAACGGTTGTGTGTACGCGGCATAATACTAGAGTACTACCAGGAGGAAAGCAATAATTTATTGCTGAAGCTAGCATAGGGTGTGGAAGTAAAGCATTTTGAAAATAACTTTGTTGTGAAACAGGTCAAACATGGGCAATAGGGTTCAGTTTGAAATATGATTTAAAATAAAGCTAAATTTTCATCAACTGAACACATTCGAGGAATTGAACTTTGTGCTTCATGTGCATGCTTACAGAGAACGCACATGCAGGCAACAGGTTCATTTTAAGACTGTCCCCTTGCATAGGGTGACCGGACATTCACAGTTTCTGGGGACAGTCCCTGATTTCAGCAGGGTGTCCCCAGAAAAAAAAATGTCCTCCATTTCTTGTCTGGTTAAAATAATGTATCTCTGATTTCTTTCCAGCTTTAATAATGGCATCACTGGCTCTGGTAGCTGCAAGGTAATCCATCAGAGCAACATTTCTGTAACTGGCATGGAACAAGAGGAGGGAGGGGGAGGGGTGTTATTTGCTCCCAGCTGTGTCTGGGGTTAATGATGATGTCACATGCCAATATTACATGGTCTTCCTAGTCCCTCCCCTCTCAGCTTGTGCACACCTTGTTGAGGGTGATAAGGATGTGAATCATTTCCCACCTTGCCCTTGTAGTGCACACCTGGGCCTGCACTCTTGACCCAAAGCAAAGTAGGCTCAGGTGTTATTAAACCATACATACCCCTTTAAGCATCTCCAACTGTTAGCACAATTTGGCTAAACCCAACATTTGGTGTGGCATGCTTGACATGCCGCTATTATCCCCACCCACTGCCCTGCCCTTGCTTGCCCCAAGTGGGAGAGCCCACCAGGAAGCTGTGACCGTACTGGGCCAGTCATCTGCGGCCAGGGCATTCCCTCCCCTCTGGTCCAGTACGGAGAGATCTTCCTAGTACACATGCTCACTTGGGTTTGAACAAGGATCCCAACACACTCAAGCTCATCCCTTTCAGGCTGGGTTCACACCATCGCCGCATGCGGCTCCCAGCAGGGGCCTGGTGTGTCCTGGTTCACCGTTTCGGGTCCGAATTTTTGGCTGAATTCGAACCTGAAACGGACCAAAAGATGCACAGGGCTTCTGTGCAAATTCACACTGGAGCCACTGCTATTGCAAATTGGATGTGGTGAACCCGCATCCAATTCGCAATGGTGTGAACCCAGCCTTAGAGAATTATCGCCACTTCTTGCCAGGCATGTTGTCAGCAGGACAGGGAATTATTGTAAATCTCTCTAATGGAGCCCAGAATAGCAGTGATAACCCTCCCTCATTCCAGCAAAAAAATGATTTTTTTTTTTTAAGAGGGCATACGCTTTAATCTAGACACTGCTGTATTATTTTCATGATCACCACTTCACCTTACTTCTCTTTTGATGGCTGAAGTGGTGATAGTGTATGCTTGCCTGTATGCAGCACAAGTATGTTCAATGCAAACGGCCTATACATATACTGTATATATTGTATGTTTTAATTGGCTAAACTTATTACCATTTTCCAGCCTACAAAGTGCACATTAATGGAAGAACGAAGGGAGTTTATTGAATCATGTTTTGATACTTCTAGGGTTCCCTTGTTTCTTTTAGTCAGCAGAACATTAATGTACCAATCTACAGACAACAGCTATGATTTAAATTTCCTCCAGCTCTCTATAAGTCATCAGGGATGTCAGTTTTACTCATTTCATTAGCAGATAATTGCTTGTTTCTGTGTTTAGCACTGACATTCTGACTGGAATCTATCAGATCGGACTCACTGATGGATATAGCATGCCAAATCCTTCACAAGAACCAAAGCAATGAGCCCACACTGTGCCATGAATAAAGTATGGTAACAATAGGAAAGCTGTGGTGGGTTGGATTGTGCTAAACAATGCTTTAATCTTTATTATTTCTTCTGACATCACGTGAAAAGCTTTGAGTATAAACACAAAGCAAGCTACCAAATTACATAGGACCCTATGTGAAACATAGAGCGGATAACGCCATCCACTCTCCGCAGGACACCGCCACACTTTGTTTGTATTTTACAAGTCATTCACAAAGTACAAGATGTGGTTTGAAGCCTGCGGTGCCTTCTGCATAATGCTCCTGGGAAGACCCCATGATGAGGAAGCTTCTGGAAATACCCTATGATCAGGTCACTTGACTTTGACAGGTCATGTGACTGGGCTCTTTTCCTCCTGGCACTTTTTTCCCTATTCATTAAATGAATAGAGCAGAGGGCACATTTGCAAAGTAAATAGCTGTGCTTTCTAAATTTGCCACTAAATGTAATTATTGGCAATTACCATGCTGTAACCCCCAGGAGGTCTAATGACCGATGGCATGGCAGACTGCACAATAACTGATAATTCAGCATTGCATATTAATTTATTACAGGTATTTATATGAAACCAACAAATTATAAAGGGTTTTACATATATATATTGTACATTCACGACAGTCCCTGGTCTTAAGGAGGTTAGAATCTAACATTTCCCACCTTACATGCGTACATACACATACTAGGGTCAATTTAAACAGGAGCCAATTGGCCTATCGGCATATAATTGGAGTGTGAAAGGAAAGTACTGTACCCAGGGCAACACCACACAAACACAGGGAGAATTTGCAAACTCCATGCAAGTAGTGTCAAGGTCAGGTGTCGGGCTCGGAGACCAGAAGCTATAGAAAGGCCCCCCACTGACCAGCAGGATAAGTATACAAGCAGGTCACCCTGGTGGATGAGGTGAACTCTTGCAAGGTGCGGGGTCTAAGCACTAACTGGTAATCACCAGATTTCCTGTTAGTGCAAATGGGTTTTGCTTCATGTTAGTACCAGGCCGAGGTCCAGTAACAGATATAACAGATAGGGATCATGCAAAAGCATAGTGAGTAAACAAGCCAAAGGTCAGTAACAAGTGGTTGCATATGGGAGTTCACTGCTCTAGGGCAATTACCTCTCCTGGAATCAGCTGTCTCCACAATCAGGTTGGGTGCTGGCTCTGTTTGCAACAGAGACATAGAAACAAAATGATGCTGGATAGCTGCACTCCAATATTCACCTTTTTTTTGTAAAAACAGGAATCAAAGCATGATATGTGGATACAGATCAACTGCACAGCTAACGCGTTTCACACAAGGTATGGTGCTTAACCACTTCAATACCATGCACTTATACAGCTTCCTGCCCAAGCCAATTTTGAGCTTTCAGCGCTGTCGCAATTTGAATGACAATTGCGCGGTCATGCTACACTGTACCCAAACAAATTTTTTATCATTTTGTTCCCACAAATAGAGCTTTCTTTCGGTGGTATTTGATCGCCTCTGCGATTTTTATTTTTTGCACAACAAATAAAAAAAGAGCGAAATTTTTTAAAAAACGAAGTTTTTCTTTGTTTCTGTTAATTTTTTTTGTAAATAAGTACCTTTTCTACTTCAATGACGGGCACTGATAAGGCGGCACTGAAGGGCACTGATAAGGCGACACTGATGGGCACCGATGAGGTGGCACTGATGAGGTGGCACTGATGGGCACTGATGATGAGCACTGATAGGCGGCACTGTTGGGCACTGATATGTGGCACTGGTATGCGGCACTGATGGGCACTCATAGGTGGCACTGATTGGCACTCATAGGCGGCACTGATTGGCACTCATAGGCGGCACTGATTGGCACTCATAGACGGCACTGATTGGCACTCATGGGCGGCACTAATGGGCACTTATGGGTGGCACTGATAGGTGGCATGGACGGGCACTGATAGGTGGGCACAGATTGGCACGGATGGGCACTGATAGGTGGCACTGATGGACACTAGTAGGTGGCATTGGTGGCACTGGTGCCCAGCAATGCCAGCCACCACACATTGTGAAAGTGCCAGTCAGTGCCCATTTGTGGGCACTGATTGGCATATTTTTTTTATGTTTTTCTTTTATTTATTTATTTTTATTACATGTGGATGGCCATAGGGGCCATCCACATGATTGGGGCTTCCCTGGTGGTCCTGGGGGGCTTCCCTGGTGGTCTAGTGTGGGTATCCGAGGGGGGGCTGCGCTGATAAACAATCAGCGCGAACCCCCCCTGTCAGGAGAGCCGCCGATCGGCTCTCCTCTACTCGCGTCTGTCAGACGCGAGTGAGGAAGAGCCGATCAACGGCTCTTCCTGTTTACTTCCTGATCAGCCGTGATTCGACACGGCTGATCACATGGTAAAAAGCCTCCGACGGAGGCTTTTTACCGAGATCAGTGTAGCGGTGGGTCAGACTGACCCACCGCTCCACCGATCGCCGCGATGCGCGCCCCCCCGGGCGCGCGGCGGCTGTTATCCCGCAGGACGTCATATGACGTCCAGTGTGGATAACAGAACCACTTCCCGGACGTCAATCTGCTATTGACTGGGCGGGAAGTGGTTAATCATAGCTATGATTAAGCACCATACCTGGTGTGAAACGCATTAGCTGTGCAGTTGGTCTGTATCCACGATAATGCTATGATTTCTGTTTTTACAAAATAAAGGTGAATATCCAGCATCATTTTGTTTCTATAACAAGTGGTTGCAGGTTGGGATCAAGCGGAAGCATAGTCAAGAAGCAAGCCAAAGGTCAGTAACAAGTGGTAGCAAAGATATGGTCGACAGCAGGAGTGACAACAGCGAGATATTGGCTGGAGATAGCAAATAATCTGGCAAACAGGAAGTGTAAAGGCATGGCTTAATTAGGAAGTTCATGGGAGGAGCAAATATTTCAAGGTTCATCACAAACAAGGTTCAAGGCAAGATTGTCCAAGGAATTGTCCAGGGAGCTGTCCAGCATCTCAGGTGGCACAGCAAGAAGACGTGCTGCCAGTCAGATACAGCAGAGGTTGCAGGTTCAGATCCAGACCCTAAAAGTTGGGTATCGAGTCGATGAACCTAGTGCTCCAAGACATATTTGCTGGAAAGCTCTGTTACATGGAGATTTAATTTGTCATTTAAGGACTCCATTGGCAACATATCTCATCCAGATTTTCCAGTTCCCCAAATAGTCATTTCCATTTGAAGACCAAGTTTTGGTGTTACACTTCCATGATTGGATTTTCATTATAGAATTATTAATGTAAGGTGCTTAAAAACTGGGAAATCCACCTACAAGAGAGAGAGAGAGATCTTTGTCAAAGCCTTGTCAGGTGTAGTGAAATATTGCAGTTGGATTCTCTAAGGACCTGTTCACTGTTTTCATTGCAGTAATGTATGGTAAAATACACGATGATACTGAAATGCAATGCAAAATGCAAACTGCAGGGCATTGCAGGTCATTTTGAAGAGCAACCCAACATTACTTCCCTGCATTCAATGCGCATGACAGGTAAGTGTGACCGGCTCTCAATGGAGCCGGTTCACAAATGACTGGGGCGGCCGCGGTCTGCATTTAAAAAGAGTCCTGTGCATCTTTGGGTCTGATTCAGGTGCGAATTCAGGCAAAAATTCAGACCTGATTTGCACCTGAACCGGTGAGCAGGGACGCACTGGACCCCAGGCAAAAAACCCACAAACCCATATGTGTAAACCCAGCCTTAAGTTGAATATACAGTATGTTTTTGAATTTGAACAAGAATACAATAAAAGAGAAAGAGTCAAAGGTAACAATTGACCACTCCATAACAATGATAGCCACTTACTGTATATACTCGAGTATAAGCCAAATTTTTCAGCACATTTTTTTGTGCTGAATATGCCCCCCTCCACTTATACTCGAGTCACCTTTTTGCGCCTGATCTCCTGGAATTTGGGGACCCGGTACCGGCCGGCCATAGGTCTCCTGGACCCCAAACTTTGCACACATATAGGCCAACTCTTCCTCTACAGGTTTGCAAAGTTTTTTGTCTGGGGGACCTACGGCCGGGGAGCACCGATTTTTCAAATCCGGGCACCCCTTGCATAGACTCCCATGTTAAACGGTAATTTCTCTGGTAAATTTGGGGACCCGGTACCACCAGGCCGTAGGTTCCCTGGACCCAAAACTTAGCACACATGTAGCCCCAGTTCTCCTCTACAAGTGTGCAAAGTTGTCTGTCTGGGGGACCTATGGCCAGGGAGCACCGATATTTCAAAGCCAGGCAGCCCTTCCATATACTCCCATGTTAAACGTAAGTCTAGCCATGGGCACAGTGAGACATGGACACAGTGAGGCACAGTGAGGCATGGACACAGTGAGGCATGGGCACAGTGAGGCATGGGCACAGTGAGGCATGGACACAGTGAGGCCTGGACACAGTGAGGCCTGGACACAGTGAGGCATGGGCACAGTGAGGCATGGGCACAGTGAGGCATGGGCACAGTGAGGCATGGGCACAGTGAGGCACAGTGAGGCATGGGCACAGTGAGGCATGCACATGGACACAGTGAGGCAAAGTGAGGCATGCAGATGGACACCCTAGGCTTATACTCGAGTCAATATGTTTTCCCATTTTTTTGTGGTAAAATTAGGTGCCTCGGCTTATATTCGGGTCGGCTTGTACTCGAGTATAAACTGTACTTTTATAGGGTGACAACTCCTCTTATAAGGTGACTCCCCCTGTCTCCCTGTTTTTTTCACGTTGTCACATGCTTTTGGAAAGAAGACTACAACTGACAATGCCAAAGCCAAGGCATGATCAACTCTGGTCACTCACCATTAGAAAACTAGTCTTGAGAAATGATGTGCAGGAGTTGCTGGTATACATGTATGTAGGCATGAAGTGGCTGCAAAGAGGCTGCAAAAGATAAACAGAACTGAGATGCAAAAAAGAATGAAAAAAAGGTGAATACCGTACGATACTTCAGAAAAAAGAATTGTAGTTTTTAGGATTCACAGTGCTTTAGCAAGCTATCTGCCATTCAGTTAGGGTTTACATGTGCTTTAATTAGTGTTTAGCTCCTCAGTAATGATGTATCACCGCCTCCGTTGTTGCATCAGGCCTGACAAAACAAAAGTCCACTTTTTGAACTGACTCGCCTTCTCTCATTTGCATAAAAGCAGCAATCCTATTCTTTATTCTTTTTCCTAATTTCTAGTACCTTTCTCAGTAACTCCCCATACAGTCCACAATATTGAGTTGAACTCCCAGCAAACAGAGTTTTTTCTTGGTCTGTTTGGCCCTCTCTTCCTCTGTACTGGAAGTCATTTTGCTGACGCTGGATTTTACTTTAACCGTTTCCTGGCTGCTTTCGTGGCACACTATGAATTGGAGCAAAGAACTGCTTGTTACATCTGGGCGTAGGATGTGGTTACTCTCTGTCAGCAGAAGAAAAGCAAAATCTGAAAAAGTTAATCCTTTAACAACCAATTGTACAATACAGGCCTGCTGGTAGCAAAGTGGTTAAGTCACTTTCCCCTCTAAACCATAATTCCTTAGCATTTAACAGAAATTGAATTGTCCGCATATCAATTGTTACACAGGGAGAAGAATTGCTTCTAACATCATTCTCTTAAAGAGACTCTGTCTCTGTATTTTAAAAAAAAGCCATATATGCGGAAAAAAAACGCACAGTTACCTGTCCCACAGCCTACACTGCCAATCTTTGCTGTATTAAATCGAAACTAAACCAATTTGATTTAAAGCAGAACTAAACCCTTCGATTTAACAGTTTTAAAAAAACAGTTACATTCCCAGTGTAGCGCCCATCCCAATTTATGGGACCCTATATGTGTAAGTTTAGGGGTGGTCTGAGTCAATAGTTGGGCTCGGACCTGTTGATTAGAACAAATTGTGCTCCTTCTCTGGGTGCGATGCTGCCTGGTAGTACAGTTCCCTGTTGCCTGGGGGTGGCGCTGTCACTTCGGGCTCAGGTTGAACCACATGAGGTATCGCAGCACTATTGGGTGTCCTCTCTCGACAGTGGTGCGGTGGGTGTGGTCGATCCGCTGTGCCTGCTGGGAGGGGGTACTTGAGGGGCAGACGCCATCAGGCGGGGTGGTTGGACTCCAGGGGACTCCTTGGTCCTGGAGGACGTGTGGCACATACCCCACCTTTGTGGCCCTCATGGCCAGGGGGTGCGTGCATGTGCTTCAGTCTCGGACACCTTCAGCCCGAGGCTGCATCGCTGTTTGGTAGGCCCGGCTCAGCTGGCTGGGGCCTTACGGAGGGATCCCAGGCTGCCTACCATTTGGGAGCCCAACTTTAGGAAAAGGAGTCCAGGGGAGGATCGGTCCCGGCGGAGATAGCGACAGTACTGCTGTCTCGGGGAGAGGCCTGGAGACTAACCTAAAGAGGGATCCGCCATCTTTATTTGTGGAGGTTCAGGACATTAATCATTCCTGTGGCAGAGGAATTCTCCTGATCACATCCAATTAAAACTAAAGGAAAGCTTTAATCCGTGCTCCACTCCGGCTGCTAGGACCGCTCTTACAGGGACTATCCGGGTGAGCTATACCCACTCAGGCTTGAGTGGCGACGAAAGTGTTCTTTGAGTGTTGCGTGCCTGAACTTTGCCCTACTCTGTCGTTTCTACTCTCTCTCTCTTCCAAGTTTTACCTCAAGAAAAGAATAAAACCTTGCTGCTTAGGTTTTACACCTGTGTGGACATTGGCCTTATTCTGAGGAACTTCCACCTAGACAACAGAGACCAGGGATCCACTCTGGAGAGGTAACTCGCCGCAAGGCCCAAAATCTAACACCGCTCGCCTCTCCATATATGGAGTTGGATACCGGGCAAGTAGCAGGTGTGCCTTACTGCAAATGGGTGAAGCGGAAGGGTCTGTGTGCTACGCCCAGCAGGCTGAGAATGCTAATTTTCACATATGCTTGCGCTGTCAACCAAACTGTCAAACCATCAAATGGCTGGAGTCATAACTGATCACATGTGCACCACCATGGCACTTGCAGATAAAATAGAGGCTAAGATGGCAGCCTCTTTAACTGTTTTTCAAAACATTCAAGGCATGACGTTAATGATGACGGTCACATTTGCTTCTGCTTTCAACCAAAATGTCAAATCGTCAAGAAGTGGCAGGTTTCATAGCTGATCACATGTGCAGCACGATGACGTAAAGCAGGGATATGCAATTAGCGGACCTCCAGTTGTTGCAGAACTACAAGTCCCATGAGGCATAGCAAGACTCTAACAGCCACAAGCATGACACCCAGAGGCAGAGGCATGATGGGACTTGTAGTTTTGCAACAGCTGGAGGTCCGCTAATTGCATATCCCTGACGTAAAGGATAGGAGGGTTTAGTACCGCTTTAAAGACATTGCATTACTGAAGGATCTTCAGTATCTGCCATTTCTGGAAGTGTCAGATGCCTGGTGCCCCTTTGCATTCTGTAGTTTCCTTTGCCATCTACTGTATAACTGCAGTACAGAGTAGTGACTTAGAGGATGGCCAAAGGGACTTTAGTACACAGTGAACGGGAGCTGACAATTCCAAAAGTATGTTTTACAAAGTTTATCTCTTCAGAATAGTGAAGATTGGTAACATGGCTGATGAGAAGGGCAAGTATTGAAATACCTAAAGTAATGCTAAAGGCCTTGTTTTTTTTAGTTAAAAATAACAAACATGTGATACTTACCTGCTCTGTGTAGTGGATTTGCCCAGAGCAGCCCGGATCCTCCTCTTCTTGGGTCCCTCTTTGGTGTGCGCCTGGCCTTTCCCTCCTACCGAGTGCCCCCACAGCAAGCAGCTTGCTATGGGGGCACCTGAACCGAGCCACAGCTCCCTGTGTCCATTCACACATGGAGCCGCGGCCTGGCTCTGCCCTCTTTCTCACCTCGTTGGCTGACTGACTTTGATTGACAGCAGCGGGAGCCAATGGTGCCACGCTGCTGTCTGAGCCAATGAGGAGAGGAGTGCTGGGCAGCCGAGACACTCCTACATCATCGCTGGATCTAGAATGCATGAAGATAAAAAAACCTTCTGCCTTTGCAATCACTTTAAATATATCTAAAGCCCAAACTTTTTATTTCGTTTTGGATAGAGTGGGAAGAGATAAAACTGCTGTCAGGTTGTTTTTTATTACATTTTTTCTTCTACTGGGGAATCTCCCTTCACATCCCATCCTGTAGCTATAACAGTAAGTCCCAGAAGCTCTCCAAGGCTATGGAAATATTAGACAGTTGCCCCCACAGAAAACATCTCCATTCTAAAAGGTCCTTCTGTTCCTGTTTTGGAGAGACTTCTCGATTTTTGGAGACAACTTTGGATTCCCCCTCACTTTCAGGCCTGGTGATAATGGCCAACAAGGACATGAAAGGCGATAGAAACCTAGGAGAGATTCTAACCCTACCTCCAAATTTGTCTTTAGATTACAGGCAGGATTTATTTTTAGGTGGTATTAAATGGTGAGTCACTTTAAAGGAACTACAGTGCGTAATTTAGTATACTTTTTTAAGATATTTAGTTAAGCCCAACTCCAACTCTTTTTTTGATTAAAGCCCCATACACACGGTCAGACTTTTTGCCAACAAGCTTCATTTTGAGCAAGTTTGCCAAAAAATTTGACCATGTGTACGCTCCATCGGACAAACTTTTTTGGTTTTCATCGGACAAAAGTTCGGTCTGCAAACGGACAAACTTTTGGCCAACAAAAGTCAGATGGAGCAAAGTCCGACCGTGTGTACAGAAAACCATCGGACTTTTGTCCAATGGACAAAACAAATACTGGTAAAATCAACCAACAATAGCAGAAGTTGACCAAAGGGTGGCGGTAAAGAGCAGAAAAACCACGTGATGTTGGAAAAAGTTTTGGGAAAGTTTGCAGAAAAGTCCTGTGGTTTGTATGCTATGGGTGTGCCCGGCCAACTCTGTTCGGACAAAAATCCACGGAAAAGTCCGATGGAAGTCCGACCGTGTGTACGAGGCTTTAGATAGACTTGGATAAGCATAAATACTTCTGTAAATTTTTAAGAATGCATGGTCCCAAACGTTTTCTATAATATAATGACTACAATCATCATTCTACCTTGATAAGGAGCCCCTGTGTTGTCCCAAATGTCAGCTATAATATGACTTTGATCATCACTCCACTTTGATAAAGGGGCCCTGTGTGTTCCTGAAATGTTGACTATAAGAAAATGATCATCATTCTGCCTTAAAAAAGAGGCCCTGCATTGTCCCATAAAATGGCTATAATATAACAACGTTGACTGCCTTTCTGCCTTGATAAATGGGCCCTATGTGGTCCCAAAACGTGGCTGTGATACAACAACTATGATGTTGTTCTATCTATGTTTTCTAATGAATTATTCCTTTATACTACAGAGTTATGCTGGCAAAAATTATTCAATACTGGTTGATGGTCCTGTCCAGTCACTAGAGTGATCCTAATGCAAAGATAAATGGTTTGAGGCTATGTAACATGTGACTTGATTACTCAACAGTGCTGTTCAGCAGAATAGTGTTATTAAAAATATAATTCAAGCCTTTCCAAATAATTTTGTGGGTTTACCAATTAATTATGTCTATTAACCACAACAGATAGTGTTCTCAGTATTTGAAAAAAAAATGTTAATTGTTTGCTGTGACACATTTCTAAAATACAGTACTGTATATTAAGCACAGCAATTGAAAAAGAAAGTGCAAGAATGAAATCACTTTGCTGGGAGAAATACAAGTCACTGTGATATTTTCATGGGCTATAATTTACATACACGTTTAACAATTTAATGTTATGTTCTTTTTCTTTCAGCACTAAAGAGGTCCTTTGAGGTTGAGGAGGTTGACCAGTCTTCGAACCCCTCTGTCCAGCCCCGCAGAACTCCAAACCCACTCCTAAGAGGTGCAGGCTCTGCTGCCCAGAAATTTCAAGAACAAAGCCCAAGAAATGCAGAAGCACTCCTGAGACATGCAGACATCGGAGGCCAAAGATCTCCAAAATCATCACTTAGGAGAATCGACCTGACGGGGTCTCGGCATCCAGAACCCATGTCAAGACGAACAGAGATCTCCATTGACATCTCATCTAAGCAGGTGGAAAATTCTGCCCCAGGAGTTTCTCGGTTTGGTTTGAAGAGGGCAGAACTACCAGGCCATAAGCCTCCTGAGCCCATTCCAAGAAGAGCAGAGATAACTCTGGGAAAGTCTCATGAGCTCCGAGGAGAGTCTCCAAGTTCTAAAATTCCTGAGCTGCCTCAGAGAAGAACAGAAGAAACCAATGCTAAAAAGGTTGATACACAGATGCCCAAATCCCCAGAAGTCCCCCAAGTAAAACAGGTGGAGAACTCCATACCTTCATCGACCATGCATCACCATCAGCCAGAGCCAAAACTGCAGACCGTCCAGGTAGAAGTTCAGCAACAGAGATCACCAGAGGGTAAGTCCTGCATTTTCCTAGAGAAAATATGGATAGAGTCATCCAAATATTTCCCTATCATGGCACCATCCATTAGCCCTAGTGGGGCTCGGGGGAATTGTTGATGCGTAAGTCCTGCGTTTTTATTTTTATGGCAACTTTATGCGATCCAGATTGTCATTTGTTCTGTTGATGGTTTTGTTAATCTATACATGCTAAATTAGTGCTTAAATGATTAAAAACAGCAACATAAGGCTCACATAATGAGTTCTTCGCAGAATGGATGAAAACAGGAGAATCCAACACTAATGCCTGAAACTAGGAGAAAAAAAATCTATTTGCATTGCAATAATATTTATCTATATTTAACATTGGTAGCTCTTCCAATGTTGCATCTGAAAGACCTAACATTAGACATATTTGTTCTCTCCGTGAATGTAAAAGTAGCTATGCAAAATTTGACACCAGAACTTTGCTTTCATTAGCCTGAGTGGCGCCAGACTGGTCGAAGCAATAGTCTTACATTTACTACTGTATCATTTACTTGTCCTGCATCTATTCCATTGTTTATTCAAGCAGAAAATTACTTATGAGAAAGAATGGGATCTTGTTGTGACACAGTTGATATCCAAGCTCAGTTTTTCATAAATGTGTATTATAGGGCAGGTGAAGACCCCTGCATAGATGGTGATTACTTAAAGCCCAACTCTGGGTTTCCCCCAAAGCAGCCCCCTCCCACCTTCCCTCTGAAGGTCCTACCAGCAGTATTTTATGCTTTTTTATACCTTTATTTAAGTCTTCTGGCCTAATTTTAACACTTTGGTCATCACCCAATGGTGGGCAGTTCTCAGTGATGCAAATGGCAGCCCTGATTATGTCATTAGCACTGATTTATGCATCATTGCACAGAAAATGGGGCCCATGGTGCCCGGCACTTACACTGTGTTTTTAGTCCTCTTGTGGGGGATTTTGATTGGAGGTAAGTATTGATTGGTTTTCTACAAGCCTGTTTTCTGCTGATCGCACGTGCTCTCTGAATTTGATTTCCTCTATACCTAACATATAGGACTGTGCAAACTGTAAAGGCAGTGATGGATGATCCATCAGAGCAGGCCTAAAACTTGGGAGAAAGCAGGTGACCTTCCCTTTCCAGATTCATCCATACACCCTGACAATATTTCTTCCCAATAGAGTCCCAGTTAGGCAGGATACCTAGTATGCCGTTAGCACTGCCTGCCATCAATCCACGATTGCCTAAAATATGTGAAGCCTTTGAAGAAAGATGGTGGATTTCTTATTTTTGATCTCACGACCTTTTCAAGCCTCGTACACACGACCGGTTTTCTCGTCAAGAAACGACAAGAAAACAGTTGGGAGAGCTTTCTTGCCGAGAAAACTGTTCGTGTGTATGGTTTCTCATCGAGAAAACTTCCAGGAATCTCGACGAGAAAAATGGAGAACCTGCTCTCTATTTTCTCGTCAGGATTCTCGTTTTTCTCGTTAGGATTCTCGTTGAGAAAACTGGTCGTGTGTATGCTTTTCCGAGTCTTAAAAAATTGCGCATGCTCAGAATCAAGTATAAGATGGGAGCGCTCCTTCTGGTAAAACTAGCGTTCGTAATGGAGATAGCACATTCGTCTCGCTAAAACGAACTGAAAGCACGAAGACTGAAAAGCGCGAATCGTCTCTCCCCAAACTTTTACTAAACTTTTACTAACACGCGGTAATACGAGATCAGCAAAAGCAGCCCAAGGGGTGGCGCCATTGGAATCGAACTTCCCCTTTATACTGCCGTCGTACGTGTTGTACGTGAGCGCGCTTTACAACGACGGGATTTGGAATTGACAGTGTTCATGCAAGGAAAGCCTGACAAGAATCTCGTCGAGAAAAACAACAGTTTTTTTACGACGAGATTCTCGGTCGTGTGTACGAGGCTTCAATTTTGCCCTTGAAATAGGAGATATGTTAGCTGGTGGTATGAAATACTGTATATACTCGAGTATAAGCCGAGTTTTTCAGCCCTTTTTTTAGGGCTGAAAGTATACCCCTCGGCTTATACTCGAGTCAGTACCTGAAAATCGTGAAATTCCGCGGCCGGCGTCCATTGTTCAAATCTCGCGCCGTTCTCCCTGTCCCTTCCGCGATAGGCATTTCCAGCAAACACTGTGTTGAGTGTTTGCGCCTATCACGGAGGTCCTCTTGTCCGACGTCCGTGATTGGCGGAGCACTGAACACAGTGCCTGCTGGGAAACGGAGTTGGAGAATAAGAGGACCTCCGTGATAGGCGCAAACACTCAACAAAGTGTTTGCTGGAAACGCCTATCACGGAAGGGACAGGGAGAACAGCGCGAGATTTGAACAATGGACGCCGGCCGCGGAATTACAAGATTTTCAGGTACACTGACTCGGGCACAGGGAGGCTGCAATGGACACAGTAAGGGGGCACAGTGAGGTGACAATGGGCAGTGAGGTGGCACAGTGAGATGGCAATGGGCACAGTAAGGGGGCACAGTGAGGCGACAATGGGCACAGTGAGGTGACAATGGGCACAGTGAGGTGGCAATGGGCACAGTGAGGTGGCAGAGTGAGATGGCAATGGGCACAGTCAGGTTGGGCAATGGGCACATTTCCCCCCTCGGCTTATACTCGAGTCAATAAGTTTTCCCAGTTTTTTGTGGTAAAAGTATGTACCTCGGCTTATACTCGGGTCGGTTTATACTCGAGTATATACGGTAGTCTTCCCTAGCAAGTGCTGATGGATGGTTAGAGGAAATTTAAAGAAATGTGTCAAAACAAATGTAGGGGCTGCCAATGCTGACATTAGCTATCTCTGTCCTCGATGACCATAACATATATTCTGAGTCAAGTTCTTTTCTGCATACTGAGCCCGTGACTCCAGGAAATATTTAATTATTTGAACTAGCATGACAGCTGAACAACTGCATTCCCAGAAGGATAGGTCTGTAATGGCAACCCCCATAGTTCTCTCATGGCAGTTTTAATATGGATGCCTGGTAGTTGTAGATATCATGTGTAGTGGAGTCCATGCATATCTATAGAACAAATTACCTTTGTATGTGAAAATTAAAACAGGATTGATGTTTTAATATTTCAGCCTTTAACGCCCATATGGGCAAAGCGTGTACTTATTTGTGCAAAAAAATGAATTTGTCTGGGGAAAAGTAAAACTGAACTCCAGGCAAACGTGTGGGAGCTGCTTTACAACTAAATTAATTGTAATTCTGTTCATCCACTTTTGAGATTTGCACAGCTCTGCCACCACAGTGCAGCCCTGTCTGGCAGGGCAGGACACTTACTTTTTGGCCTCTTGATTGGCCAGTCGGGAATTATGTCATTTCACGCATGCGCACAGCTGGAGTGTGCTGGGAATGCACCCTGAGCTGCTCGGACTCAGCTCAGTGTGCATGCAAACTAATGAGCTCATCTCTCTGTCACTCTGCTTTCTCTTCCTGTAATCATGTCCCTTGTTAGTACAACTGATTGGCTGCTTGTGCTGCTTTTCCCTCTCCCAGCCTGAGTTCTGCTGTACAGGCGGTTGCAAAATACTGATACCAAGTAAAATTTAGGTACCTACCATGTTTGCATTTACAAAAACCCATTTAATGAATATACAGCTGTATTATTTATTACACATTATATATGCCCAGAGATCAGCTTTAACCGCTTCCGGACCGCCACATATAGATTTACTGCGGCAGGGCGGCCCGGTGCGCAAAATCACGTACCTGAACGTGATTTCGTGCACGCAGTTTAGGGGGCGCGCACACGCCGCCGGAGTGCTGCTTACGCTGTGATTGGACACAGCGGGAGCCAATCAGCGAGTCCGGCGGCCGCGATGGCCGATCGTTCAGCAGAGACACGGAGCAGTGGTGTGCCGATGTAAACAAAGCCTACCGCTGCTCTGTCAGGGAGGAAAAGGGAAAAGCTGAATCACGATCTCTCTTTTCCTCCAGTGAATCCACTCTCCCCCCCCCCCACAGTTAGAAAGCACCTCCCTAGGACACATTTAACCCTTTGATCGCCCCTTCTATGCCAGTGTCATTTATACATTGATCAGTGCATTTTTGTAGCACTGATCACTGTATTGGTGTCAATGGTCCCCAAAAAGTGTCACTTAGGGTCAGATTTGTCCGCCGCAATGTCGTAGTCCTGCTAAAAATCGCAGATCGCCACCATTACCAGTAAATAAATAAATAAATAAATAAAAGTCCATAAATCTATCCCGTAGTTTGTAGATGCTATAACTTTTCAAACCAATTGATTTCAAACCAATCAATATAAGCTTATTATTTTTTTCCCAAAAAATATGTAGCAGAATACATATTGGCCTAAACTGATAAAGAAATTTGTTATTTTTTTATTTATTTTTTTGGGTATGTATTATAACAGAAAGTAAAAAAAAAATTTTTTATTTTTTTTAAATTGTGGGTATTTTTTTTTGTTTATAGCGCAAAAAATAAAAACCGCAGAGGTGATCAAATACCACCAAAAGAAAGCTCTATTTGTGGGGAAAAAAAGGACGTAAATTTTGTTTGGAAACCTCGTCGCACGGCCGCGCAATTGTCGTTCAAATCGTCACAGCGCTGAAAGCTGAAATTTCGCCTGGGCAGGAAGGGGGTATATGTGCCAAGTAAGCAAGTGGTTAAAGGAGAATTATAAAAAAAAAAAGGATTAGTTAAACCCACAAGTGCATTTTTTACCACTACTATTCCTTTATACTGACTTTTTACAAATGCAGCAATTTAGAAATTTGGTGAAAAGTTTAGCACTGGGAAACACCTTTTCAAGATAAAAAGTGCATTTTATATAAAACTATGTCGATCAGACCAAAATGAGGAGGACAGAGGAACTTTTTTCCAAATCAGGGACAGTCCCTTGAAATCAGGGACAGTTGGGAGCTATGTGCTCTTGATTCCCTGGCACTCACAGACTTATCTACCCTTGTGGGCCTGGGTTTGGCTCTACCCCATAATGCATATCATAGTTGTGCCCCTGGGTCTATAGTACAAAAGAGTTAGTAGACCTTTTTTACATTGACGAATTCCACTTAGAAAGACTTAAGCAATCTCCAAGGTTTTCTCAGCCATACAAACTGGTTTTCAGAAAACAAACTGAGCCATAAAATCAACATTATTTCATCTCAATCCAGTACTAATGAACACATTTATAAATCTAAACCTCGGTGTGTCTTGTGATCTTTCCTTTTCCTAGATGATATTTGTGAACGTCTTGATTGGACGTTTAGGCGTCACTATGTGTATACAGTAACTAAACACAGCATTTTAATAGAAAAATAGAATCCATGCAAGCATCAGAGCTGTGATCATATGATCAATGAATAGTGCCATGCATAACACCCAAAATGGCCCCATTGTTCATTTGGGCTGTCACATGGTGGTTCCTTTTATACGGTTACATACAGAACTCTTTTTAACCCCATGATCGAAGGAAGTTGCTGTATTAATGTGCAGAAAATGGATTTGATACACTTATGCATACCTCACAACTTTCAAAAAGGGGAAAGAAGGACACCTTATGATGTCTGGGCAAAAGACATACCCCATCACACTTCCATGAATTCAGATTGATAAACAAGCCAGACCATGAATACTTTATGTACAAACCACATTGTCAGGTCTTTACGGAAATGTACAACAGTTTAAAAAAGCCACAAATGGAATATTTCAAAAGAATAAATTTAAAGTGTCTCTATAGCCATTTTTCGGTTTTGGATAGAGTAGTGAAGGGTTAAAAATCTGCCATGGGTTTTTTTTTTTTCCCCTTCAATTATTGTTGCATGCACACACTGCCATACTTTCGCACAACGTACCCCTGCATTCAGCTGCATCCGATAACTGATTTCTATGGGCAGCTGCAGGCAGTAGCTATGAAATACCCACAAATTTTATGTCATATGACCCCAGGCATCCATGTGCATGAGGCTTTAGACTAAGGTTACTATATTCTCAAAATTTAATCCAGGGACATGCCCACTTTTAAGCCACAAAATCACACTCCCATTTTTAGCCTCGCCCTCATTTTTAACATGCCCTGAAACAATTGCTTACTGACTTTTGGAGCAAGAGGCTATAAAGTATTCAAGGTATAAAGAATAAATACCTTGGCCACTGTAAGCAGCAGAATGATGTAACCTGTGGGAGGAGATTAAAGAGATATAGTTAAATAAAACTTGAGCCTATACTGCTGTGGGTCAGGAGTAAGTATTGAACAGAGTGCAGGGGTCAGGCATAAGTAATGGACAGATCAGGAACAAGTAACACAGAAAGAGCAGAGGTCAGGTCAGGAATAAGTAGCATACAAAATGCAGGGGTCAGGCATAAGTAATGAAGTGATCAGGAACAAGTAACACAGAGAGCAGAGGTCAGGTCAGGAATAAGTAGCACACAAAGTGCAGGGGTCAGGTTTATAAAGCTGAGAAATAAGGAACAAGTAACGCAGAGATAGCAGAGGTAATGTCAGGAATAAGTAGCACACAAAGTGCAGGGGTCAGTTGTAAGTAATAGCGAGATCCAGAAAAAGTAACGCAGAGAAAGCAGAGATCAGGTCAGGAGTAATTAACACACAGAGTGCAGGGGTCAGGTGTAAGTAATGGAGAGATCAGGAACAAGTAACACAGAGAGAGCAGAGGTAAGGTCAGGAATAAGTAGCACACAGAGTGCAGGGGTCGGGTGTAAGTAATAGCGAGATCCAGAACAAGTAACACAGAGAGAGCAGAGATCAGGTCAGGAGTAAGTAACACACAGAGTACAGGGGTCCGGTGTAAGTAATGGAGAGATCAGGAACAAATAACGCAGAGAGAGCAGAGGTCAGGAGTAAGTAACACACAGAGTACAGGGGTCCGGCGTAAGTAATATAGAGATCAGGAACTAATAACGCAGAGAGAGCAGAGGTCAGCTCAGAAGTACATAACACACAGAATGCAGGGGTCAGGCATAAGTAATGGAGAGATCAGGAACAAATAATGGAGAGAGAGCAGAGGTCAGGTCAGAAATACATAACACACAGAATGCAGGGGTCAGACATTAGTAATGGAGAGATCAGGAACAAATAATGCAGAGAGAGCAGAGGTCGGGTCAGAAATACATAACACACAGAATGCAGGGGTCAGGCATAAGTAATGGAGAGATCAGGAACAAATAATGCAGAGAGAGCAGAGGTCAGGTCAGAAATACATAACACACAGAATGCAGGGGTCAGGCATAAGTAATGGAGAGATCAGGAACAAATAATGCAGAGAGAGCAGAGGTCAGGTCAGAAATACATAACACACAGAATGCAGGGGTTAGGCATAAGTAATGGAGAGATCAGGAACAAATAATGCAGAGAGAGCAGAGGTCAGGTCAGGAGCAATGATGGATTGCATTGTAATAAGTGCAGCTGCAGTTGTCCTTTGGCTTGGCGGCTTACTGGTTCCCCCTGGTTTTCCCCACATGGAAGTCTGCATCTGTCCATTGCCCTCCTTCTCTTTCCCAAGCAAACAGAATGAGTAGGCGATAGGCAATATTTCTTTATCGTACACCACGGGACACAGAGCCAGTCATTACATAATGGGTTAAGGGTCACCAGCGGTGATTGGACACTGGCACAACCAATGGAAGACAGTTCCCCTCCATATAACCCCTCCCATCAGGGAAGTACCTCAGTTTTTTCGCCAGTGTCGAAAGGTGTTGGACGCGTTAGGAGGTGCTAAAGGAAAGCTCTACCAAAGAGACCCTCTGGGGGTAAAAGAGCTATGCTTTCGGATCCATCCAAGACGCCTACAAATGAGCTGAATCTGGATGGGATCCGGGCCTCATCCATGAGGCGTCGCCTGTAATGTCTCTCTTCGGAGGACTGGGCTCTAAGATCCAGCACTTTCGCTATTTCGCTATAAAGTCCTGGTAAGAGTCTTGTACAAGGCCCAGGGGAGAGGTATCCTTTAAATAGGAACCCATATCCCTGAAGGTTGGCACACATAGCCCACCGTGAAGGGTGAAGTTTGGTATCTGTCTGAAAACTTTCAGCAGAAAAACCTGCGGCGTGGATAAGGTGAGATTAGAAGGTCCATAACTAGGTTGGGACCTTTTTCAAAAAAGTGGATGTCTTCTTTTTTTCCACCACTGGGGGGAGTAAAGAGCTGAATATACTCACCTCACTCTGTTCAGTGTCGGCTTCGGCGAAGTACACTGCTCGTCACCTCCGCTGCTGAGCTTGCTTGAGCTCCCCGCTCCTCCTTCCGGTGGCCGATACAGACACCTGCAGATGCAGGTAAGTGGGGACAGGGGCTGATGAGAGTCCTCTCTCACTATGGCCACCACCATAGCGCTAAAGGCCGCGCGCGCGCGCGCGGGAGCGCGCTTTATCGGAGGGGGGGGGGCGAAGGCGTGCGCGGGCACGTGGCGCGCGCAGGCACAGAAACGGCGCCAAATTTAAAAGACTGTCAGTGTAAAAAGCACTGCAGCAGCAAGCAAGCTCGTTAGTTCTCTTGTTCCTGGCAGAGAAACACAGCAGCTATACAGGGACGTAAGACTCCATGTGGTTGGATTGGGTACTTCCTAGAAGACATCCATGTTATGCATAGTTATGTGTTAAAAGTTGCATACTTAATGTATTTGCTAAACTGAACACGGTAGTATATGCATTTAGGTACCTTGTATTTTGTCTAAACAGTAAGTCTTCCAGGGGAAGTAATGCGGACAAAAAGAGATAAAAGAGCACCGCCGCCTGAGACAGGGGGCTCTAGCTGTGCTGACTCGGTACCTTCCTCTCCTGTGTTGCCAAAAGCACCTGTACAGGATGAGCCATTACCTCTGTCAGGTATGGCGGCTTCCCCAGTGAAGCCTGGGCCTGCATATGTCACTGAGGACACTTTATCAGCTGCCCTAAATAATCTGGAGGAGAAAATTGCTACTTTAATCGCTAAATCCTCTAAAAAGGACAATAAGCGAAGCAGATCTCCTCCAGTATTGGACCTCCCTTCAGAAGTACCTGAGGAGGAGGAGGATGAGGAGGAGGCTACATCAGCAGAGGATGAGGAGTCAGACGGATCAGGGATATCGGATGAGCCTTTTTCGGTATCCCAGATTTTAAAGTCACAGGTGCAATGCTATGCAGGAGCCGTGCGAGCTGCATTTAGGTTACCCTCTTTGGAGGTAACAGAATCACCTGTCTCCTCCCTAGGATCATTAAGATCCCTGCAAGGTGCATGCTCCTTCCCGGTTCATCCGTTACTAGAGGATCTATTGTACGCAGACTGGCAACATCCAGATAAGCGTTTTTCACCTCCAAAAAAGTTTAACATTCTTTATCCTATGGAGGAAAATTTTTTAAAGAAATGGAGCCTGCCTACGGTAGATGCGGCTATTTCTTGTGTAAATAAAAACCTGACATGTCCAGTGGATAATGTACAAGTGTTTAAAGATCCTTCTGAGAAGAAGTTGGAATCCTTACTGAAATCCTCCTTCCTTTTGGCCGGCTCAATTATCCAACCTGCAGTAGCAGCAGTCGGTATGTGTCAGGTCGTCAGCCAACAGGTAAAGCAGGGGCTGAAGGAGCTGCCTTCAGAGCAGGCTAAAAATTGGGAGAATTTGCCTAAAGCCTTATGCTTCACAGTGGATGCCATGAGAGATTCTATCATACAGGCATCACGCCTTACACTCCAGCTGGTACAGATGAGCAGAGTACTTTGGCTTAAGCATTGGTCAGCGGAAGCCCCATGCAAAAAGTTGTTGGCAAGTTTCCCGTTCCATGGCGAACGCCTTTTTGGGGAAGATTTAGAAAGATATATCCAAAAGATATCAAGTGGTAAAACGACACTTTTACCTGAGAGAAAGAAAAACAAGAGACCTTGTTTTAAACACACTCTCTCCCCAGCTCCCGGGAAATCTGACTCCAGCCAGTGGCGACGGCCTTTTCAGCCGCCCAAAAAAGCCAAAGAACAGGCTCAGAAGAACAAGAAGCCGTGGGGTTCAAGAGCTAATAAGCAAGCCCCCAAAACCTCTCATTGAAGGGGCGCCCCCGCTCGGCCGAGTGGGGGGAAGGCTTCGTCAGTTCTCAGCGACTTGGCGGACAGAAACCCAGGACAAATGGGTGGTATCCACAATATCCTCAGGGTACAGACTGGAATTTCGAGAGATCCCATCTTCTCAATTCCGAAGTTCAAGACTCTCCAAGGATCCACAAAAAAGAGGATCCTTCTTCAAAGGTTTGAATCACTTAATAGCTCAAGGTGTGGTTACAGAGGTACCCCAAAAGGAGCAAGGTTCAGGTTTTTACTCAAACCTCTTTGTGATTCCAAAACCGAACGGAGAAGTCAGACCCATCCTGGATCTAAAAAATCTAAACCAGTTTCTGAACGTTCGCCATTTTCGAATGGAAACGATTCGATCCGTGGTCGCTACTTTAAAAGGCGGAGAATTCATTGCGTCTATAGATATCAAAGACGCATATCTACACATACCAATCCTCCCCGCTCACCAAAGATTCCTAAGGTTTGCGGTAGAAGATCGCCACTTTCAATTTGTGGCCCTGCCATTTGGTGTAGCCACCGCGCCCAGAGTATTCACAAAGGTGCTAGCTCCTCTGTTAGCAAACCTAAGAACACGGGGCATTGCGGTAACAGCCTATCTAGACGATCTACTATTAATAGATCAGTCAAAGGAGGGATTGGATCACGCTGTAGACACTACAGTAGGATACCTGGAGTATTTAGGATGGATTATAAACTTACAAAAATCCTCTCTCCAGGCCCAAAGAAGGATAGTGTACCTGGGCATGATCATAGATACAGCCCAAAACAGGGTATACCTGCCAGAGCCAAAGATACAGTCTCTGAAAGACCTGATCCACAAGGTCAAAGCAAACAAGAGGCCGTCTATTCGCCTTTGCATGAGACTATTGGGAAAGATGGTAGCCTCCTTCGAGGCGGTCCCTTACGCCCAGTTTCATTCGAGACTACTTCAAGGCAATATTTTAGCCTCCTGGAACAGAAAGAGCCAAGCTCTGGATATACCCATGCGCCTGTCCTCACAAGTACGCCACAGCTTCAATTGGTGGCTAGAAGCCAGGAATTTACGGAAGGGAAAGTCCTTCCTCCCAGTGGCCTGGAAGGTGGTACCTACGGATGCCAGCCTATCGGGCTGGGGTGCAGTATTCGAGGAGGCTTCTACCCAGGGAACCTGGGCCAAGACTCAGGGGATCCTGCCCGTCAATGTGCTAGAGATCCGGGCGGTATATCTAGCCCTCAAAACCTGGACATACAGGTTACAGGGCTACCCAGTTCGGGTTCAATCCGACAATGCTACGGCAGTAGCTTACATCAATCACCAAGGAGGCACCCACAGTCGGGCAGCCCAAAGAGAGGTGAACCGGATCTTGGCATGGGCAGAAGTGCATGTACCTTGCATCTCTGCAGTCTTCATTCCAGGGATAGAAAACTGGCAAGCGGACTACCTGAGTCGTCAGCAGCTGCTACCAGGAGAGTGGTCTCTTCACCCAGAGATCTTTCAGGCCATATGTCTGAGATGGGGAAACCCAGATGTAGACCTGCTAGCTTCCAGGTTCAACAAGAAATTGGACAACTTTGTGTCCAGAACGAGAGATCCTCTAGCCTACGGGACAGACGCTCTAATAACTCCATGGAATCAGTTCTCACTGATCTATGCATTCCCTCCGATCCCTCTTCTACAAAGACTGCTTCGCAGGATCAAGGAGGAGGGAATACCAGTAATCCTAGTGGCCCCAAACTGGCCCAGGAGGCCTTGGTATGCCGAGATCGTAAAAATGGCGATAGGAAGGCCCTGGAAGCTTCCACTTCGACACGACCTGTTGTCACAGGGTCCAGTATTCCACCCTTCCTTACAAAGGCTAAATTTGACGGCCTGGCTGCTGAGACCCACATTTTGAAAAAGAGAGGGGTCTCTGGCCTGGCTCTTTCTACGCTCATTAATGCTAGAAAGCCAGCCTCCAGACTCATCTATCATAGAGTCTGGAAAGCATACGTTTCCTGGTGTGAATCCAGAAGTTGGAATCCTCTGAAATATGAAATAAGTAGGATTCTTGCTTTTTGCCAGTTAGGAGTGGATATGAAATTAGCCCTTAGCACCATCAAAGGGCAAATATCGGCTCTATCAGTCTTCTTTCAGAGACCATTGGCATCTCACTCCCTAGTTCGGACATTCATTAAGGGGGTACTGAGGATAAATCCTCCAGTCAGGTCTCCCTTGTATCCATGGGATTTGAATTTGGTATTGTCAGTGTTGCAAAAGCAACCTTTTGAACCTATTCGCCATATTCCTTTAATTATATTAAGTAGGAAATTGGCCTTTCTGATTGCTATAGCTTCTGCTAGGAGAGTATCAGAGCTAGCAGCTCTTTCTTGTAAAGAGCCTTATCTAATTTGTCACAAGGACAAGATCGTACTACGACCCCATCCGGCTTTTCTGCCTAAGGTGGTGTCGGCTTTTCACTTGAATCAAGACATTGTTCTGCCTTCCTTTTTTCCAAACCCGCGGACGGCGGGGGAAAAATTATTACACTCTCTAGATCTAGTGAGAGCGGTAAGGGTGTATCTGCAAGCAACCGCTCAGATACGTAAAACAGATGTTTTGTTTATTTTACCAGATGGTCCCAAGAAGGGCCAAGCGGTATCAAAATCCACCATTTCCAGGTGGATTAGACAAGTAATTGTTCAAGCTTATGGTTTAAAGAACAGGACTCCTCCTTTTCCTGTTAAGGCGCACTCTACCAGGGCGATAGGTGCATCATGGGCAGTGCACCACCAGGCTTCGATGGCTCAGATCTGTAAGGCTGCAACTTGGTCCTCAGTCCATACATTTTCCAAATTCTATCAAATAGATGTGAAAGGACATGAGGATTCCGCCTTCGGGCGAAGTGTGCTGCAGGCAGCAGTATAGGGCTTCTGGTCCGCAAGCGGTCGGTTTGATCTGTGTCTCCCCCCCTTCATATGAGCATTGCTCTGGGACGTCCCATTATGTAATGACTGGCTCTGTGTCCCGTGGTGTACGATAAAGAAAATAGGATTTTTATAACAGCTTACCTGTAAAATCCTTTTCTTGGAGTACACCACGGGACACAGAGGTCCCACTCTTCTTATGGGAACCCTACTGCTTTGCTACAAAACTGAGGTACTTCCCTGATGGGAGGGGTTATATGGAGGGGAACTGTCTTCCATTGGTTGTGCCAGTGTCCAATCACCGCTGGTGACCCTTAACCCATTATGTAATGACTGGCTCTGTGTCCCGTGGTGTACTCCAAGAAAAGGATTTTACAGGTAAGCTGTTATAAAAATCCTATTATGGTGGGTATCAACGAAATCACCCAACAATGTAAAATAAACCATGCAGGAGGCTCAAACAACGCCATTTTGGACTGATGTTTGCACAGTTCATCTGTTGATTTGGCACCCACGGTCTGCAAGGTCTATGCTATGCTGCCAGATTCCGGAGGATGATTCTGCGAATCTCATAACGGGGACTGGCCATGTAAAATAGGGACAAATGATAAAATGATTAACCGTAGGCGGTTAAATTGTTGGTCCCATATGGACCACATGAGCTGAAGTTTCCTGCGTCTTTATAAGTCACTCCCCATATAGAGAATAGGGGGGCCTATGATGTTTTATTCTGCTGTCACATTATTCCCTAGTCCAGATGATACACATTGACCTTTGACATTCACAATCCACGTTCTGACAAAAGCTTTCACTTTGCAATACAAAAGTATGATTTACACTATTGTTTTGCACAGTCCTCTACATCACTGTTCCTGAAACTATCCCTTTCTTGTGATACCAGCGAGTCATCGTGTTTTGGGATACCAGATGATTAGAACATGATTAATGTCAAAGTCACTGGGAGAGGGGGCTGTGCAGGGACATCTGACCTAAGTGAGTCATGCAACTTACCCAGCGATCTGGGAATTGCGTTACTCTGGGAGGAGGTTGGGAACTTTGCCTATATGGTCTGATCTAAACCTTTTCCTGGACAATTAGGTTTTCAAATCCTTCATTCTGTGCTTATCTCAGCAGTGTTGTAGAATGGAAACAGTCATATCAGTCAATTACATTTTGGAGTGGTATTAAACCCTCAACATTTTTTAGTTTAACACATTAGGCACAATAGAATAAAAATTGAAAAAACAATCCCCAGTAAACGATTTGTTAAAATTCTTACTCCAGCACTTGCAATTTACATCTTTCAGTGCTGCTGGCTCCTGCTCTCTCAGTGATGCTTCCCTGAATTTCTCATCTTCACAGGTAAGAGTTAAAGTGGTTCTAAAGCCTAATGCCTCGTATACACGACCGGTTTTCCCATTGGAAAAACTACGATGAGAGCTTTTGGCCGGGAATCCCGGCCGTGTGTTTGCTCCATTGGAGTTTATCCGACGGGAAAACTGCCGGAAAAAAAAAGAGAGCAGGATCTCTTTTTTCCAGTCAGGAAAAAATCCTAGCGGAAAAAACGTTCGTCTGTATGCTTTTCCGACGGGAAAAAACGTGCATGCTCGGAAACAATTCGACGCATGCTCGGAAGCATAGAACTTCATTTTGTCGGCTCGCCGTAGTCTTTTATGTCACCACGTTCTTGGCAGTCAAAACTTCACCGGACTTTTGTGTGACCGTGTGTGTGCAAGGCAGGCTTGAGAGGAATTCCTTTGGGAAAAACACTGTTTTTTTTTTTGATGGGAACATTAAGGTTTTTTACCTTAATGCATTCTCTGCATTAGGGTAAAAAACCTTCTGTGTCCCCCCAGCTGAGCCAGATCTTGATTTAGCGTTGTGCTCAAGAGCAGTGGCTCTCTCTGCTCTCTTCCTCATTACATGGCAGATTGATAGCAGCAGGAGTCACTGGCTCCTGCTGCTGTCAATCAAATCCTATGATGGGGGGGAGTGTTTGGTCGGGGTTGAGTCCAGCTGTCTGTGTCTATAGATGCAGGTTGTGGGGCTCGAAATTGAGCTTACATGAGTGCCTCCATACTTGCATAGACTTGCATAGGAGCTGCTTCCTGCCTAGGAGCGCAATCAAGGGAGCCTTAGAAGAAAGGGATTGTGACCGAACCATTGTAGAGGGCAGGTAAATATAACATGTTTATTCTTTTTTTTTAAATAATGGTTTATAATCACTTTAACAGTGGACAGTGCAGTCTAGGGTGCTTTGCCATCCTAGGCTATGGGGCTGTGTTTGATGCACAGTGTAGGAGGACACTGCTCTAGCCCTTGCATGCAAGAGTGACTCAATAGGACACTGCAAGAGAAAAGATCCACCCTGAAAAAGGAAACCTGGGAAAGTGGTCATGTTACCAGCTTAAATTGGAACAAGAATTAATAGATAAAGAAGCTGTATACCTAGTAAACAATTAAATCAGCTGCTGTAAGTGATTAAAAAAAACAGGAGGTTCGAATACCACTTTAAAGAAGAACACTCATGGTCTTTTGTAAATAAAATGCTGGTCCAGAAAAGCATGTTCATATACCTGGAAATGTTTGTTATATGAATGGCAATCATTTCTTGTACGAATCTCACTTTTTTCTTTATTAATTTTCAGCTTATCTGCTCCTCCCCAAAAGGACTACCAATTTGTGGGTGTTCCTTTTACAGGGCTTTGGCAGAGCACACCTGCCAGTGCCACTTGTGTTTTGAGTATGTCTGCAGGGTGCACCTTTGTCGCAGACTGACTGAGACATACAGTATGTAGGGAGACCAAGCAATGCTCTACTGTAAACGCGCCTTTGTAGACTGCTTTATTTTTTCTTTCACAGGTATGGGAGTTCCCTTTTTCCTGCATACATTGTGACAGCGCTTAAAGGATCGCCTAGGAAAACCTAAGTGTATTATGCACTTTGTCACCCGAAAAGCTGGAACTATCAGAATAATATTAGTGGTATTTCATCTATAAATTTGCAATTGATGTGAAATGAAGCAAACGATATTCTAACGTTTGTTTAAAGCCAAGCAATACAATCTCATGTATATGTTAATGTCATTTCAAAAATGTATTACTTTAAAATCTGCAGCTTTCACTAACATAATACCTTGTGATCCTGCCCTGAAGGTCCTTGTTCAGGCATGTCCTATAATGGGGGGATATGGCTCTGTCCCTGTTTCTCATTTGTGCTACTATGTAGTCACCCTGTCATGCAGGCTACCAACCTCCAGTATGATCCTCTATTGTTGCCATTGTATTTTTCCCAATTTTACCTGGTGATCTTGCCAGTGAAGCTGCTTCCTCTCATAGGGTGACAATGCTGCTTCTGCAGTTTCTTACTACAGGAGCAGCGTTGTCACCTTGTGCAGCACGCTTTCAACGCTACAGACCGATATGTGAACACACAAGTAAGCCTGTTACTTTGCAGAGAGGTACAACCATCCCTTCCAAAACACCATCAGGGCTGTGATTGGCAGTGACTTCAGGACACGTGCACCCGTGTCGATGGTGCATGCCTTTGCCATATCCTTTGCGATATGCATGGTAGTCCACTGCTCTCTGCTAAAAAGACTTAAAAGCCCCCCAAACTAAAAATACAGAAAGCCATTGCATATTTTATAAAAAAAAAAAAAAAACGGAAACATGTATTTTTATCCCTCAAGGGTTTAATTCTACGTTAAGTAACTCATGTTTTAATAGCTGCCTGGAATGCGGCTTTATGTTTTCTTGGCACGCTACCCAATGTCATCTAAAACCTGTTCAAATGGCGGATATCAGATGCAGAATCTTTAAGCACTAAGTGCAGTCTGAGTTCCTATGTTCTTTGAGCTAGAAATATCTGCTGCAACTGGTTCATCTCTATTTACAGATGTGATATCATCTAAAATGATCACAATGTCCATCCATACCTTATAGAGAGCGGATTGGAATGATTTCAGAATGTTCTTACCAAGAGATATTAGTTTAAAATAAACGATTTAACCCACAAGTGTCAAACACAAGGCCAGTGGGCCAAATACAGCCCACCTGGCCCCTTCATGTGGCCCTCACACCTCTCCTGCAGCTGTGGCACTCCCCTTGTCTCCACCCCCACCTTATCGCCGCAGAGAGGAGGACAGAACTCCTTCGCCAGATCCTGCACTTCTCTGTGCAGCAGTGGAGAGGCTCATCTCTTTACCCCCCTACATCCCCCGTCGCAGCAGTCGGCAGCAGAAAGGAGGATAGAACACTTACTACAGATTCTGCACCTCTCTGTGCAGCCGCAGCATCCCTCATCTCCACCCTCCCTGGTTTCAGCAATCAGTAGACTCCAGCAGCTGACTCCAGCTCTCCTCTGGGCCTCCTCCAGACCCTGCACTTCATGCTTCCCAGCTTCTTACTGGCATCTGCACACTGTAAGATGGTTGCACTGAGATGTAAGGAAGGGTGGGGGACTCTTCACTTCTGATGGTGAGGGGCTTTTGACATTGCGGTAAGCTCTGGACATCTGCTTATAATTATTATGAGAATAATACAATTCTTTGCTAGTTGAAAAGGAGGGTCGCACACTGCTGGTATCATCCAAGAAACTATTTTGTAGACTGCTCAGGCAGAACACCATGGCAAAACCATGTTCTGTCTGAGCAGTCTCCAATAAAGTTTCTTGTGGATACCAGCAGTGTGCGACCCTCCTTTTCAGACTTGCAACACCAAATTTGTGGCAGTGTTGAATTGTAAGTCTGTTAACTTGCTGCACATTGTCAATGACAAGTTGTACACTAGCAGAGCACTTTCCAATTTGTAGCTGTGTGGCAAGTCTCTAGCAAGAGCAAAGTTACAGTGGTGAGTCTACAGCAAGAGCTCTGCAAGTCTACAGCATGAAAAGTCAGCCACAGTGACCCCTGTGGTGGGATGACTATTGCACAACAGAACTGAACCAGAACTCGCAGCAGACTTGCAGAATGTTTGCAAAGAATCTTGATCTGGAGTCATGCAATGCGGACTTGCTGCAATTGTGCAACAAACTTGTGAAGCCTGATAAGTCTAGCAATAGCTTAGCAAGTGATTTTTAAACTTGCACCTCCCCTTCACAGCTTAAAACGGAGCTCCACCCTAAAGTGGCACCTTTCAGGGGGGAGGGGGGGTGCACCCACTTCCGGGAGTCCACTCTGCGGGGATCTGCGGGTAGTGCGTCACTTCCCGCCCCCCCCCCCCATTGTGTTTTGGAAAACACTTGGCTCTCAGAACACAGCGGGGACCAGTGAACTCGGCGCAGCGCGACTCGCGCATGCGCCTTAGGGAACCGGGCAATGAAGTGCAAGGCTTCACTTCCTGGTTCACTCACCGAGGATGGCGGTGGGGGCAGCAGAGTGACGAGCGATTGCTCATCTTCTGCTGCCGACGTCGCTGGACTCCAGGACAGGTAAGTGTCCTAATATTAAAAGTCAGCAGCTGCAGTATTTGTAGCTGCTGGCTTTTATAAAAAAATATTTTACAGCAGAGCTCCACTTTAAGTCATTACTAAAACCAGTAATAATCAAATCCAGAGGCAATTATTTAATTATTTTTTTTATCAACTTTATTGCTATCATTGGGGATGAACAACATTCCTTGTTACAGCATGGGCCATGACAGGTCCTCTTTATGGAGAGATCTGGACCCCAGACCTCTCCTCCAGCCTCATGCACATTGGGCATCAAAAATGCAGATTTTTAAGGGGTTTGATGTTTTTTTTTCCTGCCTCTAAACACCCCTCCATGTTAGCCTATGTATCAATGTAAGCATATGCGTTTAACAAGCATTTAGAGGCAGGAGTGTACAGAGGAAGAAAAAAAACATCACTTGCATGTTTAGGAGAAGCATTTTGCCACAAAAAATAGCCTGATGCACTTGCGCTTGAGCATTTGAGCGTTCATTCGTTTCAGTGGTCAGAATGAATTGATATTCTGGCACATGGAATAAATGAACGCCCAGACGCTTGTCATGCCTAATAACACCTAAATGCGTTTGCAAAAAGCAGATTTATGCACGTTTATACATCGTTTTTTTACTGCCAGGAGAAAAGGCATTCAGAGCTGCTGGGCAAACAACCATTGTGCATGAGACCTTAGGCCCCTTTCACACGACCATTCTGATCACGTCCGCCTGTCAGTTTTTTAGGTGGACCTGATTGGACAGTCCATTCATCCCTGTAGACCAGCGGGTATAAACAGTCTTGTGTCTGTTTACACCCGCTTACCTTCCTTCCGGTCCACTAAAAACGGAAGGGGATCTGTTCTTCTCCCTCTATGGGGGGGTCCATTTACTCTCTGCCACCCATAGAGCAGAGTGGGCTCTTTCCATGTGGACACGGACCTGTCATCTGTCTGCTCTGCTCTGATAAGAAGGGGATCTGTGAACGGATCCCCTGCAGATCGGAATAGAGTCCGCCCCGTGTGAAAGGGGCCTTAAAGTGCTTATCCAGCCAAAGGTGTTATTTTAGTTGCTTGGTGAAACAGGACAGGTCTTTCCAGCTGTCTCTAGAAGAACACCTACATTCCCTCATGCCTGTGACAGTCAATGGCCTATTAGTTGGGTACCAGGTCTTCTTTTTGTTGTATTCATATTGGCCCTACCCAAACACGCCCTCTACTGTGCAATGTGGAATAGTGCACGACCATGTTTCAACTCATTTTCTGTTTTCTGCTGATCTTCATAGGCAGTTGTCAAACTTTATAATTCATCCTAGTGGAAGCCCACACTGAGACACTTTGGGGTTGATTTATTAAACCTGGAGAGTGCAAAATCTTGTGCAGCTCTGCATAGAAACCAATCAGCTTCCCAGTTTTCTTGTAAAAGCTTAAAGTGGAGCTCCACCCTAAATAGCAACTTTTGCTATTTGGAACCCTCTCCCCCTCCAGTGTCACAATTGACACCTTTCAGGGGGGAGGGGGGTGAAGATACCTGTCTAAGACAGGTATTTTCACCCACATCCGGGAGTCCTCTCTCCGGGAATCTGCGGGAGTTACGTCACTTCCCGCAGACTTCCCTTGGTGTTCTGGGAGACACTCGGCTCCCAGAACACAGGAGCACCAATCAGAATGGCGCAGCGCGACTCGCGCATGCGCCGTAGGGAACCGGGCATGAAGCCGCAGGGCTTCACTTCCTGGTTCCCTCAGCGAGGATGGCGGAGGGAGCAGCAGAGCGACGAGCGGTCGCTCGTCCTCTGCTGCGGACGTCGCTGGTGTCCAAATATTAAAAGCCAGCAGCTGCTGTAGCTGTAGCTGCTGGCTTTTAATATATTTTTTTCCGGCGGAGCTCCACTTTAAGGCTCTATTTATATTACAGCGTCTCCAAAGTCACACGATTTCCAGTATGACTTTGGAGTGCAACTTTGATCCAACTTTACATTCTCTGCACCAAAGTCTCAGCAAAAGTCACACCAAAATAGTGCAGGCACCTTTTCAAAGTCACTGCGACTTTAACGTTTTCGCCTTCCTCTGGATCAACCGTGGATATAGGATTGGGTATATGGGATTGTTTAATATTATTTTTTATTTATTTATTTATTTTTTATGGTTGAACTGGGTGGACTTGTGTCTTTTTTCAACCTGACTAACTATGTAACTATGTAACTAACTATGTAACGATGTAACGTGTTACTAAACCTATGACTCTGCATTCACTATATCTGGTCTTCCACAGTACACAGAACATGGAAATGCAATTATTTTAGTAAATATAAACTTCTAAATACCTCTTCTCATCAGCAGTATCTAGCAGTCATGTGACTTCTATCAGTGTCCGGCCGAGCTCTGGTTACAAGCTTGTAGCAGGATTTTTTATTCTTCTCTGACTGTCCTATGAGGCTAATTGGCCCTGTGCTGATTGGATGCACCATCCCAAGAAAAAATAAATAAAAAAAACTCTCTAGCAATACACTTTTACATCAGTCAGGGCATCAGTGTGTGGCTGGCTTATTCATTTCTACTTGACAAGGGGAACAGCTGTGCTCCTGGGCGTGCACCTGATGAGATCTGGAGGTACAGGGAAAGAGGTAAGTTTATGATTCCAGAATAAATGGCTTCCTTGTGTTTTCAATCTCAACTCCACTAAGTCACTTATTATGATGCATTGGCTTGAAGACATTGCATTAGGCTGTTGGGCTGCTCATCTTTCATAACACATAAAAATTATTTTGGATTGTGTATGAGATACTTAACATAATTTTATCTCCTTGTGTCTGGATCATTCTACGGATCCTACGTTATCAATGACATCATGTCTGGAATCGGCGTTCAGGGAAGCCTTCCACTGTCTGTTTACGATCACTGTGAACAAGCCAGTAAAATGTGTGCAACCTTCCATCAGGAATGTTAACACACTCATAGCTGAAATAAAATACCTCTATTTTTCTGGAGGCAGCTGTTACTTTAAAGCGGGTTTCCACCCTCAATTTTTTTTTTTAAAAGTCAGCAGCTACAAACACTGTAGCTGCTGACTTTTAATAAGGTCACCTACCTGTCCTAGGCGCCCGTGATGTCGGCTCCCCGAGGCCCATCCCTTGATTGTGGCAGGTCCTGGCGCCGCCATCCTCACTAAGGGAAACAGGCAGTGGAGCCTTGCGGCTTCACTGCCCGTTTCCTACTGCGCATGCGCGAGTCTCGCGGCGCTGTATGAATGGGCGGCTGCTCTCTGGGATACACACAGTTCCCAGAAGGCAGCACGCCCCATTCCCCAGAAGACACCGTGAGGATGAAGACCAGCCACAGACTAGGAAGAGGCAGATTAGGAAGATCCGCCTAGCAACCGCAATTGCTGGTAAGTAAAAAAAATTTTTTTTTTCACATTTTTTTTTCCATTTTTTTGTAGTATTTTGGTTTCATTTTTTTTTTTTTTAGGGTGGAACTCCACTTTAAAGTGGAACTCCAGACAAACCATGCATTTCTACTTTTGGATAGATTAGGTATAGTTTAGACCAGTGCCTTGGTCTAGTGCATGGGTTCTCAACCTGTGGCCCTCCAGCTGTTGATGAACTACAAGTCCCATCATACCTCTGTTTTTGGGAGTCATGCTTGTAACTGTCAGCCTTGCAATGCCTCATGGGAATTGTAGTTCCACAACAGCTGAAGGGCCACAGGTTGAGCACACGGGGTCTCAAAACTTTCTAAACAAAGGGCCAGTTTACTGTCTTTTATACTTTAGCTGGCCAGTGGAAGTAGAAAATGACCTGGTGTCAGTGTGAGTAGACAATGGCCCATCATTGGTATTAGGGGAGGAATAGTGCACCATCATTGGTATCAGGGGGAGGAATAGTGCCCCATCATTGTTATTAGTGGGAAGAATATTGCTCCATCCTTGGTATTAGAGGGAGGAATAGTGCCCCATCATTGGTATTAGTGGGAGGAATAGTGCCCCATCATTGGACTTAGTGGAAAGAATATTGCCCCCATCATTGGTATTAGAGTAAGGTGACCAGATTTTTAAAATGAAATTCGGGGACATATTTTTTTTTTACTAGTAATGGTGGCAATCAGCTATTCTCTGCCCGTCGCCGCCCGCCTCACAGCCTGTCAAGTCTTACTCTCCGGGCCCCGGCTACTACTGGGTGGGGTGCAGAGGAAGATCACTCCGCCAGGGAAGGCAAGGAGATAAGCAGGCAGGAGGCTGGCCGGGACTTGAGCCAAGGCAGAAGAACATGCGAGCGGAGCTGAATGGGCATGCAGATGATCATCAGAAAGGGACACAGATAATGGAAAAAAATACACAACCATAAGCTAGTAGGAGCAGCGGAGGGGGGGGGTGTAATTCAGAATATTTTTTTTTTATTCTGCACTGACTGTCTTTAAAATTGTCCCAGCCCCTGTTCAAATCCAATCCGGGGACAAAACTGGGGACAGATTTGGTCCGGGGACAGTGTCCTCAATCCGGGGACTGTCCCCTGAAACCGGGGATGTCTGGTCACCCTATATTAGAGGGAGGAATAGTGCACCATAATTGGTATAAATGGGAGGAATAGTGCCCCACCATTGGTATCAGTGGAAGAAATAGTGCCCCACCATTGGTATCAATAGGAGGAATAGTTAGTCATTAGTGTCAGTGGAAGAAATAGCGCCTCATCATCGGTATTAGTAAGAGAAATAGTGCCCAATCATTGGTATTAGTGAGAGGAAGAGTTGCCCCATCATTGGTATCAATGGGATGAATAGTGTTCCATCGATGGTGTCAGTGAGAGGAATAGTGCCCCATTGTCAGTGTTAGGAACTACTGTATGCCAAAATTGTTTCTGACAATGAGGAGGGATAATGCCCAAGGGCCAGATAAAAGCAAGCAAAGGGCCACATCCGGCCTTGGGCCACAATTTAGAGATCACTGGTCTAGTGCCTTGGAAGGGGCGAGGCATGGGACACCATCCTCGCCTAGGTGAGGATTGCGGTAGTGGGAGCAGTACCAATAAAAATCAGTACTCGCTCCCCACACACACAAAAAAAAAAAACCTGTAACTCAGTTACATGCTGGGGGGGAGGAAGAAAACCAGGGGGACTTCACTTTTTGAAGGAAGTTCTGTTTTAAGGCCTCATACACACGGGCTCATAAGGCAAATTACATGTGTACCTTCACATCTGGGATGCACAGCTGCTGTGTACAACCGACCACAGTAATGAAGGCTGTACACAGATTTAAGCCACTAATTGTGTAAAACCGCGCATGCGTAACGCCGTACACACCTAGAGGCATACTGACTGAATTCAATTTTCTACACCTGTATGCAAGTAGCGGCATAAGCCCGTGTACATTCACATACAGCCATTTATCACTATGGTCGGCTGTACATGGCAGCTGTGTATCGCAGGCGTGCAAAAACGCCAGAAATGTGTGTTATACGGCCTTGTGTGCATGAGGCCTTTAAGGGACAAACGATGACAGCAGACGGGGAAATTCTAGTCTGCCTTCCAATGAGCTGGACTGGGACTATACAAGCAGCAACAAACAACATTAGACTGAACTAAGAAAGGGCTTTTGAGTTCATGGGAAAGACTGGACATATTTCAGGTATAATGAATGCTTAAACAAAGCAACATGATCTCCTTGAAATTGAAGTGCAGAGATTTAGTAGAGGTTAAAGAGGTAATAATAACCTAGAGAAATATAAAAGTTTAAATGTTCAAAGCAGAATTCTTCAAGACCTTTAGAGAGCGAAGAGGATTATCTAATACATGACGGGTGCAAGTACTAATTATATATCATTTTATGAAGACTTCTACCATAGATCAGCGAAGGTCATATTCTTTTTCAAAACCTCACCCAAAAAAAGGCACGACAAAAATATATTTCTTTTATAAGCAGATTGTGTCAGTCTACTTTTTGAGATAATGTTTCATTTGTAAAAAATTTTTTTTTTGAATATATTAACTGCTAATTGCGTCATCAAATAATTGGGAATCTTCTTCGCTTGCGCCAGTTGACAGTGTTCTGTTCCATTTTTTGTTATTTGATTAAAATAAAGAGTGATCTTCTGAAAGTTACGGGCCTAGCAATTCACATATATGGTCCGGTGTTCCAAAAGGGGTATGGGCATTCAAGCCATGTGATGCTTTATGTCCTTTAACATTGGGCAGGTGTCCACAGTGGAAGAAAAATGGATTCTCCACTCAAATGAATAGCATAGTCTTGCTGTCCACTGAGCTTCTCACACCAAACAAGCCAAGAGGTACAGAAATGTAGTGGGGGGAGGGGGGGCAACTTACCTATCTCTGGTAAAGGTAGTTTAAGAGAAATTTCACCCAGTTATGGCAAAAATAAAAGTCAGCAGCTACAAATACGGTAGCTGTTGACTTTTAAGATAAAGGTACTTTCCAGCCCAGTAGTTGAGTACTGCAGCCTAGGGGCCAGATGTGGCCATTTGCTTGCCTTTATCTGGCCCTTGGGGCACTATTCCTCCCACTGACACCAATGATGAGACGCTATTCCTCCCACTGACACCAATGATGGGGTACTATTCCTCCCACTAACACCAATGATGGTGTACTATTCCTCCCACTGACACCAATGATGGGGCACTATTCCTCCCACTGACACCAATGATTGGGTACTATTTCTCCCACTGACACCAATGATTGGGTACTATTCCTCCCACTGACACCAATGATGGGTCATTATTCCTCCCACTAACACCAATGATGGGTCATTATTCCTCCCACTGACACCAATGATGGGTCACTATTCCTCCCACTGACACCAATGATGGGTCATTATTCCTCCCACTAACACCAATGATGGGGTACTATTCCTCCCACTAACACCAATGATGGGGCACTATTCCTCCCACTGACACCAATGATGGGGCACTATTACTCTCACTTACACTAATGATGGGGCACTATTCCTCCCACTGACACTAATGATGGGATGCTATTCCTCCCACTGACACCAATGATGGGACGCTATTCCTCCCACTAATACCAATGATGGGGCACTATTCCTCCAACTGACACCAACGATGGGGTGCTACTCCTCCCACTGATACCAATGATGGGGCATTATTCCTCCCACTGACACCAATGATGGGGCATTATTCCTCCCATTGACACCAATTATGGGACACTATTTCTTCCATTGACACCAACAATGGGGTTCTATTCCCACTGACACCGTTGATGGGGTGCTATTCCTCCCACTGACACCAACAATGAAGCTCTATTCCACCCACTGACACCAATGATGGGGCACCATTCCTCCCACTGACACCAATGATGGGGCTTTGTTATCGACACCAGGACATTTTCTGCTCCTCCTGGGCCACAGTTCAGCCCCTCTAAAGTTTGAAGGATAAAAAATTTGGCCCTTTGTTCAGAAAGTTTAGAGATTCTTGCTTTAGATGCTTCATCACAATGCTTTTGATCATCAGCACTGACATCTTGGTTTTTGGTAGCTGGCTCCCCACTGGCAGCTGGCATTTTGGCTCCCTACTGTACATGTGCTAGACACATCCGTACAGGGAGTTTGGTCCTGTAGCCTCCTGGGAAATGTGATGTGATGCCAGGACTTTACCTAGGCAGAGGAATAAGGAAGAGGGAGTAAGTACCACTAAAAAAAAAAGATACTCACTTCAAAATATTAGAAATTTTATTATTATTAAAAATAATATGATTGTGTAACGGGCTAGAGGGAAGAGAGAGGATCAAGATTACTTTTATGTTCGGGTGAAGGTCCACTTTAAATTGCCATCAGGTGAAGGTCCACTTTAAATTACCATCAGGTGAAGTTCCACTTTAAATTACTAACCATTGCTTTGGCTGGAGTTTCCTTGTGAACCCCAGCCAAATCATTTTGATACAGTAGGGAAAGATGAGAACCTCTGTCTAGTGTTTTATGTAATTGTTCAGTATGCAGAGATTTCCCTTCACTTCCCGAAAAGCCACCAAGAGGAAAGACCGAGAGAGAAAGTGTGAGACAAACATCAATTAGGACCTAGTGTAGGTTCTGAAAAAATTTGGCTGGAGTTCCATTTTAACACTGCCTCCCTCCCGCCACTCCCATCTTGATAAAGGAAACATTGTAGACCTGCCCTTGCCACGCCTATGACCATACATCCTGTAATTACTGGCGGTCAAGGACGGACAACCAATTCTCGATGGGCAGAGTTGTTGTAGTAATGCAACGTCTAAGGAGGATGTGAACAATACAGACACCTTCTTCACACTTGTGTTTTGCAGATAATTTCCATAGTGATAACTGGGAGGATTCCAATGTATTTACCAATTTATCTTTAAAGCAAGGAGCAATTTCATATAGGGGGATTCAGATGTGGCAAGTCTGTCTACCTGCGTGCACTTTTGTCCTTTGCTTCTTGATGGGTTTCTTGAAGGGTATGTAGTATCTAGGGTCCTAACCTGAAAGGGTAAACTTGAGAATGAGAGACACTTCAGGGAGACAGTGACCTGCAAAAAGTGGGTGTTGTCAAATTACATGAGGCTGGTTGGGGTTAGTCTTCCTCAATGCCCGGGGTTTTGCAGAACTCATTCCAGCACTGGAATTTTGTGGAAATCCTGGGAGGGTACAGTTGGGGGATGTTAATGCACACTTTGGGAAGCTCACAGTGTGCCGTGAAATCAGAGTTAAGTAATTTGAGTGGAGGAGAGGAGCCTGTACAACTTCGCAAGACTGAAGGAAAGGCCCAACTCCAGGCAACAGAAGAATTATCCCATGCAAACGGGCTGCAGGGTTGAATTGCTAATTTAGGTCAAGGGCAGGGGTGTCCAATAGGGTTACCATGTGTCCCGGATTGCCCGGGACAATCCCGCATTTTGCAGGTCTGTCCCGGGCACCTTCATTCCAGGACAATACAGTGTCCCGGAATGAAACTGACACAGCTACCCCCTGGGCCAATCTGATGCCCCCAAAAAAGGCCGCCACATCACCGCTTTACTCACTTACAGTACATGCCCTGGCCGGGAATGCCTGGAGGAGCACAATCCCACCCCCTGCTTATGATTGGAGAATCATAAATGCCGCCTCTTGTGTCCAATCACTGTGCTGTGATTCGTTACAGCACAAGCTGATTTTTGGGAAGGGGGGCTGTCCCTGAATGTTAGTTTGGATATGTGGTCACCCTAGTGTCCAACCCCTTGCCCACAGGCTGCTTGCGGCCTGAGACGAAGTTGTAAACTTGTGGCTTTTAATGTTCACGTCCGGATGGATGCCAGGGTTGCCCCGTTTGGTATAGCACCCGCGGTGGTGGCTGGCCAGGGATGCCGTGTTTGCAGTCATAACGGCAGCACATGCAGGAACTCGCGTTAGCTAGCGCCAGCCAAGTAAATGCCACATGGCCGGATTTAGGAGGTGATGGAGTGGGCTGAACCCCTTCTCCCAGATTTCATTTGTGCCCCCCACCCTTAACCCCCTCCCCTCTACTCTTGACACTGTACCTAGTCGTCTTCCATCCCTGTACTGTACACACACAGCCTGAACACACAGAACATAATTAAAATCTGATTATGTGCGAAGTGTGAGTGAGGTTTTATTGTTAGTGTTTTTTTATGTGCGGCCCAAGACAATTCCTCTTCTTCTAATGTGGCACAGGAGAGTCAAAAATTTGGACACCCCTGGTCTAAGGGAATAAAAAAAAATCACTTACCATTTACCATTTAGTGGCCTAGAATCCTGAGGTCATCAGGACCAAATCAGGGTCTACAGCCCTGCATTGGACATGATCACACCAAGGGACAGTCCACCACCGGAGCTTGGGGGGGGGGCGCCATCTGCTGGGGGAGCAAAGAATCAGGTGCAGAAAGTAAAACTGTTTCTCTTCTCTAGACAAAACAAGTAATTCATTTTTTAGTTGCCCGGAGTTGGTCTTTAACCAACTTTTTACAGTATATCTATCTGATGCCTTTAGAAGTTGTGGAAAGCCGTAGACCTTTGTGCTAAATTGCTAGAATGTTGAGCCATAATCATCTGAATCTGAGAGAGTTATCAACTTCTCTACCATTAGTAGCGTATCATGCTTAAGTGGTTAAGTGTTGATTCCCCAACGTGGGCAGCTGTCTAACAACATGGCAATGACTAGCAGGCACAATGATCTGTCCCGGCTAATCCAGTGGTAGGAATCGGAGTGGGACAGGAAGGATATCATTTCTGGCGTCTCGTGGGGGCCAGCAGATCCAGCAGACGTTTGTTTAGGATTTGGGGGGAATGAACCTTAAGCTCAGGACGCAGCCCGGCAGCTGTTTGGACAGCAATGGCGAGGGGGGGGGGGGAGCAGCCACGATTTAACAGGGGGCGGGACAGCTGGTTTGGACAAGGTTAATTAAACGCCAACAGCTGCCCAAGACTTTGACTTATAGATGGCATTAAATCCGATTCCGCTGTGGAATACCCACAATGCACAATTCATCATTCTTCACTGTTCTCAGGCTTACATCTTGGCCCAGCAAGCCATGTTTGTATTCTTCTCTGTGGTCACAGGCTCTTTCGTGTCCGTAAGAACTGATCGGCACTGATTATAACCCTAACTACGACATTTGGTTTGCTGAAGCAATGTGTATCATTTGCAAAATTTTTCTCTAAAATACTGTTTTCATCTTTTTTTTCATCTTATGCCGCGTACACACGACCGTTTTTAATGACGAGAAAAATGGTCATTAAAAACGATGGTGTGTGGGCTTCAGAGCATTTTTCACGACATGAAAAATGGGCATGAAAAAATTGGAACATGCTCTACTTTTTCTCGTCGTTTTTCACGTCGTCGTTTTTCTCGTCATGAAAAACGGCCGTGTGTAGGCTTTACCGACGTGAAAAAAAATGCGCATGCTCAGAATCAAGTATGAGACGGGAGGGCTCGTTCTGGTAAAACTAGCGTTCGTAATGGAGATAGCACATTCATCACGCTGTAACGGACTGAAGAGCACGAGGCTGAAAAGAGCGAATCGTCTCTCAACAAACTTTACTAACACAAGGATCAGCAAAAGCAGCGCAAAGGGTGGCGCCATCCGAATGGAACTTCCCCTTTATAGTACCGTCGTACATTTCGTACGTCACCGCGCTTTGCTCTAGCATTTTTTTTCATGATCGTGTGTAGGCAAGGCAGGCTTGAGAAGAATCACGTCGAGAAAAACGTTGTTTTTTTCAATGACATTAAAAACAGTCGTGTGTACGTTGATCAACATGGTAATTTATAGTCTTCACCAGGGGCACCCAAGAAGGGGTGACAATGCAGGAGCACAATTGGTGGACAGTTGTCACCCCATAACAGGACGTGCTTGAAAAAGGATGTTCATAGCAGGAATGCTGGGTATTCTTTTAATTAAACCTGCAGATTTATAATTGTTGAAATTATATTAACATGTTAAAGCTCAAATCCGGGAAGCCTAAAAACATGCACTGCATGGGTTAACTGCTCACTTCTGTCTAGTACAGGGTCTCAAACTGGTGTCCCTCCAGCTGTTGCGAAACTACAAGTCCCATGAGGCATTGCAAGCATGACATTTACAAGCATGACTACCACAGGAGGAGGCATGATGGGACTTGTAGTTTCGCAACAGCTGGAGGGCTGCCAGTTTGAGACCCCTGGTCTAGTAGAAGGAAAAGCAGTTTTACTTACCCGATCCTTCATTCCCCTTGAAAACTTTGCCCCTGCTTAAGTGGACTGTTCCTTGGCATCCTCACATCCAGTGCAGGCATTGGACCCTGCATGAGTCTTTATGATTTCAGAGGACCCAATTCCGCCAAAGCTTAGGGAAGAAAAAGCTGTATGGACCTGCCTAGGAGCACAGAGGGGCCTGTAAGAGTGCAGGATTGGAAAAGTAAAAAATGCTTTACCAGGTCCCCTATTGGGTTTACATATACATTAACGGCTTCAGCCCCGGACCATGTCGCTGGCCAAAGACCAGGCCACTTTTTGCGATTCGGCACTGCGTTGCTTTAACTGACAATTGCGTGGTCGTGCGACGTGGCTCCAAAACAAAATTGATCATCCTTTTTTTTCCACAAATAGAGCTTTCTTTTGGTGGTATTTGATCATCTCTGCGGTTTTAATTTTTTGCGCTATAAACAAAAATAGAGCGTCAATTTTGAAAAAAAATCAATATTTTTTACTTTTTGCTATTATAAATATCCCCAAAAAATAAATAAAAAAACATATTTTTACCTCAGTTTAGGCCAATACGTATTCTTCTACATATTTTTGGTAAAAAAAAAAAAAATATCGCAATTAGAGTTTATTGATTGGTTTGCGCAAAAGTTATAGCGTCTACAAAATAGGGGGTAGTTTTATGGCATTTTTATTATTATTTTTTTTACTAGTAATGGCAGCGATCAGCGATTTTTATTGTGACTGCGACATTATGGCAGACACATCGGACACTTTTGACACCATTTTGGGACCATTGTCATTTTTACAGCGATCAGTGCTATAAAATTCACTGATTACTGTAAAAATGACACTGGCAGTGAATGGGGTTAACCACCAGGTGACGCTAAAGGGGTTAAGTGTGACCTAGGAAGTGATTATTAGTGTTAGGAGGTGTGGCTACCAGTGACACGTCACTGATCACCGTTCCCGATCACGGAAATGGTGAGATCAGTGACATGTCACTAGGCAGAACAGGGGAATGCCTTGTTTACAAAGGCAACCCCCTGTTCTGCCTTTGCCAACTGCAATTGCGGGCCGCCCGGGAACATCGAGTTCCCGGGACCCGCGAGCACACTCGTGAGGCACGCGGCTGGCGCACGCCCGCTGAGCGGCAAATTTAAAGGATGTACAGGTACGCCCATTTGCCTGCCCGTGCCATGTTGTCGACGTACAAGTGGTTAAAAAGTGGTTGTAAACCCACCATATTCCCAGTGAAGTGACTGGCCTCAGGTGATACCCAGAGATGAAACAAATCATCCTACATAAGTTGTACCTGTTTATGTGCAACATCCTTTCTTCTATACAGCTGTTCAAAGTGCAGAATTTATAAAGCTGGTCTGAGCTGTCAGAAAGCAGGGGGCGGAGAGCTGAAATTACACACTGCAGAGTTCAGTGAGGAGAGCTCTGAGAGCTGATTGGAGGGAAGGGACGCACCTCCTTCACACAGCACACAGGAACAGAGCTTCGGCTGTCAATCACAGGCTGTGTGTTGGAGCTCCTTCCCCTGTCACCATTTTTCTCTTGGGGTTAGGAAAACTTGTCAGAAGTGATTCATGCAGATAGCAGAGGAAGGAGGCAGGTGGATTGAGACACACTGTAGAGGGATATGCTTGTTCAGATTTCATGTCTTACAACCACTTTTAAAGCTACTCTTGTCACTTCCCACCTCAATACCAGCATGTTTTAAAAAAAATAATAATAATTGTGGGATTTTTTTTTTTAAAGGTGGGGAGGGAAATGCCACTGAGATGCCTTAAGATGCCACAGACCACCAATTATTGTAGGATTGTTTGGGAGCGGGGAATTTAAAGTACCATCCGACTACCAATGATTGTGGGACATTTTTTAAAGGGGTTGCAAACCCCCAAGGTTTTTCACCTTAATGCTTTCTATGCATTAAGGTGAAAAACCTCCTGTGATGCAGCAGCCCCCCAGAGCCCCCCCTTCGACTTACCTGAACCCGGTCTTTTCAGGGATGGGGACAAACACACCAGCTCCAGCCGGTGTCTCGGGTCCTGATTGGATAGATTGATAGCAGCGCAGCCATTGGCGGGAGTGGTGGGGCAGTGCCGAGTCCTGCAGTCTGTGTCAATAGATGCAGCAGCAGGACACAGGAGCGAGCCCACACGAGTGCCCTGAGGGAAAGGGGCTCTCCAATGGGGCAGGAGCGCCACTGAGGGACACCAGAAGAGGTGGATCAGGACCACTCTGTGCAAAACCAACTGCACAGAGGAGATAAGTTTGACATGTTTGTTTTTTTGTTTTTGTTTTTTTCTACAAAACTTTAAGGTAAAAAAAAAATGAAAGGTGAATGTAAGCAATCCTACATTTTATTTTATTTTAAAAAATAAAACAAAAAGAATAGTGATGAAAATCCACCAGAAGAAAACTATGTCTCAAAAAAATATTTAATACCTTTTCTGAACAGTGTTGCTGGACAAAATAATTGTCAGCCAAACTATCACAGCACTGAAAACTGAAAAAATGTCCTGTTAATGAGGGGAATAAACAGGCTAGTAGTAAAAAATAGAATTACTTACCTGTCCTGGTGCCTTTTCTGAACTCCACATATTTGAAGATCCAAGCTTTGCTGAAAAATGTTCTTCACAAAAATGTTGTTACTTCAGGGAATGTTGGAAGTTGGTGTCCCCTATTGGACTAATGCCTAGTACACACGATCGGTTTTCCCGGCGGTAAAAAGTCAGCCGGGAAAACCGAGGGGAATACCGAGAACCTGCTCGGTCGCTTTTTCCCCCTACACACGGCCGGGTTTCCCGACAGGAAAACTGCCATTGAGAAATTTGGTCGGGAATCCCGGCCGTGTGTATGCTCCATCGGCACTGCCTCTCAGTGTTTTACATTGAAAACTGCCGAGAACAAAAACCGCCGGGAATTCCGGCAGGAAATTAGAGAACATGTTCTCTTTTTTCCCGCCGGGAAAACTGCAATTGAGCATACACACAGCGGTTTTTCCTGTCATGGCAGTTTTCCTGCCGGAAAAAAATGGTCGTGTGTACGAGGCATTAGGGGCCGGTGGAAGGAACAATTGAGTGCAATGGGGAACCAGGCATTTGACACTCCTGGAAGATCTTTCAGTAGGTTTAGACCTGCAACAAAGCGGAAGTCAGCAGTGCCAGTGTCTTGCCGAAAAAGTTCCCCCGGCGGATAAGGACCCCCCCTGTACTGCGCAGGCGTGAACTGAGCCTCCGAAAATAGCCGAACATGTAGATCTGAGAGTCAGCTCTAGACGGCGCCTGCGCACACCAAATTGCTACACTTCTGACATCCAGGCTCTTTTCTTACCATCCCCGTGGACATGGAGATGATAAAAAAAGAGCCAGGAGGCCGAGCGAAGTGAGGACGTGAGGCCGACTGGCCACTTACAGCGAGGTCTACGTCGCCCTGGACCTGCTGTAATAACTATTTCATTGCGCAGGCGCCGTCTAGAGTAGGGTGACCAGACATCCCCAGTTTCAGGCGACAGTCCCCGGATTGAGGACACTGTCCCCAGACCAAATCTGTCCCCGGTTTTGTCCCCAGATTGGATTTGAACAGGGGCTGGGGCAATTTTAAAGACAGTCAGTGCAGAATTAAAAAAAAAAAAAAAATCGGAATTACACCCCCCCCGCTCCGCTGCTCCTACTAGCTTAGGGGGGTGTATTTTTTTCCATTATCTGTGCCCCTTTCTGATGATCATGTGCTGGTCGGAGCGGAGTGAATATTCCTTAAATTTCGGGCGCATGCCAATTTAGCTCCGCTCGCATGTTCTTCTGCCTTGGCTCATGTCCCGGCCAGCCGCCTGCCTGCTTATCTCCTTGCCTTCCCTGGTGGAGTGATCTTCCTCTCCCCACCCAGTAGTAGCCGGGGCCCGGAGAGTAAGACTTGACAGGCTGTGAGACGGGCGGTGGAGGCGACGGGCAGAGAGTCGCTGATTGCCGCCATTACTAGTAAAAAGAAAAAAAATGTCCCTGGATTTAATTTTAAAAATCTGGTCACCTTAGTCTAGAGCTGACTCTCAGCTCTACATGTTCGGCTATTTTCGGAGCTCAGTTCACGCCTGCGCAGTACAGGGAGGAACTTATCCGCCAGGGGGGAACTTATTCGGCAGAACACCGGCATCATGACTGGTAAATTTTCATTACAGGGCTGACTTGATTTTATTTTTTTAAATAGCAACAGAGTCCTTTTAACTGCTAACCGCCTGTGGTCTGCCGATTTTTTCAGGACGTGGCAAGAGTTACAGTTCTAATGGAGCTGTCTTCCATAATGTAAACTCTGATACAACAATGGAATCCAGAAGCAGATGTGTATCCCTATCTAGCTTGGGACATCCCGTGAGTGCAGAGCTCAGCCTTCCTGCAGAATCATCTCATATGTCAAGTGTGTGATGCAAACATCCTATAATACCCCAAGGAATGCCCCATCAATTAAAGCCATGAAGGAAACTTAAACTACAACACGTGTCCTGCTAGATCATAGTGGCGCTATTGACATAGTTTCGGATTGAACTACACTTTCTTAATGTCAAAAACTGGGAAGGCCTGCAGAGCTAATATGTTATTTCCTTACATATTTCAGTGCCTTTTCCGTACTCTTTCCTTCATTTGATTGTAGAGAGAAAGACATGTCAGCAGCTGGTCCAGATTTCTGCTTAGAATAAGAGCACTTGATAAGGATCAGCCGATTATTAATAGCAGTTGCCGTTCCAGCAGAAGTACTATAGCTCTGTCGTTGCATGGCTTCTTCTTTCTTCTCGTATCTACAAATAAAAATGATCTCCCGACAATGCTGGATTCTTCATACCAGCAGATTTCCATATGCCTAGGGCAAACCTTAGGACAATGTCAAAATGACCTATATTCCAAAAGATAAGGGGAAGGCAGAAAACGGCAGGGGAGTTCTATGTTTACAGAGGAGCCCAGGGGTGGATGAAGTCCCCAGTGGAGGGATTTTAAAAAGAGAGAAAAATCTGATAGACGTGGACTTCTTTTTAAGTGACGTTATTTATTGTAATGAAACATTTATTGAAATGAATGGTGATGCCATTAACGCATTTTGTAACGAATGGTGACTTCTTCAGGTTAAAAAGTGTGATACAACTTTGGGCCTCATTTGGTGCATCCCTATGTGGGTAAAAAATGTCCCTCCACGGCCCAGAGGAATAAGGCCTAAATTTATATTACATTTTTTATCTGAAGAAGTCGCTATTCATCAGAAAAGGCATTAATGACATCACAATACATTTTTCAGGGCACACCTGTGCATCCCTGTGCTGGGTAAACACAGCCCTCCACAGATGCACACTTTAGTAGTACCCCCCATGTGAATGAGACCTTAGAATGAAGTGGAATCATCAGAAACTCATTGGTGAAAGAAGTATGGGCTATTTTACGTTGTGTCATCTCCTCACTGCCTGTTTTAATCCCCTAAATGGCGCACCAACGCACCGCGACCATGTGCATTGTTTGTGGCAGCAGGGTGGTGGCTGCGCAGCCTCATTCTCTTGAATAGGTTGTGTTCGATGGGTGGTAGTGTCCACCAAATGCTACAGAGAGGTAGAATTCCTGATGAAGGTGTGACATGTACCACCTGTCACCTTGGAGAGAATTTTTTTCTCCCTTCCCTTGTGTCCAGGACAGGAAATAAAAAGAACTCTCCCCAAGAGGACGCAGATAGCAAAAAACAAAACAAAACAAAAAAAAAGACCAAAGGTTTTAACCAGTCTATACACTAAACCTAGCTATAGATATACTTTAATATAGTCCATATAAAAGTGAATTAAAGTGGTAGTATAGGTAATTTTTTAACTTTTACCTACAGGTAAGCCTATACTAAGGCTTACCTGTAGGTAAAAAAAATATCTCCTAAACCTTTACGGTTTAGGAGATATTCCCCTCGCAATGCACCGCTGACAGCAGCGGCACATGCGCACAGGGGATTCTCGGGCTGAAGGCTCGGCAGACGCCGGACCTCGCCGGAATGAAGTCTCCCGCGCGCATGCGCGGGAGTGAGACATCGCGGCTCCAGCCACTCACAGCGCTGGAGCCGCGATACCCGGAAGACACGCCGAGGCAACATGTCATCTCCCCCGGCGTGGACCAGGTGAGTCAACGATGCCTCGTTCTAAGGTAAGTATTTCATAATGAGCTAGTATGCGGTGCATACTAGCTCATTATGCCTTTCCCTTGCAGGTCACTAGTAAGAAAAAAAAAAGTTGGTTACTTTACAGCCGCTTTAAAAGTAAAAAACACTCAGATCAATTTAGAGTAATACCTTGGTTTGAGAGCATTTCGCAAGACAAGCAAAATTTTTAAATACATTTTGACTTGATATATAAGCGATGTCTTGATATACAAGTAGCGTCATGTCACAACTGAGTGTAAAGCCCTGTACACACGATCGAATTTCCTATGGTTTTTAAACCAATGGATTTTTCCATCGGAAAACCGATGAAGCTGACTTCCATTAGTCTTGCCTACACACCATCAGTCAAAAAACCGACCGTTCCAAACACGGTGATGTAAAACACTCCGATGAGCTGAGAAAAATTAAGTTCAATGCTTCTGAGCATGCGTCGACTTGATTCTGAGCATGCGTGGGTTTTTTAACCGATGGACTTGCCCATAGACGATCGGAATTTGCTATCGGTTTTTTATCCATCGGAAAAATTTAAAACATGTTCTAATTTTTGACACCGATGGAAAAAAGACCGATGGGGCCCATACACGATCGGTTTGTCCGATGAAAAAAAATCCATCGGACTGTTTTCATCGGTAAAATGCGGCTTAAAAGAGAAGAGATGCACCTCTATGTGTAGGAATATGGTTACATTTAGACCCCTTTCACACTGGGGCGGGAGGTGCGGTGGCGGTATAGCGCCGCTATTTTTAGCGGCACTATACCGTCGGAATTGCAGCGGTATTTGGCCGCTATCGGTGTGGTTTTAACCCCCGCTAGCGGCCGAAAAAGGGTTAAAACCACCCGCAAACCACTGCTACAGCAGCGGTTTGCAGACAGTATAGCCGCGCTGTCCCATTGATTTCAATGGGCAGCAGCGGTAAAGGAGCGGTATACTCACCGCTCCTTCACCGCCTCAAAGATGCGGCTAGCAGGATTTTTTTTCTCGCCCTGCCAGTGCATCGCCTCAGTGTGAAAGCATTCTGGCTTTCACATTGAGACTGCAGGGCAGGAGTTTTTCAGGTGGTATTTAGGCGCTATTTTTAGCGCTAAAACGCCTGAAAAACTCCTCAGTGTGAAAGGGGCCTTAATGAAGGTACAACATTTAGCAGCATATTGTTACACTGTGGCGCCTCTCTTCTCTTTATACTCTGTAGCTCCTGCTGGATTTTGCTTCTAATTCCCTTGTGGAGGCTTCCTTTTGTGGATGGACATTTTATGGTTACACAACCTATCATATTGCTATAATCTTTTTATATGGACTATAAACTGAAGGACCTATGAATAAAATCATTTGACTTTCTATTATTTCTTATGGGGAAATTACTGTATACCTATAATAAGTAGGGTGTGCATGGGCAGGGTAGTTCCTAGAACAGTAGAACCCAAAAAGTACACCAAAAAAACTAAGTTTAAACTGCTTTAACAATTAGATGCATATACATCATTTGCAAAGATATTTAACCACTTGACATCCGGAAGATTTACCCCCCTTCATGACCAGGCCATTTTTTGCGATACGGCACTGCGGTAATTTAACTGACACTTGCGTGATCGTGCAGCGCTGTACCCAAATAAAATTTATGTCATTTTTTTTCCCCACAAATGGAGCTTTCTTTTGGTGGTATTTTATCACCACTGCGTTTTTTATTTTTTGTGCTATAAACTAAAAAAGCAGACAATTTTGAAAAAAAAACAATTTTTACTTTCTGCTATAAAACATATCCAACAAAATAAAAAATAAAAAATCGAATTTCTTTATAAATTTAGGCCAATATGTATTCTGCTACATTTTTTTGGTAAAAAAAAAAAATCACAATATGCGTATACTGATTGGTTTGCGCAAAAGTTATACCGTCTACAAACTATGTGATATATACTGGATTTTTTTTTATATACTTGTAATGGCGGCGATCAGTGACTTTTAGTGGGGACTGCGATGTTGCGGCAGACACAATCGGACACTAACTGACACTTTTGACCAGAGAGAGAACCAGTGACACGAATACAGTGAATCACTGTACTAATGACGCTGGCTGGGAAGGGGTTAAACATCTAGGGTTAAATGTGTGCCTAGCTAGTGTTTATTGTACTGTATGAGGTGCGTTTACTAAGGAAAGTGATGGATTTTCTTTCCCTGAAAGAAAATTCATCACATCCCTCTGTCAGAACGGAGTTCTGCCTTTTTTTATATAGGCAGAGCTCCGTCCTGTGTGTCTTTCTGACGTTGAGCGGGAGTCAGCGGACATCGAATCGCCGGCACTAGTGATGAGCCGAACACCCCCCTGTTCGGTTCGCACCAGAACCCGCGAACGGACCGAAAGTTCGAACGAACATTAGAACCCTATTAAATAGAATGGATGCGAACGTTCGAATTCTAAAGTGCTAATTATAACAACTATTATGCATGTTATTGTCCTAAAAAGGGTTTGGGAACCCGGGTTCTGCACCAGGGGACATGTATCAATGCAAAAAGAAGTTTTAAAAACGGTCGTTTTTCGGGAGCAGTCATTTTAATGATGCATAAAGTGAAAAAAAAAAGTCAAATATTCCTTTAAATATCGTACCTGGGGGGTGTCTAAAGTATGCCTGTGAAGTGCCACGTGTTTCCCGTGTTTAGAACTGTCCCTGCACAAAATGACACTTCTAAAGGAAAAAAAAGCCATTTAAAACTGCTTGCGGCTTTAATGTAATGTCTGGTCCCGGTAATATGGATGAAATTCTTTAAGAAAAATGGCATAGCTACCCCATGACCCCCCCCCCCCTACCCCAGCCCATTACCAGCCCCTTTGGGTCTTGTATGGATATTAAGGGGAACCCCGCACATAAAATAAAAAAGGCCCTATATACTCTGAACAGCCCTATACAGGCGGTGCATACAAGACAGGGACTGTAGGTTTGTTCTTATGTAGAATCTGTTTGTAATTTTGAACAGGTACATTGTTGAAGTGTAGCTCCAGACCAAAAATCTATTTTTAAACTTTTTGGAAAACATAGGTAAGGGTTATCACCCCTGTAACATTTGTTTTGCTGTCTGTGCCCCTGTTCAGAACATTTCACCTCACTTTCCGTCCCAATGACAACTGTTTTTGAAATGTGGTGTTTTTCTTGAAACAAGGATTGCTGATAAAGCATCAGTACAGAGGAGACACCTTTCTCCCATATTTATTCTTACAGGAGAGAATTTTCCTTCCTAGTGGTAGATTTCCTCTCACTTCCTGTTGTCTTCTTGCGTTTGCAAGTAGGAGTCGTTTGTAAGTTGGATGTTTGAAAGTAGGGACCTGCCGTATATACTCTGCAGAAATAGGCCCCTTAGTTGTTGGTGTTGGCACAACACTGTAAGCACTCACAGTTACTCTTGGTTGGTGCTGGAACGCCCTGCTGTCAACTATTATATCAGGAATTTTAATTACATATAATTGTTGAACAGTGGTAGTAAAAATTGGGCCTTTGATGGTGGTGCTGGTGCCACAACACTGTAAGCCCTGACAGTTACTCTTGGTGGGTGCAGCAATGGGCCCTGCTGTGAATTATTAGATCAAGAATTGTAATTACATGCCCCTGTTGAACAGGGGCTGAAAAATTGGGCCTTAGGCACTGGTGGCACAACACTGCAACCCCTCACAGATACTGTACTTGGAGCACAGCAATGAGCCCTGTTGCAAAGTATTGCTTCAAAAATTGTAATTACATGCCCCTGTTGAACAGGGGCTGAAAAATTGGGCCTTAGGCACTGGTGGCACAACACTGCAACCCCTCACAGATACTGTACTTGGAGCACAGCAATGAGCCCTGTTGCAAAGTATTGCTTCAAAAATTGTAATTACACGCCCCTGTTAAACAGGGGCTGAAAAATTGGGCGTTAGGCACTGGTGGCGGCACCCATAAACAAAAATGATCTTCCAAGCTATCATCATCAATCGTATCATTGAGGACTCGGAGGAGGAGGATAGCCAGTCAACATAACAGCACAGGCACTCAGCATCAGCATCAGTCTTGAAGGGATGTGACATGTTAAAATCAATTAGTCTGTTATATCAGCATCAGGTGTGTGGTAGCTGGTGGTGATCCAAGACTGGTTCATCTTGATGAAAGTCAGTCGATCAACCGAGTCGGTGGACAGGCGCACCCTGTGATCCGTGACAAATCCTCCAGCAGCACTGAATGTGCGTTCCGAAAGAACGCTGGATGCAGGACAGGCCAGTAGCTCAATTGCATACTGTGCAAGCTCTGGCCAGTGATCCATCCTCAAGACCCAGTAAGCCAGAGGATTTTCGGTGGGGAAGGTGTCCAAGTCTGACCTTGCCCCTAGATATTCCTGCACCATGTTTATCAGACGCTGGCGATGGTTGCTGGAACCGATCATACTTTGGGGCTGCGGACTAAAGAATTGTCTGAACGCATCGGTCAGACGGCCACCTTCCCCACCGCTCCTTCTTTGACTGGCCGAAGCCTCAGCAACTCGTTGTCCAGGACCAGGAGTTTGCAACCTCCCAGTCTCTGGGAACGCGTTGCACAGACCTTTCTGCAAGGCCTCCCGGAGTTGTCTCATCCTCTGCTCCCTCTGCGACGGTAACATAAGGTCCGCAACCTTACCCTTGTACCGTGGATCAAGGAGAGTGGCCAGCCAGTAATGGTCCCTCTCCTTGATCCGAAGAATACGAGGATCCTTCCGCAGACTTTGCAGGATCAGGGAGGCCATGCAGCGTAGGTTTGCTGAGGCATTCGCTCCGGAGTCCTCTGGGTCACTAAGGACGACATGATCCGCAGCCACCTCCTCCCAGCCACGTACAAGTCCACTGGTTTCTTGGGACTGTAAATCATCCCTAAAAGACTGCTGCTGATGATGCTGAGTGCCAGCCTCCACCTCCATGCTGACACAATCCTCCTCCTCCTCCTCCTCCTCCTCCTCCTCTTCCTGTGCGATGGGTGGGACAGAAGTAACACTGTCTGGGTAAAGGGGGCCTTGAGAGGCAAGGAAGTCCTCCTCTTCCTGCCTCTGTTCTGCCTCAAGTGCCCTGTCCATTATTCCACGCAGCGTGTGCTCCAACAGGTGGACAAGAGGTACAGTGTCACTGATGCATGCACTGTCACTGCTCACCATCCTCGTGGCCTCCTCAAATGGTGCCAGGACAGTGCATGCATCCCTGATCATGCCCCACTGGCGTGGAGAAAAAAAACCAAGCTCCCCTGACCCTGTCCTGGTGCCGTAGTCGCACAGGTACTCATTGATGGCCCTCTGCTGCGTGTGCAGCCGCTGCAGCATGGCCAACGTTGAGTTCCACCTGGTGGGCATGTCACATATAAGGCGGTTCTTGGGCAGGTTCAACTCCTTTTGCAGCTCAGCCAGGCGAGCACTGGCATTATAAGATCTGCGGAAATGCACACAGACTTTCCTGGCCTGCCTCAGGACATCCTGTAAGCCCGGGTACCTGCCCAAGAAGCGCTGCACCACCAGGTTAAGGACGTGAGCCACACAGGGCACATGGGTCAGTTGTCCCTGTCGGAGGGCGGAGAGGAGGTTGGTGCCATTGTCGCAAACCACCATTCCTGGCTTAAGCTGGCGTGGCGTCAACCACCTCTCGGCCTGGCCCTGCAGAGCAGACAGGACCTCTGCCCCAGTGTGGCTTCTGTCCCCCAAACACACCAGCGCAAGCACGGCATGGCATCTTTTTGCCTGCGTACTTGCGTAGCCCCGTGAACGGCTACGGAGCACCGCTGGTTCATAGGACAAACCACAGGAAGAGGCCATGGAGGAAGAAGAAGAGGAGGGGGTGGAGGAGAGAGGTGTGTCACAACCAGTAGTAGCATTTTGGAGGCGTGGCGGTGGGACAACCTCCAACACTACTGCACCTTGTCCTGAATCCTTCCCAGCTGCCAAAAGAGTGACCCAATGGGCCGTGAAAGAAAGGTAACGTCCCTGTCCATGCCTGCTGGACCATGAGTCAGCGGTAATATGCACCTTACCGCTGACCGCCCTGTCCAGCGAGGCCAAGACATTGCCTTCCACATGCCGGTAGAGAGCCGGAATAGCCTTCCGTGCGAAAAAGTGGCGTTTGGGAACCTGCCACTGAGGAACCGCACATTGCACAAACTCACGGAAGGGGGCCGAGTCTACCAACTGAAAAGGCAGCAGTTGAAGCGCTAGCAATTTAGCCAAGCTAGCATTCAACCGCTGGGCATGTGGATGGCTGGGAGTGAACTTCTTTCGACGGTCCAGCAGCTGGGGCAGGGAAATTTGCCTGCTAGAATCGGACGTCGGTGTACTGCTAGCAGAGTGGGCGCAAGTACTTGGCTGTGACACACCTAATTCTACACCTTCATTCCTCTCAGTGCATGTTTCAGAGAGGACTGAAGTTATAGTGGGGTTGGAGATCCCAGCTGATGCGGTGCAAGGAGAGGTCCGCTTTGTTCTTTGGTGTGGGTCTTTGAGGTAGGCTTGCCAACGAGCTGCATGGCAGGTCAACATATGTCTGGTCAGGCATGTGGTACCCAAGCGGCTGATGTTTTGGCCACGCGATATACGCTTGAGACATATGTTGCAAACAGCAGCTGTGCGATCTGATGCACTAGCCTCAAAAAAGGCCCACACCAAAGAACTTTTTGAATGACGGGCAGAGGCAGCGCCCTGCACAGGCGGAGCTCTGCGGTGTGATTCCGTCGGTGTACTGCCCTTACGCTGGCCACCAAAGGGCATCCTGCCTCGTTGGAGATGTGCCTCCTCCTCATCCTCCTCCTCCTCCTCTCTCCTATTAGGCACCCACGTGGAGTCAGTGACCTCATCATCCCCTCCCTCCTCATCACTGGAGCCAATCTGGCAGTATGCTGCAGCTGCTGGAACATGACTGCCAGATTGGTGTCCTTCTTGAGCATCCCCTCTGTCTGCTCTCACGCTACTGCCTTCCTCTAGCTGGGTTTCATCATCAGACCCTTCGAAACGCTGGGCATCCTCCTGGAGCATGTACCCAACACTGTGCTGAAACAGTTCGGGGGACTCCTCAGGAGGAGGACATGGTGGGTCTAGGGAAGGAGTGACTGATGATTTGTCTGACATTGATACCAGGGAAGACGACGCTTTGGCAGCTGCTTTTCCAGTACCCTGAGCCTGGGTGAGAGAGGATGAGGAGGAGGAGGAGGGCTTGGTCATCCACTCTACCAAGTCTTCGGCATGATGTGGCTCAACATGTCCAGCTGCCGAAAAGAAGGACAAGCGTGTCCCATGGCCATGTGCTGATGACAATGCACCGCGTCCACGACCAGCACTGTTGCCCCCAGACACAGAGCCTGCTTGCCCTCTTTTATTGCCTCCTGACTGTCTGCCTCTCCTTGTTTGCCTTCCAGACATTCTAATAGATGGCCTGCAGGGAGATGGGAAAAAAGCAATAAGGGCTACCTTCAGGTGTCCTTCTCTGTCCCTTGAAACAAGGACTTTCACAGTGAAAGAAACTGACACTCTCCCTACCTACAGTTTTCTGTCCCTAGAAAAAATGTTTTTTTTAATCACAATATAGCACAAGGACAATTCACTCACTGTCCTTACAGGTCCCTGGAAACAAGGACTTGCAGAGTGAAAGAAAAAAAACACTCTCCCTACCTACAGTTTTCTGTCCCTAGAAAAAATGTTTTTTTTAATCACAATATAGCACAAGAAAAATTCACTCACTGTCCTTACAGGTCCCTGGAAACAAGGACTTGCAGAGTGAAAGAAAAAAAACACTCTCCCTACCTACAGTTTTCTGTCCCTAGAAAAAATGTTTTTTTTAATCACAATATAGCACAAGAAAAATTCACTCACTGTCCTTACAGGTCCCTGGAAACAAGGACTTGCAGAGTGAAAGAAAAAAAACACTCTCCCTACCTACAGTTTTCTGTCCCTAGAAAAAATGTTTTTTTTAATCACAATATAGCACAAGAAAAATTCACTCACTGTCCTTACAGGTCCCTGGAAACAAGGACTTGCAGAGTGAAAGAAAAAAAACACTCTCCCTACCTACAGTTTTCTGTCCCTAGAAAAAATGTTTTTTTTAATCACAATATAGCACAAGAAAAATTCACTCACTGTCCTTACAGGTCCCTGGAAACAAGGACTTGCAGAGTGAAAGAACAAAAACACTCTCCCTACCTACAGTTTTCTGTCCCTAGAAAAAATGTTTTTTTTAATCACAATATAGCACAAGAAAAATTCACTCACTGTCCTTACAGGTCCCTGGAAACAAGGACTTGCAGAGTGAAAGGAAAAAAACACTCTCCCTACCTACAGTTTTCTGTCCCTAGAAAAAATGTTTTTTTTAATCACAATATAGCACAAGGACAATTCACTCACTGTCCTTCCAGGTCCCTGGAAACAAGGACTTGCAGAGTGAAAGAAAAAAAACACTCTCCCTACCTACAGTTTTCTGTCCCTAGAAAAAATGTTTTTTTTAATCACAATATAGCACAAGAAAAATTCACTCACTGTCCTTACAGGTCCCTGGAAACAAGGACTTGCAGAGTGAAAGAAAAAAAACACTCTCCCTACCTACAGTTTTCTGTCCCTAGAAAAAATGTTTTTTTTAATCACAATATAGCACAAGAAAAATTCACTCACTGTCCTTACAGGTCCCTGGAAACAAGGACTTGCAGAGTGAAAGAAAAAAAACACTCTCCCTACCTACAGTTTTCTGTCCCTAGAAAAAATGTTTTTTTTAATCACAATATAGCACAAGAAAAATTCACTCACTGTCCTTACAGGTCCCTGGAAACAAGGACTTGCAGAGTGAAAGAAAAAAAACACTCTCCCTACCTACAGTTTTCTGTCCCTAGAAAAAATGTTTTTTTTAATCACAATATAGCACAAGAAAAATTCACTCACTGTCCTTACAGGTCCCTGGAAACAAGGACTTGCAGAGTGAAAGGAAAAAAACACTCTCCCTACCTACAGTTTTCTGTCCCTAGAAAAAATGTTTTTTTTAATCACAATATAGCACAAGGACAATTCACTCACTGTCCTTCCAGGTCCCTGGAAACAAGGACTTGCAGAGTGAAAGAAACTGACACTCTCCCTACCTACAGTTTTCTGTCCCTAGAATAAATGTTTTTTTAAGCACAATATAGCACAAGAACAATTCACTCACTGTCCTTACAGGTCCCTGGAAACAAGGACTTGCAGAGTGAAAGAAAAAAAACACTCTCCCTACCTACAGTTTTCTGTCCCTAGAAAAAATGTTTTTTTTAATCACAATATAGCACAAGAAAAATTCACTCACTGTCCTTACAGGTCCCTGGAAACAAGGACTTGCAGAGTGAAAGAAAAAAAACACTCTCCCTACCTACAGTTTTCTGTCCCTAGAAAAAATGTTTTTTTTAATCACAATATAGCACAAGAAAAATTCACTCACTGTCCTTACAGGTCCCTGGAAACAAGGACTTGCAGAGTGAAAGAAAAAAAACACTCTCCCTACCTACAGTTTTCTGTCCCTAGAAAAAATGTTTTTTTTAATCACAATATAGCACAAGAAAAATTCACTCACTGTCCTTACAGGTCCCTGGAAACAAGGACTTGCAGAGTGAAAGGAAAAAAACACTCTCCCTACCTACAGTTTTCTGTCCCTAGAAAAAATGTTTTTTTTTATCACAATATAGCACAAGGACAATTCACTCACTGTCCTTCCAGGTCCCTGGAAACAAGGACTTGCAGAGTGAAAGAAACTGACACTCTCCCTACCTACAGTTTTCTGTCCCTAGAATAAATGTTTTTTTAAGCACAATATAGCACAAGAACAATTCACTCACTGTCCTTACAGGTCCCTGGAAACAAGGACTTGCAGAGTGAAAGAAAAAAAACACTCTCCCTACCTACAGTTTTCTGTCCCTAGAAAAAATGTTTTTTTTAATCACAATATAGCACAAGAAAAATTCACTCACTGTCCTTACAGGTCCCTGGAAACAAGGACTTGCAGAGTGAAAGAAAAAAAACACTCTCCCTACCTACAGTTTTCTGTCCCTAGAAAAAATGTTTTTTTTAATCACAATATAGCACAAGAAAAATTCACTCACTGTCCTTACAGGTCCCTGGAAACAAGGACTTGCAGAGTGAAAGAAAAAAAACACTCTCCCTACCTACAGTTTTCTGTCCCTAGAAAAAATGTTTTTTTTAATCACAATATAGCACAAGAAAAATTCACTCACTGTCCTTACAGGTCCCTGGAAACAAGGACTTGCAGAGTGAAAGAAAAAAAACACTCTCCCTACCTACAGTTTTCTGTCCCTAGAAAAAATGTTTTTTTTAATCACAATATAGCACAAGAACAATTCACTCACTGTCCTTACAGGTCCCTGGAAACAAGGACTTGCAGAGTGAAAGAAAAAAAACACTCTCCCTACCTACAGTTTTCTGTCCCTAGAAAAAATGTTTTTTTTAATCACAATATAGCACAAGAAAAATTCACTCACTGTCCTTACAGGTCCCTGGAAACAAGGACTTGCAGAGTGAAAGAAAAAAAACACTCTCCCTACCTACAGTTTTCTGTCCCTAGAAAAAATGTTTTTTTTAATCACAATATAGCACAAGAAAAATTCACTCACTGTCCTTACAGGTCCCTGGAAACAAGGACTTGCAGAGTGAAAGAAAAAAAACACTCTCCCTACCTACAGTTTTCTGTCCCTAGAAAAAATGTTTTTTTTAATCACAATATAGCACAAGAAAAATTCACTCACTGTCCTTACAGGTCCCTGGAAACAAGGACTTGCAGAGTGAAAGGAAAAAAACACTCTCCCTACCTACAGTTTTCTGTCCCTAGAAAAAAAGTTTTTTTTAATCACAATATAGCACAAGAAAAATTCACTCACTGTCCTTACAGGTCCCTGGAAACAAGGACTTGCAGAGTGAAAGGAAAAAAACACTCTCCCTACCTACAGTTTTCTGTCCCTAGAAAAAATGTTTTTTTTAATCACAATATAGCACAAGGACAATTCACTCACTGTCCTTCCAGGTCCCTGGAAACAAGGACTTGCAGAGTGAAAGAAACTGACACTCTCCCTACCTACAGTTTTCTGTCCCTAGAATAAATGTTTTTTTAAGCACAATATAGCACAAGGAAAATTCACTCACTGTCCTTCCAGGTCCCTGGAAACAAGGACTTGCAGAGTGAAAGAAACTGACACTGTCCCTACCTACAGTTTTCTGTCCCTAGAATAAATGTTTTTTTTAAGCACACTATAGCACAAGCACAAAACACACTGACACTCTCCCTACCTATCCTTCTCTTTCCCTAAACTAAAGGAATCCAGGTTAAGCAAGAAAGAAATAACAGTCACTGTCCCTGCCTATGCTGCTCTATCCCTGCTCCGGAACACACTACACTAGGCCGCCGTGCTGGCGGCCTTTTATAGTGTGGGGCGTGTACTAAACACCCTCAGCAATAATTGGCCACAGGCATCCTGCCTGTGGCCAATCATTGCTCTCCTCGCTGCCGGCGCTGTGATTGGCCAAGCATGCGGGGTCACAGTGCATGCTTGGCCAATCACAGCGCCTGGATGACACTGCGATGGCGTAGTGCATTGTGGGCCGTTCGCGTCACTCGAATTTGGCGCGAACGGCCCAAATCGTTCGATCTTCGTCGAACGATCGAACAGCCGATGTTCGAGTCGAACGTATGTTCGACTCGAACACGAAGCTCATCCCTAGCCGGCACCTGCTAGTCAGCTTCTGCTGTGACAAACTCAAGAAGAAGCAGCGCGTCGGTGGCATGCGCGCGCGCCCCCTACCCGGAACTGCAGAGTCACATATACAGTCATGGCTGAAATTGTTGGCACCCCAGAATTTTTTCCAGAAAATCAAGTATTTCTCACAGAAAAGTATTGCAGTAACACATGTTTTGCTATACACATGTTTTTTCCCTTTGTGTGTATTGGAACAAAACAAAAAAAGGGAGGAAAAAAAGCAAATTGGACATAATGTCACACAAAACTTCAAAAATGGGCTGGTCAAAAGTCTGGGCACCCTTTCAAAATTGTGGATAAATAAGATTGTTTCAAGCATGTGATGCTCCTTTAAACTCACCTGGGACAAGTAACAGGTGTGGGCAATATAAAAATCACACCTGAAAGCAGATAAAAAGGAGAGAAGTTCACTTAAGGCAGCCATACACTGTTCGAATTTCGAAATAATTTTCTTTCGAAAATCGCATCAAAGAATTTTCGTACGAATTTCGCACCGTTAGTGGGCTGCAGTACAGGCCGATTTTCGTGCGGCAATCAAATTTGAGGAATCCGACATGTTGGAAATTTTTTCAAAAAACGAACGATTTTCTGATCAATGATGGGAGAATCGTGCGAGAAATGTAATAGAAAAGAAAATGTGCATGTGCAAGAAACGAATATTCCCGGAGAGAAACGAATATTCCCGGAGAGAAAAGAATATTCCCGGCAACATAAAAGTTTGGTCGGCCCAATTTCGAAAACCAAAGAAAATTTGTTCGAAATTCGACCCGTGTATGGCCTGCTTTAGTCTTTGCATTGTGTGTCTGTGTGTGCCACACTAAGCATGGACAACAGAAAGAGGAGAAGAGAACTTGAGGACTTGAGAACCAAAATTGTGGAAAAATATCAACAATCTCAAGGTTACAAGTCCATCTCCAGAGATCTAGATTTGCCTTTGTCCACAGTGCGCAACATTATCAAGAAGATTGCAACCCATGGCACTGTAGCTAATCTCTCTAATCTCTCTGGGCATGGACGGAAGAGAAAAATTGATGAAAGGTTGCAGCGCAGGATAGTCCGGATGGTGGATAAGCAGCCCCAAACAAGTTCCAAAGAAGTTCAAGCTATCCTGCAGGTTCAGGGAGCATCAGTGTCAGCGCGAACTATCCGTAGACATTTAAATGAAATGAAACGCTATGGCAGGAGACCCAGGAGGACCCCACTGCTGACACAGAGACATAAAAAAGCAAGACTACAGTTTGCCAAAATGTACTTGAGTAAGCCAAAATCCTTCTGGGAAAACGTCTTGTGGACAGATGAGACCAAGATGGAGCTTTTTGGTAAAGCACATCATTCTACTGTTTACCGAAAACGGAATGAGGTCTACAAAGAAAAGAACACAGTGCCTACAGTGAAATATGGTGGAGATTCAATTATGTTTTGGGGTTGTTTTGCTGCCTCTGGTACTGGGTGCCTTGAATGTGTGCAAGGCATCATGAAATCTGAGGATTACCAAAGGATTTTGGGTCCCACTGTAGAGCCCAGTGTCAGAAAGCTGGGTTTGCGTCCGAGATCTTGGGTCTTCCAGCAGGACAATGACCCCAAACATACGTCAAAAAGCACCCAGAAATGGATGGCAACAAAGCGCTGAAGAGTTCTAAAGTGGCCAACAATGAGTCCAGATCTAAATCCCATTGAACACCTGTGGAGAGATCTTAAAATTGCTGTTGGGAAAAGGCGCCCTTCCAATAAGAGAGACCTGGAGCAGTTTGCAAAGGAAGAGTGGTCCAAAATTCTGGGTGAGAAGTGTAAGAAGCTTATTGATAGTTATAGGAAGCGACTGCTTTCAGTTATTTTTTCCAAAGGGTGTGCAACCAGATATTAAGTTAAGGGTGCCAAGAATTTTGACCAGCCCATTTTTGGAGTTTTGTGTGACATTATGTCCAATTTTCTTTTTTCCTCCCTTTTTTTGTTTTGTTCCAATACACACAAAGGGAATAAACATGCGTATAGCAAAACATGTGTTACTGCAATACTTTTCTGTGAGAAATACTTATTTCTGGGGTGCCAACAATTTCGGCCATGACTGTATATACGTGATTCTGCACAACGCGACCGCCCTGCAGCAGTAAATCTGCTATGGGGCGGTCGGCAAAGAGGTTAAAAGAGAAGTGTGGGATTGTAAAAAAATAAGCACATACTCGCCAAGATGGCTGCACCTGTCCTCCACTGGCTCTGCACCAAGGACTGAGCTATCAAAGATGATCAGTTCAGTTCTTAGTTCTGGATTAAGCTGCTGATCGCTCAGTTCTCAGGTCTGCTCTGAGCACAAAGCAGTGACTAAGTCAGCGGCTCTGTGCTCAGAGCAGACCCGAGAACTGAGCGATCAGCGGCTTAATCCATTGCTTAATGGAGTGGAGGTGGCTCCGGCTCTCATCAGGTTTCTGAGAGGCTAAGCCAGCTGTCGCTCTGGTATCTGTGCCCATCCTGACAGTATGACTTCAACCTGCAGAGGCCTGGCTATTTTTTTAAGGAGCTTACCACCGCTTTAATTAAACTTCAGGTTTAAAGGTGCATGGACATACCTGTGGTGCAGGCTTTGCTCAATGGCAGCTAGAGATCTCCAGTGCCCATCTGTATCTCTATGGTGTGCATGACAAGGCAGTTAACAGAATAGAACTATAGTACAAAAAGTACGCTCTTACCATCTTGTTATCAAAAAAAAAAGTTTTAAATGCAGTTAGGGTTAAATGCGTTTTGCAAATATAGGTAAAGCTACAGTGCCGTGTCCATAGGCCATAGGCCCCGTCGGTACAGTGTGGTTCCTAACTCAAATTTAACAGAGCTCCCATCTCGGGTCATATATAGCAATGGATATATCAGTAAATAGGAGAGTGTACACAAAGCTACAAAGTGTTTATATTTCACAGGCCTGGCCAAGTTAGGATCCAGTGGATGAAGGAAGGGAGGGGAATGTGGGTTACAATGAAACCGCAGCTGCCTAGGAGTTTAGCTCTGGTTTCTGGTAAACCTCATTTTAAGAACAACCATTGCTACTTTCTCTCCCCCGGGTGCTCTTCACCCTCTTCCCTTCTTTCTCCTATTGCTGTAGCCATGCTCGCACCCACACTCCTCCTTATTCCTCTCCTCCTCACTTTCTTCCTCGCTTCTGGCACGCCTCTTGTTTTCTCCTGGTCACATCTGTTCCAAGTGTGTGCGAGGGTTGCTCAGAGTAGTGTTACCCTGGGGAGTTCTGGAACTATTTCTGCAGTTTAAAGCAAAGAGAGCACTTGGGGAGGGGGGTGCGGTGGAAAACATTGCTCACTAAATATTGGAAAAGTCATGCTGTTTCTGTATTCTTTCAGAAGACTCGTGCGCCAATTGCTATAAACTTTATATCCATTGTCCATAACAGCTTAATGGTAGCATATTATTTGCACTAATCCTTCTATTTTCCAAAGGAGAGAAAGGGACAAAATATTGAGAGGTGATTTTGTTTTCCTCTAAAAACCCTCAAAAACTGCACTTTTACTAGCATGGTTAATAACATAATATGCGGGTACACTCCAGTTAAGACAGAAAAGGGAAGCATTGGGGGGGGGATTCCTTCTTTCTTAGGAACATACACATATACAGTGGGGCAAAAAAGTATTTAGTCAGCCACCAATTGTGCAAGTTCTCCCACTAAAAAAGATGAGAGAGGCCTGTAATTGTAATCATAGGTATACCTCAACTATGAGAGACAAAATGTGGAAACAAATCCAGACAATCACATTGTCTGATTTGGAAATCATTTTTTGGGCAAACTATGGTGGAAAATAAGTATTTGGTCAATATCAAAAGTTCATCTCAATACTTTGTTCTATATCCTTTGTTGGCAATGACAGAGGTCAAACGTTTTCTGTAAGTCTTCACAAGGTTGTCACACGCTGTTGCTGGTATGTTGGCCCATTCCTCCATGCAGATCTCCTCTAGAGCAGTGATGTTTTGGGGCTGTCGCTGGGCAACACGGACTTTCAACTCCCTCCAAAGGTTTTCTATGGGGTTGAGATCTGGAGACTGGCTAGGCCACTCCAGGACCTTGAAATGCTTCTTACGAAGCCACTCCTTCATTGCCCGGGCGGTGTGTTTGGGATCATTGCCATGCTGAAAGACCCAGCCACATTTCATCTTCAATGCCCTTAATGATGGGAGGAGGTTTGCACTCAAAATCTCACAATACATGTCCCCATTCATTCTTTCATGTACACGTCCCGTTCCCTTTGCAGAGAAACAGCCCCAAAGCATGATGTTGCCACCCCCATGCTTCACAGTAGGTATGGTGTTCAACTCAGCATTCTCTCTCCTCCAAGACGAGTTGTGTTTCTACAAAACAGTTCTAGTTTGGTTTCATCTGACCATATGACATTCTCCCAATCCTCTTCTGGATCATCCAAATGCTCTCTAGCAAACCTCAGATGGGCCCGGACATGTACTGGCTTAAGCAGGGGGACACGTCTGGCACTGCAGGATCTGAATCCCTGTGTCATGGATATGCAGTAGTGTTTGTCTGTCAGCTTACCTTCCTTCCCATGTGTTCATCTTAGAGGCCTGAGCCCTTTCACCTGGCTTCCTTTATAATCTCCTCCCAGCCAGACTCCACCCCAGGCCCTATCACAGAACACTATATTAACCTGTGCACTGCAAGCCTGCTTGGCTGATCAACGTGTTTGTTAGGCATTGTGTGTTTGGGTTCCTGCCTGCCGTGTGCTACGTCTGTCTCTCTGTTACGTTATTGGCTTGTCCCCGACCATCCCTGTCTGCTCGTGACCCTTGACCTTCGGCTCGTTCTTCGTTATCCTTGTCTGCTTGTGGCCCCTGACCTTCGGCTTGTTATTCGGTTCTCTCTATCGTGTACTGCTGCTTCCCCTTATCCTACGGGGCGTGAGCTAGGAAACTCCAGGGGCCGCGACCTGGTCCCAGCCTGCAGCGTAACATCCTCACCACTAGAGGCCCTGGAGAAGACCAGCTGGGTCTTAGACTCCGCGCCCTGGGGAATCTTGGCTCTCGCTTCCGTTGGGATCCCGGTTGTGCTCCTCTGGTCCCGCTTTCCACAACCACCCAGTTTCCTATCCACAGAAGCCAGCCATAGGGTTCACTACCTCGCGGTGCACTCCTGTCCCCCTACGGTGTGCATCTGTCACCTGGCCACAGGTGACCCTGACAGTTTGATCAGCCATGAACCTGGCTGACATCCCGCTTCCCGCGGATGATCCATTGCAGGGCATAGTTCGCAGACTTGAGACCCAGGAATCAAATCAGACCCAGGCGATGCGATTCCTCCAGGATCTGGCTTCTCGATTCGAGCAGCTTCAGGTCTCCTTGGGAACCCCGAATCCGCAACCCCAAGTACAACCAGCGGCTGTACCTATCGCACCAGTCGCAGCCTCACACTCACTAAGATTGCCAGCTCCGTTCCGTTTCTCTGGGGACTCCAAGGCCTGCAGGGGGTTCCTTAGCCAATGCACGATTCATTTTGAGCTCCAGCCCCAAAACTTCCTGTCTGATCGGGCTAAGGTAGCCTATATCATTTCCCTCCTCTCTGGTGAAGCTTTAGCCTGGGCAGCCCCTCTGTGGGAACTGAATGATCCAGTGGTTTCTAGCCTGTCTGGCTTCTTGAAACTTTTTCGGAATATCTTCGAAGAACCGGCTCGTGTCTCTTCAGCGGCCAGCGCCCTTTTACGTCTCCGCCAAGAGTCTGCTTCTGTGGGACAGTATGCCCTTCATTTCCGCATACTGTCGGCTGAGTTGAGCTGGAACAATGAGGCCTTAGTCGCAACCTTTTTGCATGGCCTGTCTGATAGAGTGAAGGATGAATTAGCAGGAAGAACCATCCCCACTGATCTGGCCGGCGTTATCTCCTTGTGTAACCAGATCGATATTCGCTTTCAGGAGAGGACCTTAGAAAAGCAACGCCAGCACTCCTTGGTTCTTAGTCAGCCTGAGCTCCCCTCTCTTCGACCCGTAGAGCATCTCCTACCAGCTGAGGAACCCATGCAGCTGGGTCGGACCAGGTTATCCCCCGAGGAACGTGCTAGGCGCAGAACTCTTGGTCTGTGTCTTTACTGTGGGGGCAAAGGTCATTTTCGTGACACTTGCTCTCTTTGTCCAGAAAAACGTTCGGGTCCACTTCATCTGGAAAGTGGAGTATTGGACCCAGAAATATCACCTTCCCCTTCTCGTCTTATGCTTTCTGTGTTCCTTCATGTTGGTGCTTCTTCTCATTCGGTCTCAGCATATCTGGATTCCGGAGCCGCTGGTAATTTCATGGACTGGGAAATCGCATCGTCCATGAGACTTACTCTTTTGCCCCTCACCACGCCATTGGTGGTCTTGGCGATTGATGGTACTGTTCTCCCAGGGGGACCTATCCGCTTCCAGACCCTCCCTGTTAAGATGTCGGTAGGGACACTCCACCAGGAGTGGATATCCTTCCTTATCTTACCCAAGGCCTCAACGCCTATCATTTTGGGTCTCCCATGGTTACAGCTCCATTCTCCTCATGTGGACTGGACTACTGGACAGATCCTGGCTTGGGGTCCCTCCTGTTCCTCGTCCTGCCTACCCAAGGTTGCCCCCTGTGAATCTGAGCCGGTCATTCATTCCAGGTTGCATAACCATTTACATTTCTCTGTCCCTAACCACCCTTGGACGCACAGCCAGGCTAGCTTGTCTACAAGTCCTGCAGTCGCTACGTCTTGCGATGCGATTCAGGTAGTCGCTACACCTGACTCAGCTATTCACTCTGCCTCTGTACTAGTTATGCCAGTCCAGCCCATGCCCAGTGAGCCTCCTACTTTTTCTTGTTTGGGACATTCTGCTTGTCCTTCAGCTATTCAGCTTGACTCCGGCGACATGTCACCTTCTAACCAACCTGACTTCAGGGTTCCACTGACATCTGCCCAGTCTGATGGTCCTGTGCAAGATGACCAGTTCCCCTTTAAGGGTCTAGGGGACCCTCCTCAGATTCCTGTTGATCCTCTCATGCCCTTGCTTATTCCTAGAGAGCCTTTGGTCCTCAATAGATCTTCTTGTCATCTCCCTACCTCGTTTTCGGTCTCTGAGGATAATCTTAAGTACGAGGTTAGACAAGTTCTGGATTCTCGGCTCTGCAGAGGCATTCTTCAGTACCTTGTGCATTGGAGAGGTTTTGGTCCTGAGGAGGCGTCTTGGATCGCTGCATCTGATGTCGCTGCACCTCATCTGTTGAGAAGGTTTTATCAGAGATTTCCCTTTAAGCCTGGGTCCAGGCGGGGGAGGGCCCATAAGAGGGAGGGTACTGTCATGGATATGCAGTAGTGTTTGTCTGTCAGCTTACCTTCCTTCCCATGTGTTCATCTTAGAGGCCTGAGCCCTTTCACCTGGCTTCCTTTATAATCTCCTCCCAGCCAGACTCCACCCCAGGCCCTATCACAGAACACTATATTAACCTGTGCACTGCAAGCCTGCTTGGCTGATCAACGTGTTTGTTAGGCATTGTGTGTTTGGGTTCCTGCCTGCCGTGTGCTACGTCTGTCTCTCTGTTACGTTATTGGCTTGTCCCCGACCATCCCTGTCTGCTCGTGACCCTTGACCTTCGGCTCGTTCTTCGTTATCCTTGTCTGCTTGTGGCCCCTGACCTTCGGCTTGTTATTCGGTTCTCTCTATCGTGTACTGCTGCTTCCCCTTATCCTACGGGGCGTGAGCTAGGAAACTCCAGGGGCCGCGACCTGGTCCCAGCCTGCAGCGTAACATCCTCACCACTAGAGGCCCTGGAGAAGACCAGCTGGGTCTTAGACTCCGCGCCCTGGGGAATCTTGGCTCTCGCTTCCGTTGGGATCCCGGTTGTGCTCCTCTGGTCCCGCTTTCCACAACCACCCAGTTTCCTATCCACAGAAGCCAGCCATAGGGTTCACTACCTCGCGGTGCACTCCTGTCCCCCTACGGTGTGCATCTGTCACCTGGCCACAGGTGACCCTGACACCCTGGCTGCGTAGTGTTTTACTGATGGTAGCCTTTGTTACATTGTTCCCAGCTCTCTGCAGGTCATTCACTAGGTCCCCCTGTGTGGTTCTGGGATTTTTGCTCACCGTTCTTGTGATCATTTTGACCCCACGGGGTGAGATCTTGCGTGGAGCCCCAGATCGAGGGAGATTATCAGTGGTCTTGTATGTCTTCCATTTTATAATTATTGCTCCCAGAGTTGATTTCTTCACACCAAGCTGTTTGCCTATTGCAGATTCAGTCTTCCCAGCCTGGTGCAGGTCTACAATATTGTTTCTGGTGTCCTTCGACAACTCTTTGGTCTTCACCATAGTGGAGTTTGGAGTGTGACTGTTTGAGGTTGTGGACAGGTGTCTTTTATACTGATAACAAGTTCAAACAGGTGCCATTAATACAGGTAATGCGTGGAAGACAGAGGAGCCTCTTAAAGAAGAAGATACAGGTCTGTGAGAGCCAGAAATCTTGCTTGTTTGTAGGTGACCAAATGCTTATTTTCCACCATAATTTGCAAATATTTTTTTTTCCAAATCAGATGTGATTGTCTGGATTTGTTTCCACGTTTTGTCTCTCATAGTTGAGGTATACCTATGATGACACTTACAGGCCTCTCTCATCTTTTTAGGTGGGAGAACTTGAACAATTGGTGGCTGACTAAATACTTTTTTGCCCCACTGCATGGGCTCCTGGAAGGCAATAGAGCTACCCAGAAACCAGGGACCTGGGACAGCGGTTAATGGATCTGTTCAGCTACAAAGAACTCAAGATTTGCACTTTTATTAGCGTGGTTAATACCATAATGTGTTAAAACTAAAAAAAGAAGTCTTGGGGAGATTCCTTCATTCCTAAGAATGTACATGTATGGGTGGCTCCATGGTTTCCTGGAAGGTGTTTCGTCAGATATGGCGACCCGTCGGAATGTGTAAAGAAAGTGACGTTTCGTCAACGCCATCTTGTTACACCCCGCACTCCTCCATAGTAAAGATACACTGAGAATGTGAGCTTTTGGTCGGAAATTCCGACTGTGTGTAGGCTCCATCGGACATTTGCTGGAATTTCCGCCAACAAAAGATTGCGAGCATGTTCTATATTTTTCCGACGGAAAAAGTTATTGTCGGAATTTCCGATCGTCTGTATGCAATTCTGACGCGCAAAAAAACACGCATGCTCAGAATCAAGCAGAAGAGCCAAACTGCCTATTGAACTTCATTGATCTCGGCTCGTCGTACGTCTTGTACGTCACCGCGTTCTTGACGTTCGGAATTTCCGACAAGATTTGTGTGACCGTGTGTATGCAACACAAGTTTGAGCCAACATTCCGTCGGAAAAAAATCCACAGTTTTCTTATTGGAATTTCTGATCGTGTGTATGCGGCATAAGTCTGTTAACTTGCTGCACATTTTCACTGCCAAGTTGTACACTCGCAGAGCACTTGAAGCACAAGTTCTAGTTGACACTTTTCCAATTTGTAGCAAATTTGCGTTGCAAGTCTCTAGCAAGAGCAAAGTTGCAGTGGTGAGTCTACAGCAAGTCTATATCATGAAAAGTCAGCCACAGTGACCCCTGTGGTGGGAGGACTATTGCACAACACAACTGAACCAGAACTTACAGTAGACTTGCAGAATGTTTGCAAAGAAAATTGATCTGAAGTCATGTAATGTGGACTTGCTACAATTGTGCAACAAACTTGCGAAGCCAGGCAAGTCTAGCAATAGCTTAGCAAGTCATTTTCAAACTTGCAGCACAATTGCCTGCTATCTGGGAGATGGACTATGATGACCAACTCTCGGGTTCTCAATGTACAATAGAGGCCAGTCTTGAGCGGAGCTTTGGCTCTGTGTGTGTTACTACCCATCTTTCCTGCTACCCATGTTACTGCAAACCTGAGAAACCTACGTCTGATCTCCTGGGTCCCCAGCAGCACCTATTGGTTCCTCCTGCTGAACTCCATTCATTACAGGATACAATAGTCACATGGAGGCCAACCAGAGGAACCAGTGAGAGCTGCGAGGGGTCCAGGAGATCAACCCTTCCAGATGTGTTGGTTTCCCTTTGGATGTCAGCAGATTTCTCAGGATTGGAATGGCATTTTCAGGATAGTGTCCCTTTAAACACTGTCATTGGTCTTTTGTATAGCTTATCATGTAGAACGATCAGACTAGTAAATGCAGCTTGTCCATAAATAATAATGTATTATATTTCTATTTTTCCAAGTACAGTTTTCTGCTTGTACCCCATTGTGTAAGTGACTCAGAACTAGCAGTGAAGCTCTTGCTGTTGGCTGTTTGTCTTGGTGAAGATCCTGATGCTAAATATAAATATTCCATCTTTTTGGGAGTTCATCTACTAATCTTCTATCAGCCAGATGTTGTGCTAACCACTTATGAAGTGCAGGGAGCCAGCTGTGGAGGTCCGCTGTACTCCTCCTCCACTATGCCCTAAACGGCAGGACATATTAGAGTTGGACTCTTTCATTCCCCCCGAGTTCTCTCCCACCTTCCTTCCTTTGTTACTGATTAAACATGACATTATACTGCATATACACAGCCTGAATATATGTATGTATATACTACATGGACTGTCAGGTCTCTGCTGTAATAGAAGTCACAGTAGGCTTGTATTTACGGCCAAAAGAAGTTAAAGTAGAACTATGGCCTCCCATAAAAAATATGAGCTGCAGCACTTACAGTGCTATTAAAAGCAAAACATTTTTTTTTTTTAAATAACAAACATGTGATACTTACCTGCTCTCTGCAGTGGTCTTGCATAGAGTAGCACCTACTCTTCTTGGTGCTCCTGGCCCCTCCCTCCTGTTGAGTGCCCCCAGAGAAAGCCGCTTGTAATGGGGGAACCCAAGCAGGCACGCTCCCAAGCCACTGCTCTGTGTGTCCATTCAGACCCAGAGTGGCGGTTCGGCCGCACCCCCTCTCTCTCCTCATTGGCTCACTGGCTGTGACTGAGGAATGGGAGTCCCCGGAGAGCCCATGCTCTAGTGCACATTGCTGGATCAAGCTCAGGTAAGTATTAGGGGGGGTTGCTGCACACAGAAGGTTTTTTTTGCCTTCATGCATTCCATGCATGAAGGTAAAAAAAAAACTTCAGCCTTTAGAGTGACTTTAAAGTGTTTGTAAAGGAAAAAGGTTGTTTTACCTTGCAACTGCCCCCCGCAGCCCCCTCTAAATACATACCTGAGCCCGATCTTGATCCAGTGATGTGCCTAAAGCCTCGTACACACTGTCTGACTTTTTGCCAACAAACTTCATTTTGAGCAAGTTTGACAAAAAATCCGACCGCGTGTACGCTCCATCGGACAAACTTTTTTGGTTTTCATCTGACAATTGTTCGGTCTGCAAACAGACAAACTTTTTGCCAACAAAAGTCCGATGGAGCAAAGTCCGACCGTGTGTACAGAAAACCATCGGACTTTTGTCCGATGGACAAAACAAATAATGTTAAAATCAACCAACAATAGCAGAAGTTGACCAAAAGGGTGGCGGTAAAGAGCAGAAAAGAGCAGAAAAACCATGTGATGTTGGAAAAGTTTTGGGAAAGTTTGCAGAAAAGTACGAGCGTGTGTATGCTATGGGTGTGCCCGGCCAACTCCGTTCAGACAAAAATCCACGGAAAAGTCAGATGGAAGTCCGACCGTGTGTACGAGGCTTTAGAGCTCCTCATTGGCTTAGATACAGCAATAGGAGCCATTGGCTCCTGCTGCTCTCAATCAGAGCCATTGAGGAGGGAGCAGGGTGTGGGGCCAAGTCCCACTCTGTGTGTCTTAAGGACAGAGTGTGGCTCAGGAGCAAGCACGCAGAACTGCCCTCATAGCAAAAAGCTTGCTGTGAGGGCACTCAACGGGGATGGGGGGGAGCCAGGAGTGCCAGCAGGGGACCCAAAAATAGGAGGAACGGGGCTGCTCAGTGCAAAAACATTGTAAGTATAACATGTTTGTTATATTAAAGCAAAAAACAAAATCTTTAATATTACTTTAATTATAGTTACATCTGCACTCACAGAGTGTGACGTTCCAGAGTATTGTTTCTGAGTGGAGAAGACTAGCTTGTCAGAGTTCTTCAAGTTTTGTATTCCTGGACCAGGGTTTGGAACTTGTAGGCTTCAGAGCCTCTTGGTTGGGATGGTGCCTTTAATCCTCTGTCCAGGTCTTACTGGAGACCTGCAGGTTGTATGAGTGTACAGGTGTGCATGCTCCTTATAAGCAAGGAGCTAGCCATAGCTCAGGACCCTTGTTTGGAGTATCAGGGGAATCCCTACTGCATCCCGTACATGTGACAATATCACCAGATCAAGAAATTTCACCAAGGTGAAACTGACAACCATAGGTGTGCGCAGCCTATTGCATTAGGGTGTGCACTCCAAAGCTCAAACACATTGTACTGATCACTCACTGTGTTCATTTAGAAAGTGAAGGGGCCCTTAAATTACATATTTACAGGCCCCTTCCCCCACTCATTCTAAAAACATCCCCCTGTGCGTGCCCACCACAGCAGCCGGTGGGAGAGAAGAGGAAGGAAGCCGACAGCGCTGCGGAGGGGAGCCAGGGCAGTAGATGAAATTAGCGATGCTCGGGAGGATTAGGGTGTGCCCAGGCACACCCTGTGCGCACGCCTATGCTGACAACTATGCATGCATTGGAGGGGGGGTCCTGCACAAGTCCAGACACGGTGAGATCATTTACTTCCATAAACGTGCATGTTCGTGCATACACAGAAATCTCTCTACTGTGCACATGCAGAATCTTGGTAGGGGTGGGGAGGCAATGTTCCATATAGGCAGAATGAAAACCTCATGAAGTAGAGGGAAAATATTTTTTTTAGGGTGAAGGTTCACTTTAAATTACAACTTGTTACCGTGTCCCTATTGAAATGTAAAATGTATAACGTGGAAGGATTTTACATCCTTATTCAGTTACAGTGTAAGCAAAGAATCTGATAAGCACAAATATTTATACAGTGAAATTGTAATAAAAAGTGCGGTTAAATAAGGAGAGCTCAATTCAAATCCTTCCATAGCAGTACATAACGAAGACCAGTACTAGGGAATGTCCAAAGAATACATGTAGTTCAAGGGGTGTCACTGTGGCCCTGAGTAAAATATGGGAACCTATTTCAAAGTGTATGTAAACCCTAAAAAAAAAAAATTCTCCTGTTTGCTTTCTTTTGGTCTGTTAAATATCCCATTGAAAATGTTTTGTTATTACTGATCAATAGGTGCAAAAGTACCTGTTAATCCTGCCCACAATCCAGTGAGCTGATAACTTCCTGTTCTCCCTGCCTGTGCTGCAGTATTACCAGTTACATTGCTCCCATCAATCTTTGAGGACTACAGAACATCCTCCCGCCTATGTTATGGAGAAGAGGAGAGAGAAAGGTGTTAAATAGCATAGTCTTAAGCTGGTCATACACCATTAGATTATCTGCAGGTTTTCTATGGTTAGATGGAAAAAGTGGGAGATTCCTCCATCCACACAGTTAATATACATGGAGAAATCTGTTGCACTTTTTCCGTCTAACCATAGAAAATCTTCAGTTAATCTAATGGTGTATGGCCAGCTTAAGGGTCAGTGGCGGCTGGTGGTAAAAAAATAATTTTTTTGGGGGGGCGGCAGTGCACCCACAGACACCCCCATCCGATCTGGTCGGTCGGGTACAGAGCACTAACCCCATCTATGGCAGGCATCACAGGTGGCGGGCATCATGGGCGGCTTCCCCTTCTCTCCTCCCTGTGCATCACGGGCAGCTTTCCCTTCCCCTGATCAGAGGCTTCCATCTTTCTCCCCTCCTCCTCGGCGGCTAATCGGAACGCTTCTCCTTTCGGCCAATCGGGAAACGTGTCACAGATTGGCGGGGAGGAGATTCAGTGTGAAAATAGCGAATAGTGATATTTTTTTCAATAAAATTTTTATTTAATTTTTTCTCCTTTTTTTTAACATATGTATTGATGTTTCCTTTTAGCCTTTGATTGTTTTTTGAGGGACACCTGAAGCTCTTTATACAATATTATTATTGTGAAACGGGATTTATATAGCGCCAACAGTTTGTGCAGTGCTTTACAGTATAAAGGGAGAAAGTACAGTAACAACACAATTCAATACAAGAGGGTTAGGGGGCTCTGCTCCTAAAGCCTGGAGCACACAAGGTCCATAAAGACATGAATGAGCGAGTTTGGGGTGGAGGGACTTGACAGTCCTGACCTCAACCCGATAGAACACCTTTGGGATGAATTAGAGCGGAGATTGCGAGCCAGGCCTTCTCGTCCAACATCAGTGCCTGACCTCATAAATACGCTTCTGGAAGAATGGTCAGACATTCCCTTATGCCGTGTACGCACGATCGGTTTTACCAATGAAAACGGTCCGATTGGACTTTTCTCATCAGACAAACCGATCGTGTATGGGCCCCATCGGTCTTTTTTCCATCAGGGAGAAAAAATAGAACATGTTTTAAACTTATCCGATGGGAAAAAAAACGATAGCAAATTCCGATTGTCTGTGGGGAACTCCATGGGACAAAAAACCCACGCATGCTCAGAATCAAGTCGACGCATGCTCAGAAGCATTGAACTTCATTTTTCTCGGCTTGTCGGAGTGTTTTACATCACAGCGTTTGGGACGGTTGGATTTTGGACTGATGGTGTGTAGGCAAGACTGATGGAAGTGCGCTTCATCGGATTTCCGATAGATTTTTCCATCGGATTAGAATCCATAGGAAATCCGATCGTGTGTACAGGGCTTTAGACACACTCCTAAACCTTGTGGATATCCTTCCCACAAGAGTTGAAGCTGTTATAGCTGCAAAGGATGAGCCAACTCAATATTGAACACTACGGACTAAAGCCCCGTACACACGGTCAGACTTTTGCCAAACAAACTTCGATTTGAGCAAGTTGGACCAACAATCCGACCGTGTGTATGCTCCATCGGACAAACTTTTTTCGTTTGGTTTTGGATTTCATCGGACAAAAGTTGGGTGTGCAACCGGACAAAATTTTGCCCAACAAAAGTCCGATGGAGCAAAGTCCGACCGTGTGTACAGAAAACCATCGGACTTTAGTCCGATGGACAAAACAATTAATGTTAAAATCAACCAACAATAGCAGAAGTTGACCAACGGGTGGCGGTAAAGAGCAGAAAAAACCAGTGATGTTGTAAGAAGTTTTAAGAAAGTTTGCAGAAAAGTCCTGTGGTGTGTATGCTATGTGTGTTCCCAACCAACTCCGTTCGGACAAAAAACCACGGAAAAGTCCGATGGAAGTCCGACCGTGTGTACGAGGCTTAAGACTGGAATGCCATTAAAGTTCATGTGTGTGTAAAGGCAGGTGTCCCAATACTTTTGATAATATAGTGTATATAAGAAAACAATGCACATCAATGCTTTTTAATGGGGTGCATTTTTAACAACCTAGTTTGCTGCATTTATTGTCACAGTTTTTTCCATGGAAATGAATGGCACGTAAAACTCCCCCAAAAATGAATGAAAAGCACACTTGGACAATATATAAGAGCCAAGGTGTGATCATGCTTTCATGCTTTATGCTGGCCTTTCAAAAACAAATCCAAGTTTTTCCAACAGTGGAATACTATCTATGTTTGGAAAAAAATAAATGAAAGAAAACCGGTGTCATTGTTTCCATTTTACAGAAAATTTCCACAGACAAACACAACCTTGTCCAGGAAAATTAATTGATACATTTTCCACTTAAAAATACATCAATGTGTAAACTAAAAATCAGCCTACAGCTACACAGCTAATTAGATCTCTCTGATACTGGAAGATTTACCTTGCTGATAGTTATCTCATTACAGTGAGTATAGAAAATAATCATCCCCTTTAAAATAATCACTTGTTGTTGCTTTGCAGCCCGAAATGAAGACAGACATGATTTTTGTTTTATCCAGCTGTATTTACTCTTATAACTTATAACATCCAAGTGAAACATGCAGAGGCGGCCGGTGGTATATTTTTATTACCCCGGTCGGTCCGGTCACCCGCAAAACCCCCCCCCTCATCGGTCGGGGTCGGTCACAAGCCCCGCACTTACCCCATCTAGGCCCCAACGATGAGCGGGCAGCTTCCCCCGCGTCTCCTCCTTCTCGCCATCATGGCGGCTTCCGCCGTGCGTCTCCTTTCTCCTAGGTGGCCAATAGGATCGCTTCTCCTATCTGCCAATCGGGTGACGGGTGGCCGGGAGGAGAATCAGGAAGACAATAGCTAATATTAATTTGCTGTTGTCACACAAGTGGGTGGGCTCGGGGCGCAGTGCTCTGCGCTCCAAGCCCAGCCTTTTTTGAAGCCCATTAGAGCATCTGGCTCTAATCACGTGCTTCAAAAAAAAAAAAAAAAACCCCATTGGAATCCATGCGTGTAGATTACGGGCCGCCACTGCCAACATGTCAGAATTTTTTATTTTTATTTTAAAAACAGAATCAGTGAGTTGGAAAGTCTTTTTTTGGACCACATTTTGCTTTAATTACAGCCTTAAAGCGATTGTATTCCCTAATTTGTAATTTTTACCTACAGGTAAGCCTATAATAAGGCTTGCCTGTAGGTAAAATTAATATCTCCAAAACCTGTACAGTTTAGGAGATATTCTCTTTGCATGCAGCCGCTGACGTCAGCGGCGCATGCGCTCTGAATGCCCGGCTGAAGGTCCCTCCCTGGAAGAAACGCAGAGGGCAAGATGTCAGCTCCCTCGGCGTGGACCAGGCTGTGATACGGGGGCTTCGATCTAAGGTGAGTATTTCATAATGAGCTAGTATGCGGTGCATACTAGCTCATTATGCCTTTGCCTTGCAGGGTTTTTTTTTTGATGTGCGGGTGTACAACCGCTTTAAGTCTATTGGGATATGTCTCTACTAACGTTGCACATCTAGACTTTGCAATATTTGCCCACTCTTCTTTGCAGAACTGCTCAAGTTCAGTTAGATTTGATATTGACCGTTTGTGGACTGAAGTCTTCAAGTCATTCCACAGATTTTCAATGGGGTTTAAGTCTGGGCTCTGACTAAGCCATGCAAGGATATTCACCTTTATCTACATCAACCACTGTGTGGTAATTTTTGCTGCGTGCTTTGGGTCATTGTCATGTTGGAAGGTAAACCTTCTTCCCGATGACAACTTTCTGGCAGAGGGCAGCAGATTTTCCTCAAGAATTTGATGGTATTTTGCCCCATCCATTTTTCCTTTTATCCTGACAAGATCTCCAGTCCCCATTGCAGAGAAACGCCCCCATAACAGGATATTACCACCTCCATGCTTTACTGTAGGAATGGTGTTGTTTGGATGGTGAGCTGTATTGGATTTCCGCTAGATATATAGTTTGGTGTTGAGGCCAAATAATAAAATTTTTGTCTCATCCGACCACCTTGAAGATTCTGAGGCCACATGGAAAAAGGTGTTATAGTCAGATGAGATAAAAATTCCCCACGCATTTGCAATAACAGCTATCAGGGAACCATTCCTGTCTTTGCGCATACATGAAAAATACCCCTTTGCAGATGCCAGGACCTGAGAGCCTGGCAGAGCCCTTTGGTGCATTTGTCATAATGGTAGCGCCGGAGGATGGGGGGGGGGGGGGTGGAGCCCGAGTGCTTTCACACTAAAGCGCCTGAAAAACGCCCCAGTGTGAAAGGGGTCTTAGCGTTAAAAAAAGCGCCTGAAAGAAGCCTCATCTGCAATCCCAATGTGAAAGCCTGAGTGCTTTCACACTGAGGCACTGCGCTGGCAGGGCATTAAAAAAAGTCCTGCAAGTAGCTTCTTTGCAGCGCTTTAGGAGCGTTGAATACACCGCTCCTAAAGCGCCCCTTCCCATTGAGGCGCTTAATTTAACGCCAAAGTGCCTGAAAAACGCCCCAGTGTGAAAAGGGGTCTTAGCGGAGCTTTACCAGCGTTTTTCGTGTGCTGGCAGTGTGAAAGGGCTCCGAAAGCACTCAGGCTTTCATATTGGGATTGCAGATGAGGCTTCTTTCAGGCGCTTTACAGACGCTTTTTTTAACGCCAAAGCGCCTGAAAAACGCCTGAGGGTGAAAGGGGTCTAAGGGAGGGTTATAACCCCGATAAAGGTTATATTTGCCATCTTTGTCCCATTGGGGAGATTTACCTTCACTTCCTGTCCCATAAAACAGGAAGTCCCTGCAAACTAAAAGGGAATCTCTTGGGGACCCCCAGGTCACCAGAACTAGTGTCCCCATTGGAAGATTTCCCCTCTAATACTTTTCTGGGGACAACCCACAATTTGGGATTCTCTTTTACTTTCAATAGTAAATAGTACAAATAGAGAGGGTGAATCTCCCCAAAGGGGGGAACAGACAACAATAAAAACCTAAAAGGTGTTCTAATCCCTCTCCACTCTATCCAAAACGAAAAAAATGTTTTGCCTTTGAAATCTAAGGCCCCTATGTAACATACACAAACTAGGGCCAGTTTCTAGAGAGCCAATGAATCCATCATTATGTTTTTGGAGTGTGGAAGGAAACCCACACAACCACAGGGAGACATGAAAACTCCATGCAGATAGTTTCCTGGTTGGGACTCAGACTGAGGACTCTTGTACTGCAAGGCAGAAGTGCTTACCACTAAGCCATGCAAATTATTTTCACACTAAACGTTTTAAGGTGTGAATGGGCCTATATATCATTTTATTTTCCCTCCACACTACAGCACATAGATTTGAACTAGCCTCATAGGAAAAAATGAGTTTTATATTTGAAATGCATTTTTCATGCAGCTAAATGTATGCAAGTTTTCTTGCATTAAAGCGGAGCTCCGCTGTAAAAAAAACATTAAAAGCCAGCAACTACAAATACTGCAGCTGTTGACTTTTAATAAATGGACACTTACCTGTCCTGGAGTCCAGCGACGTCAGCAGCAGAAGACGAGCAATCGCTAGTGCGCATGCGCGAGTCGCGCTGCGCCGTCCTCACTGGTCCCCGCTGTGTTTTGGGAGCCGTGTGTTTCCCAGAACACAACGGGGGGGGGGGGACTGACGAACTACCCGCAGTTTCCCGCAGAGTGTATGCCCGGAAGTGGGTGCTGTGAGGGGGTTAGCTCGGTAGCGGGTGTGTGTGACCCCCTGGATGGGCTCCCCACACAAAAACAGGCCCAGCAGACGGAGGTTGTGGTTTTCAAGATCAAAAGGTGCGGTTTATTTCTCTATTTACAGTGACAAAACACAGCAAAGCAAAAAGAAACATAAACAAAATAAATCCTGGTCAGCTTGACCTCTGACTAAACATGCAGGTTTCCCTAACTAACAACTGGGATCAGCCTAGTGCTGTCCTAGTCCCTAAGTCCCTGGTTTAGTAAATGTCCAAACAAATAGCCACACAGGCTTTGTCTCACCGCACAGGGGTTCACTCTCCCTAGACAGTCCACACAGGTCTGGTTCCAGGCATGAGCAAACACCTAATGAAGCTGGGAGTTTTTATAGAGGCCTTAAACGAGCTGACAAGCTTCAGCTGGTCTCATCAACTCCCTGCCTGCACGACGCCCAGCACTCTCCCTAGAGGTATGAATCATCCATGAGCCCACTAGCCTCAGCTGGGCTTCATCAACTCTCTCCCTAGTTGTATAAGTCGGCATAAAGCCTGAATCTGGGAGAAATATACCTACCCCCCTGGATGCAACCAGGTGACTTTACCTTCCTGCTGTCACAGTGCAAATACCTGACAGGTATCTGCATCCCCCTCCCCCCCTGAAAGGTGCCAATTGTGGCACCGGAGGAGGGGAGGAATCCGATGAGCGGAACTTCCACTTTAGGGTGGAGCTCCGCTTTAAAGAGGTTGTAAAGCTATAAGAAAAACAAACAAACCTGTAAGACAAAGGCATAATGAGCTAGTATTGATCGCATACTAGCTCATTATGAAACACTTACCTTAGAACGAAGCCCTGCAGTGGCGCCCGCACACTGCTCTCTGGGTTCGCGTCTCCGGCGCTGTGATTGGCCGGAGCCGTGATAACGTCACTCTCGCGCATGCACGCGGGTGGCCGTTCCTTCAGGGTACATGCGCCAATGACGTATTTGGCACGGTATACAGTAAATATCTCCTAAACTGTGCAAGCTTAGGAGATACTTACAGTACCTATAGGTGAACCTTATTATAGGCTTACCTATAGGTACAAACACACAAGGGGAATTTACTTCCTCTTTAAAACAGACAAGGGTGTATAGGCCCCAAATGCATGCAACTAAATGAGGTACATTGCGAGGATCTTCATTTTGCATGGTACCCCAGTGCACCCAACCAGCACACAACACACGTGTATTTTAATGCGCCACAATGCACTTTAATGCACAGGTGTGACTGGTCTATGTATTGTGTTGCGCTGCATTTACAAAAATACTTTGAAGTAAATTTTAGCATCCCACCTACATTTAAAAACAGGTAGCTTTACTAAAGAACCGGCTTAAAAAAATCTTACTATGCGGTTTGAAGACTGCATGTTTTCTCTAGCAGTACTATTTTAATTCAAAGTACACGTACTTGAATTTACTTCAAAGCTATTGTCTTCAGGCATCTCAAAATAACTCCATACATTGCAGTAGGTGAGCTGTATTTTGCTACTTTTTTTTACATTAACTAAAATCTTGCAGTTCAGATACAACCCAGGTTGTAGTGCATTGCCAGCCACCATACCGCAACATATGTTAAGTCATGAAATACCACACGTTGGGGGCCTCTGCACGCGGGGCTTTTGATCAGGACTGCCTGTCCGTTTTTCAGGTGGACCCTATCAGAATCTCTATGCAGTTCTATGCAGCCATCCTTTACACATCACACTGGAACAAGGCTGAGGCTGGAGATCCATCCCCTGTCACCTTTTTTCTCTTGGTGTCAGGCAGGGGCGGCCCCTTCATAAAGGGCCCCGCCCCCTGTCCATCTGCACCTCCCCCTATCCATGCATCCCGCCCCTTTCAGGACACCGGCACATAAATTCCAAAGGGGTGGGGCTGTTTTTTTTAAAGCACCGAGCGCATGTAAATATGCGGCCTCTCAGCAGCCAGGCCTTGGCACTGAGCAGCCCCATATTTGCGTGCAATAGCGCTGACAGTGCCTTGCACACTCCCGACACAGTGACCAAGGTGCCTCGCAGAAGGCAACCAGCGATCTGGACTTTACTGATCATATGACTGCCGTGGCAGCCAATCACATCGGTCACATGGCCATAAACCCCGCCCTGCCTCCCGGCATAGCAAACCCCTTAAAGGGCTAGCAGCAGCCCTGACACCAAGGGGTTAAAAACTGTGCGTGGCAGGCTCTTTATTGCATAAAACACATGCTCTGTCTCTTCTGCAATCAATTAAACACACTTACCTGCCTGTTCTCAGTTACCTTTAGACTGCATGTTGTGCATGCGCAGGTTGGTGTACATTCTCAGCACACCTTGGTGCCAGAATGAAAATTACTCTTGTGCGCATACGCGAGAGTGATGTCATTCCCCCCACTGACCAATCAAGATGGCTGAAGACCCCACACCTGAAGGAAGTCACGGGAAAGAAGGGAGCTTGTGGATATTTGTTCTCTTTAGTTCTGATTTATTAGTAGTCTGTTAGCAAGTTTTAAAAACTGACGTATATGAAGCGCCCACCCGCTACCCTCCTTCTCACTCTTTGGCTCGTTCACTGGAGAGGAAGGAGCGTGTGGTCTCTTCCATGCCCGTACCCCCTGGGTTGCAGAGGTTAGGCACACTTAGTTTCCTTACGGGTCTTTGCAGCGATCCCCTCAGTGTTGGTCTCTGTCCCTAGTGTGTAAGGACAAAGTCTCTATGCCCCAAGTAACTTCAAGGTCCACACCAGTATATCACTCCAAGGCAGAGCTTTATTTTCTTATGCAGGAAAGGAGAAAGGTGTTAGGAAGACAGATGGAATTCAGGCACTCCTGGCTTCGTCACCACTCGATCCTAAGTGGGTACAGCTCACCCGGATAGTCACCCAATGGCACTAGCAGCCGGTGTGTAGCTCGAACAGTCAATTTAGTTCCCTAATGGATGCGTCTAGGAGATCCTCTGCCACAGGATCTATGGTACCCCAAACCTCCTGGTGGTCCAGATGTTAGGCCCCTGGTTTCCGGATGGATGACATCCCTCTGGAGAGTTACAGGGCCCCTTCCTTCACTGTGATTTTCTCACCAGGCCTTCGGAACGCTCCTCCCCCAGCCTCCTCTTCCAGAAACGGGGTCCCCTCGCAAGGCGGCACCCTGGGATTCTTCCTCCCGAAATGGGCTCCAGCTAAAGGTGCTGGGCCCAGGGCTGAAGTTGCAGTCCCAGGACTAAAGGTGCCTGGGACCGAGGCACACGTGGCCCCATGGCCTGGAGGGCCATGCACTCGAGACTGGACTCCACACAACACCTTTCCCCCCGGGTACAGGTCCCCGGGGTGGTAACTCGACTCCCTGACCTACGGCGTCTGCCCCTTTTATATCCCCCTCCCGGCATGCACAGCAGGTCCACCACACCCACTGTACGGCTGCTGAGAGGAGACACCAAATCGCTGCCCCATCACCTGTAGTTCAACCCTGAGTATAGATGACAGCGCCACCCATACTTCTTAGGGGAACTGCACACCAGGTGAAACAGCAACAAGACCGAGTCCAGTAATTGAAAAGATTTGAGTCAACTACCACTCAAATCACCCCTAAATTTGGTACAGCGTAACCTCAATTTAGGACCCCCGCTACATATATGCTAAATAATGGGATGGAATTATCATTTCTTTCAAACCGTATGGCACATCAGCGTTCCTAAATCACATTATGTGTTGAGTAAAACAGTACGCCCTTGTTTGCCATGACTTAAAAAGAACTGCTGCTTCCAACCTCATATGACCTGTGTCATGGGATGCATGTGGGGGGCGTGGGCTTTGATCAGACCTTGTCACTTTGTAGGGTGACAGAGTCTCTTTGGGAGCTATCTGTGGACAATTCCTTTTTTTTCTAGTAATGTGAGAAGGAAGGTGATGATGCCTGTGATAGAATCTGGGCTGGGGATGCAAACACTCATCTCCCAGACAAAAAGACATTTCACTTTGGCTAGCCCCACCTTAAACGCTTTGTATGGCTTCTCTATAATATTAATATCCTATCCTAAGTGTTCAGCTTGGCAGGGAATGGATTAGGATTCTTCATCCATTCCCTGCCAAGCTGAACATTGTACAGTCATAGTGTTCTAATACAACGCAGAAGAGGGTTAGGCTTGACCAGTCAGTCTCCTTCCAATATACAGGTCTGTATGATTTGTATGTTCTATGCATTATTCATTACTTAACACTTGGGTGACCTCACATTTCACTATGTTAAGTGGAACTGGTTTTTTTTTATAATTCAATTCATTAACCTAAACCCTGTCCAAGAAATAGATAGAATGGGGTGTCTGTTTTCTTTCATATTCTCATTGTGTCACGTGTCCTTTTCTGCTTGTTCAGAAGCTGAGTTCCAGCTTTACTTGCACAGTTGTACAGCCTCCTATCTTCTCTTGAAATTGCTTACTTTGATTTCACTGCAGCAGCACGCCAGATAGAGCCCTTAATATTCTGGTTGGTATATACACTATATTACCAAAAGTATTGGTACGCCTGCCTTTAACGCACATGAACATTAATGGCATCCCAGTCTGAAGCCCTGTACACACGGGCGGGAATCCCGTTGGGGAAAAAAACGTCGGTTTTCTCGACGGGATTCCTGGCAAGCTTGTCTTGCCAAGCCCTGTGTACACACACACACACAACCATTCAAAAGAACCGCCGTTCTTTTGAATGGCAAGAACGCAGTGACGTCATCGACTACGACGAGCCAACGCTCGTCACATTCCATGCCGTCGCCGCCATCTTGCTACACCCCACACTAACCTTGTATGCTACCGCGCATGCGTCAAAGTCTTTTCGAGCATGCGTGGGTTTCCCTTGGACAGGTAAGCATACACACGACCGGTTTTCTCGGCAGGAAAACTCTGCCGAGAATCCCGACGAGAAATATAGAGAGCAGGTTCTCTATTTTTCTCGTCGAGATTCCCAGCAGTTTTCCTGTCGAGAAACCATACACATGGCCGGTTTTCTCTGCAAAAAGCTCTCCCAGCAGTTTTCTTGCCGAGAAAACCGGTCGTGTGTACGAGGCTTTAGTCCGTAGGGTTCAGTATTGAGTTGATGTGGGTATAAGTGTAGCGCTAATTTTGTTAGTCTATGTACACTGTTAAACCATACATAAATGTGACTGGAAACGTGATTAAGTATGTGCTAAATCAAAACAAAACCAGTGTAAAACCCAAGCTAAACCAATAATGAATGAATCATGTGATTATACATAAACCAAAATCATTGCAGTGATAAATATTAGTTATGACAACTTAAAATATTTATAAATAAATCCAAGGAAGAAAATGTTCATCAACTTGAAAGTAAAGTGAAGATCATTCCAAAAAGAAAAGAAGTATTCATTTGTGATAAAAACTTGCAGCTCAAATATAGAATGCTGTGAAAACCGCCACCAAGAGTGAGTTGAAGGAGGCTTACCGGAAATCTCAGACTAGGAAAGGCATACGCCAACCAAGTTGAGAAAAGCTTTGGGGGTTAACAAACCCAATGTGGATAATCTGGAGTCTGAGGGGCTTTGTTATTCCACTTCAATCAAATAGGCCATCCAGTATGTTGATCTCGTATTCATAAATGTATACAGAAGGCTTGGCATCCATGTTTGATACGTATGAAAGTAAAAAACAAGCTCACATAGCGTGATACCGTATGGAAATGTTTTTAATGTAAAAAAGGATAACAATAAAACACTCACATTTAAGATGGCTAAAAAGGCATAAATTCAGGAACGGGAGCGATACGTGTAGACAGGTCCACCCGACTAGTTTAGACTAATCAGTCATCATTCAGTATTGAGTTGGCCCACCCTTTGCAGCTATAACAGCTTCAACTCTTCTGGGATGGCTGTGCACAAGGTTTAGAAGTGTGTCTATGGGAATGTTTGATCATTCTTCCAGAAGCACATTTGTGAGGTCAGGCACTGATGTTGGACGAGAAGACCTGACTCGCAGTCTCTGCTGTAATTCATTCCAAAGGTGTGATCGGGTTGAGATGCAGGCCAGTCAAGTTCCTCCACCCCAACCCTGGGCCTTGCTAGATGACTCATCAGCTGTCAGAGGGTTTCCCACTGTCAGCTGAATGTATAGAAAACATGTTGCCAATTAAAAATTATAAAAAAAAGTGTTGGGTCCCCTCAATGCATACCAGGCCCTTTACCACGCCAACATAAAAAAAATGCATGGGGTTCCCCCCAAAGTCCATACCAGACCCTTATCTGAGCATGTACTTGGGCAGGTCAGGAAAGTGAGGGGAAGAGCCAGCGCACTCCCCTCCCTCCTGAACCATACCAGGCCACATGCCCTCAACATGGGTGGGGGTGCTTTGGGGGGGCTCTGCTTATCAGAATCTGGAAGCCCCCCGATAAGCCCCCTGCCCACAGACCCCCCCTGCCCACAGCCCAGGGATGTGGGGTAGAGGCCCCAACATGGGGACAACGCAACCTCCCCCCATGTTGGGTGCATGTGGCTGGTATGGTTCAGGAGGGGGGTGGGCACTCGTTCCGTCCCTTTCCTGACCTGCCAGGCTGCATGCTTGGATAAGGGTCTGATATGCAATGGGGGAGGGACCCTGCACTGTTTTTTTTCCTCATATTCTTTAATTTGCAGCATTTTTCTTTGCATTCAGCTGTTGAGCATCTAGCTCAATGCAATAAATTACTGCATGAAAATATGCAGTAATTACCACATTATCGATACTTTACCCCAGTAGTTATTTACCGCACAATTCTTAGTGAATAGCACTTTCAAAACTGATTTAACACAAGAGCTATTTTGCCGCATTATATTTGCCGTTATTTAACTCTTATGCCGCGTACACACGATGGGAAATTCCGACAAGAAAATTTTGAGAGCAGGTTCTCTATTTTTCCGACTGAAAGAGTTTCTATCGGAAAATCCGCTCGACTGTATGCAATTCCAAAGAAAACACGCATGCTCAGAATCAAGCAGAAGAGCCGAACTGCCTTTTGAACTTCATTGATCTCGGCTTGTCGTACGTCTTGTACGTCACCGGCGTTCTTGACGGTCGGAATTTCCGACAAGATTTGTGTGACCGTGTGTATGCAACACAAGTTTGAGTTAACATTCCGTCAGAAAAAATCCACGGTTGTCTTGTCGGAATTTCCGATCGTGTGTACGTGGCATTAGTGAATTGACGCCAGTGTCTACAATTAGATTACAGGTTCTCTCTAGGGTGACTTCCCGTCACTTCCTGTCCCAGTGAAAGGAATCACTGAGACAGGAAAAGGGAAAATCGAACCAAAGGGAACACAGCAGTAAAAACATTTCCCTGCTCTATCCAAATTTAAAAAAAAGTTGGGGCCCCAATGGATATGAATTATACAGCCTTATATTGCTTCACAGTTTCCTCAACATAAATTGTCTTTTTTTATCAGAGATGGCAGTGTTGTCTATATGAAAATGTATCTCTTTTTTGATTTTTTTTTTAGTTGATCTTGGTCCAAGAGTCAGTATTTCCATGAAGACCCCATGGTGATGGCTGTAGGTTTGTAGGGAGAAGCAGATAGAGGGGTGTTTGCACAAACTCTGGCTGAACTCACTTCCTCTTCTGGGAGAGCGGCTGACACAGGAACTTGGGAAATGACTTCACAAGTGTCAGAGGTCTTTCCTGAGCATCATCGTTGTGTTTTCTAATATTCACTGGCCTCTCCCAGCCTCCCACAACCTTCCACCAGGCCCTTGTATGCTTTCCTCTATCCGTCTTCTCTTTGGGACCACCAAGCCCACTGAGCTTTGTTCTCATATCTGATGAGACATACACTCGGAAAAATCCTTCTTCAACTCCTTTGCAGCCAGCAATGGCTCTGTCCCAAATTCTTGTAGGGAGAGATTAACCACTTGGGACCAGCACCCCTTAGTGCCATGGGAGGGAGCGCCATCCTGTTCTTTTGGGTGCATATGAGCAGTGTGTTCTCTCTACTGCCTATGGTGGGCTCATTGGCTGCAACAGGAAAAAAATGTGGATAGAGTAGGGAAGGGTTAGACCATTTGTCAGGTTTTTTGTAGCTGCCTATGTTCCTATTGGGAAGATTCATTCACTATTTGCACTGCTGATATTGTCACTGAGACAGAAATTGAGGGGAAATCCTTCATTTTTGTGTTGTCCATAGAACAAAAGGTAAGCGGATATCTTTTGATGGGGACACCTGTCTAAGAGGGGACTTCCTCTAACTTAAGAAGATTTCCTCAAAGTTCCTGTTGGATCTCTGGGAAAAAGGAATTAATGGTTCCCGTACACCATGGCCCCCATCAAAGTTCCCCTTACATCAAGGTGCCTATCAGAGTCCCCCTTACATGATGGTCCCAAACAATGTGCCCCTTACACCATGGTCCCCATCAAAGTCCCCCTTACATCAGGGTGCCTATCAGAGTCCCCCTTACATGATGGTCCCCAACAATGTGCCCCTTACACCATGGTCCCCATCAAAGTCCCCCTTACATCAGGGTGCCTATCAGAGTCCCCCTTACATGATGGTCCCCAACAATGTGCCCCTTACACCATGGCCCCCATCAAAGTTCCCCTTACATCAAGGTGCCTATAAAGCCGCGTACACACGATCGGTTTTACAGATGAAAACAGTCCGATGGATTTTTTTCATCGGACAAACCGATCGTGTATGGGCCCCATCGGTCTTTTTTCCATCGGTGTCAAAAAATAGAACATGTTTTTAATTTTTCCGATGGATAAAAAACCAATAGCAAATTCCGATCGTCTATGGGCAAGTCCATCGGTTAAAAGACCCACGCATGCTCAGAATCAAGTCGACGCATGCTCAGAAGCATTAAACTTCATTTTTCTCGGCTCATCAGAGTGTTTTACGTCACCACGTTTGGAACGGTCGGTTTTTTGACTGATGGTGTGTAGGCAAGACTGATGGGAGTCAGCTTCATCGGTTTTCCGATGGAAGAATCCATCGGTTTAAAAACCATAGGAAATCCGATCGTGTGTACAGGGCTTAAGAGTCCCCCTTACATGATGGTCCCCATCAATGTGCCCCTTACATCAAGGTACCTATCAGAGTCCCCCTTACATGATGGTCCCCAACAATGTGCCCCTTACACCATGGTCCCCATCAAAGTTCCCCTTACAACAGGGTGCATATCAGAGTCCCCCTTACATGATGGTCCCCAACAATGTGCCCCTTACACCATGGTCCCCATCAAAGTTCCCCTTACATCAAGGTGCCTATCAGAGTCCCTCTTACATGATGGTCCCCAACAATGTGCCCCTTACACCATGGCCCCCATCAAAGTTCCCCTTACATCAAGGTGCCTATCAGAGTCCCTCTTACATGATGGTCCCCAACAATGTGCCCCTTACACCATGGCCCCCATCAAAGTTCCCCTTACATCAAGGTGCCTATCAGAGTCCCCCTTACATGATGGTCCCCAACAATGTGCCCCTTACACCATGGCCCCCATCAAAGTTCCCCTTACATCAAGGTGCCTATCAGAGTCCCCCTTACATGATGGTCCCCAATAATGTGCCCCTTACACCATGGCCCCCATCAAAGTTCCCCTTACATCAGGGTGCCTATCAGAGTCCCCCTTACATGATGGTCCCCATCAATGTGCCCCTTACACCATGGTCCCCATGAAAGTTCCCCTTACGTCAAGGTGCCTATCAGAGTCCCCCTTACATGATGGTTCCCATCAATGTGCCCCTTACACCATGGTCCCCATCAAAGTTCCCCTTACATCAGGGTGCCTATCAGAGTCCCCCTTACATGATGGTCCCCATCAATGTGCCCCTTACACCATGGTCCCCATCAAAGTTCCCCTTACGTCAAGGTGCCTATCAGAGTCCCCCTTACATGATGGTTCCCATCAATGTGCCCCTTACACCATGGTCCCCATCAAAGTTCCCCTTACATCAGGGTGCCTATCAGAGTCCCCCTTACATGATGGTCCCCATCAATGTGCCCCTTACACCATGGTCCCCATGAAAGTTCCCCTTACGTCAAGGTGCCTATCAGAGTCCCCCTTACATGATGGTTCCCATCAATGTGCCCCTTACACCATGGTCCCCATCAAAGTTCCCCTTACATCAGGGTGCCTATCAGAGTCCCCCTTACATGATGGTCCCCATCAATGTGCCCCTTACACCATGGTCCCCATCAAAGTTCCCCTTACATCAGGGTGCCTATCAGAGTCCTGCTTACATGATGGTCCCCATCAATGTGCCCCTTACACCATGGTCCCCATCAAAGTTCTCCTTACATCAAGGTACCTATCAGAGTCCCCCTTACATGATGGTCCCCAACAATGTGCCCCTTACACCATGGTCCCCATCAAAGTCCCCCTTACATCAAGGTCCCCATCAGAATCCCCCTTACATCAAGGTCCCCATCAGAATCCCCCTTACATCTGGGTCTCCATCAGGGTCCTTCTTACATCAGGGAGCCCATTGGGTCCCTATCAAAGTCCCTCTTACATCAGGGTTTCCTTCAGAAAGGCCTGGCTCACAGTTTCCGCTCTAATTTATCCCAAAGGTGTTCTATCGGGTTAAGGTCAGGACTCTGTGCAGGCCAGTAAAGTTCCTTCACCCTAAATTCGCTCAATTATGTCTTTATGGACCTTGCTTTGTGCACTGGTCCAAAACATTTGGTGTGGGGTTGTTTTTCAGGGGTTTGGATTGGCCCCTTAGTTCAAGTTAGGGGAACTCCTAAGGTGTCAGCATACCGAGACATTTTGGACAATTTCATGCTCCAAACTTTGTGGGAGCAGTTTGGGGGTGGCCCCTTCCTGTTCCAACATGAATGTGCACCAGTGCACAAAGCAAGGTCCATAAAGACATGGATGACAGAGTTTGGGGTGGAGGAACTTGACTGTCCTGCACAGAGTCCTGACCTCAACCTGATAGAACACCTTTGGCATAAATTAGAGCGGCGGCTGCGAGCCAGGCCTTCTCGTCCAACATCAGTGCCAGACCTCACGATTGCGCTTCTGGAAGAATGGTCAAACATTCCCATAGACACACTCCTAAACCTTGTGAACAGCCTTCCCAGAAGAGTTGAAGCTGTTATAGCTGAGAAGGGTGTGCCAACCCAATACTGAACCCTACGGACTAAGACTGGGATGCCATTAAAGTTCATGTGCGTGTAAAGACAGGTGTACCAATACTTTTGGTAAAATAATGTATATATTAGTGTTTAAAACTTTTTTATTTTTTACCGGATTTCCCTTCACTTCCTGTACATGTTCCCTATAATGTTGGTGATCTTTTCAGGTTCACTTTAAGCAAATCACAGCTGGCCAGTCAGGGAGTTAGAAAATTTGCTTGCACAGTTTTCTTCTTGCTTGACTAACAATGACCCAGCTGACAATTCCTTTAATTATTGCTTACACAGTTGCTAGAGATTAGCAGGAATACAACAAATAATAACACCGTGCCTTGGTTACATGCTGACTGGCCTCTGCAGTTTAAATCAGCTGAAAATATTCATAGATGAATAAACAGGTTTGTTGGAGAGTATATAACATAACTAACTATGTGGCCTGTTCCGGGGCTCCTCGCTGACGTCTGTGGCTTTAATGTACAACCAAAATACAGAGCTCAAGATGTAGCACCATTCAAGTAGGACTCCAGACAAATGTTTCATCATTTTTCTGCTCTCTATGTCCCCGCCAGGAGGATTTCACTTCACTTCCTGTTCCAGAGACATGACAGGAAGCGAGTGGTACTCTACCCAAAGTGAGGTGACACTGAAAAATGTGTCCCCATTGGGATTTTTCTCTTTACGTCCTGTTCTGGGGACAAATGTCAAATTTTGGCTCTCCCAATAATGTAATGCCGCGTACACACGATCGTTTTTAATGTCATTTTCAAAAACGACGTTTTTCTCAACGTGATTTTTCTTGTTTCCTCTCAAGCCTGTCTTGCATACACACGTTCATTAAAAAAAACGCTCGAGCAAAGCGCAGTGACGTACAACACGTACGACGGCACTATAAAGGGGAAGTTCCGTTCGAATGGCGCCACCCTTCATGTTAGTAAAGTTTGTAGAGCGACGATTCGCGCTTTTCAGCCTCGTGCTTTTCAGTCCGTTACAGCGTGACGAATGTGCTATCTCCATTACGAACGCTAGTTTTACCAGAAGGAGCGCTCCCGTCTCATACTTGATTCTGAGCATGTGCGTTTTTTTCCCCTCGTAAAAGCATACACACTACCGTTTTTCGCGTCGTTAAAAAAAACGACGTGAAAAACTACGTGAAAAAATGGAGCAGGTTCTCATTTTTTTTAGGCCATTTTTCACGTCGTTAAAAATTCTCTGGAGCCTACACACGATCGTTTTTAATGCCCAATTTAAAAAATTGCATTTTTAACGACGTGAAAAACTATCGTGTGTACGCGGCATGAGGATCAACATTCTTCATCTTGCATTAACAGCACTGAGATAAAAAGAATTGCCCCAGTAATTTATTACCCCGCCTCTCCCCAAACACTTACATGTTGTCCTTGTCACTGCAAGGATCCTTGCTGTTCCTCCAAATGCGAGGAGCCATAGGCTTCTGCAGCTGCCTGTCAGTTAGCTGGGAGGGGGAGGGGCTTGTCAGACACCCTAATCACCCTGTGCGATGCCCTCACGTTCCCCGCCCCACGGCACAGGATGTTTTAGAATGGAGGGCTGGAAAGGGGCCGGTAAATATGTAATTTACCAGCCCCTTCCCTTTCTAAATGAACACAGTGAGTGATCGCTCTTGTGTCCATTTATACCTGAAGCATAGTAAACAACTGTGTTCACTATGCTTCAGTTTGTGAATGAGCAGATTGCCACTCAGCACAGAGCGCTTCCATTCACTTTTTAGTGCAGCGGAGACTGCAGAGAATCTTTGTCCTCAGTCCTTTTCTCTGTCTCAAACGTGAGACATCAGGGGTCTGTTTAGCCCCCTGATATTTTTTCAAAGCCCCCCCCCCCCACTTACAAAATTGTAAAAAATAAATAAAAACTATATTGCAAAATAAAAATAATCTAAATAATAAATTTGTAAAAAAAATATATATATATATTGACACTGTCCACTGCCCTACTGACAATAAAACATTTGTAAATTTAATAAAAACATTGAAACTGAAAAAAACAAACAAACAAAAAAAATCATTTGTAATTGCAAACCTTATGCTTAGTAGCCAACATAGCCCAAGGAATTGCAGTTCTTATCTACAGGACCCCATCATCACTCAGCTAGACCCTTTATTTATCTACAGATAAATTTTTCTTCTAAAGCTTCTTTAGACATGTACCACCAGATGTGTTCTTCTGCAGAAAAATTCATTCCATGTTAAATAGATGATACTTTCTGGGCCTTGTTCCTTGTACACACCAGAGATAGCGAGGCAATATGAGTTTATGGGAACGTGTCTTCTTCGCCTCCAGCAGGAGCTGCCATTTTTCCATCGCTTTGCTCTATACTAATCCCAAACCAGTAAGACACCTGCTGAGCAGTGTTGCCAACCTCCCAAAGTGAAATTTATTGACAGGATGCCAAAAATTGACCATTTTTTTTTTATTTGGACTAACACAACTCATGATAGAACCAAAAATTTTTACTGACACTTGAAAAAAGTACATAAAATTACCATTTTCGGTGCAAAACAGCGCAAATATCAAAAACAAACATGTTTCTCTATTTATATGAAGATCAGTTTAATATAACCCAGCACAGAGTTCCCCCTTATGCCACATACACACGACCATTTTTCTCGTCACGGCATTTTTTTCCGCTGCAGTTTTCCCTTAGGGAAACACTGCCGGGGAGCCTACACACGGTCGTTTTTCTCGACCAAGAGAAAAAATGTCGGGAAAACCGGCCGTGTGTAGGGGAACAAGCCGTTCCTGTTTTTTCCCGTCGATTTTCTCGACGGTGTTTTCACTGTCGAGAAAATCAATCGTGTGTACGCGGCATTACATTTGAGTCTGTCTAGTGCAAGAGAGAACTGTGCAGACCCTGATGTAAAGGAGAACTCTGAGGACTCTGATGTAAGGGGAATGCAGCAGACTCTGCTGTAAAGGGAAACTCTGATGTAAGGGTGTCTCTGGTCATCAGAACCCCCCCCCCCTTACATATGTGTTCACAGAGCTCCCATTAACATCATATTCCACAGAGTTACGAATTGCATTACAGTTCACACAGTTCCCCCTTTACATCAGAGTTCACACAGTTCCCCCTTTACATCAGAGTTCACACAGTTCCCCCTTTACATCAGAGTTCACACAGTTCCCCCTTTACATCAGAGTTCACACAGTTCCCCCTTTACATCAGAGTTCACACAGTTCCCCCTTTACATCAGAGTTCACACAGTTCCCCCTTTACATCAGAGTTCACACAGTTCCCCCTTTACATCAGAGTTCACAGAGTTCCCCCTTTACATTAGAGTTCACAGAGTTCCCCCTTTACATCAGAGTCCACAGAGTTCCCCTTTACATCCGAGTCTACAGAGTTCCCCTTTACATCCGAGTCTACAGAGTTCCCCTTTACATCCGAGTCCACAGAGTTCCCCTTTACATCCGAGTCCACAGAGTTCCCCTTTACATCCAAGTCCACAGAGTTCCCCTTTACATCCGAGTCTACAGAGTTCCCCTTTACATCCGAGTCTACAGAGTTCCCCTTTACATCCGAGTCCACAGAGTTCCCCTTTACATCCGAGTCTACAGAGTTCCCCTTTACATCCGAGTCTACAGAGTTCCCCTTTACATCCGAGTCTACAGAGTTCCCCTTTACATCCGAGTCTACAGAGTTCCCCTTTACATCCGAGTCTACAGAGTTCCCCTTTACATCCGAGTCTACAGAGTTCCCCTTTACATGAGAGTCCACAGAGTTCCCCTTTACATGAGAGGCCACAGAGTTCCCCTTTACATGAGAGGCCACAGAGTTCCCCTTTACATCAGAGTCCACAGAGTTCCCCCATGCACTGTAAGAGGGAATCCTGGGAACAAACCACTTTCCGCAGTTACTGATATAAAAGGCAAACTTTATATCAGTGTCCCCTCTTACCTTAGTGCATTTGTTCCCCCTTACATCAATGACCCCCTGCAGACTTTGTGTAACCACTGAAGGCTGGAGCTGTCTGTCACTGACCTCTTCCATTGCTGGCTGATGTGCAGGACAGTCAGGCGGCTCCTCTCATCACCACCTCTGTCCACTTTGCCAAGTTCCCCTCCAGAGTCCATGTCCAGTTCTCCAGTGAGTGACACAGTCCTCACCCCCCATTCTATTACTCACCTCTGCACCTCCCCCATTCCATTACTCACCTCTGTACCCCACATTCCATCACTCATCGATACACCCCCCCCCCCCAATTTCACCACTTACTTCTGCACTCTTCAATCTTCCTCTCCACTGCACCACTCACCTCTACACCCCCCTCCACTGCACCACTCACCTCTGTACCTCCCCCCCCTATTCCAACACTCTGGAGTCATCTTCCCATCAGTGTGAGGGTCCCCCCCCCCCCACTTCGTGGACTTTCACTGCCCTTCCTTTTTACTGTCTGCTGCTTCATCTCACCCCAACAAAGAGTACAGGAGACAAAATTTATAAAATACCTCCCAACACCCAACCTGACTTCATATTCTATCCTCTGTATTTAATATCACCTCCATCCTCTGTATTCTACCATCATCTCCATCCCCCGTATTCTACCATCATCTCCATCCTCTGTATTCTACCATCATCTCCATCCCCCGTATTCTACCATCATCTCCATCCTCTGTATTCAATATCACCTCCATCCTCTGTATTCTACCATCATCTCCATCCCCCGTATTCTACCATCATCTCCATCCTCTGTATTCTACCATCATCTCCATCCCCCGTATTCTACCATCATCTCCATCCTCTGTATTCAATATCACCTCCATCCTCTGTATTCTACCATCATCTCCATCCCCCGTATTCTACCATCATCTCCATCCTCTGTATTCTACCATCATCTCCATCCCCCGTATTCTACCATCATCTCCATCCTCTGTATTCTACCATCATCTCCATCCTCTGTATTCTACCATCATCTCCATCCTCTGTATTCTACCATCATCTCCATCCTCTGTATTCTACCATCATCTCCATCCCCCGTATTCTACCATCATCTCCATCCTCTGTATTCTACCATCATCTCCATCCTCTGTATTCTACCATCATCTCCATCCCCCGTATTCTACCATCATCTCCATCCTCTGTATTCAATATCACCTCCATCCTCTGTATTCTACCATCATCTCCATCCCCCGTATTCTACCATCATCTCCATCCTCTGTATTCTACCATCATCTCCATCCCCCGTATTCTACCATCATCTCCATCCTCTGTATTCAATATCACCTCCATCCTCTGTATTCTACCATCATCTCCATCCCCCGTATTCTACCATCATCTCCATCCTCTGTATTCTACCATCATCTCCATCCCCCGTATTCTACCATCATCTCCATCCTCTGTATTCTACCATCATCTCCATCCTCTGTATTCTACCATCATCTCCATCCTCTGTATTCTACCATCATCTCCATCCCCCGTATTCTACCATCATCTCCATCCCCCGTATTCTACCATCATCTCCATCCTCTGTATTCTACCATCATCTCCATCCTCTGTATTCTACCATCATCTCCATCCTCTGTATTCTACCATCATCTCCATCCTCTGTATTCAATATCACCTCCATCCTCTGTATTCTACCATCATCTCCATCCCCCGTATTCTACCATCATCTCCATCCTCTGTATTCTACCATCATCTCCATCCTCTGTATTCAATATCACCTCCATCCTCTGTATTCAATATCACCTCCATCCTCTGTATTCAATATCACCTCCGTCCTCTGTATTCTACCATCATCTCCATCCCCCGTATTCTACCATCATCTCCATCCCCCGTATTCTACCATCATCTCCATCCTCTGTATTCTACCATCATCTCCATCCTCTGTATTCAATATCACCTCCATCCTCTGTATTCAATATCACCTCCGTCCTCTGTATTCTACCATCATCTCCATCCTCTGTATTCAATATAACCTCCATCCTTTGTAATCTACCATCATCTCCATCCCCCGTATTCTATCATCATCTCCATCCTCTGTATTCTACCATCATCTCCATCCCCCGTATTCTACCATCATCTCCATCCTCTGTATTCTACCATCATCTCCATCCTCTGTATTCAATATCACCTCCATCCTCTGTATTCAATATCACCTCCACCCTCTGTATTCTACCATCATCTCCATCCTCTGTATTCAATTTCACCTCCATCCTCTGTATTCTACCATCATCTCCATCCCCCGTATTCTACCATCATCTCCATCCTCTGTATTCTACCATCATCTCCATCCCCCGTATTCTACCATCATCTCCATCCTCTGTATTCTACCATCATCTCCATCCTCTGTATTCTACCATCATCTCCATCCTCTGTATTCTACCATCATCTCCATCCTCTGTATTCAATATCACCTCCATCCTCTGTATTCTACCATCATCTCCATCCCCCGTATTCTACCATCATCTCCATCCTCTGTATTCTACCATCATCTCCATCCTCTGTATTCAATATCACCTCCATCCTCTGTATTCAATATCACCTCCATCCTCTGTATTCAATATCACCTCCGTCCTCTGTATTCTACCATCATCTCCATCCCCCGTATTCTACCATCATCTCCATCCCCCGTATTCTACCATCATCTCCATCCTCTGTATTCTACCATCATCTCCATCCTCTGTATTCAATATCACCTCCATCCTCTGTATTCAATATCACCTCCATCCTCTGTATTCAATATCACCTCCATCCTCTGTATTCAATATCACCTCCGTCCTCTGTATTCTACCATCATCTCCATCCTCTGTATTCAATATAACCTCCATCCTTTTTAATCTACCATCATCTCCATCCCCCGTATTCTATCATCATCTCCATCCTCTGTATTCTACCATCATCTCCATCCCCCGTATTCTACCATCATCTCCATCCTCTGTATTCTACCATCATCTCCATCCTCTGTATTCAATATCACCTCCATCCTCTGTATTCAATATCACCTCCACCCTCTGTATTCTACCATCATCTCCATCCTCTGTATTCAATTTCACCTCCATCCTCTGTATTCTACCATCATCTCCATCCCCCGTATTCTACCATCATCTCCATCCTCTGTATTCAATATCACCTCCATCCTCTGTATTCTACCATCATCTCCATCCTCTGTATTCAATATAACCTCCATCCTCTGTAATCTACCATCATCTCCATCCCCCGTATTCTATCATCATCTCCATCCTCTGTATTCTACCATCATCTCCATCCCCCGTATTCTACCATCATCTCCATCCTCTGTATTCTACCATCATCTCCATCCTCTGTATTCAATATCACCTCCATCCTCTGTATTCAATATCACCTCCACCCTCTGTATTCTACCATCATCTCCATCCTCTGTATTCTACCATCATCTCCATCCTCTGTATTCAATTTCACCTCCATCCTCTGTATTCTACCATCATCTCTATCCCCCGTATTCTACCATCATCTCCATCCTCTGTATTCTACCATCATCTCCATCCTCTGTATTCAATATCACCTCCATCCTCTGAATTCTACCATCATCTCCATCCTCTGAATTCTACCATCATCTCCATCCTCTGTATTCTACCATAATCTCCATCCTCTGTATTCAATATCACCTCCATCCTCTGTATTCTACCATCATCTCCATCCCCCGTATTCTATCATCATCTCCATTCTCTCTGTGTATTCTACCATCATCTCCATCCTCTGTATTCTACCATCATCTCCATCCTCTGTATTCTACCATCATCTCCATCCTCTGTATTCTACTATCACATCTCCATCCTCTGTATTCTACCATCATCTCCATCCTCTGTATTCTACTATCACATCTCCCCTCCATCCTCTGTATTCTCCCACTCTTAGCTCCACTGCCCTCCGGCTCAGAGTGGCGCCATAATGTCAATGAGCACCCCCCCTTCATCCAAGCAAAACTGGCCCACAGTCATATTTTTTATGGGCGGGCGCAGTCTGTAACGGACATTTATGGACAGTTTGTAAATCAGCCAAAATTTACAAACTGTCCATAAATTTACGGACGGTTGGCAACCCTACTGCTGTGCTTCATTGCAGTGGATGCTCCAGCCTAGGGATGAGCTTCGTGTTCGAGTCGAACATACGTTCGACTCGAACATCGGCTGTTCGATCGTTCGACGAAGATCGAACGATTTGGGCCGTTCGCGCCAAATTCGAGTGACGCGAACGGCCCACAATGCACTACGCCATCGCAGTGTCATCCAGGCGCTGTGATTGGCCAAGCATGCACTGTGACCCCGCATGCTTGGCCAATCACAGCGCCGGCAGCGAGGAGAGCAATGATTGGCCACAGGCAGGATGCCTGTGGCCAATTATTGCTGAGGGTGTTTAGTACACGCCCCACACTATAAAAGGCCGCCAGCACGGCGGCCTAGTGTAGTGTGTTCCGGAGCAGGGAAAGAGAAGCATAGGCAGGGACAGTGACATTTAATTTTTTTTGCTTAACCTGGATTCCTTTAGTTTAGGGAAAGAGAAGGATAGGTAGGGAGAGTGTCAGTGTGTTTTACTGTGCGAATCCTTGTTTCTAGGGACAGGGAAGGACAGTGAGGGAATTCTCCTTGTGCTATAGTGTGCTTTAAAAAAACATTTTTTCTAGGGACAGAAAACTATAGGTAGGGAGAGTGTCAGTGTGTTTTACTGTGCGAATCCTTGTTTCTAGGGACAGGGAAGGACAGTGAGGGAATTCTCCTTGTGCTATAGTGTGCTTTAAAAAAACATTTTTTCTAGGGACAGAAAACTATAGGTAGGGAGAGTGTCAGTGTGTTTTACTGTGCGAATCCTTGTTTCTAGGGACAGGGAAGGACAGTGAGGGAATTCTCCTTGTGCTATAGTGTGCTTTAAAAAAACATTTTTTTCTAGGGACAGAAAACTATAGGTAGGGAGAGTGTCAGTGTGTTTTACTGTGCGAATCCTTGTTTCTAGGGACAGGGAAGGACAGTGAGGGAATTCTCCTTGTGCTATAGTGTGCTTTAAAAAAACATTTTTTCTAGGGACAGAAAACTATAGGTAGGGAGAGTGTCAGTGTGTTTTACTGTGCGAATCCTTGTTTCTAGGGACAGGGAAGGACAGTGAGGGAATTCTCCTTGTGCTATAGTGTGCTTTAAAAAAACATTTTTTCTAGGGACAGAAAACTATAGGTAGGGAGAGTGTCAGTGTCTTTTACTGTGCGAATCCTTGTTTCTAGGGACAGGGAAGGACAGTGAGGGAAATTCTCCTTGTGCTATAGTGTGCTTTAAAAAAACATTTTTTCTAGGGACAGAAAACTATAGGTAGGGAGAGTGTCAGTGTGTTTTACTGTGCGAATCCTTGTTTCTAGGGACAGGGAAGGACAGTGAGGGAATTCTCCTTGTGCTATAGTGTGCTTTAAAAAAAACATTTTTTCTAGGGACAGAAAACTATAGGTAGGAAGAGTGTCAGTTTCTTTCACTGTGATAATCCTTGTTTCTAGGGACAGGGAAGGACAGTTAGGGAATTCTCCTTGTGCTATAGTGTGCTTTAAAAAAACATTTTTTCTAGGGACAGAAAACTATAGGTAGGGAGAGTGTCAGTGTGTTTTACTGTGCGAATCCTTGTTTCTAGGGACAGGGAAGGACAGTGAGGGAATTCTCCTTGTGCTATAGTGTGCTTTAAAAAAAACATTTTTTCTAGGGACAGAAAACTATAGGTAGGAAGAGTGTCAGTTTCTTTCACTGTGATAATCCTTGTTTCTAGGGACAGGGAAGGACAGTGAGGGGATTCTCCTTGTGCTATAGTGTGCTTTGAAAAAACATTTTTTCTAGGGACAGAAAACTATAGGTAGGGAGAGTGTCAGTGTGTTTTACTGTGCGAATCCTTGTTTCTAGGGACAGGGAAGGACAGTGAGGGAATTCTCCTTGTGCTATAGTGTGCTTTAAAAAAACATTTTTTCTAGGGACAGAAAACTATAGGTAGGAAGAGTGTCAGTTTCTTTCACTGTGATAATCCTTGTTTCTAGGGACAGGGAAGGACAGTGAGGAAAATTCTCCTTGTGCTATAGTGTGCTTTAAAAAAACATTTTTTCTAGGGACAGAAAACTATAGGTAGGAAGAGTGTCAGTTTCTTTCACTGTGATAATCCTTGTTTCTAGGGACAGGGAAGGAAAGTGAGGTAAATTCTCCTTGTGCTATAGTGTGCTTTAAAAAAACATTTTTTCTAGGGACAGAAAACTATAGGTAGGGAGAGTGTCAGTGTGTTTTACTGTGCGAATCCTTGTTTCTAGGGACAGGGAAGGACAGTGAGGGAATTCTCCTTGTGCTATAGTGTGCTTTAAAAAAACATTTTTTCTTGGGACAGAAAACTATAGGTAGGGAGAGTGTCAGTGTGTTTTACTGTGCAAATCCTTGTTTCTAGGGACAGGGAAGGACAGTGAGGGAATTCTCCTTGTGCTATAGTGTGCTTTAAAAAAAACATTTTTTCTAGGGACAGAAAACTATAGGTAGGAAGAGTGTCAGTTTATTTCACTGTGATAATCCTTGTTTCTAGGGACAGGGAAGGACAGTGAGGGAAATTCTCCTTGTGCTATAGTGTGCTTTAAAAAAACATTTTTTCTAGGGACAGAAAACTATAGGTAGGAAGAGTGTCAGTTTCTTTCACTGTGATAATCCTTGTTTCTAGGGACAGGGAAGGAAAGTGAGGGAAATTCTCCTTGTGCTATAGTGTGCTTTAAAAAAACATTTTTTCTAGAGACAGAAAACTATAGGTAGGAAGAGTGTCAGTTTCTTTCACTGTGATAATCCTTGTTTCTAGGGACAGGGAAGGACAGTGAGGGAAATTCTCCTTGTGCTATAGTGTGCTTTAAAAACAATTTTTTTCTAGGGACAGAAAACTATAGGTAGGAAGAGTGTCAGTTTCTTTCACTGTGATAATCCTTGTTTCTAGGGACAGGGAAGGAAAGTGAGGTAAATTCTCCTTGTGCTATAGTGTGCTTTAAAAAAACATTTTTTCTAGGGACAGAAAACTATAGGTAGGGAGAGTGTCAGTGTGTTTTACTGTGCGAATCCTTGTTTCTAGGGACAGGGAAGGACAGTGAGGGAATTCTCCTTGTGCTATAGTGTGCTTTAAAAAAAAAAAATTTCTAGGGACAGAAAACTATAGGTAGGGAGAGTGTCAGTGTGTTTTACTGTGCGAATCCTTGTTTCTAGGGACAGGGAAGGACAGTGAGGGAATTCTCCTTGTGCTATAGTGTGCTTTAAAAAAACATTTTTTCTAGGGACAGAAAACTATAGGTAGGAAGAGTGTCAGTTTCTTTCACTGTGATAATCCTTGTTTCTAGGGACAGGGAAGGAAAGTGAGGTAAATTTTCCTTGTGCTATAGTGTGCTTTAAAAAAACATTTTTTCTAGGGACAGAAAACTATAGGTAGGGAGAGTGTCAGTGTGTTTTACTGTGCGAATCCTTGTTTCTAGGGACAGGGAAGGACAGTGAGGGAATTCTCCTTGTGCTATAGTGTGCTTTAAAAAAACATTTTTTCTAGGGACAGAAAACTATAGGTAGGGAGAGTGTCAGTGTGTTTTACTGTGCGAATCCTTGTTTCTAGGGACAGGGAAGGACAGTGAGGGAATTCTCCTTGTGCTATAGTGTGCTTTAAAAAAAACATTTTTTCTAGGAACAGAAAACTATAGGTAGGAAGAGTGTCAGTTTCTTTCACTGTGATAATCCTTGTTTCTAGGGACAGGGAAGGACAGTGAGGGAAATTCTCCTTGTGCTATAGTGTGCTTTAAAAAAACATTTTTTCTAGGGACAGAAAACTATAGGTAGGAAGAGTGTCAGTTTCTTTCACTGTGATAATCCTTGTTTCTAGGGACAGGGAAGGAAAGTGAGGGAAATTCTCCTTGTGCTATAGTGTGCTTTAAAAAAACATTTTTTCTAGAGACAGAAAACTATAGGTAGGAAGAGTGTCAGTTTCTTTAACTGTGATAATCCTTGTTTCTAGGGACAGGGAAGGACAGTGAGGGAAATTCTCCTTGTGCTATAGTGTGCTTTAAAAACACATTTTTTCTAGGGACAGAAAACTATAGGTAGGAAGAGTGTCAGTTTCTTTCACTGTGATAATCCTTGTTTCTAGGGACAGGGAAGGAAAGTGAGGTAAATTCTCCTTGTGCTATAGTGTGCTTTAAAAAAACATTTTTTCTAGGGACAGAAAACTATAGGTAGGGAGAGTGTCAGTGTGTTTTACTGTGCGAATCCTTGTTTCTAGGGACAGGGAAGGACAGTGAGGGAATTCTCCTTGTGCTATAGTGTGCTTTAAAAAAACATTTTTTCTAGGGACAGAAAACTATAGGTAGGAAGAGTGTCAGTTTCTTTCACTGTGATAATCCTTGTTTCTAGGGACAGGGAAGGAAAGTGAGGTAAATTCTCCTTGTGCTATAGTGTGCTTTAAAAAAACATTTTTTCTAGGGACAGAAAACTATAGGTAGGGAGAGTGTCAGTGTGTTTTACTGTGCGAATCCTTGTTTCTAGGGACAGGGAAGGACAGTGATGGAATTCTCCTTGTGCTATAGTGTGCTTTAAAAAAACATTTTTTCTAGGGACAGAAAAATATAGGTAGGGAGAGTGTCAGTGTGTTTTACTGTGCGAATCCTTGTTTCTAGGGACAGGGAAGGACAGTGAGGGAATTCTCCTTGTGCTATAGTGTGCTTTAAAAAAACATTTTTTCTAGGGACAGAAAACTATAGGTAGGGAGAGTGTCAGTGTGTTTTACTGTGCGAATCCTTGTTTCTAGGGACAGGGAAGGACAGTGAGGGAATTCTCCTTGTGCTATAGTGTGCTTTAAAAAAACATTTTTTCTAGGGACAGAAAACTATAGGTAGGGAGAGTGTCAGTGTGTTTCACTGTGATAATCCTTGTTTCTAGGGACAGGGAAGGACAGTGAGGAAAATTCTCCTTGTGCTATAGTGTGCTTTAAAAAAACATTTTTTCTAGGGACAGAAAACTATAGGTAGGAAGAGTGTCAGTTTCTTTCACTGTGATAATCCTTGTTTCTAGGGACAGGGAAGGACAGTGAGGAAAATTCTCCTTGTGCTATAGTGTGCTTTAAAAAAACATTTTTTATAGGGACAGAAAACTATAGGTAGGAAGAGTGTCAGTTTCTTTCACTGTGATAATCCTTGTTTCTAGGGACAGGGAAGGAAAGTGAGGAAAATTCTCCTTGTGCTATAGTGTGCTTTAAAAAAACATTTTTTCTAGTGACAGAAAACTATAGGTAGGAAGAGTGTCAGTTTCTTTCACTGTGATAATCCTTGTTTCTAGGGACAGGGAAGGAAAGTGAGGTAAATTCTCCTTGTGCTATAGTGTGCTTTAAAAAAACTTTTTTTCTAGGGACAGAAAACTATAGGTAGAGAGAGTGTCAGTGTGTTTTACTGTGCGAATCCTTGTTTCTAGGGACAGGGAAGGACAGTGAGGGAATTCTCCTTGTGCTATAGTGTGCTTTAAAAAAAACATTTTTTCTAGGGACAGAAAACTATAGGTAGGAAGAGTGTCAGTTTCTTTCACTGTGATAATCCTTGTTTCTAGGGACAGGGAAGGACAGTGAGGGAAATTCTCCTTGTGCTATAGTGTGCTAAAGCATTCCTCCTCAACCATCTTTGAAATCCTTGTTTTTTTGGACAGTCAGGGAAATTGTCGTTGTGCTATTCTGTGCAAAAGCAATCATCCTCAACCATATTTAGAAATCCTTAAGTAAAGGGACAGAGAAGGACACCTGAAGGTAGCCCTTGTTGCTTTTTTCCCATCAACCTGCAGGCCATCTATTACAATGTCTGGAAGGCAAACAAGGAGAGGCAGACAGTCAGGAGGCAATAAAAGAGGGCAAGCAGGCTCTGTGTCTGGGGGCAACAGTGCTGGTCGTGGACGCGGTGCATTGTCATCAGCACATGGCCATGGGACACGCTTGTCCTTCTTTTCGGCAGCTGGACATGTTGAGCCACATCATGCCGAAGATTTGGTAGAGTGGATGACCAAGCCCTCCTCCTCCTCCTCATCCTCTCTCACCCAGGCTCAGGGTACTGGAAAAGCAGCTGCCAAAGCGTCCTCTTCCCTGGTATCAATGTCAGACTCATCATCAGTCACTCCTTCCCTAGACCCACCATGTCCTCCTCCTGAGGAGTCCCCCGAACTGTTTGAGCACAGTGTTGGGTACATGCTCCAGGAGGATGCCCAGCGTTTCGAAGGGTCTGATGATGAAACCCAGCTACAGGAAGGCAGTAGCGTGAGAGCAGACAGAGGGGATGCTCAAGAAGGACACCAATCTGGCAGTCATGTTCCAGCAGCTGCAGCATACTGCCAGATTGGCTCCAGTGATGAGGAGGGAGGGGATGATGAGGTCACTGACTCCACGTGGGTGCCTAATAGGAGAGAGGAGGAGGAGGAGGATGAGGAGGAGGCACATCTCCAACGAGGCAGGATGCCCTTTGGTGGCCAGCGTAAGGGCAGTACACCGACGGAATCACACCGCAGAGCTCCGCCTGTGCAGGGCGCTGCCTCTGCCCGTCATTCAAAAAGTTCTTTGGTGTGGGCCTTTTTTGAGGCTAGTGCATCAGATCGCACAGCTGCTGTTTGCAACATATGTCTCAAGCGTATATCGCGTGGCCAAAACATCAGCCGCTTGGGTACCACATGCCTGACCAGACATATGTTGACCTGCCATGCAGCTCGTTGGCAAGCCTACCTCAAAGACCCACACCAAAGAACAAAGCGGACCTCTCCTTGCACCGCATCAGCTGGGATCTCCAACCCCACTATAACTTCAGTCCTCTCTGAAACATGCACTGAGAGGAATGAAGGTGTAGAATTAGGTGTGTCACAGCCAAGTACTTGCGGCCACTCTGCTAGCAGTACACCGACGTCCGATTCTAGCAGGCAAATTTCCCTGCCCCAGCTGCTGGACCGTCGAAAGAAGTTCACTCCCAGCCATCCACATGCCCAGCGGTTGAATGCTAGCTTGGCTAAATTGCTAGCGCTTCAACTGCTGCCTTTTCAGTTGGTAGACTCGGCCCCCTTCCGTGAGTTTGTGCAATGTGCGGTTCCTCAGTGGCAGGTTCCCAAACGCCACTTTTTCTCACGGAAGGCTATTCCGGCTCTCTACCGGCATGTGGAAGGCAATGTCTTGGCCTCTCTGGACAGGGCGGTCAGCGGTAAGGTGCATATTACCGCTGACTCATGGTCCAGCAGGCATGGACAGGGACGTTACCTTTCTTTCACGGCCCATTGGGTCACTCTTTTGGCAGCTGGGAAGGATGCAGGACAAGGTGCAGTAGTGTTGGAGGTTGTTCCACCGCCACGCCTCCAAAATGCTACTACTGGTTGTGACACACCTCTCTCCTCCACCCCCTCCTCTTCTTCTTCCTCCATGGCCTCTTCCTGTGGTTTGTCCTCGGAACCAGCGGTGCTCCGTAGGCGTTCAAGGGGCTACGCAAGTACGCAGGCAAAAAGATGCCATGCCGTGCTTTCGCTGGTGTGTTTGGGGGACAGAAGCCACACTGGGGCAGAGGTCCTGTCTGCTCTGCAGGGCCAGGCCGAGAGGTGGTTGACGCCACGCCAGCTTAAGCCAGGAATGGTGGTTTGCGACAATGGCACCAACCTCCTCTCCGCCCTCCGACAGGGACAACTGACCCATGTGCCCTGTGTGGCTCACGTCCTTAACCTGGTGGTGCAGCGGTTCTTGGGCAGGTACCCGGGCTTACAGGATGTCCTGAGGCAGGCCAGGAAAGTCTGTGTGCATTTCCGCAGATCTTATAATGCCAGTGCTCGCCTGGCTGAGCTGCAAAAGGAGTTGAACCTGCCCAAGAACCGCCTTATATGTGACATGCCCACCAGGTGGAACTCAACGTTGGCCATGCTGCAGCGGCTGCACACGCAGCAGAGGGCCATCAATGAGTACCTGTGCGACTACGGCACCAGGACAGGGTCAGGGGAGCTTGGTTTTTTTTCTCCACGCCAGTGGGGCATGATCAGGGATGCATGCACTGTCCTGGCACCATTTGAGGAGGCCACGAGGATGGTGAGCAGTAGTGATGAGCCGAACACCCCCGGGTTCGGTTCGCACCAGAACCCGCGAACGGACCGAAAGTTCGAACGAACATTAGAACCCTATTAAATACAATGGATGCGAACGTTCGAATTCTAAAGTGCTAATTATAACAACTATTATGCATGTTATTGTCCTAAAAAGGGTTTGGGAACCCGGGTTCTGCACCAGGGGACATGTATCAATGCAAAAAGAAGTTTTAAAAACGGTCGTTTTTCGGGAGCAGTCATTTTAATGATGCATAAAGTGAAAAAAAAAAAGTCAAATATTCCTTTAAATATCGTACCTGGGGGGTGTCTAAAGTATGCCTGTGAAGTGCCACGTGTTTCCCGTGTTTAGAACTGTCCCTGCACAAAATGACACTTCTAAAGGAAAAAAAAGCCATTTAAAACTGCTTGCGGCTTTAATGTAATGTCTGGTCCCGGTAATATGGATGAAATTCTTTAAGAAAAATGGCATAGCTACCCCATGACCCCCCCCCCTACCCCAGCCCATTACCAGCCCCTTTGGGTCTTGTATGGATATTAAGGGGAACCCCGCACATAAAATAAAAAAGGCCCTATATACTCTGAACAGCCCTATACAGGCGGTGCATACAAGACAGGGACTGTAGGTTTGTTCTTATGTAGAATCTGTTTGTAATTTTGAACAGGTACATTGTTGAAGTGTAGCTCCAGACCAAAAATCTATTTTTAAACTTTTTGGAAAACATAGGTAAGGGTTATCACCCCTGTAACATTTGTTTTGCTGTCTGTGCCCCTGTTCAGAACATTTCACCTCACTTTCCGTCCCAATGACAACTGTTTTTGAAATGTGGTGTTTTTCTTGAAACAAGGATTGCTGATAAAGCATCAGTACAGAGGAGACACCTTTCTCCCATATTTATTCTTACAGGAGAGAATTTTCCTTCCTAGTGGTAGATTTCCTCTCACTTCCTGTTGTCTTCTTGCGTTTGCAAGTAGGAGTCGTTTGTAAGTTGGATGTTTGAAAGTAGGGACCTGCCGTATATACTCTGCAGAAATAGGCCCCTTAGTTGTTGGTGTTGGCACAACACTGTAAGCACTCACAGTTACTCTTGGTTGGTGCTGGAACGCCCTGCTGTCAACTATTATATCAGGAATTTTAATTACATATAATTGTTGAACAGTGGTAGTAAAAATTGGGCCTTTGATGGTGGTGCTGGTGCCACAACACTGTAAGCCCTGACAGTTACTCTTGGTGGGTGCAGCAATGGGCCCTGCTGTGAATTATTAGATCAAGAATTGTAATTACATGCCCCTGTTGAACAGGGGCTGAAAAATTGGGCCTTAGGCACTGGTGGCACAACACTGCAACCCCTCACAGATACTGTACTTGGAGCACAGCAATGAGCCCTGTTGCAAAGTATTGCTTCAAAAATTGTAATGACACGCCCCTGTTAAACAGGGGCTGAAAAATTGGGCCTTAGGCACTGGTGGCACAACACTGCAACTCCTCACAGATACTGTACTTGGAGCACAGCAATGAGCCCTGTTGCAAAGTATTGCTTCAAAAATTGTAATGACACGCCCCTGTTAAACAGGGGCTGAAAAATTGGGCCTTAGGCACTGGTGGCACAACACTGCAACTCCTCACAGATACTGTACTTGGAGCACAGCAATGAGCCCTGTTGCAAAGTATTGCTTCAAAAATTGTAATTACACGCCCCTGTTAAACAGGGGCTGAAAAATTGGGCGTTAGGCACTGGTGGCGGCACCCATAAACAAAAATGATCTTACAAGCTATCATCATCAATCGTATCATTGAGGACTCGGAGAAGGAGGATAGCCAGTCAACATAACAGCACAGGCACTCAGCATCAGCATCAGTCTTGAAGGGATGTGACATGTTAAAATCAATTAGTCTGTTATATCAGCATCAGGTGTGTGGTAGCTGGTGGTGATCCAAGACTGGTTCATCTTGATGAAAGTCAGTCGATCAACCGAGTCGGTGGACAGGCGCACCCTGTGATCCGTGACAAATCCTCCAGCAGCACTGAATGTGCGTTCCGAAAGAACGCTGGATGCAGGACAGGCCAGTAGCTCAATTGCATACTGTGCAAGCTCTGGCCAGTGATCCATCCTCAAGACCCAGTAAGCCAGAGGATTTTCGGTGGGGAAGGTGTCCAAGTCTGACCTTGCCCCTAGATATTCCTGCACCATGTTTATCAGACGCTGGCGATGGTTGCTGGAACCGATCATACTTTGGGGCTGCGGACTAAAGAATTGTCTGAACGCATCGGTCAGACGGCCACCTTCCCCACCGCTCCTTCTTTGACTGGCCGAAGCCTCAGCAACTCGTTGTCCAGGACCAGGAGTTTGCAACCTCCCAGTCTCTGGGAACGCGTTGCACAGACCTTTCTGCAAGGCCTCCCGGAGTTGTCTCATCCTCTGCTCCCTCTGCGACGGTAACATAAGGTCCGCAACCTTACCCTTGTACCGTGGATCAAGGAGAGTGGCCAGCCAGTAATGGTCCCTCTCCTTGATCCGAAGAATACGAGGATCCTTCCGCAGACTTTGCAGGATCAGGGAGGCCATGCAGCGTAGGTTTGCTGAGGCATTCGCTCCGGAGTCCTCTGGGTCACTAAGGACGACATGATCCGCAGCCACCTCCTCCCAGCCACGTACAAGTCCACTGGTTTCTTGGGACTGTAAATCATCCCTAAAAGACTGCTGCTGATGATGCTGAGTGCCAGCCTCCACCTCCATGCTGACACAATCCTCCTCCTCCTCCTCCTCCTCCTCTTCCTGTGCGATGGGTGGGACAGAAGGAACACTGTCTGGGTAAAGGGGGCCTTGAGAGGCAAGGAAGTCCTCCTCTTCCTGCCTCTGTTCTGCCTCAAGTGCCCTGTCCATTATTCCACGCAGCGTGTGCTCCAACAGGTGGACAAGAGGTACAGTGTCACTGATGCATGCACTGTCACTGCTCACCATCCTCGTGGCCTCCTCAAATGGTGCCAGGACAGTGCATGCATCCCTGATCATGCCCCACTGGCGTGGAGAAAAAAACCAAGCTCCCCTGACCCTGTCCTGGTGCCGTAGTCGCACAGGTACTCATTGATGGCCCTCTGCTGCGTGTGCAGCCGCTGCAGCATGGCCAACGTTGAGTTCCACCTGGTGGGCATGTCACATATAAGGCGGTTCTTGGGCAGGTTCAACTCCTTTTGCAGCTCAGCCAGGCGAGCACTGGCATTATAAGATCTGCGGAAATGCACACAGACTTTCCTGGCCTGCCTCAGGACATCCTGTAAGCCCGGGTACCTGCCCAAGAAGCGCTGCACCACCAGGTTAAGGACGTGAGCCACACAGGGCACATGGGTCAGTTGTCCCTGTCGGAGGGCGGAGAGGAGGTTGGTGCCATTGTCGCAAACCACCATTCCTGGCTTAAGCTGGCGTGGCGTCAACCACCTCTCGGCCTGGCCCTGCAGAGCAGACAGGACCTCTGCCCCAGTGTGGCTTCTGTCCCCCAAACACACCAGCGCAAGCACGGCATGGCATCTTTTTGCCTGCGTACTTGCGTAGCCCCGTGAACGGCTACGGAGCACCGCTGGTTCATAGGACAAACCACAGGAAGAGGCCATGGAGGAAGAAGAAGAGGAGGGGGTGGAGGAGAGAGGTGTGTCACAACCAGTAGTAGCATTTTGGAGGCGTGGCGGTGGGACAACCTCCAACACTACTGCACCTTGTCCTGAATCCTTCCCAGCTGCCAAAAGAGTGACCCAATGGGCCGTGAAAGAAAGGTAACGTCCCTGTCCATGCCTGCTGGACCATGAGTCAGCGGTAATATGCACCTTACCGCTGACCGCCCTGTCCAGCGAGGCCAAGACATTGCCTTCCACATGCCGGTAGAGAGCCGGAATAGCCTTCCGTGAGAAAAAGTGGCGTTTGGGAACCTGCCACTGAGGAACCGCACATTGCACAAACTCACGGAAGGGGGCCGAGTCTACCAACTGAAAAGGCAGCAGTTGAAGCGCTAGCAATTTAGCCAAGCTAGCATTCAACCGCTGGGCATGTGGATGGCTGGGAGTGAACTTCTTTCGACGGTCCAGCAGCTGGGGCAGGGAAATTTGCCTGCTAGAATCGGACGTCGGTGTACTGCTAGCAGAGTGGGCGCAAGTACTTGGCTGTGACACACCTAATTCTACACCTTCATTCCTCTCAGTGCATGTTTCAGAGAGGACTGAAGTTATAGTGGGGTTGGAGATCCCAGCTGATGCGGTGCAAGGAGAGGTCCGCTTTGTTCTTTGGTGTGGGTCTTTGAGGTAGGCTTGCCAACGAGCTGCATGGCAGGTCAACATATGTCTGGTCAGGCATGTGGTACCCAAGCGGCTGATGTTTTGGCCACGCGATATACGCTTGAGACATATGTTGCAAACAGCAGCTGTGCGATCTGATGCACTAGCCTCAAAAAAGGCCCACACCAAAGAACTTTTTGAATGACGGGCAGAGGCAGCGCCCTGCACAGGCGGAGCTCTGCGGTGTGATTCCGTCGGTGTACTGCCCTTACGCTGGCCACCAAAGGGCATCCTGCCTCGTTGGAGATGTGCCTCCTCCTCATCCTCCTCCTCCTCCTCTCTCCTATTAGGCACCCACGTGGAGTCAGTGACCTCATCATCCCCTCCCTCCTCATCACTGGAGCCAATCTGGCAGTATGCTGCAGCTGCTGGAACATGACTGCCAGATTGGTGTCCTTCTTGAGCATCCCCTCTGTCTGCTCTCACGCTACTGCCTTCCTCTAGCTGGGTTTCATCATCAGACCCTTCGAAACGCTGGGCATCCTCCTGGAGCATGTACCTAACACTGTGCTGAAACAGTTCGGGGGACTCCTCAGGAGGAGGACATGGTGGGTCTAGGGAAGGAGTGACTGATGATTTGTCTGACATTGATACCAGGGAAGACGACGCTTTGGCAGCTGCTTTTCCAGTACCCTGAGCCTGGGTGAGAGAGGATGAGGAGGAGGAGGAGGGCTTGGTCATCCACTCTACCAAGTCTTCGGCATGATGTGGCTCAACATGTCCAGCTGCCGAAAAGAAGGACAAGCGTGTCCCATGGCCATGTGCTGATGACAATGCACCGCGTCCACGACCAGCACTGTTGCCCCCAGACACAGAGCCTGCTTGCCCTCTTTTATTGCCTCCTGACTGTCTGCCTCTCCTTGTTTGCCTTCCAGACATTCTAATAGATGGGCTGCAGGGAGATGGGAAAAAAGCAATAAGGGCTACCTTCAGGTGTCCTTCTCTGTCCCTTGAAACAAGGACTTTCACAGTGAAAGAAACTGACACTCTCCCTACCTACAGTTTTCTGTCCCTAGAAAAAATATTTTTTTTAAGCACAATATAGCACAAGGACAATTCACTCACTGTCCTTACAGGTCCCTGGAAACAAGGACTTGCAGAGTGAAAGAAAAAAAACACTCTCCCTACCTACAGTTTTCTGTCCCTAGAAAAAATGTTTTTTTTAATCACAATATAGCACAAGGACAATTCACTCACTGTCCTTCCAGGTCCCTGGAAACAAGGACTTGCAGAGTGAAATAAACTGACACTCTCCCTACCTACAGTTTTCTGTCCCTAGAATAAATGTTTTTTTTAAGCACAATATAGCACAAGGACAATTCACTCACTGTCCTTACAGGTCCCTGGAAACAAGGACTTGCAGAGTGAAAGAAAAAAAACACTCTCCCTACCTACAGTTTTCTGTCCCTAGAATAAATGTTTTTTTTAAGCACAATATAGCACAAGGACAATTCACTCACTGTCCTTACAGGTCCCTGGAAACAAGGACTTGCAGAGTGAAAGAAAAAAAACACTCTCCCTACCTACAGTTTTCTGTCCCTAGAATAAATGTTTTTTTTAATCACAATATAGCACAAGGACAATTCACTCACTGTCCTTACAGGTCCCTGGAAACAAGGACTTGCAGAGTGAAAGAAAAAAAAACACTCTCCCTACCTACAGTTTTCTGTCCCTAGAAAAAATGTTTTTTTTAATCACAATATAGCACAAGGACAATTCACTCACTGTCCTTCCAGGTCCCTGGAAACAAGGACTTGCAGAGTGAAATAAACTGACACTCTCCCTACCTACAGTTTTCTGTCCCTAGAATAAATGTTTTTTTTAAGCACAATATAGCACAAGGACAATTCACTCACTGTCCTTACAGGTCCCTGGAAACAAGGACTTGCAGAGTGAAAGAAAAAAAACACTCTCCCTACCTACAGTTTTCTGTCCCTAGAAAAAATGTTTTTTTTAATCACAATATAGCACAAGGACAATTCACTCACTGTCCTTACAGGTCCCTGGAAACAAGGACTTGCAGAGTGAAAGAAAAAAAACACTCTCCCTACCTACAGTTTTCTGTCCCTAGAAAAAATGTTTTTTTTAATCACAATATAGCACAAGGACAATTCACTCACTGTCCTTACAGGTCCCTGGAAACAAGGACTTGCAGAGTGAAATAAACTGACACTCTCCCTACCTACAGTTTTCTGTCCCTAGAATAAATGTTTTTTTAAGCACAATATAGCACAAGGACAATTCACTCACTGTCCTTACAGGTCCCTGGAAACAAGGACTTGCAGAGTGAAAGAAAAAAAACACTCTCCCTACCTACAGTTTTCTGTCCCTAGAAAAAATGTTTTTTTTAATCACAATATAGCACAAGGACAATTCACTCACTGTCCTTACAGGTCCCTGGAAACAAGGACTTGCAGAGTGAAATAAACTGACACTCTCCCTACCTACAGTTTTCTGTCCCTAGAATAAATGTTTTTTTTAAGCACAATATAGCACAAGGACAATTCACTCACTGTCCTTACAGGTCCCTGGAAACAAGGACTTGCAGAGTGAAAGAAAAAAAACACTCTCCCTACCTACAGTTTTCTGTCCCTAGAAAAAATGTTTTTTTTAATCACAATATAGCACAAGGACAATTCACTCACTGTCCTTACAGGTCCCTGGAAACAAGGACTTGCAGAGTGAAATAAACTGACACTCTCCCTACCTACAGTTTTCTGTCCCTAGAATAAATGTTTTTTTAAGCACAATATAGCACAAGGACAATTCACTCACTGTCCTTACAGGTCCCTGGAAACAAGGACTTGCAGAGTGAAAGAAAAAAAACACTCTCCCTACCTACAGTTTTCTGTCCCTAGAAAAAATGTTTTTTTTAATCACAATATAGCACAAGGACAATTCACTCACTGTCCTTACAGGTCCCTGGAAACAAGGACTTGCAGAGTGAAATAAACTGACACTCTCCCTACCTACAGTTTTCTGTCCCTAGAATAAATGTTTTTTTTAAGCACAATATAGCACAAGGACAATTCACTCACTGTCCTTACAGGTCCCTGGAAACAAGGACTTGCAGAGTGAAAGAAAAAAAACACTCTCCCTACCTACAGTTTTCTGTCCCTAGAAAAATGTTTTTTTTAATCACAATATAGCACAAGGACAATTCACTCACTGTCCTTACAGGTCCCTGGAAACAAGGACTTGCAGAGTGAAATAAACTGACACTCTCCCTACCTACAGTTTTCTGTCCCTAGAATAAATGTTTTTTTTAATCACAATATAGCACAAGGACAATTCACTCACTGTCCTTCCAGGTCCCTGGAAACAAGGACTTGCAGAGTGAAATAAACTGACACTCTCCCTACCTACAGTTTTCTGTCCCTAGAATAAATGTTTTTTTTAAGCACAATATAGCACAAGGACAATTCACTCACTGTCCTTAGAGGTCCCTGGAAACAAGGACTTGCAGAGTGAAAGAAAAAAAACACTCTCCCTACCTACAGTTTTCTGTCCCTAGAAAAAATGTTTTTTTTTAAGCACAATATAGCACAAGGACAATTCACTCACTGTCCTTCCAGGTCCCTGGAAACAAGGACTTGCAGAGTGAAAGAAAAAAAACACTCTCCCTACCTACAGTTTTCTGTCCCTAGAAAAAATGTTTTTTTTAAGCACAATATAGCACAAGGACAATTCACTCACTGTCCTTCCAGGTCCCTGGAAACAAGGACTTGCAGAGTGAAAGAAAAAAAACACTCTCCCTACCTACAGTTTTCTGTCCCTAGAAAAAATGTTTTTTTTAATCACAATATAGCACAAGGACAATTCACTCACTGTCCTTACAGGTCCCTGGAAACAAGGACTTGCAGAGTGAAAGAAACTGACACTCTCCCTACCTACAGTTTTCTGTCCCTAGAATAAATGTTTTTTTTTAAGCACAATATAGCACAAGGACAATTCACTCACTGTCCTTCCAGGTCCCTGGAAACAAGGACTTGCAGAGTGAAATAAACTGACACTCTCCCTACCTACAGTTTTCTGTCCCTAGAATAAATGTTTTTTTAAGCACAATATAGCACAAGGACAATTCACTCACTGTCCTTCCAGGTCCCTGGAAACAAGGACTTGCAGAGTGAAAGAAACTGACACTGTCCCTACCTACAGTTTTCTGTCCCTAGAATAAATGTTTTTTTTAAGCACACTATAGCACAAGCACAAAACACACTGACACTCTCCCTACCTATCCTTCTCTTTCCCTAAACTAAAGGAATCCAGGTTAAGCAAGAAAGAAATAACAGTCACTGTCCCTGCCTATGCTGCTCTATCCCTGCTCCGGAACACACTACACTAGGCCGCCGTGCTGGCGGCCTTTTATAGTGTGGGGCGTGTACTAAACACCCTCAGCAATAATTGGCCACAGGCATCCTGCCTGTGGCCAATCATTGCTCTCCTCGCTGCCGGCGCTGTGATTGGCCAAGCATGCGGGGTCACAGTGCATGCTTGGCCAATCACAGCGCCTGGATGACACTGCGATGGCGTAGTGCATTGTGGGCCGTTCGCGTCACTCGAATTTGGCGCGAACGGCCCAAATCGTTCGATCTTCGTCGAACGATCGAACAGCCGATGTTCGAGTCGAACGTATGTTCGACTCGAACACGAAGCTCATCCCTAGTGAGCAGTGACAGTGCATGCATCAGTGACACTGTACCTCTTGTCCACCTGTTGGAGCACACGCTGCGTGGAATAATGGACAGGGCACTTGAGGCAGAACAGAGGCAGGAAGAGGAGGACTTCCTTGCCTCTCAAGGCCCCCTTTACCCAGACAGTGTTCCTTCTGTCCCACCCATCGCACAGGAAGAGGAGGAGGAGGAGGAGGAGGAGGAGGAGGATTGTGTCAGCATGGAGGTGGAGGCTGGCACTCAGCATCATCAGCAGCAGTCTTTTAGGGATGATTTACAGTCCCAAGAAACCAGTGGACTTGTACGTGGCTGGGAGGAGGTGGCTGCGGATCATGTCGTCCTTAGTGACCCAGAGGACTCCGGAGCGAATGCCTCAGCAAACCTACGCTGCATGGCCTCCCTGATCCTGCAAAGTCTGCGGAAGGATCCTCGTATTCTTCGGATCAAGGAGAGGGACCATTACTGGCTGGCCAATCTCCTTGATCCACGGTACAAGGGTAAGGTTGCGGACCTTATGTTACCGTCGCAGAGGGAGCAGAGGATGAGACAACTCCGGGAGGCCTTGCAGAAAGGTCTGTGCAACGCGTTCCCAGAGACTGGGAGGTTACAAACTCCTGGTCCTGGACAACGAGTTGCTGAGGCTTCGGCCAGTCAAAGAAGGAGCGGTGGGGAAGGTGGCCGTCTGACCGATGCGTTCAGACAATTCTTTAGTCCGCAGCCCCAAAGTATGATCGGTTCCAGCAACCATCGCCAGCGTCTGATAAACATGGTGCAGGAATATCTAGGGGCAAGGTCAGACTTGGACACCTTCCCCACCGAAAATCCTCTGGCTTACTGGGTCTTGAGGATGGATCACTGGCCAGAGCTTGCACAGTATGCAATTGAGCTACTGGCCTGTCCTGCATCCAGCGTTCTTTCGGAACGCACATTCAGTGCTGCTGGAGGATTTGTCACGGATCACAGGGTGCGCCTGTCCACCGACTCGGTTGATCGACTGACTTTCATCAAGATGAACCAGTCTTGGATCACCACCAGCTACCACACACCTGATGCTGATATAACAGACTAATTGATTTTAACATGTCACATCCCTTCAAGACTGATGCTGATGCTGAGTGCCTGTGCTGTTATGTTGACTGGCTATCCTCCTCCTCCGAGTCCTCAATGATACGATTGATGATGATAGCTTGGAAGATCATTTTTGTTTATGGGTGCCGCCACCAGTGGCTAAGGCCCAATTTTTCAGCCCCTGTTTTACAGGGGCGTGTAATTACAATTTTTTTAGCAATAATTTGCCATAGGGCTCATTGCTGTGCTCCAAGTACAGTATCTGTGAGGGGTTGGAGTGTTGTGGCACCAGTGCCTAAGGCCCAATTTTTCAGACCCTGTTTAACAGGGGCGTGTCATTACAATTTTTGAAGCAATACTTTGCAACAGGGCTCATTGCTGTGCTCCAAGTACAGTATCTGTGAGGGGTTGTAGTGTTGTGCCACCAGTGCCTAAGGCCCAATTTTTCAGCCCCTGTTCAACAGGGGCATGCAATTACAATTCTTGATCTAATAATTCACAGCAGGGCCCATTGCTGCACCCACCAAGAGTAACTCTGAGGGCTTACAGTGTTGTGGCAACGCCACCACCACCACCACCACGAAAGGCCCAATTTTTCAGCCCCTGTTCAAAAGGGGCATGTAATTACAATTCTTGATCTAATAATTCACAGCAGGGCCCATTGCTGCACCCACCAAGAGTAACTCTGAGGGCTTACAGTGTTGTGGCAACGCCACCACCACCACCACCACGAAAGGCCCAATTTTTCAGCCCCTGTTCAAAAGGGGCATGTAATTACAATTCTTGATCTAATAATTCACAGCAGGGCCCATTCCTGCACCCACCAAGAGTAACTCTGAGGGCTTACAGTGTTGTGGCAACGCCACCACCACCACCACCACGAAAGGCCCAATTTTTCAGCCCCTGTTCAAAAGGGGCATGTAATTACAATTCTTGATCTAATAATTCACAGCAGGGCCCATTCCTGCACCCACCAAGAGTAACTCTGAGGGCTTACAGTGTTGTGGCAACGCCACCACCACCACCACCACGAAAGGCCCAATTTTTCAGCCCCTGTTCAAAAGGGGCATGTAATTACAATTCTTGATCTAATAATTCACAGCAGGGCCCATTCCTGCACCCACCAAGAGTAACTCTGAGGGCTTACAGTGTTGTGGCAACACCACCACCACCACCACCACCACGAAAGGCCCAATTTTTCAGCCCCTGTTCAACAGGGGCATGCAATTACAATTCTTGATCTAATAATTCACAGCAGGGCCCATTCCTGCACCCACCAAGAGTAACTCTGAGGGCTTACAGTGTTGTGGCAACACCACCACCACCACCACGAAAGGCCCAATTTTTCAGCCCCTGTTCAACAGGGGCATGCAATTACAATTCTTGATCTAATAATTCACAGCAGGGCCCATTGCTGCACCCACCAAGAGTAACTGTCAGGGCTTACAGTGTTGTGGCACCAGCACCACCATCAAAGGCCCAATTTTTACTACCACTGTTCAACAATTATATGTAATTAAAATTCCTGATATAATAGTTGACAGCAGGGCGTTCCAGCACCAACCAAGAGTAACTGTGAGTGCTTACAGTGTTGTGCCAACACCAACAACTAAGGGGCCTATTTCTGCAGAGTATATACGGCAGGTCCCTACTTTCAAACATCCAACTTACAAACGACTCCTACTTGCAAACGCAAGAAGACAACAGGAAGTGAGAGGAAATCTACCACTAGGAAGGAAAATTCTCTCCTGTAAGAATAAATATGGGAGAAAGGTGTCTCCTCTGTACTGATGCTTTATCAGCAATCCTTGTTTCAAGAAAAACACCACATTTCAAAAACAGTTGTCATTGGGACGGAAAGTGAGGTGAAATGTTCTGAACAGGGGCACAGACAGCAAAACAAATGTTACAGGGGTGATAACCCTTACCTATGTTTTCCAAAAAGTTTAAAAATAGATTTTTGGGCTGGAGCTACACTTCAACAATGTACCTGTTCAAAATTACAAACAGATTCTACATAAGAACAAACCTACAGTCCCTGTCTTGTATGCACCGCCTGTATACGGCTGTTCAGAGTATATAGGGCCTTTTTTATTTTATGTGCGAGGTTCCCCTTAATATCCATACAAGACCCAAAGGGGCTGGTAATGGGCTGGGGTAGGGGGGGGGGGGTCATGGGGTAGCTATGCCATTTTTCTTAAAGATTTTCATCCATATTACCGGGACCAGACATTACATTAAAGCCGCAAGCAGTTTTAAATGGCTTTTTTTTTCCTTTAGAAGTGTCATTTTGTGCAGGGACAGTTCTAAACACGGGAAACACGTGGCACTTCACAGGCATACTTTAGACACCCCCCAGGTACGATATTTAAAGGAATATTTGACTTTTTTTTTTTCACTTTATGCATCATTAAAATGACTGCTCCCGAAAAACGACCGTTTTTAAAACTTCTTTTTGCATTGATACATGTCCCCTGGTGCACAACCCGGGTTCCCAAACCCTTTTTAGGACAATAACATGCATAATAGTTGTTATAATTAGCACTTTAGAATTCGAACGTTCGCATCCATTGTATTTAATAGGGTTCTAATGTTCGTACGAACTTTCGGTCCGTTCGCGGGTTCTGGTGCGAACCGAACCCGGGGTTGTTCGGCTCATCACTACTCCAGCCTGGAACTTTCAGGAGGCCTGGGGATGCAGGATGGAGAACATTGCTTAGCTAGGCAGGTAGTAAGACAACACATTTCCTTTAAAATATATCATACATAACAATACAAGTCAACTGAGAAAAAATGCTAACGCCAGTTGAACGAGATCCTTTGAAATGGATAAAATCTCAAACCTTACATACTGTATTCTGCTGTAGATGTGTATTGCATGAGTGCTGGACTCTAGATGCATGAAAAACAGCGGTCCAGAGTCTAAACCCTTTGGTAGCTACTCTTCATTGATGGGGGCATCACAAAAGATCCCCAGAGAAGACCGTAGAGCAGCCATTCTTAACCAGGGATCCTCCAGAGGTTGCTAGGGATTCCCTAAGTTGTGACTGATTGATATTTGATGCAATTTCCTATTGGTTGCATAGTTCCAGGACCAACACCAATTGGCAAAGCCAACGGAATGACCCCAGTGATCTTTTAACCTGTTTGTAGGATGGAAATTCTGACGACCACTGTTATGCCGCGTACACACGATCGGAAATTCCGACAAGAAAACCGTGGATTTTTTTCCGACGGAATGTTGGCTCACACTTGTGTTGCATACACACGGTCACACAAATCTTGTCTGAAATTCCGACCGTCAAGAACGCGGTGACGTACAAGACGTACGACGAGCTGAGATCAATGAAGTTCAATAGGCAGTTCGGCTCTTCCGCTTGATTCTGACGATCGGATTTTCCGACAAGAACTTTTTCTGTCGGAAAAATAGAGAACCTGCTCTCAATCTTTTGTTGGCGGAAATTCCGACAGAAAAAGTCCGATGGAGCCTACACACGGTTTCCGACCAAAAGCTCACACTGGACTTTTCTTGTCGGAATTTCAGATCGTGTGTACGCGGCATAAGAGGGGTATTTTTCTCACTTTTTTAACAAAAGTGTAAAGCAAACAGCGTTCCAAAACCTACCCTTAATCATATATAATTATATATGATAATATATAAAAATGATATGTAAAAGAAACTGGTACCTAAAAAAAGTTATATATTCTGCTGGAATAGCTATAAACATTTAGGCCTGTTGCACACTTGAGCTCGCAAGTGTCTGCCTCTAAATTCCCCTCCATGTTTACCTATGTGTCCATGCACACATAGGTTTCTACAGGAGTTTAGAGGCAAAAAAAAAATCACTTGTGCATTCAAGAGAACAGCGTTTTGGCTGAAAAGCACTTATTACGTTCAATGACCAGAATAATATAATATTCAGGCCAATGAAATGAATGAATACCCGATTGCTTGATGCCCTGAAATGGGTTTGCAAAAACACGGCTTAGGCACATTTTTTAAGCTGCTTTTCTCCTGCCAGGAGAGAAGTGTTTAGAAGAGCCCCAGTGTGCGCGGAGCTGACTCTAATCGCCAGGCATATACAATACTGTGCCTGGAGCACAGCATTATGAGCATTCGTTTATTGCTTCCTGTCATTTCTATTTCTGCTAATTTGTTAATAGAATTAGTTGTGGCAATAGAGATCTATCAGACCACCATTTGCAGCAAATAATTTTATTCAGAAAATAGCAGTATATATATATATATATAAGTGAATATCTCCTAAACATACACGATTTAGAAGATAATCACACTACATGCAGCCAGTGACATCACCGGTGCAAGCGCCATGCTGCCGTCTGTGACTCCTGCACACAGGCGCGGGAGTGACGTAATCGCGGCCAATTAGAGTTTGCAGTCTCCGTTCTAATTTATGCCAAAGGTGTTCTTTCGGGTTGAGGTCAGGACTCTGTGCAGACCCGTCAAGTTCCTCCACCCCAAACTCGCTCATCCATGTCTTTATGGACCTTGCTTTGTGCACTGGTGTGCAGTCACGTTGGAACAGGAAGGGGCCACCCCCCAAACTGTACCCACAAAGTTGGGAGTGGAAATTGTCCAAAATGTCTTGGCATGCTGACGCCTTAAGAGTTCCCTTCACTGGAACTAAGGGGCCAAGCCCAACCCCTGAAAAACAACCCCACACCATAACCCCCCCTCCACCAAATGATTTGGACCAGTGCACAAAGCAAGGTCCATAAAGACATAGATGAGCAAGTTTGGGGTGGAGGAACTTGACTTGGCTGACCTCAACCCGATAGAACACATTTGGGATGAATTAGAATGGAGACTGCGAACCAGGCCTTCTCGTCCACATCAGTGCCTGACCTCATAAATACGCTTCTGGAAGAATGGTCAAACATTCCCATAGACCCAAGCCCTCTACACACGATCGGATATCCTATGGATTCTAATCCGATGTTTTTTTCCATCAGAAATCCGATGAAAAATGAAGTTCAATGCTTCTGAGCATGCGTCGACTTGATTCTGAGCATGCGTGGGTTTTTTATCCGATGGATTTCCACACAGACGATCGGAATTTGCTATCGTTTTTTTAACCATCGGATAAATTTAAAACATGTTCTATTTTTTAAAACCGATGGAAAAAAGACCAATGGGGCCCATACACGATCGGTTTGTCCGATGAAAACAGTCCATCGGACTGTTTTCATTGGTAAAACCGATCGTGTGTACACGGCTCCACTCCTAAACCTTGTGGATATCCTTCCCAGAAGAGTTGAAGGTGTTATAGCTGCAAAGGGTGGGCCAACTCAATATTGAAACCTACGGAATAAGACTGGGATGTGTGTGTGTATAGGCAAGCATCCCAATACTTCTGGTAATATAGTGTATGTAAAAATATCAATAACTGGAATTCAACTCTGAAGCCTCATACACACGGCCGAGATTCTCGTCAGGAAAAAAACGTTGTTTTTCCTGACAAGAATCTTGACAAGAAACTGGTCCCGGCAGAGTGTACACACGTGCGATTCAAAAGAACCGCCGTTCTTTTGAATGGCACGCACGCGGTGACGTCATCGACTACGAAGAGTGTGCGTTAGTCACCACCGTCGCCGCCATCTTGCTACACCCTATGCCTAGGAAGCTACCGCGCATGCGTCAAAGTCATTTCAAGCATGCGCTGGTTTCCACGGCGACAGGTAAGTGTACACACGCTCGGGTTTCTCGTCGAGAAACAGGCCGACGAGAATCCCGACAAGAAAAAAGACCGCAGGTCGTCTTTTTTCTCGTCGGGGAATCTGGGCAGTTTTCTTGACGAGAAAACTGAAACCCGCGTACACACAGCCGGTTTTCTCGGCAAGAAAGCTCTCCCGGCAGTTTTCTTGTCGTTTTTTGCAGAGAAAATCGGTCGTGTGTACGCGGCCTAACTGTTTTCAGTGGTGGTGGTGCTAACAGCCTCAGTGCAGAAATCTTGTCCAATGCTGCCCATGCCTGCAGACTTGAATGGTCCATCTCCAAACCATAAGAGAAAGACCCATTCAACTAAGACACTGGTTCCTCCTGCCAACCCCCACATCACAACAGGATACAGTCGTTATGCAGATGGGACAGGAATGAGTTCTGCATTGGAGGTCAATTCTGGAGGTCAATTCTGGAGGTCAATTCTGGAGGTCAATTCTGGAGGTATCATTTTCAGAAAAAAACCCATTCACCCAACAATTCCTATTAAATTAAGAGGCATTTTGTCAGCACAGGCAGCAAGCAGGAATGGCATGTGTACATCGTTTTACCAGCAGATCTTTTACGAGGGCTTCTAGGTCCCTTTCACACGACTGTTCCAATGAGGTCCACCTCTCAGTTTTTCAGGCGGACCTGATCCTCGGAACTGTCCATTCACCTCTATGGACTGACGGGTGTAAACTGACTTGTGTCCGTTTATGCCTACCTACCTCCAATCCAATCCGGTGCACTAAAAATAAACAGAAAATGGATCCTTTCACCTCCATGTAGGCGGATCGGATTGGAGGGCAGACAGATTTAAAAGGACAGCAGAGTCCATCTACCTCCAGCCGCCCATAGAGCAGTGCGCACTTTGTGTCCGCTCTGCAGAAAACGAGCGACCTGCCCGCTCTGCTCCAATCAGCAGGGGATCAGTGGACAGATCCCCTGATGATCAAATCTGAAGGCAACCCTGTGAAAGGGGCCTTAGTCTTGTGACAGGGTTGCTTTAACCACTTCAGCCCCAGAAGGATTTGCCCCTATAATGACGAGGCCATTTTTTGCGATACGGCACTGCGTCGCTTTAACTGACAATTGCGCGGCCGTGCGACGCTGTACCCAAATAAAATTGACGTCCCTTTTTCACCAAAAATAGAGCTTTCTGCGGTTTTTACTTTTTGCTCTATAAACAAAAAGAAAAGCGATAATTTTAAAAATAAAATAAAAATTTTGACTTTTTGCTATAATAAATATCCCCAATTTTTTTTTTTTAAACTAAATCTGTTCATCAGTTTAGGCCGATACGTATTCTTCTACATATTTTTGGTATAAAAAAATCGCAATAAGCGCGTATTGATTGGTTTATGCAAAAGTTATAGCGTCTACAAAATAGGGGATAGAATTATGGCATTTTTATAATTTTTTTTTTTTTTTTACTAGTAATGGTGGCGATCTGCAATTTTTAGCGGGACTGCGACATTGCAGCAGGCAGATCGGACACTTTTGACACTTTTTTTGGGACCATTGCCATTTATACAGCCATCAGAGCTAAAAATAGCCACTGATTACTGAATAAATGTCACTGGCAGGGGATGAGTTAACACTAGGGGGCGATCAAGGGGTTAAATGTGTGTCCTAGGGAGTAATTCTAACTGTGGGGGGAGTGTAGTGACTGGGAGTACAGGGACATTGCTGTTTCTAATCATTAGGAACAACAGATCTCTCTCCTCTCCCTGACAGAACGGGGATCTGTCTGTTTACATTGACAGATCCCCTGTTTTGTCTCTCTCAGTAGCGATCGCGGGTGCCCGGCGCACGTGGATCAGCTCCTACATCGCGCGCGCCTGCTAAGGCTATTTAAAGTGCCGCTGTACTGCTACAATTTGCCCAGAAGAGCCAACCTGCCGCCGTATAACAACAGCAGCTGGTCGACTAGAGGTTAAAACAATTATCTGGTGATCCTGCCTTGAATATCTTTTTTCCAACACTTCCTGCTATAGGGTGACATCACTCTGTCCCTGTCCCCAATGCTTCCTAATGCCACCCTGTCACATAGGGTGACCAAGTGTCCTGGATTGCCCGGGACAGTCCTGCATTTTGCAGGTGTGTCCCGGGCACCTTCATTCCAGGACAATACAGTGTCCCGGAATAAAACTGACACAGCTACCCCCCGGGCCAATCTGATGCCCCCAAAAAAGGCCGCCACATCACTACTTTACTCACTGACAGTACTTGCCCTGGTTGGGAATGCCTGGAGGAGCACAATCCCCGCCCCCTGCTTGTGATTGGAGAAATCATAAATCCCGCCTCTTGTGTCCAATCACTGTGCTGTGATTCGTTACAGCACAATCTGATTTTTGGGAAGGGAGGGTGTCCCTGAATGGTAGTTTGGAAATGTGGTCACCCTAGTGTCACATGGGCTTGCAGTGAAGACTAGAAATGGCCGTTTCAACACACATCAAGCCACCAGGAAAGCCACCCTGATAAGGAAGTGTCTGTAAAGAGGCTTAAGGAAAACAGCAGCACTGAGATACAACAAAGAATAAAAGGGTTTTCATAAATAAGTAAAAAGAAAACAAAGGCAATTCTTAAAAATACATGGTGTTAGCAAAATATCATCCATCCACGTACATCTACTTTAAAATATATCACCTTGCCCATTCAGGAAACCACAAAGCCTGCCCTTTATCACACTATTCTGTGATATACACATATAGCTTAGTGTGGCTTCCAGCATATCAGATACATACGTTTTATGGTATATAACATGTGGGACTAATTGTGATCTTCCGCTAAATGCTAGACAGGAAATCCAGAATACACTAGAGGAGCATTTAACCCCCTAATCTGTATAAAAAGAACTCCATTTCTCTTAGGCTTAGTCAATAGGCTTTGGCCCAGTATAACATGTCAGGAGATCTCCTCCTAATCTCAGTTCCAGTCCCAGAACTAACTTCTCATTTACCTTTCTTTCATTATTCAACTGGAGAACATTTCTGGACAAATGTGGAACAGACATCTAAATGAAGGCCATTCAGCTTGCTAAAGCACCGTGTATAATAAACAACACATTTTGGAAATAAATGTTTGTTTTGACATTTTTTTATCCGTTGTTGCATCTAAGTGCTGCGATCTCCCGCAGCCTCTTTGCAGTCACTTCCTGTTTACATGCACTTCACCGAAGGCTACCCGGCATTTCTCAGGGTGAGTTTCCTGATAAGGACAATAGTGGACCATACCTGTGTGATGATTGTTAAAGTGTTACTAAACCCAGGAGCCTGCATTCACTATATCTGGTCTCCCACAGTACACAGAACGTGGAAATGCAATTATTTTAGTAATTATAAACTGCTAAATACCTTTTCTCATCAGCAGTATATAGCAGTCTTGTGACTTCTATCAGTGGCTGGTTAAAGCTTGTAGGAGGAGTTTTCATTTCCCCACGATTGTCCTATCAGGCTGCAGGACCCCTAGCCCTGTTTCTGGACAGTGCTGATTGGTCCTGTGCTGATCACATGCATTCTCCCAAGAAAAAAAAAACTCTCTAGCAATACGCACCAAACTGAGCACGTGCAGAGTGACTACGGTAACTCTGTCTTATCCTGACATGTTCTGGAGCCAGTGGAAGAAGAGGAAGATCCGTGCATACAGGATCAAACAGCCTTTTTCCACAATGCAGATTATTACCCCCTTGGGTTCCACAGTGAGTATAACAAGCATGCTTTACTGCATATACAGACTGATTTTACTGTTGTGGGTTTAGTAACACTTTAAAGAATATGTTACCCCACAATGTCATATTCCTGATATGTGTCTGTTGTACCATGTATTGGTGTCAAAAAAGTATCCTGTTATCTTTTTATTTCTTCCTTTGTGTGAAATACCTGGTAAACCTGCCAGTTCCCCCTGCTTTCCTATTTTAAACTGACCATGTTAGGCATGACATCCATCCCATAGTGGTCAGTTTTTTGGCTGCCTGTCCTCCAATGGCCAAGACACACCCCTCCTGCACAGCCATTTACTGTGAAAATCAGTGTCCTGCAGTTTATCCACCCTCACCTCTCTAAGTCCCTTATGCAGCTGAGAAAAGCGATCATGTGATTGCTTATAAAAAATAAAAAAGGTATTTGAATTTTTTTTTATTTTTTATAAAAGAGCACACAGGAGAGTGCAAACGCCTAGTGCTCTACTGAAGGTTTATTTATTGTATAAAATACATACAGCCAAATGAATACTCACAGAGATAAAATATGTACAGACATTGTATAGCATCAAATCACAATCCAGTGCGAGAATAGTATGGCCAAACACACCATGATGCTGCACTGGAAAACAGACGCATTTCGGGGGATGCACCCCTTTCTTCTGAGCCTTTGATTTCTATTTAAAACTGTTTGGTTTGTTTTACAAGGTGAGGGTTCACATATAATTTAAGCTGGCCATAGATGGATTGAAATTGTGATCCTTCCATGGCGGTTCTCGCTAGATGATCGACTTCTGTTGAACGGGAATGTTGGAAAATGTTTCTCGAATTACCTGCAGCAGCTGATCAGTGTAGGAGCGAGGAGTCTCACTGTCAGAATACACAGACATAGTGGTGATGATTCCTTGCATGGATTTCAATAGGGGTTTTGTATTAAGCACACGATTAGAGCCGGAGGCTCTAATTGGCTTCAAAAAAGGGTGGGCTCGGGGCGCAGAGCACTGCACCCTGAGCCCACCCAGTTGTGTGACAATAGCGAATTAATATTCGCTATTGTCTTCCTAATTCTCCTCCCGGACAATCAGGAAGCTTGTCCCGAGACCCGATTGGCCAAGGGATTCTTAGGACTCCCAGCCAATTGGGTCTCAGGACCCACTTCCTATTTGGCCAGAAGAAGAAGCAACGGCCTTGGCTCTTCCCTGGAGTGAGGAGCAGCATCGACCTCCTAAGGCAGGGATATGCAATTAGCGGACCTCCAGCTGTTGCAAAACTACAAGTCCCATCATGCCTCTGCCTCTGTGTGTCATACTTGTGGCTGTCAGAGTCTTGCTATGCCTCATGGGACTTGTAGTCCTGCAACAGCTGGAGGTCCGCTAATTGCATATCCCTGTCCTAAGGTAAGGCCACTGATCACCACCCCGTCCATCTCCTGCGCGGGGTGGGGCGGACTGATTGGCACCGTCCATTTCCTGCGGGGGGGGGTTGCACTGATTCTCGCCATCTGTCTCCCGCGGGGGGGAGGGGTCAGGTTTTTTTTTTGCCGCCCCCCCCCTCGAAATATTAAGCACCAGCCACAACTGCCTAACTCTTAAGTCTAACATTTGACCAGAAGATCAAATAATATGAGGAAGAGCTATTTTCCCTGAAAACTGCATGTACAAGGTGGCATCAAAAAGTTTTGAGGCTAGTTTTCTAACATGCCAACAGATGGCAGCACAAGGCTGCACGCACTGTCACAGGAGGCACCGACATAAGTTAGTGTGCCAAAAGACATCGTCCTGTGTACATCGGGAGCTGTGCAACTGGTGCTATTCTTACCACGTGCGTTACCACGCCTGCTCTTTTATCATGGACAGCAAGTTAGAACAAACGTGAGTTTCTCGCTGGAAACAACATGATCTCACTTCCACACCCATCCTACTTGCCAAATTTGTCTCCTGCGGACTTCGCCCTCTTCCCAAAGATGAAGATCCAGCTCAAAGGTGGATGTTTTGACACCGTTGAGATCTAGCGCAAATCACAGAAGGTGATTGACACACTTTAATAAGAAGACTTTCAGGACACATTCCAGAAGTGGCAGGAACACTGGGAGAGCTGTATTGCTGTGCCAGGAGACTATTTTGAAGGTGATGATGTGTAAGTACATTCTTGTAAACAGAGCTACTCTCTAAACTTTTTGAAACCATTTCGTACATGTTTTTTTTTTACGAATGGGGGCAAAAACAAATACTATTAGGCTAGTTTCTCTCTAGTTCAAATGTTTTTCATTTATAAGAATAGAGTGAAAGAAGAAAATACCACATAATGACCACTAGATGGAGCACATTATCATAGTAAATAAGTATATAAGTGTAATGAATCAGCTACTACAGAGAGTGAACTACTATACAGAATTGATACAAAGTTGCAGAGACAGAAAATGATTTGACAAGTTCACTGGACTGTTTCCATATCTTCTGATGTAAACAACAGTTCTGTCTGTGCAACATTGTATCAGTTCTGCTTCAGATCAGATCAGCTTCATCGAAATGCTGACAATAAAAATGCTGCTGTTTTTTTATATATAGACTCTTTAGATTTCTCTGTCTTATTTTTGTTGGAAATGAAAGCTTTTTCTGTGTGATATTCCTTCTGTATGGGCATTTATTCCCGGTCATGTGGATGTGCACTGGGTGTCGCTCATCAGATGATGTTTCTTTCACCAAGATGTTATCTAGAGGAAGTGCAGATGATGTGTAATGATCCTGGAAGGGGTGTTGAAAATGCATTGTGTACAATATACAGTTTATATAACGTTACATGTCTAGATGTAAATCTTAAGCCAGCCATTGATGGATCGAAATTTGTCCGGTTCCATAGGAATCAGATGAGTTTTGATCCATCTATGGGCAGGCTGGTTGTATTGAAGTCGATCTATTGATCGACTTCAGTACAACCAGCCTGCCGGGTTTTTCTTATTTGATCATTGTATTTTGACAGCTAGGAAACCTCCTGCTGTCATAATACAATAGTGCAGCTGGAGGGATTCCTCCATCAACACTAAATGGGTAAATCAAGCAAACATGGGTTGAAGGAATGGCGCATGGCGCAAAAAAAAGTAATTCTGCACCACGTGAACAACAGTGAGCCCCTGTGCGTCTTGTTGTGCTCACTGTTGTTCATGTGGTGCAGAATTTCTTTTTGTTGCGCCATGCACTCTTGTCCATTATATGATATGTATTTTTAACCTTTTCTTTTTTTTTTGTTCTACTGCCTTATGAATTGTTATCAATAAATAATATATTTTTATACTTTAACTCTCGTCCAAAAGTGGCTTTAAAGTCCGAACTTGGGGCAATTTTCTGCCCCTTTTTTCTCTCTTATCAATATTCGAAATGGATGTGGCCATAGGAGTCTCTCTTTATATTCATAGACATATAGGCTCACATGGAGGGGCATTAAGGGCACTTTTACACTGAGGCGGGTAAAGCGCTGCCATTTTTAGCAGCGCTTTACCGTAGTTTAAGCGGCGCTTTTAACCCCCGCTTTTAAACCCCGCTCCTAAAGCGCCCCAAAGATGGTACTTGCAGGACTTTTTTTAACATCCTGCAAGCTCACCGCTCCAGTGTGAAAGCACTCAGGCTTTCACACTGGAGTGACAGAAGAGGCGCTTTGCAGGCGCTATTTTTAGCGCTAAAATGCCTGTAAAGCGCCTCAGTGTGAAAGTAGCCTAAGGCCCTGTACACACGATCGGTTTTACCGATGAAAACAGTCCGATGTACTGTTTTCATCAGACGAACCGATCGTGTATGGGCCCCATCTGACTTTTTTCCATCGGTAAAAAAAAATAGAACATGTTTTAAATTTTTCCGATGGGAAAAAAAAACGATAGCAAGTTCCGATCGTCTGTGTTGGAACTCCATCGGAGAAAAAACCCACGCATGCTCAGACTGAATTAGGAGACGGGAGCGCTCGTTCTGGTAAAAGTAGCGTTCCTAATGGAGATGGCACATTCGTCATGCTGTAACAGACTGAAAAGCACGGAGACTGAAAAGCGCGAATCGGCTAACTCCAAACTTTTACTAACACGTGGTAACACGAAATCAGCAAAAGCAGCCCAAAGGGTGGTGCCATTGGATTTGAACTTCCCATTTATAGTGCCGTCGTATGTCACGGCGTTTTGGACGGTCGGAATTTTGTCTGATGGTGTGTAGGCAAGACTGATGGAAGTCAGCTTCATCGGAATTCCGATGGAAAAATCCATCGGAAATCCGATCGTGTGTACAGGGCTTTAGAGGCAGGAAAAAAAAAAACATCAAACACCCTTAAAGTTGGCATTTTTGGTGTCCATAGTTCTCCAGTCTAGGTTTTTTAGTACTCAGTACGAATTTAGATTCTGAATTAACAAACTGTTTAAAGTGGTTGTAAACCCCTATATTTTTTTTTTTTTTTTAAAACAACCTGTCAGAGAAAGCTATAATGAGCTAGTATGACTAGCATACTAGCTCATTATTTACCACTTACCTTAGATCGTGGCCCCCGAAGCCGTCCATGTTCCTCTCTCTGTTCCTCTCTCCAGCCGCAGCCATCACTGCGGCGATAGCCAGAATGTTACTTCTGGGTATCGCCGCTCCAGCCAATCACAGCGCCGTTACGGCGCTGTGATTGGCCGGAGCGGCGAAGATGTGACTCCGCGCATGCGCGCGGGAGCCGTCAAATTCGGCTAAGCCCAAGCGTTGCTGGGACTTAGCCGAATTTGTGAATGGGATTAACCCCATGAATGCGCCGTAGACAGCGGCGCCTGTGATTTTAGTAAATATCTCCTAAACCGTGTAGGTTTAGGAGATATTTCTTGCACCTACAGGTAAGCCTTAATCTAGGCTTACCTGTAGGTGCAAGTTGCAAAAGTGGGTTTACAACCACTTTAAAGAAGACCTTCACTCTCTTTGGCTGTACTTCTTCTGTGGATCACAGGAGTGCAGTTCGTTCTGCACTCCTGTGACCCGTTTTCAGCAGACAGCGGGCTGAAGTCCGCTGTCTGCTGACGTCACAAACCCGGTCCAGGCTCGGGCAAGATTGCGACACTGGGGTCGGGATCCACCTACATGCCTGGACCAGCACCCACCTCAGCCTCTCAGTGAGGTGCTGAGAGCCTGAGCCAGCCACTCCCGTCCCCTCCACAGCCCAACTCTCTGCTCGGGGAGCTGTGAGAACTGAGCGATCTGCAGTGTTAGATTGCTCGGTTCTCAGTGTTAGAGCTGGCGGGGGACAGATGCAGCATCCACCAAGGTAAGTATAAATGTACAAAACCCCAAACCCCATACTTCTCTTCTCCACCATTGTGTAGCACTGCAAAGCTAAAAGTCCGGCCTGGGGTCTCCCCATGTTCATGTATTAATTGCAAATTGCATACAAGTTTTTAAATATATGAACATGTATTGATAGGATTGTCATCAAGTTGATATCTTTTACATGTTAAACACTGAAAAGGACTACACAGTCATGTCATATACAATAAAGAGGGATTTTTATTATCATTGTGGTCAGTGCTGAAAATTCCAAACAGCAAGACAGATACAAACCTGGAATTGTTCCTGGAAATAAGGAAGTGCTGGCAGCTAAGGCAGGACACACATCTGCATCCAGCACCTGTGTATACGTGGTCTTTGTAGTCAGTGGTTATTTTGTTTGGTAAGGAAAGATTTTGATCCCCTTTTTAAGCTCTATAAAATAGAGATTTGTAATTGGAAAGTGTAGGACAGCTTTTTTTTTTTCGACTTTAGTACTTTGGAACACTAGCCTTGATCTGGTATGCAGACTTGTCTTTTCTAGGTCATTGCCTAGAGCAGGGGTCTCAAACTGGTGGCCCTCCAGCTGTTGCCAAACTACAAGTCCCATAAGACATTGCAAAGCTGGCAGAGGCATGATGGGACTTGTAGTTTCGCAGCACCTGGTGGGCCGCCATTTTGAGACTCATGGCCTAGAGGGTCAGCATGACAGCCAGGCGACTAGCATTTTCAGAAGGTCAGGAATGGCAGCTTTTGTGCTTCTCTTAGAACGTGTTTACTGTACAGGTGCAATAAGATAATGCAATTGCTCACGTACCTCATTGTACTCAGGCTAATGCCACACTTGCGATTCTGTCAGCGGTGCACAGGCCACCCAGCGGCATAATGGCCAGGATCAAGGCACCTCATCCCATGGTGAAGCAGAATGGTATTGCTCCATCACTGCCCCCTCGCAAATGAGATTCTTCAGCATATTGGCCAGCAAGGAGAAGACAACCACTAGGGAAAGTCATGCTTCATTCACACGGCCAACGTGGCAGGCTGACAGTAGCCACAGTTCTCGCACATATTTGGATGTTATTATATATGAAACAATTATCTGCAGTTAAGCCTCGTACACACGACCGGTTTTCTCGGCAAGAAAACTGCTGGGAGAGCTTTTTGCAGAGAAAACCGTTTGTGTGTATGGTTTCTCGACAGGAAAACTGACGGGAATCTCGACGAGAAAAATAGAGAACCTGCTTTCTATTTTCTCGTCAGGATTCTCGTCGGCCTGTTTCCTGATGAGAAAACCGGGCGTGTGTATGCTTACCTGTCCATGGTAAACCCACGCATGCTCGAAAAGACTTTGACGCATTCGCGCTAGCATACAAGGGTAGTGTAGGGTGTAGCAAGATGGCGGCAACGGCATCGAATGTGACGAGCGCAGGCTCGTCGTAGTCGATGACGTCACCGTGTTCTTGCCATTCAAAAAAAGAGGCGGTTCCTTTGAATGGCCGTGTGTACACTCGGCGAGAAAGGCAAGCTTGTCGGGAAAACCAGCGTTTTTTTTCCCGACGAGATTCCCGCCCGTGTGTACGAGGCTTCAGGGACACATAATCCATCCTGGATGCAAGTAGCTTGTGTTCGGGAATGATCATCTATCCTTAACTGAAGGTAATCAACTCCATATACAACTTCTGCCATTGTCAGCCTGTCATTTCTTCCCCATCACTGCTGTCTGCACACACCTTGCAGTTTTCTCCAAGATACTTGTAAACTAGGCCGCATTGTGCATGAGGCCCAACAGTTGCATGTCAGTGATTGTGCCACTGTCACTCTTGTCTGAAGGCCTCAACCCCAACTTTACAATGGCATCTCAGGTCAGGCCCCATCCCGCTCCAAGGATTTAGGTACTGCTATCAAGGTAAGTGCTTATGATAACACGTATATTTTTTCCTGCAGGCCAGCAAAGCCCCCTTGAAAATAATTAAGCTGTCCACATTCAGGGGCTGTGCTCGACCTGCTCCTGGGGGTGTTCAAACTGCATGCAATTCAGGGCAAACATAGCCTCTTCTTACCAAACACAGTTCTTGACAGGAACCACCATTGATGTGAACCCTAATGCCCTGTACACACGATCGGATTTCCGATGGATTTTCCCATCGGAAATCTGATGAAGCTGACTTCCATCAGTCTTGCCTACACACCATCAGTCAAAAATCCGACTGTCCCAAATGCCGTGACGTAAAACACTCCGAAGAGCTGAGAAAAATGAAGTTCAATGCTTCTGAGCATGCGTCGACTCGATTCTGAGCATGCGTGGGTTTTTTCTCCGATGGAGTTCCCCACAGACGATTGGAATTTGCTATCGTTTTTTTTTCCATCGGTAAAATTTAAAACATGTTCTATTTTTTTATACCGATGGAAAAAAGACTGATGGGGCCCATACACGATCGGTTTGTCCGATGAAAAAAGTCCATCAGTCTTTTTTCATCAGAAAAAACGATCGTGTGTACGCGGCATAAGGGCTCCCCTTTATAACTGTGTTCGGCTGGTGGTAAAACCTTTTGTTTGAGCCACATTTTTATCCCCCCCCCCCGTTATGCTTTATGGATTGGGGTGTAAACATGCTTCACTTCAGCATTAGTGGGGAAAAATGATGCCCCTTATCATGTTCGGCGGGCAGTAGCGTTGGAGAACGTGAGGCATGGTGGTCTGGTTTTTAGTAGGTTAAAACAACATTCTGTTGATGCCTGTTTCATTCTTTCCTCTGGTAAGAAGATTGAAGTGCCACTGTGGTGAAGTGTGTTTCCTACTCACACAGGAGTCTGCATGGGGTCTCATCTCCGTTCCCCCTTCTTCTTTTTTATGGACTGCCTTTGTTTTATAGCGCTGCATACAAACCTACATTTTATTAGGGTAAGACAGACAGGGAGGAGGTGACGAATTGCCACCTCACCGCCTGTAAAATGCCCCCGAAGAGCGATCCACCACAAATCATTTTTCAGAGGTGCAGCAATGTTAGCTGCACATCTAAATGAAGCCTAAATCTGACCCAAATGAGCCCATTATGGCCCCAAATACTATATAGTAGTCATTTTACTATATTCAAGGGAATGCCACATGCATTTTGTACAGTATACTTCAGCTCTTCAAGTTGCTGTCTTTGCTCTTAATACCATCATCTTGCTTGTCAGCTTCTTCTGGTCAGGCTGGCATTGAATTCCCCGGGCAAAGAATTTACCAGGACTTTGAAGAATGCATTGAAACCTCATACTTGCACTCTCCTCCCACCTCCACTCGCTCACCCATAGACATTACTATCATTCCTGCATGGCCTCAGGCACAGCTGGACATGCAGACACTTCCCCATCCATCCTCTAGTGGGGGCTCTTGGTATTCAAGCTTGCCCTGGTCTGGTGGCAGGGTGGTACCAGCCGCTGGCGTACAATGAACAGCTTGTTCTGACCCCTTGTATCCAGCACTTCCCGCTCTTTGATGTTTGTAACAAATACAAACTAATATTTATCCCGGGGAATATTTTCTCACAGGCGTGGTTCAGTCGCACGCAGTAGCTGTAGTCATTGCATTTACAGACATGTATTACTGTATTTTTATAGGAAAAATTGTATATAATGATTCATAGTTCAATAGCTGACCTCTATACATGTGTAAGGATTATTATATCCATATGTATGGAACACGGTGTCATTGCTGTTAAAATATAACTAGTCACTTACAGTATGTAAATTATTATATAAAAAATTAAGGGAAATTATAAGATCACTGTGCCGCTGGAGATTATATATATATATATATATATATATATATATATATACTATATTACCAAAAGTATTGTGACGCCTGCTATTACACGCACATGAAAAATGAAAAAAGTTTTCCCTATAGCTCTACCTTAAGTAAAAAAGCATAGTCCTGTTCCCAGTCCTGTTCCTTCACGGTCCTGCTGTTTATCCAGCGAAGGAACAGCAATAGGGTGATGAGGTCATCATGTGGCCTACTCTGCTCCCCTCCTATCCACATATTCCTTGTCAGCACATCAATCTGACCACACACACTACACAATCTAATTGTTCAATGTTCCTTAGATCTACCAACTATGTAGTGCATGGGCCTGCCTGATTGTAGTATGAGGACCTACCAAAATGATTCAATAAATTTGCATCCATATTTTTGGTAAATCTAAGTGGAATTGTGCAGAGATTGTACAATCAGATTGTAAGCTGTATGACCAGTTTTACACTGTTTGTCCATCTCCTAGTGTGCCCACTCACAATCTGAATGCTGTTGTGCAGGGGATTACAGGGGACAGATATTGGGACAAATTCCATTACATTCACTCATTTCAATGAACGGTATTCCAATGGATTCGTAGACAACCACCATTGTTGACCTCTATGTCTGTATGACTGTCATTCTGATGCTTTGACTTTAATGCTATTGAAGTCACTGATCTAGCACAAGTATAGAATAAAGGCTTTTAACCAGTGGTGGCCCATCCATAGGGGGTGCACGGGCGCCGCCCCCCCTAACCATGCATCTGACCCCCTAATCTACACGCGTGATGTTGAATGCATGGATTTCAATGGGTTTTTTTTTTTTTAAGCACATGATTACAGCCTGAGTTTTGTCTTCAAAAAAGGGTCGGTTGGGGGTGCAGAGCACTGTGCCCAGAGCCCACTCACTTGTGTGACAATAGCGAATTAATATTCGCTATTGTCTTCCTGATTCTCCTCCCGGCCAATCAGGAAGCAGTTCCTGAGACCTGATTAGCCGGGAGTCTTAGGACTCCCGGCCAATCGGGTCTCAGTCAGGACCCACTTCCTGTTCGGCCTGGAGGAGAAGCAATGGCCCCGGAGTGAGGAGCTACAGCCCGGATTTATGTCTGCCTGATCTGCTTCCTTCCTAAGGAAAGGAGACCTCTGATCGGCGCCGCATTCCCGTCCATCTGCTGCGGGGAAGCGGGGGAATCACTGCAGTTTTTTCCAACAAAAACTTTCCCGCTACCTCCTCTTGTCAGTGTGCCCACACAGCGTACCCATTTCTGTGGGTGAAATTATATTCCAGCACAATATAGTTCAGCCATAAGAATGCATGGGGCTGTATGCAATTAGCAGGATGGCTGGCGAAGACATTTCGGCTGAAAAGGATTTGGAACACTATACAGTGATTGTGCTTTACTGCTCCTCGTTACAATGCAAGCCTATGAGTCCTGCCTGATATTCTGTCTCAGCAGTTGTTACTTAGGGAGGAGGAGTGATTATAATCATATTCAGAGCTCCCTCTAGTGACTAAACTATACATTTTAATATTTAAACAATAACAAAACTAAGGGGTTGATTTACTAAAGGTAATTAGACTTTGCAAGTGCAGTTGCAGTCCGCAAAGGCATTAGCTCCAAAGCTTTGTAAATGAGGGGAAACTTCACTTTACAAAGAATACTTAATCACATGTAAGGAACATTTAAAAAAATAATAATTTTGATTTCACATACGTGATTGGATGATGAAAGTCAGCAAAGCTTCCCCTCATTTACTAAGCTCTGTAGCAAATTGCCCTTGTAGAGTGAAACTGCACTTGCATAGTGCACAGTCTGTTTGCCTTTAATAAATCAACCCCAATGGAAGAGCAAGCTTGTAGAAAAGAACAATTTGTACCTGCTAAACTAGAGCATATTACTGTAAAAAACGAATATTCATCTGCCAGCGGCAAAAAAAAAAATGATAATTGTAATTTGAATTGGCACAAATGTCTTTGTGCACAGCTCCTGAGTCATCCAGAGGAGGCTTGGGGGAATCGAAGCTTCCATTATATCCTACAAAGAGTAATTGCTCTTGGTCTGGAGCTATGTGCTGGAAGATATCATCATGGTCATAGCCAAGGCTGAATTTCTGTAGCCAGCAGAGTTTGAGGCCTAGGCCACCCATATATCAAGTTGCTGACTGTAACAAATTCCTATGTATAATAAAAGGTCCCAGACTGCTGCCATGTCTGCCAGTGCCATCCGGCTACATCTTCATTGGTGCTGCACCTGAGCAGTCTGTGTGCTCATGTTGCTGGAATAGTGTATTGTGTACTTACAGTTCACTCATTCGGGCTCCATACACTTTGGACTATCTGTGAGAAAAGTAGGGTGACAAGCTGTTTTACTCTTTGAGTCATTGGTCTTATGTGTACTGATGCAGAATGGGCAAAACTGGCTAGACAACTGGGTAAAAAAAAACATATTATCCATTTACTATGTGATGCATAAACCTCATAAAGTACACAAAAAAAGTAAATGTAACTTCTCTTAATGAGCCAAATCTTTTTTTGTGTCTCACATGCTCCCCCTCCCAGATACTGCAGCTCACAGTGGAAGGTTTTCAGCAGTGCTGTCACTCCAGAATACAGTGGGAAGGACTGAATGTGGTCAGATGCTGACTGACAAGCTACAGCCACCGATGGGCACTGATAGGTGGCACTGATGGCCACTGATTGGCAGCACTTATGGACACTAATAGGCAGCACTGATAGATGACACTGATGGGCACTGATTAGCAGCACTGATGGCCACTGATTGGCAGCACTGAAGGGTGCTGTTGGGGCTGTACTGATAATCAGGACACTGATAATCAGTTCCCTGATTATCAGTGTAGATGTCCCTTTCACACAAGCTGGTTACCGGCTCTCCTCTCCTCACACTGTCAGCATAAGGAAAGGAATGGCGATAGCCGGCTTGTGTTTACATCATGATCAGCTGTGATTGGACACATCTAATCATGTAGTAAAGGGCCGCTGTGATCGGCCCTTTACCCTGATCTCTGATCAGCTGTGTGCCAAGGACACGGTAATATCAGAGTGCACCGTCCGCTCGCTTCAGTGGGTACGTGGCGGGCGCAATCACAGGAGGACGTCATATGACAACTGTGTCGTAGCTGTCATTCGGCTATAGCACAGTCGGGAAGTGGTTAAGTTGGCCATAGGATTGTAGTCGACTAAATTGTACTGGAGATTTTAGTCAACTAAAATAAAATATGTCTAAAACTAAAACAATTCATATGACTAATATATGACTAAAACTAAAATGGCATTTAAAAAAAGCAAAACACTATGACTAAAACTACATTGAAATCTGACATCAAAATTAACACTTGTCCAGTTGTTATCAACGTATGAGCTAAAGAGGGCCTCAAATGTGGCCCTTGACATCACCAAAGGGCCACACATAATGTTAAATATATGTAAGGCTTGAGAGGACTGTCAGATACTACAGACCTGAGGAAACGAGGGTCAGAGAGTGTGGGCATGCCATATTTTTGGGGCTATGCTGTAGAAGACATATTACACAAGGCTAGTAGAGATCAATGCTATTACCCTAATCAATGTTCCCATTACAAATTGAGGGCCGCACATCATATACCAAAGAGCCACATGCGGCTCTCAGGCCGCAGGTTGGGTAACAAGGCTCTAGTCACACGAATGCTCCCCTTTCCAGATGCAGACAGGCCTGGTGGTTGGAAAACAACAATAGCGTTCAAAAACCTTGCCCAAACATACTGATTCGGACCCCACGTTGCCTGTAACTGGGCTTGACAAGGAGCAAAGACATAGGAAAGGGGCGTATTCACCAGAGACCCCCTAAGTTTGGATTCAGCTGCATCCTGTTCCCAAGCTTTCCCAGATACTGGAAAACATAACTGGAAGATGCTATAGGACCACCAGTGGAGGCAGCCAGGCAACCAGTGTGGAAACAGGGAAAGCTTGTGGGAACACTGGAGAGATGCTCGGATGTGCCCGGCTGTGAGGTCTCAGGGGAGGAGAGTTTGGCAAGCAGAGCATTCCTAGAGTAGTTGCCAGGCTGCAAAGGGCCCAAAGGAACAGAGTTTGCAAACAGAACGTAGCAGGAGTGGTATCGGTGGCCAAGAGTGACAAGTACATATACCAGGAGCAGTCTCAGTTGCCATATCTGAAATGACAGCTATTGCCTGCATGGAGCAGGGGACGGCAGAGGCACAAGAAGGCATAGGAACAGAAGAGATGCAAGCTTGAGAAACATATGGGCGCTTGGCGACACGTGGACAATTGTTGCGTGAAAGTCTACCATGGAGTGTGCTGGCCTTTAGGATTAGGAATGTGGCCAAGTGACACAGATACAGCTGCTGGGTAACCCTGGGTAATACCCAGAAGTGTGTGCCACTGTGCCCCCTAGGAAACCCACTGATGGAACTGAGGATGTCTATGTGGTAGTCATAGTAGTCTTCCATGGATGGATTTGTAACAATTCCACAACCACAGAAAAAAAGTAGGGTTGTTACTGATTAAAATTTTCGTGTTCGATTAATCGGTTTTTTTTTTATCGATTAATCGACTAATTTTGATTAATTATAACGCACATGCAGATCCAACTACTTTTAGCTGATCTCCTTGCATAGGCCGATTCCCAGTGCAGCTACCAACCACTGGAAAAATGGATAGCAGGATACAAAAAACACACAAAGGCAGCGCTCGATGGGAATAGCATTAAAACTTTTATAGTCTTCAAGTAGGTAACAAAATAATTATTGCACTGGAGATAAAATCGATGTAGCTACATAAACTGTAAAAATGGTGCGAGTAATACCAAACGGCAGCAAAAGCAGTCCTAAAAACATGTAGCTAAGTATGATGCTGGTATAAAAATGTGTACAACGATACCACTGCTGAATCCAGATGAGGAGGGGCTAACATCAGTCCGTCGGCATGTAGATGTCCCGTGAAGGGAACTATCACAACTCCCAGTGGATGGCTGTAGAATCCCAGGTTGATAGAGGGAAGTGATAGAGGGAAGTGTAACAGCCCTTGCGTGTGGCAGATAGTAAGATCCCGCCGGCATGCAGATATGAAGGCACAGCAAAGGAGCCCTTCAGATGGACACGGCAAGCCTCACCGGTGTCCGTGATGTATAGAGAAAGAACGTTGTCTGGACTGCCGCACTCTGTTCAAGCGTTTATTAGCAAAAATTTAAATACAAAAATATCCAAGAAAAAATGATAATAATCAAAATCCATCAAAAGCAATCAGAAAAGGCATGCAGGAGAACAAGGCTGACGCGTTTCACATCAGGAATGATGCTTACTCATAGGTGTCCGTGATGTCACTGGATCTCCGACGGAACTCCCTGAAGACCCGGAAGCCGGCGGAGAGGTGAGTACCGATCAAAAGAATTTTGATTGTTCAAAAAAATGTATCGATTAATCGAGGAATTAAAAGTTAATTTCCACAGCCCTAAAAAAAAGAAACCTGATTCCCTATCAAACGTCATATTCCCATCGCACACATTCCTGGATGAGCTCTCAAATTTGGGTGCTGCAGCACCAACCAGCTGGATACTGGTTCAAGTCACAATGAAGATATTTGCCAGCCCACCCTGAAACGACGTGAATAGCGTCCAAACGGATAATTTATTGCATGATCACAACACAAGGAGAGTGCAACGTTTCGGAGTCACGCAGGACCCCTTTGTCATCACATGCCTGACGAAGGGGTCCTGCGTGACTCCGAAATGTTGCGATCATGCAATAAATTATCTGTTTGGACGTTATTCACGTCGCTCCATGGTGTGCTGGCAATTGGCAAATATCTTCATTGATTCCCTATCATGGCACAATGTGGATGACAGTCGCTGAGTACTTTCAGCCAGGTGGACCCCCAGAGCACCCTTCTTCTTCTTGGTAGTTCTCCCAGAATTAATGAATTGGCCCATAAATCTACTGTAGTATATTCGTAGCATGAAGAAAATATGGCAGAAAATCTATAGTGAAATAATCACGCTTTACTGGAAAACCGTATGGGCTGTTGCTGTAAGATGGGGGTTATAAGTCTTTCTGGGAACCAAACACGTAAAGATCTGTAAAATGTCACATCTGGCGTCCATCTGCCCTTCTCTTCCATGGAACAACCCCTTCAGATGTTGCCAAGGACCAGTGACCAGTATCATGTAACATACTGCCATGAAGTGAGATCCCCTCCGGGACAAGAAGATCAATCCCTGGTGAAGACATTTTAGGGAAATCCCAGCCACCAGTCTGCAATATTTCTTATTTTATAAGTACTCACGTTCTGCTGTCTTCAATTTAATACTTATACAGTGTCATCGGGACCTTTTCTCAGATGCCGGATTATAAATGGGATTTGCACATCTTTTTCCAATTACTTATTTATAGCAAATTCACGTGCTCCAGCAGCATTTTTACAGAAAAAGGAGTTATTTCTCAGCAGATAAAGACAATGGAAAACATTGTTCAGCTTTAGTTTGGATAAACTTCATATATTATATTGATGTAATCACCGATCCTGTATTTGACTTACACTGACCTAACATACAACACCCAATGGGTGAAATATGCTAAAGCGTGACACCTTTGTCATAAAGGGGAATGTAAAGTATTTCTGATGTTTTTTAGATATAAATGTCAATAAAAAAAACCTCATTGATGTAAATAAAGGTTTACAAAAAGTTGACAATTTATACAGCACTTTACTTATTGTACATTCACATTAGTTCCTTCCCCCAAGGAGCTTACAATCTAAGGTACCTACCACATATGCATGAATGCAAATACTAAAGCCTCGTACACACGGTCGGTTTTCTCATCAAGAAACGACAAGAAAACTGCCGGGAGAGCTTTCTTGCTGAGAAAATCGGTCGTGTGTACGAGGCTTTCAGCTTCCAAAACTGCCCAGAATCTCGACGAGAAAAAAAGAAGACCTGCTTTATTTTTTCTCGTCAGGAGTCAAATTTTTCTCGTCGTGATTCTCGTCAGACTGTATTTGGACGAGAAAACCGTTCGTGTGTATGCTTTTTCGAGTCTTCAAAAACCGCGCATGGTCAGAATCAAGTATGAGACGGGAGCGCACCTTCTTGTAAAACTAGCGTTCGTAATGGAGATAGCACATTTGTCATGCTGTAACGGACTGAAAAGCGCTAATCGTCTCTCCCCAAACTTTTACTAACACGCGGTAACACGAGATTAGCAAAAGCAGCCCAAGGGGTGGCGCCATGAGAATGGAACTTCCCCTTTATACTGCCGTCGTACGTGTTGTACGTCACCGCGCTTTAGACCGACGAGATTTTGGATTGACAGTGTGTATGCAAGGAAAGCTTGACAAGAATCTCGTCGAGAAAAATTTTAGGCCTATTTATCAGCATGTTGTTGGAGTGTGGGAGGAAACCCATACAAGCACAAGGAGAATATGCAAACTATATGGGGGAGATTTGCTAAAACTGGTGCACACAGAATCTGGTGTATCTCTGCATAGTAACCAATCAGCTTCTAGGTTTCATTGGCAAAGCTTAAAGTGGCTGTAAAGGTTCGCTTTTAAAAAAAAAAAAATGTGTCATACTTGCCTCCTTTGTGCAGTTGTTTTTTCACAGAGTGGCCCCGATCCTCCTCTTCTGGGGTCCCTCTGCGGCACTCCTGGTTCCTCCTCTTCTCGAGTCAGAAACTCTCTCCTTCATGGACACCCGTTGGTGTGCGCTCCCATGTCCTGCTGCTGCGTCCGTAGAAATAGACAGCTAGATTCAGCTCCGCCCTCCCGCGCCTGCGTCATTGGATTTGATTGGCAGCAGCGGGAGCCAATGCTGCGCTGCTATCAGTCTTTCCAATCAGGACAGGAAACACTTGCTAGAGCTGGTGTGCTCATTCCTGTTGTGGGAATTACGGGGCTCAGGTAGGTATAAGGGGGGCTCGGGGGCGCTCCTGCAGCAAAAGGAGGTTTTTAACCCCCTTAATTGAAGGTTTATAACCCCTTTAATTGAACAAGCTGAAGCAAGAAGCTGATTTGTTACTATGTAGAGCTGCACAAGATTCTGTGTGCACCAGTTTTAGAAAATCTCCACCCATGTTAGTGCCCCTGGTCAGGATTCAAACCAACGCCCTAGTTCTGTATGGCAGGAGGCTGGCTAAGCCACCTTGTATGTATAATTTGTAAATTTATATGTATATATAGGGCAGCCATATTGACTCTTTAAGTGGCACTAGCATCATTCAGGGCCAGCATTTTCTTCCTGCACTAAGATGCTGGCTCAGGCCGGGTTCACACTATTGCGAATTGGATGCCTGCATCCAATTCGCAATATCAGGAGAATGTGAATGGCTCTCTATGGAACTGGTTCACATATCTCCGATGTGGCTTTGGTGTGAATTTGTACAGGAGCCCTGTGCGTCTTTTGGTCCGTTTCAGGTCCGAATTCAGCCCCGAATTCGGGCTGAAATCGGACCTGAAACGGTGAATGGGGACGCACCGCACCCCTGCTGGGCGCCGCATTGGCGTCCTGTGGGAACCGAGCCTCAGAGATGACAGTCTATAAATTATGATACTTGTGAGGTTCAGACAAAGATCAGACCCTGTTACTACACCCTCTCACCTTGTACCTTTCTACAAAGTTATAATGTTGCAGTCTGATCACTGGGGGTTAGATTACTGATGGCGTCATCATCCTAGCAAAGTCACTATACTGGAGTTAAAGCGGTTCTTCACGCTAGAAAAAATATATAAACGTCAGCAGCTACAAATACTGTAGCTACTGACTTTTAATGAAAGGACACTTACCTGTCCAGGGACCCAGCGCTGTCCTCACTTAGGCTAGTTCTTCACTAGTCTTCAGATCCCCCATGCTGTCATCTTTGGTGTGGGAAGCTGGCTGTGACAACTTGTGGCTTCACAGCCGGCTTCTCAGTGCGCATGTGCAAGCCACACTGCGCTTTGTGAAGGGTCCCGCAGCTTTTTGAGACCTGTGACGTGTGCCAGAAAGCTACGGGTAAGGAGGATGGGGGGGACGAACTTTTGCTCGGATCACCTAGGCGAACCTGAGTGGAAATGGGAGCGGATATCTGTCAAAACTATGTACACACTCCACCCCAAAAAAATGATATGTCAATTATGATCGAGGAGGAGGGAAAGAAGAGCAGAACTTTCCCTATATCCCCTGAACTTGTATTAAAAAAGAAAAAACAAACTACCCCCCCCCATCCCCCAATGCTTTAATTATCTTTCCCAATTCTGATCCCTGCAAAGCCTCTTTGAAAACCGAGACACAAAACCATGGTCAGGTCGCTGCTTGCAAAGCCCTTCTTAAAGAGGAGCTCCAGACTCCTCCCAAAAAATTCAATGTCAGCAGCAACAAATACGGTAGCTGCTGACTTTTACTATAAAGACACTTACCTGTCCAGGAATCCAGCGATGTCCTCACCCGAACCAATTCTTTATCGGATTTTGGGTGCAGGCACCAGCATCTCCAGTAAGGGAAACAGAAAGTGAAGCCTGTTTCCTACTGCGCATGCTCAAGTTGTGCTGTGTCTTGTAAATGGACCCATCGTTTTCTGGGACCTGTAATGTGGCCCAGGAGACTGAGTGGGAAGGGGGGCGTGCAGTCAAAACCCGGTACCAGCTCCCCTCCTAAAATGTGCCAAATGTGGCAATGGAGGGGGGGGCGGGTCTATTGGGTGGAGACTAGGGTGACCACATTTCCAAACTACCATTCAGGGACACCCTCCCTTCCCAAAAATCAGCTTGTGCTGTAACGAATCACAGCACAGTGATTGGACACAAGAGGCGGGATTTATGATGTCTCCAATCACAAGCAGGGGGCGGGGATTGTTCTCCTCCAGGCATTTCCGGCCAGGACAAGTACTGTCAGTGAGTAAAGTGGTGATATGGCAGCCTTTTTTGGGGGCATCAGATTGGCCCGGGGGGTGGCTGTGTCAGTTTCATTCTGGGACACTGTATTGTCCTGGAATGAAGGTGTCCGGGACAGACCTGCAAAATGTGGGACTGTCCCGGGCAATCCGGGACACGTGGTCACCCTAGTGGAGACCCACTTTAAAAAGTGTATTTTTAAATCTCACTAGTATATGTACCTGTAGAGCAGGCTCAGACTGGGAATAGGAGGGCCAGCACTAAAGGCCAGTAATGTTCTGCTGTAGCTCCCATGAGTTGACAGAACCCAAATGAGCTGTACAAGAAGCCAATCAGATCTTATGCTGAAAAGGAACATGCTAAGAGAAGGAGAAAGCAGAATGACACAGAGATGAGCTGATCACTGTGCTGCTTCTCTTTTCACTGTCCAGTCATTGGCTTAATAGCTAGAGATGAATGGCTAAATTTTCATGATTCAACAAAATTCCTTCATAGTGGAGAAGTACAAAGTTTTGACACTTCATCACAAAAAGTTTCACATTATTTTTACATTGTGTTTCAGTTGGATAAGTGTCTTAGTGCTGGAATGCATGACTTCCAATCCTACCAAGGTCCTCCAGCACTTTCCCACAGGCCATCAGGAGGGGTTGTGTCATAAGATACAAGCACTGTGTAAAAGCATTGCAGGTCAACAGATGTTACAGTTCATCTAAGTGCTATTCAGATCATTCATCATCACTAAAGCCTCTTACACACGATCGTATTTCCATCGGACTTTTGTCCAAAGGGCGCTGGCCATGAACTTATCTTTCATACAAACTGGCAAAGAATTGTCAGCCAACAAACACAAAACTACGTGTTTTTTCAGCTCTTTAGCGCCACCCTTTTGGCAACTTCTGCTAATGTTGTGCTATGGTTAGCATTGCTTCCGAGCATGCGTGTTTGTACTTTGGACTTTTTTCCGATGGACTTCTATACACACGATCGGATAATCTGACAACACACATTTGTTGTTCCGACAACAATCATCCGATGGAGCGTACAAACGGTCGGATTTTCCGAAAACAGCCTGCCATCACACAATTCCCGTCGGAAAATCTGATCGTGTGTACGAGCCTTTAGACACACGGCTTCTCCAAGTCTGTATTCCCACCCATTCCCGGCACCACTAGTGCATTCAGCAGCTGTCACTGATTTTAGTCACTTTTACCTCCCTACCTTTCACCTGTGTCCTATTTCTTTAAAGATGATCAGGACATTTAGTATGTTCACAAACATAGACCTTGTAAGAGATGCACATTGCGAAGCAGTGCAAAACATTCTCTGATTGGACGAGATGGAGAAGCGGGGTGGTGACATCACGATCTCCACCTCCTCCAATCAGATAACATTTTGCATTAATTGAGAAAAGGCAAAGCACTCTGTGTCTGTGCCAATTGACTGGCCTCCTGTGTTCAGTTAGCAGCAGGACAGCCGTGTGGGATTTAATTAAGTAGTGCTTACTACAGTGATTTCCAGCTTCCGGGGCCATCTGCCAGGGAAGGTTTATACATAGTTACATTGATCCAAGCAGGACCTATGTAAAAATATCCAAACCTGGAATTCATCTCTGTATAGTTTATATGAGGAGGCCATGTTTTGCTATTTAGCACTGTGCTACTAAAGAGGAGCCCCCCCCCCAAAAAAAAAAATCAAAATTAAAAGTCAGCAGGTACAAATACTGTAGCTGCTGACTTTTAATATTAGGACACTTACCTGTCCAGAAATCCAGTGTTGTTCTCACCCGAGCTGATTCTTCAATCGGCTATCAGGTGCTGGAACTGCCATCCTGACTAAGGGAAACTGGCAGTGAAGCTTACTACTGCGCATGCACGAAGAATGCAACGTTTTGTGTATGGGCTGTAGTCTTCTAGGACCTGTGAAGTATCCCAAAAGGCTGCGGGGAAAAGAGAGGATGGGCCAAACTTCCCGCTGAAGAACTGAGCAGGAAGTGGGAGCGGGTACCTGTTAAAACCAGGTACCCGCTACCCCCTCTCAAAATGTGCCAAATGTGGCAGCGGAGCGGGGGGGGGGGGGGGGGCTTGGGCAGGCAGACAAACGGAAATTTCCCTTTTTTTCACACAAATAGAGCTTCTTTTTTTTGGTGGTATTTGATCAGCACTGTTTTTTTGTTTTTTTTTTACAATAAAAACAAAAAAGACTGAATATTTTGAAAATAAACAATATTTTTTACTTTCTGCTATAAAACATATCCAATAAAAAACTATTTAAAGTTCACATTTCTTCATAAATTTTGGCTAAAATGTAATCTGGTACATGTATTTGGTAAAAAAAAAATAAATCCCAATCAGTGTATGGTGATTGGTTTGTGCGAAAGTGATAGCGTCTACAAACTATTGTGTACATATACACAAATGTTTTTTTTTTGTTTTTTTTTATACTACTAATAGCAGTGATCAGCGACTTATAATGGAACTGCGATAGTGTGGCAGACAATCTGACACTAACTGACACTGCGGGGGACTGACTAACTGCCACTGACATCACCAGTGATACTAATACCGTGATCAGTGCTAATAATATACACTTTCACTGTACTAATGAAAGTGGCTGGGAAGGGGAAGGGCAATCAAAGGGTTAAATGTGTGCCTAACAATGTGTAATGTGTGTATTATATGCTGATTTTACTAACACATCTTCCAGTGGACAGGCAATCTTCTGGGACCTGTCACGTGTCCTAGAAGATTGCAGAGAGGGTGGGGCCACCTAGGGGGAGAGGAGGAGTCACCTAGGCGGCCCGTAAGTGGATCCAGGAAGTGGGACAGGAATTCCCCTTCAAAACTAAGCACCCACTCCCCCCTAAAAAAATGACATGCCAAATGTGGCATGTAAGGGGGCGAGGAGTGCTTAAAGTGCAAGTTCCACTTTTGGGTGGAACTCTGCTTGAAAATGATAGCAAAGGTTCTGTTTTTTTTTTTGTGTAAAATAACAAACATGTTATTGTTACCTCCTCTGTGCAGGGGTTTTGCACAGAGTGGCCCCGATCCTCCATTTCTGGGGTCCCCCAGTGGCGCTCCTGGCTCCCCCCCCCCGCATTGAGTGCCCCCACGGAGAGCCGCATTCCCTGGGGCACACGTGCGGGCGCGCTCTCGTGTCCTGCTGCTGCGTCCGTTGACAGACAGCAGGTCTCGGCTCCGCCCCGGCTCCCGCTGCTATCAATCTATCAATCTATCCAATAAGGACCCGAGACAGCGGCTGGAGCTGCTCTGCTCGTCCCCGTCGCTAGAAAGATCGGGTTCGGGTAAGAAAAAGGGGGACTCTGGGGGGAGCTGCACCACAAAAGGTTTTTCACCTTAATGCATATAATGCACTAAGGTACTAAGGTGAAAAACCCTGAGACTTTACAACCCCTTTAAGATACACTAACAAATCTCCAGCTCACACTTTAAAATCAGTTTTCCTTTTGGGATAATGGTTTTGCATGAAAAAATAAAAGCTGATCATTTAAATCGCCCCCGCCAGTGTTAAGTGGTTAAGCTGAAATATTCTGCTGGAGAACTTGAGCTTGTGAAAAACAACAGACATGCTGGCTGGATCACCAGGTGGAAATAGAACAGAAAAAGCCTAAAAAAGAAAACAAATTAATTTTGAATTCTCCCCCCCCCCCCCCCCAACATACTAAAGCAACAGACTCGCGCCATAGCGTGCCGCAACACATTAAAGGGTAATATGATTTTTTTGTGTTTATGTGCTTTACATATGTTCACTAAGGCCCCATGCACACAAGACGCCGGTGCAAACTCTGCTGAACACACGTTTTTAAAGGCTGAAACCGGCGTTTAGAAACGCCCGTTTTGCCGTGATTGCAGCCACGTTTAGCGGCATTTTACTGCATTTGCGTCTATATGCGTTTAGTTAGGAAACATCATAAGGAGCCGCCCTAAGATCAAAAAACAGTATTATTAACCATTTCAGCCATTTTGTGAGACCAGAGTGAGTATCAGCAGCTGACAGAGCAGCAGTGTACTTGTATTTAGCGTGTCACTTCCCACATCACCTGCGACACGCTGTGGATTGTCCACTTGCCACGTCACCTGATACGTCACCTGCCACAAGTTGTGAATTGTCCACTTGCCACGTCAACTGCCACGTCACCTGCCACAAGTTGTGGATTGTCCACTTGCCACGTCACCTGGCCACGTCACCTGCCACAAGTTGTGGATTGTCCACTTGCCACGTCACCTGGCCACGTCACCTGCCACAAGTTGTGGATTGTCCACTTGCCACGTCACCTGCCACGTCACCTTGCAATGTCACCTGCCACAAGTTGTGAATTGTCCACTTGCCACGTCACCTGCCAAGTCACCTTGCAACGTCACCTGCCACAAGTTGTGAATTGTCCACTTGCCACGTCACCTGCCACAAGTTGTGGATTGTCCACTTGCCACGTCACCTGCCACGTCACCTGGCCACGTCACCTGCCACAAGTTGTGGATTGTCCACTTGCCACGTCACCTGGCAACGTCACCTGCCACAAGTTGTGAATTGTCCACTTGCCACAAGTTGTGAATTGTCCACTTGCCACGTCACCTGCCACAAGTGGATTGTCCACAATGCAATGCAAGCAATTACATTTTTTTTTTTTTTTTTTTTTTTTATGTTTTTTCATCATTTGCCATCATTTTTGAGATTTCTAATGTAAAAAAATAGGTCACCTTTAAAAACGCTTATAAACAAAAATGCGGCAAAACGCCGGTACCACGTTTAGCCTCGTTTTGCGTCTGAAACGTGGAAAACGTTTGCGTCTGAACCCATTTTTTTGCTTCTGGAAAAACGAGGTTAAACCCAACTGCCTAAAAACGGCAGACTGTGTGCATGGACACATAGGATAACATTGAATGTGTTCAGGAGCAGTTGAAAAAAGTGTCCAACTGCCTCTGAACATGCGTTTAACAGCATCTCGTGTGCATGGGGCCTAAAGCTGTCCCCATAAAGTCCCCTTCAATAATGGCGGTTAAAACATGAGAACTCAGTGCAGAGTGCAGAATAAAGTGTTGATTATTTGACAAAGCTTAGTGACACCTTATATATCCATGTTCTAATTTATGTGTTAAATTACATTCATGAAAGTGTCATGTTTATTGCTGTGAAGTTATTTACCGGTAATCATTTAATACATAACTTCCGTACGTTGTAGGGGAAGGTTGCCCTACATTTTGTCCAAAATTTATACCCTGCAATATTTGTGACAATTATTTGTTTTCAGATGTCTGTTCTTGTTAGAAATAACCAGATCCCATTATTATCCCATGTAATAAAGAGATATCATTTGCTCTGGCAGTTGTTATACAGTAGATTCCAGAATTGTATATATGTGTACTGATGTGATCCGAGCACAGGGAACAAACTGACAGGGTCAGGGTATGAGAATAGAATGAGCAGAAGGATGAGCTCATCTGTGTTCCGCTGCTCCCTCACTGTCCAATCACAGGCTGCTATTGTTTAAATAGGACCTACCATTAGGCCTGATTGACACCTATGCATTTTTAGTGCTTTTTGCATTTTCCACAGGAACCCATGTTAAATGAACTGTAGCGCTGCACGATTATTCGTTAACAATCGAAATCGCAATCTTTTTTCCTTCCTGATCTTCAAAACAGCATGTCACGATCTTTCTAACAAGTGCAGAGAGTTCTCACAGCTGGAAAAACAAAATCCAGGCAGCCTGCCAAGTTTTATCAGAACACCAATAGGTAGAAACAAAGTATCTTTTCATTCTTTTATCAAAGGAAAGAACTCTGGCGTGTAGAGGAAGGAAGTTTAACCATTTAAAGACCAAACCTTTTCTGACATGCGTTGCTTACAAGTAAAAATCATTATTTTCTGCTAGAAAATTACTTGGAACACCCAAACATGATATAATTTTTTTTTTAGCAGAGACCCTAGAGAATAAAATGGTGGTTGTTGCAATATTTTATGTCACACCGTATTTGCGCAGCGGTTTTTCAAACGCAATTTAAAAAAAAAAAATATTTTAATGAATTAAAAAAAAAAAGAAATAAATAGTAAAGTTAGCCCAATTTTTTTTGTATAATGTGAAAAGAAGATGTTACACCGTGAGAATCGTGATCTTTATTCTAGGCAAAAAAATTGTGATTCTCATTTTAGCCAGAATCGTGCAGCTCTAATGGACTGTAATGCAAATCTGCTAAATGTAAAAAGCATAAAAAATGCATAGGAGTGAATCAGGCCTTACACATTTTTACTCTCTAGGGATCCAAGTGCATGTAGCACCTGACCCTGATAAAATCTGTCCCTTAGGCCTCTTTCACACTGAGGCGCTTGAAAAACTGCCAGTAAAACACTGAGCGCTTTTGAAGCGCTTTTCAGGCGCTTTTGAAGAGCTTTCAATTAGTTTCAATGGAGAGGGGAGTTTTTTCACCGCTCTGTCAGCGCACTGCCCCAGTGTGAAAGCATTCATTGATATTAATAGAAATAAGTTTTCGTAAGCTCTTCAGCCGCTTTTTATAGCGTGAAAGCACCTCAGTGTGAAAGTGGTCTGAGTTTTTTAAGTGTAGCGCCCATCCCAATTGGTTGGGACGCTATTTAAATTTAGAAGGATGTCTGAGCCCGTAGTTAGGCTCAGATGGTTGATAATTACACTCATATTCGCCTCTGTCTCAGTTATGGTTTGCCTGGTAGTGATTTCCCTTTTTGCCTGTAGGTGGCGTTACCACCTCAGGCACCTGTTGGAACACGGGCAGATCATGGTGCATTGAGTGGCCCCTCTCGGCGGTGGTATAGTGGGAGTGGTCGACCTGCTGTGCCTGCTGGGAGGGGATACTTAAGGGGCAGACGCCATTGATTGGGGCTCATTCTCGCCCCGCAGCCCTCTGGGCGCGAGGTGTGCATGTGTGGTCCTGGTCTCGGGATTACGTTGGCCCGAGGCTGCATCGCTACTTAGTAGGCCCGGCTAGTCTGGCTGGGGCTTATATCCAGAGAAGGGATCCCAAGCTGTCCATTCAAAATGGAGAGGAATCATCTTAATGAAGGAGACCAGGGGAGGACCTGACCTGGAGGAGACCGGAAAAATGCTGCTGTCTCGGGTGAGGCCTGGCAACTTTATTAGGGGGGATCCATTAGGCTACAAGCCCTGCAGTTCGCCTGATTGGCTTAAAGGCTCTTTAACTGTATGGCTGGAAATTTGGGACTTTGAAATCCTGTGGCAGAGGATTCCTGGACTATCCATTGCTCCACATCAAACAGGTCTGTGGCAGAGACCTTTTTCACCTTGGGCAGTCTGTGGCAGAGACTGCTCTTTTGCTAATTCGTGTGTCATCCCGGCTGCTAGGTCATGTGAGAGGGGACTATCCGGGTGACCAATACCCACTCTAATGCCCCGTACACACGATCGTTTTTAATGGCCATTTTTTAAAATGGTATTTTTAACGGCATGAAAAACGATCGTGTGTATGGGGCATAACATTGAGAGTGGTGAGTGACTTTGAACTTGTACCTTTGTCAACTTTTTGTGGCGAGTGCCTGAACCTTCCCCTACTCTTCTATACCTTCTACTTCTCAAAGTTTACTGCATAAGAAAAATAAAGCCTGGCTGTTTGAGGTTTTACATCTGTGTGGACATTACATTACTGTAGACTTTCCTACCCGGACAACGCAGCTGAAGAGGTAACGTGCAAAACCCAAAACTAACCAGCGGCCCTGAAGAGGGTATTGCTACATAAGCAGCATGGTTGAACAGGTTTCCCCCCATCTGACAACGCTGCTAGAATGGAGACAGATTTGTGATTGACAGCTCTGGTCTCTGTCAGCAGGGGCCGCTCTGGAGATCAGTGCTGCCGTACACAAAAAAGCATCACAGAGCTTGCGACTCTGTGTGTCTATCAGGGTTGTTTTTAACCTGCCAATGGGTGACAGTGCTGAGTGATCCTTCAGTTTTATAGATGAGTAATCAGCGTTGTTGGATTGCGTTTTACACGGTACCAGCCTGACATGGCTGATTGCTCATTCATAAAAGAGAAAGCTCACACAGCAACGCAGCGCTCTGTGATCCATTGGCTGGGCTGTGTATGTGTACTAGGCCTGATAGACAAAGAGATCCACAGCTCTAAGTGATCTGTCACTGTTATGAATGAACGATCAGCACTGCTTGTTCATTCATAATGGTAAAAGATCACTCAGGGTTCATTCACACCAAATGTGGCGAGACTGCATTAGGTGGCAAAATGCCTTGTCTCCTGTGTGCTCAGTTCACATCACTGCACTGCAATGCATTGGCATTGCCAATTGAACTTTATGAAATGTCTGTGTGACATTTCAATAAAGTTTGTTTAAAAAAAAAAAAAAGAGAACAGTGCAATGCGCTGGGCTGGGCGCATCAGCACTGCAGTAATCCTGCGTTGTAAAGTAGCAGCTGGTGTGAATTAGGGCTCTGTGTAATGTATCTGCCGCTGATTGTACACACACAGGACAGATACTGTACACAGATCCAAAACCCATAGGCCCCATTCGCATCTAGAGTAAGGTGACCAGATTTTTTATATGAAATCCGGGGACATATTTTTTTTTATTTTTTTTACTAGTAATGATGGCAATCAGCGACTCTCAGCTCGTCGCCGACGCCCGCCTCACAGCCTGTCGAGTCTTACTCTCCGATCCCCGGCTACTACTGGGTGGGGAGCAGAGGAAGATCACTCCGCCAGGGAAGGCAAGGAGATAATCTGGCAGGCGGCTGGCCGGGACTTGAGCCATGGCAGGAGAACATGCGAGCGGAGCTGGATGGGCATGCACTCGAAACTGAAGAAATATTCCCTCCGCTCCGACCAGCACATGATCATCAGAAAGGGGAACAGATAATGGAAAAAAATACACCCCCCTAAGCTAGTAGGTGTGGCGGGGTGGGGGTGTGTAATTCAGATTTTTTTTTAAAATTCTGCACTGTCTTTGAAATTACCCCAGCCCCTGTTTAAATCCAATCCGGGGATAAAACTGGGGACAGACTTGGTCCGGGGACAGTGTCCTCAATCCGGGGACTGTCCCCTGAAACCGGGGATGTCTGGTCACCCTAATCTAGAGGTTGGGATTGTGGGCAGAATTGCTGCGATTCTGCCCGCGATTCCAAATCGCACTGCAATGTTGGCAAAATGCAGCACACAAACTTAGGTGCCATGAATTTTTAATGACACCTAAACCCGGTGTGGTTTTGCCACGATTGTCACGCCTTAAATCACGCTCTAATACCGGCAAACTGCATTGCATGAGGGTGAAGCTTCTTTTGGGCGACAAGTTTGTGCAATGTGCTTTGCTGCGATTTATCGAGGCAAAACCTGTGCCTTGTTTAGGCGCTATGCTGGCTGTATCTCACCCCACAGGAACACCCATAATTTGGGCTTCAAAACAGGGTGGAGCTACAGCCTGCATCTAGAAGTGTGTTTAGGGGACAACGGGACCACCAGCCAGAATAGATCCATGTGCACTTGGTCTTCTGTGGAGTTAAATACATTTTAAAAAATAAGGATGTTTCTTCTTTAGCTGCAGTAGAGAAAACGTAAAGTATAATTAAAAAGGCAAAACTTTTTTTCAGTTTTGGATAGAGTGGAGAGGGCTTAGAACACCTTTTAGTTTGTATTGTTGTCTGTTAAGGAGATTTCCCCTCTCTATGTGTCCTGTTTACCATGATCAGTCAAAGTAGAAAAAAAAAAATCCCAAATTTTGGATTGTCCCCAGAAAAGTAATAGAGGGGAAATCTTCCAATGAGAACACTAGTTCTGGTAACCTGGGGGTCCCCAAGGAATTCCCTTAGTTTGCAGGGATTTCCTCTCACTTCCTGTTTGACTATGGGACAGGAAGTAAAGAGAAATATCCACAATGGGACACAGATGGTGAAAAAATTAAATCTGACAGGGGTTATAACTCTCCCTTGCTCTATCTAAAATGAAAATTTAAAGTAGAACTAAACACATAGATTTAATGGTTCCCAATAACAGTTTCATTGAAGGCATGTCGGATTGTCAAACCATCAAATGGCTGGTGCCATAACTGATCACATGTACAGCACCATTGCAAACTCAGATTAGAGGCTAAGATGGCAGCTTCCTTGTCTGTAAAGGATAGTAGGGTTTAGGTCTAAGGTAGGGTGACCAGACATCCCCGGTTTCAGGGGACAGTCCCCGGATTGAGGACACTGTCCCCGGACCAAGTCTGTCCCCAGTTTTGTCCCCGGATTGGATTTGAACAGGGGCCATGGGGCAATTTCACAGACAGTCAGTGCAGGGGGGTGTATTTTTCCGTTATCTGTGCCCCTTTCTGATGATCATGTGCTGGTCGGAGCGAAGGTAATATTTCTTCAGTTTCGGGTGCATGCCCATTCAGCTCGCATGTTCTTCTGCCTTGGCTCAAGTCCCAGCCAGCCGCCTGCCAGATTATCTCCTTGCCTTCCCTGGTGGAGTGATCTTCCTCCACTCCCCACCCAGTAGTAGCCGGGGCCCAGAGAGTAAGACTTGACAGGCTGTGAGGCGGGCGGCGGCGATGAGCAGAGAGTCGCTAATTGCCGCCATTACTAGTAAAATAAAAATATGTCCCCGGATTTCATTTTAAAAATCTGGTCACCTTAGTCTAAGGACCATTTCACACCAGGTGCAGTTCAATGTTTTGTTTTGTTTTTTGCATAAAAACGCATGGACAGTAGGTAATATGGGTTCCAATAGCATAGTTCACACCAGTACAATCAGTTCCAGTGCAGAAAAAAGTAGAACATGCAGCATTTTTTTCTGCACAGAACTGTACCGGCTTGTGGCAAAACACATCAAAAACGCACCGGAATGCACATGTACCTATTTAACCACTTGCTTACTGGGCACTTAAACCCCCTTCCTGCCCAGGCCAATTTTCAGCTTTCAGCGCTGTCACACTTTGAATGACAATTGCGCGGTCGTGCGACGTGGCTCCCAAACAAAATTGACATCCTTTTTTTCCCATAAATAGAGATTTCTTTTGGTGTTATTTGATCACCTCTGCGGTTTTTATTTTTTGCGCTATAAACAAAAAAAGAGTGACGATTTTGAAAAAAACACAATATTTATTACTTTTTGCTATAATAAATATCCCAATTTTTTTTTACAGTTTTTTTTTTTCTAAGTTTAGATCGATACGTATTCTTCTACATATTTTTGGTCCAAAAAAATCGCAATAAGCGTTTATTGATTGGTTTGCGCAAAAGTTATAGCGTCTACAAAATAGGGGATAGTTTTATAGCATTTTTATTATTATTTTTTTTTACTAGTAATGGCGGCGATCAGCGATTTGTATTGTGACTGCGACATTATGGCGGACACATCGGACACTTTTGACACCATTTTGGGACCATTCACATTTATACAGCGATCAGTGCTATAAAAATGCACTGGTTACTGTAAAAATTACACTGGCAGGGAAGGGGTTAACACTAGGGGGCGAGGAAGGGGTTAAATGTGTGCCCTGGGAGTGATTACTACTGTGTGGGGGAGGGGACTGACTGGGGGAGGTGACCGATCTGTGTCCCTATGTACAAGGGACACAGCATCGGTCTCCTCTCCCTGACAGGACGTGGATCTGTGTGTTTACACACACAGATCCACGTCCTTGTCTGTGTACCGGCCGATCGCGGGTGCCTGGCGGACATCGCGGCCGCCAGGCACGAGCATCGGCATGTCAGTGATGCCCCAGGCGTGCGCGCGCGCCCCCCAGTGGCCGGAGGAGCTGAGGACGTCTATTGACGGCCTCCCGGATTTTAAGAGCCACCTTGAGGCCGTCATTCGTCTATGGCTGGGGCTCCAACAGGTTAAAGCGGAGCTCTGCCGTAAAAAAAATATTAAAAGCCAGCAGCTACAAATACTGCAGCTGCTGACTTTTAATATCAGGACACTTACCTGTCCCAGGGTCCAGCGACGTCGGCAGCAGAAGACGAGCAATCGCTCGTCTCTCGGCTGCCCCCACCGCCATCATGGGTGAGGGCATCAGGAAGTGAAGTGTTGTGGTTTCACTTCCCGGTTCCCTACTGCGCATGCGCAAGCAGCGCTGTGCGTCTTTCACTTGTACCCGCTGTGTCCTGGGAGCCGTGTGTTTCCCAGAGCACAACGAGGGGGGGGGGACCGGGAAGTGACGCACACAGTGTGGATTCCCGGAAGTGGGTGCAAATACCAGTGGCAATTGTGGCACTAGAGGGGGGGAGGAATCCGGACAGCGGAGGTTCCACTTTAGGGTGGAGCTCCGCTTTAGGATGAAGAAAAAGCAGGGAAAAGGCGCACTGGAATGCTTCAAAAACGCACATGCACAAACGGCATTCGGAACGCATCCAGGCTGCGTTTCTGTGGTGTGAACCGGCCCTTAATCCCTATGGTAGCCATACTTGACATACAGGACTATATAAATCTCAGGACTATATTGCTAGAGGTACTTTGGCAGGTTAAGATAAAACTCCTGTGTAGATATTTTAGCTTTGTATTTAGACGTTTGCCTGGAGTTTAGCTGTAAGGCAGAACAGTCATGCCCTACGTCCAGTCATACCTTGCCAGCCAGAACATGATCCTGCACTGAGCAGACGCCTCTGGACTTATCTCCAAAGAACAGCTGCAATTTCCAAAGAAATCCAAATTTTACATAATCATTTTTCTCCATCAGTCAGCTGATCAGTTGGCTGGAGGTTTCTGGGAGAGTCCCTCTGGATCATTATAGGTAGGAACGGGGGCTGATAGACCTGAGGAGGACAGTCTACCAATCACAGGTGTGCGCAGCCTGTTGCATTAGGGTGTGCACCTGAAAGCTCAAAAACACGGTATCGATCTCTCACTGTGTTCATTCAGAAAGGGAAGGGGCCGGTAAATGACATTACCCCTTCCCCCACTCATCCTGAAATATCATCTATATGTGCCCACTGAAGTAGCCAATGGGAGAGGAGGGAAGCCAGCCATGCTGTGGGAGGGGACATTGGGCAGCAGGGGGAATCTGCACTGCAGGGAGTGATTAGGGTGTGCCTGGGCACAACTGGAACACCCTGTGCGCACGCCCATGCTACCAATCCATCTGAGGACTAATGCCGCGTACACACGATCGTGATTCACGGCGGTGAAAACACCGCCGTGAATCACGACATGAAATAAAATGAAAAACGAGGGAACGGCATTTTCCCCCACACACGACCGTTTTTCCCGTCATTTTTTTCTTTGTCGAGAAAAACGACCGTCTGTGGGCTCCGCGGCAGTGTCTCCCTATGGGAAAACTGCCGCGGAAAAAAATGATGGAAAAAACGATGAGAAAATTTAGAACATGTTCTAATTTTTCTCGTCGTTTTTTCTGCCGTTTTTCTCAACGAGAAAAACGACATAAAGCCCACAGACGATCGTTTTTCTCGGCGAAAAAAAATAATTCAGTTTTTCTCGTCGAGAAAAGCGGTCGTGTGTACGCGGCATAACAGGTCAGAAATCCCCATGTGATTGCCGTATGAAGTGTGTGCTGTGACTGCCTTCCTTCCACCTCCTTCCTTCAGGAGCTCTTCTACAACCCTAATGTTCTTGTTTATAACCAAGCCTTGGCCAAGACATTGGGAGGTGGTCAGATTGCGCACATTCAACCCCTTTGTGATGTCCATGGTAAGCGTTGGCCATTATCACATTTTGGGTACAACTCTGTAAGAAGATGAATTCTGATTGGTTGGTCAGGAATATATTTCCATACCTGTATATCTGTTATGGATATAAGATGGAGGAATGATCTGATCACTGTACAGTCTTTTGGATTCCTCCATAGAAGTCCATGTTCTCATGGCTCCAGCAATGATTCAAATTGAGCAGTCAATGTGATCGAGAGAGAAAATACAACTCTGCAGAGCTGTCTGCATGAGCTGTAAATGTGCCATGGACCTTAGAGGACAGTCTCTTGATCCATTTCTTTTTGGTTGGGTCAGGAGATAAGCTAATGTCACTTGAATCTTGGTGTGCTTTGTGTGTTTCTTCCAGATCTGTGCAGTAATCCAGTGCGGATCTTTACCTCTGTGCAGGAGCTTCCTATAATCAAGACCGGTCACTGCTGCTCCCTCTCATTGTGCAGAGGGACTGGTCTAGTCTCCGCCCCCTTCTGTAGTTCTCTGAAAGCAGCCTGTAGTGGGTTGGGCTCAGCGGCGGTGCGTCCATAGTGGGCGCAGGAGCGCCACCCCCTCTCTCCCCTGCGCCGTCACTCAAGTGTACAATACATAGAGATTCATGCATTGCATGAATCTCTATGTATTGTCGCCGCTGCCGCCCACTATTCAGATGGCCGGCCCCCTGGTGAGCGCTGGCCATCTGAATAACAGCAGTTTGTTGGTGTTTGGAAGTGCCTATCAGAGCCAGCGGCTCTGATAGGCTTTACGATTACAGCCTGTAGGCTCTAATTGGCTTCCAAATAGTTAACCAGGGGATGCAGGGGGTGTGCGTTCCCTGGTTAACACTGACACTCGTCTCAGCCAATCAGGTTCACCGGGTCTGGTTATCGGCAACCTGATTGGCTGAAGCGACATCGAGGGCGGGACTTCGGAGAAGGCATTGAGGGAGGATGGCTGACCCGAGAAAGGTCAGTGCTGGGGGACGGGGGGAAGCAATCTGGCGGTTTTTGAGGGGGAAAACTGGCGGCAATTGATGGGCACAGTGGTGACAATTGCTGGCACAGTGGTGACAATTGATGGGCACAGTGGTGACAATTGATGGCACAGTGGCAGCGTTTGATGGCATGGCACAGTGGCTGCGTTTGATGGCATAGCACAGTGGCGACAATTGATGGCACAGTGGCGACAATTGATGGCATGGCACAGTGGCGACAATTGATGGGCACAGTGGCGAAAATTGATGGGCACAGTGGTGACAATTGATGGCACAGTGGCTGCGTTTGATGGCATGGCACAGTGGCTGCGTTTGATGGCACAGTGGCGACAATTGATGGCATGGCACAGTGGCGACAATTGATGGCACAGTTGCGACAATTGATGGCATGGCACAGTGGCGACAATTGATGGCACAGTGGCGACAATTGATGGCATGGCACAGTGGTGACAATTGATGGCACAGTGGCGACAATTGATGGCATGGCACAGTGGCGACAATTGATGGCACAGTGGCGACAATTGATGGCATGGCACAGTGGCGACAATTGCTGGCACAGTGGTGGCAGTTGCTGGGCACAGCGGTTGCGTTTGATGGCACAGTGGCGACAATTGATGGGCACAGTGGCTGCATTTGGGCACAGTGAGGCTGCAATTGATGTTTTTTTTCTTTGTTTGTTTGTTTGCGCCCCCCCAAAAACTTTGAGCACCAGCCGCCACTGGTTGGGCTGCTTGGCCCCTCCCACGGCTCTGTTCCCTGCACAGGATATGTACAGCACAGTGATTATGTCACGGATACTTTTACAAGGTAATAACTGGGTTTGAAAATGCATATCTTTTGTGGCTAATGAGAAATATATTTAAATTAATGTTTTTTCACCCACTTTACTGTATGGGTGTTATCTCCACCCACAGTACCAGTTCTGGCCTCTTTTTATAGACTGGGGAGATGAGCGCTGGAGCATGTGTACAGCTAAGGAGGGTTACATTTCACTGCCACTGCACTAGGGGCTATTACATTGACACCAATAATGGGGGTCATTATTGCGGTTGCTGACACCAATGATGGGGGTCATTATTGCGGTTGCTGACACCAATGATGGGGGACATTATTGCGGTCGCTGACACCAATGATGGGGGTCATTATTGCGGTCGCTGACACCAATGATGGGGGTCATTATTGCGGTCGCTGACACCAATGATGGGGGTCATTATTGCGGTCGCTGACACCAATGATGGGGGTCATTATTGCGGTCGCTGACACCAATCATGGGGGACATTATTGCGGCCGCTGACACCAATGATGGGGGTTATTATTGCGGTCGCTGACACCAATCATGGGGGACATTATTGCGGCCGCTGACACCAATCATGGGGGACATTATTGCGGTCGCTGACACCAATGATGGGGGTCATTATTGCGGTCGCTGACACCAATCATGGGGGACATTATTGCGGTCGCTGACACCAATGATGGGGGTCATTATTGCGGTCGCTGACACCAATGATGGGGGTCATTATTGCGGTCGCTGACACCAATGATGGGGGTCATTATTGCGGTCGCTGACACCAATGATGGGGGTCATTATTGCGGTCGCTGACATCAATGATGGCTGTCATTATTGCGGTCGCTGACACCAATCATGGGGGTCATTATTGCGGTCGCTGACACCAATGATGGGGGTCATTATTGCGGTCGCTGACACCAATGATGGGGGTTATTATTGCGGTCGCTGACACCAATGATGGGGGTTATTATTGCGGTCGCTGACACCAATGATGGGGGTCATTATTGCGGTCGCTGACATCAATGATGGGGGTCATTATTGCGGTCGCTGACACCAATGATGGGGGTTATTATTGCGGTCGCTGACACCAATGATGGGGGTCATTATTGCGGTCGCAGACACCAATGATGGGGGTCATTATTGCGGTCGCTGATACCAATGATGGGGGTCATTATTGCGGTCGCTGACATCAATGATGGCTGTCATTATTGCGGTCGCTGACACCAATGATGGGGGTCATTATTGCGGTCGCTGACACCAATGATGGGGGTCATTATTGCGGTCGCTGACACCAATGATGGGGGTTATTATTGCGGTCGCTGACACCAATGATGGGGGTTATTATTGCGGTCGCTGACACTAATGATGGGGGTCATTATTGCGGTCGCTGACACCAATGATGGGGGTCATTATTGCGGTCGCTGACACCAATGATGGGGGTCATTATTGCGGTCGCTGACACCAATGATGGGGGTCATTATTGCGGTCGCTGACACCAATGATGGGGGTCATTATTGCGGTCGCTGACACCAATGATGGGGGTCATTATTGCGGTCGCTGACACCAATGATGGGGGTCATTATTGCGGTCGCTGACACCAATGATGGGGGTCATTATTGCGGTCGCTGACACCAATGATGGGGGTCATTATTGCGGTCACTGACATCAATGATGGTGGTCATTATTGCGGTCGCTGACACCAATGATGGGGGTCATTATTGCGGTCGCTGACACCAATGATGGGGGTCATTATTGCGGTCGCTGACACCAATGATGGGGGTCATTATTGCGGTCGCTGACACCAATGATGGGGGTCATTATTGCGGTCGCTGACACCAATGATGGGGGTCATTATTGCGGTCGCTGACACCAATGATGGGGGTCATTATTGCGGTCGCTGACACCAATGATGGGGGTCATTATTGCGGTCGCTGACACCAATGATGGGGGTCATTATTGCGGTCGCTGACACCAATGATGGGGGTCATTATTGCGGTCGCTGACACCAATCATGGGGGTCATTATTGCGGTCGCTGACACCAATCATGGGGGTCATTATTGCGGTCGCTGACACCAATGATGGGGGTCATTATTGCGGTCGCTGACACCAATCATGGGGGTCATTATTGCGGTCGCTGACATCAATGATGGGGGTCATTATTGCGGTTGCTGACACCAATGACGGGGGTCATTATTGCGGTTGCTGACACCAATGATGGGGGTTATTATTGCGGTTGCTGACACCAATGACGGGGGTCATTATTGCGGTTGCTGACACCAATGACGGGGGTCATTATTGCTGTCGCTGACACCAATGACGGGGGACATTATTGCGGTTGCTGACACCAATGATGGGGGTCATTATTGCGGTCGCTGACACCAATGATGGGGGTCATTATTGCGGTTGCTGACACCAATAACGGGGGTCATTATTGCGGTTGCTGACACCAATGATGGGGGTCATTATTGCGGTTGCTGAAACCAATGACGGGGGTCATTATTGCGGTCGCTGACACCAATCATGGGGGTCATTATTGCGGTTGCTGACACCAATGACGGGGGTCATTATTGCGGTCGCTGACACCAATCATGGGGGTCATTATTGCGGTCGCTGACACCAATGATGGGGGTCATTATTGCGGTCGCTGACACCAATCATGGGGGTCATTATTGCGGTCGCTGACATCAATGATGGGGGTCATTATTGCGGTTGCTGACACCAATGACGGGGGTCATTATTGCGGTTGCTGACACCAATGATGGGGGTTATTATTGCGGTTGCTGACACCAATGACGGGGGTCATTATTGCGGTTGCTGACACCAATGACGGGGGTCATTATTGCTGTCGCTGACACCAATGACGGGGGACATTATTGCGGTTGCTGACACCAATGATGGGGGTCATTATTGCGGTCGCTGACACCAATGATGGGGGTCATTATTGCGGTTGCTGACACCAATAACGGGGGTCATTATTGCGGTTGCTGACACCAATGATGGGGGTCATTATTGCGGTTGCTGAAACCAATGACGGGGGTCATTATTGCGGTCGCTGACACCAATCATGGGGGTCATTATTGCGGTTGCTGACACCAATGACGGGGGTCATTATTGCGGTCGCTGACACCAATCATGGGGGTCATTATTGCGGTCGCTGACACCAATGATGGGGGTCATTATTGCGGTTGCTGACACCAATGATGGGGGTCATTATTGCGGTTGCTGACACCAATGACGGGGGTCATTATTGCGGTTGCTGACACCAATGATGGGGGTCATTATTGCGGTTGCTGACACCAATGATGGGGGTCATTATTGCGGTTGCTGAAACCAATGACGGGGGTCATTATTGCGGTCGCTGACACCAATCATGGGGGTCATTATTGCGGTCGCTGACACCAATGATGGGGGTCATTATTGCGGTTGCTGACACCAATGATGGGGGTCATTATTGCGGTTGCTGACACCAATGACGGGGGTCATTATTGCGGTTGCTGACACCAATGATGGGGGTCATTATTGCGGTTGCTGACACCAATGATGGGGGTCATTATTGCGGTTGCTGAAACCAATGACGGGGGTCATTATTGCGGTCGCTGACACCAATGATGGGGGTCATTATTGCGGTTGCTGACACCAATAACGGGGGTCATTATTGCGGTTGCTGACACCAATGATGGGGGTCATTATTGCGGTTGCTGAAACCAATGACGGGGGTCATTATTGCGGTCGCTGACACCAATCATGGGGGTCATTATTGCGGTTGCTGACACCAATGATGGGGGTCATTATTGCGGTTGCTGACACCAATGATGGGGGTCATTATTGCGGTTGCTGACACCAATGATGGGGGTCATTATTGCGGTTGCTGACACCAATGACGGGGGTCATTATTGCGGTTGCTGACACCAATGATGGGGGTCATTATTGCGGTCGCTGACACCAATGATGTGCACATTGCAAGAAATGCAGCATGAGTGATGCATTCATTTTGGATGGAATGTCTGCCTTGACATAAGGTACTCCATTCAGTCCTGAGAATCAATAGAGAACATAATTCCATGGTGTGTGAGAGTGGAGCAGTCCTCTGTCTGATGCAATGAACTGGTGTCACCAAATGATGTCATTGTCCCCATCAGGACACCAGGGGGACAGTCTCCTCCCTCCTCCACGCTCTCGGATCACACATCGCACGGTATCGGACATCGCCCGCTATATACCCCCCCCCACCCCCCCAGCCCATCACAGCTCCTGCGCCCCGCAGAGACCACGCCCCCTCCGTGTACCATGTGACAGGGGGTGTGGCCGCTCCGCTCTCCTCCGGCTCTCAGGCTCGGCTCGTAGTTAGTGTGCCTGGTGCGGGTGATCGGGAGGAGCAGCCCCGGGGATCGGTGTGGTCGGGAGGTAGGTGCGGGGCGGAGGAGTCTCCGGGGGAGAGGAGGTGTCGCTGTTTGTGCAGCTGCCGCTGATTGATAAATTCTGTGATCAGACCATATGGAGGGATGGAGGGGGGGTGGGGAGTATATGGACTTCACCCGACCCCGATCTGTTCATGGGGGGGGGGTCACCCAGCATCGTACGCCCTGGAGGAGGGGAGATCAGCACTGCAGGGCCCATCATTAACCCGTACTGTGCCGGGCCTGTCACCTCCATAGAGACCTCCTCCTGATACAGAGCACATCATATAGGAGAGATACTGATCGTCACCTGAAATATGACACTGACAGAGCTCCCTGACACTGGGCCCCCATTCACACCAATGTATAATGACAGCAAATCACATCACTTGTCCAGCATGCTGTCCCCTTCATTGATGATGGGGCCCCGAACAGGCCAAGCCAGGGGCCCACACAAGGACTTACCATACTGAAACCATGACGACTCATCGGGCAGGCCAATAAAAGTGAACCGGTTGTCCTACCGGGCAGAACATGAAGAGTACACCCAATGTCACGTTACACCGGTATATGAATGGGGCCGGTGCTACCACTAGACAGCCGCCTAGGGTGCCCGGCCACTGGTTTTCCTATTCTCTTCTCTCTGCAGAAAGCAACTAAGTCTCGGCATCAGCAGGCAGCCGCCGCTCCGTTCGCACATAGTGTCAGAGGCGCGGCGGAGGTCTGTGTCCAGGCAGCCGCCGCTCCGTTCGCACATAGTGTCAGAGGCGCGGCGGAGGTCTGTGTCCCGACTCCCGAATGAATGGAAGCAAGCAAACATTCATTGATGGGCGCTGGCGAGGCTGCACGTGATGGGCGCTTCATTTATTAGGTGGGGTATACATGGGCAGGGCAAAGGGGGTGGTGCGGCAAAATGAAGTTTCGCCTAGGGTGTCAAAAATCCTTGCACCAGCCCTGAATGGGGCCCTCAATGGGGCCCTCAATGATTACATTACAAGGCGACTACTTCTAATACCCCAGTGTCCACCCGGGCCCCAAACATACTTGTGTGGCCCTCAGACCCGGGTAGTCATCTCTATCATTGTTATGTAACCCCAACATCAGACCGTCCCCTGTAGGGTGATCGCTGTCTCCTCTTATCTGTGGTCTCTGACAGGCTTCTGTGTCTCCTATATGTGGCCCCTTGGATATGTCAGAAGCTGCAGCTGATGCCTCCTATATCTAATACCTTTACAAACACTGCTCTAAGAGCCGGTTCACACCAGGGCGGCGCGATGCGGCACGACTTGTGGGGCGATCTCAAGACGACTTGACGCCTGCCGAGGCGATTTGCGTAAGACTTCTGTATAGAAGTCAATGCAGGTCGCCTTGCGTCGCCCCCAAAAGTAGTACAGGAACCTTTTTCTAAGTCGGAGCGACCTGAGTCGCTCTTACTTAGAACGGTTCCATTGAAAATCGTGGGACGCGACTTGTCAGGCGACTGAGTCGCCTGACGAGTCGCCCTGGTGTGAACCGGCTCTAAGGCCCAGGGGCATCATTTGGCACTTACTATATGGCTTGGGGCCCCTAGACAACATTCTGTGTTTTGGTGCTTAAGCCAGTAAAAACTATTCATTAGATCGGCTTGTAGTGGTTAAATGGTTTGTTTTTATTTCACAATATCTTATTTATTTTTCTGAGCTCTTCATCCTTCTTTTTTTTTTTTTTTCTTTTATATTTCTCTACTCTGTTTTATATTGGCTCTTGCTGAGAGTGATATCAAATGTGGTATAATGTAATTTTCAAGGTGGTGTAGGGAGCACAGATGTAGATGCATTGACTTGTGCAGGGACTGTTATAACAGAGATCTCTTGCAGTTTTGTGTAACATATCACATGTACAATCTCTGACCCTCTCCTGTATCGTGTGTACAATCTCTGACCCTCTCCTGTATCGTGTGTACAATCTCTGACCCTCTCCTGTATCGTGTGTACAATCTCTGACCCTCTCCTGTATCGTGTGTACAATCTCTGACCCTCTCCTGTATCGTGTCTGCAGTCTCTGACCCTCTCCTGTATCGTGTGTACAATCTCTGACCCTCTCCTGTATCGTGTGTACAATCTCTGACCCTCTCCTGTATCGTGTCTGCAGTCTCTGACCCTCTCCTGTATCGTGTCTGCAGTCTCTGACCCTCTCCTGTATCGTGTCTGCAGTCTCTGACCCTCTCCTGTATCGTGTCTGCAGTCTCTGACCCTCTCCTGTATCGTGTCTGCAGTCTCTGACCCTCTCCTGTATCGTGTCTGCAGTCTCTGACCCTCTCCTGTATCGTGTCTGCAGTCTCTGACCCTCTCCTGTATCGTGTCTGCAGTCTCTGACCCTCTCCTGTATCGTGTCTGCAGTCTCTGACCCTCTCCTGTATCGTGTCTGCAGTCTCTGACCCTCTCCTGTATCGTGTCTGCAGTCTCTGACCCTCTCCTGTATCGTGTCTGCAGTCTCTGACCCTCTCCTGTATCGTGTCTGCAGTCTCTGACCCTCTCCTGTATCGTGTCTGCAGTCTCTGACCCTCTCCTGTATCGTGTCTGCAGTCTCTGACCCTCTCCTGTATCGTGTCTGCAGTCTCTGATAGTTAATGGAGTATTAATTAACTGAGTATTATGATTGGCCCTTTGATATCAGGGGCCACACTCAAGGCCCCTAGTAAGAGGACCACCACAGCTCCAGAGGCTCCTGCAGCCGAATCCCCCCAGTGATACACATGCAGGGCCTATTGCAGGATTCTGAGCCATCAGAACTATTGGGTCCTTCTAGGTTTTGGGCTCGGCCATCAGCCAGTTAAAATGTTTCTTCTGCTGAGTGGCACATTTTTCACTCGAGAAACAAACGCTCCAACTTCCTTCTAAACCTGTTTTCTCTCAGGTGTTGACAGTGCGATGGCCTTATCTTCCCTGTCGCTGGTTTTGGGTTGCAAAATACTATTTGTAACCTTGAAGGCAGGAAAATGCTGTACCTGCAGACTCTGTCCTCGCAGTGGCTTGTCGGTAGCTTGTTTTATATTCCAAAGGCAACCCAAGATCCCAGATGAGATATAAAATAGTGGAATTTTCGGAAAGCCCATGACTTTCAATGACAACTATCCCAGAAGATGTGTCTGAGCACATTGATGGGTCACGTCAGGGGGACGGTCCGCAGTGGTAAAGGAAATGGGCCAGAATGCCGGTGATGGCTTATTGTATGAGAAAGCCATGTGCCTCTAACCTAATCCTATTGATTGATCAATTCCTTTTCTGCATTGCCTCTCTGGGTACCTTCAGAGAAAGCGGCAATAGACCCCGCTGCATATGTGGACTATTATCATGTGATAAAATGAGGAGGTTTCTATATAATAAATAAAAGGGCCGCCTATCTACTATGAAAGACGGTAATCTTTGATTGTAGATTGATGGAATGTCACACTGAAATCCGCCTATAGGGTTGACCCTGGATGAATGAAATGAACCTGGTGGTGATTTCATTAATGAACCAATGAGCATGCAATGCCTTGGCCTGTCTTTTCAGGAAATGGCGGTGACGTTGTCAGTGGCCTCGTACCTCCAAGCATCCTGTAGGCCAATTATCGATGGCAGCACAGAGGCATGCATCCTTTATGTTCCGGCTTTATTGTATCTGTGTCGTGGTTATTGGTGAGGGTGTATTCGGCACATGAGATCTGTCATGGTTTCCTGTTCTGTAAATGAAGACGCAGAAAGCTCACCTTCCACATCCCCCCCCCCCCCCCCTGATTTTCCCCCAACCACCCTCCTGTTTAGTCTCTGCAATCTAGCAAAGACATGCACATCCTTCTCAGCCTATAGATTCCAGCAGGCCGGGCTGTCTTCTTCTGGATCAGGGAAAGGTTAACAGTCAGTGCAGTGTTTATAAAAGAGCCTGCTATGTATATATTGAATTTCTGTACATCGGAGACTGGCAGGATAATACGCGCTCTTTATTTTCAGTGATCCCAATTCCTTCTTTACTAGGTGTCATTGTACCTCCTATATTTTTTAAAATGCTGCCATGTGTCTGTCTTTTTTTTAAATTTTTTTTTTTTTTAAGAGTAGCCAGAGACCTTTGTTTATTGCCCAGAAGGAAGCAGCGTTTTTGATTGACAATATCTTCAAGGGTACCCAAAGGTTAATTTTGGGATACAGATAGAAAAATCTCTTCTACATGTTGAGCATGGACCTTACAATAAGGTGCCATACACCCATAGAGAAATCCCTTCTACATGAGGAGCATGGACCTTCAATAAGGTGCCATACACCCATAGAGAAATCTCTTCTACGTATGGACCTTACAATAAGGTGCCATACACCTATAGAGAAATCCCTTCTACATGTTGAGCATGGACCTTACAATAAGGTGCCATACACCCATAGAGAAATCTCTTCTACATATGGACCTTACAATAAGGTGCCATACACCTATAGAGCAAGCCTGTCTACATGTGGAGCATGGACCTTTTATAATAAGGTGCCATACACCCATAGAGCAAGCCTGTCTACATGTGGAGCATGGACCTTACAATAAGGTGCCATACACCCATAGAGCAAGCCTGTCTACATGTGGAGCATGGACCTTACAATAAGGTGCCATACAAGAGAAATCCCTTCTACATGTTGAGCATGGACCTTACAATAAGGTGCCATACACCCATAGAGAAATCCCTTCTACATGAGGAGCATGGACCTTCAATAAGGTGCCATACACCCATAGAGAAATCTCTTCTACGTATGGACCTTACAATAAGGTGCCATACACCTATAGAGAAATCCCTTCTACATGTTGAGCATGGACCTTACAATAAGGTGCCATACACCCATAGAGAAATCTCTTCTACATATGGACCTTACAATAAGGTGCCATACACCTATAGAGCAAGCCTGTCTACATGTGGAGCATGGACCTTTTATAATAAGGTGCCATACACCCATAGAGCAAGCCTGTCTACATGTGGAGCATGGACCTTACAATAAGGTGCCATACACCCATAGAGCAAGCCTGTCTACATGTGGAGCATGGACCTTACAATAAGGTGCCATACAAGAGAAATCCCTTCTACATGTTGAGCATGGACCTTACAATAAGGTGCCATACACCCATAGAGAAATCCCTTCTACATGAGGAGAATGGACCTTCAATAAGGTGCCATACACCCATAGAGAAATCTCTTCTACGTATGGACCTTACAATAAGGTGCCATACACCTATAGAGAAATCCCTTCTACATGTTGAGCATGGACCTTACAATAAGGTGCCATACACCCATAGAGAAATCTCTTCTACATATGGACCTTACAATAAGGTGCCATACACCTATAGAGCAAGCCTGTCTACATGTGGAGCATGGACCTTTATAATAAGGTGCCATACACCCATAGAGCAAGCCTGTCTACATGTTGAGCATGGACCTTACAATAAGGTGCCATACACCCATAGAGAAATCCCTTCTACATGTTGAGCATGGACCTTACAATAAGGTGCCATACACCCATAGAGCAAGCCCGTCTACATGTGGAGCATGGACCTTACAATAAGGTGCCATACAAGAGAAATCCCTTCTACATGTGGAGCATGGACCTTTATAATAAGGTGCCATACATTTTATAGATTTTATTGTTTCTGAACAATAAAACAAAAGAAATGGTGGATTAATGTACATCCTCCCCACCCCCTGGTCTTGGCTGTACCTACCTCCAGTGAGTGATGAGCTGTCAGTGCCCACATAGCCAGTGTTGTGGTCTGGGGACTTGAAATCCCTGCACTTCTTCCACTTTTTACTGTAGGGCTTCCAAGACAGAGGGATCCTGATTGGTCAAGGGGTGTGTCAAGTGCTGACCAAATACAAAAAGCTCTGATCTGTCCCGGAAGCCCTACAGAAAGAAGGGGAAAAGCAGGGATTTCAAACCCCTAGAATGCTACACTGGTTGCATGGGCACTGGAGGGTGGGCAGGGTGTTCACCTTTTTTTTTCTTTTTTTTTTCTTTTTTTTTTCCCTGAGAAGGTGAACTAACCTTTTCAGCCTGTAGGCTGACTAACTAAAGCTGGTCATACATGGTTTAAAATTCGTTCAGTTCAGCTGGGACTGGCCAAGGTTCGATCCATTTAAGGACAGGCTAATCGTACTGAAGTCAAACCATCCATCAACCTGTGTGCAACTGGCCTGTTGAAATTTTTTAAATGCGATTTACTGTTGGCAGATATAGCCACCGGCAGCAATCATGTTCTGCCGGATACGAAGGCTACCCATGCCCCCAACCCCCCCCCCCCCCGACGGTAGAAGACAATAGCACTTCGGGAGGCATGCCTTCATCAGCACTGACTATGTTGATGGGGGAATTAAAGTGGAGCTCCACCCGATTTTTAGACCTTATCTTATTCAATGGACATAATGTAATTAATGTCGAAACGGGCATTGTTTTTTTATTTTTCTGTACAGTACCTTAATAAATCTCCATTTTATATCTGTTTCCTGTCTCCTCTGCTCCGCGAATTCTGCGGGAGTTACGTCATATCCTTGTAACGCAATGTAACCTGGGAGCATTTGTCATAGCTCCCAGTATTCATTGCCGAGCCTTGCTGCAAGATATCGCTTGACAAGGGGGCGGTAACTTTCTGCGACGCCGGTGTAGTGTCATATTTTGCTACCCATCACAGATTGCTCCGGAAGTGACGTTTCGTCGCCGCCATCTTGCTACACCCCACACTCCTTCACAGTAATGATAGAGTGAGAAGGGGGCAAGCGGACATCTTGTTACACCCACCGGAGTTTTCGATTTCGAAAACAAGAACAAGCGGTGAATGCTGGGAGTTCAGCATTCGCCGCAAGGAGGAAGTACATGCTTGTGGGATTCTAATGCCCACAAGCAAAATGGCAATCTGTAGGAAAAGGGAATGTAAGTTATCATTTCTAACTGAATAGCGATGCGGTGGACTAAAAGACACAGAGACGTGAGTAGACATGTAATAGGCAGAATACTTTGTAATGGCATGAAAAAAAAAAAAACGATTTGGCCGCGGGAGAACCGCTTTAAGCAATTTTATTTCCTTCCACTCTTGGTGGAGGGAATGGAAATAGAATCGTCTATGGACTGCCTAAGACCCCTTTCACACGAGCTGTCTGATCAGGTCCATCTGTCAATTTTTCAGGCGGACTTGATCGGACCTTGCAGTCTCCCCTATGGAGCGGGGATGTCAGCAGACACGCACTTGGGTAGAGGAGGTCAAGCGTTGTGAGTAGCCTGCAAAAGAAATCTGATTCCTCTGTTTGCTAAACCGTGCGAATGGACAAATACCACTGTGCCTGAATTATTCTGACAGCCAGCACCATCGGCTGTCAGAATGCCCAAACAGTGTCTGCATCTGATTGGATGCAGGCACTGTTTGGCCGACAGTTTTTTGCCCAGCTGCTTTGATTTTACAGTTGAAGGATGTTGGGAGTTGTGCCGACAGGGGCCACCCTCTGATTGAATTCCCGCCACTGTGTTAGGAACCAACCAAAATTCACCCAACCAAAATAGACTAGAGCTGGTGGTAAAATTGCAGGCAACCTCAGCTTTGTTTTAGTCCTGGTTCACACGTATGCACTTTGCTTTTGATCCATTTCTGCAGTGCATTATGCGGTGTGTTCTGTTTTTATTTTTCACTTGTTTTTTTTTTTTTTTTTTTTTTGTGTTTTGCATTTTGTTTATGCTTTTTTTTTTTTTTGGCCAATTTGTTGTTGGGCAGATTCAAACACACAAATCGTGGTAAAATCGCAGCACAAAACACACTACATGCTTTTAATTTTTTTTTGCAGCTTTTCCATTCAAGTCTATTGAACCAAAATGAACCGTTTTGCTTTTAAAAAAAAGTCCCTGACCCTTTCCAAAAATACAGCGGCTGAAAAAAGCATAGATGTGAATGTTTTCCCATAGGAAACCATGTTAGATGGACTGTAGTGCAATCCTGCAAAAAAACATTAAACACATACGTGTGAACCTAGCCGTAGTGTTTGCTGCAGTTAGCCTTCCATCTTTGGTAAAATACTGGCTCATGGTATTGAACATCAGTAGGAATGGCCATATGCAGTGTTCTCTCTTTTTTCCCTAAAATATATATATATATATATATATATATATATATATATATATATATATAAATAACTTTTTTTTTTTTTTTACATTGACCTTTTCCAGACTCCTGCCTCCTCCAGCCATTTTTTTTTCTTTTCTTGAGGACATTGGTTGCTCCACATCTACAGACCAGCAGCAGTATCTGCAATAATGTTTTCTAAGCTCCTTCCCATTTGTTTAGCTCGTTTGGGGAGCGTTCCTTTTTATTTCTACTTTAGTTTTTAGATGAAAACTTGTGATCTGATTCAGGTTAGAAATTTAGTGGTAGAAGATGGTTGGGCAACATGAGATCAGATGCTATCATATGAGAGGTCCCTAATGACGTGCCGTCTGCCATTAGAGCCATCTTGGCATTCTTTACCAGTCACATGATGATAATTAGATTTGCCGAGCACCTGGAGCCCCCCTAGAGATTTGTAATTTTCGGAAAATGACTTGTACCCCCATTATATGCAGAAAAGCATAGCCTGGCTTACCATGTCCCATCTGATGCTCTTCTCATACATCTCCCTGACCGGAATTTTACCATTCCTGGACCTTAAATTGAACCTGTCCTGATGCAATTTAGAAGGTGCCATTGCTGACTGGCAAGTAACTGAGCATGGGCAAACATCCATTTATAGATTCTTTATTGGGTTCATTAACATCTGCAGCATCTCCTGCATGCCCGGTCACTGGTGGTGGTACTTTTTAGAACTTTATTCAGATGTCACAATTGACATTTCATTAAAGCAGATCTTCACTCAAAAGAAAGTGCTGCTAGTCCTCCTCCCCACCCCTGCGTCTAACACTTTTCTTTTTCGTACATCACGGGACACAGAGCGACATAGTCATTACTAATGGGTTATATAGATACCGTCAGGTGCTGGCACTGGCAACTTCCAAAACCGGAAGTACCCTCCCCTATATAAGCCCCTCCCATCCGGGAGCACCTCAGTTTTTTTGCCAGTGTCTAAGGTGTTGGCCAAGAAGAAACATGTGTTTTTCACTGAGCTTGCGTACAGGTTCTTTTGGGCCTCAGTAAGCTATTCCGGATCCGACCAAAAAAGCTTCATAGCTAAACGGTCGGTACCCGGGCCTTGCAGAGAAGAGCAAGGTTTTGCCTGTAATGCTTCTCTTAGGAGAGCTGGACCCTGGGATCCAGAGCTCTGGTCATACCCACGACCAAGATGTTTTCTGTGCAGGGTGCTATACAGGTCCAGGGGAGTGGAATCCTTGGGAACCCGGTCCCTGAAGGTTTGATTACAATGCCTGCCGTGATAGGTGAAGTTTGGGCTTTTGTGGACCAAACAAAGTCCTGCGGCGGGGAACAGGTAAGTGGGGGCCCCCAGGAACTTGGTTCTATTGGGGGACCCCCAAGCCTAATTTGTCTTTCTGTCTGTTACCTAATGGTATTCCCGCAAGATTCTGTGCATGCCTGTAACTACTAAAAAAAGTAATAATTTTTAATGGTGGTCAAGAAAAAAAAAAAAAAAAAATTTTTATATATATATTTAATATGTTAGACTGCGGTACCTGTGTTTGTCCACTAGAGGCCGCTGTGGAATGTTTTCTTGTCATGTGGACTAGTTTCTTCTCAGCAGAGCAAAGTCCAGGCAGTTGGTGAGTTCTCTTATAGGAAACTGCTTCCTCTGCCATGTTGCAGTGCTCGTCCATCCCCCGGCCTGCGGCAAAGAGGGGCCCTGGCTCCTGTCCCTTTGTTTCCATTTTGAAATTAGCGCCGAAGGCGCACGTGGCCGCGCCTCTATATATAGAGGTGAGCCGGAAAAGGGGGCGGAGCCTGGGGGATGATGCTCTGTGCGCGCCGCAGCGCTTCTGCGCATGTGCGGGCGTCCCAGCAGGTTTAAAAACCACAATATTGTAGTAAGCTGGCTATGAAGTACAGAGACAGAGCTGGCAACATTTAAAAAAGGCATACAGCAAGCGGTTGATACAGGCATCCCCTAGAAAGGCACATTAGTAGACACCAACTGTTTCTTATAGCAGCATTTATGCTAGACTATTATCAGTAACTGGTGTATTTCGGCTGGAATACCTCGGCTTTGTGGCTTAGGAATATGCCGTCTAAAAACTCCGGGACTAGAAATTCCAGGAGAAATAGGGGGTCTCCATCGGGCTCTGAGGATCTTGGGCATGCTTTGGCTGCACCAGTCTCCCCTGAAGAATCAGAGGTTAGTGACCGTAGGGCACCCCCAGGAGTACCTGGTACTGTGGCTGTCCTCAGTTCACCTGCTCCTGTGTATGTAACAGAGGAGGTTTTTTCCTCAGCTCTGGGAGGGCTGGAAGAGAGATTGTCAGCATTGATCGCTGCTTCCCTGTCACAGGAGAAAAGCGCTCGATCTCCGTCTCCTCCCTCAGAGTGCCTGTTAACAGAGCAACAGTCCCATACAGAGGTCGACCTACCTGAGGGGGATCAGGATGAGGTCGATTCGGTTGCAGAGGAATCAACAGTGGAAGAGCCGTTCTCAGCATCACATGCTGAAAGGTTATGGGTTCAGTCCCTGACTAATATGGTCCGATCAGCATTTAAAATGCCACTTGCGGAGCCATCCTCCACTCCTGTCTCCTCGTTGGGGTCGCTAAAAGCTCCCCAGACTGTCTGTTCCTTTCCGATCCATCCTTTACTGGAGGGGCTCATTTACCAGGATTGGGAGCATCCTGACAAAATATTTACTCCTCCCAAGAGATTTCCGGTGGTCTATCCTATGGAGGATAAGTTCATCAGAAAATGGAGGGTCCCTACAGTGGACGCAGCCATCTCTTGTGTGAATAAATCACTGACATGTCCGGTGGAAAATGTCCAAATGTTCAAGGACCCAATAGATAAAAAATTGGAGTCCTTATTGAAATCTGCTTTTTCTACAGCAGGATTGGTGACACAACCAGCAGTGGCAGCTATTGGGGTCTGCCAAGCAGTGAAGGATCAGTTGAAACAGGTCTTAAGGGACTTGCCAGATCAGCAGGCTCTTGCCCTAGCTGATCTACCTAGAGCCTTATGCTTTGCGGTGGACGCTATAAAGGATTCAATCCATCAGGCCTCCCGCCTTACGCTGTCTGTAGTACATATGCGCAGGCTTCTATGGCTCAAAAACTGGTCTGCTGAAGCTCCCTGTAAAAAATTGCTGGTCAGCTTCCCATTTCATGGGGAGCGCTTATTCGGGGAAGACCTGGACAAGTATATCCAGAGAATTTCCAGCGGTAAAAGTACACTTTTGCCGGTTAAAAATAGAGTTAGAGGTCCCTCTTTTAAGAGGCCGGCTTCTCCAGTCCCTAGGACATCGGCTGTGAAACAGTTCCGACGGCCTCCTCGATCAAATCCCGGAGGTAGAAATCAGGGACAGTTGCAGGGTAACAAGAAGCCCTGGAGCAGGAGAGGTACAAAACCTCCCCCAAAGTCAAATGCATGAAGGGTTGCCCCCACCCAATCGGGTGGGGGGAAGACTTCAGTTGTTCACAGAGACCTGGCGGGACACGATCCGAGACAGATGGGTGCTCTCCGCAGTAAATCTGGGATACAAATTGGAGTTAAAAAACTCCCCTTCTTCCCGCTTTATAAGGTCAAACGTACCAAGGGATCCCCAGAAGAGATGATCCCTCCTGTTGGCACTAGAACAATTATTGCTTCAAGCAGTAATTATAGAGGTTCCCCTGGAAGAGTGGGGGTTCGGGTTTTACTCAAACCTCTTTACAGTTCCGAAGCCAAACGGGGACGTGAGGCCCATACTAAATCTAAAAGGGCTAAACAAATTCCTGCATATCAGGACTTTCCGGATGGAGTCGATCCGATCGGTAGCCACTGCCCTACAAGGGGAGGAATGGTTAGCCTCGATCGACATCAAGGATGCTTATTTGCACATTCCCATCTTTCCAGCCCACCAAAAATTTCTATGCTTTGCGGTAGAAGGCCGCCATTTTCAGTTCAGAGCCTTACCCTTCGGTCTGGCCACAGCACCAAGAGTGTTCACAAAAATTTTGGCCCCGTTATTGGCCAATCTAAGAACACGAGGTGTAACGATAATGGCATATCTAGACGACTTGTTGCTGATAGACCACTCAGTGGAAAAACTAGAAGTGGTTGTTCACGAGACAATCAAGTATCTGGAATATCACGGTTGGATTATCAACCGAGACAAGTCAGCCCTAAAACCAGTCAAAAGTCTGGAATACTTGGGGCTAAGGCTGGATTCAGACCAGAGAAAAATTTTCTTGCCTCAAGAAAAGGGGTCGTCTTTGAGAGATTTGATCCACTTAGTGGGCTCAAAAAGACAGCCATCCATACGCCTGTGCATGAGGCTGCTGGGAAAGATGGTGGCATCATTCGAAGCAGTACCCTACGGTCAATTCCATTCAAGGAAGTTGCAAAGGGCCATACTGTCAGCCTGGAACAAAAAGTTCAGGCTCTGGACTTACCAATGTCCTTGTCCCTTTCCGTTCGCAGGAGCCTCCGCTGGTGGTTGGTTCCCCAGAATCTGGAAAGAGGGAAATCCTTCAGTCCGATTTCCTGGAAGGTGGTCACTACAGATGCCAGCCTTGTAGGCTGGGGAGCAGTACTGGAGCAATGGTCTCTCCAGGGCAAGTGGTCAGAAGCAGAAAAGGCCCTGCCCATCAATCTCTTAGAGATACGAGCAGCCCGGTATGCCCTAGTAGCATGGACATCCAAACTCCAAGGGTCCCCTGTCAGAGTTCAATCAGACAATGCCACAGCAGTGGCATATATCAATCGTCAGGGGGGCACCAGGAGTCGTGCAGCCCAAAGGGAAGTAAATTACATCCTGAGATGGGCAGAAAGATATGTCCCAGCCATATCTGCGGTATTCATTCCAGGAGTGGAGAATTGGAAGGCGGACTTTCTAAGTCGCCAACAATTATGCCCAGGGGAATGGTCCCTTCATCCCGAGGTTTTCCGGACAATATGTCAGCGGTGGGGAACACCGGATGTAGATCTGCTAGCATCCAGATTCAACACAAAAGTGGACAGGTTTGTCTCTTGGACAAGGGATCCCCTAGCTTGCGGCTCGGATGCCCTAGTGTTCCCTTGGGATCAGTTCAAGCTGATATATGCATTCCCACCGCCACAATTGTTACCTCGATTACTCCGCAGAATCAGGGTAGAAAAGAAACCAGTGATTCTGGTGGCTCCAGCGTGGCCCCGAAGAGCATGGTACGCGGAGATTGTAAAAATGTCTGTGGGGAGTCCTTGGACCCTCCCACATCGTCCGGACCTGCTTTCGCAGGGACCGATATACCACCCTTCCTTACCAGCCCTAGGTTTGACGGCCTGGCTATTGAAGCCCACATTCTAAAGAAGAGAGGGCTCTCTAATGCTGTGGTGTCTACCATGATCAATGCCAGGAAACCGGTATCCAGGCAGATCTACTATAGAATCTGGAAGGCGTACATCGCCTGGTGTGAGGCCAGAAAATGGCATCCACGTAAATACGTAATAGGTAGGATTCTGGACTTCCTACAATGGGCTGTAGATAGGAAGCTTGCCTTGAGTACTATCAAGGGTCAGATTTCGGCCTTGTCAATATTTTTTCAAAGGCCCTTGGCTTCGCATTCACTAGTCAAAGCCTTTATACAAGGAGTGATGCGTATTAGTCCTCCGGTTAATATTCCCATATGTCCATGGGATCTAAACTTGGTTCTGTCAGTTCTACAGAAACAACCATTTGAACCATTACAGCATATTTCCTTGGTGCTTCTCACCAGGAAATTGATTTTTCTAGTAGCCATTTGTTCGGCTAAAAGAGTGTCGGAATTAGCAGCTATGTCCTGTAAGGAGCCATATCTGGTTATCCATAAGGACAGAGTAGTGTTACGTCCTCATCCAGCCTTTCTTCCTAAGGTGGTATCGAGGTTTCATTTGAACCAAGATGTGGTTCTTCCTTCGTTTTTTCCCAAGCCTACTTCGGTAGAGGAAAAGTTATTGCATTCTTTGGATGTAGTAAGAGCAGTTAAAGCTTATCTAAAAGCCACTGCTCAGATTCGCAGAACGGATACTTTGTTTATTCTGCCGGAAGGCCCCAGAAAGGGTCAGGCAGCGTCAAAATCTACTTTAGCCAAGTGGATTCGACAGGTCATAATACAAGCCTATGGCTTGAGAAGGAGACCGCCTCCGTTCAAAGTTAGAGCGCACTCCACGAGAGCAGTTGGAACTTCATGGGCAGCGCATCACCAGGCCTCCCTGGCTCAAATCTGTAAGGCCGCAACATGGTCTTCAGTACACACGTTTACTAGGTTCTACCAGGTGGACGTTAGAAGTCAGGAGGATGTCGCCTTTGGGCGCAGTGTGTTGCAGGCCGCAAAAGATCCTCATGTCTGATAGCGCTCAGCTTATATATGGTGTATCCCCCCCCTCATTTGGCATTGCTTTAGGACATCCCATTAGTAATGACTATGTCGCTCTGTGTCCCGTGATGTACGAAAAAGAAAATAGGATTTTTATAACAGCTTACCTGTAAAATCCTTTTCTTGGAGTACATCACGGGACACAGAGCTCCCACCCCTCTTTGGGGACACTTATTGCTTTGCTACAAAACTGAGGTGCTCCCGGATGGGAGGGGCTTATATAGGGGAGGGTACTTCCGGTTTTGGAAGTTGCCAGTGCCAGCACCTGACGGTATCTATATAACCCATTAGTAATGACTATGTCGCTCTGTGTCCCGTGATGTACTCCAAGAAAAGGATTTTACAGGTAAGCTGTTATAAAAATCCTATTTTTTTGACTTGGAGCATATGTACCTTTTTTGACAGCTACCTGCTCCCAAATCCCTCAATTCTCACCTAGCCAAGAGTGACGTCCACCTGGGCCTGCCCACACAGGTCAGAAACCATGGATGCGACACATGCCGCATACTCCATAACATATTTGAAACAGTGCTGCTAATTGTGGTTGGCACCCAAGTCCCAGTTATTGCTATTGGATGAGCATCTCACATAGGGAACTGGCATAAATCAAAGTTCAGCAATGATGTCTAACTTGGCAGGTAGGCTTTAATTTCTTTAGGCCCCTTTAGCATGGACACCGTCAAGTGGCAAAAACGGGCAGTGAGGCTCATTTGTCAAACCCAAGCAATGGCCACCGGAGATATTACACTACTTGCCTCCACGCCCCATAGAGATAAATGGGGCCATGCTGCTAGAGTCCTGGGACCTGGTTATGGTGCTGTAAAGAGGGCTTTCAGTGTGTGATCTGTATGGGTGATATGGTATCGCCTCCTGATCGTCTGCCAACTGTGGGCCAGCCGCTGCTAACGTGATCCACCACGGACCACGAGTCAGCAGCTAGGCCTATGCGAAAGAGGCCTTAGAAATACTCCGTTCTGTAATCTTAACCAGACTTGCATTACTTCTGAGTGATGATGGGCAGCTCAGATAGGAAATACTTCTGCTTCTCTTCTCTCGTGTGATGTCGTCATTAGCCAGGGTCCTGACAGTGTTCTGGAGGAATGCAAAATGAAGCTAAGTGGTACACAAATGTGTCCGAAATATTGGCGTGTTTTTACTTAAAGCTGTACATTTTTTATTTTTTTTCTCCATGCTGGGGGGTTTGTGCCCGCACTGCATTGATTTACTGCTCTTTTTTGGCTAGGGCAATGGTCTCCAAACTGCGGCCCTCTGCTTGCCTTTATCTGGTCCTTGAGGCACCATTGCTCCCACTGACGCCAGCGAGTGGGCACCATTGCTCCCACTGACGCGAGCGGGCACCATTGCTCCTGCTGACAATAACTATTTCTCCACCCTAATACCAAAAGATGGGGCATTGCTTACTCTCACTTGGCACAGACAGGAACAGTCCACCGTTGGCTCGTGGGGGAGCACTGTTTGCTGCTGGAGCCGAGGATTGGGTGCACAGCTTTCTGGTTGCTCCTTGACAAAACCAGCAGTAATACCATGCAGTGCAGGCGCAGCCCCACTGCATGGGAAATTTTTATTTTTTTTCCTGGGAGTTGCACTTTAACATTTTCAACACATTGCTTTATGAAACTTAAAGCGGAGTTCCACCCAAAAGTGGAACTTGCCCTTATCTGCTTCCTCTGGTGGCACCTTTCAGGGGGGAGTTGGGAACGGGTACCTGTTTGACAGGTACCCTTCCCCACTTCCGGGAGACGGCGCCATAGTTTCGGAAGTACGGCCCTCTCCCCCCGCCGCCGGCCCAGTTAGAAAGCACAGCCCGCTTCGCACATGCTGGGTAGGGAACGCTGAGAGGCTTCACTGGCAGTTTCCCTTACCAGGAATGGTGGTGGCAGCACCTGGGATTTGATCCGAAGATCGGCTGGGGTGCCGACATCGTGGGCTCCCTGAACAGGTAAGTGTCCATATATTAAAAGTCAACAGCTACAGTATTTGTATATAATTTTTTATAAGGCGTTTGTTTTTTTATATAATTTTTTTTTCCCAGACTGGAACTCCTCTTTAAATTCTGTATTGTTGGTGCAATTCCCAAAAAAGTAATTTTGATAAATGGTAACCCATGCAAACACTCCATGGACAAATGCAGAGCTGGAAATGTAAGCGAATGATTCCTTCAGCAAAAAAAAAAGTAGCTTTTGAACTTGATGGCTCCTCATTCTATTCAGAACTTTTGTTCACCAAGCGTATCTGGAATCATTCCCCCCCCCCCTACTTCCTTTCATGTCTGGTATGTGCTAGTGTATACACATACAAATAGCACCAATACCTCGCAACACATGTTTGCATTTAAATCTATAAAGTTTCACAGGCCTGTATGAGGAAGTGATAAACCTCCCCTAGTGTGTGTGTCCCCTTCTCCTCCCACCCGTTCTCCCCCTCCGGGACCTTTTTATTCTATTTCTCTAGGGCTAGCCTCTCCTTCCCTTCCTCCCCAGCACAGCCCCACATCCTCTCCTGGACCAGCTGGCGGAGGATAGAGAAAGGTCACTATTGTTGGTCTTAACAGGGTGCTACTCGGGGCCTAGCACTTAGGTGGCTGCAACAGGAAGAATACGTGGAATTAAGCGCCCTTATAAAGGGCAATCTGCCCACCCCGTGTCAGTGCTCTTTGTATTAGCATTTTCTCTACTAGTTTAGAAAACTATTGAAAAACTCTGCTTCTAATATAATTGTATACATACAATCTTTGCCATTTTAGCATTCTTCCATACTAGTTTATGAATTGCATTTTAATTGGATGTGGTTCCCTGTCTTAGATGCTAATGATGTATGGCTCAACAAAAAATAAATAAATATTAATCTCTCTCTAGATCCACTTTCTAAAGGACATTTCAGTGATTAGGAAATCTCTCGTTATCCTGCATTGCCTGCAGGCCATTCATGTTATGCGTCTACTTGGTTTCACATAACAGTACATCTAGGATTTATGTTTTTTTCCAATGTTATAAGATGGTGCCTGGCCAATCACAATCTTCATACTGCTGACTTCATCGCCATATTTTATGCATGCTTTAGGTATGTGGTCCCAACTGAAAAAGTAGTTTTGTATTTTATGAATAGATGTTTAAATGTACAAGTCAACTCGGCCCAATTACCGTATTTTTGTCCCCTTAAAATCAGGGAAAAATTGTGGGTGCGTGTTATACGCTGATCCCCCACTGAAACGAGCGAGAGGAGCCGAGATACACAAAGCCGAAGTACACTCGGCTCCTCTCGCTGTTCCGCCCACCTCCACTGACATACAGAAAGCCGAGCATACTTCGGCTAGTCTCGGCTCCTCTCGCAGTCCCGCCCCTGACTGTGAGCAGAGCCGAGTCTAGCCGAAGTACACTCGGCTTTCTGTATGTCGGCGGCGGCGCAATCAGTGGAGATGGGTGGGACTGCGAGAGGAGCCGAGTCTAGCCGAAGTACACTCGGCTTTCTGTATGTCGGCGGCGGCGCAATCGGTGGAGATGGGTGGGACTGCGAGAGGAGCCGAGTCTAGCCGAAGTACACTCTGCTCCGCTCGCTCCTTTCAACAGCGGAAATCTGCGCCAAATTCAAACAATGCAGAGACTGGACACTGGGCAAGGCTGCAGATGGACACTGGGCAAGGCTGCAGATGGACACTGGGCAAGGCTGCAGATGGACACTGGGCAAGGCTGCAGATGGACACTGGGCAAGGCTGCAGATGGACACTGGGCAAGGCTGCAATGATGGACAAGGCTGCATTTAAATGTAAGTTTTTTTTTTTTTTTTTTTTCTTGAACTTCCCTCCTAAACTTGGGGTGCGTGTTATACGCCGGCGCGTGTTATACACCGATAAATCCGGTATTTCGGGCAGTGAAGAAATAAATTAAAAGCATATCTGAACCCAAAACTGAAAAAAATCATGTACAGTGAGGAAAATAAGTATTTGATCCCCTGCTGATTTTGTATGTTTTCCCACTGACAAAGAAATGATCAGTCTATAATTTTATTGGTAGGTTTATTTTAACAGTGAGAGACAGAATAACAACAAAAATATCCAGAAAATGCATTTCAAAAAAGTTATAAAATTTTGATTTACATTTTTATGAGTGAAATAAGTATTTGATCCCTTTGCAAAACATGACTTGGTACTTGGCGGTAAAACCTTTGTTGGCAATCATTTTGAGTTGGCCACCAGGTTTGCACACATCTCAGGAGGGATTTTGTCCCACTCCTCTTTGCAGATCCTCTCCAAGTCATTAAGGTTTCGAGGCTGATGTTTGGTAATTCAAACCTTCAGCTCCCTCCACATATTTTCTATGGAATTAAAGCGGAGTTCTGCCGGGGGGGAAAAAAAACAAAAAACGTAAGTCTTCAGCTTCAAATACTGCAGCTGCTGACTTTTAATATTAGGACACTTGCTTGTCCAGGGCGCCCGCGATGTCCTCACCCGAAGCCGATCTGTCCCTTGGCTCCCCGGTTAAGGCGCCGACATCTTCAGTAAGGCTTCACAGCCTGGTTCCCTACTGCGCTTGCGCAAGTTGCGCTGCACTTCCTCACTGGTCCCTGTGTGTCTCCCAAAAGACAACGGGGGGACGGAGGAGGGGCCGGACATGGCGTAGATTGCCGCATATTCTGCAGCGATCTATCGCCAGAATTGGGAGAATACCTGTATTAGACAGGTGTCTGCTCCCTCCCCCCTGAAAGGTGCCAAAATTTTACACCGGAGGGGGGGAGGAATCTGATCATTAGAAGTTCAATTTTTGGGTGGAACTCCGCTTTAAGGTCTGGAGACCGGCTAGGCCACTCCAGGACCTTAATGTGTTGAGTTGATGCCAAAGAGCTCAATTTTGGTCTTATCTGACCACAACACTTTCACCCAGATCTCCTCTGAATCATTCAAATGTTCATTAGAAAACTTGAGTACATGTACCTTCTTGAGCAGGGGGACCTTGTGGGTGCTGCAGGATTTCAGTCCTTCACGGCATAGTGTATTACCAATTGTTTTCTTTAGCCTCGTGGCAGAGCATTCGTGACTTTTTCACCTCCCTAATGTGACAGTATTTTGGCGTGACCATTGACAGCTAAGGCCTGAACACTACATTCTGGGAAGATGACATATAGAGAAACTAAACAGCAGCAAGGTAATGAAGGTAAAGTCAGCTATAGACGGTTTGAATCCTGCCGATTCCAACCATGTACGGACAGGCTGATTGTACCCAAGTCGATTCATTGATCAACTTGGGTACAACCGGCATGTCAGATTTTTAGGATGCGATTCATGCCGGCGGCTATATGCGCTAGCAAAAGTCTTCTGGGTTGGCTTTGCTCGGTTGCAGGAAAGAAAATCGTATCATCTATGGCCAGCAGCTTAAGCATCGGTGGGTGCTTTTTGTTTTTTCATACTCTCCTTTGCTCCCCTGATGCCTTGTTGATGGTTTTAAGGGCCCCTACAGTAAAGTGAACCTGATACTTGGAGGACACTTGGCGCAACGAAGCAGCAGAGGAGTGAAGGTTAGTATTAGTGGTAGAATCAGCTTTGCCCATGTTTCGTCACATATGGCTACCTGTTGCATTTGGCTACCCGCTGGAGTGCGCATGCGCGACGCCGCCATATGCGTTCCAACACTTTTACAAATGCTAAATTCTCATCGAAAAGCAATTACTAAAACGTTCAATATCCTTTCAGCTAAATTCTCTAGCTATATTCTTCATCACATTCGGCTACCCATCACATTTGTAAAAGTGTTGGAACGCATATGGCGGCGTCGCGCATACGCACTCCAGCGGGTAGCCATATGTGATGAAGCACCCATTCAAGATAAAAGAATAGGATCTATTAAAACCATATCCTCTTGAAAGACCATGTTTCGCTTGTAGGAACAATCTTCACTGCTGATGGTCACCACAAAGAGTATCGGGCAAGAGTATCAACCTTGCCCCTTCATTGCAGAGTGACAGGATCTCCTGGGAAATCAGCTTCCATCCACTGAAACTCTCCTTTGCTCTCCTGCCACTTTGTTCTGTCTTCAGGGGCCCCACAAGTAAGGCGAACCTGGTACTTGGAAGCCAATAGAGCAACAAAGTGGCAAAGGGGTGAAGGTGCCTATTCAGGGCAAAGTAATAGGTTTATTTAAAGCGGAAGTAAACCCATCGATTTAACAGTTTCAAAAAGCAGTTACATTCCCGGCATGCCAGGAATGCCAACTGTCACATTGGTTGTGCTCTCAACCAAACTGTCAAACCATCCAATGGCTGGTGTCATAACTGATCACATGTGCAGCATCATGGCATTTGAAGATTAAACAGAGGCCAAGATGGCAGCTTCCTTGCCTGAAAATGATAGGAGGGTGTACTTCCACTTTAAAACAACATCTTGAAAGCACAACCTCCACTGCTGATACATTGAAGGTCGCTCCCCCCCCCCAAGCTTTGTTGTTTCTAGGGGTTCCTACAGTAAAGTGAACCTGTATGGTCAGAGCACTGGCACATACATTGGTCTTCATGATTGTAGAGTAGCATCGGTGTCTCCTGAATGCCATTAGTAGTCCACTGGTTGTACTTTTTTCGTGGCGTTTTCCTTTAACATACTTATTGCTAACTGCGCACAGTGAGGTGTTGTGTAAATGTTTTTGTTTTAATAAATATGCGCAATCGTTTATCTGCTTCTCCACATGGCGAGAGAAATGACCGTGGGATGAGGAGACAGGAGTTTGGCAGAAAGTGAATGTCGCTGCAGCGTCTCTGCCCTTCACACTGTGACAGTATTGTAAGCGAAGCCGTTATACAGTGGGATTAGGAAAGTGTCCAGCAATAAGAGGAGCTCAATCTGCGTAATGCTATGCTGACGGTCAGTCTTGGATGAGCTGCAGCTCCTATGCTTTATGGGGTGGGAAAAGCTTGAAGGCCAAATCCTATCTTGCACATAAAAAAGATCCCTTTGAAAAGACACTTTGGGGTCATGTATGAAAGCAAACACTACGAGGAAAGTTTGTTCCAGCTGAGGATTAATAAATACAAAGCCATGTCCACCATGTCCAGCTTTGGTCCCATGATGCACATCAAGAAAGAAAACGGCACATATCATCCCGACCTCTTTTCTTCTTTATGGTCATGGGAAATGACAAAAGCTATTAACGTCCAGTGATCTCTTATAGAAAGACACCTTCAGAAACCTCAGTTTGCATGCTGGATCTTGCTTTGCATCTGGAGTCTTTTTAAAGTGGTTGTAAACCTCGGACATGAAATATGAACAAAGCATATCCCTCTACACCTCTACAGTGTGTACTTGTCTCAATCCATAGCACTAAGTGTCATTTCTGTCTGCTGCTTAGTTCCTCTGCTATCAGCATGAATCCCTTCTGACAAGTTTTCCTGACACTAAGAGCAATACGGTGACAGGGAAGGGACTTCTAGCTTTTTGACCGCCTCAGCTGTGTGGAGGGGGGGGGTGTCTCTTCCTTCCAATCAGCTCTCAGAGCTCTCCTCATTGAGCTCTGCAGAGTGTAATTCCAGCTCTCCGCCCCCTGCTTTGTGCTGTAAAACATCCTTTTTTTTTTCCTCCTCTGTTTTTATAGGGATGTACATGACAAATGGCTGCAGATAAACAGGTATGACATATGTAAGAGGCTTGGTTTCATCTGTCACTTCACTGGATAGATTATGTAAGGGGTTACAACCACTTATTAAACCCAGGATTGAAGCAATAAACGCAAAAAGCAAACCTTTATTATTCTGCACCCTACCAATTCTTAGATGTAATGTCTGCAATAGTCATCTTTTTTAGATTTTATTTTATTTTTCACCTTATGATCTGGCTAATAAGTTTGTTGTTTTTTCAGCAGAACAAGCTGTTCTGCCAATGTAGCAGTTAGTGTTGAAACAAACCATTTAACAGACAGAGGCGCTTACAATAATCAGTTTTTATTTACCGTATATACTCGCGTATAAGCCAAATTTTTCAGCACATTTTTTTGTGTGCTGAAAATGCCCCCCCTGGCTTATACTCGAGTCACCTTTTTGCGCCTGATATCCCGGAATTTGGGGACCTGGTACCGACCGGCCGGCCATTGGTCCCCTGGACCCCAAACTTGGCACACATGTAGCCCCACTCTTCCTCTACAAGTGTGCAAAGTTTGTTGTCCGGGGGACCTACGGCCGGGGAGCACCGATTTTTCAAACCCGAGCACCCCTTCCATAGACTCCCATGTTAAACGGTAATTTCTCTGGTGAATTTGGGGACCCAGTACCGGCCAATCCTTGGTCCCCTGGACCTGGAACTTGGCACACATGTAGTCCCATTTCTCCTCTACAAGTGTGAAAAGCTTGTTGTATGGGGGGACCTACGGCCAGGGAGCACTGATTTTTCACATCTGGTCACCCCTTCCATAGACTCCCATGTTAAACGTCAGTCTAGTCATGGGCAAAGTGAGGCACAGTGATGCATGCAGATGGATAACCTAGGCTTATACTCGAGTCAATACATTTTCCCAGTTTTTTTGGGGTAAAATTAGGTGCCTCGGCTTATATTTGGGTCAGCTTATACTCGAGTATGTACATTTTTTTCATGTTTCTCATCAGAACCCATGAAATACTGTCTGTAATTGTCCAACGGTCTCCTGACATCCGCAGATGGTTTCAGAAATCATCTGGATTTGTTTCCTTTTAATTCGCAGTAGATCCTTGTGGGAAAATGATCAGAATTCCTCCGCTTTCTCCTTGCTCCATATCCCGCACTATTTTTGTCCTTTTTTTTGTTTCTTCTTTCTTTTGAATCGCCAAAACTCCAAATATCACACCTACTATGGAAGAACTCTCATTGTTGTCATCCACCCAATCCCTACTGCTATCACAGACAACGGCTGCCCTAATGAACAATGCTGCTTTTATAAACCAACGTTCCAATAAGTACACGAGCACAAGGGAAGTGACAGAATAGGGTCACCTGCATAATTAAACATTACGTCACTTCTGTACATAATCCAAGTCAAGTATTTAAAATTTTAAGCATTCACATGGTCATCTAAAAAAAAAAAAAAAAAAGTTTTATTTGTTGAGTCAATAATGGCGCTATTGTGTGCTCTGAATGTCGATTTTCAGAAAGTCGTACATACGATGGAATGAAATTCTAGCCGTGTATGGCCAACTTTATTAGAAGAAGCAATTATATATTTTGAAGGGTTAATGGCAATACCCAATATATCCTATGCAGATGTGATTGTAAATATTTATTTTTAAATCTCAGGGTTAAAAACACACCCACCCACGCGTGTGTGTGTGTGTGTGTGTGTGTGTGTGTGTGTGTGTGTGTGTGTGTGTGTGTGTGTGTGTGTGTGTGTGTGTGTGTGTGTGTGTATATATATATATATATACACAATTACACACACACTGCACTCATGTGAGGCCGACCATGTACGGATCAAACTTTGGACTGATGAACCGTCATAATTTCAATCTATCCATGGCCAGGCTGGTTATACTGAAATTGGTTTATTGATCAACTTCAGTACAAGCCAGCCTGTCAGATTTTTTTTCGTATTCCGATGCTCTGGGAAATGTGACTGGGATTCCCACATCAGCTCTGATTGTGTTGATGGAGAAAGTTGAGACCCGTGGTTGAAGGAAAGAAATTTGCATAATGTATGGCCTACCTAAAGTCAGCCATAGATGGATAGAATCTCAGCCAATTCAGCAGGGACCGGCTAAGATTTGATCCATGTATGGGCAGGCTGATTGCACCCATGTCGATCCATCGCTCGACTTGAGTGCAACCAGCATGTTGGATTTTTAGCATGCGATTCTTGCCAGAGGCTGTAGCCGCTAGCAGTAATAACTGTGGTTGTTCTAGCATGGGTGGCTTCCCCCTGCTGGGAGAACACTAACCGCTCCACAGGAGGGATTCCCCCATCAACACCGAATTGCAGGAAACCCATGGTTGCAGGAAAGAAAATCGCATCATCTATGGCCTGCTTCCTAAAGGACGTGTGTTTAACAAAAAGTTGTAGTATTAACTAGAAATGCACCATAATTTCAGCCGCCAAAACAGCTCGTCCGAAAATGGCGTTATTGGCATTTTGCCGATTATGACACCGAAAACGCACGCGATTTTTACCATGATTTAGCTGTGATTTTACCACCATTTTTACTTGCTTATGGTGTGGTTTTCATAGGTCGTGGCTCCAAAAAACGCATCCAAAACGTAACATGGGTGCATTATTTATGCTTTCTTGCTGCATTTTCAATGCGGAGGTGCGTATTTTTTTTTTTTTCCCCTGACCAAAAATGCAGCAATTAGGATTTTTAGCACCACAACGGAAGCGCAACGGATCACTGTTAGGACATACATAGAATTTTAAGGGATACTTTTTTTTTTTTATTAGCTTTTCTTACGCTAAAGGTGCCAATAATGGCCGAAAATCGATTCATTTTCATTTAAATTCATGATATTAATTAAAAAGTGGAATGTAATACAATTGTATATAGAAATATATTTTTTTAAATAACTGTCACTTTCGGCCAAGTGCATCCTGAAGTTTCGGTTTCGGCACCAACATTTCCATTCGGTGCACCTCCTAGTATGAACACCTATTTTTCTCTAAATACTGTAGCTGTAAAAAGGACATAAAGTATATTATGGAATTTTATAATGTATCCATAGCCAAAACTTTTTTTAGTTCTGGATAAAGTGGGGAAGGAGTGGAACTTCTGTCAGTTTTTACTGCCTTTTGGAGGGCCACTGAAGACACTCCTTCACTTCCTGTCTTGTAAGAAAAAAAAAAAGGTTGTCCCCAGAACAGCTGAACAGGAAGTGAGGGGAACTCGGAAGAACAGTAACACTTATGCCTCGTACACACGACCGGTTTTCCCGGCAGGAAAACTGCCATGAGAGCTTTTGGCTGGGAAAACCGGCCGTGTGTATGCTGAAAACTGGCGGGAAAAAATGAGAACATGTTCCTATGGGAAACACTGCGCTGAAGCATACACACGGCCGGGATTCCCGGCCAAAGCTTCTCACTGCAGTTTTTCCAACGGGAAAACCTCTGGTGTGTGTACAGGGGGAAAGTTACCGAGCAGGTTCTTGGTCCCCCCCCCCCCCCCCGGGATTCCCGGCGGACTTTTTACCGCCGGGAATCCCGATCGTGTACTCGGCATTAGATTTAAAAATGCTTCTAGGGGAATGCTAGAACTATCGTTCAGCTTTCTATTGTTTTTCCATGTCGTGGATTCCTGTCTGGTAAAACTTTATCCCCTGGAAGTACAAGGAAATCTCTCTAACAGAGCCCTGCATAACCGTAAAGCTTGGCTGGCATTCTAACCTTTTCCACCATTTTACCCAAAACGAAAGAAAACAAAAGTTTGGTTGGTCGAGTGTAGATACAATATAAAGGCAGAAGATCAGATCTATATGAATTGGTTGTTTTTGGTCATACATTCACTTTATTGTGGTTTTCCTCTCATACAGCAGAGTGCATTGTATGCCATAGAATGGGTCAGTGTGATGAGCCCTGATACAGACCGTCCACTCCTCCTCCTTCTGTGACGGATAGTATGTGCTGGTTCCCCACTATCTCCCTTTCTTTAGAGGCTCAGTATAAACAGGAAGCTTTTAACATCTCGTCTGTTTGTCAGGGTGACAAGCCCAGCAGAGAACAAAGATGGCAATGCGCTCTACATACAGGCCATCGAACCAGTAATGGCACCACAGATGTTTTGACGTTGTATAAATATATATAGAACGTTTTTTTTCTCTCAATGGTTTGTGGGCAGAAATGTCATGTAAAGTGTTGGAACATTTGTAATTTGGGGCTGAAGGTTGAAGACCTCCCACATCTCTCACATTTTTATGGGGGGTCAAAAAATGCCAACAGACAAGAACATCTTTAATAATTTTCAAAAAGAGACAGAGAGCAGGCGCCACTTAGATAAAACTGTTCACTTTAATAATAAGAGTATCAAAGCACTCACTTAGTGGTTACTGTATGCAGGCATATATTGGCATCCAATCGACAGTCACCGCTCGTGTGGATGGTCCCTGGAGCTGTAGATGCTAGCTGGGCTGTGCCGCATAGAGAGATGCCGGTTCACTGTCCCAATGGATGCTTTCCGGGTATCACTGCGGCTGCCAGAAGGAAGGCTGGAACGCAAGCGGTGAGTCTGTGCTGGGACGCGGCGTGAGGCGGGATGACGTCAGGCCCAGAATGCAATGCGTTTTCAGTGCGAGCGCCGTGAGGTGATAAGAGTCACTGTGCGCACCTTTCTCAAGCTCGTGGAATAGGGTTTTGATTTGTACAATTTTATAAATTTTCAGCTGGGACTCAGAGTATAGCAGCACAGTCCTATTTGCTGGCTTCATAAGTTTAGGTTTTTCAGGATCTCATAGCTCTGTCAACCCCACGCTCTAGTAAACCAGGCCACCATTTTAATTTCTTATCGGTGGCCAGCTTCTACATTATTAGTTACTAGGCCGGCCCACGGAATTGTAGAAACCTGGTGATCTCAAAGGGAGTAATAAAAGCCTTCTCACTACAGGAAATATAATAAAATTAAATGGGGGACATAAAGTATTTTCTAACGTAAGCCAAAAGTAGAACTTGATAGCACTCCTATACAGAAAGTGTAGTTACGGGTATGCTGCAATATCCATAGGCCAGCTCAAATTTTCTCCATCCCAACATATTGCTGAAGCAGCTGTGGTTGGTGGAGAAAGGCTTCTCCATGCCAAAGTTTGTTTTTGGTGTAAAGTGAGAAACCACTTTTAGCCCAGGTTCACACTGGGCTGCGGGAGTGAAGCCGTGCGAGTTCAGCTGAACTCGCACGATTTCACTCCTGCCTGTCAGTCCCGATTTCGGCCGCAATTACAGGGACATCTGTGCAGGTTTCTGCACAGATGTCAATGTAAATCGCGGCCCGAAATCGTAAAAAGTAGTACAGAAACGACTTTTTGAAATCGGTGCAGCGCCGCAGATGCAGCGTCGCACCGATTAGGACGGTGCAATTGCCCGCAATTTGCGGCAAATATCGCCGATTTGACATGTCAAATCGCACCAGTGTGAACCAGGGCTAAAGGAACTTTTACTTTTTTTTTTTTTTTTTTTTTTTTTTTTAACAATGCCCCCAAATTGCCATTCCCATACAAACAAGAGTGACGACAGAAAAAAAAGACCAAGTGGTTCATTAAGTCTAAGTAGGACCGACTCAATGAACCACTTGGCCTTCTTTTTTTTTTTTTTTTCCTGCCATTATTCTTCTATGTTTCCTACTTTTAAGATCAGACTCCTTTTTGGCACACATTAGCACTGTTATGTTCATTGTTGCCTTGGGGTTCTGTACGTAAAGATATGAGTCGTAAAGGACTTTGTCAAGAACTGTCCTGCATTAAGATCTTTAAATGAATAATCCATGTTTCGAATCTTGGGTGAAAAAAAAATGGTAAACAGAAATCAAAATCAAGTGCTCATCCACACGGACGTTTAAAATACTGCTTTCTGGTCCATACTGTGTACAATCTTATATGGAGCTGAATGCAGCCTTCTTGTAGGCTATGGGCCAGGGTCTGGTATATGTTTGTGCAAATGTTTACATGAGATACTGTGGCCATATGCGCTGCTGCTGCCTAGTCAAAGACTCGTTCAGGACCAGGGAGGAGATCTAAAACACAGACAAAGAATAGGTAATGGACATGGGGCAGTGTTGGCAGCACAGGATGACCTCGGTTTTCATTCATTCTGAATGAATGACTTTCTTTATATTTAAATCACCGGAGAACTGGCCCTGTGAATTTCAGCTATACGGACAAAGATATGGAAGTACTGTTACATGTATAGATCATTTTGGACATAGGATCTTTCTGTTTGCAAGGTCTTGAAAATGTTTCCATAGTTTTTATGCCCATCAGCAGGAGCTCTAACTCTAGCGGGAGATGGACCTTTTTGGTTGCTGTGGGTACTAAACTTTGAATGCTTTTTCTGAGTAAGCCTATGTTTAGCCTTGCGGTTGGGGGTCCCAATAATGTGCAGTTGAGCCACATTTTTGCCACCTGCCAACAGCCCTCCTTAAAGTGGTACTAAAGCTTTGTGGTTTTAACAAAAAAACAAAACAAATATATCAAACTTACCTCCACTGTGCACTTCGTTTTGCACAGAGTGGCCCCGAATGTCCTCTTCTGGGGTCCCACAGTGGCTCTCACGGCTCCTCCCCAAGGGGGTTACCTTGTGGGCGTGCTCCCGTGTGATACAGTCGGCGGCCATAGCCGCCTAGTGTATGACTCGGCCCTGCCCCCCGTCGCGCAGCGTCATTGGATTTGATTGATAGCAGCGCAGCCATTGGCTCGCGCTGCTGTCAATCTATCCAATGAAGAGCTGAGAAGTCCATGCAACGATCGAGCGTGTTCGTGACACGGGACTTTCCAGGGCTCAGGTAAACTGGGGGGCCGCAAATTGTCAATGTTTTTTCACCTTCATGCATTGAATGCATGAAGGTGAAAAAACATGTACCTTTTACAACCCTTTTAAGATGTAATAGGCCGCAGATGGGGATGTTTACATGCCACGGCTGCAATGCTTCAGACCCATGGAAAAGTTGACCCAAGCCCATCAAACCCTACACATTCAAGTCAGTGGCGAAGTACTGCAGACGTGTGCAGTGCATGCAGTTGTAGTCCATTTGTTGGCAAAAATGTGGTGAAAACAGGCTGTGAGGAGGCGTTGAATCACTTCCTAACCTGCCTGTCAGAGTGCGATCCAAATCGCGGCCCAAAGCCCAAGCGGATTGGGCTTCAGAGGCAAGAAAGATTTAGATGCATGCCTAAAATCTACCATAAGCCTTGGAGGCATAAACATTCGACAAATGTCACAAAAAACAAGAGATTTCAGATTTGTTCATTAAAACAGTTGCATGTCTACTATTTTAAATATAGTTTACCAGTATGCTGCTTTAGCCAGCTTATGATGAAAAGTTGGTACTCTGCAATTGATAAAGGGTGGTCATGTCAAGCAAACGCCATGTGAGTAACCAGTAATTGGGGTGAAACTTTAATCATCATGTGACGTTGTCTAACACGATGCCATGTTTGAGCGTGCACAATTTATTTTTTCTGGAACTTTTTCGTCTGTACCCTTTTACGTGCTTGTCTGTTTTTATTTGCTCAGAGAATAGAACATGAAAGTGATTGGTGGTTGTGGAGCAAAGTTTTACTTTTTATAAATCTGCTCCGAAGTCTGGTTAGGCAAGTGTTGTGTAGCTTTCTGTTCTTTTCGTTTGATGTAAAACTTACATTGTCAGGGCTTTCATGTCTTTAATTTTTTTCCCTTAAATGTTTAGTCTTTCTTACTTGTGGTTTCAGACATAAGTGTTACATTATGGTTGCCAGGCCTGTTTGCCACACGTTCTCCTTTAGAAATGATTGGCCTCATTTATTTTGATGGTTTAAGATGAATAATGTTCCTCAACCAACACTGGCCTTTCTAATAAACATTTAGCAGAAAAAAAGATGGTGTGTCTAGAAAGATCTGATTAGGGCCGAAACAACTAATCGATTATGAAATTAATCGATTACTATTTTCATTATCGATTTAATCGGCCAGTAACCTAATGGGGTTAAAAAAAAACTAAAATGAGCCCTTTATAGTACAAAAAGCAAATCACTACCCAAAATATTACTTTCACTGTCCCACAGTAAAAAATGAACCCCTTACAGCGATTATTTGCTCTTTTTGTACTAATTTTAGTTTTTTTAACCCCATTAAGTTACTAAACATCTCAGGCCTGGGTCACACCTCTGTTTTTTTTTTTTTTTGGTGCTTTATTCCGAAACACACTACAGGACATTCACATGGTTTCCTATGGGACACGTTCACATCCATGATTTTTTTTCAGCTGCTGTGTATTTGGAAAGGCCAAGTACTTTTTTTTAACGCAAAACTGTGCTATTTAGTTTTTTTTGGTTCAATATACTTCAATGGAGAAGCTGCAGAAAAGCATGTAATAATGTGTTTTTGTGGCAATTTTGTGTTTTTTTTTAATCTGCCCAACAACAAATTGGCCAAAAAAAAGATATTTAAAACTGCAAATCACAGCAAAATTACCATTTTTTTTTTTTTTTTTTTACGGTTATTAATCGATTAATCAAAACAATAATCGGCCAACTAATCGATTATGAAAATAATCGTTAGTTGCAGCCCTAGATCTGATGCCAACATACCGTACCTTTCTCTGGATGAAATTTTACTGATCCTCCATAAAAATGATACCGTTCAATCAGCTGGAAAACTTGACTGTGGTCACCTGCACTGATATCCAGTGGTAAGAATAATTGGCACCATATTTGACAACTATCCAGTGTCTGTGGCTGACTTTGGATGGGGCAACATTCAGACTGTGTTGGCACCTTCTGGCCTTCGTGAGACCATTGAAAACGCTTGGTTCTTGATTTTTGTAGGCTATGAAAAGCCAAATTGGAATCCGCTCTTGGTGGCAACTGGCAAGTATAGAACAAATAGGCCTTGTATGTTTTCTGGGTGCTCAGGGAACTGGATTCATGGGCTCTGGGAACCCCTCCAATGTCTTAGAGCTTAAAGTAGAACTATTGGGAAAAGTTTTTTTTTTTTGTATAGAGCAAAAGAGGGTTATAACCCCTGTCATTTGTTTTTTTTGCCATCTCTGTCCCATTGCAGAGCTTTCTCTTTCATCCTCCCTCCTCCTCCTTTGTCTGGAGGGGTGTGACACAGCCTGTGACTGGCAGAACCCCCCCCCCCCCCCCCCACACCATGCTATTGCCAAAAAATAAAGATTTTATTTTCAAATGTATTTAAAACGTATTTATTTACTCTGTATTTCTAAGGCTGTTTTGTTTTTTAATCTAAAAAAATGACATTGCCATTCATATGCAGAAAGAGAAGGGACAATGTAAATTAAACAGTGTGTGTTTAGTATCACTTTAAGTGTTCTATAGCGGGGTCACTGAATTGGTTAAGGAAGAGCGGTACAGTTGAGGAATGCTTGCTGCGAGTTTAGGCAGATATTTAGGCCCTGAGAACTTTGGCAACCACTTCTTGTTGCTGTGGATCTGATTCATCATAAACATGGCAGGAAACATAATAATATTAGGACTCTTTAGTTATAATTTCTTACAAGAAAGATGGGTGAGAAGGAAATTGGAAGCCTATTTTTAAAGCGTAGTTCTGCACAAAAAAATGAAAGTCAGCAGCTACAAATACTTTTAAAAATAGGACACTTACCTGTCCAGGTTGCCCGCGATGTCCTCACCCAAAGCCTACCCGTCCCTCGGCTCCCGGGTGGAGGCGCCGGCATCTTCGGTAAGGGAATCGGGAAGTGAAGCCTTGAAATAATTGTTTCGCTTATTTGAAAAATTTAGATATTTGTGGCACACATACACCCAGGGATGTTGTATTTATTCTAAAATACTAAAAGTGTGCCCGTTTCAAAGTGGACAAGGCAGCTCCTATTCATTAATGAAATGATTGCGTATATTAATTCCATGTGCAAACTTCTGTAATTTGCGCCTCCTAAAGTGTATCTAAACCTACTGAACTTCTTATTTGCTCCCTTTTAGATCTGTTAAATATACAATTTGAAAAGCATTTGTTATATCGGTTTTCTGAGTGGGAAAAATACCTGTTACCGTATATACTCGAGTATAAGCCGAGTTTTTAAGCACACATTTTTGTGCTGAAAATGCCCCCCTCGGCTTATACTCGAGTCACCTTTTTGCGCCTGATCTCCCGGAATTTGGAGAGCCGTTACCGGCCGGCCGTAGGTCCCCTGGACCCCAAACATGGCACACATATAGCCCCACTCTTCCTCTACAAGTGTGCAAAGTTTCTTGTCCGGGGGACCTACGGCCGGGGAGCACCGATTTTTCAAAACCGGGTACCCCTTCCATAGACTCCCATGTTAAACGGTCATTTCTCTGGTGATTTTGGGGACCCTGTACCGGCCGTTCGTCGGTCCTCTGGACCCCAAACTTGGCACACATATAGCCCAACTGTTCTTCTACAAGTGTGCAAAGTTTCTTGCCCGGGGGTCCTACGGCCGGGGAGCACCGATTTTTCAAAACCGGGCACCTCTTTCATAGACTCCCATGTTAAATGGTAATTTCTCTGGTGACTTTGGGGACCCAGTACCGGCCGGTCGTAGGTCCTCTGGACCCCAAACATAGCACACATATAGCCCCACTCTTCCTCTACAAGTTTGCAAAGTTTCTTGTCCGGGGGACTTACAGCCGGGGAGCACCGATTTTTCAAAGCCGGGCACCCCTTCCATAGACTCCCATGTTAAACGTCAGTCTAGTCATGGACACAGTGAGGCATGGACACAGTGAGGCATGGACACAGTGAGGCACACCCTAGGCTTATACTCGAGTCAATAAGCTTTCCCAGTTTTTGTGGTAAAATTAGGTGCCTCGGCTTATATTCGGGTCGGCTTATACTCGAGTATATACGGTAATTATATTAAAATTCAGGGTTGTCCTGTGCAGACTTCCTATGTTGTCTCAAAGAGACTAATTGGCCCTCCTAGAATGAATAGTCTTTATGTTGTACAAAGTGAAGAGTGGGAGGGTTTGAGAAGTTTAGCAAACGACAGTTGGGTAGGGCTGACACCACTCGGTCCACAAAAATGCTTTGTGTTGTCGGCACACAACAGGCCTTAGGAGCTGAGTGCATCTGTATTTCTGGCAGATCAACTTTTTAGTCCTATGGTACAGAGAACAGGAATTGATTCTAAGACCATGGGTTATGTGCTGCTATCTTCAGGAGTTTGGACACCAGCAAGCTTTTCTGGCGGACTCTGTTTTGCTCAGCGGGGGATCATTTGCTGCTCAGTGATTGCAGTATTCTAGTCTGCATCACCCCAAGGTAATAAAACTTGGCCTGTTAGTGGGCCCTGAGGACAGGGTTGATGACCAGTGCTCTATAGGAAAGTGCAGCAAACCCGTGTGAAAACTGCGGGTACACTGCACAGTGGCCAAAGTGCAGCTGCCCTTCTTGTCTGTGTCCCAGTTGAGGAGATGTTCTATCGTTTCCTGCCCTTAGCCCAGGTTCACACTGGGCTGCGAGAGTGAAGTCGCACGATTTCACTCTCGCTGGCAGTCCCGATTTCAGCCGCGATTACAAAGACATCTGACACAGATGTCAATGTAAATCGCTGCCGAAATCGCAAAAAGTAGTACAGAAACTACTTTTTGAAATCGGTGCAGTGCCGCAGATGCGGCGTCGCACCGATTAGGACGGTGCCATTGCCCGCATTTTGTCAAATCGCATCAGTGTGAACCCAGGGCTAAAAGGAAGTAAGGAGGAATTCCCTGAAATTTTGAGCTGAACTTTGCCAATAGGAGTTCTTTTAGCACAGCTGAAACCGCTAAGTATGAGAAAGGGAAACAAGAGCTCCATCTGCTGGCTGCAGCTCCATCCAGCATAATATTTATCTGCAATATTTCATCATTGCTTGACAAACCGTGTATTCTTAATTTTTTTTCGTATAAATATGTACAAGTTTACATCCCCCTACAACCAAATAAAACCAAACCATGTATAAATTGATGTTCTAAGTGTATTATGTCACTATATAGTACTTGTTGGGGCCCATTCATTCCTATGTGTTGCAGGATATGGCAAAGCACCATACATGGGTTGCTGCACTATTTTGCTCTTAATTTTCAGTGGCAAGATCAATAAAACCCTTCAGAGCCGTCACGGAGGTTTTGGTGCATGTTGCATTGCATCAGAAAGGTTCTTAGAATTGCAAACATATGTGCATGGGAATGGCCATGTATGCCTACTATGTTGGCAGATTCTGCTTGCTGATTAGTAGTGCTACACAATGACTGTGCTTTACTGCTCCATTCTCTTACTGCAAACGTATGTTTTAGCTCACTGAAAACATTTTCTGTGCACAGAGGAACTCTAGAGTTTGCATTTATTAATCTAAAATAAGTCTCAGTATGGAACAGGAAGGAAATCTAAATGTGAAAGCCACCCCATAATAGTTGATGTAAATGTCATGCTACAGTAATAATTGCCATTTATAATACTATTGTCAGAGTAAACGTTGCCTCTATCAGCACATCTTTAATGGTTTATTTATAAAAATCTCCCAATTGGCACTCAATTATGAGATGAATATACAAAATGTCATTTCAGGGATAGTAAATGCTCTTCCCTTCCATGTACCTGTATTATGTTGTATTCTTACCTGGAAACAGGCAATAAATCTGTGTAGGAACTTGTTAAGTAAGAAGTATACAGAATCTGAATCAGGTGACATGTTTCTCTGATCAGTCCTTTATACTGTCAGCAGCCTCTTCTACTTCTCATTGACCTTCATTACCATATCCTGGTTTGGCTGCCCAGATTCTTAACCATGAGTGTTCGTTGTTGGACAGGCATGCAGATTAATGGGCAGCTGATAGGAGCTCCGTAGGACTGCTGCCATGTAGTTAAAGCCATTACTCAGGCAAATGGCTAAATACACATTTGAAATACATGTGTTTGCTGTTTTTGGGTTTGTTATATTTGTGAGTTACACACGTGTTCCTCACTGCAGAGCTGGACAAGTGACGTGCTTCGTTCCCAATTAAAGCCAAAAGAGTTGTTGGTTTCATTCAACTGAATGCATTCCAAGTGCATCCATACTACGGGTACTTTCACACTGCTCTGTAGCAAAATCGCAGTAAAAACGCGTATGCATTTTTACAGTGATTTTTTATTTTTCAAACTCCTTTGCTGTGCATTTCTGGTGTTTTTTTGGGTTGCCTGCATCTGGGAAAAATGGACCTATGACTCAAAAACGCACCAAAAATGCTAAATTGCGGTGTGTTTTTACCACGATTTTTGCAGCGATTTCCATTCATTTTAATGGGAAGCTGCATTTTTGGTGCGGTTTTGTAAACATCCAAGGATGCAGCATGCCACGCTAAAGCGCTGCTCTTTTTTCCCGCTAGCGCTAGCTTTTAAATCCAAAGAAGGGGTTAAAAACTCCTGTGTTGCGGCGCTTCCGAAGCACTTTTCAGGCGCAGGTTTGGGAGCATTAAATACAGCGCTCCCAAACTGCCCCAAAGATGCTTGCAGGACTTTTCGGAACATCCCACAAGCGCACCGCCCCAGTGTAAAAAGTCACACTGGAATGAATGAGAGGCGGTTTTCAGGTGCTTAGCAGAGGCTATTTCCAGCGCTAAAGCGCCTGAAAACTGCCCCATTGTGAAAGTGGTCTTAAAGTGGAACCTTTATCTTGCCTCTTTCTTGCAAGGAAAAACATATCAGTGTGAAAGAGCCCTAAAGGTGTTCAGTGTCATAGGGCTCGTTCACACTGTGTGTGCTGACCTGCAATTTTCTGCACTGGATAAACGCAGATCACTACTAGAACAAATGGAAAACATTTGTTTTTTATGTGCCCCATTCACACCATAACGCTGATGTGATGTGTGTACAATGCAGAAGCATGCATTTTTTTTTTTATTTTTTTTTTTAACATGCAACATGTTGCATGTTACACCCTTAACATGGATGTAACATGTTACAAAAGGTGACCTTATCCTTTAATGTGCAGTTGCTCTAAAAGGAGTTCTGTATGACCCGGGCTTTAGAGTAAATTTTGTTAAATCCAAATGTGTTCCTACAGGTATAACCGCAATGCTTACATTTTCTTTTGGCTTTCTCCAACAGTTATTGAGGACACTCAGCCGTACGCTGCCAACATGACAGACATTATCAGAGACGCAGGGGTGAAGCAGCCTCTTCCTACCCGAGGCGTAGGGGAGAAGCCGGCCATGGATTTTGGATATGTGGGAATAGATGCCATTTTGGAGCAGATGAGGAAAAAGGCAATGAAGCAAGGGTTCGAGCTGAACATCATGGTAGTTGGTGAGAAACTTTATCCATCTATTAGTGAAACAAGAAACAAACCTAATAGAATTGTGACTCCCATTGGACCAGTCATTGAATTAAAATTCCCATGAAAGCACATTTTTACAAAAATTGCTTTGGTTCTTGTTCCTTAGTAGTTCATATCCACTGAAAATCCACCACCCTTTTTTTTTTTTCTTCTTTCTTTTCTTTTCTAAATTCAACTCCCCTATGTACGAATAAAGCATTAATGTACACTTTTTGCAAAAATATAACAGCTTTGCATTAATTCATCACCAGCTTACCTCTCTCCACTGTTCAAACACACTGCTCTATTACTTCTGCCTTACTTCCTGGTCAGACTTTAGGTCATGACACAGGAAGGAGTTGAACAGGGTAGATGCAGGGTGTGTGCTAATGAGATCAGCTGGTCAACTCCTTCCATGACCTAAAGTCTGTCCAGGAAGTAAGGCAGAAGTAATTAAGCAGTGTATTTAAACGGCTTTGAAGCGAGTGAGGTAAGCCAGTGTAGAATTTTGTGAAAGCTGTTTTAATTTTAAAAAAAAGTGCATTAATGCTATATTGGTAAGAAAAAAGGTGAACTTGGCCTTTTAATATGCAATGGCATCACCTAAATAACAAAGTATGCAACTACAATATAGTGAAAACCTCTATCTTATAGCATGTAAGGCCCCTTTCACACGTACGGACCGTATGTCCGCTTTTTCATCCATCTGTTTACGGATGAAAAAGGGACATTGGTCTCTATGAGATCGCGGGTGTCAGCAGATGAAACATCCACTGACACCCGATCTCATCCGTGTCCGCAATGCTCTGTTTTTCTGAATAGAAAAATTCCTAATTTTCTATCCGTCTGTGGAGCGGATCGGATGAACACGGACAGACGGTCCGTGTTCATCCGATCCCCCCCCCATAGGGGAGAGCGGAGATCTGACAGTGTGCAGGGACCGCCCTGTCATACGCCGGCTCAGCGGGGATCAACGGAGCGATCCCCGCTGAGCAAGCGGAGGTTCACGGGGCGGATCCTCACGGATCTGTCCCGTGTGAAAGGGGCCTAAGGGAGTTAAAGTTGCAAAAGGGACTAAACTGGCTGCAGCATTGCACTTACCTGTCCGTTGGCCCATTTGCTAAAACCCCTGTAGCGGAGCTTTTGACAGTAACCAGATTTGCCTCCTGAATAGAGGGGGGGGGGCCCCCCTACTGGCCACTGTGGTTCCTCTTGCTGATCCCAGTCACTGCAGGACACAGTAGTGACATAGGAATTGTTGGCAAAACCACAGCAGCCAGTGGGGGTGCACTATTTCATACTCCCAGAAATATATGGAATAGGACCAGTGCTGGGAGCTTTGCTACAGCATGAAGTTTTAGCAAATTGTCTGACAGGTTTATATTGAGCTGCTTTCTTCTCAGGTTGGTGCCTAAGTAACCTTGTTGACCCCTGACCTGTAACAGGATATGTCAGGACACAGAAAGGTGGGAAGAAACAGACAGAATTCCCAGATCGACAGGAATAATTGGGTCAGAGACCTTGTTGTCAAAGCAGGAAAAACCTGTGAGAGCACCATTGCCCACCAAACTCCACTGCAGCTTTAATATCGTTTTTAGGTGGATTGGTCCATAAATGCCATTCCTCACTAGGTTTCATGCATGGGTCTGAATATAAAAAAGCACATCTACAGTGCCTTGAAAAAGTATTCATACCCCTTGAAAATTTTCTCATGTTACAACCAAAAATTTTAATGTATTTTATGTGAATATCCAACACAGTGGCACATATTTGTGAAGTGGAAGGAAAATGATAAATGGTTTTCAATTTTTTTTTTTTTTTTTACTAATCTCTGAAAAGTGTAGCGTGCATTTGTTTTCAGCCCCCTTTACTCCGATACCTTTAACTAAAATCTAGTGCAGTGGTTCTCAACCCTGTTTGCAAGTACCCTCAACAGGCCATGTTTTGGGAATTTCTCTTAGATAAAATAGCTGTCCAAAATACCAAGCCATTGGCTGATTTAAAGCAAGATGAAGGAAAACCTGCAAACATGGCCTGTTGGGGGTACTTGAGGACAGGGTTGAGAACCACTGCACTAGTGGAACTGATTTATTGATTGCTTTCAGAAGTCACCTAATCAGTAAATGGAGTCCACCTTTTGTGTAATTTTAATCTCAGTATAAATACAGCTGTTCTGTGAAGCCCTCAGAGGTTTGTTAGAGAACCTTAGTGAACAAACACCATCATGAAGGCCAAGGAACACACCAGACAGGTCAGGGATAAAGATATGGAAAAGATTTTAAAGCAGGGTTGGGTTATAAAAAAATAAAAATATCCCAAGCTTTGAACATCTCACGGAGCACTGTTCAATCCATCATCCGAAAATAGGAGTATGACACAACTACAAACCTGCCAAGACCTGGCCGTTCACCTACACTGACAGTCCGGGCAAGGAGAGCATTAGCGAAGCAGCCAAGAAGCCCATGGTAACTCTGGGGGAGCTGCAGAGATCCACAGCTCGGGTGGGAGAATCTGTCCACAGGACAACTATTATTTGTGCACTCCACAAATCCGCCCTTTTATGGAAGAGTCGCAAAAAGGAAACCATAAGAATTCCCGTTTGCGAGAAGCCATGTGGGAGACACGCAAACATGTGGAAGAAGGAGCTCTGTTCAGATGAGACCAAAATTTAACTTTTTGGCGTAAAAGCAAAACTGTGTGGCGGAAAACTAACACTGCACATCACCCTGAACACACCATCCCCACCGTGACACATGGTGGTGGCAGCATCATGTCGTGGAGATGCTTTTCTTCAGCAGGGACAGGGAAGTTGGTCAGAGTGGATGGGAAGATGGATGGAGCCAAATACAGGGCAATCTTAGAAGAAAACCTGTCTGCAAATAACTTGAGACTGGGGGGAGGTTCACCTTCCAGCTAGACAATGACCCTAAACATACAGCCAGAGCTACAATGGAATGGCTTAGATCAAAGCATATTCATGTGTTAGAATGGTCCAGACCTAAATTCAATTGAGAATCTGTGGCAAGACTTGAAAATTGCTGTTCAGACACTCTCCATTCAATCTGACATAGCTTGAGGTATTTTGCAAAGAAGAATGGGCTAATAATATCACTCTCTAGATGTGCAAAGCTGGAAGAGACGTCCCCAAAAAGACTTGCAGCTGTAATTGCAGTGATAGGTGGTTCTACAAAGTATTGATTTAGGGGGGCTGAATACAAATGCACGCCACATTTTTCAGATATTTTTTTGTAAACAAATTCTGTCCACTTCACAATTATGTGCCACTTTGTGTTGGTCTAACAAATAAAATCCCAATAAAATACATTTTGTTTTTGGTTGTAACATGACAAAATGTGGACATTTTCAAGGGGTATGAATACTTTTTCAAGGCACTGTAAAGTCTTTTCTTCCTTTACTTTACCTGTCTGAGCCAAGTCCTTCATTTGTGTCTCGCACGCTCCCCCTCCCAGACACTGCAGCTCACAGTTGGTGGGTTTCAGTAACAGAGGCAGTGCTGTCAGTCCAGAAAGCGGTGGGCAGGACTGGGTGTGGTCAGGTGCTGACTGACTGCTACAGGATTGGAAATCAGCAGTGACGATGCTGATAGCCACACGTCCTGCAATGTATTCACAGCCTACTGTACATAAGAGAATGAATTCAGGAGCAATGCAGCATTGTTGTCAACCATCGCAGGAAGCTGAATTAGGTGGGCACAGGCAGGATCCACAGATATATGTGGGACTTTGTAGGGGGACCCAAGTGTAACACAGTAAACGGAGAGTGCTACATAAATATACATTTCCTAACAAAGGTACTGTACATGGTTAACTCAAAAGGATTTCAGTGATTTTGTTTTTAAATTTTTATTTTTTCATAGATGGCAGCAAATCTCTATCTATCTACTTCTTGCCTGTATGAGATGGGGGTAGATTTTGTTTTTGCAGCGCTCAGGGCGATTGCCGTCACACAACAAACTACCAAAGCCGTACACATTGCACAACGTATGAATGCTTTGTCAGGGATTTATGCTTTGAAGTATTTAATCTAGTATTTAGGTTGTGGTGGCATTCTATGTGAGGATTTTCTTCTTTAGATGAGTTTGGACTTTGCTCATTGTAAACATGCTCATGAGATAATGTGGTATAGACCTTTAAGGCCCCATGCACACGAGACGCAGGTGCAAACTCTGCTGAACACACGTTTTTAAACGCTGAAACCGGCGTTTAAAAACGCGCGTCTTGCCGCGTTTGCGGCCGCGTTTATCGGCGTTTTACCGCGTTTGCGTTTATAAGCGTTTCATCATAAGACCCTCCCTAAGCTCAAAAAACAATCAATTTTAACCATTTCAGCCAGTTTGTGAGACCAGAGTGAGTAGCAGCAGCTGAGAGAGCAGCAGTGTACTTGTATTTAGCGTATCACTTGCCATGTCACCTGCCACAAGTTGTGGATTGTCCACTGGCCACGTCACCTGGCCACGTTGCCTGCCACGTCACCTGGCCATGTCACCTGCCACAAGTTGTGGATTGTCCACTGGCCACATCACCTGGCCAGGTCACCTGCCACAAGTTGTGGATTGTCCACTGGCCACATTACCTGGCCACGTCACCTGACACAAGTTGTTGATTGTCCGCTTGCCACGTTACCTGCCACAAGCTGTGGATTGTCCACTTGCCACGTTACCTGCCACAAGTTGTGGATTGTCCACAATGCAATGCAAGCAATTACAGTTTTCTTTTATATTTTTTAATAGTTTTTCATTTGCCATCATTTTTGAGATTTCTAATGTTAAAAAATAGGTCACCTTTAAAAACGCTTATAAACGCGGCAAAACGCCGGTACCGCGTTTAGCCGCGTTTAGCGTCTGAAACGTGGAAAACTTTTGCGTCTGAACCCATTTTTTTGCTTCTGGAAAAACGAGGTTAAACGCAACTGCTTGTAAACGCCAAAAAATGAGTGTGTGCATGGACACATAGGATAACATTGAATGGGTTCAGGGGCAGTTGAAAAAAGCGTCCAACTGCCTCTGAACACGCGTTCAACAGCAAATAACAGCGTCTCGTGTGCATGGGGCCTAAAAGAGAAGTTTGGGAATAGAAAAATATAAACCGTCTCGCACTCACCTAGAGATGGCTGCAGCACAAATCACAGCTGCAGTTGTCCCTTGCCTTGTCAAAGACCGCTGATCGCTCAGTTCTCTGTATTTGGACTGCATAGAGTCAATGACTGTCAATTACTGGCTTGCTGCTCTGACCCTCCAGCGCTCACTGGAGTGCTGTGGATGGGGTGGTGGAACATTAAGAGGCTGAGCCAGCTGCCAATCCAGGCCTCTGGGTGGATCCTGACTTTCCAGGGCCTGAAATGGCAGAGTGTCGTCAGCCGACAACGGGCTTTAGCCCGTTGGCTGAAAACTGGTCACAAGAGTGCAGAACAAAGTGCACTCCTGTGATCCATAGAGCTTTGGCCCTACTTCTCCTTTAATATCTATTAGGAAGCCTCATTCTGTAGCAGTAAGACAGTCCATCTACATTCTTAGAGTATATTCAGTATTTAGGCATGCATGACTGTCATTCTTTTGTGACTTTGTGTGGGGCATTCCAGCTCCAAGCCAACATCTGTTTTGCCTCAATCCTTGTCAATGATATGAGTTTTGTGGTTGTTGCCAGGCATTCATTCATGGAAGGCCTGTATGTGAATACCACACCATAGGAGATTTAAATAAATCACACAGCTTTTAAATATTTAGAGCACTAACGTGGGCAGTACAGTTTTCATCTTCTGGGTCTCATGATTATCGACTTTGTGGTTGGGATCAGAACATGAAGAGGACACAGGAGTGACTATTCTAGAGTAGAAAGTATTTTTGTTTGTACTGGGTGAAGTCCTTTCTTTTGACTTGAGCACAGAAAGCCAATATCGGAGACCTGAAAAGGAGTGGAGATTCAATTTCCAGCAGGACATAAAGACACCACCAAAATCTATTCTGGAGTGGTCTAAAAATAAGATCTGAAATGTCTTCGTCTTGACCTCAATCCAGTTTAAAAACGTTGGCAAATATGGAAATTTTGCTAATTATTAGAGGTAAACGTGGGCATTCTCCAAGCTTATTTCTATTTGAACATCAACAATTTATTTATTTTTTTATGCCAATTGGATGCACCCCGAAAAACGCTATCACAGGGGAGGGATTCTAGTAATGGCAGCGCACTTGTATGAATAGATACCTGCCCATATTAAGTCATGTCATTAGTTAAATATGGGCATGTGCTGTTGCCTAAGTTGATGTTTCTTATTTGTTCTGTATAACTTGAGCTGCGATGTGATCTGCCTATTGCTTGTTGTGTTGGATGGATTCCATGGATGGATTCAATAAAAGCGTGAATAAAAAAAAAAAAAGAGAGGGTATGTGTCCATATAGGGTTAGTAATGTCACCAGCATCCCACCCCTTTTGTTTGCGTGTGTTGCACAGCAGGGAAAGGACCCAGCTGGCAGGTGATTGGAATAAAAAGAAGCACTATTCTGATGTTTGGCTAGGATGAGTTCTTATGACACCAAAACTCATCTCTAATGCTTGCCAACCGTTCCCATTAGCCAGAAAGTTAGCAGAGAAGAAAAAGGCAAACCTTGCTGGGTCTGTATATGCAAAGCTAATAAAGACTTACCCCAAAATATTTTTTTCTGTAAATCTAGCCAATTATTCGGTTTTCTAATACTTTTTCACCCAACACTGTACTGTTCTGAAGTCCAAATTTTTTTAACAATTGTTAATTTTCATCATTTTCTTAGGTCAGAGCGGACTTGGAAAATCTACATTAATAAACACACTCTTCAAATCCAAGGTCAGCAGAAAATCTGTGCAGCCAACAGCTGAAGAGAGGATTCCAAAAACTATAGAGATTAAAAGTATCGCTCATGGTAAGAAACACAACGGCTGTATGAATCCAATATAGGGACTAGAACAATGCATCTAATGGATTTCAAGTACAAGTTCATGTTTACAATTTTATTTATTTTTTAACCACTTAAGCCCCGGACCAATACGGGCCATTATGACCAGGCCCCTTTTTGCGATTCGGCACTGCGTCGCTTTAACTGACAATTGCGCGGTCGTGCGACGTGGCTCCCAAACAAAATTGGTGTCCTTTTTTTCCCACAAATAGAGCTTTCTTTTGGTGGTATTTGATCACCTCTGCAGTTTTTATTTTTTGCGCTATAGACAAAAATAGAGTGAAAATTTTGAAAAAAAATGTCATTTTTTTAACTTTTTGCTATAATAAATTTCCCCAAAAAATATATATAAAAAAACATTTTTTTTCCTCAGTTTAGGCCGATATGTATTCTTCTACATATTTTTGGTAAAAAAAAAATCGCATTCGGCGTTTGATTGGTTTGCGCAAAAATTATAGCGTTTACAAAATAGGGTATAGTTTTAAGGCATATTTATAATTTTTTTTTTTTACTAGTAATGGCGACGATCAGCGACTTTTTTTTTTTTTTTCTCTTCGTGACTGCGACATTATGGCGGACACTTTTGACACATTTTTGGGACCATTTGTCATTTTCACAGCGAACAGTGCAATAAAAATGCACTGGTTACTGTGAAAATGACACTGGCAGTGAAGAGGTTAACCACTCGGGGCGCTGGAGGGGTTAAGTGTGCCTAGGGGCGTGTTACTAACTGAGGGGGTGTGTGGCTACGACTGACACGTCACCGATCTCCGCTCTGATTACACAGAGCGGAGATCGCTGACATTGTCAGTAGAGGAGCGGGGAGATGTTGTGTTTACACACACATCTCCCCGCTCCGAGCCTCCGTGAGACGATCGCGGGGATCCCTGCAGCGATCGAGTCCGCGGGACCCGCGGTCCCACTCACGGGGAAGGCAGGGTCGTCGCGAGTGCGCCGCCGGCGGCAGTTAAAGGGCCAGGTACAGGTACATGATTGTGCCTGTACGAGCCATCCTGCCGACGTATATCGGCGTGAAGAGGTCATTAAGCGGTTAAATAAATGCACGTTTTTATTTTTTTTTATTTTAGTGTGTGTGTGTGTGTGTGTTGTTTGTTTTTTGTTTTGTTAGGGACCTGAAAAGCATTGCACCCGCAATCAGCATATTGTGGGAGTAATGCCACAGTCCTGTAGACTGTATCTGTCTTCTCGTACCTCCTATACAGGCCAGCAGTTGAACTCTGTCAGGAGGCTCTGTGAACTACCTAGAGTGATCAACAGCACTCTGGTAGATCACTGGGAACTAGAAGCTGAAAGACGCAAAGGCTGTCGGTACTTTTAGTGTTCTCACTTTTTTTTTTTTTTTTTTTTTTTTTTTACCATCTTCGTCCCATTTTGGAGATTTCCCTTCACTTCCTTTCCCATAGACAAACAGGAAGTGAGAGAAAAAATTCCTGCAAATTAAGGGAATCCCTTGGGGACCCCCAGGTCTCTAGAACCATTGGAAGATTTCCCCTCTAATACTTTTCTGGGGACAGCCCAAAATTTGGGATTTTCTTTTAATGATAATGGTAAACAGGACAAATTGAGAGAATGAATCTCCCTAATGGAGAACAGACAGCAATAAAAACTGACTGGTGTGCTAATCCCTCTCCACTCTATCCAAAACAGAAAAAAATTTTTTTGCCTTGAGGCCGGGTTCACACTGGTGCATCAAACGCTCCGACATTTGAGCCCATGTTGAGGGCATGCGGCCTGGGTACGGTTCAGGAGGGGGGGCGCTCGCTCGTCCCCACCCCCTTCCTGACCGACCAGGCTGCGTGCTCGGATAAGGGTCTGGTATGGATTTTGGTGGGACCCCCACGCCGTTTTTTCGGCGTAGGGGGTCCCCTTAAAATCCATACCAGACCGAAGGACCTGGTATGCTCCTGGAGGGGGAACCCATGCCAGTTCCCCCTCAAGATTCATACCTAACACAGTGCCTGGTATTGGCGGGGATCCAAGTCGCATCCCCGTTCATTGAAAGTCGGACGTATGTCGGCTTCAAGTCGCAGAGGAAAGTCGGATCCAAAGTAGGACGAGTGTCGTGTCGCACCAGTGTGAACCCGTCCTTAGTTATACTTTTAAAAGCAGCAAAAAAAGAAAAAACCCTACCCTCTGTACACAATTACAAAGCAGACTTCACCTGTATGTATGTATGATGTGTTTTGAGACCGCAGGTGCTGAAAAATTAACTGCTAAGTATGCCTAAAGGAGTATGAGGAACCTAGAATGGTATGTTCCAAGGTAATAAATAAGTATATTTTATTGTTAATAGATGTTTTGGCCTATTGGTGAATTGACCTATATATTTATTTTTTATTTTTTTGCGACTTCCGGATTTTTACATGTTTTCTTCTTTTATGTTACTGCATAGTTATTAGTAGGTTAGCTATAGGGTAAGCTGTCAAAAGCACGAGTGCACTCTCTTGAGCTTGATCTCTATCTATATCTCTCTCTATATCCACACACTTTTTTCTTTATCACATTCTTGTACTCTCTCTATCTCATTCTTTCTTATTGGGCCAGCTTGCTTATACTGTTGGACCAGCTGTTGGGGCAGCCATCTTGGGTGTGCTCTGTAGAATTTCATACTAGGGCAGATTTTAGACGGGAACCAAATAAGCTACTGGTATGTCTTTGAAGTCAGGGAAGACACCGCAGGGGAAACCCATGCACGCACAGGAAGAGCATGCAAACTCCATGTCCTGACCAGGACTCCGGCCAAGTATGCCAATGCCGCAAGGCTGTAGTGCTAACCACTGTGAAATCTCCACAACCATAGTGAGATATATTCAAATGTAATAGGAATATTTGAGACCAATTAGCCTGATGGCCTTTACCAGGTACCAGTGTTCTTTCCATAGGGGAGCAATAAATATGTAGTCCCCTTCTGTTCTGCCTGATAAGATAACACAGCAGATTATAGATCAGATGTCTAGATGTTCACTTGGCTTGGTTGTAGGGCTTTTTATTATCCTACTTTTTGCTAATGTTGGACTGCAATACATTTTTTCACCTTCTTTTTTTTTTCCTTGATTATTTCTTTTACTTCATGGAATTAACTTTTATTAGGAGCAACATGCAGTTTTCCACCTTCATATGTACATCTAGCCACTGTAGTTCAGTGCATTCTCTTAGTTGCATAGTCCTATTTGTTTCTGGTACTGTAGCTTTGCTGGGTAGGCGAAGAGCTTCCACCAGGAAGCCCTTTGTCCTAATGTCTGATGTTCTTATGTAGAGGGTTGCACCGATACCGGAAGCGACACTAAACATTTTTCCGAGTATAAGCTCAAATTGCACCACAAAGCTATTGGTTTTAGGTATTCTCTGATACCTAAAACCGATATCTTTTTCGGTATGATTTGAGACTATGTAAACTGTATGGGCGCAAATTGCACTGCAAAGAATTGCATGTGATTTGAACAGGAATGCAGTGTGATTTCTGTCGCAATCAAATGTGGTTTACCACACCGCGCCTGTGTGAACACAGGCTTGTCATAGTGACTTCAGGCTGGGTTCACACAGGAGCAGTGCAGGAAACTGCATGTGATTTGGACAGGAATCGCACCGCAAATGTATCAGTAATTGGTATAGGCAAGTACTTGAGTATAAGTATTGGTACTCATACTTGTCGGTAAAAAAAACTGGTATTGGCGCATGTATATCTACCTCTCTCTCTATATCCAGCTATAGCTATATCGCGAGAGATATATGTATGTATATGTGTGTGTTGGTGTGATGGACATTGGCCTGGTGGTTACCAACTTTGAATAGGTGCCTCAGGAGATGATCAACATAATAAGCTGGTTGTTTGGTGACTTAAAGCAGAGTTTTTTTTTATTCAGCAGCTACAAACATTGTAACTGCTGACTTTTAATCGTATAGAGCCCTCTCTTTGTGCTCTCCCCTGGGGATTACTTTGAACCTACCCAGTGTAATAAGAGTTACTACTCGGGTGATCTGTATTATATATATATATATATATATATATATATATATATATATATACCGTAGTTATCGGCATATAACACGCACCCTATTAAGAGGGAAGTTTCAGGAAAAAAACTTTCCACAGCCCCTGCGTATAACACGCAGGCACAGTTTACCCTCTATTTTCAGGGTAAAAAAGTGAGTGTTATACGCCAATAAATACAGTGTATATATATATATATATATATATATATCTATATCCCTCTTGAGTTAAAGGGGTTGTAATGGTAAATGTTTTTTCACCTTAATGCATACTATGCATTAAGGTGAAAAAACATTTGACAATATCGCCCCCCAGCCCCCGTTTTACTTACCTGACCCCTCGAAAGTCCCGCGCTCGCTCCGTCATCCTCCTCGTTCCTGAGCTTGGCCGTTGATTGGCTACAGTGGATGGATTGAAAGCAGTGCAGCCATTGGCTGGCGCTGCTGCCAATCACATCCAATGACGCGGCGTGCCGGGAGGGGCAAGTGATACAGTCGGCGACTATGGCCGCCGCTGTATCACGGGAGCGTGCCCGCAATAACTCCACACCATGCGAGCTCGCTCGCATTAAGGTGTGGAGTCCTTGCGGGGAGGAGCCGAGACAGCCGCCGAGGGACCCCAGGAGACAAGGATCGGGGCCACTGTGTGAAAAACGAGCTGCACAGTGGAGCTAAGTATAACGTGTTTGTTTATTTATTTATTTTTAAACGGGAACCTTTAGTGTCCCTTTTAAGGATCCCAGCCTACTGATACTTAGAGGAAGCCACAGGGATAATTCAATTTGGATTTGTCGGCTGAAAAGGAAGACTTTCTTCTTATATCCAGTTTCTCTATATGTGACTTTTTGAAGTCGTACGTACCGTTTATTCGGAAATTACAGCTGGTTTCCCTGTTTTTGCTTCGCCAGCATTGCACATTCTTTGCGTAGCTCGTTTCTTTCCTCTATTGGATGTCGATGTTGGCTACACGCTAACCAAGAATCGTAGTTGTAAGAGTGAGATCCCTTTCTTGCTTCTACAACTTTTTTTTTTTCTGAATTTGCATCCCGAAGAAGCCCCAAGGCGAAACGTGTTGATGCATTTGGGTTCTCATCATTTATATGTACTCATATGTATGATTTTTAATTCTTATATTGTCCTTGTATTCAGTTTCATTTATGTGGTTCTCTTTTTCTATTAAACATTTATATATTTTTTATACATCTCTATTGTTTACTGTGCCGCTGAAAGTCCGAGTAGGGCCCATATCCCTATATTATTATTATAATTTTTTTTTAATAAGGTCACTTACCAGTCCAGGGAGCCCATGATGTCGGCTCCTCCCATCCATTGGATCAGGTGCAGGCGCTGCCATTGTAACGAAGGGAAACTGGCAGTGTAGCCTTCAGGCTTCACAGCCGGTTTCCTACTGCACATGCGCGAGTCCCGCAGCGTTTTCTGGGACAAACGGGTCCCAGATGGCAGCAGGGGGGGGGGGGGAGGAGGAGGGGCAGAGCCTGAAGAGGAAACGACGTACCTCGCCGCGGCGAGACTGGGACGGAAGTTCATCTTTTTACTACTGGGGTAGGAAAAATAAAATTTGTATATCCAAAAACAAGGCGTGGTCTTTCGTTTTAAGACCAAGTACTAAAGTTGCGTGCAACTCCACTTTAAAGCCAAAGTGAAGCAGAATGTTTAAAGTATAACCAAACCTTTCCAAACCATGTATATATTATGTGTCCCCATGAGTTGATCTAATTTTTATTAAGATTTAGTAAATGTACCTTTTCTACTTTTTACTTCTAAATTCACTCCCTAAGGCTGCTTTATACATTCTCAGAGGTGGGCACACGTCGCTTATTGATAATGTAAAGTACTGTATTAAAAAACATACAGCTATTACATGTCCTTGAAGCAGCAGCCAATCAATGTTGGTGGGCAGTGCTGATGCTAAATGTGTAATCAGTAGGCATGCTTTACTGGGAGCAGTTGGAACCTTAAGGTGACAGCATTGCTTCAGCTAAGAAAATATCCCTGGAATGTTGTCACTTTTAAGATAGAAAGCCCATTACCTGGTTAATACAATTAAAAAGGAGATATAAAGAGAAGAGCAACAATGGAAGGTCGTAGATGGTAAGGTGTATTTAACTTTTAGGATTAGATTTCATGTTAAGCTTGTAGGTGTGGGATGTAGATAATATATGCCCCACACCTCTCTCTGGACATGTATCTCTATACCCTTTGGATGAAGGTAACAGAGATCCTTCCAGAGTAGAGAAAAGTTTGATATGGGCTCTAGTTTTGCAGTTCAAGACATTACAGATGTTACCTTGTAACATGAGCGTTGGGGAATAACCCCTATCCAGAAATATCTTATTACACTGTTTTCTAAGTCAAGTAATCATTAAATGTTCCTTACAATTTCACTAATCTATTTCTTAATGCCCATGCAAATGTCTTGGCAGGCAGTGGTGCAGTTTTGTTTGTTCTTGGTGGCAGGTATCATGTGTTTCCACAGATTTTCCCTTTGACATCTCTAAAGAGGAGAAGAATGAATGATCAGAGTTGACTATTGCTATCTCTTCCAATATGACCACTCTCCGATATTCTGATTATACAGTATATGCGCAGGTCAGCCATGACCTTTGCAGTTGTATAACTGTGCAGCTTCCGTTCTCGGGGACAGGTTACCCTTACTCCCTATATTTGTAGGCAACTGTCAGTGTTTACTTTATAAAGGAAGATTTGTGTTTTCTCACATAATTGGGGTTTGCACACCTCTGTTCTTTGGAATAAATCGTTTCTAGAAGTGAGTAAGAAAAATTTATTGTATAAACTTGGTATGAATAAATAAGCTTGGAGAGTAAAAAGTCCCCAGTGATACAGGTGAGGACTAGTAGAACATTGTGCATGATGTTCCTCTCAACAGGCTTCCGTATAGCAGAGGACAGGGTGATAAGTGCTTTGTTCCATGACCTAATATCAAACAGATTTTTCTTCTTGCACTCATAAACTCATTTTGTCTAATGTGTTGCAATGTGATTTCCTTTTAGAAATTGAAGAAAAAGGGGTTCGGATGAAACTGACAGTCATAGATACTCCTGGATTTGGGGACCACATTAATAATGAAAACTGGTAAGTTGACCATTTCTTAAAGTGCAACAAAAAAGAAAAAGATGCTACTACCCCAAATCATCTGAATGTTCCCCTGAGCTGTTGGGTGCAGGATAAGCAGTCGCTCAGCTGCCAACACGATAATCGGTAAAAGATGATCCGCAGCTCCGTACGTGCTCTTCAATCTTTTCAAATTTATTGATACTCAATAAAAAACAGGTAGGTACAGCAGATGTTAACGCATGACGGCCTTGCACCTGTCTACCACTTTAAACTTTTATATGCAAGAGCCCTTCCTAACATGCTTCCATATGGTGCCTCTTCTTGCCTTCATTGACCAGAACAATGTCTCTGTTTTTCCTCTAATCCTGGTCTCACTTTGCTGCTAAGAGCTGGAGTTATCTAAGCCAGTGTTTCTCAACTCCAATCCTCAAGGTGCCTCAACAGGCCGTGTTTTCAGGATTTCCCTCCAGATGAAACGACTGTTGTAATTACTAAGGCAGTGAAACTGATCAAATCACCTGTGCAAAATAATGGAAAACCTGAAAACATGATCTATTGGGGCGCCTTGAGGACTGGAGTTAAGAAACCCTGATCTAAGCTATCCCATACACCAACAGGAGTGCCCATTGTGGTACCACAGAGGCGCTCTTGGTGGGTGGGTCACAACTTCAAGGAAGTCGAGGAATTGGGAACAAAGCGGACATCTGCTTATGTAAATACCTGTTTTGAGATCAGTCAGGCAGCAGGTGGGATGAGGATAGAGGCCACACCGATCCTTCATTATGGGGGGTAGAAACAGACTTTAACGCAGACCTATAGTTAGAAACTGATTTTAAAATCCATTTGCTCCCTAAGCTCAGTAGAAGTTATAAAGATGTGCCCCAATACTTGACTGCAATCTTGAGCAGCCTCCCTAAATTCCTGGCATTTATTAAAGAGGTTGTAAACCTACCTGCAGTACTTGTACCTATAAGTAAGGCTTACCTATAGGTACTGTAAATATCTCCTAAACGTGCGCCATTTAGGAGATATTTACTGTATACTGTACCAATGACATCATCGGCGCATGCGCTCTGACGGAACGGCCGCCCGTGCCGTTTCTTCAGGAGCAAGTGCCATGACTTGCGTGACATCACACCCGCGCATGTCCTGCGGCTCCGGCCAGTCACATAGCCAGAGTCTGGCTCCGGAAGGAAGAGGGGCAAACCTGGATGCGGCCTGCAGTGGGGACGTCGCGGGCTTCGTTTGCAGGTAAGTGTCACATAATGTGCTAGTATGCGATGCATACTAGCACATTATGCCTTTACTTTGCAGGGAAGGGGAAAACTTTATTTATTCTTTCCCGCAGGGTTTTTATTCCTCTTTAACCACTTACTGGGCACATCTACCCCCTTCCTGCCCAGGCAAAATTTCAGCTTTTAGAACTGTCGCGCTTTGAATGACAATTGCGCGGTCGTGTGACGTGGCTTCCAAACAAAATTGACGTCCTTTTTTTTCCCCCACAAATAGAGCTTTCTTTTGCTGGTATTTAATCAACTCTGCGGTTTTTATTTTTTGCGCTATAAACAAAAAAACTGACAATTTTGAAAAAAACACAATATTTTTTACTTTTTGCTGTAATAAAGATCCCAATTTGTTTAAAAAAAAAAACGTTTTTTTCCTCAGTTTAGGCCGATATGTATTCTTCTACATATTTTTGGTAAAAAAAAGAACACAATAAGCGTATAGTGATTGGTTTGCGCAAAAGTTATAGCGCCTACAAAATAGGGGTTAGAATTATGACTTTTTTTTTTATTTTTATTTTACTAGTAATGGCGGTTATCTACGATTTTTGTCAGGACTGCGATATTACGGCAGACACATCGGACACTTTTGACACATTTTTGGGACCATTCACATTTATACAGCGATTAGTGCTATAAAACTGCACTGATTACTGTATACATGTGACTGGCAGGGAAGGGGTTAACACTAGAGGGCGATCACGGGGTTAAATGTGTGCCCTGCTAGGTGATTCTTACTGTGGTGGGAGGGGACTGACTGGGGGAGGTGACCGATGGGTGTCTCTGTACAAGGGACACACCATCGGTCTCCTCTCCCTGACGGGACGTGGATCTGTGACTGCCGATCGCGGGTATCTGACGGACACCGCGGCCTCCAGGCACGCGCATCGGCACCCGAGTGACGCAGCGGGCACGCACCCCCCGTAGGCCCGAGGACATCATATGACGGCCTCCCAGCCCTTTAGAGCCACCTTGTGGCCATCATTCTACAATGGCCCGGGTCCGAAGTGCTTAAGATCATGGCAAAGGGATTGAAAATGTGGGTCATAGGTAATCAGTGGCCCTGTCATTTACATTTCCTGTCCCATCAATGCGGCTTTAGTCAGGAAGTAGCAGAGTTTCAGGAGACCTGGAGGGAGACTGCTACAGATTGCAGGTAAGTATTTTGGCACTAGCTGCAGCCTTTGGTAAAAGATGGGGCCTAGGAAAACCCAAAGTCTGTTTCCAACCTCGGGTCTGCTTTAAAGGATAGGTTCACTTTTAAAAATAAATGCAAATTTTTTTGCAGATAAAAAAAATTTGCATTTACTTTTTTTTTTCCCAGATCGCTGATGCCAGGTAGGTCTGCAGACTGTCAGTCTTTGCTGTCTGCCCATACATCATTTCACACTGACAGGAAGACCTAATGAATTAAAACGGCTTGCAACAGTGCCGTTGAGAACTACAAGCCGCAAAGGATGTCAGGACTTGTAGTTCATTCAGTTACAGAACTGAATGACGCAACCTCCTGGGTGGAGCCCCGTGCAACCACGCTGTTTTCAAAAAGTGACAGCTAGTACGAGGAACTTCTCCTAGTACTGCTGTCAAAGGGAGAGAGGGCAGTGGGGAGCAACTGAAGTAGCGGGAACATGTTACCCTAAAATGGGTGGAACATGTAACATGTTCCCGAAGGTGAACCTATCCTTTAAATCTTAACCCAAGGCCGATATAAAAAGTAATGTAGAATGTATTTGTGCTTTTTAAGTGCAAGAACCTGAATTTGACTTGGTATCTGCTCCTTGCAGCCCCTGTACAGCAGAGCTCAGAGTGGCAGGGAGAAGCAGCAAAATGAGCCAGTCAGGTGTGCTGCATTGCAAGGCGGCTGATAGGAGAAGAGGGCAGACAGAGAGAGATGAGTTCTGTGTGGTTTCTTCTATTATTGTCCAGTCACAGGTAGAGGGTGGGGAGAAGACCTGTAAGTGGAAGTGAAACTGCAGCAGAGAAAGATCAGGCCCCCTCTTCTGATAGACAGAACTGTGCTGTGTGGCAGAGCTATTTAAATTGCAGGGCTGGATAGACAGAATTGCAATTTTTTGGGAAGGTAAAACAGCCCCATGTATGCATTTTATCTGTATAACTAGCTGTTTGCCTGGAGTTCTACTTTAGGTACAACCTAGACATGCGATGATTGGAAGATCCAACCAAAAAAGCTGCAATTCTTTAGCATTATAGAACAAACAAGCATGCTGTCATTGGATCTTCCCAGGGCAGGAGGCGTTCGGAGAGGTCGTAGAGTACCCACAGACATGAATCTTTTTCATAGCTGACCGCACTGTCCAGATAAAGGAACAATCATCTCCTGTTTGTAGCCTCATGTCCTTCCATTCATTCCAACTGTTGTCACCTTTAGTGTGAAACATCTCGATAAGCATCTAATGGTATATTTTGGCACTTTTACAAAACGGGCTTGATAAAATAATTATTTTTATGTTCTTTAACTATTGAAAATAAGGCTTATCCAATAAATGTTTTCAATTTGTATATTTGTAAAATGTCTTGGCGTGGTTTTGGCTTGCATATATATGGGTCCTATATTTATTTCATATAATTATTTCTGTAGCTGGATGCCCATTATGAAGTTCATTAATGACCAGTATGAGAAGTACCTACAGGAAGAGGTGAACATCAACCGTAAGAAGAGAATTCCAGACACCAGAGTCCACTGCTGTATATACTTTATTCCGGCCACAGGACACTCGTAAGTCACTTTCTGGAAATTGTATATTTTTTGTATATATTTTTTTATTATCATACTCCAGGAATAAAGCTCAGTTGTGCCAATCATGAAATGCATCGGTTTGTATCGCATCATCTTTACGTTAACATACGCTGGGTGTGTAACCCTGTGCGTCCAATCCTGGTGCTTTAATGCACCAAGGGGACACAGGTGCCATATCCAGCCCCTCTTCCTGCAGCCGTCGGTCTATTGCATTGCAATTTCCAGAAAACAACAGAGCTGCAGATTGAAAAGGAAAGGTAGTTTGTAATGACATTCAATTACAATATGACATGTTTCGCAATTGTGTATATTATATTATATATTTTTTATTTGCTTTTTTATTTTTTTCTCCCACAAAAGTGGAGTTACCCTTTTTAAAGTAGTATTAAACCTAAAAACAAACATTTATTATATTGCAGCTTACCAATTCTTAGATGTGATGCCTGCATTTGTTTTACCTTTTTTTGGCTTTCTTTCCTTTATTTTCACCTGGTGATACGGCCAGTAAACCTATGTTTTTTTTTTTGTTTTTTTTTTTTTATGTCCTGCAGTTGTGGTTGGAGGGTTCAAACAAACCGTTGATCACAACTGGTGCTTATTTATGTAAAACCTTTATTCCAAAAGTAACAAAACTGCTGTAACTGCCTATATAGTGTTCACTGGAGTTTGGTTTTAATTGTTAGTGTATCTAAATCAGCTAGGCCATCTAACACTTTTTTTCCCCAATGCTGCTGTCTAAAGGTGCCCCTGTGCTGCTTCATCCCAACTGGGGGGCACTCTAATATAGGTGGTACGGTACTGGCCAGGTGAAGACAGAAGAGGGGGAAAAAAAGCCTAAAAAATAACCGAATGCAGCCACCACATTTTAATGATTGGTAAACTATATTGCCTTTTACGTTTTGGGTGTAATACTGCTATAAAGGATAAGTTCACCTTTTTGAACATGTTACATGTTCCACCTGTATTTAGGGTGGAACATATAACATAGCTGCTGCAAGCCTCTCCCTCTCCTGACAGTGGGGGTGGGCATCTTCTCCAGGCGCCCGCTGTCACTGTTTGAATGAATGACACGGCCGAGCATTATATTCACATTCCTCTGTAAATGGGGAAACTACAAGTCCCAACAGTCTTTGCGGCTGTCTGCTTGTAGTTTTTTTGCTCTACCATGGCGCTGTTGAGCGCTCTGGTAGTTCATTGTCTTTTCCTGACAGTGTGCCTGTACAAGGTACGAGCAGACAGATACACACTGAGAAGTCTGCAGGAGTCCTGCATGGCACCCGTGATCTACTGATCATGGGTCCAATGCTTTCCAGGCTCCAAGTAAAAAATAAAAATAAATGAATGCACATTTTTTATTTTATTTTTTAACCCCCCCCAGCTAGCTGTCACAATCTGCAAAAAACGTCATTCACTCCGTGTTCTGTGAATGGGAAACCTTCAAGGTCTGGCAGCCTTTGTGGCTGTCGGCTTGGCGCTGTTAAATCGGTCCGGTAGTACATTAAGTCTTCTTTATACAGTGTAACTTCCTGGCCATATCGGAGGTATCGTGGGTGCAATGCTTTACGGGTCCATTACAAAAAGAAATAATAAATGCATTTTTTTACCTGCAAGAAAATGTGGTCAATTTTTTTTATTTTTTTTGTAAAGGTAAACTTATCCTTTAAGCCCCCCATTCACATTATGTTGCCCAACATCAGGAATCGTGAATGTGTGTTTTTTGTTTTTTTTTGCACATTGTGGCGCTTCACCCATAGGGCAGCATATTCATTTCGGTGGGTTGCAATAAGCGTGATAAACATGGCAAAATTATTTAAAAAAATTATTTTACCTTTTTAACCATATGTTGAGTATAGAAACTGATTTGCCATGCACAGCTGTTCCCGGACCTGCTCCAGTTTTGATCGACCCCCGCCAAGTGTTTCCTTATTAAAACAGTGAGAGGTTTAATTTATGCCACTGGGCATTTCAAATTCAGAATCTGAGCCATTACATGGGAAGCATTTACCATGCATATGTATCCATAGGCTGAGAATGTAATATCCATAGCAGATTTATTCAGAATCGCTTTTAGGGCAGTTGGAAGAAAATGGAGTATCTAATGAAAACCTACTCAAACATAGTAAAACCAAAAAATGGAATCTCTATGCCAGTGGTAGGGAACCTTGGCTCTCCTGCTGTTTCGAAACTACAAATCCCATCATGCCTCTGCCTCTAGGAGTCATGCCTGTGATTGTCAGGGTCTTGCAATGTCTCATGGGACTTGTAGTTTCGAAACAGCTGGAGAGCCGAGGTTCCCTACCCCTGCTCTATGCATTTACGGCTCTACAAAGCGGTTGTAAAGCCTTGCTTGTTTTGTTTTTGTTTTTTAAATAACAAACATGTCATTCTTGCCTCCACTGTGCAGTTAGTTTTGCACAGAGTGGCCCCCAATCCTCGTCTTCTGGGGTCCCTCGGCGGTGCTATCGGCTTCTCCCCGCACCGGTAAACCCTCTGGGAGAAGCGCTCTCCTTGGGGGTTGCTATGCGGGCGCACTCTCGAGTCCGATGATTGCATCCACAGACACAGAATGCCCCCCCTCTGGCGTCCACGTCATTGGATTTGATTGACAGCAGCGGGAGCCAATGACTGCACTGCTATCAATCTATCCAAACAAGACGAGACACACCAGCCAGAGTCTCCGGCGGTGGAGCGAACAGGCTTAGGTGAGTAAAACGGGGGGCTGGTCAGTGACAGAAGTTTTTTCACCTTCATGCATTAGGATGAAGGTGAAAGAACACAAGGGTTTACAACCCCTTTAATTGTGAATTCATAACTCCAGTGCTGAAAGTATTTACAAATCTGAGCAGAATATGTAGTCATGGACATATAGAAGAGGAACTGAGTACTGTAAAAATGTATTCCACAACATTAAAAATGACTCTCCACATAGGGGTTCACAATGCAAAGATTCTTTTTACAGTTCACATGTTTAGGGAATCCTTCTTCAGGAGAACACTAGAACCCTCTCCTAATCTTTAATAGCATAATATCAGCCAGTAGGGTAGACTGGAGCTCATAGCATGTGTATGTTGCCCATAGAGGTGCAAATGAATAAGCCAAGGTGAAGCCACTGCCTCTCGGGTGGAAAATTCAGGTACATTCAGTAAATCTTAAATTTAAAGGAGCAACTTCCCAATGGGGAACCCTCTAGACCCAATGTGAGTAAGTCACCATAAAGTATGGTATGGTAGTCTAAAGCCCTGTACACACGATCGGATTTCCTATGGATTCTAATCCGATGGATTTTTCCATCGGAAATCCGATGAAGCTGACTTCCATCAGTCTTGCCTACACACCATCAGTCAAAAATCCAACCGTCCCAAACGCCGTGACGTAAAACACTCCGACAAGCCGAGAAAAATTAAGTTCAATGCTTCTGAGCATGCGTCGACTTGATTCTGAGCATGCGTGGGTTTTTTATCCGATGGAGTTCAAACACAGACGATAGGAATTTGCTATCGTTCTTTTTTTTTCCCCATCGGATAAATTTAAAACTTGTTCTATTTTTTCTCACTGATGGGAAAAAAGACCGATGGGGCCCATACACGATCGGTTTGTCCGATGAGAAAAGTCCATCGGACTGTTTTCATCAGTAAAACCGTTCGTGTGTACACGACAAAAGTAGTAAGGCTTGTATATTCCAAAGAGGGCGCTCTTGATGGCTATCTTAGAAACAAACTCAGTTCACCTGAATCCATCCTGGGGATCAAAGTATTATGATGATCACCCTTTACTTTTAGGCCCCTTTCACACTGGGGCGTTTTTCATGCGGTTTAGCGCTAATAATAGCGCTATTATACCGCATGAAAAATTCCTGCCTGTAGCCTTCAATGTGAAAGCCCGAAGGCTTTCACACTGAAGCGGTGCGCTAGCAGGACCGCTCCAAAAGTCCTGCTAGCCGCTTCTTTACAGCGGTAAAGGAGCGGTGTGTTCACCGCTCCTTTACCGCGGCTGCCCATTGAAATCAATGGGACACCGCGGTAATACCGCCTGCAAACCGCAGCAATAGCCGCGGTTTGCGGGCGGTATTAACCCTTTTTCGGCCGCTAGCGGGGGTTAAATTCACCCCCCTAGCGACCGCATACCGCGGTAAGAACGACGGTATAGAAGCGCTGCAAATCGCGCTGCTATACCGCCACCGCTCCTGCCCGCCCCAGTGTGAAAGGCGCCTTAAGGGTGGAGGTATGCTTTCTTCAGGTCAAGATGCACACAATCTTAAAAATAAAAAAGAATGAGTACATCTGTAGGGCGAGTCAAGTCTTCAGTTAAAGGTGCTGCAATATTTGCTGAAAAGATTTGAGCAGCATAGAGGATTTAATGGATTATGTTCTTGTCACAATACAAATAAGACCTCTGTACATATTATCCTGTATTGTTTATCTATAAGGAGGGAAAAGGTGTGCAGTAAAACCTTGGAATTGAGAGTAACTTGGTTTGAGAAGGTTTTGCAAGACCAGCAATTTTTTTTTAAAATACATTTTGACTTGATATACAAGTAGCATCATGTCACAACGGAGTATAAAAGAGAAGAGAGGAGCCTCTAAGTGTAGCAATATGGTTACATTTAATGAAGGTACAACATTTAGTAACTCACATGGTTGATGATTAAAATGGGCACATCTAAGTATGCAGGCATCCAGGGTAAAGCTGTCCACATAGACTGTCCTCACTGCCATCAACTTCATCCCTTCCACGCTGAGCTCCACGAGCGCTTAAAGCCTCGCTTTCAGATCGCTTTACTGCAGGGTAGTCTTCCGGTCACGATTACACACGGACAGAGGTGAGAGCTGGCTGTGCGGGGGATGTTCTATGTGGTCAGCTTTACCCCGGATGCCCGCATATTTAGATGTGCCTCTTCTTATTTTTTTATCATCAACCATGAGAGTTGCTAAATGTTGTACCTTCATTAAATATAATCATATTGCTACACTTAGATGCGCCTCTCTTCGCTTTTATACTCTGTAGCTCCTGCTGGATTTTGCTTCTAATCCCCTTGTGGAGGCTTCCATTTGTGGATGGACATTTTATGGTTACATAACCTATCACACTGCTATAATCTTTTTATATGGACAACTGAAGGACCTATGAATAAATGGTTGTGGAACCAATCATCTGAGTTTCCATTATTTCTTGTGGGGAAATTCGCTTTGATATACAAGTGCTTTGGATTACAAGCATGTTTCCGGAATGAATTATGCTCGCAATCCAAGTTTTACTGTATATGTATATCACAAAGTGCAGCATGAGAACATTACACTGTTGTGTTTTTATCTCCCTCTGTCACTAATCTTATTAACTGCATGGCACACTTTTTTACTAGACATCGGCGCCTGTCATTTTTAGCAAATATCTCCTAAACCGTGTAGGTTTAGGAGATATTTCTTGCACCTACAGGTAAGCCTTAATCTAGGCTTACCTGTAGGTGCAAGTTGCAAAAGTGGGTTTACAACCACTTTAAATCTCCTTTCTTCCCCATTCTGATGCTGAGTTTGAACTTCAGAAAGTCGTCTTCACCACGTTTAGATGCCTAAATGCATTGAGTTGCTGCCGTGTGATTTAGCAATTTGTGTTACCAAGCAATTGAACAGGTGCACCTAATAAAGTGGCTGGTGAATGTGTGTAATATATACACACACACACACACACACACACACACACACCACACCCTTCAGCAAAGCTCATTATCCCTTCTAATTGGACAGCTCAGGCTCTGACTGGGCAGGGGGTGTGTTGGACCTCTGCAATAAGATCATTACTTTCCCACAGTGATGCTTCCACTCTGCAGCATGCTGGTAGGGGGCAGGCTTTTCTACTCAGGCTGTGGCTGCTGTAAAAAAAAAAACTGTAGGACATTGAGCGCCCTTTTTGTTTTGAAGCACCTGGAATGTATTCAGCTGATTTAAACAGAGGACTCAGTTGGACTTTTATCGGGAACTAGTCACCAGTCCAGCTCTGCAGTGGGAAAAACGTGTGCAATTCACTTGCTGTAGAACATTATTTTGCTGTGTATTTAGCTGTTTGTCTAAGGGTTAGCTGTAAAGGGTAACTCAACTTTCGTGGAGAAAAAAAAAACGCAAATAAAGAAAAAATAATATTGCGTATACAATTGCGACACAAGTCATATTGTAATTGAATGTTATTAAAAATCACCTTTCCTTTTCTATCTGCAGCTCTGTAATTTTCTGGAAATGCAACATGGCAAACTGGAGGTGTTCTGTACACAGAATGTTTAAAGAATGCCCCCCGGAAACATCATTTCCTGCTTGTGTGATTGGCTCACTGATTTTCCCAGAAATCTACCCTAAGGGCCAGTTCACACCAGATGCAGTTCCGTGCAAATCGTTTTTTATGCACCGAATACAGTAGGTTCGGGAAAGTTTCTTCACCTGAAACTGACTGCACTGGTGTGAACTAGAGCCATTGGAATACATGGAAAGCCCTGTGCATGCGTTTTTAGTGCAAAAAAAAAAAGCACACGGAACTGCGTTTTGGTGTGAACTAGCACTGAGATGCAAGTCAGATTTCAGGCATACCAAGCAATAAAATGTGATTTCCTATTGGGAGTATCTCACCAAAAATGACATCTAAAGGGATGCAGGTCCAGCCGCTTTCCTCATTAGAGCCCTGCAGGTGCAGCAGCTGGTTTATAATTATGAAACCACTTCCTTTTAGACACACTTTCCCACATGGATACAGGCAAACACACAGTGATTTATTCAGCCTGGGTTCACACTTATGCTATACCAGACATCGCATGTGATCCGCATCATATTGCTGTGCACATCACATGCGATGTCTATGCAATGCAAATTCAGCCATACAGCTTGGCTGAAATCGCGTTGCATTCGCACCAAAATGGTGCAGGACCCTTTTTTTTTGGTCCGCGCTGGAATCGGACCGCATGGGTGTTCAGACCCATGCCATTCCGATTCCACAGTTCCCACTGCATTCTGCAAACTGATTTGGGGGTGTCATTGATTTTTTATTTTTTTTGACACCCACACCTGTTTGCAGATTTCCACATGGCACCAGTGTGAACTGAGACTTGAGTAACAGAAGGTAGGAATCTGCTACAAAGTTTGTTACAATCCTTGGAATGTACATAGATCACCCAAAGGGGAATGTTTTTTTTTTTCTCAACAAAAGTGGAATTACCATTTCACTATGCCGCAGCAGTTCTGCCAAGTTCATATCAGCTGCACATTAATCTGCATGGCTGTCCAAATACTTAATTACGAGCACTGCAGATTAGAAATCTGGGCAGCAAACACAGGAAATATAAATGAAGGTTACTGAAAAGGGTATTGCCTAGGCATCTTGCTTTTAGAGGTTAGTTAAGGTCAGCTTTAAGCCGAACACTAACTTAACCTGACTCCTAAACAAAAGAATTTACTCCAATTAACCCGATTCTGCTGTGTACTTCCTCCCCCTGTGCCAGGAGCATCTGCGCTGATAGCATGAAAATCTCACACCAAATCATTCAGCGTTTAGATCCCACAGCAATGATGAACTTTTCCAACATTTAACTTGTGCAACATGGTCTGTTCTTCCCTCCCATCTGTCTTCCTTTGCAGCATTAGGTCTATTGCAGAGCAACTGGTCAACGTTGACCTATTTTACGCAGGGCATTTGATCTGATGCAAGTTTCCTACATCCATGTAAATTACTTATAAATGGCATACATCTTATTTCTAGCGTTGCACCGATAACGAGCATTTGCACAAGTAAATGCTCCGATGCTTGATCCGATACCTCCCAGCAAGAGGCCAGTACACCTGGCATCCTCAGCATAGCAGGGGGTGCAGGGCAGCCTCACAGATTGGTGCGGCGTTGGGGGCAGTTGCAAGCACCGATCTCCCTGTATAGCTTTTCTGACAGCTGCTTCTCCTCCTCTACCTCACGCGGCTGGCAGCTACTTTATTGAAAGCTATACAGGGAGATCAGTGCTTGTAACTGCCCCCATCCCCGCACCAATCATCCCAACTGTCCTCTGGCTCCTGGGGTCCTCCTCTAGCTCTGGGTGTCCTCCTCTGGCTCCCGGGGTCATCCTCTGGCTCTGGGTGTCCTCCTCTGGTCCCCCCTCGTCCTGGATCTGTCAGTAAGAGAGCAGAGGAAGGAGCCTGTAAATCTGTCATTTACCGGCTCCTTCCTTTTCTGGGTGCACAGTCAGTAATCAGTGACTCTGGCCAATCATAACTGAGCACCGTAACCATGCTTCAGTTTATGAATGAACAGGAGCCGCTGTCTCCTGTCCATTTCTTCAGTGCAGCTGAGGCTGCTGAGAAAGGGACTAGGGAATCTCTGTCCTCAGTCCCTTTGTCTGTTTAGACCCCTAATATCTTACCAAAGACTCCACCCAACAGGGCTGTTTAAAAAAAAAAAAAAAAAATTGTAATAAATGTTTAAAGGTTAAATTGTAAAAAATGAAATAAACAAAAAACACTGACACCGTTCACTCCCCCCCCCAAAAAAATAAAGCATTGTAAAAACAATTGTAAAAAATAAAACTACTGAGACAGTGCATGCCTCACCAGTGCCCATCAGTGCTGCATACTAGTGCCTCCTCATCAGTGCGGCATATAAATGCCACTGTCACATGATATTAAAAAAAAAAGAATCGGTATTGGCGAGTACTTGAGAGAAAAAAGTATCGGTCTTAAAGTGGTATCGGTGCAACCCTACTTATTTCCTAGCAGGAAGAATCCCTTGACCTTTAACTGCTTAATATGACCACTTTGGTTTTGTTTGCTAATATGCCCTGTGATGTTTTCCTTTAAGCATGCTGTTTCTACACTTTAAACTTTTGGCTCTGGAGTCGTGGTGTTGCAAGGTTTTGGCTGTTTTGTTGCTGGGTGATTCAAATCCTGGGAGACAATCAAACATGTTCTATAAAGCTGCATAGATTTAATCTGACTCATAAAGAGATTTCATTGCAGAGATCGTGTTCCTTTTTATTGAGTTCTTTGTATGTCTTTATAGGCCAGTGCTGCAAATGTTTTATTAACCTGGCTCCGAATGTTTTTGTCTTACAGACTCAGGCCACTGGACATCGAATTCATGAGACGCCTGAGTAAAGTGGTGAATATTGTACCTGTTATTGCCAAAGCAGATACATTAACTTTAGAAGAAAGAGATTATTTTAAACAGAGAGTAAGTTTCTATATCTTATACTGGTGGCAAACAATAAGTGTCTTTTATCAGTAATGTCAGACATGGGTTTCACTTCCTGTATGTCAAAGTGCCCAACTGTCCAAACTATACACACTAAAGGTATTCTGAACAAACAGGAAAAGCACTTCAAGCAAGCCCCATTCACCTCTCTAGTTATAGGCATTGTGGAGGAATGTGTCTTCAAATATCAAAACAGACTTATATCTGTGAACGGCAGATGTTGGCAGGCTGGCAGCCCCCTAATGTAAACAGCCAGCAGGTGACGATGCAGTTTTTCGTGGCCAATTTGTCAATAAATGGCTGGTGTTAGCACTTCAATCATCACAACACCATGGTTAATATGGTGTCAGGATGATTGAAGTGCATTATTTTTATTATTATATTGTAATATAAAATTTAGCTAAACTCACCATAATGCAGAATCTGCCACCAGATGCAGCTTGTCACTTGCCACCAGATGCAGCTTGCCACGGTGCCTGTCACCAGATTGCCACTTGCCACATCGCCTGCCACCAGATGCAGATTGCCACATGCACCAGTCACATGCCACCAGATGCAGATTGCACCAGTCACATGCCACCAGATGCAGATTGCACCAGTCACATGCCACCAGATGCTGATTGCCACATGCCACCAGATGCAGATTGCCACATGCCACCAGATGCAGATTGCCACATGCCACCAGATGCAGATTGCCACATGCCACCAGATGCAGATTGCCACATGCCACCAGATGCAGATTGCCACATGCCACCAGATGCAGATTGCCACATGCCACCAGATGCAGATTGCCACATGCCACCAGATGCAGATTGCCACATGCCACCAGATGCAGATTGCCACATGCCACCAGATGCAGATTGCCACATGCCACCAGATGCAGATTGCCACATGCCACCAGATGCAGATTGCCACATGCCACCAGATGCAGATTGCCACATGCCACCAGATGCAGATTGCCACATGCCACCAGATGCAGATTGCCACATGCCACCAGATGCAGATTGCCACATGCCACCAGATGCAGATTGCCACATGCCACCAGATGCAGATTGCCACACGCCACCAGATGCAGATTGCCACAGTTACTTGCCACACGCCACCAGATGCAGATTGCCACAGTTACTTGCCACACGCCACCAGATGCAGATTGCCACAGTTACTTGCCACACGCCACCAGATGCAGATTGCCACAGTTACTTGCCACACGCCACCAGATGCAGATTGCCACAGTCACTTGCCACACGCCACCAGATGCAGATTGCCACAGTCACTTGCCACACGCCACCAGATGCAGATTGCCACAGTCACTTGCCACACGCCACCAGATGCAGATTGCCACAGTCACTTGCCACATGCCACCAGATGCAGATTGCCACATGCCACCAGATGCAGATTGCCACATGCCACTGTCTCCTGCCTCTTGGAGGCAAATTGTCACTAAGCACAGTGAGTTCCGCATAAGAGAGAACAGTGGTGATGCGGGGCGGGCAGTGGGAGATGATGTCCTCTCTCTGCTCGCCTGCTTCACCCCTAACAGTGTAGCGGCAGGGCTGTGTGGGCGGAAGTGCGGTGATGACGGCCATCTCTCTGCTCGCCTGCTGCCGCCGCACCTCAGCGCAGACTTTGCGGCCCGCCGGTAGTCGGCCGTGGACCGGTGGTTGGAGACCCCTGCTGTAAAGCATTACTGCAGATAGTGGGTTCAATGTCAGGCTCCAGCAGGCTGTCTGTGTAGCTGTCTGCTTGACCCTCCTATACGGGCAGGCAGTTGCTCTGTTCTAGGAAGATCAATGAGCTAGGGGTCGACCGATTATCGATATTCACATTTTCGGTATTGGACAGAAACTTACTGATACTGGTCAGACCGCCTCCCCCTGTCCCTGCACGGCACCTGCTGTAGGTCTCTCAGTGGTGTGGCGGGCAGCAGAAAGATGACATCCTCTCTCACTGCCCGCCTCGCATCAGCGCTGTTCTGCCCCTACAGCAGGGCCGTGAGGAAGGCGAGCAGAGAGATGGTTGCATCATCTCTCGCCCACATCTGGAAGTTTACCCACTCCGGGCACTGCTGGGGAGAGGCTGCAAGAAGTAGTGCAAGTAGTGACAAGCTGCATCTGAATGGGAGGTGACGGTGGCAAGTGACATACTGCATCTGGGTGGCAGGCGACAGTGACAAGTGACATGCTGCATCTGGTGGCAGGTGACGGTGATATACGGAATATCGGCACCTGTTATCGGCTATTGGCCTATAAGGCGGGCTAAAATCTGTGTCGACCCCCTACAATGACTTGTCTAGAGCAGTGTTTCTCAACTCCAGTCCTCAAGGCGCCCCAACAGGTCATGTTTTCAGGCTTTCCGTCATTTTGCACAGGTGATTTGATCAGTTTCACTGCCTTAGTAATTACCACAGCCGTTTCATCTGAGGGAAATCCTGAAAAGATGACCTGTTGGGGCGCCTTGAGGACTGGAGTTGAGAAACGCTGGTCTAGAGTGCTCATCAATGTCCTGGTAGTTCAACGAGAACTACAAGCCGTCATCTGCAAAGGCTGACGGTACTTGTAGTTCTTGAATTCACAGAACGAATGAATGACGCGACTGTGTTGGCAGATGCTGAACATCTTACATGATGCAACCTAAATATGGGTGTAATATGTTCACAAAGGTGAACTTTAATTCCTCTACCAAAAACTAAAATATCACTTTTGGGTGAACATACCCTATTAAAGTGAAATTGAACCTAAAAAAATCCCTGACAAGTAGGATTTTCTGACAGAAGAGACCCAACTGGTCTATTCTGTCATAATGATTTCTCCCTGCCTGTCAAGGTTAATGTACAATAAGCCACGCATGCACAGCTCCGCATACATTTGTGGCACCCCTCTGTGCCGTGATGATTGGACTCCTGTGTGCAAGTGGCCGAACAGTCAGACCCTAGAAGAAAGACCGAGAGAAGATAGAAGGAACCCTGACAGCGCAGTGCTGGAGGGGATCAATTGACAGGTAGTCTACCATGATGTGCTAATATTGGCACATTATAGCTAGCAGTTCCTGGGGCCCTTTTTAATAAAAACAAAAGGAGTTTAATCTGCTTTTAAACGTACATTTGGTGTATTAAATGTGTGCTACAGGTCAGTTCAGCTAATGTCAGTGGGCTGTTGCAGTTTCTGTCATGCCGAGCAGTGTGGAATTTGTTTAACCAACATACAGTTACCGGTTTCCTGTACTCTTCTGATCTTGATAAATTAAGTGTTGAAGAAGCATTACTGGTGCTTCCTGTGTGCCGGCTGCTATGACTATACACAGGATATTGTTTTAGGCAAATGAAACAGCTGCAATCAAAGATCTTTCACACTTTCTTGGATTATAAAGTTTATCTATTCTTATGTAAATCTTGTGTTTTGTGTGTACAGAGCAGTCCATAAAATGAATAATTTGAAGAAATATCTATTTGAAAATAGATTCATTCAGCTTGACGCTGACAGTTGTAAAGGCCAACTGAAGTTTATTTGTGTTCTATACAGTCTTGTATGGCTGTCTAGGATTTTTAGGACTTAATCCATGCTATGCATCACTTTCACGCACATAAGTAAGTAAGGCACGCCATGAATGGGCTTGAAGAGCACCTTATTTTTCTTTTGAAGGCAGCTTATTACAGTGCACAGATGGTTTACACCAGGGGTACGCAACCTCGGCCCTCCAGCTGTGGTGAAACTACAAATCCCATCATGCCTCTGCCTCTAGGAGTCATGCCTGTGATAGTCAGGGTCTTGCAATGTCTCATGGGACTTGTAGTTTCAAAACAGCTGGAGGGCCGAGGATGCCTACCCCTGGTTTACACTGATGCTATGCACTGCAAGGCGAGTATGTTGCACTCTGTTGCCTAAGTGGGTTAACGTGGCTTTTAGAATGATCACGTTGTCCCAGTGCAGTAGGGTGAATAGTCATTTACTGGTTTTTGCTTGAATAGGCCTTAAAATGCATTTTCCCTCTTAGTCAAAATGCTTCTTCTGAACTTCCACTGCCGTGTTCTGTGATGGCATAGAGTTCTGGCCGCACCCTTCATCGCATGCATCCTCGCTCATACTTGTATTACGGATAAAGAGAGGTCTCTGTTGGGGCTTGTATATATGGTCATTGCTGTCAAACATAAGCTTTTTTTATTCCAACTCGGCACAGCTTAACACAAGTTTAAATGCAAAAGACGGCGTATGATCCTTGCCTGCAATGCATCTCTAGATTTTCAGTTGATTCGCTTTCTTGCCCCTAATTAAGCTGCAATAGGCTGCAGAGGGGAAGCTTTACATGATGCCGTGCCTGCGATGCTTTACTTCATGACCGCGGTTTAATGGCGAATCGATACATATGGTTTCAATGCAATTGTTTGCAAAAATGGGGTAAAACAGGCGGTGAGGAGGCGTCGCATCACTTCCTCGCCACCTGTCAGTAGCCTCTGGAGCACGAAAGCAGATCGGGCTTTAATGGAACCGGAGATTTAGACGCACATCTAAATCTACGCTAATAGAACATGCAGATGAGATGGAGCCTCAGATCATCCATACTGTACCATTAAGGTAAATGGGAATCTGCGGACCTGTTACTGATGTGCACATCAATGGCAGGTAAACAATGCCCTTCTACACAAGCCCTTAAACTGGGTATACATGTACCCGCTGAACCGTCCGATTTGCGGTATGTGTGTACCTCTCTCTGTTCAACAGAATCCAGTGTAACCGGCTTCTGTCTGGAAAACCAGCATTCAATCAGCGCTTGCAGCCAGTGACTGTAGCACTGATTTGTGTATTCTGATAAGGGAGTCACCACTATCAGAATACAAAGACACAGCTAGAAAGATCCCTGCATTAACATCGCTTGTGTTGATGCAGGGAACTGTGAGTTTTTTTTTTTTTTATTCAACTTATTGGTTGAATGGAAAAAGATCCGTGTATACCCAGCTTCCGAGGTCTCTGGTCAAACTTTAGCGCCTATTGGACTGCGGAGTCATATTTATACATGCTGGGCAACTGCTAAAACAGAAAAGTGGCATAAAACCATGAAAGTAGAAGCTATTGTTTGTCAAACAGTGGGCTAGGATTATTAAAAAATAAAATCTCTTATTAAACCACAAGGTTACTTTTGCTTACTCCACCACCATGCATCAAAACCTTGTTGCTTTGCGATGAGGGCCCATTTATGTATATTGGTGTACTGTGGTGCCTTATTTGTAATTGGCTGCCCATGTACCTCCATTAGGCGGGAGCGCTGCAACATGCCAGAGCACAGCACAACACACATTGTCTGGTATTACAAAATGTAAGCAGCATCGATTTTTCACACATTAAGTGCATTGCAGCTTAATAATTTTTTTTAATTGAAAAAAACAACTTTATTGAGAGGAAATGCACATATTACAACAAATTTGGATACATATGTCAGATTGGTAATTAGAAACACATTCGTCATGGTCCTGTCGAACCAATTGCTTCAGCCAGGGAAAACAACATATGTCTATGGTAACAATTTATTTCCAGTTCCTGTGAACCAGGATATAATATAGCTCACCATAAAGATGGGAGGTTGAACAGCTTTAATAATTTTCAATGGTCATCCTAACCTAATGGGCTGAAACATGCATTAGTGCATGGAAACACGTGCACTTCATGGGGGAATGTTGCCAAGAATGCTTTCTTGGCCCCACACATAACAGAATTCTCTTTCTCTGTGATTTTCTGGAATCCACATTGCAGATGGTTTTTCCATCATTATTAGATAGGCCAAGTGATATCCAGGGAAGTTCAGCTTGTGGCAGCTATTTAGGGCTTGTGTGTCACCTAATTAGGTGCTCCCAAGATGCACTCAGTTTTTCTAGTAGGTATGTAAAAAGTTTCTCCGTGTTGTCTTTATTTGAATGGATTCTAAGGCAAGGAACAAATTCTTCAAATACATTTTCTGGCTGCAAATTGTTACAATTTTAGCAAACCAAAACAACACATTGCCCCAAAGATTATATGTTAGGAAATATTTCTGTGGTTGGCTTAAAAGAATGTTTCCTGTTTGTCTTTACAGATCCGTCAAGATCTACAGAACAATGGTATAGATATCTATCCTCAGAAGGAGTTTGATGAGGATGCGGAAGACCGGCTGGTGAATGAAAAGATCAGAGTAAGTAGCCAGTCATCTTGTGTTGCCTGGATGGTTGTATCACAATTTATAGGTAGAATACAATACAATCATTCTTTAGTTGCATAGTTGGGTTGAAAAAAGTCCATCTAGTTCAACCAATTAAAAAAAAAAAAAAAAAAAAAATCGTACAGTTCCATGTACACAATCCTACCCATAGTTGATCCAGAGGAAGGCGAAAAAAACCCCCCAGCAAAGCACGATCCAATTTGCTCCAGCAGGGGAAAAAATCCTTCCTGATCCCCCGAGTGGCAATCGGATATTCCCTGGACCAACTTTACCTATAAATGTTAGTAATTTTGTATTTCTGCTTACCGGGGATGATCTCAGGCATGTTCAGATCCCAATCCAAACACACCTTATTTTGCCAGTAAGCTGTCACTGCACAAAGCCAAACATTAGTGGCCAAGGCATTCCCTGCCATGCAGGTGCATGTATACACACCCCTTGTATACGTGTAGCTGTGCCTACTGCCCACATTCATCGTGCTAATGAGCCTTTCTCTCTTCTGTTGCAGGAAATGATTCCATTTGCTGTTGTTGGTAGTGACCAAGAGTACCAAATTAATGGTAGGCGAATACTGGGCCGGAAAACCAAGTGGGGGACCATTGAAGGTAAGTTGACAAACTTTGTTAGTATTTACTCTGCAGCGTCACCTATTGTATTAATGCTGAGCTCCAGGTCAATCAAACGAAGAAAAATAATAACATTTTATCAGAAGGCAACATTTTTATGTTCTAGTTTGGGATGGAGCAGGAAGGGCTTAGAACCTCCATCTATTCACAAACTGGAGACAGAGGTGACCAAACTGCATTTTTAACCGTATGAGGAAGTTGAGGTCACCAGGGTGGCTTAGGTGTCTAGCAGGGCTGTGTAAATCTCAGGAATGGATGGGCAGAAATCCAAGTGCTTAGTCAGGTACAACCACCATAAATGTATTCATCTGTGTATATTTAGCTGTTTGCCTTGCGTTGAGCTTTAAATGTTGGGGCTTTATAATTATTGGTAGGTACACCTAACGCTGAGTATACTCCATGTGTCTTCTTCACTTGTTACTATATTATTATAATTCTAGGCAGGTGGATCATGATAATATGCCCAATTTGCTCTTATACATCTACAAATGCTGCCAAAAAGACCACATTAAGTCTTCTGAGTAATCTTGACTCAAAATAAATAAAATCCCACTGTAAAGTGCACATTTGGTAACTGTTTATTTTATACATTTGGTTCATGGCCCTGTTTACTTGAGCATTAGCCTTTGGGAGGATCTTGGCAGAGCACACCTCAATGTTTTTGATGGGTGCTGGCTGCATTTGAAGTTTGCTTTTCTAGCTTCTAAATGCTAACAAAAGCCGTGCCTTGAGAAAAGAAAAGTAGATCTGCAAATGTGAAAAATGTTTTTTCCAGATTAGCTTAACAACCTAAAGTTGTATTAAATGCTGCAATTTGTAGCCACTCTTCTTAGGGCCGTAAACATTCTGCAGTACATTTTATTTTTTTGAAATTTTGTCTGCTGCAGAGCACTCTGTGTTGCCTCTCCAAACTTTGGGTAGGAAAGTGCTTAAACATGCCAGCAGAGTGCCATTTTCTTTGCACATGCAGGCTCGCTCTGCTGTCTATTAAACTGTCTATTAAACTGCTGGAGGAGCCAGGGAGTGGCTTGCTGTTGTAGGTACCTTGTAGTATTGAATGCATGAGTGCACAAATCCAATCGCACATGCAGAGGTGGCTCCATGAGATCCAGCAAGTGGATGGAGCCACCCTAAAGAAGGAGCAGGGGGAGGAGTCTATTTTTCAAGATGGAATGCAAAGAAACCACATGGTTAATATGAATACAACAGCGCAAAGGTGGCAAGTGCTGAGGTTTGCTTCACTATGGGCATATAACCTTTCAGGGTTTGGTGTCACATTAAGTATTTGATAAGATTAATGCATTGGCTATCTCAACTTCTTTTTAGCATAGCCCCCACCCAGTCCTTCAGCGTAAAGCCTAACTCCAGCTTTGCTATCCCTTTAAAATCGTTAAAATTATTGTAAAAGCTCCGTGTTTGGACACAGGGAGCTGTGGCTCAGCTCGGTGCCCCCATAGCAAGCTGCTTGCTGTGGGGGCACCCAACAGGAGGGAGGGGGCCAGGATCATAGAAGAGGGACCTGAGAAGAGGAGGATCCGGGCTGCCCTGTGCAAATCCACTGCAACAGAGCAGGGAAGTACGACCTGTTTGTTATTTTTATAGGAAAAAAAAAAACTTTACAATCCCTTTTTAATTTGCACCAAGCTGCCCCAAACAAACTTTGCTTTTCTAATGCATGCACCTGCTATCAGCGCTTTGTACAGCTATTTACATGCAACTGTTACTGCAACTGTATTGCAGCAGCTGTATGGGGACTTCCTATTCTATTCCGTCATTATTTGGGGTAGTATAGGAGTTTTACAACAGTTTGCTGAACTGAGTATCACATTTGCCAAACATTTAAAAAGTGTCAGGCAGAACCACCAAACAAATGCATGCTTGTTGAAGCCTGCTAAATGTAAAACATACAGATGTCTGTAGTATTCTCCACCATTTTTGTTCACCCTGGATTTGGAATGGGTAGTGAATAGTGGTGCAACGGATCGGGGACGATCCGTGATCCGAACGGGTCACCCCGTTCGGATCGGCACACACCGCGATCCCTCGGCCTTAGGAAAGGCCGCGGCTTCGGCCTAGCTCCGGAGCCGCGGCCATCTTGGTACACCCGGCGGCGGCGGCCGCCTTGTGCGTGCTGACGTCATCACCCCTCACCCTCGCTGCTCGTGGATCTGAACTGGCCGGCGGGAGAGACTAAGGTAAGTGGGGGAGATGCCCATTACAGGGGGGGAAGTTTGTGGATATTACAGGGGGGGAAGATTGTGGATATTACAGTGAGGGGGAAATTACGTGGATATTAGTAATTAATTATTTTCTTTCTCGTACATCACGGGACACAGAGCGACATAGTCATTACTAATGGGTTATATAGATACCGTCAGGTGCTGGCACTGGCAACTTCCAAAACCGGAAGTACCCTCCCCTATATAAGCCCCTCCCATCCGGGAGCACCTCAGTTTTTTGCCAGTGTCTAAGGTGTTGGCCAAGAAGAAACATGTGTTTTTCACTAAGCTTGCGTACAGGTTCTTTTGGGCCTCAGTAAGCTATTCCGGATCCGACCAAAAAAGCTTCATAGCTAAACGGTCGGTACCCGGGCCTTGCAGAGAAGAGCAAGGTTTTGCCTGTAATGCTTCTCTTAGGAGAGCTGGACCCTGGGATCCAGAGCTCTGGTCATACCCACGACCAAGATGTTTTCTGTGCAGGGTGCTATACAGGTCCAGGGGAGTGGAATCCTTGGGAACCCGGTCCCTGAAGGTTTGATTACAATGCCTGCCGTGAGAGGTGAAGTTTGGGCTTTTGTGGACCAAACAAAGTCCTGCGGCGGGGAACAGGTAAGTGGGGGCCCCCAGGAACTTGGTTCTATTGGGGGACCCCCAAGCCTAATTTGTCTTTCTGTCTGTTACCTAATGGTATTCCCGCAAAATTCTGTGCATGCCTGTAACTACTAAAAAAAAAAGATAATTTTTAATGGTGGTCAAGAAAAAAAAAAAAAAATAATTTTTTTTTTTATATATTTAATATATTAGACTGCGGTACCTGTGTTTGTCCACTAGAGGCCGCTGTGGAACGTTTCTTGTCATGTGGACTAGTTTCTTCTCATCAGAGCGAGTCCAGGCAGATGGTGAGTTCTCTTATGGGAAACTGCTTCCTCTGCCATGTTGCAATGCTCGTCCATCCCCCGGCCTGCGGCAAAGGGGCCCTGGCTCTTGTCCCTGGTTTCCATTTTCGAAATTAGCGCCGAAGGCGCACGTGGCCGCGCGCGTGCTCGTGCACGCGCCTCTATATATAGAGGTGAGCCGGGAAAGGGGGCGGAGCCTGGGGGATGACGCTCTGTGCGCGCCGCAGCGCTTCTGCGGGCATCCCAGCATGTTAAAAACCACAATTTTGTGTGGTGAGCTGGCTATGAAGTACAGAGACAGCTGGCAACATTTAAAGAAGGCATACAGCAAGCGGTTGATACAGGCATCCCCTAGAAAGGCACATTAGTAGACACCAATTGTTTCTTATAGCAGCATTTATGCTAGACTATTGTCAGTAACTGGTGTATTTCGGCTGGAATACCTCAGCTTTGTGGCTTAGGAATATGCCGTCTAAAAACTCCGGGACTAGAAATTCCAGGAGGAATAGGGGGTCTCCATCGGGCTCTGAGGATCTTGGGCATGCTTCGGCTGCACCAGTCTCCCCTGAAGAATCAGAGGTTAGTGACCGTAGAGCACCCTCAGGAGTACCTGGTACTGTGGCTGTCCTCAGTTCACCTGCTCCTGTGTTATGTAACAGAGGAGGTTTTTTCCTCAGCTCTGGGAGGGCTGGAAGAGAGATTGTCAGCATTGATCGCGGCTTCCCTGTCACAGGAGAAAAGCGCCCGATCTCCGTCTCCTCCCTCAGAGTGCCTGTTAACAGAGCAACAGTCCCATACAGGGATCGACCTACCTGAAGGGGATCAGGATGAGGTCGATTCGGTTGTAGAGGAATCAACAGTGGAAGAGCCGTTCTCAGCATCACATGCTGAAAGGTTATGGGTTCAGTCCCTGACTAATATGGTCCGATCAGCATTTAAAATGCCACTTGCGGAGCCATCATCCACTTCTGTCTCCTCGTTGGGGTCGCTAAAAGCTCCCCAGACTGTTTGTTCCTTTCCGATCCATCCTTTACTGGAAGGGCTCATTTACCAGGATTGGGAGCATCCTGACAAAATATTTACTCCCCCCAAGAGATTTCCGGTGGTCTATCCCATGGAGGATAAGTTCATCAGAAAATGGAGGGTCCTTACAGTGGACGCAGCCATCTCTTGTGTGAATAAATCACTGACATGTCCGGTGGATAATGTCCAAATGTTCAAAGACCCAATAGATAAAAAATTGGAGTCCTTATTAAAATCTGCTTTTTCTACAGCAGGATTGGTGACACAACCAGCAGTGGCAGCTATTGGGGTCTGCCAAGCAGTGAAGGATCAGTTGAAACAGGTCTTAAGGGACTTGCCAGATCAGCAGGCTCTTGCCCTAGCTGATCTACCTAGAGCCTTATGCTTTGCGGTGGACGCTATAAAGGATTCAATCCATCAGGCCTCCCGCCTTGCGCTGTCTGTAGTACATATGCGCAGGCTTCTATGGCTCAAAAACTGGTCTGCTGAAGCTCCCTGTAAAAAATTGCTGGTCAGCTTCCCATTTCATGGTGAACGCTTATTCGGGGAAGACCTGGACAAATATATCCAGAGAATTTCCAGCGGTAAAAGTACACTTTTGCCGGTTAAAAATAGAGTTAGAGGTCCCTCTTTTAATAGGCCTGCTTCTCCAGTCCCTAGGACATCGGCTGTGAAACAGTTTCGACGGCCTCCTCGGTCAAATCCCAGAGGTAAAAATCAGGGACAATTGCAGGGTAACAAGAAGCCCTGGAGCAGGAGAGGTACAAAACCTCCCCCAAAGTCAAATGCATGAAGGGTTGCCCCCACCCAATCGGGTGGGGGGAAGACTTCAGTTGTTCAGAGACCTGGCGGGACACGATCCGAGACAGATGGGTGCTCTCCGCAGTAAATCTGGGATACAAATTGGAGTTAAAAAACTCCCCTCCTTCCCGCTTTATAAGGTCAAACGTGCCAAGGGATCCCCAGAAGAGAGGATCCCTCCTGTTGGCACTAGAACAATTATTGCTCCAAGCAGTAATTATAGAGGTTCCCCTGGAAGAATGGGGGTTCGGGTTTTACTCAAACCTCTTTACAGTCCCGAAGCCAAACGGGGACGTGAGGCCCATATTAAATCTAAAAGGGCTAAACAAATTCCTACATATCAGGACTTTCCGGATGGAGTCGATCCGATCGGTAGCCACTGCCCTACAAGGGGAGGAATGGTTAGCCTCGATCGACATCAAAGATGCTTATTTGCACATTCCCATCTTTCCAGCCCACCAAAAATTTCTACGCTTTGCGGTAGAAGGGCGCCATTTTCAGTTCAGAGCCTTACCCTTCGGTCTGGCCACAGCACCAAGAGTGTTCACAAAAATTCTGGCCCCATTATTGGCCAATCTAAGAACACGAGGTGTAACGATAATGGCATATCTAGACGACTTGTTGCTGATAGACCACTCAGTGGAAAAACTAGAAGTGGTTGTTCACGAGACAATCAAGTATCTGGAATATCACGGTTGGATTATCAACCGAGACAAGTCAGCCCTAAAACCAGTCAAAAGTCTGGAATACTTGGGGCTAAGGCTGGATTCAGACCAGAGAAAAATTTTCTTGCCTCAAGAAAAGGGGTCGTCTTTGAGAGATTTGATCCACTTAGTGGGTTCAAAAAGACAGCCATCCATACGCCTGTGCATGAGGCTGCTGGGAAAAATGGTGGCATCATTCGAAGCAGTACCCTACGGTCAATTCCATTCAAGGAAGTTGCAAAGGGCCATACTGTCAGCCTGGAACAAAAAAGTTCAGGCTCTGGACTTACCAATGTCCTTGTCCCCTTCCGTTCGCAAGAGCCTCCGCTGGTGGTTAGTTCCCCAGAATCTGGAAAGAGGGAAATCCTTCAGTCCGATTTCCTGGAAGGTGGTCACTACAGATGCCAGCCTTATAGGCTGGGGAGCAGTACTGGAGCAATGGTCTCTCCAGGGCAGATGGTCGGATGCGGAAAAGGCCCTGCCCATCAATCTCTTAGAGATACGAGCAGCCCGGTATGCCCTAGTAGCATGGACATCCAAACTCCAAGTGTCCCCTGTCAGAATTCAATCAGACAATGCCACAGCAGTGGCATATATCAATCGTCAGGGGGGCACCAGGAGTCGTGCAGCCCAAAGGGAAGTAAATTACATCCTGAGATGGGCAGAAAGATATGTCCCAGCCATATCTGCGGTATTCATTCCAGGAGTGGAGAATTGGAAGGCGGACTTTCTAAGTCGCCAACAATTATGCCCAGGGGAATGGTCCCTTCATCCCGAGGTTTTCCGGACAATATGTCAGCGGTGGGGAACACCGGATGTAGATCTGCTAGCATCCAGATTCAACACAAAAGTGGACAGGTTTGTCTCTTGGACAAGGGATCCCCTAGCTTGCGGCTCGGATGCCCTAGTGTTCCCTTGGGATCAGTTCAAGCTGATATATGCATTCCCACCGCCACAATTGTTACCTCGATTACTCCGCAGAATCAGGGTAGAAAAGAAACCAGTGATTCTGGTGGCTCCAGCGTGGCCCCGAAGAGCATGGTACGCGGAGATTGTAAAAATGTCTGTGGGGAGTCCTTGGACCCTCCCACATCGTCCGGACCTGCTTTCGCAAGGACCGATATACCACCCTTCCTTACCAGCCCTAGGTTTGACGGCCTGGCTATTGAAGCCCACATTCTAAAAAAGAGAGGGCTCTCTAATGCTGTGGTATCTACCATGATCAATGCCAGGAAGCCGGTATCCAGGCAGATCTACTATAGAATCTGGAAGGCGTACATCGCCTGGTGTGAGGCCAAGAAATGGCATCCACGTAAATACGTAATAGGTAGGATTCTGGACTTCCTACAATGGGCTGTAGATAGGAAGCTTGCCTTGAGTACTATCAAGGGTCAGATTTCGGCCTTGTCAATATTTTTTCAAAGGCCCTTGGCTTCGCATTCACTAGTCAAAGCCTTTATACAAGGAGTGATGCGTATTAGTCCTCCGGTTAATATTCCCATATGTCCATGGGATCTAAACTTGGTTCTGTCGGTTCTACAGAAACAACCATTTGAACCATTACAGCATATTTCCTTGGTGCTTCTCACCAGGAAATTGATTTTTCTAGTAGCCATTTGTTCGGCTAAAAGAGTGTCGGAATTAGCAGCTATGTCCTGTAAAGAGCCATATCTGGTTATCCATAAGGACAAGGTAGTGTTACGTCCTCATCCAGCCTTTCTTCCTAAGGTGGTATCGAGGTTTCATTTGAACCAAGATGTGGTTCTTCCTTCTTTTTTCCCCAAACCTACTTCGGTAGAGGAAAAGTTATTGCATTCTTTGGATGTAGTAAGAGCAGTTAAAGCTTATCTAAAAGCCACTGCTCAGATTCGCAGAACGGATACTTTGTTTATTCTGCCGGAAGGCCCCAGAAAGGGTCAGGCAGCGTCAAAATCTACTTTAGCCAAGTGGATTCGACAGGTCATTATGCAAGCTTATGGCTTGAGAAGGAGACCGCCTCCGTTCAAAGTTAGAGCGCACTCCACGAGAGCAGTTGGAACTTCATGGGCAGTGCATCACCAGGCCTCCCTGGCTCAAATCTGTAAGGCCGCAACATGGTCTTCAGTTCACACGTTTACTAGGTTCTACCAGGTGGACGTTAGAAGTCAGGAGGATGTCGCCTTTGGGCGCAGTGTGTTGCAGGCCGCAAAAGATCCTCATGTCTGATAGCGCTCAGCTTATATATGGTGTATCCCCCCCCTCATTTGGCATTGCTTTAGGACATCCCATTAGTAATGACTATGTCGCTCTGTGTCCCGTGATGTACGAGAAAGAAAATAGGATTTTTATAACAGCTTACCTGTAAAATCCTTTTCTTGGAGTACATCACGGGACACAGAGCTCCCGCCCCTCTTTGGGGACACTTATTGCTTTGCTACAAAACTGAGGTGCTCCCGGATGGGAGGGGCTTATATAGGGGAGGGTACTTCCGGTTTTGGAAGTTGCCAGTGCCAGCACCTGACGGTATCTATATAACCCATTAGTAATGACTATGTCGCTCTGTGTCCCGTGATGTACTCCAAGAAAAGGATTTTACAGGTAAGCTGTTATAAAAATCCTATTTTTTTGGGCCGATCCGAAAATGATCCGATCCGTGACCCCTGATCCGAGGATCGATCCGATCCGTGAGTTTTTTGATCCGTTGCACCCCTAGTAGTGAAGAGGGCAGTTAGACAAGGAAAGGGCTTTGCTGCACGTTTAGCAGCTGTAGAAGACCTGGATTTTGTGGATGGCAGAGCATTGCTGTCAGTTTGATTTCAAGACCTGCAAGCTAAAAGAGGTTCTATGGCCCTGGCAGCAGAATTTATTTGGCTGGATAGTAATACCAATAGGACTAAACATTTGAAACTTGCAGACTATCTTTGACCCAACACCATTTACAATTACAGGCTTCATGGAAATAAAGTAAAAAAAAAAGCCCATCACTCAAGGAATATAAATTCACGAGCTGCATTAAACATGTGCATCAGAGCCCCCCAAATTCCTTGACCAGAGTCACCCTCTAACTCCGAATGGCCAGAGAATCCAAAACGGGCTCAACTAAACCTAGATGAAATAACATTGTGGGCCTGGATTCTGATCAAGGGCTCATTCACACTAGAATACCATACAGGCAACCCGCATTCTGTGCCAGTTTCCCACACCACATTCAAATCGCACTCCCCCCTGTGATCTGTAGTGGGTGTCAGTGCAAAGCTGTACACAACTGCAATGTGTTTACCTGCACCGGATTGCACGGTACAAATGTACCATGTGATCCGGTTGCGGTGCATTTCCAAAAGTAGTGCATGCACTACATTTGGTGCAGTGTAATTTCAGCCCATTCACAATGAATGGGCTGAAATTGCACTGCACAGGAACACTCAGCGTGATCCTGTGCGATTTCACGTGTAGTTCCTATTGTGAATGGACACTTAGGCCCCTCTCACATGGGGCAGACTCTGCCAGCTTATCTGTACGTTGATCGCCGCTGAGCAGGCGGATGACAGACTTGTCTGATTTGCTTATGCAGAGCGGGCACACACGGCGTGCTCTCCTCTATGGGTGGTCAGATGTGGAAAAAACTGTCCGTTTACACCTGACACCCATCTGATCTGACCCGCTAGACCAGGGGTCTCTAACTGGTGGCCCTCCAGCTGTTGCAGAACTACAATTCCCTTGAGGCATTGCAAGGCTGACCATTACAAGCATGATTCCCATAGGCAGAAGCAACAGCTGGAGAGTCGGCAGTTTAAAACCCCTGCACAAGATGGATGGGAAACGGATGGGATCCCCATCCATCTGTTTTTAGCAGATCGGATGTCAATGGATACATATCCGTTGACACCTGCCGCTCCATAAAGGGCAAGGGATGGTCCTATCGGTGCACCCAGTCGGTCCAACCATGTGAAAGGGGCCTAAGACTGAATAACCAGCAAACCATTTTGGATTTTTCTTTCGGAAACAGTAAAGAGGTCCTTAAATTGGGTACTGAATGCACTGATCTTTTGATTGCATGGCACATGGTTTAAATGGTCTATGAAGCAATAGAAGGATTACAGCATTATTGACTACTCCAGGGACCTTGTGGGGGCACCCTCACTGACCAAGAGCGGCTTCTGAGAGTAGGATCCTGACTGCTGTATCTTGGCCCATTCTGAGGTCCAACACTCCTCCAACACATACATGAGTGGAGAATGCCGTCAACTTCAGACATGCTATCATGTGCTGCAGATTTGCTACAGTAGCAGGCTTTGGTGGTGGCCTTATGCTTGACTTTTTTTGTAAAAAATAAATTGTAAAAACACGCCCACACTGTTAAAATGCTTACCTTTCTTTGGGATTTTTTTTTTTACTGTAATGTTCCATGTTACGAGATCTCTTGTGCATTCTTGGCGTTCCTTTTAGCAGCTTTCAGGTAGCCAAATATCTAGACCTTGGTCATGTGGCAAGCCACTGGAAGGATTCCCAGATCTACCATTTCTCCAAGACTACCAACGATTGCAGGAGCTATTTAAGGCACTATTTTATGAGAATTCTGATCATTTAGGTCCACTCTAGGATCTTTATTTAACAAGCCAAGGATGTAGATGATGGAAGGTTTAAAGGAAACCAGTAGGCTGCCACTGATACCCCCCTGGTGAAAAAAACTGGCTGGTTAGTAGAGGTTACCACTCTGACATCGGTGCATTTTAAGACACGGAAAAGTTTTCATCTGGCTGCATACTTGTTCTGGATCATTGACTCAAAAAGCATCGGCCAGTCACAGCCAGGAAAATGTGTTTTCAGAAGAAGATCAGCAATGGCTGCCTTTGTATTTTTCATGAGATGTGTTCCGTTTTAAAGTGGACATTATTCTAGACTGAGATGATGTCGTCAGTCTGATGCAGATAGAAGGAAGTATTTCATCAGTCTTTTTTCCCCCAGCGATGAGACTGCAACATTGTAGTAAGTCACAATATGTCCGATTTATATGTGAACACTGCCAAGAACTGCACTGTCACCAGGATTTATGTAACTGCCATTTCTAAGCCAGCATATTAGTCCCAGAAGTACATGCTGACCTTGGATGATGCTTGATGAGGACGATGCATCCTTGTAGAGAAAATGGTATTGTCCATGGGAATATTTGATCTCTGGGAGAGGTAATAAATACGTATAAATCTAGCCATACACATTTGGGTTTCTGTTCTTCATAAGGCTAAAACTGTGTGGATGCCGGAATCTCCTCTCCTGGGTGTTGTATTCAGACTGCCACACACTTGTGGCTGTCTGACGTCCTGAACAATGATTGGCTGCAGTCATTGTTTTAACGAGAATCATCCTCCCAGCTCTTACAGCTTTCAGTTTAGAGGTTTGTTGAGTCGGGCAATGCCAATGGGGCCATCTAGAAATTCACTTCTGCAGAATCGTCTAAAAGTCAATATACCTTTTTTAAATGGAACCTGTCTGATGACATATTGGAACTGCCACATCTCGTTACCTGTGTAGAATCTGGGGAGAGCTCTGCCCATGTGTTCAATATCAGGAAGTGGCGCTTGGAGATGATTTAATAAAAATTATGAAGTAACAACATGGCGTAACAGTTTGCAGCCAATCAGAATTTGCTTTGGGTAGTTTTGATTGTTGTTTGTAAACCTCAGACATGAAATATGAACAAAGCATATCCCTCTATAGTTTGTACTTGTCTCAGTTAAGAGCAATAAGGGGGAGATTTACTAAAGTGCAAAATCTGGTGCAGCTCTGCATTGAAACCAATCGGCTTCCAGGTTTTATTGTCAAAGCCTAATCGAACAAGCTGAAGTTAGAATCCCACTGGCTAACATGCACAGCTGCACCAGTTTTTAGTATTCTCCCCCACTGTGTCATTTGTGTCTGCTATCGGCATAAATCACTTCTTCTGACAAGTTTTCCTGACCCCAAGAGAATAATGGTGACACGGGAGGGACATCCAGCAGATTGACAGCCTCGCTCTGTTCCTGTGTGGAGGGGTGTGTGTCTCTTCCCTCCAATCAGCTATCAGAACCCTCCTTGCTGAGCTTTGCAGAGTGCAACTTCAGCTCTCTGCCTAGGGTTGCCACCTCATCCCTTTAAACCCGAACACTATCAATTACACAGGTTCTGTGGCTAATTTAATGCTGATACGGCACCAAGTGAGTTTAATTACCACCTTAATCGGCCACAGAACTTGTGTAATTTTATATGTGTTCGGTTTTAAAGAGATGAGGTGGCAACCCTATCTCGGGCCCCCCTTTTTTTTAAAAACAAGTTTATAAATTCAGGACTTTGAACATATGTAGGGAAGAGAAGACTGCAGATAGACAGATACAACTTTTGTAGGATGATTTGTTTAACTTCTGTGTATGACCCGAGCATAGTCCCTTCACTGGGTATAAGGAAGGGCTTATAACCACTTTAACCTCCTCCCGTCCGTGCTATAGCTGAATGACAGCTACAGCGCAGGCCTTAATTGCTGGGATGCCGTCATATGACATCCTCCCATGCATGAGCTGCCTAAGCGCCCCCAGCGGCGTGCTCTGTGATCACTGAGTCAATGAGACTCGGCCGATTACAGATCGGAGTGAGGGGCCGATCCCGGGCCCTTACCACATGATCAGCTGTCAGCCAATGACAGCTGATCATGTGATGTAAACATAAGATCGATAATCTTTTATTTTTTCCAATGTGAGGGGGGGGGGGCTGATCACTGGCTTCTGTCAGAGGGACATTGGTCCCTCACGCAGAGAGCCGCGGCTGCCTCATCTGTGCCACCTGCCAGTGCCCACAGTGCCACCTGTCAATGCCACCGATCAGAGCTACCTATCAGTGTCCCCTACCAGTGCCAGCCATCAGTGCAGCCTATCAGCGCACCTCAATGAAGGAGAAAAATTACCTGTTTTCAAAATTTTCAGTCTTTTTTCCGTTTTTTTTTTTTTAACAAAAAATAAAAAAAACAGCAGTGATTAAATACCACCAAAAGACAGCTCTATTTGTGTGAAAAAAATGATAAAAATGTAATTTGTGTACAGTGTTGCATGACTGCGCAACTGTCATTTAAAGTGTGGGAGAGCCTTGAAAATTGGTCTGGGCAGGAAGGGGGTTAAGTGCCCAGTAAGCAAGTGGTTAAACCTGTCCTGAGTGAACTATATAGGATAATTCTATAAGCTACCATTGCTGATCTCTTCTGAAAATGCCCAATGCCTCCTCCCCTGCTAATCCAGTGACTTCAATACTTTTTGGCTCTGGAACAAGTATACAGATCAGAAGTTCTGACTCCATTCTGACTTGTCTTCATGCCTGCTCGGTGGCTCAGAAAGTATTAGTCATTTGATCAGGGATGCCAAGCAACTTGCATTTTCAGCATATCTGTAAAAGATCTGTGATCAGTTGCTGTGGGTTGGGGCACCCCGTGGTATCTCTTCAGTGCATAGACGTCTTGTGGCTGCCGTAGCAATGCCTGGTTTTACTTAGCTCAGATTTATTTGATATTCTATTTCTGTTTTATTTGAGTCTATCTCAGCACCTTTTCCCTCCTCTGGATGTATAGCAAGGCTTTGCTTGCTGGCTGTTCTATATCCAGCAGACTCTTGGACCAGGCCAGCACATGATCTGTGGCTAGCATCTCCTGCCACGTCTGTACTTTTAATTCAGATCGAGGTTACTCGCGCACCCCTCTCCTCCCACCACCCCCTCTTTCCACTCCACAGGCTCACGTTGTTCTTTGGCTTCAGACAAGTGGCGTGTCCAACGCCGAGGAGATTTTAACTCTTTGTTAAAGAACGCAAAGCCTTCCCATTTTTATATACAGTGTAAAATTAAGAGGATTAGCCTGGATCATTATGATGGATAAGAATCAAACAAAAAGATTTTTGAGGTGAAAAGTCTGTGCCAACCCCACATTAAGTTCTGCTAACATGCTTGCTTTGTTTGCAGATCCCCTGAAAGTAATTGACTTAAAACTTTTATTGCATGCATCTTGTTACAACAATTCAGCCTTGGCTAATGCCTGCCACCTGGTGGCCAATAATGAAAATGATTTTTTCATTTTTTAATAAAGGCTACAAGTCTGCCCTCGACCCTCCTTCTTCTTTTTTTTTTTTTTTTTTTCTTGGAAAAACCAACTTTATTAATTTAAAGCACAGATTACAAGACAGTTAAGCACATTGGTCAATAAAAGTACAGTTTCGTATGGTGAAATGCGTGATCGCTTTGTTTACCTAGATACCACTAGTCATTTATTCACATGTTCACAAGGACAAAGGAGCAGTTTAATGTAGAACAACCTCTGGGTAAGACCGAATCAGACACATGTTTCTCCATCCTCGCTCTCGACCCTCTTAACGCCAGCTGTATGCATATATGTAGCAGTGGGAGTTAACACTGAGCTGCCACAAATTAAGTGTACAGCTGGTGTTCCTTGTTTGTGCTGAGACCCCAGCCCCCCCCAGTGCAGTGACTGTGCTGTCACCAACATTTCCTAGTCCTTGTTTACGATCAGTAGATGGTGGGGTGGGCTCCCGATCACCATGACGGCAAATACCAGTCATTACATGATCATGAAGCCCATGTAGCACCTTTGCCCTTACAAACTTTTAAAGGGTCGCCTGGAAAGGCTACCTATGATGTGCCCAATCAGGGCAAAGCATCAGGTTTGCCTTTTTAAAGTGGAGGTCCACCCTGAAAAAAAAAATAGCCAAAAGGGCTACCAGAAATGGCTGTTACTAGGCAGATCGTCCTAATCTGCCACTTCCTCGTCCGCGGTGGTCTTCTTTCTTCTCCTCCTCGCGCTGCCTCCTGGGAAATGGGGAGCGTTGTCTTCTGGGACCATGTGTGTGTCCCAGGAGACATCCGCCCATTCACATAGCGCCGCAGGTAAAAGGGATTAGCGCTGGGGGCGTGGCCTGGATAGCAATGGGATAGGTCGCATGTGATGTGAGCTCCGTTTGCCCATACTCCTAACTTACCATCCTGTCTGCATCCTGCTCGGTTCCTGCCATCCTCTACATCCAAGGACTTGTCCTGCTCTCCCTGTGGTTCCTGAAGCCTGTTATCCTGCTAGTTTGCCGCCGCTGCCATCGCGGCGCTTCCCGGTCCTCTGCTTTAGTAAAGGCCGCGGCTTCGGCCTAGTTCCTGGTTCGGCGGCCATCTTGGCCCTCCCGATGGCGGCCCTGGACACTTCTCCTTGCCTCCCTGTGCGCACTGGGCTCCATCCTCTCCTACATCGGCCCCCGGATTACCTGCTGCTGCTGCTGGGGTGCCTCTGCACCTGCTGTGAGAGCGGACCGCGGTCTCGGCCTGACTCCCGGAGCGGCGGCCATCTTGCTCCACCCGGAGACATCCTTGGCAAGTATTACAGGCCTCCCTGACTCCCCTGAGCTCAGATTACCCTGCATGCAGCCTGTTGCCAATACAGCTGCTTGAGAGTGACCTGCTGCTTGCGTTGGGCCACCCCTGGATAGCGGTGGGGAGGGGGGTTGTGGAGGACCCGGCCTCCTTAACAGCGGCCATATTGGTGCACCCAGGGATCTTCCCTGCCGCCCTACAGCATGTCTCCGTCTAAAAAGAATTCTGAAGCCGTCGATAAACTGGCCAAATACCGCCGGCTTGAAGAAGACCAGCAGGTCAGAGACGGCGCTGCTGCTTCCCTAGACGCGGATCACTCTGTGGTGGCTACTAACAAATTACTGGATGCCATCGCCCTGTACCAGAGCACGCTTACCACCAAGATTGAGGAGGTAAAAATTGATGTGTCCCTTATCCGGCAGGATCTTTCTACCCTCAGGGACCGCGTGACGGAGACGGAGACCCGTATTAGCAGAGCGGAGGATATCTTGCACCCTTTACAACATACCACTGATGAGGTGCGCCGCCAGTTACAACAGATTAGCGCAAAACAGGATGACATGGAAAATCGCCTTCGGAGATGTAACCTCCGCTTCATCGGTCTTCCTGAGTCTGCTGAGGGCACCGACCCGGAGAGCTTCCTTGAAAACCTCCTAACGTCAACCTTCGGCAGAGACGCATTTTCGGTAATGTTTGCAGTGGAGAGAGCTCATCGAATCCCTGGCCGTCCTCCTCCCCAAGGAGCTCCACCGCGTACCCTGATAGCGAAGTTCCTTAATTTCAGGGATCGCGACAAGATCCTCCGCCTAACCAGAGAGAAGGGGAATATCCCCCATACCAACACACATGTTGCCGTCTTCCCGGACTTCTCCAATGAGGTGCAACGGCAGCGGTCCAGGTTCCAGGATGTTAAGAAGCACCTCCGCACTCTACACCTCAAATACGCCATGCTGTACCCTGCAAAGCTTCGTGTGGAATGCGATGGTCGGACTCACTTTTTCGAGGACCCAGAGTCGGCATCCACTTGGATTGACCGGAGAAGTCGGCAAGATTGAGCATACCGCGCTGTCTGAGAGCTGTGAGTACTTTTCTTTTCTCTCCCCTGCTGCCCCCTGTGCCGGTGGTGCTCCCTGTTCGTGCCCTGGTGCTTCACCTCACGGTTGCTCTGTTGCTAGTGTGCGCCCTCCGCCGGGACGGGGGGGACAGACCTGAAAACCTTTTCCGCCCCTCCTCGGATCTCACAGCATGCTCGCCACCTTCGGGTAACCTTACTGCTAATTCCCCGTTCTCCCCACACATGGGAGATACTTGTAGAGGGCAGCTTACTGAACGTTGCTGGAACTTCCTATCCTACTTTACGTACCACCCTGATGGCAGGCGGGGCTCCCTCCTGCACGGCTGCAATGGTTTTGTGCTTTTGTGGCCCCTACACCCCATGCACTTCTCAGAGAAGAAGTCGCCCCCCCTAGGTTCTCTATGGACTTTTTTCACTCCCCCCGTTTACCTGACTGTTTTTTCCTCCTTTTTTGTTTTCTTTTCATCACAGGTATCTATGTCCCTTTTGAAATTAAGTCCCTCGCCTCCAATGCTTTTTTCACGTTGGATGTCCCCGGTTGATACCTGGTTTTGGGATACTATGTTCATGCCGAGTTGGGGTGGCACTGGACTGGGAGGGAAGGGAAATGTTTTGGCTGTTTTTTATTTGCCACCATGTTCACAATTGTTTATTTCTGCTAAAGGTACTATGTCGTTGTCATACATGCACTATCAATATTGGTTGCTGATATGTTCTGTACTATCTGATGTGTCCTTATCTGCTCTGCTGGTTCTGGTCTGGCTGCAGTCTATTATACACACCATATACCCACCATGAGTTCCCTGAAGTTCCTCACGTGGAATGTTAGAGGCATGCGCAATAAGATCAAACGCACAGCGGTCCTGACATTTCTCAAATCTCAGAGAGCTGACATTATCACACTGGTCGAGACCCATGTCACGGGCCACTTGCAATCCTCCCTTAAAAAACCTTGGGTGGGGTGGGCTTACCACGCCATTCACACTTCATATTCCAGAGGAGTATCGGTCCTGGTTGCCAAACGGGTACCTTTTGAGCTTATACTGCTCCGCACGGATCAGCAGGGCAGATATGTGTTTATGCACGCCATCATTAATGGGTCTCCTATCCTGCTACTTGCCTGCTATATCCCCCCCCCCCGTACAACTCAGCTGTAATTCAGGAAGGCCTTGCCTTTATGACCCAATACCCCTCCGTACCGGCAGTGTGGATGGGGGACTTCAATATGACCCTGATCCCCGCTCTGGACCGTCTGGGCACACTGGATCCCCCCCTTAACCCACCGACCCATACCAGACTGCACCGCATAATGACCGACTTTGCTCTTGTCGACACTTGGCGCCACAAACACCCGCACACTAAAGTCTTCTCATGCTTTTCAGCCAGTCATAACACAATGTCACGAATTGATTTTGTTTTTATCTCAATGTCCCTGCTGCCTAAGCTAGGAGATGTGGGCTTTGCTCCGTGAGTACTCTCGGATCACGCCCCCTACTGGGTCACGATCCAGCTCCTGAAGGCTTCCCCTGCTCCTTCTTGGCGGCTAAACCCGTTCTGGCTGACTGCCCTGCGAGACCAGGATGACATCCCCACAGAATTGCAATACTATTTTACGGCCAACAGGGGCACTGCCACGCATGATGTGGTGTGGGAAATGTTTAAACTTCACGCTCGTTCCCTACTTTCCACACGTATTAACAGGCTTAAACGGTCATCAACACTTATTGTCCAGCAGGCTGCAGAACACCTGCAGGTGCTGGAGGAGGCGTTCCATCGGGACCCCTCGCCCAGCACGGCCAACAATCTAAAGATTCAGGCGCGCCAGGTCTCCCAATTGCACATAGAGAAGGCTAAACAACGCATCTTCTTCTGTAGACAGAGGGTGTTTGAGTATGGAGAGAGATCGGGCAGACTGCTCGCATATCTCGCCCACTTGGATATGCGTCCCCCTGTGGTGGTGTCCTTGACCGACCCACAGGGGAACGACATCACCGATCCGCAACTGGTGGCGGAGGAGTTTGGGAGATTCTACCGTGCACTCTACACTTCCAGGGTCACCCACACTCCCCAAGACACCAGGGACTACCTAGCGGGAGTTCAATTCCCTAGACTGACAGACGACCAGCTTGAAATTCTGGAAGCCCCTATTACTGAGGAGGACATTTCCGAGGCCATTTCCTGTCTGGCCTCATCCAAGGCCCCAGGCTTGGATGGTCTACCTCTTGAATTCTATGCCACCTACTCTGAAATCCTAATCCCTGAACTTTAAGGACCTGTATAAATCCATATTTGACTCAGGAGTTCTACCCCCATCTATGAGAGAAGCCCAAATAGTCGTAATTCCCAAACCCGGAAAGGACCCTAAATACCCGGAGTCGTATAGGCCCATTTCTTTGTTACAGGTAGACATTAAAATATTAGCTAAGATTCTAGCCTCCCGCCTTAACCAGGTTATTCTGTCATTGATACACCCTGACCAAACTGGCTTTATGCCAGGGAAGAACACGGCTATGAATATTCGCCGCCTATTTATGAATATTCAGGGGTCCCATGATGAAATTGGCTTGAGGGTCGTGGTGGCTCTGGATGCCGCCAAGGCCTTTGACTCCGTGGAGTGGAACTACCTGTGGGAGTGCCTCTCAAGATTTGGATTTGGCCCCAGCTTTATTCGCTGGGTCCAACTCCTCTATCAGTCCCCAAGGGCCAGAGTATTTGTGAATGGTTGGCTTTCTGACCAGTTCCCGCTGGAGAGAGGGACCCGGCAGGGCTGCCCCCTTTCCCCCATGCTTTACGCATTGGCTGTGGAGCCGTTGGCCATTATGGTCCGTGCGGACACTTGCATCCGAGGCCTCAGGATGGGGAACCTGGAAGAAAAGATTGGGATGTATGCCGACGACACACTTTTGTATCTGGCGGACTCCGGTCCTTCTCTTATAGCAGCCCTCCAGTCCATAGAACGTATGGGTGGCCATTCGGGTCTGAGTATTAATTGGTCTAAGTCCCAGATCCTTCCGATTGACCATTTCCCCCCCTCGTTCGCGTCCCCTCCTCTGGCTCTTCCAAGGGTCTCCCAGATTAAATACCTTGGCGTACAGGTCACCAGATCGCTCTCAGATTATAAACTACTGAACATTGAACCCCTGTTTGCCCTGATCAAGACCAAGACGCAGACTTGGGCCAGACTACCCCTGGGTGTTATGGGTCACGTCAGCTTAGTTAAGATCATACTCCTTCCCAAGGTACTCTATTTGGTCTGGCATGCTCCCCTCTATATACCACAAATTTTTTTCAGTACAATTGAATCCATCCTGAATTCATTTATTTGGGGTCATGGCAGACACAAATTATCTTGGAGAATTCTGAAGAACCCTGTGACGTTGGGAGGAGCTGCTCTCCCAGACTTTCAGGACTATTATCTTGTCTCCCAACTGTCCCACTTCTATTATTTTGACAAACATGAACTAACGAGATACCAGACCCATACCCCACTTCAATCGGTCCTAAGAGCCCCATTGACAAGACGCCCCCCCCAACGCACAGCAGACATGTTGACTCACCACCGGAGGGTGTGGCGGACGGCACTGCAAAGAACTGGGACCCCAAAAGTACACTCTTATACCCCTCTCTGGTACAATACATGCTTGCCAGAATTATTGTCCATTCCGGACCCCGCGGTGTGGATACGCCATGGGATCTCATGCATACACCAGATCATGACCGCTTCAGGCCTCAAAACATTCCAAATGCTGAAGGACGAATTTTCCCTCCCCAATTGCCTTTTCTTCAGGTATTTGCAACTCCGTCACGCTATACAGGCCCAGTTTTCTGGCTCTTACCCGTCCCTGGCAGTTCCCTCCATAGTGGACACAGTCACGGGTAATGTGCCTGCTAAGCTCATCTCCACGTTGTACTCCGCCATTCGTCTCCCTAGCGCCACAGCATTGGCCTATACTGCTAAGACTAGATGGGAGGCGGATGAGGACTGGGATGAGATTTTGGAGGACGTGAAAAAGGTCTCCCCTAAACTGTCGGACCGCCTCACACAGCTGTGCATCATACACAGAACATATCTGACCCCTCAGAGAGTAGCACGTTTCAGGCCCACGTACAAGCCAGGATGCCGCCTCTGTGATCATACCCCAGGCTCCTTCTACCACCTCATATGGTTCTGCCCTACCATTCAGGCATACTGGACACAGGTGATACGCTTCCTGCACGATCAGATGGGCTCCCCTGCTACCCTTGACCCAAAGATGTGCCTACTTGGCCTGTTGCCAGACTTGGATGCCGACAAACCCCTGCGTACCTTTTTGCATGAGACGCTATTCTTGGCAAGAAAAGTAGTGGCCCGTAATTGGATGCAGGCCCTGCCCCCTACAATTCAGTGCTGGAAAAAGGCAATTAACGATGCTCTCCCATATAAAAAACTGATTTATGTACATAGAGGGTGTCCGCTAAAGTATGAGAAGGTCTGGGACAGATGGATGGCGGATGGTGAAACGTGTACTTGACATGTCGATTCTTTATTTTTGTTGTGTACCGGCTCTACTTTCACTGCTGTTATTATCTTTATGTCACACAGATGCTTCACTGTGTTCATGTATGTACTATTGTATTGGCCATACTGGCTTATGTTGATTTATGTACCATGCATACTTTTCAATAAAGTTGTTTTTTTTCCAATTAAAAAAAAAAAAAAAAAGGGATTAGCGCTGCAACGCTTCACTTCCTGATTCCCTCACCGAGGATGGCGGTGGTGCAGCCGAGACCCGAGCGATTGCTCGGCTTCGGCTGCTGACATTGCGGGCACCCTGGACAGGTTAGTGTCCTTATTAAAAGTCAGCAGCTACAGTGTTTGTAGCTGCTGACTTTTATTTTATTTTTTTTATTTTTTTTAACGCCGGACCTCCGCTTTAATATCATTGAAGGAAGGATGAGTGGAAAAATGTACCAAGACATTCTTGATAAAAATCTGCTGCCGTCTACCAGGATGATGAAGATGAAACGAGCTGCTTGCTATGGGGTCACCCGACCTGAGTCACAGCTCTCTGTGTCCATTCAGACACAGAGCCCCACCCCGTCTCTCCCCTGATTGGCTAGCTGACTTTGACAGCAGCGGGAGCCAAAGAATGCATTAAGATAAACCTTCTGACTTTACAACCCCTTTAAGTTTATGTGTAATAAAATGGAATGACACAGGGAAAAAGTATTGAACATGCTAACTGAAATTTATTTAATACTTCGTACAAAATCCTTTGTTAGTAATGACAGCTTCAAGATGCCTCCTATATGGAGAAACTAGTCGCATGCATTGCTCAGGTGTAATTTTGGCCCATTCTTCCACACAAACGGTCTTCAAATCTTGAAGTTTCTATGGGCCTCTTCTATGAACTCTGATCTTTTAGTTCTTTCCATAGATTTTCTAATGGATTGAAGTCAGGCGATTGGCTGGGCCATTCTAGCAGCTTTATTTTCTTTCTTTGAAACCAATTGAGCTTTTCCTTTCCTTTGTGTTTGGGATCATTGTCTTGTTGAAATGTCCACCCTCATTTCATCTTCATCATCCTGGTAGATGGCAGCAGATTTTTATCAAGAATGTCTTGGTACATTTTTCCAATCACCCTTTCTTCAATGATATGAAGTTTGTCAGTACTGTATGCTGAAAAACAGCCCCACACCATGATTTTCCTACCTCCAAACTTCACAGTTGGTATGGTGTTTTTGGGCTGATGTGTAATGCCATTTGACCTCCAAACATGGTGTGTATTATGGCATCCAAAGGGTTCAAGTTTGGTCTCATCTGACCAGACTATATTCTCCCAGTATTTCACAGGCTTGCCTTAATGTTGTGCAGCAAACTTTAGGGCCCCTTTCACACTGGGGCGGGCAGGAGCGGTGGCGGTATAGCAGCGCGATTTTCAGCGCTGCTATACCGTCGTTCTTACCGCGGTATGCGGTCGCTAGGGGGGTTAATAGGCCGAAAAAGGGTTAATACCGCCCGCAAACCGCGGCTATTGCCGCGGTTTGCGGGCGGTATTACCGCGCTGTCCCATTGATTTCAATGGGAGACCGCGGTAAAGGAGCGGTGAACACACCGCTCCTTTACCGCTGTAAAGAAGCGGCTAGCAGGACTTTTGGAGCGGTCCTGCTAGCGCACCGCTTCAGTGTGAAAGCCTTCGGGCTTTCACATTGAAGGCACAGGGCAGGATTTTTTCATGCGGTATAACAGCGCTATTATTAGCGCTAAACCGCATGAAAAACGCCCCAGTGTGAAAGGGGCCTAAAGGAGCTTCAACATGCTTTTTCTTCAGCAATGGACTCTAGCATGGTGAGTGTGCATACAGGCCATGGCGGTTGAGTGCAATATTTATTGTTTTCTTTAAAACAATTGTACCTGCTAATTCCTGGTCTTTCTGAAGCTCACCACAATTGGTCCTTGGCTCTTGGACAACTCTTCTGGTAATTATTTTCACTCCTCTGTCAGAAATCTTGTGAGGAGCACCTGGTCGTAGTCGATTTATGGTGAAATTATGTTCTTTCCACTTCCAGATTATGGCTCCAACAGTGCTCACTGGAACATTCAGAAGTTTAGAAATCCTTCTGTAACCAATGCCATCAGTATGTTTTGCAACAATAAGGTTGCAAAGGTCATGAGAGAGCTCTTTGCTTTTACCCATAATGAGATATTTCTTGTGACACCTTGGTAATGAGACACCTTTTTATAGGCCATCAGTTGAGACTGAACCAGCTGATATTAATTTGCACTGACAAAGAGGCAGGATTGCTTTCTAATTACTGATATATTTCAGCTGGTGTCTCCCTTTCTTTATGTGTTCAATACTTTTTTCCCTGTGTCATTCCATTTTATTGCACATAGATTTCTGAACTTATTCGTTTTGGTTTCTTTGTATGTATGGATTGTTACTGACATGTGGTGAACATTTCATGTCAATAACACCTTTAGAAATATTTTTACCTAGAAAAATGGTGACATGTTCAATACTTATTTTACCCGCTGTATTTGAGAGCGGCTTAAAGTGATTGTAAAGGGAAAAAATGTTATTTAAAAAAAAAATAACAAACATGTTATACCTTCTCTGTGCATTAGTTTTGCAGAGAGCACCCCCCAATCCTCTTCTTTCCAGGACCCCTACTGGCACTCTGGGCTCCTCCCCCTTGCTGAGTGCCCCCACAGCAAGCTGCTTGCTGTGGGGGCACTCGTGCATGCTTGCTCCCGAGCCGGCTCCCTGCGTCCATAGGGCACAGAGAGCATGGCTCAGCCCTGCCCTCCACTCTGCATCTCAGCCAATCAGGAGAGAGAGACCCGGGAGAGCCAAAGGCTCTCGCGCACATCACTGGTTCGAGATTGCGCTTAAGTGTTGCGAGGGGGGTTGTGACACAAGGCAATCAGCGCAATAAAAAATAATATATATACTGTATTTATTGGCGTATAACACTCACTTTTTTACCCTGAAAATAGAGGGTAAACTGTGCCTGCGTGTTATACGTAGGGGGCTGTGGAAAGTTTTTTTTCTTGAAACTTCTTTCTTAAAGTTAGGGTGCGTGTTATACGCCTGTGCGTGTTATATGTCGATAAATTCGGTATATAGATTGGAAAGAGACATTAAAACCATGACCCAAGTTGCTGCTAAAACACAGATTTTAACCACACCCCTACACCTCGATATAGTAAACTATGACAAAAGTCCATGTAACATCGTGCTTCCAGCCACCAGCGTGTATGGGATATCTTCCAAATTATCACACGCCACCCGTGCTTTGCTTCCACCTTGTGTAAACGGGGTAGTGTAATAGTTACACAGCTCTCCCCTACAGCACAGGTCTGCTACACAACACAGTCCCATGTGGCAGGGCAGGGGACTTGAGCTTTCTTTTGCAATTTCCCTTACAGGTTCTCTCCCCACTCAGGGACTGCCGCACACTAGGGACGCTCCCACTTTTTATAAGCATTGCTCATGGCTTGATTATTTCTTTATCGTACACCACGGGACACAGAGCTAGTCATTACATAATGGGTTAAGGGTCACCAGCGGTGATTGGACACTGGCACAACCAATGGAAGACAGTTCCCCTCCATATAACCCCTCCCATCAGGGAAGTACCTCAGTTTTTTCGCCAGTGTCGAAAGGTGTTGGACGCGTTAGGAGGTGCTAAAGGAAAGCTCTACCAAAGAGACCCTCTGGGGGTAAAAGAGCTATGCTTTCGGATCCATCCAAGACGCCTACAAATGAGCTGAATCTGGATGGGATCCGGGCCTCATCCATGAGGCGTCGCCTGTAATGTCTCTCTTCGGAGGACTGGGCTCTAAGATCCAGCACTTTCGCTATTTCGCTATAAAGTCCTGGTAAGAGTCTTGTACAAGGCCCAGGGGAGAGGTATCCTTTAAATAGGAACCCATATCCCTGAAGGTTGGCACACATAGCCCACCGTGAAGGGTGAAGTTTGGTATCTGTCTGAAAACTTTCAGCAGAAAAACCTGCGGCGTGGATAAGGTGAGATTAGAAGGTCCATAACTAGGTTGGGACCTTTTTCAAAAAGTGGATGTCTTCTTTTTTTCCACCACTGGGGGGAGTAAAGAGCTGAATATACTCACCTCACTCTGTTCAGTGTCGGCTTCGGCGAAGTACACTGCTCGTCACCTCCGCTGCTGAGCTTGCTTGAGCACCCCGCTCCTCCTTCCGGTGGCCGATACAGACACCTGCAGATGCAGGTAAGTGGGGACAGGGGCTGATGAGAGTCCTCTCTCACTATGGCCACCACCATAGCGCTAAAGGCCGCGCGCGGGAGCGCGCTTTATCGGAGGGGGGGGGGCCGAGGCGTGCGCGGGCACGTGGCGCGCGCAGGCACAGAAACGGCGCCAAATTTAAAAGACTGTCAGTGTAAAAAGCACTGCAGCAGCAAGCAAGCTCGTTAGTTCTCTTGTTCCTGGCAGAGAAACACAGCAGCTATACAGGGACGTAAGACTCCATGTGGTTGGATTGGGTACTTCCTAGAAGACATCCATGTTATGCATAGTTATGTGTTAAAAGTTGCATACTTAATGTATTGGCTAAACTGAACACGGTAGTATATGCATTTAGGTACCTTGTATTTTGTCTAAACAGTAAGTCTTCCAGGGGAAGTAATGCGGACAAAAAGAGATAAAAGAGCACCGCCGCCTGAGACAGGGGGCTCTAGCTGTGCTGACTCGGTACCTTCCTCTCCTGTGTTGCCAAAAGCACCTGTACAGGATGAGCCATTACCTCTGTCAGGTATGGCGGCTTCCCCAGTGAAGCCTGGGCCTGCATATGTCACTGAGGACACTTTATCAGCTGCCCTAAATAATCTGGAGGAGAAAATTGCTACTTTAATCGCTAAATCCTCTAAAAAGGACAATAAGCGAAGCAGATCTCCTCCAGTATTGGACCTCCCTTCAGAAGTACCTGAGGAGGAGGAGGATGAGGAGGAGGCTACATCAGCAGAGGATGAGGAGTCAGACGGATCAGGGATATCGGATGAGCCTTTTTCGGTATCCCAGATTTTAAAGTCACAGGTGCAATGCTATGCAGGAGCCGTGCGAGCTGCATTTAGGTTACCCTCTTTGGAGGTAACAGAATCACCTGTCTCCTCCCTAGGATCATTAAGATCCCTGCAAGGTGCATGCTCCTTCCCGGTTCATCCGTTACTAGAGGATCTATTGTACGCAGACTGGCAACATCCAGATAAGCGTTTTTCACCTCCAAAAAAGTTTAACATTCTTTATCCTATGGAGGAAAATTTTTTAAAGAAATGGAGCCTGCCTACGGTAGATGCGGCTATTTCTTGTGTAAATAAAAACCTGACATGTCCAGTGGATAATGTACAAGTGTTTAAAGATCCTTCTGAGAAGAAGTTGGAATCCTTACTGAAATCCTCCTTCCTTTTGGCCGGCTCAATTATCCAACCTGCAGTAGCAGCAGTCGGTATGTGTCAGGTCGTCAGCCAACAGGTAAAGCAGGGGCTGAAGAAGCTGCCTTCAGAGCAGGCTAAAAATTGGGAGAATTTACCTAAAGCCTTATGCTTCACAGTGGATGCCATGAGAGATTCTATCATACAGGCATCACGCCTTACACTCCAGCTGGTACAGATGCGCAGAGTACTTTGGCTTAAGCATTGGTCAGCGGAAGCCCCATGCAAAAAGTTGTTGGCAAGTTTCCCGTTCCATGGCGAACGCCTTTTTGGGGAAGATTTAGAAAGATATATCCAAAAGATATCAAGTGGTAAAACGACACTTTTACCTGAGAGAAAGAAAAACAAGAGACCTTGTTTTAAACACACTCTCTCCCCAGCTCCCGGGAAATCGGACTCCAGCCAGTGGCGACGGCCTTTTCAGCCGCCCAAAAAAGCCAAAGAACAGGCTCAGAAGAACAAGAAGCCGTGGGGTTCAAGAGCTAATAAGCAAGCCCCCAAAACCTCTCATTGAAGGGGCGCCCCCGCTCGGCCGAGTGGGGGGAAGGCTTCGTCAGTTCTCAGCGACTTGGCGGACAGAAACCCAGGACAAATGGGTGGTATCCACAATATCCTCAGGGTACAGACTGGAATTTCGAGAGATCCCATCTTCTCAATTCCGAAGTTCAAGACTCTCCAAGGATCCACAAAAAAGAGGATCCTTCTTCAAAGGTTTGAATCACTTAATAGCTCAAGGTGTGGTTACAGAGGTACCCCAAAAGGAGCAAGGTTCAGGTTTTTACTCAAACCTCTTTGTGATTCCAAAACCGAACGGAGAAGTCAGACCCATCCTGGATCTAAAAAATCTAAACCAGTTTCTGAACGTTCGCCATTTTCGAATGGAAACGATTCGATCCGTGGTCGCTACTTTAAAAGGCGGAGAATTCATTGCGTCCATAGATATCAAAGACGCATATCTACACATACCAATCCTCCCCGCTCACCAAAGATTCCTAAGGTTTGCGGTAGAAGATCGCCACTTTCAATTTGTGGCCCTGCCATTTGGTGTAGCCACCGCGCCCAGAGTATTCACAAAGGTGCTAGCTCCTCTGTTAGCAAACCTAAGAACACGGGGCATTGCGGTAACAGCCTATCTAGACGATCTACTATTAATAGATCAGTCAAAGGAGGGATTGGATCACGCTGTAGACACTACAGTAGGATACCTGGAGCATTTAGGATGGATTATAAACTTACAAAAATCCTCTCTCCAGGCCCAAAGAAGGATAGTGTACCTGGGCATGATCATAGATACAGCCCAAAACAGGGTATACCTGCCAGAGCCAAAGATACAGTCTCTGAAAGACCTGATCCACAAGGTCAAAGCAAACAAGAGGCCGTCTATTCGCCTTTGCATGAGACTATTGGGAAAGATGGTAGCCTCCTTCGAGGCGGTCCCTTACGCCCAGTTTCATTCGAGACTACTTCAAGGCAATATTTTAGCCTCCTGGAACAGGAAGAGCCAAGCTCTGGATATACCCATGCGCCTGTCCTCACAAGTACGCCACAGCTTCAATTGGTGGCTAGAAGCCAGGAATTTACGGAAGGGAAAGTCCTTCCTCCCAGTGGCCTGGAAGGTGGTATCTACGGATGCCAGTCTATCGGGCTGGGGTGCAGTATTCGAGGAGGCTTCTACCCAGGGAACCTGGGCCAAGACTCAGGGGATCCTGCCCATCAATGTGCTAGAGATCCGGGCGGTATATCTAGCCCTCAAAACCTGGACATACAGGTTACAGGGCTACCCAGTTCGGGTTCAATCCGACAATGCTACGGCAGTAGCTTACATCAATCACCAAGGAGGCACCCACAGTCGGGCAGCCCAAAGAGAGGTGAACCGGATCTTGGCATGGGCAGAAGAGCATGTACCTTGCATCTCTGCAATCTTCATTCCAGGGATAGAAAACTGGCAAGCAGACTACCTGAGTCGTCAGCAGCTGCTACCAGGAGAGTGGTCTCTTCACCCAGAGATCTTTCAGGCCATATGTCTGAGATGGGGAAACCCAGATGTAGACCTGCTAGCTTCCAGGTTCAACAAGAAATTGGACAACTTTGTGTCCAGAACGAGAGATCCTCTAGCCTACGGGACAGACGCTCTAATAACTCCATGGAATCAGTTCTCACTGATCTATGCATTCCCTCCGATCCCTCTTCTACAAAGACTGCTTCGCAGGATCAAGGAGGAGGGAATACCAGTAATCCTAGTGGCCCCAAACTGGCCCAGGAGGCCTTGGTATGCCGAGATCGTAAAAATGGCGATAGGAAGGCCCTGGAAGCTTCCACTTCGACACGACCTGTTGTCACAGGGTCCAGTATTCCACCCTTCCTTACAAAGGCTAAATTTGACGGCCTGGCTGCTGAGACCCACATTTTGAAAAAGAGAGGGGTCTCTGGCCTGGTTCTTTCTACGCTCATTAATGCTAGAAAGCCAGCCTCCAGACTCATCTATCATAGAGTCTGGAAAGCATACGTTTCCTGGTGTGAATCCAGAAGTTGGAATCCTCTGAAATATGAAATAAGTAGGATTCTTGCTTTTTGCCAGTTAGGAGTGGATATGAAATTAGCCCTTAGCACCATCAAAGGGCAAATATCGGCTCTATCAGTCTTCTTTCAGAGACCATTGGCATCTCACTCCCTAGTTCGGACATTCATTCAGGGGGTACTGAGGATAAATCCTCCAGTCAGGTCTCCCTTGTGTCCTTGGGATTTGAATTTGGTATTGTCAGTGTTGCAAAAGCAACCTTTTGAACCTATTCGCCATATTCCTTTAATTATATTAAGTAGGAAATTGGCCTTTCTGATTGCTATAGCTTCTGCTAGGAGAGTATCAGAGCTAGCAGCTCTTTCTTGTAAAGAGCCTTATCTAATTTGTCACAAGGACAAGATCGTACTACGACCCCATCCGGCTTTTCTGCCTAAGGTGGTGTCGGCTTTTCACTTGAATCAAGACATTGTTCTGCCTTCCTTTTTTCCAAACCCGCGGACGGCGGGGGAAAAATTATTACACTCTCTAGATCTAGTGAGAGCGGTAAGGGTGTATCTGCAAGCAACCGCTCAGATACGTAAAACAGATGTTTTGTTTATTTTACCAGATGGTCCCAAGAAGGGCCAAGCGGTATCAAAATCCACCATTTCCAGGTGGATTAGACAAGTAATTGTTCAAGCTTATGGTTTAAAGAACAGGACTCCTCCTTTTCCTGTTAAGGCGCACTCTACCAGGGCGATAAGTGCTTCATGGGCAGTGCACCACCAGGCTTCGATGGCTCAGATCTGTAAGGCTGCAACTTGGTCCTCAGTCCATACATTTTCCAAATTCTATCAAATAGATGTGAAAGGACATGAGGATTCCGCCTTCGGGCGAAGTGTGCTGCAGGCAGCAGTATAGGGCTTCTGGTCCGCAAGCGGTCGGTTTGATCTGTGTCTCCCCCCCTTCATATGAGCATTGCTCTGGGACGTCCCATTATGTAATGACTAGCTCTGTGTCCCGTGGTGTACGATAAAGAAAATAGGATTTTTATAACAGCTTACCTGTAAAATCCTTTTCTTGGAGTACACCACGGGACACAGAGGTCCCACCCTTCTTATGGGAACCTTACTGCTTTGCTACAAAACTGAGGTACTTCCCTGATGGGAGGGGTTATATGGAGGGGAACTGTCTTCCATTGGTTGTGCCAGTGTCCAATCACCGCTGGTGACCCTTAACCCATTATGTAATGACTAGCTCTGTGTCCCGTGGTGTACTCCAAGAAAAGGATTTTACAGGTAAGCTGTTATAAAAATCCTATTTTTGCTGCTTTTCCATCTCTGAGCTCTGCTATACAGAATGTAGTGTAGACTGCAAGAATCTGATGCCAAGTAAAATGATTTACATTTATTAATGTGTTAATGATTTTTTTATTTTTTTTATGTGTCTGGAGTTCAGCTTTAAGTCGGTCATTTCCCTTGATAACATACAGCCGTTTATAGGTGGATTTAATGAGTTGGTAAAATGAGTGCTGGCTCCTCTGATTTTACTTGACCTTGTATATGCGATTTTAAATGCTTTTTTTTTTTTTTATCATTTCTGCAGTGGAAAACATTGGTCATTGTGAATTCGCTCACTTGCGAGATCTTCTGATAAGGTGAGTCAGCCAGCAATGTGTTACCGCAGTTTATCACATACTGCATTCTATCTAGAGGGGCCCAGGTTTCATGAGCCTAATAAAGGAAATACCACCAGAATTTTTCAGTATATGGCGACTTATTTATACAGCATTATGCTCTTCATGTCAGTGTTTTACTAAGAGAAAGGATGATGCCATGTCTGTATTATTGTCTCCCTTTTGCGTTTGTACATCCTCTGTTGCAGTAAGCGTGATATTTCTTGTAACTGACACCTTGTGGCCTTACACCAGCTCCTTCCTTCCTCCCTGTGAAAATGTCAGACATACTTCTCTCGTCTGTATTGCATTATCTTGGTTGCATTTATGGCTTGTTGGCCTTTTTGTTCTGAGAAATTACTAGTTTGTAGCAAGAAAACGTGTCACTGCTCCATCAACAGAAAAGGTGTGTAAGAGCACTACCTACCCACTTTAACTAATACTCCATTACCGGTGGGGTCCTTGAATCTTTCCACATTTTGTCACGTTACAACCAAAAAAGTAATTGTATTTTATGTAATAGACCAGTGTTTCTCAACTCCAGTCCTCAAGGCGCCCCAACAGGTCATGTTTTCAGGATTTCCCTCAGATGAAACAGCTGTGGGAATTACTAAAGCAGTTAAACTGATCAAATAACCCGTGCAAAACAATGGAGAGCCTGAAAACATGACCTGTTGGGGCGCCTTGAGGACTGGAGTTGAGAAACACTGTGATAGACCAACACAAAATGGCACATAATTGTGAAGTGGAAGGAAAATGATAAATGTTTTTCAATTTTTTTTTACAAATATGTAAAAAGTATGGCGTGCATTTGTATTCAGCCCCCCTGAGTCAATACTTTGTAGAATCCCCTTTCTCTGCAATTACAGCTGCAAGTCTTTTTGGGGATGTCTCTACCAGCTTTGCACATCTAGAGAGTGACATTTGTGCCCATTCTTCTTTGCAAAATAGCTCAAGCTCTGTCAGATTGGATGGAGAGCGTCTTTGAACAGCAATTTTCAAGTCTTGCCACAGATTCTCAATTGGATTTAGGTCTGGACTTTGACTGGACCATTCTAACACATGAATATGCTTTGATCTAAACCCCATTCCATTGTAGCTCTGGCTGTATGTTTAGGGTTGTTGTCCTGCTGGAAGGTGAACCTCCACCCCAGTCTCAAGTCTTTTGCAGACTCTAACAGGTTTTCATATAAGATTGCCCTGTATTTGGCTCCATCCATTTTCTCATCAACTCTGACCAACTTCCCTGTCCCTGCTGAAGAAAAGCATCACCTCAACATGATGCAGAAAAAAGGGGGGAGCAATGCTAGCGCACAGGATGTTTGTGTATCAACCATACACTAAATGAAATATTACAAAAAGTCCATGGCAGGGAATATGGGGAATAAAAAGTCAATAGAAGAGTCTTTGTAATAATGATGAGGAAATTCTCTTGATAGAGGACCAGCTTTAGGGGCAAAAAGCTCTTCTCTGGAGTGAAGCCAACTCTGGTACAAAATAGAAAAAAAGACAGAAGAGCACCTCCAAGTGCAATATTTATTTTACAAATGTGTTCAGTGCTGTAGTGCAATCATTTTAGAGGGCCCGGGGCGCTTCCATTTTCACCCGGTCTTCTTTTTGGGTTCTGTGCCTATAATCGCTTGAATGGCCAGGCTGCGATTACATCAATCGTGCACATGAGAGTCACATTGCCGTGGCACAGATCTGGGCCATAAATGTACTCTGAGCTGCGCATGCACAGCTTAGTGTACATGGCGGCTGACGGGCAGGGGAAGGCTTTTATGACAGACAAGACCGATAGGGTCTCTTCTGTCATAAATACCCTACCTGTGAGCAATTTTTTTTTAAAACTAAGTTTACTACCACTTTAATGGCTTATTACTTCTGGGTCATAGTTCCTCAGTCTGTTCCCACCCTTCTTTTTGGATGTTCCCAGCTACTTTTGAAAGCGACTCTTCCTGGTCCATAATTCTAAAAAAAAAAAAAAAAAAAAAAAAAATCTTCATTAAACCCCAGGTCCAATCAGAGGTAAGTATTTGTTGGTTTGGACTAAACTTTTATTTTTTTAAAGGCAGCTACAAAGTAATAGTATATGTGACAGCAGGAAGGTAAAGTCACCTGGTTGCATCCAGGGGGGTAGATATATTTCGCCCAGATTCAGGCTTTACGCCGACTTATACAACTAGGTGGAAAGTTGTATAAGGCTAGTGGGCTCATGGATGACTCATACCTCTAGGGAGAGGGCTGGGCGTCGTACAGACAGGGAGTTGATGAGGCCAGCTGAAGCTTGTCAGCTCATTTAGGCCTCTATAAGAACTCCCAGCTTCATTAGATGTTAGCTCATGCCTGGAACCAGACCTGTGTGGACTGTCTAGGGAGAGTGAACCCCTGTGCGGTGAGAAAAAGCCTGTGTGGCTATTTGCTTGGACATTTAAAACCAGGGACTTAGGGACTAGGACAGCACTAGGCTGATCCCAGTTGTTAGTTAGGAAACCTGTATGTTTAGTCAGAGGTCAAGTTGACCAGGATTTATTTTGTTTATATGTTTCTTTTGGCTTTGCTGTGTTTTGTCACCGTAAATAGAAAATAAACCGCACCTTTTTTTTGATTTTGAAAACCACAACCTCCGTTTGCTGGGCCTGTTTTTGTGTGGGGAGCCCATCCCGGGGGTCACACACACCCGCTGCCGAGCTAACCCCCTCACAGTTGGTGGAGAACCAGTGGCAGTTTTTTTTAAGCCAGCATGGAGGAGATACTGAAGCAGCTGGCTCTAGCAAATGCCAATCAACAGCAGACAAATGCAGGTTTGCAAAAGAGCCTTGCAGCTCATCAACAGAGCCTTGCAGCCCAGCAGCAAGCTCACCAACAGAGTCTGGAAGCTCAGCAACAAGCCCAGCAGCAATCTGAGGCCCGCTTCATAGACCTGTTACAGAAGCAAGAGCAGAGACTACAACAAATGGAAGCAGTAATGCAGCAACGTCCGCAGACCAGTGAGGAAAGCCGTCCCACTAATACCGCGTCCTTTGGGGTGAGTCGTTTATTGACAAAAATGACTGGAGAGGATGATCCAGAGGTATTTTTGACCACATTTGAAAGGACTGCTGAAAGAGAAAAGTGGCCTGAGGAGCAGTGGGCTGGACTGGTGGCTCCTCTGTTAACTGGTGAATCGCAGAAAGCTTACTATGACCTAGAGCCTGACCAAGCAAAAGACTATGTGATGCTAAAAGCTGAGATATTGGCAAGGCTGGGTGTCACCCAGGCTGTCCGGGCTCAGCGTGTGCATAACTGGACTTTCCAGCTTGGAAAACCCCCCAGGTCTCAAATGTATGATCTCATTCACCTGAGCAGAAAGTGGCTACAGCCAGAGACTTTGTCCGCACCAAAGATTGTGGAACGTGTTGTAATGGATCGGTTTTTGAGAGCTCTTCCTACTGCCATCCAAAACTGGGTAAGCCATGGAGACCCAGAGACGGCCGATGGTCTTGTGGATCGTGTGGAGAAATACTTGGCTACAGAGAACCTGACGGCCTCTTCCAGAGACACTCGGACTTTCCACCCTAAGACCAGACCATCCCCAGGGGCGGATAAGAGGATTCCAAGGGGTGAGGGTGGAGAGAGTGAGAGGGTGGGAGCTCTACCCCAAGTTTGGCGAGAACAGCCTGGGAAATCAGCGGCTCAAGAGGCGGCAAGAAGGATCGTTTGCTACCGCTCCCGGCAAGCGGGACATATTGCAGCCAATTGCCCGGTTGTGGAGGAACCCATGCAGTGTGACTTTCTGACGGGCAGACGTCAGTCGCTGTGTGCGACAGTCGCATGCACTGCCATTCGAGGAATTGAGAAACATTTATGCAAAATGTGTGTTAATGGTAGAAATGTTGTGGTATTGCTGGATTCAGGTAGCCTTGTGACCCTGATAAAGGCTGAGTTAGTTAAAACAGAGGTCTCTGGGAATAGCAAGGTAGCTGTTATTTGTGTGCATGGGGACACCCGAGAGTATCCAGTGACTACAGTGTGTTTCGAGACCCCCAAAGGTACCCTCTCTCATCCAGTGGGCTTAGTATCTCAGTTACCGTATGACGCCATTGTGGGAAGGGATTTTCCGAAGTTCTGGGAACTGTGGGATGATCCTGAGCCCCCCACTGGTGCCCCTATGTACCAGGAATGTGATAGCCAGAACTCCCCTGAGAGTGGTGAGGACTCTCCGGAATTTCCCTTATCAGTATTGGCAGGGGAGACTCAAGAAACTGGAGAGGAGCCCACCTCCTCAGACGAAAACCTACCGTCTGTGGAGTTTTCTGATCTTGAGGTTCACAGGGAAAACTTTGCCACAGAACAGTTGAAAGACCCCGCCCTAATAAAGGCACGCAAAAACGTAGTGAAAATAGATGGCGAGTTAGTGAACCCAGATAATACCTGCACTTACCCATACTTCAGCGTAGAGAAGGACCTACTGTATCGGGTGGCAAAAAGGGCAGAAGAAACCGTTGAGCAGCTTGTGGTGCCCAAACCTTACAGGAAGTTGGTGTTGGAGTTGGCCCATGGGCACATTCTTGGAGGTCATCTGGGGACAGAGAAAACCCGAGAGAGGGTATTACAGAGATTCTATTGGCCGGGGGTGATGAAGGACATAGAAAATTATTGTTCCTCCTGCCCTGTGTGTCAGAGGTCGGCCCCGATGCCACATTTCCGTAGCCCGCTGGTCCCTCTACCCATCATTGAGGTCCCGTTTGAGAGGATCGCCATGGATTTGGTAGGTCCTATAATCAAGTCCGCTAGGGGGCACCAGTACATATTAGTTATAATGGACTATGCCACCCGTTATCCAGAAGCGATCCCTCTCCGAAATACCTCGGCCAAAACCATAGCCAAAGAGCTATCTCTTGTGTTTAGCCGGGTGGGTATTTGTAAAGAACTGCTTACGGACCAAGGTACACCCTTTATGTCCCGGGTTATGAAGGAGCTGTGTAAATTGTTCAAAGTGACGCAATTACGTACATCTGTGTATCACCCCCAAACCGATGGGCTGGTTGAAAGATTCAACAAAACCCTAAAACAAATGTTGAAGAAAGTGGTGGATAGAGATGGAAAGGATTGGGACTGTCTACTTCCTTATCTGATGTTTGCTATTAGGGAGGTGCCCCAATCCTCTACGGGATTCTCCCCCTTTGAGTTACTGTATGGGAGACACCCAAGAGGGCTGTTGGATATTGCCAAGGAAACTTGGGAAAGTGAGAGTTCTCCCCACAGGAGTGTGATTGAGCATGTCGCCCTGATGCAAGACCGAATTGCACAGGTAATGCCCATCGTGAAGGAACATTTGGCCCAAGCGCAGTTAGCACAGCAGAGAGTGTACAACCGTGGAGCCAAGACCCGTACCTTTTCCCCGGGGGATAGGATACTGGTACTTGTCCCTACGGTTGAAAGTAAATTCCTTGCCAAATGGCAAGGCCCCTACGAGATAATGGAAAAAGTGAGTGAAGTGAATTACAAGGTCAGACAACCAGGAAGGCGAAAGCCCGAACAGATCTATCACGTTAATCTGTTGAAAGCCTGGAGGGATAGAGAGTCCCTAGTCGCAGACACTTGGTCACCAGCTCAAACTGGTTGCGTGATTCCTGAGGTTGGAATAGCAGCCACCTTGTCACAACCCCAACAACAGGAGGTTAAGGAGTTTGTGCTTCGCAACAAGGAGGTATTCTCTGAGCTGCCGGGACAAACATTTGGGGTAGAGCATGACATCATTACCCCGCCCGGTGAAAGGGTGAAGTTAAAACCCTATCGGATCCCAGAGGCCCGACGGGAGGCAATACGGGAGGAAGTACAGAAAATGCTGAACTTAGGGGTGATAGAGGAGTCCCAAAGTGATTGGTCTAGTCCCATTGTGTTGGTGCCTAAACCGGATGGGAGCTGGCGATTTTGTAACGATTTTCGTCAGTTGAACAAAGTTACAAAATTTTACACCTACCCCATGCCACGTATAGATGAGTTGATCGACCGGCTGGGAACAGCCCGATACATGACGACTCTAGACCTCACAAAAGGGTATTGGCAAATCCCCCTGGCCAAATTGGCCAAAGAGAAAACCGCATTTGTAACCCCAGACGGGGCGTTCCAATATAAAAGAATGCCGTTCGGGTTACAGAATGCGCCGGCCACATTCCAGCGGAAAATGGACCAGATGCTGAGGCCCCATCGGAAGTATGCTGCGGCTTACCTGGATGACGTAATTGTCCATAGCACAGATTGGGCCTCACATCTGCCAAAAGTGCAAGCAGTCCTGGACTCTGTTCGGGAAGCGGGGTTTACGGCTAACCCCAAGAAGTGTACCATTGGGCAGGAGGAGGCCAAATATCTTGGGTACACCATTGGGAGGGGAGTAATAAAACCCCAACTCAACAAAGTCGAGGCCATCCAGAGTTGGCCACGTCCCAACAGCAAGAAGCAGGTACGAGCCTTTCTGGGAATCGCTGGGTATTATCGGCGATTCATTCCCCACTTTGCTTCTAAGGCTGTGCCCCTAACCAACCTAACGAAGGGGAAAGGGTCGGTCATGATTAAATGGACCCCCGAGGCTGAGGCAGCATTCCAATTCTTGAAACAAGCCTTATGTAGCCAGCCAGTGTTGTACTCACCCGACTTCTCTAAAGACTTTGTCGTACAAAGTGATGCGTCAGATGTGGGGTTAGGAGCAGTATTGTCCCAGGTCTGGAACGGGGAAGAGCACCCAGTCATTTACCTCAGCAGGAAGTTGAAGTCCCATGAGGTAAATTACGCCACCGTTGAAAAGGAGTGTTTAGCGGTGAAGTGGGCTCTAGATTCCCTTCGGTACTACCTGCTAGGTAGGCACTTTGACATGGTTACGGATCACGCTCCGTTAAAGTGGATGGCTCAAAACAAGGAAACAAATAGAAGAGTGAATAGGTGGTTCCTGGCCCTCCAGGAATTCAACTTCACAGTAAAGCATCGCCCTGGCGTTCAAATGGGGAATGTGGATGCTTTGTCTCGAGTACATGAATGCCTGATTGCTGGTGTTCCAACCCCGAGGTTAAAACAAGAGGGGGGGGTATGTGACAGCAGGAAGGTAAAGTCACCTGGTTGCATCCAGGGGGGTAGATATATTTCTCACCTCGTCTTTCAGGACAGCACCTGGAGAGAGAGCGCAGCTCCACCCCTTTTCCCAGGAAACACTGCAGTCAGTTTTCTTTAAAGACCGGACACTTCCACCATGGCCTCAGTTGTAGTGTTTCCTCCGCCATGGTGGAAGCGCTGCGGGGAACCAGGGGTAATGCTGCGCTCTCTCCAGGTGGAGACAGTATGGGGCATACCTGTTAGTTTTTTTCTTTTGTTCCAGGCCAGCCCAGCACCCCCCCTTACGTGAGGTGGATGCTGCGGTACCTTCTCCCCTTCATACCCGGCGAGGGTTCAGGCTGCGGGAGGGCCCGCTCTCATCAGACCGGCACTGGGGGCATGGAAGGAGGGATGGCGTGCTCCACAGGAGACGAGCAGCGTCTCTTTCGTTTGTATCCCCATGTTTTCCGGGTCCCGGATGGCGAGCGCGTCATTCCGGCCGGGGGCGGGACTTCCCGTGGTGCGACGCGGCTTCCGGTTCCGGCCGCTGGAACGCAGGGGGAGGAGGCGGCCTTCGGCTGGTGTCATTTCCGGTCCTCACAGCGGTGAAAGGACCGGGAAAATCAAAAAAGGAGCTGTCGGACGCCACTTCAACCTCGCAATGGAAGAGGAACAAGCGGCAGTGGTGGGAACAGGAGCCACTCACACCAGCCAGACCCAGGTAAGCAGGGACAGAGGTCCCTGTATATATACTTTATGGGGTCTTGTATATTCTTTCCCTCCTTTTCTCCCCTGGGGGGAAAGCAAAGGAGCCTGTGCCACTCTCCCTAGAGATTGTTACTAGAGAGTTGGTTTTTTTGTTGTTATGGTGGCTCAGGGGGTGAGACACTAGGTAAGCTGTGCTTATAAATGTAAGGGCTAAAGTGTTAGTTCCTTCCTCTTTTATTTTCCAGCTGATTTAGAAGGTTTTTGGTTACTATTATGTTTTAAAAATGTTTTAAATATAGTATGGTGTTGGTGTATTTCAGCTTAAAGCCAAAGACAAAACCAAACACTCCTCTCCTCTTCCCAAGAGGAGATGTCCGTCTTGCAAAGACACGCTTAGGGAAACATGGCCTAAAGCGCTATGCAAGACATGTATTGCAGAGCTGTTAAAAGAGGAAACTGCCTCAGCTGCAGCTGCTGCTCAACCAGGGGAGCTATTAAGCTCCTTCCGAAAGGAACTAGCGGACACTTTTCAGTCATTCCGCTCCCTTTTGGATAGACGTCCGGCGGCCCAGCCAAACAGGAAAGGCAGTTCACCATCCTGTTCTCATCCTAGTACTCCTGCACCCAGAGGGGTCAGCGACTCGGAGGATGAGGAGATAAATGTTGCCACAGGTTCGGATGAAGAAGAAGAAGAAAGGGAAATTTCTTCTTCCCGCTATAGGTTATCCCTGGAGGAAGTAGACGATCTATTAAAAACAATACACACAACGCTTAATATCGAAGAGGATAAGACGCAATTATCCTTACACGATAAGATGTTTCAAGGCATGGGAGAAGTAAAGCAACGGGTGTTCCCAGTGCACAAATACATCTCCGAGACAGTAAAGAGAGAATGGAAGGACCCAGAGAGGGCACCTTTCTTTTCCAGATCCCTCAAGAGAAGATTCCCCTTTGAGGATGATAGTCAGCAGGTTTGGAATAAAAAACCAAGGCTTGACGCAGCCTTTTCGCAGGTTTCAAGGAATACAGACTTGGCCTTCGAGGACATGGGCACCCTAAAAGATGCCATGGACAAGAGGGCAGACTCCCTACTAAAAAAGGCATGGGATTCGACTCTAGCCAGCTTTAAGCCAGCAATGGCATCAACCGTGGTAGCGAGAAACTTAGAACACTGGTTGGAGCAATTAAAAACTCACATTGAGGCGGGAACTTCTCGTAAGGATCTACTTGACACGCTGCCTATACTTCAAAAGGCGGTAGGGTACATGGCTGATGCCTCTGCTGAATCTATCAAAATGTCAGCTAGATCAGCAGCCTTGGTCAACTCAGCCCGCAGAGCCTTATGGGTTAAGACCTGGTCAGGGGATATAGCCTCAAAGGCGAAGTTATGTGGTTTGCCTTTTGACGGTGACTTAGTTTTTGGCCCTGATTTGGAAGCCGTACTTAATAGAACGGCTGATAAAAAGAAGGCCTTCCCAATAAAGAAGAAAGTGGTTCCTCAGGGTAAAACTAATTTTCGTGCTTTTCGGCAAACCGAGGTTAAAAAAGACACGGGCTATAAAAGACCTTGGAGGTCCCAGAGAGGGAGAGGAAAGTCAGGGGTACTATTCCGCCCTCCTGGCCAAACCACAAACACCCAGTGACAGTCCGCCAACGGTGGGAGGAAGGTTACAGGCCTTTCTTCCACAATGGAAGACAGCGACGTCCAGTCCATTTGTCCTCAAAATAATATCAGAGGGCTACAGGCTGGAATTCTCGCAACCCCCTCCAAACCGTTTTTATGTAACCCGGACTCCTCGAGACCTGGAGAAGTCTATAGGGATGTCATCCTTACTGGAAGAACTCATCCAGCAAGAGGTAATTATAGCTGTTCCCCCCGAAGAGGAAGGGATAGGGTGCTATTCACACATCTTCCTAGTGAAGAAGACGTCAGGAAAATTCCGGTTGATCTTGAACCTGAAGATACTAAACAGGTCCATCAGATACAAAAGATTCAAGATGGACACAATTTTCTCAGTGAAACATCTCCTGACGCCAGGTTGTTTTATGGCATCCATAGACCTGAGGGATGCGTACCTACACGTTCCTATAGCGCCAATATCACAGAAGTATCTGCGATTAGCAGTAAAGACGGGAGACTCGATCTCACACCTGCAGTTCAGAGCCCTCCCTTTCGGACTGTCATCCTCACCAAGGATATTTACAAAGGTCATAGCAGAGGCTCTAGCACCCCTCAGATTAAAGGGGATATCAATAGTGCCATATCTGGACGACCTCCTGATATTTGCCAAGACAAGGGAGTTATTGGCGAAAGATCTAAAAGAGACGAAAAGACATCTCGAGAGTCTCGGATGGATCATAAACCAAGAAAAATCAAAAATGATCCCTTCCCAGACGATAACATTTCTTGGATATACAATAAATTCCATACAGGAAAGACTTTTTCTCCCAGAGGAAAAAATAGAGAAACTCCAGAGGGCAGTAAAGGGGACTCAAACAAATCTGCCGATGACAATCAGAGCAGCCATGTCAGTCCTAGGCCTACTCACCGCCTCAATACCAGCGGTACAATGGGCACGTCTGCATGCGAGAGACCTCCAGCAGACAATTCTCAGGAATTGGTCCTACGGAGAGTCGCTGGAAAAATTGATAAAAATACCCCCTCAAGTTCAGAGAAAGCTGTGGTGGTGGAGGAAGCAAGCAAATTTAGACAAAGGCCTGCTTTGGACTTTCCCTGTAGAACACAGATTGACAACGGACGCAAGCTTCTGGGGGTGGGGTGCTCATCTGGATGGACAGATGGCCCAAGGAACATGGTCAAACAGAGAAGCCCGGAGATCCTCCAATTGGAGAGAATTGAGGGCCATTCTACTGGGACTATGGGCGTTCAAGAAACAAGTCCTGGGTCACCACATTCAGGTGTTATCAGACAATGCCACGGCAGTGGCTTATATAACAAGGCAGGGAGGCACGAGGAGCAGAGTGTTGCTATCCTCAGCCCTCCACATTTTGGCCTGGGCAGAATCCAATCTAGCCTCCTTGATGGCGGTACACCTAAAGGGAGATCTGAACCAAATAGCAGACTTCCTAAGCCGAGAAAGAGTACTGGAATCAGAATGGAGTCTGAATCCGGTAGTATTCCAGAAGATAACAGGAAGATGGGGAGTTCCCCAAATAGACCTGTTCGCATCCCACGCCAATGCGAAGGTGGAAACATACTTCTCCCTAAACAGGCAAGATCAAGCGGAGGGTCTAGATGCACTGGCACAACCATGGACCTTCCACTTGTGCTACGCTTTTCCCCCCTTCCAAATGATCCCATTGGTCCTCAAAAAGCTACAGAAGGAGCCTACAACATTAATCCTAGTAGCCCCATTCTGGCCCAAAAGGACTTGGTTTTCAACCATCCAGAGGATGGCGGTGGAACCCCATTGGTTTCTTCCTTTACAGAAGGACCTTTTAACACAGGGGCCCCTACAACATCCCAATATCAAGCACCTCAGACTAGCTGCTTGGCTACTGAGGAGCAAATCCTAAAAAAGAGGGGCTTGTCCAATAAACTAATTTCAACATTATTGGACAGCCGAAAAAAGGTCACCAGAGCGATCTATTTCAAAGCTTGGAAATGTTTTAATTCCTGGTGCAGAGAAAAGATCCGTTCACCAAAGGAGACTATCTCTGTATTAGAATTTCTCCATGAGGGAATGGAGAAGGGGTTGGCGATTAGCACCCTAAAGGTGCAAGTAGCCGCCTTATCGGTGTTCCTGGAGAGACAACTATCTCAGGACCCCCTTATCGTTAGATTTTTTAAGGCACTGACCAGAGTTAGGCCAGTACCCTTTAAGTTCTTCCCAAAATGGGACTTATCTCTGGTGCTACAGGGTCTGACAAAAAGACCCTTTGAACCTCCGGAGGAAGCAACGATTAAATTTTGGTCCCTGAAGGTAGCACTCTTAGTGGCAGTTACCTCAGCTAGGAGAGTGAGTGATCTACAGGCCCTGTCAATCATAGAACCTTTCCTTTCTATATTTCCAGACCGGGTAGTGCTGAGAACTGACCCGGGCTTCCTACCAAAAGTGGCAACGGTATTCCACAGGTCACAGGAAATAGTTCTCCCTTCCTTCTGTCCTACACCAGTGGGCACGAAAGAAGAAGCCTTTCACAGCTTGGATGTAAGGAGGTGCATACTGCACTATCTAAAGATAACAAGTGAATTCAGAAGATCGAATTCCCTGTTTATTTTGTTTTCTGGCCCACGTAAAGGTTATAGTGCGTCCAAAAATACCATAGGTAGGTGGCTACGAATGGCTATCGGCGAAGCCTACAGAGCTTCAGGGATAGAACCTCCCACAGGAGTAGGGGCTCATTCAACCCGGGCAGTAGCAACATCCTGGGCAGAACGAGCTGGAGCTTCGCCGGGAAGAATATGCAAGGCGGCTACGTGGACAAGCTTCTCCACTTTCACCCGCCATTACAGGTTGGATTTACTCTCTGCATCTGAGCAATCATTTGGCAGAAAGGTCCTACAGGCAGTGGTCCCACCCTAGAGTAAGTACTCTTTTATCATCTCCAGGTGCTGTCCTGAAAGACGAGGTGAGAAAACCTCAGTTAGACTTACCGGTAACGGTATTTCTACGAGTCTTTCAGGACAGCACCGATGACCCGCCCTAAAGTAATGATAAGATGTGGTGTTATTGCTATGTTCTGCTTATCTAATTTCAGCATGGCTGGAGGTACTCTTAAACAACTGAGGCCATGGTGGAAGTGTCCGGTCTTTAAAGAAAACTGACTGCAGTGTTTCCTGGGAAAAGGGGTGGAGCTGCGCTCTCTCTCCAGGTGCTGTCCTGAAAGACTCGTAGAAATACCGTTACCGGTAAGTCTAACTGAGGTTTTCGCCCAGATTCAGGCTTTACGCCGACTTATACAACTAGGTGGAAAGTTGTATAAGGCTAGTGGGCTCATGGATGACTCATACCTCTAGGGAGAGGGCTGGGCGTCGTACAGACAGGGAGTTGATGAGGCCAGCTGAAGCTTGTCAGCTCATTTAGGCCTCTATAAGAACTCCCAGCTTCATTAGATGTTAGCTCATGCCTGGAACCAGACCTGTGTGGACTGTCTAGGGAGAGTGAACCCCTGTGCGGTGAGAAAAAGCCTGTGTGGCTATTTGCTTGGACATTTAAAACCAGGGACTTAGGGACTAGGACAGCACTAGGCTGATCCCAGTTGTTAGTTAGGAAACCTGTATGTTTAGTCAGAGGTCAAGTTGACCAGGATTTATTTTGTTTATATGTTTCTTTTGGCTTTGCTGTGTTTTGTCACCGTAAATAGAAAATAAACCGCACCTTTTTTTTGATTTTGAAAACCACAACCTCCGTTTGCTGGGCCTGTTTTTGTGTGGGGAGCCCATCCCGGGGGTCACACACACCCGCTGCCGAGCTAACCCCCTCACATATACAATGTAAAACATGCTATATCCTGGTTGGAGCTGCTGACCAACTTCCATCACCACCTTCTGGAAACAACAGACATTAAAGCGGAGCTCCAGCCCCCCACCCCACCAAAACATTTAAAGTCAGCAGCTACAAATACTTTAGCTGCTGACTTTTAATATTAGGACACTTACCTTTCCAGGGATCCCATGATGTCGACACCCCAGCCGATTTTTCAATCCGCTCTCGGGTGCTGCCGCCGCCATTTCCTGTAGGGGAAATTGGCAGCGAAGCCTGCACCCTACTGTGCATGTGCAAAGCGCACTAAGCTTTGTGCATGGCCTGGGGGGAGAAGGAGGGGGGGGGCCGAACTGCCGCGTGACTTTGCGGCAAAGTCGCCTGGAAGCAGGAGCGGGCACCTGTCAAACAGGCACTGCAAAACCGAAACCCACAGGTTATGGTCCCTTCTTCCTTCCACAGAACCTTGCCTCCCACCGTAACAACGCGTTCCGAAGGTTCAGACACCACCTTCATCAGGGGACCCAACAACAAGGGAAACTGCAAGCATAAAGTACATTTTTGACTTTGTCTATTTAATACATTTTGCCAACATCTAGCTTGGTAAAGAACTTCAACCAGAGTTACTGAGTTCTTCAGTTTTCATTTTGAAGTTCCCCTGGCAATCTCCTTTTCTTGCAGCCAGTATATATTCTATGTTGGCCCTGTTAATTTTAGTAGGGGAATTTCCAACACCATGACAGCCATAGCACCAGGAACTTAGGCTGGTGTGATTCCTGGAGAATCTTGACTTTTTAAATAACAATATTGATAATCGCCTGTCTCTTGGGTGAATGGAATGTGGAAATTTTGCTACTTAGGTGACCTTTCCTGACCAAGCCTGCTGAAGAAGACAGGAGGCTTCTCTAAAATGTATCAAAGCCTGTATCAAAACATTTTCTTAAAAGTTTTGGATAAGGCAGGGAAGGACTAGAACCTCTGTCAGGTTTTATTGCTGTCTTCGTACCTATTGGGGAGATTTGCACTCTCGGGTGGCTTGGAGACCATATCACTGTAAGGGAAAAAGGGATTTTTGTAGAGACTTCCTCTTACGTCCTGTTGTGTCTATGGGACAAAAAGGTAATTCTCCAAAATAGGGTTCGAATCCCAACCACGACACTAACTGCCTGGAGTTTGCGTGTTCTCCCTGTGCCTGCGTGGGTTTCCTCCGGTACTCCAAAGACATGCTGGTAGGTAAATTGGCCCTAGTATATGTATGAATGTGAGTTAGGTACCTTCGATTGTAAGCTCCTTGAGGGCAGGGACTGATGTGAATGTACAATATATATGCGTAAATTGACTGTATAATACAATTACCTGTAATACATAAATGGGGCACAGATGGAAATAAAGAGAGATTTTAACTTCCTAATCTAGAAAAATGGCAAAGTATTTTTGGTTTTGTGACTTTTTTTTATTTTTTTTTGGAGTTTAGGATGGACTTCATTTTGAAATAAGGTCCCATTTAAAATGAGTCAGTGCAAAGCATTGCTATACTAAACCCCCATTATCTGTTTTTCTCATGCAGGACGCACATGCAGAACATCAAAGACATAACAAGCAGTATTCATTTTGAAGCATATCGCGTCAAGAGGCTTCAAGAAGGAAACATGCTCTCCAACGGCACATCGGAAAAAGACTACTCTTCCAACGAGATATAATCCTAGGATTGTATACCCTCCATCATGATCATCCTGTCCTTCAGTTTCTGTGTGTTCAGCTCCTGTGACATTGTGCGGGAGGAATAGAGGGGAGGAAGTACAGGAAGGTTAGCCCATTAATTTTCAGGGTCTCCAGGTCTGACTGGGCCTTGATCTGCAAGTTTGTGCCATAAAAGGGAGAAGGCATCATGGCAGTCATTAGACTAAGAGGGGGACAATAGACATCTGCATTTACTTTTTTTTTTTTTCCCTACTAGTGTGAGCCACTTCACTGCCTTGTTACATTGTGCAGTACCCTTTTCATTGCTACGGTGAGCTGTATAGAGATATAGCTCATTGTAAGTACAGCTGGCTCTTATTTTCTGAAACCTTTCTGCAGTTTGCTCTATCATCATGGAGCTCAGAGCAAAGTATTCCTAGCAAGAATGTCATATAGTCAAATTTGTTTCATTAAGTGCCGAAAGTCAAATTAAAGAATGTGAAAGTGCATTTCATCTATGGATTGTGGGCTGAATTGGTATTTATTATTCCTGTGAAAGAAGATGGAAAACGGATGAGATTGAAAGTGGATTAAGGAAGTTTTATTATTCATTTTAATAAAAAAAAAAAATGCTTTGTTTTTGAGATTTTCAGAGAACCTTATTTGTCAGTTGTGTCCTTTACCCTTCTGGTTTGATTGCATTCCTTGCAGTTCTTCATCTCTCATCAAACTGTTGAACTGCCCTCTCCTTCCTATTAGACCAAGTTTTCTTTTTTGATAATTTTTTTTACCTTTTTGTTATTTATCTGGTCCCCCCCCCCCCCCCTTTGATCTTTCCAATATTTTTTTTCTTATTGCCACTATTTTGTAATTTATCACTCATCATGGCATTGTAGTATTAAAGTGTATGTCAGGGGGAAAAAAAAATAAAAAAATATGTAGTACATCTCTGCAATACATGCACATTTCTCTATTATCGCTTTAAAAACATTGCAGGTACAGTAAAATACCAGTTGGTTCTAAAACAAAATCCAGTGAGCTTCTTGCTTTCTGTAGCAAGCCGACAACGGTGCATTTGCTGCACTGTATTCCTAATCGGCCCTGTTGCCCTTCTCAGAACTCCCCTTGAGCTGCAGAACACATCTCTTATTATGGAGAGAGAGGAGGAGGTGGGAGGTGTTTAGTAGCTCAACCAAAGGGGGCAGAGTTTACCGGGGCATGTTGGGGGCTCACTAGATTTCTAGCAGAGCAACAGATATTTTTTCTATACATGCCACATTTTTTTTTTATAAGACCATAACAATGGGAAATGTTCATATATTACAGATAGGTCGTTTTTTTTTTTTTTTTTGACGCACAGACATGCGCTTTAAATCAAATTTCAATCAATCTTCACTTTTTTTTTTTCAGTACTAGAAGCAACCAGTGTATGTGTTTGACTCAGTGGGTTGAAAACGAATGTGCTCCCTTCCAGGCAGGAATAATAAGCGTGTCTGTGTATTTATCTTTTTTTTTTTTTCTTTAGAAGTATACCTGTCGTCCTTTCATTTGTAAAGTGTCCTATTATTAATCTCTGATTTACCCTTCTCTAAAAATCCTTCCACTTGCTAAGCTGCGCTCCATTAAAATTAAAAAATAATAATAAAAAAAAAAACATTTACTTGTCGAGTTGCTATGTTTTAGCAAATAAAAAAAACTATATCATCCAAAAGATTTATATATATATTTCACATGCTAAGGATTAAGGTATGAAGAGACGGGAAGCTCCATGCACTTGCCAACCTGTCTGTGATGTTATTGTAATGTCCCTTTTGTTAAGAGGAAACGTTAATGTGTTTTCATTTTTTGTAATGCTTGTTTTTTTTTTGTTTTTTTTTGTTTTGTGTTTTGTTTTCTGGCTTAAATTCCCAGATTTCCTAAAGTGGCCTTTTATTTGATTTATATGCATTATGACAAACTAGTCCTTTTTGTATAAATAATAAAGATGTGTTTTAAAATGTATTTCCTAAAATAAATGTTACAAATGCAGATTTCCTCGTTTTTCTTCTGAAAAGGTTTTTTGGCACGGCTGTGCCCAGTACGGGTTTGGCCCAGAGCAGTCTTTTATTAAAGTGTTACTAAACCCAGGAGCCTGCATTCACTATATCTGGTACCCCACAGTACACAGAACATGGAAATGCAATTATTTTAGTAAATATAAACTGCTAAATCCATTTTCTCAGCGGCAGTATATAGCAGTCTTATGACTTCTATCAGTGTCCTGCCGTGCACTGGTTAAAGCTTGTAGGAGTTGTCTTCATTCTGCTCTGACTGTCCTATGAGGCTGCATGACCCCTCCTGACACTCTGTCTGGACATTGCTGATTGGCCCTGTGCTGATCACATGCACCCTCCCAAAAAAACTTTCTAGCAATACACACCGAACTGAGCATGTGGTTCCAAGGAGAACGGGAGGATCAGAGCAGACGAGATCAAACCGCATTTTAACAGTGCAGAGGATAACCCCTTTGGTTCCACGGTGAGTATAACCAGCTTGCTTTACTGCATATACAAACTGATTTAACTGTTGTGGGTTTAGTAACACTTTTAAAGTGGTTGTAAACCCCAAAATAAAAAAATAAATACCTGCAAGACATAGGCATAATGAGCTAGTATGACTAGCATACTAGCTCATTATGAATTGCTTGCCTTAGATCGAAGCCCCCGCAGCGGTGCTCGGACACCTCCGCCGCCATCTTGCCTCAATGTCCCTTCCGTGTATCGCCGCTCCGGCGCTGTGATTGGCCCCGGAGCGGCGATGACGTCGCACGCATGCGTGCTCAGGCCGGCAAAATCATTCAGAAATCCGGCTACTATGCCAGCCCGCTAGTGCGCATTCGCGTGACGTCAGCGGCGCCGGTTTTAAAACCAAATATCTCCTTAACCGTGTAGGTTAGGGAGATATTTCATGCACCTACAGGTAAGCCTTAATCTAGGCTTACCTGTAGGTGCATGTTGTGTAAGTGGGTTTACAACCACTTTAAGTACAGTTCTGTGGAACACTAGGGATTCTGCAAGGGGCTCTTGCTGTTCTTTAACTGCTGGATGGTTGACTACCACATGGTTGTTTCTGCAAAGTAACAAGACCATCACTCGGCTGCATGGAGCCTCCTGTATAGTCTCTCAGATCAGTAACAACCATTGATCTTTTTTAGTCCTTCTAAAGTGGTTGTAAAGGCTAAAGTTTTATTTTATTTTTTTTATTTAACCTCAATGCATTCCCTCCATTAAGGTAAAAAAAAAAACATCTCTGTGCAGCTTCCCCCCAGCCCTCTTATACGGTATTATACTCTAGTATAAGCCGAGTTTTTCAGCACATTTTTTTTTGTGCTGAAAATGCCCCCCTCGGCTTATACTCGAGTCATCTTTTTGCGCCTGAGCTCCCAGAATTTGGGGACCTGGCACCAGCCGGCCGTAGGTCCCCTGGACCCCAAACTTGGTACACAATGTAGCCCCACTCTTCCTCTACAAGTGTGCAACGTTTGTTATTTAGGGGACCTACGGCCGGGGAGCACCGATTTTTTTTTCAAAGCCGGGCACCCCTTCCATAGACTCCCATGTTAAACGGTCATTTCTCTGGTGACTTTGGGGACATGCTACCGGCCGGTCGGAGGTCCCCTGGAGCCCAAACTTGGCACACATGTAGCCCCTATTTCTCCTCTACATGTGTACGAAGTTTGTTGTCTGGGGGACCTCCGACTGGGAAGCACTGATTTTTCAAAGCTGGGCACCCCTTCCATAGACTCCCATGTTAAATGTCTAGGCATGGGCACAATGAGGCATGGGCACAATGAGGCATGGACAAAGTGAGGCATGCAGATTGACACCCTAGGCTTATACTCGAGTCAATACGTTTTCCCAGTTTTTGTGGTAAAATTAGGTGCCTCGGCTTATATTCGGGTCGGCTTATACTCTAGTATATACAGTACTTACCTGAGCCCGATCTCGATCCAGCACTGTGCATGAGAGCAGTGGCTCCCACTGCTGTCAATCACAGCCAGTGGGGAGGGGGAGAGCTGAGCCATGCTGTGTATATCTGTATGTGTGCAAGCCCTCACAAGTGTCCCTATAGAAAGCAGCTTGCTATGGTTGGCACTTGGCAGGAGGGAGAAGCCAGGGGCACTTGAGAGTAGGAGGATCAGAGCAGCCCTGTACAAAACCATTGCACAGAGCAGGTTAGTGTGTGTGTGTGTGTGTGTGTGTGTGTGTGTGTTATGTATATACACGCGCATATATATATATATATATATGCGTGTGTGCATATTTTTTATATATAATCTCCAAAAGTATTGGGACACCTGCCTTTATACTCACATGAACTTTAATGGCATCCCAGTCTTAGTCTGTGGAGTTTAATATTGCGTTGGCCCACCCTTTGCATAACTGTAACAGCTTTAACTCTTCTAGGAAGGCTGTCCACAAGGTTTAGGAGTGTGTCTATGGGGATTTGTGAGGTCAGGCACTGATGTTGGACAAGAAGACCTGGCTTGCAGTCTCCGCTCTAGTTCATCCCAAAGGGGTTCTATTAGGTTGATGCCAGTCAAGTTCCTCCGCCCCAAACTCGCTCATCCGTGTCTTTTATTTGTCCAAATTATTTGGTGGAGGGGGGATTATGGTGTAGGGTTGGGATTGGCCCCTTAGTATCTTAAGGCATCAGCATACCAAGACATTTTGGACAATCTCATGCTCCCAACTTTGTGGGAACAGTTTGGGGATGGCCCCTTCCTGTTCCAACATGACTGCACACCAGTGTACAAAGCAAGGTCCATAAAGACATGGATGAGCGAGCTTGGGGTAAAGTCCTGACCTCAACCGGATAGAACACCTTTGGGATGAATTAGAGCGGAGACTATGAGCCAGGCCTTCTCGTCCACATCAGTGCCTGACCTCACAAATGCGCTTCTGGAAGAATGGTCAAACATTCCCATAGACACACTCCTAAACCTTGTGGACATCCTTCCCAGAAGAGTTGAAGGTGTTATAGCTGCAAAGGGTGGGCCAACTCAATATTGAACCCACGGATTAAGACTGGGATGCCATTAAAGTTCATGTGTGTAGAAGTACTGAGACCACTGTCTGATTTTTATTGGTGTCTGTGTTTGTGCTGGGGAGATGAGCTCTCTCTGTCTTGAAGAGCACTATCCTGAGAACAGATAAATGAAGAACAGACTGGAAATTCTAACAACTTTACTATTCACTAAGACAGCAGAGAAGTCTTCCAAGTGTCTCTGCTACAGGAAGCGAAAGGTAAATCTCTCCAATGGAACACAGACCCCCCCCCCAAAGAAAAACCCAAAACTATAGATCCAATCATGTTCTGTGCATTCTTCAATCTTACCACAAATATCATTCTGGGAGTGTGTTAGAACTAAGTTAGGTGTTCTGTAGTTCTGTCCTAGGGTGAGAATGCTTGGCCTTCTTTGATACAGTACAGTGAGTGAGCATTAAAAGGGGGGGGGGTGTAGTGGTGCGCTGTTTCTAGTGAATATCTACTATGAGTAAAAGCACATAAAGTATAAACTAACTGATATCACAAAGTGCATAAACTTCAGAGGTAGAATAAGTAAAATATATAAAACAATCCAAGGGTGATATCAAAGTGCAACGTGCATATATAAAAAATATTCTGAGAGTACATAAATGAGCTGTGCAAACTTGCAAAAAAAAAGGACCTACTGTTCCTGTGCAAAGTGCAACTAAAAAAAGGCTGAAATAAAAACCTGTGCAAACTGCTATAGAAAAAAATATATGCAGAGTGCAAAATGCAATCACGCTGTGAACAAGCAGCAATATATTCTTTCTTCAGTGTGCAGGTATTCCAATGTGCAAAAGTGCTGGAAAGATGTAAATCTCTTCTTTGTGCATTTCCAAAGGCTGTTTTTTTTTTTTAAATTAGTATTTTTTGAATGTGTAACCAGCAACAGAGGACTAGAAGCTCCTCCTGCTTATGTTTCCCTGCAGACAGACTGGGAAAGATCTGAGTCATGTGACAGCTGTATATTAATTAGGAAAAAAGGTACTTCGATGTTTGTTTTTTTAAATTAAAATAATTACAGTGCCATCATACACATACAGAAATAGAAGGGACAATGTAAATTAAACAGTGTGTGTTTAATATCACTTAAAATTTTTACTGTACTGTCCGCCTTCCATGCCACTTTTGCTATTTTTGGCAAGACCCAGCTGTCATCATGACGGCCAGATCTCACTCTGAGTCTCAAAAGCCACTCATTGATAAATATGCTTTTTTTTTTTTTAATTTACAAATTTACAAACTTCATTTCAGCCACTTTACACAACATAGTTAAATAATTTCTTCTGCTTTTAAATGTAGCACTCTTTAGTGTGCTGGAGTAGATTTTGTTAGTGTAGGAAAATTGTTTAGGCTTGGCTGGCAGGCAAACCTATGTGTTTTTTTTTTTGTTTTTTCTTCTTGGTCAGGGTGAGGGAATCACGGAGGGCTGGATGACTCACAGGCAGCACTTCTGAGACCTCCCCCCTACTTCTGTAATTTGCTGGAAACTTTCAGAAGAATAGGAGTAGAGGTGAGGAGAAGCTGTCTGTGTATTCTGAGGGCCCTGACCAATGCTCAACAGATAGGTTGGCAGGGGGCAGGCCCTGGGGCCGTGGAGTTCTGGTGGAAGATGGAGATGGTGTGTTAGGCTGTCGGAGACCCTTGAGCGTAGCCCCCTAGTCTGGGGGGGTTGACCTCGGTTCTGGGAATTCAGGTGCGGAAGGGACCCTCTTCACGACACACAGGTGTCCTGACCAGTGGCACAGGAGCAGGAAAAGAACAGCAGGAGGAGAACACTGCCGGGCAAATCTCCGGGGAGGAAGACAGCCAGGTGGGCTGGTGAGTGTTAGTTGGGGAGAACGGAGAGGCAGCCAGAGTAGGACTGGGTGAGAGCAGCCTGAGATGGATGCAGAGTCAGTCTGGGACTGTGGAAGTTTACCCAAGAGGGGTGGAGAAAGGGGGGCTGGCAGTGCCTGAAGAGGTGGTGCTGTGATCAGTAGCCACAGAAGGATAGCTGGGCACTAAGACTTTGCTTCACAAACAAGGGGACCACAGTCCCTGCCTCCTAAATTTCATTTGCTACCAATCTAATCGTGTCAGCTGGTCCTGGGAGTTGTATTGCTTTAAGCAAGTGCTGTGCTGGAGGAAGCTGAGGAGTGTAAATAGCTGTACAGAAGAAGTTGTCCCTGAAAGTTCCACTAAAGTCTAGTGGGCATCCCATATTACCCTTCTATCTATCCAAGTTAAACCCCCCAATAAAAATACAAAACAAAGCACTGAACTGTTCCTTGCCTCAAGTGTGCTGTGAAAATGTGGTGTGCCTGACTGTGCAGGGTGAGGAATCCCTTTCTACCTGCGGCTCCTTAGGGGGTGCGTTACATAACACCTCAGCTTCAGGGCCAACATGTTCATTTGCTGCCTAATATATCCCACTGACTTTCAGATGACATTGATAGCTTGTCATCTGAAACCTGTCACTTTACTTGTCAGTGGTCATAAATTTATGGCTGATCAGTGTATGCAGATTCATTGTCATGTCATTTCTGTCCTGTCTCACCAATGTAACATTTCTGGTTACAATTGATTTAGGTACACCACATTGCTGGAGGTGCAGCTTTTTGATCCAGTTGTATTGAAGTCTCCTTTTGTGTGTGTTATACATTTTAATGTATGTGACTACACAGTTTGCAGCATTTATTATTGCAGGTTTTTTTTTCCTTGTTTGCATCTCTATCAATGGCGTCCCTAGGGGGGGACCCAGAGGGGGCCCTGGCCCCCCAACATTATGCTGTGCCCCACCATGTACCCCCCCAAAAAAATATATATATATATTTTTTTTGCATTTTTTTTTTTCGCTCGGGCTGCTGCTGGGGTAACATAGTCTCTCCTGAGAGGGAGAGCGTCCCCAGTCAGCTCCTGCGGGGGATTCCTCCCCCCTCCCTCTGCTCGCTGACACTGCATAATGCGAGCGCTCACACAACCACAGCCGCCCGATCTGCTCCTTTCCCTGCATCCTCATTGGCACGGAGAAGAGCGAGTTGCAGGAAGGACTCCACGAGCACTGTGGGAGGGGGGGAGGGGGGTCCAAGCCTTCATCTCATTCATAACCAGCCTGTAAATTCCGAGAGTGGTGACTGCAAGCTGAGCCGAATGACAGTCTATGACACTCTTTCACAGCCCAGCGAGTCCAGCCACCCCCCCTCACTCTCCTCACATACGAGCAGGGAGGAATACAGCTCCTCCTCCTCCTTCCAGTCCCGCCCACACTATCTGGGTGTGCTGTATCTGAAGAGAGGGGATGTGTGGGCGGGAAATATGAAAATCAGCAGCATTCCTGGCTGTGTGTGAATGATGCCTGAGATTCTAGCCTGGACCGTGGGTACGTGTGTGCACTGCAGACTGCAGTACACTGTAATCACTGAACTGCATTATCTCCATCCCTTCTCTCCCCCATCTGTCTCCCTCCCCCTCTCCTGTTCTTTCAAGACATTCCTAATTTACTTTCACTTTCAGTTAGGCAGGTAATAGACAGTGCACATTTCTTTCCTGCATCCACAGATTGCAGGAAAGAAACTTGCATAATTCCCCCATCAACACAGACAGTGCTGACAGGGGAATATCCCTCCTGCCCAGCAATTGTATTCTCCTGACAAACATGACAAACAGTGATTATCACTAGTGGCTATCGCAACCACTAGTGATAATCATAAGAGAATCTGCTCATTAATGGTACAAATCTCAGCCAGTTCCTGCTGAACCAGCTGACATTTAAACTGTCTATGGCTGGTCTTGGCTCTTAGGCAGCCCATACATTGATCACTTTTTTTCATTCAACTATTAGGTTGAATGAAAAAAATAAGGAAATTATCCAATTCCTCCATCTACACATTATAGGTGGATGGGGGAATGTTCCCAGTGTGGACCAGTGCTGGAACAACCAGAGTTGCTGTCCTGTCCTGGCTATTCACAGCGCTGGTCTCTGTCTCCATGGTAGCGGCGGCAGCACATTGGAACCCAGTGCTGGTTACTTTATGGGGCTGATGTACAGGAGGGCCAGCACAATTTGTTGTTAGAGATGGGCTGGGCATGTTCAAAATTCCACATGCCAGAGCCTGCCAGGAAGCCCACACTGCACAGCGCTAATCACAGACAGTGAGACATTTCCTGGTCCACAGCTGCACAGATCAGGAAATGTCTCACTGGCTGTGATTAGCACTGTGGAGTGTCGGCTTCCTGGCGGGATCGGGCACGTGGGATTTCTCGTCCAGATGAAGCTACGCGGAATCCCCCCTTGCGAAACGCGTTGACATCACCCACCCACGTCACGTGACGCCTGCTTCTGACATCCCGGAAGTCCGCCCACGGAGGACGCGGTGGAACGTGGAAGTACTTGATCTGTCCACAGTGGCGATCTACCGCTGTGCTGTACACTATCCCATGCGCTGGGGCTTTCCTTAGGGACATACCCTTCGTCATTCAGTGACATCCAGCTGCAATATACAGGAGTCAAGTGCTCCATATAGCTACTACAGTCGGAACTGAACACACTGAGCAGCATCGTTTCCATGACCAGGCCCCCCCATATCAGGGTATCGTATGCCTCACTTAGTTATTGATACATAGCCTGGCTGTGAACTATACATGCTGACTATACTGCCACCCTGCATTGCAGTGTTTATAGTCATATCAGGTGTTCTCTTCTGCTGCTGTTTGATTACCACCATTTACCACCGATTCCATCTGGTCTTTGGTCTGATATCCTGCATCAGTGTATATCACTAATTGTTATATCATCGCATTACCCGTTTTGTGCCAGTGGATACGACGATTGGATTATAATTATTCTGCTCCCTTTGGACTTCCATGGTATTGGGAACCTTCCCTCATCTCCTGTTCCTCTGAGGTCCCACTGACTTTCCCTTTTGCCCCTCCCCTCCCCTCTCCTTCCCCTTCCCCCTTTTTCCCCCATTACACACGGGCTATAGCCTTCCTGGGATCTCTGTGGGGCTTACCTGCCTAGTCTATACACATTTGGTTTTTCATTTTTTGCGAAATTTTTCGCAGCAGGCTGCCCGCACATAGATATCAGGCGTCCGGACGTTTTGTCACTGTCTCATGTTTTGTGGTCACTGTCCTGTTTTTTGTCATTTTGTTTATGGTTACACATGGATAGCAAGTTGCTTTTCCATGTTTTGTGTCAGTTTTTTGCTATCCACATTCTCTCCAAGAGGATTGTTTTATGGAAATAATTTCCAATCATTTAATAAATTATTATCTTTTGTACCTACCTCCTGATTTTGGAGTCTCTCATTTTGGTCTTTGGATCCCCCATTAATTTGGTTGGGACCCTTTCCCCCCCTTTTTTTTGTTTTCATATGTGACTTTTTGACTAGTGAGACTCCACCCACATTGGGTTAACAGTTTAGGTTAGGACTTTTTCTATTGTACTAATCATACATTATATGCCCTATGCGCCACCCCCTTTTTTTGTATACATGTGGGATTTCAAACACACCTGAGCCCATCTCTATTGGTTGTAGACAGTTAAGCTCCCTGCAGGTTGCTTAGCAGCAGTGGCGCCTTCTCTGACATGCTGATCGGGATGCAATCCAGGTGATGCTTGGAAAAAATAAGAAGAAACTGTGCTTAAAGTGTAAAAATCAAGCAAATGAATTGCCTGAAAAAAGAAAAATATTAGGAGAAGCAGCAACTAGTCTGAAAACAATCATCATTAAGTACAAATAAGAAAAAATATATAGTCGCGCTAACTTATGAATTTAAACATAAGCCCATCACTGGGTAACTGAAAAAATCCAAATATCAACAGTGATAACATATAAAAAGCTAAGTGAAAAGCAATATATAATCTATGTGAACAGATAATTAGCAGAGAATTAACTGTGAATAAAAAATTGGTTATTGTCCAAAAATACTGTAGAGCGGAAAAACCCTTCAAAGTTCATGTTCAAAAATCCATAATGAAAAAAACACCCGTGAGGCGATATCCAAAATTAATAAAGAAAAGAAGAAGGAAAGGATTCAAATCTTCTTGGACTTAAATTCGTGACTTTCACCACCACCAGTAGAAGTTACTGCTTACCGAACAGCGATGGTCCCCTATGACGGAGGACCTCAAACAGCCTTAAGTAATGCTCAGTTAAGCCTCCAGAGTGTAGCCAGTGGTAAACTTCAGTTGTTTTAATAGCCCGACAGCTCATGTAATTTTATTAAATATTTTGTACTACCTGTTTAATAAATGGATAAATCCCCTTTTTTTAATCTAATGAATTGAGTCTTCCACTGTTGTTTAAATACTAACGCTAGCACCGCTATAGTCCCGTTTACTTCTTTTTCTACATCCTGCCCAGTGTAGTGCCCACCCCTTATGATGTGTTGGTCAGTGCTGTGCTGACAATGGTGAGTGAGCAATGCTTACTTGCCTGCTTTCTACAGCTGGCTGAAATCTGTCTCACTCTGTCACGACTTTCTATGTTCTTCAGACTTCAGCATGCCGCTGCCTGAGTGCCTGGCTGAGTGGCTGGACAGTGTGCCTCGAGGACAGAGCGGGAGGAGGAGGAGGAGGAGGAGGGTGGACTCGGAGGCGGAGCTAGCTAGAAGATCTTTCCTCCGCTGCCTGTGATAGGCACAACTCTGCCTCTCTCCTGCTCTGCTAGTGACGTCACTGGTTGCTACAAGCCAAGCGGGCGTCACGTAGCAACCAGCAGAGACAGTGCCAGCTAGCTAGGCTAGGGGGTCCACAGCCACTGTCAGATCGATCCTGCATTTGATTTAGATCGACCCAGGGCGGAATTTGGAAATCCAGGACAGTGACAGGCAGCAGGCAGGCATCCTAGGCTGGGGCCCCAGGCCATTGCTTGTTTTGCCTGTCCTGTTCCGACGGCCCTGCTGCTGAACATACAGTTTTTATATATATATATATGTGGTTGTACTCTTGATGCTAATAAATACTGTGTTTATTAGATCTGACTGGGAGCATCACTAGGATCACATCCCGATCAGCATGTCAACAGAGAAGGTTATACTGCATTACTGCTGCTAGGTGACCAGCTGGGGGCTCGGCGCTCTATAACCAATAGTGCCAGCCTTCCCCTGCATGCACCCATAATGTCACCAGCACTAGGTCCTAATAGACTGCCGCCGCTGCCAAGGAGACAGATGCCAGACCAGTACTGTCAATAGCAGGGACAGGACAGCTGGGGAACCCCACAGTGGCAGAACACCAGGGCCCGGTGGCAAGACAACCTTTGCAACCCTGATAGTTCTCCCACTGCTTTGGACCCTTATATTTTCTTGGTGTGCTGGTGACATATATCTCTTGTTTTCTGCCACCCTGGGGGGCCCCAGTATAGTAGGAAGGGAGCTCACTGCAGAACATGTGAAAAAGCCTGTTGTGGGATCGTAGTAAAGGGCCCCAGGATATATATATATATATATATATATATATATATAATTGCATTTTATAGTTGGCCCCCCTACTTTTGTCCCTGTCCCCCCATGTGCCCCCCCTAAATATGAAAGCTGGAGACGCCACTGATCTCTATAGTCAGAATGGATTGTCTGCTTATTAATTTATGTCTGAGGTTGATATTGACACAGTTCTCATGTGTGCAGCAGTTTCAATTAAAGAAAAGCCAGCATTTCCTCGGTACGGCTCCATTAATGTTCACTTAATTTAGGCATCTTTAAAATAATGTTTATGCATCTTGAATATTTAATAGAGCTTTGATTATTTATTTGTTTTTCAACTTTTAATATCAAATTCCACCAGCAGGTGGCACTGGGTTTTGTGTCTTGCCTGTGTGAAAGAAAAGCAGCATTTTTCCAATAGGGACACTAACTGCAAAATCCTTTTTTTTTCTAAAAGGTTCTAATTTTTTCTCATTCTTAAAAAAAGTTTTGGCTGAAGTTCCATTTTAATAAAACGTATTAAATAGAAAAAATACAAGGTAACTATAACTAAACACCTTTTGCCGACTATGGGGGAAGGCTCAAGCCAAAAGTAGATGGGCTCTGGAGTTACCAAAAATACTAAAAGAAATGGCCCCGATTACAATAAATAAGATAATGATCAATCAAGGCTCATAGGTTTGGTTTTACAGCAAATGCCTGCATTCTGTTAAATTTGGTAGTCTTGGCTTAGAAATACATCCACTTAAAATGCTGATATCGATGTCATTAATTTTCTTTTAAGACTTGAGCCTGGATGCTGACCCAAGCATGCATTTTATGATACCCTGGTTTCACAAGCAGACTACATTCCTAAAGCTGAACTCCAGGCACACAAAATTAATTAAAATTGTAATATATATTTCAATAACTACAAATAAAGCCATTTTTGTCCACCGAATGTCTTTACAAAACCCAGATATTACTTTATAAAACTCAGTGATGACATTGCTGTGCTGCACATATAGAGAGAGCAGAGCTGTGGGAGGGATCCAACACATTTTTCCACTATGAGCAGTCTGCAGAAAACTACAGGGCGGTGGATACAAGACCAGTCACCCTGCACAAAGAGAGCACAATTGACCAGTCTTTATTACAATAAATTACTACACAGGCATATTGCAGGAGTTGTTTTATACTGAAGAAGTGGAAGAACTACCAGGGTTGCAACGGTTGCACTTGTGACCAGGCCCTGGAGTTCCGCCACTGTGGAGGGGGCCCCAAGATGGCTGGACCAAGTTTCGGCACTGGGCTCTGCTCCTGCCTTCCTGTTCTCTCTGCCTTCTCCCTCGCCAGGCGCCTTCTCCCCCCTCCGCCTCAGTGATCCCCTTTGCATGCAGTCATTGGTTGCTGGGAATTCTGGATGTCACAGCAAGCAATGATATGCTGCATACACTGGAGGGGAGGAAAATAGCCCTAAAGCCGCAGTCGCTCCGCCCCTGAACTCCGGCCCCCAGCCTTCCACACTTACTGGCTCGCAACTGCTCCTGAGTCCTGCCAGTAAGGCAATCTTTCAGCAAGGGTGCTGATATAAGGGGGTCTTTCTGATCTAATGGAGGTCTCTAATGGCCCATACACACAATCCGAATATCGTACGAAAACTGTCGTCCGAGGAAGAATCGTACAATAATTGGATCATTAGTACAGAGCTTTTGAGAGCCGATCACGACAATTCATCTGATATTATTCGATCGGACAAGCACGAAAATTTTCCTCGTACGATGCCAGATCGTACGATTTTCGTTTAGTCGGTACAGTTGTCGTCCGAAAATACAATACAAATACATTACAATACATGACATCACTTCCGATTTTTTTCCTGTCGTACGAGAATTTTCGTGACTTTAGTAACCTATTCAATTTCTACTTGCGACTGTTTAGCAAAAAAAGTCGGACGATCTGTCGTCGGATTTTCGGATCGTGTGTACGGGGCATTAGGGTGGGGGGGGGGCACTCATAAAAGGGGACTGTGAGCTAATGGGGGCCTCTAATGGAGGGGGGCTGCTGACTGCTGCTAATCATAAATCAGAACCCCCTTTTACAGACCAGAGTCTCCCTATATCAGCACCCACACTTAGAGACCTTCTATTATATCAGAGTCACCTTATTATTATTATACAGGATTTATATAGCGCCAACTGTTTACGTAGCGCTTTACAATATAAAAGAGAGACAGTACAGTTACAATACAATAAAATACAAGAGGATTAAGAGGACCCTGCCCAAAACAGCTTACAATCCAATAGGGTGGGGTAGGTGGTACAAAAGGTTGTAACTGTGGGGAATAAACTGATGGAAGTGACAAAAGATTAGCTGGAGGCGTTATAGACTTTCCTGAAGAGATTCATTTTTAGGGATCACCTGAAGGCAGGCCGAGTAGGATATAGCTGGACAGACTGAGGTAGAGAGTTCCAGAGGATGGGAGAGGCTCTGGAGAAGTCCTGGAGACGAGCACGGGAGGAGGAGACAAGGGAGCTTGAGAGTAGGAGGTCTTGAGAAGAGCGGAGAGGATAGTTTGAGTGATATTTGGAGACCAGATTGGTGATGCAGCTCGGGGCAGAGTTGTGAATGGCTTTGTATGTTAGTATTTTGAATTGAATTCGCTGGGCGTTTGGAAGCCAGTGTAGGGATTGACGGAGAAGGGTGGCAGACACTGAGCGGTTGGTAAGGTGGAAGAGTCTGGCAGCAGCATTGATGATAGACCGAAGAGGGGATAGCCTATGGAGAGGTAGGCCTATGAGGAGAGAGTTGCAATAGTCAAAGCGAGAGATAACAAGGGAGTGAATGAGTAGCTTGGTGGTTTCATTAGTTAATAAGGGGTGAATTTTAGAGATGTTACGTAGATGAGGTCTACAAGCTTTAGTCTACGGCCTTACATCAACACCCCCCTCCCCATTAGATTAGATTCCCCTTATAATAGCACCCTTCCTTACATTAGATTGCCCTTATATCAGCCCCTTCCCCTGCCCCTTAGAGATCAACAGTTGGTCTCAGGGCAGGGGGTTGGCTGATATAAAGAAGGAACTCTGATACAAGATTCAAATAAGAAAACACATGACTATAGTATTTAAGCCAATTTGTTCAGCTTTAAATGGAATTAAAGCTAATCATTAAAATCTCAAAAAAAAAAACAACACGTTAGCATGTTGCTGTAATTTTAATAAATAATATCTAGTAACTGTAAAGCCCCGTACACACGGTCGGACTTTTTGCCAACAAACTTCATTTTGAGCAAGTTTGACAAAAAATCTGACCGTGTGTACGCTCCATCGGACAAACTTTTTGGGTTTTCATCGGACAAAAGTTTGGTCTGCAAACGGACAAACTTTTGGCCAACAAAAGTCCGATGGAGCAAAGTCCGACTGTGTGTACAGAAAACCATCGGACTTTTGTCCGATGGACAAAACAAATAATGTTAAAATCAACCAACAATACCAGAAGTTGACCAAAGGGTGGCGGTAAAGAGCAGAAAAACCACGTGATGTTGGAAGAAGTTTTGGGAAAGTCCTGTGGTGTGTATGCTATGGGTGTGCCCGGCCAACTCCGTTCGGACAAAAATCCACAGAAAATTCAGATGGAAGTCCGACCGTGTGTACGAGGCTTTAGGCTGCCATGAAGATCCTTGTTCAGGAACTTTCTGTTACGGGGTGAGAATTGTACTCTTGCATCTTGCATTGTTACCTTGCTACTCGCACCTCTGGTGAAAACTGGAAGTTGCTGTACCAACACTCATTGCACAGTCATGATCTGCTAGTCCAGGGAAATGATGTGCTGGGGGAACAGCAGCTTGAGATGCAAAAAAAAGTAAAAACAATATTCTATGGGGGAAAATACTTAAAAATTGTTTATATCATAAATCTTTAGACATAATCTTACATATAGTGGATTCAACATTTGCTATTGAAAAGCAAAATTGGCCAAATAAGGAGTCAAATAAAAGCATAAAAGTTTAGGTATAGCTATTTTTGTATGGTTACATTGGTCCCAGTATGTACCTTACCTGTTGGATCCATGTGGAAGCTGGAAATCACTGTAGTAGGCACTGCTACTACCGCGATTGCTGCTAGCTTCTAGGACCCATTCCAAATGGCTAAGCTGCTGCTTAGTGAATGCAGGAGGTGGCTCACTCAGCACAGGTGCCAGGAGCATTCCCTGAATGGCTCCCGTGCCAAGGGAGCAACCTCCTGTGTTCACTAAGCAACTGGGCAGCTACTTAGCTCCCAACCTGAAAGCTAGTAGCAATCACTGTAGTATAAGGTGACCAGATTTTTAAAATGAAATCCGGGGACATTTTTTTTTTTTACTAGTAATAGGGGCAATCAGCTATTCTCTGCCCGTCGCCGCCCGCCTCACAGCCTGTCAAGTCTTACTCTCCGGGCCCTGGCTACTACTGGGTGGGGAGCGGAGGAAGATCACTCCGCCAGGGAGGGCAAGGAGATAAGCAGGCAGGCGGCTGGCCGGGACTTGAGCCAAGGCAGAAGAACATGTGAGTGGAGCTGAATGGGCACCCGAAACTGAAGAAATATTCCCTCCAATCCGACCAGCACATGATCATCAGAAAGGGGCACAGATAATGGAAAATATACACCCCCCTAAGCTAGTAGGAGCGGCGAGCGGGGGGAGGGGGGTGTAATTCAGAATTTTTTTTTTTATTCTGCACTGACTGTCTTTAAAATTGTCCCAGCCCCTGTTCAAATCCAATCCGGGGACAAAACCGGGGACAGACTTGGTCCGGGGACAGTCTCCTCAATCCGGGGACTGTCCCCTGAAACCGGGGATGTCTGGTCACCCTACTGTAGTAGCAGTATCATCAAAATGAATGGGAGCCAAATCTGTCAAATAAAAAAATACCCATTTAATGAGCTAAATGGAAAGGGTTGTCAAAAAAATATCGGGGGGGGGGGGGGGGCACTGCCCTAGGAACCAGTGCAAAAAAATTTAATATTAATAAAGAAAAATGAAATTATTACATTTAAAAAATACATTAGGCCAGTGATTTTTTTTAAACACTAAGCACATTTGCAAGGGAAAAAAACAAGTTAAGTTGCTGGCAAATAACATTTGCCTTCTGGTTTCTATATACCGGTATATAAAAAAAAAAAATGGCACATCCCACCAAAGGCCCCTCAAAATATTTCATTTGTCAGTAAATGAAACATTGCCATTTTTTTTTCATTGCAAATATCAGGTTTGCTGTAGAACACCCTAGAGCAAGAATGAAAAATAATTTGCTATTTTAGAGAGTCTACCCCAAAATAAATCTGGTAAAGAGGGGACCTCATGTAAAGAATCAAAAAAAAAAAAAGGGTCTGGTATGCATTTTTTTCATTCTTTCTGTAGGACTTGCTACGGAACTCTACAGCTATAGTTTGTTCACATATGCAACCAGGGCGTGGTAAAACAGGGCAGTTGAGCCACGGTTTTACCACCCTCCAACAGCCCACCTGAACAAAGAAAAGGCAGCTGCTCAGGGATGTACACATGCCACAGCACTGATGGTGTGCTTCACGGCAATGCCAAAAATTTAACATTTTGTGGGCGTTATCACTGCTGAACTTGACCCGTGCAAATCCGTGAGGCTGCCCCACAACCGCATGCACTTAATGTGGCGTGGTGGTACGATATTTAGAAGAGTTAAATCAGGCACTGAGTAGGAGACATATTGGGGGTTATTTACGAAAAGCAAATCCACTTTGCACTACAAGTGCAAACTACAAGTGCAAAGTGCACTTGAAATTGCACTTAAAGTGCACTTGGAAGTGCAGTTGCTGTAAATCTGAGGGGAAGATCTGAAGTGAGGGGAAGCTCTGCTGATTTTATCATCCAATCATGTGCAAGCTAAAATGCTGTTTTTTATTTTCCTTGCATGCCCCCCTCGGATCTACAGCGACTGCATTTCCAAGTGCACTTTCAGTGCAATTCAAGTGCACTTTGTACTTGTAGTTTGCACTTGTAGTGCAAAGTGGATTTGCCTTTAGTAAATAACCCCCATTGTCTGTCAAATGCATCCGAAAAGTCACCCACCGTGGATCCCTTTTCAGAGAGGTGGTAAGGACTGTTGCACATGTCAACAAACCCTTAGAGAAGCAGGGAAGTAAGGTGCAGGACTTATCAGGACTTCTATCATCCTCTTTGCATGGATGTTTGACTCTGGCAACCCCCCCCCCCCCCCCCCCTAAAAGGTATGGGCTCCTTCACTTGGCTCTCCTCTCACCTACATTCTTTCTACTGTTTGTAACCTTGCTAGTACAGAGTATGCCATCCACAAACACAATTTAATGCGCACCCACAATACAGGCTCAGCCCAGGGGATGTTGTTTTAGAATTTATTGCTGAAGAACTTGAACAGGGGAAGGGGCTCAAGCTCACAGCATGCTCCAAAATGATAATAGCAAAGAATGGGTGACAATCTACTTAGCAGAGAATCCTTACAGGAGCAGCACACACTACAGTCCCCAGATCAGGTCTTACAATGTCCTAGGAGCTGTCTGTCACCCAGCATCCACAGGTGGTTCTTCAGTAAGGAGATAAAAGATCCTTCTCCAGACCAAGACTTCAGAACAGTGCCCTCCATAGGGAAAAATATTGTATTCTGGGAACTCTATGTGGATAATGCATGTAATAATAATATTCCGTAGACGAGCTCCTTTTATTTCTTCTTTTTTTTTACACATTTACATGTAGAATAAGCTGCTCAGCAAAAGTGCCAGTTTATAGGACAAACCACATAGCATTGGCAGGGTGCTTACAAAGATCAGCTTTTATTCATACTGTTAAACCTTTTATCCAAAAGTCCCCCCTTCCTTACATACCCACCACACTTTCTTAGCATTGTTCATTATATCGCAAACCTTTCCTGTCCTGGAATGGGCACACTTTTGCTAGTGATAAAATGATTGTTACTTTAATGAAGCAGTCCCTGAACTGTCCACGAGGAGGCAGCAAAGCTTGTTTTATAAACAATAGTATTGCAATCTGGCAGCTTTCAGCACTCTATTCTCTAATGTATAAAGAACATTTAAAATACAATAAACCATAACTGAATGACATTTAATCTATTTTTATTTACATTTTAAAAATATATATACCGTATATACTCGAGTATAAGCCGAGTTTTTCAGCACATTTTTTTGTGCTGAAAATGCCCCCCTCGGCTTATTCTCGAGTCAACTTTTTGCGCCTGATCTCCCGGACTTTGGGGACTAAGTACCGGCCATACTTGGCACACATGTAGACCCACTTTTCCTCTACAATTGTGCAAAGTTTGTTGTCTGGGGAACCTACAGCCGGGGAGCACCGATTTTTCAAAACCGGGCATCTCTTCCATAGACTCCCATGTTAAACGGTAATTTCTCTGGTGATTTTGGGGACTCGGTACCAGCCGGTCGTAGGTTTCCTGTACCCAAAACTTAGCACACATGTAGCCCCATTTCTCCTCTATAAGTGTGCAAAGTTTTTTGTCTGGGGGACCTACGGCCGGGGAGCACCGATTTTTCAAATCCGGGATCCCCTTCCATAGACTCCAATGTTAAACGTCAGTCTAGTTATGGACACAGTGAGGCATGCAGATGGACACCCTAGGCTTATACTCGAGTCAATCAATTTTCCCAGTTTTTTGTGGTAAAATTAGGTGCCTCGGCTTATATTCAGGTTGGCTTATACTTGAGTATATACGGTATATATATTTTTTTTACTTTTTCAAATTGTTTATTGAAAATAAAGAATCAATTACTTCTATTCATCATTTTTCTGGTACAATGATTTTTATTGTAGTAGGCAAAATAACATGGCAACTGATCACCCACGCAGGGGGGTACACTACAAAGAACATGGCATAAAGGCACGTACAACTAAATATGTTGGGAATGCAAAATGTCCACTGAGTGACCTAACGGTACGAGCCAAAGGTTATGTTCATAATTTTTTTATCCCTTGTGGTATCTGTGTGCTGCAGATCTCCTGCAGCCTGTTTGCAGCCACTCCCTGTCTACATGAACTCCTGAGACTTTCATGATTGGGTTTACATGTACTTTGTGCATAATCATTGAACAAAACCTCTGCTCTAGTCTGTCCTTCGAGACCCAGTTATTCTATTTGGTGTCGCCATCTTACTCAAACACATCATAGTGAAGGCAAATCCTGGCTGTCAATCACAACATACATGACAAAGACTCCTCTGCCCTTCCCATGTCAGTTATGTGTCAGTCAGTGCTCTCCATGGCCTGGGTTAGCACCCAGGGAGAGAAATTTATTATAGTAATTATATTATCCCTTTCATGACTACAGTCCGATGGATTTTTTTCATCGGACAAACCGATCGTGTGTGGGCCCCATCGGTCTTTTTTCCACCGGTGTCAAAAAATAGAACATGTTTTAAATTTTTCCGATGGATAAAAAACCGATAGCAAATTCCGATCGTCTATGGGCAAGTCCATCGGTTAAAAAACCCACGCATGCTCAGAATTAAGTCGACGCATGCTCAGAAGCATTGAACTTAATTTTTCTCGGCTCATCAGAGTGTTTTACGTCACCGCGTTGGGGACGGTCGGATTTTTGACTGATGGTGTGTAGGCAAGACTGATGGAAGTCAGCTGAATCGGTTTTCCGATGGAAAAATCCATCGGTTTAACAACCATAGGAAATCCGATCGTGTGTACAGGGCTTTAGCCTATTTCTGACATTTGGTGTTTACAAGTTAAAATCCGTATTTTTTGCTAGAAAATTAATTAGAACCCCCAAACATTATATATATATATATATATATATATATATATATATATATACATATACACACACACACACACACATACACACACACACACACGGTATATATATATATATATATATATATATATATATATATATTTTTTAGCAGAGAATCTAGAGAATAAAATGGCGATTGTTGCAATATTTTATGTTACACGGTATTTGTGCAGCTGTGTTTTAAACGCAACTTTTTGGGAAAATATAACTTTCATGAATTAAAAAAAAATGAAAAAGTAAAGTTAGCCCAATTTTTTTGTATAATGTTAAAGATGAGGTTACGCCGAGTAAATAGATACCAAACATGTCATGCTTTATAATTGCACGCACTTGTGGAATGGCGACAAACTACGGAACCTAAAAATCTCCATAGGCAACGCTTTCATTTTTTTTTACGGTTACCAGGTTAGAGTTACAGAGGAAGTCTAGGGCTAGAATTGCAGGCATGATCCCGGTATAGCCCCCGAAAGCCGAGGCCGCATATATGCGTACGCTCGGCAGGAAAGGGTTATAGTAAATATAATATTATTATATTTATACTTACTTATATAATAAAATATAAGGATGGAGGGCTTAGCTGTTGACATGTTACTACAAATCAAAATTTGTATAACTGTATTGCTTAGTCTGCTTAAGGTTCACATATAGTCACATAGTGAGGCTGAAAAAAGACACAAGTCCATCTAGTTCAGCCAATAAAAAAGGGGGAAAAAATCATACAGTCCCATATACACAATTCTATACCCACAGTTGATCCAGAGGAATGTGAAAAACCCCAGCAAAGCATGATCCAATTTGCTCCAGCAGGGGAAGAACTTTCTTCCTGGTCCCCTGAGAGGCAATCGGATATTCCCCGGATCAACTTTACCTAAAAATGTCAGTACCCAATTACAGTATATTATGTACATTTAGGAAAGAATCCAGACCTTTTTTAAAGCAATCTACTGAGCTGGCCAGAACCACCTCTGGAAGGAGTTTATTCCACATTTTCACAGCTCTTACTGTGAAGAAACCTTTCCGTATTTGGAGGTGAAATCTCTTTTCCTCTAGACGTAAAGAGTGCCCCCTTGTCCTCTGTGATGAGCTTAAAGTGAATAACTCAACACCAAGTTTATATGGACTGATCATATCCCCCCTTAATCTCCTCTCCTCAAGAGTGAATAAATTCAGTTCCTCTAATCTTTCTTCATAGCTGAGCTCCTCCGTGCCTCTTATCAGTTTGGTTGCCCTTCTCTGCACTTTCGCCAGTTCCCTGATATCCTTTTTGAGAACTGGTGTCCAACACTGAACTGCATATTCCAGATGATGTCTTACTAATGATTTGAACAGGGGCAAAATTATATCTCTCTCTCTGGAGTCCATACCTCTCTTAATACAAGAAAGGACTTTGCTCGCTTTGTAAACCGCAGCTTGACATTGCATGCCATTATTGAGCTTATGATCTACCAAAACCCCCAGATCCTTTTCCACTATAAATTCCCCTCGTTGTACTCCCCCTAGTATGCAGTGGCGGCTGGTCCATAAGGGGCACCGGCCCCCTAATCTACATGCGCCGGCCCCTAATCTCCATGCGGGGCGCTGGACAATTACATTTCTACAAGTTTTTATTTTATTTTTTTAAGCATGTGATTAGAGCCTAAGTCCCTGATTGGCTTTAAATTGTCCGGGAGGAGCAGCCGGAAAACAATAGCAAATATTGATTAGCTAATGTCACAAGTGGCTCAGGGCGCAGAGCACTACGCCCTGAGCCCAGCCACTTGTGACATTAGCGAGTCAGTATTCGCTATTGTCTTCCGGCTTCTCCTGCTGGACAATCAGGACAGGAAGTGGGTCTTAAGAACAGATTGGCCGGGAGGAGAAGCCGGGGAAGCCACGACCCCCCCCAAAATGGAGCACCAGCCACCACTACTAGTATGTATGATGCATGCATATTCTTAGCCTCCAAGTGCATAACTTTACATTTATCAACATTAAAACTCATCTGCCACATAGTCGCCCAATTAGACAGTGCATTGAGGTCAGCTTGTAAATTGGCGACATCCTGTAAGGACGTCATTCCACTGCATAGCTTGGTGTCATCTGCAAAGACAGAAATGGTACTTTTAATCCCAGACCCAATATCCTTTATAAACATATTAAAAAGTAAGGGTCCCAACACATGTTTAGAAGAAGGAGTGGGTGAAGAATCTAAAGAATAAGATTATGAAGATTTCATTCTTGGAGATGGAATTGTTCACTTCAAGCTATTTTTTCCCCTTATGATCCATATACTCAGTGGTGTATTTAGGTTTTGTGCTGCCCTAGGCCTGATTAAACTCGTGCAACCCCTAATTTAAATATGACCCACCCCTTCCTGTCAAGGTCACACCCCTTCCTGTTTAAGACTTGCCCTGAAATTTTCTAGTGGGGACATTTCCCTTAATCTGCAGAGATTTCCTCTCACTTCCTGTTTGGCTATGGAGCAGGAAATGAAGGGAAAAGAACGAATGGCAAAACAAATTAAAGGGCTATAACCATCCCTTACGCTATCCAAAATGGAAAATAAAGTGTTACCTATAGTTCTACTTTAAGCACAAATTTCTGCTAAATTTATGGAGGACTAAGAGGATAAAACCATGCCAGTGGTGCAGCAAACATATAGCACAGTGATGAAGGTATGTGGTCCAGGCAGTGAGCAAAGGAAGGATTGGGGGCAGGAACAAATAAATCCATCTGTTTATTTTTCTCATCAGCAATTAACAGAAATAAAATTAACATTCCTTAATATGTACAACTGACACAAGCAAAGGATTGCAGGAGAGTCCTACTACCTACCTGCCAGGTATAGGTGACCACAGTGCCGGCCCAAGACATTGTGCTGCCTGGTACCAAGAATTAAATGCTGCCCCCCCCCAAAAAAAAATCACGCCCACCAAATACCCCACATTCATTATTTTATATCATGATAACTAAAGTGGACCTGTCATGGCTCTATACATGTAAAGGAGTATAAAAGGACCTGTGCGTGGCTGGTGGCCGCGATCGCTCCAGAGAGCCAGAACGGGGATCTGTTAATGTAAACAGACAGATCCCTATTCTGACAGGGGAGGAGAGACAGATCTGCTCTTCCTAGTGATTAGGAACAGAGATCTCTCTCCTCCTACAGTCAGTCCCATCCCCCCCAGTTAGAAACACCTCCCAGGGAACACATTTAACCCCTTTCCTGCCAGTGACATTTACACATTAATCAGTGCATTTTTATAGCACAGATCGCTGTATAAATGTCACTGGTCCCAAAAAAGTGTCAAAAGTGTCTAATCTGTCCACCGCAATGTCACAGTCTAGCTAAAAATCGCAGATCACCAGACCCCGCTACACTAGTAAAAAAAAAATAATAATAATAAAAATGCCATAAATCTATCCTCTATTTTGTAGACGGTATAACTTTTGCGCGAACTAATCAATATACACATTGCATTTTTTTTACCAAACATATGTAGAAGAATACATATCGACCTAAACTGATCAAGAAATGTTTATTTTTATTTTATTATGCTCCACTAGACCCTAGTCTCTTTATTGGCTACAGCCCTTAACCCTTCATGGATTTGCTTTTGGAATTAACTCTTCACGGACTATGTTGTGTTCTTTTTGGACTCTGCATTAGTTTTCTTTTTAATTAATTTTTCATATATTAATTTTTCACATTTCAAGGTTTAACATTTATTTCACACATGGTTTTAACCACATAGCGCTGCACATTTTTTGAACACATGTGACCTATCTGACCCCTACACTGACCCCCTGACACACCTACGTGACACATGCACTGATCCACCTGACTCCTACTTCCTGCACTACTCACATTACACTGACCCACCTGACCTACATGACCATTACCCTGACCCCTACCCTGACCCCTACCCTACTCACATTACACTGACCCACCTGACTCCTACTTCCTGCACTACTCACATTACACTGACCCACATGACCCCTACCCTGACCCCTACACTGACCCCTACTTCCTGCACTACTCACATTACACTGACCCACCTGACCTACATGACCATTACTCTGACCCCTACACTGACCCCTACACTGACCCCTACCCTGACCCCTACCCTGACCCCTACCCTACTCACATTACACTGACCCACCTGACTCCTACTTCCTGCACTACTCACATTACACTGACCCACATGACCATTACCCTGACCCCTACCCTGACCCCTACACTGACCCCTACTTCCTGCACTACTCACATTACACTGACCCACCTGACCTACATGACCATTACTCTGACCCCTACACTGACCCCTACACTGACCCCTACCCTGACCCCTACCCTGACCCCTACCCTACTCACATTACACTGACCCACCTGACTCCTACTTCCTGCACTACTCACATTACACTGACCCACATGACCATTACCCTGACCCCTACACTGACCCCTACCCTGACCCCTACCCTGACCCCTACACTGACCCCTACACTGACCCCTACACTGACCCCTACTTCCTGAACTACTCACATTACACTGACCCACCTGACTCCTACTTCCTGCACTACTCACATTACACTGACCCACATGACCATTACCCTGACCCCTACACTGACCCCTACCCTGACCCCTACACTGACCCCTACTTCCTGAACTACTCACATTACACTGACCCACCTGACCTACATGACCATTACACTGACCCCTACACTGACCTACCTGACACCTACACTGACCTACCTGACACCTACCTCACTCCTACATCCTGCACTACTCACATTACACTGACCTGACAGCAACACTGACTATTACACTGACTGACACATACACTGACCCACCGACCTTACACCTACACTGACCTACTACACAGACCCACCTGACTCCTACAGTAGGAGTCCTACTTCCTGCAGTACTCACACCCGACCCCCTCCCCACAGCTCGGTGCGAATCCATCCTTTGAGTCCTCCTTACCTTTGTCTGCTCTTCACCAGGACTCTCCTCCGGACCTCAGCACTGGATGTGCAGAACTGCTTTGGCGTCCCAACTTCCCCCCAGCGCCATCCACCCGCAGCCCGCTCCATGGTGTCAGACGCTGCACGCCTGCACCTCCATGATCCCATCTCCACCGCGCCGTAACAAAGCAGAGGGACAGGCGGAGGCGAAGACAGCTCACACTTCCAGTGCTTGTCTCCCGCCACCATGTTCGTGTTTCCCGGCGCACTGTGATTGGGCGTATGGCGGTCATGTGCGGAGGCGGGACTTCTAGAGCGATCGCTGACAGGCCAGCCCCACGCCGCACATGAACCCCATTCGTCCAATCACAGGGCGCCGGACACTAAACATGGCGGCTGGAAAATCGGGGACACAGGAAAGGAAAATCAGTAGGAGACACGGAATGTCGCTGGCTGACGGGCGGCAATTTGCCGCCCCCCTTAAAGTGCCGCCTGGGACCGGGGTACCATCGGGTCCCATGGTAGGGCCGGCCCTGGGTGACCATGTCAGTGTCCCTTGTGTCTGCACCACCCCTATCATACCGGTAGCAGTGCGGCCGCTTTATGGGGGCGCCAGATTGATTTGTCTTGTGTCAAGGTCCACCTTATAAGACTGACGCTACTAAAAGTGTAGCACAAGCCGGCGGGTTCTCTTTTCATGCTGCCCCCCTGCAAAGTGCTGCCTTAGGCCTGGGCCTTGTTGGCCTAGGCCAAGATACATCGTTGCATACATTCTCTCTCAAGCTTTGTGTTGGCCTTATTTATTTGACTGGTGGGTGGCCTTGGTACAGGTACTATGCATAGCCCTTTAGTTTGTCTACCTTTTAGATGTGTGTGCAATGCCATTAACTGCACAAGTGTTGGTATGAGTGGCAGAAGCGGTTGACAGATTCCTCTTGATATAGGTGAATATGGAGGGGTGCTAGTAAGTACAGGGTAGAGTTTGTGGATGCAGCTATTCAGCTATTGACTTTTCTTGGGACTTTTGGGCACAAACTGTAAAAAAAATGTTTTTTTTTAAATTGAAAAATCTTTTGGCATTCTGCCTGTTGGCTGTATGCAAGTGTCCACGGTTCATTACACCATTGATATCATTTCTACTGCATGTGAGCCAGCAGGCGACTCCAACAGAGAAATATCTTTTTAGCTACAATTTGAGTAAAGTGTCAATGTATTGCTGCAACTTCAAAAAAATATAAAACATCAACAGCTTATAACCTGATAGCATTCATTGATTTGTGTTTCTTTCCACTGTGACTATGAAAATGTGAAAATGGGAGAGACATACTGCATGTGTCATAGACATGAAGCAATTATGTATTCCCTGCTCCCCGCAGCAGACTGATATTCACTGTGTGTTGTACACATAGCAACAGACACCATTAGCTGTGTGTATAATTTAGCAGTTACTGAAACCCACACTGGCATATCTGGGGATTTCTTCTCATCTTTCTAAATCATGTTGTTGTGTCTACTATAGTAATAAAAAATGCATTTTAATATTTATCTGGTGTCTTCATTGTTTTCCCATGTTATTAATTTACTATGTAAATGAACAGAAGTAAATGTTATTTTTAAGTGGTCGAAACCTTGCACCAGACAATTGGGGGTAGACCATTCAGCGCCATTATGTTCATTGCAAGAACCCATGGCTACCTGTTACTAACACTGGATCTGTTCTCTACCCCTAATCTTACCATTTACTCAATCCCCTAAATGTAACACTTAAAGTAGAATCAAACGCTGTTTTTTTTTTGATTAACCGCTTGCCGACCGCCGCACAAACATTTACGTCGAACAGAATGGCACGGACAGGCAAATGAGCGTATATATACGTCCCCTTTAAATTGCCGCCGTGTGGTCGTGCGCGCTGGCGACCCCGCCGCGAGCTCCGTGACCGTGTCCGCGTACACATACCCTCACTTTTCCAAGACGTTTTCTTTACACTTATACATATACACATATACATAGTATATACCGTATGTACTCGAGTATAAGCCGACCCGAGTATAAGCCGAGGTACCTACTTTTACCACAAAAAAATGGGAAAACGTATTGACTCGAGTATAAGCCTAGGGGGGGGGGGCCCATTGCCACCTCACCTCACTGTGCCCATTGCCACCTCACTGTGCCAATTGCCCAACCTTACTGTGGCCATTGCCATCTCACTGTGCCACCTCACTGTGCCCATTGCCACCTCACTGTGCCAATTGCCCAACCTTACTGTGCCCATTGCCACCTCACTGTGACCATTGCCACCTCACTGTGCCACCTTACTGTGTCCATTGCAGCCTCCCTGTGCCTGAGTCAGTCAGTGTACCTGAAAATCTTCTTATTCCGCGGCCGGCATCCATTGTTTAAATCTCGCGGCTTTCTTCTGGTCCCTTCCATGATAGGCGTTTCCAGCAAACACTGTGTTGAGTGTTGCGCCTATTACGGAGATCCTCTCATTCTCGGACTCCGTTTCCCAGCAGGCACTGTGTTCAGTGTTCCGCCAATCACGGACGTCGGACAAGAGAACGTCCATGATAGGCGCAACACTCAACACAGTGTTTGCTGGAAACGCCTATACGGAAGGGACCAGAAGAAAGCCGCGAGATTTAAACAATGGACGCCGGCCGCGGAATAAGAAGATTTTCAGGTACTGACTTGAGTATAAGCCGAGGGGTATACTTTCAGCCCTAAAAAAAGGGCTGAAAAACTCGGCTTATACTCGAGTATATACGGTACACAGTTTTTCACTGCATTCTACGTTGGATGGTGCTCTCTCCATTGTATTTTTCACTGTTTTATTATTTCAATTATCAATATTTTTATGGATTGTCTGATTATGTAATTTATGTGATTCATTTATGTAATTCCCTTTTTTTCAACGCATACATAACGTATTCGTGTTAAACTTTTTATACTAAGGCTGTTTCCTAATTTTGATCACAGCAGGACACAATTGGCTTTGATTGAGATGCTTCTTCAGCTCTTAATCACGCCTTAATTGTCACCTGTCTCCTGATCACATGTGTGAACCAGTATATTATATATAATGGATTGTATTTTTATGAACACTAGCTATGAGTAAGCACTTCTAAGTGTGAAACGCGTTAGCTGTCCCCATTTTTCTGTTGCTGTGACATGTAGTGCCTGTTTTCATTTTACTTTGTGAATAAAGCCATGTTGGATTGGAGTGCGGCTGTCCAGATCATCATTATTTTTTCAATCACCGTGACCGCGGGACCCGCGGACTCGATGTCCGCCGGTGTCCCGCGATCGCGTCTCGGAGCTGAAGAATGGGGAGATGTTAGTGTAAACACAACATCTCCCCGTTCTGCCTAGTGACATGTAACTGATCGTCTGTTCCCTGTCTGTTCCCTAGCAGCTAGAAGCACTCCCTAGGTCGCATTTAACCCCTTCAGCGCCCCCTACAGGTTAACCCCTTCACTGCCATTGTCATTTTTACAGTAATCAGTGCATTTTTATGGCACTGATCGCTGTAAAAATGACAATGGTCCCAAAATGACAATGGTCCCAAAATGGTGTCAAAAGTGTCCGATGTCTCCGCAATAATGTCACAGTCACAATAAAAATCGCTGATCACCGCCATTACTAGTAAAAAAAAAATTATTAATAAATATGCCATAAAACTATCCCCTATTTTGTAGACGCCATAACTTTTCCGCAAACCAATCAATAAACGCTTATTGCAAATTTTTTTACCAAAAATATGTAGAATAGAAACAAAGATAAAAGGTCTGCAGTCACCAGTGATGCACCCCAATCCCTTGTAGGGGGATCAGACTCAAGGCAGGGACACTCACAGTCTCTTTAGGAAAACAACATGTTTATTGCACAGGATATTTCCAACAGAAGAAAAAGGGCATCTTGCCATCAAATAAACTTCTGCTCTACCGAGCCTTACTGTATCAGTAGTCTGAACAGTCCTTTGGTTTGGTAATAAGTGTCCTTACAGTTGCACAAACTTGAATCCAAAATCAGGGATGAGCAGCCATGCTCCAATAGGCCTCCTCACTCAGAGACACACACTCTCTCACTGAGAGCTGAGACCAGCTGCCTTAATCAAGGCCTGGAAGGAAACCAACAAACTGCGGTCCACGGACCTGGGAGCCTGTCCCACCCAGAGCTCTATCAGGCTCCCAATAAAACCAGCCCCGGAACGAACTTTACCAACACAGGATAAAGAACTATGTTTCTTTATACTTATACTAAAGTCTTTGCTGGTATTATCTTAGATTGTAAATCTAAGCATCCGTGGAGGAACATATATCCCATCAATCACTTCTCCTGTCATTTTAACTTGTTTTACAGACACGCCGCTACATATCTCCCCCCTCTGCTCAAACTCGGGGGGTTGAGCACCTTGGGCAAACAGACTGTAAACTCTGGAGAGGGCATCTGCGTTGGCCTGCTGGCTACCTGGCCTATGTTCTACTAGAAATTTTACATTCTGTAGAGCCAAGAACCATCTGGTAACTCTTGCATTTTTCTCCTTATTTTGGGCCATCCATTTGAGTGGGGCATGGTCAGTTAGGAGCCTAAACTGTCGCCCTAACAGATAATATTTCAAACTTTCAAGGGCCCACTTGATGGCTAGACATTCCCGTTCTACAATGGCGTACCTTTTTTCAGCAGGGGTCAACTTTCTGCTTAAGAATGCTATGGGGTGTTCTTCCCCATTCAGCACTTGGGATAACACTGCACCTAATCCCACTTCTGAAGCATCCGTCTGCACTATAAATTCCTGTGTGAAATCCGGGGTGATTAAGACAGGGCTATTACACAGGGCAGTCTTCAAGTTCTGGAAAGCTTTCTCAGCTTCTGAGGACCAAGTTATCACTGAGAACTTACCCCCCTTGGTAAGATCTGTAAGGGGAGCGGCTAATGTAGCAAAATTGGGAACAAATCTTCTGTAGTAGCCTACTAACCCCAAAAAAGCCCTGACCTGTTTTTTATTCAGGGGTCTTGGCCAACTTTGGATTGCTTGGATTTTTGTGACTTGGGGTTTTACTATCCCCCGGCCAATAATGTACCCTAGATACCGGGCCTCCTCTAGTCCCATAGCACATTTCTTAGGATTGGCTGTCAGACCCTCACGACAGAGGGCGTTAATAACAGCCTGCACTTTAGGTAAGTGGCTCTCCCAATCTGCACTAAAAATTACCACGTTATCTAAATACGCAGATGCATATGGCGTGGTGGGGTTTAAGGATGCGATTCATCATCCTCTGAAAAGTGGCTGGGGCGCCATGTAGGCCGAATGGCATCCTCTTATACTGCCAGTGCCCCTCAGGCGTGGAGAAGGCTGTCTTCTCTTTTGCCCATTCTGTAAGTGGTATTTGCCAATACCCCTTTGTGAGGTCCAGGGTGGTAATATATCGGGCCTGTCCTAGACGCTCAATTAATTAATCTACCCTGGGCATTGGATAAGCGTCAAATTTTGACACCTCACTTAACTTTCTGAAATCATTACAAAAATCGGATGCTTCCATCCGGTTTGGGAATAAGGACGATTGGACTACACCACTCACTATGGGATTCTTCTATTACATCAAGCTCCAACATCCTCCTTATTTCCTCTGAGACTACTTGGCGTCGAGCCTCTGGGATGCGATAAGGTTTTAAGTTAACTTTCACCCCTGGCTCAGTCACAATATCATGCTTTATTACTGAAGTTACCCCTGGAAGATCAGAGAAGAACTCCCTGTTTCTTAGCAGAAATTCCTTGGTCTCTTGTTTTTGGCTTATGGACAAGGCCTCAGCGATCTCCACCGCCGGCAGGGTAGAAGGACCTGCGGCAGTCATCGCCAAGGGTGCTTGGACCATAAGGGATTCTCTGTCCTTCCAGGGCTTCAATAGATTGATATGGTAGATTTGGTAGGGTTTCCTTTTTCCAGGCTGGTTTACTCTATAGTTAACTTCCCCCACCTGTTCTACAACCTCGTATGGCCCTTGCCATTTCGCCAGAAATTTACTCTCCACCGTAGGTACCAGCACAAGAACTCTGTCACCGGGGTTAAAGGTTCGGATCCTAGCTGAATGGTTATAGACTCTAGCTTGAGCCTGCTAAGCCTGTTGCAAGTGGGACTTAACAATGAGCATGACTTTACAAATCCAGTCTTGCATCTGGGCAATATGTTCCACTACACTTTTGAGTGGAGTTGCCTCTTGTTCCCAGGTCTCTTTTGCTATATCTAATAAGCCCCTCGGGTGTCTGCCATACAGCAACTCGAAAGGGGAAAAGCCAGTGGAGGCTTGGGGTACCTCCCATACAGCAAACATGAGATAGGGCAAGAGGCAGTCCCAGTCCCTACCATCTGCCGCGACCACTCGCTTTAACATTCCTTTCAGCGTTTTGTTGAACCTTTCCACTAGACCATCTGTTTGTGGGTGGTACACAGAAGTGCGTAAGTGGTTAATTTTAAACAATTTACATAACTCTTTAGTAATATTTGACATGAAGTGCATGCCCTGGTCTGTTAGCAGCTCCCGAGGAATACCGACACGTGAAAATATAAGAGAAAGCTCTTTAGCAATGCTCTTAGCTGAGGGGTTCCTTAGCGGGATTGCCTCTGGGTACCGGGTGGCATAGTCCAAAACAACCAGAATATACTGGTGCCCCCTAGCGGACTTAACCAAGGGACCTACAATATCCATGGCAATCCTGTCTAAGGGCACCTCAATGATGGGTAAAGGTACCAATGGACTCCGGAAATGTGAGACCGGAGCAGTGAGCTGACAAACTGGGCAGGATTCACAGTACACTTTCACCTCTTTGTGTAAACCTGGCCAATAAAACCGTTGCAATATTCTTTCCTTAGTTTTAACCACCCCCAAATGTCCCCCAAAAACATGAAAATGTGCCAGGTCCAGTACCATGCGTCTATGAGGTTGAGGTACTAGCAACTGTTCAAGTCTCTCTCCTCGTACTTCATCGACTCTGCATAACAGGTCATTTTCCATAGCAAAATGTGGGAATATGGCCTCCTCACCTGGCTCTTGGGGTACCCCATTTACCACTTTTACCTGTTCCCTTGCCCTAGCTAGAGTGGGAACCCTAAGCTGGGCTGTGCCAAACTTTTCGCGGGTCGTGGGTAGATCCGGCAGGTCTAACTCTGGATGGGGGTTCTCTGTGTCCCCTGCAAGGACCTCCAAGGGAAAATGGGCAGACTCTTTCTCTTCGTTCGGTTCCACCAGCGGTTCTGGGCAGTAGGAATCCGATCCCACTGGGGGCCTTGCTCCCTTGGCGTTATCCCATAGATCCCAGAAAAAAAGGGAAGTCTTGTCCCAGGACAGTGTTATACATGAGATTTGGGACTACTCCAACCTCATGGTCCATAATGCCACAGGGAGACTCGATAGATACCACGGCCGTGGGGTAGCACTTGGTATCTCCATGAATACAAACCACGCCATTAGCTGTCGCTGCAACTTTTGGGGGTTCACGAGGCTGGCATGCACTAAAGTTACTAAACTGCCAGAATCCAGCAAGGCGGTCATCTGGCAACCGTCCCCTTTAATGACAGAAATCTGTTTCTCAGTGCCACCGGGCTGTTGTGGGGTGTCACCTGGTGTAGCAACAAAAGAGTCTTTCTGGGTCACACTGTAATCCATAGATTCTTGGTTAAGCGGACAACTGGCAGCCAGGTGCCCTGGTTCTTGGCAACGCCAGCACACTATAGGACCCCGGTCCTGGCGGGTCTCCCTTTGGTGACTTGCGCCTCAGGAACCTCCATCACATTTACTTCCTTCTTCCCCCACTTTAGGGCGGGATCGCTTTTTCCTGGGTTGGTGGGCTTCTGTCTCTTGGAGAAGGATTCTGTGGGTACTACACCCCTAAGAAAATCCTCAGTACACAAGTACCGCTCCACGAGGGCCACCAACTCATTGGCATTTTTAGGATCAGCTCTCCCGGCAAATCGCTGTACAGGGGTTGGTAGGGCTCTCACAAAGCGGTCTATTACAACTCTCTCCAATACTTGAGCTGGGGTGGCGACTTCTGGCTGTAACCACATCCGTGTGAGGTGGATGAGGTCATACACCTGGGACCTTGCAGGTCGGTCCACCTTAAGCTGCCAAGCATGGACGCGCTGGGCTCTCAGAGCCATGGTTTCGCCAAGGCGGGCCAGAATCTCAGTTTTCAAAGTTTCATATTGCCGTGCCTCAGCAGCATTTAGATCAAAATAGGCCTTCTGTGGGTCCCCGGTCAAAAAGGGGGCAAGGACCTCAGCCCATTGGTCCTGAGGTAGCCCATCACGCTCTGCCACCCTCTCAAAAACCGTGAGGAAAGCCTCCACATCATCCTCGGCTGTCATTTTCTGTAATGCAGCCTGCACTCGCTTGCATAGACCTGAAACATTATCCACACGTAGGAGCTTGTCAGTCAGGGACTCTACCTGAGTCTGTATGAGCTCATTGAACTCCTTCTGCTCCTGCATGGCCCCTTGGGTAGCCGTTATCAACAAGCGATTTGTTTCTTGTTGGTCTTTGCGTGCTTGCACCAGCTGTCTGATTATTTCCTCCATTTTCTTAACAGTTTACTGGTACCAGTGAATAACAAAAATATTTTCTTAGCCTACTGTCTCTTTAAGAGCGCTGGCCCTTATTTATTTTTCCAACACAAAAAAATGCAACTGCAAGAGGTACAGTCTCTGGGTCTTGTGCCCGCTTCAGGCCACCAATTTGTAGGGGGTTCAGACTCAAGGCAGGCACACTCACAGTCTCTTTAGGAAAACACCATGTTTATTGCACAGGATATTTCCAACAGAAGAAAAAGGGCATCTTGCCATCAAACAAACAAAATAAACTTCTGCTCTACCGAGCCTTACTGTATCCATAGTCTGAACAGTCCTTTGATTTGGTAATAAGTGTCCTTACAGTTGCACAAACTTGAATCCAAAATCAGGGATGAGCAGCCATGCTCCAGTATGCCTCCTTACTCTGAGACACACACTCTCTCACTGAGAGCTGAGACCAGCTGCCTTAATCAAGGCCTGGAAGGAAACCAACAAACTGCGGTCCACAGACCTGGGAGCCTGTCCCACCCAGAGCTCTATCAGGCTCCCAATAAAACCAGCCCCGGAACGAACTTTACCAACACAGGATATAGAACTATGTTTCTTTATCCTAAAGTCTTTGCTGGTATTATCTTAGATTGTAAATCTAAGCATCTGTGGAGGAACATATATCCCATCAATCACTTCTCCTGTCATTTTAACTTGTTTTACAGACACCCCGCTACACCCTATATACATATACAGAAAAAGAGTCGCCCTTTGGGACTTTAAATGAGAATATATGTAGAAGAATACGTATCCGCCTAAACTGAGGGAAAAAAATGTTTTTATATATTTTTTGGGGATATTTATTATAGCAAAAGTAAAAAATATTGTTTTTTTTTTTTCAAAATTGTCACAATAAAAACCGCAGAGGTGATCAAATACCACCAAAAGAAAGCTCTATTTGTGGGAAAAGAAGGACGTCAATTTTGTTTGGGAGCCACGTCGCAATTGTCAGTTAAAGCGACGCAGTGCCGAATCGCAAAAAGTGGCCTGGTCTTTGGCCAGGGAAATGGTCCGGGGCTTAAGTGGTTAATGGGCCTTCAGGAGGTTATATGCTATAATGTGTTAGATGTGCTGGTCTGCACTGTATGTTAGCATCGGGAACATGTCTGCAGGGTACTGGGTCGGCTTCGTCAGCATGGACTGTATGCAAAGGCAGAAAAATGCGAATTTGAGCAGCGGAGCATCCAATTCCTAGGATTGGTGATTTCCTCAACGGGAATTAAGATGGACCCCCAAAAGGTGTCCGCTATTCTAGACTGGCCTGTACCCTTAGACAAGAAGGGAGTGCAACGTTTCATAGGGTTTGCAAACTTTTACAGAAAGTTCATCAAGGGTTTTTCGGCAATAATCACGCCCATCACGCAGCTAACCAAACAAAACCTGCGATTCCATTGGAATCCCGAAGCCCAAGACGCCTTTAAAACACTTAAAATACTTTTTACTTCAGCTCCGATCCTCAGCCATCCTGACCCATCTCTACCCTACATCCTTGAGGTAGATGCCTCCGAAGTTGCAGTAGGGGCGGTCATTTCTCAACGCCAGGGTACTAAGGACCTAATGCACCCTGTGGCCTTCTTCTCATGAAAACTGTCCCCTGCAGAGAGGAACTACGATGTGGGTGATCAGGAGTTACTTGCCATCAAGGTTGCTTTGGAAGAATGGAGGTACTTGTTAGAGGGTGTTGTCCATCCAGTACTCATATACACCAACCACAAGAATCTAGAGTACCTAAGATCTGCTGAAACCTCGACAAGCCCGATGGGCCCTGTTTTTCTCTCGCTTTTCCTTCCATATCATGTTACCGGTCTGGATCAAAGAATACCAAAACAGACGCGCTATCACGTATGTATGACGACCCTGAGGACCTTTCTGTCCCTGACACAATTTTTTCCACAGAAAACTTTCTGTTTCTCCAAACGAATCTTCTCTCCCAGATTAAGGAAGCATCCACTGACTCTTCGAGCCCCCCTGGGATTACCTTGACGTTCAGAGATGGCCTACTGTGGAGGGGGAGTCAAATCTTTGTCTCTGGTGACTTGCAAGTTGGAGTATTAAAACTTCTTCATGATCATCCACTGGCAGGGCACGTCGGGGTCCGCAAGACCCTCGAGTTGGTATGTCGCACGTTCTGGTGGCCAGGCCTGGAGGAGTTTTGCAAGAAGTATGTAAGTACATGCCCCGTCTGTAACCGGAACAAAACAGCAAGGAGTCGGGCCTGGGGACTATTGAAACCCTTACCTGTACCGGATAGACCATGGAAGATGATCTCCATGGACTTTATAGTAGAGCTTCCATGTTCTGAAGGGTGTACCGCGATCTTTGTAGTCGCGGATCGACTCGCTAAAATGGCCCACTTCCTACCATTAAAGAGTACTCCATCCGCTATGGAAACAGCCCGTGTATTCATCAAGGAGATTGTCAGATTGCATGGAGTTCCTGCAAACATCATATCAGATAGGGGAGTACAATTTACCTCACGTTTCTGGAGGGCATTATGTAAGACCCTGAAGATTTGTCCAAGATGACTGGGTATCCTTACTGCCCCTAGCAGATGTAGCGGGTTCTCCTTTAAGGCCCTATGGACTACGTTACCCAGAACCCCATTTGGCACCCAGGGTGCATCTGGCCACCGCAGAGACTCATGGGTGGGGCTACAAAAGAAGAGGGCGAGGCTAGGCTCTGCCTCTTTGGACACCGCGCTGCAATCAATAGGACTCCCTGTGCGGATCTGTTGCAGTGCAAGGCCCGAGGCCAGGGCCTTGCATACCTTCCAAAGAGCCTTCCACCCCACTGCTGAGCCTGGGTGACACCTGATTGCTTTGAGTTGCTGACATCAGTTGAACCAGAAGCTGGATCGTTGCAGACACTGTGTGTGGAAACACAATGGTGGAAGCCCGGACTGGGATTGCGTCCGAAGGGGTGAGCGAGCATCTGCTCACTTATTTAATTTGTACTGTGTTTAGGCCTAGTGACTGCCTTGGCCCATCGTGCTGTAGTTGTTATCCCGCCGGAGACTAGTGGCGGAACTGAGTTGTGTAGTTTCCGGTGAAGCGGTCCTCCTTTATTAACCGTTATTGGATTACAAATACTGTTCCTGTATGTGCACCACCGTTCATCTGCATGCGAAGAGTTGTTTTCACAGAGACTGAGCTTTATCTGAGTCAGGCCTGACCAGGGGTTTAAAACTTTGTTGGTGCGCCACATTGCGCATAGAAAAGATAGTTGCACATTGCATGTGATCACTCTGCACTATCACTGATTAGTAGGTTTATTGCTGCAGGGCTCTGCATGTATGCTATGTGTTATGTTTAACCTATACCCTTATACCTAAGTAAATCGGAGATAGTTTACCACTCCTGACTCAGTGTTTATCATTGCATATTATCTGCCTATCCTGCTGTGAGATTGTGTATTACCAGGTATAGAATTACATGAAGGAAACATTCCCTAGACTAACTGTGCCATAGAGGGTTGAGTAGATTGCCGGGGGTTGGCGGTGCTGTATACAGGGCCCGAACCAACTAAAAGCCAGTGGCTCTCTTAATTGGGGGTATCGCTACACATGGGGGCCTCGTCCGGGATCCTTATACAGCAAGTAACACGCCAAAAAGTACCGGAATGGACCCGCTGGAAGTAGAACAGTGGTGCACAGTGGCTGGCGCCGATTCAGCCGCGGCAGTAGTTATTGAACTCCCGGGGATCTGGCAGGAAGGAGCGATAAAGCAGTTGATAATGACACTATCGCCATGCCAGAAAGCATGGGTGACGGATGTAAGGTCAAATTCCTTGCTTACCCACGCATTAGTAGAATGGAAGAACGAAACACCAGAGCATTTCAAAAGTCCAAACATACAAACAATGGACGATCAGACCTATAACTTGATACATGCGCTGCCACTCAAAGGAGAATGGTTCCAAACACCAAAACCATCACCCCCACAAATATCACCACCGGCCACCCTCAGCGCAGAACTATGCGCTGTCCTAGGGGAGATTGTAGCCCAGTGTAAGAAGGATCCTGCAGATTACCCGATGTCGGGATACAGAAAACTCAGAACACCGAAAAAAACAAAGAATCACTGAGAGTTTGAAGGGGCCTGCTCTGGAGGCCATACGCAACCTTAAGCTGAGCAAGAAAGACTGTGATGCACAGGATTATCTGGACATTCTGCAGAATGTGTTCGGCGGAACGGAAAAAGTAACTGAGCTCACTTATCAGCTGGAGCACTGCTACCAAAAGACGGAAGAGAAACTGTCAGAGTTCATGAGACGTCTGGATAAGATCCTGCATAAGATGATACTAAAAAAAGGGATCAACCCAAGGAGAGTGGATGAGGCCCATGTCCAGCAGGTGTTGAGGGGAGCTCAACCCCTGGACCCCATCGCATTAGCGCTACGCACCCGACAGGATGGGAAGAGCCTAGATTACCCCGACTTAATCCGAGTGGTTAGAGAAGAAGAGGCTATGTTGGAAGACAAGAGGAGGAGCCAACCAGTTGAACCAACCAACCCTCCGGTGGTGATGGTCAGGTCGGCCATGACCCCCGAAAGAGACTCAGAGGTGGATACCTTGAAGTCACAGATGTCCCAGGTATTGGAGATGCTGACCTCTTTGATGGCAAAGGATTTACGGGTACCAGAAAGGGAAGGACCAAAGAAGGAACTGTTCCCAAATGCCTCAGCGCCCGCTTCCCTACAAGATTGGGGGGATACGACTTGTTTCAACTGCGGAGGAGTTGGCCATGTCGCAAAAGTGTGTTCCAGTCCCAAGAAAAAGAAGCTGAATAATCGCAGGCCGGCAGAAAACTTCAGAGGGCCCCGGTGAAGGAGTCAACCAGGTGCCCATCTTCCACATTGAGCTCCAAACTGAATGAGAAGTACAGAAAAAGAGAGGACAAAACCCCCCCAGAAGAAGCGCAGTGTTCCCCAACGGGAATGTACACCAAAAAAAGAGAATAATGTCCCTCAGCGGGTATGTACACCCATTAAAAGGAGGGAGATCAATGCATACCGAGCCCAAGAGAGGCTAAAGTCCAAAGAGAAATGTCAGAAAGAGAGTCCAAAGGGAAAGTGCAAGAGTCAAAAGAAAGAGACCCCTTCGAAGCAATATCCAGAGAAGCTGGTAGGCCCCTCCCCCATAGTGCCTATTCAAGTGGAGGGAGTCTACACAAGAGCCATATTAGACACTGGGGCGCAAGTGACCCTACTATACCTGGACTTCTATAATAAGCATCTAAGTCATCTACCCATCCAGAGGATTGAAGATTTGGAAATATGGGGAATTGGAACTCAGAAGTTTCCGTATGATGGCTACCTGCCCATAAAATTTACCTTCGACCCATCTGTGGCCGGGAAGGCTGAAGTGTTCGATACCCTGGCTGTGGTATGCTCCCGACCGCCTGGAGCCAACAAGAGCTCCCTAATAATAGGGACCAAAACGGACCTGGTCCGGAGACTTTTGGCCCCTCTAGCACGAGGGAAGAACCCTACAGTCACCAAGATTCACCCAATGCTGAAGACAGCTTACCAGCGACTGGTCTTAGAGCAGGAGGCCCCGGAAAAGGGGGTAGGAAAAGTCTGGAGGCTGGGAAAGAGAGGAATAGTGTTGCAGCCCGGTGAAGTAACCTGTCTCAGAGCCACTGTGAATCTTACTTGGGAGCAACCTGGGCCCTTTGTCATGTTGGAACCCGACCCAAGGGAAGAACACTCGGGCTTGGAAGTACTCCCAGAAGTGGTCCCGTTGAGGGCCCTGAAGAAACCACACTGTAAAGTACCTGTGAGCGTCAGGAACATTACGGATGGCCCCATGGAGATCCCAGCCAGGATGTTGCTGGGCCAGGTGAGCCCTGCTGCCCCAGTTATCTTGTCAGATGTGGAGAAGACAGAGGGAGAAAGGACCATTTGGGAGAAGCTCTGCATGGGGAACCCAAACCTGCCAAGGGCTTGGAGAGAGAGAGCGAAGGCCCAGTTGACCAGGTGGAGAAGGATCTTCTCCCAAGATGAGTTTGATGTGGGGTGTGCGAAGAGTGCCACCCACCGAATCCGCCTCCAGGAAGACAAGCCCTTCAGGGAGAGGGTCAGGCGAGTTCCGTTAGCAGACCTTGAAGACTTGAGGGAAGAGCTTGCCGAGCTCAAGAGAACCAGTGTTATCAGGGAGTCTAGAAGCCCCTATGCCTCTTCAATAGTAGTGGTCAGGAAGAAGAATGGGTCATTGAGGCTGTGTATAGATTACAGGACCCTCAACAGGAGAACCATACCCGACCAGTATACCACACCGAGGATAGAGGATGCCTTACAGAGCTTGTCTGGAGCCAGGTGGTTCAGTGTCATGGATCTCAAGAGCGGATACTACCAGATCCCTATGCATCCAGAAGATAAGGAGAAGACAGCTTTCATAACTCCTGTGGGGTTCTTTGAATTTGACCGGATGCCACAAGGTCTGTCTGGAGCCCCAGCCACCTTTCAACGCCTCATGGAAAAGACTGTAGGAGACATGAACCTCATCGAAGTCCTTGTATACTTGGATGACATCATTGTCTTTGGGAGAACTCTGGAGGAACATGAAGAGAGACTGGAGAAAGTTTTGAAAAGACTCAGTGAGGAGGGACTCAAGCTTTCACCCGAAAAATGGCAGTTCTATCAGTCATCAGTTAACTATCTGGGACACATAGTGTCAGAAGTGGTAGCCACAGACCCCGAGAAGTTGGAGGCAGTCACCTCCTGGCCACGGCCCACCACTGTGACAGAACTCAGATCCTTTTTGGGGTTCTGCTCCTATTACAGGAGGTTCGTGGAAGGGTTTGCCCGGATTGCCAGACCTCTGAATGAACTGCTCAAGACAGAAGGGGAAGAGGATGACTCGGGGCCCAGGAAGCCAGGGGAGTCAGTCAAAGACCAGTGGAACAAGAAGTGTGAAGAGGCCTTCTAGATGTTAAAGAAAAGCCTAACCACTGCCCCTGTCCTGGCCTACGCAGACCCAAAGAAGCCTTATGAACTCCACGTAGATGCCAGTCATGATGGTCTGGGAGGAGTGCTCTATCAGGAGCATGAAGGACAATTGCGACCTGTTGCATATGTGAGCAGGAGTCTGACCCCCTCTGAAAAGAACTACCCCACTCATAAGTTGGAGTTTCTAGCCCTCACGTGGGCCGTAGTTGACAAACTCAAAGACTATCTGTATGGGGCTGAATTCACTGTGAAAACTGACAACAACCCCCTTACTTACCTTTTTACCACAGCAAAGCTGGATGCCACAGGACATAGATGGCTGGCAGCACTGTCTGCTTTCAATTTCAGCCTGAAATACAGGCCTGGGGCTGGAAATCGAGATGCAGACGCCTTGTCGAGAAGATCTCATGCCCCTGCCAACAGTACAGAAGACTGGACTCAAGTGGCACCTGACGGGGTGCGGGCCCTCTGCTAAGGGGCTGAACTCCAGGCCCGTGGTGGCTCAAGAGCGGAAGAAATAGGGGTCACCATGGTAGGGGTCCCCAAACAATACTGTGGGGTAACCCAGCTGGAGGAAGATGACTTGCCAAAATTGTCCAAAAAGGAGTTGAGATGTGACCAATTGAAAGACCCTATGGGGAGATTGGTCCTGGAGGCCCTGGAAAGTCAGGATCCAGATAGACTCTTGCGTCACCCTTCAAAGGAAGCTCGCTTGTTGAGGAAGGAGTGGGACAGGCTGCAGGTGCATCAGGGAGTGGTCTACCGAAGGGGCCCCTCTGATGACCTAGAAGACAAGTGGCAACTTTTTCTACCCGAGAAACATCGAGAGACCATCCTGGTCGCCCTGCACGACAACCACGGCCACTTGGGAGCTGAAAGGACCTTTCAACTTGTTAGGAGTCAATTCTATTGGCCCTGCATGAGGGCCGAAGTTGAGGAATACTGCCACTCATGCGCACGCTGCATCCAGAGGAAGACTTTACCCCACCAAGCTGCCCCAATGGGCCATCTACAAAGTCAAGGCCCACTGGATTTGGTATGCATTGATTTTCTCTGCCTCAAACCCGACTTGAGTGGACTAGGAAATGTTCTGGTGGTAACCGACCATTTCACCCGATATGCCCAGGCCTTTCCAACTAAAGACCACAAGGTGCTGTAGCTAAAGTGCTCATGGAAAAATACTTTGTACATTACGGGCTACCACAGCGGCTCCACTCAGATCAAGGAAGGGACTTTGAAAGTCGGCTGATCCGGAAGCTCCTGGATTCTTTAGGGATCAAGAAGACCCGAACCACTCCCTACCATCCACAAGGGGATGCTCAGCCGGAGAGGTTCAACCGAACCTTGCTCAACATGCTGGGGACTTTGAGTAGTGAGAAGAAGCAGCACTGGAGCAAACACATAGCAGCAATCGTGCATGCTTATAACAGTACCACAAGTGATGCAACAGGGTACTCACCCTATCAATTCATGTTCGGGAGAGAAGCACGACTACCCGTAGACCTGGCCTTTGGCACCTCCATAGACCATTCCTCAGTCACTTCCCACAAAGGTTATGTAGACAGGCTTAGACACAGTTTAAAGTTGGCCTATGAGCAGGCCCAAGCAGCCTCAGATCAAAGGGGAGCCCGCAATAAGAAAAACTTTGACCTGAAAGTCCGGATTCAAGATCTACAACCTGGGGACAGAGTGCTGCTCCGGAACTTAGGGATCCCTGGAAAACACAAGCTTGCAGATCGGTGGAGGCCTGAACCCTATGTTATTTGCAAGAAGCTGCCGGGGCTACCTGTCTACAAGCTAAAGCCGGAAGGAAGGGTGGGTCCATTAAAAACTTGGCATCGGAACCACCTACTCCCACTTGCAGATGCAGTTCGGATACCTCCTGTGAGGGATTCCCCTGAGCCAACTTCCATTTTGGATACTCCCAAGCCAAACACTCGGTCCCAAACCCCTCGAGTTGAGGAGACAGATATCTCTGAGCTAAGTGAGGATGAGAGAGAAGAACTTGAATGGCTATGGCCTTCCCAGGCCCCAGAAACTTCTGCTATAGATCTTCCACCTACTGAAGACGCCATAAATAGTACACTGAATGCAGAAGCTACTAAATTCATCCCGTCCAGTCCCTTAACTGATCTTTGGGAGGATGCCTGTGACTCACTCTCAGAGGAGGATCCAAGAGACTCCATGTATCTCCCTGCTCCTGACTCAAGTGTTCTAGAACCAGTGGAAACCCCCAAGTCTGTGCCAAGAGAGGAACCTGCAGTATCTGAACCAGACATTCCAAGAGAACAAAGGATGAAAAGGACCATAAGGCCTCCCCGAAGATTGACTTACCCACAAATGGGGGAGAGCTCAGAAGACACTGTGGTCACTGCCAGGAGGAGTGTTGAAGACCCTGATCCCTCCACTGTTTATTTAGTGGAGGGCAACCCCAACTCGCCCTCTGGCACAGTTAGGCAGGCCACTAGTGACAGTGTGACCTGTAGGCGAGGAAGTCCAGCCCCTCGTTTTTGGTGGGAACTTCCTCTGCCGACATCATACGCAGCTTTGTCAAATGTTGTGCTTAGTGTTTGTTAATAAGTTATCTTTGGGGACCAAAGAGTTTAAGTGGGGGGAGTGTGTAGCGGGGTCTCCTTTAAGGCCCTATGGACTACGTTACCCAGAACCCCGTTTGGCACCCAGGATGCATTTGGCCACCGCAGAGACTCATGGGTGGGGCTATAAAAGAAGAGGGCGAGGCTAGGCTCGGCCTCTTTGGACACCGCGCTGCAATCAATAGGACTCCCTGTGCGGATCTGTTGCAGTGCAAGGCCCGAGGCCAGGGCCTTGCATACCTTCCAAAGAGCCTTCCACCCCACTGCTGAGCCTGGGTGACACCTGATTGCTTTGAGTTGCTGACATCAGTTGAACCAGAAGCCGGATCGTTGCAGACACTGTGTGTGGAAACACAGTGGTGGAAGCCCGGACTGGGATTTGCATCCGGAGGGGTGAGCGAGCATCTGCTCACTTATTTAACTCGTACTGTGTTTAGGCCTAGTGACTGCCTTGGCCCATCGTGCTGTAGTTATTATCCCGCCGGACACTAGTGGCGGAACTGAGTTGTGTAGTCTCCGGTGAAGCGTTCCTCCTTTATTAACCGTTATTGGATTACAAATACTGTTCCTGTATGTGCACCACCGTTCATCTGCATGCGAAGAGTTGTTTTCACAGAGATTGAGCTTTATCTGAGTCAGGCCTGACCAGGGGTTTAAAACTTTGTTGGTGTGCCACATTGCGCATAGAAAATATAGTTGCACGTTGCGTGTGATCACTCTGCACTAGGGATGAGCTTCGTGTTCGAGTCGAACATACGTTCGACTCGAACATCGGCTGTTCGATCGTTCGACGAAGATCGAACGATTTGGGCCGTTCGCGCCAAATTCGAGTGACGCGAACGGCCCACAATGCACTACGCCATCGCAGTGTCATCCAGGCGCTGTGATTGGCCAAGCATGCACTGTGACCCCGCATGCTTGGCCAATCACAGCGCCGGCAGCGAGGAGAGCAATGATTGGCCACAGGCAGGATGCCTGTGGCCAATTATTGCTGAGGGTGTTTAGTACACGCCCCACACTATAAAAGGCCGCCAGCACGGCGGCCTAGTGTAGTGTGTTCCGGAGCAGGGATAGAGCAGCATAGGCAGGGACAGTGACTGTTATTTCTTTCTTGCTTAACCTGGATTCCTTTAGTTTAGGGAAAGAGAAGGATAGGTAGGGAGAGTGTCAGTGTGTTTTGTGCTTGTGCTATAGTGTGCTTAAAAAAAACATTTATTCTAGGGACAGAAAACTGTAGGTAGGGACAGTGTCAGTTTCTTTCACTCTGCAAGTCCTTGTTTCCAGGGACCTGGAAGGACAGTGAGTGAATTGTCCTTGTGCTATATTGTGCTTAAAAAAACATTTATTCTAGGGACAGAAAACTGTAGGTAGGGAGAGTGTCAGTTTCTTTCACTCTGCAAGTCCTTGTTTCCAGGGACCTGTAAGGACAGTGAGTGAATTGTCCTTGTGCTATATTGTGATTAAAAAAAACATTTTTTCTAGGGACAGAAAACTGTAGGTAGGGAGAGTGTTTTTTTTCTTTCACTCTGCAAGTCCTTGTTTCCAGGGACCTGGAAGGACAGTGAGTGAATTGTCCTTGTGCTATATTGTGCTTAAAAAAAAAACATTTTTTCTAGGGACAGAAAACTGTAGGTAGGGAGAGTGTTTATTTTCTTTCACTCTGCAAGTCCTTGTTTCCAGGGACCTCTAAGGACAGTGAGTGAATTGTCCTTGTGCTATATTGTGCTTAAAAAAAACATTTATTCTAGGGACAGAAAACTGTAGGTAGGGAGAGTGTCAGTTTATTTCACTCTGCAAGTCCTTGTTTCCAGGGACCTGGAAGGACAGTGAGTGAATTGTCCTTGTGCTATATTGTGATTAAAAAAAAAATTTTTCTAGGGACAGAAAACTGTAGGTAGGGAGAGTGTTTTTTTTCTTTCACTCTGCAAGTCCTTGTTTCCAGGGACCTGTAAGGACAGTGAGTGAATTGTCCTTGTGCTATATTGTGCTTAAAAAAAACATTTATTCTAGGGACAGAAAACTGTAGGTAGGGAGAGTGTTTTTTTTCTTTCACTCTGCAAGTCCTTGTTTCCAGGGACCTGTAAGGACAGTGAGTGAATTGTCCTTGTGCTATATTGTGATAAAAAAAAACATTTTTTCTAGGGACAGAAAACTGTAGGTAGGGAGAGTGTTTTTTTTCTTTCACTCTGCAAGTCCTTGTTTCCAGGGACCTGTAAGGACAGTGAGTGAATTGTCCTTGTGCTATAGTGTGCTTAAAAAAAACATTTATTCTAGGGACAGAAAACTGTAGGTAGGGACAGTGTCAGTTTCTTTCACTCTGCAAGTCCTTGTTTCCAGGGACCTGGAAGGACAGTGAGTGAATTGTCCTTGTGCTATATTGTGATTAAAAAAAACATTTTTTCTAGGGACAGAAAACTGTAGGTAGGGAGAGTGTTTTTTTTCTTTCACTCTGCAAGTCCTTGTTTCCAGGGACCTGTAAGGACAGTGAGTGAATTGTCCTTGTGCTATATTGTGATTAAAAAAAACATTTTTTCTAGGGACAGAAAACTGTAGGTAGGGAGAGTGTTTTTTTTCTTTCACTCTGCAAGTCCTTGTTTCCAGGGACCTGTAAGGACAGTGAGTGAATTGTCCTTGTGCTATATTGTGCTTAAAAAAAACATTTATTCTAGGGACAGAAAACTGTAGGTAGGGAGAGTGTCAGTTTATTTCACTCTGCAAGTCCTTGTTTCCAGGGACCTGTAAGGACAGTGAGTGAATTGTCCTTGTGCTATATTGTGATTAAAAAAAACATTTTTTCTAGGGACAGAAAACTGTAGGTAGGGAGAGTGTTTTTTTTCTTTCACTCTGCAAGTCCTTGTTTCCAGGGACCTGTAAGGACAGTGAGTGAATTGTCCTTGTGCTATATTGTGCTTAAAAAAAATATTTTTTCTAGGGACAGAAAACTGTAGGTAGGGAGAGTGTCAGTTTCTTTCACTGTGAAAGTCCTTGTTTCAAGGGACAGAGAAGGACACCTGAAGGTAGCCCTTATTGCTTTTTTCCCATCTCCCTGCAGGCCATCTATTAGAATGTCTGGAAGGCAAACAAGGAGAGGCAGACAGTCAGGAGGCAATAAAAGAGGGCAAGCAGGCTCTGTGTCTGGGGGCAACAGTGCTGGTCGTGGACGCGGTGCATTGTCATCAGCACATGGCCATGGGACACGCTTGTCCTTCTTTTCGGCAGCTGGACATGTTGAGCCACATCATGCCGAAGACTTGGTAGAGTGGATGACCAAGCCCTCCTCCTCCTCCTCATCCTCTCTCACCCAGGCTCAGGGTACTGGAAAAGCAGCTGCCAAAGCGTCGTCTTCCCTGGTATCAATGTCAGACAAATCATCAGTCACTCCTTCCCTAGACCCACCATGTCCTCCTCCTGAGGAGTCCCCCGAACTGTTTCAGCACAGTGTTGGGTACATGCTCCAGGAGGATGCCCAGCGTTTCGAAGGGTCTGATGATGAAACCCAGCTAGAGGAAGGCAGTAGCGTGAGAGCAGACAGAGGGGATGCTCAAGAAGGACACCAATCTGGCAGTCATGTTCCAGCAGCTGCAGCATACTGCCAGATTGGCTCCAGTGATGAGGAGGGAGGGGATGATGAGGTCACTGACTCCACGTGGGTGCCTAATAGGAGAGAGGAGGAGGAGGAGGATGAGGAGGAGGCACATCTCCAACGAGGCAGGATGCCCTTTGGTGGCCAGCGTAAGGGCAGTACACCGACGGAATCACACCGCAGAGCTCCGCCTGTGCAGGGCGCTGCCTCTGCCCGTCATTCAAAAAGTTCTTTGGTGTGGGCCTTTTTTGAGGCTAGTGCATCAGATCGCACAGCTGCTGTTTGCAACATATGTCTCAAGCGTATATCGCGTGGCCAAAACATCAGCCGCTTGGGTACCACATGCCTGACCAGACATATGTTGACCTGCCATGCAGCTCGTTGGCAAGCCTACCTCAAAGACCCACACCAAAGAACAAAGCGGACCTCTCCTTGCACCGCATCAGCTGGGATCTCCAACCCCACTATAACTTCAGTCCTCTCTGAAACATGCACTGAGAGGAATGAAGGTGTAGAATTAGGTGTGTCACAGCCAAGTACTTGCGGCCACTCTGCTAGCAGTACACCGACGTCCGATTCTAGCAGGCAAATTTCCCTGCCCCAGCTGCTGGACCGTCGAAAGAAGTTCACTCCCAGCCATCCACATGCCCAGCGGTTGAATGCTAGCTTGGCTAAATTGCTAGCGCTTCAACTGCTGCCTTTTCAGTTGGTAGACTCGGCCCCCTTCCGTGAGTTTGTGCAATGTGCGGTTCCTCAGTGGCAGGTTCCCAAACGCCACTTTTTCTCACGGAAGGCTATTCCGGCTCTCTACCGGCATGTGGAAGGCAATGTCTTGGCCTCGCTGGACAGGGCGGTCAGCGGTAAGGCGCATATTACCGCTGACTCATGGTCCAGCAGGCATGGACAGGGACGTTACCTTTCTTTCACGGCCCATTGGGTCACTCTTTTGGCAGCTGGGAAGGATTCAGGACAAGGTGCAGTAGTGTTGGAGGTTGTCCCACCGCCACGCCTCCAAAATGCTACTACTGGTTGTGACACACCTCTCTCCTCCACCCCCTCCTCTTCTTCTTCCTCCATGGCCTCTTCCTGTGGTTTGTCCTATGAACCAGCGGTGCTCCGTAGCCGTTCACGGGGCTACGCAAGTACGCAGGCAAAAAGATGCCATGCCGTGCTTGCGCTGGTGTGTTTGGGGGACAGAAGCCACACTGGGGCAGAGGTCCTGTCTGCTCTGCAGGGCCAGGCCGAGAGGTGGTTGACGCCACGCCAGCTTAAGCCAGGAATGGTGGTTTGCGACAATGGCACCAACCTCCTCTCCGCCCTCCGACAGGGACAACTGACCCATGTGCCCTGTGTGGCTCACGTCCTTAACCTGGTGGTGCAGCGCTTCTTGGGCAGGTACCCGGGCTTACAGGATGTCCTGAGGCAGGCCAGGAAAGTCTGTGTGCATTTCCGCAGATCTTATAATGCCAGTGCTCGCCTGGCTGAGCTGCAAAAGGAGTTGAACCTGCCCAAGAACCGCCTTATATGTGACATGCCCACCAGGTGGAACTCAACGTTGGCCATGCTGCAGCGGCTGCACACGCAGCAGAGGGCCATCAATGAGTACCTGTGCGACTACGGCACCAGGACAGGGTCAGGGGAGCTTGGTTTTTTTTCTCCACGCCAGTGGGGCATGATCAGGGATGCATGCACTGTCCTGGCACCATTTGAGGAGGCCACGAGGATGGTGAGCAGTGACAGTGCATGCATCAGTGACACTGTACCTCTTGTCCACCTGTTGGAGCACACGCTGCGTGGAATAATGGACAGGGCACTTGAGGCAGAACAGAGGCAGGAAGAGGAGGACTTCCTTGCCTCTCAAGGCCCCCTTTACCCAGACAGTGTTCCTTCTGTCCCACCCATCGCACAGGAAGAGGAGGAGGAGGAGGAGGAGGAGGAGGAGGATTGTGTCAGCATGGAGGTGGAGGCTGGCACTCAGCATCATCAGCAGCAGTCTTTTAGGGATGATTTACAGTCCCAAGAAACCAGTGGACTTGTACGTGGCTGGGAGGAGGTGGCTGCGGATCATGTCGTCCTTAGTGACCCAGAGGACTCCGGAGCGAATGCCTCAGCAAACCTACGCTGCATGGCCTCCCTGATCCTGCAAAGTCTGCGGAAGGATCCTCGTATTCTTCGGATCAAGGAGAGGGACCATTACTGGCTGGCCACTCTCCTTGATCCACGGTACAAGGGTAAGGTTGCGGACCTTATGTTACCGTCGCAGAGGGAGCAGAGGATGAGACAACTCCGGGAGGCCTTGCAGAAAGGTCTGTGCAACGCGTTCCCAGAGACTGGGAGGTTGCAAACTCCTGGTCCTGGACAACGAGTTGCTGAGGCTTCGGCCAGTCAAAGAAGGAGCGGTGGGGAAGGTGGCCGTCTGACCGATGCGTTCAGACAATTCTTTAGTCCGCAGCCCCAAAGTATGATCGGTTCCAGCAACCATCGCCAGCGTCTGATAAACATGGTGCAGGAATATCTAGGGGCAAGGTCAGACTTGGACACCTTCCCCACCGAAAATCCTCTGGCTTACTGGGTCTTGAGGATGGATCACTGGCCAGAGCTTGCACAGTATGCAATTGAGCTACTGGCCTGTCCTGCATCCAGCGTTCTTTCGGAACGCACATTCAGTGCTGCTGGAGGATTTGTCACGGATCACAGGGTGCGCCTGTCCACCGACTCGGTTGATCGACTGACTTTCATCAAGATGAACCAGTCTTGGATCACCACCAGCTACCACACACCTGATGCTGATATAACAGACTAATTGATTTTAACATGTCACATCCCTTCAAGACTGATGCTGATGCTGAGTGCCTGTGCTGTTATGTTGACTGGCTATCCTCCTCCTCCGAGTCCTCAATGATACGATTGATGATGATAGCTTGTAAGATCATTTTTGTTTATGGGTGCCGCCACCAGTGCCTAACGCCCAATTTTTCAGCCCCTGTTTAACAGGGGCGTGTAATTACAATTTTTGAAGCAATACTTTGCAACAGGGCTCATTGCTGTGCTCCAAGTACAGTATCTGTGAGGAGTTGCAGTGTTGTGCCACCAGTGCCTAAGGCCCAATTTTTCAGCCCCTGTTTAACAGGGGCGTGTCATTACAATTTTTGAAGCAATACTTTGCAACAGGGCTCATTGCTGTGCTCCAAGTACAGTATCTGTGAGGAGTTGCAGTGTTGTGCCACCAGTGCCTAAGGCCCAATTTTTCAGCCCCTGTTTAACAGGGGCGTGTCATTACAATTTTTGAAGCAATACTTTGCAACAGGGCTCATTGCTGTGCTCCAAGTACAGTATCTGTGAGGGGTTGCAGTGTTGTGCCACCAGTGCCTAAGGCCCAATTTTTCAGCCCCTGTTCAACAGGGGCATGTAATTACAATTCTTGATCTAATAATTCACAGCAGGGCCCATTGCTGCACCCACCAAGAGTAACTGTCAGGGCTTACAGTGTTGTGGCACCAGCACCACCATCAAAGGCCCAATTTTTACTACCACTGTTCAACAATTATATGTAATTAAAATTCCTGATATAATAGTTGACAGCAGGGCGTTCCAGCACCAACCAAGAGTAACTGTGAGTGCTTACAGTGTTGTGCCAACACCAACAACTAAGGGGCCTATTTCTGCAGAGTATATACGGCAGGTCCCTACTTTCAAACATCCAACTTACAAACGACTCCTACTTGCAAACGCAAGAAGACAACAGGAAGTGAGAGGAAATCTACCACTAGGAAGGAAAATTCTCTCCTGTAAGAATAAATATGGGAGAAAGGTGTCTCCTCTGTACTGATGCTTTATCAGCAATCCTTGTTTCAAGAAAAAGACCACATTTCAAAAAGAGTTGTCATTGGGACGGAAAGTGAGGTGAAATGTTCTGAACAGGGGCACAGACAGCAAAACAAATGTTACAGGGGTGATAACCCTTACCTATGTTTTCCAAAAAGTTTAAAAATAGATTTTTGGTCTGGAGCTACACTTCAACAATGTACCTGTTCAAAATTACAAACAGACTCTACATAAGAACAAACCTACAGTCCCTGTCTTGTATGCACCGCCTGTATAGGGCTGTTCAGAGTATATAGGGCCTTTTTTATTTTATGTGCGGGGTTCCCCTTAATATCCATACAAGACCCAAAGGGGCTGGTAATGGGCTGGGGTAGGGGGGGGGTCATGGGGTAGCTATGCCATTTTTCTTAAAGAATTTCATCCATATTACCGGGACCAGACATTACATTAAAGCCGCAAGCAGTTTTAAATGGCTTTTTTTTCCTTTAGAAGTGTCATTTTGTGCAGGGACAGTTCTAAACACGGGAAACACGTGGCACTTCACAGGCATACTTTAGACACCCCCCAGGTACGATATTTAAAGGAATATTTGACTTTTTTTTTTTCACTTTATGCATCATTAAAATGACTGCTCCCGAAAAACGACCGTTTTTAAAACTTCTTTTTGCATTGATACATGTCCCCTGGTGCAGAACCCGGGTTCCCAAACCCTTTTTAGGACAATAACATGCATAATAGTTGTTATAATTAGCACTTTAGAATTCGAACGTTCGCATCCATTGTATTTAATAGGGTTCTAATGTTCGTTCGAACTTTCGGTCCGTTCGCGGGTTCTGGTGCGAACCGAACCCGGGGGTGTTCGGCTCATCACTACTCTGCACTATTACTGATTAGTAGGTTTATTGCTGCAGGGCTCTGCATGTATGCTATGTGTTATGATTAACCTATACCTTTATACCTAAGTAAATCAGAGATAGTTTACCACTCCTGACTCAGTGTTTATCATTGCATATTATCTGCCTATCCTGCTGTGAGATTGTGTATTACCAGGTATAGAATTACATGAAGGAAACATTCCCTAGACTAACTGTGCCATAGAGGGTTGAGTAGATTGCCGGGGGTTGGCGGTGCTGTATATAGGGTCCGAACCAACTAAAAGCCAGTGGCTCTCTTAATTGGGGGTATCGCTACACAGAATTTTCCTATAACAATGCCAGCCACTCGGCCACAGGGCAATCTCCCTTCTTCTCTAATTATGGTTTTCACCTGTCTTTTTTACCTGATTTTCTTCCAGAATCCTCAATTCCAGCAGTACAGAGCATGGTGGACTTCCTCAGTCGCAATAACCAAGTGTTGCAGGAAGCAGTGACCAAGGCCCAGGCAGACAGCAAGAAAGCTTTCGACAGGAAAAGGAGAGGGGAATTGGACCTGCAAGTGGACGATCAGGTATGGCTCTCCACAAATAACCTCAGGTTGGCTTGCCCTTCGAAAAAATTTGCACCCAAGTTCTCAGGACCTTTTTCAGTGAAGAGAAAAATGAATGAGGTATCGTATGAACTTTCCTTACCTGACTCTTTTAAGATACATCCTGTATTTCATGTCTCCTCACTTAAACCTGCAGTACCTGATCCCTTCCCTGACAGAGGGTCCAAACCACCAGAACCTGTTATTATTGATGGAAGTGAGGAATACGAGGTGGAAGCCATCCTCGATTGTAGGAAACGGCAAGGCCAAGTGCAATTTCTAATTAAATGGAAAGGTTACGGTCCAGAGGATAACTCCTGGGAACCTGAACGTAACATTCATGCTAAAGAATTAATTCATGCATTTTTTCTTGCCCATCCTGAAAAGAAAGGCCGGTTAGGCATCCGGAGGCTGCCCCTTGGGGGGGGGGGGGCAATGTCAGGGACTTACCATGACTGGACGCAGGAACGCGCGTGCGCGCCTCTCTGGCGCGTGTGCGCACGCTCAAGCGTGACCCTTCGTGCGTGCTGAATGCTGTTTGACTCCAATGGGCCTTTAAAAGGACAGCAGCTGCACTTATGCAGTGCTGTTTGATCTGCAGCTTCTGAGTATCTCTACCTGCATCTGCTATCTGATTACCTGGACGACCTGGCGCTGCTTACTTACCTGTAATCTCCAATCCTGACCCGGCCTGCCTTGACCCTGCTACTTCTACTTGCTGTTCCGTTGCCAGACCTCTGCCTGCTTATCTGACCCTGCTCCAGTCCTCCGCATTGCTCTGCCTGACCACCCGATCTGACCCGGCTTGCCTGACCCTGCACCTGCCTGCTACTTGCTCTGTGTGTTACCGTGTTGACCTGGCTTATCTCTCCCTGCTACAGCCTGCTACTGATCCTGCTGTCATCCACAGTTCCAGCCAAACCTGGAGGATCATCAACCAGCTACAGTGTCAACCACCACAGTCTCCACAGGCACTCCTACCCCGCTGTGTTCCCGAGACCACTGTTCCCACTCCGGTGGCTCCTGAACCAGAGCTGTATGAGAGGTCTTCTCCTACGAGTCAGACTCATCCACGGAGGTACGTAACAGTTTCTTTCTTTTTACTATTCCTGGATCTGAGTCCTTGTTGGGCCTGGTATGCATTGATTTCTTGCCAAGTTTTAGGTTTTGACTTAGAGTGAGGAGTATTAAGTTCATGAGTTGTGACATTGTTCCCCTCTCTTCTTGGCTTCTCTGGTTTCTTTATTCCGTTGGAGTTTCCTGGAACTGACAGGCACCCGGTTGACTCCTTCACCGGGGGTCCTCTGAAGTTTTCCGCTGGCTTGCGGTATGAACCTTGCTTTTTCTTCGGGCTGGGACACGCTGTAATGTCCAACCCCTCCACAGTTGAAGCAAACCTCATCTCTTCTGGCTTGTTGGGAAACCGGCGTTGAGGCACTCTGATACACATCCTTCATCGGTTCCTCTGTTTGTACGACCCCTGGACTCTTAGTCATTAAGGAAGTCAGCATTTCTAGAACTTGAGTCATCTGTGACTTCAAAACCGCCACCTCAGAGTCCCGTTCCATAGCTATGATAGATCTAACCTCAGCCATGGGAGGAAAAATGGGCTTCTCCGGTGTCTAGTGGTCTTTGAGCAATGCCTCTTCATCCCTCACTATTCGCACGAGATCTGGGTAGTTCAAAGACATGACTCCCCCAGTTGTCTTCAGGTGGAGCCAGACTGGATCAGAGCGTAACGCTCCCTTCATGACCTGCCTCATCCTGGCTGCATCTATAGCTTGTGGCACCATTCCTTTCTTCAGCACTATTTGGCAAAGCATTTTGTTCAGCCTTCTCACATATTCTGAATACTGCTCCCCTGGCTGTTGAAGAGTGTGTTCAAACTTGTACATTAGGTCAGTAACTTTCTCCAGTTGGCCAAACTCTTCCTGCAACATGGTTAGGTAGTCATAAGCAGTGCAAGAAGTGTTGCTGAATCTGAGGTTCTTCACCGCTTCTGCAGCGGCCCCCTTTAAACTTTCATTAATGTGCTGTTTCTTCTGGGTTTCTGTCACTTCCCATCCTCTTACAGCCTGCATTGCTTGCTCTATCCATGTGTCAAAGTCTTCCTCCCCGAGTGGCACGGGCTGTTTACCTGAAAATATTCTGAGTTTTCGGTAACCAGTCTCCACACATACCGTGTTGCTCTTCTGACATTTGGCAACTAGGTCCCCTAAAGCATTAAGGAGTTCAGGGCCTATAACGGTCAGCGATGCCGCAGCAGCTGCTGCCTCTTTCACTGTTAGTTCGGGTGGTTCTTTCTTTATGGGCTTTGAATGCGATAGACCGTATATCTTTTGGTCTATCGCCTGTACACTCTGACCTCTAAAGCTCTCTGGCATCCCTTCATACCATTCCACCAATGCGTAAGTAAAGGAGGCCTCCGGATCCGGCTTAAGATCCACAATCCATGCCTTCTGACTCGGGGACAGCAGCACCATGAGCCGCTCCACATTGTCCTCCTGCCAGTCTTCCCCGGGGAGTTCAATGACTACCGCCATGTCCGGACAAGCTCCAGCTGTTATGCACCACTGTGTCACCACCGACGGATCCATGCCGATACTTCTGGCAGGCTTGACTGCAGCGTACAGGATCCCGGACTCTGAGCCCCCACGTGTAGCAATACCCCCAGTTAAGAGGGCTGCTGGTATTATTTTCGGGCCTGCAACACTCTGCCGTCAACCCCCAGTAACTGGCTCTACCCTCCCTTGGCACAGCTAGTGAGACTAAATGATTGTGAGACCCATAGTCTATGGGTCTCACAATCCTGCAGATAACATAAACAGTAATCGCACCACACAAAGTGTCTGCTTAATCACTAATGCGTTTACTGAGTAAAATAAAAGATTGGAATAAACAGTAGTACATCTATTAATGCAGAGCCCTGCAATAAGATCTTGTCAGCATATAAAACAGGTATACAATCCCCTCAATCCTATGCACATCAATTAATAAACCCCGCTTGCAAGCTTCCCCCTCGTGGGCAAGATGGTGCCCAGCAATGTCTCTACTCTATTCAGTCAGGCCTGACTACTTAGTTCGCAATGTTTCTGTAGAGAAGGATCTTCGCTAGCAATGGTGGTGCACTTTGTAGGTTATTTGTAATCCACAGGGTGTAAAACAATTAGCTGCTGATTGTGCGACAAAGGATTCAACTAAGGCTGCACGGCACACTGTCCCTCTGGTGAGCAGCTCAACTTGATAACGATGGGCCCTATGCAAAAGACACTCGGCCTAAAGAGTAACTTAAGAAATCTTCGAGCAAGTGCTCTCTCACCCAACCGAACCAGTCCGTGCGGCCGACTTCCACCACTGTGCGTCCCACACACAGTCTCACGATACCCGGGGTCTCCGATTCTTCTGACATGCCTTGGAAGGTAAATACTCGAGACGTCTCAGGGATTCTTCCGTGAAGGGAAGAAGGCTCTTTGGATCCACAAGGCCCAACTCTCGGGCCTAGTCCGGAACAGCAGACACAGTACAGAGTTCCACTTGCTAGGCGGGCGATGTCCAAAGAGACCCCTGTCCTGCTCCGCCCCTCCTTATATAGTCCAACCCCAGCACACCTTGCGCCGGGCCCAAAGGAACTGTGGGTATCCCATTGCATACTGGGTAAGGTAGTCTTTAGGGCTACTTAAAGAAACACCCCGCTACATATCCAAATCATGTGCCAAGAGGATCTCCATCCTCTCAATGTAGTCCATTTCTATAGCCCACTCATTCACCTGTATTTCTTAATGATGGCCATGAAAAGCTGTAGTTACCATTCAATAGCTTCCTGTATCCAGTCAAATAAGAAGCCTTGGTTCATAGATTCATTGTTAGCCTTCTTTAGACTGGGTTCACATATATGCAAATTGGATACGTTTTTAACCCCATCCAGTAGGCATAAAATGTGAATGTGACAGGCTCTCAATGGAGCTGGTTCACACATTTCCGGGGCGGCCGCGGTGTGGTTTTGAAAAGGGTCCTGTGTGTTTTTGGGTCCAGTTCTGGTGCGAATTCAGGCAAAAATTCACACCTGGATCACACCTGAATCGGTGAACAGAAACACACAGGACTCTTGACTGCAAATCGCAGTGTGAACCCAGCCTAAACCTTTCAAGAGTTATTTGCTAGGTACTGTACCTGACGCTGCTCGTTGGCTATACAAAAAGGATTTTATTATTACTGTTTGTAATTATAGGTACTTTTCTTAGTAGTTTTCACCTGAGAATTCTTACCTCGGCATAGTAATTATACATGAAATCGTTTTCAGTAGAGAATCTGAATTTGTATGCATTGATTTCTGACATGTAGAACACTCTCTGAATGTATGTATCAGCACCTTATGGTGCATCTTTACACCCTTTCAAACCGCTGACTTTTCATAATGTATGTGATTAATGTAATGATAAAATTCAGTATATGAATTCCTTTTTTATTTTACATACATTTATTCATATTTTTCTACAAATTTATAAAACCATGCAAACCAATTTGTCCAGCAAAAGGACACAGGGAACAGGGAGTAATGGTGTAAAATTACTGGTGTGTACCCACTGAGCTGGTTGCGAATGGCTGGTACGGGTTTCCAACGCAACATGACATTGGGTGACACTGTCAAGGACCTGGTTTTAATGGTTGTATTTTAATTCTTGTATCTGTTTTCAAGAATTGGTGTCTAAATTATGTTGTTATTATTTTGTTATCTAATAAAAGCTGTGGCCACCATACTCCAACAAAAACATGACTGGTGTCCTATTGTATCATTTATGATGTTTAAAGCGGAAGTAAACCCATCGATTTAACAGTTTCAAAAAGCAGTTACATTCCCGGCATGCCGGGAATGCCAACTGTCACATTGGTTGTGCTCTCAACCAAACTGTCAAACCATCCAATGGCTGGTGTCATAACTGATCACATGTGCAGCATCATGGCAGTTGAAGATTAAACAGAGGCCAAGATGGCAGCTTCCTTGCCTGAAAATGATAGGAGGGTTTACTTCCACTTTAATGGTTTAAAAAGAAGGGCTTGAGGTCACATACCTCTGGATTTTTTGCGGTGTCAAAAGTAAGAATAAATATTGAAAAACCAAAAAGGATCCAATGACAATAGATTTATACAAAAATAGAACAATAGTTTATTTAATAAAAAAGGAAAATAAAGTTTTCCTGAAAGTTCAACATATACAACATTTTAAACTAGGTACATATACAATAACCGTTGACCTCGACATGTTTCGCTCGAACTTGGAGCTTCTTCAGGAGTAATCTACGGTGTAACGGTACACTAAAAAGTGAAGTAAAGAGAAGAACAAAGGAACATCCATAAAATGTATACAAAAACACATCTATTGGAATATCCACCAAAAATAGGTTAACAAAAACTGCAAAATTTAATTGCAATGTTAGTTACGTTATGATAATATTTTATAATGTACACGTCAAATATTTATATTTTTAATATTTTTAAATATTATAGAATCAGGGAAACATAAATCTAATAAAAATTATTATAAAGTATACTGAAGTGTCAATAAATGATGTGGTCAAACATGGCACTTACCAATTGTATATTAAAGATGAAGGAGATGTTTTAGCAATTCCAAATTAGAATTCTAAATTGCCCTCCATCTCCAGCTGCGGAAAAGGGATGATCACCAAAATGCCCCAACTGATGGAAATAAACACGACCTCCCAAAGCTTGTATGTGAAGAGGCAGTAAAAACCAACATTGATAATAATCCTGCTAGAAATGATACAGAGAAACTCCTAAGTTGAGACCTGCAGATGAGTAAAAATTATATAATTAAAAAATATATATAATATAAGTGAATTCAAACTAATTTAAATCCACAAAAAGAATAAATTTATATTAAAGATATTAAAAATACCTGGTTTATCGAATCATTTGTTTTTTGTAAAGTATGGATAGCAGTACTAGATCTTTTTGTGGAGAACCGCAATGATTCATACAGATTTGCATAAAGATCCTGTGCGTGAAAGTAAGTAGATACCATAGTATCAAAAAAAGTGACTGAAGTAGATATCCATCCTACAGCCAAAATGAATAAGCACGTACCTTTAAGGAGTAGTTGAGTATTGCATTGAAGCCGCTGCAATAGCGGCAGTCGTAGCGTGTAAAAAACAGGGACGATTTCCAGCAGTCTCACAATCCCCAGCTCAAGGGGAATGACAGAGTGATATGGCGAAATACCGCCAATTTATACTCATCCCGGCGCGGCTAACGTCTGATGTCATTGCCGTGCGGCGGACGCATTCATGAGGGCGGCACTTAGGCAGCTGAACGCTAATGCCTGACTAAATGAGGCCGGATGATGAAACTAAAATTTTATCATTCATGCCAAACCATGTCACTGTCGTCTAGTCAACTTGGTCTGCTAGTAAATGTGGAGAAAATGGTAATACAATTATGAGATAAAGAATAGAAAGTCATATGCTTAAAATAATAACTTGATAATAGCTTGACTGTTAGGCCTCGTACACACGACCGATTTTCTCGTCCAAAACAGTCAAGAAAAGTGCCGCGAGAGTTTTGTCTAGAAAAACGTTTGTGTGTATGGTTTTACGACGAGAAACTTGACGAGAATCTCGACGAGAAAATAGAGAACCTGCTCTCTATTTTCTCGTCAGGATTCCAGATTTCCTCGTCGTGTTTCTCGTCGGCCTGTTTTGTGACGAGAAAATGGTTCGTGTGTATGCTTTTACGACTCTTCCAAAAGCGTGCATGCTCACAAGCAACTATAAGACGGGAGCGCATCTTCTGGTAAAACAAGCCTTCATAATGGAGAGAGCACATTCGTCACGCTCATAAATATTTCATAGTTTAAATGTTCTGCATTGAAATCTTCGTTAGAATGTTACATTAATCAAAACGAGTGACCTTCTTTTGCTGCTGATATTCACACAGAGTTCTGCCTTATTTTTAACATTTTTCATGCTGCTCTTTATAAGATTTATGTGTATTATATCGTGCAAGTTTTTAGGAATAATTTAAATGGTTAGATTTTTCAAAATGATGTTAATTATAATTTCTCAATGTTTTGATAGCGATCTCCCATTTAATTTTGGAATCTATATTATTAAAATTTCACACCATGTTTTTGTGCTAATCAGATTTAGTTATTCTTTTGGGGGGGTGATATCTGTGCCTTTTATTGTCAGTCAAATGTATCTGCTTACTCCAAAGCTTGATTTTTTTTATTTAAAAATACACATAGTCAAGTATGAACTTAAACAAAAAACACATTTATTCATGTTTATAAATTAAATAAAGAGAAGGCAGCGCTGGAGAAGCTGCTGCCATTTGTGCATCCCAGGGACCCCAGAGCACACAGCAACCCTGTGTGGACACTAAAATTGGGAGCTTGAGAAGGCCCACATTTCAGAACACAATCTGATGCTGGCCTCCCAGAGGTCAGGAACAGCAGCAGGTGAGATATATGTCCCAAGTGTGTGGTACTACAACAGGCTGCCTTCTGTCCGACCACAATGAAGCAAGGCCATCACTTCCTCTTCTTCCTGGCAACCTTCCCTGAAGCCTTTCCTGAAGCCTTTCCTGCAGCCTTTTCTGCAGCCTTCCTTCTTCGTTTGGCTGGAGGCTGGCCCACTGGAGGGGTACTCCTGTCAGGAGGAGGAGGTGGAGGTGTAGCAGAAGGGGGTGGGGCAGAAGAAGAAGGTGGAGGTGTAGCAGAAGGGGGTGGGGCAGAAGAAGAAGGTGGAGGTGTAGCAGAAGGGGGTGGGGCAGAAGGTGGAGGTGTAGCAGAAGAGGGTGGGGCAGAAGGTGGAGGTGTAGCAGAAGGGGGTGGGGCAGAAGGTGGAGGTGTAGCAGAAGGGGGTGGGGCAGAAGGTGGAGGTGTAGCAGAAGGGGGTGGGGCAGAAGGTGGAGGTGTAGCAGAAGGGGGTGGGGCAGAAGGTGGAGGTGTAGCAGAAGGGGGTGGGGCAGAAGGTGGAGGTGTAGCAGAAGGGGGTGGGGCAGAAGAGGAAGGTGGAGGTGGAGGTTGAGGTTGGGTCAGTTGGGCCACCTCACATATGGCGGTATTGGGGGTAATTTGCTCCATCACCCCCTTGTTGAGCAAGGTGATGAGCAGGGGCTCGCATAGGAGGCGTTGCTCCATGCTCATCACCTTGAACTTAGCCTCCACTAGGCCGGCAATGGCCTCTTCAGGGGATGTGGGCTCCTTGAGGGTGGCATGGGCCTCTTTAATAAGGGCCATTGCTGCCTCACTGGTGGTCCTGTCCCTCCTGCCTCTTTTGTGAAGCCGGATGGGAGGCACCTGGGATCTGGTGCTTCTCCTTTGCCCTGCCACCTCCTGGCTGCCACTGGGCCCTGCCACCTCCTGGCTGCCACTGGGCCCTGCCACCTCCTGGCTGCCACTGGGCCCTTCCTCCTCCTGCCTGACAGTTTCCAGACCCTCCTCCTGGCTGATTTCATCCTGTGTATGAAAAAGGAACATAGTTTAATATGTTGGTTTAATCTTTGCATCAAACTTTGTAATCCTGATGGAAGCAATTAGAATGTAAATGCATAAATCCTTGCTTTAAATTTACCACTACATCAGCTTGACTATTTACCACACAATTAAGTGCAGAATAATGTCTACAGATCATGATTTCACTTGTGGAATACAAAATAATGTATGTTTCTCATCCTGACATATTTGGGAAACATTAATTTTATCCCACTACATTTTCAGTTAATACTATACCTGGCTCCAGATGGACAAATCAGGATCATCCAGGATGGCTGCCTCCTCTTGCTCCAGAGAAGGCTCAGGTTGGCTGCAGGGAAGTCTGGGGGGAAGAGTGGAGAGTGATGGCCTTGGCTCAATGTGGTCATCCAGGAAGGACATCCTGCTGTAGTACCACAAAATCGGGACATAAACATCATCTGCTGCTGCTCCTGACCTCTGAGAAGCCAGCACCTTAGAGCGTTCAGTCCTGTAGGTACCTCTCAAGCTCCCAATTTTAGTGTCCACTTGTTTTGCTGTGGCTGTGGGCACCTTGGTATGCACAAATGGGAGCAGCTTCTCCAGCGCTGCTTTTCTCACCCCTTTTTTTTTATGGATGGGGTTTTTGGTCTCCCACAGAGCCGGCAGCTCCCTTACCCGGTCAATAAATTCCGCCAGGAACTCTTTGGCGCTAATAAAGACATTCATATTGTATCTGCAAGTAAAATAAATTATATTTAAATAATGTGAGGCAAACAGTCTAACCTCCTTCACATCCTAGTCACCATATATATCCTCCACCAATCTCAAGACAGTATAGGCCAACAATTTTTACAAGTCTCACAAAATCACATACCTTCGTTCGCACGTCCGTCACTTGAACTCCTCTCTCCGCACACCGAACGTACTATAGTCACATGTGTGTTTGCTATATACACACCACGCATGCGTCAAAATTCGAACACGTCGCTCCGCACACGTCGCCCGCCCATGACGTTCTAACTAACATCTTTTCCCCGCCCCTTCTCTTTCGGCGCGCAGACAGATATGGCGGAGTTACAGCAGGTGTCTGATAATTCCGCAACTAGCGAGGAGACAAGCCCGGAGACCGAGGACACGTCACGATCAAGGAGGAGATTCAAGGCATCGAATATGTCTTTGGCGGAGATGGCGGAGATGGTGGACATCTTGGTCAAGGCTGATTATGATGCCAAGCATGGGCCGTATAGCAAACCAAATAGAAGGAAGGCCAAAATCCTCACTAAAGTTGTGAAGAGTCTGAGGGCGAAGTTCGGGGTGAAAGGCTCAAATGAGCAGCTCAGAAAGAGGTGGTCAGACCTCAAACTGAGGGAGCCAGACCAGTTGAGGATCATAAAGAGGATGCTCGCTAAAAGTAAGTAAAATGACGACCTTTCTGCTATTAATCTTTTTAGAAACTGACATTTATTTATTTTTTTTATCATATTGGACTCCCTTCCAAAATGTAATATTTTGAACTAGGTTGGGCACAGTAATCGTTCGTTACGTTACCGACACTTCGTTCGGCCACTATCCGCGGTTTTGGCTTATTTAAGAGTAAAAGTAATTAGACATCTGCCATTTTTGATCAAGTATTGTGGATAATTTTTAAGTCTAGATGATGTGTTTGTAAGGAGAATGAAATGCAAACTTTTATCAGTGTAAAGGAGAGGACACTTAGCAGCTGCTTCCACATCTGTACTTTGGAGCACTATAGTGTGGGCCACCAGATCCGCCTTTTTTGGGTGTCCCACACAGGTGCATCAGAGTTTATTTGTGGTGCCTCCATGTCCAAAAAATTACATCCAAATGTGAATACTAAACATATTTGGGGTCATAAATAATGCATTCTTCTTTAAATTCCGCACAAACACACACTTGTACCCCACTTCCAAACAATTTAGCCTGTTTTTAGTTTAACAATGAGATTTTTACAGTGTGATAAATAGACCTTTGGTTTTATTCTCATAGGGGAGAGAAGACTGGGAGGAGGACACTCCAGGGAGCACATGCACCCCACAACTTCCAAGCAACCCCAAACTCCCAAAGATCCACAACCGAAAGATGTGCAGGAAGTTGAGGTGGAGGAAGGAGAAGTGCAGGAAGGAGAGGTGGATGACGTTGTGGATCTGGTCACCACAACAGGTCAGTATCTGACACCACAGCTTAAGGTAAGCGAGGTAGGCCTGCAGAGTTTTATTAATTTTTTTTTTTGGTTTTTAGGGGATGGAAATGTTGTGAAGGATAGCACACGGTTCTCTGCTGACAGTGCCCTCCGCCTCATCCAGCAAGTGATGGAATGTAGCACGGAACTGGACCTAATTAAACAAAGAATCCATGTGATGGAACAAACATTTAAAGACATTCTCGATGTTTTGGGGAGAATTCAATAAGCCATCCAAACACATTTGTTTTTACATGTTTGTTTTTATATTTTTTTATAATTTTTTGAGTAACAAACCAGCCAAAAATTGAATATGCACACAGTGTGTGAACATGTGCTATCTGCCATCAGGGGATATCCATGTACGTCTTTTGTGGGTGCAACCCCTTCCTCGTATCAAAAGTCGGTGAACTGAGGAAGGGGATGCACCCCCAAAACACGTCCATTGATCACCCCTGATGGCAGATAGCACATGTTGACAATAGGGATCAGGATTGTAAACTTCCTATTTGCAAAAAAGTAAAAATGTGTGCATATTGAATTTTTGGCTGGGCAAGGGGTGGCAGGACCCCATATTAGGACGGGCACATAGAGACATAGTTTGTATAACTGAATGTCTCAGATTGCTCAGAGGTATCCAATGTTGTAATTTTAGAAATGCAAGTGATATTTTTGTATTTTCATAAGCCAAAATTTGCCGGGTTGTGGCCAGGCCAACCCCAAAGTAAAACAAAAAAAAAATTAAAAAAGAGAATGTGCAGAGAGTAAAATATTTGACCACAAACAACGTGTAGCTTCTTTTTATAATACTCTCTAAGCTTATTTGGTTCTTTTTTAAGGTAACATAGTGAAATTGGTTGTTATTTACTAAAGTAAAATACACTTGCCACTACAAATGCACAAAGACAAACTAGGAGACAGGAAAGAACAAATAATTAAAGGTTTAAACAAGATTTTTATTGGGATACTTAGACATAGGCTGGCATAGGAATTGCCCCCCTACCCGTGAAATACTCCATGTATTTGTCCCGAACCACACGGGCATTTTGGGGGGGCAAGCCAAGACGGGCAGATTCCAGGCCCGGAAGGGGATTTGCAGGGGAAAGTCCAGCCTCTGGCAAAACTGAGGCCATATAGGAATTAGATTTTTGGCTCAGAAAGTTGTGTAGCACACAGCAGCATAACACTACATAGTTTATTTTGTAGTCCGTCAAGTGGATGGAAGTCATAAAAAGGCGGAACCGGCTGGCCATTATGCCAAAGGCATTTTCAACGACTCTTCGGGCCCTGGCCAGCCGGTAATTGAACACACTCTTCTCTGGGGTCAGGGTCCTCTGTGGAAATGGCCTCATAAGATGCCGTCCGAGTCCGAAGGCTTCATCAGCCAAGAAAACAAAGGGGAGTCCTTCAATATTCCCTGCATCCGGTGGCAATGCAAGGTCGTCACTCTGGAGACGGAGGGCAAACTCCGTCTGGATGAAGGATCCCCCATCGGACATCCGGCCATTCTTCCCTACATCAACATAGAGGAATTCATACCGTGCTGACACCACCGCCATCAGCACAATGCTATGAAACCCCTTGTAATTGTAGTAGTAGGACCCAGAACGGGGTGGCGACACGATGCGGACGTGCTTCCCGTCTATGGCACCACCGCAGTTGGGGAAGTCCCACCGCGTGGCAAACTCCGATGCCACAGTCTGCCATTCCTGTGGCGTGGAAGGAAGCTGTGGAGTGAAACAAGATGAAATAATATTAGAAAAACAAAGGCATACATTACAAGGAAATTCTATCCCAAAAAATTAGAGACCAACATCAATCTAATTATACGTTTATTAAGGTGTGTAAAAAAAGTATAATGGAAGGCTCATTTATCATATTTATCACCCCCTCTGATGGGCCATTACTAAATTATTTTGGGGGGGGGGAGATGTGTTTGGCCACAGGATAGCATTGCAGTGGCGGTGCGTCCAGAGTGGGCGCTGGAGCACTGTCCCCTCTCTCCTGTGCCCATCACTCAGAACAATACATAGGTTCATGCGTTGCATGAACCTATGTATTGTCTATGCCGCACTCTATTCAGGTGGATGGCCTCTTGTAAAGCAACCGACATATGAATAATTGCGGCATTTAGGGGGTTAAAATTGCAGAGCAGAAACAGGTATTAAAATAGTCTTGCAAATTACAACCTGAGGGATGTAATTGGCTTCCTCAAAGAAAAATCGGGGACGCAAGGAGGGGGGCATTCCTTGTGTAAACACTGACAGGCTGCTCTGCCAATCATGTTCACCAAGTCTGTTTAATGGTAACATGATTGGCTGATGCAACATGAAGGGAAGGAGAAGACATCAAGGACAGAAGAAGGATGGCGCTGACCACAAGAAGGTAAGTGCAGGGCTGGGGGGAAACTGGCTGCATTAGAGGGGACTAAATGGCTGCATTTGAGGGAACAAAATGGCTGCATTGGAGGGGACAACTGGGGGCGTTTATTAGGCAACAGAGCAAAAAAGGAGGAAGTTTATTTCCGAAATTGGGGTTGGAACCCCCCAACATTTGGAGCAACAGGCGCCCCTGCTGGAAAAGTTAGTGAGGGGAAATATTTAGGGAGGATAAAAAAGGGGCAATCTAAAGCTTCCAGCATGCATGGGGACAAAGGGGACATTCTCAGCATATTACAATCATGGTAATTAGGGAAGGATGAAAGAAATACAATACATTAGCATACATGTAATACATAAAATGTGATGTTAAGGGAGAAAACTTACCCTAATATAGTCCTCCTGCAGGACTTGTATAATGGCAGAACAGGTGTCTGGGATTATGAGGCCCAGAGCCTGGGGGGAGATGCCTGTGGTGAACTTCAAGTCCTGAAGACTTCTCCCTGTCGCCAGGCAACGCAACGTGGCGATGAGCCTCTGCTCAGCACTGATGGCTTCCCGCATAACGGTGTCCTTCCTGGTAATATAGGGGGACACCAAAGCCAACAGTTCCTGAAAAACGGGGTCAGACATCCTCAGAAAATTCCTGTAGTCCTCAGGATTATTCTCGACGATCTCCCGCAGCAGAGGCATGTGGCAGAATTGGTCCCGCTGGAGCAACCAATTCTTGGTCCATGAACTCCTTCTCACACCATTCATGGACTGGTCTTGGTCCAAAACAAGCAGACCAACACCAAGCGCACGCACAGCACGAATTCGACGACGAGAACGTCCAGGCGACATGGCTAGGAAACGGTCGTCTAATCAGAACGTACAGAACAGAACGCACTTTAGAACAGCAAGGCCTATGAATAACGAACTGAAATTCAGAAACGAACAGGCAAGAACGCACTGTAAAACAGATACGACCTGCCTAGACGCCCTGAAAGTCAAGATACGAACCCACAAGCACAAATTGAACGGCAGAAAACGATCTGAAAAGTACGAAGACTGAAAAGCGCGAATCGTCTCTTCCCAAACTTTTACTTCACACGCGGTAACACGAGATCAGCAAAAGCAGCCCAAGGGGTGGCGCCAAGAAAAAAGATCTTCCCCTTTATAGTGCCGTCGTACGTGCTGGACGTGAGCGCAGAGAACCACGAGGAAATTGGAAAATGACAGTGTGTACGCATAGAAAGCTTGACGAGAAAATCGACAAGCTTAACAAGAATCTCGTCGAAAAAAACGACGTGTTTTTTACGACGAGAAAATCGGTCGTGTGTACGAGGCCTCACTCCTAAAAAATGGCTAGAATTAAATAACAAGATTCACCTAAAGACTTTGATGGTGTGTGCTGCAAGGTATATGCAAGACTGTTCCTGAACCAAACCCAGGCAGATTCACTCATCCCTAACCCTAGGTTCACACCTTTGCGGTTTTTTTAGTGCGGTTTGCAGTTTGCATTTAACACGGTTTCCTATGGTAAACATTCACATCTATGCATTTTGCAGCCAATGCATTTTTGGAAAGGGTCACTGACTTTTTGTCCTGCATTTTGCGCAGTGGCATCTCCAGCTTTCATATTTAGGGGGGCACATGGGGGGACAGGGACAAAAGTAGGGGGGCCAACTATAAAATGCAATTATATATATATATATATATATATATATATATATATATTGTGAGGGGGTTAACTCGGTAGCGGGTGTGTGTGACCCCCTGGTTGGGCTCCCCACACAAAAACAGGGCCAGCAGACGGAGGTTGTGGTTTTCAAAATCAAAAGGTGCGGTTTATTTCTCTATGTACAGTGACAAAACACAGCAAAGCCAAAAAGAAACAAACAAAATAAATCCTGGTCAGTTTGACCTCTGACTAAACATGCAGGTTTCCTAAACTAACAACTGGGATCAGCCTGGTGCTGTCCTAGTCCCTAAGTCCCTGGTTTAGTAAAAGTCCAAACAAATAGCCACACAGGCTTTGCCTCACCGCACAGGGGTTCACTCTCCCTAGACAGTCCACACAGGTCTGGTTCCAGGCATGAGCAAACACCTAATGAATCTGGGAGTTTTTATAGAGGCCTTAAACGAACTGACAGGCTTCAGCTGGTCTCATCAACTCCCTGCCTCACGACGCCCAGCACTCTCCCTAGAGGTATGAGTCATTCATGAGCCCACTAGCCTCAGCTGGGCTTCATCAACTCCCTAGTTGTATAAGTCGGCATAAAGCCTGAATCTGGGAGAAATATATCTACCCCCCTGGATGCAACCAGGTGACTTTACCTTCCTGCTGTCACATACCCCCCCCTCTTGTTTTAACCTTGGGGTTGGAACACCAGCAATCAGGCATTCATGTACTCGAGACAAAGCATCCACATTCCCCATTTGAACGCCAGGGCGATGCTTTACTGTGAAGTTGAATTCCTGTAGGGCCAGGAACCACCTATTCACTCTTCTATTTGTCTCCTTGTTTTGAGCCATCCACTTTAACGGAGCGTGATCCGTAACCATGTCAAAGTGCCTACCTAGCAGATAGTACCGAAGGGAATCTAGAGCCCACTTCACCGCTAAACACTCCTTTTCAACCGTGGCGTAATTTACCTCATGGGACTTCAACTTCCTGCTGAGGTAAATGACTGGGTGCTCTTCCCCGTTCCAGACCTGGGACAATACTGCTCCTAACCCCACATCTGACGCATCACTTTGTACGACAAAGTCTTTAGAGAAGTCGGGTGAGTACAACACTGGCTGGCTACATAAGGCTTGTTTCAAGAATTGGAATGCTGCCTCAGCCTCGGGGGTCCATTTAATCATGACCGACCCTTTCCCTTTCGTCAGGTTGGTTAGGGGCACAGCCTTAGAAGCAAAGTGGGGAATGAAGCGCCGATAATAACCCGCGATTCCCAGAAAGGCTCGTACCTGCTTCTTGCTGTTGGGACGTGGCCAACTCTGGATGGCCTCGACTTTGTTGAGTTGGGGTTTTATTACTCCCCTGCCAATGGTGTACCCAAGATATTTGGCCTCCTCCTGCCCAATGGTACACTTCTTGGGGTTAGCCGTAAACCCCGCTTCCCGAACAGAGTCCAGGACTGCTTGCACTTTTGGCAGATGTGAGGCCCAATCTGTGCTATGGACAATTACGTCATCCAGGTAAGCCGCAGCATACTTCCGATGGGGCCTCAGCATCTGGTCCATTTTCCGCTGGAATGTGGCCGGCGCATTCTGTAACCCGAACGGCATTCTCTTATATTGGAACGCCCCGTCTGGGGTTACAAATGCGGTTTTCTCTTTGGCCGACTTGGCCAGGGGAATTTGCCAATACCCTTTTGTGAGGTCAAGAGTCGTCATGTATCGGGCTGTTCCCAGCCGGTCGATCAACTCATCTATACGTGGCATGGGGTAGGTGTCAAATTTTGTAACTTTGTTCAACTGACGAAAATCGTTACAAAATCGCCAGCTCCCATCCGGTTTAGGCACCAACACAATGGGACTAGACCAATCACTTTGGGACTCCTCTATCACCCCTAAGTTCAGCATTTTCTGTACTTCCTCCCGTATTGCCTCCCGTCGGGCCTCTGGGATCCGATAGGGTTTTAACTTCACCCTTTCACCGGGCGGGGTAATAATATCATGCTCTACCCCAGATGTTTGTCCCGGCAGCTCAGAGAACACCTCCTTGTTGCGAAGCACAAACTCCTTAACCTCCTGTTGTTGGGGTTGTGACAAGGTGGCTGCTATTCCAACCTCCGGAATCACGCAACCAGTTTGAGCTGGTGACCAAGTTTCTGCGACTAGGGACTCTCTATCCCTCCAGGCTTTCAACAGATTAACGTGATATATCTGTTCGGGCTTTCGCCTTCCTGGTTGTCTGACCTTGTAATTCACTTCGCTCACTTTTTCCATTATCTCGTAGGGGCCTTGCCATTTGGCAAGGAATTTACTTTCAACCGTAGGGACAAGTACCAATATCCTATCCCCCGGGGAAAAGGTACGGGTCTTTGCTCCACGGTTGTACACTCTCTGCTGTGCCAACTGCGCTTGGGCCAAATGTTCCTTCACGATGGGCATTACCTGTGCAATTCGATCTTGCATCAGGGCGACATGCTCAATCACACTCCTGTGGGGAGAACTCTCACTTTCCCAAGTTTCCTTGGCAATATCCAACAGCCCTCTTGGGTGTCTCCCATACAGTAACTCAAAGGGGGAGAATCCCGTAGAGGATTGGGGCACCTCCCTAATAGCAAACATCAAATAAGGAAGTAGACAGTCCCAATCCTTTCCATCTCTATCCACCACTTTCTTCAACATTTGTTTTAGGGTTTTGTTGAATCTTTCAACCAGCCCATCGGTTTGGGGGTGATACACAGATGTACGCAATTGCGTCACTTTGAACAATTTACACAGCTCTTTCATAACCCGGGACATAAAGGGTGTACCTTGGTCCGTAAGCAGTTCTTTACAAATACCCACCCGGCTAAAAACAAGAGATAGCTCTTTGGCTATGGTTTTGGCCGAGGTATTTCTGAGAGGGATCGCTTCTGGATAACGGGTGGCATAGTCCATTATAACCAATATGTACTGGTGCCCCCTAGCGGACTTGATTATAGGACCTACCAAATCCATTGCGATTCTCTCAAACGGGACCTCAATGATGGGTAGAGGGACCAGCGGGCTACGGAAATGTGGCATCGGGGCCGACCTCTGACACACAGGGCAGGAGGAACAATAATTTTCTATGTCCTTCATCACCCCAGGCCAATAGAATCTCTGTAATACCCTCTCTCGGGTTTTCTCTGTCCCCAGATGACCTCCAAGAATGTGCCCATGGGCCAACTCCAACACCAACTTCCTGTAAGGTTTGGGCACCACCAGCTGCTCAACGGTTTCTTCTGCCCTTTTTGCCACCCGATACAGTAGGTCCTTCTCTACGCTGAAGTATGGGTAAGTGCAGGTATTATCTGGGTTCACTAACTCGCCATCTATTTCCACTACGTTTTCCCGTGCCTTTATTAGGGCGGGGTCTTTTAACTGTTCTGTGGCAAAATTTTCCCTGTGAACCTCCAGATCAGAAAACTCCACAGACGGTAGGTTTTCGTCTGAGGAGGTGGGCTCCTCTCCAGTTTCTTGAGTCTCCCCTGCCAATACTGACAAGGGAAATTCTGGAGAGTCCTCACCACTCTCAGAGGAGTTCTGGCTATCACATTCCTGGTACATAGGGGCACCAGTGGGGGGCTCAGGATCATCCCACAGTTCCCAGAACTTCGGAAAATCCCTTCCCACAATGGCATCATGCGGTAATTGAGATACTAACCCCACTGGATGAGAGAGGGTACCTTTGGGGGTCTCGAAACACACTGTAGTCACTGGATACTCTCGGGTGTCCCCATGCACACAAATAACAGCTACCTTGCTATTCCCAGAGACCTCTGTTTTAACTAATTCAGCCTTTATCAGGGTCACAAGGCTACCTGAATCCAGTAATACCACAACATTTCTACCATTAATACACATTTTGCATAAATGTTTCTCAGTTCCCCGAATGGCAGTGCATGCGACTGTCGCACACAGCGACTGACGTCTGTCCATCAGAAAGTCACATTGCATGGGTTCCTCCACAACCGGGCAATTTGCTGCAATATGTCCCGCTTGCCGGCAGCGGTAGCAAACGATCCTTCTTGCGGCCTCTTGAGCCGCTGATTTCCCAGGCTGTTCTCGCCAAACTTGGGGTAGAGCTCCCACCCTCTCACTCTCTCCACCCTCACCCCTTGGAATCCTCTTATCCGCCCCTGGGGATGGTCTGGTCTTAGGGTGGAAAGTCCGAGAGTCTCTGGAAGAGGCCGTCAGGTTCTCTGCAGCCAAGTATCTCTCTACACAATCCACAAGTTTACCGGCCGTTTCTGGGTCTCCATGGCTTACCCACTTTTGAATGGCGGTAGGAAGAGCTCTCAAGAAACGATCCATCACAACACGTTCCACAATCTCCGGTGCGGACAAAGTCTCTGGCTGTAGCCACTTCCTGCTCAGGTGAATGAGATCATACATTTGAGACCTGGGGGGTTTTCCAAGCTGGAAAGTCCAGTTTTGCACACGCTGAGCCCGGACAGCCAGGGTGACACCCAGCCTTGCCAATATTTCAGCTTTTAGCATCACATAGTCTTTTGCTTGGTCAGGCTCTAGGTCATAGTAAGCCTTCTGCGATTCACCAGTTAACAGAGGAGCCACCAGTCCAGCCCACTGCTCCTCAGGCCACTTTTCTCTTTCAGCAGTCCTTTCAAATGTGGTCAAAAATACCTCTGGATCATCCTCTCCAGTCATTTTTGTCAATAAACGACTCACCCCAAAGGACGCGGTATTAGTGGGACGGCTTTCCTCACTGGTCTGCGGACGTTGCTGCATTACTGCTTCCATTTGTTGTAGTCTCTGCTCTTGCTTCTGTAACAGGTCTATGAAGCGGGCCTCAGATTGCTGCTGGGCTTGTTGATGAGCTTGCTGCTGGGCTGCAAGGCTCCTTTGCAAACCTGCATTTGTCTGCTGTTGATTGGCATTTGCTAGAGCCAGCTGTTTCAGTATCTCCTCCATGCTGGCTTAAAAAAAACTGCCACTGGTTCTCCACCAACTGTGAGGGGGTTAACTCGGTAGCGGGTGTGTGTGACCCCCTGGTTGGGCTCCCCACACAAAAACAGGGCCAGCAGACGGAGGTTGTGGTTTTCAAAATCAAAAGGTGCGGTTTATTTCTCTATGTACAGTGACAAAACACAGCAAAGCCAAAAAGAAACAAACAAAATAAATCCTGGTCAGTTTGACCTCTGACTAAACATGCAGGTTTCCTAAACTAACAACTGGGATCAGCCTGGTGCTGTCCTAGTCCCTAAGTCCCTGGTTTAGTAAAAGTCCAAACAAATAGCCACACAGGCTTTGCCTCACCGCACAGGGGTTCACTCTCCCTAGACAGTCCACACAGGTCTGGTTCCAGGCATGAGCAAACACCTAATGAATCTGGGAGTTTTTATAGAGGCCTTAAACGAACTGACAGGCTTCAGCTGGTCTCATCAACTCCCTGCCTCACGACGCCCAGCACTCTCCCTAGAGGTATGAGTCATTCATGAGCCCACTAGCCTCAGCTGGGCTTCATCAACTCCCTAGTTGTATAAGTCGGCATAAAGCCTGAATCTGGGAGAAATATATCTACCCCCCTGGATGCAACCAGGTGACTTTACCTTCCTGCTGTCACAATATATATATATATATATCCTGGGGCCCTTTACTACGATCCCACAATGGGCCCTTTCACATGTTCTGCAGTGAGCTCCCTTCCTACTATACTGGGGCCCCCCAGGGTGGCAGAAAACAAGAGATATATGTCACCAGTAGGGATGAGCCGAACACCCCCGGGTTCGGTTCGCACCAGAACCTTCGAACGGACCGAAAGTTCGCGCGAATTTTCGAACCCTATTCGTTATAATGGACGCGAACGTTCGAAATCAAAATTGCTAATTACAACGGCCAATATGCATGTTAATGTCATAAAACAGGTTTGGGGACCCGGGTCCTGCCCCAGGGGACATATATCAATGCAAAAAGAAATTTTAAAAACTAAAGTTTTTTCGGGAGCAGTCATTTTAATGATGCATAAAGTGAAAAAAAAAAAAGTGAAATTTTCCTTTAAATATGGTACCTGGGGGGTGTCTAAAGTATGCCTGTGAAGTGGCATGTGTTTCCCGTGTTTAGAACTGTCCTTGCACAAAATGACATTTGTAAAGGAAAAAAAGAAGCCATTTAAAACCACTTGCGGCTTTAATGTCATGTCTTGTCCTGGCCGCCATATGGCTGAAAATCCTTGAGAAAAATGGCATGGCTACCCCATCACCCCCCCCCCCACCCCAGCCCCTTTGGGTCTTGTATGGATACTAAGGGGGACCCCGCACCCAAAATAAAACCCTATACCTACAACCCTATATACTCTGAACAGCAGTATATAGGTGGTGCAAACAAGACATGGACTGTAGGTTTGTTCTTAAGTAGAATCTGAACAGGTACATTATGAAGTGTAGCTACATCCCAAAAAAATCAATTTTTAAGCTTTTTGGAGAACATAGGGAGGGGTTATCACCCCTGTAACATTTGCTGTCTTTGCACATCTGTTCAGAACATGTCACCTCACTTTCCGTCCCAATGACAAATGTTTTTGGAAAAGTGGGGTTTTAATTGAAACAAGGATTGGTGATAAAGCATCAGTAGAGAGGAGATACCTTTTTCCCAAATTAAATCTAACAGGATAGAATTTTCCTTCCTAGGGGTAGATTTCCTCTCACTTCCTGTTTTCTCTTGCCGTTTGCAAGTAGGAGTCGTTTGTAAGTTGGATGTTTGAAAGTAGGGGCCTGCCGTATATACTCTGCAGAAATTTGCCCTATTAGATGTTGGTGTAGCCACAAGACTGGTGGGCACAGGAATGGGCCCTGCTGTGAGTTAATAGATCAAGATTTGTACTTGCATGCACCTGTTGAACCGGGCAGAAAAATTGGGCCTTTGGTGGTGGTGGTGGTGGTGGTGGACGGTGTTGCCACAAGACTGTAAGCCCTCACAGTTACTCTTGGTGGGTGCAGGAATGGGCCCTGCTGTGAGTTATTAGATCAAGATTTGTAATTGCATGCACCTGTTGAACAGGGCAGAAAAATTGGGCCTTTGGTGGTGGTGGTGGTGGTGGACGGTGTTGCCACAAGACTGTAGGCCCTCATAGTTACTCTTGGTGGGCGCAGGAATGGGCCCTGCTGTGAACTATTAGATCAAGATTTGTAATTACACGCCCCTGTTAAACAGGGGCTGAAAAATTGTGCCTTAGGCATTGGTGCTGGTGCCACAACACTGCAACCCCTCACAGATACTGTACTTGGAGCACAGCAGTCACACCTGTTGCGAAGCATCTTTTTAAAAAATTGTAATTACACGCCCCTGTTATACAGGGGCTGAAAAATTGTGCCTTAGGCACTGGTGCTGGTGCCACAACACTGCAACCCCTCACAGATACTGTACTCTGAGCACAGCAATGAGACCTGTTGCAAAGCATTGCCTAAAAATTGTAATTACACGCCCCAACAGGGGCTGAAAAATTGTGCCTTAGGCACTGGTGCTGGTGCCACAACACTGCAACCCCTCACAGATACTGTACTCTGAGCACAGCAGTCACACCTGTTGCGAAGCATCTTTTTAAAAAATTGTAATTACACGCCCCTGTTATACAGGGGCTGAAAAATTGTGCCTTAGGCACTGGTGTGGTGGCATGGATCATTGAGGAGGAGGAAGAGGATAGTCAGTGAACATAACAGGACAGTCACTCAGCATCAGCATAGGCAGTCTTGAAGGGATGTGACATTATAAATTATTCCGTTATATCCGCTTCAGGTGTCTGGTAGCTGGTGGTGATCCAAGACTGATTCATTTTTATGAAGGTCAGTCGATCAACCGAGTCGGTGGACAGGCGCACCCTATGATCGGTGACAAATCCTCCAGCAGCACTGAATGTGCGTTCGGAAAGAACGCTGGATGCAGGACAGGCCAGTAGCTCAATTGCATACTGTGCAAGCTCTGGCCAGTGATCCATCCTCAGGACCCAGTAAGCCAGAGGATTTTCGGTGGGAAAGGTGTCCAAGTCTGACCTTGCCCCTAGGTATTCCTGCACCATGTATATCAGACGCTGGCGATGGTTGCTGGAACCGATCATACCTTGGGGCTGCGGACTAAAAAATTGTCTGAACGCATCGGTCAGACGTCCACCTTCCCCACCGCTCCTTCTGCTACTGACCGAAGCCTCAGCAACTCGTCGTCCAGGACCAGGAGTTTGTAACCTCCCAGTTTCTGGGAACGCGTTGCACAGACCTTTCTGCAAGGCCTCCCTGAGATGTCTCATCCTCTGCTCCCTCTGCGACGGCAAGATAAGGTCCGCAACCTTACCCTTGTACCGTGGATCAAGGAGAGTGGCCAGCCAGTAATGGTCACTCTCCTTGATCCGAAGAACACGAGGATCCTTCCGCAGGCTTTGCAGGATCAGGGAGGCCATGCAGCGTAGGTTAGCTGAGGCATTCGGTCCGGAGTCTTCTGGGTCACTGAGGATGACATGATCGCCAGCCACCTCCTCCCAGCCACGTACAAGTCCACTGGTTTGTTGGGACTGTACATCATCCCTAAAAGACTGCTGCTGCTGATGCTGAGTGCCAGGCTCCACCTCCATGCTCACACAATCCTCCTCCTCCTCCTCCTCCTCCTCCTCTTCCTGTGTGATGGGTGGGACAGAAGGAACATTGTCTGGATAAAGGGGGCCTTGAGAGACAAGGAAGTCCTCCTCTTCCTGCCTCTGTTCTGCCTCAAGTGCCCTGTCCATTATCCCACGCAGCGTATGCTCCAACAGGTGGACAAGAGGTACAGTGTCACTGATGCATGCACTGTCACTGCTCACCATCCTCGTGGCCTCCTCAAATGGTGAGAGGACAGTGCATGCATCCCTGATCATGCTCCACTGGCGTGGGGAAAAAAAGCCAAGCTCCCCTGACCCTGTCCTGGTGCCGTAGTCGCAAAGGTACTCATTGATGGCCCTCTGCTGCGTGTGCAGTCGCTGCAGCATGGCCAACGTTGAGTTCCACCTGGTGGGCATGTCACATATTAGGCGGTTCTTGGGCAGGTTCAGCTCCTTTTGCAGCTCAGTCAGCCGAGCACTGGCATTATAAGATCGGCGGAAATGCACACAGACTTTCCTGGCCTGCCTCAGGACATCCTGTAAGCCTGGGAACCTGCCCAAGAACCGCTGCACCACCAGGTTGAGGACGTGAGCCATACAGGGCACATGGGTGAGCTGCCCCTGTCGCAGGGCGGAGAGGAGGTTGGTGCCATTATCAGAAACGACCATTCCTGGCTTAAGCTGGCGTGGCGTCAACCACCTCTCGGCCTGCCCCTGCAGAGCTGCCAGAACCTCTGGCCCAGTGTGGCTCCTGTCCCCCAAACACACCAGCGCAAGCACGGCATGGCATCTTTTTGCCTGCGTACTCGCGTAGCCCCTTGTACGCCTACGGAGCACCGCTGGTTCCGAGGACAGAGCACTCGAAGAGGACATGGAGGAAGAAGAAGAGGAGGGGGTGGAGGAGAGAGGTGTGTCACAACCAGTAGTAGCATTTTGGAGGCGTGGTGGCGGAACAACCTCCAACACTACTGCACCTTGTCCTGCATCCCTCCCAGCTGCCAATAGAGTGACCCAATGGGCCGTGAAAGAAAGATAACGTCCCTGTCCATGCCTGCTGGACCATGAGTCAGCGGTAATATGCACCTTACCGCTGACCGCCCTGTCCAGCGAGGCATGGACATTGCCTTCCACATGCCAGTAGAGAGACGGAATCGCCTTCCGTGAGAAAAAGTGGCGTTTGGGAACCTGCCACTGAGGAACCGCACATTGAACAAACTCACGGAAGGGGGCCGAGTCTATCAACTGAAAAGGCAGCAGTTGAAGTGCTAGCAATTTAGCCAAGCTAGCATTCAACCGCTGGGCATGTGGATGGCTGGGAGTATACTTCTTTCGACGGTCCAGCAGCTGGGGCAGGGAAATTTGCCTGCTACAATCGGACGTCGGTGTACTGCAAGTACTTGGTTGTGACACACCTAATTCTACACCTTCAGTCCTCTCAGAGCAGCTTTCAGAGAGGACTGAAGATATAGTGGGGATGGAGATCCCAGCTGATGAGGAGCAAGGAGAGGTCCGCTTTGTTCTTTGGTGTGGGTCTTTTATGTGTGCTTGCCAACGAGCTGCATGGCAGGTCGACATATGTCTGCTCATGCTTGTGGTGCCCAAGCGGCTGATGTTTTGGCCACGCGAGATACGCTTGAGACAAATATTGCAAATAGCAGTGGTGCGATCTGATGCACTCGTCTCAAAAAAGGCCCACACCAAAGAACTTTTGTGATAATGTGCAGAGGCAGCGCCCTGCACAGGCGGAGCTCTGCGGTGTGGTACAGTTGCTGTGCTGGCCTCTAGCTGGCCTCCAGGGGGCATCCTGCCTCGTTGGACATGTGACGCTGCATCCTCCTCCTCCTCCTCCTCTCTCCCTTCAGGCACCCACGTGGAGTCAGTGACCTCATCATCCCCTCCCTCTTCACCACTAGAGCAAACCTGGCAGTAAGCTGCAGCTGGTGGAACACTACTGCCAGATTGCTGTCCTTCAGCATCCCCTCTATCTGCGCGCACACTACTGACTTCCTCAAGCTGGGTATCATCATCCGAGCCTTCGAATCGTTGGGCATCCTCCTGGAGCATGTACCCAACACTGTGCTCAAACAGTTCGGGGGACTCCTCAGGAGGACATGGTGGGTCTAGGGAAGGGGTGGCTGATGATGCCATTGAGTACGCGTTGGCAGCTGCTCTGCCAGTACCCTAAGCCTGGGTGAGAGAGGATGAGGAGGATGAGGAGGGCTTGGTCATCCATTCTACCAAGCCTTCGGCATGATGCGGCTCCACATGTCCAGCTGCCGAAAACAAAGACAAGCGTGTCCCATGGCCACGTGCTGATGACGATGCACGACCACGTCCACGGCCAGCACTGTTGTCTCTAGAAACAGAGCCTGCCTGCCCTGTGTTCTTGCCTCGGCACGCTCTGCCTCTCCTTGGCGGTCTTCCAGCCATTGTAGTCGGTAGTGTATATAGTATAAAAAATAGAACTCCTATGTGTGCTCACAACACACTGTAGGTCCTATGGGTGCTGACACTAACACACTATAGGTACTATGTGTGCTGCTGACAAGAAAATATAGGAGCTCTGTTTGCTGCCACTAACACACTAGAAGTCCTATGGGTGCTGCTGAGAAGAAAATATAGGAGCTCTGTGTGATGCCACTAACACACTAGAAGTCCTATGGGTGCTGCTGAGAAGAAAATATAGGAGCTCTGTTTGCTGCCACTAACACACTAGAAGTCCTATGGGTGCTGCTGAGAAGAAAATATAGGAGCTCTGTTTGCTGCCACTAACACACTAGAAGTCCTATGGGTGCTGCTGAGAAGAAAATATAGGAGCTCTGTTTGCTGCCACTAACACACTAGAAGTCCTATGGGTGCTGCTGAGAAGAAAATATAGGAGCTCTGTGTGATGCCACTAACACACTAGAAGTCCTATGGGTGCTGCTGCGAAGAAAATATAGGAGCTCTGTTTGCTGCCACTAACACACTAGAAGTCCTATGGGTGCTGCTGAGAAGAAAATATAGGAGCTCTGTGTGATGCCACTAACACACTAGAAGTCCTATGGGTGCTGCTGAGAAGAAAATATAGGAGCTCTGTTTGCTGCCACCAACACACTAGAAGTCCTATGGGTGCTGCTGAGAAGAAAATATAGGAGCTCTGTGTGATGCCACTAACACACTAGAAGTCCTATGGGTGCTGCTGAGAAGAAAATATAGGAGCTCTGTTTGCTGCCACTAACACACTAGAAGTCCTATGGGTGCTGCTGAGAAGAAAATATAGGAGCTCTGTTTGCTGCCACTAACACACTAGAAGTCCTATGGGTGCTGCTGAGAAGAAAATATAGGAGCTCTGTGTGATGCCACTAACACACTAGAAGTCCTATGGGTGCTGCTGAGAAGAAAATATAGGAGCTCTGTTTGCTGCCACTAACACACTAGAAGTCCTATGGGTGCTGCTGAGAAGAAAATATAGGAGCTCTGTTTGCTGCCACTAACACACTAGAAGTCCTATGGGTGCTGCTGAGAAGAAAATATAGGAGCTCTGTTTGCTGCCACTAACACACTAGAAGTCCTATGGGTGCTGCTGAGAAGAAAATATAGGAGCTCTGTGTGATGCCACTAACACACTAGAAGTCCTATGGGTGCTGCTGCGAAGAAAATATAGGAGCTCTGTTTGCTGCCACTAACACACTAGAAGTCCTATGGGTGCTGCTGAGAAGAAAATATAGGAGCTCTGTTTGCTGCCACTAACACACTAGAAGTCCTATGGGTGCTGCTGAGAAGAAAATATAGGAGCTCTGTTTGCTGCCACTAACACACTAGAAGTCCTATGGGTGCTGCTGAGAAGAAAATATAGGAGCTCTGTTTGCTGCCACTAACACACTAGAAGTCCTATGGGTGCTGCTGAGAAGAAAATATAGGAGCTCTGTGTGATGCCACTAACACACTAGAAGTCCTATGGGTGCTGCTGAGAAGAAAATATAGGAGCTCTGTTTGCTGCCACTAACACACTAGAAGTCCTATGGGTGCTGCTGAGAAGAAAATATAGGAGCTCTGTTTGCTGCCACTAACACACTAGAAGTCCTATGGGTGCTGTTGGGGTGCAATGCTGTGCTAACAGCACTGCGGTTGGTACTACTGCAATACTGTACTAACAGTAAGCACGCACCAGACTAATCCCCAGCAGCAGCTAATAACACACTAACTGTGCAATCAGCAGCAATGAACGATCAATGACTTAGGTAGCAATGGTTTAGCAAAGAAATAGCCAATGGTTTAGCAAAGAAGAGCAAATCTTTCAGTATCAAGCAAAGACAGAATCAGCAGACTAATCTCTCCTAAAGCCGGAACTCATGTGACCGGGGCCGATGGCGTGGCGGCCTTTTAAATGGTGGGGCGTGTACTAAAGCCCCTGAGCTGTAATTGGCTACAGGCGTCCTGCCTGTAGCCAATTATTGCTCTCCGAGTTTCGGGCGCTGTGATTGGCCAAGCATGCGGGGTCACAGTGCATGCTTGGCCAATCATCAGCCAGCAATGCACTGCGCCGGCCGCGCCGGCCGCAATGCATTGCGGGGCCGCTCGCATCACACGAATGTGATGCGAACGGCCCAAATAGTTCTGGGCTCGACGAGCGAGCGAACGCCCGATGCTCGATTCGAACATGGGTTCGAATCGAGCACCGGGCCCATCCCTAGTCACCAGCACACCAAGAAAATATAAGGGTCCAAAGCAGTGGGAAAACTATCCGGGTTGAAAAGGTTGTCTTGCCACCGGGCCCTGGTGTTCTGCCACTGTGGGGTTCCCCAGCTGTCCTGTCCCTGCTATTGACAGCGCTGGTCTGGCATCTGTCTCCTTGGCAGCGGCGGCAATCTATTAGGACCTAGTGCTGGTGACATTATGGGTGCATGCAGGGGAAGGCTGGCACTATTGGTTATAGAGAGCCGAGCATCCAGCTGGTCACCTAGCAGCAGTAATGCTGTATAACCTTCTCTGTTGACATGCTGATCGGGATGTGATCCAGGTGATGCTCCCAGTCAGATCTAATAAACACAGTATTTATTAGCATCAAGAGTACAACCACATATATATAATCAACTGTATGTTCAGCAGCCATGTGGGCTCTATGCCTGTAAAGTGTGGGCTTTGATCAATAAAATCACTGATATTTAACACTAGGATTTGACTAGGAGCATCACCTGGATTGCATCACGATCAGCATGTCAGAGAAGGCTCCACTGCTGCTAAGCAACCTGCAGGGAGCTCAACTGTCTACAACCAATAGAGATGGGCTCGGGTGTGTTTGAAATCCCACATGCCCGATCCCGCCAGGAAGCTGACACTCCACAGTGCTAATCACAGCCAGTGAGACATTCCTGATCTGTGCAGCTGCGGACCGGGAAATGTCTCACTGCCTGTGATTAGCACTGTGCAGTGTGGGCTTCCTGGCAGGGTCTGTCATGTGGAATTTTGAACATGCCCAGCCCATCTCTAACAACAAATTGTGCTGGCCCTACTGTACATCAGCCCCATAAAGTAACCAGCACTGGGTTCCAATGTGCTGCCGCCGCTGCCATGTTGACAGAGACCAGCGCTGTGAATAGCCAGGACAGGACAGCAATTCTGGTTGTTCCAGCACTGGTCCACACTGGGAGGATTCCCCCATCCACCCATAATGTGTAGATGGGGGAATTGGATCATTTCTTTTTTTTTTTCATTCAACCTAATAGTTGAATGAAAAACAGTGATCAATGTATGGGCTGCCTAAGAGCTAAGACCAGCCATAGACAGTTTAAATCTCAGCTGGTTCGGCAGGAACTGGCTGAGATTTGAACCATTAACCACTTCCCTACCCGCCTATAGTCAAATAACGTCCACAGATGGGATCTCACATCCTGGGTGGACGTCATATGACGTCCTTGGCTTTGTAGGGGGATATCTGAATGATGCCTGCAGCTAGAGGCATCATTCAGATATCCTTTTGAAGTGCCGGCGATTCTGCGCACCATAAGAACGATCATATCGGCGTTGATGAGCATAGAGATGACTGGTGACCAGATGGTCACCAGTCATCTCTATGATCGTCGGAGGCCCGGGCGCGATGTGATGACGTCACGCCCTGGGCCTCAAAATGTAAACAAAGCCGCCATTGCGGCTGTAAGTATGAGATCAGTGAAAATGTTTTCACTGATCTCATGCTTTCCAGCCTGGAGGAGAGATGTGGGGTCTTATTGACCCTGCATCTCTCAATAAAGAGAACCTGTCACACACATTCCTATTACAAGGGATGTTTACATTCCTTGTAATAGGAATAAAAGTGATAAAAAAAAAAAAGTAAAATCATTGTAAAAAAAGAAATAAATAAGTAAAAAAAAAGAAATAAATAATAAAATAAAAAAATTAAAACGCCCTTGTCCCCGGTAGCTCGCGATCAGAAGCTAATGCACACGTAAGTCGCCCACATATGTAAACGCCGTTCAAACCACGCATGTGAGGTATCGCCGCGTGTGTTAGAGCGCATGCAACAATTCTAGCACTAGACCTCCTCTGTAATTCTAACCTGGTAACCTGTAAAAAAAAATTAAAGCGTCGCCTATGGAGATTTTTAAGTACCGAAGTTTGGCGCCATTCCATGAGTGTGCGCAATTTTAAAGCGTGACATGTTAGGTATCTATTTACTCGGCGTAACATTATCTTTCATATTTTCCCAAAAAACTTTACTGTTTTATTATTTTTTAATTCATGAAACCATTTTTTTTTTTTAAAAAAGGCGTTTGAAAAATTATTGCGCAAATATCGTGCAAGAAAATTTTTTGCAATGACCGTCATTTTATTCCCTAGGGTGTCTGCTAAAAAAACATATATAATGTTTGGGGGTTCTGAGTAATTTTCTAGCAAAAGAATGATGATTTGTACATGTAGGAGAGAAGTGCTAGAATAGGCCCGGTATTGAATAGGTACAAAAAGCCCTGTATTGAAGTGGTTAATGAGCAGATTCTTTTAAGATTATCACTAGTGGTTGCTATAGCCACTAGTGATAATCACTGTTTGTCGGGAGAATACAATTGCTGGGCATGAAGGATATTCCCCTGTCAGCACTGTCTGTGTTGATCATGCAAGTTTCTTTCCTGCAATCTGTGGATGCAGGAAAGAAATTTGCACTGTATATTACCTGCCTAACTGAAAGTGAAAGTAAATTGTGAATGTCTCGAAAGAACAGGAGAGGGGGAGGGAGACAGATGGGGGAGAGAAGGGATGGAGATAATGCAGTTCAGTGATTACCGTGTACTACAGTCTGCAGTGCACACACTTACCCGTCCAGGCTAGAATCTCAGGCATCACTCACACACAGCCAGGAATGCTGCTGATTTTCATATTTCCCGCCCACACATCCCCTCTCTTCAGATACAGCATGCCGGGATAATGTGGGTGGAACTGGAAGGAGGAGGAGGAGCTGGATTCCTCCCTGCTCGTATGTGAGGAGAGTGGGGGGGGGAGTGGGGTTTTGGCTGGACATGATGGGCTGTGAAAGAGTGTCATAGACTGACACTCGGCTCAGCTTTCATTCACCACTCTTGGAATTTACAGGTTGGTTCTCCTGTCCTAAGGACGGGAGAAATCAGTCTGTTTTTTCAGTAACTGAGATGAAGGCTTGGGCCCCCCCCCCCCCCCCCCCACAGTGCTTGTGGAGTCCTTCCTGCAACTCGCTCTTCTCCGTGCCAATGAGGATACAGGGGAAGGAGCAGATCGGGCGACTGTGGTTGTGTGAGCGCTCGCATTATGCAGTGTCAGCGAGCAGAGGGTGTTTTGGGGGCACATGGTGGGGCACAGCATAATGTTGGGGGGGCCATGGCCCCCTCTGGCCCCCCCTAGGGACGCCATTGATTTTGCGTGTGTAGCGTTACCCTCAACTAAGAGGGCCGCAGATTTGGTCTGGGCCCTGAGTACAGCTCCGCCAACCCCCGGCAATCTACTCGACCCTTTCTGGCACAGTTAGTTTAGGGGTATACACATTTAATACTTATACTTTATGAGAGATTCAGACACGGAGTAGTTATAAAGGAATAACAGATTTTACTTTCAGCTATGCAAAGGGAATGAACAGAGATAACAACTTGACCATTAGAGTATTCACAGAGCCCTGCAATATTACAATATCAGTCACACTATACCATGGAGAAGGGGGGGGGGTGGATAAGGAGACGCCACGTGGGGCGACTGTTAACTAGACGCCCTGTGGCGCAATAACTAAACTAGGTCCCTAATGAATCAGGCCTGATTCCTAACTCTAGAACTCAGTCCTGTATGAATGATGGATTCTTCACCGGCATCTGTAGAGGTGGTGCACTTAAGAATAAACAACAATTGTAATCCAGGAAAAAGGAAAGTTGATTACTGACAACACTTCACTGGAGATCCTCTGGATCAGTCCTGCTGTGGATCTCCAGTGAGAGTCTTTAACATGAGGTAGTAGGCCTCGGCAGTTTATAGGCACAATACTAGCACACAGGTTAGGGAATGAGCTTACGCTCGCTCACCCGCCGGACACGATCTCCGTCCGGGACTTCCACCGGCTGTGACTTCACTCGCCCACAGCGGTTGCTGCGATCGGGTCCCCGATCCAATCCAGGTTGTAAGTAGAGATGTCGGATGCCACCCAGGCTCGCAGTGGGGTGGAAGGCTCTTTGGTCGGCTGCGGAAGGCCCCAGGCTTCCGGCCTTACTCAGCACAGGTCCGCACAGGTGTATCTCAGTCTCTGCCGTCCCGTGTCCAAAGAGGCCGAGCCAGGCCTCGCCCCTTCCTTATATATCCCCACCCATGAGTCTCTGGGGCAGAAGCAAAACATCCTGGGAACCAGTGGGGTTCTGGGAACAGTAGTTCGAGAGCATTTAAAGGAACCCCGCTACACACTCCCCCCACTTAAACTCTTTGGTCCCCAAAGATAAACTTCAACAAATACTGTTTACCATTTTGGACAGTGTCGAGTATGATGTTGGCATAGGGAATTCCCACCAAAACTCTGGGATGGAACTCTCTTGCCCACAGGTCACACTATCATGAGTGGCCTGCCTAACTGTGCCAGAGAGCGAGCTGGGGTTGCCCTCCACCAAATGGACAGTGGAGGGATCAGGTTGCTCAACACTTCTCCTAGCCGTTACAACAGAGTCCTCTGAGCTCGTCCCCATTTGGGGGTAAGTTAGTTTCTTGGGAGGCCTGATGACTCTGCGAGCCCTCTGCTCTCTTGGTGCTTCTGACTCTGGCACCACAGGCTCTTCTTCAGGAGTAAGTTCAGGTAACATTGCTGGTTCTGGAACCTCTGATTCAGAAGTCGACTGACGTATGGAATCTCTAGGGTCCTCCTCTGTGCAAGTGTCAGGAACATCTTCCCAGTAAGCAGCTGAGGGACTGAAGGGTATGAATTCAGTAGCCTCCGGATTCAGCGTTGCATCTGGGGTATCCCCTCCATTTGGGAGGTCTATGGCGGACGCTCCCAGAGTCGAGGGAGGCCACAGCCAGTCCAGTTCTCCACCTTCATCTGTACTTAATTGAGAGGCCTCCCCATCTTCAGCTCGAGAGGTCTGGGACCGAGTGCTCGGCCTAGGAGTATCCAGGATAGAGGCCGGTTCAGGGGAGTCTCTCACGGGAGGTATTCTGACTGCCTCAGCAAGTGGGAGCAGGTGGTTTCGATGCCACGTCTTCAGTGGACCCACCTTTCCTTCTGGCTTTAGTTTGTAGACAGGCAAACCGGGCAACTTCCTACAGACGACATAGGGCTCAGATCTCCATCTGTCGGCAAGCTTGTGTTTTCCAGGGACCCCCAGATTGCGTAGCAGTACTCGGTCCCCGGGCTGCAGATCTTGCACTCGAACCTTCAGATCAAAATTTCTCTTGTTGCGGGCTCCCCTTTGATCCGAAGCCGCCTGGGCTTGTTCATAGGCCACCTGCAAGCTACTTCTAAGTCTGTCCACGTATCCCTTGTGGGATGTAGCTGAGGTATTGTCTAAAGAAGTGCCAAAGGCCAGGTCCACGGGTAGCCTTGCTTCTCTCCCAAACATAAGTCGGTAAGGGGAGTAGCCAGTGGCGTCACTTGTGGTACAGTTATAGGCATGTACTAGGGCTGATATGTGTTGACTCCAGTGTTGCTTCTTCTCTGTTTCTAAGGTTCCCAACATGTTGAGCAGGGTCCGGTTAAATCTCTCCGGCTGAGCATCTCCTTGTGGGTGGTAAGGCGTGGTTCTGGTCTTCTTTATTCCCAATGAATCCAAAAGTCTTCGGATCAACCGACTCTCAAAGTCCCTCCCTTGATCTGAGTGGAGTCTCTGTGGTAGTCCGTAATGGACAAAATACTTCTCCATAAGTATCTTGGCCACGGTGGATGCCTTCTGGTCTTTGGTTGGGAAAGATTGAGCATAGCGGGTGAAATGGTCGGTTATTACCAGAACATTCCCCAATCCACTCAGGTCGGGTTCGAGGCAGAGAAAGTCAATGCATACCAGATCCATTGGGCCTTGACTCTGTAAGTGGCCCATTGGGGCAGCTTGATGGGGTAGGGTCTTTCTCTGAATGCATCGTGCACAGGAATGGCAATACTCCTCTACTTCTGCCCTCATGCAGGGCCAATAGAACCGATTTCTGACAAGCTGGAAGGTCCTTTCTGCCCCTAGGTGACCATGATGGTCATGCAGGGCAATTAGTACAGTCTCTCGGTGCTTCTCTGGAAGGAATAACTGCCACTTATCTTCTGAGTCATCAGAGGGGCCCCTTCGGTAGACCACTCCCTGATGTACCTGCAGCCTGTCCAATTCCTTCCTCAACAGGCGAGCCTCCTTTGAGGGGTGATGTAGGAGGTTGTTGGGATCCTGATTCTCCAGGGCTTCGAGGACCAATCTCCCCATGGGGTCTTCCAATTGGTCACACCTCAACTCCTTCTTGGACAGTCTCGGTAGGTTGTCTCCCTCCAGTTGAGTTACTCCACAATAGTGTTTGGGGACTCCTACCATGGTAACCCCTATTTCTTCTGCTCTGGAGCCTCCTCTGGCTTGGAATTCAGCCCCTTGACAAAGGGCCCGCACCCCGTCCAGTGCCACTTGGGTCCAATCTTCCCAGTCATTTGTCGTGGCATGAGACCTTCGGGACAGGGCATCTGCATCCCTATTTCCAGCTCCTGGTCTGTACTTCAGACTGAAGTTGAATCCAGACAATGCGGCCAACCACCTGTGTCCGGTGGCATCTAGTTTTGCGGTGGTGAAGAGGTAGGTCAGGGGGTTGTTGTCTGTATTCACAGTAAACTCTGCCCCATACAGGTAGTCCTTTAGCTTGTCTACTACCGCCCATTTGAGGGCCAGGAATTCCAGCTTGTGAGTGGGGTAATTCTTTTCTGAGGGGGTCAGGCTCCTGCTCACATAGGCCACTGGTCGCAGTTGTCCTTCATGTTCTTGGTAGAGCACACCGCCTAGACCCTCATGGCTGGCATCCACATGTAATTCATAAGGTCTGGTGGGGTCGGCGTAGGCTAGGACTGGGGCAGTGGTTAAGCTCCTCTTCAGGGCCTGAAAGGCCTCTTCACACCTTGGGTTCCACTGATCTTGAACTGACTCACCAGGCCTCCTGGGCCCTGAGTCATCCTCTTCCCCTTCTGCCTTTAGCAATTCATTCAACGGGCGGGCAATCCGAGCAAACCCCTCCACAAACCTCCTATAATAGGAGCAGAACCCCAGGAAGGATCTGAGCTCTGTTACTGTGGTGGGTCGTGGCCAGGAAGTGACTGCTTCCAACTTCTCAGGATCTGTGGCCACCCCTTCTTCAGACACTATGTGCCCCAGATAGTTCACAGAAGACTGGTAGAACCGACACTTCTCGGGGGAAAGCTTAAGTCCCTCTTCACTGAGTCTTCTCAATACTTTCTCCAGCCTGGCTTCATGTTCTTCCAAGGTTCTCCCGAAGACAGTGACATCGTCCAAGTACACAAGGACTTCTATAAGATTCATGTCTCCAACAGTCTTCTCCATAAGGCGTTGAAAGGTAGCAGGAGCTCCAGATAGACCCTGAGGCATCCTATTGAATTCGAAGAATCCCACTGGGGTTATGAAGGCTGTCTTCTCCCTGTCTTCTGGGTGCATAGGGATTTGATAGTACCCACTCTTGAGGTCCATCACACTGAACCATTTGGCTCCAGACAAACTTTGTAAGGCATCTTCTATCCTTGGCGTGGTGTATTGGTCAGGGATGGTTCTCCTGTTGAGAGTCCTGTAATCGATACAAAGCCTCAACGATCCATTCTTCTTTCTGACCACCACGATTGGGGAGGCATAGGGGCTTCTAGACTCCCGGATCACACCAGTCTTCTTTAGTTCTACAAGTTGTTCCCTCAGATCCTCCAGATCTGCCAGGGGGACCCGCCTGACCCTCTCTCAGAAGGGCTTATCTTCTTGGAGGCGGATCCGATGGGTGGCACTTCTTGCACACCCCACATCGAATTCATCTTCGGAAAAGATCTTCTCCCACCTGGTCAACTGGGCCTTGGCTCTTTCTTTCCAAGCCCTGGGTAGGTTCGGGTTTTCCACGGACAGCTTCTCCCAAACATCTCCTCCGTCACCCGTCCCTTTGACTTCAGACCAAGTGACCGGGGCAGCAGGGCTCACCTGACCCAGCAACACTCTGGCAGGAATCTCCATGGGCCCTCCCGTAGTGTTCCTAACACTCACCGGAACTCTGCCATGGGCCTTCTTCAGGGCCTTGAACGGAATCACTTCTCGTATCACTTCCAGGCCTGAGGACTCTTCCCTTGGGTCGGATTCCAGCATGACAAAGGGGCCGGGTTGTTCCCATGTAAGATTCACAGTGGCCCTAAGACAGGTTACTTCTCCGGGCTGTAGCACTACTCCTTCTCTGCCAAGTCTCCACACCTTCCCTATCCCCTCTCCCGGGGTCTTCTGCTCTAAGACCAGTCGTTGGTAGGCCGTCTTTAGCATGGGATGGATTTTGGTGGCTGAATGGTTTCTCTCTTTCACTAGAGGGGTCAGGAGTCTCCTGACTAGATCCGTGTTTGTCCCAATGATCAGGGAAATCTTGCTGGCTCCAGGCGGCCGAGGACACACAACTGCCAGGGTGTCAAACACTTCAGCCTTCCCAGCCACGGATGGGTCGAAAGTCATCTTTATAGGCAGGTACCCATCGTAAGGGAAACTCTGGGTTCCAAGTCCCCATATTTCCAGCTCTTCTATCTTCTGGATAGGCAGATGACTCAAGTGCCTATCATAGAAGTCCCGGTATAGTAAAGTCACCTGTGCTCCGGTGTCCAGAAGAGCTTTAGTATAGACTCCTTCCACTTGAATGGGCACAGTAGGGGACGGGCCCACCAGTTCCTTTGGGTATGGCCGGACTGGGGTCACCTTCTTCTTTGGGATTTTCCTTGCCCTGCTCCTTTTGGACTTTAATTTTTCCTGAGCCTGGCATGCATTGACCTTCTCCCTCTCAATGGGGGCACAAACCCGCTGAGGGATGTTATTGTTCCTTTTAGGTGGATGTTCCTTCTTTGGGGTACTGTATTTCCACTGAGGGGTCTTGCCCCCTCCCTCTGGGGTACATCTTGGTGGGGGGGTACTATACCTCCTCCTAGGAGTTTTGTCTCCTCCATTCTTGGCCTTTTTTTCCAGTTTGGAGCGCACTGAAGATGATGGGCACCCGGTTGACCCCTTCACCGGGGCCCTTTGGAGTTTCCCGCCGGCTTGCAATTATCTGTTCTCTTCTTCTTTGGGCTGGAGCATACGTTAGCAAAGTGGCCACTCCCTCCGCAGTTATAGCAAATCACCTCTTCTCGGTCCTGTAGGGAGGCCGGTGCTGAGGTGTTCGGGAACAACTCCTTTCTTGGGCTTGGTTTCTCTGGTCTTCTCTGATCTTTCTCCATCAAAGAGGTCAGCATCTCCAACACTTGGGCCATTTGCGATTTCAAAGTGTCAACCTCCGCATCTCTTTCCGGGCTCTTGACCGAATGGACCAACACTGGTACAGGTGTGACATTCGCCTTGGCCACCTGCTGATCTTCCTGCAGCGCCTCTTCATCCCTAATAATTTTTATTAGATCAGAGTAGGTTAGTGACATTCCTCCTCCTGAGGTTTTCAGGTGCAGCCAGACCGGGTCTGAGCGCCGCGCTCCCCTCATGATCTGCTTCATGCGTGCTTCATCTGCATCTTTGGGCAGCATTCCCTTCTTCAGTACAATCTTGCATAACTGCCTGTTCAACCTTCTAACATATTCTGACAGTTTCTCATTCGGCTGCTGGAGAGTGTGTTCAAATTGATAGATCATCTCTGACACCTTCTCCAGCTGACCAAACTTTTCCTGCAGCATGGCCAGGCAATCTTGAGCTGTACAGTTTTCATTTCCAAACCGGAAGCTCTTCACCGCTTCTGCCGCGGCACCTTTCAGACTTTCCAAGACTCGCTGTCTCTTCTGTGCCTCAGGCACCTCCCATGCCTCTACTGCCTGTAATGCCTGTTCCACCCAAGTGTCAAAATCTTCCTCCCCCGCAGGAACGGGAAGCTTCCCCGAAAATGCCTTTAGTCTCCGGTAGCTAGTCTCTACGTGCACCGTGCTTGCCTTCTGACAGTTTGTTAGTAGGTCCCCTAACGCCTTTATCAGTTCGGGTGATATGGCCGTGGCAGGTGCAGGCGTCACCGGAGGTGTCGCTCCATCTCCTCTCTCTGGTGAGGTATGGGCCGCAGTCCGCGGTGGTCCCGTTAGGGGTGGCTCCTTCTTAATAGCATGCGCCAGACTATAAGATCTGTTATCCGACGTCTGCGTATATTTGCGCTTGCAAACTTCTGGCTTCCCATCTGAATACTCCACTAGTGCATACTGGTGTGAGGTGTCTGGGTCTAACTTTGTTCCCATCACCCACGGTGTACCATCTGGGGTCACTGACTTCATTAATCCTTCCACCGTCTCGGTCGACCATTCCTGGCCGGGCATGTTAATGACCACTGACTGGCTTGGATCTGTCTTAGCTACTCCACACCACGTTCTGATGTCTTTCGGGTCCATGCCGGTACCTCTTGGCGGGTTTTCTGTTCTATCAGGATCCCAGACGAGAACCCCCACGTGTAGCGTTACCCTCAACTAAGAGGGCCGCAGATTTGGTCTGGGCCCTGAGTACAGCTCCGCCAACCCCCGGCAATCTACTCGACCCTTTCTGGCACAGTTAGTTTAGGGGTATACACATTTAATACTTATACTTTATGAGAGACTCAGACACGGAGCAGTTATAAAGGAATAACAGATTTTACTTTCAGCTATGCAAAGGGAATGAACAGAGATAACAACTTGACCATTAGAGTATTCACAGAGCCCTGCAATATTACAATATCAGTCACACTATACCATGGAGAAGGGGGGGTGGATAAGGAGACGCCACGTGGGGCGACCGTTAACTAGACGCCCTGTGGCGCAATAACTAAACTAGGTCCCTAATGAATCAGGCCTGATTCCTAACTCTAGAACTCAATCCTGTATGAATGATGGATTCTTCACCGGCATCTGTAGAGGTGGTGCACTTAAGAATAAACAACAATTGTAATCCAGGAAAAAGGAAAGTTGATAACTGACAACACTTCACTGGATCAGTCCTGCTGTGGATCTCCAGTGAGAGTCTTTAACATGAGGTAGTAGGCCTCGGCAGTTTATAGGCACGATACTAGCACACAGGTTAGGGAATGAGCTTACGCTCGCTCACCCGCCGGACACGATCTCCGTCCGGGACTTCCACCGGCTGTGACTTCACTCGCCCACAGCGGTTGCTGCGATCGGGTCCCCGATTCAATCCAGGTTGTAAGTAGAGATGTCGGATGCCACCCAGGCTCGCAGTGGGGTGGAAGGCTCTTTGGTCAGCTGCGGAGGGCCCCAGGCTTCCGGCCTTACTCAGCACAGGTCCGCACAGGTGTATCTCAGTCTCTGCCGTCCTGTGTCCAAAGAGGCCGAGCCAGGCCTCGCCCCTTCCTTATATATCCCCACCCATGAGTCTCTGGGGCAGAAGCAAAACATCCTGGGAACCAGTGGGGTTCTGGGAACAGTAGTTTGAGAGCATTTAAAGGAACCCCGCTACACGTGTAATAGACTTCAATAGATATATAAAGGAAACTCCTGCGCTGTTTGTGGGCCTAAACTGGGGGGGGCTGATCTAAGGGGCACTGCTGCAGACACCTGTGAATCTAATCCTAAGAAACAAGTGATAAATGTATAAAAAAGATAGTGACTGTGCTGTGAAATGGGGAGGGAAAAGGAAAGTGAGGAATGAGCAAGACAAAAACTGGAGTCTTGACCCAAAACAGGACAAATGTGTATAAGTGCCAGAACCGAACTGGCCAATCAGTGAATACTTGTGTGCAAAGTAAATGTGTCAAACAATAATCATATAACACCTCAATAAATTACTACATATAAAATGTCCAGAAATAAATGATCCAAAAAAACACATGTGATACAAAAAATTTATATAAACACAGTCTGTTATGAAACACATATGCTTGAGTATTGGAATAAAGGTGAAGATAAAGTCTGGTGTATAGTGAATCCCGTCACCAAAATTGCACAGCGTGCTGACAAATTCTTCAATGTGAGACACCTCTGTGTTTGCAAGTGGTATAGTGGTCTCCTTCCAGTTGTTGCAATGATCTCAGTCACAGGTATGTAACATACATGGAGACACAAGCATAGGGATATAGGTTTATATCGTAACTCTGTGGGAATCCATAGCGGAGCAAAAGCCAATCACACAGTGTTAAACTCACTTTTTGAAAGAGAGCGTGGGCATCAGTGGCGGCTGGTGCTCAAATTTTTTTGGGGGGGGCGCAAACAAACTGAAAAAAAAAAAATCATCACCCAAATACAGCCAGTTTGTCCCCAAATGCAGGCACTTTGTCCCCAAATGCAGCCAGTTTGTCCCCAAATGCAGCCAGTTTGTCCCCAAATGCAGCCAGTTTATCCCCAAATACAGCCAGTTTGTCCCTAAATGCAGCCAGTTTCCCCCCCAAATACAGCCAGTTTGTTCCCAAATGCAGCCAGTTTCCCCCCAGCCCTGCACTTCCCTTTCTCGGGTCAGCGCCGTCCTTCTTCCGTCCTCGATGTCTTCTCCCGCCCTCGATGTCGCTTCAGCCAATCAGGTTACCGGTAACCAGACCCGGTAAACCTGATTGGCTGAGTTAACCAAGGAACGCACCCCCCGCTGGCTCTGATAGGCACTTCCAAACACCAACCAGCCACTGTTATTCAGATGGCCGGCGCTCAACAGGGGGCCGGCCATCTGAATAGTGGGCGGCAGCGGTGGCGACAATACATAGGTTCATGCAATGCATGAACCTATGTATTGTTGTTGTGAGTGACGGGCGCAGGAGCGAAAGGAGGCGGCGCTCCTGCACCCACTATGGACGCACCGCCACTGGTGGGCATCAATCCATGAACGGCAAGTTCGTCAGCCCCAAGTGTGTGCTTTGATCCACTCTTGCTTCCCAAATGTTAATCGCTGAGGACTCGTTGGACAGCGGTGCAAATGAAAAGAAGGATACTCATAGTATAAACCCGCAGGGAGAACGTATTTATTTAGCCAAGATAAACAATAAAAACTCACATTTGCAGAGGTCTGCGATAAAAAATGTATACAAGCTCGTCTCCTGCCGTCAGGCTGTAGGTGTACCTAGTGTTCCAATCCCAACGTGTGACCCCTGATGAAGTCACGTGACGTGACGACATGCGTCGGGATTGGAGTCCTCAGCTATTAACATTTGGGAAGTAAGAGTGGATCAAAGCACACACTTGGGGCTGACGAACTCGGCGTTCGTGGATTGATGCCCACGCTCTCTTTCAAAAAGTGAGTTTAACACCGTGTGATTAGCTTTTGCTCCACTATGGATTCCCACAGAGTTACGCTATGAACCTAGCTGCATTTGGGGGGAAACTGGATGCATTTGGGGACAAACTGGCTGCATTTGGGGACAACTGGCTGTATTTGGGGGGAAACTGGCTGCATTTGAAGGGGCGTTTGGGCACAGTGGCTGCGTTTAATGGGCACAGTGGCGGCAATTGATGATTTTTTTTTTTCAGTTTGTTTGCGCCCCCCCAAAAATTTTGAGCACCAGCCGCCACTGATGCCCACGCTCTCTTTCAAAAAGTGAGTTTAACACTGTGTGATTAGCTTTTGCTCCACTATGGATTCCCACAGAGTTACGCTATGAACCTATTTCCCTATGCTTGTGTCTCCATGTATGTTACATACCTGTAACTGAGATCATTGCAACAACTGGAAGGAGACCACTATACCACTGCAACCACTCCCTCCAGCTATATTTGGGATATATCTACGCTGTTTATCCAACAGCAGTGAGGTGAGCTGCTTGCAAACACAGAGGTGTCTCACACTAAAAAATTTGTCAGCACGCTGTGCAATTTTGGTGACGGGATTCACTATACACCAGACTTTATCTTCACCTTTATTCCAATACTCAAGCATATGTGTTTCATAACAGACTGTGTTTATATACATTTTTTGTATCACGTGTTTTTTTTGATCATTTATTTCTGGACATTTTACATGTAGTATTTTATTGAGGTGTTATATGATTATTGTTTGACACATTTACTTTGCACACAAGTATTCACTGATTGGCCAGTTCGGTTCTGGCACTTATACACATTTGTCCTGTTTTGGGTCAAGACTCCAGTTTTTGTCTTGCTCATTCCTCACTTTCCTTTTCCCTCCCCATTTCACAGCGCAGTCACCATCTTTTTTATACAGACTTCAATAGAATCGCACCAGAAATGCAAATGTTGTTTTTGTGATGTGATTTTTTATGTGTTTTGCAGTTTTTATTTTTCCATTTAAAAATGTTCCATTTAAGCCGGCCGCCCCATCCTTAACAACAAATGAGTCATTACTTCCATCTTCCAACTTCCATCTTCTTCTCTCTCTATTTGGATTCACAGACAGTAGCTAATGTTCCCAAGCTCTTTGATTTCAAAATCTTCTTTCAGCTTGTGAACTATTACTAATTGTAATCCACTTCTTGTTCAAAATAGGCTACAATGATATCGACATAGATAAGGATGTATATCCATCTGTCTTTTTGATTCTTGGAGTAGAGACAGGGGTCTGCTTTACTTCTTTAGAATCCCTCTTTAGTAAGTACTTTGTTCACTTTCTCGTTCCACATCCTTGCAGATTGCTTAAGACCGTAGATGCTCTTCTGAAGTTTACACAACAAGGTTGTCTCCTTGCTCAAACCCTGGTGGTTGCTCCATGTAGAGATCTTCCTTAATGTCTCCATATAGGAAAGCAGTTTTACCGTCTAGATGTTTCACTTGCATGTCCTTCCCGGCTGCAACGCTAAGAATAGCTCTGATGGTGGAGTGTTTTATTGCGGGAGCAAATGTTTCAACGGAATCTTCACCAATTTCTGAGAGTAACCATTGGCATCCGACTTTATTTTGAAAGTCCATTTACTTCCTATAGTTTTGCAGTTAGGAGGGAGCTCTGTGAGTGTCCAGGTTTAATATTCTTCAAGTGACTTTAATTCTTCTTCTGCTGCCTTTCTCCATTTATTGACTTCACATTTTGGCAGTTTTTTTATGTCTTCCCAGGATGTTGGTTCAAGTATGCTGTGTGTTTTGACAGTGTATGACCGCTTTCTGGGTGGTATTCCCTTTGTAGTCAGAGTGGATCTTCTGACTTTAGGTAGTTCAGCAGGATCTGGTGGGGAACTTGTTATAGGCATTGTGAGTTCCACCTCTTGTTCTGACTCCTGCACAGGTTCAATTTGATCAACATTTTCTTCTGGTTTGCTTAGTATATTCACTTCACAGCTTTCAGGGATCAGTGTTTCTGGTGATGGGCTCTCATCAAAATAAACACTACAGTTTATTGTCACTTTGTCAGTCTTTGGGTGTAGGATTCTGTAACCCCTAGTTAGCTCACTGTAGCCTACGAGAATGCCCACTATGGTTCTGTTCTCCAGCTTGGATCGCTTCTCACTTGGAATATAGGCATATGCTTTACATCCAAACACTGACAAAGTGACAATAAGCCGTAGTGTTTATTTTGATGAGAGCCCATCACCAGAAAAACAGACAGGAAGAGAACAACAAACAAGTGCACACTTAGATGCAAAGGGTACTTCCTCTCATATCATAGAATGCATGAACTATAGCACCACCTGCTGGCAAAGATAGGTATAAATAATAAAAAAAATAAAAATGTGTGTGTATGCATGTGACGGGAGTGACTTTGGGTCTGGGGTTTGTGCGGCTCAGCTTGCCCTGGAGAGTTCTAGAGGCTCCTTGTCCAGCTTCCCCAGGCCCTCTTATGTGTAGATCACCCTGTGTCTCTAATAGGGGCACAGGGTGAATGAGAACCCCGCTATGATCTGTGCTAGTTAGACTCTCTTTGCAGTCACACTAGAACCTTGTAAAATGTATATAATGTGTGTTGTGTATATATATATGTATATAATGTGTGCTGTATATATGTATATATAATGTGTACTGTACCATGCTGTTGGACTATTTTCTGTGATGTTTTGGGGTGTGACCATATTCTATTGTCTTTTGTGGCTGTCTGCCTAACCTATTATGGGATGTGTAAGTGTGTTTGCTGTGAGGAAAAAGGGAGGGGGGTTCCTCCAACCCCCCTGCTGATAAGACTATGTATTGAGAAGTTTGAACACACCTGACCTGTGTGGGCATTGTCATTAGACAGTTTGACACGCCCTGTTGTCCAAGGGTGGGAGGGATGTGTTTTGAGGAGAGATATCTGTGTGTCCATGTGTGAAAATAAAGCAGTTTTGTGTTTGCCAGTTTTGTGTTTGCCACTCTACAGTGAGGTGTTGTCTGTTGTCTGTTGATTGGGGGCTAAAAATCTTGGATCGTGTAGTACCGAACAGAGGAAGCATTGACCTGGATCTGTTTGAGGACAGAGGGTTCGTCACAATGCATATCTACAGTGGGCAAAAAGTATTTAGTCAGCCACCAATTGTGCAAGTTCTCCCATTTAAAAAGATGAGAGAGGTCTGTATTTGTCATCATAGGTATACCTCAACTATGAGAGACAAAATGTGGAAACAAATCCAGCCAATCACATTGTCTAATTTGGAAATATTTTTTTTTGCAAATTATGGTGGAAAATAAGTATTTGGTCAATATCAAAAGTTCATCTCAATACTTTGTTATATATCCTTTGTTGGCAATGACAGAGGTCAAACGTTTTCTGTAAGTCTTCACAAGGTTGTCACACACTGTTGCTGGTATGTTGGCCCATTCCTCCATGCAGATCTCCTCTAGAGCAGTGATGTTTTGGGGCTGTCGCTGGGCAACACAGACTTTCAACTCCCTCCAAAAGGTTTTCTATGGGGTTGAGATCTAGAGACTGGCTAGGCCACTCCAGGACCTTGAAATGCTTCTTATGAAGCCACTCCTTCTTTGCCCAGGCGGTGTTTTTGGGATCATTGTCATGCTGAAAGACCCAGCCACGTTTCATCTTCAATGCCCTTGCTGATGGGAGGAGGTTTTCACTCAAAATCTCATGATACATGGACCCATTCATTCTTTCATGTACACGGATCAGTCGTCCTGTTCCCTTTGCAGAGAAACAGCCCCAAAGCATGATGTTGCCACCCCCATGCTTCACAGTAGGTATGGTGTTCTTTGGTTGCAACTCAGCATTCTCGCTCCTCCAAACACGACGAGTTGTGTTTCTACCAAACAGTTCTACTTTGATTTCATCTGACCATATGACATTCTCCCAATCCTCTTCTCGATCATCCAAATGCTCTCTAGCAAACCTCAGACATGTACTGGCTTAAGCAGGGGGACACGTCTGGCACTGCAGGATCTGAGTCCCTGGCGGCGTAGTGTGTTACTGATGATAGCCTTTGTTCTGTTGGTCCCAGCTCTCTGTAGGTCATTCACTGGGTCCCCCCGTGTGGTTCTGGGATTTTTGCTCACCGTTCTTGTGATCATTTTGACCCCACGGGGTGAGATCTTGCGTGGAGCCCCAGAACGAGGGAGATTATCAGTGGTCTTGTATGTCTTCCATTTTCTAATTATTGCTCCAACAGTTGATTTCTTCACACCAAGCTGCTTGCCTATTGCAGATTCAGTCTTCCCAGCCTGGTGCAAGTCTACAATTTTGTTTCTGGTGTCCTTCGACAGCTCTTTGGTCTTCACCATAGTGGAGTTGGAGTGTGACTGTTTGAGGTTGTGGACAGGTGTCTTTTATACTGATAACAAGTTCAAACAGGTGCTATTAATACAGGTAATGAGTGGAGGACAGAAGAGCCTCTTAAAGAAGAAGATGCAGGTCTGTGAGAGCCAGAAATCATGCTTGTTTGTAGGTGACCAAATGCTTATTTTCCACCATAATTTGCAAAAAAAAATCTTTCCAAATCAGACAATGTGATTGTCTGGATTTGTTTCCACATTTTGTCTTTCATAGTTGAGGTATACCTATGATGACAATTACAGGCCTCTCTCATCTTTTTAAGTGGGAGAACTTGTACAATTGGTGGCTGACTAAATACTTTTTTGCCCCACTGTATAAATATATATATATATATATATATATAAAAGGAAGGTGCAAAGTAAAATGGCCCAAATATGCACTGCTCGGCGCCTAAATGCTAAATTGCTATTTCAGAAAATAACCTCTCCAGCTAAGCAGTTAAGAGGTTAATAGGAATAGAAGACAACAGTAAACTCAAATTCATCAAGGTTACTAAACCTTATGATAAAGGTTATAGATAAATATATAGCAGCTATTTAAATTCTATACACATGAGAACCTCATATATATAAAATGATAAAAATAAATACAAAAAATCATATTAAAAATTCATAGTCTATATGATAAACAGCGCTAGTTATGGATAAGTGTCCAAAAGCACACAGTACACTTGAGTGATGACTTTGCAACAGTCTAATTAAAAGTGAAGTTTCTTCTGTGTATATGGTCTGTAGTGCACCCTACACCAATCAAAAATCTTCACCACGAGTGAGGCACACTCCCCCTCTGGGGTTCAAACTCACCACAAGGATGAAAAAGATAAGCCTTTCAAATCTGTAGGTAATCTCGCTCCAACTTCAGTCATCACCACCAGGGTAGTAAGGGTTAAAATCCTCAGGAACACATATAAGGACATAAAGCACCAAATAGTGTAATATTGCTTTAATAAGGAAATCCCCCAATACAATATCCCTGTATCAAATGCACGTACATAAAATTCACTTGTTAAAAGCACATAGAAATGAAGAGTGTATTCACCGCTAATCCGACCCAAGAGGGCGTCCGTGTTGCAAACGTGACGCTGTAATATCTTTTCCTAGTATGGGACAGCTGGCCGTGGAGTTCACTCTGCACTTCCTGGTTACAGAGACGCTGCGGTATCTGAGCCCTGACCGGTTTCGTCACAGGCTGACTTCAACTGAGGGCACAGACAGCCAGCGTCGGCGTGCGTACTATCATCACCCCGCTCCTCATCCATTGGCTAGAGCGCCGCTATCGAACCGCCCTGATTGGTGCTTGTCAGGGCGGAAGATTCGTGCGCCCGTCATCAGATCGGAGCATTCTATGGGAGTGATCAGACTGCACGAATGACTACACAACCAAACAGAGCTAATTCAGCATAAATGTTATGGCTAATACACCAGCATATACACATAATAGACTTGTCTTATCCTAAAAGATCATCTCACGGTCAGTGCTGTGCAAATCATGTGTGTTATTCACATTAAAACAAAACTGTGTTTAAAATGCCTTATGAGGCAGCTCTTTAAAAGTTACCTCTAAAGTAATGAACAAAAAGTAGTAAACAAAAAATAATAATAATAAGCAGGAAAAAGGAAATTTCTTTAAAAGAGAGCACTATGGAAATCTAGGGTTAACAGCACCAGCTATTTTTCAATGACACAGATATTAATATAATCTGTATCATAAGTGGTGTAGTCTTCCTCGGCTCAAATATTTACAGAAAAAACACATTCAGACTTTGCAGCCATCCTGTGTATGTCAGTATATTCTAGAAACAAAATATATCCAAAGTTGGGGTTCAAGCCCAATAATCCCAATATTAAAAATGGATTAGCAAAGGATAAATAATATTGTAGGACATATAAATATGAAGTACACATATACGTAAAAATACACACATATATATATATATACACATATATATTGTGAGGGGGTTAGCTCGGCAGCGGGTGTGTGTGACCCCCGGGATGGGCTCCCCACACAAAAACAGGCCCAGCAAACGGAGGTTGTGGTTTTCAAAATCAAAAAGGTGCGGTTTATTTTCTATTTACAGTGACAAAACACAGCAAAGCAAAAGAAACATAAACAAAATAAATCCTGGTCAACTTGACCTCTGACTAAACATACAGGTTTCCTAACTAACAACTGGGATCAGCCTAGTGCTGTCCTAGTCCCTAAGTCCCTGGTTTTAAATGTCCAAGCAAATAGCCACACAGGCTTTGTCTCACCGCACAGGGGTTCACTCTCCCTAGACAGTCCACACAGGTCTGGTTCCAGGCATGAGCAAACACCTAATGAATCTGGGAGTTCTTATAGAGGCCTAAATGAGCTGACAAGCTTCAGCTGGTCTCATCAACTCCCTGTCTGCACGACGCCCCACACTCTCCCTAGAGGTATGAGTCATCCATGAGCCCACTAGCCTCAGCTGGGCTTATACAACTCTCCACCTAGTTGTATAAGTCGGCGTAAAGCCTGAATCTGGGCGAAATATATCTACCCCCCTGGATGCAACCAGGTGACTTTACCTTCCTGCTGTCACATACCCCCCCCTCTTGTTTTAACCTCGGGGTTGGAACACCAGCAATCAGGCATTCATGTACTCGAGACAAAGCATCCACATTCCCCATTTGAACGCCAGGGCGATGCTTTACTGTGAAGTTGAATTCCTGGAGGGCCAGGAACCACCTATTCACTCTTCTATTTGTTTCCTTGTTTTGAGCCATCCACTTTAACGGAGCGTGATCCGTAACCATGTCAAAGTGCCTACCTAGCAGGTAGTACCGAAGGGAATCTAGAGCCCACTTCACCGCTAAACACTCCTTTTCAACGGTGGCGTAATTTACCTCATGGGACTTCAACTTCCGGCTGAGGTAAATGACTGGGTGCTCTTCCCCGTTCCAGACCTGGGACAATACTGCTCCTAACCCCACATCTGACGCATCACTTTGTACGACAAAGTCTTTAGAGAAGTCGGGTGAGTACAACACTGGCTGGCTACATAAGGCTTGTTTCAAGAATTGGAATGCTGCCTCAGCCTCGGGGGTCCATTTAATCATGACCGACCCTTTCCCTTTCGTCAGGTTGGTTAGGGGCACAGCCTTAGAAGCAAAGTGGGGAATGAAGCGCCGATAATAACCCGCGATTTCCAGAAAGGCCCGTACCTGCTTCTTGCTGTTGGGACGTGGCCAACTCTGGATGGCCTCGACTTTGTTGAGTTGGGGTTTTATCACTCCCCTGCCAATGGTGTACCCAAGATATTTGGCCTCCTCCTGCCCAATGGTACACTTCTTGGGGTTAGCCGTAAACCCCGCTTCCCGGATAGAGTCTAGGACTGCTTGCACTTTTGGCAGATGTGAGGCCCAATCTGTGCTATGGACAATTACGTCATCCAGGTAAGCCGCAGCATACTTCCGATGGGGCCTCAGTATCTGGTCCATTTTCCGCTGGAATGTGGCCGGCGCATTCTGTAACCCGAACGGCATTCTCTTATATTGGAACGCCCCGTCTGGGGTTACAAATGCGGTTTTCTCTTTGGCCGACTTGGCCAGGGGAATTTGCCAATACCCTTTTGTGAGGTCAAGAGTCGTCATGTATCGGGCTGTTCCCAGCCGGTCGATCAACTCATCTATACGTGGCATGGGGTAGGTGTCAAATTTTGTAACTTTGTTCAACTGACGAAAATCGTTACAAAATCGCCAGCTCCCATCCGGTTTAGGCACCAACACAATGGGACTAGACCAATCACTTTGGGACTCCTCTATCACCCCTAAGTTCAGAATTTTCTGTACTTCCTCCCGTATTGCCTCCCGTCGGGCCTCTGGGATCCGATAGGGTTTTAACTTCACCCTTTCACCGGGCGGGGTAATAATATCATGCTCTACCCCAGATGTTTGTCCCGGCAGCTCAGAGAACACCTCCTTGTTGCGAAGCACAAACTCCTTAACCTCCTGTTGTTGGGGTTGTGACAAGGTGGCTGCTATTCCAACCTCCGGAATCACGCAACCAGTTTGAGCTGGTGACCAAGTGTCTGCGACTAGGGACTCTCTATCCCTCCAGGCTTTCAACAGATTAACGTGATATATCTGTTCGGGCTTTCGCCTTCCTGGTTGTCTGACCTTGTAATTCACTTCGCTCACTTTTTCCATTATCTCGTAGGGGCCTTGCCATTTGGCAAGGAATTTACTTTCAACCGTAGGGACAAGTACCAATATCCTATCCCCCGGGGAAAAGGTACGGGTCTTGGCTCCACGGTTGTACACTCTCTGCTGTGCCAACTGCGCTTGGGCCAAATGTTCCTTCACGATGGGCATTACCTGTGCAATTCGATCTTGCATCAGGGCGACATGCTCAATCACACTCCTGTGGGGAGAACTCTCACTTTCCCAAGTCTCCTTGGCAATATCCAACAGCCCTCTTGGGTGTCTCCCATACAGTAACTCAAAGGGGGAGAATCCCGTAGAGGATTGGGGCACCTCCCTAATAGCAAACATCAAATAAGGAAGTAGACAGTCCCAATCCTTTCCATCTCTATCCACCACTTTCTTCAACATTTGTTTTAGGGTTTTGTTGAATCTTTCAACCAGCCCATCGGTTTGGGGGTGATACACAGATGTACGCAATTGCGTCACTTTGAACAATTTACACAGCTCTTTCATAACCCGGGACATAAAGGGTGTACCTTGGTCCGTAAGCAGTTCTTTACAAATACCCACCCGGCTAAAAACAAGAGATAGCTCTTTGGCTATGGTTTTGGCCGAGGTATTTCTGAGAGGGATCGCTTCTGGATAACGGGTGGCATAGTCCATTATAACCAATATGTACTGGTGCCCCCTAGCGGACTTGATTATAGGACCTACCAAATCCATTGCGATTCTCTCAAACGGGACCTCAATGATGGGTAGAGGGACCAGCGGGCTACGGAAATGTGGCATCGGGGCCGACCTCTGACACACAGGGCAGGAGGAACAATAATTTTCTATGTCCTTCATCACCCCAGGCCAATAGAATCTCTGTAATACCCTCTCTCGGGTTTTCTCTGTCCCCAGATGACCTCCAAGAATGTGCCCATGGGCCAACTCCAACACCAACTTCCTGTAAGGTTTGGGCACCACAAGCTGCTCAACGGTTTCTTCTGCCCTTTTTGCCACCCGATACAGTAGGTCCTTCTCTACGCTGAAGTATGGGTAAGTGCAGGTATTATCTGGGTTCTCTAACTCGCCATCTATTTCCACTACGTTTTCCCGTGCCTTTATTAGGGCGGGGTCTTTTAATTGTTCTGTGGCAAAATTTTCCCTGTGAACCTCCAGATCAGAAAACTCCACAGACGGTAGGTTTTCGTCTGAGGAGGTGGGCTCCTCTCCAGTTTCTTGAGTCTCCCCTGCCAATACTGACAAGGGAAATTCTGGAGAGTCCTCACCACTCTCAGAGGAGTTCTGGCTACCACATTCCTGGTACATAGGGGCACCAGTGGGGGCTCAGGATCATCCCACAGTTCCCAGAACTTCGGAAAATCCCTTCCCACAATGGCATCATGCGGTAATTGAGATACTAACCCCACTGGATGAGAGAGGGTACCTTTGGGGGTCTCGAAACACACTGTAGTCACTGGATACTCTCGGGTGTCCCCATGCACACAAATAACAGCTACCTTGCTATTCCCAGAGACCTCTGTTTTAACTAATTCAGCCTTTATCAGGGTCACAAGGCTACCTGAATCCAGCAATACCACAACATTTCTACCATTAATACACATTTTGCATAAATGTTTCTCAGTTCCCCGAATGGCAGTGCATGCGACTGTCGCACACAGCGACTGACGTCTGTCCGTCAGAAAGTCACATTGCATGGGTTCCTCCACAACCGGGCAATTTGCTGCAATATGTCCCGCTTGCCGGCAGCGGTAGCAAACAATCCTTTTGGCTGCCTCTTGAGCCCCTGACTTCCCAGGCTGTTCTCGCCAAACTTTGGGCAGAGCTCCCACCCTCTCACTCTCTCCACCCTCACCCCTTGGAATCCTCTTATCCGCCCCTGGGGATGGTCTGGTCTTAGGGTGGAAAGTCCGAGAGTCTCTGGAAGAGGCCGTCAGGTTCTCTGTAGCCAAGTATTTCTCTACACGATCCGCAAGACCACCGGCCGTCTCTGGGTCTCCATGGCTTACCCACTTTTGGATGGCAGTAGGAAGAGCTCTCAAAAACCGATCCATTACAACACGTTCCACAATCGCTGGTGTGGACAAAGTCTCTGGCTGTAGCCACTTCCTGCTCAGGTGAATGAGATCATACATTTGAGACCTGGGGGGTTTTCCAAGCTGGAAAGTCCAGTTATGCACACGCTGAGCCCGGACAGCCAGGGTGACACCCAGCCTTGCCAATATTTCAGCTTTTAGCATCACATAGTCTTTTGCTTGGTCAGGCTCTAGGTCATAGTAAGCCTTCTGCGATTCACCAGTTAACAGAGGAGCCACCAGTCCAGCCCACTGCTCCTCAGGCCACTTTTCTCTTTCAGCAGTCCTTTCAAATGTGGTCAAAAATACCTCTGGATCATCCTCTCCAGTCATTTTTGTCAATAAACGACTCACCCCAAAGGACGCGGTATTAGTGGGACGGCTTTCCTCACTGGTCTGCGGACGTTGCTGCACTACTGCTTCCATTTGTTGTAGCCTCTGCTCTTGCTTCTGTAACAGGTCTATGAAGCGGGCCTCAGATTGCTGTTGGGCTTGTTGCTGAGCTTCCAGACTCTGTTGGTGAGCTTGCTGCTGGGCTGCAAGGCTCTGTTGATGAGCTTGCTGCTGGGCTGCAAGGCTCCTTTGCAAACCTGCATTTGTCTGCTGTTGATTGGCATTTGCTAGAGCCAGCTGTTTCAGTATCTCCTCCATGCTGGCTTAAAAAAAACTACCTGCATTCTCCACCAACTGTGAGGGGGTTAGCTCGGCAGCGGGTGTGTGTGACCCCCGGGATGGGCTCCCCACACAAAAACAGGCCCAGCAAACGGAGGTTGTGGTTTTCAAAATCAAAAAGGTGCGGTTTATTTTCTATTTACAGTGACAAAACGCAGCAAAGCAAAAGAAACATAAACAAAATAAATCCTGGTCAACTTGACCTCTGACTAAACATACAGGTTTCCTAACTAACAACTGGGATCAGCCTAGTGCTGTCCTAGTCCCTAAGTCCCTGGTTTTAAATGTCCAAGCAAATAGCCACACAGGCTTTGTCTCGCCGCACAGGGGTTCACTCTCCCTAGACAGTCCACACAGGTCTGGTTCCAGGCATGAGCAAACACCTAATGAATCTGGGAGTTCTTATAGAGGCCTAAATGAGCTGACAAGCTTCAGCTGGTCTCATCAACTCCCTGTCTGCACGACGCCCCACACTCTCCCTAGAGGTATGAGTCATCCATGAGCCCACTAGCCTCAGCTGGGCTTATACAACTCTCCACCTAGTTGTATAAGTCGGCGTAAAGCCTGAATCTGGGCGAAATATATCTACCCCCCTGGATGCAACCAGGTGACTTTACCTTCCTGCTGTCACAATATATATATATAAAACCCTAATGTACATAGAGTGTAAATTTCACGTAAACCAGATGACAAAATCTTTAAAATTAAAATTAAAATAAAATTAGATTCATGATTAGATTTAAAATAAGCAAGGCAAAGCTATAATATAGCTTTAAGTGTGGGGAAACATTAATCCTATATGAGATAGCTGATCCTGTATGAAATCAGTCAAGGATAACAGGGACCTTACAGGCAAAATATGAGGAGCGGGTGTTCTAATGTATATGTAGCGGGGTCTTCAATTTAGTGGGGTACACTTGGGGAGTAGTGTGACCCAAGTGTGTAATTATGTTAGGGTTCAGACCCCTTTTTCTTATTCGTGGAGGATTGGGTGGTGTAATATTCTCTTCGACCAGTAGGTGTCAGTGTACCTACTGGCTCGGGGTAGAATCACTACCGCAGTGCTACCCTTCTTTGTCTCTTCCGAGAGATGGTACGGCCGGGGCGGGGAACCCGCCGTGGTATCGACGGGAGGAGATAAAAGGGGGAGACGCCCTCGCCGCGAGGTCTTCTTCGGGGATCATCTCTTCACGCACCCAGGCACCTTCAGCCTGGGTGCGGGCGGTTCAAGGTTCCGGCCCAGGCGCCCTAGGCCTGGCCAGGACGAAGATGGAGTCCATCCCAGGCACCTTCAGCCTGGGATGAGGTACTATTGAGGAGGCCTGGGACCCGGTGACTCCGACTGGGTCCCGCGAGGGTGGAGTTGCTCCAGGGCGCCCCTCGCGAGGGGACCCGCATCTGAGGTGAGGAGGCTGGGGAGGTCACTCGTTCGAAGACCCGGTGTAGTGTCAACCCGGTGACGGATGGGCCTGCAGTAACTCCCTTGGAGGACATCTTCCCCTGATAGAGGCCCGCAGCGCAACGGAGGTATTCATGTCAAGACTCCTACAACCCTTGGTCATAGCATAGGGGGTGTAGGGACCCAGATCAGTATAGTGCCTCGACCTGCTCACTCCACCGTATCATGCCATCGCATTGCCTTGTAACTGAAGATACGAAATAAATCTAACCGTTGGATTTTGATCGGTGTATGGACTCTGTTAATGGGAGCAAAGGGAGGTTTCTGCACAACAGACTCGGTATATGTTCAAGACACCGGCCCGAGGAAACATTAGGTATTGGCCTTCACCTCGCCCGCAAGTAGTGGGGAGGACATGGGCCGTAGCGCACCCTCACCCCTGTCGCGTGACATACCCCTAGGCTAAAGAGGACAGGGTGAGGGGGTGGCCGCTACACGTGGGGGCGTCGTCCGGGATATCGTGTGTCTTGGCGATGGAACTGAGAACGTCTGTGTTTGAACTTTGCTGCCCGGAGGAGTTCCGAACAGGTCGGCCATGTGATTGGCCAGAGTGCATCCCTGCTCGAAGTTGTGGACATGACCCTAAGTCGGGAAAGGCCCACGCAGAGGAGCGTAGGAAGGGAAAGGTCCAGCCGTGTGAAGTACTACATGTGGGGACTGTTAATGCACTGCGCCACAAGGCACCCCATGACTGTACAATTCGTGGGCGGAGGCTGGCGGAAGCCCGCGAAAATGTACAAGTTGTGGGAGGAGTCTGGCCACGTGTGGAGATACACGTGGAGACTCCGGCGCGTGGTCAGCGCGTGATGGAACAGCAAGTGGTCGGGATGGCCTCAAGCTCCCCGTGGATACCGGTACCTTACCCCACGAAGATGACTGCATTTGCTGCTCCCCTGACAGACACGGGGATAAGACTTAGGCCCCGAGGACAGTTGGCTCTGTATTCATGCAGAGACACGGAGGCCCTCGGTGTGATCTGTCCCAGATGTTCGGGACTGGTGGTCCAACTAAAGCCATTCGGGCGATGTGAGGCGTGCAAGGAGTTCCTTTTTGAGGTTGAACCATACACGGAAAGGCCCCGGGCCCTACGCCTCAACTGAATCACAGGAACCGCCACTCCGGAGGGAGAGATCCAGGCCTCTGCGGAGGTCCCCGTACGCGCTGACCAGGGCGAAGTGACTGCCCAACCAGAGATTGAGAGAGAAAAATCCGAAGACACTGCTTCGGTCACCACAGACTCCCTGCTACCACCCCCGAAGAGGAAGATAGGCCTGGTGCAGGCCTCCTGTGGTCGTGGTCGAGCTTCACCCCGCCGCTTGCCTGGGCTGGATGGCGCCAGTAGAGAAGAGAGTCCCGGACATCCCAGTTCTTCAGTAGGTCCAGGTGAGCTAGGGGCTGGGACTGCGGTGTTGGTTGGAGGTGTCGGGAGTTCACAGCCGGTGGTGCCCGAAAGGGAGGGTAGCCTTCCGTCTACTAGAGACTACCTTCCCGCCGAGATGTATGACACCTCCGACTTAGAGTCGTTGTCAGACTGTGGGGATGACGGGGAAATAGACGAGCTGTTTCAACGGAAGGGCTGGGACAGACGCCCGCTACCTGTGCTGAGTAAACCACAGGATTCCCCCATGTCCATAGAAGATAATACGCTCCGGGCGCAGACCCCGGAGTTTCAGAGGAAATCTAACCCTTCGATCAACTTTCCTCACTCAACTACATCATCCGCTTTGATGGTGAGGACACAGCGTGCTTCGTTGCGGGCACCAAAGACCAAGCAACCTGAGATGGTGAAGGTACCTCGGCACCCGGAGGCCATCGTACAGCCAGGAGAAGGTGAGCGAGATGTGATGCCGCCTCTAGCCAGATTGCAGAGACTTTTCTCCCAGAGAGTCGCCCGTGAATATGGGTGGGAGTACCCATACTTGCCCCGGGACTAATTGTATGAAGTTGAGGTCCTGCGACCAAGGTGGTATGACGAGTTTGTATGGGAAAAGCTTAAAGTACCCCATGCCAGGCGATACCTGTCATGTTCGCTGCCTGTGTCTAAAAAGTTCAAGGACTGCAGAGCTGATTGGAGACTTGGGCGCCATATTCATGCTGATAAGGTGCTCATCTGTAGGAAAGAAGGAGAGGATGTCGAGTACTCAGTGGAAGTGTTTGACGGACACCTGAAGCCTCTGTTTCTGCCGGATCCAAGGTTCTACTTATAGGAGGAGCGAGCTCCTATCTTGTTGCTGTTGAAACTTTCTGGATGAGACATTCCCAGACGCCTAGAACTGTGCCCTACTTTTGTTTTGATTTGGGTTTTTTTTTCTTTTACTCACTGGAGACTTGGGAGCTGTTATGTTTTTTTTTCTCCCTTTTCTTCATGTGCCAAAGGCAGAGACTTTTGGGGTAGAGTCAGAGTAGGAAGGCAGGAAGAGTGAGGATCTCGCCAGGTGTCGTTACCGCGGCTCTGTCGCCAGGTGGCAGTGTTGCGCGGTGAGTGTTTGAGAATTTTACATATGCATTACTTACTTATTGGAGTGAGCGGGTCTCTCGGCTGACGGACCCACTCATGCCAAGTTAACACAGAGTGTTAGGATGTGTTTTCTTTTTGTTGTTTCCCTTCTGCAGGAGATTCATCGGTCAAGACTACTGAGAGTGGGGTGGTTCTTAGACAGCGATGGGAGGGATTGTACATGTGCAAAATACAAATGTTTATCGTTTTATATTTCCCCTTCACCTTTTTGAGCAGGTCTTGGCACATTTAGTATCCAGAAAATTTGAGGGATAGCCTCTGGGGCCCACTTCATGTCACCACTCTTCGGGAGACATGGGTGTGCACCTGATGCTGGGGACCAGCGTCAAACCACAGGGGGGAGTGTGTAGCGGGGTCTTCAATTTAGTGGGGTACACTTGGGGAGTAGTGTGACCCAAGTGTGTAATTATGTTAGGGTTCAGACCCCTTTTTCTTATTCGTGGAGGATTAGGTGGTGTAATATTCTCTTCGACCAGTAGGTGTCAGTGTACCTACTGGCTCGGGGTAGAATCACTACCGCAGTGCTACCCTTCTTTGTCTCTTCCGAGAGATGGTACGGCCGGGGCGGGGAACCCGCCGTGGTATCGACGGGAGGAGATAAAAGGGGGAGACGCCCTCGCCGCGAGGTCTTCTTCGGGGATCATCTCTTCACGCACCCAGGCACCTTCAGCCTGGGTGCGGGCGGTTCAAGGTTCTGGCCCAGGCGCCCTAGGCCTGGCCGGGACGAAGATGGAGTCCATCCCAGGCACCTTCAGCCTGGGATGAGGTACTATTGAGGAGGCCTGGGACGCGGTGACTCCGACTGTGTCCCGTGAGGGTGGAGTTGCTCCAGGGCGCCCCTCGCGAGGGGACCCGCATCTGAGGTGAGGAGGCTGGGGAGGTCACTCGTTCGAAGACCCGGTGTAGTGTCAACCCGGTGACGGATGGGCCTGCAGTAACTCCCTTGGAGGACATCTTCCCCTGATAGAGGCCCGCAGCGCAACGGAGGTATTCATGTCAAGACTCCTACAACCCTTGGTCATAGCATAGGGGGTGTAGGGACCCAGATCAGTATAGTGCCTCGACCTGCTCACTCCACCGTATCATGCCATCGCATTGCCTTGTAACTGAAGATACGAAATAAATCTAACCGTTGGATTTTGATCGGTGTATGGACTCTGTTAATGGGAGCAAAGGGAGGTTTCTGCACAACAGACTCGGTATATGTTCAAGACACCGGCCCGAGGAAACATTAGGTATTGGCCTTCACCTCGCCCGCAAGTAGTGGGGAGGACATGGGCCGTAGCGCACCCTCACCCCTGTCGCGTGACATACCCCTAGGCTAAAGGGGACAGGGTGAGGGGGTGGCCGCTACATATAATTAAAAGTGTTGGTAAGCTAGTTTAAGACAATATGAAACGGACGTAGGTCATAAAAGTGTCAATAAACCAATAAAACCATCGCAAAAACACTAATAAAAACTACTAAAACCCACTAAAAAGGATATTAATAATCACTAATAAAACAATTAATATCTAAATCTACGTTCAACCCCTTAGGTGATAAAGTATCAACAGAATAAATCCATTGGGTTTCAAGCTTGGATTATTCTCTTACTAAATTGGACCCCCTCCATGGTGGTTTCAGGTGGTCCACACCCCAAAACTTGAGCCCTGCGGGGTTTTGATCATGGAACAATTTAAAATGTAGAGAGACATTATGGTCTTTATACCCAATTTTGATGTTTGCCATATGCTCAGCAACTCGTACTTTGAGAGCTCTTTTGGTACGACCTATGTACAATAATTTACAAGGGCATTCCAAAACATACACCACATAAGTGGTGTTACAGGTAATGAAGTCCCTTATGGCAAACTCTCTGTTATTAAACGTAGAGGTAAACTTTTCCAGTGCTCTGAGGGGTTTATTCACCTCTCTACAAGGACGGCATTTCCTGCAGGCATAAAAGCCATCCTTATCCCAAAAAGAGGGGTTTTTTTTGGTGCATCCAGCACCTTTTTAACGACCCTATCTCCATAATTAGGAGCTTTTCTATATATAAAAGTAGGTCTTATTGGTATATGTATTTCGAGGATTTTATCAAGTAGGAGTATATGCCAATGAGAGGTAAAAATCTGCTCCACCTCTTTATACTGAGAATGGTATCCAGATATAAAACTCCATTCGTAGTTGATTTTACTTTTTTGGCATTGCAAAGGGTTCTTGTTCAGATAATTGATTCTGGGAGTGGCTGCGAGATCTTCAATAATTTTATTCAATTGTGTTTCTTTATAGCCTTTTTCAATAAATTTATTCTTCAACACATCAGATTGGGATAAAAAGTCAGCATCGTCAGAGCAATTACGTCTTACCCGCATAAGTTGGCCTTTAGGGATGTTTCTTAGCCATGCGGGATGATGCCCGCTTTGTGTGGGAGAAAGCTATTAGCATCTGTGGGCTTAAAGTAAACCTTAGTGCCCAGTTTATTGCCATTTCTAAATATATGAAGGTCTAAAAAATGGATACTTTCCTTATTGTATTCACAAATAAGGTTGATGTTGTTAGTATTCTGATTTAATTCTTCCAAAAAGGTTTCCAATGACGCTGTTGATCCTGCCCAAATAAGGAATAAATCGTCGATATATCGTCGATACAGTAGTAGTTCATTACGTTTTTTGTGGAAAATTGTTTTATCCTCCCACTCTGACATAAAAAGGTTAGCTATGCTCGGAGCAAATTTGGCTCCCATAGCTACTCCCTTCTTTTGGGAATAAAAACTTCCATCGAACCAAAAATAGTTGTGCCCTAGACAAAAGTCAAGGGCATTGCGTAGGAACACCTTTTGTGAATGGGAGATATCTTCTCGTTTACTTAATGCCCAATTTAAGGCCAGAAGTGCATCGTCATGCTGAATAATTGTATATAACGACGAGACGTCTGCAGTAACCAGAAACACTTCTTCTTTTCCAGACAAATCTATTTCCTGTAATAGTGTCAAGAGGTTTTTAGTATCCCTTAGGTAGGCCACCGTCGATGTCACACTACTCTGGAGGTAGTGGTCAAGATATTGACCCAGACGTGAAGTGATTGATCCAATCCCATTCACAATCGGTCTTGCTGGTGGAAGGTTAAGATGCCCCTATCAACCACTCCACACCAATCAGAAATGATTATAACTATGGAAGGGGGAAACCAAGAAGACCTGGACCATCGAATCCTCAACACAGACCACCACCGACAGACGACTATTACCCGGTACTGGTATATAATAGGTACGATCCCTTATGGGATGATAGAAATAGACAACAATACCAGTCACCACGGTCCTCTTTTTTAGGGAGAGGCAGGGGATGGCAGAAGAGGGGCAGAGGATCGAACAACCAGAGAGGACGAATGCCAACTTACCCACAACAAGGAACAGATTACATGGGACCACAACATGCACCTATGCAGAGAGACCCACAGTGGAGAGATCCCCCACATTGAGAACGAGAGAGGATGCAACAACCAGGCCCAAGGAGAGAAGGAGTAGAGGCTGCAGGGCCAGACGAAGGACACAAGAAAAGAAGTCGAAAGGAGTACGAGAAGGATTACGATTAGATGGCATTTTTAACTTAACAGATGTGATTTTAACAGATAAAGAGACTAATATTTTAAATTTGGGACTTAAATGTGACTTACATCGTCCAATTAATAAATTTAACGTGCTTATAGATATAAACAAATATATGAGGAAACTGAACATGAAAAAATATTTTTTGAGTAAAAACTCAAATCCTGTAACAAGTGTCTCATTAGTACCAACAGATAGTGGTTTACGAAACAAATCACTCTTTAACCCTTTATTGGGCACTAATCAACCCTTGGATGTTTTTAAAGGACTGATTATTCGTGATTTGGAACATATCAAACCAAAGAGAAACGTTAATCCACGGTACATAAAGGAAGGTATAGAACTCCTAGAGAAGAGAAAGGAGATAGTGGTTAGGCCAGCAGATAAAGGAGGAGGGGTGGTAATCCTCAGTAAAGAGTTTTACCATGACCAACTAATACAGATGTTATCAGAAGAAGCAACATATGTGAAGTTGGAAAAAGACCCCACTACACAATATGAAATGAATTTACAGAAACTGGTCGAAATGGGCTTCCAAACTAGAGCACTATCTTTACGTGAGAGGACGTACTTGGTACCTAGTAGTAGTCGGATACCTACTATCTATACTCTCCCCAAGATCCATAAAGATCTTAACCTTCCACCAGCAAGACCGATTGTGAATGGGATTGGATCAATCACTTCACGTCTGGGTCAATATCTTGACCACTACCTCCAGAGTAGTGTGACATCGACGGTGGCCTACCTAAGGGATACTAAAAACCTCTTGACACTATTACAGGAAATAGATTTGTCTGGAAAAGAAGAAGTGTTTCTGGTTACTGCAGACGTCTCGTCGTTATATACAATTATTCAGCATGACGATGCACTTCTGGCCTTAAATTGGGCATTAAGTAAACGAGAAGATATCTCCCATTCACAAAAGGTGTTCCTACGTAATGCCCTTGACTTTTGTCTAGGGCACAACTATTTTTGGTTTGATGGAAGTTTTTATTCCCAAAAGAAGGGAGTAGCTATGGGAGCCAAATTTGCTCCGAGCATAGCTAACCTTTTTATGTCAGAGTGGGAGGATAAAACAATTTTCCACAAAAAACGTAATGAACTACTACTGTATCGACGATATATCGACGATTTATTCCTTATTTGGGCAGGATCAACAGCGTCATTGGAAACCTTTTTGGAAGAATTAAATCAGAATACTAACAACATCAACCTTATTTGTGAATACAATAAGGAAAGTATCCATTTTTTAGACCTTCATATATTTAGAAATGGCAATAAACTGGGCACTAAGGTTTACTTTAAGCCCACAGATGCTAATAGCTTTCTTCCCACACAAAGCGGGCATCATCCCGCATGGCTAAGAAACATCCCTAAAGGCCAACTTATGCGGGTAAGACGTAATTGCTCTGACGATGCTGACTTTTTATCCCAATCTGATATGTTGAAGAATAAATTTATTGAAAAAGGCTATAAAGAAACACAATTGAATAAAATTATTGAAGATCTCGCAGCCACTCCCAGAATCAATTATCTGAACAAGAACCCTTTGCAATGCCAAAAAAGTAAAATCAACTACGAATGGAGTTTTATATCTGGATACCATTCTCAGTATAAAGAGGTGGAGCAGATTTTTACCTCTCATTGGCATATACTCCTACTTGATAAAATCCTCAAAATACATATACCAATAAGACCTACTTTTATATATAGGAAAGCTCCTAATTATGGAGATAGGGTCGTTAAAAAGGTGCTGGATGCACCAAACCCCCCCCCCCTCTTTTTGGGATAAGGATGGCTTTTATGCCTGCAGGAAATGCCGTCCTTGTAGAGAGGTGAATAAACCCCTCAGAGCACTGGAAAAGTTTACCTCTACGTTTAATAACAGAGAGTTTGCCATAAGGGACTTCATTACCTGTAACACCACTTATGTGGTGTATGTTTTGGAATGCCCTTGTAAATTATTGTACATAGGTCGTACCAAAAGAGCTCTCAAAGTACGAGTTGCTGAGCATATGGCAAACATCAAAATTGGGTATAAAGACCATAATGTCTCTCTACATTTTAAATTGTTCCATGATCAAAACCCCGCAGGGCTCAAGTTTTGGGGTGTGGACCACCTGAAACCACCATGGAGGGGGTCCAATTTAGTAAGAGAATTATCCAAGCTTGAGACCCAATGGATTTATTCTGTTGATACTTTATCACCTAAGGGGTTGAACGTAGATTTAGATATTAATTGTTTTATTAGTGATTATTAATATCCTTTTTAGTGGGTTTTAGTAGTTTTTATTAGTGTTTTTGCGATGGTTTTATTGGTTTATTGACACTTTTATGACCTACGTCCGTTTCATATTGTCTTAAACTAGCTTACCAACACTTTTAATTATACATTAGAACACCCGCTCCTCATATTTTGCCTGTAAGGTCCCTGTTATCCTTGACTGATTTCATACAGGATCAGCTATCTCATATAGGATTAATGTTTCCCCACACTTAAAGCTATATTATAGCTTTGCCTTGCTTATTTTAAATCTAATCATGAATCTAATTTTATTTTAATTTTAATTTTAAAGATTTTGTCATCTGGTTTACGTGAAATTTACACTCTATGTACATTAGGGTTTTATATATATATATATATGTGTATATATATATATGTGTGTATTTTTACGTATATGTGTACTTCATATTTATATGTCCTACAATATTATTTATCCTTTGCTAATCCATTTTTAATATTGGGATTATTGGGCTTGAACCCCAACTTTGGATATATTTTGTTTCTAGAATATACTGACATACACAGGATGGCTGCAAAGTCTGAATGTGTTTTTTCTGTAAATATTTGAGCCGAGGAAGACTACACCACTTATGATACAGATTATATTAATATCTGTGTCATTGAAAAATAGCTGGTGCTGTTAACCCTAGATTTCCATAGTGCTCTCTTTTAAAGAAATTTCCTTTTTCCTGCTTATTATTATTATTTTTTGTTTACTACTTTTTGTTCATTACTTTAGAGGTAACTTTTAAAGAGCTGCCTCATAAGGCATTTTAAACACAGTTTTGTTTTAATGTGAATAACACACATGGTTTGCACAGCACTGACCGTGAGATGATCTTTTAGGATAAGACAAGTCTATTATGTGTATACGCTGGTGTATTAGCCATAACATTTATGCTGAATTAGCTCTGTTTGGTTGTGTAGTCATTCGTGCAGTCTGATCACTCCCATAGAATGCTCCGATCTGATGACGGGCACACGAATCTTCCGCCCTGACAAGCACCAATCAGGGCGGTTCGATAGCGGCGCTCTAGCCAATGGATGAGGAGCGGGGTGATGATAGTATGCACGCCGACGCTGGCTGTCTGTGCCCTCAGTTGAAGTCAGCCTGTGACGAAACCGGTCAGGGCTCAGATACCGCAGCGTCTCTGTAACCAGGAAGTGCAGAGTGAACTCCACGGCCAGCTGTCCCATACTAGGAAAAGATATTACAGCGTCACGTTTGCAACATGGACGCCCTCTTGGGTCGGATTAGCGGTGAATACACTCTTCATTTCTATGTGCTTTTAACAAGTGAATTTTATGTACGTGCATTTGATACAGGGATATTGTATTGGGGGATTTCCTTATTAAAGCAATATTACACTATTTGGTGCTTTATGTCCTTATATGTGTTCCTGAGGATTTTAACCCTTACTACCCTGGTGGTGATGACTGAAGTTGGAGCGAGATTACCTACAGATTTGAAAGGCTTATCTTTTTCATCCTTGTGGTGAGTTTGAACCCCAGAGGGGGAGTGTGCCTCACTCGTGGTGAAGATTTTTGATTGGTGTAGGGTGCACTACAGACCATATACACAGAAGAAACTTCACTTTTAATTAGACTGTTGCAAAGTCATCACTCAAGTGTACTGTGTGCTTTTGGACACTTATCCATAACTAGCGCTGTTTATCATATAGACTATGAATTTTTAATATGATTTTTCGTATATATATATATATATATATATATATATATATATATATATATACCGTATTTATCGGCGTATAACACGCACAGGCGTATAACACGTACCCTAACTTTAAGAGGGAAGTTACAGGAAAAAAACTTTCCACAGCCCCCTGCGTAAAACATGCAGGCACAGTTTACCCTCTATTTTCAGGGTAAAAAAGTGAGTGTTATACGCCAATAAATACAGTATGAGTGAGTGAGTGAGTGAGAACTTGTATAGCGCTGCAAATGCGAACTCAATCGCCTCAAGGCGCTTGTCATCCAGTGTCGTTGATATCCTTAGAAGAGATGAGTCTTTAGTTTTTTCCGGAAGGCTCGATGGTTTTCTTCCATACGGATTTTCATTGGTAGTGCATTCCATAGTCTTGGTCCTTGGGCAGCAAACCTTCGTTCTCCCTTGGCTTTGTAGCGAGTCTTGGGGATGTGGAGGAGGTTTTGGTTAGTTGATCGGAGGTCGCGAGTAGTGGTGTAGTGTTTTATTTTCTCGCATAAATATTGAATATATATACACACATATACGCATATGTCAGTTTATAAGCAACTTTGCTGATGTTCTTCCAACAGGGCTGAGGTTCCCTCTGATATCACTGGGAGGAGAGGAGGAGAGACTCGGGCAGTCACGTGGCCGCTCAGCGGTGGTCTTCAGTAAGGTAATGCACCCCATCATTTTTAAAATACAATGGCACTGATTGATTTAACCTGATGTAACAGAGGGCATACTAATTAGTAATGAAAGTTATTAGGCATAGTATGGCAGCAGCAGGGGGGGATACGGCTCACGCATGAGCTGACAGGCAGACGGAGGCATATAAACTGAACACTGTCAGGGCTCAGCAGCCATGATATACCGTGGTCAGTTTATAGGGGAAGGGCAGAACCAGGCAGGACCTGTTAGGTTTTTTAGGTGACAGAAAGGGCCAAATGACACTGTGCTGTATAACATGCTTTAAAGGAACAGGATCCATTTTTTTTAGGTTAACAAACGCTTTAATGGTATCAGTTTGAGAGGTTTCTGGGAGGATTGAGAATTAATTGACAGGTGCATGTGACCTGCAATAGATCTCCTTATAACTTGCATTTGACCTGCTTCAAGTGGGTTTTGCATTCAAATAGTCTTTTATGGGAATGCAAAATTAGTTTGATGTCATTAATGCAGGCCCTTAAAGACGAAGTAAACCCTCCTCAAAAAAAGAATCACTTACCTGAGATCGAAGCCCCCCACAGCGGCCCTCGTTTGCCTCCTGCGTCGCCGCCATGATACCCGGAGTGACTTCCGGGTATCGCTGCTCCGGCGCTGTGACTGGGTGGAGCAGCGATGACGTCACTCCTGCGCATTCGCATGGGAGCTGGCATTGACAGCATGATCGCCTTCACTAACGGCACACTCAGTGCACATGCGCCAGTGTCTACGGCGCGCATGCGCCATAGACATTGGTGCAGTCTTTTTTGCAAATATCACCTTAACCGTGTAGGTTAACCACTTAACGACCGCCCACTGTAGTTATACGTCGGCAGAATGGCACGGACAGGCACAATCACGTGCCCGTACGTGACTGCCTTCGTATGGGTGGGGGGTCCAATCGGACCCCCCCCCCTGGTACAGTGGGCGGCCGGGATCGCTTCGGGAGCGATCCGTGATGAGGGGGCCGCCATTCGACTTTGGCCACCCCCTCGTGATCGCTCCCAGCGAATCAAAAGCTTCCTCTGCCTGTGTGATGTTTACACAGGCAGAAGGAAGTGATGTCATCCCTCATGCGGCGCTCACATATACCGAGCGCCGCATGAGAGAAGATGTCAGGTTAGTGCACAAACACTACACTGACACCAGGACACATAGGTACATAAATCGCCCCCCAGGCCCCCCCCAGACACCCCCAGATCACCCCCCAGCCCCCCAGTCACAGTGTCACTGATTGCAGTGACCATTTATTTACTGATCACTGCAATCAGTGACATTTGTGACTGTAAAAATGTCAGGGCAGTTAGTTTTAGGTCCAATGTAGCCCCTTAACCCCCCCTAATAAAGGTTTAACCCCTTGATCGCCCCCCAGGTAACCCTTTCACCCCCTAGCACCGCCGTCACTAAGCGATCGTTTTTCTGATCGCTGTTTTAGTGTCTGTGATGCCGATAGGTAGCCTGTTATTTTTTTTAGGTTCGCCGCAGGTTTTTATAGCGTCGGGTACCCCCATATATTACCTAATAAAGGTTTAACCCCTTGATCGCCCCCCCAGGTAACCCTTTCACCCCCTAGCACCGCTATCACTAAGCGATCGTTTTTCTGATCGCTGTTTTAGTGTCGGTGATGCCGATAGGTAGCCACTTATTTTTTTTAGGTTTGCCACAGGTTTTTATAGCGTCGGGTACCCCCATATATTACCTAAAATAAAGGTTTAACCCCTTGATCGCCCCCAGGTAACCCTTTCACCCCCTAGCACCGCTGTCACTAAGCGATCGTTTTTCTGATCGCTGTTTTAGTGTCGGTGATGCCGATAGGTAGCCAGTTATTTTTTTTAGGTCCGCCGCAGGTTTTTATAGCGTCAGGTACCCCCATATATTACCTAATAAAGGTTTAACCCCTTGATCGCCCCCCCCAGGTAACCCTTTCACTCCCTAGCACCGCTGTCACTAAGCGATCATTTTTCTGATCGCTGTTTTAGTGTCGGTGATGCCGATAGGTAGCCAGTTATTTTTTTTAGGTTCACCGCAGGTTTTTATAGCGTCGGGTACCCCCATATATTACCTAAAATAAAGGTTTAACCCCTTGATCACCCCCCAGGTAACCCTTTCACCCCCTAGCACCGCTGTCACTAAGCGATCGTTTTTCTGATCGCTGTCTTAGTGTCGGTGATGCCGATAGGTAGCCAGTTATTTTTTTTAGGTTCGCCGCAGGTTTTATAGCGTCGGGTACCCCCAAATATTACCTAATAAAGGTTTAACCCCTTGTTTGCCCCCCCAGGTAACCCTTTCACCCTTTTTTGCCATTTGCACTAAGCGATCGTTTTTCTGATCGCTGTCTTAGATTCGGTGATGCCGATAGGTAGCCAGTTATTTTTTTTTAGGTTCGCCGCAGGTTTTTATAGCGTCGGGTACCCCCATATATTACCTAATAAAGGTTTAACCCCCTGATTGCCCCTAGTTAACCCTTTCACCAGTGATCACCATATAAGTGTTACGGGTGACGCTGGTTAGTTAGTTTGCTTTTTATAGTGTCAGGGCACCCGCCGTATATAACCCAATAAAGGTTTAACCCCCTGATCGCCCGGCGGGTGATATCAATTAGGTTTTAGCGTCAGAGAGGGTCTGCGTCACACCCCAGGCAGCGTCAGGTTAGTACCAGTAACGCTAACACCCACGCGTGAAGCATACACCTCCCTTAGTGGTATAGTATCTGAACAGATCAATATCTGATCTGATCAGATCTATACTAGCGTCTCCAGCAGTTTAGGGTTCCCAAAAACGCAGTGTTAGCGGGATCAGCCCAGATACCTGCTAGCACCTGCGTTTTGCCCCTCCGTCCAGCCCAGGCCACCCAAGTGCAGTATCGATCGATCACTGTCACTTACAAAACACAACACACATAACTGCAGCGTTCGCAGAGACAGGCCTGATCCCTGCAACTCCAGTGCTGTAGGAGGTGATTTCACCACCACAGTTAAAAAAAAAAGCATATATGCCGAAGCATTGGGGCAGCAGGGGCGGAGGAGCGGAGGAGCGATTTTGCTCCTAATGCCGCGTACATACGGTCGAAATTCCGACGGAGGCTTGCCCGTGGAAAAGTCTGACCATGTGTGTGCGGCATAACTTTTGCGGGAGGATGCCCCCATGCTTCGGCATATATAAATGGTGCATGTATGCCCATCATTAGAAGTGGGTGGATGAAGGGTGGTGTTCTAATGGTGGGCATACCCACCGATCAATCTCTTTTTTCGTTCAGCCAACAGGCTGCATGAAAAAAAAAGATTACAATACATGTCCAACAAGGACCAGCATGTTGCTGGACTTTGAATGGTTATACCAGATTGATGCCTGCGGGTTTAGGTATCATCTTGGTATCATTCTTTTCAGCCAGCGGCCAGCTTTCATGTAAAAGCAATCCTAGTGGCTAATTAGCCTCTGGACTGCTTTTACAAGCAGTGGGAGGGAATGTCCCCCCCCCGGATATAAAAAGCGCCATTGGGAAATTGGGAAAGCATTTTATCACACCGATCTTGGTGTGGTCAGATGCTTTGAGGGCAGGGGAAAGATCTAGGGTCTAATAGACCCCAGTTTTTTCAAAAAAAGAGTACCTGTCACTACCTATTGCTAGTATAGGGGATATTTACATTCCCTGAGATAACAATAAAAATGATAAAAAATAAAAATATATGGAAGGAACAGTTTAAAAATAAAATAAAAAAGCAAAATTAATAATAAAAAAAAAAAAAGCACCCCTGTCCTGCCCTGCTCTTGCGCAATGGCGAACGCAAGCGTCGGTCTGGTGTCATATGTAAACAGCAATTGCACCATGCATGTGAGGTATCACCGTGAAGGTCAGATCGAGGGCAGTAATTTTAGCAGTAGACCTCCTCTGTACATCTAACGTGGTAACCTTTAAAGGCTTTTAAAGGCTTTTAAAAATGTATGTAGTTTGTCGCCAATGCGCGTTTGTGCGAAATTTTAAAGCATGTCGTGTTTGGTATCTGTGTACTCGGCCTAAGATTATCTTTTTATTTCATCAAACATATGGGCAATATAGTGTGTTTTAGTGCATTAAAATTTAAAAAAGTGTATTTTTTCCCCAAAAAATGCATTTGAAAAATTGCTGCGCAAATATTGTGTCGAAAAAAAAAATGCAACACCCACCATTTTAATTTGTAGGGCCTTTGCTTTAAAAAAATATATAATGTTTGGGGGTTCAACATAATTTTCTTGCAAAAAAATTTTTTTTTCATATAAACAAAAAGTGTCAGAAAGGGCTTTGTCTATAAGTGGTTAGAAGAGTGGACGTAAGCTTCCTAATGTTGTGTATAAAATGCCAGAACAGTTCAAAACCCCCCCAAATGACCCCATTTTGGAAAGTAGACACCTCAAGCTATATACTGAGAGGCATGTCGAGTCCATGGAATATTTTATATGTTGACACAAGTTGCGGAAAAAAGACAATTTATTTTTTATTTAAATTTTTTTGCAAAAAGTTGTCACTAAATGATATATTGCCCAAACATGCCATGGGCATATGTGGAATTACACCCCAAAATACATTCTGTTGCTTCTCCTGAGTACGGGGATACCACATGTGTGAGACTTTTTGGGAGCCTAGCCGCGTACGGGACCCCAAAAACCAGGCACCGCCTTCAGGCTTTCTAAGGGTGTAAATTTTTGATTTCACTCCTCACTGCCTATCACAGTTTCGGAGGCCATGGAATGCCCAGATGGCACAAAACCCCCCCAAATGACCCCATTTTGGAAAGTAGACACCCCAAGCTATTTGCTGAGAGGTATTGTGAGTATTTTGCAGATCTCGCTTTTTGTCACAAAGTTTTGAAAATTGAAAAAAAAATTAAAAGAAAAATGTATTTACTTTCTTCATTTTCAAAAACAAATGAGAGCTGTAAAATACTCACTATGCCTCTCAGCAAATAGCTTTGGGTGTCTACTTTCCAAAATGGGGTCATTTGGGGGGGTTTTGTGCTATTTTGGCATTTTGTGGCCTTCGAAACTGTGATAGGTAGTGAGGAGTGAAATCAAAAATTTGTGCCCTTAGAAATCCTGAAGGCGGTGCTTGGTTTTCGGGGTCCCGTACGTGGCTAGGCTCCTAAAAAGTCCCACACATGTGGTATCCCCGTACTCAGGAGAAGCAGCAAAATGTATTTTGGGGTGCAATTTCACATATAACCATGGCATGTGTGAGCAATATATCATTTAGTGACAACTTTTTGTAATTTTTTATATTTTTTTTGTCATTATTCAATCACTTGGGACAAAAAAAAATATTCAATGGGCTCAACATGCCTCTCAGCAATTTCCTTGGGGTGTCTACTTTCTAAAATGGGGTCATTTGGGGGGGTTTTGTGTTATTTTGGCATTTTGTGGCCTTCAAAACTGTGATAGATAGTGAGGAGTGAAATCAAAAGTTTGCGCCCTTAGAAATCCTGAAGGCGGTGCTTGGTTTTCGGGGGCCCGTACGCGGCTAGGCTCCCAAAAAGTCCCACACATGTGGTATCCCCGTACTCAGGAGAAGCAGCAAAATGTATTTTGGGATGCAATTCCACATATAACCATGGCATGTGTGAGCAATATATCATTTAGTGACAACTTTTTGTATTTTTTTTTTTTTTTGTCATTATTCAATCACTTGGGACAAAAAAAAAATATTCAATGGGCTCAACATGCCTCTCAGCAATTTCCTTGGGATGTCTACTTTCCAAAATGGGGTCATTTGGGGGGGGGGGTTTGTACTGCCCTGCCATTTTAGCACCTCAAGAAATGAGATAGGTAGTCATAAATTAAAAGCTGTGTAAATTCCAGAAAATGTACCCTAGTTTGTAGACGCTATAACTTTTGCGAAAACCAATAAATATACGCTTATTGATATTTTTTTTACTAAAGACATGTGGCTGAATACATTTTGGTCTAAATGTATGACTAAAATTGAGTTTATTCGATTTTTCTTATAACAAAAAGTATAAAATATCATTTTTTTCCAAAATTTTCAGTCTTTTTCCGTTTATATCGCAAAAAATAAAAATCGCAGAGGCAATCAAATACCATTAAAAGAAAGCTCTATTTGTGGGAAGAAAAGGACGCAAATTTTGTTTCAGTACAACATTGCATGTCCGAACAATTTCCAGTTAAAGCAGCGCAGTGCAAAATTCTGAAAACACCTCTGGTCCTTTAGCTACAAAATGGTCCGGGGCTTAAGTGGTTAAGGAGATATTTCTTGCACCTACAGGTAAGCCTTAATCTAGGCTTACCTGTAGGCCAAAGTGGTCTGTAAGGGTTTACAACCACTTTAAAGAAAAAAGAGGAAGACATCGATGGGAAATCCAACATTTTAGAGTTATCACCAAAACAAGAGAAGAGGAGAAATCTTCCAATGGGGATGCCAATTCCAATGACATCTAAGAGGGTAATTCCCTTTTCATTTTGTAGAGACTACCCCTTACTTTCTGCTGTGTCTTCAGGACAGGAAATTAAGGCAAATTTCCATAATGGAAGACAAACGGCAAGAAATAAACTGACAGGGATTTTAACCATTTCCTATTTCATCCAAAAAAAAAAAAAAAGTTCTGATATACATGGGGCATATTTAGAAAATAGTGAAGGTGGCTTTGACCACACAATCACTGGTGCAGAATCGATCACTGTCATTTTAAACAAGTGGACCTGGCAGATTCACCATCAGCGAATGTAAGTTTCATGGTTTTAAAAATATGCCCCTTAAATGCCAAATGCAATCCAGAAAGTCTAGACACTTTGAAAATTAAATTTACTGACACGACACCCAAAACGTACTGGCACAGCCAGGTTTTTATTGCCATTTCCAAAAGTTACAAAATTACACTTTTAAGTTCAAATTTCAGTATTTAGGATACAAACAAGTACAATTAGCAATGTAATTTAAGGTACATATTAAGGCAAAAAACATATTTCTTATTTTAAGTTTAACCACTTCAATACCAGGCACTTTCACCCCCTTCCTTCCCAGACCAATTTTCAGCTTTCAGCGCTGTCGCATTTTGAATGACGATTGCGCTGTCATGCAATGCTGTACCCAAATAAAATTTTTATATATTTTTTTCCCCACAAATAGAGATTTATTTTGGTGGTATTTAATCACCACTGGGTTTTTTATTTTTTGTTAAACAAATGAAAAGAGACCAATATTTGTTTCTGTTATAACATTTTTGTTTTCTCCTACACTGACGGGCACTGATGAGGCTGCACTCATGAGGTGGCACTGATAAGGTGGAACTAATGGGCACTGATAGGCGGCACTGATGGGCACTAATAGGTGGCACTGATGGGTACTAATAGATGGCACTGATGGGCAGCACTGACAGGCATTACTAATGGGCACTGGTTGGCATCTGAAGAGCACTGATTGACATCTGTTGGGAACTTATTTCTATCTGTGATGGGCACCTTTGATGGGGGCTGTGCTAATAATCAATGCACTGATTATCAGCACAGACCCCCCCCCCCCCCGTCAGATCAGCTCTCCTCTACCTGTGCCTTGTCAGCGCGAATTGAGGAAAGCTGATTACCGGCACTTCCTGGTTACCGCTGTGATCAGCTGTGATCACGCACCACCGATCGCCATATTTCACGCCCCTGGGGGCGTGCACAGGCTGCTTATCCTGCTGGACGTCATATGATGCTCAGTCAGGATAACGGAGCCACTTTGCAAATGTCAATATGCTATAGGCCGGTAGGGAAGTGGTTAAAGTGATTGTAAAGGCAGAAAGATTTTTATCTTAATGCATTCTATTCTAAAAAACCTTCTGTGTGCAGCAGCCCCCCTAAGCCGCTCTAATACTTACCTGAGGTCCCTCTAGATCCAGCAATGTTGCAGGATTGTCTCGTCTGCCCGGGACTCCCCTCATTGGCTGAGACAGCAGTGTGGCACCATTGGCTCCTGCTGTTTTTAATCAAAGTCAGTCAGCCATTGAGGAGATAAAGGGGGCGGGGGCGGGCCACGGCTCAGTGTCTGAATGGACACAGGGAGCTGTGACTTGGCTCGGGTGCCCCCATAGCAAGCTGCAACAAGAAGGAGGGGCCAGAGAAAAGGAGGATCTGGGCTGCTCTGTGCAAAATAACTGCACAGGACAGGTAAATATAACATGTTTGTAAAGTCTAATTTTTTTTCCGTTAAAAATAACAATCACTTTAAGTTAAGTAAGTAGCTCAGTGACAGGACTCAGGAGTGCAAGAAATTAGAATAGGTAAGCACAGCAGTGTGCAGCAGCACAGATGACACCTCTCCTGCAAGACACGTCCCATCCTGAGTCACAGTGACCGTCTCTCTCCATGCCACATGGTCCCTTCAGTCTGAACAGCACTGACAGTCCTGCTCTCAGATTGCCTTGCTTCTGTCCCGCACACGAGTCACCGGCCGCTCTGCTCGGCTCACTTGCACCATGACGTCGCACAACACGCTTAGGCACTGCCTCCACAAGTCCCGCCCCCCCATCTGTGCCGCTCGAACACACTGTAGCACTTAAAATTTTTTCTTGATCAGTTTTATTTCTGTCACAAGGATTGTAAATATTCCTTGTGACGGCAATAGGCATGTGACAGGTATTCCTTATGGAGAGATCTTTGGGTCTATAAGACCCCAAATCCCTCCTCTGCCCTTAAACGATTTGATCACACCAAGATTGGTGTTTTTGAATGCTTTTATTTTTTGAAAATGGCCCCGTTGACATCCAAGTAAACTGTAAGTGTTGTCAGGTCATTGCTTCTGAGTTACCATAGCCGGGAGCCAATCAAAGCTGATCCAGGAAGATCAGCCTGCCCTGGCTGGTAACTCAGGTCTCCTAGTGGGACAGGAGAGCCCGAGAAAGCTACGGAAGGCGGTAAGGGGACACCCATTCCCTCCCGCTGCTTGAAAAAGCAATCCAATCGATAGTTAGCTGCTAGGATTGCTTTTACAAGAGAGCCAACTGCCAGCTAAATAAACCATAACGGGGTGATGCCTCGGATCATCCCGGTTTAACCACTTACAAATTTTGAGGTTATTTTAAATCTTAGTAAATCTTGATTATAGCGGATGCTATATGATCCTTCTCAGTTTTATTATCAGTTCTTGTTTGTTTTATAAATATTTTCCTTATTACATATTCAAGTCCTGAATCCCACACACTCTCAGTGCCAGATGGCAGTGTGCCCTCAAGGCACATTCATGGCATAGTGATTGGTTGCCATGCTTCAGACAACGGCATCGCACATTGCAGATGCTTCATCTGAACCTCTTTTAAAGATAAAGGACCACACTAATAATATACATGCAAAATTCTGATTTTGGGGTTGTTCAGCTTGTAATATTAGTGCTTATAAATAAGTTTTATTATTCTTCTGAGATTCAACATGATCCTGTATATGATGATCCTGTATTGTTTCTTACAATTAATTTCTATAGATAACAACAATCAAAAGCACTCATATCACGCTTTACATTTGGGTTTTTATTTTTTTGAGTTACAGAACAGTTTGACAATTTAGAAAACAGGTTTTAGGAGGTGTGTGGATGAGGTTCGGCTTTGCTGTAGGCTCTAGAGAAATCCAATAAGTTTTAGAGTTGGGGCCTAGCAAATTTGTATGCGCCCGGGAGACTTTTTTTAAACCATGATTCACTTTATGGCCTTTGGACTATGGCAACTATGGCTAACAGACTTAAAAGGGCCATTAAAGTGATTGTAAACCCACTTTAAAAAGAAAAAAAAAAAAGCAAGAAAAAGGCATAATGAGCAAGTATGCTAGGCATACTAGCTCATTATGTGGCACTTACCGGAGATCGAAGCCTCCAAATCTTTCCTCGTCCCCCTCCGCCACCGCTGCCATGTCCCCTCCGACCGTCTTCCGGGTATCGCCGCTCCAGCGCTGTGATTGGCCGGAGCGGCAATGACGTCACACGCATGCGCGCAGGGCCGGCATTCTCCCATTCAGAAAACCGACACGCAAAGGGCGCCTGCACCGTTGTCTACGGCACGCATGCGCCGTAGACATCGGTGCAGGGTTTTCTGCAAATATCACCTTAACCGTGTAGGTTAAGGAGATATTTCTTGCACCTACAGGTAAGCCTTAATCTAGGCTTACCTGTAGGTACAAGTTGTGTGGTTGAGTTTACAACCACTTTAAGGGGGCTTATGGTTAAAATGGTTCTAAAGCCCTGAAGTGGAAGTCCATGCTAAGACTAAAATCCCTGCACCTATAGACATCAACATTTTAACTCTAACCTATCTAGCCCTGTAAAGAAAAAATCAGTTGTAGCGTTACCCCCGTAGGAGCTGCTGGTTATATTTTGGGTCTGCACGTTACCTTACTGTTCCAAATGTTCGGCTCAGGGGTTCTCCTTGAAGAGTTTATCTGGAAGAAATGTCTGCACCAACACAAAGTCTCTTTCAAGGGTTTTATTGAATAAACTTTCCAAAAGAGGGGGGTAGAGAAATGGGGAGGACTCAGGTATCTGGGCTGCTTCTGGGAAAGAGGTACCCAATACGTTCAGTCTGTTGCCTTTGCAACCCTGACCAGTGGTGACAGCGACACCCACCGCTGGGGGGGAAAATCATGCAACCAGCTGAACTAAAACAGCGCCACAATTTAAATAAAATCTCTCTGGGCTAAACTAATGCCCAAACAACTATAATTTCAACATATAGCGCCCACTCAATGGGAGCAGGGCGCTATATACTTCCCCCGCCACAACAGACGATGTTCTTATCGTCGAGGAAAGTTTGACCCTTAGGGCCAGTTCACACCACATGCAGTCCAGTGCATTTTTTTCTGCATCAAAAACGCATGGAAAGTAGGCTATATGGTTTTCAATGGCATAGTTCACACCAGTGCTTGCAGTTCCAGTGCGTTCCAGTTCCAGAAAAAAAAGTAGCACATGCTGCATTTTACCTGCACTGGACTGTACTGGAACGCTGTAAAACGCATCAAAAACGCACTGGAATGCACCGGAAGGCACCTAAATGCAAAAAACTTGCACTGGAACACACTTGTCTTCATCTAAGGTTAATAAAAAAGAGGGGTGAAAAAAAGCACTGGACTGCATTAAAAACGCACCAAAAACGCACTGGAACACATCAAAAACGTGTCAAAAACGTGCATGCAAAAAAGCACCTGGAACGCCACCCGATTGCGTTTCTATGGTGTGAACTGGCCTTTAAGGGTCAGCTACCTGAGTCCCAAAACTTGGAAGGGGAAGGGAAGGGTAAGGTAACAAGAAAATACACATTTCACATTGACACACAATAATCACATTACTATACATTACAGTGTTCCTATCTCTCTATCTAACCCATCCAAGTTTGCAGTAGCTTGGAAGAAGATCCAGGGTACCTGAAAGAAAACAAAACAGCACGCACAGGTAGATAATATAAAACATTTCTGTACAATGGAAGCAAAGCCTTACTTCCTAGAGAAATAAAACTTTCTTTCCCCATATATATTAATCTTTCTCTAAGTGAGCAACTATAAGTGCAGAAAAGTTCAGTTTCTGCTGACTAAGCAAACCTCCGTCACCTAGTGGTCGAAGCGCAATACAAAAGAGTCCAGTTTGAGGTACTGGACCGGGTAAAGAAATCTTGACTCAAAGTTTCTAATGTCCTAGCACTAACTAGTTAGTTAGCCCACGTCCTTCAAAGAAGAAAAGGAATAAAACAAAATCTTCTTTTTTTTTTTTCAAAGTGACAAACTGGAACAGTCACTATAATTGATCACCAGTAGAAGTGAGTATCCGGCAGAGTCAGGCCGCGTACACACGACTGTTTTTCTTGGCAAAAAACGACAAGAAAACTGCCGGGAGAGTTTTCTTGCCGAGAAAACCGGCTGTGTGTACGTGGGTTTCAGTTTTCTCGTCGAGAAAACTGCCCAGATTCCCCGACGAGAAAAAAGACGACCTGCAGCCTTTTTTCTCGTCGAGAATCTCGTCGGCCTGTTTCTCGACGAGAAACCCGAGCGTGTGTACACTTACCTGTCGCCGTGGAAACCCACGCATGCTCAAAATGACTTTGAGGCATGCGCGGTAGCTTCCTAGGCATAGGCATAGGGTGTAGCAAGATGGCGGCGACGGCATCGAATGTGACGAGCGCACGCTCGTCGTAGTCGATGACCTCACCGCGTGCGTGCCATTCAAAAGAACGTTCTTTTGAATCGTACGTGTGTACACTCAACCGGGACAAGTTGTCAAGATTCTCGTCAGGAAAAACAACGTTTTTTTCCTGACGAGAATCTCGGCCGTGTGTACAGGGCATCAGTGTTCTCTCCTGCCTGTCTACAGTAGTGATGAAGTAAACGTGGTTATCCCTTCCAGGTCGGCAGATAACCACTTTGTCAGCATAGATGTGCCGACCATAGCTCCAATGCAGCAGACATCCTTTAAAACGTTCATCCATAGTAAAAGAATGGCCCATCTTCCGAAACGGTTTAGGTACCTCTAGATAGTTCCACGCAGCTTCATGGTACCATTCCTCTCTGTGAGCCTCAATCTTTTGCATAATTTCCCTGGGAACATAGGGAAACTGGAGTCCATACTCAGTGGCTACCCATTTGTTAAGCAATCTCTGTGACCTGGCAAACTTAGGTAATGAATGGTAGCTTCCATATCCTGGAGGTATGCAAGAGACTGGAGATTTAAGTATCATAGGATTTACAGACAGTTTTCCTGACCCATTTTCATTGGAAACTGTGAGCAGGATTTCACTTGTAACAAGCGGGGCTTCCACTCTAGGTGTTGTCTCCCCAGAATCCATGGCTGTCAATTCCGAAAAACTATGTACCAAGGCAACATCCTCCATGCTGCTCCATAACAATTTGTGAGTCATGGCCTTCAATATGTCCCCACAAACATCAGTCAAGGACTTCATCCTTTCTGTCGGCAAACATGTACGTACAGTCCCAGGTACTTGTTCCCCAGATATCTTACCGGTTCCTGACGTGGACCTCCCGGGGGTATCACCTCTCTCAGTGGTACGGTTCCGGAAGTTTCTGGAGTTGACCTCTACCGCGGCCGCAGGAGGCCTTCACGTATGCCACCTTCTTCTGGACAGGCTTAGCGAAGATAGGTGCAGCGAAGGGGGATACCGTTGAATTAACATCAGTAGCCGTGTCCACCGGTGACTCACTCACAGTGATAACAGCGCCAGCTCCATCTGGAATGGCTGTTGTAGCGGATGTGGCAGGCATAGACCGGACAATCTGGTCAAAGGCAGCAGCTTCTTCTGTCACATTGCCTGTCACCCAGTCCACTTTGTAAGCGCAGGGTGGCACAATTGGTTGCTCCACTGAGAACAGGTACTCCCCGCATCGTAGGCATCGGACAAAAGGACGGGGTTGCATAGCCAGTCCATTACACCTGTTACACAGCATACCCAGCACCTCCACAACACCGACTGTATAAAGAATGAACCGCCCATGCGGCTTCAATCGAATGCCAGTGTCCATTAGCACAGTTCCGGGCAGCATGGTACTTATAGCGGTACCCACAGGAAGCATCCTGGGCCCAGAGCTAGACTGCAACAATAGCCTTGAAGACATGGTGATGCTCCGACTCTCAGGATGTTGGACACACATGTGGCATCCCACGCGGCAAACAAGCGGGAACTCCTCCCACTTGCTCTCTTGAGCACTTAGCTCACAGGCTTTTTTTCCCCTTGACTCCGCCTATGGCACTCATGGTTCAGAAGTGATTGCAAGTTTCTCCCCGTATAAGCACAGTCCTTACCCCTCTGTGGATAGGTCCCAAAAGAACAGTCTGTTTAGTTGCGAGGGGTAACGGCAAATCCCGGATGAGCCCCCAACGTGGACCCGAGGCGGAAACTGCCAACACATCCCTGAGGCCAGGAGGGCCCTCAGGCAGGGATGGACTGGCCATCGGGACTTCCGGGAGTTTTACGGTGGGCCGATGGCTTAGTGGGTCGTTTAAAAAAACTCCTTCCACTTGCTCTCTTGAGCACGTAGCTCACAGGCTTTTTTTCCCCTTGACTCCGCCTATGGCACTCATGGTTCAGAAGTCATTGCAAGTTTCTCCCCGTTTAAGCACAGTCCTTACCCCTCTGTGGATAGGTCCCAAAAGAACAGTCTGTTTAGTTGCGAGGGGTAACGGCAAATCCCGGATGAGCCCCCAACGTGGACCCGAGGCGGAAACTGCCAACACATCCCTGAGGCCAGGAGGGCCCTCAGGCAGGGATGGACTGGCCATCGGGACTACCGGGAGTTTTACGGTGGGCCGATTAAAAAAAAAAAAAAATAATCTTTTTTTTGTGGGCCGTTACTTTATGAAGAGTTCGGCGACAAACGGGAGCGTGGCAGCAAACAGTGGCGGGGATTCAGTAAAAAAACGGCCCACAAAAAAAAATGTTTTATTTTTTGTGGGCCGTTTTTTCCCCGAATCCCCGCCGCTGTTTGTTTATGCACAGTTCGGCGACAGCGGGAGCATGGCAGCAAACAGCGGCGGGGATTCGGGGAAGGTGGCCAGCGAGGAGGGCAGTTGGATGTAAAAGCCGAGGAGGGAGAAGAGCTCCACCCCCTCCCTGACCACCGAAGAGGCGAACAGGAGCCAGCGCGGCCACCCCGGCGCTCCCAGACCCTCGATTCCTCCACCTCCTCTCTGCTCCAGGAACCATGCGGCCTGGGCTGGAGGGCAGGCTGACTGGGAGCCAGGAGGAAGAAAACATGCGCCGATGTAAGGAGCAGAGCAGCGAGAGCACCCCAAGGATCAAGAGGGAGACTCGGCGCTGCCACTGCTGGCCATCAGGTACCCGGCATCCTACACAAACATGCCAGAACACTGAGACAGCGGGGGGGGGGTGAGCAGAGGCAGAGGAGGGACTGCAGAAAGGGACAGTGCTATGTGGTCTGTCTCAGCCCTCCCCTCTGTTTCTCTGCCCCTTCTGTCTCTCAGTCCCCCCTCTGTCTCTCAGTCCCCCCTCTCTCAGCCCCTCCACTGTCTCTCAGACCACCCCCTCTGTCTCTCAGACCCCCTCCTCTATCTCTCAGCTCTCCTCCTCTATCTCTTAGCTCTCCTCCTCTGTCTCTCAGCTCCCCCCTCTGTCTCTCAGCTCCCCCTGTCTCTCAGCCCCCCTCTGTCTCTCAGACCCCTCCTCTGTCTCTCAGACCCCTCCTCTGTCTCTCAGACCCCTCCTCTGTCTCTCAGCCCCCCGCTGTCTCTAAGCCCCCTCCTCTATCTCTCAGCTCTCCTCCTCTATCTCTCAGACCCCCCCTCTGTCTCTCAGACCCCTCCTCTGTCTTTCAGACCCCACTGTCTCTCAGCCCCCTCCTCTATCTCTCAGCTCCCCCCTCTGTCTCTCAGCTCCCCCCTCTGTCTCTCAGCTCCCCCCTCTGTCTCTCAGCTCCCCCTCTGTCTCTCAGCTCCCCCCTCTGTCTCTCAGCTCCCTCCCTTTGTCTCTCAGCTCCCTATCTCTCAGCCCCCCCTCTGTCTCTCAGCTCCCCCCTCTGTCTCTCAGATCCCCCCTCTGTCTCTCAGCTCCCCCCTCTGTCTCTCAGCTCCCCCTCTGTCTCTCAGCTCCCCCCTCTGTCTCTCTGCCCCCTCCTCTGTCTCTCTGCCCCCTCCTCTGTCTCATTCACTCCCTGACTCTTAGGCTGCGTTCACACTGGGGCGGGCATTGATGGTAAAACGCTGCTAGTTTTAGCAGCATTTTACTGTCTTTTTAGCTGCGCTATTTGGCTTCTAGCAGGCGCTTTTAACCCCCTCTAGCAGCCAAATTAAAGGTTAAATGCGTCCGTGTAGCGCTGCTGCCAAAGTGCTTTGCAGGCGCTTCAGCAACGGTGGCCATTCATTTCAATGGGCAGGAGCGGTGTGTACACCGCTCCTCCACTGCCCCAAAGATGCTGCTTGGAGGACTTTCTTTAACACCCTGACAGTGCCCCAGTGTGAAAGCACTCGGGCTTTCACACTGGGACTGCAGCGGAGGCGTTTTTCAGGCGCTTTACAAGTGCTATTTTTAGCCCAAAAGCACCTGAAAAACACTTCAGTGTGAAAGGGGTCCTACACTCACCCCCTCTCTTTTACACTCAATCCCTCTCTCTTACACTCACCCCCTCTCTCACCCACCCCCTCTCACCCCCTTTCCCTCAACCCTCCCTCTCTCTCTCTCATTCCCTTCTCTCTCACCCTCTCATGATATAAAATAATGGATGTAGGGGCCTTTTGGTGGGCATGATTTTTTTGGGGGGGCAGCATTTTATTGAATTAAAGTGGGCCGGTCTGGATGAAGTCCAGGGCCAAATTTTTGTCCCAGTCCAGCCCTGCCCTCAGGTGAGGATCGAAGAACGAACCCCGGCAACCCTGATAGAGCAGTCCCTGCCTCTTAAGTACCCCCTCCCAGAATGCACCGCGGGTTCACCACGCCCCCTGGGCTGCTTCTGGGAAAGAGGTACCCAATACGTCCAGTCTGTTGCTTTTCCAACCCTGACCAGCGGTGACAGCGGCACCCACTGCTGGGGGGGGAAATCATGCAACCAGCTGAACTGAAACAGCGCCACAATTTGAATAAAATCTCTCTGGGCTAAACTAATGCTCAGACAACTATAATTTCAACATATAGCGCCCATTCATTGGGAACAGGGCGCTACACAGAATACATAGCTTTTCTGCAGGCGATCCGACCCGATCCCACGCTGAGCTGTCATCTGCAGCTTCGCTGTGTGAGCGCAGATGACATGTCTGACATCATAAGCCCCATAGTAAGTAAGTCTATGGGTGACTTCCCTCCCCATTCATTTCACAGCCGTTGATGGCCATGTCCTCTGCAGAGCTTCGGCCAGCTAGAGATCGGGTCGGATCACCTGCAGAAAACGTATGTATACAGATTTTTACTTTACAGGGCTTGATAGGTTAGTGTTAGAATGTTGGTGTCTATAGATGCAGGAATTTTAGTTTTAGCATAGTCTTCCACTTTAAGGTTTTCTATGATTTAAGGTGAAAAACCCTTCTGTGCTGCAGTTTTCCCCCAGACCCCCCCCTTTTTCTTACCCGAGTCCGATCCAGTTATATGCATGAGCGCAGCAACTTCCGTCGCTGTCTATTTCCTCATTGGACAGATTGATAGCGTTGTCAATCAATTACTGTGACACGGGAGCGGGGCGCAACAGCGGGTCTCAGGAGCAAGCAGGGCCGGTACAAGGCAGGGGCGGGAGGGGCGAGTGCCCTGGGCGGTACCATTTAATATAGGAGGGGGGGCGCAGCCACAGGTGAAGTTCTGCCACGGCCGCCCGCCAGTGTGTCATAGCAAGCGGCAGCGGCACTGTACAAATTGTATGCCGACTGCCGAGTGCGCTCCTGCACCGGACCGTCACCTCCCGCAGCCGCCTCCCTTCACTGTAAATTTTACTGTCTTCCCTATGGAGGAGTGTCGTAGACTAGTCCCTGCCAGTGGCGTGACGTCACTCCACTTACGGCCGGAGGCGAGGTGGGAGCGGGAGAGATGCGCAGCGCACAGGGAGGGAGCTGTGTCGGCGGTGCTGTGACTCACAGCCTGTGAGCTAGAGGAGCCGAGGACTCGTCTCGAGGAGCCTGCCTGGCTCTATCTGGAAGCCTGCACTGTGCTACAGAGCAGACGGACTACTTGTAAAGTAAGAAGAAGTTACTTCTACTATCATAAATAAATGGCTGGATGGGGGAGGAGGCTGACTGAGGCAAGGTTAATAATGACCACTGTGTGTATTAAGAAAAAACAGCAGATAAAATAATGGTTTTGCATTATTTTAAATAAGCCATACTTGCCATCTCTGACCTGTTTATGTGTTCCCAAAGTGTCACCCCCACTGTGAAAGTGCAGAGATAAAATTGGAGTATGAACTGTATGTGAATTAAACAAGTGCTCACTCCATAAAGGAATGTGCAAAAAAGATGTGGGACTTTAATTGTACCTCTTAGGTCTCCTTCACACTGGGGCGGGGGGCGGCGTCAGCGGTAAAGCGCTGCTATTTTTAGTGGCACCTTACTGCCGTTTTTGTGGAGTTTTTCGGCCGCTAGCGGGATGCTTTGAACCCCCGCTAGCGGCCGAAAAAGGTTTAAAACCGCCCGCAAAGCGCCCCTGTATTGGCGCTTTGCCGACGGTATAGCCGCGGTATTCCATTGATTTCAATGGCCAGGAGCGGTGGAGGAGCGGTATACACACCGCTCCTTCACCGCACCAAAGATGCTGCTAGCAGGACTTTTTTTTACCATCCTGCTAGCGCAGCGCTCCAGTGTGAAAGCCCTCATGGCTTTCACACCGGAGAGACAGCAGCCGCTGTTTCAGGTCACTTTGCAGGCGCTATTTTTAGCGCTATAGCGCCTGCAAAGCGACCCAGTGTGAAAGGGGTCTAAGAAGATTATTAACATACCGTGCAGACAACTGATAAAAATATATTAATTACTGAAAACTTTTAGACCCCTTTCACACTGGAGCGTTTTGCAGGTGATATAGCGTTAAAAATATTGCCTGCAAAACGCCCTTAAGAAGCTGCTCCATTGTCTCCAGTGTGAAAGCCCGAGGGGCTTTCACACTGGAGCGTTGCGCTAGCAGCAGGGCCGATCCTAGGGTCACAGACGCCTGGGTGCAGAAATATTTCTGGCGCCCCCACATGGGCGTGGTCATCTTACAAACTCCTCCCCTTTACACATGTTTCTATGGCAACGACTCAAACACAGAGATGCTCCCCTAAGAAGTCTTTGTTTCCCTGGGATCCTCCCATGATCTTCTAACAATAAAGAAAATACAGGAAGAGCATACCCTAATGAGACCTGGAGGGGAGTCTCTCTGATGCACACAGAGGGGACTTCTGTTAGAGAGTCTGTTAGAAAGAGCCCCCAGACATGGTACAGGAGATGGTCAGAGTAAGTGATTAGTACAGATAACTTACTCTGTCATTTCAGGCAGGGAAGCCTTCCCTGCTCTCCATCCTTACATATTCCCCACAGCAGCCGGTGGAAGAGGGGAGGGGGGAACCTGGCAGAGCTGGGGGGGGGGGGGGCGGGCAGGAGACAGTACAGAGTGACAGGAGAATGGCAGGATAAATGAGAACAGCAGGGGGACCGGAGAAGAGCACAGGGGGGACCGGAGAAGAGCACAGGGGGGGGACCAGAGAAGAGCACAGGGGGGGACCCAGAGAAGAGCACAGGGGGGGACCCAGAGAAGAGCACATGGGGAGGGGACCAGAGAAGAGCACAGGGGGAGGGGACCAGAGAAGAGCACAGGGGGAGGGGACCAGAGAAGAGCACGGGGGGGACCCAGAGAAGAGCACTGGGGGGGGGCCCAGAGAAGAGCACGGGGGGGGCCCAGAGAAGAGCACAGGGGGGGCCCAGAGAAGAGCACAGGGGGGACCCAGAGAAGAGCACGGGGGGGCCCAGAGAAGATCACAGGGGGGACCCAGAGAAGAGCACGGGGGGGACCAGAGAAGAGCACAGGGGGGGGACCAAAAAAGAGCACTGGGGGGGACCAGAGAAGAGCACAGGGGGGGAAAAGAAGAAGAGCACAGGGGGGGGCAAAGAAGAGCACGGGGGGGGGCCAGAGAAGAGCACAGGGGGGGGCCAGATTACAGTAGGGGGGTGGGGTGGGAGAGAGCAGAGAAGTTGCTGGGGAAGATCACAGAAGTGCCAGGAGAAAGCTGAGGGGCCCACGGGCAGAAAAAGCTGGAGAGGAGGGGCAGCATACAGAGGAACCAATGCCCTCCATGTTCTTCCTGCAGCTGCTGAATGCCCACTTTTCCTCCTCTCTCTTGCAGGCATTTAGTGGCTGCAGAAAGAACATGGAAGGCATTGGTTCCTCTGTATGACGCCCCCCCTCCTCTCAGGCTGTGGTGCAATGGCGACCACTGTAGTTATGCCCCTGCAGTGAAGTAAAGGAAAAAAGTTCTGGCAGGATGAAGGAGCAATGAGGAATGAATGGCATGCTGGCAGGATTCTGAGGCTGTGACAGTTGCAGACTAGAGCATACAGAGGGTTAACAAGACTAGTAGATGAAAAGATTGTGGACCGGGAAATGCTGAGGAGGAAAGGGGAGGAGGGGGCTGCGAGTGTAGTGAGAGCTGAATGAGAGAAGAAAAGTGCCGGGTGTGAGGAGTTATCAGTGTGCAGTGATGCTGGAAAGATTACCGTACTTCATTTACCTTATTTATCTACAAAGCACATTCCGGTCTGTACAGAGGCACTGGGCAGTGACACTCAGACAGGAGAGGATCACATCGACACTGCACAGTGACAGAAGACACGAGCAGGAATGGGGTCAGATGTCAGAATCCTCTCACATGACGGGCACTGCACGGCACGGACCGCCCCGCCCCCCAACAACGTCACAGCGCGGTCTCTCTCCGAACAGAGACAGACGCTCGATCTGCTCTGACAGGAGGGTGGAGGGAGCGGACTAGGGCAGGAAATACAGCGGCAGCGCCGCGGCGGTGACTGGCGGAGACAGCAGCCTCGGACACCAACAAGGAGAGGAGGGAGGGGAGCACTCTGGCGCTAGAGCGCCCCCACCTCTGTGGCGCCTGTTGAACTGCACCCCAGGCACCCGCCTAGGATCGGCCCTGGCTAGCAGGTAGTTAGAAAAAGTCCTGCTAGCCGCATCTTTGCAGCGGTGAAGGAGCGGTGTGTTTACCGCTCCTCCACCGCTGCTGCCCATTGAAATCAATGGGACAGCGCGGCTATACCGTCCGCAATGCACTGCTTCAGCAGCGCATTGCGGGCGGTTTAAACCCTCTCGGCCACTAGCGGGGGATAAAACCGCCCCGCTAGTGGCCGAATTGCGCCGTAAATCCCCCCATAGAGTCGGCGGTAAAAATAGGGGCATTTTACCGCCGACGCTATGGGGGGGGCGCAGTTTTCCATCCTCTCCCTGGGCACCAAATGGCCTTGTCCCAGCACTGGGAGCAAGCACGCACAGCAACCCCCTTGTGACATCACTGCCTGGGGCATGATAGGGATGTGATGTCACGAGGGGGCGGGGCCTCCAGATGATGTCACCGGGTGGCCCTTGCCCCCCTGCCCCAGAGCACCCCCCCATGTTGAGGACATATGGCCTGGTATGGTCCAGGATGGGGGGGGGAACGAGCGAGCGCCCCCTTTCCTGACCTGCCGGGCTGCGCGCTCGGATAAGGATCTGGTATGGATTTTGCGGGGAAAAAACCCCCACTGGCGTGGGGTTCCCCCCAAAGGCATACCCGACCCTTCAGTCTGGTATGTATTTTAAGGGGAACCCCCATGTTCAGGACATATGGCCTGGTATGGTCCAGGATGGGGGGGAACGAGCGAGCACCTCCTTTCCTGACCTGCCGGGCTGCGCGCTCGGATAAGGATCTGGTATGGATTTTGCGGGGAAAAAAACCCCACTGGCGTGTGGTTCCCCCCAAAAGCATACCCGACCTTTCAGTCTGGTATGGATTTTAAGGGGAACCCCTCACGCCAAAAAAAATGTCGTGGGGGTTCCCCTTAAAATCCATACCAGACTGAAGGGTTGGGTATGCTTTTGGGAGGAAACCCCTTGCCAGTGTTTTTTTTTTTTATATTTTGGCAAGGATTCCCCTTCAAGATCCTCAGCGCATAAGCCACACCGCAAGTCGGCTTATCATGTTCCGACTTCTGGTGTGACTTCTATTCAAATCGATGGGCTCTCACAGGTAACCATTGATTTTGAATAGAGGCAGAGAAACGCTGCTAAAAGCTAGCACAGCTAAATGTGCATAAACACCAATGCAAAAAGCTACTAAAAGCAAGGTTTTACAGCTGCTTTTTCCTGGCGTTGTTAGTGACTTTGCAGCTAATTTTTTTTTAACGCTCTTTGTGCATGAGGCCTTATGCTCGATGTGAGCTTGTTGTCGGAAAATCCGACCATGTGTATGCTCCATCGGACAATTTCGGACAACAAAAATTTGAGAGCTGGTTCTCAAATTTTCCGACAACAAAAGTTGTTGTCGGAAATTCCAACCGTGTGTACACAATTCAACGCACAAAAATTATACGCATGCTCGGAATCAATTCAACGCATGCTCGGAATCACTGAACTTCATTTTTCTCGGCTCATCATAGTGTTGTACGTCACTGCGTTCTTGACTTTCGGAATTTCCGACAACATGTGTGTGACTGTGTGAATGCAAGACAAGTTTGAGCGAACATCCGTCGGGAAAAAATGCACGGTTTTGTTTTCGGAATGTCCGATCGTGTGTACGCGGCATTAGAACCACTTTAAGCCAGCCTCCTCACTACAAATGTGGAGCACAAAGTAGCCATATTGTCAGTGAATTAGTTGTTGTAGGGAAATCATATGTAAAAGCAGACAAACTCTATAGGGAAAGATTAGTTCAGTCAGTCAGTTAGAAAACTGTACTTTGGTCTGATTGCAAACTCTTTGCTGTCTTTTGTTGTTTCTATTGTTAAAGTGATTCTAAACCCTGCCAGTAGAGATGGGCCAACTGTTCGGGTCAAGAAGCTCGGCAGGATGTTCGCCCGCCAAGCCCCCCACAATGGACAGTGCATTCTAGGGCCCTGATTGGCTGAAGTAATGCACCTGACAGCAGGGCACAGAGTACAGTGAATAGCTGGCTGTTAAGGAGTGGGCCTGAGAAGACGGCTGCCGTGTCCTTAACAATGGATGAGTCGTCAGCTTCCCCGCTGACAGCTGAAAAAAGAAAAAAACATTGCTGGCAATAAAAAATTGTCCTTTGGCCTTTGGGTCTGGTATGGATTTTGAGGGAACCCCCACACCAATTTATTTATTTTTTTAAATGGCGTGGGACCCTCCCAAAATCCATACCAGCAGACCCTTATCTGAGCATGCAGCTTGGCAGGCCAGGAAAGGGGGGAGGTGTGAGCGCCCCACCCTCCTGAACAATACCAGGCCAAATGCCCTTAACATTTTGGGGCGAGGAGGCTCTGCCCCCACCCCCAAAGCACCTTGTCCCCATGTTGATGGGGACAAGGCCTCTTCCCCACAACCCTAGGTGGTGGTTGTGGGGGTCTGTGAGTGTCTGTGGGCAGGGGGCTTATCAGAATCTGGAAGCCCCCTTTAAGCCCCCAGATCCCACCCCCTATGTGAATGAGTAGGGGTACATTGTACCCCTACTCATTCACCAAAAATGTGTCAAAAATAAATAAAAACACACACACACAGTTTTTGACAATTCCTATTTCTTTATTGAAAATAAAAAACAATATCTCCCAATGTAAATCCATCATCAATCAGGACGCCCGCTGCACCGCTGGACTCGAAAAAAAAAAAAACAGCTCTGCCCCCGATAAAGGCTCCATGCTGACTGCCTGCTTCGCCATCTGACAGTCCTTAAATAGGTAAGGGATGGAGCCACCTGGTGACGTCACCTGGTGGCACTGCCCCATGTGATGTCACCAAATAATGCATGCTTTGGGAGTGATGCCACAAGGGGGCGGTGCCACCAGGTGACGTCGCCTGGTGGCCCACCACTAAGCTCGGCGGAGCAGTCAGTCGATGGTAGTCTTAATCGCGGGCAAAGTCTTTTTTTTGGGGGGTCCGGCGGTGAGGCGTGATTGATGATGGATTTTAAATAAAGGAATTGTCATTAAACTGTGTGTGTGTTTTTATTTCTTTTTGACACTTTTTTTATGGTGAATGAGTAGGGGTACAATGTACCCCATACTCATTCACATGGGGTGGGGGGGCAGTATCTAGGAGCCCCTTGTTAAAGAGGACTTCCAGATTCCAATAAGACCTTTGCATGCAGACCCCCACAACCATCGCCCAGGGCTGTGTGGAAGAGAGAAAATCGCCCAATATTGGGGGATCTTGTATATGTGCCAACCCCTCCCTAGAAAAGTCAGCTCTCCCATCAGTCTTTTGTCGGTACCGTATCTGCTGGAGTTGGATGTAATAGGGACAGCTGAAAGCCAGAGAAATTTCAAGGAGAGATAGTTACTGATGTATTGCTGTACTACAGTATATACCGCAAATATGGACAGTAATAGTATATCTCTTTTATGGCACACTTGATACATTTGCTCACAGCCATACCTGATGGGGTAGAACACTGGAGCTTGTGACTAGCAGGTTATACAACATGGTTATGGTGATGGTCCTCAGAAACACCAGTCCCCCCAAGCTACCAAAAGCCTATACAACTGCCCAGGATAAATGCTGCTATACTGTTTTGCAGCTGGTATGAGTGAGGGACAGGAAACACTTTGGGGCTGAGATTCTCTCAGCTCCTCAGGGGCAGGCCAAAGGATGGATGACCCCACCTTTCCCACTTGTCCCTAAATAGAAGGTAAGCTGACCCACTCACTTTTATAAAAATGATCTAGTCCTAGATTAGCAATGAGTACCAAACCCCTGCAGCTGATGCTTGTGACTACGTTTTTTTTTTTTTTTTTACAATGGTTTCAAAAACCTTATTAAAGCGTTACAATCTTCTGCCACTGCTGCTGACCTGTTACTATTACCATTCCCTACCACCTTTACCACATCCTGACACTATTGCCGGTTTTATGCTACTGTTTTGGGAGGGACACCAAAACCATCTTCTGCCACCACTGCAGACCTGCCAGCATTACCATCTTGTGCTGCCTTCACTGCCCTATATAGCACTGGCACTGCTAAGGTGTCACAGTGAATGTTTCAACAGCTGTTCCTCAGCTGTCAAATTTGTGCAATGTTTTCTGCAGGTTCAGTCTTGCATAATGCCTCAAAGTTTGTGGTGTATTCCAGTGCTCTGACGCTGAGAAGGTGCCATACATAATGTTTCCGCAGCTGCTCTTAAGTTGCAAATAGGGATGAGCCGAACACCCCCCCGGTTCGGTTCAAACACCGTTAAAGTCTATGGGACTCGAACAGGAGAAATCAAAAGTGCTAATTTTAAAAGCTAATATGCAAGTTATTGTCCTAAAAAGGGTTTGGGGACCTGGGTCCTGCCCCAGGGAACATGTATCAATGCAAAAAAAAGTTTTCAAAACTGACGTTTTTTCGGGAACAGTGATTTTAATGATGCTTAAAGTGAAAAAATAAAAGTGAAATATTCCTTTAACCACTTCCCATTCGCGCTATAGCCGAATGACGGCTACAGCGCGGACCTAAAATGCCGGGAGGCCTTCAATAGACGTCCTCCCCTTTCCTCGTTCCCCGCGCACGCTCCCGAGCGCGCATCTGGGAACTTCTGTGCTGGCTGTGTCCCTTGGACACAGCCAATCACAGATCGCTGTAAATGGCCAATCACATCGGCTATTTACAGCGTGATCAGCGTGGCCAATGAGACATGATCTCAAATGTAAACATATGAGATCATCTCTCATTGCCGGCTCTTCCTCCTCACACAGAGACCGCATGTGAGGAGGGAGAGCGACTTGTGCATGTACTGTGATTGATTACTGTGAAGTTCTGTAAAGTAAAAAAGCTAAACAGTGCCCAATCTGTGCCAATCAGTGCCACAGTGCCAATTGAGTGTCACGGTGAGTGAAATCAACACTTAGTGCCCACCTGTGCCATCTGTGCCACCTGTGCCATCTGTTACCACCTGTACCATCAGTGATCAGTGCCCATCTGTGCCGCCTCAGTGCACATCTGTGAAATCAGTGCACATCTGTGCCACCACATCTGTGCCACCTCATCGGTGCCCACCTGTGCCACCTCATCAGTGCCCATCTGTGCCACCTCATCAGTGCCCATCTGTGCTGCCTCATCAGTGCACATCTGTGCAATCAGTGCCCATCTGTGCCGCCTTAACAGTGCCCATCTGTGCCACCTCAACAGTGCCCTTCTGTGCCGCCTTATCAGTGCACATCTGTGCAATCAATCAGTGCACGTCTGTGCCGCCTCATCAGTGCACATCTGTGCCACCTCATCAGTGCCCATCTGTGCCACCTCATCAGTGCATATCTGTGCCATCTGTGCCGCCTCATTAGTGCATATCTGTGCCGCCTCATTAGTGCACATCTGTTTAATCAATCAGGGCCCATCTGTGCCACCTCATCAGTGCCCATCTGTGCCACCTCATCAGAGCCCATCTGTGCCGCCTCAACGCACATCTGTGCAATCAATCAGTGCACATCTGTGCCGCCTCAGTGCACATCTGGGCCACCTCATGAGTGCACATCTGTGCCACCTCATGAGTGCACATCTGTGCGATCAATCAGTGCCCATCAGTTTTGCCTTATCAGTGCACATCTGTGCTCATCAGTGCCCATCAGTGCAGGCTTAGTACACATCTGTGCCACCTCATCAGTGCAGGCTTATTAGTACACATCTGTGCAGGCTCATCAGTGCCCATCAGTGCAGGCTTAGCACACACCTGTGTAGTCGCATCACCACCAGCAACCATGTCAAAAAGATGATTGTCCGCCAAGGAGGCGTACCAAATACTTTCCACCCCTGACAAGAGCAACGGGGAGCTCTCTTTTCCGGATTCCCATTCAGATTCTGAGTCAGACGTAAATTATGAGCCAGCCCTCAGTAGTGGATCACTAACAGGCTCAGAGAAGGAAGATCTGCCCGCTAAACAAAGGCACTCTGGTGAGGAGGCAGTGGCATCCACCAGCACCGCAGTGCCATCCACCAGCACCGCAGTACCATCCACCAGCACCACAGTACCATCCACCAGCACCGCAGTACCTCGGCAACAAAGACCAAGGACCCATGCCAGCCTTCCCTATGCCCTTCAGAACCCTTTGTGGCCTCCTCCTAATTCAGGAGAAGCCAACATTCCCCCTTTCACTGCCAAGCCAGGAATCCAGGTGGACACAGAGAATTTTTCCCCAATTCAAATTTTTTTTCTTAATTTTTACTGAGGACATGCTATCTAGAATTGTGGCCCAGTGCAACCTATATGCCCAACAATTTATTTCAAATAATCCAACATCTTATTATGCCCGTCGCTTCGAGTAGAGAGACCTAACAGTGGAGGAGTTGAAGGTTTTTTTGGGCCTCACATTTTGTATGGGATTCAACAAAAAAAAAAGAATTGCAATCCTTTTGGTCAAAACGCCCCATCAACCACATGTCAATCTTCTCCACGGCAATGCCCAGAGCCAGATACCTTGTGATCATGAGGTTCCTCCATTTCAATGATAATACCCAGTACCCAACCCGAAATTACCCAAATTATGATAGGCTTTTCAAAATTCGGCCAATACTAAATGATTTTTCAGAAATATTCCCCCAGTTGTATACCCCGGACCAACACATATGTGTGGATGAGTCCCTTGTTAAATTTAGTGGCAGGCTTAAAATCAAGCAATTTATCCCCAGCAAAAGGGCCCGCTATGGGGTGAAGGTATACAAACTATGTGACGAGCCACAGGTTACATATATGCCTTCATAGTCTATGAAGGGAAGGACACCCAGCTGCATCCCCCCAATTGCCCAGACTACTTAGGATCAAGCGGGAAAGTTGTTTAGGAACTCATAAACCCCCTACTGGACAAAGGCTACCATTTATACGTAGACAACTTCTACAAATCTCTTCCCCTGTTCCACAACCTTCACCGGAAGAAGACGCCAGCATGTGGCACCGTAAGAAAGAACCGGAAGGGCTTTCCTCAAAGTCTTGTCAATAAGAAGTTGAGAAGAGGAGAATCGGCAAGTCTGCGAAATAAGGAGATTTTGGCAGTGAAGTGGAGGGACAGAAGGGATGTCTACATGTCGTCTTCGATCCACAATAATACCTTTGTGGAAATCCCCAGAAGAAATGGCCCCATCCAAAAGCCCACATGCATCCAGGAATACAATTTGTTCATGGGGGGAGTCGATTTCAACGACCAAATGCTCGAACCCTACCTTGCCACAAGACGGACATACCATTGGTACAAAAAAGTAGCAATTTATTTTTTTCATTTGACCATATACAACTCCTATGTTATATAACGCAACTCCACCCAAAACCCCCTACCCTTCCTTGGCTACCAGGAAGAAATCACCACTGCCCTGATATTCCAGAATGGCCCACCCCAAAACATCCGATCAGATGTTCTTAATTGACTCTCCGAAAGCCACTTTCCCGATAAAATCCCTCCCAGACCAACAGACCAATGACGTAAAAAAAAATGTAAGGTGTGTACCAGTGGAGGAGTCAGATGAGACACATCTTATTATTGTACCCAGTGTCCTTCCCAACCAGGCCTCTGTATAAGTGACTGTTTTCGCTGTTACCATACTTCACTAAATTATTAGTGAAGTATGGTAAACGTAATCCTTAGTTCCTGCCTTCACACACCTTCACACCCCTTATGCCTCTGCCTGATCTGGAACTGACCCTGGACTGTTATTCGACCATGCTTCTGCCTACCGATTCTGTACATACCTCTGCCTGATCTGGAACTGACCCTGGACTGTTTTTCAACCATGCTTCTGCCTAACGATTCTGTACATACCTCTGCCTGATCTGGAACTGACCTTGGACTTTTTGACCACGTTTTTTGCCTGCCTCTTGGATTGATCTTGAACCCTTGCATGTTGGATCTCTGTATGTGGCCAGGCTGTGTAGAAGTCTCACACATGTGGTATCGCCATACTCAGGAGTGGCAGAATGTATTTTGGGGTGTCGTTTTTGCTATGTAAATGCTATGTGTTGGAGATATCTTATAAACTGACAACTTTGTGTAAAAAATCTGGACTAGTGGGATTCAACACAGGGGTCTCACATATGTGAGGGGCTCCAGAAAAGTTTTTTTGTATGAAGAAAACAATTTTTTTGGGTTTTCTCATCCTAGATTAGGGTCTGGAGACTGGGAGGCTTCAAAGAGATTTGGGTGGGAGAAGCCTCTACCCCTGTCCCCATTCTGTCCTGAACGAGGTCCTACTTCTGCCTGCTGCCTGTAAGACTTACTGCCATTATTTCTCTGTCTGTCGCACTGACCACACCACATGTTCCTGCCTACTACCAGGACCAATATTTTTGGCACTGCTGACAATATCTCTGCCTGCACTGACCCTGGACTGTATATGGACAGTATCTCTGCCTGCTGCCTGGACAATTGTGTATGCTGTTGCTGACCAAGTCCCTGCCTGCTGCCTGGACCAGTGCTATCCTCCTGTGTACAACTGTGCTACTAAAACCACAGGTAATCTTTTATTTACCCTTTGCTCAGCATAATGTATTTTGGGGTGTAATTCTTGGTATGTGCATGCTATGTGTCCCTGGAACACCTGATGGTGTTCCTTGCATGTTGGATCTCTGTATGTGGCCAGGCTGTGTAGAAGTCTCACACATGTGGTATCGCCATACTCAGGAATGGCAGAATGTATTTTGGGGTGTCGTTTTTGCTATGTAAATGCTATGTGTTGGAGATATCTTATAAACTGACAACTTTGTGTAAAAAAATGCGTTTTCATTTTTTTTCCACATTTTCCAAAAACTTCTGGAAAAAAATTAACCATTCAAAAGACTCATTATGCCTCATAGATTATACGTTGGGGTGTTAGCTTTCCAAAATGGGGTCATTTTGTGGGTGTTTCCATTGTCCTGGTGCTCCAGGGCCTTCAAAAGTGTAATAGGTGGTTGAGAAATGAGATGTGTCATTTATGCTCCTAGAACGCCTAAAGGTGCTACTTCAAGGTAGGTCCTCTGTATGTGGCCAGGCTGTGTAAAAGTCTCACACATTTGGTATCCCCATACTCAGGAGGAGTAGCAGAATGTATTTTGGGGTGTCATTTTTGCTATGTACATGCTATGTGTTGGAAATTACTTATTAATGGACAACTTTGCGTAAAAAAAATGCGTTTTCATTTTTTTCCACATTTTCCAAAAACTTCTGGAAAAAAAATGAACCGTTCAAAAGACTCATTATGCCTTATAGATTATAAATTGGGGTGTTAGCTTTCCAAAATGGGGTAATTTTGTGGGCGTTTCCATTGTCCTGGTGCTCCAGGGCCTTTTAAAAGTGTAATAGGTGGTTGAGAAATGAGAGGTGTAATTTATGCTCCTAGAACGCCTGAAGGTGCTACTGTGTAAAAGTCTCACACATGTGGTATCGTTGTTCTCAGGAGAAGTAACAGAATGTATCTTGAGGTGTCATGTTTGCTATCTAAATGCTATGTGTTGGAAATATCTTATAAACTGACAACTTTGTGTAAAAAAAAATGCATTTTCATTTTTTTACCACATTTTCCAAAAACTTCTGGAAAATAATGAACCGTTAAAAAGACTCATTATGCCTCATAGATTATACTTTGGTGTGTTAGCTTTCCAAAATTAGGTCATTTTGTGAGTGTTTCCATTGTCCTGGTGCTCCAGGGCCTTCAAAAGTGTAATAGGTAGTCAACAAGTTAGATGTGTAATTTATGCTCCTAGAACACCTGAGGGTGCTCCCTGCATGTTGGGCCTCTGTATGTGGCCAGGCAGTGAAAAAGTCCCACACATGTGGTATCGTAATACTCAGGAGGAGTAGCAGAATGTATTTTGGGGTGTCATTTGTGGTGTGCACATGCCATGTGAAGAAAAAAATACGCTATTACAATGACAATTTTAAGAAAAAATTTAAATAAAAAATAAAAATCTTAATTTTGCAAAGAATTGCAAATAACTCTTACTAAACACATTAGAATGTCTACTTTCCAAAAAGGGGTTATTTGGGGGGCATTTGTACTTTCCTGGCTTGTTAGGGTCTCAATAAATGAGATAGGCCATCAGTACATCAGATGTGATACATTTTTTTATGATTTGTACTATAGCTTGTAGACTCTAAGGCCGGGTTCACACCCAATTCGCAAAACATTAAAAAATACATTCTTTTCAATGAGGCTGGTTCACATATGTGCGATGCATTCGCACTGCGCATTGCCAAAAAAACGTGTCCATTATCTTCTATGGCCACGCATCTGATTCGCAGATGTCTTCCGTTCTGAACAGGACTTTTTTCAATGCTCACTACACTTCCCCCTCCTCTCCCAGGTCAGCAAGTTCGCATGTTCCACCGCACACAAAACGCTGAACAGCTCTCTTATCTCCTTGCAGAGATAACAGAGCTGGAATTAGCACCGCACAAGTGTGAATCCAGCCTGAAACTTTCACACAGACCAAATAATTTCCACAAATTTTGGGTTATTTTTATCAAAGATATGTAGCAGTATAAATTGTGGCCAAAATGTATGAAAAAAAAGTACTAATTTGCAAAATTTTATCACAGAAATTAAGAAAAATTAGTTTTTTTTTCAAAATGTTTTTTTTTTTCATTTATAGCGCAAAAAAAAAAAACCCAGAGGTGATCAAATACCACCAAAAGAAAGCTCTATTTGTATGAAAAAAAGGACAAAAAAATCATTTGGGTACAGTGTTGTATGACTGAGTAATTGTCATTCAAAGTGTGAGAGCACTGAAAGCTGAAAATTGGTCTGGGCAGGAGGGGGGGGGGGGGGGGGGGGGGTTAAGTGCCCAGTAAGCAAGTGGTTAAATATTGTGCCTTGTGGAGTGTCTACAGTATGCCTGTAAAGTGGCGCGTGTTTCCCGTGTTTAGAACTGTCTCTGCACAAAATGACATTTCTAAAGGAATAAAAGTCATTTAAAACTGCTTGCGGCTTTAATGTAATGTCTGGTCCTGGCAATATGGATGAAAATTATTGAGAAAAACGGCATGGTTCCCCCCCCCCCCCAGTCCATTACCAGGCCCTTTAGGTCTTGTATGCTTATTAAGGGGAACCCCGCACATAAATTAAAAAAAGAAAAGGCGTGGGGCCCCCAGGCCCTATATACTCTGAACAGCAGTATACAGGCGGTGCAAACAAGACAGGGACTGTAGGTTTGTTCTTAAGTAGAATCTGTTTGTAATTTAGAACAGGTAAATTTTTTAAGTGTAGCTCCAGCCAAAAAATCGATTTTTAAGCTTTTTAGAAAACATAGGGAAGAGTTATCACCCCTGTAACATTTGTTTTGCTGTCTGTGCCCCTGTTCAGAAGATTTCACCTCACTTTCTGTCCCAATGACAATTGGATTTTGAAAATTTGGGGTTTTTAGGGAAACAAGGATTGGTGATAAAGCATTAGTGGAGAGGAGACACCTTTTTCCCATATTAACTCCCTCCGTTTGTAAGTAGGAGTCGTTTGTAAGTCGGATGTTTGAAAGTAGGGGCCTGCCCTATATACTTTGCAGAAATTTGGGCCTTAGGTATTGGTGTTGCCACAACACTGTAAGCCCTCACAGTTACTCTTGGTGGGCGCAGGAACGGGCCATGCTGTGAAATATTAGATCAAGAATTGTAATTACATGCCCCTGTTGAACAGCAGGGTCAGAAAAATTGGGCATTTGGTGGTGGTGTTGCCACAACACTGTAAGCCCTCACAGTTACTCTTGGTGGGTGCAGGAATGGGCCCTGCTGTGAAATATTAGATCAAGAATTGTAATTACATGCCCCTGTTTAACAGGGTCAGAAAAATTGGGCCTTTGGTGGTGGTGTTGCCACAACACTGTAAGCCCTCGCAGTTACTCTTGGTGGGTGCAGGAACGGGCCCTGCTGTGAAATATTAGATCAAGAATTGTAATTACATGCCCCTGTTGAACAGGGTCAGAAAAATTGGGCCTTTGGTGGTGGTGTTGCCACAACACTGTAAGCCCTCGCAGTTACTCTTGGTGGGCGCAGGAACGGGCCCTGCTGTGAAATATTAGATCAAGAATTGTAATTACATGCCCCTGTTTAACAGGGTCAGAAAAATTGGGCCTTTGGTGGTGGTGTTGCCACAACACTGTAAGCCCTCACAGTTACTCTTGGTGGGCGCAGGAACGGGCCTTGCTGTGAAATATTAGATCAAGAATTGTAACTACATGCCCCTGTTGAACAGGGTCAGAAAAATTGGGCCTTTGGTGGTGGTGTGGTGGTGTTGCCAAAACACTGTAAGCCCTCACAGATACTGTAGAAACTAGCCCTGCTGGTTAATATTACAGCACAAATTATAATTACACGCCCCTGTTAAACAGGGGCAGAAAAATTGGGCCTTAGGAACTGGTGCTGGTGCCACAACACTGCAACCCCTCACAGATACTCTAGTTGGAGCGCAGGAATAAGCCCTGCTGCAAAGTATTACAGCAAAAATTGTAATTACACGCCCCTGTTAAACATGGGCAGAAAAATTGGGCCTTAGCCACTGGTGGTGGTGCTCAGAACCAAAAATGTTCTTACAAGCTATCAACATGAACATTGAGGAGGAAGAGGATAGTCACTCAGCATAACAGGATAGTCCATCAGCATAGGCAGTCTTGAAGAGATCTCACATTCCTAAAAAAAAAATATTTGGTTACATCAGCTTCAGGTGCTTGGTAGCTGGTGATCCAAGACTGATTAATTTTTATGAAGGTGAGCCGATCCACCGAGTCGGTGGACAGGCGCACCCTGTGATCGGTTACAAAGCCTCCAGCAGCACTAAATGTGCGTTCCGAAAGAACGCTGGATGCAGGACAGGCCTGTAGCTCAATTGCATACTGTGCAAGCTCTGGCCAGTGATCCATCCTCAAGACCCAGTAACCCAGAGTATTATCGGTTGGAAAGGTCAAGTCTGATCTTGCCCCTAGGTATTCTCGCACCATGTAAATCAGACGCTGGCGATGGTTGCTGGAACCGATCAGACCTTGGGGCTGCGGACTAAAAAATTGTCTGAATGCATCGGTCAGATTGCCACCTTCTCCACCGCTCCTTCTGTAACTGATCGAAGCCTCAGCAACACGTTATCCAAGACCAGGAAATTGTAACCTCCCAGCTCTGGAAACGCGTTGCACAAACCTTTCTGCAAGGCCTCCCGAAGATGTTTCATCCTCTGCTCTCTCTGCGACGGCAGGATAAGTTCCCAGAGTTGCCAGCCAGTAATGATCACACGAATCCGAGGGTCCTTTCGCAGGCTTTGCAGGATCAGGAAGGCCATGCAGCGTAGGTTTGCTGAGGCACTCGGTCTGGAGTCCTCTGGGTCACTAAGGATGACATGATCCGCAGCCACCTCCTCCCAGCCACGTACAAGTCCATGGGTTTCTGGGGAATTAAAATGATCCCTTGAAGACTGCTGCTGATGCTGAGTGCTAGGCTCCACCTCCATGCTGACGCAATCCTCCTCCTCCTCCTCTTCCTGTGTGATCGGCGGGCCCGCAGGAACACTGTCTGGATAAAGGGGGCCTTGAGAGGTAAGGAAGCCCTCCTCTTCCTCCCTCTGTTCTGCCTCAAGTGCCCTGTCCATTATTCCACGCAGCGTGTGCTCCAACAGATACACAAGGGGGACAGTATCACTGATGCATGCACTGTCACTGCTCACCATTCTCGTGGCCTCCTCAAATGGTGACATAACAGTGCATGCATTCTTGATCATGAGCCACTGACATGGCAAAAAAAGCCAAGCTCCCCTGACCCTGTCCTGGTGCCATAGTCGTACAGGTACTCAATGATGGCCCTCTGCTGCGTGTGCAGCTGCTGCAGCATGGCCAATGTTGAGTTTCATCTGGTGGGCATGTCACAGATTAGGTGGTTCTTGGGCAGGTTGTATTCCTTTTGGAGGTCTGTTAGCCAAGCACTGGCATTATATGACCAGCGGAAATGCACACAGACTTTCCTGGCCTGCCTCAGGAGATCCTGTAAGCCCGGGTACCTGCACAAGAACTGCTGCACCACCAAGTTAAGGACGTGAGCCAAACAGGGCACATGGGTCAGGTATCACTGTCGGAGGGCGGAGAGGAGGTTGGTGCCATTGTCGCAAACCACCATTCCTGGCTGAAGCTGGTGTGGCGTCAATCAACTCTGAGCCTGCCCCTGCAGAGCAGATAGAATCTCTGCCCCAGTGTGGCTCCTGTCCCCTAAGCACACCAGCTCAAGCCAGCTTAGTGCCCCGAGACGACGTGAATTTTCACGAAACGCGTAGGAAAAAACGAGCGGCGTGCTGACGTCACCCTCCACTGCTCGGTCTACACGGACGGAACTTTTGTGTCAATGCCTGACCGGCCGGCGTTGATATGATTTAAGGCTGTCTTTTTATCTGCTCAATGTGAGTATGTTTTTATGTTTATACCATCAATAAATATCCCGAAATTTTACACTATCCAGCTATCCTTTGCCTTTTATGTGCCTCAAATTGGTGTGGAAAGTGTTGAGTTCTAATTGAAGATACATGATCGGTTCGGCCAAACCAGCTGGGATTTATTACATGCCTGTTGAGGTCCCCCGTTATAGGGGACCAACTCCATCTGGTAAGCAGGACTAATTACTAGTGGTGGTGGATCTCACTTTTGGTTACCAACCTCTAATGAAGATTGGAGGGCCTTTCTTTGGATATCTGCATGGGTGTTGCTTCTTTTGGATCACATTATATGGACTTTATTTGATCATTTTTGGTCTCCTTTTAAATTAGTGGACTTTATACACATTATTGTTTAGTGTTCACCTCACTATTGATTTGTTTATTGTTTTTTATTTAGCATGTAACAATCATTTTTCACCGATGCACTTTCAATTGGTCATTTGACCTCTCATTGGTTTTATTATTATATCTAATATTAGCGCAACTATTTATATATTTTTTACACCAGCTCAAGCACCGCATGGCATCTCTTTGCCTGAGTGCTTGCATAGCCCCTTGAATGCCTACGGAGCACCGCTGGTTCTGAGGACAAATCAGCAGAGGAAAAGGCCATGGAGGAAGAAGAAGAGGAGGGGGTGGAGGAGAGAGGTGTGGCAGAATCACCAATAGTAGCATTTTTAACAAGCTCCAACAGGACTGCACCCTGTCCTGCATCCTTCCCAGCTGCCAGCAGAGTCACCCAGTGCACCGTGAAAGATAGGTAACGTCCCTGTCCATGCCTGATGGACCATGAGTCAGCGGTAATATGCACCTTACCGCTGACCACCCTGTCCAGCGAGGCCTGTAGTATATTAGGAAGAGAACAGGAATGCTCTGCAGTGAGGTTTAGCTGCACACTGTGCCCAGGAAACAGTTTACTGACTGAATATACTGCAACCACCTGAATCAACTGCCTACCTGTAGTATATTAGGAAAAGAACAGGAACGCTCTGCAGTGAGGTTTAGCTGCACACTGTGCCCAGGATACAATTTACTGACTGAATATACTGCAGCTACCTGAATCAACTGCATGCCTGTAGTATATTAGGAAGAGAACAGGAACGCTCTGCACTGATCTAGCTGCACACGATACAGTATACTGACTGAATATACTGGAGCTAACTGAATCAACTGCCTGCCTGTAGTATATTAGGTACACCAGGAATGCTCTGCAGTGAGATCTAGCTAAACTGTATACAGTATATATATATATATATATATATATATATATATATATATATATATATACAAAGCCTGAAATGCATAAATATACTAAATATACTGATTTAACTGAATCTACTGCCTGCTCAATCTAGCTAACTGAAATAAAATGACACTCTCTCTCTGAACGCCGCAACACACTACACAAGGCCGACGCCCATTCGGCCTTATATAGTGTGGGGCCTGCACTTAGTCCCCCTGAGCCATAATTGACCAAAGGCACCCTGCCTTTGGCCAATTATGGCTCTCTGTGCTTATGGCGCTGTGATTGGCCAAAGCATGCGTGTCATAGTGCATGCTTGGCCAATCATCAGCCAGCAATGCACTGCGATTACGATGATTTGGAGCGAACGGCCCATAAGGTTTGATCTTCGTCGAACGATCGAACAGCCGATGTTCGAGTCAAACTCATGTTCGACTCGAACTCGAAGCTCATCCCTAGTTTCAAACTTCAGATTATTTACTGCAGACTAAATCATGCCCTTTGTCTCCTATTTTTCTGCCTATTCCAGTGCTCCATCAATCAAGAATATTTTTGGCTATTGTTTTCCATAAAATGGTGTACGCCAACTGTGATTCATTAAAATGTGCCTGGCTTCTCCCTATTACATTATAGACTAGTAAAAGCATTTAAATACTGTGGTTGTAGTCAGTAAAACACTTTTTTAACCTTTTTCCTGAAACCAAATAATATTTTTTTATTACTGGGTATGGAGTCAATATTTAGCTGTCTTTGTCCTGTGAATTAAAGCGGAGCTCCACCCAAAAGTGACGCTTGTTTGCACCATCCCCCCTCCACTGCCACATTTGGAACTTTTTGGGGGATGAGGGGTGAGCGGGTACCTGGTGTTGACAGGTTCCCACTATTTCTTCCGGCTCAGATCGCTGTGGCGAACTGAGCCAGAAGTTCTGCCCTCCCACCTTCCCCCGCAGTCTTCTGGAACACATCCCAGGTCCCAGAAGACTACAGGACCATTCACAAGGCACAGCATGACTCGTGCATGAGCAGTAGGAAGCCAACTGTGAAGCCACAGGGCTTCACCTACTGTTTTCCTTTCTTCAGATGCCAGCACCTGCACTCAAAGCCGATTGAATAAGCTGCTGACTTCATTTTTTGGGGGGAGCCTGGAGCTCCTCTTTAAAGTTTGTTTTAATTAAATTGGGGTGTCTCTGCTTTTTCTATTTGTGCTTGAATATTGTGACAACACTGTATGGTCCTGTGCACCGTTCTGCAGCTCAATTTGAGGGTCTTGGCAATCTTCTTATAGCCTAGGCCATATTTTAATGTAGCACAACAATTCTTTTTTTCAGATCCTCAGAGAGTTCTTTGCCATAAGGTGCCATGTTGAACTTCCAGTGACCAGTATAAGAGAGTGAGAGTAATAACACCAAATTTAACACACCTGCTCCCCATTCACACCTGAAACCTTGTATAACTAACGAGTCACATGACACCAGTGAGGAAAAATGGCTAATTGGGCCCAATTTGTACATTTTCACTTAGGGGTGTACTCCCTTTTGTTGCCAGTGGTTTAGACATTAATGGCTGTGTGTTGAGTTATTTTGAGGGAACATCAAATTTACACTGTTATACAAGCTGTACACTCACTGCTTAACACTGAAGAAATTCCACTTTGCTACAATGTAGTCACATGAAAAGATATAATAAGATATAATAAAATATTTACAAAAATGTGAAGGGTGTACTCACTTTTGTGAGATACTGTATACAGCCCCCAAAAATTCCACTCGCCTGCTCGCATTTTGCGAGTGGAATTTGAGGGCCGGCGAAGGTGGGCTGCCTGGGAGAGGGGGAGGGTGAGCAAGGGCGAGCAGAGTTGTATGGGAGCCCTTCACGGAGGGGAAGAGAGAGGAGAGCAGGCAGCCAGATGATCGGAGCGCTGAAGAACATCACAGCTTTCATTTCAGTTGCCTTGTGTTCCCCGCACTCGCTGTCACATACAGCCCCTCTTTGTCCGGGGACTTTGATAGACAGATCATCCGTCCAGTCCCAGGACATGTGACGTATAGCAAAGTCAGGAGGCGGGGCTGAATGTGACGGCGAGCGGCGGGAACATACAGCAATTGAAATGAAAGATGTGATGTTCCTCGGCGCTCTGATCATCTGGTCAGCAATTCCCCTCCTCTCTTCCCCTGCACAGGAAGGCTGCATTGTTAGGCACAGGCTGCATTGTTAGGCACAGGCTGCATTGGTGGACACAGGCTGCATTGGTGGACATGGACAGGCTGCATTGATGGACACAGGCAGGCTGCATTAATGGACACAGGCAGGCTGCATTGATGGACACGGGCAGGCTGCATTGTTGGGCTTGGATAAAGTTGCTGTTAATATTTATTTTTATAACTTAATTCTGCATAAAATATTTTAGTGTAATTTCATGAGATTTATGAGGGCGTGTTTAGGGCCGGAATTAGGGTCAGAGTAGGGGTTGGGTGGGGCAACTGATGGCAAGTAACCCTTGAGGCAGGGCTAGTAGACTTTTTGAGCCCTGCTGTGTATATAAACAGGAAGTCCAAAGGGAACATGTTAAGGCAAACCCCGTTCAAACATCAAAATCACCACGTATGTGGGACAAACCAGTGTATCCAGATAGTATAGAACTTACCTGTATGAAAGAGCAACAGACTCAAACATTAAAGAGTAGGACTCAGGGGCGTGGCCAGGTAGCGGATGTAGCCAGATGTGCTTTGCAAGTTACGCCGAAACTCCGCTAAATTATCCAGAGGAACCGTAAACTACTGCTCCAAAACAGGCACAGCGGCTGTCGGAAGGTCCCCGGTACACCTCCTTACCTCCAACCGCCAGTTTTCTCCCCGATGTCCACCGCAAAGAGGCAGAATTCGTCCTGGTCCGCGGACCTCGTGGCGCAACATGGCGCCCTGGCTCCACGCTCGGCCAAGGAAAAGCACAGAGAGGGCGCAGAAAAACGTCTCTATGTCGCTCTCCTTGGATCCCGCGGCCTCTTCCAGTACCCCTGAGGACTCGCCCGGAGGAGGATCGGAAGCGGACGACACGGGGTCCCTGGAGGATTTGGCCGGCGGGGGCTTTACATGGGACACAGTGAGTACTCCAGGGAGGTCTCTACTAGGCCCCAAGGCCCCAAGGCCCCACTAGCCCTAGTGCTGATGACGAACCCACGCTAAGGGACATCCTCGCCGCAGTTCTATGCAACCTTTCCATAGCAGTCCTCACTACAGAAATAAAAGCGGTCAAAGTAGAACTTTCTTTCCTGAGGCAGGACACCCAGAAGCTCAGAGAGAGGACATCTGCCCTAGAGGGGAGAGTGTGTTCCATAGAAGATGGCATGGCGCCTATGCAGAGGGACCTCACATATAACAACCATCTTCTCTCACAACACTCTTCCCGTTTGGAAGATTTGGAAAATAGGATGAGGAGGAATAATGTGAGAGCTATTGGATTCCCGGAGAGAATAGAAGGCAAGAACCCTGTAGAGTTTATTGAGAACTGGTTGGTCACTGCTTTTGGTAAACAAGCGTTTTCCCCTATGTTCTCGGTGGAACGGGCGCACAGAGTCCCTGCTATGCCTCCATTGCCTGGTGCACCACCACAACCTTTCCTGTTTAAACTCCTTAATTATAAGGATAGGGATGCCATTCTGCGCCATGCCAGGCTAAAACCAGTGGCCCTGAAAATTGATAACACTAAGGTCTCTCTGTTCCCAGACTTTTCTGCCGAACTGCAGAAGCAACGTGCTAAATTCATGGATGTCAAGCGCGGGCTTAGAGACCTTGATTTGAAATATGTCATATTATACTCTGCTCGCCTACGACTTGAAGTACTGGGATCATTACAATTCTTTGATTCGCCATCTGCGGCTGCACAATGGCTGGATAGAGAGGAACAAGCAGTTCGTGAGGTACGCAATAGGCGTCCTGCTCCAACATAAGTGATAACGCATCACCTTTACCTGTTTCCAGTTTGAATTCCACCTTCATCCTCCAAGGCAGAGTGGGTTGCCGTTGTTTACTTACCATGACAGCACTTTTGTTCTAGCTTCTGAGAAGTTATTAAGACACTGAAGTGTGCTTCCACTGTTGCCCCCAGGATGGCCTGGTATAGGCCTCAAGCCAATCTTTAGCGTGATAGTTTGGCCATGTTGGCCGGTTTTCTCAGTTCAACCTTTTATAAAGTTTCTACCATGACTTCCTCAATACTTTTTCTTTTTTTTTCAGATTTTTGGGTTCACTATTTTGCATGAGACTACCATGTGCCTTTCCTCACTGCATGACTTCCCGTTGGGATGGAGGGCCTCCCCTCTCCCCCCATGTAATAAGTACTGAACTCTGGGTCCCTTTGTTTATTGTTCCCCATATGTGCTACACTCCCATAGCAAATGTGTAAGGTTTCCTTATGTTCCCATAGTCACAATAATAAAATGTCTAAGCTAACTAGATTTTTGCCCTGGAATGTCACGGGCTTGAATAACCCGGTTAAACGTTTGGCCGTGCTTCGCACGATCAAGAGGTTGAATGCGGATGTGATTTGTTTACAGGAGACTCACCTCCCCCCGACGCCTACTCTACAATTTGCAATGAGACAGTTTTGTCATCAATATCACGCTACAGGCTCGGTGTACTCGAGGGGGGTGAGTATCCTGATAAGACAAGGTACGCAATTCTCCTTCCTAGATGTTAAAATTGATCCAGAGGGTCGCTTCCAGGGCCGTCGGAACAGGACCGGCAAAACAAGCAATTGCCTGGGGCCCCGAGCTGGCCTGGGGCCCCAGCCTAGGATGACTGCCTGCTGCCTGTCACTGTCCTGGATTTCCAATGCCACCCTGGGTCGATCTAAATCAAATGCACGATCGATCTGACAGTGGTTGTGGACCCCCCTAGCCTAGCTAGCTGGCACTGTCTCTGCTGGTTGCTACGTGATGCCCGCTTGGCTTGTAGCAACCAGTGATGTCACTAGCAGAGCAGGAGAGAGGCAGAGTTGTGCCTATCACAGGCAGCGGAGGAAAGATCTTCTAGCTAGCTCCGCCTCCGAGTCCACCCTCCTCCTCCTCCTCCTCCTCCTCCTCCCACTCTGTCCTCGAGGCACACTGTCCAGCCACTCAGGCAGCAGCATGCTGCTGTGCTGAAGTCTGAAGAACACAGAAAGACGTGACAGAGTGAGACAGATTTCAGCCAGCTGTAGAAAGCAGGCAAGTAAGCATTGCTCACTCACCATTGTCAGTACAGCACTGACCAACACATCATAAGGGGTGGGCACTGCACTGGGCAGGACTGGAGCAATAGTTGGCTCTGAGGGGTTCATGCTGGGACCTGTAGTTCTTCACTTTTGGGGGGGTCACATGATTTCCAGTCCCAGCATGAACCCTCCCTGCCCTGCCAGGATAGGACACACAAACACATCCTAACAGGGCAGGGAGGGTTCATTGTGGGACTTGAAATCATGTGCCCCCCCCCCCAAAAGTGAAGAACTACAGGTCCCAGCATGAACCCCTCAGGACACACAAACACATCCTAGCAGAGCAGGGAGGGTTCATGCTGGGACTTAAAATCATGTAACCCCCCCCCCGGCCCCCCCAAAAATGAAGAACTACAGGTCCCAGCATGAACCCCTCAGAGCTGACTCCTGCTCCAGTCCTGCCCAGTGACCACCCTTATGTGGGCACTGGACAGGACTGGAGCAGTAGTCAGCTCTGAGGGGTTCATGCTGGGACCTGTAGTTCTTCACTTTTGGGGGGGTCACATGATTTCCAGTCCCAGCATGAACCCTCCCTGTCCTGCTAGGATGTGTTTGTGTGTCCTCTCCTGCCAGGATAAACTGTATCGCTATGCTGTGGTTCCTGTAGGCTTTGCGTGAGTGCGGGGGGGCCTCCAAGTCCATTTTGCTTGGGGCCCCCAAATTCCTTCAAACGGCCCTGGTTGCTTTATATTCCTTTTGTGTTTCCTTTATGGGTCAAAATGTATACTGGCAGGGTTGTACATTCCTCCTCCCTTCTCAGCTGGCCTACTTAAAAACGTAGCTGATTTTATGTCCCGCTTCCCGGGCATACCAGTGTTGGTCCTGGGAGACTTCAACAACTACCTTGATTATGAGAGGGAAAAGCTCAGTTCCCGTATTGGTGTAACAACGGTTCGGGGCAGGGGTCTACCCCTTTTGCTCGACTTATATTGGAGATGGGCCTTCCTGATGTTTGGATAATGCATAACCCTGAAGCTAGAGTGTATTCCTGTCAATCAGCTTCAGTGGGGGGCCTGTCTAGAATTGACCTGGGACTGGGTACTGACCTCCCGTTGCCAATGGTTGCCTGCTCACAATACCATCCCAGACAGATCTCAGACCACTCCTTCCTCTCGGTAGATCTCAGGATGGGGGCAGTTAGAGGCAATAGGCTCTGGAAACTTTACCCATTTTGGCTGTCTCTTATACCAGACCCTGACCCGATTCCAGCACTTCTGACCGTTTTTTTCAAACACAATCTAGACTCCGCAGATATAGGCACAGTATGGGACACAGCCAAAGCATATCTACGTGGTCAATTTATTAGAGTCATCTCCCAGATTAAGACCAACACTAAAGAACGGGAGATGCTTGTACTGGCAGAGGCGCAATGCTCGGAAGCTGATTATGTTGCTGACCCCAATGATAACACTAAAAGAACATGGTTGGCCTCCCTGTCTATGCTTAAACATCTGTCCCTACAATTAGCAGAGAACAAACAATTCTTTTTACAGCAGAAACACTTTGATGAAGGAGAGAATATGGGCCATATGCTGGCAATATTAGCCAAATCGCAGCAACCCTCCTCACACATAGTAGCTGTGACAGATGCACAGGGTGTACAATGCTACTCCACCCAATCCATTATGGATAGCTTTGCAAAGTTTTTCCAAGATGTGTACACATCTAAAGTTCAGCCTACCCCAGAGGACCTCTGTACCTTCTTAGATAAGTACCCCATCCCTTGTCTATCCTCATCTGATGTGGCTCTACTTGGCGCCCCATTGACTGAGGATGAACTCCTGGAAGCTCTGGCGCATGCACAGAATGGGCGGGCACCAGGGGCGGACGGCCTGCCAGCTGAGGTGTTTAAACGATACACAGAGCAGCTTCTTCCAACACTCTTAAAAGTTTACAACAATGCCTTTGAAACTGGAGTGCTCCCTCCCTCTATGGATGAGCCTCTAATAGTGGTGCTACTGAAACCTGGAAAGGATCCTATGTCACCGGACTAATACAGGCCTATCTCCCTGCTCACATTTGACATTAAATTGTTGGCCAGGGTCCTAGCTAACAGACTGGCCAAATGTATCCATCATGTGATACATAGAGACCAATCCGGTTTTATTCCGACGAGAGCTGACCTCCCAGAACTTGCGCAGATTGTTCCTTAACTTACAGATACCTGTGGACAACACAGGTAATAGGGCCATCTTCTCTTTGGGCGCCGCTAAAGCGTTCGACAGCGTTGAATGGCCCTATCTCTGGGAGGTGCTGACAAGATTTGAGGTGGGCCCTACCGTCTTTAGATGGGTTCAATTACTATATAGTGCTCCATCAGCGAGAATGCGCATTAATGGTGATATGTCCAAATCTTTTAGGCTTTTCAGGGGCACATGGCAGGGGTGCCCACTTTCACCCCTGTTGTTTGCCTTGGCTCTAGAACCCCTGGCTATACATGTAAGAGCTTTGCAGGACATTGTAGGCTTCTGTAGAGGTCCCAGGCAAGACGTGATCTCATTATATGCAGATGACACCTTGGTTTACCTCGGGGACACTGGCGACTCTCTGAGGAATGTGATGCGTTTGATTGCAGACTTCGGAGAGCTATCGGGATTTAGCATTAATTGGAACAAATCGGTGCTCATGCCACTGGACCCCCTGACAGGCCCCCTCCCTGACTGTGCTAGAGACGTTCTCATAGTGGAGGAGTTTCGCTACTTGGGCATACAGGTGACCCCAGAACCGACTCAATACTTGACACTGAACCTGGTACCATTGCTTCGTAAATTCTGGGCAAAATGCTCGGCATGGACGAAGTTGCCTCTTTCGATCACAGGGAGGGCTAATCAGTAAAAATGGTTCGGGCCCCTCAACTATGTATTCCACAATGCTCCCATATGTATACCCCATAAATGGTTTGCCCAAATAGATGCTCAGTTCAGAGACTTAATATGGGGCAATAAATCACCACGAATCAGCCTCTCGTCACTACAATTCGCTAAGGATCAGGGAGGCATGGCAGTTCCGCGTGCTCAATATTATTTTGTGGCCTCCCAACTTTAGCACCTTGGTCACTGGGGTGGGGAGGATGTAGATGATCCTATCAGATCACTGTTAGTACCTTATGGTTCAGAGCTTTCCTCGCTATCCCACCTAGAGGCAGGACTCACACATATTTCAGGCTCCCTCCCCATGATTAATTTGTTGAACACCCTTTGGAAGTACACCAGATCTCTCCTGAAGTTTAGGGGCATATGCTCATTCACTCTCATATGGAGAAATAAATAATTTGTTGAACTTTTTAAACTTAGGGACTTCCACTCCTGGGAGCTGTCAGGTATCCACTATATCACACAACTGTTTAGGGGTACGATTCTCAAGTCATTCACCGACCTTGGGGAGGAATTCTCTCTCCATAGGTCGCAATTTTATAGATATCTGCAGGTGAGGCATGCAGTACAGAGTGAGCTTAGAATATCTCCACTTATGCTATCGACACATCCTCTGATGAATGACGTGTTGCTGGCAGAAGATAAGAAAGGTATGATATCAAGGATTTATGCTAGATTGCTTAGCGCCACACACGATGCATCTGCACTCCTGTGCAGAAAGGGGTGGGAAAAAATTTAGGCCCCATAGACGGGGAAACCTGGGAACTGTGCCTTACTTCTGCCCCATTGGTGTCAGTTTCTGCATCCCGCAGACTATCACATCTATTTTTGCTACATAGACTCCAGTCCGCCTACATAAATGGGGATTTCGGGATACTCCACTGTGTCCGAAGTGCTGCATACATGACGGGGACCTGCTGCATATGATGTGGAAGTATCCAAAACTTTTTCGGTATTGGAAGTATGTTCTTACTACCATTTTACAGGTGTACCAACTCCCGGTACCCCACGACCCAATTGTGTGTCTGCTTGGTGCCCTGGAGATGCCCTCACTCTCACCTAACGGCCACGTTGCAATACTCCGTCTCCTATATATTGCTCGGAAGGCGATTGCGGGGCTTTGGATATCTCCTAGGGTACCAACGGGGGGACAATGGGTGGAAATGGTCAACTGTCGCTTGATACGTGAGAAACTGACTTATCAGCAAAGAAATGCCCTGAAAATGTTTTATTCAATGTGGCAACCTAGGCTCAACACTCTCGGTCTGGGGCCTACACAACTGGTCAAAGAAAGACTCTTGCAAATGTAAAGTAGTGACTGTTCACAGTATGCTAGTGACAAACCGTGGTCTTTTGTGGTGTGTATTGTGGAAAGGTAGTCATGATATGATGGTTACTAATTTTTCATTAGAATTTTCTTGAGAGGAAGGTCATCCACTCCCATTGGAGAGCTGGATGTATGCACTTTTATTTTTTTCAGTTTATTATTGTTTATGTTATTGTTTTTTCTTTTTTTTTTTCTATTTAGTATTTTTGATACTGCCAGACCATTGGTCCAACCTAATGTACCTTGATAATATTATATGCTGTGCACAGTGTGCAGCAATGGTTATTATCCTAATTAGGGATGAGCTTCGTGTTCGAGTCGAACATACGTTCGACTCGAACATCGGCTGTTCGATCGTTCGACGAAGATCGAACGATTTGGGCCGTTCGCGCCAAATTCGAGTGACGCGAACGGCCCACAATGCACTACGCCATCGCAGTGTCATCCAGGCGCTGTGATTGGCCAAGCATGCACTGTGACCCCGCATGCTTGGCCAATCACAGCGCCGGCAGCGAGGAGAGCAATGATTGGCCACAGGCAGGATGCCTGTGGCCAATTATTGCTGAGGGGGTTTAGTACACGCCCCACACTATAAAAGGCCGCCAGCACGGCGGCCTAGTGTAGTGTGTTCCGGAGCAGGGATAGAGCAGCATAGGCAGGGACAGTGACTTTTATTTCTTTCTTGCTTAACCTGGATTCCTTTAGTTTAGGGAAAGAGAAGGATAGGTAGGGAGAGTGTCAGTGTGTTTTGTGCTTGTGCTATATTGTGCTTAAAAAAAACATTTTTTCTAGGGACAGAAAACTGTAGGTAGGGAGAGTGTGTCAGTTTCTTTCACTGTCAAAGTCCTTGTTTCCAGGAACCTGGAAGGACAGTGAGGTAATTCTCCTTGTGCTAAATTGTGCTTAAAAAAAACATTTTTTCTAGGGACAGAAAACTGTAGGTAGGGAGAGTGTGTCAGTTTCTTTCACTGTCAAAGTCCTTGTTTCCAGGGACCTGGAAGGACAGTGAGGTAATTCTCCTTGTGCTAAATTGTGCTTAAAAAAAACATTTTTTCTAGGGACAGAAAACTGTAGGTAGGGAGAGTGTGTCAGTTTCTTTCACTGTCAAAGTCCTTGTTTCCAGGGACCTGGAAGGACAGTGAGGTAATTCTCCTTGTGCTAAATTGTGCTTAAAAAAAAATTTTTTTCTAGGGACAGAAAACTGTAGGTAGGGAGAGTGTGTCAGTTTCTTTCACTGTCAAAGTCCTTGTTTCCAGGGACCTGGAAGGACAGTGAGGTAATTCTCCTTGTGCTAAATTGTGCTTAAAAAAAACATTTTTTCTAGGGACAGAAAACTGTAGGTAGGGAGAGTGTGTCAGTTTCTTTCACTGTCAAAGTCCTTGTTTCCAGGGACCTGGAAGGACAGTGAGTGAATTCTCCTTGTGCTATATTGTGCTTAAAAAAAACATTTTTTCTAGGGACAGAAAACTGTAGGTAGGGAGAGTGTGTCAGTTTCTTTCACTGTCAAAGTCCTTGTTTCCAGGGACCTGGAAGGACAGTGAGGTAATTCTCCTTGTGCTAAATTGTGCTTAAAAAAACATTTTTTCTAGGGACAGAAAACTGTAGGTAGGGAGAGTGTGTCAGTTTCTTTCACTGTCAAAGTCCTTGTTTCCAGGGACCTGGAAGGACAGTGAGGTAATTCTCCTTGTGCTAAATTGTGCTTAAAAAAACATTTTTTCTAGGGACAGAAAACTGTAGGTAGGGAGAGTGTGTCAGTTTCTTTCACTGTCAAAGTCCTTGTTTCCAGGGACCTGGAAGGACAGTGAGGTAATTCTCCTTGTGCTAAATTGTGCTTAAAAAAAAACATTTTTTCTAGGGACAGAAAACTGTAGGTAGGGAGAGTGTGTCAGTTTCTTTCACTGTCAAAGTCCTTGTTTCCAGGGACCTGGAAGGACAGTGAGGTAATTCTCCTTGTGCTAAATTGTGCTTAAAAAAAACATTTTTTCTAGGGACAGAAAACTGTAGGTAGGGAGAGTGTGTCAGTTTCTTTCACTGTCAAAGTCCTTGTTTCCAGGGACCTGGAAGGACAGTGAGGTAATTCTCCTTGTGCTAAATTGTGCTTAAAAAAAACATTTTTTCTAGGGACAGAAAACTGTAGGTAGGGAGAGTGTGTCAGTTTCTTTCACTGTCAAAGTCCTTGTTTCCAGGGACCTGGAAGGACAGTGAGGTAATTCTCCTTGTGCTAAATTGTGCTTAAAAAAAACATTTTTTCTAGGGACAGAAAACTGTAGGTAGGGAGAGTGTGTCAGTTTCTTTCACTGTCAAAGTCCTTGTTTCCAGGGACCTGGAAGGACAGTGAGTGAATTCTCCTTGTGCTATATTGTGCTTAAAAAAAACATTTTTTCTAGGGACAGAAAACTGTAGGTAGGGAGAGTGTGTCAGTTTCTTTCACTGTCAAAGTCCTTGTTTCCAGGGACCTGGAAGGACAGTGAGGTAATTCTCCTTGTGCTAAATTGTGCTTAAAAAAAACATTTTTTCTAGGGACAGAAAACTGTAGGTAGGGAGAGTGTGTCAGTTTCTTTCACTGTCAAAGTCCTTGTTTCCAGGGACCTGGAAGGACAGTGAGGTAATTCTCCTTGTGCTAAATTGTGCTTAAAAAAAACATTTTTTCTAGGGACAGAAAACTGTAGGTAGGGAGAGTGTGTCAGTTTCTTTCACTGTCAAAGTCCTTGTTTCCAGGGACCTGGAAGGACAGTGAGGTAATTCTCCTTGTGCTAAATTGTGCTTAAAAAAAAACATTTTTTCTAGGGACAGAAAACTGTAGGTAGGGAGAGTGTGTCAGTTTCTTTCACTGTCAAAGTCCTTGTTTCCAGGGACCTGGAAGGACAGTGAGGTAATTCTCCTTGTGCTAAATTGTGCTTAAAAAAAACATTTTTTCTAGGGACAGAAAACTGTAGGTAGGGAGAGTGTGTCAGTTTCTTTCACTGTCAAAGTCCTTGTTTCCAGGGACCTGGAAGGACAGTGAGGTAATTCTCCTTGTGCTAAATTGTGCTTAAAAAAAACATTTTTTCTAGGGACAGAAAACTGTAGGTAGGGAGAGTGTGTCAGTTTCTTTCACTGTCAAAGTCCTTGTTTCCAGGGACCTGGAAGGACAGTGAGGTAATTCTCCTTGTGCTAAATTGTGCTTAAAAAAAACATTTTTTCTAGGGACAGAAAACTGTAGGTAGGGAGAGTGTGTCAGTTTCTTTCACTGTCAAAGTCCTTGTTTCCAGGGACCTGGAAGGACAGTGAGTGAATTCTCCTTGTGCTATATTGTGCTTAAAAAAAACATTTTTTCTAGGGACAGAAAACTGTAGGTAGGGAGAGTGTGTCAGTTTCTTTCACTGTCAAAGTCCTTGTTTCCAGGGACCTGGAAGGACAGTGAGGTAATTCTCCTTGTGCTAAATTGTGCTTAAAAAAAACATTTTTTCTAGGGACAGAAAACTGTAGGTAGGGAGAGTGTGTCAGTTTCTTTCACTGTCAAAGTCCTTGTTTCCAGGGACCTGGAAGGACAGTGAGGTAATTCTCCTTGTGCTAAATTGTGCTTAAAAAAAACATTTTTTCTAGGGACAGAAAACTGTAGGTAGGGAGAGTGTGTCAGTTTCTTTCACTGTCAAAGTCCTTGTTTCCAGGGACCTGGAAGGACAGTGAGGTAATTCTCCTTGTGCTAAATTGTGCTTAAAAAAAAACATTTTTTCTAGGGACAGAAAACTGTAGGTAGGGAGAGTGTGTCAGTTTCTTTCACTGTCAAAGTCCTTGTTTCCAGGGACCTGGAAGGACAGTGAGGTAATTCTCCTTGTGCTAAATTGTGCTTAAAAAAAACATTTTTTCTAGGGACAGAAAACTGTAGGTAGGGAGAGTGTGTCAGTTTCTTTCACTGTCAAAGTCCTTGTTTCCAGGGACCTGGAAGGACAGTGAGGTAATTCTCCTTGTGCTAAATTGTGCTTAAAAAAAACATTTTTTCTAGGGACAGAAAACTGTAGGTAGGGAGAGTGTGTCAGTTTCTTTCACTGTCAAAGTCCTTGTTTCCAGGGACCTGGAAGGACAGTGAGGTAATTCTCCTTGTGCTAAATTGTGCTTAAAAAAAACATTTTTTCTAGGGACAGAAAACTGTAGGTAGGGAGAGTGTGTCAGTTTCTTTCACTGTCAAAGTCCTTGTTTCCAGGGACCTGGAAGGACAGTGAGTGAATTCTCCTTGTGCTATATTGTGCTTAAAAAAAACATTTTTTCTAGGGACAGAAAACTGTAGGTAGGGAGAGTGTGTCAGTTTCTTTCACTGTCAAAGTCCTTGTTTCCAGGGACCTGGAAGGACAGTGAGGTAATTCTCCTTGTGCTAAATTGTGCTTAAAAAAAACATTTTTTCTAGGGACAGAAAACTGTAGGTAGGGAGAGTGTGTCAGTTTCTTTCACTGTCAAAGTCCTTGTTTCCAGGGACCTGGAAGGACAGTGAGTGAATTCTCCTTGTGCTAAATTGTGCTTAAAAAAAACATTTTTTCTAGGGACAGAAAACTGTAGGTAGGGAGAGTGTGTCAGTTTCTTTCACTGTCAAAGTCCTTGTTTCCAGGGACCTGGAAGGACAGTGAGGTAATTCTCCTTGTGCTAAATTGTGCTTAAAAAAAAACATTTTTTCTAGGGACAGAAAACTGTAGGTAGGGAGAGTGTGTCAGTTTCTTTCACTGTCAAAGTCCTTGTTTCCAGGGACCTGGAAGGACAGTGAGTGAATTCTCCTTGTGCTATATTGTGCTTAAAAAAAACATTTTTTCTAGGGACAGAAAACTGTAGGTAGGGAGAGTGTGTCAGTTTCTTTCACTGTCAAAGTCCTTGTTTCCAGGGACCTGGAAGGACAGTGAGGTAATTCTCCTTGTGCTAAATTGTGCTTAAAAAAAACATTTTTTCTAGGGACAGAAAACTGTAGGTAGGGAGAGTGTGTCAGTTTCTTTCACTGTCAAAGTCCTTGTTTCCAGGGACCTGGAAGGACAGTGAGGTAATTCTCCTTGTGCTAAATTGTGCTTAAAAAAAACATTTTTTCTAGGGACAGAAAACTGTAGGTAGGGAGAGTGTGTCAGTTTCTTTCACTGTCAAAGTCCTTGTTTCCAGGGACCTGGAAGGACAGTGAGGTAATTCTCCTTGTGCTAAATTGTGCTTAAAAAAAAACATTTTTTCTAGGGACAGAAAACTGTAGGTAGGGAGAGTGTGTCAGTTTCTTTCACTGTCAAAGTCCTTGTTTCCAGGGACCTGGAAGGACAGTGAGGTAATTCTCCTTGTGCTAAATTGTGCTTAAAAAAAACATTTTTTCTAGGGACAGAAAACTGTAGGTAGGGAGAGTGTGTCAGTTTCTTTCACTGTCAAAGTCCTTGTTTCCAGGGACCTGGAAGGACAGTGAGGTAATTCTCCTTGTGCTAAATTGTGCTTAAAAAAAACATTTTTTCTAGGGACAGAAAACTGTAGGTAGGGAGAGTGTGTCAGTTTCTTTCACTGTCAAAGTCCTTGTTTCCAGGGACCTGGAAGGACAGTGAGGTAATTCTCCTTGTGCTAAATTGTGCTTAAAAAAAACATTTTTTCTAGGGACAGAAAACTGTAGGTAGGGAGAGTGTGTCAGTTTCTTTCACTGTCAAAGTCCTTGTTTCCAGGGACCTGGAAGGACAGTGAGTGAATTCTCCTTGTGCTATATTGTGCTTAAAAAAAACATTTTTTCTAGGGACAGAAAACTGTAGGTAGGGAGAGTGTGTCAGTTTCTTTCACTGTCAAAGTCCTTGTTTCCAGGGACCTGGAAGGACAGTGAGGTAATTCTCCTTGTGCTAAATTGTGCTTAAAAAAAACATTTTTTCTAGGGACAGAAAACTGTAGGTAGGGAGAGTGTGTCAGTTTCTTTCACTGTCAAAGTCCTTGTTTCCAGGGACCTGGAAGGACAGTGAGTGAATTCTCCTTGTGCTAAATTGTGCTTAAAAAAAACATTTTTTCTAGGGACAGAAAACTGTAGGTAGGGAGAGTGTGTCAGTTTCTTTCACTGTCAAAGTCCTTGTTTCCAGGGACCTGGAAGGACAGTGAGGTAATTCTCCTTGTGCTAAATTGTGCTTAAAAAAAAACATTTTTTCTAGGGACAGAAAACTGTAGGTAGGGAGAGTGTGTCAGTTTCTTTCACTGTCAAAGTCCTTGTTTCCAGGGACCTGGAAGGACAGTGAGGTAATTCTCCTTGTGCTAAATTGTGCTTAAAAAAAACATTTTTTCTAGGGACAGAAAACTGTAGGTAGGGAGAGTGTGTCAGTTTCTTTCACTGTCAAAGTCCTTGTTTCCAGGGACCTGGAAGGACAGTGAGGTAATTCTCCTTGTGCTAAATTGTGCTTAAAAAAAACATTTTTTCTAGGGACAGAAAACTGTAGGTAGGGAGAGTGTGTCAGTTTCTTTCACTGTCAAAGTCCTTGTTTCCAGGGACCTGGAAGGACAGTGAGTGAATTCTCCTTGTGCTATATTGTGCTTAAAAAAAACATTTTTTCTAGGGACAGAAAACTGTAGGTAGGGAGAGTGTGTCAGTTTCTTTCACTGTCAAAGTCCTTGTTTCCAGGGACCTGGAAGGACAGTGAGGTAATTCTCCTTGTGCTAAATTGTGCTTAAAAAAAACATTTTTTCTAGGGACAGAAAACTGTAGGTAGGGAGAGTGTGTCAGTTTCTTTCACTGTCAAAGTCCTTGTTTCCAGGGACCTGGAAGGACAGTGAGGTAATTCTCCTTGTGCTAAATTGTGCTTAAAAAAAACATTTTTTCTAGGGACAGAAAACTGTAGGTAGGGAGAGTGTGTCAGTTTCTTTCACTGTCAAAGTCCTTGTTTCCAGGGACCTGGAAGGACAGTGAGGTAATTCTCCTTGTGCTAAATTGTGCTTAAAAAAAACATTTTTTCTAGGGACAGAAAACTGTAGGTAGGGAGAGTGTGTCAGTTTCTTTCACTGTCAAAGTCCTTGTTTCCAGGGACCTGGAAGGACAGTGAGTGAATTCTCCTTGTGCTATATTGTGCTTAAAAAAAACATTTTTTCTAGGGACAGAAAACTGTAGGTAGGGAGAGTGTGTCAGTTTCTTTCACTGTCAAAGTCCTTGTTTCCAGGGACCTGGAAGGACAGTGAGGTAATTCTCCTTGTGCTAAATTGTGCTTAAAAAAAACATTTTTTCTAGGGACAGAAAACTGTAGGTAGGGAGAGTGTGTCAGTTTCTTTCACTGTCAAAGTCCTTGTTTCCAGGGACCTGGAAGGACAGTGAGTGAATTCTCCTTGTGCTAAATTGTGCTTTAAAAAAAAATTTTTTCTAGGGACAGAAAACTGTAGGTAGGGAGAGTGTGTCAGTTTCTTTCACTGTCAAAGTCCTTGTTTCAAGGGACAGAGAAGGACACCTGAAGGTAGCCCTTATTGCTTTTTTCCCATCTCCCTGCAGGCCATCTATTAGAATGTCTGGAAGGCAAACAAGGAGAGGCAGACAGTCAGGAGGCAATAAAAGAGGGCAAGCAGGCTCTGTGTCTGGGGGCAACAGTGCTGGTCGTGGACGCGGTGCATTGTCATCAGCACATGGCCATGGGACACGCTTGTCCTTCTTTTCGGCAGCTGGACATGTTGAGCCACATCATGCCGAAGACTTGGTAGAGTGGATGACCAAGCCCTCCTCCTCCTCCTCATCCTCTCTCACCCAGGCTCAGGGTACTGGAAAAGCAGCTGCCAAAGCGTCCTCTTCCCTGGTATCAATGTCAGACTCATCATCAGTCACTCCTTCCCTAGACCCACCATGTCCTCCTCCTGAGGAGTCCCCCGAACTGTTTCAGCACAGTGTTGGGTACATGCTCCAGGAGGATGCCCAGCGTTTCGAAGGGTCTGATGATGAAACCCAGCTAGAGGAAGGCAGTAGCGTGAGAGCAGACAGAGGGGATGCTCAAGAAGGACACCAATCTGGCAGTCATGTTCCAGCAGCTGCAGCATACTGCCAGATTGGCTCCAGTGATGAGGAGGGAGGTGATGATGAGGTCACTGACTCCACGTGGGTGCCTAATAGGAGAGAGGAGGAGGAGGAGGATGAGGAGGAGGCACATCTCCAACGAGGCAGGATGCCCTTTGGTGGCCAGCGTAAGGGCAGTACACCGACGGAATCACACCGCAGAGCTCCGCCTGTGCAGGGCGCTGCCTCTGCCCGTCATTCAAAAAGTTCTTTGGTGTGGGCCTTTTTTGAGGCTAGTGCATCAGATCGCACAGCTGCTGTTTGCAACATATGTCTCAAGCGTATATCGCGTGGCCAAAACATCAGCCGCTTGGGTACCACATGCCTGACCAGACATATGTTGACCTGCCATGCAGCTCGTTGGCAAGCCTACCTCAAAGACCCACACCAAAGAACAAAGCGGACCTCTCCTTGCACCGCATCAGCTGGGATCTCCAACCCCACTATAACTTCAGTCCTCTCTGAAACATGCACTGAGAGGAATGAAGGTGTAGAATTAGGTGTGTCACAGCCAAGTACTTGCGGCCACTCTGCTAGCAGTACACCGACGTCCGATTCTAGCAGGCAAATTTCCCTGCCCCAGCTGCTGGACCGTCGAAAGAAGTTCACTCCCAGCCATCCACATGCCCAGCGGTTGAATGCTAGCTTGGCTAAATTGCTAGCGCTTCAACTGCTGCCTTTTCAGTTGGTAGACTCGGCCCCCTTCCGTGAGTTTGTGCAATGTGCGGTTCCTCAGTGGCAGGTTCCCAAACGCCACTTTTTCTCACGGAAGGCTATTCCGGCTCTCTACCGGCATGTGGAAGGCAATGTCTTGGCCTCGCTGGACAGGGCGGTCAGCGGTAAGGTGCATATTACCGCTGACTCATGGTCCAGCAGGCATGGACAGGGACGTTACCTTTCTTTCACGGCCCATTGGGTCACTCTTTTGGCAGCTGGGAAGGATGCAGGACAAGGTGCAGTAGTGTTGGAGGTTGTCCCACCGCCACGCCTCCAAAATGCTACTACTGGTTGTGACACACCTCTCTCCTACACCCCCTCCTCTTCTTCTTCCTCCATGGCCTCTTCCTGTGGTTTGTCCTATGAACCAGCGGTGCTCCGTAGCCGTTCACGGGGCTACGCAAGTACGCAGGCAAAAAGATGCCATGCCGTGCTTGCGCTGGTGTGTTTGGGGGACAGAAGCCACACTGGGGCAGAGGTCCTGTCTGCTCTGCAGGGCCAGGCCGAGAGGTGGTTGACGCCACGCCAGCTTAAGCCAGGAATGGTGGTTTGCGACAATGGCACCAACCTCCTCTCCGCCCTCCGACAGGGACAACTGACCCATGTGCCCTGTGTGGCTCACGTCCTTAACCTGGTGGTGCAGCGGTTCTTGGGCAGGTACCCGGGCTTACAGGATGTCCTGAGGCAGGCCAGGAAAGTCTGTGTGCATTTCCGCAGATCTTATAATGCCAGTGCTCGCCTGGCTGAGCTGCAAAAGGAGTTGAACCTGCCCAAGAACCGCCTTATATGTGACATGCCCACCAGGTGGAACTCAACGTTGGCCATGCTGCAGCGGCTGCACACGCAGCAGAGGGCCATCAATGAGTACCTGTGCGACTACGGCACCAGGACAGGGTCAGGGGAGCTTGGTTTTTTTTCTCCACGCCAGTGGGGCATGATCAGGGATGCATGCACTGTCCTGGCACCATTTGAGGAGGCCACGAGGATGGTGAGCAGTGACAGTGCATGCATCAGTGACACTGTACCTCTTGTCCACCTGTTGGAGCACACGCTGCGTGGAATAATGGACAGGGCACTTGAGGCAGAACAGAGGCAGGAAGAGGAGGACTTCCTTGCCTCTCAAGGCCCCCTTTACCCAGACAGTGTTCCTTCTGTCCCACCCATCGCACAGGAAGAGGAGGAGGAGGAGGAGGAGGAGGAGGAGGATTGTGTCAGCATGGAGGTGGAGGCTGGCACTCAGCATCATCAGCAGCAGTCTTTTAGGGATGATTTACAGTCCCAAGAAACCAGTGGACTTGTACGTGGCTGGGAGGAGGTGGCTGCGGATCATGTCGTCCTTAGTGACCCAGAGGACTCCGGAGCGAATGCCTCAGCAAACCTACGCTGCATGGCCTCCCTGATCCTGCAAAGTCTGCGGAAGGATCCTCGTATTCTTCGGATCAAGGAGAGGGACCATTACTGGCTGGCCACTCTCCTTGATCCACGGTACAAGGGTAAGGTTGCGGACCCTATGTTACCGTCGCAGAGGGAGCAGAGGATGAGACAACTCCGGGAGGCCTTGCAGAAAGGTCTGTGCAACGCGTTCCCAGAGACTGGGAGGTTACAAACTCCTGGTCCTGGACAACGAGTTGCTGAGGCTTCGGCCAGTCAAAGAAGGAGCGGTGGGGAAGGTGGCCGTCTGACCGATGCGTTCAGACAATTCTTTAGTCCGCAGCCCCAAAGTATGATCGGTTCCAGCAACCATCGCCAGCGTCTGATAAACATGGTGCAGGAATATCTAGGGGCAAGGTCAGACTTGGACACCTTCCCCACCGAAAATCCTCTGGCTTACTGGGTCTTGAGGATGGATCACTGGCCAGAGCTTGCACAGTATGCAATTGAGCTACTGGCCTGTCCTGCATCCAGCGTTCTTTCGGAACGCATATTCAGTGCTGCTGGAGGATTTGTCACGGATCACAGGGTGCGCCTGTCCACCGACTCGGTTGATCGACTGACTTTCATCAAGATGAACCAGTCTTGGATCACCACCAGCTACCACACACCTGATGCTGATATAACAGACTAATTGATTTTAACATGTCACATCCCTTCAAGACTGATGCTGATGCTGAGTGCCTGTGCTGTTATGTTGACTGGCTATCCTCCTCCTCCGAGTCCTCAATGATACGATTGATGATGATAGCTTGGAAGATCATTTTTGTTTATGGGTGCCGCCACCAGTGGCTAAGGCCCAATTTTTCAGCCCCTGTTTTACAGGGGCGTGTAATTACAATTTTTTTAGCAATAATTTGCCATAGGGCTCATTGCTGTGCTCCAAGTACAGTATCTGTGAGGGGTTGGAGTGTTGTGGCACCAGTGCCTAAGGCCCAATTTTTCAGCCCCTGTTTAACAGGGGCGTGTCATTACAATTTTTGAAGCAATACTTTGCAACAGGGCTCATTGCTGTGCTCCAAGTACAGTATCTGTGAGGGGTTGTAGTGTTGTGCCACCAGTGCCTAAGGCCCAATTTTTCAGCCCCTGTTCAACAGGGGCATGCAATTACAATTCTTGATCTAATAATTCACAGCAGGGTCCATTGCTGCACCCACCAAGAGTAACTCTGAGGGCTTACAGTCTTGTGGCAACGCCACCACCACCACCACCACGAAAGGCCCAATTTCTCAGCCCCTGTTCAAAAGGGGCATGTAATTACAATTCTTGATCTAATAATTCACAGCAGGGCCCATTGCTGCACCCACCAAGAGTAACTGTCAGGGCTTACAGTGTTGTGGCACCAGCACCACCATCAAAGCCCCAATTTTTACTACCACTGTTCAACAATTATATGTAATTAAAATTCCTGATATAATAGTTGACAGCAGGGCGTTCCAGCACCAACCAAGAGTAACTGAGTGCTTACAGTGTTGTGCCAACACCAACAACTAAGGGGCCTATTTCTGCAGAGTATATACGGCAGGTCCCTACTTTCAAACATCCAACTTACAAACGACTCCTACTTGCAAACGAAAGAAGACAACAGGAAGTGAGAGGAAATCTACCCCTAGAAAGGAAAATTCTCTCCTGTAAGAATAAATATGGGAGAAAGGGGTCTCATCTGTACTGATGCTTTATCAGCAATCCTTGTTTCAAGAAAAACACCACATTTCAAAAACAGTTGTCATTGGGACGGAAAGTGAGGTGAAATGTTCTGAACAGGGGCACAGACAGCAAAACAAATGTTACAGGGGTGATAACCCTTACCTATGTTTCCCAAAAAGTTTAAAAATAGATTTTTGGGCTGGAGCTACACTTCAACAATGTACCTGTTCAAAATTACAAACAGATTCTACATAAGAACAAACCTACAGTCCCTGTCTTGTATGCACCGCCTGTATACGGCTGTTCAGAGTATATAGGGCCTTTTTTATTTTATGTGCGGGGTTCCCCTTAATATCCATACAAGACCCAAAGGGGCTGGTAATGGGCTGGGGTAGGGGGGGGGGTCATGGGGTAGCTATGCCATTTTTCTTAAAGAATTTCATCCATATTACCGGGACCAGACATTACATTAAAGCCGCAAGCAGTTTTAAATGGCTTTTTTTTCCTTTAGAAGTGTCATTTTGTGCAGGGACAGTTCTAAACACGGGAAACACGTGGCACTTCACAGGCATACTTTAGACACCCCCCAGGTACGATATTTAAAGGAATATTTGACTTTTTTTTTTTCACTTTATGCATCATTAAAATGACTGCTCCCGAAAAACGACCGTTTTTAAAACTTCTTTTTGCATTGATACATGTCCCCTGGTGCACAACCCGGGTTCCCAAACCCTATTTATGACAATAACATGCATAATAGTTGTTATAATTAGCACTTTAGAATTCGAACGTTCGCATCCATTGTATTTAATAGGGTTCTAATGTTCGTTCGAACTTTCGGTCCGTTCGCGGGTTCTGGTGCGAACCGAACCCGGGGGTGTTCGGCTCATCACTAATCCTAATGTTTGGTATGTACAGGTAGATACATCAGCCCAAATGATTGTTGTACCATTTGTTTATAAAACCTAAGAATGCTCTATGCCTGTATTTTTTCCTGCTGCCCGAAAACTATCGTTATTTATATGTCTGTCATATGGTTTTTTCAATAAACTTTTTTCCGATTTAAAAAAAAAAAAAAAAAAGTAGGACCAAAATATCTATGAGCCACCAGTATTTAAATGGTAAAAGCACTAAAAGATAAACAAAACAAAAACATACAGGTTTGCCTTTATCACACAACCATCTTACTGCTTAAACAGATAGGAGGTAATCCTTGCCTAGTTTAAAGGGTCAGAGTCGCATTCAGCCAGGTGTCAGCATTTCTGATATCTCTAAAACGTAGGGGCAAATACCCCGCATATCCGCAGATGGTCTCCCAAGGACCCACTAATCTGGCAAAAAAAAACACACAGACCAGCCCTTAAAAAGTCAGTAAAGGCGGTCACTGGGGAGCCGGGTGGGGCCTCTCTTAATTCGGCCAATCATTAATCGATGCTAGAATAAATATTCAATACACCAGTGAGGGGAGGGGGCCAGGATGCTGAAATGGTGGCAAAAATCTATACACGCCCCCTGCTGACCGCAGTCGGTGTAAACGGCGCCATCACATTCACCCCAATATAGCAAAAGGTGAATATGACGCTCAGTCCCACCGATAGGCAAAAGTGACGTCAAAACCACTGCTGAGTGCCATGTCCGGAAATGCGTAAGAGTGTGGCTGCGTGCACTTGCAAACAACAATCTGACTTATGTCCACACGCTGGGAACCAGAGCCAATCCAGGGCACGGAGCACCAGAACACATACAAAAAACTAAGCCACGGCATAAACCAGCACAAATTAAAACCCATGTTCTGATCCAAAAAAGTAATATATATATATACAGTGTATGTGTGTGTGTGTGTATATATATATATATATACCGTATTTATCGGCGTATAACACGCACCGGCGTATAACACGCACCCCAAGTTTAGGAGGAAATTTTAGGGAAAAAAACTTTTAGCAGGGACGTTTAAGGAAAAATAACTTACATTTAAATGCAGCCTTGTCAGTGTCCATTGCAGCCTTGTCACAGTGCAGCCTTGTCAGTGTCCATTGCAGCCTTGTCACAGTGCAGCCTTGTCAGTGTCCATTGCAGCCTTGCCCCAGAGTCCATTTCAGCCTTGCCCCAGAGTCCATTTCAGCCTTGCCCCAGAGTCGCCGTGCAGCCTTGCCCCGCTTTTGTTTCAATACCATTTGGGAACATATATTAGAGGTGCATTTTAAATTGTTCAATAGCTATGATTAAGCACTGAGTCACAGTGCGAAACGCGTCAGCTCCTGTTTGCTGCTTTCCATGCTGTGATATGTTTTTCACATTTTTGTTTTAATAAACAACCATTTTTGGAGTGCGGCTGTCCAAGCATTTTTTCCTGTTCTCAGCCTTGCCCCAGTGTCGCCGTGCAGCCTTGCCCCAGTGTCGCCGTGCATCATTTTAAAATTGGCGCTGAGACTGTGCGGACGCCGCCGAGAACGCCGGGGATGCAGGGGACGCAGGGACTGGGCGGAGCCGCCGCCGAGATACACATAGCCGAGTGTACTTGGCTATACTCGGCTTTTCTCGGCTCCGCTCACAGTCACGCCGAGTCCCGCCCTATGATGGACATAACACAGGTCCAATGGCGGGACTGGGCGTGACTGTGAGCGGAGCCGAGAAAAGCCGAGTATAGCCGAGTACATTCGGCTATGTGTATCTCGCTCCGCTCCGCTCACAGTCAGCGGAGACAGCTCAGGGATGTCAGTATTGGCGTATAACACGCACCCACGATTTCCCCCTGATTTTCAGGGGAAAAAAGTGCGTGTTATACGCCGATAAATACGGTATATATATATATATATATAATGTGTATGTATGTATATATATAAATTGTTGAAAATATGAAAAATTCATAAAAATAAATATAAATACAAATAGAATGATAATTCTATTTAAAGGTCTAGATAATTTAACCCCATTTCTACCAAAAGGCACACAATCTGTGAACAAAACCCCAAATTACACATAAATGTAGAAGTCCAACCCAGAAAGAAAGAAATAGAAAAAAGGGGATATCAGAGAAAGGGAGCATAGCTAACGAAGCCATTTAAGCCAGGGGGGCGATTAGCTTTCAGTGAAAAGATCCACTGTAATTCAGATTGCAAAATAGCGTTATTGAAATCACCACCCTGGGGGTTGGGATGTATTCTGTCAATGGCCATAAAGCCTATTTTGGCCAAGTCACATATATGGCACTCCTCAAAGTGCCTCGCAATTGGGCTCTTGGGAATACCATCATGAATGTCATCCACATGTTCTTTGATCCGTTGCCACAACATACGTTTAGTTTTCCCCACATAAAAGGCATTACAGCCACCAGTCAGAAGGTACACAATGCCCTTAGTTTCGCAATTAACAAAATGTTTGGGCCTAATTAAAGTGGATCCGACAGTTGTGGGATCTTGGCCAGGGCATATTTAACGACAATACTCACAGTGGCCACATCGGTAAGTACTGGAAGGACGTGTCCCACAAGGATCGGAGGATCAGATCGGATCGGATCCTTTATTTCCATCAAAATGGCTGGATGTGTGGATATCTCTAATTGAACGATTCCTCCTAATTGTAATGTGTGGGTGGGGATCACATAAAAGGCATTACAGCCACCAGTCAGAAGGTACACAATGCCCTTAGTTTCGCAATTAACAAAATGTTTGGGCCTAATTAAAGTGGATCCGACAGTTGTGGGATCTTGGCCAGGGCATATTTAACGACAATACTCACAGTGGCCACATCGGTAAGTACTGGAAGGACGTGTCCCACAAGGATCGGAGGATCAGATCGGATCGGATCCTTTATTTCCATCAAAATGGCTGGATGTGTGGATATCTCTAATTGAACGATTCCTCCTAATTGTAATGTGTGGGTGGGGATCAACAAAATGTTTGATAGTGCCGTCATGTGCCAACAAATGCCAATGATCCCACAGGACAGTCATTATCTCATTATGTTGTTTATTATATTTAAGAATTGGTCTGATCTTAACTTCTCCCGGGTGCTGTTCTCCCTGGAAGAACAATAACTTGCGTGGACTTTCCAATGCCCTTCTATAGGCTCTTTTGAGGGCTCTATGATTATAGCCCCTTTTGAGAAACCTCTCTTTCAGGGCTTTAGCTTGTATCTTAAATTCGCTAACACTGGTACAATTCCTAAGAACACGTGGGTATTGGCCCACAGGTATTCCCCTTATACGATGTCGGGGATGAGAACTCCCTTCATGAAGCAGGGAGTTCCCTGCTGTGGGTTTCCTAAAAAGGCTATGGAACCATCAGGATGTTTAATAATGGTGAGGTCCAGGAATGGCAATGAACACACATCAAAATTAAGTGCAAAATACAGATTAAAGTCAATAACATTATACAATAATAGAACCTCTGTCCCTGTCCAAAAAATAAGGGAAATCGTCAAAGTACCTCTGCCACAATAAAACGTGGTGGAGGTACATCGACAAGTCCCCAGAACCAAAAATCGTCCGCTCCCACCCCCCAGATACAGGTTGGTATAAGAAGGGGCACGTGTAGTGCCCATAGCCACCCCCTGTATCTGGAGCTAGTGGGAACGATCGAACATAAATGCATTGTGCGTCAGTATGAACTCAAGTAGTTCCAATATAAATGTAGCGGGGTGTTCCCCTTTAATCAGAGACAGGAAATTCCAGAGAGAGAGGAGTCGGGGGGAAGGAATATAAGGAGGGGGCGAGGCCTAACTCTGGCTCTTTGGACACGGGGAGGCAGAGAGAGAGAGACACCTGTGCGGATCTGTGCTGCTCCAGGCCTGAAGCCTGGGGCCTGTGGAGCGAACCAAAGAGCCTTCCACCCCTTTGCGAGCCTGGGTGGCATCCAGACTCATCTCGTCGAAAGTTGTCTGGATCGGGGATCCGATCTCAGAAGCCGCTGTGGACGAGGACCGACACAGCCGGTGGAGGTTCCGGACTGAGGGAAGTGTTCCGGAGTGGTGAGCGAGCGAAAGCTCATCTTTAAACTGTTACTTTTATACTTTGTGCCTACTAGACTTCCGAGGCCTAACACCTCCGGTGAGGGAGAATTACCCCCCCCTATTGGATTACAAATACATGGTTTTAAATACTTCAAGTGCACCACCTTTACAGATCCTGTGCCGGTGAAGATTTGTGTTTCTTCTAAGACTGAGTTTCATGGTTAGGGATCAGGCCTGATCCGTTAGATAGTTATAAGTTAGTTATCACACCACAGGGTGTTTAGGTAACGGTCGCCCCACGTGGCGTTCCGTCCCCTTTCCATTGCTGGTACACACGCACACAGTATTGTGATTTATAACTGCAGGGACCTGCTTATGTGTTGTGAACCAAATGTTACATGCATGTTATCCCCTTTATCTTACCACTAGCAGTAAAGTCAGTTATTATTTACAACATTGTCTATGAGTCTGAGTTATCAATCCACACACCCACATTTAAAGCATAAGTGGTTGTTTATGTGAAATTGCTGTGGGTTAACTGTGCCAGAGCGGGTAGAGCAGATTGCCGGGGGGTTGGGGAAGCTGTACTCAGGGCCCAAATCAAAACTTGCGGCTCTCTTAAGTTGAGGGTATCGCTACACGTGGGGGCTCGTAAATCCAGGATTACTGAGACAGCGGTGAGAGCCCGCCAAGACTTACCGGCATGGACCCGAAAGACATCAGAACGTGGTGTGAAGTAACTAAGACAGATCCAAGCCAGTCAGTGGTCATTAACATTCCGGGTCAGGAATGGTCGACCGAAACGGTGGAAGGGTTAATGAAGTCAGACCCAGGCACCTCACACCAGTATACGCTAGTGGAATATTCAGATGGGAAGCCAGAGGCTTGTAAATGCAAATATGCGCAGATGCCGGATAACAGATCTTATAGTCTGGCGCACGCTACTAAGAAAGAGCTATCACCAACGGGATCACCGCAAGTTGCGGCCCGTACCCCGCCAGAGAGGAAAGACGGAGCGACACCTCCGGTGACGCCTGCACCTGCCACGGCCATATCACCCGAACTGATAAAGGCGTTAGGGGATCTACTAACAAACTGTCAGAAGACAAGCACAGTGCACGTAGAGACTAGCTACCGGAGACTAAAAACATTCTTGGGGGAGCTCCCCGTCCCTGCGGGAGAGGAAGATTTTGACACTTGGGTGGAACAGGCATTACAAGCAGTAGAGGCATGGGAGGTGCCTGAAGCACAGAAAAGACAACGAGTTTTAGAAAGTTTGAAAGGTGCCGCGGCAGAAGCGGTGAAGAGCTTCCGTTTTGGAAATGCAAACTGTACAGCTCAAGATTGTCTGGCCATGCTGCAGGAAGAGTTTGGACAGCTGGAGAAGGTGACAGAGATGGTCTACCAATTTGAACATACTTTCCAGCAGTCGAATGAGAAACTGTCAGAGTATGTTAGAAGGTTGAACAGGCTGTTATGCAAGATCGTCCTGAAGAAGGGAATGCTGCCTAAAGATGCAGATGAAGCACGAATGAAGCAGATCATGAGGGGAGCGCGGCGCTCAGACCCAGTCTGGCTGCACCTGAAAACCTCAGGAGGAGGAATGTCACTAACCTACTCTGATCTAATAAAAATTATTAGGGACGAAGAGGCGCTGCAGAGAGATCAGCAGGTGGCCAGGGTGAAGGTCACCCCTGTACCAGTGTTGGTCAGTTCAGTCAAGAGCCCGGAAAGAGATGCAGAAGTCGACACTTTGAAATCACAAATGTCCCAAGTGTTGAAGATGCTGACCTCTTTGATGGAGAAAGATCAAAGAAGAGCAGAGAAACCAAGTCCAAGAAAGGAGTTGTTCCCGAATACCTCAGAACCAGCCTCCATTCAGGACCGAGAAGAGATGCTATGCTACAACTGCGGGGGCAGTGGCCACTTTGCCAGTAGGTGTTCCAGTCCCAAGAAGAAGAAAATGGATAATCGCCAGCCGGCGGGAAACTCCAGAGGGCCCCGGTGAGGGAGTCAACCGGGTGCCCATCTCTTTCAGTGAGCTCCAAACTGAATGGAAGGAAGCAAAGAGAGGGGACAAGACCCCTCAGAAGGAATCTAGGGTCTCTCAACCAAGATACACACCAGAGAAAGGGGACAAGACCCCTCAGAAGAAATTTAGCACTCCCAAGAAGGAATGTCTACAACCAAGAGACAATAACATCCCTCAGCGGGTTTGTACTCCCATTAGGGTGGGGAAGGTCAATGCATACCGGGCTCAAGAGAGAATAAAGTCAAAAACAAACTGGATGAAGACAAGTCCTCAGAAGAAAGTGACCTCAACCCGGCCGTACCCAGAAGAATTGGTCGGCCCGTCCCCCACTGTATCTATCCAGGTGGAAGAAGTATATACAAAGGCCCTCCTGGACACTGGAGCTCAAGTGACTTTGTTGTACAGAGACTTCTACGATAGGCACTTAAGCAATTTGCCTATACAGAAGATAGAAGAACTGGAGATATGGGGCCTGGGAACGCAGAGGTTCCCCTATGATGGTTATCTGCCCATAAAGCTGACATTCGACCCCTCTGTGGCTGGGAAGACAGAAGTGTTCGACACCCTGGCAGTTGTGTGTCCTAGACCACCCGGGGCCAGCAAGATGTCCCTCATCATAGGCACCAATACGGATCTAGTGAGAAGACTTCTGACCCCCCTGGTGAAGATGAGGAGCCATCAAGATCCAAACATCCATCCCATGCTGAAGACAGCCTACCAACGGTTAGTGTTGGAGCAGAAGACCCCAGGAGAGGGGATAGGGAAGGTGTGGAGACTGGGGAGAGAAGGAGTGGTGCTGCAGCCCGGACAGGTGGCTTGCCTCAGGGCCACTGTGAAGCTCACCTGGAAGCAGCCTGGTCCCTTTGTCATGCTGGAATCCGACCCAAGGGAAGATCACTCAGGCCTGGAAGTGATACCGGAAGTGATTCCAATCAAGGCCCTGAAGAAAGCCAGGGGAAGAGTCCCGGTGAGTGTGAGGAACTCTACAGAAAGGGCCATAGAGATCCCTGCCCGGATGCTGTTGGGACAGGTGAGTCCTGCTGTCCCAGTCAGCTGGTCAGAAGTAAAGGGGACGGGTGAAGAAGGAGATGTTTGGGAAAAACTTTCCATGGAGAACCCGAATTTACCTGGAGCCTGGAAAGAGAGGGCCAAGGCCCAGCTGACTAGATGGGAGAAGATTTTCTCCAAAGATGAGTTCGATGTGGGGTGTGCGAGGAGTGCTACCCACCGCATCCGCCTGCAAGAAGACAAACCGTTCAGGGAGAGAGTCAGGCGGGTTCCGCTGGCAGATCTGGAGGATCTGAGGGAACAGCTTGCAGAACTGAAAAAGACTGGGGTGATTCGAGAGTCCAGAAGCCCTTATGCCTCTCCAATAGTGGTGGTCAGGAAGAAGAATGGGTCGCTGAGGCTCTGCATTGACTACAGAACTCTCAACAGGAGGACCACCCCTGATCAGTACACCACGCCAAGGATAGAGGACGCCTTACAGAGTTTGTCTGGAGCTAAGTGGTTCAGCGTGATGGACCTCAAGAGCGGGTACTATCAAATTCCCATGCACCCAGAGGATAAAGAAAAGACCGCTTTCATAACTCCTGTGGGGTTCTTTGAGTTTAATAGAATGCCTCAGGGCCTATCTGGGGCCCCAGCTACTTTTCAACGTCTCATGGAGAAGACTGTCGGAGATATGAACCTCATAGAAGTCCTCGTGTACCTGGACGATGTCATTGTCTTCGGGAGAACTTTGGAGGAACATGAGGCCCGATTGGAGAAAGTGTTGAGAAGGCTTAGTGAAGAGGGACTAAAGCTTTCCCCCGAGAAGTGTCGGTTCTACCAGTCTTCGGTGAACTATCTGGGACACATAGTGTCTGAAAAGGGGGTGGCTACTGATCCTGAGAAGTTGGAGGCAGTTACCTCCTGGCCAAGACCCACAACAGTCACCGAACTTAGATCTTTCCTGGGCTTCTGCTCCTACTATAGGAGGTTTGTGGATGGGTTTGCCCGTATTGCCAAGCCCCTAAATGAACTGCTCAAGACTGAAGGGGAAGAGGATGGCTTGGGACCCAGAAGACCCGGGGAGTCGGTTCAAGATCAGTGGACCCCCAGGTGTGAAGAGGCCTTCAGAACCCTGAAGAGGAGCCTCACCACAGCCCCAGTATTGGCCTATGCTGATCCCACCAGACCATACGAGTTACATGTTGATGCTAGTCATGAAAGCCTAGGTGGAGTGCTCTACCAAGAGTGTGAAGAGCAACTGCGACCAGTGGCCTATGTGAGTCGGAGTCTGACCCCCTCGGAGAAGAACTACCCCACTCATAAGTTGGAGTTCTTGGCCCTCAAATGGGCAGTGGTGGACAAACTAAGAGACTACCTCTATGGGGCAGAGTTTACAGTAAAAACAGATAACAACCCTCTGACTTATCTATTCACCACTGCCAAGTTGGATGCCACAGGACACAGGTGGCTGGCTGCATTATCTGGGTTCAACTTCAGTCTTAAATACAGACCAGGGACTGGAAATAGGGATGCAGATGCCCTGTCCCGAAGATCTCATACCATGGCTGATGACTGGGAGGACTGGACTCAGGTAGCACCGGAGGGAGTGCGAGCCCTTTGTCAGGGGGCTGAATTTCAAGCCAGAGGGGGCTCCAGAGCCGAGGAGATAGGAGTTACCACAGTGGGAGTCCCAAAACACTACTGCGGGGTGACTCAACTTGAAGAGGAATGCTTACCGAAGCTGTCTAAGAAGGAACTGAGGTGCGACCAATTGGAAGACCCCATGGGGAGATTGGTCTTTGAAGCATTGGAAAACGAGAGTCCAGAGAAACTTCGACATCACCCCTCCAAGGAGGCTCGTCTGCTAAGGAGAGAGCTGGACAAGCTACAGGTCCATCAGGGAGTGGTCTACCGAAGGGGCCCCTCTGATGACTCCGAGGATAAATGGCAGTTGTTTCTCCCAGAGAAGCACCGAGAGACTGTGCTGGTTGCCTTACATGACCAGCATGGTCACCTGGGAGCTGAAAGAACCTTCCAACTTGTCAGAAGCCGGTTCTATTGGCCCTGTATGAGGGCTGAAGTGGAGGAATATTGCCACTCCTGTGCACGATGCATCCAGAGGAAGACTCTACCCCATCAAGCTGCCCCAATGGGCCACCTACAGAGTCAAGGCCCAATGGATCTGGTATGCATTGACTTTCTCTGCCTCGAACCCGATTTGAGTGGATTGGGAAATGTTCTGGTGGTAACCGATCATTTCACCCGTTATGCACAGGCGTTCCCCACCAGAGACCAGAAGGCTTCCACTGTAGCTAAGGTGCTTCTAGAAAAATACTTTGTCCACTATGGATTACCACAGAGAATCCACTCCGACCAAGGAAGGGACTTTGAGAGTCGCCTGATCCGGAACCTACTGGACTCCCTGGGAGTGGAAAAGACCAGGACTACCCCTTATCATCCACAAGGAGATGCCCAGCCTGAGAGGTTTAATCGGACTTTGTTAAACATGCTGGGGACTCTGGAGACAGAGAAGAAGCAGCATTGGAGTCAACACATATCCACTTTGGTGCATGCCTACAATTGCACCACCAGTGATGTGACGGGTTACTCTCCCTACCGCCTCATGTTTGGGAGAGAAGCAAGATTGCCAGTGGATCTGGCCTTTGGCATTTCTCTAGACTATACCTCTGCTACCTCCCACAAAGGATATGTAGACAGACTTAGGTATAATTTGAAAGCGGCCTATGAACAAGCCCAAGCGGCCTCAGACCAGAGAGGGGCCCGAAATAAAAGGAACTATGATTTGAAGGTTCGAGTGCAAGACCTGCAGCCTGGAGACCGTGTTCTGCTACGCAACTTAGGGATCCCAGGGAAGCACAAACTTGCTGATAGGTGGAGGTCTGAGCCTTACGTTATTTGTAGGAAACTCCCTGGACTGCCGGTGTACAAGTTAAAGCCAGAGGGGAGAGTGGGACCCTTGAAGACCTGGCACAGAAACCACTTACTCCCGCTTAAAGAAGCAGTCAGGATACCTCCAGTGAGGAACCTACCGGAATCTGTTTCCATCTTGGATACTCCCAGACCCAACACTCGGTCTCAAACCTCTCGATCTAGAGGTGGACAGGCTTCTCAACCAAGTGAAGATGGGAGAGGAGAACTGGAGTGGCTATGGCCTTCCCCAACCCCGGAAAATCCCACCATAGACCTTCCACCCACTGAGGATATGCAGGATGGGACCCTGAACCCAGAAGCTACAGAGTTCATTCCATCCAGTGGCGTGCCTGAATGCTGGGAAGATATTCCGGGTCTGTACTCAGATGAAGAAGAGACAGAGGCCCCAGAACCAGTGATGATGTCAGAAAGTGTTCCTGAAACAGAGCCTGTGGCACCAGAGCCTGAAGTCCCAAGGGAGCAGAGAGCTCGCAGAGTCGTGAGGCCTCCCATGAAGTTAACCTACCCTCAATTGGGAAAGAGCTCAGAGGACTCTGTCACCACCGCTAGAAGAAGTACCGAGTGCTCCAATCCTTCCACTGTTCATTTGGTGGAGGGCAACCCCAGCTCACTCTCTGGCACAGTTAGGCAGGCCACTCATGCCAGTGTGACCTGTGGGACAGGGAATCCCACCTCTGAGTTTTGGTGGCAATTCCCTGTACCAACATCATACTCCGCACTCTCTAAAATGGTTCAGGAATTTTGTTGAAATGTTTATCTTTGGGGACCAAAGAGTTTTAGTGGGGGGAGTGTGTAGCGGGGTGTTCCCCTTTAATCAGAGACAGGAAATTCCAGAGAGAGAGGAGTCGGGGGGAAGGAATATAAGGAGGGGGCGAGGCCTAACTCTGGCTCTTTGGACACGGGGAGGCAGAGAGAGAGAGACACCTGTGCGGATCTGTGCTGCTCCAGGCCTGAAGCCTGGGGCCTGTGGAGCGAACCAAAGAGCCTTCCACCCCTTTGCGAGCCTGGGTGGCATCCAGACTCATCTCGTCGAAAGTTGTCTGGATCGGGGATCCGATCTCAGAAGCCGCTGTGGACGAGGACCGACACAGCCGGTGGAGGTTCCGGACTGAGGGAAGTGTTCCGGAGTGGTGAGAGAGCGAAAGCTCATCTTTAAACTGTTACTTTTATACTTTGTGCCTACTAGACTTCCGAGGCCTAACACCTCCGGTGAGGGAGAATTACCCCCCCCCCTATTGGATTACAAATACATGGTTTTAAATACTTCAAGTGCACCACCTTTACAGATCCTGTGCCGGTGAAGATTTGTGTTTCTTCTAAGACTGAGTTTCATGGTTAGGGATCAGGCCTGATCCGTTAGATAGTTATAAGTTAGTTATCACACCACAGGGTGTTTAGGTAACGGTCGCCCCACGTGGCGTTCCGTCCCCTTTCCATTGCTGGTACACACGCACACAGTATTGTGATTTATAACTGCAGGGACCTGCTTATGTGTTGTGAACCAAATGTTACATGCATGTTATCCCCTTTATCTTACCACTAGCAGTAAAGTCAGTTATTATTTACAACATTGTCTATGAGTCTGAGTTATCAATCCACACACCCACATTTAAAGCATAAGTGGTTGTTTATGTGAAATTGCTGTGGGTTAACTGTGCCAGAGCGGGTAGAGCAGATTGCCGGGGGGTGGGGAAGCTGTACTCAGGGCCCAAATCAAAACTTGCGGCTCTCTTAAGTTGAGGGTATCGCTACATAAACATATTGTATTCCTGATAAATATTGGTTGAATAAATGATAAATAAATGTTTTAACCATAGCCAGGCCTAGTTGGTGAGGCCTAGTTGGTGAGGGATACTGGAGTAAAGAGCTTCAATGTCAATAGATACCAAAAGTGTATTGGTATCTACATGTAAACCATCAAGTATGTTAAGTAGATAGTGTCCTTAAGATAGGTAGGTAAACTTTCTATGTGTGGTCGCAAATGGTCATCTACAATAATACTAGCCTTAAGCCGCGTACACATGATCGGTTTTACCGATGAAAACAGTCCGATGGATTTTTTTCATCGGACAAACCGATCGTGTATTGGCCCCATCTGTCTTTTTTCCATCGGTGTCAAAAAATAGAACATGTTTTAAATTTTTCCGATGATTAAAAAACGATAGAAAATTCCGATTGTCTATGGGCAAGTCCATCGGTTAAAAAACCGACACATGCTCAGAATCAAGTCGACACATGCTCAGAAGCATTGAACTTCATTTTTCTCGGCTCATCAGAGTGTTTTACGTCACCGCGTTTCGAACGGTCGGTTTTTTGACTGATGGTGTGTAGGCAAGACTGATGGCAGTCAGCTTCATCGGTTTTCCGATGGAAAAATGCATCGGTTTAAAAACCATAGGAAATCCGATCGTGTGTACAGGGCTTAAGATATAATACTCCCAATCCCTGAGACGATAGGTAGTCCAGGGGGATCTAAGAGATTTTTGTGGGTCTTAGGGAGTGCATAAAACATGGGCGTAATTGGATGTTTAATTTTTAGTCCCTCGTGTCCTTCGTAAATTATACCTTGTCCAAAAGTCGTTTCCGCTAATCTGCAAAATAAATCCTGGAATTGAGCAGTGGTTCTTATACCACGCTTATACCACGCTGAATTGGATAGGATATTCTCACACATACGTATGTATGAGTCCTGGGTTAGGACCACGATGTTGCCCCCCTTATCAGAGGGCTTAAAGGGGTTGTAAAGGTAAACGTTTTTTTTCACCTTAATGCATTCTATGTATCTAGTCTTTCCGAGGTTTACCGAGGTCAGCCAAACTGTCCTTGGGCCTTTCTGGCCATTTTCGAGGCACTCCGGAGCTCCCCGCCTCTAGCCGCATGCGGTATTGCATGCCATTGAAGTCAATGCGGAACAAATTATTTTTGTTTCCATTGACTTCAATGGGGAAAAACACTTTGTTATGCGAGTACTTTGGATTACGAGCATTCTCCTGGAACGGATTATGCTCGTAATCCGAGGTTCCACTGTATGACATTCTGTATAGTCATTAATTTTGTTTTTGTTTATGTAAATACTCAATACTTTGAGTCAGACACGGATAATGAAGCTTTGAAGAAGCGGTTTGAGCCGCAAAACATGTTGGCATTTTCCGTATGACACGTGTTACACTATGTCTGATACATGTAAATGTTTTTATCTTTTTGGGCTTATTTGTTGCCCTTGTGTTTTGATAAGCTATATTATATGTACAAATAATAATAAAAAACATTTTTTAAATACTGATATGTATTTTTGTGATATACTCTAATATACCCATGAGAATAACCATTAAAAGGCCCACCCCCTACAAATTAAAGAAAATAAATGTAATGTTCTTCTACTTGGGGTATCTCCCCAACAAGATACTGGGAGCAAAAAAACAATAACTGATAAACGATGCAACGATAAAAACATAGTTTGTAAGAAAAGACCAGCTAAAACAATACAACAGACATATAACAGATAAGGATTAATTTAAATCTTGATCTAGCTAACATTCACTTTTTGTGTGAATGTGAAGGTTCAAGTTCACATTTTCTGCACCACCCCCCAGTCTCCCTTCCTAGCTCCCTCAATAAAACTAATTCCCACTGTAGGTTTGTATGTATCTTCTTGATCGGTTGGTGAAATTCTTGTGCTGGGCTACCTGCCTACACAATAACGTCCCCAAATCCATAATCCTGGAGCAATATCCAATTCAGGTCAATGGCATTACAATCTGGCACTATTTTTTTCTCTTTTTTTCAGGGCTTGACAAAACCCATGCGCCAGGTCGCAATGGCGACTGGAAATTGCGTCCTGGCGCCTGGGCTGGCCAAAATTGAGGCCGCGGCTTTGTGGCCTACTGGAGAGAAAATACACGCTTTCTGCGAACCGCCCTCTGGTGGACGGTGCTGTGATGAGCGCGGCTTGCTCTCACTGCCCGCCCACCTCCGCAATCCAGAAGCCCGGGATATCACTCCAGGGTTGCTGGCTGCAGTTATGAGCAGAGAGCGTCTACTCTCTGTCACATTGCCCAGACCCCGCACTGACAGCCCGCCCCCCTCCTCCTTGTACGGACACTCAGACAGGAGAGAAAAGAGATAGAGAGAGCAGGATCTTCTCCTCCTCCACCTACTGTGTGTACCAGCAGCCCCGCCCACATTCCAATCCCTGGCAGCTCCGTGCCTCGCAAAAGGGAAAGTCCAGCAGCCTGCAGCTAGATAGTGGACGAAAGATCAGCGTGTATGTACCATGGATGATGCAAGTTTGCAACCCTCCACAGGGAATCCACAGCTCTCCAGGACAGCCTTCCTTCCTTCCTTCCTTCAAACTTCTCAGTGATTGAAAAGAAAGCAGCACACAGGTGGGTCAGTCATAAAGAGAGAGTGTGTTGTCACCTCCAGTGCCCCTCTACCAACACAGCAGCCTGCTGGGATTTCCCTGGTATGGTGCACTACAAGCCCCAGCATGCTCTGTCGGCCCATGTGTATGTATAGCACAGGCGAGTAGGCCTGCTTGCTGACCACAGTGGCAGAACTCCACTGCCTAAGTGAGTGGCGGCTGGTGCTCAAAATTTTTTGGGGGGCGCAAACAAACTAAAAAAAAACCCATCAATTGCAGCCTCACTGTGCCCATCAAATGCAGCCACTGTACCATCAAACACAGCCACTGTGCCATCAAACACAGCCACTGTGCCCATTAATTGCTGCCACTGTGCCCATCAATTGCTGCCACTGTGCCCATCAAACACAGCCACTGTACCATCAAACAAAGACACTGTGCCATCAAACGCAGCCACTGTGCCATCAAATCCAGCCACTGTGCCCATCAAACAAAGCCACTGTACCATCAAACAAAGCCACTGTACCATCAAACGCAGCCACTGTGCCCCATCAAACGCAGCCACTGTACCATCAAACACAGCCACTGTGCCCTCAAACGCAGCCACTGTGCCCTCAAACGCAGCCACTGTGCTCTCAAACACAGCCACTGTGCCATCAAACGCAGCCACTGTGCCATCAAATGCAGCCACTGTGCCATCAAAAGCAGCCACTGTGCCTAATCAAACACAGCCACTGTACCATCAAACACAGCCACTGTACCATCAAACGCAGCCACTGTGCCATCAAACGCAGCCACTGTGCCCATCAATTGTCGCCTCTGTACCCATAAAATGCAGCCACTGTGCCAATCAAACGCAGCCACTGTGACAATCAAACGCAGCCACTGTGCCATCAAATGCTCCCACTGTGCCATCAAATGCTCCCACTGCGCCCATCGAATGCTGCCACTCTGCCCTCCTTGCCCGGCGTCTGCCCGGCACTTACCCTGTCTCGCTGGGGCAGCGGGTGACAGCAGCGGACTGAGAGCGGTTTCCTCCATGCTCCTTCATGTCCTCGATATTCATTCGCTTTTCTAACACAGCTGGGTGAACTGCGAGCGCCAAGAATATGGGGTGTCAGCGGCAGCCATTGATAGATTAATCCAATGCATGAATCTATCTATTGGTGATAGAGGGGGAGGCTGGAGATGGGGGGGGCGGTGACCAGACGCCCTTATAGACGCACCGCCACTGGCCCAAGCATCCAACTATGATGGAGGCTCTCTCTTATCTCGCCAGCCTCTGAGCACACCAATGCAAGGGAGAGCTCTGTGGACTGTAATGTAAAGGGGGATTCTGATGTAAGTGGGGGCTTTGGTGAGTAGAGACCCCCTTATATTGGTTCCCAGAGCACCCCTTACATCAGAGTTCCCCTTTATATTACAATCCACAGAGCTCCCCCTTAGGGCCCTTTCACATGGGCCCTAATGGGACAAAAAGGACCCCATGTACATTGTAAAGGGACCAGATGATTCTAGTTACACCTCTGCAGCTGGGGTTGAGGTTGCGGGCTTGATTGATCGCCCGTTCCTTACCGCCGCTGCCTGTCAGTGCCGCCTGTCAGTGCCTATTAGTGCAGCCTATCAGCGCACATAAGTGAAGGAGAAAAATAACTTACTGTATATACTCGAATATAAGCCGAGTTTTTCAGCACACTTTTTTGTGCTGAAAATGCCCCCCTCGGCTTATACTCAAGTCAAATTTTTGCGCCTGATCTCCCGGACTTTGGGGACCCGGTACCGGCCGGCCGTAGGTCCTCTGGACCCAAACATGGCACACACATAGCCCCACTCTTCCTTTACAAGGTTGAAAAGTTTGTTGTCCGGGGGACCTACGGCTGGGGAGCACCGATTTTTCAAAGCCGGCACCCCTTCCATATACTCCCATGTTAAACATAAGTCTAGTCATGGACACAGTGAGGCATGGACACAGTGAGGCATGGACACAGTGAGGCATGGGCACAGTGAGGCATGGACACTGAGGCATGGACACAGTGAGGCAAAGTGAGGCCCAGTGAGGCATGCAGATGGACACCCTGGGCTTATACTCGAGTCAATACGTTTTCCCAGTTTTTTATGGTAAAATTAGGTGCCTCGGCTTATATTCGGGTCGGCTAATACTCGGGTATATACGGTATTTGCAAAATCTTATAACAAACAAACTAAATATTCTGTCTTTTTTTGCTTAGGATCAGGCGTGAGCAATTCTTATTGCCCCTGTTGTGGAGATTTTTATGGAGATGTATTTAATATGTATTGTCATAGTGTCACCCAGTGTTTGTACTTCTGCAACCCGCTCTAAAAGAGCTGATTGGGGTAGTCTGAGGCTGGTTGAATCCCGTCTGATAGGGGAAAACGTCTTGAGGTTGGAGTGTGATGTTTGCAGGGTGCGGATATGTCCACCGACGGGGGGCCCTCTGTGCATTAGCACGGACGATCGTTGAGGAGGGGATGTCCTCGCTCTGCAACAACATCATTGGTTATGAGCAGATGCGCGCTCTTGTCTCTGCTGTGTCTGATCAACATTGATTGGGATTCGTAGTGCGCGTCTGCAGATAGCCTCCCTCCCCCATTCAATAATAGTATAATCTTAATATGCGTTATTCTATGGAATAGCGCAGAATAAGAATTCCTATCAACGGTAACTTTAGCCATCATACGTTATTGTATTCATTGTATGTATTATTGTATTGAATCCTTTAAGCCATATTTCTTGAGTGGGATTCATGTATGGCATCTCCTGTTGGAAGGAATGTCCAGGTATTGCCATTTTCCTGTGTGGAAGGGACATCCTGTGAGGTCCCCGCCCATGGGGGAGGGGATTGGTTGCTGCAGCCAATCACCTCCTGTGTGAGATCTTTTGAGTTTAATAAAAGCCTATGATTAGGCGTCGGCTAGGCAGTCATGCTGGCCTGCCAAGAGATGAGAACATAAGCTGTGTGATGCTGCCTTCTTGGGATGTATGGGACGTATGAACGGTGAGTGGATCTTAGCAAACTTAGCTAAAGATAGCATTATTGCAAAAAGATGAATCTAAAGTGTGTGCTTAGATAGCACAGGAATTATAGGCTGTGTGCTCTGTACACAACAGCCTAGAAATTCCACAACAGTAAATGGCGACTCTGATTGGACCAATTGCGGCCTCTTTGAGCATCACATCAGCAGAGGGGAGAGAGTGGACCTGTGATGTTATGCGCGAAGAGGCTGTACTTTGTAAAAGAACAAACAATTTTCGTCTTTTTGAAATAATGCTGTTTGCAGTACGAGAGATGTGTGTGTTATTTTGTCATAGATCGTATGCCTGTGAATTTGATTGTGTGTGCCTGTGTGGGTATGCCTGGGTGTGCCTGGATGTTTGTGTGAGAGAAGCTGAAAATGGCTGCCCCCATGAGGTTTAGCGGGGGCAGGGCAGGCAGCATGGCTATCACTGCCTACATGTTTGAAAGTTGTGTATCTATTGACTTTCCAATTTTCATTACAAAGTTGTGTGTAGTGTTTGTGCCTGTGTGAATGCTGATGGAAACTGTATATTGTGTATGAAATGAGAAATATAGACTGTATGTGATTAGATTGTTTGGCTGCATTGTTATTGATGGCCGCTGCATTGAGCCATAAGCCATGTGCTTTAGTGGGAGAGGGGCAGCCAGCATCTATCAGTTACAATGGTGGAAGTTGGTGACTCTCTGTAAATAGCATGCAGGGGATACGCCCTGAGAGATAATCTGATGTACAAGCAACAATATACTGTATGTGTGTAGTGTTTGTGATTTCTATGAAAAATAGAAATGGATAAATTGTGATTTTTGCCTTTATAGGGGACAAAGACATGTCCGCATAAGTGTAAAAATATTTTAAGTAAAGAGTTTGGTTTTTGAGTTGAAAGTTCCCGCCGCATATCCAAGTGGCCAGGCATTGCTAGAAGGCAGACAATAGTATGTCTCTGCAATGGCTTGTTATGGAAGCTGAGGCCACTGTGTGTGTGAACTTTAGGTAGAGAAAAGTGGTGAATATCTCAGAGTATATTAACTTAGAGGAATGAACATGTTTTTAGATTGTCATGTAACTAACATTTATTGAATGTGCTGTTTAGTTGGCCAAAGGGTTTAAGTTTGTAAGTGTACATGTGGTCCTTGTAGAGTGTAGCTGACACCTTTTTCAGTGGATTTTGATGATAATTTAGAAAAATCTCAATGGTGTAGTCTGTCTTTGTGGAGAAAAACATTTTTGATTTTCTTTTGACGTCCCATGCTGGTTTTGGCGGGAAAAAGTAATGGTGCCATTCTTGGCTTTTGTTAGCCTTGCAGGTTTGTCTGCCATTTTGAGGCCTGTGGGTATCCTATAAGGGAAGGTGCAGCCACCTTTCCTTTGGGTATGATATCATGTGACCATGCTGTGGCATTCATCAGCTATGTTGCTGGTGGAATTTCTCAGCTTTTGGGGCAGATTTTGATGTTTGGTGCGAATTGGGTAGTGCGGTCTTTTCTGCGTTGGAACCTGGTGGAGGCCATTTGTGTTTTTCTTTGTGTGGGGGAACCCATGTGGTGTTCATTTTGACGTCCCATGCTGGTTTTGGCGGGAAAAATTGCATGGCGCCATTGTTGTTGTTGCCCATGAGGCTTGCGATGGTTCATCCACCATTCATGGGCTTGCCTCTGGTAGGCTGTTGCCTTACCTTTGTTTGCTGATGTCACTGTGTGTTGCATGGTCATCTGCTGATCTCAGCTTGTGATTTTGCAGGATTTATGCCTTTGCAGTGGGACTATTAATCCATCATTTTTAGCTCTATGATTCAGTATTGTGGTTTAATTTTTGGGGTTTTTATTGCATCATCTGGGCATTCACCTGGACTTTTGTCATATGTTTTATAATCATTGGCCATTGTTGTCCATGAGGTGTGCGGTTTTCATCCACCATTTTGCTGTCCTGGCTTGTCGGCCATTTTGAGAGACGTTTACAGTTTGAGATAGGAAGTTCCAGTTTAGCAAACACGGCTCCTGAATATGCTGTATTGACATTTGTTGATCGGCGCAGTTTTCTTATGTTTTATGCATTTACAGTTTGACCTGTGCACTGCTGGGAAGAGTAGTGAGACACCAGGGTGACATTCTGAGAGACTGGTTTTTGTTTAATGAATTCACTGGTTTAAATTATTTTTCTAAGCATCGCCTTTTGAGTTGAGTAGAGTGGTATCTTGAAATAGCGCGGTCTTACCCCGAGGGGCCACGACGCGCTTGCGGACACACACACATGCTGGGGCCTATTTATGGATGGGATCTGGCTGACCTACCAGCAGTTGGAGTGTGGGGGGAGGCCAACGCAGAGACAGGGACAACATGCAAACTCCAAGCAGATGGTGTTAGGAGGAAGGTTTCTCTGTTTTCATTTAAGTGAATGTAAGCTATTGCAGGGTCAGCTGACTTTGCAGTATATGAGCGGCGTTTTTTTTGCATTGGATTTTGGTTTTAAGAAAAACTTCACTTTACACTGAATTTTGATAGATTGTAAGACTAACAGAGTTTTTGTACAATGATGTGTTTTTATGTTTAAATATTTGGGAGTTTCCCAGAGGGCAATTCATTTTTTGAGGCTTGTATTGTATAGCCTGTAGAGGAGGAGTGGGGGTTTGGTCGAAACTCCTAGAGCCATCTTTTTGCAGGAGTTTTGTATTTCAGTCTCAACTTGTGGTTTTGCTTGCAGGGGATGTTTGGGTCAGGACCCTCCCATTTGCAGGGGGGGGGGTTATTCCATCATTTTCTTGACAAGGTTTTAAATTGTTGAAATATATAATGTGTAGCCATGGATTTTTTGGAGTCTTGATAGACAAGGCGATTGGGGCTAGGCTCTCCCCTCCCTCTCCCTCTTCCTGAACAATTGATATGTAAATAAACCAGTTTTTTTTTTTAAGTAGCTGAGCATAACCGGAAGTTTCTTTTCAGCATTTATATATCAGCAGAAAGTTGGTGGGAGGAGCTTGGGGTTGTCTGAAAGGTTGGGCAGTGAGATTTGTGTTTGGAAGGAAGATGGAAAGCATTTTGGCGTTTAAAAGTGTTTTTATATTTTGTTCCAGTTTTGTAAAGTTTTGTACTGAAATACAGTTTTGGGTAGAGAGCAAACGGGGGCATCACCATTGTTTTATCATCTAGATGCAGGTAGAAAGAAGCCATAATATTGTTTTGAATAGTGGAGGATTTCATGATGCTTTGAAGGTTGTCTGACAAACACGTTTACAGGGCTGCCGATAATCGATTGAAGAGCATGTAAACGTGAGGAGTAGATTCTAGCATACCGGGAGGCCGCGTAAAATAATCGGAATACGCCGGGTACCAGTACTGTAAAAATGGTCACTAAGCAGTACTGCTCCAAAAACTAGTGCAAGGGTGTCCTGGACGCGGGACACTTCATAAGCGATTCGAATCATCATGGGTAATGTGCCGTCCATGCGTTGGAGGAAAAAAATTAGGCTCCACACCAGTCAGACAGCTGCACCGCACATGAGGTCTGGGTTGGGGCTCCGGACATGAGACCCCTTAAAGGATGACATATCTGGTCAGAGGGTACAGTGAGGTGTACTCCTTTGGAAGGTACTTTTGATGTCTGGAGGTACGAGATCTCAGAATAAAGGAACCTTGGATGTAGTTGAGCTGTGGCTTCAGAAATCTGCAATGATGGAGGTGTAGTCTCATGCCCGTTTGTTTGAACTTTGTATGGCTGGTCCATGTAGGGCTCTCGAGCTGCTCTCATGTTTTTCCCATTGTATTTTTTTCTATTGCTGAAAGAGTGAAGGGAGAATTCTGGTTGTTTTTGTTTTTTTCATTTGTGGTTTTGGAAACTGGGAAGTATTTCCCCCACGTTTGTATCGGAATGTTTGTATGTAGTAACGTGAATATGTTCGAACTTACCGCGGCGATCCTTCGATGCGTCGCGGCTGTTGTATGTTTGTAGGAACGGGAACAGTAAGGGTTACGGAGGGTTTTGTTTGAATCGGTTTTGAAAGAATGTCATTGACAATTTAACATTCTTTGCAGGTTAAATATGAAGGATAGAGTAATGATTTTGCTTATAAGTATTTTTCAGGTCCAAGGAGTTTGTACATAGAGAACAGGTGTATGTAGACAGCGGTACATATGGATAAATACATGAGTCTAAGGGAGGTAAAAGTATCATAGGTTATTTCATTGTTTCTTTTTTCCTGCACCACGCATTTCTTCCTTCAGTCTGTAATGAGGAAGAAAAGGGGGGAGAATGATAAATGTAAGAGTGACAGTTTTTTTTTTTTGTCAAACTAATAATGACCTCTGTAATTTTAACCAAGTTTGTGCCAAGACTGTCTTTCTTTGATAGAATTTGAATCGGCAAGCAGCAGTCTGGTGAAGTAGGTTCCCATCCCAGAGGCTAAGAACCTTTTGGCAATGGTTCCAGGTATTGTAAGCCACGCACAGGTTATGAAGTGACCACAGTCCCGATGTCTGGGTTATTGTCATATGAGGGTTGTTTGGAGGTCAATCAAAATCAGGGTCGTACTCTCCTCATTAGCTGTCACTTATATTCTCGGCTGATGGGGTGGGTGCGATCGTTGTGACATGAACTTCAAAATGTCCACCAAAAGGTTTTCACGAGTCCCTCCTGGACCCTGACACAATAATCAGTTTACATTCTTTCCAACCAGGTGACTGGGTCGTTGTAAAGAAGCTTGAGGGATGAGACCACGCCAGCCACTGCAAGAAGCGGCTCAACCACACCAAAGAATGAGGAGTATCTTTGTTTATTTATATTTTTGTTGTTTAGTAAATTTTAGCAAGGGTAACGGTGAAAAGCATCCCAAGTTATTATGTAAAGTGTATATCCTGACTAGCTCAGAAAGCGAACAGGACCGATGGTCTGTTCTGAGTCTTCACCAAGTTTTAGTCCCCAGCGATGACAGAGGTACATGCCATTTATGATGTTATTATGGGTATGAGGAGTTTTGACAAACTAGTGAAGACTCCAAACAGACACTTGTCAATGGAATCTAACGATGCATTTTTAGAGGGTAAAATTGGTTAGTTTTAATGGTTCTGCCTCTTGTCGATTTGGGTATCTAGGCAGCCCACTAGTGTGTTTGAACTTTAGTTTGGTGTTTATGCGGATCTGCAGCTTATAAAGGTAATTCCCCCAAAGCAAGAGGTTCATGCGTGATGGTGAAGCTGTCCCAACATCTTAGGTCGCGGCCGATCGCGAGGATCTGATGGTGCAGGAAATAAAGAATGGCAGGGACAGCTAGAAGGGATTTGTTCACCAACCCCGACCAAGTCTGGGCATGGTGTCCTGCATGAGGGGGGGGGCTCGGGCTTGGGATACGATTGAACAATTCTCATCCGTTAAGGATAGGGTTCTTCATGTAATTGTTGAAGCCAGAGCTGTAGCTAAGTGAAGGTTGGGAGTCTATTTTAAGGGTCTGGGAATCTTTGGGGATCTAATTTTTATTTTACAGCGGATCGTGGTTAAAGGAAGTAGGAATATATATACTCATGTCGTTTTTATTTCTATTCTTTTTATGTCGTGACGAGGTGCTCCTGTTGCCTGATTTGACGCGTGACCAGAGTTTCCTTGATGAGACGCCCCGAAGCCGGACCCACATACAAGACACAGAGGATCACAGACGGATCGGCGATTACTACAGCTCACCATGTCGTGTCCTCCTTTATAAGTCATGCCCCTGAAGAGTAGAGTCTACATGTCAAGCCGTGTTTTCCTTTTTATGGACTAAGGACTGATTCATTTCCAGGTGTAAGAAGCAGATCAAGTTTCATCGATGGACACATGGAGTGCATATGTCAAAAAAGGGAGGACTTTTGTGGAGATTTTTATGGAGATGTATTTAATATGTATTGTCATAGTGTCACCCAGTGTTAGTACTTCCGCAACCCGCTCTAAAAGAGCTGATTGGGGTAGTCTGAGGCTGGTTGAATCCCGTCTGATAGGGGAAAACGTCTTGAGGTTGAAGTGTGATGTTTGCAGGGTGCGGATATGTCCACCGACGGGGGGCCCTCTGTGCATTAGCACGGATGATCGTTGAGGAGGGGATGTCCTCGCTCTGCAACAACATCATTGGTTATGAGCAGATGCGCGCTCTTGTCTCTGCTGTGTCTGATCAACATTGATTGGGATTCGTAGTGCACGTCTGCAGATAGCCTCCCTCCCCCATTCAATAATAGTATAATCTTAATATGCGTTATTCTATGGAATAGCGCAGAATAAGAATTCCTATCAACGGTAACTTTAGCCATCATACGTTATTGTATTCATTGTATGTATTATTGTATTGAATCCTTTAAGCCATATTTCTTGAGTGGGATTCATGTATGGCATCTCCTGTTGGAAGGAATGTCCAGGTATTGCCATTTTCCTGTGTGGAAGGGACATCCTGTGAGGTCCCCGCCCATGGGGGAGGGGATTGGTTGCTGCAGCCAATCACCTCCTGTGTGAGATCTTTTGAGTTTAATAAAAGCCTATGATTAGGCGTCGGCTAGGCAGTCATGCTGGCCTGCCAAGAGATGAGAACATAAGCTGTGTGATGCTGCCTTCTTGGGATGTATGGGACGTATGAACGGTGAGTGGATCTTAGCAAACTTAGCTAAAGATAGCATTATTGCAAAAAGATGAATCTAAAGTGTGTGCTTAGATAGCACAGGAATTATAGGCTGTGTGCTCTGTACACAACAGCCTAGAAATTCCACAACACCCCACAACTCCGATCTAGGTAAAGAGTCTCCGACGGAGACTCTTTACCACGTGATCAGCCGTGTCCAATCACGGCTGATCACAGTTTAAACAGGAAAAGCCGGTCATCGGCTTTTCCTCACTCGCGTCTTTCAGACGCGAGTAGAGGAGAGCCGATCGGCTGCTCCTCTGACAGGGGGGGGTTTGTGCTGATCGATTATCAGCACAGCCCCCCGAGGATGCCCCCACTGGACCACCAGGGATGCCACTGGACCACCAGGGATGCCAGCACCAGGTATGCCACCCTAGACCACCAGGGATGCCAGTTAGTGCCCCCTAATGGATGCCAATCAGTGCCCACAATGGGCATCACTGATTGCCAGGCATTTTTGTTTGGCACTGATTGGCATCCATTACAGTACATCAGTGCCGCCTATCAGTGCCCATCCGTGCCACCTATCAGTGCCCATCCATGCCCATCCGTGCCACCTATCAGTGCCCATCCATGCCCATCCGTACCGCCTATCAGTGCCCATCCATGCCGCCTATCAGTGCCCATCCATGCCGCCTATCAGTGCCCATACGTGCCGCCTATCAGTGCCCATCCGTGCCGCCTATCAGTGCCCATACGTGCCGCCTATCAGCGCCCATACGTGCCGCCTATCCATGCCCATCTGTGCCACCTATCCGTGCCCATCTGTGCCGCCTATCCGTGCCCATCCGTGACGATTATCCGTTCCACCTATCAGTACCGCATATTAGTGCCCATCATCAGTGCCCATCAATGCCACCTCATTGGTGCCACCTCATCGGTGCCCGTCAGCGCAGCCCCATCAGTGAAGGAGAAAACTTACTTATTTAAAACGTTTTGTAACTGAAACAAAAAAAAATAAAAAATTTCTCAAAATTTTTGGTCATTTTTTATTTTTTTTAGCAGAAAAAAAAAATCCCAGAGGTGATCAAATACCACCAAAAGAAAGCTCTATTTGTGGGGAAAAAATGATAAAAATTTGGTTTGGGTACAGTGTAGCATGACCGCGCAATTGTCATTCAAAGTGCAACAGCGCAGAAAGCTGAAAATTGGTCTGGGCAGGAAGGTGTTTAAGTGCCCAGTATTGAAGTGGTTAAACTATTGGAAAGTCAACATTTTTGTAGCGCTAAGCTTGGCAACTAGCAAGTAATACAGTATAAAGCGTATAAGTGTTACAAGACAACAACACATAAGTGTAGAACTATTGCAATGAACCATATGGGGCATCTTGACTGCTCTGCTAAATCCCAAGGGTTTTATGTAGTTTTTAATATAAAGAAAGGGTAAAGGTATTACAGCAATACAGGAAAGTAGAGAGGGGAGGAAGGGAAAAGAGAAGGTGAAGAAAAAGATGGATCTAAATTATGAGAGGGAACAGAAAAGATTATTCAAATTTAACACCTGCTGTGACACAAATGTTGAATATAAATAAGCTGGGGAAAATAGCAATAAAGTTTTGTTTTAAAGGGACAAAAAAGGAAAAACAGAGTATCTACAGTTCACAATATACTGGTAGGAAAATGAGTGAAAGGCTTCAGTAGAACAATTAGATTGTAAGCTCCTTTGGGCAGGGACTTCTATGAATGGTTTATTGTTCTCTGTCCTGTTCTCGGTTCTGCACTAACGTGACACAGATATATAAATAAGATAGAATGTACTCAGAGACAAAAAAAATTCTACAGTATGGGTGGGTTAGATCCCCCATAAGGTCCTTATTTCTGCCTGTGACCCCCGCTGTGGGGGGTTAACTTCTCTATTTGTCCTGGGGACCATTAGTTACTGAGACTGAAAGTGATAGAAAAATGTAAATGTTAGGGTTGTCCCTGGAACAAGAATATATAGGAAATCTTCCAGTGAGAATGCTTGTACTTCCCTTGGTAATGCAGTCCTCTTCTTTTCCCTGCTAGAAGAATGGAGCCATCTTTGTCCATGCATCATCCAGGTTCACTTTCTGCTTCCTGAACTGAGATCCTTGCTCAGAGATGACATACTAATGCAAAGTCTGGTTCTTGCCGTTCTTGGGTGTGTTCATAAATGTCTTACACAGATAATCCCCTGCATCGGCCTATTATCTTTTGACCTGGCACAAAGTTGCAATGTAGTACTGTAGTCTGATCACTGGGGGAGAGGAGAATGAGGAAATGCTTCCACCTGTCTGCAACAGACTGATGACATCATTTTAGCCTAGGCAAAGTCACTTGACTGGAACTAAAGGACCTCTTTTAATGATAAATTGTGTTTTTAATATATTGTTGCTGTATGACATCCCTGGAATTTATTAATGCAGAATCATTGACAGGTCCAATTTAATAAATCTAATTAGGACCTGTCACACACAATTCTATAAAAATGACTTTTTCTTCCACTGTAGATCCTAGTTAAGCCTCCGAATATGAATAAAATATGTATTTGTTTAACAGTTATGTGCACATTGGTAATAACTGTATGTGCAGTTCATAGAACCAAAAATAACTCTAATATCGATTCAGGCTAAAGCAGAAAGTTCTTCATTCTAGGGTGAGTCTTTCTCACTTCCCTCTTAATATTCTGTCTCCCCCTCCTCCCTTTCCTAACATGACCCGATTTCCCATGCATCCACATCACTCTTCAAACTCCTGATGCGCTTACCATCTCTCTTCGCACCGGAAGCAGAACACACTGGAGCTGCCAATCCTCTCGTTTGCTTCTGCATCCCGGAATTTTTACCCAGCGACCAAACGAGGGGGGAAAACAAAATTTTCAAACGATAATAAAGCTTCCAACGGTGGACTAGACTGATACAAATATCAGATGAGACGCTTTTCGTATCAGGCGTACGAAGCGGCGAAAATTTCCTTCAGACGCTTTCATATCGGAGGGAGGTAATTTCATGCTAATTAATTAGCACTGGTAAGCGGGGATTTTTTTTTTTTAATTAAGCATGTGGTTTTTTTTTTTCTTTTTTTGTTTCCTTGCTCTCTCCCTCTCTGCTCTAATTTATTCTGACAACTAAAAGCATTTTCAAGGGGTGGGGGGAGAAGCTCCTGATTAGTCTAGAGCTGTTGAGAAATATAGCATGTGGCAGCAGATAAAAACAGTGTTTGGCCCACCCAGTCTGTCTCATTCCTACAGTTCCTCTTATAATAAGAGATCTTATTTCAGGTTGCCTTTTTTTTCCTTTCCAATATTGCCTTTATTGCCTCTTACCTCCTAAGCTGGGACATGGCTCTGTAAATCTAGTCCCATTTCCATAAACTTCATGTGGGAAAGGTCTATAAATTGGTGTGCTCAGACATTTGTCAAATATTGATATATGTATGAATGGGAAACTTAGATGAAATCTATATGGAGGCTCATACTACATGGTTTTGGCATCTTTTGTCAACTGCATCTCAAGCAGGCAAGCTCAGCACTTATTGCATTCCTCCTAACAGTGTATTACTTATTGCGATTCTTTTTTTTTTTTTTTTTCTGTTTTTTCTTTTTTAGAATCTAGAACAGGCATTGTAAAGACAGTGCAAAGAGAATTTTGATATGCAAAATAGCAATAGCAACCAATCATATTCCATCTTTCACCAGCATAGAGCATTCAAAGCAATACAAACTATTGCTGATTGGATGCAGTATATCACTGAACATTGCACAATTCTTTGAAAAAAAAAATGGTCTATTTAAGGTATAACAAGTTTATTGTATATCTCATATTACCATCATAGGATAAGCCTTTGTTTCTGCAAAGACAGTCACAAAAATATAATAAGTATTGCCCAAATCAAAATCATATTAAAGGCAGGCTGAATTTCAAATACTTTCATTTTAAATGTTTTCTTTTGTGTCTCTCTGTCTCCCCAATATAACGACATCGAACATATTACTCCGCGTTTTTTTTTTTTTCTATCCTATTTCCTAATGTACCTAATTCTCTGCTGGCAATTGCAGACCCCCCTTCCCTCTGATTGGGAGCCTTCTTAATTAGTTACATTGTTAGATAGTACTGTTTATATGCATCCAGACCCCAATAAACCCTTTGTGCCGTGAGTAGGCTTTTCATTTTGTCCCTAGCGTCTGTGAGCTGGGATAGAGAACAATGGTAGAATATCAAGAAATGTCAGTTTGCAGCATGCCAGGGGACCTATGATGTGTGGACTGGGCACCATGCCAGACTAAGCAGACAATAGGACAGACGTTTCATGCAGACCCTGTATCACAGGCAGCTGCAGAAATAAGGCTTGCAGTTAAGAAAGGGTGCTGGGGGTGGGATAAAATATATGGAGACAGATCATTTTGGAATTTAACAGATTCTTTCCCAAATGAGCCTGAAGTACCATTTTATCCAGTGATATAAAAGGTTTGATCAAAATGAAAAAGAGCTTGAATTATAAGCCATGGTCTAGTATTGCATAAAACATCACCCATCACTCTCATCGGTGCATGTCTGTGTCAGCACTGGCAAGAAATAGTATTGAAAAAAATATTTTCACCTTTCACTCTGGTATCAAATTTGATAAACAATGAAAATAATTTTACAGTGTTTTCTATTCTAGTGTTGTCAGTTTTACTATACATTATATATTCTGATAAAGCCCAGCACTATATTTTAAAATGAACAATAGCAATAAAGAAATGTATAGAATGGTCTAACAAAGGAGTATCTCATTATTTTATTCAAGATACATTTTTTTTGTTAATTTCAAGATATATTTCCAATTTCATCTTGCATGAGATGAAGACATGGGCTTCTTCTGACAATGCTTGTTGCTTGGCCATGTCTGAGTCCTTTTTCCTAGCTATCTCTGCGATCCCCAAAACATCTCACCTAAAGTAGGGAGTTGAAGAGAGGGGAGGTGTCCTGTAGCCTGTCCTGGGGTGACAATAGATAACATTTTTGCTCTTGGGTTTAGATATACTTTAAATATAATGAATGATTCCTGTCCCAGGGGTCTGCATAGCAAGGGTAATTCCTACTCCATTAGAAAATGATCTACATAGTTTCTTTATAATGGACATTTACAACTAATCCTAGAAAACCGTGTAATGGTAAAAGTTAAGCACACATGGGTAAAAGTGCTATTATACTTGGGTGTGTAGATCTACAACTCTAGGAAATAATTAACTGCTTATGCAGGTCCTCAGACTGCGCTAAGCCTTCAAAATATGACCATAAAAGTATACCCAAAGCTATTTATTTATTTTAGTTGTGTGTTTGCTATCTATGTTTCCACTAATGGAGATTCACTGTCACTATTTGTCCTTGTGACCTTTGACAGCAGGACAGAAAATAAGGCAAGACTAAGATCAATCGAAAAAATTTCAGTTATCACCAGAACAGAAGTAGAGAGGAAATCTTCCAACAGACACCTGCTCTGGTAACAACTACTCTCTAAGAGGACATTTCTTTTCACCTTGTAGAGATTTCTTCTAACTTTCTTTTGTGCCTCTTGGACAAGTCTGACCTAACCTAACCATTCCCAACACTATCCAAAATTACTTTAACTACAAATTGTAACTATGGACTTATCCAACTGCTTATATCAGTTTATCTTTAAACCACCCTTTAAATTAAAATGCTTTTCTGGTAGTGTAGGTAGTCTTAGTACACAGAGCTATTCACATTTTTATGGTTCCTTATGTTGTGTAATATTTTTGTCAGTAATTAATTGAAGTTGCGTGAAGGTGTATTAAGATGACCCTTATTAAATGAAGAAATTAAATACATCTCAGAAGTTTTTCTTTGTAGAAGTAGCATTCACATGATAACCATCACCACATTGTAATATGGTATTGTTCTGTTTTTATTTTATGTAATGCAGTACATTTCCATACCTTTGAAAACTGATAGTTCTGTCAAAAGACAAGATCACAAAGAGCTGCATGGAAAAGCCTAGACCTAATGTAGGCAACAAGCTACACTTTAAAGCCTAGACTTGGGTTAGACAAAGAGCTGCACTGGAAAATCTATGAATTTAAAGAGCAATAGATAAAATGTTTACCTTTACTGGAGAAAATGGTGTTCCTGGCTGGTGCTGCAAAATAACTGTATGCCCAGGCATTGAACATTAAAGGGGTTGTAAAGGTTCGTTTTTTATTTTCTAAATAGGTTCCTCTAAGCTAGTGCATTGTTGGTTCACTTACCTTTTCCTTCGATTTCCCTTCTAAAAAATGTTTTCTTTGTCTGAATTTCTCACTTCCTGTTTCTCCTCAGTACACTGCACACCATCATCCGAGTGGTGTGGAGTCAGCCAGAACAGCTTACTGAACAGCTTACTGAGGAGGAACAGGAAGTGAGAAATTCAGACAAAGTAAACAAAGAAAAAAAAACATTTAGAAGGGAAATCGAAGGAAAAGGTAAGTGAACCAACAATGCACTAGCTTAAAGGAACCTATTTAGAAAATAAAAAACGAACCTTTACAGCTCATTTAACTCAGAATCTACCTTTCAGTGGATATCACATGACCAAACACCTAGGATTTTGAACATGTACTGTAAGCAGCAGTGGAAGGAACTGAAGCACTGTTTTCTCAAAGAAACATACTGTAGCGCTTCAATTACTTTTTATTTTGTGTATTCTTTATGTCCAACCCAGCAAGACCGTTTATAAGGCTTGTTAAACTCAAAGCCTACATTTTATTTTATTGCAAATTTTGGCACTGTAATTTTATTATTTATTTATCATGTATTTTATTCCCTTGCATAATGAAATAGCACAGGTCCAAAAGAGTAATAATGTGAATTTGCTTTATGCTATGGAGTATCTGTAGACGCCTGCCACTGTATCTACATCCATGCAAGTTATAGCCATCTCCACTTAAAAATACCCCGTTAGGTTTCTAAACAAATTAAAATGTCAGCTTCCTGCAGTAGAAGAGGTAGTATACTCACTTCCCTGATGGCTCATGTCTTCTACCTTCTCTCAGTTCCAACTCTGCACCTTTTAAGAGTGTTGAATTCCTGTGTCCCCTGTCCCACGTTGTGCTTCTATCCTCTGACCCCTACATCTATATAGGAGACAGCAATAATATGAGGGTTGAAGCAAGGAACCACAGCATGGGGCTGGGAACACAGTCAACTGACATTACTGGATGTGCCAAATGCTGAAGAGACTGATGGAGCTAAAGGTGGATACACAGTCCACCAGAGAGATGAATGTGCTACCTCTTCTACTACAGTGAACTGACTTTTCAATTTGTATACAGTGCATCCAAAAAATATTCAGAGCGCTTTTTCCACATTTTGCTATGTTACAGCCTTATACCAAAATTGATTAAATTTACTATTTTCCTCAAAATTCTACAAGCAATACCCCATATTGACAACGTGAAAGACGTTTGTTTGAAAGCTTTGCAAATTTATTAAAAATAAAAAAATAAAAAATCACATGTACATAAGTATTCACAGCCTTTGCTCAATAGTTTGTTAAAGCACCCATTACAGCATCAAATCTTTTTGAGTATGATTCTACAAGCTTGGCACACCTATTTTTGGGCAGTTTCTCCCAGTCTTCTTTACAGGACCTCTCAAATCCCATCAGGTTGGATGGGGAGCGTTGGTGCACAGCCATTTTCAGATCTCTCCAGAGATGTTCAATCAGGTTCAAGTCTGGGCTCTGGCTGGACCACTCAAAGACATTCACAGAATTGTCCCATAGCCACTCCTGTGTTATCTTGACTGTGTGCTTAGGTCGTTGTCCTGTTGGAAGATGAACCTTCGCCCCAGTCTGAAGTCCAGAGTGCTCTGGAGCAGGTTTTCATCAAGGATGTCTCTGTACATTGCTGCATTCATCTTTTCCTTGATCCTAACTAGTCTCCCAGTTCCTGCCGCTGTAAAACATCCCCACAGCATGATGCTGCCACCACCATGCTCCACTGTAGGGATGGTATTGGCCAGGTGAAGAGCAGTGCCTGGTTTCCCCCAGACATGACACGGCGATTCCACCCACGATCCGGGATGCCTAGATGTTAAAGTAGCCTTAAGCAGCTCAAGTGCAGGTCAACTGCAACTGCACTGAATTCTAACGATCTCAGAATTGTCTCAAACTGATGTAAAATACGAACTGCATTTGCCCATCAAAAGCCTTTTCCTCGGTTTTCACTGACATCAATTTGTGTAGCTGATGTGAAATGTACTGTTGTACATAAATTGGATGACAAAACAGTTGTCATTGAGAGGTTTTTGGGACCACTAAATGTGGAAAACACAGACTGAAGACAATTATTTCTGCCTGGCAATGTAGAAAAAAATCGTAAGACAGCTCATATACAAAATTGTATTTAGTGGTAAATATTTTTTTCTGAATTTCTATATAAACTACACTAACGTCTACTGTAGTTGTATCTAAAATAGGCACATATCCAAATTCAAATGAAGATTTTATAGAGCTTTTTAATTTTCAGTGCAAACATTTGCATTATGTTGTCCCTATTCCCATTTCAGTTAAAGGTAACAGCTAGGAAAGACTGTTTTTGTTTTTCTGAAATCTTGGCAAAATTCAGGACATTTCAGACAATTTTTTTTATTGAAATACATCAGTGGGAAAGGCAAAAGTAAGGTGGTGTTTTGGTATTAAAGGGTGTAATGGGCTTTTAATTACTCCCAATGTTTTTTTTTTCTCATTATTTTTGTGTATTCAGTTAATATTTAAACTCTTTAACCAGAAGATAAAAGATGATAAAAAAAAGTCAAATAAAAAAGTTAAAGCTACAGTACACATTTAAAAAAAATAAATAAATTTGTATGTCCTATTTTTTCTTTCTGTTAGAAAAAAACAAATGACATAATACAGAAATATGTAATAAAATACAAAACAACATGGGAAGGCTTTTAAGAAAAAAAATTCTTATGCAGAAAATATGTTGAAATTTGAAGGCTCATTTAGCCAAAATTTCACTGAAGGTGAAATTAGTAATTTTGTGAATAAATCATTATCGGCAGGATCATGCCACACATCCCTATTACCCGCAGGGACAAAACTTCTCTGTTCCTACTGTTCAGTGTTAACTTTTGCTCCTCTGAGCCTATCGCAAGCCAATATGATATAGAATAATTAGGAATAGATACATATTTTTCTGCTACATTATGAAAATAAAATGCCCTCTGTGCCTCTGCTAACACCTAACACTTTATTTTTATTCCCCGCTTAGGTTGCCACTTGTATGTTTGCCTCTGAAGTATCTCAGCTCCTGTTAGCTGAGTCTACAAGATGCCATGTCCTCTCCACTCAAAAGATGCAGATGATCCTATGAGACACTAGTGCTCCAAGATACGCACCCACTTCTTGATTTGCATATGTAATGCAGCCATACTTAATGACTGTGAGTATTTATGTTATTAGACCTTTGCTTCAAAGCTCCATGGGGAATAAGACAAAGTGATGGGGAGGAAAAGTGGTTAATCCACCTATAAACATCTGCGGTCAGTTAAAGTGTCAACATGATCTGACCACCAAAAGATATTTCTTGCATTAGATATTTTCATAAATATAACTGTCAGATTGCCAAAGTTTTCAAGTCTGTGGCTATAGAGGAGGGAGGAGGAGAACCAGAGGAAATCTCCAAGCTGCTTTATCTTGGAACTCACTAGTGATTGCTGGAAGAAAAAGGGGCACAGCCATTCATCATATACATTGAAATAGGTCTGGCACGAATGTCTGGAACTCAGCCAGTACCCAAATCTGTTGGGATCATCAATCCAGATCCTATATTGGCAAAATGATGGTGTTGAGAAATTATTATTATTATACATAATTTATATAGCGACGACAGTTTATGCAGCGCTGTACAACATAAAGGCAGACAGTACAATTACAATACAGTCTAATACAGTAGGAATCAGAGATCCCTGCTCCTTGGATCTTACAATCTAAGAGGGAGGGTATGTTTCTGAATACTTGTGGTGTGCACAGTTGAGAGATATGATAAAACTTGCCATTAAAAAAAAAAAATATATATATATATATATATATATATATATATATATATATATATATGTAGCGGCCTCCCCTCTCCTCTCTATCATCAGCTCGTCTGTCTCTTGTCTAGGGGTATCCTAGAGAGGAGAGAGCGGGGTCACCACACCAAGCCTTCACCGCAGACAGTTGTGTGGTGTGAGCAAAGTTCTTATTTTACCTTCGGGTCGGTGTTCTGCACCTGGAGGGTCCTCCTCCTTTGAACAATGTCTGCCAGAAAATGAGCCCCACACCATTAAAGTCCAACACTCCTTTATTCTTCCGATAACAGAGTAATGCACAGACAGTTGGACTTCCTCAACGAACAGAACAGGCAGGGGGGTGTGGATGCGAGTAGGCCCAGACACAATGAACTCTCCACTTTCCTCCCTGAAAGTGGGTTGCTGTCTCCGAGCGAGGGTTTTTTTTTTCCTTCCTGGCGGTCTCCGATGGAAGGCTCACCTGTCACTGGCAATATGCTGCACCAGGTCTCCAAGCAAGTATCTCCCACCGGTCTATTATGCCCTCCGGATTCGGGTACCCACTCCCGGGGTCCCCTAGGATCTCCTTCCCTCGCGGAACTCATTGTTGGGCACTGAGCTCCAGACCTCCATCCGAGTACCTCACCCCAGGCTAAAGGTGCCTGGGATGGAACACAACCTCCGAACGTCCTCCAGGCCTAGGCCGCCCGGAGGACCGACACAAACCACCGCCCACAGGCTAAAGGCGCCCGGGACTCGACCCTGTGACAAAGATGGCTGGCCCCTTTATATCCTCTCCCAGCAAGCACGGCGGGTTCCCCGCCCCACCATACCGCTGCCGAGGGAGGACAAAAAGGGAGCACGGCACACAGCAGTGGTTCAACCCCAGCCCAAGGTGACAGCGCCACCCGCTGGACTGCAAGGGAACTGCACATCACTGGTGTCTCTGCCAGTTTTAAATACACAGAAAAGTGTATACTCGCTACACTCTCCCCCTAGTGATTTGACACTGGTCCCCAGTGTCTGGAGTAAACTATGCCCTCAACAGCTGGCATAGCCCGGTCCAGAAACCAACTATCAATTGTACAAAAATAAAACTTTTGGAAAAACTTGGTCAACTGGAGCAATTGTGTCTGAGCCCTACATAAAAGGGAAGGGAAACAACAACATTTAACCATAACTTTGAGAATCCCATTTTTACATTACACTTTTCCCCCACCCATCCTGACTAAGACCCACCCCATACTCAGTGGTCTTGATGGGATGCTCTCCTGCAGAGGGAAAAAGAAAGGTAACACACATAAGCCCTGACACATGTATTCATGTAAGAAGGAAGAAACTTCTCCGTGAAGAAATCCCTTCTTCCATAGAGTGAGTGTGTGAAAAGTGTTAACGATGCGCAACACTGCCACCTGGTGACAGCATCGCGGTAACTGCACTCGTGGAACTTTCCTTCTTCTCTTGCGCCCTATCTACCCCAGAGTCCATGATTTCTTGCTGGAGAATTGAAGAACAAAACAGGAACAGTCCTTCATTCCTCTGGGTAACAAGGACAACAAACCCCAGAAAGTTCAGCAGCATAAAGAACAAGAACGGAGTCTCTCTTCTCCTATAGATAGAAATGGGGATGTGGCAAAACAAGTGGTTTCATGTGCTGATCCATGGTCTCCAGATGGTACTCGACATCTTCTCCTTCTTTGCGTCGAATCAGCACCTTGTCCGCGTGGATATGTCGTCCCAGCATCCATTCTGCTTTGCAATCTTTAAAGCGTTGAGAGGCCTTGGGGGAACACGCAAGGTACCTGCGGGCGTGTGGAACCTGAAGGTGGGTCCACACAAAGTCATTATACCACCGCTCCCTGCACACTTCCACCTCGTACAACAACTCCTTGGACAAGTATGGGTACTCCTCTCCTCTCTATCATCAGCTCGTCTGTCTCTTGTCTAGGGGTATCCTAGAGAGGAGAGAGCGGGCTAAAGGTGCCTGGGATGGAACACGACCTCCAAACGTCCTCCAGGCCTAGGCCGCCCGGAGGACCGACACAAACCACCGCCCACAGGCTGAAGGCGCCCGGGACTCGACCCCGTGACAAAGATGGCCGGCCCCTTTATACCCTCTCCCAGCAAGCACGGCGGGTTCCCTGCCCCACCTGCAGAGGGAGGACAAAAAGGGAGCACGGCACACAGCAATGGTTCAACCCCAGCCCAAGGCGACAGCGCCACCTGCTGGGCTGCAAGGGAACTGCACATCACTGGTGTCTCTGCCAGTTTTAAATACACAGAAAAGTGTATACCCGCTACATATATATATATATATATATATATATATATATATATATATATATATATTGTACAGGACGCCGTGGCTGGGTCCTGGAAGGACGCTATATTTCCCCTCTGTTTGGGCTGTGGTTCCTTTAAGGGAACAGCAATGGTTAACACACCTGTCCCAGGAAGTGGTTTAAGAGAGACAGGAAGTTGTAGGTTAGAGAGAGAAGGAGTGTAGTGAAGTCTGCATGGTGAATGGTGGACACTGCAAAAGCTGTGGAGGCTGTGAAAAGCTCTGGGAAGCTGTGAATGTACATGGCAGTGGCCTGCATGGAAGCCTGCTAGCTGGAAAACTTACCTCCAACACCAAGGAAGGACTGTTTAACTGCGACAGCAGTTATAAACTCTACAAGTCGGTGAGACTGTTATTTCTTTTGTTTTGCTGCTGTGAAGCCATTTAAGTTTAAATAAACGTCCTTTTGTTTGAAAAGCCTGTGTCCTGCGATCTAGCTGGTTCCCCGAACATTACACTGGTGCTCGAAGGCAGGCAGGACAGAATAACAGGCATAAGAAGAAAAAAACAAAACATTTTTTTTTTGCATTGAACTTGACATTGAACTGACAGTTAAAGGGACAGTGCATTGGATTTATGTCCTGGGTTAAAGCTGCACAAACGTTGAAAGCTGAAGCAATGGAGGAGCTAATTAAACAGCTGTCCCTGGCTAATATGCAAGCGCAAACTCGCCATGAGGAAGCAAATCAGCTGCAGCAAGAAAATACCCGCCTGTTGGTGACCCAGTTGGCAGCCCAGCAAGCAGCCCAGCAAGAGGTTATGCAGGCTCAGGTGGCTGTCTTAAAGGAAGCAGTGCAGCAGCTATCTCAGGTTCGGGAGCAAGCGGCTGTTGCCCCTGGCAACCAGGTGACTGTGAGGGCAAGCCATTTTTTGCAGAAATTGTCCCTGAGCGATGATGTAGAGGCATTTCTTGCTACATTTGAGAGGACGGCAGAGAGAGAAGGGTGGCCTCAGGACCAGTGGGCCAGCCTCATTGCCCCTTTTCTCACCGGAGATCCTCAAAAAGCCTACTTTGACCTGCCACCCGATGATGCTAAAGACTATCAAAAGTTAAAGGCAGAAATTCTGGCTCGTCTGGGGGTGACTACGGCCGTTCGGGCCCAACGAGTGCACCAATGGAAGTATCGTCCAGATCGGCCACCTCGGTCTCAAATGCATGACCTGGTGCAACTGGTAAAAAAATGGCTGCAGCCTGAGGTGTTGTCGGGCCCCCAAATCGTGGAACGGGTTGTGCTGGACCGATACCTGCGATCCCTGCCAGACGACCTTCAACGGTGGGTCAGCCATGGAGACCCCAAAACAGCAAACCTCCTTGTCGAGATGGTGGAACGATATACAGTGGTGGAGGACCTGCTCGGACCTACCAAGCGCATAGGCCCTAGTCTACCACGGCCTGTTCGACCAACTGCTGCCCTTCGAAAGGATGTTCCAAGGAGTCCTGGAGCAAACACCCCGGAAGGTCAAGAGTCATTCCCGGTACCTCCTCAGCGTTCTGTTCCTGTTCGGAGAGGAGGGGATGTACAATGTTGGCGATGTCATTCCTGGGGTCATACCCGGGCACACTGCCCACTGCAAGAGGAGCCCATGGAATGCTGGGTTCTTCGGAGGGGGTCTTTTTATGCCCATAAAGTATGCACCACACAGCTCGACCTGGGTGAGGAAAAATTTGAGTGTGAAGTCCAAGTGAACCACCTCCCTGCCCGGGCTTTGTTGGACTCCGGAAGCATGGTAACCCTGGTTCATCCTAGAGTAATTGGGAAGATCGGTCCGGTAAGAAAAACCTTACGGGTGGTGTGCATTCACGGGGACACTAGAGAGTACCCTCTCATCTCGGTGACCATCTCCTCAGCATGTGGCACTGGTACTCAAGAGGTGGGGGTGGTAAAGAACTTGGTACATGATGTTATAATAGGACGAGACTGTCCGTTGTTTACAAAACTGTGGGAACAAGGAGAACAGTTCAGAGATTGGGGAGAAACTAGCCTCCCTGTTCCTGCTGCTGAGAGGAATAACCCTGAACTGCCAAATGTTCTTAATGTGGATCCAAATTATGAAATTGCTAATGGTTGGGTTAATGGTGATGAAAGTAGAGCTGATACTGTTGATAATGTCAAGACATGTGGTCCACAGATCTACCAAAACACTGAGGGGGGAGGATTTTCCCCACTTCAGGTAATGCTGGGGGAAGAGGACGAGGAAGTGGCCTCTACCCCTGCCCTGCCAGATTTGGGTGTTCCCCAGGGGGCGTTTGGTACTGCTCAGATGCAGGACCTCACTTTGGCCCGTGCACGGGAACAAGTTGTAGTAGTAAATGGGGTTCCCCAAGAGCCAGGTGCAAATGAGCGGTGGCCACACTTCGCAATGTATAATGAGTTGTTGTATCGGGTTACCAAAGTGAGGGAAAATGTGGTAGAACAATTGTTGGTACCCCAACAATATAGACGAAAGGTTCTGGACCTGGCCCATGATGATGTGTTAGGGGGACACCTGGGAGTTGAGAAGACGGAAGCACGGATCACCGACCGGTTTTACTGGCCAGGTCTGAAAGCAGAGGTAATGAAATACTGTGCCTCTTGTCCCACCTGTCAGTTGACCGCTCCGGTGACCCACTTCCGGAGCCCTTTGGTCCCTCTGCCCATAATTGAGGTCCCATTCGAGAGGATAGCCATGGATATAGTGGGTCCCTTGGTAAAGTCGGCTCGAGGTTACTCCTACATATTAGTGATTCTGGACTATGCCACCCGATATCCTGAGGCGCTTCCACTGCGGAATACCTAAGGCTATTGCCCGGGAATTATTCCAGTTGTTTACACGGACTGGTTTTCCCAAGGAAATACTCACAGACCAGGGCACCCCATTTATGTCGAGAGTTATGGCCGATGTGTGCAAGCTGTTCCGGATTAAACAGCTGCGCACATCGGTCTACCATCCCCAAACGGACGGGTTAGTGGAACGCTTTAACAAGACCCTTAAGTCTATGCTAAAGAGAGTGGTACAAAGGGATGGGAAAGACTGGGACTGCCTGTTACCAGCTCTCCTGTTTGCTATCAGGGAAGTGCCCCAGGCCTCCACTGGGTTTTCGCCCTTTGAGTTGGTATATGGGCGGAGACCTCGCGGACTACTTGACTTTATTAAAGAGGAATGGGAAAGTGAACCTGTTCAGCATAAGAGTGTTCTTGAATATGTCTCCCAAATGCAGGAAAGGATCCAAACTGTGATGCCACTAGTCAAAGAGCATTTGCAAAAAGCCCAGGAGGCTCAACGACGGGTCTATAACAGGGCTGCTAAAATAAGGCACTTCCAAGTGGGGGATCGAGTAGCGGTGCTAATTCCCACTGTGGAAAGTAAATTCTTGGCCAGATGGCAAGGTCCCTTTAAAGTTGTGGAAAAAGTGGGAGAGGTAAATTATAGAGTCCACCAGCCAGGCAAGAGGAAACCGTATCAGATATATCATGTCAACTTGTTAAAGCCTTGGACAGACAGGGAACCGGTGACCTCCCTGGCTAGTGCAAAACTTGAGCCTCAGGTTGGGGTGGAGAGTGTCCAAGTAGCAAGTACCCTGTCTAAAATCCAAAGTCAGCAGGCAAAGGAGTTCTTGCAGAGAAATAAAGAAAAGTTTTCAGACTTGCCAGGGCTAACTAGTGTCATAGAACATGATATTATCACGGAACCTGGAGTCAAAGTTTTTGTCCGGCCCTACCGCATCCCAGAGGCTCAAAGGAAGGCCGTTTCAGAGGAAGTGAAGAAGATGCTGGACCTGGAGATCATTGAAGAGTCGCAGAGTGAGTGGTCAAGCCCGATTGTGTTGGTACCAAAGCCCAACGGGACTCTGCGATTCTGCAATGATTTCCGGAAACTTAATGAGGTTTCACGGTTTGATGCCTACCCCATGCCCCAGGTAGATGAGCTTATTGAGAGACTAGGTCCAGCCAGGTATATTACAACATTAGACCTTACCAAGGGGTATTGGCAAATCCCGTTGACTAAGGCTGCTAGAGAGAAAACTGCTTTTTCTACCCCAGAGGGGAGTTTTCAGTACAAAAGAATGCCTTTTGGACTACAAACTGCTCCAGCCACTTTCCAGCGAGCAATGGATAGGATTTTACGACCTCACCGGGAGTATGCCTCAGTGTACTTGGACGACATAGTCATTTTTAGCAGAGACTGGGAATCACACTTGCCTAAAGTCCAGGCAGTACTGGACTCTCTTTGGAAGGAGGGGTTTACAATAAACCCTGAAAAATGTGCTTTGAGAATGGAGGAGGTGAAATACCTGGGCTATATTGTAGGTAGAGGGGTGGTGAAACCTCAGGTTAACAAGGTAGAGGCTATACAGAATTGGCCCCGCCCCCTCACAAAAAAGCAGGTACGTGCATTCCTGGGCATGGTGGGATACTACAGGAGATTCGTACCCAACTTTGCCACATTGGCGGCTCCATTGACCGATCTGACTAAGGGACGGAAATCGGTCATGGTGGAATGGAATGCAGATGCTGAAAAGGCTTTTTTGGAGCTCAAGTCAGCACTGTGCCAACACCCTGTCCTGATAGCACCCAATTTTTCAAACGAGTTTGTTGTCCAGACTGATGCTTCCGATGTAGGATTGGGAGCTGTGTTGTCACAGGTTGTTCATGGTGAGGAGCACCCAGTAGTCTTCCTCAGTAGGAAGTTGACACCAGCGGAGAAAAACTACGCTATAGTTGAACGAGTATGTCTGGCCATTAAGTGGGCTCTGGAATCCTTCAGATATTACCTCTTGGGAAGGAAGTTTAGGTTAATTTCTGACCATGCCCCTTTAACATGGATGAGGCAAGGTAAAGGGACTAATGCCAGAATTACACGTTGGTTCCTGGCGCTCCAGGAATTTAAATTTGTAGTGGAGCATAGGCCCGGGAGACTGCATCAAAATGCAGATGCCCTCTCCCGAGTCCATTGTTTTAGCTCCACTGTTGCCTCCACCTCCTTGGCGTTGGGGCACAGGGGGGGATATGTACAGGACGCCGTGGCTGGGTCCTGGAAGGACGCTATATTTCCCCTCTGTTTGGGCTGTGGTTCCTTTAAGGGAACAGCAATGGTTAACACACCTGTCCAAGGAAGTGGTTTAAGAGAGACAGGAAGTTGTAGGTTAGAGAGAGGAGTGTAGTGAAGTCTGCATGGTGAATGGTGGACACTGCAAAAGCTGTGGAGGCTGTGAAAAGCTCTGGGAAGCTGTGAATGTACATGGCAGTGGCCTGCATGGAAGCCTGCTAGCTGGGAAACTTACCTGCAACACCAAGGAAGGACTGTTTAACTGCGACAGCAGTTATAAACTCTACAAGTCGGTGAGACTGTTATTTCTTTTGTTTTGCTGCTGTGAAGCCATTTAAGTTTAAATAAACGTCCTTTTGTTTGAAAAGCCTGTGTCCTGCGATCTAGCTGGTTCCCCGAACATTACAATATATATATATATATAGAAAGAAAAGGTGCAAATAAACAGGCCCAAAATTTGCACTTCTCGGCGCCTATGTATTGGTATGCAATTCCTGTGGCTCAATAATTTGCCTATTTAGATGGGTAAATAATGAGAAAATAGACGATATACTCAGCTCGGAAATAAATATATCAGAGTAATTAAACTATGGTATAAATTATATAAAAGGAGCAGCTGTTTAAATTTATATAAATGAGAACCTCATAAATATAAAACAGAATAAATAAAATAAATATCATATATAAAAACTTAAATTCGTAAAGTCCATATGATAAAACAGCGCTAAATAAGGATAAATGTCCAAAAACATGTAAAAAGCACTTGAGTGATGACTTTGCAACAGTCAAACTAGTAGTGGTATAACTTCTCTGGATACGATATGTAGTGCACCCTACACCAATCCCAAATCTTCACCACAAGTGAGGCACGCTCCCCCTCTGGGGTACAAACTCACCACAAAGATGAAAAAGATAGGCCTTTTTTTAGTCTGTAGGTAGTCTCACTCCAACATCCGTCATCACCACCAGGGTAGTATGGGTTAAAATCCTCAAGCAAACATATAAGGACATAAAGGCACTAATAGTGTAATATTGCTTTAATTAAGAAATCCCCAATACTAAAACCCTGTTTCAAATGCACGTACAATTCAATCACTTGTAAAACAGCACATAAAGTATAGAGTGTAATCACCGCTATCCTGTCCCAAGAGGGCGCCCGTGTTGCATTCGTAACGCGGCAGTCTTTTGTTCCGGATTTGCGACAGCTGCCGTGATGTTCACTCTGTACTTCTTAGTTACAGAGACGCTGCGATATCTGGGCCCTGACCGGTTTCGTCACAGATTGACTTCAACTGAGGGCGTAGATAGTCCAGCGTCAACGTGCGTGGTATAACTTCCCCGTTCGTTGCCTATTGGTTGGAGTGCCGTAATTCGTCCGCCCTGATTGGTGCTTACCAGGGCGGAACTCGAATACACACGTCCTCAGACAAGAGCTATTGGGGAATGTTCCGACAGCACGTACTACTGCACAATATGTTATGTAACGAATGACACAACATGAAGTTACACTTAAATAAACTTAAGAGTTATTAATATAGTACAACAACAAAAAAATATATAAATCGCATCGTAGCAATTTTAAATATATTTTGAACGGAATTTAAATGTCTCAATCGCTGTTTACATAGAGCAAGAGAACCTGCATTCTGATACTCTGTGAAAAAGGAAAATATTTTTGTTACGATTCGTAAAAGGAGAACCGTAGTTATTCGGTGTTAGCTGCTCAATATAATTCGATAAGACCGATCTGGCAAAACAACGAATCCGTCTTTTACAGTTTGAAAATTACATCTAAACGTTATTTTTAGCCTGTTGTGGTTTTACAACCACTATGTATATGTGCAAATATAATGGCAGTCACATAAGTTCAAACAAGGGGGTTTAGAGAAATTGGGAATTTTAACCCATTAATCCAAACAATGAAATTAGAGAGTAGTAAATCAATATATAGTAATGCATATATTAAATGCATGTGTATGGGTATTTACAGTCCACACATCTGTAAAACCATAAATAACTAAATAAGGTAATTTTAATTAAAATTAGAATTAAATCTAAATGATCTTTTATGGGATGATAGGAACAGACAACAATATCAATCACCCCGGTCCTCTTTTTTAGGGAGAGGCAGGGGATGGCAGAAGAGGGGCAGAGGGTCGAACAATCAGAGAGGAAGAATGCCATCCTATCCACAACAGGTGATAGAATACAGGGGACCACAACAGGGATCGACACAGAGAGATCCCCAATGGAGGGACCCTCCACATTGGGAACGAGAAAGGATGCAACAACCAGGCCCAAGGAGAGAAGGAACAGAGGCTGTAGGGCCGGACGAAGGACTCAAGAAAAGAAGTCGAAAGGAATACGAGAAGGAGTACGAATAGGCGGGATTTTTAACTTAACTGATGTGGTTTTAACAGATAAAGAGACCAATATTTTAAATTTGGGGCTCAAATGTGGTTTACACCATTCAATCAACAAATTTAATGTGTTTATAGATGTTAATAAATATATGAGGAAACTGAATATGAAGAAATATTTTTTAAACAAGAATTTAAACCCTGTAACAAGTAGTTCCTCAGTACCAACTGATAGTGGTTTGCGAAATAAATCACTGTTTAACCCCCTATTGGGGACCAATCAGCCTTTGGATGTCTTTAAAGGACTTATACTACGTGATTTAGAATACATCAAACCAAAAAGGAATGTGAATCCACGGTATATCAAAGAAGGTATAGAACTTCTAGAGAATAGAAAGGAGATAATAGTAAGACCAGCAGACAAGGGAGGCGGAGTGGTTATTCTTACCAAAGACTTCTACTATAACCAGCTAACACAAATGCTATCTGAAGAGGTAACATATTCAAAGCTTGAAAAAGATCCCACTCCACAATACGAAATCAATCTTCAGAAACTGGTGGAAATGGGTTATCAAACCAGAGCTTTATCTTTGCGGGAGAGCAAGTATCTGGTACCGAGTAGCAGTAGGATACCTACTATATATACCCTCCCAAAGATTCATAAAAACCTCAACCTTCCACCAGCAAGACCCATCGTTAATGGAATCGGATCGATTACATCACGTCTGGGCCAGTATCTCGACTATTATCTCCAAACCAGTGTGACATCAACACATGCTTACCTCAAAGATACTAAGGAGCTCCTATCTCTATTACAGGAAATAGATTTGGCTGGAAAAGAAGAAGTGTTCCTAGTAACCGCAGACGTCTCGTCATTATACACAATAATACAGCATGACGACGCCTTGCTAGCCCTTAATTGGGCATTATCTAAAAGAGATGATATTTCCCATTCACAGAAAGTGTTCCTACGGAATGCTTTGGATTTTTGTTTAGGACACAATTATTTTTGGTTTGATGGAAGTTTCTACTCCCAAAGAAGGGGAGTAGCCATGGGAGCCAAATTTGCTCCAAGCATAGCAAATCTGTTTATGGCAGAGTGGGAGGATAAAACAGTATTCCACAAGAAACGCAAAGAACTGATACTGTACCGACGATATATAGACGATTTATTTCTTATATGGGCAGGATCAACAACATCACTAGAAAACTTCCTGGAAGAACTAAACCAAAACACCAATAACATTAACCTTAGGTGTAAATACAATAAAGAAAGTATACATTTTTTGGATGTTCATATATACAGGAATGGGAATAAATTGGGCACTAAAGTGTATTTTAAGCCCACAGATGCTAACAGTTTCCTCCCAACACAAAGTGGCCACCACCCCGCATGGCTAAAAAACATACCTAAAGGCCAATTGATGCGGGTCAGACGGAACTGCACCGAGGATACAGACTTTCTTCTCCAAGCAGATATATTGAAAAATAAATTTATGGAAAAAGGCTACAAAGAAACACAACTAACTAAAATTATTGAAGATCTCGCAGCTACTCCAAGAACCGACTACCTGAATATTAACACTCTCGGAGGTCAAAAGAATACGAATAAGACCAATTACGAATGGAGTTTCATATCAGGATACCACTCACAATATAAGGAAGTGGAACATATCTTCTTTTCTCACTGGCACATACTTCTCCTTGACAAGATCCTGAAAACCTATATACCAACAAGACCCACTTTTATCTATAGGAAAGCTCCCAACTATGGAGACAGGGTCGTCAAGAAGATTTTAGATGTCCCACATAAACCCCCTTCGTTCTGGGATAAGGATGGCTTTTATGCCTGCAGAAAGTGCCGTCCGTGTAGAGAGGTGAATAAACCTCTCAGAGCACTTGAAAGATTTATATCTACCTCTAATAACAGAGAGTTCACCATTAAAGATTTTATTACCTGTAACACTACCTATGTAGTGTATGTTTTAGAATGCCCCTGTAAGTTATTATACATAGGCCGCACTAAGAGAGCTCTCAAAATACGTGTGGCAGAACATGTGGCAAACATCAAAATCGGGTATAAAGATCATAACGTTTCCTTACACTTTAAATTATTCCACGACCAAAACCCAGCAGGACTCAAGTTTTGGGGAGTAGACCACCTAAAACCACCTTGGAGGGGCTCTAACCTAGTAAGAGAATTATCTAAGCTTGAGACCCAATGGATTTATTCCGTAGATACTTTATCTCCGAAGGGGTTAAACATAGATCTAGACATCAATTGTTTTATTAGTGATTACTGATATATTGCTTTTATTTAGTTTCTATGATTGACTTTTATTAACCAATTTTTATTGACTGTTTTAGCAATTTTATCTATATTTTTAACATTTGACTAGAATACCACCCCTTACTGGCAACCTTTCTCGGCCCAATCCTCAGAAATTCTTATATCCTGATGCTCCTATATATTTATATTTATTTATTTACTATGTTTTTACTATATTTTTATATTTTTATATATATATATATTACATACAGTTTTCTTTTATATATATATATATTTTTTTATATTTATATATATATTTCTTATCTATTTATATTATTGATTTATTTAACTTCACTTATATAGAACTAATGAAGTATACATATATAAATAGATTATATCCGCTAAGTAGTCCAATTTTATTTCAAATTAAAAAATTTAGATTTAATTCTAATTTTAATTAAAATTACCTTATTTAGTTATTTATGGTTTTACAGATGTGTGGACTGTAAATACCCATACACATGCATTTAATATATGCATTACTATATATTGATTTACTACTCTCTAATTTCATTGTTTGGATTAATGGGTTAAAATTCCCAATTTCTCTAAACCCCCTTGTTTGAACTTATGTGACTGCCATTATATTTGCACATATACATAGTGGTTGTAAAACCACAACAGGCTAAAAATAACGTTTAGATGTAATTTTCAAACTGTAAAAGACGGATTCGTTGTTTTGCCAGATCGGTCTTATCGAATTATATTGAGCAGCTAACACCGAATAACTACGGTTCTCCTTTTACGAATCGTAACAAAAATATTTTCCTTTTTCACCGAGTATCAGAATGCAGGTTCTCTTGCTTTATGTAAACAGCGATTGAGACATTTAAATTCCGTTCAAAATATATTTAAAATTGCTACGATGCGATTGATATATTTTTTTGTTGTTGTACTATATTAATAACTCTTAAGTTTATTTAAGTGTAACTTCATGTTGTGTCATTCGTTACATAACATATTGTGCAGTAGTACGTGCTGTCGGAACATTCCCCAATAGCTCTTGTCTGAGGACGTGTGTATTCGAGTTCCGCCCTGGTAAGCACCAATCAGGGCGGACGAATTACGGCACTCCAACCAATAGGCAACGAACGGGGAAGTTATACCACGCACGTTGACGCTGGACTATCTACGCCCTCAGTTGAAGTCAATCTGTGACGAAACCGGTCAGGGCCCAGATATCGCAGCGTCTCTGTAACTAAGAAGTACAGAGTGAACATCACGGCAGCTGTCGCAAATCCGGAACAAAAGACTGCCGCGTTACGAATGCAACACGGGCGCCCTCTTGGGACAGGATAGCGGTGATTACACTCTATACTTTATGTGCTGTTTTACAAGTGATTGAATTGTACGTGCATTTGAAACAGGGTTTTAGTATTGGGGATTTCTTAATTAAAGCAATATTACACTATTAGTGCCTTTATGTCCTTATATGTTTGCTTGAGGATTTTAACCCATACTACCCTGGTGGTGATGACGGATGTTGGAGTGAGACTACCTACAGACTAAAAAAAGGCCTATCTTTTTCATCTTTGTGGTGAGTTTGTACCCCAGAGGGGGAGCGTGCCTCACTTGTGGTGAAGATTTGGGATTGGTGTAGGGTGCACTACATATCGTATCCAGAGAAGTTATACCACTACTAGTTTGACTGTTGCAAAGTCATCACTCAAGTGCTTTTTACATGTTTTTGGACATTTATCCTTATTTAGCGCTGTTTTATCATATGGACTTTACGAATTTAAGTTTTTATATATGATATTTATTTTATATATATATATATATATATATATATATATATATATATATTGTGAGGGGGTTAGCTCGGCAGCGGGTGTGTGTGACCCCCGGGATGGGCTCCCCACACAAAACAGGCCCAGCAAACGGAGGTTGTGGTTTTCAAAATCAAAAAGGTGCGGTTTATTTTCTATTTACAGTGACAAAACACAGCAAAGCAAAAGAAACATAAATAAAATAAATCCTGGTCAACTTGACCTCTGACTAAACATACAGGTTTCCTAACTAACAACTGGGATCAGCCTAGTGCTGTCCTAGTCCCTAAGTCCCTGGTTTTAAATGTCCAAGCAAATAGCCACACAGGCTTTGTCTCACCGCACAGGGGTTCACTCTCCCTAGACAGTCCACACAGGTCTGGGTCCAGGCATGAGCAAACACCTAATGAATCTGGGAGTTCTTATAGAGGCCTAAATGAGCTGACAAGCTTCAGCTGGTCTCATCAACTCCCTGTCTGCACGACGCCCCACACTCTCCCTAGAGGTATGAGTCATTGACTTTACCTTCCTGCTGTCACAATATATATATATATATATATATGTGTACACACACAGGTGATACTCGAAAAATTAGAATATTGTGCAAAAGTTAATTTATTTCACTAATGCAACTTAAAAGGTGAAACTAATATATGAGATAGACTCATTACATGCAAAGCAAGATAGTTCAAGCCGTGATTTGTCATAATTGTGATGATTATGGCTTACAGCTCATGAAAACCCCAAATCCAGAATCTCAGAAAATTTGAATATTACATGCAATCAATAAAACAAGGATTGTACATAGAACAATATCGGACCTCTGAAAAGTATAAGCATGCATATGTACCCAGTACTTGGTTTGGTCCCCTTTTGCAGCAATGCGGTGTGGCATGGAAGCTATCAGCCTGTGGCACTGCTGAGGTGTTATGCAAGACCAGGATGCTTCAATAGCCTTTAGCTCTTCTGCATTGTTCGGTCTCATGTCTCTCATCTTTCTCTTGACAATGCCCCATAGATTCTCTATGGGGTTCAGGTCAATCAAGCACAGTAATCCCACGGTCATTGAACCAGGTTTTGGTGCTTTTGTCAGTGTGGGCAGGTGCCAAGTCCTGCTGGAAAATGACGTCAGCATCCCCATAGAGCTCGTCTGCGGAAGGAAGCATGAAGTGCTCCAAAATCTCCTGGTAGACGGCTGCGTTGACCCTGGACTTAATGAAGCACAGTGGACCAACACCAGCAGATGACATGGCTCCCCAAATCAACACAGACTGTGGAAACTTCACACTGGACTTCAAGCATCTTGCAGTGTGTGCCTCTCCATTCTTCCTCCATTCTCTGGGTCCTTGGTTTCCAAATGAGATGCAAAATTTGCTCTCATCAGAAAAGAGGACTTTGGACCACTGAGCAACAGACCAGGTCTGTTTTTCTTTAGCCCAGGTAAGACGCTTCTGACGTTATTTGTTGTTCAGGAGTGGTTTGACAAGAGGAATACAACATTTGAAGCCCATGTCCAGGATCCATTTGAAGCTCATGTCCAGTGTGTGGTGGCTCTTGATGCACTGACTCCAGCCTCAGTCCACTCCTTGTGAAAGTCCCCAACACTTTTGAATGGCCTTTTCCTGACAATCCTCTCCAGGCTGCGGTCATCCCTGCTGCTTGTGCACCTTTTTCTCCCACACTTTTCCCTTCCACATAACTTTCTATTAATGGGCTTTGATACAGCACTTTGGGAACATCCAACTTCTTTTGCAATTACCTTATGAGGCTTTCCCTTCTTATGGAGGGTGTCAATGATGGTTTTCTGCACAACTGTCAGGTCAGCAGTCTTCCCCATGATTGTGATTGCTACGGAACCAGACTGAGAGACCATTTAAAGGCTTGCAGGTGTTATGGCTTTATTAGCTGATTAGAGTAGGACACTTTGAGCCTAGAGAATTGCACCTTTTCACAATATTCTAATTTTCTGAGATTGTGGATTTGGGGTTTCCATGAGCTGTAAGCCATGATCATCACAATTATGACAAATCACGGCTTGAACTATCTTGCTTTGCGTGTAATGAGTCTATCTCATACAGTACATTAGTTTCACCTTTTAAGTTGCATTAGTGAAATAAAATGTTTTTTTTCACAATCAAAGGTTTTATTGAAATATAATTAAAACTTACAATTGACAATGTTGTAAAAATTTACACAAAATATGTACTGAGAAACAATGTCTGTTGACATAATAATAGGCATACAATTGTAAATGTGTGCTAACATTTGTATTAATGAAAGTTATATTTACTTATTAGATTAGAAGGGTGGAAATAGTAGAAAGGGGATAGATATAGTGGGGGGAAGGAGTTGGGTCTAGAGGGAAAATCAGGGGTTGGAAGAAGGGGAGACAGATGAGGGGGATCTGTACCAAAACTGTATATACACTTATATATATATTTCTTAATGTGGTCATACTGGAAGGATCACCTCATTATTGTAGTTATATAGACAATACATTGGAGTTATATACCATGTAAGAAATTATTTGACCTCTTAAATGTAAAGTGAACGATAGTCATCCGAATATTTGAATAGTACCCAGGGTTGCCACATTTTATTGAAACTATTCTCGTTTTTCATTGCCATAATCTCTTCCATCTTGTATAAGTATTGTACCCTGTCCAACCAATCCTTGACCGTCGGGACTTTGGTGGTTTTCCAATGCAGTGGAATAAGAGTTTTTACTGCTGTTAGGAGGTGTCTGGATAAGGATTTCTTATATTTACTGAGCGTAAAGTGGTTAATATGTAATAAACATGCATCTGCGTTCAGGTTTATTTTGGTGTCTGTAATATACTTTATCCATTTTGTGATCTGTTCCCAGTAGTCAAGGATTGGTGGACATTCCCACCAGATGTGTAAGAAAAACCCTGGTTCCTTGTCACAACGCCAGCAGGTATCTGGCGTTTTGTTTGACCATTTATTGGCTTTCTGCGGAGTAATGTACCACTGTGTTAGTATTTTATAGGAGATTTCCTGGTATTTTGTGCTAAGCGAGCATTTGTGTGCTAATATACATGCTTTTTCCCATTGGGCGTCACTAAATCTGTGTCCTAGGGCATTTTCCCAGCTTTCTTTATGTTTGCTGCTAGCATCTGTTTGTGACTGATTCAACCAAGTATAAGCTAGAGAGGTCATTTTTAAAACCTGGGTTCTGCTGTAACAAATATGTTCTAGTGGAGTCAGTCTACTGCAGTATGCGCTTTTGTATTTACTATTTACTAGGAAATCCTTCAGTTGCATGTGAAACCAAATACCCGGGAATGTTTCTCCAAATTCTGTTTTGAAAGCTTCCAGTGATTTAAATCTGTTTCTGGTATAACAATGGATGACAAGGAATTTTGTGGTGTTGTTAGGAGATGGGAGAACTGGTTGATTTGTACCCGGTAAGAAGTCTGGGTTGTTGGCAATCAAGGTTAACGGGCCCGGGATTGTGGCTAACTTGTGTGGGACGGCTATCTTATGCCAAATTTTTAGTGTGGTGGCTACGAAGGGGTGGGCTATTTTTTTGGTGTATTTTGAATGGGTGGACCAAGGATAATATAGGGTTTGTTGCTTATTGTGGCCCTGCTCCAATTGTTCCCAGTCTTTGTTATGTCCATGGCAATGCCAATCTATCAATCTGGTGATATGAGAGGCATAATAGTACTTTTTAAAGTCAGGGAGACCAATGCCTCCTTTACTTTTGGGTAGTGTAAGGAGACTTAGCTTTATTCTTGGTTTCTTGCCTGCCCAAATACATTTTCTTTGTATTTTTTGGGAAAAAAAGAGTTAGGAATTGTGATCGGCAAAGCGTTAAAGAAATAAAATAACCTTGGGAGAATGGTCATTTTCAAAATTGACGCTCTTCCAAACCATGAAAAGAGCTTTGGTGTCCATTTTTGTAGGTCTTGACTCGTGATGGATTTTAGAAGGAGGGTGAAATTGGCGGAATAAAGTGCTTCAATGGTAGGGTGAAAGAAAAGTTTTTGTGTTATCATTCATATTCTCAGAAAAATGGCCAAGAAATCATAAATTCTGCCAGGGTATGTAAACACATGAGCACAACTGTGTGTGTGTATGTATGTGTATATATATATATATATATATATATATATATATATATATATATATATACACAGTATCTCCCACAAAAGTGAGTACACCCCTCACATTTTTGTAAATATTTTATTATATCTTTTCATGTGACAACACTGAAGAAATTACACTTTGCTACAATGTAAAGTAGTGAGTGTACAGCTTGTATAACAGTGTAAATTTGCTGTCCCCTCAAAATAAGGCCCCATTCACACAGGGGCGGCACGACGTGGCACGACTTCGGGGGCGACCTCGGCAGCGCGATCTCAAGACGACTTGAGATGCCCGCCGAGGCAATTTGCATAAAGACTTCTGTATAGAAGTCAATGCAGGTCGCCTTTGGTCGCCCCCAAAAGTAGTACAGGAACCTTTTTCTAAGTCGGAGCGACCTGAGTCGCTCCTATTAGAATAGTTCCATTGAACAGCGTGGGACGCGACTCGTCAGGCGACCGAGTCGCCTGATGAATCGCCCCTGTGTGAACCGGGCCTAACTCAACACACAGCCATTAATGTCTAAACCGCTGGCAACAAAAGTGAGTACACCCCTAAGTAAAAATGTCCAAATTGGGCCCAATTAGCCATTTTCCCTCTCCAGTGTCATGTGACTCGTTAGTGTTACAAGGTCTCAGGTGTGGATGGGGAGCAGGTGTGTTGTATTTGGTGTCATTGCTCTCACTCTCTCATACTGGTTACTGGAAGTTCAACATGGAACCTCATGGCAAAGAACTCTCTGAGGATCTGAAAAAAATTATTGTTGCTCTACATAAAGATGGCCTAGGCTATAAGAAGATTGCCAAGACCCTGAAACTGAGCTGCAGCATGGTGGCCTCGCCATGGTCGACCAAAGAAGTTGAGTGCCTGTAGTCAGCATCATATCCAGAGGTTGCCTTTGGGAAATAGACGTATGAGTGCTGCCAGCATTGCTGCAGAGGTTGAAGGGGTTGGGGGTCAGCCTGTCAGTGCTCAGACCATACGCCGCACGCTGCATCAAATTGGTCTGCACGGCTGTCATCCCTGAAGGAAGCCTCTTCTAAAGATGATGCACAAGAAAGCCTGCAAACAGTTTGATGAAGACAAGGAGACTAAGGACATGGATTACTGGAACCATGTCTTGTGATCTGATGAGACCATGATAAACTTATTTGGTTCAGATGGTGTCAAGCGTGTGTGGCGGCAACCAGGTGAGGAGTACAAAGACAAGTGTGTCTTGCCTACAGTCAAGCATGGTGGTGGGAGTGTCAGGGTCTGGGGCTGCATGAGTTCGGTCGACACTGGGGAGCTACAGTTCATTGAGGGAACCATGAATGCCATGTACTGTGACATACTGAAGCCAAACATGATCCCCTCCCTTCGGAGACTGGGCTGCAGGGCAGTATTCCAACATAACGACCCCAAACATGACCACCAAGGCGACACTGCCTTGCTAAAGATGCTGAGGGTAAAGGTGATGGATTGGCCAAGCATGTCTCCAGACCTAAACCCTATTGAGCATCTACGGTCCATCCACAAACGGAAGGTGGAGGAGCGCAAGGTCTCTAACATCCACCAGCTCCCTGATGTCATCATGGAGGAGTGGAAGAGGACTCCAGTGGCAACCTGTGAAGCTCTGGTGAACTCCATGTCCATGGGGGTTAAGGCAGTGTTGGAAATTAATGATGGCCACACAAAAATTTGACACTTTGGGCCCAATTTGGACATTTTAACTTAGGGGCATACTCACTTTTGTTGCCAGCGATTTAGATATTTATTAATGGCTGTGTGTTGACTTATTTTGAAGGGACAGCAAATTTATACAAGCTGTACACTCACTACTTTACATTGTAGCAAAGTATACTTTATTCAGTGTTGTCACATGAAAAGGTATAACAGAATATTTACAAAAATGTGAGAGGTGTACTCACTTTAGTGAGATACTGTATGTGTGTGTATATGTATATATATATATATATATATTGTGACAGCAGGAAGGTAAAGTCACCTGGTTGCATCCAGGGGGGTAGATATATTTCGCCCAGATTCAGGCTTTACGCTGACTTATACAACTAGGTGGAGAGTTGTATAAGCCCAGCTAAGGCTAGTGGGCTCATGGATGACTCATACCTCTAGGGAGAGTGTGGGGCGTCGTGCAGACAGAGATGAGGAGACCAGCTGAACCTTGTCAGCTCATTTAGGCCTCTATAAGAACTCCCAGCTTCATTAGATGTTAGCTCATGCCTGGAACCAGACCTGTGTGGACTGTCTAGGGAGAGTGAACCCCTGTGCGGTGAGGCAAAGCCTGTGTGGCTATTTGTTTGGACTTTTACTAAACCAGGGACTTAGGGACTAGGACAGCACTAGGCTGATCCCAGTTGTTAGTTAGGAAACCTGTATGTTTAGTCAGAGGTCAACTTGACCAGGATTTATTTTGGTTATGTTTCTTTTGCTTTGCTGTGTTTTGTCACTGTAAATAGAAAATAAACCGCACCTTTTTGATTTTGAAAACCACAACCTCCGTTTGCTGGGCCTGTTTTGTGTGGGGAGCCCATCCCGGGGGTCACACACACCCGCTGCCGAGCTAACCCCCTCACAGTTGGTGGAGAACCAGTGGCAGTTTTTTTTTAAGCCAGCATGGAGGAGATACTGAAGCAGCTGGCTCTAGCAAATGCCAATCAACAGCAGACAAATGCAGGTTTGCAAAAGAGCCTTGCAGCTCAACAACAGAGCCTTGCAGCCCAGCAGCAGACAAACGCAACTTTGCAACAGAGTCTGGAGGCTCAGCAACGAGCCCAGCAGCAATCTGAGGCCCGCTTCATAGACCTGTTGCAGAAGCAAGAGCAGAGACTACAACAACAGATGGAAGCAGTAATGCAGCAACGTCCGCAGACCAGTGAGGAAAGCCGTCCCACTAATACCGCGTCCTTTGGGGTGAGTCGTTTATTGACAAAAATGACTGGAGAGGATGATCCAGAGGTATTTTTGACCACATTTGAAAGGACCGCTGAAAGAGAAAAGTGGCCTGAGGAGCAGTGGGCTGGACTGGTGGCTCCTCTGTTAACTGGTGAATCGCAGAAAGCTTACTATGACCTAGAGCCTAACCAAGCAAAAGACTATGTGATGCTAAAAGCTGAAATATTGGCAAGGCTGGGTGTCACCCAGGCTGTCCGGGCTCAGCGTGTGCATAACTGGACTTTCCAGCTTGGAAAACCCCCCAGGTCTCAAATGTATGATCTCATTCACCTGAGCAGAAAGTGGCTACAGCCAGAGACTTTGTCCGCACCAAAGATTGTGGAACGTGTTGTAATGGATCGGTTTTTGAGAGCTCTTCCTACTGCCATCCAAAAGTGGGTAAGCCATGGAGACCCAGAGACGGCCGATGGTCTTGTGGATCGTGTGGAGAAATACTTGGCTACAGAGAACCTGACGGCCTCTTCCAGAGACACTCGGACTTTCCACCCTAAGACCAGACCATCCCCAGGGGCGGATAAGAGGATTCCAAGGGGTGAGGGTGGAGAGAGTGAGAGGGTGGGAGCTCTACCCCAAGTTTGGCGAGAACAGCCTGGGAAATCAGCGGCTCAAGAGGCGGCAAGAAGGATCGTTTGCTACCGCTGCCGGCAAGCGGGACATATTGCAGCCAATTGCCCGGTTGTGGAGGAACCCATGCAGTGTGACTTTCTGACGGGCAGACGTCAGTCGCTGTGTGCGACAGTCGCATGCACTGCCATTCGAGGAACTGAGAAACATTTATGCAAAATGTGTGTTAATGGTAGAAATGTTGTGGTATTGCTGGATTCAGGTAGCCTTGTGACCCTGATAAAGGCTGAGTTAGTTAAAACAGAGGTCTCTGGGAATAGCAAGGTAGCTGTTATTTGTGTGCATGGGGACACCCGAGAGTATCCAGTGACTACAGTGTGTTTCGAGACCCCCAAAGGTACCCTCTCTCATCCAGTGGGCTTAGTATCTCAGTTACCGCATGACGCCATTGTGGGAAGGGATTTTCCGAAGTTCTGGGAACTGTGGGATGATCCTGAGCCCCTCACTGGTGCCCCTATGTACCAGGAATGTGATAGCCAGAACTCCCCTGAGAGTGGTGAGGACTCTCCGGAATTTCCCTTATCAGTATTGGCAGGGGAGACTCAAGAAACTGGAGAGGAGCCCACCTCCTCAGACGAAAACCTACCGTCTGTGGAGTTTTCTGATCTTGAGGTTCACAGGGAAAACTTTGCCACAGAACAGTTGAAAGACCCCGCCCTAATAAAGGCACGGGAAAACGTAGTGAAAATAGATGGCGAGTTAGTGAACCCAGATAATACCTGCACTTACCCATACTTCAGCGTAGAGAAGGACCTACTGTATCGGGTGGCAAAAAGGGCCGAAGAAACCGTTGAGCAGCTTGTGGTGCCCAAACCTTACAGGAAGTTGGTGTTGGAGTTGGCCCATGGGCACATTCTTGGAGGTCATCTGGGGACAGAGAAAACCCGAGAGAGGGTATTACAGAGATTCTATTGGCCGGGGGTGATGAAGGACGTAGAAAATTATTGTTCCTCCTGCCCTGTGTGTCAGAGGTTGGCCCCGATGCCACATTTCCGTAGCCCGCTGGTCCCTCTACCCATCATTGAGGTCCCGTTTGAGAGGATCGCCATGGATTTGGTAGGTCCTATAATCAAGTCCGCTAGGGGGCACCAGTACATATTAGTTATAATGGACTATGCCACCCGTTATCCAGAAGCGATCCCTCTCCGAAATACCTCGGCCAAAACCATAGCCAAAGAGCTATCTCTTGTTTTTAGCCGGGTGGGTATTTGTAAAGAACTGCTTACGGACCAAGGTACACCCTTTATGTCCCGGGTTATGAAAGAGCTGTGTAAATTGTTCAAAGTGACGCAATTGCGTACGTCTGTGTATCACCCCCAAACCGATGGGCTGGTTGAAAGATTCAACAAAACCCTAAAACAAATGTTGAAGAAAGTGGTGGATAGAGATGGAAAGGATTGGGACTGTTTACTTCCTTATTTGATGTTTGCTATTAGGGAGGTGCCCCAATCCTCTACGGGATTCTCCCCATTTGAGTTACTGTATGGGAGACACCCAAGAGGGCTGTTGGATATTGCCAAGGAAACTTGGGAAAGTGAGAGTTCTCCCCACAGGAGTGTGATTGAGCATGTCGCCCTGATGCAAGATCGAATTGCACAGGTAATGCCCATCGTGAAGGAACATTTGGCCCAAGCGCAGTTGGCACAGCAGAGAGTGTACAACCGTGGAGCCAAGACCCGTACCTTTTCCCCGGGGGATAGGATATTGGTACTTGTCCCTACGGTTGAAAGTAAATTCCTTGCCAAATGGCAAGGCCCCTACGAGATAATGGAAAAAGTGAGCGAAGTGAATTACAAGGTCAGACAACCAGGAAGGCGAAAGCCCGAACAGATCTATCACGTTAATCTGTTGAAAGCCTGGAGGGATAGAGAGTCCCTAGTCGCAGACACTTGGTCACCAGCTCAAACTGGTTGCGTGATTCCTGAGGTTGGAATAGCAGCCACCTTGTCACAACCCCAACAACAGGAGGTTAAGGAGTTTGTGCTTCGCAACAAGGAGGTATTCTCTGAGCTGCCGGGACAAACATCTGGGGTAGAGCATGACATCATTACCCCGCCCGGTGAAAGGGTGAAGTTAAAACCCTATCGGATCCCAGAGGCTCGACGGGAGGCAATACGGGAGGAAGTACAGAAAATGCTGAACTTAGGGGTGATAGAGGAGTCCCAAAGTGATTGGTCTAGTCCCATCGTGTTGGTGCCTAAACCGGATGGGAGCTGGCGATTTTGTAACGATTTTCGTCAGTTGAACAAAGTTACAAAATTTGACACCTACCCCATGCCACGTATAGATGAGTTGATCGACCGGCTGGGAACAGCCCGATACATGACGACTCTTGACCTCACAAAAGGGTATTGGCAAATCCCCCTGGCCAAGTCGGCCAAAGAGAAAACCGCATTTGTAACCCCAGACGGGGCGTTCCAATATAAAAGAATGCCGTTCGGGTTACAGAATGCGCCGGCCACATTCCAGCGGAAAATGGACCAGATGCTGAGGCCCCATCGGAAGTATGCTGCGGCTTACCTGGATGACGTAATTGTCCATAGCACAGATTGGGCCTCACATCTGCCAAAAGTGCAAGCAGTCCTGGACTCTGTTCGGGAAGCGGGGTTTACGGCTAACCCCAAGAAGTGTACCATTGGGCAGGAGGAGGCCAAATATCTTGGGTACACCATTGGGAGGGGAGTAATAAAACCCCAACTCAACAAAGTCGAGGCCATCCAGAGTTGGCCACGTCCCAACAGCAAGAAGCAGGTACGAGCCTTTCTGGGAATCGCTGGGTATTATCGGCGATTCATTCCCCACTTTGCTTCTAAGGCTGTGCCCCTAACCAACCTGACGAAGGGGAAAGGGTCGGTCATGATTAAATGGACCCCCGAGGCTGAGGCAGCATTCCAATTCTTGAAACAAGCCTTATGTAGCCAGCCAGTGTTGTACTCACCCGACTTCTCTAAAGACTTTGTCGTACAAAGTGATGCGTCAGATGTGGGGTTAGGAGCAGTATTGTCCCAGGTCTGGAACGGGGAAGAGCACCCAGTCATTTACCTCAGCAGGAAATTGAAGTCCCATGAGGTAAATTACGCCACCGTTGAAAAGGAGTGTTTAGCGGTGAAGTGGGCTCTAGATTCCCTTCGGTACTACCTGCTAGGTAGGCACTTTGACATGGTTACGGATCACGCTCCGTTAAAGTGGATGGCTCAAAACAAGGAAACAAATAGAAGAGTGAATAGGTGGTTCCTGGCCCTCCAGGAATTCAACTTCACAGTAAAGCATCGCCCTGGCGTTCAAATGGGGAATGTGGATGCTTTGTCTCGAGTACATGAATGCCTGATTGCTGGTGTTCCAACCCCGAGGTTAAAACAAGAGGGGGGGGTATGTGACAGCAGGAAGGTAAAGTCACCTGGTTGCATCCAGGGGGGTAGATATATTTCGCCCAGATTCAGGCTTTACGCTGACTTATACAACTAGGTGGAGAGTTGTATAAGCCCAGCTAAGGCTAGTGGGCTCATGGATGACTCATACCTCTAGGGAGAGTGTGGGGCGTCGTGCAGACAGAGATGAGGAGACCAGCTGAACCTTGTCAGCTCATTTAGGCCTCTATAAGAACTCCCAGCTTCATTAGATGTTAGCTCATGCCTGGAACCAGACCTGTGTGGACTGTCTAGGGAGAGTGAACCCCTGTGCGGTGAGGCAAAGCCTGTGTGGCTATTTGTTTGGACTTTTACTAAACCAGGGACTTAGGGACTAGGACAGCACTAGGCTGATCCCAGTTGTTAGTTAGGAAACCTGTATGTTTAGTCAGAGGTCAACTTGACCAGGATTTATTTTGGTTATGTTTCTTTTGCTTTGCTGTGTTTTGTCACTGTAAATAGAAAATAAACCGCACCTTTTTGATTTTGAAAACCACAACCTCCGTTTGCTGGGCCTGTTTTGTGTGGGGAGCCCATCCCGGGGGTCACACACACCCGCTGCCGAGCTAACCCCCTCACAATATATATATAAAATTAGAAATCTCTCCAATGGGGGACACGTACAAAAACAAAAGCATTTTAGTAGAGTAAGGATGGTAAGAACTTCTGGCAATGTTTTTATTACTGTGATGCATACAAATGAGAAAAAAAAATCCCCTAAATAATATTCAGCACCACTCAAATATAATATACTTCCACCATCTTTGTAAGCATGCCAGGAATGGTGAAAAGCATCAAGGCGGCCCATCCCTTAGGGGTGCATTCGGCGCCGTCCTCCCTATCCATGCGTCTGTCCCCCTAATCTACATGCAGGACGCATGGATTCCAATGGGGGGGGTGTTTTTTTTAAGCACATGATTAGAGCCAGAAGCTCTAATAGGCTTCAAAAAAGGGCGGGCTCGGGGCTCAGAGCACTGCGCTCCGAGTCCACCCAGTTGTGTGACAATAGCGAATGAATATTCATTATTCTCACACTCCTGAGACCTGTCACCCAATTGGCTTTAAGGACAGGGGATCCTATTGGATGCCTAGGAGGTGGAGGGAGAAGATGCACGGCGGAAGCCGCTGTGATGCAGAGGAGGAGGAGACGCCCGCCCGCTGCCCGTAGGAGTGCTGCCCGCTCAGAACCGGGATGGGGTAATTGCGGAGCTGGATGACTGACCGACCATGAGGGGGGGTGCCCCGGTGACCTGACGGAGCGGGGGGTGCGGGTGACCCGACCGAGCGTGGTGTGGATTTTGCCACCGGCCAACCCGGGGGGTTGCTTGTTTGCCGCCCCCCCCAAAAAAACACCAGTCCCCACTGGGTGCGGTTGACCCATCCAAGTGTGGAACGGGGAGGGTGGGGATCTTTCCACTGGCTGACCAGCAAGGGGAGCTAAGAGTGGAGTGACGGTGATATATTTTTTCGTATTTCTGATGGGAAGTGGAGACAGACTACAGTGGCCAGCACCAAGGTTCTCCATGTACAGGACAGGCATGTCTTTAGTGGAGCTGTGGATTTGGGTCTTTCTCAATAATGTAACAATGTTGCTGTATGTGATCTGGTTACTAAGTGGCTTCTACACCCCAAATAATCTCTACAGTTTCCTTCCAGATTTGCAATATGGTCACTGCTCAGTAGTACCGATACAACTTTATTCTAGTAGGGTCAGATGAACAAGCAAAGGGGTAGTCAACATGCTTCAGGGATTCAAAGATGCACCTTTTTATGGGCTTGGAATAGAAGACAATGGGGTTGATTTATTATTATTTTTGTCAAAGCTTAATTGACTGAAGTTAGAAGCTGATTGGCTACCATACACCGCTACACTATTTTGTACTCTCCAGTTTTAGTAAATCAACCCCAATGCATAGGACTGGATATTAACTAAAACGTGGATGGTATTTTCTCAAATGTGAGGATCTGTACAAATCCTGTCTGCATCTGATTTAGCAGCTCCTGACAAGGAGGCTGGGGACGTAATACGCCTTTCTCTGCCAGTGATGACCTCATCACACATTTCTTAACCTTAGTTCATAACCACAGGAAATGTGGGACCCAAGAGAAGAGGGTCACAAGCAAAAATAAAAATGACTTGGATTTAAATGTTCCTCACTGGACTTCCTGTAGGAGTTAAGATACACTAAATACATATCATATAGAATAACTACACTAACTGAACTTGCATGGAATTTGTTGTTTTCCTTGTGTGTGGGTTTCCTGTATGTGCTCTGGTTTTCTCCTTCAATCCCATATCATACTTGTAGCATAATTCGTTTCCAGCCAAACCGACCCTACATGTATGTGTGTGCATGGGGATTTTGTTAGCGACAATAGACTGCAAAATATCTCAAAGAGAGACTATGATTTTTGGATCTGTGAAGGGCTGCAGAAAAAGTGGCAACACTATATAAATGAAGAAAGTAAGTGCAGGGTGAAAAGGTGAGCTTTTCTCTCCAGCATAATCCCTTGATATAGATTTTTAATCCTCTGTCTACTAGATCTGTGCAGAAATGTTGCATTTGAGACAAAAATAGCCTTTTGAATGAAAAAATATTTTAGTGTACTATTTCCAGCAAGAGGCTTTTATCTACCATTTATCTCTTTAAATGTGTTCTTACATATGAGATTACAGCTAAGCAGCATATGGGAAACGTGTGCCTTTAGCTTAGTTGTTCTTGTTTTGGTATATATTTTGGTAAATTTTAATACATTTTTAAATTGAGATGTGTATTCCTGGTTTTATAAATAAACATTAAAGTGCCACTAAAGGCAAAACATTTTTTTTGTTTTTCATTTTGGATAGAGTAAGGGAGGTTTCCCTGTCCCATAGCCAAAACAGGAAGTGAGAGGAAATCCCTCCAAAGTGAGAGAATCCCAGGATGTCACCAAGGGTTGAAGGAAAGAAAATCACTTGACAGTGTTCATGGGGGGATCCCACCCACTGCGCTATTGTATCCTGACAGTTGGAGGTTTCCCTGCCATCAGAATACAATAATCACTGCTGCCATAGCCAGTGGCAGTAATTGTATGGAAAAAAAACTCAACAGGCTGGTTGTACTGAAGTCGATTGATAGAGCGGCTTAAGCACAACCAGCCAGCCCATAGATGGATCAAAATTTGATCTGTCTATGGCCGGCTTTAGTGAATCTTCATATGGAGCCTTCAGTTAGAATAAGGGAGTAGTCATTGCTCTGACTCATACGTTAAAGAAGAACTTCAGGCAAATAAAACAAGACTCCAGTTAATGCAGTTGTGAATTTAATAAAATAATTAAATATACTCTTAAAGCTGCACCCCTTCTGTCCAACTAATTATTTACTTACCTAAATCGTGGTCATATGACATGCCTGGGTGCTCAGTCTTCTATTTTCTTTACTGCAGAGGAGAAGGGTCCTTTTTGGGTGTCCATATCACAGCCTGGTTGATGCAGAGTTGCAGACACTTCCCATTAGCAAAAAAGCAGAAAGATGCAGCGCTTAAAGAAAATTGGAGATACCTGTGAAGGGATCTCAGAGGTTAATATTCAAATGAGAAATATTAAGTGATTGTTTAGAACTTTAGATAAATAAACATTCAAACAAGTGCCAAAAAATGAAATAAAAAATAAAGTGCTCTGTGCATAGATAAATATACACTTCTAGAAGTACGATAAAGTATTAATGAAGTGTGATTCTGTGAAAAAAATGTATATGTGGTCAGAACATCAAATACACCTAGAGTAGGGTGAACAGACATCCCCAGTTTCAGGGGACAGTCCCCGGATTGAGGACACTGTCCCCGGACCAAATCTGTCCCCGGTTTTGTCCCCGGATTGGATTTAAACAGGGGCTGGGGCAATTTCAAAGACAGTCAGTGCAGAATAAATAAAAAAAAATCTGAATTACACACCCCCCGCTCTGCCGCTCCTACTAGCTTAGGGGGGGTGTATTTTTTTCCATTATCTGTGCCCCTTTCTGATGATCATGTGCTGGTCGGAGCGGAGGGAATATTTCTTCAGTTTCGGGTGCCCATCCAGCTCCACCTGCATGTTCTTCTGCCTTGGCTCAAGTCCCGGCCAGCCGCCTGCCTGCTTATCTCCTTGCCTTCCCTGGCGGAGTGATCTTCCTCCACTCCCCACCCAGTAGTAGCCGGGGCCCAGAGAGTAAGACTTGACAGGCTGTGAGGCGGGCGGCGGTGGCGACGGGCAGAGAGTCGCTGATTGCAGCCATTACTAGTAAAAAATAAAATATGTCCCCGGATTTCATTTTAAAAATCTGGTCACCTTAACCTAGAGTGGTTTGTGGCCAAAACCTACTACAAGGCAAGGTGGTTAAAATAAACATTCATAAGTCCATGGAAGCATTCACTGTGTCATATTCGATCCCACTAGTTGTAATCCTAGAGTGCTGATATTCATGCGATGCAGTGGCAGAACTGCAACATTCAGGGTGATTTTCACACACGGCACCCAGGGACGTGCATCCAACACCAGGGGAGGGGGATGGGTACTCTTACCCCAAATCGTGGACACACACGCCAGTGGCAGTGGGTCAGACAGGCACGGAATATCACCAGGGATCAGCTTCCAGACCAGAATTAATGCAGAGGGGTTGGTTACTCTTATATCGGTAAAGCCACTAGTAACTCAGAGATATCGATTCCTTGCTCTTTACATCCAGAATACATGTAATCCATGAACACATGTAATCCATGTATACATGTAATCTGTCCTGCACATACGTGTGTATGTGCAGGACAGATTACACACAAACTACAGCAGGCACATAGTGGTAGATCCTAGTTGTTGAATTGACCCCCAGATCTGAATATTGAAGACAGCTGTTATCTCCAGATCAGTGCCATACCAGACCTCCATATTGTCACCAGATTGGTCAGTTATTAACTAAAAAGGGAAGCTGGATGATCAATATGTCAGCTAGTTTCTTCCTGGATCGTGTCTGGTGAGAGCAACCTGGAGGGAACATCTCTAGAAGCCAGCTGGTAATCAGAGAGGGGAATCTTCGCTATCCTGGTGGCGTTCCTCATATACTGCTAAGCCTGTATTGACCCCCCTGAGAAGGGCGGTCGCTGGCTTTCTTGTAAGCCTTCATTTCTTCACAAGGTGATTGGGCAGCACTGGTGGTGTATGTTATCTTTTCATATTGGATATCACCCATTGAACACTGAATGACTTCACCTATGAACATTTAAGTTTTGATTTTGTGTGTCATACACCTTTTTACTGCTCATGCAGTATGGACTTTTATTTGTTTATGGTTTGCACTTTTTGAGTATAATTATATATGTTGTGCACTCATTACTGCAATTATATGTTGTGCACTCTTCACTGCATTTTATATGTTTTTTCAACATTATTTAGTTTATCATCCAGCGCTGCACTCTTTTTCTATACATTCATCCAGAATACAGCATGGGTCATTAGGAAAAAAAAGGAAGGCCTCCACATAGTGCAGATAAATCCAGGATAATTTAAAAAACTTTATTTGAAATGTATTTGAATAAAAACAAAGTAATATAAAAACGTACAATCATCACATAAGATGTATGCACAGCGTGATCACAAAAATCGATAAAAAGCGTGGTGAACAGAGCTTAGCAGGCTATGTTCCCGACATGTTTTGTACAAGAGGTTCTTCAACTGGGGCATGATTTTTTATACAATATGACCTATTGTTGATGCTGGCTGCTTTCTTTGATACTAGTAGCGCAACTTTTTTCCATATATATGTAGCGCTACCCCCAGTTAAGAGAGCCGCTGGATTGTGTTTCGGGCCCTGTCTACAGCACCACCAACCCCCAGCAATTTACTCTAACCACTCTGGCACAGTTAGTCTAGGTGTTCCTCTAGCAGTGGCGTAGCGTGGGGGGGGGCGGTCGCCCCGGGCGCAAAATTTAGAGGGGCACAGCGGCAGGCTGCAGGTTACCTGCAGCTCTTCTCCTGTGCTGTGCAGTCTAGTAGACTGTGAGCTCTTCCGCTTCACTATGAGGAAGAAGTTGTGGTGCAGTCCCGGCTTAGGCTCCAGCAGTGAGTAAATGAACACTGAAGACCACCATGATTATCCAAGGGATTGTGACTGTGCGGAGACTGGGGGGGAGGAGGAGGGCAGGCGACTCATGAGGCATCCTCTTCATTACACGCCACTCCCCACACACGAGGTCCACGTGCAGCATGCTGTCCGTCCACTTAGCCCGCCTCACAGCCCGGACTTCCGACCACCGCCGCCGCTTCTCCTGAGTCCTGCCTGTGCCTGTCAGTGTGCTGCTACGTGGCCCCGGCACTCTGACCCTGCACCGACCACCCCAGGACTGGAGGAAACTGGGGCCAGGAGGAAGAGGATGAGGCATCCACACAGACAGAAGCCCCTCCTTACCGACAGCTGCACGGACATTGCATTGTGAGTACTCCTCTACAGAGGAAAGCTCTGTACTGGATGATGGCAGCCGGAGGGGGGCTGGGGCTGAGCTCTGAACTGGAATCTGTGGGGAAGAGAGCTTTGTATTTGGGGGGGAGATGTACACAGCGCACCCCCCTAAACGCTTCACGCCACACACCCCCCTCAACCCTGCAAGCCACACACGGCGCACCTCCCTCAACCCTGCAAGCCACACACAGCGCACCCCCCTCAACCCTGCAAGCCACACACAGCGCACCCCCTCATCCCTGCAAGCCACACACAGCGCATCCCCTCAACCCTGCAAGCCACACACAGTGCACCCCCCTCAACCCTGCAAGCCACACACAGCGCACCCCCTCAACCCTGCAAGCCACACACCGCGCACCCCCTTAACCCTGCACGCCACACACCGCGCACCCCCTTAACCCTGCACGCCACACACATTGCACTCCCCTTAACCCTGCACGCCACACACAGCGCACCCCCCTCAACGCTGCACACAGCACACACCCTCAACCCTGCACTCCGTACACAGCACACCTCTGAACCCTGCATTCCGTACAAAGCGCATCTCTCAGCCTTGCACTCCATACACAGCGCACCCCTCAACCCTCATTGCTAATAATTAGTTCTAGTTCTTCTTTTCTGTCTATTTGTGGGTCCCGTCACTTCTGCAGTCTGTGGTGTGCAGGCAGTGAGATGATGTGCTGTAACCTTAAGCAACAAATCAGTGGGTTGTAATGATGTGCTGTAACCTCTAGCAACCAATCAGTGAGCTGTAATGATGTGCTGCAATGTCTAGCAACCAATTAGGGAGCATTAATATGCAGTAACCTCTAGAAACCAGTGAGTGTTAATGATGTGCAGTAACCTTCAGCAACCAATCAGTGAACAGTAATGATCTGCTGTAATCTCTAGCAAGCAATCAGTGAGCAATAATAACTTGCAGTAACCTCTAGCAACCAATCAGTTTGTAGTAATGATGTGCAGTAACCTCTAGCAAACAATGGGTAATCGGTAATTATGTGCAGTATCATCTAGCAACCAATTAGTGAGCAATAATAATGTGTGTAGTGGACAGTGTAAGAATCAGGTGGGTCAGTGTAGTGGTCAGTATAGGAATCAGGTAGGTCAGTGTAGTGGTCAGTATAGGAATCAGGTAGGTCAGTGTAGTGGTCAGTATAGCAATCAGATAGGTCAGTTTAGTGGTCAGTGTAGGAATCAGGCAGGTCAGTATAGGAATCAGGTAGGTTAGTATAGTGGTCAGGTAGGTCGGTGTAGGAATCAGGTTGGTCAGTACTACTGTACTAGCAGAAGGGACTCTTTTAGAGTGCTAAAAATCCCTGGGTTAGGGGGCGTGAATCTCTTACCCTGCCCCGGGCGCTGACAACCCACGCTACGCCACTGTTCTCTAGTATCACAATCTAACAGTATATGCACACAATTTATCTGTATTGCATGGGTAACCTCTTTCCATAAAGGCAACACACTGATAGCAAGAGATAAAATATAATGTTTCTTTACTTCGGGTAAAAGGCATAAGGTTAACACAGAACACATATATATCTGCAGAGTACTGCAGCAGAAAATCTAACACAGGCGACTACCCGCCAAGTACTACTATCTCTATCTATGCGCCCTTATGGCGCAGCAACTTAAGCTCTGACTACAGATCAGGCCAGATCCAGATTTTCTAACTCAGTCTCTAGAAGAACAGTTTCTTTGCATGCAACTTGACTGGTGGTGCACAACAGGAACAGTTATTTGTAATCCAAAGGGTAGGAAAATAAAAAGGACAGAATGAACCACTCACAGGAGATTACTCACTCAGTTCCGCCACTAGTCTCCTGTGGGACAGGAAAAATGGAACCAGGAGGGCCAAGGCAGTCTCTAGGCCTAGTCAAAGTACTGTTTATATGAATGAGCAGGTGCTCGCTCACCACTCCGGACGCGATCCCAGTCCGGGACTTCCGCCTACTGTGTCTCCGCACACAGTGTCTGCAACGGCCGGTTCTCCGGTCCAAACTCGATAAAGTCAGGTGCCACCCAGGCTCTGCAGTGGGGTGGAAGGCTCTCTGGAAGTTGTGCAAGGCCCTGGCTTCAGGCACTGCACTGCAGCAGATCCGCACAGGAAGACCTGTTGATAGCAGCGCGGTGTCCAAAGAGGCCGAGTTCAGCCTTGCCCTCTTCTTATATAGCCCCTCCCATGAGTCTCTGCGGTGGCTAAATGCACCCTGGGTGCCGAACGGGGTTCTGGGTAACGTAGTCCCGGGGCCTTAAAGGAGACCCCGCTACATATATATATATATATATATATATATATATATATATATATATATATATACTTCCTATTAGCAGTCTAGTGGCAGGGTCCTCACAGTTACCTGCACAGTATTATGACATCAAAAAAGAGACTGGCCTGCACAAGCTTAGACAGCAATACTGAACTACTGTCACCAAGGGACATGATGGGAGAGTGGTTGATAAGAATAAAAAGTTTCAGAAGGTATTTTATTTTTAAAAAGTTGGTAAATGGGTGGGAGGAAGGAAGGGGAGGGAGGTTAAAGGGGCTGTAAAGGTTCATTTTTTATTTTCTAAATAGGTTCCTTTAAGCTAGTGCATTGTTGGTTCACTTACCTTTTCCTTAGATTTCCCTTCTAAATATTTTTTTTCTTTGTTTTCTTTGTCTGAATTTCTCACTTCCTGTTCCTCCTCAGTAAGCTGTTCAGTAAGCTGTTCTGGCTGACTCCACACCACTCGGATGATGGTGTGAAGTTTAGTGTGGAGAAACAGGAAGTGAGAAATTCAGACAAAGAAAAAAAACATTTAGAAGGTAAATCAAAGGAAAAGGTAAGTGAACCAACAATGCACTAGCTTAAAGGAACCTATTTAGAAAATAAAAAACAAACCTTTACAACCCCTTTAAGCTTTGCCCAGAGATGAGCTTTAAATGCAAATAGTATGAGTAATTAAAGTTGACTTTGCAGCAGCTTTAATCCCTAGTACTGCAGACTGCAAGGGAGAGAGGCAGCAATCAGATCAGTACTGCAGTGCTGCTGATAAGAAGCATGAGGGAGATTAAAGTAGGAGGATGGATGAGTATATTAGTGTGCTGTTGCTGCTTATGTTGCTCCACTGTCCAATCAGGGGGAAAGTGGGTGACCAAGCTGTACTGCTTAGCTGTAGAGACAAGCAAGGTCTCTAACCAGACTCTGCTGTCTGGCAGGGCTGTGCAAATCACAGGAGTGAGTTGACAGAAAAACAAATCCTCTTACACACAAAAAAGGATCACTGTGCACTACACACCAACCCCCCCCCCCCCCCCCGGTGCACGATAGGCAATGATTCTTGCACTACCACCATCTCCCTGTGCGATTCATGGCCCCCTTACCCCTTACCTTGTACAGTGAGAGTTGGGGGAAGGAGGATGAGGTAGCGGGGCACTGCTGCATCAATCCGGGGTAGGGCTATAGGAGAGACTGCTGCTGCCAGGGCTGACGCTTCTCCTCCCGGCCGAATGTGAGGCGGGTCCTGAGACCCGTCCTAAGACTCCTTGCCGTGTCCCGAGCCCCCCCCCCCCTTTGAAGCCAATTAAAGCCTCCGGCTTAAAAAAGAAAAGAAAACCCACATTGAAATCCATGCGTAAGACACAGTGTTAATTTTGGCAGCAAGTTTCGATTTAGTCTTAGTCTTAGGACTAAAATGCCATTTTAGTTTTAGTCCCACTTTAGTCATTGTATTTTAGTAGACTAAAATCTCCAGTACATTTTAGTCTAATATAATGATTTTAGTCAACTAAAATTGAATGTGCACAGTACACAGCCCCCACCCTCTGCACAATACACAGCCCCCCACAGCACACAGACCCCCACAGTACACAAAACACAGCCCCCACCCTCTGCACAATACTAAGACCCCCACAGTACACAGCACAGCCTCCACCCTCTGCACAATACAAAGCCCCCCACAGTACACAGCACAGCCTCCACCCTCTGCACAATACAAAGCCCCCCACAGTAAAACAGCACAGCCCCCACCCTCTACACAATACAAAGACCCCTCCCAGTACACAGCCCCCCCTGCATTCCCAGGAGACCCCTAGTCTCCTGGGACAGCACTGTCAATGTACTCTAAACTTTAAAGTTAAGAATAAATCACTGCCAGCCCTTTCTCATACACAGTGCCTTCTATGTCACTCTCATTGTAAATCAAAGTCTCTAAATTTACCTCATAGCTTCGTTCTTGCATGGACCCGGTCACATGACTGCTCTCCTCTGAAGATTCATGGATGGCCATGTGACCGCTCTCCTCCTCCAATCCAAAGCAACACTCGGAGGAGGAGGAGCAGGAGGAGGAGAGCAGCCAACAAGAACAAAGCAATTGAGGTTAGAAGCATCAGCTTACAATGAGTGACACAGGAGGGGGAGCAGTATAGGAGAAGGGGCTGGCAATGATTTTTTCCTAATGATAGACTTTGTTGGCAGTGCTGTCCAAGGGCCAGGAGAGGCGGGCGGCTGGCTTAACCACCCTTCAATGTGTGGCACCCGGGGGCGGACCGCCCGATCCCCACCCCCTATTGGTAAAAAAACAAATATCGGCGTATAACAAGCATACACTGTGTTATACGCCAATAAATACAGTAAATTCATGAGAGTAAACATTCCTCCTTGCTATTAACGTCCCGTTTTTGTTCCTTAACGAAAACTGATTCTATTTTCTACATAGTTTTCGTCAGTTGTTTCGTTTTCATCACTGTAAAAAAGCATCTGACGAAAATTATGACGAAAACGTTTTCATTGACGAAATTAACACTGGTACGACGCCCTGCATTGACATTAGGGGCCGGGCGCCCCTCTGCCCCTAATGGATGGGCCACCACTGATATACAGTATGTATTTCAATTGTGTATTTAGCTGTTTGCCTGGAGTTCATCTTTACGGTACTCACTACAATAACATCTAATATATGTTCTCAGTAGAAATAGAATATACTTTACCTCTAAAGAGGCTCCAGAAGAGCATCAATGTCATCTCATTATTAAAAAGGAAGTACATACAGTATGTTTTTTAGGCTGTATGTTTTATGACTCTAGAGAAAGTCGTTACAGTGTATATTAAAAAAAATTGTAATTAGATCATTTTATTGATTTTTTTTTCTTTATAGTACAATACAAGTAAGCCCTAAACAAAGGCCAAAAAACAAACTAAGCAACAATAGTAAAAGTACAGAGCTGGACAGTATTGTAAATTCCACTTATGCACATATATATTTTATGATTACTGTACCTATCTTGTACACAGTGAAACAGCAATGAAGTACTTATTCTATATATAAGCAAGTATACAAATACACATCATAAGGTATATATCCCTAAGAGGTTACAGTTAGGACTCCAAAACTGTACATCTAAGATTAATCTTACCCTCTATAATACATAACCTCACAGACTAAAAATCAACCAGTCTTTGTCTCAATATGTAAGTCTCTCCTCCACTGGAATATCACACCTCTAGCCATATTTTTCTATGAGATCAAGATAAACATAAAAAAAAAAAAAAAAAAAACAGAAATGGTATGTGTGTTTCATTTCATTTTTATACAACATATACAATACAGAAAGCATGAGTAGCTATTGCTTATTAGGGCGAGGTGTCTAAACTTAGAAGTCTATCAAAAACTAACTTAGGGAGAGCTAACCCTGGAACCTCCAACCAGTTGTTTCATATCCTTTACATTTATTAAGACATCCCTATGTAAATACACAATTTTTTCTCGCAGTAGGGTATCATTTACCACCTTTATCCACATAGGATACATTGGAAAAGTTGGGGAGATCCATTTTTGTGCCATAAGTTTATCCATTATGAATAATAAATGGATAGCTGTATTTTTGCGTGGAGTATAATGTTCCGCATCTCACCAGCCCAAAACACATATGTTTAGGACATTCGTCAAATTAGTATAAAGCACTGTATTAATAGTGTCCAGAATAGGTTTTCAATATTTAAAAAGCTTCAGGTCTTTCCATAGCATATGCAGCATTGCCCATTTCAACCTCACAACATGCATTGAGGAATATCTTCTCTATGCCCACATATTTTTTTTTTTGAGGAGTGTGGTAGGTCCTATGTTTTATAAAAAGTTAGACAAGTTTCTATGTTAAAGAAAGAGAAACTGGTAATATGTTGTTTAAGATGTCGGTCCAACAACCTGAGTAGTCTGGTAGTCCATCTTATAATTTTTTTTTCTCTTCTCCTAATATATAAGCGTATATATTTTATATATATTATTGGACTTGTACCAATAGTACCTTAATTAATGAAGGCCATCATTTGAGCAAGGGTTTTTGTAGGGTGTTTGTATGTATGTGTAATATGTTTTATGCAATGTGTATTTTTATAGTGTAGTATGTTTTTTCCATTTAATTGCAGTATGTTGAAATATCTCTTTTTTTATAAAACGGTCTGAAAAATCTTAATAAAGTAAGATTGAAAAAAGATGTCGGTTCAGTCAGGATCAGCTATGGACCCAACATAATTTTGTTCCCTATATTTATAGTCAAACAACTCAAGGATCTCTGTATTAGCGATCTATAAATTCATCAAATCGTTTCTAAGAATTTCTTTCACAGGTAGTGATAGCACAATCTGAGTATGAAAAAAATATTCAATCTACCCCGTATATACTTGCGTATAAGCCGACCCGAATATAAGCCGAGGCACCTAATTTTACTACAAAAAACTGGGAAAACGTATTGACTCGAGTTTAAGCCTAGGAAATGGGAAATGCAGCAGTTACTGGTAAACAATGGCTGTCTGGCCTTAATCATGGCTAATCATAGCCGAAACGCAATGGATTTTATGGCTGTTCTTCACTTGCATCAATAAAAAAATCATGTTTTTCCCTGATTTTGATGGAACCAGCCTTTCTCTTTTTGCATTGACCGTATATGGAGGTTTGCAGAGACTTCCCAGGCTGCCGTGTCTCTGAGGATGATGAGGAATTACCAGGAGGCAGTAGCTTGGATGCACCTGTTCCTATTGTAAGCTTCTGTTTCTCTTGAAACATTATTTTTTCTAACAAAGGATTCCTTTATCTCCACCATGGTTCCTTATCCTGTCCTTCTCAATAGACACTCCACCGAAACTCCACCGAAACTCATATGTATAGCAAGCCTGAATCTAAAGCTGGGTATAGGTGGAATCGAAGCTCGATCAGTTCAGCAGGGAACGGCTGAATTTCAATCCATCTATGGCTGTTCCCATTCAATGGGTTTGAGAGTGGGACTGTTGGTAAGTTTTCATTCAAACAACACTGCAGCCAATCAGCTGCAGCGCTGATCACTATATTCTGAGTCTCTGCTGTCAGAATACAATGGCTCAGTGGGGAGGATTCCCCGATCTATCTATCTTGTGTGGATGGGATAATCCATTGAGTTTTTTCGATGAGCCAACTTAGTCATCTCTGGCCAGCTTAAAGTGGAGTTTCACCCTAATTTACATCAATGACTGTAATCGTTGCTGATCGTATCCCCATTCATTCTTGGATTTTTTTTTCATCTTCTACCTTTTGTTAAGGGTAAATGCTGAACTTTCGTCCAGCCTCGTTGCGGTGAGGTATGTCATTTCCCTTTTCCCATTGGCTCCTGGGATAGTAGTGTCATCAATCCCATGACTCAATGGGCATCCCTCACACTGTGATTCATTCCCACTACACATGCGTGGGATCAGGAGGTGCATGCTGGGTAGCTAGCTGCACCTAATCCCAGAAGAGAGTCCCAGCGGTCTTCAGATGCCCACAATCAGAATGAATGCTTGCTGAATTAGGATTTCCAAGTAAGTCCGAAGATGTCTACAAAGACCGTAAACTTTATAATATACAGCACATGCCGTTTCTAAATGTATAAGTGGCGACTGTCACAGGGGTTATTTAAGCACTTAACGACCGCCCACCGCCGATTTACGTCGGCAGAATGGCACGGACAGGCAGAATCACGTAGATCTACGTGATCGCCTTTGTGCAGTTGGGGGGTCCATCCGGACCCCCCTTCACTGCAGTGAGCGGCCGTTAAGTGTTCGGGAGCGATCAGGCATGAGGGGGCGGCCGCTCGATTCCGCCCCCCCCCTCGCGATCGCTCCCGGCCAATGAAAATGCTTCCTCCGCCATGTGATGTAAACAAGGCTGGAGGAAGTGATGTCATCTCCCTCGCCGCGGTCTTTTCGTTCCCGGCGCCGAGCAGAGAAGAAGCAGGTTAGTGCACCAACAGTCCACTGACACGTAGGTACACATAGGCACACAAATCACCCCCCAGTCACCCCCAGATCACCCCCCAGGTCACCCCAAAGCCCCCAATCACAGTGTCACTGATTGCAGTGATCATTTATTTTACTGATCACTGCATTTAGTGTCATCTGTGATTGTAAAAAGTTGCAGGGCAGTTAGGATTAGGCCCCTTTAGGTCCAGGGTAGCCCCCTAACCCCCCCCTAATAAAGGTTTAACCCCTTGATCACCCCCCAGGTAACCCTTTCACCCCCTAACTTCAGCGTCACTAAGCGATTGTTTTTCCGATCGCTGTATTTGTGTCGCTGGTGTTTTAGATTATTAGTTATTTTTTTTTAGGTTCGCCGCAGGTTTTTATTAGTGTCAGGTACCCCCATATATTATTTTAACCCCCTGATTGCCCCTAGAGTTAACCCTTTCACCAGTGATCGCCGTATAAGCGTCACTGGTGTCACTGGTTAGCCAGTAAGTTATTTAGTTATTTAGGTTACCCGTCAGGTTTTTATATAGTGTCAGGTACCCCCATATTTAACCTAATAAAGGTTTTAACCCCCTGATTGCCCCTAGTTAACCCTTTCACCAGTGATCACCATTTAAAGGTTACGGGTGACGCTGGTTGATTAGTTTGCTTTTTATAGCATCAGGGCACCCGCCGTATATAACCCAATAAAGGTTTAACCCCCCTGATCGCCCGGCGGGTGAGATCAATTAGGTTTTAGCGCCAGAGAGGGTCTGCGTCGCCCCAGGCAGTGTTAGGTTAGTGCCAGTAACGCTAACACCCACGCGCAAAGCATACACCCCCCTTAGTGGTATAGTATCTGATCAGATCTATACTAGCATCCCCAGCGGTTTAGGGTTCCCAAAAACGCAGTGTTAGCGGGATCAGCCCAGATACCTGCTAGCGCCTGCGTTTAGCCCCTCCGCCCAGCCCAGCCCAGCCCAGCCCACCCAAGTGCAGTATCGATCGATCACTGTCACTTACCAAACACAACACACATAACTGCAGCGTTCGCAGAGACAGGCCTGATCCATATCAACCAGTCCATAGCAAACGTCCATAGCAACCAGTCCATAGCAACCGTCCATAGCAACCATCCATAGCAACCAGTCTATAGCAACTGTCCATAGCAACCATCCATTGCAACCAGTCCATAGCAACCGTCCATAGCAACTGTCCATAGCAACCATCCATAGCAACTATCCATAGCATCCAGTCCATAGCAACTGTCCATGGCAACCAATCCATAGCAACCGTCCATAACAACCAATCCGTAGCAACCGTCCATAGCAACTGTCCATAGCAACCGTCCATAGCAACCAGTCCATAGCAACCATCAATATCAACCAGTCCAAGGTGAATGTTTTGAACGCTACCACTCAAAAGTGAAGTTTTAGCGTAGGGTACAGCATTTCACAGACAAGGACACACTTACACAGGGTCTCCCAAGATGCCATTACATTTTGAGAGACCCGAACCATTACAGTTGTAAAGTTACAAAAAAAGTGTAAAAAAGAAAAAAAAAACCGTAAAAAACAAAACACAAAAAAAATATAAAATAAAAAAAACAAAAATAGTTGTCGTTTTATTGTTCTCTCTCTCTCAATTTTCTCTCTATTGTTCTGCTCTTTTTTACTGTATTCTATTCTGCAATGTTTTATCATGCTTGCTTTTCAGGTATGTAATTTTTTGTTTTCAGGTGCGCCATTCAACTGCAGCGCGGAATTATTTATCTTGACAGCAACAGCGTTTGCTCCCACGATACATAAAGCCGTGACACCACAGTTAAAAAAAAGAGCATATATGCCGAAGCATGGGGGCAGCAGGGGCGGAGGAGCGATTTTGCTCCTAATGCCGCGTACATACGGTCGAAATTCCGACGGAGGCCTGCCCGTGGAAAATTCTGACCGTGTGTACGCGGCATAACTTTTTTGCGGGAGGATGCCCCCATGCTTCGGCATATATATATTTTAGGCACAGGTTGCGTTAAAACATTTTTTTATTTTTTACTAAGTTTTGTTTTGGTATTTGCTTTGCAGGTATGGCATGGTAAGGTCTTACTGTTGTACTGTAATGTTACTTTGTTTTAATGTTAACCACCATTTGCTTAGCAGGTACGCCATTCAGTTGCAGCGCGGATCTATTTATCTTGACAGCCGTGACTCCAACGCTGTAGGAGGTGATTTCACCACCACAGTTAAAAAAAAGAGCATATATGCCAAAGCATGGGGGCAGCAGGGGCGGAGGAGCGATTTTGCTCCTAATGCCGCGTATATATGGTCGAAATTCCAACGGAGGCTTGCCCGTGGAAAAGTCCGACCGTGTGTACGCGGCATAACCTTTTATGCCGCGTACATACGGTCGAAATTCCGACGAAGGCTTGACCGTGTGTACGCGGCATAACTTTTTTGCGGGAGGATGCCCCCATGCTTCGGCATATATGCCCATCATTAGAAGTGGGTGGATGAAGGGAGGTATTCTAATGGTGGGCATACCCACCAATCAATCTCTTTTTTTCATTCAGCCAATAGGCTGTATGAAAAAAAAGATTACAATACATGTCCAACAAGTACCAGTACGTTGCTGGACTTTGAATGTTTATACCAGAATGATGCCTGCGGGTTTAGGTATCATCTTGGTATCATTCTTTTCAGCCAGCAGCCGGCTTTCATGTAAAAGCAATTCTAGCAGATAATTAGCCTCTAGACTGCTTTTACAAGCAGTGGGAGGGAATGTCCCCCCCCCGGATATAAAAAGCGCCATTGGGAAATTGGGAAAGCATTTTATCACACCGATCTTGGTGTGGTCAGATGCTTTGAGGGCAGAGGAAAGATCTAGGGTCTAACCCCCCAATTTTTTTCAAAAAAAGAGTACCTGTCACTACTTATTGCTATCATAGGGGATATTTACATTCCCTGAGATAACGATAAAAATGGTAAAAAAATAAAATATGGAAGGCACAGTTTAAAAATAAAATAAAAAAGCCAAATAAATAATAAAAAAAAAAAAAAAAAAGCACCGCTGTCCCCCCCTGCTCTTGCGCAAAGGCGAACGCAAGCGTCGGTCTAGCGTCATATGTAAACAGCAATTGCATCATGCATGTGAGGTATCACCGCGAAGGTCAGATCGAGGGCAGTCATTTTAGCAGTAGACCTCCTCTGTAAATCTAACGTGGTAACCTGTAAAGGCTTTTAAATGCTTTTAAAAATGAATTTAGTTTGTCGCCGCTGCGCGTTTGTGCGCAATTTTAAAGCATGTCGTGTTTGGTATCCATGTACTCGGCCTATGATCATCTTTTTTATTTCATCAAACATTTGGGCAATATAGTGTTTTTTTAGTGCATTAAAAATAAAAAAAGTGTGTTTTTCCCCCAAAAAATGTGTTTGAAAAATCGCTGCGCAAATACTGTGTGGAAAAAAAATGCAACACCCACTATTTTAATCTGTAGGGCCTTTGCTTTAAAAAAATATATAATGTTTGGGGGTTCAACATAATTTTCTTGCAAAAAACAATTTTTTTTCATGTAAACAAAAAGTGTCAGAAAGGGCTTTGTCTTCAAGTGGTTAGAAGAGTGGATGATGTGTGACATAAGCTTCCTAATGTTGTGCATAAAATGCCAGGACAGTTCAAAACCCCCCCAAATGACCCCATTTTGGAAAGTAGACACCCCAAGCTATTTGCTGAGAGGCATGTTGAGCCCATTGAATATTTTTTTTTTTGTCCCAAGTGATTGAATAATGACCAAAAAAATAAAAAAAAATAAAAATGTACAAAAAGTTGTCACTAAATTATATATTGCTCAAACATGCCATAGGCATATGTGGAATTACACCCCAAAATACATTCTGTTGCTTCTCCTGAGTACGGGGATACCACATGTGTGGGACTTTTTGGGAGCCTAGTCGCGTACGGGACCCCAAAAACCAAGCACCGCCTTCAGGATTTCTATGGGTGTAAATTTTTGATTTCACTCCTCACTGCCTATCACAGTTTCGGAGGCCATGGAATGCCCAGATGGCACAAAACCCCCCCAAATGACCCCATTTTGGAAAGTAGACACCCCAAGCTATTTGCTGAGAGGTATGTTGAGTATTTTGCAGATCTCGCTTTTTGTCACAAAGTTTTGAAAATGTAAAAAAAGAAAAAAAAAAAGAAAAAAAAATGTCTTTCTTAATTTTCAAAAACAAATGAGAGCTGTAAAATACTCACCATGCCTCTCAGCAAATAGCTTGGGGTGTCTACTTTCCAAAATGGGGTCATTTGTGGGGGTTTTGGGCTATTTTGACATTTTATGGCCTTCAAAACTGTGATAGGTAGTGAGGAGTGAAATCAAAAATTTATGCCCTTAGAAACCTTGAAGGCGGTGCTTGGTTTTTGGGGTCCCGTACGCGGCTAGGCTCCCAAAAAGTCCCACACATGTGGTATCCCCGTACTCAGGAGAAGCAGCAGAATGTATTTTGGGGTGTAATTTCACATATAACCATGGCATGTGTGAGCAATATATCATTTAGTGACAACTTTTTGTACATTTTTTTTATTTTTTTTCTTTTTGTCATTATTCAATCATTTGGGACAAAAAAAAAATATTCAATGGGCTCAACATGCCTCTCAGCAAATAGCTTGGGGTGTCTACTTTCCAAAATGGGGTCATTTGGGGGGGTTTTGTGCCATCTTGGCATTTTATGGCCTTCAAAACTGTGATAGGTAGTGAGGAGCGAAATCAAAAATTTATGCCCTTAGAAACCTTGAAGGCGGTGCTTGGTTTTTGGGGTCCCGTACGCGGCTAGGCTCCCAAAAAGTCCCACACATGTGGTATCCCCGTACTCAGGAGAAGCAGCAGAATGTATTTTGGGGTGTAATTTCACATATGCCCATGGCATGTGTGAGCAATATATCATTTAGTGACAACTTTGTGCAAAAAAAAAAAAGTTTGTCATATTCCCGCAACCTGTGGCAAAATATAAAATATTCCATGGACTCAACATGCCTCTCAGCAAATAGCTTGGGGTGTCTACTTTCCAAAATGGGGTCATTTGGGGGGGTTTTGTGCTATTTTGGCATTTTATGGCCTTCAAAACTGTGATAGGTAGTGAGGAGTGAAATCAAAAATTTGCGCCCTTAGAAATCCTGAAGGCGGTGCTTGGTTTCCGGGGTCCCGTACGTGGCTAGGCTCCTAAAAAGTCCCACACATGTGGTATCCCCGTACTCAGGAGAAGCAGCAGAATGTATTTTGGGGTGCAATTCCACATATAACCATGGCATGTGTGAGCAATATATCATTTAGTGACAACTTTTTGTAATTTTTTTTTTTTTTTTGTCATTATTCAATCACTTGGGACAAAAAAATAAAAATATTCAATGGGCTCAACATGCCTCTCAGCAATTTCCTTGGGGTGTCTACTTTCCAAAATGGGGTCATTTGGGGGGGTTTTGTACTGCCCTGCCATTTTAGCACCTCAAGAAATGAGATAGGCAGTCATAAATTTAAAGCTGTGTAAATTTCAGAAAATGTACCCTAGTTTGTAAACGCTATAACTTTTGCGCAAACCAATAAATATACGCTTATTGACATTTTTTTTACTAAAGACATGTGGCTGAATACATTTTGGCCTAAATGTATGACTAAAATTGAGTTTATTCGATTTTTCTTATAACAAAAAGTAGAAAATATCATTTTTTTTCAAAATTTTCGGTCTTTTTCTGTTTATATTGCAAAAAATAAAAATCGCAGAGGCAATCAAATACCATTAAAAGAAAGCTCTATTTGTGGGAAGAAAAGGACGCAAATTTCATTTGGGTACAACATTGCATGTCCGCACAATTTACAGTTAAAGCAGCGCAGTGCCGAATCCCAAAAACAGGCCTGGTCCTAATGGCCCGAAATGGTCCGGGGCTTAAGTGGTTAAAAAAAAAAAGTTGGAACTCCGCTTTAAAGTGGAGCTCCACCCTAAAGTGGAACTTCCGCTCATCGGAACCCTCACAATTGACACCTTTCAGGGGGAGGGGGGTGAAGATACCTGTCTAAGACAGGTATTTTTACCCACTTCCGGGAGTCCTCGCGCATGCGCCGTAGGAAACCGGGCAGTGAAGCCGCAAGGCTTCACTGCCTGGTTCCCTCACTGAGGATGGCGATGGGGGCAGCAGAGTGACGAGCGATTGCTCGTCCTCTGCTGCGGACGTCGCTGGACACCAGGACAGGTAAGTGTCCTAATATTAAAAGTCAGCAGCTGCAGTATTTGTAGCTGCTGCTTTTAATATTTTTTTTTTCGGCGGAGCTCCGCTTTAAAGGAGTGAAAATCCATGAAAATATATTATGGTTGTTTTTTTATGATCAAAGCACTGCGCATATCAAATAACAAAAGTGCAGTAAATTCAGTTGATGTCTGAGGTAATGCATTTGGTGAATTCAAAATCCAGTTTTGATAATAAAAATGTATGTAATACAAAGTATTAAAAATTACTGCACATGGTTTACTTTTGTGAATTGAACCAAAAATATTAGTTGGTGTGGTGGGCTTTAAATAGTGCAGAATGTTAAAGACACAGAGAAAATCTAATTACACCCCTTTGTAAATCAGCCGCTGTGACAGCAGTGTCACAGGACTGTGCATTGGAATTAGATGTGCACTTCAAATAATTAATTTCTTTTTCATACATCACGGGTAGTGATGAGCCGAACACCCCCGGGTTCGGTTCGCACCAGAACCCGCGAACAGACCGAAAGTTCGCGCGAACATTAGAACCCTATTAAATACAATGGATGCGAACGTTCGGATTCTAAAGTGCTAATTATAACGACTATTATCCATGTTATTGTCCGAAACAGAGTTTGGGAACCCGGGTTCTGCACCAGGGGACATGTATCAATGCAAAAAGAAGTTTTAAAAACGGACGTTTTCCGGGAGCAGTCATTTTAATGATGCATAAAGTGAAAAAAAAAAAATATAAATATTGTACCTGGGGGGTGTCTAAAGTATGCCTGTGAAGTGCCACGTGTTTCCCGTGTTTAGAACTGTCCCTGCACAAAATAACATTTCTAAAGGAAAAAAAGCCATTTAAAACTGCTTGCGGCTTTAATGCAATGTCTGGTCCCGGTAATATGGATGAAAATCTTTAGGAAAAATGGCATAGCTACCCCATCAACCCCCCCCCCCCCCACCCCAGCCCATTACCAGCCCCTTTGGGTCTTGTATGGATATTAAGGGGAACCCCGCACACAAAATAAAAAAGCCCCTATATACTCTGAACAGCCGTATACAGGCGGTGCATACAAGACAGGGACTGTAGGTTTGTTCTTATGTAGAATCTGTTTGTAATTTTGAACAGCTGCATTGTTTAAGTGTAGCTCCATGCCAAATTCCTTTTTTTTAGCTTTTTGGAAAACATAGGGAACGGTTATCACCCCTGTCACATTTTTTTTGCTGTCTGTGCCCCTGTTCAGAACATTTCACCTCACTTTGCGTCCCAATGACAACTGTTTTTGAAATGTGGTGTTTGTATTGAAACAAGGATTGGTGATAAAGCATCAGTAGAGAGGAGACACCTTTCTCCCATATTAATTCTTACAGGAGAGAATTTTCCTTCCAAGGGGTAGATTTCCTCTCACTTCCTGTTGTCTTCTTCCGTTTGCAAGTAGTAGTAGTTTGTAAGTTGGATGTTTGAAAGTAGGGACCTTCCGTATATACTCTGCAGAAATTGGCCCCTTAGGTGTTGGTGTTGGCACAACACTGAAAGCACTCACAGTTATTCTTGGTGGGTGCTGGAACGCCCTGCTGTCAAGTATAATATCAGGAATTGTAATAACATATAATTGTTGATCAGTGGTAGTAAAAATTGGGCCTTTGATGGTGGTGCTGGTGCCACAACACTGTAAGGCCTGACAGTTACTCTTGGTGGGCGCAGCAATGGTCCCTGCTGTGAATTATTAGATCAATAATTATAATTGCATGCCCCTGTTGAACAGGGGCTGAAAAACTGGGCCTTTGGTGGTGGTGGTGGTGGTGATGGTGTTGCTGGTGGCACAACACTGTAAGGCCTGACAGTTACTCTTGGTGGGCGCAGCAATGGGCCCTGCTGTGAATTATTAGATCAATAATTATAATTGCATGCCCCTGTTGAACAGGGGCTGAAAAATTGGGCCTTAGGCACTGGTGGCACAACACTGCAACCCCTCACAGATACTGTACTTGGAGCACAGCAATGAGGCCTGTTGCAAAGTATTGCATCAAAAATTTTAATTACACGCCCCTGTTAAACAGGGGCTGAAAAATTGGGCCTTAGCCACTGGTGGCGTCACCCATAAACCAAAATGATCTTCCAAGCTATCATCGTTAATCGTATCATTGAGGAGGAGGAGGAGGATAGCCAGACAACATAACAGCACAGGCAATCAGCATCAGCATCAGTCTTGAAGGGATGTGACATTTTAAAATCAATTAGTCTGTTATATCAGCATCTGGTGTGTGGTAGCTGGTGGTGATCCAAGACTGGTTCATCTTGATGAAAGTCAGTCGATCAACCGAGTCGGTGGACAGGCGCACCCTGTGATCCGTGACAAATCCTCCAGCAGCACTGAATGTGCGTTCTGAAAGAACGCTGGATGCAGGACAGGCCAGTAGCTCAATTGCATACTGTGCAAGCTCTGGCCAGTGATCCATCCTCAAGACCCAGTAAGCCAGAGGATTTTCGGTGGGGAAGGTGTCCAAGTCTGACCTTGCCCCTAGGTATTCCTGCACCATGTATATCAGACGCTGGCGATGGTTGCTGGAACCGATCATACTTTGGGGCTGCGGACTAAAGAATTGTCTGAACGCATCGGTCAGACGGCCACCTTCCCCACCGCTCCTTCTTTGACTGGCCGAAGCCTCAGCAACTCGTTGTCCAGGACCAGGAGTTTGTAACCTCCCAGTCTCTGGGAACGCGTTGCACAGACCTTTCTGCAAGGCCTCCCGGAGTTGTCTCATCCTCTGCTCCCTCTGCGACGGTACGATAAGGTCCGCAACCTTACCCTTGTACCGTGGATCAAGGAGAGTGGCCAGCCAGTAATGGTCCCTCTCCTTGATCCGAAGAATACGAGGATCCTTCCGCAGACTTTGCAGGATCAGGGAGGCCATGCAGCGTAGGTTAGCTGAGGCATTCAGTCCGGAGTCCTCTGGGTCACTAAGGATGACATAATCCGCAGCCACCTCCTCCCAGCCACGTACAAGTCCACTGGTTTCTTGGGACTGTAAATCATCCCTAAAAGACTGCTGCTGATGATGCTGAGTGCCAGCCTCCACCTCCATGCTGACACAATCCTCCTCCTCCTCCTCCTCTTCCTGTGCGATGGGTGGGACAGAAGGAACACTGTCTGGGTAAAGGGGGCCTTGAGAGGCAAGGAAGTCCTCCTCTTCCTGCCTCTGTTCTGCCTCAAGTGCCCTGTCCATTATTCCACGCAGCGTGTGCTCCAATAGGTGGACAAGAGGTACAGTGTCACTGATGCATGCACTGTCACTGCTCACCATCCTCGTGGCCTCCTCAAATGGTGCCAGGACAGTGCATGCATCCCTGATCATGCCCCACTGGCGTGGTGAAAAAAACCCGAGCTCCCCTGACCCTGTCCTGGTGCCATAGTCGCACAGGTACTCATTGATGGCCCTCTGCTGCGTGTGCAGCCGCTGCAGCATGGCCAACGTTGAGTTCCACCTGGTGGGCATGTCACATATAAGGCGGTTCTTGGGCAGGTTCAACTCCTTTTGAAGCTCAGCCAGGCGAGCACTGGCATTATAAGATCTGCGGAAATGCGCACAGACTTTCCTGGCCTGCCTCAGGACATCCTGTAAGCCCGGGTACCTGCCCAAGAACCACTGCACCACCAGGTTAAGGACGTGAGCCATACAGGGCACATGGGTCAGTTGTCCCTGTCGGAGGGCGGAGAGGAGGTTGGTGCCATTGTCGCAAACCACCATTCCTGGCTTAAGCTGGCGTGGCGTCAACCACCTCTCGGCCTGCCCCTGCAGAGCAGACAGGACCTCTGCCCCAGTGTGGCTCCTGTCCCCCAAACACACCAGCGCAAGCACGGCATGGCATCTTTTTGCCTGCGTACTTGCGTAGCCCCTTGAACGCCTACGGAGCACCGCTGGTTCCGAGGACAAACCACAGGAAGAGGCCATGGAGGAAGAAGAAGAGGAGGGGGTGGAGGAGAGAGGTGTGTCACAACCAGTAGTAGCATTTTGGAGGCGTGGGGGTGGAACAACCTCCAACACTACTGCACCTTGTCCTGCATCCTTCCCAGCTGCCAAAAGAGTGACCCAATGGGCCGTGAAAGAAAGGTAACGTCCCTGTCCATGCCTGCTGGACCATGAGTCAGCGGTAATATGCACCTTACCGCTGACCGCCCTGTCCAGCGAGGCCAAGACATTGCCTTCCACATGCCTGTAGAGAGCCGGAATAGCCTTCCGTGCGAAAAAGTGTCGTTTGGGAACCTGCCACTGAGGAACCGCACATTGCACAAACTCACGGAAGGGGGCCGAGTCTACCAACTGAAAAGGCAGCAGTTGAAGCGCTAGCAATTTAGCCAAGCTAGCATTCAACCGCTGGGCATGTGGATGGCTGGGAGTGAACTTCTTTTGACGGTCCAGCAGCTGGGGCAGGGAAATTTGCCTGCTAGAATCGGACGTTGGTGTACTGCTAGCAGAGTGCCCGCAAGTACTTGCCTGTGACACACCTAATTCTACACCTTCATTCCTCTCAGAGCAGGTTTCAGAGAGGAGTGAAGGTATAGTGGGGTTGGAGATCCCAGCTGATGCGGTGCAAGAAGAGGTCAGCTTTGTTCTTTGGTGTGGGTCTTTAAGGTAGGCTTGCCAACGAGCTGCATGGCAGGTCAACATATGTCTGATCAAGCATGTGGTGCCCAAGCGGCTGATGTTTTGGCCACGCGATATACGCTTGAGACATATGTTGCAAAACAGCAGCTGTGCGATCTGATGCACTCGCCTCAAAAAAGGCCCACACCAAAGAACTTTTTGAATGACGGGCAGAGGCAGCGCCCTGCACAGGCGGAGCTCTGCGGTGTGATTCCGTCGGTGTGCTGCCCATACGCTGGCCACTCAAGGGCATCCTGCCTCGTTGGAGATGTACCTCCTCCTCATCCTCCTCCTCCTCCTCTCTCCTATTAGGCACCCACGTGGAGTCAGTGACCTCATCATCCCCTCCCTCCTCATCACTGGAGCCAATCTGGCAGTATGCTGCAGCTGCTGGAACATGACTGCCAGATTGGTGTCCTTCTTGAGCATCCCCTCTCTCTGCTCTCACGCTGCTGCCTTCCTCTAGCTGGGTATCATCATCAGATCCTTCCAAACGCTGGGCATCCTCCTGGAGCATGTACCCAACACTGTGCTCAAACAGTTCGGGGGACTCCTCAGGAGGAGGGCATGGTGGGTCTAGGGAAGGATTGACTAATGAAGATAATGATACCAGAGAAGAGGACGCTTTGGCAGCTGCTTTGCCACTACCCTGAGCCTGGGTGAGAGAGGATGAGGAGGATGAGGTGGGCTTGGTCATCCACTCTACCAAGTCTTCGGCATGATGTGGCTCAACATGTCCAGCTGCCGAAAACAAGGACAAGCGTGTCCCATGGCCATGTGCTGATGACAATGCACCGCGTACACGACCAGCACTGTTGCCCCCAGACACAGAGCCTGCTTGCCCTCTTTTTTTGCCTCCTGACTGTCTGCCTCTCCTTGGTTGCCTTCCAGACATTTTAATGGATGGCCTGCAGGGAGATGGGAAAAACAGCAATAAGGGCTACCTTCAGGTGTATATTGTGCAGGAGGCTTAGCAACAATGACACTGACACTGTCCCCTGCCTATCCTTCTCTGTCCCTAAACACAAGGATTGAAAATATGGTTCAGCAAAAAAGTTTTAGAACAGAATAGCACACTCACACTTTCCCTCACTGTCCTACTCTGTCCCTCCCTACAAACAAGATTTAGCACAGAATAGCACACTGATAATTTCTACGAGTGTCCTTCTCTGTCCCTCAACTCAGGGACTGAAAATATGGAACAGCAAAATAGTTTTAGAACAGAATAGCACACTGTCAGTTTCCCTCACTGTACCTCTCTGTCCCTCAACTCAAGGATTGAAAATATGGAACAGCAAAATTGATTTAGAACAGAATAGCACACTGTCAGTTTCACTCACTGTAGCTCTCTGTCCCTCAACTCAAGGATTGAAAATATGGAACAGCAAAATTGATTTAGAACAGAATAGCACACTGTCAGTTTCACTCACTGTAGCTCTCTGTCCCTCAACTCAAGGATTGAAAATATGGTTCAGCAAAATAGTTTTAGAACACAATAGCACACTGACACTTTCCCTCACTGTACCTCTCTGTCCCTCAACTCAAGGATTGAAAATATGGAACAGCAAAATTGATTTAGAACAGAATAGCACACTGTCAGTTTCACTCACTGTAGCTCTCTGTCCCTCAACTCAAGGATTGAAAATATGGTTCAGCAAAATAGTTTTAGAACACAATAGCACACTGACACTTTCCCTCACTGTAGCTCTCTGTCCCTCAACTCAAGGATTGAAAATATGGTTCAGCAAAATAGTTTTAGAACAGAATAGCACACTGTCAGTTTCCCTCACTGTACCTCTCTGTCCCTCAACTCAAGGATTGAAAATATGGAACAGCAAAATTGATTTAGAACAGAATAGCACACTGTCAGTTTCACTCACTGTACCTCTCTGTCCCTCAACTCAAGGATTGAAAATATGGTTCAGCAAAATAGTTTTAGAACACAATAGCACACTGACACTTTCCCTCACTGTAGCTCTCTGTCCCTCAACTCAAGGATTGAAAATATGGAACAGCAAAATTGATTTAGAACAGAATAGCACACTGTCAGTTTCACTCACTGTAGCTCTCTGTCCCTCAACTCAAGGATTGAAAATATGGTTCAGCAAAATAGTTTTAGAACACAATAGCACACTGACACTTTCCCTCACTGTAGCTCTCTGTCCCTCAACTCAAGGATTGAAAATATGGAACAGCAAAATTGATTTAGAACAGAATAGCACACTGTCAGTTTCACTCACTGTAGCTCTCTGTCCCTCAACTCAAGGATTGAAAATATGGTTCAGCAAAATAGTTTTAGAACACAATAGCACACTGACACTTTCCCTCACTGTAGCTCTCTGTCCCTCAACTCAAGGATTGAAAATATGGTTCAGCAAAATAGTTTTAGAACACAATAGCACACTGACACTTTCCCTCACTGTAGCTCTCTGTCCCTCAACTCAAGGATTGAAAATATGATTCAGCAAAATTGTTTTAGAACACAATAGCACAATGACACTTTCCCTCACTGTAGCTCTCTGTCCCTCAACTCAAGGATTGATAATATGGTTCAGCAAAATAGTTTTAGAACACAATAGCACACTGACACTTTCCCTCACTGTAGCTCTCTGTCCCTCAACTCAAGGATTGAAAATATGGTTCAGCAAAATAGTTTTAGAACAGAATAGCACACTGTCAGTTTCCCTCACTGTACCTCTCTGTCCCTCAACTCAAGGATTGAAAATATGGAACAGCAAAATTGATTTAGAACAGAATAGCACACTGTCAGTTTCACTCACTGTACCTCTCTGTCCCTCAACTCAAGGATTGAAAATATGGTTCAGCAAAATAGTTTTAGAACACAATAGCACACTGACACTTTCCCTCACTGTAGCTCTCTGTCCCTCAACTCAAGGATTGAAAATATGGTTCAGCAAAATAGTTTTAGAACACAATAGCACACTGTCAGTTTCCCTCACTGTACCTCTCTGTCCCTCAACTCAAGGATTGAAAATATGGAACAGCAAAATTGATTTAGAACAGAATAGCACACTGTCAGTTTCACTCACTGTACCTCTCTGTCCCTCAACTCAAGGATTGAAAATATGGTTCAGCAAAATAGTTTTAGAACACAATAGCACACTGACACTTTCCCTCACTGTAGCTCTCTGTCCCTCAACTCAAGGATTGAAAATATGGAACAGCAAAATTGATTTAGAACAGAATAGCACACTGTCAGTTTCACTCACTGTAGCTCTCTGTCCCTCAACTCAAGGATTGAAAATATGGTTCAGCAAAATAGTTTTAGAACACAATAGCACACTGACACTTTCCCTCACTGTAGCTCTCTGTCCATCAACTCAAGGATTGAAAATATGGTTCAGCAAAATAGTTTTAGAACACAATAGCACACTGACACTTTCCCTCACTGTAGCTCTCTGTCCCTCAACTCAAGGATTGAAAATATGGTTCAGCAAAATAGTTTTAGAACACAATAGCACACTGACACTTTCCCTCACTGTAGCTCTCTGTCCCTCAACTCAAGGATTGAAAATATGGTTCAGCAAAATAGTTTTAGAACAGAATAGCACACTGTCAGTTTCCCTCACTGTACCTCTCTGTCCCTCAACTCAAGGATTGAAAATATGGAACAGCAAAATTGATTTAGAACAGAATAGCACACTGTCAGTTTCACTCACTGTACCTCTCTGTCCCTCAACTCAAGGATTGAAAATATGGTTCAGCAAAATAGTTTTAGAACACAAAAGCACACTGACACTTTCCCTCACTGTAGCTCTCTGTCCCTCAACTCAAGGATTGAAAATATGGAACAGCAAAATTGATTTAGAACAGAATAGCACACTGTCAGTTTCACTCACTGTAGCTCTCTGTCCCTCAACTCAAGGATTGAAAATATGGTTCAGCAAAATAGTTTTAGAACACAATAGCACACTGACACTTTCCCTCACTGTAGCTCTCTGTCCCTCAACTCAAGGATTGAAAATATGGTTCAGCAAAATAGTTTTAGAACACAATAGCACACTGACACTTTCCCTCACTGTAGCTCTCTGTCCCTCAACTCAAGGATTGAAAATATGGTTCAGCAAAATAGTTTTAGAACACAATAGCACACTGACACTTTCCCTCACTGTAGCTCTCTGTCCCTCAACTCAAGGATTGAAAATATGGTTCAGCAAAATAGTTTTAGAACAGAATAGCACACTGTCAGTTTCCCTCACTGTACCTCTCTGTCCCTACAAACAAGGATTAGCACAGAATAGCACACTGTCACTGACACTCTCCCTACCTATCCTTATTTGTCCCTAAACACAAGGAATCCAGGATTAGTAAAGGAAAAAAAATGACACTGTCCCTGCCTATGCTTCTCTTTCCCTGCTCCGGAACACACTACACAAGGCCGCCGCGCTGGCGGCCTTTTATAGTGTGGGGCGTGTACTAAACCCCATCAGCAATAATTGGCCACAGGCATCCTGCCTGTGGCCAATCATTGCTCTCCTCGCTGCCGGCGCTGTGATTGGCCAAGCATGCGGGGTCACAGTGCATGCTTGGCCAATCACAGCGCCTGGATGACACTGCGATGGCGTAGTGCATTGTGGGCCGTTCGCGTCACTCGAATTTGGCGCGAACGGCCCAAATCGTTCGATCTTCGTCGAACCATCGAACAGCCGATGTTCGAGTCGAACGTATGTTCGACTCGAACACGAAGCTCATCCCTAATCACGGGACACAGAGCGACTTAGTCATTACTAATGGGTTATATAGTTTACCTTCAGGTGCTGGCACTGGCCACTTCCAAACCGGAAGTACCCTCCCCTATATAAGCCCCTCCCATCCGGGAGCACCTCAGTTTTTTGCCAGTGTCTAAGGTGTTGGCCAAAGAGTAACATGTGTTTTCACTGGGCTTGCGTACAGGTTCTTTTGGGCCTTAGTAAGCTGTTCCGGATCTCACCAAAAAAGCTTCATAGCTAAACGGTCGGTACCCGGGCCTTGCAGCAGAAGAGCAAGGTTTTGCCTGTAATGCCTCTCTTAGGAGGGCTGGACCCTGGGATCCAGAGCTCTGGTCATACCCACGACCAAGATGTTGTCTGTGCAGGGTGCTATACAGGTCCAGGGGAGTGGAATCCTTGGGAACCCGGTCCCTGAAGGTTTAATTACAATGCCTGCCGTGATAGGTGAAGTTTGGGCTTCTGTGGACCAAACAGAGTCCTGCGGCGGGGAACAGGTAAGTGGGGGCCCCCAGGAACTTGGTTCTATTGGGGGACCCCCAAGCCTAATTTGTCTTTCTGTCTGTTACCTAACGGTATTCCCGCTAATATCTGTGTATGCCTGTAACTACTGAAAATGTAAAATTTTAATAGTAGTCAAGAAAAAAAAAAAAAAAGGGGACCGCGGTACCTGTGTTAAACCACTAGAGGCCGCTGTAGTCCATTTTTCTTGTCATGTGGATCTTTGGTTTTCTCAAGTCAAAAGATCCAGGCAGTTGGTAAGTTTCTCTGTGGGAATCCACTTCCTCTGCCCTGTTGCTGCGCTCATCCACCGCACAGGCCCTCCGGCAAAAAGGGCCCTGGCTCCTAGTCCCTGTTTGATTTTCGAAAAGGGCACCAATGGTGCACGGGCGCACGCGCGGGCGCGTGCACGCGCCTCCTATGAAAAAAAAGGGGCGGGGCGGGTGGATGACGCTCGATGCACGCCACGGCGCTTCTGCGCATGTGCAGGCGTCCCAGCTTGTATAAAGACACAGTACAAGTGTCAGCTGGATGCAAACAGAGCTAGCAACAAACAGTGGCACACAGAGGCGGTTGGTGCAGGCACCCCCATAGAAAGGCACTTTAGTGGACACCAGCTGGTATATAGCAGCAACTGTGTTAGACTATTACCAGCAAAATTGGTGTATGACGACGGGAATACCTCAGCTTTGTGCTTAAAGGATATGTCGTCCAGACGCTCCGGAAATAGGTCTTCCAGGAAGCCAAAGGGGTCTCCATCGGGCTCTGAGGATATTGGGCATGCTTGTACTGCACCAATCTCCCCTGAGAATTCAGAGGTCAGTAGCCGTAGAAACCCCGCAGGAGTGCCTGGTGCTGCGGCTGTCCCCAGTCCACCTGCTCCTGTATATATAACAGAGGAGGTTTTATCCTCAACTCTGGGAGGATTGGAAGAGAGATTAACAGCATTGATCGCTGCTTCCCTGTCACAGGGAAAGCGCGTCCGATCTCCATCTCCTCCTTCAGAGTGCCTGTTAGTGGAGGAACAGCCCCACACAGGGATCGACCTACCTGAAAGGGATCAGGATGAGGTTGATTCAGTTATGGAGGAATCAACAGTGGAATAACCTTTCTCAGCATCTCAGGCTGAAAGATTATGGGTTCAGTCTCTGACTAACATGGTCCGATCAGCATTTAAAATGCCTCTGGCGGAACCACCATCCACTACGGTTTCCTCGCTGGGGTCGCTAAAAGCTCCCCAGGCTGTCTGTTCCTTCCCAATCCACCCTTTATTAGAAGGGCTTATTTACCAGGATTGGGAGCATCCTGATAAAATATTTGCTCCCCCCAAGAGATTTCCGGTGATCTATCCCATGGAGGATAAGTTCATAAAAAAATGGAGGGTCCCTACAGTGGATGCAGCCATCTCTTCTGTGAACAAATCACTGACATGTCCAGTAGATAATGTTCCAATGTTCAAAGACCCAATAGATAAAAAATTGGAGTCTTTACTAAAATCTGCTTTCTCTACAGCAAGCATGGTGACACAACCTGCGGTGGCAGCGATTGGAGTCTGCCAAGCAGTGAAGGATCAGTTGAAACAAGTCTTAAGGGACTTACCAGATCAGCAGGCTCTTGCCCTAGCTGACCTGCCTAGAGCCTTGTGTTTTGCGGTGGACGCCATAAAGGATACAATCCAACAGGCCTCCCGCTTTACGCTGTCTATAGTACATATGCGTAGGCTTCTGTGGCTCAAAAACTGGTCTGCTGAAGCTCCCTGTAAGAAACTGCTGGTTAGCTTCCCATTTCATGGAGAACGCTTATTTGGAGAAGATCTGGACAAATATATCCAGAAAATTTCTGCCGGTAAAAGTTCACTCTTACCGGTTAAGAACAAGAGTAGAAGTCCTTCTTTTAAGAGGCCTACTTCTCCAGTCCCGGGCACATCGGCTGTGAAGCAGTTCCGACGGCCTCCGCGGTCAAATTCAGGGGGCAGAAATCAGGGACAAGCTGGAGTTAAAAGGCACTCCTCCTGCCCAATTTATGAGGTCAAACGTGCCAAGAGATCCCCAGAAGAGAGGATCCCTCATTCTGGCACTAGAACAACTATTGCTCCAAGGTGTAATCATGAAGGTTCCCCTGGAAGAAAGCGGATTCGGGTTTTACTCGAACCTTTTCACAGTCCCCAAACCAAATGGGGACGTGAGGCCCATATTAAATCTAAAAGGGCTAAACAAGTTCCTAAATATCAGGACTTTTCGGATGGAGTCGATCCGATCGGTGGCCACCGCCCTACAAGGGCAGGAATGGTTAGCCTCGATCGACATAAGGGATGCTTATCTGCATATTCCCATCTTTCCGGCCCACCAGAAATTTCTACGCTTTGCAGTAGAAGGGCGCCATTTTCAGTTCAGAGCCTTACCTTTCGGTCTGGCCACAGCACCACGAGTGTTCACAAAAATTCTGGCCCCATTATTGGCCAATCTAAGAACACAAGGTGTAACGATAATGGCATATCTAGACGACCTGCTACTAATAGACCACTCAGTGGAAAAGCTGAAAGTAGCTATTCACAAGACAATCAAGTATCTGGAATATCACGGTTGGATTATCAACCGGGACAAGTCAGCTCTAAGACCAGTCAAAAGTCTGGAATACTTAGGGCTAAGGCTGGATTCAAATCAGAGAAAGATTTTCTTACCTCCAGAGAAGGTGTCGTCTTTAAAAGATTTGACCCACTTAGTGGGTACAAAAAGAAAACCATCCATACGCCTGTGCATGAGGCTGCTGGGAAAAATGGTGGCTTCATTCGAAGCGGTACCCTACGGTCAATTCCATTCAAGGAATTTGCAAAGGGCCATACTGTCAGCCTGGAACAAAAAAGTTCAGGCTTTAGACTTACCAATGTCCCTGTCCCCTTCCGTTCGCAAGAGCCTCCATTGGTGGTTGGTGCCCCAGAATCTGGAAAAAGGAAAACCCTTCAGTCCGGTTTCTTGGAAGGTGGTCACTACAGATGCCAGCCTCATAGGCTGGGGGGCAGTACTGGAGCAATGGTCTGTCCAGGGCAAGTGGTCAGAAGCAGAAAAGGCCCTGCCCATCAATCTCTTAGAGATACGAGCAGCCCGGTATGCCCTAGCAGCATGGACATCCAAACTCCAAGGGTCCCCTGTCAGAATTCAATCAGACAATGCCACAGCAGTGGCATATATCAATCACCAGGGTGGCACCAGGAGTCCTTGGACCCTCCCACATCGTCCGGACCTGCTGTCGCAAGGACCGATATACCACCCTTCCTTACCAGCCCTAGGTTTGACGGCCTGGCTATTGAAGCCCACATTCTGAAAAAGAGAGGGCTCTCTAATTCTGTGGTATCTACCATGATCAATGCCAGGAAGCCGGTATCCAGGCAGATCTATTATAGGATCTGGAAGGCGTACATTACGTGGTGTGAGGCCAAGAAATGGCATCCACGTAAGTACGTGATAGGTAGGATTTTGGACTTCCTACAGTGGGCTGTAGATAGGAAGCTGGCCTTGAGTACTATCAAGGGTCAGATTTCGGCCTTGTCAATATTTTTTCAAAAGCCCTTGGCTTCGCATTCACTAGTCAAAGCTTTCATGCAAGGAGTGATGCGTATTAGCCCTCCGGTTAGTATTCCCATATGTCCATGGGACTTAAACCTGGTTCTGTCGGTTCTACAGAAACAACCGTTTGAACCATTGCAACACATTTCCTTGGTTCTTCTCACCAGGAAATTGATTTTCTTAGTAGCCATTTGTTCGGCTAAAAGAGTATCGGAATTAGCCGCCTTGTCCTGTAGGGAGCCATATCTGGTTGTCCATAAGGACAGAGTAGTATTACGTCCTCATCCAGCCTTTCTTCCCAAGGTGGTATTGAGGTTTCATTTGAACCAAGATGTGGTTCTTCCTTCTTTTTTCCCCAAACCTAGCTCGGTAGAGGAAAAGTTATTACATTCTTTGGATGTAGTAAGAGCAGTTAAAGCTTATCTAAAAGCCACTGCTCAGATTCGCAGAACGGATACTTTGTTTATTTTGCCGGAAGGCCCTAGAAAGGGTCAGGCAACATCAAAATCTACTTTAGCCAAGTGGATTCGACAGGTCATAATACAAGCCTATGGCTTGAGAAAGAGACCGCCTCCATTCAAAGTTAGGGCGCACTCCACAAGAGCAGTTGGAACTTCATGGGCAGTGCATCACCAGGCCTCCCTGGCTCAAGTATGTAAGGCCGCAACATGGTCTTCGGTACACACGTGTACTAGATTCTACCAGGTAGACGTTAGAAGTCAGGAGGATGTCGCCTTTGGGCGCAGTGTGTTGCAGGCCGCAAAAGATCCTCATGCCTGATGGCGCCCAGCTTATGTATCCCTCCCCTCATTTGGCATTGCTTTGGGACGTCCCATTAGTAATGACTAAGTCGCTCTGTGTCCTGTGATGTACGAAAAAGAAAAAGGGATTTTTATAACAGCTTACCTGTAAAATCCTTTTCTTGGAGTACATCACGGGACACAGAGCTCCCACCCCTCTTTTTGGGACACTTATTGCTTTGCTACAAAACTGAGGTGCTCCCGGATGGGAGGGGCTTATATAGGGAAGGGTACTTCCGGTTTGGAAGTGGCCAGTGCCAGCACCTGAAGGTAAACTATATAACCCATTAGTAATGACTAAGTCGCTCTGTGTCCCGTGATGTACTCCAAGAAAAGGATTTTACAGGTAAGCTGTTATAAAAATCCCTTTTTACTTTCTTCTTGATGGACACATTTTCTGTCAAGAGCCAATATACTGGGTGGGAATGATCTTAATTAATAAACTCCCTTGTAGACGTCTCCATTAACACCTTAGCTGCAAGGGGTACATCATGTAAGAGACATGGTAAATGGATCTTTAAATCTAATGAAATATAATGGTGTTTTAGATTTAAAGCAGGACTTTTTCGTCAGTTAAATTTTTTTCTACTATATAGCTTTGAACTGATTTACTATATATGCTATGTTACTGGTTTTCTATATTATCTTTGTTTTTCAAATAAACATTTATTACATGTGTACCCATGCCATTGGACCTACAGAGCTTTGTGGGATTTTTAAAAGAACACAGCAGAAACTATTTGCCATCAGACTTCCTATCTCCCTTTTGACACTCCGTATGTCACCATCTGAATGCAGCCAGCAGGAAGGGATGGGGAAGAGTCCCCATGGGCCATTTGGATGTGTTGTAGAATTGAGCTTGAGCTCTTGCTCAGTAATCAACAGATTTTCTACAATAGAGTGAGTTAACAGTAAAAGGTAAAAAGAGTGCTACGTTACCTCCTGGCTGGAAAGAAAGTAAATATGTAATATTCAAATGAAATAGTGCTTATATACAGTGTATATGTGTGTATATATATATATATATATATATATATATATATATATATAATCTCACAAAAATGAGTACACCCCTCACATTTGTGTAAATATTTTATTATATCTTTTCACGTGACAACATTGAAGAAATGACAGGTCCATTTCAACCAGGTCCATTGGGGGCGCCCGGGCCCCACCCCACCTATCCTTGCCACCCCTATATGCAGTAAATATCATAGCATAGCATAGATTCATGCGTCCGGCCCCTTTCAGGTCACTGGGCATATGAATTAGAGCAGCCTTTTTTTTTTTTTGAAGATCCTGATTGGAGCCATAGGCTTCGAAATAGGGTGGACTCAGGACGCAGAGCATTGTGTCTGGAGCCCACCCAGGTGTGTTGCAACAGTGAATGAAAATTCACTGTTGCAACTATTGATCCTCCTGCCAGACAATCGGGAAGTAGGTATGAAACCTGTTTCCTGATTGGCCAAAACATCAGGCGATTCTATTGGACACCTAGCGCCGGGAGGAGGAGAGAGGAAACACTGCGGAAGCTGCTCCAGGAGAGCACACAGGAGCAGCTTACCGAGCCCGCCACGCTCTCACCGCCCATATCCAGGGTAAGGACAGTGGGTGGTGGCTGTGTTAGTACCGTAGGGGGGGTAGTGCCGATCCACCGGCAGCCCGGGGGGGTTGTTTGCCGCCCCCCCCCAAAAAAAACAGTAGCAGCCACTGCTTTCAATAATGGCTTTCTTCTTAAAAACAAGGACAAAAGCAGCGCCTTCTAAGCGTAGCAGTTAGACGGTTTAATAGAAAAAGTACATAATAAAAACACTCACAAACGAGCGATAAAGATCAGCATTTCTAGTAGTATCATCATCTGCGCTGTCCCGGGAGCTGCCTGATGTCAGTGGCTGGGGTGTCCGTGTGTCCTCCCTTAGTCCGGTAACGGTGGTGGAACCCAGCGCTCTCGGAATACGGGGACTGGAGAGAGTGAAACACAGGAACCTAGCAGAGATGTCATCACTTCCGGGTACAGGGTCAGCCACTCTTCCATAAAGGTCAGATTTGTGGAGTGCACGCCTAATAGTTGTCCTGTGGACAGATTCTCCCACCTGAGCTGTAGATCTCTGCAGCTCCTCCAGAGTTAACATGGACCTCTTGGCTGCTTCTCTGATTAATGCTCTCCTTGCCCGACCTGTCAGTTTAGGTAGATGGCCATGTCTTCATAGATTTGCAGTTGTGCCATACTCTTTCATTTTCGGATGATGGATTGAACAGTGCTCTGTGAGATGTTTAAAGCTTGGGATATTTTTGTATAACCTAACCCTGCTTTAAACTTCTCCACAACTTTATCCCTGACCTGTCTGGTGTGTTCCTTGGACTTGATGATGCTGTTTGTTCCTTGGTCTTGATGATGCTGTTTGTGCACTAAGGTTCTCTAACAAACCTCTGAGGGCTTCACAGAACAGCTGTATTTATACTGAGATATTTACTAATTAGGTGACTTCTGAAGACAATTGGTTCCACTAGATTTTAGTTAGGGGTATCAGAGTAAAGGGGGCTGAATACAAATGCATGCCACACTTTTCAGATATTTATTTATTTTGAAAACCATTTATCATTTTCCTTCCACTTCACAATTACTTTTTTTCTTTGTATTGGTCTATCACATAAAATCCCAATAAAATACATTTAAGTTTTTGGTTGTAACATGACAAAATGTGGAAAATGTCAAGGGGTATGAATACTTTTTCAAAGCACTGTACATGTCATTCTGTTTAAGATTCTAGAATACATATCTACATATTACAATCCACGTCTTTCCTGTTGCTCTCCAACATCCTCTGGTGGTAGAAGAGTTGCAATGCAAACTACAGTTCTAAACAGTAATAGGCTAATAATTCTGTTTAAAGAAAATACGTGCAATCAAACTTTGGAAAAAATGTCCAAATAATTTAGGACAGTCTTCCTCTTTTTTATTAAAATATGTTATATTATATAAAATCTCCCTGGTGTACATTGGCTTTGCTCAATTGGTGCACATTTATAACCAGTACCTTTAAAGGGGTTGTAAGCCTTCCGTTTTTTTCACCTTAATGCATCCTATGCATTAAGGTGAAAAAACATCCGATAGTTACTGGCCCCCCAGCCCCCCGATTTACTTACCTGAGCCCTCAAAAGTCCCGCGGCGAGAACGCGCTGGCTTCTCTGCTCTTCTGGGCCCGGTTTTCTCGGCTCTTTATTGGATAGATTGATAGCAGATATTGGCTCGCGCTGCTGTCGATCAAATCCAAATGACACGGGTGCCGGGGGGCGGGGCCGAGTCCGGCATTCATGTCTATGGACGCAAATGCTGGACTCGGGAGCGTGCCCGCAAGGTAACCCCCTTGGGAAAGCACTTCCCAAAGGCGGTTATCTGATGCTGGGAGGAGCCGAGACAGCCGCCGAGGGACCCCAGAAGACATGGATCGGGGGCCACTCTGTGCAAAACGAGATGTACAGCAGAGGTAAGTATGACATGTTTGTTTTTTGTTTTTTTTAATTACGAACCTTTACAATTACTTTAACTTCAACTTCAACAAGAGAAGTAGGACCCCCATGCCAAGCGGGGGGAGAATACTTCAAACTAGATGGTGGTCAGAAACAGAGCCAGGAACAAAGACAGATCATCCAGTGGGGTGCCCACTAGGCTCCATCTGTAACTAAAATGACTAACTATTTTTTGCATTTTTTGCATTTTTTGAATCTAGCTGTGACATCAGTGCTATGTTCCCTGCGGTCCACTAGGTGGCGTTGTCGCCGCGGCCGGAGGGACGAATATCACTGTATGTCGAGCCTTCTTTTTGTCCTCTCTCGGTAGCGGTATGGTGGGGCGGGGAACCCGCCGTGCTTGCTGGGAGAGGGGATAAAGGGGCCGGCCATCTTGGTCAAGGGGTCTTCGTCCCAAGCACCTTCAGCTTGCGGACGTGGGTTTGTGCTACTCCCCTAGGAGGCCTCAGCCTAGGGGACCATCGGAGATCGTGTTCCACCCCAGGCAACTTCAGCCCTGGGGTGAGGTACTTGCAAGAAGGTCCGGAGCTCAGTGCCCAACACTGAGTTCCGCGAGGGAAGGGTCCTAAGGCACTTCGGGGATGGAGGCCTGAATCTGAGTAAGACGCAATGGACCGGGGAGAGCTCCTCACTCGAAGACCTGGTGCAGCAGACTGCCGGTGACGGGTGAGTCTCTTGTCGGAGACCGTCCAGAAGGATCCCCTTCACCTCGTGCGGAGACCATAGCCCACTCTCCAGGAGGAGAGTGGAGGACCGAATTTGTGTCTGGGCCTATTCACACTCACACCTCCTTTTCTGTTCTATCTGTCAAGGAAGTCCCTGTATGGTGTGTTCTAATAAAGGAGTGTTGGACTTTAATGGTGTGAGGCTCACTTCCTGGCGGACGAAGTTCACGGTGACTCTTGGAGGGAGGATCCGGGTGTACAACACAGACCCGAAGGTAAATGAGACATTGCTGATACCACAGGTATTCCCACGTGGTGGAAGCTAGGCGTAGCCCACCCGCTCTCTCTCTCTCCACCCTACCAGATACCCCTAGACAAGAGACAGTGCGAGCCGCACGGAGAGAGAAGAGGGGCAGGCGCTACACGTGGGGGCTCGGGTCCGGTATTGTGTTGTGCATCACAGTATTGAACAAGTCTGCTGGATGAGTTAACTGAATAGGCCAAAGTGCAGCCCTGCTCGAAGTCGTGGAATTGACCCTAGACCAGGGAAAGGCCCGCGCAGGAAGAGCGGTGAATGGGGGGAGGCCCAGCCGTGTGAGGTACTACACGTGGGGGCTTCTAATTGCACTGCGCCAACAGACACAACCCCCGCCGCTTAGTTTGTGGGCGTGGCTCAACCAAAGAAAGTGGAAAAGCCCGCGAACTGGAGCAAAGGGGAGGAGTCCAATACGTGAGAGGGCTACGCGTGGGACATTGGCGCGAAAACTCTGCAGTGTGCGATGGACCAGCAACAAGTCACCATGTTTGGACATACTTCATGGATTCCAGTTCACCGTGCTACTACCACGATGACTACTGCTGCTCCGATAACGGATACCGGGATCCGGCTGAAGCCAAGGGGTCGATTCGCCCTGTATTCGTGCATGGACGTAGAGGCCCTGGGTGTAATTTGTCCCGGGTGCTCGGGACTGGTGTGCCACCTGAAGTCCTTCGGACAATGTGAGGCCTGTGGGGAGTTCCTGTTCGAGGTGGATCCGGTAGTTGAAAGGCTGAGAACCATCTACCCAGGCCGGGCTTCAGGTAACACTACTCGCAGAGGAGGAATTACTGCTGTAAAAGCCATCCCAGTGCACACTACAGCGACCGAGGAGGAGGTCGTTAAAACTCAACGGGAGAAATCCGAGGATGCTGACTCGGTCACCACTGTCTCACAGCGTCCGCCACTGAAGAAGAGAACCAGCATGGTGGCCCCGACCAGTGGTGGTGGCGGACCATCTCGCCAGCTTACGCCAGGCCTAGACGGATCCGTTGACGAGTGTTCCGGACGTCCCGCTTCAAGTAAAGGCCGAGGTGAGCCGGGCAAAGAGACTTGGTGCATGGGCGGAGGTGCCGGGAAGGCATGGCCCAGTACGCCTGCGGGAGGTGTTAGCTCCGTCTCTACAACGGGCTACATACCCGCGGAGGAGTGTGATACTTCGGATCTGGACTCGCTCTCTGATATGGGAGATGACACAGCTATTGATGAACTGTTCGCAGAGAAGGGCTGGGACAAGGTGCCGCTAGCTTCGTTCCGAAGGCCTCGGGATTCACCCATGTCCACGGGGGAGAGTACACCCCGGGTGGAAGCACCAGCGCCTGAACAAGGGTCCTGTCCCCAGCCCACATCTACATCTCCGGTGCCGCCTGCATCAGGTACTGGGGAACAGAAGTTGATACTGCGGGCACCTATGCCCCATCCAGAAGTGGTCAAGGCCCCTCGCCATCCGGACTCTATAGTTCTACCCGGCAAAGGGGACAAAGCCACAATGCCTCCGCTGTCAAGGCTTCAGAGACTCTTCTGCCAGAAAGTTGCTACTGACTACGGGTGGGAATACCCGTACCTCCCCAAGGAATTACTCTATGAAGCAGGAAATACATGTATTACACCCCCCCCCCCCCGCTAGCTGTTATGAAGAGCTAAAAACAGCAACTGCAGGTGGGACCAGAGATGGATGCTGGAGGGGCAGCGGGTACGAGGCTGAGCTTTAAGGTGTCAGGACAACACAGGACTCCTCCCCAGCCACGCCACATGCTCTGACCACAAGCAGACATCGGCAAAGCCTGGTGGATCAAATAGATCAGAGAAGGGGATGTCGTTGAACCAAAATAAAAGAACCAATTAATGGGACTTTTAAGGTGAGTTTTTAGGATATTAAAATCTACAGTTTTATTCAGAAATTCAAAAATTTTCAGAATTATTAAAAAATGTCTTTTAGAAAAGAGACATAAAATAGTGCACATTTAAACCATACTAAATGGGATAGGACAGAAGGCCTCCAGGTTGGGCTCATTAACATCCATACTGTAAAAAAAAAAAAGATTTATTATATCTAGATACTTATAGTATAGTTACAGATATGTATAAACCTATATTGGACACAAAACACCTTGATGCATTTCATGGATAATCCACTTCTTTAGGAGGAATATTAAGCAGGTATCCACTATGTATAGTGTCTTCTATGAATAGCATCCATAAAGTGCTGTTAAAAATGTGCCTCATTCCTGTAGTGCTGTTCTGTGGTCACACTGTTAATGTATGCTCTCAACAGTATTAGTCTGTGTCTGTACAGCCCTGATTGGTGTTGCTCCAGTCACATGACTAAATAAAATAGTTTCAGAAGAGCAATTCAAATTAAATTATAAATATTTAAAAAAAAGTTGTACAGCTACCACTAGATCTTTATTGATCATAGGTACATAGTTAGACTTGCTGAAAAAAGACAAAAGTCCATCTAGTTCAACCAATAAAATGGAAAAACATCAAATGTATTATTAATATTTTCTTTTTTTTTTGCATTAATATGATGTAGGCAGAATCAAAGATGACTGACACCATCTTTCATTTTGTTCAGACGGAATCTGCATCCTAGGCTCTTTTTTACATTACTTTTGCAGGTATTAGAAATTACAGTTGATATATTTAATACTGATTTATAGTAAAACTAAAAGACACATGCACTGCCGAAAAATTTGTTTTTTTCGTTTCGGAAATTCTAAAAATTATTTTTTTTAGTTTTTTTGCTTTTTTCGGAAATTCGAAATTAGGAATTCCGAATTTCCGAATTACGAATTTCCAAAAAAAGAAAAAAAACGAATTTCCGATTTTCGGAAATTTGGAAATTCAAAAAATTCGGAATTCGGAAATATAACTTTCCAAATTTCCCATTTTCGAATTTTAGATTTTAGATTTTAGAATTTCGGAAATTCGGAAATTCTGAATTTCGGATTTTCTAATTTTCGAATTTCCGAATTTCTGAAATTCGGAATTTCGGGAATTCGGATTTTCGAATTTTCGAATTTCCGGATTCCCGAAATTCCGAATTTCAGAAATTCGGAAATTCGAAAATTCGAAAATCCGAAATTCAGAATTTCGGAATTTCAAAAATCCGAAAATTGAAAAATTCGGAAATCCGAAAATTCTGAAATTCGAAATTTCGGAAATCCGAAAATCCGAAAATTCTGAAATTGAAAAATTCTGACATTTCGGAATTAACGAATTTCTCTAAATTCGTGAAAAAACGAATTAGAAATTAAACGAATTGCACATGTCTAAAAACGAAGCCTTTTTGTTCGTTTTTTAGTGAATGTAATCAATAAGCATACAATATCCGGCCCCCATAGTGTTTAGCAGTAGGAAGACATGGAGGGGGGGGAGTATCATTCACCACTGTGTATATGCTCACATGTGTAACTCTATATGCTCAGTAGATGAGAACAGCTGGTCTACACAATAAAAGGTTGAATTGGGGACACATAGAAGATGGGAGGGACAGCTGAATATGCACAGTCTGTTATATAGCATGTAATGAGAGTTTTTAATAGTCTGGGTTTATTGACACTTTAAGACACATCTAGCGATTAATCAGAGGGTCTTAGGTAGTATTGAACATAGCATACCGCAACAACAAAGAACTGTTAGGGTCCATTCACATATAAATGCAAATCGGATGCATTTTGATTCGCATGCGATCCGCATAACGTGAACCAGACCGGCTTTACATGGAGCCAGTTCACATATATGTGGGCCGGTTGCGGTGCGCTTTTTATAAAGGGCCCTGTGTGTTTTTCAGTCTGGTTCAGGTGCGGTTTCAGTGACAAATACGTACCTAAATCGCACCTGAATCGCTGAATGAAAAAACGCACCAGACTCCGCACAGAAACTGGTCCCGAATATATTTGAATGGAGCCTAAATATGGGAGTTCCACTCCTCAGATTCAGTGTAAAGCCTCGTACACACGGTCGGACTTCCATCGGACTTTTCCGTGGTTTTTAGTCCGAACGGAGTTGGCCGGGCACACCCATAGGATACACACCACAGGACTTTTCTGCAAACTTTCCCAAAACTTTTTGCAACATCACATGGTTTTTCTGCTCTTTTCTGCTCTTTACCGCCACCCTTTGGTCAACTTCTGCTATTGTTGGTTGATTTTAACATTAGTTGTTTTGTCCATCGGACAAAAGTCCAAAGGTTTTCTGTACACACGGTAGGACTTTGCTCCATTGGACTTTTGTTGGGCAAAAGTTTGTCCGTTTGCAGACCCAACTTTTGTCCGATGAAAACAAAACCAAACGAAAAAAAGTTTGTCCGATGGAGCGTACACACGGTCGGATTGTTGGTCCAACTTGCTTAAAACAAAGTTTGTTGGCCAAAAGTCCGACCGTGTGTACGGGGCTTAAGCAAGATTTAGGATAGAAGATCCACATGTGTACCGTCCTTCAATCAGCCACCTCCTCTAGTGCTCTGTATTAATACTTAGCGTAATGAATTGACTTTATTACTCATGAATACACAAAATATAACCAGAGGTCCTTGAATTCCAGCATGGTAATATTTTTAGATCCAGCCAGCATAAAGAGCTCTATGCTAGTTTTTACCGTTTTACCTGTCTTTTCTTATCTGCTTTGCTGAAAACATACTAAGTGCAGTAGCTTAAAAGGAAACGTATACATGTCTGAATGAAGTAGAGGATCTTCCCTGGCTGCCCTGTTTAGCTTGGCAGACAGGGAACAGCCACTATGATTGTTTTTACGGTGCAGGGAATCCCTGGCAGAAAAATAGGTTATCTGAATGATGCCTGCAGCTGCAGGCATCATTCAGATATCGAAAGAGGTTTTTGGGTGGTCCCGTGCAAATGGCTGTATAGGTTATATGGTTATGTGAATCATTAGATAAAGTGACAGGTGCTCTTGAGTCTGACTAGATTGTCTTTCCAACGAAAAATATATATATAGATCTCAAAAAATGTGTATGTATATATATATATATATATATATATGTAGCACACAGACCCTTTTTCCTGCCTACCTTCACTTGCAGGAGCAAAGGCACACCATGCCACATGCCCGTATCCTCCCGGTATAAGAGGTTGAGCGGTGTTCTTGCAATTTTGGGTACTGCAGCGAGTTACCTCCCTCCATTGGTTCTCGTCCCTAGAATGTAGGGAAAAGTCTATTCTTCCCCGAAAGAAGGCCAATGTCCAGACAGTAATTAAACTCCAACAAATGAGTTTATTTTCTTGTGCTTGAAATAACTTTGGGAGAAAGGCTGAAGACAGCAGTAGAATCTAGTAGGGAATTAGGTTCAGGCACGCGGCACCCAGTCACCCTATTCTCCACTCAAGCCTGAGTGGGTATTGCTCACCTGGATAGATCCCTCTCACGGTTCTAGCAGCCGGAGTGAAACACGAACATGACACTTTGTTTAATTCCCCGTCACGGACAAGTTCAGGAGATCCTCTGCCAGAGAATCCTTAAGTTCCTGAATTTAGAACTTCCTAACGCCTGTAGATTATTAGAGACCATAGGTGTCAATGGGGCACAGGCCAGGAGCTATCTTGCAACTCACGAATCCTTCCCTCTGATAGGCAACCAGGCCTCCCCGAGACCATGACTTCCTTCACCGATCCATCGGACAGGTCCTCCCCCGGTTTCCTCTGTTTCAGAGCGGGCCACCCTCCCTTGGGTTCCCTGGGACTCCAGTGGTTGGTTTTGTAGACCCAGTTGAAGGCACTGGGCCTACCTGGAACTCTATAGCCTCGGGCTAAAGGTGCCCGAGACTCCTCAACCAGTTCACGCACCCCCCGGCCAGCAGGGCCAAAGGGCGCGACTTCGCCACCAGGGGTCCTCCTTGGAATCCCCCCGGCACACCACACCAGATCATGGTGTCTGCCCTTTATGTACCCTCTCCCGGCATGCACAGCAGGCAGAGCCCGCCCACCGCACGGTAGCCGAGAGAGGACCCCCAATCATACCGCAATGCCACCTGTGGTTCTTCCCAAGACCTGGGCAACAGCGCCACCTGCAGGTCAAGGGGAACTACACTCCAGGCAACACTACAGCAGAGCAGAGTCCATACTAAGCAAAATTAAAGAACCTGAGCTAAACTATTGCTTGGGCTACCCTTAAATTTAAAGCATAGCGACCCCAATTTTGGGGGTCCGCTACACATATATATATAAAAGTATAAAAATAACAAAAATTCATACAGTTGTAAATTAGTGAACAATATTGTTGCGTAAAGTGACTAGTGCTTTAGTGATTAACAGTGGGTTTTAATTTAAAGTGGAGCTCCACCCTAAATAGCAACTTTTGCTATTTGGAACCCTCCCCCCCTCCGGTGTCACAATTGACACCTTTCAGGGGGGAGGGGGGTGAAGATACCTGTCTAAGACAGGTATTTTCACCCACATCCGGGAGTCCTCTCTCCGGGAATCTGCGGGAGTTACGTCACTTCCCGCAGACTTCCCTTGGTGTTCTGGGAGACACTCGGCTCCCAGAACACAGGAGCACCAATCAGAACGGCGCAGCGCGACTCGCGCATGCGCCGTAGGGAACCGGGCATGAAGCCGCAGGGCTTCACTTCCTGGTTCCCTCAGCGAAGATGGCGGAGGGAGCAGCAGAGCGACGAGCGGTCACTCATCCTCTGCTGCGGACGTCGCTGGACTCCAGGACAGGTAAGTGTCCAAATATTAAAAGCCAGCAGCTGCTGTAGCTGTAGCTGCTGGCTTTTAATATTTTTTTTTTCCGGCGGAGCTCCGCTTTAACACGAGAATACACAGTCATTTGTAAATACACAAAAAAGTCTTTATATAAAATCAAGTGACAAGTGCTGTTCATTTGTGTTTTTTGTAGCCATATACTTGTGCTTGTGCTTCTTATAGTGCTCCCCTTATGGTACTGCACTCACCAGAATTATTTACCTCCCCCCCCAAAGGGGTATTACACATTCACAGTATATGCCACTGTGTAGTAGATCCCATATCCACGCCTGTGTGTCACTCTCCTCTCCTTGCTCCTTTAAGAGCTCAGCCCCTCTCATCCACATGCAGATAAAAAGTTTGATCCCATAGGATAATACCATTTTAAAACTGTTTTATTATGTTAATACGGTTGTGAACTCACATTCCCCTATATACAAAAAATATTTGAAATCAGGAAGTCTGGGATGATTTTCTTTCCACGACTTCAAACCGGAAGTGACACAAAGACGCTAGAAGCTCTGCCGAATGCATTTCGTCATAAAGACATCATCTGGAGCGGCGCCATCTTGCTACACTTCCCAACTATATAGAGCATGTGGTGACCTGGCGACCCTGCATCCCATGTGATTAGCAGCCATTTTTGGTTGGTCTGGGATTAAAATTTTACGGGACTCAAATCTAATAAATACACAAAAAAGTCTTTATATAAAATCAAGTGACAAGTGCTGTTCATTCGTGTTTTTCATAGCCATATACTTGTGCTTCTTATAGTGCTCCCCTTATGATAATGGGGTATTCCATATCGAGTATTTCCATATCGGGTATCGAAGGGGTATTCTACATTCACAGTATATGCCACTGTGTAGCAGATCCCAGATCCACGCCTGTGTGTGACTCTCCTCTCTTTTAAGAGCTTAGCCCCTCCGTCCCATCCACATGCAGAGAAAACGTTTGCTCCCATAGCATATTACCATTTTATAAAATGTTTATTATGTTAACACGGTTGTAAACATACTCACATTTCCCTATATACAAAAAAGCATTTAAAATCAGAAAGTCTGGGATGAGTCGCATTCCACGGCTTCAAACCAGAAGTGACACAAAGACCTTAGAAGCTCCACCCTATGCATTTCATCATCAATACCTCATCTGGAGTGGCGTCATCTTGCTACACTTCCCAACTATATATAGCATGTGGTGACCTGGCAACCCCACACCACGTGATTAGCGGCCATTTTTGGTTGGTCTGGGATTAAAATATTACGAGACTCAGATCTAATTAATCCAATATTTAGATAGCTATAACTACCATACCCTTTACTTAGAAATGCCGAACTTTACCTACTCCCATGGACTCTCTAACTTCTCAGCTAGAGTTAAGTACAAAATTACTCTTGGACATTATTATTGTTTGGATAAATTAGGAAATAGATGTCATATCCCTTATTTGTTTGAATAAGGGAAATTTATTGGGTGTTTAGTAATCTTATTTATAATTGGATACAGTGTAGTATATATTTTTTTTTGGTCGATACTTCAGAAATTAGTGATTAAACAGTTGAGGTCTAGATCTACAGTTGTGCTCATAAATTTACATACCCTGGCAGAATTTATGATTTCTTGGCCATTTTTCAGAGAATATGAATAATAATACTAAAACTTTTATTTGACTCATGGTTAGTGTTTGGCTGAAGCCATTTATTATCAATCAACTGTGTTTACTCTTTTTAAATCATAATCACAACAGAAACTACCCAAATGACCCTGATCAAAAGTTTACATACCCTGGTGATTTTGGCCTGATAACATGCACACAAGTTGACACAAAGGGGTTTGAATGGCTATTAAAATGTAACCATCCTCACCTGTGATCTGTTTGCTTATAATTAGTGTGTGTGTATAAAAGGTCAACGAGTTTCTGGAGTCCTGACAGACCCTTGCATCTTTTATCCAGTGCTGCACTGACGTTTTGGATTCTGAGTCATGGGGAAAGCATAAGAATTGTCAAAGGATCTGCAGGAAAATGTAGTTGAGCTGTATAAAACAGGAAAGGGATATAAAAAGATATCCAATTAATTGAGAATGCCAATCAGCAGTGTTCAAACTCTAATCAAGAAGTGGAAAATGAGGGGCTCTGTTGAAACCAAACCACGGTCAGGTAGACCAACTAAACTTTCAGCCTCAACTGCCAGGGAAATTGTTCGGGATGCAAAGAGAAACGCAGAAAAAACTTCAGGTGAAATACAGGACTCTGAAAACGTGGTGTGGCTGTTTCAAGATGCGCAGTAAGGAGGCACTTGAAGAAAGATGGGCTGCATGGTCGAGTCGCCAGAAGAAAGCCATTACTAAGCAAATGCCACAAAGTATCCCACTTACAATACGCCAAACAGCACAGAGACAAGCCTCAAACCTTCTGCCACAAAGTCATTTGGAGTGATGAGACCAAATTTGGCCACAACCATAACCACTACATTTGGAGGAGTCAACAAAGCCTATGATGAAAGGTACACCATTCCTATTGTGAAACACGGAGGTGGATCGCTGATGTTTTGGGGATGTGTGAACTACAAAGGCACAGAAAATTTGGTCAAAATTGATGGCATTGATTTGCAGTCTGTTATCAAAAAATACTGGAGGAACATTTGCATTCATCAGCCAGGAAGCTGCGCATGAGACGTACTTGGACATTCCAACATGACAATAAACCAAAACACAAGGCCAAGTCGACCTGTCATTGGCTACAGCAGAATAAAGTGAAGGTTCTGGAGTGACCCTCTCAGTCTCCTGACCTCAATATCATTGAGCCACTTTGGGGAGATCTCAAACATGCAGTTCATGCAAGACAGCCCAAGAATTTACAGGAACTGGAGGCTTTTTGCCAAGAGGAATGCGCAGCTGTACCATCTGAGAAGATAAAGAGCTTCATCCACAAATACCACAAAGGACTTCAAGCTGTCATTGATGTTAAAGTGGGCAATACACGGTATTTAGAACTGGGGTATGTATACTTTTGAACAGGGTAATTTGGGTAGTTTCTGTTGTGATTATGATTTAAAAAGAGAAAACACAGTTGATTGATAATAAATGGCTTCAGCCAAGCACTAACCATGAGTGAAAGAAAAGTTTTTGTGTTATTTCTATTCTCTGAAAAATGGCCAAGAAATCATAAATTCTGCCAGGGTATGTAAACTTCTGAGCACAACTGTATGCGTTAAGAATTTTGTCCACCTGTCTATTCTTCCACTAATTAACCTGCCTAAGGGGTGCCATACCCCCTTTATCTGCACATTCTATCTATCTATGGCCTGTCTAGCTGTACTGGCGGCTCAGCTGTTCTCTGTCACTGTAGGAGTACTTGGAGGCCTTGGAGGGTAAATGAGGACAAAGTTGCCATCAGTGATTTGTCTCTTCATGCTGCTTCACACACACTGCTGGCTGCTTGTCTTTTGCCATTTTCACAATAAAATACTTTGAATCATTACAGTGGGGGTTTGACATGGAGCTCACACTGGCAGAGCAGGCATTGTGCCAGTACGGTCATTCACAACTCTGGTGACATCCTTACTACACACAGAGGACAGCCCTGGAACATGTTCTGCAAGCAAAGAAGCTAAATGAATGCCTTGTCATTCACTGGCTACCCACCCTAAAGGATGCCACGAGCTGATGTTGCCTTTGTTTAGAATTAGCAATTTGCTTTGCTTTCTCCTGCTCCTGGACATCTGTTTTTTTTTTCTTCTAATTAAATCTTAACTCCAGACAGATTTAAAAGCACAATTAATTACAGCTTAATACATTGAGAAATTTATATTTATAATGAAAGTTTTTTAAGTACCTAAATTTGACTTGATTTCAACCTCTTGCAGTCCCAGCACATCAGAACTCTGGAACTCTGGTAGTCATAGACATCTAGGGGGTTGACTACTTCCATTCAAATAATTCAGAACAAAGCTGTGGGATAAGGCTTGGGTTCAACATATGTTTAATTGCTAAGTACAATTTTTTTTAATTGATTATTATTATCCACTTTAACTCTCACACCTTTACACCACCTATGGACCAAAGCAGATTTAACATTTCAATAACATCTAGAAAGACATCATTTTTTTTAAGGCCAAACAATATTTTTTTTTGCTGATATTGTCTTGCAAAAATTATTTTTATGTATTGTTCTTGTGCAATCCATAGACAATAAACAAAATTAAACTAAAACAAAGCACATTTTTTTCTACTTTGATGGTCATTAAAAAAGATGTTACATTAGATAAAAATAATAACTTTTATATTATAATTTGTCCTGTTTAAAATGACACTAACATTATTATTTTGGTTTCAAAACATTGAAAATATATTTACAAATGAAATCAAGTTTTTCTTTTTCATTTAAATATTAGCAGTTCAAAAATTAGAAGTAAGCAAAACTAGCAGGAAAATATTAGCCAAGAGGAGAAATTAAAACAATGAATTAATTAGGTCTGATTAGGGTAAACTATGGGTTAACAAGGGTTAAACTGAAACATTTTAGTTTTTTAAAAAGTTTATTTGTTTTGTTTCTTTAATTGACATCATATGTTATCTCTTTTCTTTAACTGGCATCATATGTACAGTGGGGCAAAAAAGTATTTAGTCAGCCACCAATTGTGCAAGTTCTCCCACTTAAAAAGATGAGAGAGGCCTGTAATTGTCCTCATAGGTATACCTCAACTATGAGAGACAAAATGTGGAAACAAATCCAGACAGACAATCACATTGTCTGATTTGGAAAAAAATTGTTTGCAAATTATGGTGGAAAATAAGTATTTGGTCACCTACAAACAAGCAAGATTTCTGTCTCTCACAGACCTGTATCTTCTTCTTTAAGAGGCTCCTCTGTCCTCCACTCATTACCTGTATTATTGGCACCTGTTTGAACTTGTTATCAGTATAAAAGACACCTGTCCACAACCTCAAACAGTCACACTCCAAACTCCACTATGGTGAAGACCAAAGAGCTGTCGAAGGACACCAGAAACAAAATTGTAGACTTGCACCAGGCTGGGAAGACTGAATCTGCAATAGGCAAGCAGCTTGGTGTGAAGAAATCAACTGTGGGAGCAATAATTAGAAAATGGAAGACATACAAGACCACTGATAATCTCCCTCCATCTGGGGCTCCACGCAAGATCTCACCCCGTGGGGTCAAAATAATCACAAGAACGGTGAGCAAAAATCCCAGAACCACACGGGGGGACCTAGTGAATAACCTGCAGAGGGCTGGGACCAACGTAACAAAGGCTACCATCAGTAACACACTACGCCGCCAGGGACTCAGATCCTGCAGTGCCAGACGTGTCCCCCTGATTAAGCCAGTACATGTCCGGGCCCGTCTGAGGTTTGCTAGAGAGCATTTGGATGATCCAGAAGAGGATTGGGAGAATGTCATATGGTCAGATGAAACCAAAGTAGAACTGTTTGGTAGAAACACAACTCATCGTGTTTGGAGGAGAGAGAATGCTGAGTTGCAACCAAAGAACACCATACCTACTGTGAAGCATGGGGTGGCAACATCATGCTTTGGGGCTGTTTCTCTGCAAAGGGAACAGGACGACTGATCCGTGTACATGAAAGAATGAGTGGGGCCATGTATCGTTAGATTTTGAGTGCAAACCTCCTCCCATCAGCAAGGGCATTGAAGATGAAACGTGGCTGGGTCTTTCAGCATGACAATGATCCCAAACACACCACCCGGGCAATGAAGGAGTGGCTTCGTAAGAAGCATTTCAAGGTCCTGGAGTGGCCTAGCCAGTCTCCAGATCTCAACCCCATAGAAAACCTTTGGAGGGAGTTGAAAGTCCATGTTGCCCAGCGACAGCCCCAAAACATCACTGCTCTAGAGGAGATCTGCATAAAGGAATGGGCCAACATACCAGCAACAGTGTGTGACAACCTTGTGAAGACTTACAGAAAACGTTTGACCTCTGTCATTGCCAACAAAGGATATATAACAAAGTATTGAGATGAACTTTTGATATTGACCAAACACTTATTTTCCACCATAATTTGCAAATAAATTCTTTCCAAATCAGACAATGTGATTGTCTGGATTTGTTTCCACATTTTGTCTCTCATAGTTGAGGTATACCTATGATGACAATTACAGGCCTCTCTCATCTTTTTAAGTGGGAGAACTTGCACAATTGGTGGCTGACTAAATACTTTTTTGCCCCACTGTAGATTGAAGTTCATCACTTTGAATTGCAGATCAATGGAACAGAGTAAATATAAAATAACAATGCCAATTTGTAACTCTCTATATGTCATGTCTGAACATTCTTTATAAAACTGTGTCAGAAGTTCTGTTTTTTGACAGCAGCATCTGTAATAGCTGTTGTATTTACAAAGAAATTCCCAGCTGTCATTTTGTTAGTCAAGAATTACAGGAAAATGTGATTGGGGCAGGGAGATAGCAGGGTAGAAGGATAGGGCATACACATACCCTTTTTGCTTCAATCTAATTTTTGTGGGCATGTGAAGCACACCCAATATCCACAACTGGTAAAAATTATCTTTCCATTTCAAGCTACATCCATATTTCTTTAAACAAAACAAACAAGAGCTTTTCTATTCCATTCAACCATAGCAACAGTTTTCTGAGCTTGAAACACTCAGATTTTCCATATCTCTGCTTATGTCGTTGACCATAGGCGTGCGCACAGGGTGTTCCGGGTGTGCCCAGGTACACACTAACCACCCTGCACGCTAGTATCATATCATCCAGTTTGCAGGGCACACGGCCCAGAGGGAAGGGGGCCCAAGGTGCCCTGTCACACAGTATACCTCAGAGTAATCCATTGTATCAGCAGTGCTGGATCTGCCCCATTGCCGGCTGTGGTGTTTCTGCCTGCGAGCTGCAGGCGGGTGCACTGCACTGATCCTGTAATACCTCACTCACAGACAGGATCGGCAGTCCCAGTGTACATTGCACTATACCAACAGGACGGAGGAAGATGCATCTGCCCCGATATGTCCGCCCCGCCCACACTCCATCCCCTGGATTGCATAGGTTGCTGCTATGAAAAAGCTTGCTGTGAAAGCGGCTGAATTTACAGCAGCTCCTTACTGCCTGAGGTCGGTCTTCTTCTCCCTCTCTCTCTCTCCCCATCTCTTTCTCCCTCTCTCTCCTCCCTCTCTCTCTCCATCTCCCCCCTCTCTCTTTCTCTCTCTCTCCATCTCTCCCTTTCTCCCCCTCTCTCTCTTTCCCCCTCCCTCCACCTCTCCCTCCCTCCCCATCTCTTTCTCTCCCTCTCTACATCTCTCCCTTTCTCTCCCCCCTTTCTCCCTCTCTCTCTCTCCATCTCCTTCCCACTCTCTCTTTCTCTCCCTCTCTCTCTCCCTCTCTCTCTCCATCTCTCCCTATCTCTTTCTCTCCCTCTCTCCATCTCTTCCTTTCTCCCTCTACCTCTCTTCCCCCCTCTTTCTCCATCGCCTTCTCTCTCCCCCCTCTATCTCCCCCCTCTCTCCCTCACCCTTCCTCCCTCTCTCCCCACTTTCTCTCTCTATCCCTCTCTCTCCCCTCTTTGTCTCCCCCTCTCTTCCCCTTGCTGTCTCTTCCCTCTCTCTTATTTGCCCCATCTCTTTCTCACCTCGTCTCTCTCACCTCCCTCTCCTTCACTCCTCCTGTCTCACCCCTCTTCTCTTACCCGTCTCTCCCCCCCACCTTCCTCTCTCGCCCCCCTCCTTCCCTTCATCTCCTACTTTCCCATCTCTCTTGTCTCTCTTTCCCTCCTATTCCTATCTATTTCCCCCTTCTCCCTCCCCCTTCTATCCCTCCACCCCTTCTTCTCCTCTTAGTTCTTAATAGGAGTTTCTACATTATTTCCGATCCTCATTAAAAAAAAAAAAAAATGCATAAAAGTTTTGGGAGGCTGGCAGCCTTGTCAGGAAGAAGCTGAATGGGAGCCGAACGACCACACAAGGCAATTGATCCCTCACTCATTGGGCATCTTTACTGTAACCATTGGGCGCTACCTACAGCACCCCGAAAATCACACTCCACTTTTGCCATAGCACGCTGTAAGCGCCTCACTTTTTCTCACTTTCATCAGGGCCAAATTATGGTCTCGCATTTAGAGACACTGGTTTCATAAAACTTCCGTTATGCGCATTAGCATTATCGTTTTGTGCACAGAGATGGGAGATCTCACACTGAGCGGCTCTGCCATAAGATGTAAAATGTATTAAAACATAAAAAAATATTTTAATACATTTTAACCACTTAAGCCCCGGACCATTTTGTTGCTAAAGGACCAGGCCCCTTTTTGCGATTTTGGCACTGCGTTTCTTTAACTGACAATTGCGCAGTCGTGTGACGTGGCGCCCAAACAAAATTGACGTCCTTTTGTTCCCACAAATAGAGATTTCTTTTGGTGGTATTTGATCACCTCTGCGGTTTTTAGTTTTTGCGCTATAAACAAAAATAAAGCGACAATTTTGAAAAAAATTACACATTTTTTTCTTTTTGCTATAATAAATATCACTAAAAAATATATAAAAAAAATATATTTTTCCTCAGTTTAGGCCGATACGTATTCTTCTACTTATTTTTGGTAAAAAAAAATCGCAATACGTGTTTATTGATAGGTTTGCGCAAAAGTTATAGCGCCTACAAAATAGGGGATAGTTTTATGGCATTTTTAATAGGTTTTTTTTTTACTACTAATGGAGACGATCAGCGATTTTTATCGTGACTGCGACATTATGGCAGACACATCGGACACTTTTGAAACTATTTTGGGACCATTGTCATTTTTACAGCGATCAGTGCTATAAAAATGCACTGATTACTGTGAAAATGACACTGACAGTGAAGGGTTTAACCTCTAGGTGGTACTGTAGGGGTTAGGTGTGACCTAATGAGTGATTCTTACTGCAGGGGGGCATGGCTTGGCATGTGACGTCACTGATCGTCGTTCCCTCTGACAGGGAACAGACGATCACTGACATGCCACTAGGAAGAACAGGGAAAGGTTTGTTTACACTTTCCTCTCCCCGTCCTTCAGCTCTGTGACCCTATCGCGGGACACCGGCGGTGATCGGGTCCGTGGGTCCCGCAGGCGCGGTCATGGAGCTTCGGACCGGGTCGTGAGCACGCCACCGGCGGTGCGCGTGCGACCCACGACAGGTTCTTAAACGGGAAGTACCTGTACTCCCTTGTGCCTGTCCGTGCCATTCTGTGCGGCGGTCCTTAAGTGGTTAATAAAAGCTTGTCTCTTGCTCTCAAGGCACCAATGGATTTTGATATGTTTATGAGCCAGATTAGGCCTGCATGTTTACTTGACTTTTAGTATATTATGTGTAGTGTTTATGTAAGTGGTAATAAAAATATATACAGGTATGTCATGGGGACCCTCTGACTGGCACGTCATCATATGGCAATGCCATAAATACCATGCAGTCTTCAGGCAGAGCCTTAGCATAGACACTTTATATTTTTTCTGCTGAGAAATTACAGGTTGAGTGATTTCTAATAATCACATGGTCATGCTAATGGGTATCAACATTGATGTATATAGGAGTACAGGGCACACCATGAGAATGCATAGGGCATCTTCAAGGCTGGTCTTTCTTGTTGTAGATTTTTCCATTATGCTAATGTAGCGGGGTGCCACTTTGTAGTGTGTTTAATTAAGCCCTGGTTCACACTGGTGTGATTTGACATGCGATTTGACATGTCAAATCGCATGTCAAATCGGCGATATTTGCCGCAAATTGCGGGCAATGGTACCGTCCTAATCGGTGCGGTGCTGCACAGATTTAAAAAAGTAGTTTCTGTACTACTTTTTGCAAATTTGGGCCACGATTTACATTGACATCTGTGCAGAAACCTGCACAGATGTCCCTGTAATCGCGGCCGAAATCGGGACTGACAGGCAGGAGTGAAATCATGCGAGTTCAGCTGAACTCGCACAGCTTCACTCCCGCAGCCCCAGTGTGAACCTGGGCAAAGACTATTATTAGCTTGAGAAATAGCCTCATCTCCCTCCGGAGTCTCCTTAAGATATTGCAGCAACTGTGGTTCAACTATATGGAACGGTGCATTGTGGAACTTATGGTACAGGGAGAAAGGGACTCCATTGCCATGGGTATCAAATAGACTATGGTACCCACAGTGTAGCTGTACTCCCAAAGTGCATTGCATCGCCGAACAGCCTGCTGGGGGAGGTTACTTAAAGGAAGGGAGGAGCTACGCTCGCTCTCTCTGGACTTCGCCTACTCTCAAGTAGGACGTCTGTGTTGAGGTCTGCTGTGGGAGCATCTAGGCCTGAAGCCTTGGCCTACAGCTATCGAGTAGGATCACTCAGCTTAAGGAGGGATCCTCTTCCGTGTGTCCAGCTCTCGCTTCCCAGAGACCGGAGTCCTCCATCTACCGGCATCCAGTGCAGCTGTGTGAGGAACCGGAGACTGCAAGCGGATCGGGACACCGACAGCGGGGTGTACCAGAGGGACAAGGCCTACTTTGGTGAGGGGGCACCTGCCCGGATCTCAGTAACTGTTGTGTAGGTCTGTGACTTTCAGGAAGACCTGCCATTACTAGAGTAGTGCGCCACGCGCAAGGACATCTCGCAGTGGGCGTGTGGTTTAAAGTTTGGCGTTTGCACTGCCAGCGAGTTTCACATTCATTCATGAACATTGCGGATGTTTAGTTTTGCCTTCTTTTAACAGCCTTGTGGATTACAAATGTTATGTGCACCATCGTTTTGCTAGCGAAGACCCCTACTATTGAAGGAACTGTATACTGAACTCAGTCAGGCCTGACTAGAACCGATAGTGACGGGACACGTGTTCCATATTGCCCATTAGGGGGAGCTCGCGAGCATAGGTTTCACTAATATAGAAAGTGCTCATATAAATTGTGTTTTATATTGTTTGGTATACCATTGACTCTGCAGGGCTCTGCACAAGTTAACTGTATCTCTGTTTAACTGTATTACCTTTTACCACTTAGTAAACTTTGATTCTGGTTAAGCAGAATACTGCATGGAGTTCTCTATTATCCTGCATGGACAAGCAATTATTACAAGGTAACAACTTTATGTACTACTTTATTGTTGTGTAGCCTTATTGTGTTCCCCAACCACCAGTGGGTTCCACAATATCTGTGCAGACCAGTTGTGCCAAGGGAGGGTTCAAACCAAGTTCCAAGGGTTGATAGCCAGAGTACAGACCCAAAAAAACCAGCAGCTCTCTTAACTGGGGGTAGTGCTACACTAACAGCTATGTATTTTTTCCAGCGCCTGCTGAATTTTTACTGCATTTATTTGCTTCTAGAGCCTTGTATAAAAGCTGAAGCTACTCTTGGTAATTATATGGCATATAAATTTGCTTTTTAAATAAGAAGATATGTGTTTTTTACTCAGCATCTACAGACAAGATGAAATGAGAAAATGCATACGCTGTGTAACTGCATTTTGTACCATATTTATCCTGATGAGGGAGGGCGCTTCGCTCAGATAACTAGAAATATGCATGAGAAATAAGCCAGCCGAGCTTGCCAGGATAAAAACATTGAGCTAATCTAGATGCAGATGTGTTGAAGGGGGAGGCTGCCACAGTTTCTGTAATTGGCATGTGTCCTTGAAGATCCTCCATGAGGGTGGATGTCCCTTTTGCGCCTCTCTGTTGGCGCATCACTTGGTTTCCGTGGAAACGGACTGGAGTCTCCATGCCTCCCCTCTCGGTTTCTACATGGGAATGTTCCCTGAGTACTCATTCAGTTGATGTGTGCTCAGTACAGTGCAGAAGATAAATAGGGGAAAGCAAATTAAAGCATAAGGATAGCATAAAATACAACTAAAGGGATCTTAGAAGTGAAAGCTTGGAGATGCATAGCTTTACATTTCTCTATATACAAATTGATATGTATCTGACCTGCTTGAAACAATGAGATTCAGAGACAGGAATAGCTTCTAGAAGCAAAAATAAAACTGCTACAGTTGTCTGTAACAGAACATTAGACTGAAACATTACTTCAGCAATAGTACTAGCAATATTTAAAGTGGTACTATCCGTAAATTGATACATCTACATTAATATGTTGTTGAATGTTATAATATGGAGCAGGGGTCTCCAAACTTTTCATTACAAGGGCCATACTGCATATTTTACAAATATTCGCAGGCTAAATAAGCGATATGAATTTAAAAGAATAAATAAACAATAAATAGCTTCAGAAGACCCCCATCATATCAGAAGTCCCCCCTTTCACGTCGGCGTCCCCAATCAAATCAATTTACATCAAAACCCCCCTTTCACATCAGAAACCCCTATAACATCAAAGCCTCCATTTGCACATCTGAGCCCCCTGCTTGCACATCAGAGCCTCCGTCACATCACAATCCTCAGTCTCCCAGTCTGAAGCCTCGTACACACGACCGATTTTCTTGGCAAGAACCAGCAAGAAACTTGCTGGCAGAGCTTTCTTACCGAGTAAATAGGTCGTGTGTACGCGGCTTTCAGGTTTCTCGTCAAGAAAACAGGCAAGAATCTCAACGAGAAAAATAGAGAACCTGCTCTCTATTTTCTCGTCGGGATTCTCGTTGGCCTGTTTTTCGACGAGAAACCTGAGTGTGTGTACACTTACCTGTCGCCGTGGAAACCCGCGCGTACTCGAAATGACTTTGACGCATGCGCGGTAGCTTCATAGGCATAGGTAGGGTGTAGCAAGATGGCGGCGATGGCATCGAATGTGATGAGCGCACGCTCGCCGTATTCGATGACGTTACCGCGTTCGTGCCATTCAAAAGAACGGCGGGTGCTTTTGAAAGGTACGTGTGTACACTCGGCCGGGACAAGATTCTTGTCCAAGAATCTCGTCAGGAAAAACGACATATTTTTTCCTGACGAGAGTCTCGGCCATGTGTACGAGGCTTTACTTTATAATCTTCACCACAGCAGCAGCATGATTGGTAAAACATAAATGATGCATGTGAATAAGGCATTTGCACATTCAATACTTCAGTGCGAATAAGTGTTCAAACAGGTGTAAAATAATCATAAATGTCCAAAACAAATACAGTTATATTCGTAAAACAATACAGAGAAAAAGTTCCAACTGATTATATGTTCACAGCAAATAGTGCACAATCTTTAGAGCATGATCCTTTACTCCATCCAAAGTGGATGTGTCCTCACACTTGAGTTGGACCCCACTATAAACAAAGGAGGTCAAACAACACTATACATCTCTCTCTCTTGCCCAGTTCAGATCCTTCACCACAGAATTAGAGTTTTCCTCAATTAAATGCTTATAGAATGGAAGCAAAAGAAATCTCCATAATGTAAATCTGTATTTTTTTTTTTTTAATTTAGTATTCTTTATTAAATCATTTTCATTTACATACAAACAATAAAAAAAGAGGACAACACCCCCTTACAGCCAAACTCTACACACTTCCCCCGAGGAGGATATTCTAAATGTATATTTTTTAATTTATAATTCATAGTTATCCTATTTTTCATACTCCTCTACTTCCTTCCACCCACCACAGCTCTGACTCTAAACTGTGTATAATTATTTAGAATTCCTGTTTAAAACATAGATTCCTCATTCATTCATACTTCTCTCATTCTACATTAACCCCTACCTCTCACATTTACTCATATTTTCCCATTGTTTGTTTCCTCTTTTTACTGCATCACACCTTATTCAGTAACCCATTTATTGTCACCCTTAAATTATTGCTTAAATGCACCCTTCCCCTCTATTTAAAAATCCCTATCTATTGTCATTCTACTTTCCATTTCTGTGTTCCTTCAACTTTCTACATATATTACCCCTTATGGTTACTCCACCATTTCTCTAATGCCGCATACACACGCTCGAAATTTCCGTCAACAAATGTGCAATGGGAGCTTTTGGACGGATTCCGACCGTGTGTAGGCCACTTTGGACATTTTCTGTCGGAATTTCTGACAACAAAAATTTGAGAGCTGGTTCTCAAATTTTCCGACAACAAAAACTTGTTGACGGAAATTCCGACCGTGTGTACACAATTCCGACGCACAAAATTCCACGCATGCTCGGAATCAAGCAGAAGAGCCGCACTGGCTATTGAACGCCATTTTTCTCGGCTCGCCGTACGTGTTGTACCTTACCGCGTTCTTGACCTTCGGAATTTCCGACAACATTTGTGTGACCGTGTGTATGCAAGACAAGATTGAGCCAACATCCGTCGGAAATAAATCCACGGTTTTGTTGTCGGAATGTCCAATCGTCTGTAAGTGGCATAAGGGGGATATCCCTTTATATCCAACCAGGGTTTCCATATCTTTTCAAAAAATTTTAAGTTTCCCTGTTTGATGTATGTGGACTTTTCCTTCCATATTGTTTCCTTTATAGCCTTAACCCATTCTCCACAGGTCAGGGGCATCACCTACTGCCATCTCTGCACAATTAGTTTTCTTGCTTGGAATAGGCATCTAAGCATTGCTCCCTCTCCATCCACATAGCCCAGCACACATAGTCGTGCCTCAGAGACATCCCAAAGATCAAATTTATAGTACCGAGAACTTCTTCCCAGTACCGGTATAAATTTGGGCACCTCCAGACCATATGCATAAAATCCCCTCCTACATTCTGTGTCATGGAGGTCCTGCCAGAAGCAGGCGTCCTGGTCTTCCTGATTCTCGGTTGCGCATGCTCCGCCCTGCAGGTGGCGCCAGAGGGGCTATTTAAACCTGTCAATCGCAGACAGTCCCTGCTGTCTGCTCTACAGCGTTGAGTACCTGAAAACCTGATCTGAAGACTTACCTGTGTTTGACCCGGCCTGCCTGTGACTTCTCCAGTTTTCTGCCTGCATCCGACCCCTGGCTTATTGTGACCTCTCCTCTGTCTGATCCCTCTGTACCTTGCTGCCAGCCAGTTAACCGACCCGGCTTGTCTGACCAAGCTCACTGTTCCTAGTTCCGGTCCAGTCTGCTAAGCTGATACAGTTTGCTGAGTTCCTGTGTTCCTGGTTCCGGTCCAGTCTGCTAAGCTGATCCAGTTTGCTGAGTTCCTGTGTTCCTGGTTCCGGTCCCGTCTGCTGAACGATTCCAGTTTGCTGAGTGTTCCTGATTCCAGTTCGACCTGCTGTGTTCCAGTGTGCCTACCAAGTCTGCATACCTACCTTCACCTTGGTTGATCCTGCCAGGCACTCGTACCCCTCCTACCTCCGCGCCTGCTGTTACCTTACCAGGGGCCGCTGGTGGGAGCCGTAAGGGAGGCCTTCCTCTGCAAGTCCGGGCTCATCACCACTAGGTACGTGACAGTAGCAGACAGCCATGTCTGAACCCGAGCAGGGAGCCTCACCTATGGAGGAACTATGTCGGCACCTGGCAGGATTGGCTGAAGCGGTCAAGAACCTCCAGCAAGGCTACACCCATCTGGAAGAACAAGTGCAGGTCCTCTCCAACCCCTCTGGAGCCCAAGGGGGATCCCATACCTCTACCTCCACTGCTGGGGCAGGATCCTCACCCACAGTTGTCATGCTTCCTCCGGAGCCCAGGGTCCCTACACCCGAAAGATTCTCCGGGGATCGAAGCAAGTTTAGGGCTTTTCGTAATTCCTGCGAACTCTACTTCGCTCTGCAGCCTCGCACCTTCTCATTGGAAGCCACCAAGGTGGGCTTTGTGATGTCCCTGCTTTCCGGAGACCCTCAGAGCTGGGCCCACTGTCTCTTGTAACGGAAAGATATGGCGTTAAACAACCTTACTGCCTTCTTCGACGCCATGGCTCAGCTATATGAAGATTCCCAGCTCTCAGTAACCGCAGAGACCGCCTTGCGCACCCTTCAGCAGGGGCGCAGAGCAGCAGAGGACTACGTAGCGGAATTTAGACGGTGGAGCGCCGATACCAGTTGGAATGACGCCGCCCTCCGCCATCAGTTCCGCATAGGTCTGTCCGACCCTCTGAAGGACGAGCTCGCTAGGGTTGGCATACCACCAACCCTGAATTCACTAATTGACTTAACAATCCAGATCGACCGACGTCTCAGGGAACGAAGGGCTGAGAGGTCCACGGGCTTCTCCCGCCCGACCTGGATGCTTCCCCGGGCTCCCAGCCATCTGCACCCAGCACCTGTTGCACCTCCAGCCGCTACATCTGACATACCCGAGCCCATGCAGCTCGGAGTGCTTCGTCCTCCCCTCTCCCAACAGGAACGCCAACGTCGCCAAGTGAACAATCTGTGCCTGTACTGCGGGGAACCCGGACACTTCGTTATAAATTGTCCCCTGAAACTTCGTAAGTGTCTTTCAGTATCTTCTGACACTACCAACCCACAGGCCAAGTCCACATCTCACCTTGCTCTCTCTGTCTCGTTACAGCTCCCAGGAAGGACTCTGCAAGTGCCCGCTATTATTGATTCCGGGGCTTGCAGCTGCTTTATGGACTCAGCCTTTGCCATCAAGCACCAGATCCCTCTTGTCACCAAGACCCATGGACTATGTGTGCATTTGGCTGATGGGTCCATCATTAAGTCTGGACCAGTGGTCCAAGAGACCGCCCCTTTACCCGCTACCATCTCCACCATCTCCGGAACCCACCAAGAATACTTACGCCTGGACATTATCTCTTCCCCATTGTTCCCTGTGATCCTTGGTATACCTTGGCTACAGGTCCACAACCCTACCATCAACTGGGCCACGGGGTTGGTGACCTTTTCTTCTCCTTACTGCCAGCAATCCTGCGGGACACTCAAAACCCCTGGGCCAGCCACCCTCTTATGTATCAATACGGAGGCTGGAATACGGCAATCCATCCCTGAGGTCTACCATGACTTTCTTGATGTGTTTAGCAAACAAGGGGCAGAGACTCTACCACCTCATCGGGCCTATGATTGCCCCATTGACCTACTTCCCAGAGCGGCAATTCCGTTTGGCAGGATCTTCCCGTTAACAGAGGTAGAACAGGGGGCACTAAAAGACTATATCGATGAAAACCTACAGAAAGGGTTCATTCGTCCGTCTACATCTCCAGCCGGTGCAGGCATCTTTTTCGTAGAGAAGAAGGATCATACCCTTCGACCCTGTGTGGACTATCGTGAATTAAATAAAATCACAGTAAAAAACCGCTACCCTCTCCCCTTGGTACCGGAACTATTTCAGAGACTGGGAACAGCCATCATTTTTACCAAACTTGATCTCCGCGGAGCCTACAATCTGGTCCGCATCAAGGAGGGGGATGAGTGGAAGACCGCTTTCCGCACCCGATTCGGACATTTCGAGTACCGGGTAATGCCCTTCGGGTTGTGCAACACCCCTGCCACTTTCCAGTATTTCATTAACGATGTGCTCCGGGACTTCCTAGATCTCTTTGTCATTGTCTACCTAGACGATATACTAATTTTTTCTTCCTCCCTTGATTCCCACCGCAGGCACGTCAGAAGTGTGTTGGCTCGGCCTCGCCAGCACGGCCTGTATGCGAAGGCCGAGAAGTGTGAATTTGAGCTGGAAAGTATATCGTTCTTGGGACTAATTATCTCCAGCGAGGGCATCAAGATGGACCCTCAAAAGATTGCTGCAATCCTGGACTGGCCAGTCCCGGCGGACAAGAAGGGGATCCAACGTTTCGTTGGATTCGCCAACTTCTACCGCAAATTCATCAGAGGGTTCTCAGCCATCATCGCACCCATCACCCAGCTGACCAAACAAGGGATCCGTTTCCACTGGTCCCCTGAGGCCCAAAAGGCCTTTGAGGCCCTGAAGGGTCTCTTTACCTCTGCCTCTATCTTGAAGCACCCAGATTCCTCATTACCATTCGTCCTGGAGGTTGACGCCTCGGAAATTGCGGTAGGAGCAATACTGTCCCAAAGACAGGGGACCAGAGCCTTGCTCCACCCAGTAGCTTTTTTCTCTCGCAAGTTATCTGCGGCAGAGAGGAACTACGACGTGGGGGATCGGGAATTGCTGGCGATCAAGTCCGCATTAGAGGAGTGGCGTTATCTGTTGGAGGGGGCTGCCCACCCGATTCTGATATTCACCGACCACAAGAACCTGGAGTACCTGAAGGCAGCGAAAAGGCTAAAACCACGACAAGCCAGTTGGGCGCTCTTCTTCTCCCGGTTCTCCTTCCATGTCACTTACCGTCCCGGTTCCAAGAACATTAAGCCCGATGCCCTCTCTCGGATGTTCCATAAGTCTAAGGAAACCTCTCCTCCAGACACCATTCTTGCTCCTGGAAACTTCCTTCTGCTTTAGGAAGACCTACTCTCCCGGATCAAGCAAGCCTCCACTGGGCAGAGACTCCCCTCCGAACCGGAATTGCAGGCCAAAGATGGGCTGTTTTGGTACCAGAACAGGATCTACGTACCTGAAGAGCTGAGAATACCCGTACTGGAACTCTGCCACGACCATGCCCTTGCCGGGCACTTTGGCGTTGCCAAGACCACCGACTTGGTACAGCGTACCTTTTGGTGGCCTCGGCTCCGCGAGAACTGTAGGAAGTTTGTGGAGTCCTGCATAGTTTGTACCCGAAACAAGGGTTACAAATCCAAGGCCTGGGGACTACTGAGACCCCTACTCGTCCCAGACAGACCCTGGAAAATGCTGTCCATCGACTTTATCGTCGAGTTGCCTCCGGCTGAGAGTCACACCACTATCTTCGTGATAGTAGACCGTCTATCCAAGATGGCACATTTCATTCCCATGAAGGGGACTCCCTCAGCTCCCGAAACTGCACAGGTGTTCATCAGAGAGGTCGTCAGACTCCACGGGGTACCAGCCAATATTGTCTCTGACCGAGGGGTACAATTTACCTCCCGGTTTTGGAGATCCCTCTGCAAGGCTCTGGAGATAGAATTGTCACTTTCCTCTGCTTACCATCCCCAGACCAATGGACAGACTGAGAGGACTAACCAGACCCTTGAGCAATACCTGCACTGCTTCTCTTCATTCGCTCAGAATGACTGGGTTTCCCTGCTCCCATTGGCCGAGTTTGCCTATAACAACTCTACGCATTCCGCTACCAAGCAGTCCCCATTCTTCGCAAACTACGGTTTCCATCCTACATTCCTGCCCAATTCCCTTCCTGAATGTACGGTGCCCGCAGTCCAGGAAAAGTTGAACTTCTTTTCATCCAACAACCAACTTCTGCAGGAAACCATGACCAAGACTCAGGAACACAACAAAACAATTTTTGACAGGAAGAGACGGGGTGAATTAATGCTGGCACCCGGCGACCAAGTATGGTTATCCACTTTAAACTTGAGGATGGCATGTCCCTCTAAGAAACTGGGCCCCAAATTCTTAGGGCCGTTTCCAGTCAAAAGGAAAATCAATGAAGTGGCTTATGAACTGGAGCTCCCTGACTCCCTCAAGATCCATCCGGTCTTCCATGTATCTCTGCTGAAGCCCTCGGTTCCCAACCCATTTCCAGGCCGAAGTCCGGCTCTCCCTGATCCTGTCATTGTAGACGGGGAGGAGGAATTCGAAGTGGAAGCCATTATGGATTTTAGAAGAAGGAATAACCAGAACCAATTCCTGATTAAGTGGAAGGGCTACGGACCCGAAGAAAACTCTTGGGAGCCTGAGGAGAACATCCATGCTAGAAGCCTGGTGCAGTCCTTCAAGAGATCTCACCCTGAGAAGTTTGCCCGGATGGGCATCCGGAGGCTGCCCCTTGGGGGGGGCAATGTCATGGAGGTCCTGCCAGAAGCAGGCGTCCTGGTCTTCCTGATTCTCGGTTGCGCATGCTCCGCCCTGCAGGTGGCGCCAGAGGGGCTATTTAAACCTGTCAATCGCAGACAGTCCCTGCTGTCTGCTCTACAGCGTTGAGTACCTGAAAACCTGATCTGAAGACTTACCTGTGTTTGACCCGGCCTGCCTGTGACTTCTCCAGTTTTCTGCCTGCATCCGACCCCAGGCTTGTTGTGACCTCTCCTCTGTCTGATCCCTCTGTACCTTGCTGCCAGCCAGTTAACCGACCCGGCTTGTCTGACCAAGCTCACTGTTCCTAGTTCCGGTCCAGTCTGCTAAGCTGATCCAGTTTGCTGAGTTCCTGTGTTCCTGGTTCCGGTCCAGTCTGCTAAGCTGATCCAGTTTGCTGAGTTCCTGTGTTCCTGGTTCCGGTCCCGTCTGCTGAACGATTTCAGTTTGCTGAGTGTTCCTGATTCCAGTTCGACCTGCTGTGTTCCAGTGTGCCTACCAAGTCTGCATACCTACCTTCACCTTGGTTGATCCTGCCAGGCACTCGTACCCCTCCTACCTCCGCGCCTGCTGTTACCTTACCAGGGGCCGCTGGTGGGAGCCGTAAGGGAGGCCTTCCTCTGCAAGTCCGGGCTCATCACCGCTAGGTACGTGACATTCTGACATCTAGGACATTTGGCATCTGGTCCCCATCCAAATAGAAACAATTTTTGAGGGGTATAATACACTCTATGCAACAGAAATAAATGTGACAATACCTGGGAGGGAGACATCGACACCAATGGGCCCAGTTCCAATTATCGCCACCATTGCTCCTCTGTTATGCTACCTATGTCTTCCTCCCACCTCCTCCTACTAGGGAGCTCTTCCATCCATTCTATTGCCTTCTTGCATATATGCATGTACAACCCAGAAATTGGATTAAATACTTGTATAAATTACTTTATGGAGGGGGGATATCTCATTCCATTCTAATGCCTGCATCTTAAACTGTGCACCCAGAGCATGTCTAATCTGCAGGTAATTATAGAAAGACCAGTTCGGAATTTCATACTCTTCCCTGAGATCCTGAAATGACTTCAGGGTCCTGTCCTTGTATATATGGGTGAGTCGACTGATGCCGCAACTTTTCCTCTCTTTAATTTTCCACAATAATCCGATACTCTGGCTGACATGCTCACCACCCCTCCGAGCTCAGCCCAACCTTTGCCATGAATTTTTAATGTGTGATGATGGTCCTCACTAGCTAAGTTACTGTCTTTTCTACTCCATGCTCTCCCAGCAGATTCCCTCTCTTCTCCCCCCTCCTTTCTTCCTTCTTCCCCATTCCTTTCTTTCTCTATCCTTCTTTTTTTTCTTTTTTCCTCGTATCTATTATTTGATATAATTTGTCCTTATCTATGTTTATGATGTTTCATGGTGCGAGCAACGCTGCAGGCGATAGCCACTTGGCCTATTCGCTTCCACTCTACTTTATTTTATATATCAGCCATGTCATTGTTACGCTGTTTATACTACCAATAAAAACATTTTCAACCCTAATTTTCCACATTATCTGCAGTTCTTGCAAATTGTTATTATCCCAAAGGGGGGAATACTCTGTAAATCCATGATACCCCAATAAGGCCTTGACTGTTTCCCACTCTTTTACCATCAATATCAGTGTTGGGCTCCTAAGGGAAAAAGAGGCTGCCTCCATTGCTTCCACTACTGTGTTGTGGGGGGTATTTAATAAAATCATATCCCTACCTACATTACCCGCTCCAAGTTTGTTACTCCCTCCAAACTTGTTACAACTGTGCCACCAAGAAGTAACCCCATGGGTGTGATAGTGCTAGTCCTCCATTATCCTTTTGTAACTGTAATGTACGCAGACGTACAGGCCTTTTTTCCAAATTAACTCTCTGAAGAGAGTATACATTTTTTAAAACCATTTCATATAATTTCAATTGATTACTAATAGGGGAAGATGTCACCAGATCCCACTTTTCCATTTAAAATTTGCTAAAAGTGGTGTTATGTTATTAAAAATTTATTGTTTGGGGTCTCTTGTAAGTTATATTCCCAAAAATTTCATTTTATCCACCACTTCTAAATGGAAGATCTCAGGCGGTAAAGTGTTTCTAAGATTTTTCCCAATTCATAGTCCGATCCGAAAATAACCCAAAATCTTTAATTGCATTCATTACTGCCACCAAGGAAAAAATAGTAATATATCGTCTGCATATAATGCAATCTTTTCCTCTACTATTGCCCTTCGAAGTCCCTGCGTATCTGGGGATGACCTAATAGCTATCGCCAAAGGTTCCATCGCGAGGGCGAAGAGCAGGGGCGACAAAGGGCACCCCTGTCACGTTCCCCTCATTAATTGGAACTTCTCGGAGTATTCGTTATTTACTTTAAATTTTGCTTGCGGTGCCTTATAGAGTATTTTTATCCAGTTAATAAAGGAAGGGCCAAACTGGAACTCCGTAAGAACTTGCCAAAGATAATGCCATTCCAGGCTATCAAAGGCATTAACAGCGTCAAGAAACAAAATGGCCCTTGATCCCTCATTATCTGTTGGGGTCTGTAGATTTAAATATACCCGCCTTATGTTCACACTAATAAACCTATTTGGTATGAACCCAAATTGTTCATATAGGTGTATACGTTTTTCGAATATTTTTATTCAATCTGGCAGCATGCACTTTCGCTAAGATTTTTACTAGACATGTGTGGATCGTTTCGTTCCGAATGAACATTCGGACAAATTTTTCGGTATTCAGAGATTCGGATATATCCGAATACCCAAATTACAATATAAACAAATTTTACCGAATGCTTTGAATTAATGTAAATTTAATTAATCCGAATTTCAGAATTTCGAATTTTACATTGAACTTCAGTCGAATTCTAACTACACATATTGCTGATGACGGCTGGTGCTCAAAATTTTTGGGGGGGCGCAAACAAACTGAAAAAAATAAAAAAACATCAATTGCAGCCACTGTGCCCATCAAACGCAGCTACTGTGCCCATCAAACACAGCCACTGTGCCCATCAAGCGCAGCTACTGTGCCCATCAACGCAGCCACTGTGCCCATCAAGCGCAGCCACAGTGCCCATCAAGCGCAGCCACAGTGCTTATCAAACGCAGCCACTGTACCCATAAATTGCCGCCACTGTGCCCATCAAAAGCAGCCACTGTGCCCAAACGCTGCCACTGTACCCATCAATTGCTGCCAGTGTGCCCATCAATTGCCGCTACTGTGCCCATCAATTGCTGCCAGTGTGCCCATCAATTGCTGCTACTGTGCCCCATCAAATCCTGCCAGTGTGCCCATCAATTGCCGCTACTGTGCCCATCAATTGCTGCCAGTGTGCCCATCAATTGTCACTACTGTGCCCCATCAAATGCTGCCAGTGTGCCCATCAATTGCCACCACTGTGCCCCATCAAATGCTGCCAGTGTGCATCGCACTTGCCTGTCTCGCAGCTGGTCAGCGGCAGTGTCCTGCAAGTCCGCGATGTCTTCTTCCGTTCTCTCTATCACAGCGCCTGACATTTCAGCCAATCAGGTGATAGGTAACAGACCCGAGCACCTGATTGGCTGAGAGGCAGTTTAGTGTTAGCAAAGCGAATTCCTTCGCTTTCCTAACACACAGCTGAGTGAACAGCGAACGCCCAGCATGGCGCCCCTACGGCTCTAATCAGGTTCTTCCAAAAAACACCCCCGCCACTGTAATTCAGGTGCCCTGCGCCCAAAAAGGGGCTAGACACCTGAATAGGGGGTGTCAGCGGTGACCATAGATAGATTCTTGCTATGCATAGACAGGTGGAGGAGAAAGGGGGCGGTGCCCGTGCGCCCCTTATGGACGCACCGCCCCTGATAGACACAGTATACACATAGACACATAGACACACAGTATACATATATACACATAGACACATAGTATACATGTAGCACTCACCACCCCTTCTCCCTTTGGCTCACTCGTGGGAGAAAGGGCACACCTATGCCACATGCCCGTACCCTCCTGTGTGAAGAGGTTGAGCGGTGTAATGTACCTGAGTCTCTGTGGTCAGGTTCCCCAATAGAATGGCTCCCGTCTTCACTGTGATAAAGACAAGTCTCTATTCCCCAATAACTTCAAGGTCCACACCAATTGCAACTCCAACGTAGAGTTTATTTCTCTCTTATACACGATGAAAGGTTGGAGGAAGATCAGGACAGCAAGAGGTGTGGGAATAGGTCTAGGCACAAACGAATTCTTATTCACTACCCATATCTTCAGGTAGACTCAGCTCATCCGGATAGTCTCCCAATGGTGTGGAACCAAGCAGCCGGAATGATGCTCGAATCAGAGTACATGCACAGTCTCTGCCACATACCTGGTGAACGTTGGTTCTGGCTTTAGGCCTCTAATGGGAAAATGACATCCCTCCAGAGAGTTACCGGGCCCCTTCCTTCACTGTGATCTCTCACCAGTCCTTTGGAACGGTCCTCCCGTGGCCTCCTCATCTAGATGCGTGTCTCCACGCAAGGCAGCACCCTGGGATTCCTTCTCCCTCCGTGGGCTCCAGCCGAAGGTGCTGGACCCAAAGCCTCCGGTTGTAGCCCCAGGGCTAAAGGTGCCTGGGAATGATCCGCCAGTGTACCAGACCGGGAACTCCACCCCAGGGCTAAAGGTGCCTGGGGTGGCCACGAACAGAATCACATGCTCCCGGGGTCGGACCCCTGGGAACTCACTCCTGACAGACAGGGTCTGCCCCTTTTATATCCCCTCCTGGGATGCACAGCAGGCCGACACGCCCACCATACCACCGCCGAAAGGGGACATCCAAGGCACAGCGCTGTACCAGCGGTTCAACCCTGGCCTCCGATGGCAGCGCCACCAACAGGCCACGGGGAACTATACATGAGTATCCCACCTTTAGCTCAAAATGGGTTTTACAGAACCCTATCACATAGTGTGTTTGAGCACAACTACCACTCAAGCATTCCCTTAGATTTCAAAGCCCCGCTACATACACAAAGACACACAGTATACACATAGTTACACAGTATACACATAGACACATAGACACACAGTATACACATAGACACATAGACATACAGTATACACATAGACACATAGACACACAGTATACACATAGACACACAGTATACACATAGACGCACAGTATACACATAGACACATAGACATACAGTATACACATAGACACATAGACACACAGTATACACATAGACACACAGTATACACATAGACACACAGTATACACATAGACACACAGTATACATATATACACATAAACACACATTATACACATAGACACACATTATACACATAGCACACATTATACATATATACACATAGACACACAGTATATACATAGACACACAGTATACATAGACACACATAGACCTAGACACACACCAGCACTTTTCACCCAAAAATCTGCCTGATTGAACATACTGTTGCCCCCATCACCTGGCATGCTGGGACTTGTAGTGCCCCAGCAGCTCACAGACACATTAGGTGGTAATGCAGGAGCAGAGGGGTCTGTGCCTGTGTATTGGTGGGCAGGTAATGAGTAGGCAGGGTAGCAGAGATTGGGGGGAGAAATTCAGAACATCCTTTCGCCATAAGCATGGCACTTCTCACACAGAAAATCGATCTAACAGCATCAGAGACAGGAGGAGCCATGCCTGAGGAAAAACACATCCTCCCCCTCCCCCCTGCTCACCAGGGTAAGTCACTGACAAAAATAAACTCAGTTCCGCTTAGAAAGCTTACCTTCAGGCAGACTGCAGCCCTTCCCATACTGCAGGCTGTGTCCCCTCCCCCCTCTCCTCTCCTCCAGCTGTCGGCAATCTCCTGCTCTAAGATCAAATAAGCCGGGAGGGGAAGGGGCATGTACACTGTGTTTCCATTGGCTGAGGAGGCAGTACAGTGTACACGCCCCTTGCCATTTGCAATTTAGCCTCGCTATTTTCACAGCAAAATTATGTCGGCAAGGGGACATTTCAGGGACAGATGTAAAAATACACTGATTTTTACATACTGTCCCTGGTTTTACTGAGGCTGGCCACCCTGATGGGACCCCCTAGTGGCATGGGGCCCTCGGTCCATGCCCGAGTGCCCTAATGGTCAGTCCGCCCCTGCTTCCATCATAGAGGAGGGTAGTCTTTCTTCCAAGGCCGCCCAGTTTAACCCCTTAACGCCGACCGTACGCAAATATGCGTTCTCGGCTTGCAGGGGTCATACCGGGGTGATGCCTGCAGTTGCAGCCGTCACCCCCCGGTTCTAAGTAATTTTCTAGCAAAAAATACAGATTTTAACTTGTAAGCAACAAATGTCAGAAATAGGCTTAGGCATGAAAGGGTTAATAGCTTAAATAGTTCTGGGAGCAATACTCCCCCATATAGTTTAAAGATTTCCGCTGGCAGGCAGTCCGGCCCTGGAGATTTTTTTTTTGCCATAGCTGCTACGGCCTGTTGTAGTTCTTCCACAGTTATAGGGGCATCCAGTCCTTCTCTATCCCTAGCTGAGGGACCTCCATATCACCCTCAACAACTTCCTGTTGGGACCTATATAATCATTCTTAGTACTCTTTAAATGTATCTGTAATCTCTGGTTCATATGAAGTGACCCTACCCTTTACTGTCCTAATCGCAGGTATGACAAAGGAGGAAGAGTTTGTTCTAACTAAAAGAGCCAGCATGCATCCCACACTTTCCCCCTCTCCAAATAAACTCTGTTTTTGAAGAAGCCACGTATTCCCCGCCTTCCTAATTCTTGTTGTTTATCTAACCCAGGGCTTTTCTTCAGCTGGAACTTGGCGGAACTCAGTTCCAGCACCTCTGGCTCAGGCCATCTGCTCCCTGATCACCACTATCACTTGTAAACACGGAAGTCTGGCTTCTGTGTTTACAAGTGACAGCTTGACGCTCAATGGCTAGCGTAGATCTAATCTCCTGAATGGCTCCCACTGAGTACAGGATGGGGACAAGGGATATGCAGGTGCCTGGGGTTAAATGAGGATGCCGACACCATCAATGGATAATCTCCCTGCAAGCAAGTGAGGTGGAGCCACCTACAGTGTTTGGGAAGGTACTAGAGCCGACTGGGTGCTTCAACTTAATACAGCAACAAATGTAAGGTGGAAGATGGTGGAGCTTATAAGGAAGGGGAGAGAATATGGGGGCAGTGGAGGGGGTTGCATGCAGAGGTCAGAGCTGAAGAGGGCAGAAAGTGAGATGTGGATGGGGAATGCAGAGGTTAGCAGCTGTGTAAGAAGGCTGAATCCTGCACTCTGTGTGTAGCACACCCCTGAACTCTGCACTCTGTATGCAGCACAACCTTGAACTCTGCACTCTGTGTTACCCCCCCCCCCAATCTCTGCACATAATGCACTCCACGTATATTTTATGCGCCTTTAAGACCCTCTCACTGTTGATTAAATTTTACCACACCCACTATTTGATGCAGTTTGGAGGGTGTGTGCAGGGGGGAGGAGTGGCTCGTGGTTGAGTTCTTGTACCTGTTTTCTGATAAAAAAAAAGCCCTGATCTAACCAGTCCCTAAACATGTCAGGTGTCGGGTCGTCCACATATTGTTTTTCTGCCTTTGCCAATCCCCCCCTAATGGACTCCTCCCACTCCTTAGTCTGCCTCTTGATATTCGACACTTGCTGTATCATTAAACCCCAGAGAAATTCTTTAAGGGCATCCCATGTTGCCCCTATTGAAGCCATGCCAGTGTTTGTCGCAACAAACTCTCTTGCGGCTATTAGCCCCTCATCTGGTTTTCCCATTAGCTCCAACCAGAACGGACTTATTTTCCATTCACCTGAGCAGCGGCTTCCCCCTAGGTTCACCGACAATACCAATGGTGAATGTTCAGAAAGGCCTCTAGGCATGTAGTTTGTTCCTTACCAACTGTAATGCCTCCTCATTCCCCAGGGCCAGATTAATCCTGGAAAGGGTGGAATGAGTTCTAGAAAAGCAAGAATATTGCTGGCACTTATTTATTAGCAAAAAGGAAAAAATTGCACAAACGGTTTCTTTAAAATTACATCAGCATAACAGTAAATAGGGAATCCAAGATGGTGCCCCATTCTGCTGCATAGTAACCAGCACGGGCACCATTCACAGAATTCCTTGAATTTTTATCTATATTGGACGATTGGACGAGGCGGGGATTGTGATGTCGCCACCCCACCTTTCCACCTTGTCTAATCAAGACATTGAAGACAGTGGTGATCACATCCAAGTTGAACTAATGTACCTATGCAATAAAATCCATGCCTGGGATTTAGCTTTAAAAACAGCAGATGAAAATTCCACCTAAAAATAATATAGTTGAATGTGCATGCAAAGAAAGCAGTATCCATGTAGCTTTTCTGTAGCTATCAAGGGATTAGGGATGAGCTGAGTGAATTTGAGAAATTGATTTTATTACAAAATTACTGCTTTTACCATGGGGAAAATTTTGCAGTTTGCAGAAACTCTCAATTTCACTCACTGAGCTGCTTGAGAAAAATTTGCTGCGGAAGAGAATGTTCTAATATTTTTTTTTATATAAAGTGTGTATTTTTAGGCGTATATTTAGGATAATTTAGCTTATATCTTTTTGGGGCCTACTGAGACCTTGGTATTCTGTTGCATATTTTTTTTAACACACTTTTTTTTGTATTGTTCTTGAAAGTTTATAGATTGACAACTCCAATCCTCAATTTGATCAGTGGTTCCAAATATTAACTACTGCAGTAGGGAACAGACAAAAAAGATACAACATACACTGAGCATCTTTACAAATCACTGTTCAGTTTATTCAGAGCAGTTAATTAAAGTTTTATTTTGTATACATATGCTTATGTAGATATCACATTAATATTACAAATGTACTTTTAGGGTAACAAGGAACGTAACATAGGCGGCAAATTTCTCGGGACTCGAAAAAGTGTGAATAAATAATCAAACCACTATAAGTGCTGCGTGCACAATGAGCGAATTGTGCAATACATAAGCAAAACATACAAAATGGAATACAGTTTTATACAGAATATACAATTTATTTCACCATTTCCCCACTTTTGATCAATATTTTACCTTTCGATCACTAACCATCAGGGATGAGCCGAACACCCCCCTGTTCGGTTCGCACCAGAACCTGCGAACAGACAGAATGTTCGTGTGAACTTTAGAACCCTATTAAATACAATGGACTCGAACGTTCGAAATCTAAAGTGCTAATTATAAAGGCTAATATGCAATTTATTGTCCTAAAAAGTGTTTGGGGACCCGGGTCCTGCCCCAGGGGACATATGTATCAATGCAAAAAAAGGTTTAAAAAATAGACGTTTTTACGGGAGCGGTGATTTTAATAATGCTTAAAATGAAAAAATAAAAGTGAAATTTTCCTTTAAATTTCGTACCTGGGGGGTGTGTATGATATGCATGTAAAGTCACGCATGTTTCCCGTGCTTAGAACTGTCTCTGCACAAAGCGGACCTGATGGGGAACTTTAGAAGCGGCGGGTCTATACATTTAAAACACTGCGGAGGAAGTTCCCCATCAGGTCCGTTCAGGCACAACCAATGACGGACAGCGCTGGACATCGGGATCGCCGCGGGACACATAGGGGGGGGCGGGATCTGGGGGTCCCCTTTGTTAAAGGTGTCTTCCAGATTCCGATAAGCCCCCTGCTCGCAGACCCCCACAACCACCGGGCAAGGGTTGTGGGGATGAGGCCCTTGTCCCCATCAACATGGGGACATCCTCCCCATGTTGAGGGCATGTGGCCTGGTACGGTTCAGGAGGGAGGGGGGGCGCTCTCTCGTCCCCCCTCTTCCCCTGCGGCCGGCCAGGTTGCGTGCTCGGATAAGGGTCTGGTATGGATTTTTGGGGGGACTCCACGCCTTTTTTTTTAAAATTTGAGTTCCCCTTAAAATCCATGCCAGATCTGAAGGGCCTGGTATGGATATTTAGGGGGAACCGCACGCCATTTTTTTTTTATTTGCGGCGGGGTTCCCCTTAATATCCATACCAGACCTGAAGGGCCTGGTAATTGAATTTGGGGAAACCCCCACGCTTTTTTTTTTTTTTTATCAATGACTTTTCTATGTATTGATAAAAGCCGACAATTCATTAATAGCCGCAAGTGAGTTTTAAATGACTTTTTTTCCTTCAAAAATGACACTTTGTGCAGGGACAGTTCTAAGCACGGGAAACATGCGCGACTTTACACGCATATCATACACACCCCCAGGTACGAAAATTAAAGGAATATTTCACTTTCATTGTTTCACTTTAAGCATTATTAAAATCACTGCTCCTAAAAAAACGTCCGTTTTTAAAACTTTTTTTTGCATTGATACATGTCCCCTGGGGCAGGACCCAGGTCCCCAAACACTTTTTAGGACAATAACTTGCATATAAGCCTTTATAATTAGCACTTTAGATTTCTCCCATAGAATTTCGAATTTGCCGCGAACACCCCAAATTGTTCGTTGTTCGGCGAACGGGCGAACAGGCAATGTTCGAGTCGAACATGAGTTAGACTCGAACTCGAAGCTCATCCCTACTAACCATACCTGCCATCACCTTTACCCGGAACCTCCGTATGTTTAGGTGGAACTTGTCCCAGTCTAGAAGGCAAACTCCATTGTGGAGAATCATATAGCTGAGACCAGCTATATCATTACAATATGACCTTTTATTGTGACTAAAATTTACATAAAGACAAAGGATTGATAAAAAAATAAACAATTACAGAGCAATTGACTGTACACTCAGATCCTGTGGTTAGAATGAGCGTGTAGCTTACAATAGAACTAGAGGCAAACATTTTGCTTTTCATCTTGGATCGAGTGTCCCATTGGGGAGATTTCCATAACCAAAACAGGAAGTGCAAGAAAATTCCTTGGGGCCCACCAGGTCACCAGAACTAATGTAACCATTGGAAGATTTCCCCTTTATTACTGTTCTGGGGCCAACCCAAAATTTGAGATTTTCTTTTACTTTAACTTTTTTGTTGTTTTTTTTTTTCTTTTGCTTTACCTTTAACAAATGATAATGGTAGACAGGACAAATAGAAAGAGTGAATCACCCTTATGGGGCAGAGGTAGTAATAAAAACTAGACATGTGCAATTTGTTTCGTTCCGAATTAGTTTTTTAACAAATTTCGACAAATTCGTTGATTCGGAAATATCCGAATTAACGAAAACTCGTTTAACAAATTTTAACAAATATTCGTAAATTAGAATATTCAAAAATTCGTAAATTCGTACATTCGCACATTCGTAAATTCGTAAATTCGTACATTCGTAAATGCTTAAATTCATACATTCGTAAATTTGTAAATTCGGAAATCTGAAATAATAATTAACTAATAATAACTTAACTATTACTAACTATTAAATTATAGGTATTGGAATTTCCTTTCAAATTTGGCTGTTAGGGAACTTAACGAATACAAATTTATCCGAAGTTACAAATTGTTTTCCGAAATAATGAATGCTGTATCTAAAGGAATGTAACGTAATGAATTAATAATAATAATAAATAACAATAATAATAATAAAAACTTTTTATTATTATTATTTATTATTCATTTGTTCAGTTCCATTTGTTTAGATGTGGCATTTGTTATTTCAGGTTATGCGTAACGTCGGATAAATTTGTATTCGTTACGTTCGCTAACAGCCAAATTTGAAAGGAAATTACAATACCTATAATTTAATAGTTATTTTTTCAGATTTTCGGGTTTTTGAATTTTCAAATTTTGAATTTCCAAATTTCCGAATTTCAAAATGTAAGAATGTACGAATGTAAGAATTTACAAATTTCCGAATGTATAAATTTTCGAATGTATACATTTTCGAATGTACAAATTTACGAATGTGTAAATTTACGAATGTACCAGTTTACGAATGTATAAATTTACGAATGTACGAATTGCGATCATAACGAATGACCCGAAAAACGAAAAAAAATAAAACGAATGAAACGAAAACGAACAAATTTTGGCAGTGCATATGTCTAATAAAAACCTGACAGGTTTTCTAATCCATCTCCACTCTGTCCAAAACTAAAAAAAAAGAACGTTTTGAAGTTTTGCCTCTAGTTATACTTTAATTGTGGACATACTAACAGCATATAAAAACGCTGACAAATCTACATAAATAGGAAAATATATAAAAGACGATATATATCTAACATGGCTGAACTACTTTTCAAATCACATATAGTATTTCTTACCATTAAACTATTTGAATAAATAGATTAGTATCCCAGGCTGAGATTCCTACAGGAAAAATCAAACACAGAGATACTTTAATTTAGAATTTTGTTTGCAGTGTCTTGTGTCAATCCAGGTGACTTTTCCTTCAAGTTTTGCCAACTGTACATGAACAAGATGCAATATAGTATCTCTAAACAATTCCTTATATATAAATGTCTCCTAAAGCGGTTGTATAGTCTTTTTTTTTACTTTTACCTACAGGTAAGCCTATACTAAGGCTTACCTGTAGGTAAAAGAAATATCTCCTAAAACTTTACGGTTTAGGAGATATTCCCCTTGCACTGCGCCGCTGACTGCAGTGGCGCATGCGCACAGGGGATTCTCGGCTGAAGGCCCGGCGGATACCGGACCTTGCCGGAAAGAAGTCTCCCGTGCGCATGCGCGGGAGTGACGAATCGCGACTCCAGCCACTCACAGCGCTGGAGCCGCGATACCCGGAAGACACGCCGAGGCATAATGTCAGCTGCCTCGGCGTGGACCGGGAGGGACACCGACGCCTCGTTCTAAGGTAAGTATTTCATAATGAGCTTGTATGCTGTGCATACAAGCTCATTATGCCTTTTCCTTTACAGGTGTAAAAAAAAATAAAAAATAGTCAGCGGGTATACAACCGCTTTAACAATCCACTTAATCACCTGGCTGTAGTTTACATGATCCTTCCAAATTTTTAGGAACTGGAATAGGGGAGAAAACCCATATAGTGGGTAAAATAAGTATTGAGCATGTCAAAATTTTTCTAGGTAAATATATTTCTAAAGGTGCTATCGACAGAATTTTCACATGTCGGTAACAACCCACGCAATCCATATATACAAAAAGAACAAAACAAATAAGTTCAGACATTAAGTTATGTGTAATAAAATGAAATGACACAGGAAAAAAGTATTGAACACATGAAGAAAGGGAGGTGCAAAAAGGCATGGAAAGCCAAGACACCAGCTGAAATCTATCAGTAATTAGAAAGCAATCCTGCCCCTTGTCACTGCAAAATAATATCAGTTGGTTCAGTCTCAACCTAGAAAAAGGTGTTTCATTACCAAGGTGTCACACAAGAAATATCTCATTATGGGAAAAAGCAAAGAGCTCTCTCAAGACCTTCTCAACCTTATTATTGCAAAACATACTGATGGCATTTGTTACAGAAGGATTTCTAAACTTCTGAATGTTCCAGTGAACACTGTTGGGGTCATAATCTGGAAGTGGAAAGAACTTAATTTTGCAATAAACCGGCCACGACCAGGTGCTCCTCGCAAGATTTCTGACAGAGGAGTCAAAAGAATTATCAGAAGAGTTGTCCAAGAGCCAAGGACCACTTGTGGAGAGCTTCAGAAAGACCTGGTATTAGCAGGTAGAAATGTTTCAATAGAAAACAATAAGTATTGCACTTAAACGCCATGCACTGCATGCACGCTCACCACACAAGACTCCATTTGCTGAAGAAAAAGCATGTTGAAGCTTGTTTAACCACTTGCCGACCAGCCGCCGAAGTAAAGCAACATGGCTCGGCTGGGCGAAACGACGTTATGTTACGTCGCTTCGCCCTGTGGCCCTGGAGCCGATGCGAGTGCCCAGCGGGCGCGATGACCGCCGGGCACCCGCGATCACTCGTGACAGAGCGATAACCGGGAGCTGTGTTATCAGGGGGAGAAATGACTGATCGTCTGTTCATAAACTGTATGAACAGCGATCTATCATTTCCCCTAGTAAGTCCCACCCCCCCTTCAGTTAGAACACTTATAGGAAACACAATTAACCCCTTGATCGCTCCCTAGTGTTAACTCCTTCCCTGCCAGTGACATTTTTACAGTAATCAGTGCATTTTTATAGCACTGTTTGCTGTAAAATTGTCAATGGTCCCAAAAATGTGTCAAAAGTGTCCGATCTGTTCGCCATAATGTCGCAGCCTCGATAAAAATCGCAGATCGCCGCCATTACTTGTAAAAAAATAATAATAATAAAAATGCCATAATTCTATCCCTTATGCCGCGTACACACGATCAATTTTTTCGACGGTGAAAACACCGTCGAAAAAATCGACGTTAAAAACGAGGAACAGCTTGTTCCCCTCACACACGGCCGTTTTAAATTAAATTTTTTTTTTTGGTCGAAAAAAAACGACCGTGTGTGGGCTCCGCGGCAGTGTTTCCCTATGGGAAACACTGCCGCGGAAAACATGTCGAAAAAAACGACGAGAAAAATTTGAACATGTTCTAATTTTTCTCGTCGTTTTTAATGCCGTTTTTCTCGTCGAAAAAAACGACAGAAAGCCCACAGACTATCGTTTTTCTCATCGAATGGGAAAAATGTCGTTTTTTTCGACGGGAAAAACGGCCGTGTGTACGCGGCATTATTTTGTAGATGCTATAACTTTTGCGCAAACCAATAACTTATTGCGATTTTTTTTACCAAAAATATGTAGAAGAATACATATCGGCCTAAACTGAGATTTTTTTTATTTTATTTTTTTAAATTAGGGATATTTATTATAGCAAAATGTAAAAGATATTGTGTTTTTTTTCAAAATTGGTGCTGTTCTCTTGTTTATAGCACAAAAAAAAAAAAACGCAGAGGTGATCAAATACCACCAAAAGAAAGCTCTATTTGTGGGAAAAAAAGGACGTAAATTTTGTTTGGGTACAACGTCGCAGGACCACGCAATTGTCAGTTAAAGCAACGCAGTGCCAAATTGTAAAAAGTGCTCTGGTCAGGAAGGGGGTAAAATCTTCCGGAGCTGAAGCGGTTAAAGTTTGCTGCACAACATTTAGACAAGCCTGTGAAATACTGAGAGAATATAGTCTGGTCAGATGAGACCAAAATGTAACTCTTTGACCAAAATACACAGGTTGTGTGGGAATCATGGTGTGGGGCTGTTTTTCAGCATACAGTAATGGCAAATAACATTAACCACTTCCCGCCCCGTCAATAGCAGATTGACGTCCGGGAAGTGGTTCTGTTATCCACACTGGACGTCATATGACGTCCTGCGGGATAACAGCCGCCGCGCGCCCGGAGGGGCGCGCATCGCGGCGATCGGTGGAGCGGTGGGTCAGTCTGACCCACCGCTACACTGATCTCGGTAAAAAGCCTCCGTCGGAGGCTTTTTACCACGCGATCAGCTGTGTCGAATCACGGCTGATCACAATGTAAACAGGAAGAGCCGTTGATCGGCTCTTCCTCACTCGTGTCTGACAGACGCGAGTAGAGGAGAGCCGATCGGCGGCTCTCCTGACAGGGGGGGTTCGCGCTGATTGTTTATCAGCGCAGCCCCCCCTCGGATGCCCACACTAGACCACCAGGGAAGCCCCCCAGGACCACCAGGGAAGCCCCAATCATGTGGATGGCCCCCATGGCCATCCACATGTAGTAAAAAAAATAAAAAAAAATAAAAACATACAAAAAAATATGCCAATCAGTGCCCACAAATGGGCACTGACTGGCACTTTCACAATGTGTGGTGGCTGGCATTGCTGGGCACCAGTGCCACCAATGCCACCTACTAGTGTCCATCAGTGCCACCTATCAGTGCCCATCCGTGCCAATCTGTGCCCACCTATCAGTGCCCGTCCATGCCACCTATCAGTGCCACCCATAAGTGCCCATCAGTGCCGCCTATGAGTGCCCATCAGTGCCGCCTATGAGTGCCCATCAGTGCCGCCTATGAGTGCCAATCAGTGCCACCTATGAGTGCCCATCAGTGCCGCATACCAGTGCCACATATCAGTGCCCATCAGTGCCGCCTATCAGTGCCCATCATCAGTGCCCATCAGTGCCACCTCATCAATGCCACCTCATTGGTGCCACCTCATCAGTGCCCATCAGTGTCGCCTTATCAGTGCCCGTCATCGAAGTAGAAAAGGTACTTATTTACAAAAAAAATTAACAGAAACAAAGAAAAACTTAGTTTTTTAAAAAATTTTCGCTCTTTTTTTATTTGTTGTGCAAAAAATAAAAATCGCAGAGGCGATCAAATACCACCGAAAGAAAGCTCTATTTGTGGGAACAAAATGATAACAAATTTGTTTGGGTACAGTGTAGCATGACCGCGCAATTGTCATTCAAATTGCGACAGTGCTGAAAGCTCAAAATTGGCTTGGGCAGGAAGCTGTATAAGTGCATGGCATTGAAGTGGTTAAAGGAAGGATGAATAGAAAAATGTATCAAAACATTCTTGAAAAACATTCTTGAAAAAAATCTGCTGCCATCTACCATAATGATGAAACAAGGATGGACAATTCAGCAAGACAAGCAAGACAATTATCCCAATTCCCAAACACAAAGTCAAGGAACCCTCTCAAGTATTGTCAAAGAAAGATTTCTGGTTACTAAGTGTAGCGACCTCACCCCTCTCACCCCTCCTCATTCTCGGCTTGTCTTTCTTTGTCTAGGGGTGTTAGTGCTGGGGGGAGGGAAGAGATACACCACGGCCCATGTCCTCCATAGTGAAGAGGTGAAGGCCAGAAAGATTGGGCTTTGTGTAGGTGTCCTAGAGTCAAGTCCTGTACTTCGTCCCTGACTCCTTTGCTCCTAGTAACTAGAGTTCCACACAGTGAATAGGTCCAACACAGTTTTATTCTTCTCAGCGAATAAACACACAGCACGGTTAAGTTGGATTCTTTTGCAACAACTTAGTCTCAATGGGGTTAGGTCGAGGCACAATCCTTTCCCTTCTCTTGCCAACCACTGTGGTATCACCAGTGGTGAATAGTCACTGCCACTGACTATGTGAAATAGAACGTGAATTACCTTCGCTAACACGGCCCCTGTCAGGGGAAGAACATCCGTCCAAGGGAGATACCGGAGGCCTCTCTGTCTCCAGCGATGCTGCACCAGACTCTCCAGAGAAGTTCTGCACACCAGACCTCACAAACTCAGACACGGGCACCCAAGGAGTTAGGGCCCCCTCGGATTCCTCCACCCTCGCAGAACTCAGTCGAAGGTACTGAGCCCCAGGCATCCGCCATAGTACCTTACCCCAGGCTAAAGGTGCCTGAGATGGACTCCATCTCCGCTCAGGTCAAAGGCACCTGGGCCCGGAACACCGGAACGCCAGCACCCAAGCTGAAGGTGCCTGGGTGAGGCCACGTCCTCCGACTCTGCCCCCGTGGTAAGGGCGTCCGCCCCTTTTATCTCCTCTCCCTTCCCCGCTGTACCAGCTCCAGGGCAGGACAAAAAGGCACAGTCTTGCAGTGTGAGTTCACCTCCGGCCCCCGGCAACAACGCCACCTATAGGCCCAGGGAACCTCACACCACCAGAGTCCTCCAAGAACCATAAAAGGACCTCAGATTCCCTAGCAATCAGTGCATCTGGGTTACACTACCACCCAGATGCTTCCCCTAAATTCAAATATCCGCTACATAAGGATGGAGAGATGGCAAAGGTATTGAATTTATTCTTCTCCTCAGTCTTCACAGGGGAATCGGGGGAGCTTCAATAACCAGAACTGCAATGTTTATCCTAATCACATGTCACAGGAAGCACCCTCATGGCTAACAGAGGACAGAATTAGAAATAGACTTGAAAAACGTAACATTAATAAGTCAGCAGGACCAGATGGCTTGCACCCAAGGGTCCTTAAAGTGGTTGTAAACCCACTCTGACAACTTGCACCTCCAGGTAAGCCTAGATTAAGGCTTACCTGTAGGTGCAAGAAATATCTCCTTAACCTACACGGTTAAGGAAATATTTACAGAAAACACTGCACCGATGTCTACGTAGACAACGGCGCAGACGCACTGAGCGTCCTGGTTTTATGAATGGGATCATGCCGGGATTATGCCGGTCCCGTGCGCATGCGTGGGATCGTGCCAGCCTCGCGCGCATGCACGGGAGTGACGTCTTTGCCGCTCCGGCCAGTCACAGCATCAGAGTGGCGATACCCGGAAGGCTCTCTGAGGGGACATGGCGACGGCGGAGGAGGGGAATGAGAAGCGCTTCGTGGGGCCTTTCTCTTACAGGGTTTTTTTTTTTCAGGAAAAAAAAAGAGGGTTCACTCAGTCAATTGCCAAACCATTGTTTCTAATTTTTATGAACAGTCTATTGACTGGAATGGTACCAGCTAATTGGGGAAAAGCCAATGTAGCACCAATATTTAAAAAAGGGCCAAGATTCCCTGGGAATTACAGACCAGTTAGCCTAACATCAATTGTATGCAAGCTCTTGGAGGGGATGATAAGGGACTACATACAAGATTTTAGCAATGACAACTGTATCATAAGCAGTAATCAGCATGGATTCATGAAAAATCCTTCTTGCCAAACCAATCTAATAACCTTCTATGAAGAGGTGAGCTGCCATCTAGATAAAGGAAGGCCCGTAGACATGATGTATCTGGATTTTGCAAAAGCATTTGATACAGTTCCCTATAAACATTTACTGTACAAAGTAAGGTCAATTGGCATGGACCATAGGGTGAGTACATGGATTAATAACTGGCTACAGGGACAAGTTCCGAGGGTAGTGATAAATAGGGAGTACTCGGAATGGGCAGGGGTGGAAAGTGTGGTCCCCCAGGGTTCTGTCCTGGGACCAATCCTATTTAATTTATTCATAAACGACCTGGAGGATGGGATAAACCGTTCAATCCCTGTATTTGTGGACGATACTAAGCTAAGCAGGGAAATAACTTCCCCGCAGGATGTGGAAACCTTGCAAGAAGATCTGAACAAATTAATGGGGTGGCGCAAGCAAAGCAAACAGAATAATGACATGCATTAAAAAGGGGATTAACTCCAGAGATAAAACTATATTTCTCCCACTCTACAAGACTCTGGCCTGGCCGCACCTGGAGTATGCTGTCCAGTTCTGGGCACCAGTCGTCAGGAAGGATGTACTGGAACTGGAGAGAGTCCAGAGAAGGGCAACCAAACTAATAAAGGGTCTGGAGGACATTAGTTATGAGGAACGGTTACGAGCACTAAACTTGTTCTCTCTGGAGAAGAGACGCTTGAGAGGGGATATGATTTAAATGTACAAATACTGTACTGGTGACCCCACAATAGGAAATTTAATAAGACCTGCGGCCATTCACTAAAATTAGAAGAAAAACGATTTAACCTTAAACTACATAGAGAACTGCATACTGTACTGTAAGAGCGGTTAGGATGTGAAATTCCCTTCCACAGGAAGTGGTTTCATCGGGAAACATCGATAATTTCAAAAAACGATAAGATAAGCACCTGAACGACCACAACATACAGGGATATACAATGTAATACTGACACAAAATCACACTCATAGGTTGGACTTGATGGACTTGTGTCTTTTTTTAACCTTGCCTACTATGTAAAAAAAAAAGAAAATAAAGCTGCTAGAATGACCCAGCCAATCACCTGACTTGAATCCAATAGAAAAATCTATAGAAAGAACTAAAGATCAGAGTTTACAGAAGAGGCCCACAAAGCCTTCAAGATTTAAAGACTGTTTGTGTGGAAGAAAGGGCCAAAATCACACCTGAGCAATGCATTCGACTAGTTTCTCCATACAGGAGGCATTTTGAAGCTGTCATTACCAACAAAGGATTTTGTAAGAAGTATTAAATATATTTCAGTTAGCATGTTCAATACTTTTTCCCTGTGTCATTCCATTTTTTTCACACATAACTTAATTTCTGAACTTATTTGTTTCTTTGTATGTATGGGTTGCGTGGGTTGTTACTGACATGTGGTGAACATGTCAATAGCGCCTTTCGAAATGTATTTACCCAAAAAAATGGTGACGTGTTCAGTACTTATTTTACCCGCTGTATATAAGTCCAGTATTCCCCTGAGGGATATTCTAACTTAATATAGAATATTGGAAGACATTAAGGCCATAGTTTTAGAGTTTCTAACATCATCTTAACTACTTTATTTTTTAGAATTTCATTAAGCCTTCCTAGTTTTCCACTATAGTGTGGACAGAAGGGAATCTATAAACCCTCAAAACTTCTTGTAAAATCTCTCCCATGATGTGATTTCCTCTATCATTCTCTATAGTTTCTGGGACTCTACTACTTACAAACTACTTCTGATAATCCATTTTTCCTGTGGCCCTTGCAGTAGCATTTGCCACTGGCCAAACTTTTGGCCATCCAGAAAACATGTCCAAACAGACAAGCGAGTACTCATAAAATCTTGGGCATTTGAATATATAAATTTACAACCTATGATAGAGATGTTCAGCTGGTATCCTCTTTGGTAACAGGTAAAGCAAGAAGCTGTATATGTTAAAACAACTATGGTGAGTTCCATGAGCGCACTTTAAGTTTTATTATGGCTACCTCAGCAAGAAGCTGGAAGGCTGAAGATAGCCAATCAACTAACCTAGCATGCTTGATTGGTTCATTGGTTTGGTTTTAAAGTAAAAAAACTCAAAATGGAACCAAAATTATGTATCACCCCAAAACACATTTGTAGAGGTTCAGACTCAGGACAGGGACCAACTCATAATTTCTTTAACAAAAGTGTCAGGTTTAATCCCAAAGGATAGTCACAAACAGAAAGTAGAGGCCTCTGGCCACAACTCATAAGAAAATAAACTTCTGCTCTACTGAGCCTTATGCTGCGTACACACAATCAGACATTCCGACAACAAAACCGTGGATTTTTTTCCGACGGATGTTGGCTCAAACTTGTTTTGCATACACACGGTCACACAAATGTTGCTTGGAAATTCCGAACGTCAAGAACGCGGTGACGTACAACACTACGAAGAGCTGAAAAAAATTATTCCAAGTGTAGCGATACCTTCAGTTAAGAGGGCCACAGATTTAGTTTGGGCCCTGAAGACAGCTCCGCCAACCCCCGGCAATTCACTCGACCCCCCTCTGGCACAGTTAGTCTAGGGTAATATGTATATATCTTATGCTCTATGGTTAAATTCAGACACCAATGCAATGATAGAATAATAATGAGTTTGCTTTCTACTGGCAATAAAATCAACAGTTGTAACAGATCACATGAATCTATCTGCAGAGCCCTGCAGCAATAGCCACACTATAACTAGTAAGATATGGCGCACACGCGCCACGTGTATCAGTACTTCACTATGCGCCCTATGGCGCAGTAACTAAATAAACTATCTGGATGGCCAGGCCTGACCATATAACTCAGTCTCTAGGGGATGAATTCTTCGCATGCAAGTCTTTAAACGGTGGTGCACATTTCAGGAACACATTTGTAATCCAAAGGGTTAAAAATGCCAACACAGAACACGCCACTAGAGATCCGTTTGACTCAGTTCTGCTATGGATCTCCAGTGGGGACTTAAATATGAACAGGTGGGCCACAGCAGTCTGTAGGCCTAGTAATAGTATACAGTATATGGATTGAGCATGTGCTCGCTCGCCCCTCCGGACGCGATCCCAGTCCGGGAACTTCCACCTGCTGTGTCTCCACACACAGCCTCTGCAGCGGTCTGGTCTCCGGCTCAGCAGCAGTTGAGGATGACCGAGTCAGATGCCACCCAGGCTCGCAATGGGGGTGGAAGGCTCTTTTGGGTAACAGCACAAGGCCCCATGCTTCAGGCCTTGCACCACAGCGGATCCGCACAGGAAGATCTCCCCACTGAAGTCTCGTGTCCCAAAGAGGCCGAGCGCCGCCTCCCTCCTCCTTATATAACCCCACCCATGAGTCTCTGGGGTGGAAACATTGCATCCTGGGTGCCAAATGGGGTTCTGGGTAAGGTAGTCCTGAGAGTCTTAAAGGAGACCCCGCTACACGAGCATGCGTCGAATTGATTCCGAGCATGCATAGAATTTTTGTGCGTCAGAATTGGCTACACACGATTGGAATTTCCGACAACAAGCTCCCATCGAACATTTGTTGTCAGAAATTCCGACCGTGTGTACGCGGCATAACGGTGTCCGTAGTCTGACAAAGTCTTTGGTTAAAGGTCCTTTATAAAGCAAACAATTGTATCCCAGTTTGGTTACCAACAGTCATGCTCCTAGTTGCCTCCTCACATGAAGACACACACATTCTCTCTGAGAGCTAGAACCAGCTGCCTTAAACAAGACCTAGACAGAAAACATCAAAATGCGGTCCACGGAATTGGGAATCTGTCTCACCCAGAGCTCTATCAGGCTCCCAGTAAAACCAGCCCCAAAACTGACTTTACTAACACAGGGGAAAGAACTATCTTTCTTTACCATGAAATTTTTGCTGGCATTCCCTTAGATTGCAAATCTAAGAATCTGTGGAGGAACATATATCTCATTGATCACTTTTTCTGCCACTCAAACTGGTTTCACAGGCACCCCGCTACACTTTTGATCGCAGGCTTTTGCTAAGGCATGGAGCTCTGCTTCTTGAGCTGGGGCAGAAGAATCTAATAACTCTTAATACAGAGTGTCCTCCTGTGTGAGAATTGCATATTCAGTATGGGTCTTGCCATCCTTGGTGTGACAGAACCCACTGTCACTGTGTGTTTTGGAGGGGTCTGTGGGCTGGCCTCCTACCCAAAGACTATGGTCCAGCAGAGAACGAGAGACTTTGGGACAAAATGGCATTGGGATCATGTGGTGAGGTCTTTATGTGAGCTGCATCCCTTCTCCCCCTCTTGTTACTGTATTTAATTATGTTAGATCATGGCACATAGACAAAAAGTATGGAGACATCCCAGCAGGGGTTGTGTAAGGAGGGGCTACCTGATTATCATAATTCCTTGGTGTGTTTCAACTGTAGTTGTTTGAATATACAAGTGTCGAGTTTCCATTGGTTTTTCCTTGTCCCCTACCCCCTCTAGGACAAGGCTAAAGGGAGTGTACCTAACTGTGTTTAAAAGTGTATGTTTTGTACCTAATAAACAGTTTTATGCTCTGCATGTTTAACCCTCAACATCTGTGTGGTTTGCCTCGTGATTGGGATGTTAAGGGCTGGTTATGGCGTGTCTGCCGGCTGCGGGTGCGTTTGGAGGACAGGAGACTTAGGTCTGGCGGAGGTGCCCAGCCTGGGTATTCGAGTTCCGTCACACTTGGTAAAAAAAAGGGTTTTATCTACAAAACACCCCCCAAAAAATCTTGGTCTTCAAGGGGTGTGTTCTGCATTGGGCTCAAAGCAGCTGGTTCCTATATCATCTGTTCAGCACATGTGTTTTTGTGTTCTCTCCAGCCTCCTCCAATACAGGCAATAAGATGGCTGTGTTCAATTGTCTGCCTTTAGCTGTTAGATTTGTAAATACAGTATCTCACAAAAGTAAGTACACCCCTCACATTTTTGTAAATATTTTATTTCATGTGACAACACTGAAGAAATTACACTTTTCTACAATGTAAAGTAGTGAGTGTACAGATTGTATAAAAGTGTAAATTTCCTGTCCCCTCAAAATAAATCAACACACAACTATTAATGTTTAAACCGCTCTGAACAAAAGTGGGTACACCCCTAAGTGAAAATGTCTATAATGGGCCCAATTAGTCATTTTCCCTCCCCAGTGTCATGTGACTCGTTAGTGTTACAAGGTCTCAGGTGTGAATGGGGAGCAGGTGTGTTAAATTTGGTGTTATAGCTCTCACTCTCTCATACTGGTCACTGGAAGTTCAACGTGGCACCTCATGCTAAAGAACTCTTTGAGGATCTGAACAAAAAAAATTGTTGCTGTACATAAAGATGGCCTAGGCTATAAGAATATTGCCAAGACCCTGAGCTGCAGCACGGTGGCCAAGATTATACAGTGCTTTAACATGACAGGTTCCACTCAGAACAGGCCTCGCCATGGTCGACCAAAGAAGTTGAGTGTATGTGCTCAGCATCATATTCAGAGGTTGTCTTTGGGAAATAGACGCATGAGTGCTGCCAGCATTGCTGTAGAGGTTGAAGGGGTGGGGGGTCAGCTTGTCAGTGCTCAGACCATATGCCACACACTGCATCAAATTGGTCTGCATGGCTGTCGTCCCAGAAGGAAGCCTCTTCTAAAGATGATGCACAAGAAAGCCTGCAAACAGTTTGCTAAAGACAAGCAGACTAAGGACATGGATTAATGGAACCATGTCCTGTGGTCTGATGAGACCAAGATAAACTTATTTGGTTCAGATGGTATCAAGCGTGTGTGGCAGCAACCAGGTGAAAAGTACAAAGACAAGTGTGTCTTGCCTACAGTCAAGTATGGTGGTGGGAGTGTCATGGTCTGGGGCTGCATGAGTGCTGCCGGCACTGGGGAGCTACAGTTCATTTAGGAAACCATGAATGCAACATGTACTGTGACATACTGAAGCAGAGCATGATCCCCTCCCTTCGGAGACTGATCCGCTGAGCAGTATTCCAACATAACGATCCCAAACACACCTCCAAGATGACCACTGCCTTGCTAAAGAAGCTGAAGGTAAAGATGATGGACTGGCCAAGCATGTCTGACCTAAATCCTATTGAGCATCTGTGGGGCATACTCAAACGGAAGGAGGAGGATCTAAGGTCTCTAACATCCACCAGCTCCATGATGTCATCATAGAGGAGTGGAAGGGGACTCCAGTGGCAACCTGTGAAGCTCTGGTGAACTCCATGCCCAAGAGGGTTAAGGCAGTGCTGGAAAATAATGGTGGCCACACAAAATATTGACACTTTGGGCCCAATTTGGACATTTTCACTTAGGGGTGTACTCACTTTTGTTGCCAGTGGTTTAGACATTGATGGCTGTGTGTTATTTTGAGGGGACAGCAAATTTACACGTTATTTAATCTGTACACTCACTAGATTACATTGTAGCAAAGTATACTTTCTTCAGTGTTGTCACATGAAAAGATATAATAAAATATTTACGAAAATGTGAGGGGTGTACTCACTTTTGTGAGATACTGTAAATACAAATACAAATTCATATTTTGTGAACCTTGCATTGGACAAATATTTTGTTGGGGCTGTTTGCAATAATTCCTGCACAGAATATTGGGCCATTAAAGTTAAATCATTGTCTAAAATAATGTCTGTAACTCTGTCTAGTAGCACCTTGCATGCAGCTACTGCTAATGCTTTGATACAGCTTGGTAAACCCTTAATTACTGGGTCTAGTTTGCATGAAATATATCTAAATGGCTTATTTTGTTCTACCATGCTCTTGTGTAAGAACTAAAATTTCATGTTCTAAAAATTTTTTTTCGTGGCAATATTATAATTTCTCTTTCCTTGCTCTATTGTTAGTTTTAGCTTGATAACACAAGTCCTTAGTTTCCGTCTTACATATTTTCCTGATGTCACAATATAATATATTATAACAATACTGTGTGATCATGCTGAGATGTCCATCTAGGCCAGGGGTGTCAAACTCACCAGCATTATGATTGTCCTCAAAAGGGCAGGTTGTATCTGTAAGATAAGATGTCCGGCGCATCCCCTCCCCTTACATTAGATGTCAAGAGCCGCCGGACCATCAGAAATTGAGTCCCCTACTCTCCCTTACATCACAGTGCACCCCCTTTCCTTATGCTGCTGCTGGGAAGAAGCTGGATGCATTGCTTGAAAGCAGAAAGTAAGGGTCTGGAGGAGGACCAGAGGAGGGCTGGAGCTCTCCTGCAGCTGCAGGAGAGGGGCGAGGGCCACATGAAATGGCCTGGAGGGCCGGACTCGGCCCGCGGGCCTTGTGTTTGACACCTGTGATCTAGGCTATATTAAGTATTGTGGCAGCAGTAGTATAAGAGCACCTTAGCTTGGGTTGAAATAACCCCACATCACAGATTTTTATAATAACCTGTATTCTATCTGTTATAAAATAAAAATTTGGTCGAACCCATTGCAATATATCTGCCCCTAATAAATTTGTCAACACTATATCAGAAACATATGGTTAGGACAATTTCTATTTTATGCACTACATTTAATTACACAAATACTATCTCCTTGAAGAAGAATGTTTTACCTCCTAAAAACAATTTCCCTTTTTAAGTGCACTGTTTTTAACATAAAAGGATGTTTAATACCGTAAATACTCAAGTATAAGCCAACCCGAATATAAGCCGAGGCACCTAATTTTACCACAAAAACTGGGAAAACATATTGACTCGAGTATAAGCCTAGGGTGTCCATCTGCATGCCTTACTGTGCCTCACTGTGTCCATGTGCATGCCTCACTGTGCCTCACTTTGCCTCATTGTGTCCATGTGCATGCCTCACTGTGTCCATGCCTCACTGTGTGCATGCCTCACTGTGTCCATGCCTCACTGTGTCCATGCCTCACTGTGTCCATGCCTCACTGTGTCCATGCCTCACTGTGTCCATGCCTCACTGTGTTGATGCCTCACTGTGTCCATGCCTCACTGTGTCCATGCCTCACTGTGTCCATGCCTCACTGTGTTCATGCCTCACTGTGTCCATGCCTCACTGTGTCCATGCCTCACTGTGTTCATGCCTCATTGTGCCCATGCCTCACTGTGTCCATGACTAGACTGACGTTTAACATAGGAGTCTATGGAAGGGGTACCCGGCTTTGAAAAATTGGTGCTCCCCGGACGTAGGTCCCCCAGACAAATATCTTTGCACATTTATAGAAGAGAAATGGAGCTACATGTGAACCAAGTTTCGGGTCCAAGGGGCCTACGACCGGCCGGTGCAAGGTCCCCAAAATTACCGGAGAAATTACCGTTTAACATGGGAGTCTATAGAAGGGGTGCCCGGATTTGAAAAATCTGTGCTTCCCGGCTGTAGGTCCCCCAGACAACAAACTTTGCACACTTGTAGAGGAAGAGTGGGGCTACATGTGTGCCAAGTTTGGCCAGTACCGGGTCCCCAAAGTCCGGGAGATCAGGCGCAAAAATGTGACTCGAGTATAAGCCGAGGGGGGCATTTTCAGCACAAAAAAGTGTGCTGAAAAACTTGGCTTATACTCGAGTATATACGGTGTGTGTTAATTTAGTACAACTAGATTTTTCCCTTAAATGTTACTATGGCATTCTATTAAAGGTTACCCATAGAAATACATTGATGTTACCACGATTGGAAAACAGATTAAAAATAACTGTGATCACATTGTTTATCATCATATTAATTAAAGCCCAATTGAAGCTTTGTATTCACATGTTTACATACGTATCACATAATTATTACAAATTGTATTTTAAGCTAACAAGGGGAGTAACTAGGCAGGCTAATTTCTTATTAGGACGATTCTTACTAGGATGTTAACAAGTAATCAAAACATTATTATTGCCGTGCGCACAATAAGTGCATTGTGCAATACATAAGGAAAGCATACAAAATGGAATACAGTTTTATACAGAATTTACAATTTCTTTCACAGCATGTTAAAATGTGTTGCATCAAGGCAACCCTTTGAAATGAACAGGCAGGAAGTGCACGAAAAAGATAAATAAATGTCAAGGCAGCGCACCATAACACGCGGTTTTGCTTTACTTTGCATTGTGGTGCACTGCAACATATGTGTGTTGGAGCTCCATTGCCCTAGTGCATTGGGGTGTCAATAAGCTGTTCCATTCAGAAGAAAAGTGGGTTTTGGTCCTTAGTGTTCCTTGTAGAGGTGTTGTTACCCTTTTCTTTGTATTTCTTTGGTTATTTGAGTAATCACTTTTTATCAAGTTTGTTTGTTTGTTATTCATTTTTGTAAAAAGCAAAACTGTAAAATAATATGACTTAAGCCCCGTACACACGATCCGAATATCGTACGAAAAATGTCATCCGAGGAAGAATCGTACGATAATCGGATCGTTAGTACAGAGCTTCGAGAGCCGATCATGACAGTTCATCTGATATTATTTTATCGGACATGCACGAAAATTTTCCTCGTACGATAACAAATTGTACGATTTTCGTTTAGTCAGTACAGTTGTCGTCCGCAAATACAATACAAATACATTACAACACATGACATCACTTCCGATTTTTTTTTCTGTCGTACGAGAATTTTCGTGACTTTAATAACCTATTTAATTTTACTTGCGACTATTAAGCGAAAAGAGTCATACGATCTGTCGTACGATATTCGGATCGTGTGTACGGGGCACTAGTGAGGAAAAGTTTTGTAGCACAAAAACAGGTTCAGGGCAGTTGAAAGGAGCTACCATAACCCATAGAAGCCATTTATAGCCAACCTAAGAACCACTAAAACACACTGCAATGCATATTGCAAAAATCTCCTGTAGCACATGGACCCTTTTCCCTTGCCTTGGCTCAATTGCAGGAAAAAGGCACACCGTACTATATGCCCGTACCCTCCTGGTTGAGGAGGTTGAGCGGTGTTATGTATTTGGGTCCCACAGCTAGGTTCTTCCGTCAGTTGGTTCTTGTCTCCTAGGATATAGGGACAAGTCTCTGTATTCCCCCCAGTAATTCCAATGTCCACACCACTTTAAACTCCAAACGTTGAGTTTATTTTCTCAATGTTCAGCAGATAGGAAAGGGTTGAAGAGAGACAGGACAGCAAGGCTTTGGGAGGTTAGTCCAGGCACAATGAATAGCACAATCACTACTCTATCCCTGAGTTGGTTTAACTCACCCGGATAGGCTCCTACAAGTGGATCCTAGCAGCCGAAGTGATGCTCAGATGTTTGATCAAGTTCTTTTCCTAGATGCGATCGAGAGACTCTCTGCCACAGAATCTATCAGACCCCGAACCTCTTAGCTTCTGGTACTTAACCACTTAACGACCGCCCACTGTAAATATACGTCGGCAGAATGGCACCGACAGGCAGAATCACGTATATCTACGTGACTGCCTTTGTATAGTTGGGGGGTCCGATCGGACCCCCCTTCTTTACAGTGAGCGGTGGTTAACTGATCGGGAGCGATCAGGCATGAGGGGACGGCCGTTCGATTCCGGCCACCCCCTCTCGATCGCTCCCGGCGAATGAGAGAGCTTCCCCTGCCTGTGTAATGTTTACACAGGCAGAGGAAGGGATGTCATCTCTCCTGCGGCGCTCACATATACCAAGCGCCGTATAAGAGAAGACACACAGGTTAGTGCACAAAACACTACACTGACACCAGGACACATAGGTACATAAATCGCCCCCCCAGGCCCCCCTAGACACCCCCAGATCACCCCCAGCCCCCAGCCACAGTGTCACTGATTGCAGTGACCATTTATTTACTGATCACTGCAATCAGTGACATTTGTGACTGTAAAAGTGTCACCAAAGTTTAGTTTTAGGTCCAGTGTAGCCCCCTAACCCCCCCTAATAAAGGTTTAACCCCCTGATCGCCCCCCAGATAACCCTTTCACCCCCTATCACCACTGTCGCTAAGCGATCATTTTTCTGATCGCCGTCTTAGCGTCGGTGATGCCGATCGGTAGCCAGTAATTTTTTTTAGGTTCGCCGCAGGTTTTTATAGCGTCGAGGACCCCCATATATTACCTAATAAAGGTTTAACCCCCTTGATCGCCCCCCCCAGGTAACCCTTTCACCCCCTAGCACCGCTGTCACTATGCAATCGTTTTTCTGATCGCTGTTTTATTGTCGGTAATGCCGATCGGTAGCCAGTTTTTTTTTAGGTTCGCCGCAGGTTTTTATAGCGTCAGGTACCCCCATATATTACCTAATAAAGGTTTAACCCCCTTGATCGCCCCCCAGGTAACCCTTTCACCCCCTATCACCACTGTCGCTAAGCGATCGTTTTTCTGATCGCTGTCTTATTGTCGGTGATGCCGATCGGTAGCCAGTTTTTTTTAGGTTCGCCGCAGGTTTTTATAGCGTCAGGTACCCCCATATATTATCTAATAAAGGTTTTAACCCCCTGATTGCCCCTAGTTGACCCTTTCACCAGTGATCACCATATAAGTGTTACGGGTGACGCTGGTTAGTTAGTTTGCTTTTTATAGTGTCAGGGCACCCGCCGTGTATATAACCCAATAAAGGTTTAACCCCCTGATCGCCCGGCGGGTGATATCAATTAGGTTTTAGCGTCAGAGAGGGTCTGAGTCACACCCCAGGCAGCGTCAGGTTAGTGCCAGTAATGCTAACACCCACGCGTGAAGCATACACCTCCCTTAGTGGTATAGTATCTGATCAGATCAATATCTGATCTGATCAGATCTATACTAGCGTCCCCAGCAGTTTAGGGTTCCCAAAAACGCAGTGTTAGCGGGATCAGCCCAGATACCTGCTAGCACCTGCGTTTTGCCCCTTCGTCCAGCCCAGGCCACCCAAGTGCAGTATCGATTGATCACTGTCACTTACAAAACACAACACACATAACTGCAGCGTTCGCAGAGACAGGCCTGATCCCTGCGACTCCAGTGCTGTAGGAGGTGATTTCACCACCACAGTTAAAAAAAAAAAAAGCATATATGCCGAAGCATTGGGGCAGCAGGGGCGGAGGAGCGGAGGAGCGATTTTGCTCCTAATGCCGCGTACATACGGTCGAAATTCCGACGGAGGCTTGCCCGTGGAAAAGTCTGACCATGTGTGTGCGGCATAACTTTTTTTGCGGGAGGATGCCCCCATGCTTCGGCATATATAAATGGTGCATGTATGCCCATCATTAGAAGTGGGTGGATGAAGGGCGGTATTCTAATGGTGGGCATACCCACCGATCAATCTCTTTTTTCGTTCAGCCAACTGGCTGCATGAAAAAAAAAGATTACAATACATGTCCAACAAGGACCAGCAACGTACTGGTATGTTGCTGGACTTTGAATGTTTATACCAGAATGATGCCTGCGGGTTTAGGTATCATCTTGGTATCATTCTTTTCAGCCAGCGGCCGGCTTTCATGTAAAAGCAATCCTAGTGGCTGGTTAGCCTCTGGACTGCTTTTACAAGCAGTGGGAGGGAATGTCCCCCCCCCCCCCCGGATATAAAAAGCGCCATTGGGAAATTGGGAAAGCATTTTATCACACCGATCTTGGTGTGGTTAGATGCTTTGAGGGCAGAGGAAAGATCTAGGGTCTAGAAGACCCAAGTTTTTTCAAAAAAGAGTACCTGTCACTACCTATTGCTATCATAGGGGATATTTACATTCCCTGAGATAACAATAAAAATGATAAAAAAAAAAAAAAAAAATATGGAAGGAACAATTAAAAAATTTAATAAAAAAGCAAAATTAATAAAAAAAAAAAAAAAAAAAAAAGCACCCCTGTCCTGCCCTGCTCTTGCCCAATGGCGAACGCAAGCGTCGGTCTGGCGTCATATGTAAACAGCAATTGCACCATGCATGTGAGGTATCACCGCGAAGGTCAGATCGAGGGCAGTAATTTTAGCAGTAGACCTCCTCTGTAAATCTAATGGGGTAACCTGTAAAGGCTTTTAAAAATGTATGTAGTTTGACGCCAATGCGCGTTTGTGCAAAATTTTAAAGCATGTCGTGTTTGGTATCTATGTACTCGGCCTAAGATCATCTTTTTTATTTCATCAAACATTTGGGCAATATAGTGTGTTTTAGTGCATTAAAATTTAAAAAAGTGTATTTATTCCCCAAAAAATGCGTTTGAAAAATCGCTGCGCAAATACTGTGTAGAAAAAAAAATGCAACACCCACCATTTTAATCTGTAGGGCCTTTGCTTTAAAAATATATATAATGTTTGGGGGTTCAACATAATTTTCTTGCAAAAAAAAATATGTTTTCATGTAAACAAAAAGTGTCAAAAAGCGCTTTGTCTTTAAGTGGTTAGAAGAGTGGATGTAAGCTTCCTAATGTTGTGTATAAAATGCCAGAACAGTTCAAAACCCCCCCAAATGACCCCTATTTGGAAAGTAGACACCCCAAGCTATATACTGAGAGGCATGTCGAGTCCATTGAATATTTTATATGTTGACACAAGTTGCGGAAAAACGACATTTTTTTTTTTTTTTTTTTGCACAAAGTTGTCACTAAATGATATATTGCTCAAACATGCCATGGGCATATGTGGAATTACACCCCAAAATACATTCTGCTGCTTCTCCTGAGTACAGGGATACCACATGTGTGAGACTTTTTGGGAGCCTAGCCGCGTACGGGACCCCAAAAACCAAGCACCGCCTTCAGGCTTTCTAAGGGTGAAAATTTTTGATTTCACTTCTCACTGCCTATCACAGTTTCGGAGGCCATGGAATGCCCAGATGGCACAACCCCCCCCCAAATGACCCCATTTTGGAAAGTAGACACCCCAAGCTATTTGCTGAGAGGTATTGTGAGTATTTTGCAGATCTCGCTTTTTGTCACAAAGTTTTGAAAATTGAAAAAATATATATATATATATATATTTTTTCTTTCTTCATTTTCAAAAACAAATGAGAGCTGTAAAATACTCACCATGCCTCTCAGCAAATAGCTTGGGGTGTCTACTTTCCAAAATGGGGTAATTTGGGGGGGTTTTGTGCTATTTTGGCATTTTATGGCCTTCGAAACTGTGATAGGTAGTGAGGAGTGAAATCAAAAATTTGTGCCTAGAAATCCTGAAGGCGGTGCTTGGTTTTCGGGGTCCCGTACGCGGCTAGGCTCCTAAAAAGTCCCACACATGTGGTTTTCCCGTACTCAGGAGAAGCAGCAAAATGTATTTTGGGGTGTAATTCCACATATAACCATGGCATGTGTGAGCAATATATCATTTAGTGACAACTTTTTGTAATTTTTTATTTTTTTGTCATTATTCAATCACTTGGGACAAAAAAAATATATTCAATGGGCTCAACAGGCCTCTCAGCAATTTCCTTGGGGTGTCTACTTTCTAAAATGGGGTCATTTGGGGGTGTTTTGTGCTATTTTGGCATTTTATGGCCTTCGAAACTGTGATAGGTAGTGAGGAGTGAAATCAAAAATTTGCGCCCTTAGAAATCCTGAAGGCAGTGCTTGGTTTTCAGGGGCCCGTACGCAGCTAGGCTCCCAAAAAGTCCCACACATGTGGTATCCCCGTACTCAGGAGAAGCAGCAAAATGTATTTTGGGGTGCAATTCCACATATAACCATGGCATGTGTGAGCAATATATCATTTAGTGACAACTTTTTGTAATTTTTTATTTTTTTAGTCATTATTCAATCACTTGAGACAAAAAAAAAAATATTCAATGGGCTCAACATGCCTCTCAGCAATTTCCTTGGGATGTCTACTTTCCAAAATGGGGTCATTTGGGGGGGTTTTGTACTGCCCTGCCATTTTAGCACCTCAAGAAATGAGATAGGCAGTCATAAACTAAAAGCTGTGTAAATTCCAGAAAATGTACCCTAGTTTGTAGACGCTATAACTTTTGCGCAAACCAATAAATATACGCTTATTGACATTTTTTTTACTAAAGACATGTGGCTGAATACATTTTGGCCTAAATGTATGACTAAAATTGAGTTTATTCGATTTTTCTTATAACAAAAAGTAGAAAATATCATTTTTTTTCAAAATTTTCGGTCTATTTCCGTTTATATCGCAAAAAACAAATCTTCTACCAAATGGTCCGGGGCTTAAGTGGTTAAGGACAGGTGCCAGCAGTAGCACATTACTAGGCCCTTGGTGGATAGAAGAATCCCACCAGAGAGTTACCGGGCCCCTTCCTTCACCGTGAACTCTCACCGGTCCGTCAGAAAGGTCCTCCCCCGGCCTCTTCTTCTTAGAAGCGGACTCCCTCGCGAGGGACACCCTGGGACTTCTCCTCCTCGTAGCGGGCTCCAGCTAAAGGTGCTGGGCCCAGTGTTGAAGACGCAGCCCCAGGACTAAAGGTGCCTGGGACTGATGCACACGTGGCCCCATGGCCTGGAGGGCCATGCACCACGGACTCTGACTCTGGAACGAAGACCCCTCCCAGGCGGGGTCTGCCCCTTATGTATCCTCTCCCGGCATGCACAGCAGGTCGACCACACCCACTGTACCGCTGCCAAGAGAGGACACCCCAAGGCACAGCACTAATACCAGTGGTTCAACCCTGACCCATTATGGCAGTGCCACCTATAGGCCACAGGGAACTGCACACCAGTATATAATCCTGGAAATAAACAGCACAACCTATAAATTGAGAACGGTCTGAGCCTAACCACTATCTCAGACCAGCCCCTAAATTTGGGTATATAGCACCCCTAAATGGGGTGGGCGCTACACTCTCTATTCACCTAAACAAACACCCTCAATTTTGATTAGCATTCAAATTTATGGATTATGAAAAACTCAAGAAACCTGGGTTAGCAAAAGTCACCCCCAAAGAGATACATTCCTTGAAGTAAGCTATAATGTGTAGAAAATCTGCATTGTGTGCAGTTACATGACTGCTTGATGCTAATCATTATGTGTCTCTAAGTGGCCTGGTTGGAATAATATAAAACTTTGTTAACCACAGAATCATCAATAATTAGGTCAGCATTTAGTTGGATCTGTCATTAATTACAAATGCATGTTGGGGCTCTTTGCTACTTGACAACATTGCTATTCCACCGTTTACTCTTGAAGGTGTAGCGCCCTGCTCCTATTGGGTAGGCGCTATGTTTAAATTTAAGTTATCTGAGCTGTAGTTTGGCTCAGAATGATTGTGTTAAATTGCTGGTTTCTGTTCCAGTCCAGCCGTATTTTCCACTTGACTGTAGGTGTCGCTGTCACCACAGGTCAAGGTTGGAAATGCAGCAGGCTGGGTGTATTGGGTGCCTTTTACCCAGAAGCAGCCCAGTGGGAGTGGTCCCCCCGCTGTGCATTCTGGGAGAGGGTACTTAAGGGACAGACACCGTTTTCCGGGTCTCTCTGACCTGAAGGCCCTCCTGGCCTAAGGTGTGACAGTTCTTCTGTCTCGGGGCCTGCTGGCCCGAGGCTCCGTTACTGATAGTAGGTCCAGGAGTTCTGGGGCCTACTGGTCCAGGGGTGGTCCTGTGCTGTCTTGCCTGCGGGAAGAAGCCCAACAATTGGAGACTCAATTGGAGGACGCATCCTGGCCCATCTACCTCACAGTGTTGCCGGCTTGGCTGAAAGAAACTGGTACTGTGTGACTGTACTTAGACTTTGTAAAAGTTCTGGATCATACAATCCTGTGGCAGAGGATTGTGCAGAGACTATGTGTATTCTTCAAGTCTGTGGCAGAGACTTTTGACCGAGCACCGCACCGGCTGCTAGGTCAGTGAGAGAGGCCTATCCGGTGGTTGCTAGATCCAGGGTGGAACCGGTTTGTCCTCTGGATCAAGAGAAGTACCTGTAATCCGCAAATACAAGGTACCTGAATCTTCCCTAACCCTCCATCCCTCTAGCTAACTTTGTTAAATAAAACCATTGAAAAAGAGACTATGTGTTGGTGCTGACATCTGTGAACAACTCTTCAATGGGACCCCTATGACGGACACGGTGGAACAGTAAGGTAACATGCAAAGGCCCAAAATTAAACCAGCAGCTCCTGCAGGGGTAGTGCTACAAAGGCAAACACAATAATGAAGAAAACGATTCAACCCAAATGGATTTGCTGTAATTTGCTCATTACCCCCTTGAGACATGCGGGCAGATACATTTCCATAATTTTAATATATCTAGATCAGAACAGCCAGCTATTTTTATATGAAGTCTGTGCTAACTATCTATTTTCCCAGTTGGCTGATCACATACATAAAGAGACAACCATCTAGACTGTATTGGGCCTTTGTTCTTCTCCCAAACAACATAGTGTTGTTGGATAAAACCGCCCACTTTGGCTTTTTAAAAGTAACTCCACTTTAAAAAAAAAATAGATGACACAACCTATCTAGTTACTATACAAGCCACCCTCTTGTCACTTTGTAGCAGAGTGTCTATTTATCCACCATGCTCAGATGCAGGCCCAGTCTTTTTTAACACCTTTTCCTACAACTCCTTGTTTTCCTGAATACACCCAGGGATGAGCTAGCTGGGCAAGTGATCTGCAGTTTAATCAGAGGTCTTCCACTGTCAGAACTGGAGTGCTGGCAGCCAGGCCAGAGCCTGGAGTGGAGACCCCCTCCCTAAATTCTACAAAGCTACTGTAGTTCCTGTGGGGTGGCACTTCGTCCTTGGATCCCTCCAGCTGTTCACCAGTGTTACCAGAGCTACCCTTGACCTTACTGAGAGGGATGCTGTCTATAAGGTCACTCTCAATTAGCTGTGTTCTGTTTTACTGAAGTATTTATTCTCAGCTAGACTTTCTGTTATTTTAGATTGCTATGATTATCCAGGTTGAGCCACAGGGACATTGCTATGAAGAGTCCATGTTTGTTTGACTTTCATAATCTCTTTTGTATTAGTGATTCTAAGGCCTCATGCACATAGGATGTAAAAATGACACTTTTAAAGGTGTAATGGCGCGTACACACGACCATTTTTCTCGTCGGGAAAAATGAAATTTGTTCTCTTTAACGAGAATAACGACCGTGTGTGGGCTTTTGATCATTTTTCCCGACGAGAAAAACGGCATTAATCACGACGAGAAAAATTAGAACATGCTCTAATTTTTCTCGTCGTGATTCACTGCATTTTTTTCCGCTGCAGTTTTCCCATAGGGAAACACTGCCGGGGAGCCTACACACAGTCGTTTTTCTTGACCCAGAGAAAAAATGTCGGGAAACCCGGCCGTGTAGGGGAACAAGCCGTTCCTCGTTTTTCCCGTCGATTTTCTCGACGGTGTTTTCACCGTCGAGAAAATCGATCATGTGTATGCGGCATTAGACTCTTTTTTTCAGCCTGTAAACACACCTCTATGTTAGCCTATGTGGCCATGCGCACATAGGCATTTAGAGGCAGGTTAAAAGAGAAGTGTTTAAAAGAAAAAAACGCCATCAGCGTGTTCTGGAGAGGAGCTTTTGGGCAGAAAAAAATCTGAATGCAACTAAATGCATATAAACGTGCCTAAACTCGACTGTCTGCCCGAATTTTGTAAAGCGCTGTGCAAACTTTTGGCGCTATATAAATACTGTATGTTAATAATTGCTTAACTCTCTTTCTGAGAACGCTAGTTTCCTGGCTACCTTATGCATCCAATGATTTCAATGCTTTGTGAGTCACTGACTAATTGAGAGAATACCTTGCGCCTCCTCTATGTAAAATTCCTGTCTTAAAGGACCAGTATATTTCAATTTCAATTTATCTTATATAATATATATATTAGTATACATTGAACCACACGTGTCCCTGGAGCTTCCAGTTTTAATTGAAATTGTGGAATTTCCTTACACATGGCTGGTTGAATTCATTATACTCTGTTGAACAGTGTCTTATTTCTGTCATGGGAAATTGTGTTTTAGTGGGCGATATAGCGATAAAGGTAGGGACTCTTAATTATATCTGTCCCTTCACAGCAGATAAAGTTGTCCCTACATAATTTTATGGCTGTATTACTTGTATTTCCAGCTGGGTGCACAAAATATGGTGTCTCTTGCTCTGTGGCTCCCACTAAACAACTCTCAGTTCCTTGTTAATCTGTCGTAATTACTATTATCCCTGTGCGACAATGATTGAACAGCTAATTAGGCTCGATTTATTTGCCCATAAATCCAAGCCATCACTTAAATGATAGCACTTAAGAGGTTTCGAAATAATGGCTTGAACCAGAAAAAATATCAATTAATGACGTTAACTGAATGCTGTCATGATTTAAGCTCTGACCATTACCATTTTTTTTTTATTTTTTTTTGCAGAAGGAAGTTGTTTAATGGATATAAATCTTGACTGGGTATAAAATATTATCTCTATAATTTACATGTAGCTGTTCACAATGCCAAGTGCTTACCTTCCATATCATACAATGCAGTACAGAGTGTCACATCGAATTGTACTTTTTGTACGATCAAACATTCACAGGATTCAGAAAGTCAGCAGAGTTACTGTCCAGTGCTATCAGAGGTGTACAACAGATTGCAAAAGATAGTAGGACAAACCCCAAAAAATACTTCAGATATATTAATAGTAAAAAGATCAGGTCTGAGCATGTAGGCCCTTTACAAAATAATCTAGAGTGGGTGAATGAGGACAAAGAGAAGGCTAATTTATTAAATACTTTCTTCAGCTCTGTGTATACAATGGAGCATGGGGAGATCATGTCCATAATGGGGGTGGTAGTGACACAGCCCCAAATCCACAATGGCTAAAAAGTGATATGGTCCAGAAATATTTAGACAGAATAAAGGTGGATAAAGCACCTGGACCACTGATCCTAAAAGAATTGAGCTCTGTAATTTCAAAGCCATTGTATCTAATTTTTAGGGACTCATTAATGACAGGAATAGTACCACTGGATTGGCGCAGGGCCAATGTGGTGCCTATATTTAAAAAGGGAACAAAGTCTTTACCAAGTAACTATAGACCTGTTAGTTTAACTTCTATAGTTGGGAAAATACTGGAGAGATTAATAAAAGACCACATAGATGAGTTCTTGCTGGAAAAAAAACTATTTAAGCAACAAACAGCATGGATTCATGAAAGACAGAAGTTGTCAGACAAACCTGGTTTCTTTTTATGAAGAGGTAAGTAAAACCTTGGACAGAGGGCTGGCGGTGGACGTGGTATACTTGGATTTTGCAAAAGCGTTCGATACAGTAACGCACACACAGCTCATGTGTAAGGTAAAGTCTACAGGATTGGAAATATCAGTTTGTAAATGGATAGAAAACTGGCTAAGAGACAGAATTCAGAGAGTAGCGGGTTAATGATTCTTACTCTGAATGGTCTAAGGTTATCAGTGGTGTACCCCAAGGTTCAGTGTTGGGACCCTTACTTTTTAATATCTTTATAAATGATATTGGGTCTGGGATCAAAAGTAACATTTCTGTCTTTGCAGATGACACCAAGCTATGCAGTGGAATAACGTCCTTACATGATGTCACCAATTTACAAACCGACCTCAATGCTCTGTCTAATTGGGCGACTATGTGGCAGATGAGGTTTAATAATGATAAATATAAAGTTATGCACTTGGGGGCTAAGAATATGAATGCATCATACATACTAGGTGGAGTACAACTGGGGGGATCTGTAGTGGAGAAGGATCTGGGGGTTTTGGTAGATCATAAGCTCAATAATGGCATGCAATGCCAAGCTGCGGTTTCCAAAGCGAGCAAAGTCCTTTCTTGTATTAAGAGAGGTATGGACTCCAGAGAGAGAGATATAATTTTGCCCCTGTACAAATCATTAGTAAGACCTCATCTGGAATATGCAGTTCAGTTTTGGGCACCAGTTCTCAAAAAGGATATCGGGGAACTGGAGAAAGTGCAGAGAAGGGCAACCAAAGTGATAAGAGTCACGGAGGAGCTCAGCTATGAGGAAAGATTAGAGGAACTGAATTTATTCATTCTTGAGAAGAGGAGAATAAGGGGGGATATGATTAACATGTACAAATATATAAGGGGTCCATATAGTGAACTTGGTGTTGAGTTATTCACTTTACGGTCAACACAAAAGACAAGGGGGCACTCTTTACGTCTAGAGGAAAAAAGATTTCATCTCCAAATACGGAAAGGTTTCTTCACAGTAAGAGCTGTGAAAATGTGGAACAGACTCCCTCCAGAGGTGGTTCTGGCCAGCTCAGTAGTGTCAGGGTCACCTGTGGCCAGGTGACAGATGCACACCGTAGGGCGACAGGAGTGCACCGCGAGGTAGTGAACCCTATGGCTGGCTTCTGCGGATAGGAAACTGGGTGGTTGTGGAAAGCGGGACCAGAGGAGCACAACCGGGATCCAAACGGAAGCTAGAGCCAAGATTCCCCAGGGCGCGGAGTCTAAGACCCAGCTGGTCTTCTCCAGGGCCTCTAGTGGTGAGGATGTTAGCTGCAGGCTGGGACCAGGTCGCGGCCCCTGGAGTTTCCTAGCTCATGCCCCGTAGGATAAGGGGAAAGAGGGGAAGCAGCAGCACACGATAAGAGAGAACCGAATAACAAGCTGAAGGTCAGGGGCCACAAGCAGACAAGGATAACGAAGAACGAGCCGAAGGTCAAGGGTCACGAGCAGACAGGGATAGTCGGGGACAAGCCAATAACGTAACAGAGAGACAGACGTAGCACACGGCAGGCAGGAACCCAAACACACAATGCCTAACAAACACGTTGATCAGCAAAGCAGGCTTGCAGTGCACAGGTTAATATAGTGTTCTGTGATAGGGCCTGGGGTGGAGTCTGGCTGGGAGGAGATTATAAAGGAAGCCAGGTGAAAGGGTTCTGGCCTCTAAGATGAACACATGGGAAGGAAGGTAAGCTGACAGACAAACACTACTGCATATCCATGACAAGTAGATTGCTTTAAGAAAGGCCTGGATACTTTCCTAAATGTACATAATATAACTGAGTACTAACATTTATAGGTAAAGTTGATCCAGGGTAAATCCGATTGCCTCTCGGGGGATCAGGAAGGAATTTTTTCCCCTGCTGTAGCAAATTGGATCATGCTCTGCTGGGGTTTTTTGCCTTCCTCTGGATCAACTGTGGGTATAGAATTGGGTATATGGGATTGTACAATATTTATTTTTTATTTTTTTATGGTTGAACTGGATGGACTTTGTCTTTTTTCAACCTGACTAACTATGTAACTATGTGTAGGAAATTTTGTGGGAATTAACCAGAAAATTACAATTCATATTAGTAACTTAACAGTGTTAACACTTTTGACACAACTTTATTACTAGAATCTTTTAGGATACTCACATAAGTCTTAAAATCACAGACATGTAACCATCAACTCCCAAAGCTCTGAGGGGCTCTAAGGAAGAGGGCTTCTCCCTTAAAAAGCATGAGCCGATTTGTACAAACTAGTTTGCTGAAGAGGTCTTTCCATTGGTCATCTAGATCAGTGTATCTCAACCTTTTTTCAGTCAAAGCACCCTTTAAAAACTATGGACAATTTCGAGGCACCCTTTAAAAATTATGGACAGTCTCAAGGCACCCCATTCTAAAGTGTAAAAAGGATTCTAATAGTTTTAAATAATGCAGCAACATCCACACACGTAGGACACCCAACATTAGAGGTGATTTATTTTTCCAAAGCAAATACACTTTTGCAAACCGGTACTGACTAGTATTCCAATGTTTCTCTTCTCTCTCAGTTTTTCTCCATCACCCAGCTAATGTGCCACCAATGCTGATGGAGAGGAGCAGGGGAGGGTGAAACAAGGATGCTATGCAGACGACTGACATCCTCCTTATCAACTGATTATACCATTGGTCGTTAGGACGCCAGCAGCTAGAAGGTTGTAATGGTGCAAAAATTAAAATCTGTGGCTTTGTGTGACTAAAAGGCAGGCTTGATCCACCTGCTGGCTTGTATACAATATTTAGGCAAATTTTAGGCATTTTGAAGAAACCTTAAGGCACCCTGGTTAAAAAAGTCTGATCTAGATTATGGAGATGTGAAGAGATCCTGTCTTTGGGAAATGATGGTTTTATTACTTTTGTGAGTATTCTAAAGGATTTTATTAATAAAGTGGTAAAGTAAACAATGCCCAATCTTTGGTGTCAGTGGAAAGAATAGTGCCTATTGTTGATGTCAGTGGGAGGAATAGTGCCCCATCGTTGGTGTCAGTGAGAGGAATAGTGTCCCATCGTCGGTGTCAGTGGGAGGAATAGTGCCCCATTGTTGGTGTCAGTGAATGGAATAGTGCCCAAAGTGCCAAATAAAGGCAAGCAATGGGCTGCACCCCGCCGCAATTTGGAGACCGCTGCTCTACAGTATTGAAGATCTCCCCAATCTGAATGGAGCTGCAACACCTATTAAATCAGAAACATAAATGTGATATGTTTTTCTACATAAAATAACATTTTGCCATGGTCCCCCTAACTTTCCTCTGCTGCTGAAACCATCCAAAATGGTCGTCACTTACATTATCATTAACTGACAATCTGGCTCCTGTGGAGGAACCAGTACAGAGAAAGTACCCACCTGTGCTCTAGATGTCCCAGCATTCCCTGCTCCTGAGGAAACTTAAAGGTTAACTTCACCTTTTCACAAAAATATACCATACTGCCCAGGGGCTCCAATGTGTTAAAACTACTGGAGGTCTTCAAATAGTATCCTTAGTTTTAATTGCCTTTTCAGTAGGCCAAAATAGACACCTCCAAAGCCTGCAGCAGTATCTCCCACTAAAGTGATTAGCCAATGCTCCAAACATTAGATGCTCACCCCCAGCATCACAGGATCAAGCATACTCCCGCATTCCAAAGTGCAGTGTGCTTTTCCTCACCCTCAGACGTTCCTGCTATAGTTTGGAATACAGACGTGCGCTAATTCTTGTGATGCTGGAAGTGAGCATCTAACATTTTGTGCATCCTGGGAATTTGGGCAAGACCCAGCTGATCATTTCACTGGGAGTTTTTGTGGCATGCTTTAAGAATGTTGGTCATGGCCTACTGGTAGGCTATTAAAACAAAAAAAAAATAGCTGAAAACTGCACAACATTTTAACACACTGAGGTCCCTAGATAACATAGTATATTTTAATAAAAATGAATGAACTTAGCCTATAAAACTGTGACTTAGACCTAGCCTGGTACATTCTCAGGAAGTTTTGTGGGAGTTCCAGTGGTTAGGTGGGGAGGCAGGATGGAAGGAAAGAACAGGCAGCGGCGAGGGTCTGCTATCCAGCAAGACTGGTAGTTTGCACTTAAGGCCAAAAGATAGATTTGCTTTAAAACAATATTGGCATCATTTATGTTACATAGTTACATAGTTAGTCAGGTTGAAAAAAGACACAAGTCCATCCAGTTCAACCGTAAAAAAAATAAAAAATAAAAAATAAAAAAAAATAAACATATATCGTACAATCCCATATACCCAATTCTATACCCACAGTTGATCCAGAGGAAGGCAAAAAAAAAAAACAGAAGAGCATGATCCAATTTGCTACAGCAGGGAAAAAAATTCCTTCCTGATCCCCCGAGAGGCAATCGGATATTCCCTGGATCAACTTTACCTATAAATGTCAGTACCCAGTTATATTATGTTCTGTACTTATGGATACATTTTTTGAGATCTCAGCCATTATGGGTTAAAAAGAGGCCAAGAAGGAACCGAGAGGCATATGAGAATCAAATGGACTGGTACAGGATCTTCCCCATATCTACAAACATATCTTTGCAGCATGCATATGTATATTATTGGCAAACACCACTGAAGCTTCTCATATTCAATGACAAGTTAGAACAATAGGGTTTCAGATGATTTCAATTTTTTCAGAAATGAAAATGGCCCAGTATAATAAACTCTATAGATGATCTGACTGCTGCTCAATCCTTCCAGAATCACAGCTGGTAGACTAGAAAATGCATTTCCTGCAGAAAATGCATGGGAATGCTGAATAGCTGAATGGCTAAGCCCACACCAAAGCCATTCACCATAACCACTACACTATCTTTAGGACATACAAGCAGTGTTCCTTCAGTACTTATAAAGCCTCTCTTTGATCATTAATCCCCACACCTAATGAATGAGAGACAGTGTGAGAGAACCCTTCAAACAAGCCTTAATAAATCCACAACAGTACATGCTATCGAAACAGTGACTTCATTGTTAGAGACACACGGCCTTTGTGAACGTATCGGTATAAAATTTATGTTGATAAACTAAAAAATGTGGGCATGTCAGCGATTTAAAAAAGAAGTTCGCTGTACGTTTCGCTGGGAAATGTGAAAATTTTTATACAGGACATTCAATGGAAGAAAGTGTAGAACTCTTGTCATTTGGAAGCTCAACCAGCCAAAAGTAAAAGGCGTATCACAAAACTGAGCACACTGCCTGAAACTAGACACAAATACCTAAGTTTTGATGTATAAATTGTGTATGACAAGTAGATATTGTGGGTGTGAGAGCAATTTATAGAGAAGGAACTAAGATATTTTTTTTTAAGGCTCTCTGCTGTAGCGATGACATCACCCACTCTAAGCAACCCCATAGACACTCTGTTAAATCGATAAAATTTCCTGAAATGATGACTAAACTTAAACAGCTTTTTCGCAAAAACTGTAAAAGATATCAAACCGAAAAGATATAGCCGGATAGCTGAATATTTTGTGAACATTTTAAAGTTTGTTTGGCGTCTGTAGGTGAAGTAAGAAGGAGCTAAAACTTTTGGGAGCGGAAGACGTTTTTAAGGATTTTAAGCATGCTCTCATTGACTTAAATGTAAGAAAAAGTGATAAAAAGCTTAATATTTTAAAAAGTATAAATAGTACAAAAAAAATAGCTGAAAGAGCTGAACATTTTAAAAGTTGAATGGTTTTAATAGCTGAAAGTATGCAGAAGTTACGCAGAGCCAAAAAACATACGGAATAAAATTAAAATTAAAACTAGAAAATGCATTTTCTGCAGAAAATGCGTGGGAATGCTGAATAACTGAATTGTAAAAGCTAACTGGTTTTGATTATTTATTTATTTTTCAAAAATGATTTTTTAGTTATTTTTTCAAAAAAGATTTTTTTAAAAAATGATTTTTAATATTTTCAAAATTGTTTTATTTTTTTCAAAAATATATATTTTTTTCCAAAAAAGATATTTTTTTTTAAAAAAATATTTATTTAAATGATTTTTATTTGTTCCAAAAATGATATTTTAAAAAAAAAAATTTTCAAAAATGTTTATTTTTTCAAAAATAATATATCGTTTTTCAAAAATTCTTTTTTTTTTAAGTGATTTTTTTTTTCAACATTTTTTTTTTATACAGGACAGTCGATGGAAGACTGTCATTTGGAAGCTCAACCAGCCAAAAGTAAAAGGCGTATGACTGAGCACCCTGCCTGAAACTAGACAAAAATACCTACGTTTTGATGTATAAATTGTGTATGACAAGTAGAACTTGTGGGCGTGACAGCAATTTATAGAGAAGGAACTAAGATCATTTGTTTAAAGCTCTGTGCTGTAGCTATGACATCATCCACTCTAACCAGCCCCATAGACACTCTGTTTAATCGCTAAAATTTCCTGAAATGATCACTAAACTTAAACATTTTTTTCACAAAAACGGTAAAAGATATCAAACTGAAAAGATATAGCTGGATAGCTGAATATTTTGTGAACATTTTAAAGTTTTTTTGGCGTCTGTAGGTGAAAGTATGAAGGAGCTGAAACTTTTGGGAGCGGAAGAAGATTTTAAGGATTTGAAGCATGCTGTTATTGATTTCAATGTTAAAAAAAGTGTTAAAAAGCTTATTATTTTAAAAAGTATAAATAGTAGAAAAAAAATTAAAGCTAAATAAAAAAATGAACAACAATAGTTGTGAAGCAGTCCCACTAAATAAAAAAAAAAACGAATGACAATAGTGGTGAAGCATTCACACTAATACTAAAATACGAATAACAATACTGGGAATGCTTGGAGCAAATGTGCCGTTTGCTGTGCAGAGCGTAAAACCTGTGGAGTTCCAAGAACAATCGTAGAATCTTTAAAAGGATAGAAATATTGCTGCTGTTACTGAAATACTGACATGATTTTAAAAGTGAGAATTCGGGAGATAAATAGCTCTCCGAGAAAACCAATTCAGAATCTCACAAAAAAAGTTCCCTATAAGGGGAAGGAAAACACAAAACTGGGAAAAGCACCTTGACTCCAAACTATAATAATGAAAACAATAATGTATAAAGGATTTTAGGTGTTCCTCAAAAAACTGGCAAAGCAAAGGCCAAAAAACAAAATCAATACATATATTGAAAAGGAAAAAAAAGAAAAGTTTTTTGAAGAATATACAGTATATCTTTGCTCACAGCTCTGTACCCCTAAACCCATAAAAACAATTAAAATATTAGAGTAGTGTAAAAATTATAGACTATAGAAACATTCAACATAACCAGTAATGTTGAACACATCACTGTATGCGCAGATAATATAAATCGATAAAAACAAGTTATTCAGTAAAATAGCCACCTGTGGGCATGAAAATTAAACAGAAACACAAAAATCTCCTGCGCTCTCGGTGTAACGTCAAAACATGGGTAGTGTGGTTCCGTCTAAAGGCAAAGTCTAAAGTCTTGCAGCCCTCCTCAGAACAATGGGTGTTCATATGGCTAGAAAAAAGAAAGAAGAAAGGAGGGCGCACCGACCTAGTGCATTACCACTTAAAAGTTTTATTAAAATATGAATAAAAAGCAATAATCCTACTCGCAAATGGAGCTTAGGTGTAAGCTTATCGGACAAGAAATTCCAGCTCATTTGTCCGATAAGCTTACACCTAAGCTCCGTTTGTGAGTAGGATTATTGCTTTTTATTCATATTTTAATAAAAATTTTAAGTGGTAATGCACTAGGTCGGTGCGCCCTCCTTTCTTCTTTATTTTTTCATGAAAATTAAACATCAAAGTCCAGTCTTACTCCAGTGGATGCATATTATCTATGCATATAGTGATGTGTACAACATGCCAGATGCCCACCTTGTTTTGTGAGATTCAAAATGCAAGTGTGCCAGTCAAAAGAATTTAATCTTATGTAGGCCCGGTTTGTCTGTTTACTCTGCAGTTCAGCCTTCCACCCTGGGGCTGCCAACTATCTGACATTTAATATCTCTCCAGGCATTGTCAGTGTCTGGTTAATTCCAGCAGGATCACATTATCTCATTATATTGTTATAGTGCAATCCTATAGTGACATGTTTTGAGTCTTTGGAGATGAGCTCTTGAGTAGTTTATTGTTGTTTTTTTTCTGTGTATGAAAATTTGTATTTAACATCATTGGTTATGTGGAATGTTTTTTTAGTCTATATATTTTTTTTGTATTACTCTTTCTTGCTTAATTTTGTATTACTTTCTTACTTATTGCTATGCTCATCAGTTCCTCTAAAGGCTGTGATTATTTTAATTGCTAATATATCGGTCATGATGTAGGAGGTATTCTTCAAAATCATGACTAATAAATATATATATACTATATTGTCAAAAGTATTGGGACACCTGCCTTTACACGCACATGAACTTTAATGGCATCCCAGCCTTAGTCCGTAGGGTTGAATATTGAGTTCACCCTTTGCAGCTATAACAGCTTCAACTCTTTTGGGAAGGCTGTCCACAAGGTTTTGAAATGTGTCTATGGGAATGTTTGATCATTCTTCCAGAAGCACATTTGTGAAGTCAGGCACTGATGTTGGAGAGAAGGCCTGGCTCGCACTCTCCTCTCTAATTCATCCTAAAGGTGTAATTCCAATAAAGTTCATGTGCATGTAAAGGAAGGTGTCCCAATACTTTTGGTACTATAGTGTGTATAGAATATATACAGATTTTTTCAATATATGTATTTATTTTGCCTTTACATGACTTAAAGGCCCAAACCCCAGGACTGTCAAACATATGCTTTGGTATGTCAGTGGTTTGGAAGTATGTGCAAGTTAGAAATTTCACTAACTTCAAGCTTGTTCCAGTTTAGTGACTTAATAGTGAAAAAATGAAAATGATGACAGCCCTGGAAATTAAACCTTCAAAAATGAGTCAGCAATTGTAGCTACCATTTTTTTTATTCTGACAGGTTGTTTTTAATAATTATACTTTAGTCTATGCTTGTAGGACAGAAGACTGGAAATAAAATTTGATGAGACTGGATCATTAAAAGTTAACCTGCTCTTTTTCTATAATTTGCAAAGCAACAGGTTCACTTTAATGCCACTGCAGAAGGATAAACCCACATTTACTTCCCCTGTCCCTATGGTTATTGCCAGGAGCAAATATAAATACCTGGTACTTCCAGATATGGGAGAGCATGTGGCTCACTCCAGTTCCTTCCAATTGACAGTGCTGGTGTTTACTAGACTTGTGCACAACGGAAAAATTCATTTAGTTTCGGTTCGTTTCTTGTGCACAACGGAAAAATTTGTTTAGTTTCGGTTCGTTTCTTTTCGGTCCTGTTGATTCGTAATCATTCGTAATTTTGCTAGACGGGATTTTTCGTGTTCGGACTAATTCGTATTTTCGCACGCGTCATTTTTCGTTGAATTTTTAGTTGATTTATAATTCGTACTTTCGGTAGGGCACGTTGTTTTTCGTTGATTCTGGACACAACTCCTACTTTCGTAACTTTTTTTGGGTTCGTTGATTCGTAATTTTCCGTGTCTCTCTCACAACGACGCTGCCTATTATGCCTAATGTGCTTCGAATGGATTTGTACTTTTCTAAATACATAGCGGTTATTTGTAATGATTCGAAATCTCGTATTTTACTTTAGTTTTTTAACTTGCGGCTATAGCCTCCGCCCCTGTACACCATTTTGAGAGGGTTCAGCACAGTGAGGGAGAAGCAGAGAGCACAGCAGAGTGTTATTGTGCTTCGAATGGATTGGAAATCTCGTATTTTACTTTCGCTTTTTACATGCGGCTATAGCCTCCGCCCCTGTACACCATTTTGAGAGGGAGTTCAGCACGGTGAGGGAGAAGCAGAGAGCAGAGTGAGTGTTATTGTGCTTCGAATGGATTGGAAATCTCGTATTTTACTTTCGCTTTTTACATGCGGCTATAGCCTCCGCCCCTGTACACCATTTTGAGAGGGAGTTCAGCATGGTGAGGGAGAAGCAGAGAGCAGAGTGAGTGTTATTGTGCTTCGTATGGATTCGTACATTTGTAACTTTTTTCATAACGAATTATGCCGAAGACATTTGGGCATTCGCTATTTTGCGGTATAATTTATTTCGGATTCGGTTTTATTCGTAATTGCTTTGTTCGGAAATTCGAATGCTTCCGAATGTCCGAAAGTTGCTAAATTCGGACGAATTTCGATTCGTTACGAAACGGATTGCACAAGCCTAGTGTTTACCAACTGATTACACAGGCACCAAATTCATTACATGAGGGTAAGGATAGAACCATTAGTCCTGTGTAACCTTCGACTAACATCTACTTAAAGCTTACAAAGATTCTATTCCTATTACTCCTGGTGGAGAATGGTAAGGTAGGGGATCGTAGGAAAGGCAAATATATGTTGCTTCCATGGATTACACCAAATGTTGGTTTGTTCTGCATGAAAAAGCACATGTTCACTAAAGTGTATGTATATCAAAAACTTTTTTCTTTTTTCATTTTAGATAGAATGTGAAAGAGTTAAAACCCCTGTCAGGTATCCTGTTGCTACCTAGGTCCCTGCTAGGGAATTTTTCCTTGACTTTCTGTCCTGGATACGCCACAGAAAATCTGAGATGATATCCAAAAGTGTGTGGGGGGAGGGGCGGGGTAGTTGCCATGTTGGACAGTTGTCACTGAAACATTTGCCCCATTGGATGATTCCTCTCACCTTTCTTTTAAATATTTTATTGAGAGTAATTCAGTACAAATTATTTATACAATGTTTTATATGAATACAAGATATATACATTTCAAAGACAGGGCTTCTCAAAAGCATAACAGAAAGTATGTATTATGTATACTTATATAGGTCAAAATATAAATTAAAAACAAGTAGTGGGTTAAGACCAATATACTAAGTAAACTAATTGTAATATCAAAATTTAGACCATATAAAATAATATACCTAGTAAATGCTAAGAAGAGCGGGTGATTCCTCTCACCTTTATACTGGTGGCATTGCATTTCAATTTTTATTACCTAGTTTTTGTGTTCAATTTAAACATTTTTACTACAATGTCCTGGCCCTGATGAAGGGGGATTGTTGGCCCCTAAAACATCGTGGTTATTGTTTTTGGTCTTATTGTCACATTTTTGGACTCTCAAGAAAGATGTTTGGTTCTCTTGTTTTCTTTATTTACGTGGACTTCTTAATTTGGGTGACCCCAGTTTTTTTGTGGCTTCTCAATTTGTGGAGAGCTGCCGAAGCTAGACCATTAAAGATTAATAATAACTCTTTGTTACAGGCTAAATATCTGTGTCCGGAACCTCCCCTCATCTTCAACCCTTCCCTACTCATCTTTACATACACCTTAGGTAAATGTTAGTGGTGCTAGGGGAACTAAAACATAGTGGATGTATGTGAAGTTATGTAGCTATTTTATATAAACTTCATGTTCTCATGCAATCCAAAACCATGTTACAGTATTTTATACATAGTTGTTATTTTGGAGGATAGAGTGGTTCTTTAACATATGTATGTATCAATAATGTTGTGTAGCTGTTCCTTATTGAAACCGCCTAATGGGCACCTGTTGATGTGAGGGCGGCCCTATATAAGCTTCAGCATTCAGTTTAGTCTTTGTAATGATTAAGCACAGATCAGATGTGTGAAACGCGTCTACGTGATTAACACCTGGTGTCCCTGGTGTATTTTGATCATTTGCAATAAAACGCACTTTTGGAAACTTTGGATGTGCAGCCATTTCTTCTTTTTCCCAAGTTTTTACGGAGGCGGGCCGGGGCTAGTACTCCTACTTGGTTCCAATCAAGGTATTGCACACACCTGGAGCAGCGGATTCCTCTTCTTTTGATTTAGCTTCTCGCAGCATCGCTAGCTCAGTGTCTTCTGTATACCTCTACATTTGTATTTTAAGGAGCACCTTTGCCGACTCCTCTACTTATTATGACGGATAATGTTACATCACGGGACACCAGCCACACCTTCCATTTATTAGGAGATCACCCGCTGAGAACCAACGCCCGTGAGACATTTACCTACAGGTAAGCCTACAGACCACTTTTACCTACAGGTAAGCCTAGATTAAGGCTTACCTGTAGGTGCAAGAAATATCTCCTAAACCTATACAGTTTAGGAGATATTTGCAAAAGACAGACACTGATGCCGTAGACAATGGTGCGCAGGTGCACTGAGCATGCCGTTTCTAGCGACCATCATTAGTGGCGGCTCCTGTGCGCATGCGCGGGAGTGACGTCATCGCAGCTCCGGCCAGTCACAGCACCGGAGCCGACATACCCGGAAGTCATTCCAGGAGAGATGGCGGCGACGGAGGAGGGGAATGAGGTCCACTGCGGGGGCTTCGATCTCAGGTAAGTAATTCATAATGAGCTAGTATGCTATGCATACTAGCTTATTATGCCTTTGTCTTGCAGGGTGTTTTTTGTTTCCAGAGGGTTTACTTCCTCTTTAATAATAGAATTGATAATGGAGCAGGATCAGTGCGGTTACTCTTCAGGAAATTTGAAAAGAGCATGGTAAGGGAGACCCAAGCATTTCGGGAATCAAGCTCTCTCTCTCCAAATATTTATTGACTGAAAAAATACCACGGGGATTGAGGGTCAAGAAGTTCCCCACATTTGAACTTAATGATGAGTCTCTAAAAACACAATGGACAGAGGCTCTGTCCACATGCTCAAAAACTCTTATGGACATTATCATCAGTTCAAAGAAAACTGTCCTGCAACATGAAATTTCAGAGCTCCATTTGGCCCTTAAACCGTTACAAGATGCGAGTGAATTCACACACTTTTAAATGACAACATTTAAATGACAAATTAAACCGTTTAGAGAAAGAGATAATTAAAAAGAAAAAATGTCACGTGACAAAACTGATGACACTAACAACATCTACATATGGAAACAAAAGCATCTTTGAAGAGGCATCCCCCAATCCAGTGCTGGAACTGGGAAGCATGACAGTTTTTCTGACAAAGAAACGTAACACTGGGATGACACCTTGGCCACTTCCGATTCAGAGCCCTCACCTTCTCGTCCTTCAACTAGCGGCCAACAAGACAGATCCACCCCTATTCCATAAAAAAACAGGGTTCACAGACACCGGCAACACAGAAAGGGACAGAACAACAACCAAATTGTAGGAGAACACGCTGTGGGCGGAGCAGGAGATGGGGGACCCGAGGAACACAGGAAATATCCATCCCGCCATCAGGCACGCAAATCTTGAGTGACTATTTAAATGTTTTGAACCTTTCTGATAGGACACTGACGGGTGGTGAGTTATCTTTATTGTCCAAAGGACTAAACTTCTGCCCCCAGCGGCATTTCAGTTTGTTTGATACCATTGTTGATTTGAATAGATTTGTAAGAAATTTGACTATTAAAAGGCATTATCATACATCAGACAATGAAATCACCAGACATTCTATACATGCAACTGCCAATATTGTATCTGAGAGTGAGGATTTTTCTTTTAGGGAATTATGTGCTGTTAGAGATTTAGAGGATCTGGCAGAAAGAAGATAGATTGAATTGCCTCGTGTGTACTAGTTCGGATTTTTATGCAGTCAATTCTCGTACCACAGAGATGACAAAATTTCAAAGGGCCATTAAACGTGATTTGACTGCACTGGCACAACAAACCTTGAATAGAGACACTGCCTGGAGTGATAATCTCACTAGTGAGGAACGTTTGGCTTTGGATGATATAATGAGAGATGATACGATTATTGTACGTAATTCAGACAAGGGGGGTCTTGTTGTAGTATTAAACAAAGAACAATACAAACAGTAGGCAGTTCGACAGTTGTCTGACTGCCTCACCTATAGAAAACTAGGTGCGGACCCAACCAAGAAGCACAGAACCATCATCTCTGAATTGGTTCAGAGGGGTGTTAGTATGGGCATTTTTAGTCGAAAAGAAGCTGCATCCCTTATACCAGATTGTCCTGTGCTTCCCACATTTTACCACCTGCCCAAAATGCACAAGGGGTTAGATCCCCTGTTGGGCAGGCCGATCATTGCGGGTTTTAATTCTTTAAACAAACGATTGGGGCAATGGTTGGATAGGCAACTCCAGCCCTTGGTAGAACAGCTCCCGAGTTTTCTCAAGGACACAAACCATCCCCTCTGCATCATGAAGGATTTCATATGGGAGGAGCATTTTTCATGTTACATTTGATGTGAATAGCTTTTACTCCTCTATACCCCACAACCATGCTGTTACATGGGTTCATTTTTACCTAAAGGCATTGACTGACCTCCATTAGAACACAGACTTTATATTGCAGATATACTGGAATATCTGCTATCACACAATTATTTTGTATTCAATGGTGTTTTCTACCCCCGAGTGGTGGGGGGGCCACGATGGGGGCAAATTTTTTGCCTTCTCTCGACAACCTATACATGGGTTGGTGGGAGCAGTCCTACATCCTTTGAGATAGCAACCCACATAGGTCGTCTGTCTCTTTATTCCTTAGGTTCATTGATGACCTCTTGCTTGTGGTGCAGAAAGGTACTGAGATTATGCCTTCCCTTTTGAGATATCTAAACGACAATAATAAAAATCAAATTTTCACCATCAATGCGAATGATAGATCTATATGCTACTTGGATGTCAATTTGACAGGGAAAAACGGTCGGGTGGAGACGACTTTGTATAGGAAGCCCCTGTCTGGCAATTCACTTTTACTTGCACAATAGGGACATCCAAAACACACGATAAAGGGTATCCCGGTTGGACAATTTCTGCGAGTGAGACGCATTTGCAACGATGATCTACATTTTGAACAGGAGGCCAAGTCTTTAAATTACAGATTTTTACAGCGTGGTTATCCAAGATGGATGCTCGATAGGGCCTTATCTATAGCTAGACAAAAATGCAGGACCGAGCCTATTACAGAGATCCAACTATGGAAACAATGATAGAGCCAACCATTTAACTTTGTCCACTCCATATAGTAGTGAGTTTATTCAGATAAAATGCATCTTTAACAGACATTTAAACTCTTTATATTCTGATGAGACTTGTGCCAATATTCTAAGGGAGGGCATTAATGTAGTCCCTCGGAGGGCTCCTACTCTGGGTCGCTCCTTGTCTCCCAGCTTTTTCCAAACTAAACTTCCTCAGTCACTTGGCTTTTTTGTAAAGGTAACTATAGATGTTGCTCTAATGCAGGGATATGCAATTAGCGGACCTCCAGCTGTTGCCAAACTACAAGTCCCATGAGGCATAGCGAGACTCTGACAGCATCAAGCATGACACCCAGAGGGAGAGGCATGATGGGACTTGTAGTTTTGCAACAGCTGGAGGTCCGCTAATTGCATATCCCTGCTCTAATGGATGCTCTTGTTGTAGGCATGTCCTCAGTGGTGATACATTTTGTTCTTCTGTGAGTGAGAAGGTTTTTGACATTCATTCCTTCTTTAATTGCAATACCAGTTATTTGGCATATTTAATTACATGTGCGATTTGTAAAGCACAATATGTTGGAAGAACAACGAGACGCCTCCGTGACCGCTTCCAGGAACACATCCATAGTGTAGAGAAAAACCTATCCACCAATGTGGCCAGGCATTTTAATGCCTACCACAATGGGGATACAACAGCTATGAAAGTCCAGGTGATAGAGAGAGTTAGGGTCCCCAAAAGAGGGGGTGATGTTTTTTGGACTTTATGTCAGAGGGAAGTATTCTGGATCTTCCATTTACAGACTCGGATACCCATAGGTTTTAATTTTGAATGGGATGTTAGTTATTTCTATGAACAGATCCAGTCATGCTTCCCCCTCTTTTATTCCCCTCTCTCCCATTTTCCATATATATGTATAATATATGCAAGTGTAGTTGATTTTTCTCCTTTTCCGCCTATGGATGTAGCATCTGGTGGGAGGATCTGTGGGGTACACATATGTTCTGACATGTCCCCCGTGGATTTACCGCCTCCAAGACATTGGTCTCTTTGGTGTTTCTGTTTAGGAATTTGCAAATTGATTATGGCTGTGTTTCCATGCCTGTATTTGGATGTTACATTATGTCTATATTTATTCACATAGATATTCAGGCATCGGCACTCTGGCCTTCTACTTGTCCATCTATTACGCATATATTCCACCCTTTCGTTTTGTTCATTTTTGGCACATGTGATTCACATATGCCTTTCTTGATATTAGAAAGGTCATAAACATACACAACTTTGCGTGTCCATTTAGGCTGCTTATATTGGTGAATATTCACATCATGAGCGGCATGCCATTGTGAACACACAGACATGTGTTTTGAGATACTAGCTTGTGTTTCCATATTTATGTTGACTTGTTGGTTTGAGACAAGTTCTGAATTTTAATCTTAATTTCATATATATGTAGCGATACCCCCAAACTAAGAGAGCCGCTGGTTTTGTTCCGGGCCCTGTACACAGCACAGCCAACCCCCGGCAATCTACTCGACCCTCCTCTGGCACAGCTAGTCTAGGGTTGGTATGTTGGTATAGCTCTATACCTGTCTATGAACAATCCCACAATAATCCAAACAGTTGTGAAATATAGTAATGGACGCTAATACCAGAATGATTAACTATAATAGATTTACTTGGATATAAAGGTCAACGATCAATACCATACAACACATACATGCAGAGCCCTGCAGTAATAATAACACTAGTCAACTATAGTGCATATATATTTATCTCACACACTAACATATAGCTATTCTCCCCGTGAGCAATATGGCGCTCAATAAAGCTATACACTCCCAGTCAGGCCTGACTCAGTTAAAGCTCAGTCTTTAAGTGAGGAATCTTCGCATGCAAGATGATCGGTGGTGCACATACAGGAACAATGATTTGTAATCCAATAATGGTTTATTGCAATAGAAGCAACTCCCCGGAGATGATATAACTCAGTTCTGCAACTAGTCTCCTGTCAGGATAGCAAGTATAACACGATGGGCCAAGGCAGTCAATAGGCCTAACAAAAGTACTCGGTTATAGTTGTGAGCAGGCACTGTGTCTCCACACACAGGATCTGCAACAGCCGGATCTCTGGTCCAACTGACGTCCGCGAAGCAGGTAGATGTCAGGTGCCGCACAGGCTCTGCGGCGAGGTGGAAGGCTCTCTGGAAGTGCGCAAGGCCCAGGCCTTGCACTCGCAGCAAGTCCTCTTGCCAGCCGCACGGTGTCCAAAGAGGCCGGGCCTAGCCTCGCTCTCCCCTTTTATACCCCACCCATGAGTCTCTGCGGCGGCACAATGCACCCTGGGTGCCAAACGGGGTTCTGGGTATCGTAGTCCATGGGGCCTCAACGGAGACCCCGCTACATATATATATATATATATATATATATATATATATATATATATATAAAAAAAGTATTCACTTTACTTTATTATTTTATTTATCGTTACATTTCTTTCTAAGGGTGTAAATTTTTGTATTCACTCCTCACTGCCTATCACAGTTTCGGAGGCCATGGAATGCCCAGATGGAACAAACCCCCCCAAATGACCCCATTTCCGAAAGTAGACACCCCAACCTATTTGCTGAGAGGCATGGTGAGTATTATACAGCGCTCATTTGTTTTTGAAAATTAAGAAAGAAAAGAAAAAAATAAATAATTTTTTCAATTTTCAAAACTTTGTGACAAAAAGCGAGATCTGCAAAATACTTACCATATCTCTCAGCAAATAGCTTGGGGTGTCTACTTTCCAAAATGGGGTAATTTGGGGGGGTTTTGTGCCATCTGGGCATTCCATGGCCTCCGAAACTGTGATAGGCAGTGAGGAGTGAAATAAAAAATTTACACCCTTAGAAAGCCTAAAGGCGGTGCTTGGTTTTTGGGGTCCCGTACGCAGCTAGGCTCCCAAAAAGTCTCACACATGTGGTATGCCCGTACTCAGGAGAAGTAACAGAATGTATTTTGGGGTGTAATTCCACATATGCCCATGGCATGTTTGAGCAATATATCATTTAGTGACAACTTTTTGCAAAAAAAAAAATTTGTCTTTTTCCCGCAACTCAAAATATAAAATATTCCATGGACTCGACATGCCTCTCAGCAAATAACTTGAGGTGTCTACTTTCCAAAATTGGGTCATTTGGGGGGTTTTGAACTGTCCTGGCATTTTATGCACAACATTTAGAAGCTTATGTCACACATCACCCACTCTTCTAACCACTTGAAGACAAAGCCATGACACTTTTTGTTTACATGAAAACATATATTTTTTTTGCAAGAAAATTACGTTGAACCCCCAAACATTATATATTTTTTTAAAGCAAAGGCCCTACAGATTAAAATGGTGGGTGTTGCATTTTTTTGGGGAAAAAATACACTTTTTTTAATTTTAATGCACTAAAACACACTATATTGCCCAAATGTTTGATGAGATAAAAAAGATGATCTTAGGCCAAGTACATGGATACCAAACACAACATGCTTTAAAATTGCTCACAAATGCGCAGTGGCGACAAACTACATAATTTTTTAAAAGCCTTTGCATGTTACCAAATTAGATTTACAGAGGAGGTCTACTGCTAAAATGACTGCCCTCGATCTGACCTTCACGGTGATACCTCACATGCATGGTGCAATTGCTGTTTACATATGACGCCAGACCAACGCTTGCGTTCGCCTTTGCGCGAGAGCAGGGGGTGACAGGGGTGCTTTTTTTTAATTATTATTTATTTTGATTTTTATTTGATTTTTAAACTGTTCCTTCCATTTTTTTTTATATCATTTTATTGTTATCTCAGGGAATGTAAATATCCCATATGATAGCAATAGGTAGTGACAGGTACTCTTTTTTGAAAAAATTGGGGTCTATTAGACCCTAGATCTCTCCTCTGCCCTCAAAGCATCTGACCACACCAAGATCGTGTTATAAAATGCTTTCCCAATTTCCCAATGGCGCTGTTTATATCCGGGGAAATCTAAGTCATGAAATGCTCGTAGCTTCCGGTTTCTTAGGCCATAGAGATGATTGGAGCCGCTCTGGTCTCTTATCAGCTCTATGGTCAAAGGGGGGAACCACCGGCTGCATTCTCAGGTTCCCTGTTGGGACAGGAGAGCCAGAGAAAACCATGGAAGACGGTGGGAGGGGTGGGGCATTCCCTCTCACTGCTTGTAAAAGCAGTCTAGAGGCTAATTAGCCACTAGGATTGCTTTTATATGAAAGCCGACTGCTGGCTGAAAAGAATGATACCAAGATGATACCTAAACCCACAGGCATCATTCTGGTATAACAATTCAAAGTCCAGCAACATACCAATACATTGCTGGTCCTTGTTGGGCATATATTGTAATCTTTTTTTTCATGTAGCCTGTTGGCTGAACGAAAAAAAAAGATTGATCGGTGGGTATGCCCACTATTAGAATACCTCCCTTCATCCACCCACTTCTAATGATGGGCATACATGCACCATTTATATATGCCGAAGCATGGCGGCACCCTCCCGCAAAAGTTACACACGGTCTGACTTTTTCACGGGAAAGCCTCTGTCGGAATTTCGACCGTATGTACGCCGTATTAGGAGCAGATCGCTCCTCCGCCCCTGCTGCCCCCATGCTTCGGCATATATGCTCTTTTTTTAACTGTGGTGGTGAAATCACCTCCTACAGCGTTGGAGTCACTGCTTTATGTAGCTGTTGCTGTCAAGATAAATAAATTTTGCGCTGCAACTGAATGGCGTACCTGCTAAGCAAATGATGGTTAACATTAAAACAAAGTAACATTACAGTATAACAGTAAGACCTTACCATACCATACCTGCAAAGCAAATACCAAAAAAAATAGTAAAAAATAAAACATTTTTTAACGCAACCTGTGCCTAAAATATATATATGCCGAAGCATGGGGGCATCCTCCCGCAAAAGTTATGCTGCATACACACGGTCAGACTTTTACACGGGCAAGCCTCCGTCGGAATTTCGACCGTATGTACGCTGCATTAGGAGCAGATCGCTCCTCCCCCCTGCTGCCCTCATGCTTCGGCATATATGCTCTTTTTTTTAACTGTGGTGGTGAAATCACCTCCTACAGCGCTGGGGTCACGGCTTTATGTATCGTGGGAGCAAACGCTGTTGCTGTCAAGATAAATAAATCCGCGCTGCAGTGGAACGGCATACATGAAAACGAAAAAGATGGTAACAATAAAACACAGTAAACAGTAAAGTATAAAAAAATGACATACCTGAAAAGTAAGCATGATAAAACATAATAACAATAAAACATTGCAGAATAGAATGCAGTAAAAAAAATAGAAGAACAATAGAGAGAGAATAGAGAGGGAGAGAACAATAAAACGACAACTATTTTAATTTTTTTTTACATTTTTTTTTTTACATTTTTTTTGTAAATGTAACTGTAACTGTTCAACTTTTTGGTTCCAGGTTTAGGTCTCAAAATGCGATGGCATCTTGGGAGACCTTGTGAAAGTGTGTCCTATTCTGTGCACTGCTGTACCCTACACTAATACTGCACTAGTGTGTGGTAGCGTTCAAAGCATTCACCAATGCAAAGACCAGGATTGTCAGGACAGCGTGGACAATAATAACGGGTGTCACGCCTAAATCCGCACTTTCTACAGACACAACATTTTCTTTGGGGGGTTCGTTGGGTAGGGATACTCAGGAGGGCATATGGAAAATGCCTCTCATGCAGCCGGCTTACTGCATTTGGTTGAGGATAGTGAGGTGCAGCACCGCCTGGATACAGGAGGGCTCGGACAATATCTCCCTGGAATTTACAGAAAGATCCAGTCCGTCCTGAAGCTTTGTATACCACAAAAGCATTCAGCAAAGCCAATTGAAATAGGTATACAGACACTTTTTTGTACCAGCGTCCGGCCTTACGGGCAACTAGATACGGCGCCAACAACTGGTTGTTGAGGTCCACCCCTCCCATATTTTGGTTATATTCGTGGACACAGAGGGGTTTTTCCACAACACCAGTCGCTGTACGAACTTGGACTGTCGTGTCTGCGTGAAGGGAGGAAAGAACGAAAACATTCTTATTATCCCTCCACTTCACAGCGAGCAAATTGTTACACCTTGAGCAGGCTCTCTCCCCCAGCCCAAGACGGGAATCTACAAGCCACTGGGGTAAGCCCCGGCGATTAGATCGCACAGTGCCACATGCGCCAATCTGATGATCAAACAAGTGACTAAAAAGTGGCATGCTCGTGTAATAATTGTCCACATACAAGTGGTACCCCTTTCCAAATAAGGGTGACACCAATTTCCACACTATCTTGCCAGCGCTCCCTATGTAATCTGGGCAGTTCTCCGGCTCTACATGACTATCTTTTCCCTCATAAACCAAAAAATTACATGTATAGCCTGTGGCCCTGTCACAGAACTTATACAGTTTGATCCTGTATCTGGCACGCTTGCTGGGAAGGTGCCGTTTGAAAGACAAGCGGACAGAAAATTTAATCAGGTACTCATCAACGCAGACAACTTGCTGGGGAGTATACAAGGCTGCAAAACGTTTGTTGAAGTGGCTTATGAGGGGCCGAATTTTGTAGAGCCGATCGTATTCAGGGTCTCCACGAGGACGACAAAGTTTATTGTTGTTGAAATGCATGAACCGCAAGATCTGCTCGTATCGTGCCCTGGACATGGAGGCAGAGAACACGGGCATGTGGTAAATTGGGTCAATGGACCAATATAACCACATCTCACTCAATTTAACTATGCCCATGTCGAGGGAAAGGCTCAGAAAGGTCTTAAAATCGGAAACCGGAATCGGTTTCCATTCTTTGGCAAGGGAGGACTGGGTTCAAGCGGCGATGAATTGTTCAGCATACAAATTAGTTTGGTCCACAATAGATCCATAGAGATCTTCCGTGAAAAACAGCGAATAAAAATCAAGTGCCGTAAAATCAACTGTTTCCACCTGAATTCCGGGTTGGCCAGTGAATGAGGGTAGTACGGGTTCTGAAGAAGTGCTGGGCACCCAATCAGGATTGGCAAATTCTGCACGAAGGACACTATGGGCACGACAGGCCTGTCTTTGTCTTCTTCTTGGTGGCAGAGGGACACTACTTGTGCTTGCCACCTCACCAGCTTGAACTGCACTTATGGGACTTGCCACGTCACCAAGTGATACTACAGTGCTGGATGTACGACCAGGGTGTACTAGGCCGCTGGTGCTTGCCAGTTCACCAGAAGGATGAGTGGCACTAGTAATACTCTGCTCCATACGAGAGCCCTGCAGTTCTTGCACCTCAACAACAGCAGAAGAATGGGGTCGGGGAAGCCTGATCTTGGCAGGGACCTCAACTTTGTCGTCAGAGCTATCTGTCATGGAGCCGCTGTAGTCTACAGGATCGTATTCTAAACCTGAATCTGACAGATGAGTGACCTCCTCTTCACTATCTGTCATGCTCAGAAACGTGTAGGCCTCTTCACTAGTGTACCTTCGATTTGCAATTTTGGGCTCTAAATTTACTGGTACACTAGTAAGATTCAAAGGTAAAAAAGCACCTGACTGTCAGCGACTGAGTCAAACGCTAAAACTGTTATCGATCGCAGGGATTAGGCCTGACTCTGCGAACGCTGCAGTTATGTGCGTTGTGTTTTGTAAGTGACAGTGATCGATCGATACTGCACTTGGGTGGGCTGGGCTGGGCTGGGCTGGACGGAGGGGCAAAATGCAGGTGCTAGCAGGTATCTGGGCTGATCCTGCTAACAATGCGTTTTTGGGAACCCTAAACTACTGGGGACGCTAGTATAGATCTGATCAGATCAGATATTGATCTATTCAACTTAGGGGTGCAACGGATAAAAAAACTCACGGATCGGATCGTTCCTCGGATCACAGTCACGGATCGGATAATTTTTCGGATCAGCAAAAAAAAAAAAAACACAAGACAAATCTTGTTACACCCACCAAAGTTTTAGATTTCACAGTTATTTTCAACACAAAACGGAGCTTATATGTGTAGCACTACCCCCGTAGGAGCTGCTGGTTAGCTTTGGGTTTTGCACGTAGTAATGCAATGTCCACACAGATGTAAAACCTTAAACAGCCAGGCTTTATTTTCTTATGCAGTAAACGTTGGGAAAGTAGAAGGTATAGAAGAGTAGGGAAAGGTTCAGGCACTCGCCACAAAAATACACAGGTGTCAGTTCGAAGTCACTCACCACTCTCAATGTTAGAGTGGGTATTGGTCACCCGGATAGTCCCCTCTCACATGGCCTAGCAGCCGGGATGACACACGAATCAGCAACGGGACAGTCTCTGCCACAGGTTGCCCTAGGTGAATGGGGTCTCTGCCAAAGACTTTTTAAAGTTGAGCAAATGGATAGTCCAGGAATCCTCTGCCACAGGATTTCAAAGTCCCAACTTCCAGCCATGCAGTGAAAGAGCCTTTAAGCCAATCCGGCGAACTGCAGGGCTTGTAGTGTAGTGGATCCCTCTTTAATAAAGTCGCCAGGCCTCACCCGAGACAGCAGCACTTTGCCGGTCTCCTCCAGGGCAGATCCTCCCCTGGTCTCCTTCATTAAGATAGCTTCCTCCCCATTTGGATGGACAGCTTCTCTCCGAATGTAGGCCCCAGCCAGACTAGCTGGGCCTACTAGATAGCGATGCAGCCTCGGGCCAACGTGGCCCCGAGACCAGGATCACACACACACACCTCGAGCCCAGAGGGCCACGAGGCAAAAACGAACCCCGATCAATGGTGTCTGCCCCTTAAGTATCCCCTCCCAGCAGGCACAGCGGGGCGACCACTCCCACCGTACCGCTGCCGAGAAGGGCCACTCAATGTACCATGGTTTGCCCGTGTTCCAACAAGTGCCTGAGGTGGTAATGCCCCCTACAGGCAAAAAGGAAAAATGCTATCGGGCAAACCACAGCTAGAACAGAGGTAAATTTCAATGTAATTCAACCGTCTGAGCCCAACCTACTGGCTCAGACATCCCTCTAAATTTCAAATAGCGTCCCAACCTTTAGGGGAGGGCGCTACATATGCTTAAATGCAGTATTTGTAAATCCGACGGACTGTTTATATGTTAAATTTTAAAAGCAGCAGCAAACCTGCTGACCTTACATGGTTGCTAATGTGAAAGAACACCTCTGATTTTCACATTTAACTAAATGTTAAATGTGAAAATCAGAGGTGTTCTGTCACATTAGCAACCATGTAAGGTCAGCAGGTTTGCTGCTGCTTTTAAAATTTAACATGTAAACAGTCCGTCGGATTTACAAATACTGTATTTAAGCATTTAAGCTCAGTTTTGTGTTGAAAATAACTGTGAAATCGAAAACTCTGGTGGGTGTAACAAGATGTCCGCTTGCCCCCTTCTCACTCTATCATTACTGTGCAGGAGTGTGGGGTGTAGCAAGATGGCAGCAACGAAACGTCACTTCCTGACGAGACAGCGGCCGCCGCCGGGTGTACCAAGATGGCCGCCGCTTCGGAGCTAGGCCGAAGCCGCGGCCTTTCCCATGGCCGAGGCCACGGAGTGCTCCGTGGATCGCGTGGTGTGCCGAACAGGTTGACCCATTCGGATCATGGATGGACGATCCGTTGCACCACTAGTTCAGATACTATACCACTAAGGGAGGTGTATGCTGCGTGCATGGGTGTTAGCGCTAATGGCACTAATCTGACACTGCCTGGGGCAATGCAGACCCTATCTGACGCTAAAACCTAATTGATATCACCCGCCGGGCGATCAGGGTGTTAAACCTTTATTGGGTAATAAATAGCGGGTGCCCTGACGCTATAAAAAGCAAACTAACTAACCAGCGTCACCTGTAACACTTATACAGTGATCACTGGTGAAAGGGTTAACTAGGGGGCAATCAGGGGGTTAAAACCTTTATTATGTAATATATGGGGGTACCTGACACTATATAAAAACCTGGCGGTGAACCTAAATAGCCAACTGGCTAACTAGCGTCACCAGTGACACTATACGGTGATCACTGGTGAAAGGGTTAACTAGGGGGCAATCAGGGGGTTAAAACCTTTATTAGGTAGTATATGGGGGTATCCGAAGCAATAAAAAACTGGCGGTGAACCTAAATAACTAACTGGCTACCTAGCGTCACTAATACGGTTATCAGAAAAAAGATTGCTTAGTGACACTGGCGATAGGGGGTGAAAGGGTTACCTGGGGGGCGATTAAGGGGTTAAACCTTTATTAGGGGGGGTAGGGGGCTACCCTGGACCTAAAGGGACCTAACACTAACTGCCCTGACACTTTTTGTCACAAATGACACTAAATGCAGTGATCAGTAAATAAATGACCACTGCAATCAGTGACACTGTGACTGGGGGTGCAGGGGGTGATCTGGGGGTGACTGGAAGTTGAAATGTGTGCCTATGTGTCCTGGTGTCAGTGTACTGTTAGTGCACTTACTTGTTGTCTTCTCTCCTCGCTGCTCCGGATGAAAAGACCGCCGCGAGGAGAGATGACATCACTGCCTCCTGCCTGTGTTTACAATTCACAGGCAGGGGAAGCTTCTCATTCGCCAGGAGCGATCGTGAGGGGGGTGGCCAGAAATCAATGGCCGCCCCCTCATCACGGATCGCTCCTGAAGCGATACCGAGCGCCGTGGGCACCGGGGGGGGGCTCGATCGAGCCCCCCACCCGCGGGAAGGCAGGGACGTATATATACACCCTTCTGCCTGCCCGTGCCATACGTATATAGTCGTGCGGCGGTCGGCAACTGGTTAACATATGTATGTATCAATAATGTTGTGTAGCTGTTCCTTATTGAGACCGCCTAATGAGCACCTGTTGATGTGAGGACGGCCCTATATAAGCTTCAGCATTCAGTTTAGTCTTTGTAATGATTAAGCACAGATCAGATGTGTGAAACGCGTCTATGTGACTAACACCTGGTGTCCCTGATATATTTTGACCGTCTGCAATAAAAGGCACTTTTGGAAACTTTGGATGTGCAGCCATTTCTTCTTTTTCTCAAGTTTTAACAGAGGCGGGCCGGGGCTAGCACTCCTACTTGGTTCCAATCAAGGTATTGCACACACCTGGAGCAGCACATTCCTCTTCTTTTGTTTTAGTTTTGGGTGACCTATTCCTGAAATGCTGGCCTTTAGTACTATCTTTAGCTTTTCAGTAATGATGTTGCTGGTAGTGGTACTAGGGTTCAGGTTTTAAAGCTGTAACTAAAGTGTCATCAAGTACTTTATTTGTGCGCTGACTATATAAATATATCTTCCACGTTGGCAAAAGTGCTGATAGGTTTTGTTTTTCTGTCATTTAGGCTGATTCAGAAAATATAATCAGCCAATTATTTCTAAAAATAGAGATTTTAGTGAAAAAGATAACACGTTTTTAAACAGTCTGGATTAGTTAGAATACAACATCATATTATTTTCAAATGGTGGTAAAATGGGCAGAATGGTCAGTTCCTCTCCACATTCTTGAGCTTTATACAAGGGTGCCGAGGGTGCGTCCTCTGTCAAACAATAGAATATGTAGAAAAAAAGCAGAAAGGGATAAACAAGTAAATATGTGAAAAGCAATACAGAGCTTCACCTGCTAAGTGTGGATGAGATTGCCGAAATATTTTAATTATTTATTATCACAGGTATTTTTAAAGTGCTGTAAGTTTACGCAGTGCATTACAAATAGTTTTTGAGACCAAGGAGAGGGGGAGAGGGCAAGTGACTGCTCTGGGCTTCAACAAAATGGCAGCCTACAACAAGAAGAAACAGGAGCAATTCTGGAGGCAATTTACAGCATACACTAAACTTGGAAGCATAATTATTAATGTGAAATGTATGTTCTTTTGCTAAAGAACAATAATTGTTATCAAACTGTTATGGGTAAATTGCACTTTAATGTCACAGACGAGTTTCATCTAATGGAGAAGGGTACATTAAAAAACTTTAAAATACAATATATAAATAGGAATCTTTATCAATTAATTTAATCTCAAATAATAATAATAATTAAAAAAAACTCTCTGCAATATGAACTATTCAATTTTCTTCACAAGTACAGCACCAAACATTGAGGCTGTACTTGGAGCCTGATACTGAATGACCTCATTAGTATGTTGCTGCTCTTTCAGTGTCCAATTAGAGACTGAGGCCTCGTACACACGACCGATTTTCTCGGCAAGAACCAGCAAGAAACTTGCTGGCAGAGAGGTCTTGCCGAGTAAATCGGTCGTGTGTACGCTGCTATCGGGTTTCTCGTCGAGAAAACCGACAAGAAACCTCGACGAGAAAATAGAGAACCTGCTCTCTATTTTCTCGTCGAGATTCTCGTCGGCATGTTTCTTGACGAGAAAAGTGAGTGTGTGTACACTTACCTGTCCTCCCGGAAGCCTGCGCATGTTCGAAATGAATTTGACGCATGCGCGGTAGCTTCCTAGGCATACGTAGGGTATACCAAGATGGTGGCGACGGCATCGAATGTGACGAGCGCATGCTCGACGTAGTCGATGACGTCACCGCGTACGCTCCTTTCAAAGAACCGCGGGTTCTTTGAAACGAGCGTGTGTACACTCGGCCGGGACAAGTTTCTTGTCCAAGAATCTCGTCGAAAAAAACGACATGTTTTTTTCAACGAGAATCTCGGCCGTGTGTACGAGGCCTGTGGGTAAGAAGTTGACCTAGCTGTGTTGTGTAACTGCAGCACAGTAAAGTCAGTTCACCTGGCTGGGTGTGCTGTGTGACAGAGATAAGTGAATCTCAAGAATTTGGAAACAAGCCTAGTACACACGGCCGAGATTCACGTCAGGAAAAAACCCGTCGTTTTTCCTGATGAGATTCTTGACAAGAATCTTGTCCCGGCCGAGTATACACACACTCCATTCAAAAGAACCGCCGTTCTTTTGAATGGAACAAACGCGGTGACGTCATCGACTATGCGCTCATCACATTCAATGCCGTCGCCGCCATCTTGCTTCACCCTACCTATGCCTTGGAAGCTACCACGCATGCGTCAAAGTCATTTTGAGCATGCGCGGGTTTCCATGGAGGCAGGTAAGTACAATGCTGTATCCTGGCCTAGGCCAACAAGGCCCAGGCCTAGGGCAGCACTTTGCAGGGGGGCAGCATGGAAAGAGTCCCCGCCGGCTTGCACTACACTGTTAGTGTAGCGCCAGTCTTATGGGGTGGACTGGGCTGAGAGGCAAATTAGTCTAGCGCCCCCATAAAGCGACCGCACTGCTTCTGGTATGCGGGCGCCCGGCATTCCGCAACTGTGGGGGGGGGGTTGCTTCTAATTTTGACTGTCCTATCATCCTGGACCACAAACCTTCCTCACTGTGTTATATGTTTTCTGCTGCACCATCGGCATGGTTATATCTTCTTAGTCCTCTCCATAAAATAAAGTAGAACTATAGGAAACTTTTTTTTTTTTTTCATTTTGGATAGAGCAAGGGAGGGTTATAGTCCCTGTCAGTTTATTTTTTACAATCCCTGTCCCATTGCAGAGATTTCCCTTCACTTCCTGCCCCATAGCCAAACAGGAAGTGAGAGGAAATCTATGCAAATGAAGGGAATCCATTTCCCCCCCTCCAGGCCCTCAGAACTAGTGTCCCCACTCGAAAATTTCAGGGCGGGTCTTAAACAGAAAGGGGTGTGGCCTTGACAGCTAGGGGTGGGTCATATTTCAATTAGGGGGTGCACGAGTTTAGTCAGGCCTAGGGCAGCACAAAACCTAAATACACTACTGGGTAAGTATACGCTCTGGTTTCTCGTCGGGAAACAGGCCGACAAGAATCCCGATGAGAAAATAGAGAGCAGTGTAGCAAAATACTGAAACTGAGAATATGGTGGGGATCACTTCAAAGGGGACAGTAAATATTAATTTCAGGAAATGGGCACTATCAGAGAGACTGCACTCACCAGGACCAAGCTGCATGGATTCGACCAGGGCCACCCCCTCCAGCACGGGCTGCCGCTCATTGCTATCACACGGAAGCGGCCCCAGACAACTGCGGAGCTAAAAAATTGGAGGAACATAGGGGCGTCCTGTAGGAGGCTGATCCAATACAAGCAGCTGCCCGGGAGAACAGGCAGCAACACAGGCAGACTGTCTGGGTAAATGGAAAGGTAGCCAATGGCCTACGTGATACTGGAGCCACCATGACCCTACTACAGAAGAACCTCATCCCAGAGAGCCAACACACCGGAGACACTGTAGCCGTAAGAGTAGCGGGAGGCACCGTCTTCCGGCTACCCGTTGCCCGTGTTCACCTGGATTGGGGGGTTGGTTCGGGACACGTGAATGTGGGGGTGATGAAGGATTTGCCAGCGGAGGTACTACTGGGGAATGATTTGGCCCTCCTCGTTTCGGCATACGCCCCGATGGGCCCCGCTGAAGCCAACCCAGTGACTACCTGTGCCCAGACCCGTGCTGCAAGAACCGACCCGCGTGCTGCTGAGACCCGGGTAAAACTATCTCCCCCGACATGTACCTTAGATCAGGCACAATATCACAGTCTAAAATTGGAATGTGACAAGTTGGCCCGTGAGAAATCGGAGATGCAACGACACTACGCCATGTATTATGAGATGTCCCATGGCTTGCACATTGAAATGCACAAACAGGCTGAAATTGTCAAAAGGTTAAATGGGATTTGCGCCCAGGTTTTGCCTTACCTCTCCCAAGAGCGTCAGCAACAAGTTTTGGGAGCCATTGAGAGAGCAAAGCAAGTGACTGTTCCAGAACTGAATTCCATTATTCGCCCTGCAACCTTACAACGTCACCATCAGCTACAGCCCCGGGAAACAGAACGGCAATGCTGACGGATTATCGCGGCAAACTGAACTAGAAAAGAGATCCGTGAGTACTCTCCGGACATCCCCAAGCCGATCCGTTAAGGATCAGACTGTGTATGCCGGCTTGTGGGTAAGGGGGAGCAGTGTAGCAAAATACTGAAACTGAGACTATGGTGGGGATCACTTCAAAGAGGACAGTAAATATTAATTCCAGGAAATGTAGAGACAGAATGTCTACTGAGGTCTGAATAAGTAAATTGTGTTAATTGGGGTCTGAGGTAGCTGTCCATTCATCTATTGTCAGTGTGTTAATGACCCCACCTATTATCTGCTACGGGATGTAATTACACCCCTAGTAATGTGTCTGGCACGGTTTCATTGTTATGAGTAAAATATATGGAGACAAACGTCTCGCGCATACCAAAGTGGTAGAAATAGTTCCAGGTAATTAAATCACTGTCATCTGTTAGTTGCTGAAGGGAATGCCCCTAGAAAATGAGTTAAGAAACCCCTTGCATGGGGAATGATATAAAAAGCCAGCTGTGGCTAAATAAAGTGTTCATTTACTCCCAGAACTGTGTGTCGTACAGTTACTGGGGGGTAACAGGTTGCCTTGGATAAGTTAGTACTTACTCAGCTTCAAGGATTTCCCAGCGGACTTTGGAGTTCCGCAACAAGCAGGATCTCTATTTTTCTCGTCGAGATTCTGGACAGATTTCCCGATGAGAAACCTGAAAGCCTCATACACACGCACGGTTTTCTCTGCAAGAAAGCTCTCCCAGCAGTTTTCTTGTCGTTTCTTGCCGAGAAAACCGGCCGTGTGTACGAGGCTACAGAGTTCAAACATATTGTATATACTTTCTTTATTATGTTCTACCTTTTGCCTCTGGACTGAAACGGGGTCCTTGGTCTGAATGTCAGCCAGGACACTGCAATGAGTTTGCATGTTCTCTTTGTGTTTGTGTGGGTTTTCACCCCAAAGAGTGGGTTAGGTTAATTAGCTCTTCTAGGTCTGAATTGGCCCTCGTATGTGTGTTCAAGCTCCTTGAGGGCAGGGACTGATGTGAAAGAATAATATGGGGCTGATTTAAGAAAATGTTGGCGCATTTGCACGGGCAGAAATAATTATTGCGACATGGCGCATGCTGTCGACTTGCGCCGGATTCGCGGAATCGTTGCGCGTACGGGCGCATAAACATTCTTAAATATGAAACAGACATCGGGCACTTGCTCATTGTAATGCTGATCATGTTAATGAGCTTTTCGTTATCACAGATTGTACAGTGTATGGGGAAAAAATTGTCCAGAATGCACAATACACAGACATGTGTTGAGAAGATGTTTTCATGGAAGTTTTGGCTCCACCAATGATTATAGACTATCACCATAAAATGCACAATTACAAATCCAGTAAACATCTGCACAGTTGTTGATGGGAGGAAGATCTCTAGAATGATTATTGAGTTGTTTCAAAAAGAAGTGAATGAAAGGAATAAAAGTGGAAGCAATATTCTCCTTGTGATAAGGAAAAGCTCATTAACATGATCAGCATTACAATGAGCACAAGCCCAATGTATAAGCAGTTGTGCACTCTGGAGAACGCAGGTGCGCCCGTGTGCAACACACATATTTAACAAGCTAAAGTGTGTGCGCCCTATCAGGCGAGCATAAAATGGTGTGCTTTGTCAATGCACATGTGCAGTTGAGTAAGCTGAAAGAAGGGTGTAAAAAGGCTTGATTAGTTGTAAGACAGATCTACATGTTCTGGACAGAATTTGTGCATTTAGACAATATTATGTAGTGGGTATTACTTTTAAATTCTGGTGAGGACACCAGTGATGCATAGTTCCCTGCGGCCCAGCAGGTGGCGCTGTCACTTTGGGCCGGGGTTGACCCATCGCTGCAGTGCCATACCCTTTGTGGCCTCTCGCAGCGGTTGTACGGCGGGGCGGGGAACCCGCCGTGCATCCTGGGGGAGGGTATAAAGGGGGCAGACATCTTCGCCACGAGGTTCGAGTCCCAGGCACCTTCAGCCTGTGGGCTGCTGTTCACGGTCGGGGTCCAGGCGGCCTAGGCCTGGATACCTGGAGTTCGTGTTCCATCCCAGACACCTTCAGTCTGGGGTGAGGTACTCAGCCAGAGGCCTGGGGCCCAGTACCTTCCGCTGGGTCCCGCGAGGGAGGGATTGTCCTAGGGGGCCCCGGGAGTGGGGCACCCGAATCCAGTGGTGTAAGGGACCGGAGGAGGGACTTATCCGAAGACCTGGTGCAGCAGATTGCCAGAGCCAGATGAACCTCTGCAGACCGCCCGGAGGGGTATCTTTCCAAATAGGGGCCAAGTTAAGAGAGGAAGCGGATTCATTTTCTATGACCGGTGGCAGCGGTCCAGCTATTCAACTCAGGTCAGTGGCAGAGGCCTGCTATTAGGTCTGTGGCAGGGGCCTCAACGGTTCACCCGGTCGGTGGCAGCGACCAAAACTCACGGTCGGTGGCAGAGACCGTGCGCCAGGCCTATTCGCTAGCAAAGGAATAGGAGAGTTCAGTTATGCCTGGGCCTACTCATATCCACACCCCTGTTTGTTCATAACTGAAAGTTCAACTGATTGTGTTCACCCTGCAAGAAAAGAAATAAAGGAGTGTTGGACTTTCGATTGGTGTGGGGCTCTATGTTATTGGCAGACACATTTCCACAGAACAACTAATGCCCCATACACACGATCGTTTTTCACGCCGTTAAAAATGCCATTAAAAAAAATGGCCATTAAAAATGATCGTGTGTAGGCTCCAGAGCATTTTTAACGACGTGAAAAACGGCCATTAAAAATTTCGAACATGCTCTCTTTTTTCACGTCGTTTTTCATGTCGTTTTTTTTAACGACGTGAAAAACGATAGTGTGTATGCTTTAACGACGTGAAAAAAAACGCGCATGCTCAGAATCAAGTATGAGACAGGAGCGCTTGTTCTGGTAAAACTAGCGTTCGTAATGGAGATAGCACATTCGTCACGCAGTCACGGACTGAAAAGCACGAGACTGAAAAGAGCGAATCGTCGCTCAACAAACTTTACTAACATGAAGGGTGGCGCCATTCGAACGGATCTTCCCCTTTATAGTGCCGTCGTACGTGTTGTACGTCACTGCGCTTTGCTTGATCGTTTTTTTAAATGATCGTGTGTACGCAAGACAGGCTTGAGAGGAAACATGAAAAAAAACGACGTGAAAAACGGCAAGAAAAAAAATGGCAAGAAAAACGATCGTGTGTATGGGGCATAAGGCTTTGTATGCAGTGAACAGACCCGGAGGTAATTCAAGTAACTCTGCTCAACCCTCATACACATACGAGGGGAGAGCTTGGCGTAGTGTTCCTGAACTCTCCTCTCTCAGGATACCCCTAGACACAAGCCATTCACAATAGGCGAGAGGGAGAGTGAGGCTCCGCTACAATTATATACATACTTTTTAGCCTGGTAACAGAAGATGGTAAACTATGTAAATATGGTTTGGTGCATATAAGTGCACCATAATTTTTGATAAATGTTTTGAGTCCCGTTTTTTGTGCAATTGCTCCAATTTCTCCACTGCACCACAGGCGCAGGTCTTTAGTAAATCACCCCCTATGTGTCACTTTCTTGAATTAAAGTATTTTAATCTTAATCTTAATCTTAAATGTCTAGCCTTGATTGTATGGCTCTGCAAAGTTAGAGAAGAAGGCTGACAGAAGCTTGACAGTGCTGAAGTTCACAGATCTGCCAATGAGGAAAAAAGGGGAGAATATCAGGGTGAAAAGATAAGATGCTATTCTTGTAAGTTTACCTCTTTTGTGTCTTCCTGGCAGCACAGTTTTGTCCTGTCACCTCTCCTGCTTTTCTTTTCTCCCTCCCTAATCTGTGTTCCCCCTGCAGAGTCTCTGTCATTACTGTTGCTTTCTTCCCCCTTCAGCAACAGAAAATCTTAAAGGGGTTGTAAACCCTCAAGGTTTTTCACCTTAATGCATTATATACATTAAGGTGAAAAGCCCCCTAGAGCCCCCCCCCCTTTTTCTTACCTGAACACCGTCTTTCCAGCGGTGGGGACGAGCACAGCAGCTCCAGCCAATGTCTTGGGTCCCGATTGGATAGATTGATAGCAGTGCAGCCATTGGCTCCCGCTGCTGTCAATCAAATCCAACGATGCAGGAACCGGGGGGCAGGGCCGAGTCCTGCAGTCTGTGTCAATGGACACAGCAGCAGGACACGGGAGCACACCCGCACGAGTGCCCCGAGGGAGAGCGGCTCTCCAACGGGGCACTCGAGAAAAGGAGGAGCCAGGAGCGCCACTGAGGGACCTAAACGAACCTTTACATATCCTTTAAAGCCGTCAGCAGAATGGCCTCTAGTGGCTCTGATTTTAGGTACAGTTCCAAGAATAGAGAGCAACTGAGCATGTGCAAAGCCACTTATTTTAATGTTTTATATACTTATACCTGCAAAAGGGACCAGCCTGAAGTGATCTATCAGGACTTAATTTTTTGAGACTAAAAATGCAGTTTAAGGTATTTGGACAGTAGTTGAACATTACCTTGTTATTATTTCCTACAATAGTTCAAGCTATAGTGTAAATCTAGCCATGGATGTTTATTTTTTAATTTTTTTTGTTCAGCCAGTGGACTAAAAATGAACAGATTCCTCCATTTCCACAAATGAGGTGGATGGAGGTGTCCTCCCTGCTGGGACATTGTATTATGATGACAGAGGGACCCAAAATGGTCAGAATACTTATCAGACGGTGCAGCCAGCCACTGATCAACAAAAATGTTTCAACTTGTTAATTCGACAGAAGTCGGTCTAACGATCGACTTCTGTCGAAGGAGAATCACACACTGATTGAAATTCAGCCGGCCCCCGCTGAACTGGTCAAATTTCAATCTATCTATGGCCAGTTTAAAGTAGAATTCTAGTCTATATATTCCAGCATAAAACTGCTCCCACACTAGGGTGACCAAACGTCCCCGGTTTCAGGGGACAGGCCCCGGATTAAGGATACTGTCCCTGGAGCCTGTCTGTCCCCGAATTGCAGGACGGGTGCTGAGGCAGAGGGGGGGCGCAGTGCCGTCGTTATGGGGGTGCAGCCCGCACCCGGGTGACAACCGCCAGAGGGGGACAGCGGGTCCGGACTGGCACTGGCGCCGCATTGAGAGGGGCGCCGTGGCTCCCTCCTCTTCCTCCTTTCCTTCTGGGATCTCTTTAGCTCCACGCAATGTGCGGGGAGGAGGGAGTGAGGCAGAGACAGACGTCACGGTCCCACACACCCCCACACACCACAATCACATTCCTCTCCTTGCCGGCTGCACTCACTATACACCGCCTCCTTCTCGGCTCTGTTATGACAAGTAAACATGCCAGGAGGAAGAGCCGAGGAGGAGGAGGAGGGACACAGCAATACAGCATCTGCCTGGGGGCCAGGGCTGAGGTCTGTAATAACAGGAGTCTTGGGGGACATGGTGATTGGGAGGGGGGCTGGTAACAATTATGCTGCCAGGAGTTGTTTTAGGGAGGGGGTGGGGGTTAGAGGATATGTGCTAGGGGGTGCTTTGTTTTGGGTTAGAGAGGACTTGTGCTAGAAGGAGGGGGCACATTTGAATTTTGACCCCCCCAGCACAATTCCTCTCCCCTCCCAAAGCACCCCCTAGCACATATCCTCCAACCCTCACCCCCCTCAAATCAAAGAACCCATCCTGGCTCCATCCAACCCCCCGATCCCATACAGGCTCCATCCACCACCCCGATCCCATCCATGCTCCATCCATTCCCTCCGATCCTATCCATGCTCCATCCACCACCCCAATCCCATCCCGGCTCTATCCATCCCCCAATCCCATGCCTGCTCCGTCCACCACCCCAAACCCATCCCAGATCCATTCATTCCCCTGATCCCATCCCCATCCACCACCCTGATCCCATCCCGGCTCCATCCACCCGCCGATCTCATCCCAGCCCCATCCACCACACCGATCCCATCCCAGGTCCATCAATCCCCCCAATCCCATCCCTGCTCCATCCATTGTGGCAGGTTAAGGGGGAGAGATGCACTAGCCTGCTCAGTGTCCTGTGGGGGGGGGGAGTGACACCATGTTTTACCGCATCAGGTGATACCAACCCTACTGACGCCACCGGGGGAGGCAGTGCGCCCCGGGTGCCACACAGTGGTGGGTGTCAGGCCAACGTTGACTGCTGTGTTAGATTTAATAAGAATCACTGGGTGCAGCCGCCACAAAGTCCCGCCTCCTGGTATGGCTCCTTTGACAGACAGCACACTTGTCCAATGCGACATGGAGACAGGACATGTGTGACGGCAGGCAACCAGCAATTCTAATTAAAGCTGACACAGTGGGCAACGCCGGCCTGACACCCACTAGTGTGTGATGATCCGGCCGGCTCTCCTCTTCCTCTCCTCTCTGATCCCCTGCACAGGTGAGGCTGCATTGCTGGGCACTGGTAAGGCTGTTTTTCTGGACAATTGTGAGGCTGCATTGGATGGGCACTGGTGAGGCTGCATTGGATGGGAACTGATCAGGCTGCATTGGATGGGCACTGTTGAGGCTGCATTCCTGGGCACAGGTGAGGCTGCATTCCTGGGCACTGGTGAGGCTACATTCCTGGGCACAGGTAAGGCTGCTTTTCTGGGCACAGGCGAGGCTGCATTGCTGGGCACTGGTGAGGCTGCATTGCTGGGCACTGGTGAGGCTGCATTGCTGGGCACAGGTAAGTCTGCATTCCTGGGCACTGGTGAGACTGTATTCCTGGGCACAGGTGAGGCTGCATTACTGGGCACTGGCGAGGCTGCATTACTGGCCACTGGTAAGACTGCATTCCTGGGCACAGGTGAGGCTGCATTGCATTGCTGGGCACAGGTGAGGCTGCATTCCTGGGCACTGGTGAGACTGTATTCCTGGGTACAGGTGAGGCTGAATTACTGGGCACTGGTGAGGCTGCATTACTGGGCACTGGTGGGACTGCATTCCTGGACACAGGTGAGGCTGCATTGCATTGCTGGGCACAGGTGAGGCTACATTGCTGGGCACTGGTGAGGCTGCATAGATGGTCACAGCTCAGCCCTTCATTCTTTATATAGCACACTTCTAAGCCCTGCATTCTTTATGTAGCACGCTACTTAGCCCTGCATTCTTTATGTAACGCACTCCTGCATTCCTAGGCACAGATGAGGCTGCATTCCTGGGCACAGATGAGGTTGTATTCCTGGCCACAGGTGAGGCTGCATTGCTGGCCACAGGTGAGGCTGCATTGCTGGGCACTAGGGAGGCTGTATAGCTGGGCAATAGGGAGGCTGCATAGCTGGGCACTAGGGAGGCTGCATTGCTTGGCACTAGGAAGGCTGCATAGATGGGCACAGCTGAGCCCTGCATTCTTTAAGAAGTACCTTTTTCTTAATCTTTATTTATGGATGAAATGTGAGAAATAATGTATATATTGTACAATCATTCTATAAACACATACCACATATACTGCATATATAATTTGACGACAATGTGCTTTAAAATAGTTTACCATTTGCTAATAAAAAAAACATACAGTATGTCCCCGGATTTAATTTTAAAAATCTGGTCACCTTACTTAGGGGTTGATTTACTAAAGGGAAATCCACTCTGAACTGCAAGTGCACTACACTTGTAAGTGCAGTCACTGTAGATCACTGTAGATCTGAGAGTAAACTCTGCTGATAGTATCATCCAATCATGTGCAAGCAAAAATGCTGTTTTTTTTTTTCCTTGCATGTCCCCCTCAGATCTGCAGCGACTGCACTTGAAAGTGTACTTTCAGTGCAAAGTGGATTTTCCTTTTGTAAATAACCCCATAGTGCCTCAAACTACATTACATTACATTTTTAGCACCCCCACAAATAGAGCCTTCTTTTGGTGGTATTTGATCACCTCTGTGATTTTAATTTTTTGCGCTATAAACAAAAAAAGAGCGTCAATTTTGAAAAAAAAAAACACACAATATTTTTAACTTTTTGCTATAATAAATATCCCAATTTTTTTTTTTAATTCCTATTAGTGTTAGTTCTTATCAGCAAAGAATTTCTGCTGGCTCCAGGTGGTCAGGGGCATATGACAGCCAACGTGTCGAATGTCTCGGGCCTTCCAGCTAAAGCAGAGTCAAAAGTTATCTTGATAGGTATGTAACCATTGTAAGGACACTTCTGAGTTCCAATTCTCCAAATTTCCAACTCATCAAGTTTACACAATGGGATGTTTTTCAAGTACTTATGATAGAAGTCGTTGTACAGCAGCGTTATTTGAGCTCCAGTGTCCAACAGTGCTTGTGTATAGATGCCTTCCACTTGGACTGATACTATGGGAGAAGGCCCCACTAAGTTCTTGGGTAAGTTCCCTCCAGGTGCCTCTAATGTATGTGCTCTAACAGGCCTCCTCGGAGGCGGTGTTTGAGAGTTAACTGCTATGGCCATCTGTGACACATCAGAACCCAACAGTGCCACATCAGAACCCAGCAGTGCCCCATCAGTGCCCATCTGTGCCACATCAGTACCCAGCAGTGCCTCTGTGAGGTCCCTGGTAACAAATCAATGGAGCAGTCATAGTCTACTCTCTGTGAGAAGGAAGGTGATCAGCGGACATTTGCAGAAAACATCATGGAAGGACTGATATTGGGAAGGCAACATGGGAGTTGTGGAGGTTTCAGCCAGAGGGATGGAAGGAGGTGGTAGTATATTGGAAACACATTGTCCATGACACTGAGGGCCCCAAGCCAATAGTTGTCCAGAGTTCCAATCAAGATGCAGGGAGTTTTTCTGCAACTATGGGTGGCCCAGAATGATAGAACTGGAGGATTTAAGCACAATTAGGAAAATAAGTTTCCTCTCCATGCAAAACCCCAATATGTAACGCAATAGGAGGGGTTTTAAACCTGATGGGGCTCATTGGCAAGAAGGAGCCATCTACTGCTGTCACGGAGAGGGGTATAGCCAGGGCAACAAATGAAATGCCCAACTCGCAAGCCAAAGATTGTTCAATGAAATTCCCTGCTACTCCAGAGTCCACGTATGCAGAGAGTTGATACACTTTCCTCAGAGTGACCTAGACCCTGGAGTTTCCCGGACGAGCTGGACAGGAGTTCAAAAGATGTCCTTAACCGCCACAATAAAGGCACAAGCTCAAACCCATGCGCCGGGCACGTTCCTCTGGAGTGAGGTGAGTTCGCCCAAGCTGCATAGGTTCCTCCAACATTTGATGGGTTGGAGATGGAGAGGGTTCCATGAGTCTTTGGACTACCTGTGCTGGGCGGCCAGCAGGAGGATGACTGGATCTGGATCTCTCCAGGGCCCACTCCTGGAAGTGAATGTCTATTTGAATGATCAATGCGATTAAATCATCAAGTGTGGTAGGAATGGTGCGTCCAGCGAGTTCATCCTTTACATGCTCAGATAGGCCTTGCCAGAAGGTAGCGTTAAGAGCCTCATTATTCCATTTGAGTTCAGCGGCCAGCGTACAGAATTGAACTGCGTATTGACCGACTGTCATTCCTTGCTGACAAAGACGAAGGAGGGCCCCAGCAGCAGAAGACACTCTGCCGGGCTCATTAAAAGTTTTCCGGAATGCATCCAAAAAGACCTGGAGATCGGAGGTGATAGGATCGTGTCGTTCCCAGAGTGGGGAGGCCCAAGCTTCACCAGAAAGGAGGGAGATGATATATGCCACTTTGGTGCGATCTGTTTGAAAATGGTGGCTGGAATTTTCAAAGTGGATGGAACACTGATTAATGAAGCCACGGATTGCCAGGTGTAGCAGGTAACACAGGAGCAGATGAGGCAGAAGCAGGAGCCGAAGCAGCTGAGGTTGCAGCGACTTGCAGATGATCCAGGCCGGTGGTAAGATCCTGTAGAAACAGCATTATTTGCTCTTGATTTGCTTGCTGGGAGTTAAGTCTCTGAACTAGGTGTTGCATTTGGTCTTCGGTCGGTGACAGACTCTCTGAAGAGCTCATGGTTTGAGCAAACTGTCACGGTGCTACTGGTGTAAGCCCACAGTCAAGCAGGTGACACGGGATCCCCCAGGGTGTGGAATCTAAGGGTCAGCCGGTATTCTGCCAGGGACCCCCTCACGAGAGTTTGGTACTTAGCTGCGTGCTGACCCCAGGTCCCGACCCCCAGGTTCACCCTGCTCGCGAGGAGAGTACCAGAAGACACTGTCAGATACGGATGGATGGAGGGATGGAGCAAAAGGAGAGCCAGATAGCAAGCCAAAGTAAGGGCGGGCAGCAGACAACGTAATCAGGAGAACTAGCTGAGTCGGTACACGAGAAGTCAGGTTAAGAAGATTTGCAAGAAAGGCGCTCAGGAACAAGTGTTGCTCAAGCAACCAGAAACTGGTCTGAGTGGAATTTAAATAGAGAGGCACATGGGAGGCTGGACAGGAAGTAGCAGGAAGGAAAAATATATTAAGCATCAGGTGAAGCTGGCGACACCCATAGCTGCTAAGTGCAGCAAGAGCTGAACACAAGCTTGTGGAACCACAGGTGACAGCCGACCTACAGCAGTAAAAGGTAAGACACAGTTTAGCTCCGCAGCTGATCTGTGACACTGCCTCTATTTCAAAATCTTCCTCTCGACTACAATTCCTTTTAAGTCTAAGATATTGACTGTAAGGTATGCTCGAAATTAAAGGTTTGGGGTAAGAGCTCATGGCATGCAGGACTGTATTTCCCGCCGATGGTTTGCTTTATAAAGAAGATCAAACAGTTCCATCTGAATTAACATAAATAATAATATCCAGAAAGCTAATTGATCGTTGGTCAAAAGTCATAGTAAACTTAGGATTGTGCTGAATAATCTTTAAAATTACTTTCCTCCCATATTTCCATTAAGTCATTGAGAGCTTTTATTTAATTTAGGGTACGATCCCTCCAAATGTCATCCAAAGAGGCCTTGGATTTAGACATCTGATAGTCTTTATCAAAAATTGTTTTGTATATGTTTTCTAGCAAACAGATGAACATCTTTGATAACCTCAAAGATATCAACCTCTTGAATAGGAGGCCCCCAGTAACTCATGGGCTTACTCTTCAGTAACGGAGCCTCAGGCCAACATGGCCCTGAGGCGGAAACTGCCAGCACTTCCCTGAGGGCCCTCAGGTCGGGGTCGGGCGTGTGGTGCGCACCACCAATGGACGACGACCCCCAACTCTCTCAAAAAAAAAACACACTAATGGCGTCTGTTCCTTAAGTACACGCTCCCAGCATGCACAGCGGGTTTACGTGAACATTATAGCATCTACAAACTATGGGATAGATTTATGGAATTTTTATTTATTTTTTTATACTAGTAATGGCGGCGATCAGTGACTTATAGCTAGGAATAATAGGTACAACTGCTTAAGAAATGGTGTGCACACTCATAATTATTGGAAACAGTAACGAAGAAATGTCCTCTGCTGATCTGCTAGTCACAATGTTGGTGTAGGGCAGGCTGGTAAAAGCAGTAAGGGAGCTGATAGGCTCAGGGGTTAATTTATTGATCTGCCATTCTGAGTGCTAATGTGTGACTGATAGGGTCAGAGGGATAACTGGCAGAGCTGCAAGCACTGTGACTGAAAGGAGAGAGCCTGAGATTGGTAGAGCCGGGATTTCTGCAGATCCTGACCTGGCGTGAAGAACAGGTGCACAACTCTTTGGGGTATGCAGCGTGCAGGGCCAACACAGGAAGAACTTGGTTGAAATACGTTTTTATTTTCCACGCTATGGTAAAACAGGTGTGGCTGCTGCCTACCCCCAAAGCTCCACAGAGTGGAGTTGGTAAGAAAAATATAAGGAAATTGGAGGTAAAATGGAGCTGTCCAAATCTAATAAGTGGTTGTGTTAAAAAAGTTGGAAAAATAAACCGTCTAATAACGTGTCCTATCTCTTCAAATCACACAAACATTATTAGTGTTAAATTGTAGTGCTCAGTATATAACATTTGCAATCCTGGATGGTTAATAAAAAGTTCCATAAACCAAAAAATACACATATAAAGTACTCAGTGAGCTTATTGTGCAAAAAGTGTCCATACAAAATATTTGTCCATAAAAACTGGATTATACTCAGTATAAAAATATATATATGTAAAGATCCACTGGTGTAAACCAAAAAAATCACAGTTCAAAAAATAGAATAACTTCCAAAGTGACTTGTGCCTGGATAAACAATATCTCTTGGTGGAAATTTGGTAAATTCCACACCCGCTCTTCTCTTGGTTCCACACTCACCAGAAAAAAAGCGCATTTAAGCAGTAACGTGATGACACTCCAAGCTCCGTCCTACGTGTTTCGTCATACAGACATGATCAGAAGCGTTTCTGATGCTGTCTGTATGACGAAACGCATAAGACGGAGCTCGGAGTGCCATCACGTTACTTCCAGTCTGTGGAACGCAAGGCACCCCAGATCTATTGCTGTGGTATTTGTACAGACCCTGCAGCACTATTGAAAGTGCGATTTTAAAACTTTGAAAACTTTGATTTTAATAAAAATAATTTTTATGGATTCACTCTATGAGGAGCATTTCTTTCCATCCATCAATATGTGAGTGTACCCAATGACCAGACCCACCGTACTACCAGACAAGAGACCAGAGATGACCCTGCCTAAATGCGCTTTCTGGTGAGTGTGAGAGGGGAGCAGGTGTGGAATTTACCAAATTTTTCACCAAGTGATATTGTTTATCCAGGCACAAGTACCTTTGGAAGTTATTATATTTTTTGAACTGTTTTAGACCAGTGGATTCTTACATATATATAAATATTTTTATACGGAGTATAATTCAGTTTTTATGAACAAATATTTTGTATGGACACTTTTTGCACAATAAGCACACTGAGCACTTTATATGTGTATTTTTTGGTTTATGGAACGTTTTATTAGCCATCCAGGATTGCAAATGTTATACTGAGCACTCATATGATTTAACACTAATAATGTTTGTGTGATTTGAAGAGATAGGACATGTTATTAGACAGTTTATTTTATTTTTCCAACTTTTTTAACACAACCACTTATTAGATTTAGGCAGAGCCATTTTACCTCCCCTTTCCTTATATCTTTCTTACAGGAAGAACTTGGCTGGGTAGCAAAGCGGCAGGAGAGTGTTAATACGTCTACTAGGCAATGCACTCCTGCCAGAACTGAGCCTCCCCTCTAACAATCAGCTCCTCAGGCTCTCTCCTTCCAGTTCCTGCAGCACTCCACACAGACATCTGCCAACATGCCTTTTTGAGCCTGTAAGCTTACTCAGAGAAGCATGCTGACAATGGAGGAATTGTGGGCTGGACAGGGACAGCAAAACGGCCGCACGTGGCCCTGGGGCCGCAATTTGTCCAGGTCTGGTTTAAAGGAACTACCTTACCATTACCTCTGTGGTTATGTTTTCTTGATGGTCTGTATAAGCTCTACTTCATGGAACCCATGGCTCCCACTGCACTGCACTGATGATGGTCAGTTAGAAACCACCGTTTGCAGTTTGGAATAAATAGATTTGTAATATTATCTGGTTTTGGCTCAGGGGCATAAATAGATGACTTGCATGGCTTTGCACACTATTCTTGAACAAGGATGGTATTGTTTTTTTTTTTTGTTTTTTTTTCAGGTTTTTTTCATGCGTTCTGGGAGCAATGATATATAAATTCCTTCTATTTAAAGCGGTTGTATACTTTTTTTTTTTACTTTTAACTGTATGGTTTAGGAGATATTGCCTTTGTATGCAGCCGCTGACGTCAGCGGTGCATACTAGCTCATTATGCCTTTTGCCTTACAGGTTTAAAAAAAAAAAAAATATGCGAGTATACAACCACTTTAAAAAGACTCTGCTATTCAAATATCTGGACAGAAATTTTCAGACAGATTTATGCTGTTTTCCATTTTAAAGGCAAGGGTAGTCCCGGGTGTGTACTTAAAGTTGAACTCCAGACAAAGAGCTAATTACACAGATGAAATACATATAAGGTAACTTTATTTCTGTCCATATAGTCTTTAAATTTACACATCCCTTCCAAACAGCAGTACTTTCTTCACTATAGTTATAGAGTATAGTTATAGAGTGTGTCCTCTCTCCAGTCTAATGCCGCATACACACAAACGTTTTTCATGACGAGAAAAATGCAATTCTTTAGATTGATCGTGAAAAACGGTCGTATGTATGCTCCATAGCATTTTTGCGCAACAAGATTTTTTTTTTAGATCCTGCTCTATTTTTTCTCGTCGTTTTTCACGTCGTGTGTACGCTTTTACGAGGGGAAAAAAAACACGCATGCTCAGAATCAAGTATGAGATGGGAGCGCTCGTTCTGGTAAAACTAGCGTTCAGAATGGAGATAGCACATTCGTCACGCTGCAACGGACTGAAGAGCACAAGGCTGAAAAGCGCGAATCGTCTCTCACCAAAACTTTACTAACACGAGGATCAGCAAAAGAAGCCCAAAGGGTGGCGCCATTTGAATGGAACTTCCCCTTTATAGTGCCGTCGTACGTGTTGTACGTCACCGCACATTGCTCAAGCGTTTTTTTTCATGAACGTGTGTATGCAAGGCAGGCTTGAGAGGAATCACGACGAGAAAAACTTTGTTTTTTTTGCATGACATGAATAATGGTCATGTGTACGCGGCATAAGCCTACTGACTGAACAGTGAAAGCGCAGCAGAATAGTGTTTTATATCATCTCTTTGCTCACTCTGCTCTCTCCTCCTATCAGCTTGTCTGTTCACTTGCTTGAATACACCTGATTGAAATCTAGGATGTGATGGTCAACTGCAGGGTTCGGTCCTGAAGTGCTAACCAATGGTCTCTGGTGCAGATCAGAGTGTCCACCGGAAAAGAAAAGAGGGAGGCAGTATCCCTTTATAGTGTATTAAATTGGTTCAGAATGTGGTTTTACAGTTGGAAAAAAGAGAATAAAAAAATGACTTGCATCTGTTGATGCTGAGCGCGGGTGGGAAAAAACTGTCTCCATGCAGGGTGAAGGCGGTTGCTCTCTATGCCACAGGGGTCTCAATCCTGCGTTCTCTGTGGGGTTCTCAGGCAGGTCTGTTAAATAAGGCTGCATCACACCTGAGCGTTTTGTCGCCTGAAGCCTGAAGCTACAAAACGCTAGAGGGGAAAAAATCCATTATTCTCTATGGAGATGGTTCACATCTCCACTCCAAAACACCTGAAGCCAAACGCCTGAAGCTCAAACAAGTTCAGAACCCTTTTTTGTCGCGCGAATCAGGCAGATTTGGGCGTTTTTCTGCTTTTTACATTGGTGACCCTTGGACCTGTACAAAATCGCGGTAAAAAACTGTAAAATATCGCGACTTTGCCTGAAAACGCTATGTTCAGGTGTGAATGGGGCCTTAGTTCAAAAGGAGTCTGAAAAAAAGCCAGTCGGTGTTCTGAAGTGGAGGAAAGGAAAAACGTACCGCTCAAAAGCTTGAGAATTCACCAAATAGCTGCTTCCGCCCGGTCACTCACACAGGTGCTGGCTCTGCACTGATGCATGGGAGAAAAAGAAACCCTGGACTGCCGCACTCTGTATAGACAGTTATTTATTCCAAAATTTCAGGTAAAAAATCCAAATTCAAAATAAATCCATAAATCCAAAACAACAAATGCAGATAGTGTGCATGCAGGGAAGGGTGGCTAACGCGTTTCACGTCACGAATTGACGCTTGTCCTGAAGTGCCTATTGTTATATATCTAAGAATAAGTTGGAGTCATCTATTTTATGAACATTCAATGTCTTTAATTCACAAAAAAAAACATCTTTCGCATTTCGGGTGCCTCTGCCAATTGGACTGCCAATAGTCTTTTTTTTTTTCAGACTCCTTTTGAATTTACAGAGAACATAACTGAGTGGTTCCCAGTGCTTCTCCTACTTCTCCCAGTCTGAGTGCTGCTGTATATTAGATTGCAGGAGACTGAAATCAAGTCATGTTCAGGTACTTACATTAGTTGCCTTAAAAAAAACCCATTTAATTGTAATTTATGACTGCAGAGCTGCAATAATTTGTGTCTTTTAAATTGGCCTGGAGTTCAGCTCTGAAGTACGGTATATATGTATATTTAGGATGAATACATTTGTATAATCATATTATATCCTTTTGTCCAACCACTGTCTGATAAGGAAACAATAGGTGTTTATCTTTGATAATTTCCTTTGTTGTGCGTTATTTCTATATTTCAATATGTTTATTGAAGTAACAATCGTTATTTCTAAACTATATACCGGTATGCCTGCTTGATAAATGTTAATTATTTTGTTGCATCTGTTCCCCCTCTCAATGCTGCTGAAATCTATATGTTTTAGCTAAGTTGAAGTGAAATCTCATAAGATCACCTAGTGAAATATGTCATATTTAAACTGTTCATTAGTGGAAGGCTTCTGGACTTGAGCTCTTTTATTAAATTCTTGAGTAAACAGTTTCCTTTGCAGATGAAGACATTCAGAGAAGTAATATCTGGTGGCATCAGGAATTTCATTCTGGATCTATGGCATCATCAAAGTTAATCCTGTTTGGGACCAGATAATGTATCGCATACATATTCTGTCCTAGTGAGTTAATTATATCTACCTTTGGGATTCTGCGGTCCTCCCTAAAAATCAACAGGATTGGTTTCATTGCTTAGTACATATTTGGTCTCTGTTGGGACCTAATTAATTTAACCTATTAAGCTAGTGGAATACATTTTGCCTGTATAGTAATGTAAAACCAGCTCAGCCAGTGCTGTTGATCAGTGGATCTCTAGGGACAAACAGAGCTGAGTGACAAAGCAAAGATTAAGCTTGAAAGCTGAAACAACTTACTCCATCAATACAGAAGGCTTATAAATATATTGGGGTTGATTTACTAAGAACATAAACTGTTTACTTCACAAGGAACTTTGCAAGGTAATTATCCCCAGGACTTAAAGCAGTTGTATACTGTTTTTTTTTTTTACTTTCACCTACAGGTAAGCATATAGGCTGTAGGTAAAAAAAAAAAATCTCCTAAAACTTTACAGTTTAGGAGATAATTCCCTTGCACTGCGCGCACTGCGCGCAGCGGCGCATGCGCACAGGGGATTCTCGGCTTTCGGACGCTGGACCTTGCCGGAAAGAAGCCTCCCGCGCACATGTGCGGGCGGGAGTGACGACATTGTGGCTCCAGCCACTCACAGCGCTGGAGCCGCGATACCCGGAAGACACGTCGAGGCATGTCAGCTGCCTTGGCGTGGACCGGGAGAGACACCGACACCTCGTTCTAAGGTAAGTATTTCATAATAAGCTAGTATGCGTTGCATACTAGCTCATTATGCCTTTTTTCTTTACAGGTTTAAAAAAAAAAAAATCAGCGGGTATACAACCGCTTTAATGATCGGGGTAAAGCTCTGCTGGCTTCCATCCTCCAATCATGTGCAAGCAAAAATGCAATTTTTGTTATTTTCTTTGCACGTGATTGGGTATTCTTTGCAAAGTGAAACTGCACCATGTTCATTAAGCTCTGGGAAACATTTCCTTGGATAGAGCAACTTCCTTTACAAAGTGAATTGCCTTTTTGCCTTTAGTAATAGATCAACCCCATTGTGTTTGGTTTGGGTCACACAAAAATTGGCCATATCCTGGAAATGTAGGCATGGGGATGGTGCATCACAAAGGCCCCTTTCACACTGGGGCGGTTTGCAGGCACTATTTTGCTAAAAATAGCGCCTGCAAACCGAGCCTAAACAGCGTCTGCTGTCTCTCCAATGTGAAAGCCCCGAGGGCTTTCACACTGGAGCGGTGCGCTAACAGGACGTGAAAAAAAGTACTGCTAGCCGCATCTTTGGAGCGGTGAGAGGAGCGGTGTGTATACCGCTCCTTCCCATTGAAATTAATGGGACACCGCGGTAATACCGCCCGCAAACTGCGGCTGTAGCCGCGGTTTGCGGGTGGTATTAACCCTTTTTCGGCCGCAAGCGGGGGTTAAAACCACACCGCTAGCGGCCGAATACCTGAGCAATCCCAACGGTATAGCGCCGCTAAAAATAGCGGCGCTATACCGCCACCGCACCCACCGCCCCAGTGTGAAACCGGCTAAAGGGGAAACCATAGTGATCAGTTGAGGTTTTCTGACCATTTGTATTTCATAAGTTTGGCCCCATGGTAGTCATACATGTTTCCTAGACATGAATCTGTCACCCAAACCAGTTGAAAACAGAGGGATTCCACTACTGTAATCCCACAATGAATAGAAATTGAAAGATCAGAAGGACAACTATTATCCCAAAGGGAGACCGATGTGGCTTTAGATTCCTTCTTGTACAACCAGCTTTAATACTTGAGTAGAAGGGCTTTGTTTTCCAGCATTTCACTTGCATTTTAAAAAGCCTCCCATTGCAAATTATGTATTTTCCAATTTACTAAACTATGTATTGGTGATGGAAAATCAGAGGCAGTGCCAAAACTGCTTTGGTTTGAGTTTTTAGGTCAATCCCGGTCCAAAAAGAACCCAGTTTAAAAAAAGCAGTTAAATACAGCAAATGTGTGTACTTGTGCTTTATTGTGCCTTTAATGCTTTTGAAACAGAAATGAGATATGCCTGTACTCAACTATCAATAGCTTGTACATGTATATAATGCAATTTGTGCATAGGTGTGCACAGCCTGTTGCATTAGGGTGTGCACCTGAAAGCTCAAAAACACGGTACCGATCTCTCACTGTGTTCATTAAGAAAGGGAAGGGGCTGGTAAATGTCATTACCCCTTCCCCCACTCATCCTGAAATATCATCTATGTGTGCCCACTGCAGTAGCCAATGGGAGAGGAGGGAAGCCAGCCATGCTGTGGGAGGGGACACCGGGCAGCAGGGGTAATCTACACTGCAGGGAGTGATTAGGGTGTGCCTGGGCACACCTGGCACACCCTGTGTGCACGCCTATGAATTTGTGTCTGTTTTCTCCATGCTGTAGCATTTGCATTTGGCAAAGCAGGTTAGCGACTGGCCATAGAGGGATTACTTTGATGCAGTTGGCCAGCTTAAACATGTATTGCAATATGAGTGAACTAAAAATCCCTCTTTGTTTTATTGCAAGGCTTGCTATAAAGGGTATATAGCAGCGTGCAGAGGGTTCATCCAGAATTTCTATTTTTAATGCCTTTTAAGACATATTGCCCATCTACACGAGACTTTTTTGATAGCAGCTTATGAACACTCTGCAAATACCTATGACAAACATTAGCCCACTGAGTATCATTGATAGCATCTTCACAGTAAATTCTAGTGATAATATACAAACATTTTACCCAAGCTCATTTCTTTAAGACCCCTTTCACACTGTGCTGCCCATAGCGTCGGCGGTAAAACGCTGCTAATTTTCCGGTGCATTTCGGCCGCTAGCGGGGCGCTTTTATCCCTCGCTAGCGGCCGAGAAAGGGTTAATACCGCTGGCAATGCGCTGCTACAGCGGCGTATTGCCAGCGGTACAGCGGCGCTGCCCATTGATTTCAATGGGCAGAAGCGCATTAGGAGCGGTGAGTTCACCGCTCCTAATGTGCTCCAAAGAAGCTGCTGGCAGGACTTTTTCTGTCGCCCTGCCAGCGCACCGCTCCAGTGTGAAAGCCCTCGGGCTTTCACACTGGAGTGATTGGAGCAGCTGTTTTAGGGCGGATTGCAGGTGCTATTTTTAACGCTATAGCGCCTGCAAAACGCCCTCACTGTGAAAGGGGTCTTATAGCTCAGATCTGACGCCAGTAAACATTACTTAGCCTTTAATCACTTGCCGACCACGCTATAGCCGAAAAACGGCTACAGTGTGGCCGGCTAGTTTTGGGAACCTGTCATATGATGGCCACCCGTGCTTGCGCTTCTCACGTGCCACCTGGCGTGCGCACCCAGAAGTGTCCATGTTCGCTGGGTCCTCGGAAGAGAAAGAACCCGTTAATATCACAATTTTGTGAGAAAAATCAATCTTAATTTTGCAAAGGATTGTGGGGAAAAATTACAGCTTCAAAAAACTCACCACGCCTCTAAGTACCTTTGACTGTCTACCTTCCAAAAAGGTGGCATTTGGGGGGTATTTGTACTTTCCTGGCTTGTCAGTGTCTCAAGAAATTAGAAAGGCTGTCAGAGTACATCAGGTGTGATCAATTTTCAATGATTGGCACCATAGCTTGTAGACTATAAGGCCTGGTTCACACTGGGGCGACAAACGCTCCGACATTGGGAGCTCATGTCGCATGACGTATGAAAATCAATGTTTCCCTATGGGAGCCGTCTTAACTGGTCCGACACATGTCGGTCCGACTTTGAGAATGCTCCCTGTACTACTTTGGTCCGACTTTGATCCGACTTCAGCCCATTGACTATCATTGAAGTCGGATCAAAGTCGGACCGCAGTCTTGCATGGTCCGACTTTGGCATGTGACTTGTGCTGTACTGCTCTTGAGGGGGAACTCCAGGCCAAATTTTAAATAAAAAAACCGGCATGGGTTCCCCCTCCAGGAGCATACCAGGCCCTTGGGTCTGGTCTGGATTTGAACGGGCACCCCTACGCCGAAAAAACGGCGTGGGGGTCCCCCCAAAATCCAAACCAAACCCTTATCCGAGCACACAACCTGGCAGGCCGCAGGGGAAGAGGGGGGGACGAGAGAGCGGCCCCCCCTCCCTCCTGAACCGTACCAGGCCGCATGCCCTCAACATGGGGGGTTTGGTGCTCTGGGGCAGGGGGGCGAGCTGCGGCCCCCCCACCCCAGAGCACCCTGCCCCCATGTTGGTGAGGACAGGGACTCTTCCCGACAACCCTGGCCGTTGGTTGTCGGGGTCTGCGGGCGGGGGGCTTATCGGAATCCGGGAGCCCCCTTCAATAAGGGGGCCCCCAAATCCCGGCCCACCACCCTATGTGAATGAGTATGGGGTACATTGTACCCCTACCCATTCACCTGGTGGAAAAAAATGCAATAAAAAAACCACACAGCTTTTTAAAGTATTTTATTGCACAGCTCCGGGGGTCTTCTTCCGACTTCGGGGGTATCCGGTGTCGTCGCCGCGCTCTCCGGTTCTTTCTTCCGCCGGGCCTCCGCTAACTTCTTTTTAGCTCTTTTGCTAACGGAGGCCCGGACTTCTCCGTCGTCCTTCTGCCGGCCCCTCCACTAACTTCTTGGTAGCTCTTTCGCTAGTGGAGGGGCGCGGTCTTCCCGTCGTCGCCGTCGGCGTCTTCTTCTCTCTTCTCCTCCTCGATGTTGACGCGTCGCTTCCTCCCGCTGTAATACTGGCTCTCCGCTCCGCTCCGCATTAATATAGGCTTCCCATGACGTCACAGTCACATGTTCCCATGACGTCACAGTCACATGCTCCGGGGCCATGTGCCCCGGAACATGTGACTGTGACGTCATGAGAAGCCTATATTAATGCGGAGCGGAGCGGAGAGCCAGTATTACAGCGGGAGGAAGCGACGCGTCAACATCGAGGAGGAGAAGAGGGTAGAAGACGGGCCTCCGCTAGCAAAAGAGCTAAAGAAGTTAGCGGAGGCCCGGCGGAAGAAAGAACCGGAGAGCGCGGCGACGACACCGGAGACCCCCGAAGTCGGAAGAAGACCCCCAGAGCTGTGCAATAAAATACTTTAAAAAGCTGTGTGGTTTTTTTATTGCAATTTTTTCCACCAGGTGAATGGGTAGGGGTACGATGTACCCCATACTCATTCACATAGGGTGGTCGGGGGCGGGATCCGGGGGCCCCTTTATTAAAGGGGGCTCCCGGATTCCGATAAGCCCCCCGCCCGCAGACCCCGACAACCAACGGCCAGGGTTGTCGGGAAGAGGCCCTGTCCTCATCAACATGGGGGCAGGGTGCTCTGGGGTGGGGGGGCCGCAGGTCGCCCCCCTGCCCCAGAGCACCAAACCCCCCATGTTGAGGGCATGCGGCCTGGTATGGTTCAGGAGGGAGGGGGGCCGCTCTCTCGTCCCCCCCTCTTCCCCTGCGGCCTGCCAGGTTGTGTGCTCGGATAAGGGTCTGGTTTGGATTTTGGGGGGACCCCCACGCCGTTTTTTCGGCGTAGGGGCACCCCTTCAAATCCAGACCAGACCCAAGGGCCTGGTATTCCTCTGGAGGGGGAACCCATGCCGGTTTTTTATTTAAAATTTGGCCTGGAGTTCCCCCTCAAGATTCATACCAAACACAGTGCCTGATATTGGCGGGGATCCAAGTCGGATCCCCGTTCATTGAAAGTCGGACATATGTCGGCTTAATGTCGCAGGGCAAAGTCGGATCCAAAGTAGGACGGCTGTCGTGTCACACTAGTGTGAACCCAGCCTAACCGTCACAAAAAGACCAAATAATATGCACTGATTTGGGTTAATTTTACAAAATGATGTAGCAGTAAAAAAAATTGGTCAAAATTTTAAAAAAATACTAATTTGCTAAATTTTATAACAAACGAAGAAAAATAAAAAATTTTACCAAATTTTCGGTCTTTTTTTACTTATAGTGCAAAAAATAAAAAGCACAGTGATTGCATACCACCAAAAGAAAGCTTGTGTGTGGAAACATAGTTATCCAGGTTAAAAAAGACACACATTTGCTGAGTTAAACCAATAGAGTTTCATAATGTTACAAGCTTGTTCTTCCATATTTTGTACTTAAATATATAGAAACATAGATTAGCAACCAGAGAGAGCTCTTGTTGTACCAATGCAATTACTGTGTCTCTCGCTTACCAGCTGTTGGTAAGATAGACGGTGCATTTATTTTACTGATTCAGAAGACTACTATGGTTTTATTTATCAAAGCTTTCAGTCAAGATTCACAGAGTTTTCTTTATTGTATCTTATGTGAAAAATATGTGAATCTTGGGTGAAAGTTGTACAAATGTTTAGGTACAAACTAAGCTAAATAGACCCTCTAGACTTACATTGTAAGTAGGTGCAATAGGCCAGAGCCGTTGTGCAGCACTGCAAAGCAGGAAGCAGAACCTGTGTATGCAATAAGCAGATAAGGCTGCCTCTATGTAAATAATATATATGGAAAGCAAAACTAAATCCATTATTTTAACTGTTTCCCAAAACCATTAAATTTAAAGCACACGTTGAATGAGAACTGTTAAGCCTCGTACACACGGCCGAGAATCTCGTTGTTTTTCCTGACGAGATTCTTGAACCGGCCGAGTGTACACACGTACGATTCAAAAGTACCGCCGTTCTTTTGAATGACATAAATGCGGTGACGTCATCGACTACGACGAGCGTGCGCTCATCACATTCGATGCCGTCGCCGCCATCTTGCTACACCCTACCTATGCCTAGGAAGCTACCGCGCATGCGTCAAAGTCATTTCGAGCATGCGTGGGTTTCCACGGCGACAGGTAAGTGTACACACTCTCGGGTTTCTCGTCGGGAAACGGGCCGACGAGAATCCTGACGAGAAAATAGAGAGCAGGTTCTCTATTTTTCTCGTCGAGATTCTGGGCAGTTTTCCTGACGAGAAACCTGAATGCCTCATACACACGGCCGGTTTTCTCGGCAAGAAAGCTCTCCCGGCAGATTACTTGTTGTTTCTTGACGAGAAAACCGGCCGTGTGTACGAGGCTTAACAGATACTAGCATGCCTATGTTAGCTCTCAACCCAACTGTCAAGCCATTAAAGGGCTGGAGTCATAACTGATCACATGTGCAGCACCAAGTATTTATAAATCAGAAGATTTGTTATGAGGTAACTATTACAGTAGTAGCTCAATATATGTTCTTACTGCTAATCCATTATTGTTGCCATTTAGAAGTCAGACTATAGTCACAGTAGGCTTGTGCCTATAGGCAGTGGATGGAAAGTGGCAGCTTTTCCCCATGCAGCTAATGATCACACTTTTTAAAAATACAGTTGTTTTTTTGTTTTCTTTTTTGTACAAGCTTGTTTACACCATCACAATATTCTAAGTTGTCCAAAGAACACTAAAATAGGTGTGCAAAACCGGTGACCCCATCAACATAGGGTGTGGGCTTAGGCTCCTCTGATGGAAATCCAGGCATGTATGCAGTATCTCACAAAAGTGAGTACACCCCTCGCATTTTTGTAAATATTTTATTATATCTTTTCATGTGACAACACTGAAGAAATGACACTTTGCTAGAATGTAAAGTAGTGAGTGTACAGCTTGTGTAACAGTGTAAATTTGCTGTCCCCTCAAAATAACAACACAGCCATTAATGTCTAAACCGCTGGCAACAAAAGTGAGTACACCCCTAAGTAAAAATATCCAAATTGGGCCCAATTAGCCATTTTCCCTCCCCGATGTCATGTGACTCGTTTGTGTTACAAGGTCTCAGGTTTCAATGGGGAGCAGGTGTGTTAAATTTGGTGTTATCGCTCTCACTCTCTCATACTGGTCACTGGATGTTCAGCATGGCACTTCATGACAAAGAACTTTCTGGGAATCTGAAAAATAGAAATGTTGCTCTACATAAAGATGGCCTAGGCTATAAGAAGATTGCCAAGACCCTGAAACTGAGCTGCAGCACGGTGGCCAAGACCATACAGCGGTTTAACAGGACAGGTTCCACTCAGAACAGGCCTCGCCGTGGTCGACCAAAGAAGTTGAATGCACGTGCTCAGCGTCATATCCAGAGGTTGTCTTTGGGAAATAGATGTATAAGTGCTGCCAGCTTTGCTGCAGAGCTTGAAGGGGTGGGGTGGTAAGCCTGTTAGTGCTCAGACAATACGCCTCACACTGCATCAAATTGGTCTGCATGGCTGTCGTCCCAGAAGGAAGCCTCTTCTAAAGATGATACACAAGAAAGCCTGCAAACTGTTTGCTGAAGACAAGCAGACTAAGGAAGACTAACTGGAACCATGTCCTGTGGTCTGATGAGACCAAGATAAACTTATTTGGTTCAGATGGTGTCAAGCGTGTGTGGTGGCAACCAGGTGAGGCGTACAAAGATAAGTGTGTCTTGCCTACAGTCAAGCATGGCGGTGGAAGTGTCATGGTCTGGGGCTGCATGAGTGCTGCTAGCACGGGGAGCTACAGTTCATTGAGGGAACCATGAATGCCAACATGTGCTGTGACATACTGAAGCAGAGCATGATCCCCCTCCCTTCAGAGACTGGGCCACAGGGCAGTATTCCAACATAACGACCCCAAACACACCTCCAAGACAACGAATGCCTTGCTAAAGAAGCTGAGGGTAAAGGGGATGGACTGGCCAAGCATGTCTCCAGACCTAAATCCTATTGAGCATCTCTGGGGCACCCTCAAACGGAAGGTGGAGGAGCTGAAGGCAGAGTGGGGGAATTGAGTCACATGACTTGACTTAAGTCAGACTTGAGTCACCTGTTTGAGGACTTGCGACTTGCTTGACAGAATTCAATAAATGACTTGACTTGACTTTGACTTGTCACTAATGACTTGTGACTTGACTTTGACTTGGGCTATATGACTTGCAATGACTTGGCACCACTAACACTAACCGCAAGCCGCCGTCTGCCTACCTGATCAGCATGTCATGCAGACAGACGGCGGCCATTGCAGTGTTCAAAAGCCGCGCCTCCTCGTCTGTGATAGGCGGAACACTCAATTTCACAGCAGGCAGTGTTCAGCCTATCACGGACATCCTCTTATCCTCGTCTGTGTTATGAGGATGAGCGGATGTCCGTGATAGGCGGAACACTGAATGCTGGGAAATTGAGTGTTCCGCCTATCACAGACGAGGAGGAGGCGCGGCTTTTGAATACTGGAATGGCCGCCGGGATGCTGCCGATCAGGTACACGGCTGATGGGCACAGTAAAGCATGGGCACAGTGAGACACGGGCACAGTGAGACATTGGGCACAGTGAGACATTGGGCACAGTGAGACACAGGCACAGTGAGGCATTGGGCACAGTGAGACACGGGCACAGTGAAGCATGGACACAGTGAAGCATGGGCACAGTGAAGCATGGGCACAGTGAAGCATGGACATAGTGAGGCATGGGCACAATGAAGCATGGACTCAGTGAAGCATGGACACAGTGAAGCATGGACACAGTGAAGCATGGGCACAGTGAGGCATGGGCACAGTGAGGCATGGGCACAGTGAGGCATGGGCACAGTGAGGCATGGGCACAGTGAGGCATGGGCACATAACCAATACTATTTATTGTTATCCCTCCTATTATTTTTATACAGTATGGGGTAGATCAGTATTTTGACCTGATTTGTGACTTGACCAAAATAAATGACTTGACTTGACTTGCTTGACTTCTAGCAGGGACTCGACTTGACTTGCTTGCTTTTCGTCACAGTAACTTGGGACTTGCTTGAGACTTGAAGGTTAAGACTTGAGACTTGTTTGTGACTTGCACATGTGTGACTTACTCCCATGTCTGGCTGAAGGTCTCCAACATCCACCAGCTCCGTGATGTCATCATGGAGGAGTGGAAGAGGACTCCAGTGGTAACCTGTGAAGCTCTGGTGAACTCCATGCCGAAGAGCTGCAAAATAATGGTGGCCACACAAAATATTGACCCTTTGGGCCAATTTGGACATTTTCACTTAGGGGTGTACTCACTTTTGTTGCCAGCGGTTTAGACATTAATGGCTGTGTGTTAAGTTATTTTGAGGGGACAGTAAACTTACACTGTTATACAAGCTGTACACTCACTACTTTACATTGTAGCAAACTGTTATTTCTTCAGTGTTGTCACATGAAAAGATAGAATAAAATATTTACAAAAATGTGAGGGGTGTACTCACTTTCGTGAAATACTGTATCTTATTTTCCAATATTATGCTTTTAAAAAGCAGAATAAATCTAAAAGGATGCATTTTGTCTGCTATAATCTTTAATTGTGCCACAAGAATCAGGCTTTCATGTCCACTATGTGTGTAGATCTTAGCAGATACATACTGAACATCTAGGTCAAGGCATCAAAACACATTAACAAAATGATGCATCACCTCCAAACCATATTATAAAAAAATTAAGGTTTTGTTTACATTGTCACCTGTCAAGAGGCTCTGGACCTGACTTGATTGTTGTATGAAATGTCCAGGTTGTGCTATCCTATTCATTTTAATGGATATTGGGGAACCTGCAAATCACAAGGCCTGCTTCTATCACTTTTGTGGAAAAAGCCTATATATGTACAGTGCCTTAAAAAGGTATTCATACCCCTTGAAATTTTCCACATTTTGTCATGTTATGTCATTTTACAACCAGTGTTAATTTTGGCACCAAATTTAGTTTTAGTCTTAAGCCTCGTACACACGACCGAGTTTCTCGTCGTTAAAAACACGTAGTTTTTCTCGACGAGATTCTTGTTAACCTTGACGAGTTTCTCGTCAAGCTTTCCATGCGTACACACTGACAATTCCAAATCTCGTCGTTGTTCTGCACGGTCACGTCCAGAACGTACGACGGCAGTATAAAGGGGAAGATCGATTTCCCTGGCGCCACCCCTTGGGCTGCTTTTGCTGATCTCGTTTTACCGCGTGTGAAGTAAAATTTTGGGAAGAGACGATTCACGCTTTTCAGTTTTCGTGCTTTCAGTTTGTTTTCTGCGGTTCAGTTTGTGCTTGTGGGTTCGTATCTTGTCTTTCAGGGTGTGTAGGCAAGTCGCATCTGTTTTACAGTGCGTTCTTGCCCGTTCGTTTCTGAATTTCATTTCGTTCTTCATAGGCCTTGCTGTTCTAAAGTGCGTTCTGTTTAGTACGTTCTGATAAGACGACCGTTTCCTAGCCATGTCGCATGTACGTTCTCGTCGTCGAGTTTGTGCTGTGCGGGCGCTTGGTGTTGGTCTGCTTGTTTTGGACCAAGACGAGTCCATGAACGGGGTGAGGAGGAGTTCATGGACCAAGAATTGGTTGCTCCAGTGGGACCAATTCTGCCATATGCCTCTGCTGCGGGAGATCGTGGAGAATAATCCTGAGGACTTCAGGAATTTTCTGCGGATGTCTGACCCCGTTTTTCAGCATCTTTTGGCTTTGGTGTCCCCCTATATTACCAGGCAGGACAACGTTATGCGGGAAGCCATCAGTGCTGAGCAGAGGCTCATCGCCACCTTACGTTACCTGGCGACAGGGAGAAGTCTGCAGGACTTGAAGTTCACGACAGGCATCTCCCCCCAGGCTCTGGGCCTCATAATCCCAGACACCTGTTCTGCCATCATCCAAGTCCTGCAGGAGGACTATATTAGGGTAAGTTTTCTCCATTAACATCACATTTTATATATTTCATGTATGCTAATGTATTGTATTTCTTTCATCCTTCCCTAATTACCATGATTGTAATATGCTGAGAATGTCCCCTTTGTCCTCATGCATGCTGGAAGCTTTTAAATGCCCCTTTTTTCTCCTACATGCATATTTCCCTTCACTAACCTCTCCATCAGTGGCGACTGCTGCTCCAAATGTTTGGGGGGGCCACCCCCAAATTATATATAAACTTCCTCCATTTTAGCGACTGTGCCTATTAAACGCCACCAGTTTCCCCCCTCAAATGCAGCCATTTTGCCCCCTCAAATGCAGCCATTTTTCCCCCTCAAATGCAGCCATTTTGCCCCCCTCAAATGCAGCCATTTTACCCCCCTCAAATGCAGCCAGTTTGCCCCCTCAAATGCAGCCATTTTGCCCCCAGCCCTGCACTTACCTTCTTCTGGTCAGCGCCATCCTTCTTCTGTCCTTGATGTCTTCTCCTGCCCTCGATGTTGCATCAGCCAATCAGGTTACCGGTAAACAGACTTGGTGAACATGATTGGCAGAGGAGCCTGTCAGTGTTTACCCAAGGAATGCCCCCCCCCTGCGTCCCCTGGTTAACTTTTATGAAGCCAATTACATCCCTCAGGCTGTAATCGCCAAGGCTATTTGCCCCCCTGTCTCGGATAGGCAATTTTCACCACAAAAATGTCGCAGTTACTCATATGGCCGTTGCTCAACAGGGGGCCATCCACCTGAATAGTGGGCGGCATTGACAATACATAGGTTCATGCAAGGCATGAACCTATGTATTGTTCTGAGTGATGGGCGCAGGAGAGAGGGGGCAGCGCTCCAGTGCCCACTCTGGACGCACCGCCACTGCAATGCTATCCTGTGGCCAAACACATCTAGCCCCCCCCCCCAAATTGATTATAATGGACCATCAGAGGGGGTGATGAATATGATACTTAAGCCTTCCATTATACTTTTTAAAAACACATTAAACTGAGATTTTGATTGATGTTGGGCTCGAATGTATTTTATTATAATCTGCTTGCAATGTTATGTGCAAAAGTACTAATATATTTTTATCTTGTTTGACTCCACAGCTTCCTTCCACACCACAGGAATGGCAGACTGTGGCATCGGAGTTTGCCACGCGGTGGGACTTCCCCAGCTGCGGTGGAGCCATTGACGGGAAGCACGTCCGCATCGTGCCGCCACCCCGTTCTGGGTCCTACTACTACAAATACAAGGGGTTTCATAGCATTGTGCTGATGGCGGTGGTGTCAGCACGGTATGAATTCCTCTATGTGGATGTGGGGAAGAATGGCCGGATGTCCGATGGGGGATCCTTCATCCAGACGGAGTTTGGCCTCCGTCTCCAGAGTGACGACCTTGCATTGCCACCGGATGCAGGGAATGTTGAAGGACTCCCCTTTGTTTTTTTGGCTGATGAAGCCTTCGGACTCGGACCGCACCTCATGAGGCCATTTCCCCAGAGGACCCTGACCCCAGAGAAGAGGGTGTTCAACTACCGGCTGGCCAGGGCCCGAAGAGTCGTAGAAAATGCCTTTGGGATAATGGCCAGCCGGTTCCGCCTTTTTATGACTCCTATTCACTTGGCGGAGTACAAAATTAACTATGTTGTTTTATGCTGCTGTGTGCTACATAATTTTCTGAGCCGAAAATCAACAAATTATATGGCCTCAATATTGCCTGAGGCAGGACTTTCATCTGGCAATACCCTGCCGGGCCTCGAATCTGGCCGTCCTGGCTTGCCCCCCCAAAATGCCCGTGAGGTTCGTGAGAAATATATGGAATATTTCACGGGTAGGGGGGCAATTCCTATGCCGGGCCATGTGTAAATATTCTTGGAGAAAGAACTAAATAAAAATCTGATTTAATCTTTTAACTTTTGTTTTTTCCTGTCTCCTAGTTCGTCTTAGTGCATTTGTAGTGCCAAGTGTATTTTCCTTTAGTAAATACCAACCATTTCACTATGAACCACAAAAATATACACAAATAAAGTTAGAGCGTATTTGAAAAAGAAGCTACACTTTGTTGTTGTTCAAAAATTTTACTCGGTGCACATTCACACACACACATGGTAAATAGAACAGTATGTATATATTTTTTTTGGCTGGCCACAAACCGGCTTTTTTTTTTTACAAAAATACAAAACCATCAGTAGCATTCAACATACTACAACATTGGATACCTCTTGGCAATATGAGACATTCACTTACACAAAATATGTCTCTATCTGGCCGTCCTAATATGGGGTATTGGCACCCCTGGCCAAGCCAAAATTTGAATATGCACACAATTTGAAGTCATTTCCAATAGGGATTTTAGACTCCTGATCCCTATTGTCAACATGTGCTATCTGCCATCAGGGGTGATCAATGGCCGTGTTTTGGGGGTGCAACCCCTTCTTCAGTTCACCTACTTGAGATACGAGGAAGGGGTTGCACCCCCAAAACCCGTACATGGATATCCCCTGATGGCAGATGGCACATGTTGACACACTGTGTGCATATTCAAATTTTGGCTTGATTGATTGTCTAAAAGCTTAAAAAAGGGGAAAGAACAATCTCAAACAAAAAATGGGGGTTTTGTTGCCTTATTCAATTCTCCCCAAAACATCTAGGATGTCCTTAAAGGTTTGATCCATCACATGAATTCTTTGCTTAATTCTGTCCAGTTCTGTGCTACATTCCATCACTTGCTGTATGATTCGTAGGGCACTGTCAGAGAAACGTGTACTTTCTTTCACCACAACATTTACATCCCCTATAAAAAAATACAAAAAGGTATTATAAGTCTGCAGGCCTACATCTCTTACCTGAAGCTGTGGTGACAGATACTGACTTGTTGTGGTGACCAGTTCCACCACGTCATCCACTTCTCCTTCCTGCACTTCTCCTTCCTCCACCTCTTCAACTTCCTCAACACCCTCAGGTTGTGGGTCTTGGTGAGGTTGGGGTTGTTTAGAAGCTGTGGGTTTCTTGTGCTCCCTGGAGTGTTCTCCTCCCAGTCTTCTCTCCCCTATGAGAATCAAACAAAAGGTATAGTTATCACACAGAAATTTTGTTTAAAAAATAAAAACATGATACATTGGTTGGAAGTGGGGTACAAGTGTCTGTTTGGGCGGGATTTCAAGATGAAGACATTCTTTTTTAAAACTATATTCTTTAATATTCACCTTTGGCTGTCAATTTTTATACATGGAGGCACCACAAAAATGCACTGATGCACCTGTGTGGGACACCCAAAAAAGGCGGTTCTGGTGGCCCACACTATAGTGCGCAAAAGTACAGATGTGGAACCAGCTGCTGAGTGTCCTCTCCTTTACACTGATTAAAGTTTGCATTTAATTATCTTTACAAACACATCATCCAGCCAACAATGTAAGAACAACAATTGAATAAAAACAGGCAGCTGTGTAAAAAATTTCAACCCTGTAAAATCTATACAAATCGTGCATAGTGGCCGAACGATGTGTCTGTAACGAACGATTACTGTGCCAAACCAAGTTCAAACTATGACATTTTGTAAGGTACAATAGAAAAATGCAATAACATGGAGCAACATGCAAGTTGTGAAATACAATAATAGGAAAATGGGCAAAAAATACTTACTTTTTTCAAGCATTCTCTTAATGCTCCTTAACTGCTCCGGCTCCCTCAGTTTGAGGTCAGACCACCTCTTTCTGAGCTGCTCGTTTGATCGTTTCACCCCGAAATTCTTCTTCAGACTCTTCACGACTTTCTTCATGATTTTGGCCTTCCTTCGATTAGGTTTGCTATACGGCCCATGCTTTGCGCCATAATCCGACTTTAGCAATATGTCCACCATCTCCGCGTAAGACATATTAGATGCCTTGAATCTCCTCCCTGATCGTGACGTTTCCTCAGTCTCCGGGCTTGTCTCCTCCTCGTTATTTGAGGAATTAGCAGACACCTGCCATATCTGTCTGCGCACCGAAAGAGAAGGGGCGGGGAAAAGATGTTACTTAGAACGTCATGGGCGGGCGACGTGTGCGGAGCGACGTGTGCGTAGTTTTACGCATGCGTGGTGTATATATAGCAAACACACATGTGACTATACTACGTTCGGTGTGTGGAGAGAGGAGTAAAAGTGACGGATGTGCGAACGAAGGTATGTGATTTTGAGACTTTGAGAAATTGGTGGCCTATACTGTCTAGAGAATGTTGGAGGATATATATGGTGACTAAGATTTACAGGAGGTTAGACTGTGTGACTCACATTATTTGTTTTTTGGGCTTGCAGACCCAAAATTAATGTGTTTATAAGTGACAAGGAATTCCTTGCGGAATTTATAGACCGGGTAAGGGAGCTGCCCGCTCTGTGGGAAACCAAAAACCCCATACATAGAAAAAAAGGGGTAAGAAAAGCAGCACTGGAAAGCCTGCTCCCATTTGTGCATACCAAGGTGCCCACAGCAACAGCAAAACAGGTGGACACTAAAATTGGGAGCTTGAGAGGCACATACAGGACTGAACGCTCCAAAGTCCTGGCTTCTCAGAGGTCAGGAGCAGCAGCAGATGATGTGTATGTCCCGAATTTGTGGTACTACAGCAGGATGTCCTTTCTGGATGACCACATTGAGGCAAGGCCATCACTGTCCACTCTTCCCCCCAGACTTCTCTGCAGCCAACCTGAGCCTTCTCTGGAGCAAGAGGAGGCAGCCATCCTGGAAGAAGCTGATTTGGACATCTGGAGCCAGGTATAGTATTTATAGAAAATGTATTGGGATAAAATTAATGCAGGAAAAAGAAGTCAAGATGAAAATCCTAAACTATTTTGGGATACAAAAGTGAAATCAATATCTATAGACATTAGTCTGCCATAAATTGGGTGCAAAATAGTCAATCTGATGTAGTCCTAAAAATCTTTGTCTTTTCTCTTGATTTACATTCAAATTGCTACATTCATGATCTCAAATTTGTGTGAAAATAATTAACCAAAATATTAATATTGTCCCTTTTTCATACACAGGATGAAATCAGCCAGGAGGAGGGTCTGGAAACTGTCAGGCAGGAGGAGGCAGGGCCCACTGTGAGCGAGGAGGTGACAGGGCCCACTGTGAGCCAGGAGGTGGCAGGGCCCACTGTGAGCCAGGAGGTGGCAGGGCCCACTGTGAGCCAGGAGGTGGCAGGGCCCACTGTGAGCCAGGAAGTGGCAGGGCCCAGTGGCAGACAGGAGGTGGCAGGGCCCAGTGGCACACAGGAGGTGGCCGGCACGAGTAGAAGCACAAGGTCTCAGGTGCCTCCCATCCGCCTTCCGAAAAGAAGCAGGAGGGACAGGACCACAAGTGAGGCAGCAATGGCCCTTATTAGAGAGGCACATGCCACCCTCCAGGAGCCCACATCCCCTGAAGAGACCATTGCCGGCCTAGTTGAGGCCAAGTTCAAGGTGATGAGCATGGAGCAACGCCTCCTATGCGAGCCCCTGCTGATCACCTTGCTTAACAAGGGGGTGATGGAGAAAATTACCCCCAATACGGCCATATGTGAGGTTGCCCAGCTTTCCCAACCTCAACCTCCTCCTCCTCCTCCACCTCCACCTTCTTCTTCTGCGCCACCCCCTTCTCCTCCACCTCCTCCTCCACCTTCTTCTTCTGCGCCACCCCCTTCTCCTCCACCTCCTTCTCCTCCTCCTGACAGGAGTACCCCTCCAGTGGCCCAGCCTCCAGTCACACGCAGAAGGAAGGCTGCAGAGAAGGCTTCAGGGAAGGCTGCAGGGAAGGCTGCCAAGAAGACGAGGAAGTGATGGCCTTACTTCATTGTGGTCGGACAGAAGGCAGCCTGTTGTAGTACCACAGACTTGGGACATATATATCACCTGCTGCTGTTCCTGACCTCTGGGAGGCCAGCATCAGATTGTGCTCACAACTGTTGTGCTTCTCAAGCTCCCAATTTTAGTGTCCACACAGGGTTGATGTGTGCTCTGGGGTCCCTGGGATGCACAAATGGCAGCAGGTTCTCCAGCGCTGCCTTCTATTTATTTTGTTCTAGACATGAATAAATGTTTTTTGGGTTTAAGTTCATACTTGACTATGTTTTTTGAAAATAATTATTTATTTCCCTTTGGAGTAAGCAGATACTTTTGACCCCCCCCCCCAAAAAAAGGGACAGATAACACCCAAAAAAATCATTAAAGGTGTTCTTTAAAAAATATAGGTGTAAACTTGACACAACTAAATTTTAAAAATAAAATGGGAGATCACTATCAAAACATCGACAAATTACAATTAACATCTGTCTAAAAAATATAAAACATTAAAATATTCTGAAGATCTTGCACGATATAATACAGCTAAATCTTCTTAAGAGCAGCATGAAAAAGGTTTAAAATAGATAGTCATAACTCTGTGTGAATATCAGCAGCAAAACAAGTTCATTAGTTTTCATTATTGTAACATTCTAAAGAAGATGCACAACATTTAAACGATGCAATAATTTACAGCATAACGAATGTGCTATCTCCATTACGAAGGCTTGTTTTACCAGAAGATGCGCTCCCGTCTCATACTTGATTCTGAGCATGCGCGCTTTTTGAAGAGTCGTAAAAGCATACACACGAACCATTTTCTCGTCGCAAAACAGGCCGACGAGAAACATAACGAGAAAATCTAGAATCCGGACGAGAAAATAGAGAGCAGGTTCTCTATTTTTCTCGTCGAGATTCACGGCGGTTTTCTCGTCGTAAAACCATACACACGAACAGTTTTCTCGACAATAAAGCTCTCTCTGCACTTTTCTTGTCGGTTTTGGACGAGAAACTCGGTCGTGTGTATGAGGCTTGAGTCTTGCATTTTAGTTCTAGTCCCAACTAATGCTGCGTACACACGATCGATTTTCTCGATGTTGAAAACACCGTCGAGAAAATCGACTGGAAAAACAAGGGAACGGCTTGGTTCCCTACACACGGCCGTTTTTCCCGACATTTTTTTTCTTGGTCGAGAAAAACGACCGTGTGTGGGCTCCGTGGCAGTGTTTCCCTATGGGAAAACTGCCGCGGAAAAACATGATGTGAATCACGACGAGAAAAATTAGAGCATGTTCTTATTTTTCTCGTCGTGATTACTGCAGTTTTTCCCGTCGGGAAAAATGACAAAAAGCCCACACACTGTGTTTTTCTTGTTATAAAAAAATGATCGTGTGTACGCGGCATTAGTCTTCTACAATTGTTTTAGTTTTAGTTGTATTTAGTCGACTAAATCTCCAGTACATTTTAGTCAACTAAAACTTGTTTTAGTCGTCTAAAATCGAATGGGTGTAATTAAAATTTGTAATGCATTAATTACCATTTCTCTACAATGTCCAAACTCATTATATTCTGCTGGAGTGAAAAATCGAATATGTTATTATTTATGGTATTGAAGTATGAACATGCACTACAGACCAGTGTTAATTTTGAAGTCAAATTTCAATTTAGTTTTAGACTTAGTCTTAGACTTATTTTCTTTCTCGTACATCACGGGACACAGAGCGACATAGTCATTACTAATGGGTTATATAGATACCGTCAGGTGCTGGCACTGGCAACTTCCAAAACCGGAAGTACCCTCCCCTATATAAGCCCCTCCCATCCGGGAGCACCTCAGTTTTTTGCCAGTGTCTAAGGTGTTGGCCAAGAAGAAACATGTGTTTTTCACTGAGCTTGCGTACAGGTTCTTTTGGGCCTCAGTAAGCTATTCCGGATCCGACCAAAAAAGCTTCATAGCTAAACGGTCGGTACCCGGGCCTTGCAGAGAAGAGCAAGGTTTTGCCTGTAATGCTTCTCTTAGGAGAGCTGGACCCTGGGATCCAGAGCTCTGGTCATACCCACGACCAAGATGTTTTCTGTGCAGGGTGCTATACAGGTCCAGGGGAGTGGAATCCTTGGGAACCCGGTCCCTGAAGGTTTGATTACAATGCCTGCCGTGATAGGTGAAGTTTGGGCTTTTGTGGACCAAACAAAGTCCTGCGGCGGGGAACAGGTAAGTGGGGGCCCCCAGGAACTTGGTTCTATTGGGGGACCCCCAAGCCTAATTTGTCTTTCTGTCTGTTACCTAATGGTATTCCCGCAAAATTCTGTGCATGCCTGTAACTACTAAAAAAATGTAATAATTTTTAATGGTGGTCAAGAAAAAAAAAAAAAATTTTTTTTTATATATATATATATTTAATATATTAGACTGCGGTACCTGTGTTTGTCCACTAGAGGCCGCTGTGGAATGTTTTCTTGTCATGTGGACTAGCTTCTTCTCAGCAGAGCAAAGTCCAGGCAGATGGTGAGTTCTCTTATAGGAAACTGCTTCCTCTGCCATGTTGCAGTGCTCGTCCATCCCCCGGCCTGCGGCAAAGAGGGGCCCTGGCTCCTGTCCCTTGTTACCATATTTGAAATTAGCGCCGAAGGCGCACGTGCCCGCGCGCGAGCGCGAGCACGCGCCTCTATATATAGAGGTGAGCCGGGAAAGGGGGCGGAGCCTGGGGGATGACGCTCTGTGCGCGCCGCAGCGCTTCTGCGCATGTGCGGGCGTCCCAGCAGTTTAAAAAAAAACACAATATTGTAGTGAGCTGGCTATGAAGTACAGAGACAGAGCTGGCAACATTTAAAGGCATACAGCAAGCGGTTGATACAGGCATCCCCTAGAAAGGCACATTAGTAGACACCAACTGTGATATAGCAGCAATTGTGCTAGACTATTCTCAGTAAAAGTGGTGTATTACGGCTGGAATACCTCAGCTTTAGGCTTAGGAATATGCCGTCCAGAAGCTCCGGAACTGAATCTTCCAGGAAGCGAAGGGGGTCTCATCGGGCTCGGAGGATCTTGGGCATACTCCTGCTGCACCAGTCTCCCCTGAAGTTCAGAGGTAAGTGACCGTAGAGACCCCGCAGGGGTACTTGGTACTGTGGCTGTCCTCAGTCACCTGCTCCTGTGTATGTAACAGAGGAGGTTTTTTCCTCAGCTCTGGGAGGATTAGAGAGAGATTGTCAAAATTTATCGCTGCCTCCCTGTCAGGGAAAGCACGCCCGATCTCCGTCTCCTCCTTCAGAGTGCCTGTTAGCAGAGCAACAGTCCCATACAGGGATCGACCTGCCTGAAGGGGATCAGGATAAGGTTGATTCTGTTATAGAGGAATCAACAGTGGGGGAACCTTTTCTCAGCATCTCAAGCTGAAAGATTATGGGTTCAGTCTCTGACTAACATGGTCCGATCAGCATTTAAAAATGCACCTTGCGGAACCATCAACCACTACTGTATCCTCGTTGGGGTCGCTAGAAGCCCCCAGACTGTTTGTTCTTTTCCACTTCACCCTTTACTGAAAGGGCTCATTTACCAGGATTGGGAACGTCCTGAGAAAATATTTATTCCCCCAAGAGATTTCCGGTGGTCTATCCCATGGAGGATAAGTTCATCAAAAAAAAAATAAAAAATGGAAGGTCCCTACAATGGACGCAGCCATCTCTTGTATGTATAAATCACTGACATGTCCAGTGGATAATGTCCAAATGTTCAAGAACCCAATAGATAAAAGATTGGAGTCCTTATGAAAATCTGCTTGGTGATACAACCAGCAGTAGCAGCTATTGGGGTCTGCTAAGCAGTGAAGGATCAGTTGAAACAGGTCTTGAGGGACTTGACAGATCAGCAGGCTTTGCCCTAGCTGATCTACCTAGAGCCTTAGGCTTTGCGGTTGATGCCATAGAGGATTCAGTCCATCAGGCCTCCCGCCTTACGCTGTCTATAGTACATATGCGTAGGCTCCTATGGCTCAAAAACTGGTCTGCTGAAGCTCCCTGTAAAGAATGGCTGGTTAGCGTCCCATTTCATGGTGAACGCTTATTCAGGGAAAACCTGGACAAATATATCCAGAAAATTTCCAGCGGTAAAAATACGCTCTTGCCGGTTAAAAGCAGAGTTAGAGGTCCCTCTTTAAGAGGCCTGCTTCTCCAGTCCCTGGGGCATCGGCTGTGTAACAGTTCCGACGGCCTCCTCGGTCAAATCCCGGGGGTAAAAAACAGGGACAGTAGCAGGGTAATGAGAAACCCTGGGTCAGGGGAGGTACAAAACCTCCCCCAAAGTTAAATTCATGAAGCCCCCACTCAGTCGGGTGGGGGGAGGACTCCAGTTGTTCGCAAGAGACCTGGCGGGACACGATCAAGACAGATAGGTGCTCTCCGCAGTAGGTTTGGGATACAGTTTGGAGTTAAAAGACTCTCCTCCTTCCCATTTTTGAGGTCAAACGTGCCAAGGGATCCCCGGAAGAGAGAGTCCCTCCTGTTGGCACTAGAACAACTATTGCTCCAAGGAGTAATTATGGAGGTTCCCCTGGAAGAATGAGGGTTCGGGTTTTACTCAAACCTCTTTACAGTCCCGAAGCAAACGCGGACGGGAGGCCCATATTAATTCTAAAAGGGCTATACAAATTCCTGTATATCAGGACTTTCCGATGGAGTCGATCCGATCGGTGGCCACTGCCCTACAAGGGGAGGATTGGTTAGCCACGATCGACATCAAAGATGCTTATTTGCACATTCCCATCTTTCCAGTCCACCAAAAATTTCTACGCTTTGCAGTAGAAGGGCGCCATTTTCAGTTCAGAGCCTTACCCTTCGGTTTGGCCACAGCACCACGAGTGTTTACAAAAATTCTGGCCCTTTATTGGCCAATCTAAGAACACAAGGTGTAATGATAATGGCATATCTGGATGACTTGTTGCTGATAGACCACTCAGTGAAAAAACTAGACGTGGTCGTTCACAAGACGATCAAGTATCTGGAATCTCACGGTTGGATTATCAACCGAGACAAGTCAGCCCTAAAAACCAGTCAAAAGTCTGGAATACTTGGGGCTAAGGTTGGATTCAGGCCAGAGAAAAATATTCTTGCCTTGAGGAAAGGTGTTGTCTTTGAAAGATTTGATCCACTTAGTGGGTACAAAAAAGACAGCCGTCCATACGCCTGTATATGAGGCTGCTGGGAAAAATGGTGGCATCATTCGAAGCAGTACCCTACGGTCAATTCCATTCAAGGAATTTGCAAGGGGCCATACTGTCAGCCTGGAACAAAAAAGTTCAGGCCCTAGACTTACAATGTCCTTGTCCCCTTCCGTTCGCAAGAGCCTCCGTTGGTGGTTGGTTCCCCAGAATCTGGAAAAAAGGAAATCCTTCAGTCCGATTTCTTGGAAGGTGGTCACTACAGATGCCAGCCTTATAGGCTGGGGAGCAGTACTGGAGCAATAGTCTCTCCAGGGCAGATGGTCGGATGCAGAAAAGGCCCTGCCCATCAATCTCTTAGAGATACGAGCAGCCCGGTATGCCCTAGTAGCATGGACATCCAAACTCCAAGGGTCCCCTGTCAGAATGCAATCAGACAATGCCACAGCAGTGGCATATATCAATCATCAGGGGGGCACCAGGAGTCGTGCAGCCCAGAGGGAAGTAAATTACATCCTGAAATGGGCAGAAAAATATGTCCCAGCCATATCTGCGGTATTCATTCCAGGAGTGGAGAATTGGAAGGCGGACTTTCTAAGTCGCCAGCAATTAGGCCCAGAGGAAGGGTCCCTTCACCCCGAGGTTTTCTGGACAATATGTCAGCGGTGGGGAACATCGGATGTAGATCTTCTAGCATCCAGATTCAACGCAAAGGGGGACAGGTTTGTCTCTCGGACAAGGGATCCCCTAGCTTGCGGCTCGGATGCCCTAGTGTTCCCTTGGGATCAGTTCAAGCTGATATATGCATTCACACCGCCACAATGGTTACCTCGATTACTCCGCAGAATCAGGGTAGAAAAGAAACCGGTGATTCCGGTGGCTCCAGCGTGGCCCCGAAGAGCGTGGTACGCGGAGATTGTAAAATTTCAGTGGGGAGTCCTTGGACTCTCCCACGTCGTCCGGCTTTCGCAAGGACCGATATACCACCCTTCCTTACCAGCCCTAGGTTTGACGGCCTGGCTATTGAAGCCCACATTCTAAAAAAGAGAGGGCTCTCTAATGCTGTGGTATCTACCATGATCAATGCCAGGAAGCCGGTATCCAGGCAGATCTACTATAGAATCTGGAAGGCGTACATCGCGTGGTGTGAGGCCAAGAAATGGCATCCACATAAGTACGTAATAGGTAGGATTCTGGACTTCCTACAGTGGGCTGTAGATAGGAAGCTTGCCTTGAGTACTATCAAGGGTCAGATTTCGGCCTTGTCAATATTTTTTCAAAGGCCCTTGGCTTCGCATTCACTAGTCAAAGCCTTTATACAAGGAGTGATGCGTATTAGTCCTCCGGTTAATATTCCCATATGTCCATGGGATCTAAACTTGGTTCTGTCGGTTCTACAGAAACAACCATTTGAACCATTACAGCATATTTCCTTGGTGCTTCTCACCAGGAAATTGATTTTTCTAGTAGCCATTTGTTCGGCTAAAAGAGTATCGGAATTAGCAGCTATGTCCTGTAAGGAGCCATATCTGGTTATCCATAAGGACAGAGTAGTGTTACGTCCTCATCCAGCCTTTCTTCCTAAGGTGGTATCGAGGTTTCATTTGAACCAAGATGTGGTTCTTCCTTCTTTTTTCCCCAAACCTACTTCGGTAGAGGAAAAGTTATTGCATTCTTTGGATGTAGTAAGAGCAGTTAAAGCTTATCTAAAAGCCACTGCTCAGATTCGCAGAACGGATACTTTGTTTATTCTGCCGGAAGGCCCCAGAAAGGGTCAGGCAGCGTCAAAATCTACTTTAGCCAAGTGGATTCGACAGGTCATTATGCAAGCTTATGGCTTGAGAAGGAGACCGCCTCCGTTCAAAGTTAGAGCGCACTCCACGAGAGCAGTTGGAACTTCATGGGCAGTGCATCACCAGGCCTCCCTGGCTCAAATCTGTAAGGCCGCAACGTGGTCTTCAGTTCACACGTTTACTAGGTTCTACCAGGTGGACGTTAGAAGTCAGGAGGATGTCGCCTTTGGGCGCAGTGTGTTGCAGGCCGCAAAAGATCCTCATGTCTGATAGCGCTCAGCTTATATATGGTGTATCCCCCCCCCTCATTGGGCATTGCTTTAGGACATCCCATTAGTAATGACTATGTCGCTCTGTGTCCCGTGATGTACGAGAAAGAAAATAGGATTTTTATAACAGCTTACCTGTAAAATCCTTTTCTTAGGAGTACATCACGGGACACAGAGCTCCCGCCCCTCTTTGGGGACACTTATTGCTTTGCTACAAAACTGAGGTGCTCCCGGATGGGAGGGGCTTATATAGGGGAGGGTACTTCCGGTTTTGGAAGTTGCCAGTGCCAGCACCTGACGGTATCTATATAACCCATTAGTAATGACTATGTCGCTCTGTGTCCCGTGATGTACTCCTAAGAAAAGGATTTTACAGGTAAGCTGTTATAAAAATCCTATTATTTATGGTATTGAAGTATGAACATGCACTACAGACCAGTGTTAATTTTGAAGTCAAATTTCAATTTAGTTTTAGACTTAGTCTTTTGACTAAAATGGCATTTTAGTTTTAGTCCCATTTTAGTCTTGACTAAAATGGCGTTTTAGTCGTATTTTAGTAGACTAAAAGAGTATTCATTTAGTCGACTAAAAAGTTTTAGTCGACAAAATTAACACTGGTTACAACTTAAATGTATTTTATTGAGATTTTATGTGATAGACCAACACAAAGTGGCACATAATTGTGAAGTGGAAGGAAAATGATAAACGGTTTTCAAACTTTTTTACAAATTAATAAAGAAACAAAGAAAAGTGTAGCGTGCATTTGTATTCAGCACCCTTTACTCTGATACCCCTAACTAAAATCTAGTGAAACCAATTGCCTTCAGAAGTCACCTAATTAGTAAATAGAGTCCACCTGTGTGAAATTTTATCTCAGTATAAATACAGCTGTTCTGTGAAGCCCTCAGAGGTTTGTTAGAGACCCTTAGTGAACAAACAGCATCATAGAGGCCAAGAAACACACCAGACAGGTCAGGGATAAAGGTGTGGAAAAGTTTAGAGCAGGGTTAGGTTATAAAAAAATAACCCAAGCTTTGAACATCTCATAGAGCACTGTTCAATCCATCATCCAGAATTGGAAAAAGTATGACACAACTGCAAACCTACCAAAACATGGCCATCCACCTAAACTGACAGGCCAGACAAGGAGAGCATTAATCAGAGAAGCAGCCAAGAGGCCCATGGTAACTCTGGAGGGAGAATCTGTCCACAGGACAACTATTAGTTGTGCACTCCACAAATCTGGCCTTTATAGAAGAGTGGCAAGAAGAAAGCCATAAGAATTCCAGTTTGTAGTTTGTGAGAAGCCAATTGGGGGACACAGCAAACATGTGGAAGAAGGTGCTCTGGTCAAGTGAGACCAAAATTGTACTTTTTGGCCTTAAAGCAAAACGCTATGTGTGGTGGAAAACTAACATTGCACATCACCCTAAACACACCATCCCCACCGTGAAACATGGTGGCGGCAGCATCAGGTGGGGATGCTTTTCTTTAGCAGGGACAGGGAAGCTGGTCAGAGTTGATGGGAAGATAGAAGGAGCCAAATACAGGGCAATCGTAGAAGAAAACCTGTTAGACCCCATACACAGTATTCGATTTTTTCTGCATATTTTTGTCTTCAGATTTACCAAAACCATGTAATATGAGGTCAAACCTTAAGATTTACAATTTGTATGCAATCAGGCAGGCCCTTGCACTACATGGTTTTGGTAAATCTGAAGACAAAAATGTGCAGAAATATCTAATAGTGTGTATGGGGCTTTAGAGTCTGCAAAAGACTTGAGATTGTGGCGGAGGTTCGCCTTCCAGCAGGACAACAACCCCAAAATACAGCCAGAGCTACAATGGAATGGTTTAGATCAAAGCATATTCATTTGTTAGAATGGGCCAGCCAAAACCCAGACCTAAATCCAATCGAAAATTTGTGGAAAGTCTTTGCTGAATTGCTGTTCACAGACGCTCTCCATCCAATCTGACAGAGCTTGAGCTATTTTGCAAAGAATGGGCAAAACTGTCACTCTCTAGATGTGCAAAGCTGGTAGAGACATCTCCAAAAAGACTAATGCCCCGTACACACGATCGTTTTTCATGCCGTTAAAAATGCCATTTTAAAAAATGGGCATTAAAAATGATCGTGTGTAGGCTCCAGAGCATTTTTAACGACGTGAAAAACGGCCATTAAAAATTCCGGACATGCTCTCTTTTTTCACGTCGTTTTTCATGTCGTTTTTTTTAACGACGTGAAAAACGATAGTGTGTATGCTTTCACGACGTGAAAAAAAAACGCGCATGCTCCGAAGCAACTATGAGACGGGAGCGCTCGTTTTGGTAAAGCTAATGTTGGAAATGGAGATGGCACATTCGTCACGGTGGAATTAATAGCATCGTTTTAATGCTGCGCATTCCGTTCTTCTTTTGATAATGCTTTAAAATTACCCTCTTTTGATAATGACATTGAGAGTTTTATGCCAAACTTGTTTCTAAAGTAATTCCAAATTGCTCTAATGATTATAAAATATTATTTATAAGCCGCACCTCCCTCCTAAATAATACTAATAATAATAAAATAATGTAATTCTCCTTTTTTCTTTAAATTTTATATTATTTTTGTTTTTGTTTTTTTGGCCTTTTTTTAAGTATTTTGGCTTAAATTATTCTTGTGTAAAGTTACCACAACAACCTTCCAAATGTGTCTCATTTGGCCTCAGGGAGGTTTGTGTCCCCTGATAATAACAATAATATAATTTGAGATGTCCCTGCCTGCTTCCTAGCAAGCTCTCTTTTGAAATACAAATCACATAGTCAAGTATTTAAAGGGCACTCAATTTTTTTTTATTTCAGAACATTAACAAATTAAAGTGGAAGGCAGCACTGGAGAGCCTGCTTGCATTTGTGCATCCCTTTCACCCCACAACAACCATACAAGATGTCCAAACCAAAATAGAGATTAGATCCCCCCAAAAAATGAGCCCAATCTTGTCTTGAGCTCCCAGAGGTCAGGAGCCACAGCAGATAAGTCCTATATGTCCCCAGTCTGTGGTACTACAGCAGGCATTATTTTCTCCTCTTCCTTGTAGCCTTCTCTCCAGCCTTCTCTGCAGCCTTGGTTGGTTTCTTCCTTGGAGGCTGGGGATCAGGAGGAGAGGTTGTGGCAGGAGGAGTAGTAGGAGGAGGTGGAGGAGTAGGGACAACCTCCGTTATGTCCGTGTACCTAGTGAGTTCACCCAGCACGCCCTTATTGATGACTTTCAATAGCAGGGTCTCACTGAAATTTTTTTGCTGCAACTCCATTTGCCCTAGTTTGTGGGCGAGGACTGCGGCAAATCCCTCATCAACAGAGGGTGCCTCTCTGAGGGCCGCTGTTGCCTCTCTGAGGAAGGCCCTAGTTTCCTCCTCCACCTGCCTACCTCTCCTTGGCCCTCGTGGTTTAACTACCAGGGGAGGCATCTGGGCTCTTGTGCTGGGCCCAGCCTCCTCCTGGGTGCCACTGGGCCCAGCCTCCTCCTGGGTGCCACTGGGCCCTGCCTCCTCCTGGGTGCCACTGGGCCCTGCCTCCTCCTGATCCCCAACATCACCCTCTTCCTGGCTCTGCTCTGGCTGTAAAAAAAGAAAGGGACATTATTTATTTTGCCACATCATCATTCACAGACATTGTTCACCTCTAGACATTGTTGAAATCAATGCCAAAAGTTATGTCATTTTCATTGATTACGCATCCCGGTTTTGTTGTCTTGGACACATAAAATTAGGCCACTACTGTATCTTGCTCTTCACAAACTTTATTGGTAGAAGTGTACATACCTTTAACAATACTAACATCTATTTAAAATCTACAATTTTGTACGATAGAAATATAGATAGCAAAACTTTACCTGGCTCCATATCTCCAAATCTGCCTCCTCAAGGCCCTGATCTTGATCCTCAGAGGAAGCCAGAGCAGGGTTGACAGGAAGGCTGGAGGACTGGCTGCAGGGAAGGCTGGAGGGTTGGGTACAAGGAAGGCTGGATTGACCTCTGGGGGGAAGGGTGGAGAGAGATTCCCGCACTTCCAGCTGGTCATCCAGAAAAGCAAGCTTACTGTAGTACCACAGACTGGGTTTATAAACCTTATCTGCTGGTGCACCTGACCTCTGGGACCTCAGGACCATAGTCCTCTGGGTCCTGTATGTCCCTCTAAAGGTCCCAATTTTGTTTTTGACATCTTGGAGAGTTGTTGTGGGTATCTTTGTTTGCACAAATGCAAGCAGGCTCTCCAGTGCTGCTTTCCTGGTGTCTTTATTTTTATTCCCGCCACTTTTTGTTTGCCATAATATAGGGAGCTCTTGACATTTATCGATGAACTCCTCCATGAAGTCTGGGTTTTTAAAAGTATTCATGATATCTGTAAAAGCGAGAAACCAAAAAAATATATATATTTCAGGCAACATTCCTCAACTGTGCATTGTCTACATATTTTGAGCACACAAATCTCCTCGTCTGATGAACCTCAAAAAGTAAAATTGTTAGGTACCTTGGTCACGACGTTCGTTGCTAACTCTCTCTCCCGAAAAATGAACGTATTTCCCAGACATGGATCTTCACTTTATATACACAGCGCATGCGTGAAACTCTGCATGCTTTCCCCGCCCCTGACGTTCGATATTGTACTTTCCCCGCCCCTTCTCGCTCGTAGTGCTGAACAAAACATGGCGGAGACACAGGTGGCTGAGATTACCTCTACAGAGGATGAAATTACAGAGGAGCCCAAATCAAGACCCAGGAGATATAAGGCATCCAACATGTCATTTGAGGAAATGGTGGAGATGGTCGCCATTTTAAAGAAGGAGGATTATGATGCCAAGCATGGTCCGTATAAAAGGCCTAATCTGGTCAAGTCCAGAATTATGGGCAAAGTGGTCAAAAGTCTCCACCAAAAATTCGGGGTGTGCAGAACGAAGGAACAGCTCAGAAAACGATGGTCAGATCTGAAGTTGCGGGAGGCCGACCAATATAAAAGAATCAAGAAAGTTATATTAAAAGTAAGTTGTTTTTTTTGAGTTTCCATGGTACATATTATTTTCTTGTATTCTGTCGTGTATTTTTAACTTTCATATAGTACACTGAAAGATACCATCTTTTTTAGGTTCGTCCGCATAGTAAACGGACGTATTAAACCTCTTTCTCCGTACAGTTCCTCAAACGATGTTTTAGGATCATCCAGTGTGAACACCCATGTTTTTTGGTTTATTTGGGGGAGTACATTTGGGCCACACTTATTTTTGGTGTGCTAATCCAAAGGACATTTGTTCATTTGAAAAAAACGATATGCATGGTAATGTTAAAGGGAGTGAATGCTCAGCAGCTGATGAAACATCTGAACGCAGTAGTACAAGTGTGGGCCTAAAGCCAAAAAGCTTGAGGGAGTCACACACAGGTGATCCAGTGTAGATACTTTGGGGTGTTACAATGTTTCAAATTTGTTTACAAAATGTATATGCTCTGTTTTGGCCTATGTATCCAATCATTTGTCCCGGTTGGCACAGGGGGTAAAAATTAAAATGGAGCATGGTTCAAAAGAATGATTACAAAGTTTTTTTTCATGTTTCTTATTTTAGCAAAATTGAGTCGCTACTAATGAAACTATTCCTTTTATTTCAATCTCCCTAGGGATTCGAAAAGCTACCTCAGATGAGACGAGAATTGCAATACCTACAACAATACCCCCAGAACCCCAGGATGGAGAGGAATGTGATGTTGTGGAAGTGGAAAGTGGCACCACCACAGGTCAGAGTGAAACCAGACACATGCATGTTAAATAGATGTAGGCCTACATATTCTATCCTACATATTTCTTTTTACATTTAGGTGCAGTTCTGGCCGAAGACCCCAATAAGTTGACACATCACAGTGTCCAGATCCTGATCCAATACCTGATGGTCTGCTGTCGTGACCTCGAAAAAATTAAGGGAGATTTGCTAGAGATCAGGGCAAATACAAAGCGGGTGGAGGAAAGGCTCCAAAATATCATGGCTGTGCTTGGGCGTGTCTAATGTTTTTACACCAAATAACGTTTTACTTGCAGAGATTTCTATTTTTTTTGGTTATTTTACCCTTTAATGACTAGCACATGTTTAGCTTTTTCAAAATTTGGAGAAATATAGTTTGTTTATGCATGGCTGGTCATGCGTTTTAATACACCTGAAATTAAGGGAACATCCACATTTCTAAGGAAGTTGCCCACCTAAACAAAAAAAATAAAGGTATTTTTACATAACAAATCATTGTGGCTTCATTATGTAAATGTGGTGCTGAGTGAACTAATCAATGTTTGGTGTTTACACTGACAATGAAGGCTAATTAAAAGATTTTTTAATCCACATGGCAAAACAAGTGCACTAGGTAAACCTACCAGAAACATCAAACATTATACAATAAAAATGACAAACCAATCTTTACTCAAGAAAAAGTTTTATTTTTTTGGTCTAAAATTATTAGAGATTGTCTGGCATTTCAATGGCCCCCCTACCCATAAAATAGTCCACATATTGGTTACGGACCTCACGTCCGGTTGGGGGGGCCAAGCCAGGACGGCCAGGTTCCAGGGCCACCAAAGTTTCGGCATTGATTAAAGAGGCCTCAGGCCCACACAAAGATATATAACTCGTTGAATGCACCCTTAGGAAATTATGCAGCACACAGCACGTCATAACCACATGGTTCCATTTGTATGGGGCAAGGTGGATGGAGGTAAGGAAGAGGCGAAATCGGCTGGCCATGATCCCAAACGCATTTTCCACCACCCTTCTGGCTCTGGCCAGCCGATAATTGAAAACCCTCCTCTCAGGGGTGAGGGTGCGTTGCGGGAATGGCCTCATCAAATGGGGTCCCAGGCCAAACGCCTCATCCGCCACAAACACAAAAGGTAGTCCCTCCACATTCTGCTCCGCTGGTGGCAAGGCCAGCAGATCCAAAAGGAGCCGTTCTCCAAACTCCGTCTGGGCAAAAACTCCTCCATCAGACATCCTGCCATTCTTGCCAACGTCCACATAGAGGAACTCGTAGGTGGCCGACACCACTGCCATCATCACGACGCTGTGGAACCCCTTATAATTATAATAAAAGGATCCCGAATGGGGTGGTGGGACGACCCGAACATGTTTGCCGTCGATGGCTCCTCCACAGTTCGGAAAGTTCCATCGCTGGGCAAACTCGGAAGCCACATTCTGCCATTCATGTGGCGAAGAAGGGAACTGTGGAATTAAAGAAATAACAAATTAATACTTGGAGCCAGAAACATTGAAAGCTGATTTCATACACACATTCATGGCCAACATTGGTAGAAACTGTTCAAAACATAAAAAATTGGAAGCAAGAAAAAAACAAACATTATGGGGGGGGGGGTTGAAGATGAGTTGGGAATATCACACATGAAGGCTGTAGCACTCTGTATTGAAGTTAACAAAAATGAAACATTCCTAGGCAAAATTTAGGGTGCGTTTTGGGTAAAGCACTACGATGGAACATATAATAAAAAACATGGAAATGACTAGGCAAGGTAGGTATGGCCCCAGGATAGCATGCTGGAGAGGTTAGGTAAGCCAAATTTACAGGTAGGCCTCAAACCCCAAACTTTAAATAATAAAACATGGGGAGAAAGGGGACATTCCCTGCAGCTAAGAATCATGTGAATTAGGGACTGCAAATAAAGCTAATTAAAAATATCCAAAAATAAAAACCATACAATGTGAATTTTTGAAGAAGAACACTTACCTTAATATAGTCCTCCTGCAAAACTTGAAGGATGGCAGAACAAGTCTCTGGTATAATGATCCCCAGAGCCTGGGGGGATATGCCTGTGGAGAACTTAAGGTCCTGCAGGCTTCTCCCAGTAGCCAGGTATCGCAACGTGGCGATGAGCCTCTGCTCAGCACTGATGGCTTCCCGCATAACGGTGTCCTGCCTGGTAATATAGGGGGACACCAAAGCCAACAGCTGCTGAAATACGGGGTCAGACATCCTGAGGAAATTCCTGAAATCATCAGGATTATTCTCCCTGATCTCCCGCAACAAAGGCATGTGACAGAATTGGTGCCGCTGGAGCAACCAATTCTTGGTCCATGAACTCCTCCTGACCCTGCTCATGGCATGGAGTCGGGATACAGCATGAACCCCTGCACCAACTACAGCACGAACTCTACGACGAGTACGTAGCCGCAACATGGCTAGATAACGGTCGGCTGAACAGAACGAACTTGAAGAACGCACAGAAGAACAGCAAGGCCTATGAAGAACAAGCTGAAAAACACGAACGTGCAGAGCAGGCCGCACTGAATAAACAGATACGAACTGACTACAAGCAGTGCTAAACAGATACGAACCCACAGGCGCAAACTGAACTCCCGAAAACGATCTTCAAAGCACGAAGACTGAAAAGCGCGAATCGTCTCTCACCAAACTTTTACTAACACGCGGAAACACGGAATTAGCAAAAGCGTCCCAAAGGGTGGCGTCATTTGAACGGAACTTCCCCTTTATAGTGCCGTCGTACGTGTTGAACGTCACTGCGCTTTGCTTGATCGTTTTTTTTAATGATGGTGTGTACGCAAGGCAGGCTTGAGAGGAAACATGAAAAAAAAACGAGGAGAAAAACGTCGGTTTAAAAAATGACATTAAAAACGATCGTGTGTACGGGGCATAACAGCTGTAATTTTGAAAGGTGGTTCTACAAAGTACTGATTCAGGGGGGCTGAATAAAAATGCACACTACGCTTTTCACATATTTGTAAAAAAAATTGAAAATCATTTCTCATTTTACTTCCACTTCACAATTATGTGCCACTTTGTGTTGGTCTATCACATAAAATCCCAATAAAATACATTTACGTTTTTGGTTGTAGCATGACAGAATGTGGAAAATTTCTGGGAGCCAGGAGTCAGGTTATAACAGATGATACGATATAGGAATATGCTCACTTACTGAAGATCCGATGCAGGAATGGAGATGGGGGGAGGGGGTGGAAGAAAAGAATGGGGGTGGGAGGGAGGGGTAAGATGTTTATGTAGGGATGTGAAGGTTTGATACATTATGTTTTGTTATTGATTTGTTCCTGAGGAGTGCCTTATTTATTTTATTTTCTTACATATATATGTGAGAGAATGTTGAAAATACTGTAACATGGTAATACTGTGGAATTAGATAGTTAGGTGAAAGATAAGGGAACTAAAATAGAGGTGGAAGATTGACTAGCAGTATTTAAGGAGCAATTATATAGAGATGCCAAGAGACGTATTTCGCGTTAAAATAGTTTAAATAAGAGAGTGCACGGGGATACAGGCCGCCACTCTCCATCCTGCTCAACCACTTTCCCCACTAGACACACCTCTCCTCCAAGGGGAGGAAAGTCGGAGGTGTTTTTTTTTCTATTTTCTAAAACAAGTGTAGAGCGAGAGGGTCTGCAACTAGCAGGATCCCGCATACATTAGGTTTTTTACTTTTCCTGGGGTCACAGGGGGGAGACCGGACCCCAGGAGATTTCTATTTTCTTCCCCTGTTATCTTCTTTTTTTTTTTTTTTATTATTTTACTTTAGTGTTCACTATACGGCCGGTGTCCATCCTCTACCCGGCCTCCTCTCTGAGGGCCTTACCCGTCCTCCATTTCCCTTGATCGGATATACTATTAAGATGACTAGGATAACTTTAACATCTTATAATGTGAAGGGATTAAACTCCCCGGAGAAATGAAATATGTGGTTAGCGGAGTTAGGGAGACTTAAGTAAAACATAATATTCCTTCAAGAGACACACTTTAAAAAAAACAAAATTCCAAGATTAAGTAACCCCAGATTCCCGAGTGTGTATCACAGTGCATCATTGACATCAAAAGCAAAGGGGGTTTCAATTATTCTCTCAAAACAGATAAGGTGGAAGAAATATCAGACAATAACAGATGAGGAAGGACGTCTCCTTATAGTAAAGGGATTCCTGTATGATCAAAAGGTTACCCTGGTGAACGTATACCTGCCCAATGAGGGACAAGTCCCAGCCCTAGAGAGGTATTTGAATTTGATACAACAGAATAGGGAGGGGATTCTGATAATGGGAGGGGACCTAAATATGGCATTAGAACCGACCTTAGATGTATCGAAAGGCACCTCACATATATCATATGCCAAACTGGGCAAAGCAAAAAGACTTCTTCAGGAAGTGCAATTAATGGACAGTTGGAGAACTTTCCATATACACGACAGGGACTATACTTTTTTCTCTGCAAAACATAAAAACGTACTCTAGGATAGACTACGTTTTTATAGCTCAAAATGCCCTGCAGTGTATAGTGGAGACCTCCATCGGCTCATTTACAATATCAGACCACGCACCAACTAACTGCATAGTGGAATGGGGAGAGCCTTCACCCCGAGAATGGTATTGGAAAATCAATGAGACTCTTTTGAAAGAACCAGAATGCGAAACACAGATAGCTCAGGAACGAGAATCTTTCTTTTCAACAAATGAGTCAGGAGAGGTAACCCCAATGTGCGTATGGGAAACACACAAGTGCTATATCAGAGGAATCCTTATTTCTCTGGGAACACGTAGAAAATGCCGTTTGGGGGCCAAGTTAGAATCGCTGCTCGGGGAGATCCGTAGACTGGAAAGCGCGCATAAGAAATCACAAGCAGTACAGACAGAGGAAGAGTTAGCTGGTCTACGTGAGGAATTCGAAGTGTTACTAACGGATAAAGCCAAAGCTACAATAACTCGATGCAAACAAGCCTTTTTCGAATACAGAAACAAACCGAGTAATATGCTAGCCAATGCGCTTAAAGAGACTAGGGCACGAAATCACATTGAACGGATTAAAACTCAGGGAGATGCATTGGTCAACTCCTCACAGGAAATCGCTAAGACATTCAGAGACTATTATAAAAGTTTATATCAGATAGGGGACCAACAACGGGCCACAAGGATGCCCAACGGAGGGGGGGCAAAGGAGTATATAGAGGCTTCGGGTATGCCGGGCATACCGGAAAAGGGAGCGGAAGAGATAGATGGCCCAATCACGGCAGAAGAATTTTAGGAGCCCTTAAAATATTAAAACCAGGTAAGGCTCCTGGCCCGGACGGATTCACTTTATTATATTATAAGACCTTTGCAGAAAAATTGACACCAAGATTCTTAGAGGCTTTTAACTCGGTACGAGAGGGGCAAAAGATACCGGATGAGACATTGATGGCTCACATAACAGTAATCCCCAAAGAGGGGAAAGATCCCTCCCAATGCGCGAGTTATCGTCCAATTTCTTTGTTAAATGTGGACTTAAAGATTCTGATGAAAATACTAGCAAACAGATTATTACCATACATCCCTGCCCTAATACATCCTGATCAAGTGGGGTTTACGCCTAAGAGAGAAGGTAAGGAAAATACACAACGGGTTATGAGTGCTATACACTTTGCACAAAACCAGCAAAAACCCTTAGTGTTGATATCTATCGATGCAGAAAAAGCATTTGATAGGGTAGACTGGACTTTTTTAAAGACCACTTTGCAACATATAGGACTGAGGAAGGGGATACAAAATTGGATTATGAGTCTATACTCCACACCTAAAGCTAGGGTTAAGGTAAATGATATACTGTCGGAACCCTTTGAAATTTGTAATGGAACACGGCAGGGATGTCTGTTATCGCCCATTATTTTTATTTTGACGCTGGAACTACTCTTAAGAACCATAAGGGCTAACTCAGATATCAGGGGTATACCAGAAAAGGGAAAGGATCAGAAACTAGCTGCATTTGCGGACGACCTCTTGTTTTTTGTAACCTCGCCGGCACTGTCCCTCCCACCTTTACTGTCGGAAATATGCGAATATGGGAGGTTGGCCAACTTTAAGGTAAACTATAATAAATCAGAAGCAATGGGTGTGGAGGTGGACATAGGTTTGTAACAACAGCTATCCACTTTTTTTTCTTTTAGATGGACAGAATCTCATATAGGATCTCTGGGAACTAAAATACTGAGCCGACTAAATAGAATATTTGAACTTAATTTTGCCCCCTTAGCAAGACAGATCAAACTAGATTTACAGAAGTGGGATAAGGAGTAGGGATGAGCTTCGTGTTCGAGTCGAACATACGTTCGACTCAAACATCGGCTGTTCGATCGTTCGACGAAGATCGAACGATTTGGGCCGTTCGCGCCAAATTCGAGTGACGCGAACGGCCCACAATGCACTACGCCATCGCAGTGTCATCCAGGCGCTGTGATTGGCCAAGCATGCACTGTGACCCCGCATGCTTGGCCAATCACAGCGCCGGCAGCGAGGAGAGCAATGATTGGCCACAGGCAGGATGCCTGTGGCCAATTATTGCTGAGGGGGTTTAGTACACGCCCCACACTATAAAAGGCCGCCAGCGCAGCGGCCTTGTGTAGTGTGTTCCGGAGCAGGGAAAGAGATGCATAGGTAGGGACAGTGTCATTTTTTTCCTTTACTAATCCTGGATTCCTTGTGTTTAGGGGCAGAGAAGGATAGGTAGGGAGAGTGTCAGTGTGTCATTCTGTGCTAAACCTTGTTTGTAGGGACAGAGAAGGACAGTGAAGGAAAGTGTCAGTGTGCTATTCTGTGCTAAACCTTGTTTGTAGGGACAGAGAAGGACAGTGAGGGAAAGTGTCAGTGTGCTATTCTGTGCTAATCCTTGTTTGTAGGGACAGAGAAGGACAGTGAGGGAAAGTGTCAGTGTGCTATTCTGTGCTAATCCTTGTTTGTAGGGACAGAGAAGGACAGTGAGGGAAACTGTCAGTGTGCTATTCTGTTCTAAACCAATCTTGCTGAACCGTATTTGAAATCCTTGAGTTTAGGGACAGAGAAGGACACTCGTGGAAACTATCAGTGTGCTATTCTGTGCTAAATCTTGTTTGTAGGGACAGAGAAGGACAGTGAGGGAAACTATCAGTGTGCTATTCTGTGCTAAACCAATCTTGCTGAACCATATTTGAAATCCTTGAGTTTAGGGACAGAGAAGGACACTCGGGGAAACTATCAGTGTGCTATTCTGTGCTAAATCTTGTTTGTAGGGACAGAGAAGGACAGTGAGTGTCACGTACCTGACGGTGACGAGCCCGGTTAGCAGAAGGAGGCCTCCCTTACGGCTCCCACCGGCGGCCCCTGGTGGTATAACAGGAAGCACGGAGGTGGAAGGGGTACGAGTGCCTGGCAGGATCAAGAACTACCGCAGGTGATCAGGAACCAGCAGGTGAGGAGGCAGGAACCAGGAACTACAGCAGGTGAGTGGACAGGAACCAGGAACTACAGCAGGTGAGTAGACAGGAACCAGGAACTCAGAAGATGACCCAGACCGGGAGGCACAGCAGGTAGACTGGAACCACTGGGCAGCAGCAGGTGAACAGGAACCAGCAGATGAGCAGACAGGAACCAGGAACTCAGCAGATGACCCAGACCGGGAGGCACAGCAGGTAAACTGGAACCACTAGGCAGCAGCAGGTGAACAAGAGCCAAGGTCAGGCAGGATCGTCAGACAAGCCGGGGTCGGGTAAACTGGCAGGCAGCGAGGCACAAAAGGATCAGGCAATACCGAAGTCAGAAAACAGGCCGATGGTCAGGTACAGGCAGATAGCAGGAGGGTCACAGGAAGCCGGGTCAGATACAGGTAAACAAGGCAGATCAGGTCACTTGGGATAAACGCTGTAGAGCAGACAGCAGGGACTGTCTGCAAGTGAGGAGTTTAAATAGCCCTTCGGGCGTCACCTGCGGGGGCGGGAACCAGGAAGTCCAGGGCGTCTGTTCCTGACAGGGTTTCCATGACATTGCCCCCCCCCCCAAGGGGCAGCCTCCGGATGCCCCTAGGAGCAAACTTCTCGGGGTGAGACCTCCTGAAGGCTTGTATCAGGTCTTTGGCGTGAATGTTCTCTTCGGGTTCCCAGGAGTTCTCCTCTGGTCCGTAACCCTTCCATTTTATTAAAAATTGACTCTGGCTATTTCTTCTTCGTGCGTCTAAAATAGCTTCTACCTCGAATTCCTGTTCCCCGTCTATGATGACGGGATCAGGGCGAGTCGGGGTCCGACCTGGGAATGGGTTGGAGACTGACGGTTTCAATAGAGAAACATGAAAAACAGGGTGGACCCTCAGGGAGTCGGGGAGCTCCAGCTCGTAGGCCACCTCGTTGATTTTCCTTTTGATAGGAAAAGGCCCTAGAAACTTGGGGCCCAATTTCTTGGACGGGCAAGCCAATCTTAGATTGATGGTGGAAAGCCATACTTGGTCGCCCGGTGCCAGCACTAATTCACCCCGTCTCCTCCTGTCGTAGACCGTCTTGTTATACTCCTGAGTTCTTGCCATGGCTTCGCGTAGAAGCTGGTTGTTAGAGGAGAAGAAATTCACTTTTTCCAGAACTGCGGGCACTGAGCACTCAGGGAGAGAGTTGGGCAGAAATGTGGGGTGAAACCCGAAGTTCGCAAAAAATGGGGTCTGGTTAGTTGCAGAGTGGATGGAGTTATTGTAGGAGAACTCCGCTAGCGGAAGCAGGGAGAGCCAGTCATTCTGAGCAAAGGAGGAGAAACAACGCAAATATTGCTCGAGGGTCTGATTTGTTCTCTCAGTCTGTCCGTTGGTTTGAGGGTGGTAAGCCGAAGAGAATGATAGCTCTATTCCCAGAGTCTTGCAGAGGGACCTCCAGAACCGAGAGGTAAATTGTACCCCCGATCGGAGACTATATTAGCAGGTACCCCGTGGAGCCTGACGACTTCTTTAATGAACATTTGTGCAGTTTCCGGGGCCGAGGGGGTCCCTCTCATAGGAACAAAATGTGCCATCTTGGACAGACGGTCCACAATCACAAAGATGGTGGTGTGATTCTCAGCCGGGGGGAGTTCAACTATGAAGTCGATAGAAAGCATTTTCCACGGTCTCTCTGGAACGGGTAAGGGCTTCAGTAGTCCCCAGGCTTTGGATCTGGACCCTTTATTCCGGGTACATGTAGTACAGGACTCCACGAACCTCCTGCAATCCTCGCGTAGTCGAGGCCACCAGAAGGTACATTGTACCAACTCAGTGGTCTTAGCCACGCCAAAGTGCCCAGCAAGGGCATGATCGTGGCAGAGCTCTAGCACGGTTATCTTTAGTTCTTCTGGTATGAATATCCTGTCTTGGTGCCAGAGTAATCCATCCTTGGTTTGCAGATCCAGTTCAGGAGAGGGTTCCTGTCTAGTGGTGGCTTGTCTGATCCGGGAGAGTAGGTCCTCCTGAAGTAGGAGAAAATTCCCAGGAGCGAGGATTGTATCAGGTGAGGAGAGTTCTTTGGATCCATGAAACATTCGGGACAAGGCGTCAGGTTTAGTGTTCTTGGCACCGGGGCGGTATGTCACATGGAAGGAGAACCGGGAAAAAAACAGGGCCCATCTGGCTTGTCGTGGTTTTAGTCTTTTTGCAGTTTTCAGGTACTCTAAGTTCTTATGGTCGGTGAATACTAAGATCGGGTGAGCAGCACCTTCAAGTAAGTACCTCCATTCTTCCAGGGCGGACTTAATCGCCAAGATTTCCCGGTCTCCCACGTCATAGTTCTTTTCTGCCGCAGATAATTTGCGAGAAAAGAAAGCCACCGGATGAAGCAAAGCCTTGGTTCCTTGCCTCTGTGACAATATTGCCCCTACTGCAACCTCAGAAGCATCTACCTCAAGTACAAATGGTAGGGAGGAATCTGGGTGTTTTAAGATGGATGCAGAGGTGAAGAGCCCTTTGAGATCCTCAAAGGCCTTTTGGGCCTCAGGGGACCAGTGGAAGCGGGTACCTTGCTTGGTTAGCTGAGTAATGGGTGCAATGATGGCGGAGAACCCCCGGATGAATTTACGATAAAAGTTGGCGAATCCAACGAACCGTTGGATTCCCTTCTTATCCACTGGCGCTGGCCAGTCCAAGATTGCGGTGATCTTCTGTGGGTCCATCCTGATGCCTTCGCCAGAGATGATTAATCCCAGAAATGCTATGCTCTCCCGCTCAAACTCGCATTTCTCAGCCTTCGCATATAGTTTATGCTGCCGAAGCCGGTCTAACACACTTCTGACATGCCTGCGATGAGAGTCAAGGGAGGAAGAGAAGATTAGTATGTCATCTAAATAAGCAATCACAAAGAGATCTAAAAAGTCCCGAAGAACATCATTGATTAAATACTGGAAGGTGGCAGGGGCATTGCACAGCCCGAAGGGCATCACTAAATATTCGAAATGTCCGAACCGGGAGCGGAAGGCGGTTTTCCACTCATCGCCCTCCTTGATTCGGACCAGGTTATAGGCTCCCCGGAGGTCAAGCTTAGTGAAAATAACGGCAGCTCCCAATCTTTGGAACAACTCTGGTACCAGAGGAAGAGGATAACGATTTTTAATGGTGACCTTATTTAGTTCACGGTAGTCCACACATGGCCTGAGGGTATGGTCCTTCTTTTCTACAAAGAAAATGCCTGCGCCTGCTGGCGACGTAGAGGGGCGAATGAACCCCTTTAAAAGGTTCTCATCGATGTAGTCCTTCAGGGCCCCCTGTTCCACCTCCGTTAAAGGGAAAATCCTTTCGAAAGGGATAGCTGCTCCGGGAAGTAGATCAATGGGGCAGTCGTAGGCTCAGTGGGGTGGTAGTGTCTCTGCCCCCTGTTTACTAAACACATCGAGAAAGTCCAGGTAAGCGTCAGGGATGGCCTGACGTATTCCGGCCTCAGTGTCGGTACACATTAAGGTGGCAGGCCCAGGGGGTTTGTGTGAGCCACAGGACCGTTGGCAGTAGGAGGAAGGAAACGTGATCACCCCCGTGACCCAGTTAATGGTAGGATTATGGGCTTGTAGCCAGGGCATACCGAGAATTATGGGGAACAGTGGAGAGGAGATAATATCCAGCCGTAGATATTCTCGGTGCACCCCGGTAGAGGAGAAGACAGTGACAGGTAGGGGAGCCGTCTCTTCGACCACAGGCCCCGACTTGATAAGGGACCCATCAGCCAGGTGAACCCGTAGTCCATGGGTCTTGGGAAGTAGAGGAATAAGTTGAGTACGGGCAAAAGTTGAGTCCATGAAGCAACTACAAGCCCCAGAGTCAATAATTGCGACGACTTGCAGGGTCCTTCCTGGGAGCTGCAGGGAGATAGAAAGAGCGAAGTGAGAGGGGGATTTAGTCTGAGGGTTGATCACAGCAGGGAATACTGACAAGCACTTACGGAACTTCAGGGGACAGTTCCTAACGAAGTGACCGGGCTCCCCGCAGTACAGGCACAGGTTGTGCGCGCGTCGGCGTTGGCGTTCCTCCGGAGTAAGGGAAGGGCGGAGGACCCCAAGCTGCATGGGTTCAGGAGCATCGTACGAGGGGGTCAAGGGTGCTGCAGAAGCTGGGTGCGGATGACTGGGGACCCGGGGAAGCATCCAGGTCGGCCCGGGTGAAGCCTGTGGCCCTCTCAACCCTCCGTTCCCTCAGGCGTCGGTCGATCTGAATTGTCAGATCGATCAGTAGGTTCAAATTTTCTGGTATTCCTACCCTAGCCAGTTCGTCCTTCAATGGGTCAGAAAGGCCTATGCGAAACTGGTGACGGAGGGCAGCGTCATTCCAGCTGGTGTCTGCGCTCCAGCGCCTGAATTCAGCTACATAATCTTCCGCTGCTCTGCGTCCCTGCTGAAGGGTCCGCAGGGCGTTCTCTGCAGTGACCGAGAGCTGAGGGTCCTCGTACAATTGGGCAATGGCGTCAAAAAAAAGTGTAAGGCTGTCCAAGGACGCATCTTTGCGTTCTAGCAGGCGGTGGGCCCAGTTCTGTGGGTCTACGGAAAGCAGCGAAATTACAAAGCCCACCTTGGTAGCTTCTAAGGAAAAGGTGCGGGGCTGTAAGGCAAAGTACAACTCACAAGAGTTCCGGAAAGCCCTGAACTTGCTCCGGTCCCTGGAGAATCTTTCGGGTGTAGGGACCCTGGGTTCAGGGGGAAGCATGACCACCGTGGGCGCAGCTCCTGCCCCGGCGGAAGAAGTGGAGGCACGTGGACCCCCTTGAGCTCCATCGGGGTTGGTGAGGGCCCGCACTTGTCCTTCCAGGTGAGTGTAGCCTTGCTGGAGGCTCTTAACGGCCTCGGTCAGTCCCGCCAGGTGTCGGCATAGTTCCTCCATAGGTGAGGCTCCCTGCTCGGGCTCAGACATGGCTGTCTGCTACTGTCACGTACCTGACGGTGACGAGCCCGGTTAGCAGAGGGAGGCCTCCCTTACGGCTCCCACCGGCGGCCCCTGGTGGTATAACAGGAAGCACGGAGGTGGAAGGGGTACGAGTGCCTGGCAGGATCAAGAACTACCGCAGGTGATCAGGAACCAGCAGGTGAGGAGGCAGGAACCAGGAACTACAGCAGGTGAGTGGACAGGAACCAGGAACTACAGCAGGTGAGTAGACAGGAACCAGGAACTCAGAAGATGACCCGGACCGGGAGGCACAGCAGGTAGACTGGAACCACTGGGCAGCAGCAGGTGAACAGGAACCAGCAGATGAGCAGACAGGAACCAGCAGATGAGCAGACAGGAACCAGCAGATGAGCAGACAGGAACCAGGAACTCAGCAGATGACCCGGACCAGGAGGCACAGCAGGTAAACTGGAACCACTAGGCAGCAGCAGGTGAACAGGAACCAGCAGATGAGCAGACAGGAACCAGCAGATGAGCAGACAGGAACCAGCAGATGAGCAGACAGGAACCAGGAACTCAGCAGATGACCCAGACCGGGAGGCACAGCAGGTAAACTGGAACCACTAGGCAGCAGCAGGTAAACAAGAGCCAAGGTCAGGCAGGATCGTCAGACAAGCCGGGGTCGGGTAAACTGGCAGGCAGCGAGGCACAAAAGGATCAGGCAATACCGAAGTCAGAAAACAGGCCGATGGTCAGGTACAGGCAGATAGCAGGAGGGTCACAGGAAGCCGGGTCAGATACAGGTAAACAAGGCAGATCAGGTCACTTGGGATAAACGCTGTAGAGCAGACAGCAGGGACTGTCTGCAAGTGAGGAGTTTAAATAGCCCTTCGGGCGTCACCTGCGGGGGCGGGAACCAGGAAGTCCAGGGCGTCTGTTCCTGACAGGGTTTCCATGACAGTGAGGGAAAGTGTCAGTGTGCTATTCTGTCCTAAACCAATCTTGCTGAACCATATTTGAAATCCTTGAGTTTAGGGACAGAGAAGGACACTCGGGGAAACTGTCAGTGTGCTATTCTGTTCTAAACCAATGTTGCTGAACCATATTTGAAATCCTTGAGTTTAGGGACAGAAGGACACTCGGGGAAACTATCAGTGTGCTATTCTGTGCTAAATCTTGTTTGTAGGGACAGAGAAGGACAGTGAGGGAAAGTGTCAGTGTGCTATTCTGTGCTAAACCAATCTTGCTGAACCATATTTGAAATCCTTGAGTTTAGGGACAGAGAAGGACACTCTGGGAAACTGTCAGTGTGCTATTCTGTTCTAAACCAATCTTGCTGAACCATATTTGAAATCCTTGAGTTTAGGGACAGAGAAGGACACTCGGGGAAACTATCAGTGTGCTATTCTGTGCTAAATCTTGTTTGTAGGGACAGAGAAGGACACTCTGGGAAACTGTCAGTGTGCTATTCTGTTCTAAACCAATCTTGCTGAACCATATTTGAAATCCTTGAGTTTAGGGACAGAGAAGGACACTCGGGGAAACTGTCAGTGTGCTATTCTGTTCTAAACCAATCTTGCTGAACCATATTTGAAATCCTTGAGTTTAGGGACAGAGAAGGACACTCGGGGAAACTGTCAGTGTGCTATTCTGTGCTAAATCTTGTTTGTAGGGACAGAGAAGGACAGTGAGGGAAAGTGTCAGTGTGCTATTCTGTCCTAAACCAATCTTGCTGAACCATATTTGAAATCCTTGAGTTTAGGGACAGAGAAGGACACTCGTGGAAACTATCAGTGTGCTATTCTGTGCTAAATCTTGTTTGTAGGGACAGAGAAGGACAGTGAGAGAAACTATCAGTGTGCTATTCTGTGCTAAACCAATGTTGCTGAACCATATTTGAAATCCTTGAGTTTAGGGACAGAGAAGGACACTCGGGGAAACTGTCAGTGTGCTATTCTGTTCTAAACCAATCTTGCTGAACCATATTTGAAATCCTTGAGTTTAGGGACAGAGAAGGACACTCGGGGAAACTATCAGTGTGCTATTCTGTGCTAAATCTTGTTTGTAGGGACAGAGAAGGACAGTGAGGGAAACTATCAGTGTGCTATTCTGTGCTAAACCAATCTTGCTGAACCATATTTGAAATCCTTGAGTTTAGGGACAGAGAAGGACACTCGGGGAAACTGTCAGTGTGCTATTCTGTTCTAAACCAATCTTGCTGAACCATATTTGAAATCCTTGAGTTTAGGGACAGAGAAGGACACTCGGGGAAACTGTCAGTGTGCTATTCTGTGCTAAATCTTGTTTGTAGGGACAGAGAAGGACAGTGAGGGAAAGTGTCAGTGTGCTATTCTGTCCTAAACCAATCTTGCTGAACCATATTTGAAATCCTTGAGTTTAGGGACAGAGAAGGACACTCGTGGAAACTATCAGTGTGCTATTCTGTGCTAAATCTTGTTTGTAGGGACAGAGAAGGACAGTGAGGGAAAGTGTCAGTGTGCTATTCTGTCCTAAACCAATCTTGCTGAACCATATTTGAAATCCTTGAGTTTAGGGACAGAGAAGGACACTCGGGGAAACTGTCAGTGTGCTATTCTGTTCTAAACCAATCTTGCTGAACCATATTTGAAATCCTTGAGTTTAGGGACAGAGAAGGACACTCGGGGAAACTATCAGTGTGCTATTCTGTGCTAAATCTTGTTTGTAGGGACAGAGAAGGACAGTGAGGGAAACTATCAGTGTGCTATTCTGTTCTAAACCAATCTTCCTGAACCATATTTGAAATCCTTGAGTTTAGGGACAGAGAAGGACACTCGTGGAAACTATCAGTGTGCTATTCTGTGCTAAATCTTGTTTGTAGGGACAGAGAAGGACAGTGAGGGAAACTATCAGTGTGCTATTCTGTGCTAAACCAATCTTGCTGAACCATATTTGAAATCCTTGAGTTTAGGGACAGAGAAGGACACTCGGGGAAACTGTCAGTGTGCTATTCTGTTCTAAACCAATCTTGCTGAACCATATTTGAAATCCTTGAGTTTAGGGACAGAGAAGGACACTCGGGGAAACTGTCAGTGTGCTATTCTGTGCTAAGCCAATCTTGCTGAACCATATTTTAAATCCTTGAGTTTAGGGACAGAGAAGGACACGCGGGGAAACTATCAGTGTGCTATTCTGTGCTAAACCTTGTTTGTAGGGACAGAGAAGGACAGTGAGGGAAACTGTCAGTGTGCTATTCTGTGCTAAACCAATCTTGCTGAAGCATATTGCAAATCCTTGTGTTTAGGGACAGAGAAGGATAGGCAGGGGACAGTGTCAGTGTCTTTGTTGCTAAGCCTCCTGCACAGTATACACCTGAAGGTAGCCCTTATTGCTGTTTTTCCCATCTCCCTGCAGGCCATCCATTAAAATGTCTGGAAGGCAAACAAGGAGAGGTAGACAGTCAGGAGGCAAAAAAAGAGGGCAAGCAGGCTCTGTGTCTGGGGGCAACAGTGCTGGTCGTGGACGCGGTGCATTGTCATCAGCACATGGCCATGGGACACGCTTGTCCTTCTTTTCGGCAGCTGGACATGTTGAGCCACATCATGCCGAAGACTTGGTAGAGTGGATGACCAAGCCCACCTCATCCTCCTCATCCTCTCTCACCCAGGCTCAGGGTACTGGCAAAGCAGCTGCCAAAGCGTCCTCTTCTCTGGTATCAATGTCATCATTAGTCACTCCTTCCCAAGACCCACCATGTCCTCCTCCTGAGGAGTCCCCCGAACTGTTTGAGCAGAGTGTTGGGTACATGCTCCAGGAGGATGCCCAGCGTTTTGAAGGATCTGATGATGATACCCAGCTAGAGGAAGGCAGTAGCGTGAGAGCAGAGAGAGGGGATGCTCAAGAAGGACACCAATCTGGCAGTCATGCTCCAGCAGCTGCAGCATACTGCCAGATTGGCTCCAGTGATGAGGAGGGAGGGGATGATGAGGTCACTGACTCCACGTGGGTGCCTAATAGGAGAGAGGAGGAGGAGGAGGATGAGGAGGAGGCACATCTCCAACGAGGCAGGATGCCCTTGGGTGGCCAGCGTATGGGCAGCACACCGACGGAATCACACCGCAGAGCTCCGCCTGTGCAGGGCGCTGCCTCTGCCCGTCATTCAAAAAGTTCTTTGGTGTGGGCCTTTTTTGAGGCGAGTGCATCAGATCGCACAGCTGCTGTTTGCAACATATGTCTCAAGCGTATATCGCGTGGCCAAAACATCAGCCGCTTGGGCACCACATGCTTGATCAGACATATGTTGACCTGCCATGCAGCTCATTGGCAAGCCTACCTTAAAGACCCACACCAAAGAACAAAGCGGACCTCTCCTTGCACCGCATCAGCTGGGATCTCCAACCCCACTATACCTTCAGTCCTCTCTGAAACCTGCACTGAGAGGAATGAAGGTGTAGAATTAGGTGTGTCACAGACAAGTACTTGCGGCCACTCTGCTAGCAGTACACCGACGTCCGATTCTAGCAGGCAAATTTCCCTGCCCCAGCTGCTGGACCGTCGAAAGAAGTTCACTCCCAGCCATCCACATGCCCAGCGGTTGAATGCTAGCTTGGCTAAATTGCTAGCGCTTCAACTGCTGCCTTTTCAGTTGGTAGACTCGGCCCCCCTCCGTGAGTTTGTGCAATGTGCGGTTCCTCAGTGGCAGGTTCCCAAACGCCACTTTTTCTCACGGAAGGCGATTCCGGCTCTTTACAGGCATGTGGAAGGCAATGTCTTGGCCTCGCTGGACAGGGCGGTCAGCGGTAAGGTGCATATTACCGCTGACTCATGGTCCAGCAGGCATGGACAGGGACGTTACCTTTCTTTCACGGCCCATTGGGTCACTCTTTTGGCAGCTGGGAAGGATGCAGGACAAGGTGCAGTAGTGTTGGAGGTTGTTCCACCGCCACGCCTCCAAAATGCTACTACTGGTTGTGACACACCTCTCTCCTCCACCCCCTCCTCTTCTTCTTCCTCCATGGCCTCTTCCTGTGGTTTGTCCTCGGAACCAGCGGTGCTCCGTAGGCCTTCAAGGGGCTACGCAAGTACGCAGGCAAAAATATGCCATGCCGTGCTTGCGCTGGTGTGTTTGGGGGACAGGAGCCACACTGGGGCAGAGGTCCTGTCTGCTCTGCAGGGGCAGGCCGAGAGGTGGTTGACGCCACGCCAGCTTAAGACAGGAATGGTGGTTTGCGACAATGGCACCAACCTCCTCTCCGCCCTCCGACAGGGACAACTGACCCATGTGCCCTGCATGGCTCACGTCCTTAATCTGGTGGTGCAGCGGTTCTTGGGCAGGTACCCGGGCTTACAGGATGTCCTGAGGCAGGCCAGGAAAGTCTGTGTGCATTTCCGCAGATCTTATAATGCCAGTGCTCGCCTGGCTGAGCTGCAAAAGAAGTTGAACCTGCCCAAGAACTGCCTTATATGTGACATGCCCACCAGGTGGAACTCAACGTTGGCCATGCTGCGGCGGCTGCACACGCAGCAGAGGGCCATCAATGAGTACCTGTGCGACTACGGCACCAGGACAGGGTCAGGGGAGCTCGTTTTTTTTTCACCACGCCAGTGGGGCATGATCAGGGATGCATGCACTGTCCTGGCACCATTTGAGGAGGCCACGAGGATGGTGAGCAGTGACAGTGCATGCATCAGTGACACTGTACCTCTTGTCCACCTGTTGGAGCACACGCTGCGTGGAATAATGGACAGGGCACTTGAGGCAGAACAGAGGCAGGAAGAGGAGGACTTCCTTGCCTCTCAAGGCCCCCTTTACCCAGACTGTGTTCCTTCTGTCCCACCCATCGCACAGGAAGAGGAGGAGGAGGAGGAGGAGGATTGTGTCAGCATGGAGGTGGAGGCTGGCACTCAGCATCATCAGCAGCAGTCTTTTAGGGATGATTTACAGTCCCAAGAAACCAGTGGACTTGTACGTGGCTGGGAGGAGGTGGCTGCGGATCATGTCGTCCTTAGTGACCCAGAGGACTCCGGACTGAATGCCTCAGCTAACCTACGCTGCATGGCCTCCCTGATCCTGCAAAGTCTGCGGAAGGATCCTCGTATTCTTCGGATCAAGGAGAGGGACCATTACTGGCTGGCCACTGTCCTTGATCCACGGTACAAGGGTAAGGTTGCGGACCTTATGTTACCGTCGCAGAGGGAGCAGAGGATGAGACAACTCCGGGAGGCCTTGCAGAAAGGTCTGTGCAACGCGTTCCCAGAGACTGGGAGGTTACAAACTCCTGGTCCTGGACAACGAGTTGCTGAGGCTTCGGGCAGTCAAAGAAGGAGCGGTGGGGAAGGTGGTCGTCTGACCAATGCGTTCAGACAATTCTTTAGTCCGCAGCCCCAAAGTATGATCGGTTCCAGCAACCATCGCCAGCGTCTGATATACATGGTGCAGGAATACCTAGGGGCAAGGTCAGACTTGGACACCTTCCCCACCGAAAATCTTCTGGCTTACTGGGTCTTGAGGATGGATCACTGGCCAGAGCTTGCACAGTATGCAATTGAGCTACTGGCCTGTCCTGCATCCAGCGTTCTTTCAGAACGCACATTCAGTGCTGCTGGAGGATTTGTCACGGATCACAGGGTGCGCCTGTCCACCGACTCGGTTGATCGACTGACTTTCATCAAGATGAACCAGTCCAGTGTTGCCAACCCCCTGAAGTGAAATTTACTGGCAAGGATGCCAAAATTTCTGTACGGCACCAATTTCTTACTGGCAAAAATCATGAAAATTGCTGGCAGAGCCGCATTTTTTACTGACACTGCAAAAAAGTACCTACAATCACTGTTTTTAGTGCTAAACAGTGCAAATATCAATATTTGAACTATAAACACACAGCTAATGCTATTTATCAATGTGTTTAAGTTAAACAAAAGTAAAAAAACATTTTTCTCAATTTACATGAAGGTCAGGTTACTATAACCCGGCCAGCACAGGAGTTCCCTCTTACATCAGAGTCTGCAGGATGCCCCCTTACAGTGCAAGGGAACTCTTATGTAAAGGGGAACGCTGCAGATCATGATGTAAGGGGGAACCCTGATGTGGAGGGGGGCTCTTACCTTAGTGTATTCACCTTCCGCAGAGTGAATATACTAAGGTAAGGGGGGGGGTATTAATATAAGGGGGAAACCTTTATATCAGTGCCCCCTTACATTATTGTATTCATTCACCTCCTTACATCAGTGACCCCCCCCTTAGAATGGCCTGGCGGCACTGTCACTTACCTCCTCTCAGGTGCACAGTGTGGGGCTCAGTCTGACGGCTCCAGCTTGGTGGCTCTGATCTCCTCTCCCCAGTCCACACGTCTGTTTCTTCCCGGGCCGTAACCCCCATCCCGGCAGCACTTCCACTCTTGACTCCTTTCTAGGATCCCCTCAGAGACTGTAGACATGATAAAAGACAAGAGATGGTCAGAGGCTGCGGACATACTACAGGAGGTGGACACTGGACAGAGACTGCGGACATACTACAGGAGGGGGACAGAGGCTATGGACCCACTACAGGAGGTGGACAGAGGCTGCGGACACACTACAGGAGGGGGACAGAGGCTGCGGACACACTACAGGATGGGGACAGAGGCTACGGACCCACTACAGGAGGTGGACAGAGGCTGCGGACATACTACAGGAGGGGGACAGAGGCTACGGACATACTACAGGATGGGGACAGAGGCTGCGGACATACTACAGGAGGTGGACAGAGACAGCGGACATACTACAGGAGGGGGACAGAGGCTGCGGACACACTACAGGAGGGGGACAGAGGCTGCGGACATACTACAGGAGGGGGACAGAGGCTGCGGACATACTACAGGAGGGGGACAGAGGCTACGGACCCACTACAGGAGGTGGACAGAGGCTGCGGACACACTACAGGAGGGGGACAGAGGCTGCGGACATACTACAGGAGGGGGACAGAGGCTGCAGACATACTACAGGAGGTGGACAGAGGCTGCGGACATACTACAGGAGGGGGACAGAGGCTGCGGACATACTACAGGAGGGGGACAGAGGCTGCGGACATACTACAGGAGGGGGACAGAGGCTGCGGACATACTACAGGAGGGGGGACAGAGGCTGCGGACATACTACAGGAGGTGCCGGTGGAGACACTCTGCGGACATGATGGTGCCCTCCTCACCCCCTCACAGTAGCCTCCTCCTCTGTCCACCACCATATTAATTCTCCACATCATCAGTGTGCTGTGTCCTCCTCCTGTGCCCCTTTCACCATTCCACAGGTCAGTGCTGCACTGTGCTGCCCTGACCTGTGGAGAGGTGAAAGGGGCACAGGAACCAGAGGAGGACACAGCACACACTGATGATTTTGAGAAGTAATATGGTGGTGGACAGAGCACATCAGTCTCTCCCCTGCATGGCACGGCTTCAGGCTCTCAGGACGCCAGGCTCTCACTCGCTTGTATCCCCCCCAGTTTCACTGACCTTAAAACTCGAGTTGAGTCCGTCCTCTTCACCCCTGGGCCCTGGGGCCTGGGCCCTGTCAGTGCTCCGAGCCTCCGAGTCCGCTCGCTCCGAGTCCTCCTCCACCTATGATGAGTGCATGGCATGCATGCACTCACTACAGGTGTCGCGCCAGCCGCTGTGGCCTTTTCAAAAATGGCGCCAGCGGCGCCATCACGTTACCGCGCGTGCGCCGCCCGGCCGAGCGTGAACAAGTTTCCCTGAGCTCGGCCGGCTTTCGGAACGGCGCATGCGCAGTTGTATGACCGGCTCGCGGCCATCTTTTTTATGGGAGCCGGTGCCCATAACGGACTTTAACGTACACCCCGAAAAAGGGGTTAAATTCGCGGACTGTACGTAAATCTACGTACGGTTGGCAACACTGAACCAGTCTTGGATCACCACCAGCTACCACACACCTGATGCTGATATAACAGACTAATTGATTTTAAAATGTCACATCCCTTCAAGACTGATGCTGATGCTGAGTGCCTGTGCTGTTATGTTGACTGGCTATCCTCCTCCTCCTCCTCAATGATCCGATTAATGATGATAGCTTGGAAGATCATTTTGGTTTATGGGTGCCGCCACCAGTGGCTAAGGCCCAATTTTTCAGCCCCTGTTTAACAGGGGCGTGTAATTACAATTTTTGATGCAATACTTTGCAACAGGCCTCATTGCTGTGCTCCAAGTACAGTATCTGTGAGGGGTTGCAGTGTTGTGCCACCAGTGCCTAAGGCCCAATTTTTCAGCCCCTGTTCAACAGGGGCATGCAATTACAATTATTGATCTAATAATTCACAGCAGGGCCCATTGCTGCGCCCACCAAGAGTAACTGTCAGGCCTTACAGTGTTGTGTCAACACCACCACCACCACCACCACCACCACCACCACCACCAAAGGCCCAATTTTTCAGCCCCTGTTCAACAGGGGCATGCAATTATAATTATTGATCTAATAATTCACAGCAGGGCCCATTGCTGCGCCCACCAAGAGTAACTGTCAGGCCTTACAGTGTTGTGGCACCAGCACCACCATCAAAGGCCCAATTTTTACTACCACTGTTCAACAATTATATGTTATTACAATTCCTGATATAATAGTTGACAGCAGGGCGTTCCAGCACCCACCAAGAGTAACTGTGAGTGCTTACAGTGTTGTGCCAACACCAACACCTAAGGGGCCAATTTCTGCAGAGTATATACGGCAGGTCCCTACTTTCAAACATCCAACTTACAAACGACTACTACTTGCAAACGGAAGAAGACAACAGGAAGTGAGAGGAAATCTACCCCTTGGAAGGAAAATTCTCTCCTGTAAGAATTAATATGGGAGAAAGGTGTCTCCTCTCTACTGATGCTTTATCACCAATCCTTGTTTCAATAAAAACACCACATTTCAAAAACAGTTGTCATTGGGACGCAAAGTGAGGTGAAATGTTCTGAACAGGGGCACAGACAGCAAAACAAATGTTACAGGGGTGATAACCCTTCCCTATGTTTTCCAAAAAGCTTAAAAATAGGTATTTGGGCTGGAGCTACACTTAAACAATGTAGCTGTTCAAAATTACAAACAGATTCTACATAAGAACAAACCTACAGTCCCTGTCTTGTATGCACCGCCTGTATACGGCTGTTCAGAGTATATAGGGCCTTTTTTATTTTGTGTGCGGGGTTCCCCTTAATATCCATACAAGACCCAAAGGGGCTGGTAATGGGCTGGGGTACTGGGGGGGGGGGGGTGATGGGGTAGCTATGCCATTTTTCTTAAAGATTTTCATCCATATTACCGGGACCAGACATTACATTAAAGCCGCAAGCAGTTTTAAATGGCTTTTTTTTCCTTTAGAAATGTAATTTTGTGCAGGGACAGTTCTAAACACGGGAAACACGTGGTACTTCACAGGCATACTTTAGACACCCCCCAGGTACAATATTTAAAGGAATATTTGACTTTTTTTTTTTCACTTTATGCATCATTAAAATGACTGCTCCCGAAAAACGGCCATTTTTAAAACTTATTTTTGCATTGATACATGTCCCCTGGTGCAGAACCCGGGTTCCCAAACTCTGTTTAGGACAATAACATGGATAATAGTCGTTATAATTAGCACTTTAGAATTCGAACGTTCGCATCCATTGTATTTAATAGGGTTCTAATGTTCGTGCGAACTTTCGGTCCGTTCGCGGGTTCTGGTGCGAACCGAACCCGGGGGTGTTCGGCTCATCACTAATAAGGAGGTCTTTACGTGGTTCGGCAGAATTAATATCATAAAAATTAACGTAATGCCAAGACTGTTATATTTGCTACAGACCCTACCCATTAAGATACCACCAGGATTCCTGAGGGATCTGAGAACTAGGTTTGCGGCGTTTATCTGGGCAGGAAAACCAGCAAGAGTCCGAAGAGACATCTTGACTCTACCTAAAGAGAAAGGAGGGGTGGGATTCCCGGATCCGGTTGGGTACCATGAAGCCATACACCTAACAAGGGTCACGGACTGGTGTGTATTTCAAAAAGACAAGCCATGGATACACTTGGAACAGACAAAGTCCGAGTTACCCTTGGAGGGTTTAGTATGGCTCCAGGACCCGTTGATACCGCAGACAGTAAAACGCCACCCGACGGTGGGCGCCACACTCTTATATGCGAAAAAGATATAAAAAAATAAAAATAAAATGACGATGTATCCGAGCCCAATGACCCCAATTGTGGATAATCCAGCCTTTGAACCAGGCTTAAAAGATCAAGGTTTTAGGAGTCTAAAACAGGGTAAAGGTAGACTTGTACACTTCATGAAAGACAACCGAGTGATGTCCAGGGAGGAGATTGAGCAGGAGTTTTCTGAGGAATTGGACCCATTTAGGAGAATGAAGCTGAATGCTTTTCTCCGATCAATATCAAAGTGAATGACAGAAGTAACAACACTCTCTAAGTTTGAGGAGCTATGCCTAAAAGGGGAATCAGTGGGACACCCAGTGGCCCTGATGTATGCCTTATTGATCAAGTTAAAAGCCCCGCAAGAACTGGGCTTTATACAGGCTTGGGAAAGAGACCTAGGGATTACATTATCCGAGACGCAGAAAAAAAAGATGTTTAAGTTCACACATAAGGCCTCATTAGCAACTAGATACCAAGAAGGGGGGTACAAGATACTAACCAGGTGGTACAGAACTCCAGTAGCATTAAATTGAATGTATACACAAGTGTCAAACCTTTGCTGGCGATGTCAAGGAGCAGTGGGCACATTGCTGCACATTTTTTGGGAATGCTCAGGAGTTAGGGATTTCTGGAAAATGGTCTCCGAAACGATTACAGAAATTACAGATGTGTCTCTTGAAGAAAATCAGGCTACCTTTTTGCTATTTGATATTCCCCTCTCGTCTGAAAACTATAAAAAAATCACTGATGAGACATCTGCTTACTACAGCAAAAGCATGTATTCCAGCTTTATGGAAAAGTACTATTTCCCCAACTAGAGCACAATGGTTTAATAAGACAACAGAAATCCAACAAATGGAAAAACTCACCATAATTATGAGGGAGCAGGAGGACAAATACCATCAAACTTGGGCTCCCTATGATATATATAGGGAGCGGTTGAGATAGTGGGGGAGGGGGTATGGAGGGAGGCCGGGTGGAGGAGGAGGCCGGTGGATGTGAATAATCTTTATTAAATTGTATCTTTTTTTTTTTCTTTCTTTCTGCCTTTTCTACTTATCTTACAATTTTTAACTTTTCTATAAACCTGTTCTAGGCCCGAATACTTAGGGCAAACTGTTCAAGGGAGGGGGGACAATCAGGGGGGGTCCCAGGGGAATAAAAACGAGACGAAGATAAAGATATTAAAGTAGAATAGGAAAAAGGTATCGGTTACAGTGATAAAAGAGGAGGGAGAGGAGGGAGGAACTAGAGGAATGGACTGTATTTGATTAATTGTTATAATAATAGATCTTCCTCTACCAACATCACATCAATAGCTGAGATTTGCGGGGATGTATAAAGAGTAGGAATCGTAAAATAAATGGAAAATGCTATGAGTGAAATAACAGAATCATTTGTATAGATGCATTATATGAAATGTTGTATAACTATCTTTGTGAATGTAAAAGAAAATGTAAAAATAAAGAATTGATAAAAAAAAAAAAGAATGTGGAAAATTTCAAGGGGTATGAATACTTTTTCAAGGCAGTGTATGTACAGTACTTGTTTTCTGTATCAGTACTCTGGCAGTTTAGTTTCTAGAGTTTTCCTGGTCTGCAAGCTTTTCTTTAATTAGCTAGCTGTAATGTTTCAACATCTCAGCAAAATAATCAACAGGCAATTATTCCCCCATTAGGCAGTTATTGTAATTACCATAAAATAATGTGTTGGCGTTTCTTTTGTTTTGTTCTTTTAAACTGTTTACTCTTAAGCCCTGTACACACGATCGGATTTCCTATGGATTCAAATCCGATGGATTTTTCTATCGGAATTCCGATGAAGCCGACTTCCATCAGTCTTGCCCACACACCATCAGTCAAAAATCCGACCATCCCAAACGCTGTGACGTAAAACACTCAGACGAGCCGAGAAAAATGAAGTTCAATGCTTCTGAGCATGCGTCGACTTCATTTTCAGCATGCGTGGGTTTTTTCTCCGATAGAGTTCCACACAGACGATCGGAATTTGCTATTGTTTCTTTTTCCATCGGATAAATTTAAAACATGTTCTATTTTTTCTCACCGATGGAAAAAAGACCGATGGGGCCCATACACAATCGGTTTGTCCGATGAGAAAAGTCCATCGGACTGTTTTCATCTGTAAAACCGATCGTGTGTACAGGGCATTAGTCATTTTCAGTGAAGATTTACATGCTACAGATTTCTATGAAAGGGCCATTTGGTGCCTGTAGGAAACTTTTACTTATGGCTAAGATTCCCAACAAATGTAAAATTGTGGTTGGACATGCAGGCACCATATTTATATAATTAATTGCTATGGTGCACTCATAGTGCTGCTCATCACAAGGGTGAACAATGGCAATCAAGACAGGTTTATGAGGGACTCATCCGACAGAACAAAGCGGCTCACATGTGACTTACTACTTGCGTTCTCTTCTCTGTGAGTAGAGGAAAGGATCAGCCAAGTCACTTTTTTCCAACAGGCTGTAAATCTGCCTCAATCTTTAAAAATAGCCTCCTTCTCCCACAAGGCACTCACACATTGTTTCAGATTTGCCCAAACTTTGTTTGGGAATGGATTGAACAATTTATGCGTGCCTTAGGCTGGGTTCACACTAGTGGGACAAACGCTCCGACATTGGGAGCTCATGTCGCATGACATGTGAAAACCAATGTTTCCCTATGGGAACTGTCTTAACTGGTCCGACTTTGAAAATGCTCCCTGTACTACTTTGGTCCGACTTTGATCCTACTTCAGCCCGTTGACTATCATTGAAGTCGGATCAAAGTCGGAACACCTTCTTGCATGATCCTACTTTGGCATGCGACTTGTGCTCTGCTGATCTTGAGGGGGAATTCCACGCCAAATTTTAAATAAAAAACCGGCATGGGTTCCCCCTCCAAGAGCATACCAGGCCCTTCGGTCCGGTATGGATTTTAAGGGTAACCCCCTACGCCGAAAAAAAAGCGTGGGGGTCCCCCCAAAATCCATACCAGACCCTTATCTGAGCACACAGCCCTGGAAATGGTCAGGAAAGGGGGTGGGGATGAGCGAGCGGCCTCCCTCCCTCCTGAACCGTACCAGGCCACATGCCCTCAACATGGGGGGTGGGTGCTTTGGGGAAGGGGGGCACCCTGCGGCCCCCCACCCCCAAGCACCCTGTCCCCATTTGATGAGGACAAGGGCCTCTTCCCAACAACCCTGGTCGTTGGTTGTCGGGGTCTGCGGCGAGCGGCTTATCGGAATCCGGGAGCCCCTTTTAATAAGGGGCCCCCCACCCTATGTGAATGAGTATGGGGTACATCGTACCCCTACCCATTCACCTGGAGGAAAAGTGTCAATAAAAAAAAACACACTAGGCAGGTTTTTAAAGTAATTTATTAGGCAGCTCCGGGGGTCTTCTTCTGACTTCGGGGGTCTTCTTCCGACTTCGGGGGTCTTCTTCCGACTTCTCCGCTCTCTTCTCCTGCTCTTTGGTGCCTTCTGCCTTCTGCCAGGCTCCTCCGCTATCTTCTTCCAGCTCTTTTACTAGTGTTGGCCCGGTCTTCTGTGTCGTCTTCTTCCCTCTTCTCTTGTTCCGATGTTGACACAATGCTCTCTTCCGCTGTAATGCCATGTGCGCAACAACATATATAGGCATGGGGCGTGGTCACCGGGTGATGTCACCCGGTGAACCTGCCCCTTATGACGTCACATTCCCATCATGCCCCGGGACTGTGATGTCATAAGGGGACGGGGTCATTGGGAGACACCACTCAGTGACCACGCCCCTTGCCGCACACGGCATTACAGCGGAAGGGAGCGTTGTGTCAACATCGAAACAAGAGAAGAGGGAAGAAGACGACGCAGAAGACCGGGCCAACACTAGTAAAAGAGCTGGAAGAAGATAGCGGAGGAGCCTGGCAGAAGGCAGAAGGCACCAAAGAGCAGGAGAAGAGAGCGGAGAAGTCGGAAGAAGACCCCCGAAGTCGGAAGAAGACCCCCGGAGCTGCCTAATAAATTACTTTAAAAACCTGCCTAGTGTGTTTTTTTTATTGACACTTTTCCTCCAGGTGAATGGGTAGGGGTACGATGTACCCCATACTCATTCACATAGGGTGGGGGGCCCCTTATTAAAAGGGGCTCCCGGATTCCGATAAGCTGCTCGCCGCAGACCCCGACAACCAACGACCAGGGTTGTCGGGAAGAGGCCCTTGTCCTCATCAAATGGGGACAGGGTGCTTGGGGGTGGGGGGCCGCAGGGTGCCCCCCTTCCCCAAAGCACCCACCCCCCATGTTGAGGGCATGTGGCAGAAGACCGGGCCAATGCTAGTAAAAGATCTGGAAGAAGATAGCGCAGGAGCCTGGCAGAAGGTACCGGAGAGCGGGAGAAGAGAGCGGAGAAGTCGGAAGACCCCCGAAGTCGGAAGAAGACCCCCGGAGCTGCCTAATAAATTATTTTAAAAACCTGTCTAGTGTGTTTTTTTTATTGACACTTTTCCTCCAGGTGAATGGGTAGGGGTACGATGTACCCCATACTCAATCACATAGGGTGGGGGTCCGGGATCTGGGGGCCCCCTTATTAAAGGGGCTCCCAGATTCCGATAAGCCCCCCGCCCGCAGATCCCGACAACCAACAGCCAGGGTTGTCGGGAAGAGGCCCTTGAAATTCGGACGTATGTCGGCTACAAGTCGCAGGGCAAAGTCAGATCCAAAGTAGGACAAGTGTTGTGTCGCACTAGTGTGAACCCGGCCTTAAAGAGGATCTTCAGTTGCCCCCCCCCCATTTTTTTTTCTTCACCGTTTACCAGGTGATGAGTTGAGGACATTCTAGATACTCCCCCACCCAGAGGATCCAGCGTTGTCCCGCTGAGATCCTCTTGTCTTCTGCCACTGCTTGGTCCTGCGCTGCCATGATGTTTATGGGGCACCTTCCAATGACACGGCGCTGGGAACGCCCCCCTCCTCTTTTGTGAATGAAGGGATATGCCTCCTGGGATATGTGACATGCATATCCCAGCAGACATAGGGACCACTGTGTACATCATTCGTCTAGGCAAATGACGAGCATGGGGGTGGAGCCACACTTTTATTGGAAAAAAAGGTAAATAAAAAAAAAATTGCTAATCATGTAGAGGAGGGGAGGACAGAGGGGGAAGATCCGCTTTAAGAATGCGGGCTTTGTCCTTGTGACAAGTTCATTTAGTGGTAGCCCCACAAGCAGCATGTGCTAATCATCCATTTGCTGCCCCACCATACTGTTCAGGCCTCATAGCAAATAGAATTACCACTGTGTAAGCTCCAGATTGTGACTGGAGCATTTACAATCCTGAAGATTCTCCATTTTGGCAGCGTCGGGTATCTGAGTGGCCACTCACTAAGCACCAACAATATCACACTGGAGAAAATGTACTATGTCAAAGGTTTATAATACCTGGAAGCAGTAAGAGAGCAAAGGGTAGGTAAGTAAAAATTATTAGTGGGACTGCCACTAGTTGCTTTGTCCTACATGGGAGAAGCACACATTCACATTAAAACATGATACACAAAAGGGAAAACACCAATATTGTTGCCCTAGAACAGGGGTACTGAATTAAAATTCACGGGGGTCCGGTCGGAAAAATTTTGTTCCAGCGGAGGTCCGAATGCCATATTGGTGCTATGACTCCACATGATGTCCTCCACTTTACAGTGCCCCCCCACCACCACACACACATGCACACACCTTTACGATCCACACACATCACAATTTGTGCTTTTTTTCTTTCAACTTTATTGAAATGTCAAAATACATTTAATTCATTTTTATGCACCACAGCTCAGTTGCGGTGCATAGAAACAGTATGCATTTTGCACCACACTGCTCAGTACGCAGGGGCGCTGTTTCAGTGTGAACAGGACACATAGAAAACAATTGTTTTCTATTGCCCTTGCAGAGACATGTGTTTTGCTAGTGCAGAAATTAGACCTCCTTTTACATCAGTGTCTTCAGTCCCCCACTTCACATCACAGCCCCCCCTTTACATCAGTGTCCTCAGCCCCCACTTACATCACATCCCCCCTGCCTCATCACAAACCCCCCATCACAGACTAACTGCCCAAATCACAGACTGACCCCCCATCACAGTCCCCTCATTACAGACTGACCCCCCATCACAGACCCCTCATTACAGACTGACCCCCCATCACAGACCCCTCATTACAGACTGACCCCCCATCACAGACCCCTCATTACAGACTGACGCCCCATCACAGACCCCTCATTACAGACTGACCCCCCATCACAGACCCCTTATTCACAGACCCCTCATCACAGACTGACCCCCCATCACAGTCCCCTCATCACAGACTGACCCCCCATCACAGACCACTCATCACAGACTGACCCCCCATCACAGACCCCTTATTACAGACTGACCCCCCATCACAGACCCCTCATCACAGACTGACCCCCCATCACAGTCCCCTCATCACAGACTGACCCCCCATCACAGACCCCTCATCACAGACTGACCCCCCATCACAGACCTCTCTCGATATCAAAAACCACTGTCCTTTACAGCACAGCACAGCACTCCTCCCCTCCCCACAAAATCCTACCTTTTTCACACATGACATGAAGCGTGGGCGCTCTGGACAGTGGGCGGGACTTTTCACATTAAAAGTGAGTGATTTATTGCTGGGACCGCCCCGCTGCCTAGCAACCAATCATCCACTTTTTAATTTAAAAGTCCCGCAATTTGTCCAGAGCGGCCGCGCTTCATGTTTTGTGTGATTTTAGACAGGCAGTATGGGGAGGGGCAGGGCAGAGATATTAAAGAAGGCACGGACCCGCTGCGCCTGCCATGCTGTGTATATAGCAGCATCGGCAGCGGCAGGCGGGCGAGCTGGCGACAGGGAGAGGACGCTACTTGGTGAGGCTGCGGTCCGGACAGAATGGCCACTGGGGCCGGATCCGGCCCGCGGTCTGCCATTTAGTGATGCCCGCCCTAGAACATCATTGGTCTGCTGAATAAACTGTACAGTATATACTTGGATACTATCACACCGGGCTCATAACTAGAATTACGAAAATTATCACTCTACAGTGATAAATGCATTATTAACGTCAACAAGGTGGCCATACATGTTTCTCTACATTTGGATGGAAAATCACATATAGTTGGAGAATTATATTGCAGAGTATTTGTATTTTTTACATTTCATACTTACATGGTTTTGATTCAAGTATCTTTCATTGAAATCTTTAGCTCAAACAGACATGGTCACAAGCCTTGGAACAAAACACATTTTCCACATTGCTGGAGTATTGGTCATAATTAATAAAATAAAACTTGCCGGCCGAATAAACTGCAACCTCAACAAGACTCAATAGAAAAACATTTAGAAGTCCAACATTAGGGATGAGCTTCGAGTTCGAGTCAAACTCATGTTCGACTCAAACATAGCTTGTTCGCCCGTTCGCCGAACAGCGAAAAATTTGGGGTGTTCGCGGCAAATTCTAAAAGTCTATGGGAGAAATCTAAAGTGCTAATTTTAAAGGCTTATATGCAAGTTATTATCATAAAAAGTGTTTGGGGACCCGGGTCCTGCCCCAGGGGACATGTATCAATGCAAAAAAAAAGTTTTAAAAACAGTGTTTTTTTCGGGAGCAGTGATTTTAATAATGCTTAAAGTGAAACAATAAAAGTGAAATATTCCTTTAAATTTTGTACCTAGGGTGTTTGTATAGTATGCCTGTAAAGTCGCGCTTGTTTCCCCTGCTTAGAACTGTCCCTGCACAAAGTGTCATTTATGAAGGAAAAAAAGTCATTTAAAACTCACTCACGGCTATAAGGAATTGTCGGCTCCCATGCAATATAGAGAAAAGTAATTGATATAAAAAAAAAATGCATGGGGGTTCCCCCCAAAATTTAATTACCAGGCCCTTCGGGTCTGGTATGGATATTAAGGGGAACCCTGCCGCAAATTTTAAAAAAAAATGCGTGGGGTTCCCCCAAATATCCATACCAGGCCCTTCAGGTCTGGTGTGGATTTTAAGGAGAACTCCATCCCAAATTTAAAAAAAAAATAGCGTGGAGTTCCCCCAAAAATCTATACCAGACCCTTTATCCGAGCACGCAACCTGGCAGGCTGCAGGAAAAGAGGGGGGGACGAGAGAGCGCCCCCCCCTCCTGAACCGTACCAGGCCACATGCCCTCAACATGGGGAGGATGTCCCCATGTTGATGGGGACAAGGGCCTCATCCCCACAACCCTTGCCCGGGGGTTGTGGGGGTCTGCGGGTAACAAAGGGGACCCCCAGATCCCAGCCCCCCCTATGTGAATTGGTAAGGGGTACATTGTACCCCTACCATTTCACGAAGAAAGTGTAAAAAAATAAAAAATAAAACACGCAGACACCTTGGAAAAGTCCTTTATTAAAAAAAAAAAAAAAAAAAAAAAACCATTCCAGCGATGAAATCCAGTGTCCCGCGGCGATCCGATGTCCAGCGCTGTCCACACGAAACGTCATTGGCTGAGCCTGAGCGGACCTGATGGGGAACTTCCTCCGCAGTGTATTAAATGAATAGACCCGCCCCTTCTAAAGTTCCCCATCAGGTCCGTTCAGCCAATGACGTAGGTGTAAGGCTAAGCGGACCATATGCGGAACGTCAGAAGGGGCAGGTCTATTAATTTATTACACTGCGAAGGCAGTTCCCCATCAGGTCCGCTCAGCCAATGACGTAGGCGGGGTCTGACATACGAGGGGGCGGACCTGATGGGGAACTTCCTCCACAGTGTAATAAATGAATAGACCCGCCCCTTCTCACGTTCCGCATATGGTCCGCTTAGCCTTACACCTACGTTATTGGCTAAGCGGACTTTTAATAAAGGACTTTTCCAAGGTGTCTGTGTTTGTTTTTTTTACATTTTTTTTTACACTTTCTTCGTGAAATGGTAGGGGTACAATGTACCCCTTACCAATTCACATGGGGGGAGTGGGATCTGGTTGTCCCCTTTGTTAAAGGGGTCTTCCGGATTCCGATAAGCCCCTTGCCCGCAGACCCCCACAACCACCGGGCAAGGGTTGTGGGGATGAGGCCCTTGTCCCCATCAACATGGGGACATCCTCCCCATGTTGAGGGCATGTGGCCTGGTACGGTTCAGGAGGGGGGGGCGCTCTCTCGGCCCCCCCTCTTTTCCTGCGGTCTGCCAGGTTGCGTGCTCGGATAAAGGGTCTAGTATGGATTTTTGGGGGGACTCCACGCCATTTTGTTTTTACATTTGGGGTGGAGTTTCCCTTAAAATCCATACCAGACCTGAAGGGCCTGGTAATTGAATTCGGGGGGACCCCCACGCATTTTTTTTTTTTTTTTTACCAATGACTTTTCTATGTATTGCCGGGAGCCGACAATTAATTATAGCCGAAAGAGTTTTAAATGACTTTTTTTCCTTCAGAAATGACACTTTGTGCAGGGACAGTTCTAAGCACGGGAAACAAGCGCGACTTTACAGGCATACTATACACACACCCTAGGTACGAAATTTTAAGGAATATTTCACTTTTATTGTTTCACTTTAAGCATTATTAAAATCACTGCTCCTGAAAAAACTGCCGTTTTTAAAACTTTTTTTTGCATTGATACATGTCCCCTGGGGCAGGACCCGGGTCCCCAAACACTTTTCTTTCTCGTACATCACGGGACACAGAGCGGCATAGTCATTACTATGTGGGTTATATAGTTTACCTTCAGGTGCTGGCACTGGCAACTTCCAAACCGGAAGTACCCTCCCCTATATAAGCCCCTCCCATCCGGGAGCACCTCAGTTTTTTGCCAGTGTCTAAGGTGTTGGCCAAGAAGTAACATGTGTTTTTCACTGAGCTTGCATACAGGTTCTTTTGGGCCTCAGTAAGCTATTCCGGATCCAACCAAAAAAGCTTCATAGCTAAACGGTCGGTACCCGGGCCTTGCAGAGAAGAGCAAGGTTTTGCCTGTAATGCTTCTCTTAGGAGAGCTGGACCCTGGGATCCAGAGCTCTGGTCATACCCACGACTAAGATGCTTTCTGTGCAGGGTGCTATACAGGTCCAGGGGAGTGGAATCCTTGGGAACCCGGTCCCTGAAGATTTAATTACAATGCCTGCCGTGAGAGGTGAAGTTTGGGCTTCTGTGGACCAAACAGAGTCCTGCGGCGGGGAAAAGGTAAGTGGGGGCCCCCCAGGAACTTGGTTCTATTAGGGGACCCCCAAGCCTAATATGTCTTTCTGCCTGTTACCTAACGGTATTCCCGCTAAATATCTGTGCATGCCTGTAACTACTAAAAAATTTAATAATTTTAATAGTGGTCAAGAAAAAAAAGAAAAAAAAATAGACAGACCGCGGTACCTGTGTTAATCCACTAGAGGCCGCTGTGGAACGTTTCTTGTCATGTGGACTTTTTCTTTTCATCAGAGTCAAGTCCAGGCAGATGGTGAGTTCTCTTGTGGGAAACTGCTTCCTCTGCCATGTTGCAATGCTCGTCCATCCCCCGGCCTGCGGCAAAAGGGCCCTGTCTCCTGTCCCTAGTTTCCTTTTTCAAAAAAGAGCGCCGAAGGCGCACGTGCCCGCGCGCGTGCGCAGGCACGCGCCTCTATATATAGAGGTGAGCTGGAAGGGGGCGGAGCTTGGGGGATGACGCTCTGTGCGCGCCGCAGCGCTTCTGCGCATGTGCGGGCGTCCCAGCATGTTAAAAGGCACAATTATGTGTTGTGAGCTGGCTATGGAGTGCAGAGACAGAGCTGGCAACATTTAAAAAAGGCATACAGCAAGCGGTTGATGCAGGCATCCCCATAGAAAGGCACATTAGTAGACACCAACTGTTTTTATAGCAGCAATTGTGCTAGACTATTGTCAGTAAGTGGTGTATTTCGGCTGGAATACCTCAGCTTTGGGCTTAGGAATATGCCGTCTAAAAACTCCGGGACTAAAAATCCCAGGAAGCATAGGGGGTCTCCATCGGGCTCTGAGGATCTTGGGCATGCTTCGGCTGCACCAATCTCCCCTGAAAAATCAGAGGTTAGTGACCGTAGAGCACCCTCAGGAGTACCTGGTACTGTGGCTGTCCTCAGTTCACCTGCTCCTGTGTATGTAACAGAGGAGGTTTTTTCCTCAGCTCTGGGAGGGCTGGAAGAGAGATTGTTAACATTGATCGCTGCTTCCCTGTCAGAGGGAAAGCGCGCCCGATCTCCGTCTCCTCCCTCAGAGTACCTGTTAGCAGAGCAACAGTCCCATACAGGGATCGACCTGCCTGAAGGGGATCAGGATGAGGTTGATTCTGTTGTAGAGGAATCAACAGTGGAAGAGCCATTCTCAGCATCACATGCTGAAAGATTATGGGTTCAGTCCTTGACTAACATGGTCCGATCAGCATTTAAAATGCCCCTTGCGGAGCCATCATCCACTTCTGTCTCCTCGTTGGGGTCGCTAAAAGCTCCCCAGACTGTTTGTTCCTTTCCAATCCATCCTTTACTGGAAGGGCTCATTTACCAGGATTGGGAACATCCTGATAAAATATTTACTCCTCCCAAGAGATTTCAGGTGGTCTATCCCATGGAGGATAAGTTCATCAAAAAATGGAGGGTCCCTACAGTGGACGCAGCCATCTCTTGTGTGAATAAATCACTGACATGTCCAGTGGATAATGTCCAAATGTTCAAGGACCCAATAGATAAAAAATTGGAGTCCTTATTAAAATCTGCTTTTGCTACAGCAGGCTTGGTGACACAACCAGCAGTGGCAGCTATTGGGGTCTGCCAAGCAGTGAAGGATCAGTTGAAACACGTCTTAAGGGACTTGCCAGATCAGCAGGCCCTTGTCCTAGCTGATCTACCTAGGGCCTTATGCTTTGCGGTTGATGCTATAAAGGATTCAATCCATCAGGCCTCCCGCCTTACGCTGTCTGTAGTACATATGCGCAGGCTTCTATGGCTCAAAAACTGGTCTGCTGAAGCCCCCTGTAAAAAATTGCTGGTCAGCTTCCCATTTCATGGTGAACGCTTATTCGGGGAAGACCTGGACAGATATATCCAGAAAATTTCCAGCGGTAAAAGTACACTCTTGCCGGTTAAAAACAGAGTTAGAGGTCCCTCTTTTAAGAGGCCTGCTTCTCCAGTCCCTAGGACATCGGCTGTGAAACAGTTCCGACGGCCTCCTCGGTCAAATCCCGGGGGTAAAAATCAGGGACAATCGCAGGGTAACAAGAAGCCCTGGGTCAGGAGAGGTACAAAACCTCCCCCAAAGTCAAATGCATGAAGGGTTGCCCCCACTCAATCGGGTGGGGGGAAGACTTCAGTTGTTCGCAGAGACCTGGCGGGACACGATCAGAGACAGATGGGTGCTCTCCGCAGTAAGTCTGGGATACAAATTGGAGTTAAAAGACTCCCCTCCTTCCCATTTTATAAGGTCGAATGTGCCAAGGGATCCCCGGAAGAGAGGATCCCTCCTGTTGGCACTAGAACAACTATTGCTCCAAGCAGTAATTATGGAGGTCCCCCTAGAAGAATGGGGGTTCGGGTTTTACTCAAACCTCTTTACAGTCCCGAAGCCAAACGGGGACATGAGGCCCATATTAAATCTAAAAGGGCTAAACAAATTCCTGCATATCAGGACTTTCCGGATGGAGTCGATCCGATCGGTGGCCACTGCCCTACAAGGGGAGGAATAGTTAGCCTCGATCGACATCAAAGATGCTTATTTGCACATTCCCATCTTTCCAGTCCACCAAAAATTTCTACGCTTTGCAGTAGAAGGGCGCCATTTTCAGTTCAGAGCCTTACCCTTCGGTCTGGCCACAGCACCACGCGTGTTCACAAAAATTCTGGCCCCATTATTGGCCAATTTAAGAACACGAGGTGTAACGATAATGGCATATCTAGACGACTTGTTGCTGATAGACCACTCAGTGGAAAAACTAGAAGTGGTTGTTCACGAGACAATCGAGTATCTGGAATCTCACGGTTGGATTATCAACCGAGACAAGTCAGCCCTAAAACCAGTCAAAAGTCTGGAATACTTGGGGCTAAGGCTGGATTCAGACCAGAGAAAAATTTTCTTGCCTCAAGAAAAGGTGTCGTCTTTGAGAGATTTGATCCACTTAGTGGGTACAAAAAGACAGCCATCCATACGCCTGTGCATGAGGCTGCTGGGAAAAATGGTGGCATCATTCGAAGCAGTACCCTATGGTCAATTCCATTCAAGGAATTTGCAAAGGGCTATACTGTCAGCCTGGAACAAAAAAGTTCAGGCCCTAGACTTACCAATGTCCTTGGCCCCTTCCGTTCGCAAGAGTCTCCGTTGGTGGTTGGTTCCCCAGAATCTGGAAAAAGGGAAATCCTTCAGTCCAATTTCTTGGAAGGTGGTCACTACAGATGCCAGCCTTATAGGCTGGGGAGCAGTACTGGAGCAATGGTCTCTCCAGGGCAGATGGTCGGATGCAGAAAAGGCCCTGCCCATCAATCTCTTAGAGATACGAGCAGCCCGGTATGCCCTAGTAGCATGGACATCCAAACTCCAAGGGTCCCCTGTCAGAATTCAATCGGACAATGCCACGGCAGTGGCATATATCAATCATCAGGGTGGCACCAGGAGTCGTGCAGCCCAGAGGGAAGTAAATTGCATCCTGAAATGGGCAGAAAGATATGTCCCAGCCATATCCGCGGTATTCATTCCAGGAGTGGAGAATTGGAAGGCGGACTTTCTAAGTCGCCAACAATTATGCCCAGGGGAATGGTCCCTTCACCCCGAGGTTTTCCGGACAATATGTCAGCGGTGGGGAACACCGGATGTAGATCTGCTAGCATCCAGATTCAACGCAAAGGTGGACAGGTTTGTCTCTTGGACAAGGGATCCCCTAGCTTGTGGCTCGGATGCCCTAGTGTTCCCTTGGGATCAGTTCAAGCTGATATATGCATTCCAACCGCCACAATTGTTACCTCGATTACTCCGTAGAATCAGGGTAGAAAAGAAACCAGTGATTCTGGTGGCTCCAGCGTGGCCCCGAAGAGCATGGTACGCGGAGATTGTAAAAATGTCTGTGGGGAGTCCTTGGACCCTCCCACATCGTCCGGACCTGCTTTCGCAAGGACCGATATACCACCCTTCCTTACCAGCCCTAGGTTTGACGGCCTGGGTATTGAAGCCCACATTCTAAAAAAGAGAGGTCTCTCTAATCCTGTGGTAGCTACCATGATCAATGCCAGGAAGCCGGTATCCAGGCAGATCTACTATAGAATCTGGAAGGCGTACATCGCCTGGTGTGAGGCCAAGAAATGGCATCCACGCAAGTACGTAATAGGTAGGATTCTGGACTTCCTACAGTGGGCTGTAGATAGGAAGCTTGCCTTGAGTACTATCAAGGGTCAGATTTTGGCCTTGTCAATATTTTTTCAGAGGCCCTTGGCCTCGCATTCACTAGTCAAAGCCTTTATACAAGGAGTGATGCGTATTAGCCCTCCGGTTAATATTCCCATATGTCCATGGGACTTAAACCTGGTTCTGTCGGTTCTACAGAAACAACCATTTGAACCATTACAGCATATTTCCCTGGTTCTTCTCACCAGGAAATTGATTTTTCTAGTAGCCATTTGTTCGGCTAAAAGAGTGTCGGAATTAGCCGCTATGTCCTGTAGGGAGCCATATCTGGTTATCCATAAGGACAGAGTAGTGTTACGTCCTCATCCAGCCTTTCTTCCTAAGGTGGTATCGAGGTTTCATTTGAACCAAGATGTGGTTCTTCCTTCTTTTTTCCCCAAACCTAGTTCAGTAGAGGAAAAGTTATTACATTCTTTGGATGTAGTAAGAGCAGTTAAAGCTTATCTAAAAGCCACTGCTCAGATTCGCAGAACGGATACTTTGTTTATTCTGCCGGAAGGCCCCAGAAAGGGTCAGGCAGCGTCAAAATCTACTTTAGCCAAGTGGATTCGACAGGTCATTATGCAAGCCTATGGCTTGAGAAGGAGACCGCCTCCGTTCAAAGTTAGGGCGCACTCCACGAGAGCAGTTGGAACTTTATGGGCAGTGCATCACCAGGCCTCCCTGGCTCAAATCTGTAAGGCCGCAACATGGTCTTCAGTACACACGTTTACTAGGTTCTACCAGGTGGACGTTAGAAGTCAGGAGGATGTCGCCTTTGGGCGCAGTGTGTTGCAGGCCGCAAAAGATCCTCATGTCTGATAGCGCTCAGCTTATGTATGGTGTATCATTGGGCATTGCTTTAGGACATCCCACATAGTAATGACTATGCCGCTCTGTGTCCCGTGATGTACGAGAAAGAAAATAGGATTTTTATAACAGCTTACCTGTAAAATCCTTTTCTTGGAGTACATCACGGGACACAGAGCTCCCACCCCTCTTTTGGGGACACTTATTGCTTTGCTACAAAACTGAGGTGCTCCCGGATGGGAGGGGCTTATATAGGGGAGGGTACTTCCGGTTTGGAAGTTGCCAGTGCCAGCACCTGAAGGTAAACTATATAACCCACATAGTAATGACTATGCCGTTCTGTGTCCCGTGATGTACTCCAAGAAAAGGATTTTACAGGTAAGCTGTCATAAAAATCCTATTTTTAGGACAATAACTTGCATATTAGCCTTTATAATTAGCACTTTTGATTTCGAACATTCGAGTCCATTGTATTTAATAGGGTTCTAAAGTTCGCGCAAACATTCTAGCTTTTCGCAGGTTCTGCTGCGAACCTTACAGGGGGGTGTTCGGCTCATCCCTATCCAACATAGATTTATGTATTTATTGCTTCTATTAGATGAATACACCTGTGATGAACTATACTCTAAGGCCCCATGCACACGAGACGCCGGTGCAAACTCTGCTGAACACACGTTTTTAAAGGCTAAAACCGGCATTTAAAAACGCCCGTTTTGCCGCGATTTTAGCAGCGTTTTACCGCGTTTGCGTCTATAGGCGTTTAGTTAAGAAACATCATAAGACCCTCCCTAAGCTCCAAAAACATTATTATTTAACCATTTCAGCCATTTTAGGAGACCAGCAGCTGAGAGAGCAGCAGTGTACTTGTATTTAGCGTATCACTTGCCACATCATCTGCCACAAGCTGTGGATTGTCCACTTGCCACGTCACCTGATACGTCACCTGGCCACGTCACCTGCCACAAGTTGTGAATTGTCCACTTGCCACGTCACCTGCCACGTCACCTGGCCACAAGTTGTGGATTGTCCACTTGCCACATCACCTGGCCACGTCACCTGGCCATGTCACCTGCCATGTCACCTGGCCACAAGTTGTGCATTGTCCACTTGCCACGTCATCTGATACGTCACCTGGCCACGTCACCTGCCACAAGTTGTGAATTGTCCACTTGCCACGTCACCTGGCCACAAGTTGTGGATTGTCCACTTGCCACATCACCTGGCCACGTCACCTGGCCATGTCACCTGCCACGTCACCTGGCCACAAGTTGTGCATTGTCCACTTGCCACGTCACCTGGCCACGTCACCTGCCACGTCACCTGCCACAAGTTGTGAATTGTCCACTTGCCACGTCACCTGGCCACAAGTTGTGGATTGTCCACTTGCCACATCACCTGGCCACGTCACCTGCCACAAGTTGTGAATTGTCCATCACCTGGCCACGTCACCTGGCCATGTCACCTGCCACAAGTTGTGGAATGTTCACTTGCCACGTCACCTGCCACGTCACCTGGCCACGTCACCTGGCCACGTCACCTGCCACAAGTTGTGCATTGTCCACTTGCCACGTCACCTGGCCACGTCACCTGCCACGTCACCTGCCACAAGTTGTGAATTGTCCACTTGCCACGTCACCTGCCACGTCACCTGGCCACAAGTTGTGGATTGTCCACTTGCCACATCACCTGGCCACGTCACCTGGCCACGTCACCTGCCACAAGTTGTGAATTGTCCACTTGCCACATCACCTGCCACATCACCTGGCCACAAGTTGTGAATTGTCCACTTGCCACGTCACCTGCCACGTCACCTGGCCACGTCACCTGCCACAAGTTGTGGAATGTTCACTTGCTACGTCACCTGCCACGTCACCTGGCCACGTCACCTGCCACAAGTTGTGCATTGTCCACTTGCCACGTCACCTGGCCACGTCACCTGCCACGTCATCTGCCACAAGTTGTGGATTGTCCACTTGCCACGTCACCTGCCACGTCACCTGCCACATCACCTGCCACAATTTGTGGATTGTCCACCTGCCACCTCACCTGCCATGTCACCTGTCCACGTCACCTGGCCACGTTACCTGCCACAAGTTGTGGATTGTCCACCTGCCACGTCACCTGCCATGTCACCTGGCCACGTTACCTGCCACAAGTTGTGGATTGTCCACTTGCCACATCACCTGGCCACGTCACCTGCCACAATTTGTGGATTTCCACCTGCCACGTCACCTGGCAACATCACCTGCCACTAGTTGTGGATTGTCCACTTGCCACGTCACCTGCCACAAGTTGTGGATTGTCTACAGTGCAATGCAAGCATTTACAGTTTTTTTCATATTTTTTTGATGGTTTTTCATCATTTGCCAGCATTTTTGAGATTTCTAATGTAAAAAAATAGGTCACCTTTAAAAACGCTAATAAACGAAATCGCGGCAAAACGCCGGTACCGCGTTTTGCCACGCTTAGCGGCGTTTAGCCGCGTTTTGCGTCTGAAACGTGGAAAACTTTTGCGTCTGAACCCATTTTTTTGCTTCTGGAAAAACGAGGTTAAACGCAACTGCCTAAAAACGGCAATAAACGAGACTGTGTGCATGGACACATAGGATAACATTGAATGGGTTCAGGAGCAGTTGAAAAAAGTGTCCAACTGCCTCTGAACGCGCGTTTAACAGCAAATAACAGCGTCTCGTGTGCATGGGGCCTAAAGCCTCGTACACACGGCCGAGTTTCTCGTCGTAAAACAAATGTCGTTTTTCTCGTCGGTTTTCTTGTCAAGTTTGACGAGATTCTTGTGAAGCTTTGCTTGCATACACACTGTCATTCCAAAATCTCGTCGGCCTAAAAATGCGGTGACGTACAACACGTACAACGGCAGTATAAAGGGGAAGTTCCATTTTCATGGCATCCTCCCTTGGGCTGCTTTTGCTAATCTCGTGTTGACGCGTGTTAGTTAAAGTTTGGGAAGGGACGATTCGCGCTTTCCAGACTTCGTGCTTTCAGTTCGTTTTCTGCGGTTCAGTAGGTGCTTGTGGGTTCGTATTTTGTCTTTCAGGGCGAGTAGTCAGGTCGTATCTGTTTTTCAGTGCGTTCTTGTCCACTCGTTTCTGTTTTTCAGGTCGTTCTTCATAGGCCTTGCTGTTCTTCAGTGCGTTCTGTTTAGTTCGTTCTGTTCAGACGACCGTTTCTTAGCCATGTTGCGGATACGTTCTCATCGTAGAGATCGTGTTGTGCACTGACTTTGTGTGTCTGTTGGTCTTCTTGTATTGGACCAAGACGAGTCTATGAACAGGGTGAGGAGGAGTTCATGGACCAAGAATTGGTTGCTCCAGCGCGACCAATTCTCTCACATGCCTCTGCTGCGGGAGATCGTGGAGATTAATCCTGAGGACTACAGGAATTTTCTGCGGATGTCTGACCCCGTATTTTAGCATCGGTTGGCTTTGGTGTCCCCCTATATTACCAGGCAGGACACCGTTATGCGGGAAGCCATCAGTGCTGAGCAGAGGCTCATCGCCACATTGCGCTACCTGGCGACAGGGAGAAGTCTGCAGGACCTGAAGTTCACCACAGGCATCTCCCCCCAGAATCTGGGCATCATAATCCCAGAGACCTGTTCTGCTATCATCCAAGTCCTGCAGGATGACTATATGAGGGTAAGTTTTTGTATATAATATCACATTCTATGTATTTAATGCATGATGATGTATTGTATTTCTTTCATCCTTCCCTAATTAGCATGATTGTAATATGCTGAGAATGTCCCCTTTGTCCCCATGCATGCTGTCCTTTTTTAAGTCATTTTTGGGCCTACATGCATTTTTACCTTTACTTACCTCTCCAGCATGCTCTACTGGGCCCAAACACATCTAGCCTAGTCTGTTAATGTATTTTTTCAGATCCCTTGTAGTCCCCCCCCCCTCAAATTCTTAATTACATTTCCTGATTGTGAAATTTGGAGGGTCCCAAACACATCTAGCCCCCCCCAAAGAAAATAAATGAACCATCAGAGGGGGGTGAGCAATGTGCAAATTGTAAATTTGGTTCTTTTTTTTTTACTAATCCTTAACCAAAATGTTATACTTATGTTGGCCACGAATGTTTTTGTCTAATCTGCTTGCAAAGTTATTTGCAAAAGTAATTTTTTTTCTTGTTTGATTCCCCAGCTTCCTTCCACGCCACAGGAATGGCAGACTGTGGCATTGGAGTTTGCCAGGCGGTGGGACTTCCCCAACTGCGGAGGAGCCATTGACGGAAAGCACGTCCGCATCGTGCCACCACCCCGTTCTGGCTCCTTTTTTTACAACTACAAGGGGTTTCATAGTATTATGCTGATGGCGGTGGTGTCAGCACAGTATGAATTCCTCTATGTGGATGTGGGGAAGAATGGCCGGATGGGGGAGCCTTCGCCCAGACAGAGTTTGCCCTTCCTCTACAGAGTGATGACCTTGCATTGCCACCGGATGCAGGGAATGTGGAAGGACTCCCCTTTGTGTTTTTGGCTGATGAAGCCTTTGACCTGGGTCGGCATCTCATGAGGCCTTTTCCCCAGAGGACCCTCACCCCGGAGAGGAGGGTCTTCAACTACCGGCTGGCCAGAGCCCGAAGAGTTGTGGAGAATGCCTTCGGGATAATGGGCAGCCGGTTCCGTCTTTTTCTGACTCCTATTAATCTTGTGGAGTACAAATTGAACTATATTGTGTTTTGTTGTTGTCTACTGCACAATTTTTTGAGGAAGAAATCTCCTACATATATGGCCACAGTTGGGCCCGAGCCAGGACTTGCTGCAGATAATGCCCTGCCGGGCCTGGAACCTGTCCGTGCTGGCTTGCCCCCCCAAAGTGCCCGTGCAATCAGGCAGAAATATGTTGATTATTTCATGGGTAGCGCATTCCAATGCCAGAGAATCTGTCCGAATTATAATTTTGCCGTAAAAAAATAAAAAATAAAAAATATTAACTTTCAATTAGTAGTTTTGCTTTGTTTATATTAGAGGTGTGTGCTACTTTTTCTAAGTGTACTTGTAGTGCCAAGTGTATTTTCCTTAGTAAACAACAAACATTTCACTGCTAACAACAAAACTAAATCCCAAAAAGGGTAAAGTGGTTTAAAAATAAAAAAACAAAATTTTTTGTATTTTCTTGTATTTTACTCAATCACACATATGGTTAGGTATACATTTTTGGTGTCTGAACATTTTAGAAACCCATTTTCGCCTTTTCACCTAACATGGCAAATTTTGCTGCTAATGAACTTACAAAAAATCTCCTCAACATTCCTCCAAATTAAACGTATAAGGCAACATGTCAGACCAATTTTGTCCAAAAAAATGTCTATCTGCCCTTCCTCAAAAATGGAGTGTTGTCACTCCTGAACCTGACAATTTTAGAAGATGCACACATTTTTAGGGGGGGGGGGGAACTAGGTTAGTTACTTCCTCATCCCTCTCGTCAACATGTGCTACCCGCCATCATGGGGGATCATTCAACATGTTTTGGGGGGCAACCCCTTCTTCCTTTCTCCTACTTGAGTTGTGAGGAAGAGGTTGCATCCCCAAAACACGTACATTGAGATCCCGTGATGGCAGATAGCACATGTTGACCCACTGTGTGCATCTTCTAAATTTGTTTGTGCAACAAAGTGCTACAAAAGTGAACACAAACTAGAGAAAAAAAGGGGTGTTTTAGTCTATTCTCCCCAACACATCTATGATGTCCTTAAATTTATTCTCCATATCCTGAATCCTTTTTTTTATGAAGTCCAGTTGAGTACTACAGTCCATTACTTGTTGTATGAGTCTTTGTGCACTATCCCTGGAGAATAGTGGACTTTCAGCAACATCTTCATCCCCTAAAATAAAAATATAACAATCTCCAGGCCTACATCTCGTAAACCTGAAGCTGGGGTGACAGATACTGACCTGTTGTAGTGACAAGTTCCACCACCTCATCCACCTCTCCTTCCTCGACTTCTCCTTCCTCCACCTCTCCTTTATCTAATTCGACATCCTCCACATCCTCAGGTTGGGCTTGTTGGGGAGGTTGGGGTTCTTTAGAAGGTGTGGGCTTCCTGGGCTCCGAGGAGTGGTGTCCTCCCAGTCTTCTCTCCCCTATGAGATTCAAACAAATGGTACACTTAACACACACATATATGAAGTCATAACTAGGAATATGAAACATTGCTTGCAGGTGGGTTACACTGGTCTGTTTAGGCCCAGTTCCAAGATGAAGACCAGATTCGAGAACTATACAAAGCTAAAAAACAGACCTTTTGGTGACAATTTTATCACATGCCCCCCCCCCAGTACCCACTGTAGCACCTGTGGTGGACACCCTAAAAAGGTTCTTATGGTGGCCCACACTATAGTGCTCCTGTGAGTGCAGATGTGTAAACAACTGCTGAGTGTCCTCTCCTTTACATTGATTCAAGTTTGCATTTCATTCTAGTTTCAAACACATAATCTAGACATCAATGTCATAACATTTAGTGATTTTAAACATACATTTTTTTGGAATTAAAAAAGAACGGATATTGCCAAATCATCGTATGTAGTGTGCAAACGATGTGTCTATATCGACCGATTACTGTGCCCACTAAATTGTAGAAGATGTCATTTAAGAATGTTAATTAATAAAAAAACTACAACAGGCAGCAACATGCAAGTTGTGAAATACAACAATGGGGACACAGGAGAAGTACTTAAATTTTAATTTAGCATTCTGTTAATGCCCCTTAACTGCTCCGGCTCCCTCAGTTTGAGGTCAGATCACCTCTTTCTGAGCTGCTCAATTTTGATTGAGACTTTTCACTACTTTCTTCATAATTTTGTCCTTCCGAAGATTAGGGTGGGAATACGGCCCATGCTTTGCATCATAATGAGAATTGTTCAATATGGCCACCATTTCCACCATCTCCTCAAAGGACATATTAGATGCCTTGTAGCGCCTCCTTGTTCGTGACGTTTCCCGCTATGGGCTTGTCTCCTCATTGGAATTCTCTGAATTCACAGACACCTGCTGTGACTCCGCCATGTCGCCTGCGCGCCGAAAGAGAAGGGGAAGGAAACATCGAGAAAAGACCGTCATGGGCGGGCGACGTGTGTCACACATGCGTATTGTATATAAAGCTAACACACACATGTGACGTACCTACGTTCTGTGTGCGGCAGAAGGAGTTTAGAGCGCCGAACGTTAGGCCCGAAGGTATCATTTCCTAATTGGTACATCAGTGGCCTATACTGCATAGAGATTGGAGAGGCATATATGGGCATAAAGATTTCACGAGTTTAGAGTGTGATTGACATTTTTAATTATGTCTGGTGTTTTGTCTTGCAGAAACAATGAATGTGTTTGGGGAAAAAGAATTTCTAGCGGAATTCATTGACAGATTAAGGGAGCTGCCCGCTCTGTGGGAGAGCAAAAATCCACAGCATAAAAAAAGAGTTCGGAAAGCAGCGCTGAAGAGCCTGCTCCCATTTGTGCAGACCAGGGTGCCCCATGCAACCATTGAGCAGCTTGACACCAAAATTGGGACCTTGAGAGGCACATATAGGACTGCGCACAATCGGGTCCTGGCATCTCAGAGGTCAGGAGCAGCAGCAGGGGAGGTATATGTCCCACATTTGTGGTACTACGACAGGTTGGCCTTTCTGAATGACCACATTACAGCAAGGGAATCACTGTCCAGCCCTCCCTCCAGCCTTCCCTCCAGCCTTCCCTCCAGCCAAGATGTTCCTTCCCAGGATCAGGAGGAGCCTTCCATCTTGGATGAGGACCCAGATCTGTCCGTCTGGAGCCAGGTATAGTATTTTTATCATATTTCTTTGTCAAAAGTGAATGATGTAAATGTAGCGGGGTATTCCCCTTTAATAGAGAGAGACAGGACTTTCCGGGTGAGAGGTGAGTCGGGAGGGAGTAGAGAAGAGACTTTACTGGAAGTGAAAGCAGAGGAGAGAGACTACGTTACCCAGAACCCCTTTCAGCAATGTTTCCACCCCAGAGACTCATGGGAGGGGTTATAAAAGGAGGAGGCGAGGCTGGGCTCGGCCTCTTTGGGACACGAGACTTCAAGGGAGAGATCTTCCTGTGCGGATCCACCGTGGTGCAGGGCCTGAAGCCTGGGCCTTGCGCTGTTACCCAAAGAGCCTTCCACCCCATCTCGAGCCTGGGTGGCATCTGACTCGGTTTTCTTCAACCGCTGCTGAGCCGGAGACCAGACTGCTGCAGAGCTGTGTGAGGAGACACAACAGGTGGAAGTTCCCAGACTGGGATCGCATCCGGAGGGGTGAGCGAGCACTTGCTCAATCCACAAATACTTTATATCATTGTTAGGCCTACAGACTGCCGTGGCCCACTAGTTCCTATTTTAGTTATTTTCCCCATTTGAGATCCAAAGCAGAACTGAGTTGAACGGATCTTTAGTGGAGTGTACTGTGTTGGCATTTTTACCCCCCCCCCCCCTGGATTACAAATGTGTTCCTGAAATGTGCACCACTGTTTAAAGACTTGAATGCGAAGAATTTTACCCCTACTAGAGACTGAGTTATATGGTCAGGCCTGGCCATCTAGGTAGTTTATTTAGTTGCTGCGCCATAGGGCGCATAGTGAAGTACTGTTACACGTTGGCGCGTGTGCGCCATATCTCTATAGTTATAGTGTGACTACTGCTGCAGGGCTCTGCAGATAGATTCTTATGATCTGTTAGCACTGTTAATTTCCATTGCCATAGAAAGTAAATTCGTTATTCTTTTATCACTGTCTTGGTGTTTGAATTTAATTATAGAGCATAAGATATACCCATATTACCCTAGACTAACTGTGCCAGTAGGGGGTCGAGTAAATTGCCGGGGGTTGGCGGAGCTGTCTTCAGGGCCCAAACTAAATCTGCGGCCCTCTTAGTTGAAGGTATCGCTACATAAAATAGATGTTAAGATGGGTAAAAAAGGTAGGCAATCAAGAAAAAGGGATTGACATAGCAATAGACATTAGTGGGCAAAAAAGTGGGGGAGGAGATAGGAAAATGATGGGGGCATAATGAGAGTATTATGCACAGACATTTTGAAGGATTTGCAACAGGCAATGATCTGAACATTGTGGGGCTGCTTTAAGAATAGCTAATCCACTTTGCACTCTTAGTTGAAGGTATCGCTACACGTGGGGGTTCTCGTCCGGGATCCTGATACAGCAGGTGAACGCCAGAAGTGCCGGCATGGACCCACAAGCAGTAGAAGAGTGGTGCAAAGCCTCTAGGGCAGAGCCAAACAACTCGATAGTCATCAGCCTCCCTGGGGAGGAATGGTCGACTGAGATGGTAGAGGAGTTAATGAAGTTAGTGTCCCCAGATCACACACCGTGGGTGATGGATATAAAGTCAGACCCAGACACTTCATATCAGTATGCACTAGTGGAGTACGGGGACGGGATGCCAGAGGCTTGCAAGCGCAAGTGTGTGCGGATGCCAGACAACAGAACCTATAGGTTGGCGCATGCAGTAACTATTAAAAAAAGAACCATCATCGATGGGATCACCGCAGGCTGCGGCCCGTACCTCACCAGAAAGAGGAGACGGGGTGACGCCCCCGGTGGCACCCACACCTGCCACTGCTATATCACCAGATTTGATAAAGGCAATAGGGGATCTCCTAATCAAATGTCAGAAGACAAGCACGGTGCATGTAGAGACTAGCTACCGGAGACTGAAGACATTCTCAGGGAAGCTGGAACAGGCATTACAAGCAGTAGAGGCATGGGAGGTGCCTGAAGCGCAGAAGAGGCAACGAGTGATAGAAAGCCTCAAAGGCGCAGCAGCAGAAGCAGTGAAAAGTTTTCGGTTTGGGAATGCAGATTGCACGGCTCAAGACTGTCTAGCCATGCTACAGGAAGAGTTTGGTCAATTGGAAAAGGTGACAGAGATGGTCTACCAATTTGAACATACTTTCCAACAGCCGAAGGAGAAACTTTCAGAGTATGTTAGGAGACTGAACAGGTTGCTGTGCAAGATTGTGTTGAAGAAGGGAATGAAGCCCCAAGATACAGATGCAGCAAGAATGAAGCAAGTCTTAAAGGGAGTGTTGCGCTCGGATCCAGTCTGGCTGCACCTGAAAACCTCGGGAGGAGGAAAGTTACTGACTTATGCTGATTTGATAAAAATCATCAGAGATGAGGAGGCACTACAACAGGACCAGCAAATGATTAAGACAAATGTTGTCTCCGCACAGGTGTTAGTCAACCCAGTGATGACCCCTGAAAGAGACTCAGAGGTAGACACTCTAAAATCACAAATGTCCAAGGTGTTAGAGATGTTGACCTCTCTGATAGCAAAAGACCCAGAGAGTCCCAGGAGAGAAGTACCAAGGAAGGAACTATTCCCAATTGCCTCAGCACCTGCATCTTTACAAGAATGGGGAGATATAGTCTGCTTTAACTGTGGAGGAATTGGCCATATTGCAGCTACATGTTCCAGTCCCAAGAAGAAGAAAACGGACAACCGCAAGCCGGCGGGAAACTTCAGAGGGCCCCGGTGAAGGAGTCAACCGGGTGCCCATCACCTTCAGTGAGCTCCAAGCTGAATGCAAAGCAGAAGAAAAGAGGAGATAAAACACCTCAGATGAAACACAACATTCCTCAACAGAGATACACCCCAGAGAAAGGGGGCAAGACCCCTCAGAAGAGGCACAGTACTCCCCAGAGGGGGTGCACACCTAAGAAAAACAATAGTATCCCTCAGCGGGTCGGTACACCCATTGAAAGGAGGGAAATCAATGCATATCAGGCTCAAGAAAGATTAAAGTCCAAAGGGAGTTGGACGAGAGAGAGTCCAAAGGCAAAGGACCAGAAGAAGGCGACCCCTGCCAGGCCATATCCGGAGAAGCTGGTAGGCCCATCTCCTATAGTGCCCATTCAAGTGGAGGGAGTCTACACCAGAGCCATCTTGGATACTGGGGCACAAGTGACCCTATTATACCGGGATTTCTACAATAAGCACTTGAGTCACCTGCCCATCCAGAAGATAGAGGACCTGGAAATATGTGGGATTGGAACCCAGAATTTCCCCTACGATGGCTATCTGCCCGTCAAGATGACTTTTGACCCATCCGTGGCTGGGAAGGCCGAAGTGTTTGACACCCTGGCAGTTGTGTGCCCTCGACCGCCAGGAGCCAACAAGAGTTCCCTTATAATAGGGACAAACACGGGCCTGGTCCGAAGACTCCTTACCCCTCTAGTGAAAGAGAAGGGGCCAGCGGCCACCAAGATTCACCCCATGCTGAAGACGGCCTACCAATGGCTGGTCCTAGAGCAGAAGACCCCTGGAGAGGGGATAGGGAAGGTGTGGAGACTTGGAAGAGAAGGGGTAGTGTTGCAGCCCGGCGAAGTAACCTGTCTCAGAGCCACTGTGAAGCTTACTTGGGAGCAGCCTGGACCCTTTGTCATGCTGGAGTCCGACCCAAGGGAAGAGTCCCCCGGTCTGGAAGTGATACCAGAAGTGATTCCACTGAAGGCCCTGAAGAAGGCCCATTGTAGAGTTCCGGTGAGTGTTAGGAACACTACAGGTGGCCCGATGGAAATCCCAGCCAGGATGCTGCTGGGCCAGGTGAGCCCTGCTGCCCCGGTTACCCTGTCAGAAGTCAAGGGGACGGGTGAAGGAGGAGATGTTTGGGAGAAGCTGTCCATGGAAAACCCGAATCTGCCCAGGGCTTGGAAAGAGAGAGCCAAGGTCCAATTGACCAGATGGGAGAAGAACTTCTCAAAAGATGAGTTCGATGTGGGGTGTGCAAGGAGTGCCACCCATCGGATCTGCCTCCAAGAAGACAGGCCCTTCAGAGAGAGGGTCAGGCGGGTCCCACTAGCAGATCTGGAGGATCTAAGGGAACAACTTGCAGAACTCAAGAGGACTGGTGTGATCCGGGAGTCTAGAAGCCCCTATGCCTCCCCGATAGTGGTGGTCAGGAAGAAGAATAGGTCATTGAGGCTCTGTATAGACTACAGGACTCTCAACAGGAGAACCATACCCGACCAGTACACCACTCCGAGGATAGAGGACGCTTTACAGAGTTTGTCTGGAGCCAAGTGGTTCAGCGTTATGGATCTCAAGAGTGGATACTATCAGATCCCTATGCATCCAGAAGACAAGGAGAAGACAGCCTTCATAACCCCGGTGGGGTTCTTTGAGTTTGATTGAATGCCCCAGGGACTGTCTGGAGCTCCTGCTACCTTCCAACGTCTCATGGAGAAGACTGTAGGAGACATGAACCTTATCGAAGTCCTTGTATACCTGGACGATGTCATTGTCTTTGGGAGAACCTTGGAGGAACACGAGGAGAGGCTGGAAAAATTGTTGAGGAGACTCAGTGAGGAGGGACTCAAGCTTTCGCCTGAGAAGTGTCGGTTCTACCAGTCTTCTGTGAACTATCTGGGGCACATAGTGTCTGAAGAAGGGGTGGCCACAGACCCTGAGAAATTGGAGGCAGTTACCTCCTGGCCACGACCCACCACAGTAACAGGACTCAGATCCTTCTTAGGGTTCTGCTCCTATTACAGGAGGTTTGTGGAAGGATTCGCCCGAATTGCTAGGCCATTGAATGAACTACTCAAGACCGAGGGGGAAGAGGGCGACTCAGGGCCCAGGAAGCCGGGAGAGTCAGTCAAAGATCAGTGGAACCAAAAGTGTGAAGAGGCCTTCCAGGCGTTGAAGAAGAACCTAACCACTGCCCCAGTCTTGGCCTACGCAGACCCGACCAAACCCTATGAACTACACGTAGATGCTAGTCATGATGGTCTGGGAGGAGTACTTTACCAAGAACACGAAGGACAACTGCGGCCTGTTGCCTACGTGAGCAGGAGCCTGACCCCCTCCAAGAAGAACTACCCCACTCACAAGCTGGAGTTCCTGGCCCTTAAGTGGGTGGTAGTAGACAAGCTCAAAGACTACCTGTATGGGGCGGAGTTCACTGTGAAGACCGACAACAACCCCCTTACTTACCTTTTCACTACATCAAGGCTGGACGCCACTGGACACAGGTGGCTGGCCGCATTGTCTGGATTCAATTTCAGCCTAAAGTACAGGCCAGGGATTGGAAATCGAGATGCAGACGCTCTGTCCAGGAGATCTCATGGCCCCACCAGTGACATGGAAGACTGGACTCAAGTGGCACCTGACGGGGTGCGGGCCCTTTGTCAAGGGGCTGAATTGCAAGCCAGAGGAGGCTCAAGGGCGGAAGAGATAGGAGTTACCATGGTAGGAGTCCCCAAACAATACTGTGGAGTAACTCAACTGGAAGAAGACCATCTGCCAAAGTTGTCCAAGAAGGAACTAAGATGCGACCAATTAGGAGACCCCATGGGGAAATTGGTTCTGGAAGCCCTGGAGAATCAGGATCCAAACAGACTCCTGAGACATTCCTCAAAGGAAGCTCGCCTGTTGAGGAAAGAGTGGGACAGGTTACAGGTGCATCAGGGAGTGGTCTACCGAAGGGGCCCCTCTGATGACTTGGAAGATAAATGGCAATTGTTTCTTCCGGAAAAACATCGAGAGACTGTTCTGATTGCCCTACATGACAATCACGGCCACCTAGGGGCGGAAAGGACCTTTCAACTTGTCAGAAGTCGGTTCTATTGGCCCTGCATGAGGGCAGAAGTGGAAGAGTACTGCCATTCATGTGCACGCTGCATCCAGAGGAAGACCTTACCCCATCAAGCTGCCCCAATGGGCCATCTACAAAGTCAAGGCCCAATGGATCTGGTATGCATTGATTTCCTCTGCCTCGAACCCGACCTGAGTGACTAGGAAATGTTCTGGTGATAACCGATCATTTCACCCGGTATGCCCAAGCTTTCCCAACCAAAGACCAGAAGGCTTCCACAGTAGCCAAGGTACTTATGGAGAAGTATTTTGTCCATTATGGGCTGCCCCAGCGACTTCATTCAGATCAAGGAAGGGACTTTGAGAGTCGACTGATCCGGAAACTCCTGGATTCGTTAGGAATCAAGAAAACTCGAACCACACCTTATCACCCACAGGGAGATGCTCAGCCGGAGAGGTTTAACCGAACCCTGCTCAACATGTTGGGAACTCTGGATAGTGAGAAGAAACAACATTGGAGCAAACACATAACAGCTATAGTACACGCTTACAACTGCACCACCAGTGATGCTACAGGCTACTCCCCATATCGACTCATGTTTGGGAGAGAAGCAAGGTTACCTGTAGACCTGGCCTTTGGCACCTCTTTAGACCATTCCTCAGCCACATCCCACAAAGGATATGTGGACAGGCTCAGACACAGCCTGAAAGTAGCCTATGAACAAGCTCAAGCGGCCTCAGATCAAAGGGGAGCTCGAAACAAAAGAAACTTCGACTTGAAAGTCCGGGTGCAAGACCTGCAGCCCGGGGACCGAGTACTGCTATGCAATCTGGGGGTCCCTGGAAAACACAAACTTGCAGACAGATGGAGATCTGAACCCTATGTCATCTGTAGGAAGCTGCCGGGCCTACCTGTCTACAAGTTGAAGCCAGAAGGAAAGGTAGGACCACTGAAGACGTGGCATCGAAACCACCTGCTCCCACTTGCTGAAGCGGTCAGGATACCTCCAGTGAGGGACTCCCCTGAACCAGTCTCTATTCTAGATACCCCCAGGCCAAACACTCGGTCCCAGACCTCTCGGGCTGAAGATGGAGAGGCCTCTGAACTCAGTGGAGATGAAGGAAGAGAACTTGACTGGCTGTGGCCTTCCCCAACTCCAGGAACTTCCGCTATAGATCTTCCAACTACTGAAGACACTATAGATGGACAACTGAATGCAGAAGCCGCTGAGTTCATCCCATCTAGTCCTTCATCAGATTACTGGGAGGATGCTTGTGATACTTACTCTGGAAAGGACCCTAGAGACTCTATATATCCCTCGGCTCCTGAAGCAGATGTTACAGAGCCTGCCGTGTCGCCCGAGCCTGCTACAGAAGAAGAGCCTGTGGCGCCAGAGCCAGAAACCCCAAGAGAACAAAGGGCTCGCAGAGTCATAAGGCCTCCCAAAAAGTTGACCTACCCACAAATGGGGAAGAGCTCAGAAGATTCTGTGGTCACTGCCAGGAGGAGTGTAGAGAATCCGGATCCCTCCACTGTTCATTGGGTGGAGGGCAACCCCCACTCACTCTCTGGCACAGTTAGGCAGGCCACTCATGATAATGTGACCTGTGGGCAAGGGAATTCAACCCCTTTGTTTTGGTGGGAATTCCCTATGCCAACGTCATACGAAATGTTGTCTAGGGTTGTACGCAGTGTATGCTAGAATTGTCTTTGGGGGACCAAAGAATTTAAGTGGGGGGAGTGTGTAGCGGGGTATTCCCCTTTAATAGAGAGAGACAGGACTTTCCGGGTGAGAGGTGAGTCGGGAGGGAGTAGAGAAGAGACTTTACTGGAAGTGAAAGCAGAGGAGAGAGACTACGTTACCCAGAACCCCTTTCAGCAATGTTTCCACCCCAGAGACTCATGGGAGGGATTATAAAAGGAGGAGGCGAGGCTGGGCTCGGCCTCTTTGGGACACGAGACTTCAATGGAGAGATCTTCCTGTGCGGATCCACCATGGTGCAGAGCCTGAAGCCTGGGCCTTGCGCTGTTACCCAAAGAGCCTTCCATCCCATCTCGAGCCTGGGTGGCATCTGACTCGGTTTTCTTGAACCGCTGCTGAGCCGGAGACCAGACTGCTGCAGAGCTGTGTGAGGAGACACAACAGGTGGAAGTTCCCGGACTGGGATCGCATCCGGAGGGGTGAGCGAGCACTTGCTCAATCCACAAATACTTTATATCATTGTTAGGCCTACAGACTGCCGTGGCCCACTAGTTCCTATTTGAGTTATTTTCCCCATTTGAGATCCAAAGCAGAACTGAGTTGAACGGATCTTTAGTGGAGTGTACTGTGTTGGCATTTTTACCCCCCCCCCCGGATTACAAATGTGTTCCTGAAATGTGCACCACCGTTTAAAGACTTGCATGCAAAGAATTTTACCCCTACTAGAGACTGAGTTATATGGTCAGGCCTGGCCATCTAGGTAGTTTATTTAGTTGCTGCGCCATAGGGCGCATAGTGAAGTACTGTTAAGCCATGTACACACGATCAGATATCCTATGGATTTTTGTCTGATGGATTTGTCCATCAGAAATCTGATGAAACTGTTTTCCATCAGTCTTGCCTACACACCATCAGTCAAAAAACCGACCGTTCCAAACGTGGTGACGTAAAACACTCCGATGAGCTGAGAAAAATGAAATTCAATGCTACTGAGCATGTGTCGACTTGATTCTGAGCATGCTTGGGTTTTTTATCTGATGGATTTCCCCACAGACGATCGGAAATTGCCATCGGTTTTTTATCCATCAGATAATTTTAAAACATGTTCTATTTTTTTAAAACCGATGGAAAAAAGACTGATGGGTCCCATACACGATCGGTTTGTCTGATGAAAACTATCCATCGGATGGTTTTCATCGGTCAAACTGATCGTGTGTACAGGGCTTTACACGTGGCGCGTGTGCGCCATATCTCTATAGTTATAGTGTGACTACTGCTGCAGGGCTCTGCAGATAGATTCTTATGATCTGTTATCACTGTTGATTTCCATTGCCATAGAAAGTAAATTCGTTATTCTTTTATCACTGTCTTGGTGTTTGAATTTAATCATAGAGCATAAGATATACCCATATTACCCTAGACTAACTGTGCCAGTAGGGGGTCGAGTAAATTGCCGGGGGTTGGCGGAGCTGTCTTCAGGGCCCAAACTAAATCTGCGGCCCTCTTAGTTGAAGGTATCGCTACATAAAATAGATGTTAAGATGGGTAAAAAAGGTAGGCAATCAAGAAAAAGGGATTGACATAGCAATAGACATTAGTGGGCAAAAAAGTGGGGGAGGAGATAGGAAAATGATGGGGGCATAATGAGAGTATTATGCACAGACATTTTGAAGGATTTGCAACAGGCAATGATCTGAACATTGTGGGGCTGCTTTAAGAATAGCTAATCCACTTTGCACTACAAGTGCAAACTACAAGTGCAAAGAGCACTTAAAATTTCACCACAAATGAACTTGGAAGTAAAGGCGCTGTAAATCAGAGGGGGAGAGCGAAAATGAGGGGAAGCTCTGCTGATTTTAATCTCCAATCATGTTTAAGCTAAATTTATGCTTTTGCTTTGCCTTGCATGTCCCCCTCAGATCTCCAGCGACTGCACTTCCAAGTCCACTTTCCAAGCAATTACAAGTGCACTTGTAGTTTGCACTTGTATTGCAAAGTGGATTTGCCTTTACAAACTAATCCCCCGTGTGTGATTGATGAAAGCAAAATCTAAAATATGTCACTTTTTTTACACAGGAGGAGGTCAGTCAAGATGAGAGGGCGGAAAATGTCAGGCAGGAGGAGGCTGGGGTTAGTGGCAGAGAGGAGGTGCCTGGTCCAAGTGGCAGAGAGGAGGTGGCTGGTCCAAGTAGTAGGACAAGGTGTCAGGTGCCACCAATCCGCATGCCACCAAGAAGGGGCAGGAGGGATAGGGCTGTGAGTGTGGCAGCACTGGCCCTCCTTAAAGAGGCCCATGCCACCCTCCAGCAGCCCCCAACCCCTGATGAGGGCTATGCGGCATTGGTGGGCATGAAAATGGCCCAGATGCAAACTGAACAGAGACTACTTTGTGAGGCCCTGCTCATGACCCTTTTAAATAAGGGGTTGGGGGGCAGACTCACAGAGAGCACTGTTATCTGTGACCACGACCATCCTCCTGCACCTTCCTATTCTCCTCCACCTCCTTCTTCTCCACCTCCAATTTCACAACCTCCTCCTTCCTCTTCTCCTCCACCTCCTTCTCCTCCACCTCCTTCTTCTCCAGCTCCACCTCCTTCTCCAGCTCCACCTCCTTCTTCTCCAGCTCCACCTCCTTCTCCAGCTCCACCTCCTTCTCCAGCTCCACCTCCTTCTCCAGCTCCACCTCCTTCTTCTCCAGCTCCACCTCCTTCTTCTCCACCTCCTCCTCCTGACATGAGTACATCTCCTGAGGCACAGCCTCCAGCCAGGCGGACAAGGAAGGCTGCAGAGAAGGCTGCAGGCAAGCCTACCCAGAAGGCTGCAGGGAAGCGGAGCAAGAAGATCAGGAAGTGATTCCCTTGCTGCAATGTGGTCAGACAGAAGGCAGCCTATTGTAGTTCCCCAGACTTAGGACATGTATCTAACCTGCTGCTGTTCCTGACCTCTGGGAGTCCAAGACCAGATTGTGCTCAGTAATGTATATGTGCTTCTCAAGGTCCCAATTTTGGTGTCCACACAGTCGCACAAATTGCAGCAGGCTCTCCAGCGCTGCCTTCTAGTTTGGTTATTATTTTGTATACCAGAATAAATGTTTTTTTGTGTTCCAGTTAATACTTGCCTATGTGTTTTTGTTAACCACTTCGCGCCTAAGGACGTCCATGGACGTCCTTGACTTTCAGCCGGGATATCTGAATCATGCCTGCAGCTACAGGCATCATTCAGATATCGTTTTTTAGAGCCGGCGATTCTCTGTACCGTAAGAATGATCATAGCGGCTGTTCCACCATTTGATCGTTCTTACAGGCGGTGAGAGGGGACGTCCCCCCCCTCCCGCCGCCCTCCGGTGCTTCTACCGACTCACCTGAGCGATCGGTGAGTCGGTGACAGGATCCGCCGGCCCCGGCTTCTTACAATAGAGATTTCCGGCGGACCAGATGGTCGCTGGAGTCTCTATGATCGTTCGGAGGCCGGGCGCGATGTTATGACGTCACGCCCGGCCTCTGCATTCAAAAAAACGGCGCCGCTTCGGCTAGGAAGCGGTGATCGTTTTTTTTTTATTATTTCAGGCTTCTCAGCCTAGGAGGTGAGATGTGGGGTCTTATTGACCCCATATCTCACTGTAAAGAGGACCTGTCATGCTTATTCCTATTACAAGGGATGTTTACATTCCTTGTAATAGGAATAAAAGTGATCATTTTTTATATTTTTTTCCTAACTGTCAAAGTAAAAAGTTAAGTGTAAAATGAACAATAAATAAAAAATAAAAAAAATGTAAAGCGCCCCTGTCCCCGGTAGCTCGTACGCAGAAGCGAACGCATACGTAAGTCCCGCCCACATATTAAAACGGTGTTCAGAACACACATGTGAGGTATCGTAGCGAACGTTAGAGCGAGAGCAATAATTCTAGCCCTAGACCTCCTCTGTAACTCAAAACATGTAACCAATAAAAAAAATTAAAGCGTCGCCCATGAGGATTTTTAAGTACCGAAGTTTGGCGCCATTCTACGAGCGTGTACAATTTTGAAGGGTGACATGTTAGGTATCTATTTACTCGGCGTAACTTCATCTTTCACATTATGCAAAAAAATTGGGCTAACTTTAATGTTTTAATATTTTTTAATTCATGAAACCGTTTTTTTTCCCAAAAAAATGCGTTTGAAAAATTATTGCGCAAATACCGTGCGAGATAAAAAGTTGCAATGACCGCCATTGTATTCTCTAGGGTCTTTGCTAAAAATACATATATATATAGTGACAAAATGTAGAAAAATAAGTAAACGGGACTATAGCGGTGCTAGCGTTAGTATTTAGACAACAGTGGAAGACTCAATTCATTAGATTAAAAAAAGGGGATTTATCCATTTATTGAACAGGTAGTACAAAATATTTAATAAAATTACATATGTATATATATAAGCGTTTTCACAAAATTTCAAAAATAGGGCATAGCTGATATGGTGGTTAATTAGATGTTAAACCAAAGAGATCATACGTGGTCCCAACATGTTTCGCCCATCGGGGCTTCGTCAGGGGAAGTATGTCTCAAATGTGAGAGTACATCGAACATAGCTGTTAAAATAGACAATAAAAGGATTCATATTAGCATATTGTAAATTGGTTTAAATAGAATTTAGAAGATCGATCTGTAAACAGGTCCACAGTTGGCAGAAAGAATAACAACTTACCACCATTAAAGCCCTAGAGGAAATAAATGGGGGTGGAGACAAGAGAAACCTCTGCACGCTAATAGAGGAAGGAGAGGGATCTCCTCCTCGGTGTAAAACGTAGACGGAGCTCCGAGCATACAAACCCTCACAGTGACCGCTTAAGAGACCTAGCCAAAATAGATCAAAGGAATATATATAAATAGATGAATTGAATTAAATTAAAGAAAGAACCCTATTAGAGTTTATTAATTTAAATGAATATAATTAATATGTGAAAGCAATATAGAGGTAATAAAGTAAAAGTTATATATTATAGTGGTCAATAAATTTTGATCTAATTGGGGTTAATGGTCCAGTTAGCCCGATCATTTATGGGGCAGATTAAGTCACTATTAGGTTAAATATTCAGGTTATACTCACATTAAAATCAAAATTGAGAGAAAAAAAAAGGAGAAAAATAGAGCGGATGAGATGATGCCTGATTATCCACTGGATACAAAATATCCGATTAAGATGCATTCATAGGACATGAACCTTCAGAGAACTTTAGTCCAGTGAAGAGAAAGTTCCAGAAGATGAAATTATTCTAAAAGTCAAATATGTTGTATATTAATCAGTTATCCACAAAGGGACGTCTTGAGTAGAGACAGTAAGTGTATAATAAAAATAATCCATCATTAGGTATTGTCATAAATATGGAATTAGCATTGTGCGGTTCTTATATTTTTTTCATATTTTTTCATATTATTTAAATTGTGTATAGATAGAATAATAAGAGAATGATCACTCAGCATGTTAGACAAAAACAGATTGAAGAGCCAATGGCCCAAACCAAGCTGTTAGTGTTGAATAAAGTAATACATTGTCTTGTATATTATTAAACATACAGCATAACAATGCTTTTCGTCTGAAAGTATGACAAAAGGACATCTAATGAAGTAACAATCATAACAGTTTACAAAGCCCAAAAAAATAAAGGGACTAGTAATGTACAGGAGACAGTGTGTCAGATTCTCAGATAAGCAGCAGATGGTTACCTTGAAACAGAGTTGTGGATAAATATCAGGCTGCCTCACCGAACCGCTCTGGTTGGTGTGCAGTCTGATAATGCCGGCTTTTAAGCGATCACCAACTCGGCCGGCGTCTGACGTCACCGGCGGAGTGCGGACGTGACAACGTTAGTGCGCATGCGCCCAGGGTCCCGAAGCTGTGCCGAAACTACAAGACCCAGAATACCTAGCGCCCAGGGGAGGGGACTTGGTCTCACGCACCAACGTCATTAGAAACATAGTTTCCAATGAGGCGGAGCGGGATCATGTTGTAATGTATCATAGTATGGTAAAGCTTGGTGAGAATAGTAAAACCAAATTCGGGGATAATGGGAAAGCAGAAACCGCAACAGAACGTGTGAGTTGGGCAGACCCAGCGATTGCCGTATATGCCCTGGGTGTCCGTATGAGGGCTGTAAGGAGCCCAGAAATTCCATCACAATCAGGCACCCTGTGCATGTTCTCATTGCAGACCCTCAGAGACCAAGGATGAAGTCGCTCTTTTGTCAATGATGGCGGGTACAGTTAACCAACCAAAAAAAGCCGTACCCGCCAACTTCCAGGGAGAAGTTACAGAACGATCTTAGAAAACAACATAGTTCACATAATGTACATTGCACATGTTTAAATTTAAACATAAATCTTCGACATAAAAGACAATTTAGGAAAAACATACTTATATAGAACATGACTAAATGAATGATAATTATTAGAAAATAAATTTAATATCGAACAGTAACAGCAGTTTAATTTTATTTAACTAAATTCATTTACAAATAAACATTAAGAAGGAAGGGGGAAGGGGGTAAAAAAGGAAGGAAACAGAGGACTCCTAGAGCAGGGAAGAGGGGGGATGTGGACAACCTAGATCATTGCAAGTCAGTGCAGATCGGCCAATCATAGGAAGGGTCTAAAGCTAAGATTTTCGTTAAAGCCAGGGAAAACAGTTGCCTCTAGATTGTAAATCCAGCGAGCCTCTAATTGTAGCAAAGTTTTATCAACGCTTCCTCCTCTGACATGAGGCGGAATATGTTCCAAAGCCATGAAACGTATATTTCTTGCATTAAAGTTATGAAAAGTACCAACATGGTGACTAACTGCTGTTTCCACTTTTCTCTTAAAGATAGGTTTAATATGGTCACGAATTCGTTTATAAAAGGGGCGCTTGGTTTTTCCTATATAGAATCCACCGCATTGGCAAATAGCCATATATACAATGCCCAGAGTTTGGCATGTAATTCGATGTTTAGCACGGTGAATTTGACCATTGGGAAGTGTGCAGGTTGAACTGTTGAGTATAAATGGGCACATGTCACAGTGCCCACAAGCAAACGTTCCTGGGTTTAGGCATTTTATATCAGAGAGGGTTTCAAAGTGGCTATGAACCAGACTATCTTTCAGAGAGGGTGCCCGTTGGTAAGTTATTTGTGGTTTACTACCAATATATTTGTTAACTATTGGATCAGCAGACAGCAGAGGCCAGAAATTTTCCACAATCTTGCGGATTTTGAGGTGTTCAGTAGAGTATCTTGTAATAATTCTTATTTGGTCGGTTTGAGTGGTAAGTTTTTGGCCAAAAATAAGAGAGCTGCGATCTTGTTCACATACTCTCTTATAAGCTCTCTTCAAAACCGAATGACTGTAACCCCTATCTTTTAAACGAGCATATAGCTCGTCCGCAGCTTTTTTTAAATCTGCATCCCGGCTGCAGTTACGTTTGATGCGAAGGTATTGACTGTAGGGAATACTGGTTACAAGCGATGCAGGATGGAAGCTTGTCGCATGTAAGACAGTATTCCCGGCAGAGGGCTTTCTGTAGAGGGATGAGTGTAAAACGCCATCCCTGTCCAGATGCAACATTAGATCAAGGAAACTAAGCTCTGTCTGACTGCAGGACATAGTAAATTTTAAATGAAATCGGTTTGAGGAGATCCCCTTCAGGAAGAGATCAAGCTCATCCCTGTCACCTGACCAGAAAAAGAGGACATCGTCGATGTACCTGTACCAGGATATTATCCTGCCCAGGCACATCGACGGATCCTCGATGGAGAAAAGCTCCCTCTCCCACCCCCCCAGGTACAGGTTGGCATACGATGGGGCACACTTAGTCCCCATCGCGACCCCCTGCACCTGGAGGAAGTGGGAGAGTCCGAACATGAAAACATTATGCGTGAGTATAAATCTCAAAAGCTCGAGAACAAAGGAATTATAAATGGCTGAATTTGGTCCTCTTTCTAAAAGATGGCTCTGCACAACCGCAATCCCTTGATTGTGGGGGATGGCATTGTACAAACCCTCGATGTTCAAGGCTACAAGCCATGTTCCAACCGGAAGTATAATTCCCTCGATAATTTTTAACAAATCTATTGTATCCCTGACATAGGATGACAGGGCTACAACATGAGGTTGCAGGTAGTCGTCAATTAGTGCGCTAGCGTTTTCGGTAAGACTTAAACAGCCCGATATAATTGGACGACCAGGGGGTTGAGTAAGGCTTTTATGAACCTTAGGCAAAGAATAAAAGGTTGGTACCTTGGGATCCTTTACATTCAAAAATTTCCAAGTCTCAAGATCAATAGTACCCTGTTGATAGGCTTTAAAGATAATACCACGATATTGCTTTACATAATTCTCAATTACTGTTTGTGAGATCTTTCGATAACAAGTTTCGTTAGACAAGATATCCTTGCACATTTTTTCATATTGCAAGGTATCCATGATAACAAGGTTCCCAAACGAATCTGCTGGCTTTATGACTATACTGCTGTTGCCTTGAAGGGATTTAAATGCTTCTTGCTGTTTTTTCGTAAGGTTCTTCCTTTCATAATGGTCAAAATTGATTTTTTTCAATTTCCTTAGTTGTTTGTTGGACGAATGCCCAGATATTGGGGTTTGTATGAAGTAGTGGGAAGGTTCGTGATTTAGGCTTAAATGAGGAGGGTGGGGGAAAGGACACACCGACCGCAGATATCCCCGGCACAGATTGAAAGCCGGGGACATCATCGTCGGTGTGTGCCTCCTCCCACAGATCCATCAAGTCCTCAAGGGCCCGTTGCTCATTTAGTCTTGAAAGAGTAACGGGTTGACCAGATTCATAAGTCTGGTCACCTGATGGTTTATCAAAGATAACCTTGTAAAGCAGTCTTCGAGCAAAAAGGTGTATGTCCTTAATAACATGAAATTTATCTGTATGGGAGTTGGGACAGAAAGAAAGACCTAATTTAAGGATTGAGATTTCTTCCGCCTTGAGCTCATGAGAGGAAAGGTTAATAATCTCCATCTCAGTATGTTTTGGCATTATGTATTGGGAGTTGGGATTGGATCCTTGTCTTTCCCTAAAAAAATGGGGGCTAGTTTAGTGTCTGGTAGCGATGCAATAGCTAAAAGAGGGGTAGTGGTTTCCTGATTATTAGCCTTTAGAATATTTGGTGTGGACTGTGGCATAGTTTCCGAATGGCTTCCCTTGGGGATAGCGCCGGAATGTGCATAAGATGCTAATGAGGGAGTGAGAGGTGCTGCCGTTGCAATGGATTGTGTAACCATGGCTTGAAGACCACGTGCGGTTTTGGGGGAAGGATGAAAGGTAGAAAGTGAGCGGGAATGTGAGAGGGCAGGACGCCCAGGTAGAGAGCGGTGCGAAGGTGCTGTGCCAAGTTGATGTTTTAGGGATTCCGTGGAAGCCGCATCTGAATTCCCTTTCCGTTTTTTAGGAAGTCTATCGTCCGACAGATCGCGGTATATCGTGGATTGACTCGAAGAGAGAGAGGATGCAGAGGATAAATTTGTTGTTGGATCATCTGTTTTTGTATTTTTATTATTAGTGTGTCTATTAAAGGGTCTATTATGGGTGTTCTGTGTCCATTTGTAAGCAAATCCATTATTATGGGCATTAATATCTCTTAAGAACTTGCCTTTCTTGCCATTTATCAATTTCTTTTGTGTATCCTTCTATATGTTCTTTTAAATCTTTCTCTCTAGACTTAAATCTGGCAGTTGCCAGAATTAAGGAGTACTCATCAAACCATTTTGTTATATGGTCATCCAGAGTGGCCAGTTCGGTGTCATATTGGTCACATAATGTGACCATCATTTGGAAAGAGCAATTTTGTAAATTGCCCTCCCAAATTTTCTTTAGGGTGTCATCGATTTTGCGTAAATTAGGAAATATTTGGATGCGTAGTCCCCAGGGGACGACTTGATTCTCTATATATTTCTCAATATATATATAGTGTTTGGGGGTTATATGTAATTCTCTAGCAAAAAAATTTGGCTTTTTACATGTAGGAGCGAAGTGTCAGAATTGGCCCGGGTGCGAAGTGGTTAAAGCTACATATTTAGCTGGTGAGTAGGCAGGTAATTTTCTAAAACTCCAAAGCTAGAGTTTAAATGCCACAGATAACGCCTTGCAGAACAAAAAAAAGAGGATAATTTTATACTATTTGTCAAATTTACACTGGATAAAAAAAAAGGAGAACACTAGAAATTAAAGAAGATTTTAAAATGCATATCTGAAAAAAAACATACTAATTAAAAAAATAAAAAATAAATCTTGCTCGATCAACTAAAATAACATTCATGAGATCTGCATTCAGAAATGTTGGTAAAAATTAGTCCTAAATATGCATGAATATCTGCAGGCAAAAAAGTTCATAATTGCACATCATTGTAGTATTCTAAAGAAGATTTAAACGTGGCTAAAATTGGTAACGCGTGACGAATGTGCTATCTCCATTCAAAACGCTTGTTTTACAAGGTGCGCTCCCGTCTCATATTGAGTCTGACCATGCGTGGTTTTTGAAGACTCGGAAAAGCATACACACGAACGGTTTTCTCGTCCAAACACAGTCTGACGAGAATCACGTCGAGAAAAAATGAGACTCAGACGAGAAAAAAGACCGCAGGTCGTCTTTTTTCTCGTCGAGATTTTGGACAGTTTTCTCGACGAGAAAGCATACACACGAACGTTTTTCTCTACAAAAAAAAAGACAAGAAAACTGTTGGGAGAGCTTTTTTGCCGAGAAAACCGGTCGTGTGTACGTGGCCTAACAAGTAAGCAGGGCAATTCTTTGAATTGTATGACCTTTGAATTTACAGAAAATACTCTATCTTTTTAATAGATTTTAAAGAAAATATTTAATTTTGCTTAAAGAATGTCATTTAGACTTTGCAATTAGCACTATTATGGTTGCAGCTGTGGGAACAGGTGCAGTCCCCCAGCAGCAACAACCTGAACAAGTGTGTACCTAGCCATTAGTGTTCTGATAAAAAAAAAAAAAATTACCCTTGTATTCCTATTGCGTGAAAATCCTCCATACAAGCAATTTATTTGTCCTGGGACTTTAAATGAGGCACAGCACATACTGTAAAACCAATGAATAACTAGTTTCCAACATTGCTGTTTAATAAAATTAAGTATTGCATGGGAATCCTAAAATGTGACTTGTGTACAGAGTGCCTCCAGGTTGATAAATTGCAGTGAATTTTACACAATTTTTAACAAATTACAGCACAAAAGGAAAGGTGATGTTAATAACATTAAATTACAATATGTCTTGGGCAGCAATTGTATATGCTTTATTATTTTTTGTATTTGCTATATTTTTTCCATGAAAGTGGAGTTATCCTTTAACAAAATTGTTGACAAGGGGCAGCATCTACAGCCTCACTGAGGATGGCACAGACCCCTGAAATAACTTTTCCAGCAACAATAATCCTAAATTGTCTAAGCCAGTCTTCATTCCTTTCTTCCTCTCTTTCCATTATCTACACTATATTGTCAAAAGTATTGAGACACATGCCTTTACACGCACATGAACTCATCCCAGTCTTAGTTCATAGGGTTCAATATTAAGTTGGCCCACCCTTTGCAGCTATAACAGCTTCAACTCTTTAGGGAAGGCTGTCCACAAGGTTTAGGAGTGCCTATGGGAATGTTTGATCATTCCTCCAGAAGCGCATATGTGAGGTCAGGCACTGACGTTGGACGAGAAGGCCTAGCTTGCAGTCTCCGATCTAATTTATCCCAAAGGTGTTCTATCGGGTTGCTTGCTTTGTGCATTGGTCCAAATCATTGGGGGAGGGGGGATTATGTATCTCACAAAAAGTGATTACACACCTCACATTTTTGTAAATATTTTATTATATCTTTTCATGTTGCAACACTGAAGAAATGACACTTTGCTACAATGTAAAGTAATGAGTGTACAGCTTGTATAACAGTGTAAATTTGCTGTCCCCTCAAAATAACTCAACACACAGCTATTAATGTCTAAACCGCTGGCAACAAAAGTGAGTACACCCCTAAGTGAAAATGTCCAAATTGGGCCCAAAGTGTCAATATTTTGTGTGGCCACCATTATTTTCCAGCACTGCCTTAACCCTCTTGGGCATGGAGTTCACCAGAGCTTCACAGGTTTCCACTGGTGTCCTCTTCCACTCCTCCATGATGACATCATGGAGCTGGTGGATGTTAGAGACCTTGCGCTCCTCCACCTTCCGTTTGAGGATGACTCCACAGATGCTCAATAGGGTTTCAGTCTGTAGACATGCTTGGCCAGTCCATCACCTTAACCCTCGGCTTCTTTAGCAAGGCAGTATTCATCTTGGAGGTGTGTTTGGAGCTGTTATGTTGGAATACTGCCCTGCAGCCCAGTCTCCAGAGGGAGGCGATCATGCTCTGTTTTAGTATGTCACAGTACATGTTGGCATTCATGGTTCCCTCAATGAACTGAAGCTCCCCAGTGCCGGCAGCACTCACGCAGCCCCTGACCATGACACTCCCACCAACATGCTTGACTGTAGGCAAGACACACTTGTCTTTGTACTCCTCACCTTGTTGCCGCCATAAACGCTTGATGGTCTCAGCACTGACAGGCTGACCCCCCCCCCACCCCTTCAACCTCTGCAGCAATGCTGGCAGAACTCATATGTCTATTTCCTGAAGACAACCTCTGGATATGATGCTGAGCACGTGCACGCAACTTCTTTGGTCGACCATGGCTCAGTTTCAGGGTCTTGGCAATCTTCTTATAGCCTAGGCCATCTTTATGTAGAGCAACAATTCTTTTTTTCAGATCCTCAGACAGTTCTTTGCCATGACGTGCCATGTTGAACTTTCAGTGAGCAGCGTAAGAGTGAGAGCGATTAACACCAAATTTAACACACCTGCTCCCCATTCACACCTGAGACCTTGTAACACATAACGAGCCTGATATACCAGCTGTACACTCACTACTTTACATTGTAGCAAAGTGTCATTTCTTCAGTGTTGTCACATGAAAAGATATAATTAAAAATGTACAAAAATGTGAGGGGTGTACTCAGTTTTGTGAGATACGATATCTATCTTCACACTATTTACTTGTCCATGTCACATACCGTATATATTCATGATCTCAAATGGTTACTGTCTCAGTATATAAATACCCGCAATCTAAGGTGTGAAAATTTCATATTAGGACAATTTCTGCAAGTCACATACTGCATAGCTACATCTGTCACTAAACTGAACTAGCATTGTGCAAACTGTGGGAAAAAAATATTTGGAATTTCTAATTCTTCTCAGACACAAACAGGGATGCCACTATAGAACATTATTTTGTGAATTAAACAACAGATCACTTGGGGGGACTTAGAGTCTATTTAAGTAGAATCCTCTGCATTACCACAATGTATGTTAATGCACACCAAGATGTGATGGAGCCCTTAGGGCTCTTTCACACGGACGTTCCGTATGTCCATTTTTCATCCATCCGTTTTCGGATGAAAAACGGACATACATGTATCCCTATGGGATAGCGGATGAACATCCGCTGACATCAGTCTCCGCTATGGTCCGTTTAGCAGGACAATCCTACTTTTCCATCCGTCTGTGGATCAGATCGGATGAAAACGGAAAGACGGTCCGTTTTTATTCGATCCCCCCATAGAGGAAAACGGCGATCCGACCGGTCCGTTTCTGCACAGTGTGCAGAGACGGACAAGTTATCCGCCGGCTCAGCGGGGATCAACGGAGCGATCTACACTGAGCAAGCGGATATTCACGGGGCGGATCATGACAGGATCCGCCCGTGTGAAAGAGCCCTTAAGGTGCATTGTATTTATTACTGCCATTCCTGTAACCAGGACACACTGCTTTCAGACCCCTGCAGATTGCTCCATAAAATATATGAATGAAGATCCACTGAGATAACAAATGATTCCAACACAGAGGGGTGGAGTTGAGAGAAGGAAGACTTGTGTGTCTATTTGGGGACCAGTTGCAATTGATACACTTTAGGGGTAGGTCTGGTAGGTGAAACAAAGCCAAATTGCCAGCAACAGACATTAAAATGTATAGATTAGGCAATTGTAATTTCATGTCTATGGGTATCCTTAGACCCAATCTGATGACAAATAGTGTTTTTGCAGATTAGGAGTGTACACATAGCTCATAACTGTCCCTGATCTGAAACAAAGTGCCTCTGTCCCTCTGTCCTCCCCATTTGTCACTCATTTTGGTCTGATTTATATAGTTGTATATAAAATGCACTACTTATCTATCAAAAAGTGTTTCCCAGTGCTAAAACTTTAATACAAATTTCTATATTGCTGCATTTGTAAATTTCAAAAGCCAGTATAAAAGGAATAGTAGTGGTAAAAAAAAAAAAGCACTCGTGTTTTATTTTTTTGGGCTAATTCTCCTTTTTGCTAATAAGTGTCCCTCGTTCCCATCTCAAAAACCTAGGAGGTATGGTGTACACCCAGTGTCAACCAATGTTAATCATAGACCCTAGAGAGGAAAGAAAGTTATTGAGCATTCAGGCTGGGTTCACACTGTCGCCGCATGCGGCGCACAGCAGGGGTCTGGTGGGTGCTGGTTCACCGTTTCAGGTCCGAATTCAGCCTGAATTTTGGGCTGAAATCGAACCTGAAATGCACGAAAAAAAAGGCACGCGTTTTTGCGGCACACCGCACCGGACTCGCTGCGGAGAGATATGTGAACCGACTCCATAGAGAGCCATTCACATTCTCCTGCTATACGAATTGAATGCGGGGAAACGCGCATTCAATTCGCATACGTGTGAACCCGGCCTTAATCTACCCAAGGGACCCCAAGAGATACAGATTAGGCTGAGTGGTGAGGAGTGCACCTGTGACACAAACTGACAAAAAATTGCTAACAACATATCTATAAAAATAACAGCAAGATCAGCATTTGAATAAATGACAAAAAACATCATAAATGACCGTATTACTCATGCATCATCTCAGTGCACTGACGATTTATTTTACTTATTTTCCTATTAACACCTATCCTTACCATAAAGCATCATCTTCATTTTCCTGGCCTGGGTGGAAAAAAACGAATGCTAGTCATGTTCCCAATCCCAGGTGAGAACACACTCCCACAAAGGAAGACTGAGCAGCTGATAATTAATGACAGCCACAGAATGAAAGTGAGAAAGTGCACCTATGACATAATGTATGACTTAAATAACAGTTGATTTGCGCTAAGAAGAGAATCTGCTTTCTTTGCAATGCAACTGTACTGGTTTCTTTGTCTTGCATGAAGAGAACCTGCCTTAAAGCGGAAGTAAACCCATCGATTTAACAGTTTCAAAAAGCAGTTACATTCCCGGCATGCCAGGAATGCCAACTGTCACACCATCCAATGGCTGGTGTCATAACTGACACATGTGCAGCATCATGGCAGTTGAAGATTAAACAGAGTCCAAGATGGCAGCTTCCTTGCCTGAAAATGATAGGAGGGTTTACTTCCACTTTAAGAGAGTGAAGGGTTTAAGCTATGCATGGGGGTGAAATTGAGGCCACGATCCCAATATCCTTGTTTCCAGCCGGCGATTCTCTATCAAGTAAAATTGATCCAATCAGCGAATGAGTCTCTGGATTACTTTTACAGGTGGCGGAAAGGGGGTCCCCCCTCTCGCTTTTGCTGCCTTTACCGAGCTCTTCCTGTATGTCCTCGAAGGACATACGTTGCCCTTCCAGTGCTCCTTGCTGCAAAGGCCAGTTATAGGTGGGATGCAGTGGCCATTTGTTTGTATTGTTAATATATTGGACAGACAACGCACTGACACTTTTGCTGCCATAGTGCTATCTACTGGGTGTGCCCCTGTGCCTTTAAGGAGGGGTGGGCCCCCCTGGCTCACCTGTCCTCTACCTATCCATCAAAATGCATGTACTTCCACTGTGAAAGCTCTAATGTCCCGTACACACAACCGGTTTCCCCGTCGAAAAAAAAAACGTTGGTTTTCCCGACGGAATTCCTCTCAAGCCTGCCTTGCATACACACGGTCACACAAAAGTCCGGTGACTGACAAGAACGTGGTGACGTAAAAGACTATGACGAGCCGACAAAAGGAAGTTATATGCTTCAGAGCATGCGTCGAATTGTTTCCAAACATGCACGTTTTTTATCCCGTCGGAAAAGCATACAGACGAACGGTTTTTTTTTCCCGGCAGTTTTCCTGTAGGAAAAAGTCAGATGGAGCATACACACGGTTGGGATTCACGACGAAAAAGCTCTCATCGCAGTTTTTCCAACGGGAAAACCAGTCGTGTGTATGGGGCATTAAAAGTCAGGCTGCTTTCACACTGAGATGTTGGCGGTAAAGCGCCGCTATTTTTAGCGGCGCTTTACCATTGCTTTTTCGGCACTATTCGGCCGCTAGCAGGGCGCTTTTAACCCCCGCTAGCGGCCAAAAAACGTCTAAAACTGCCCGCAAAGTGCCGCTGCCCATTGATTTCAATGGGCAGGGGCGCTTTAGGAGCGGTGTATACACTAGTGTTTACAAGAAGATACACCAGTGTTAATTTTGGCAGCAAATTTCGATTTAGGTTTAGTCTTAGGACTAAAATACCATTTTAGTTTTAGTCCCAATTTAGTCTTCTGCCATTGTTTTAGTCGTATTTAGTCGACTAAATCTCCAGTACATTTTAGTCCACTAAACTGTCCTACGTTTTAGTCGACTAAAATCTCCAGTACATTTTAGTCGACTAAAACGAATTTTAGTCATCTAAAATCTAATGGGCGTAATTAAATTGTAATGCATTAGTTAAACATTTCTCTACAATTTCCAAACTCTTTATATACTGCTGAAGTGAAAAATCGAATATGTTATTATTTATGTTATTGAGGTATGAACATGCACTACAGACCAGTGTTAATTTTGAAGTCAAATTTCAATTTAGTTTTAATCTTATGCTGCGTACACACGATCAGACATTCCGACAACAAAACCGTGGATTTTTTTCCTGACGGATGTTGGCTCAAACTTGTCTTGCATACACACGGTCACACAAATGTTGTCGGAAATGCTGATCGCCAAGAACGCGGTCACGTACAACACGTACGACGGCCCTATAAAAGGGAAGTTCAACATCAAGTGCGCCACCCTTTGGGCTACTTCTGCTAATCTTGTGTTAGTAGAAGTTTGGTGAGAGACGATTTGTGCTTTCAGCCTTGTGCTTTTCAGGCCGTTACTGCTCTTTGCAGCGTGACGAATGTGCTATCTCCATTACGAACGCTAGTTTTACCAGACCGAGCGCTTCGGTCTCGTACTTGATTCAGAGCATGCATGGAATTTTATGCGTCGGAATTGTTTACACACGCTCAGAATTTACGTTGTCGGAAAATTTGAGAACCATCTCTCAAATTTTTGTTGTCGGAAATATATAGTGGCAGGCTAGGTGGGTATATCGCACCAGGTGAGGGTGGTATATAGTGCCAGGCAGTAGCAGCTGGTGCTCCAAATTTTTGAGGGGATGCAAACAAACCAGAAAATTCTGAAAAAAAAGATCAATTGCACTGTGTCCATCAAATGCGGCCACTGTGCCATCAAATGCTGCCACTGTGCCATCAAATGCTGCCACTGTGCCATCAAATGCTGCCACTGTGCCATCAAATGCAGCCACTGTGCCCATCAAAGGCTCTCAATGTGCCCATCGAATGCTGCCACTGTGCCATCAAATGCTGCCACTGTGCCATCAAATGCTGCCACTGTGCCATCAAATGCTGCCACTGTGCCCCCCCCCCCCGTGGCGAGCGGTCTCCTTCATGCTCCTCCATGTCTGTCCTCAATGTCTTCTCCCGTCCTCTCCTATGATTGGTCGCCTGATAGGCATCCAATCACAGCGCCTGTCATTTCAGCCAATTAATTGACGGATAACAGACCTAAGCACCTGATTGGCGGAGAGGAGGTTCAGTGTTAGGAAAGCAAATATTCATTCGCTTTTCTAACACAGCTGAGTGAACTACGAGCGGCAAGCATGGCACTCGCTGTTTACCTTTTTTGACGCCTATTAGAGCCTATGGCTCTAATTAGGTGCTTCAAAAACACCCCCCGCCGCTGTAATTTAGGTGCCCGAAAAGGGGCCGGGCGCCTGAATAGGGGGTGGCAGCGGCGGCCATGGATAGATTCATGCAATGCATGAATCTATCTACTGGTGATAGAGGGGGTGGCATATAGTGCCAGTTTAGGTGGGTATATAGTGCCAGGTCTGGGTGGTATATGGTGCCAGGTTAGGTGGGTATATAGTGCCAGGTTAGGTCTGCATGTAGTGACAATGTGCATTGCTCAGTCACTTACAGCATGTTAGAAGATTCCCCGGCTGCTGTGGTGTGTGGTCTCTCCTCCTCTTTCTTTTTTAGCTGTGGGAGGCGTCAGCCTGAGGGGAGAAGTCTGTAGGAAGAGGTAGCAACACCCCGACCCTGCCCACCACTTCCGGGTGCCTCGGGAGATAATGAACATCCAAGAGAGACAGCCTAACTTGGTGAGATGACAGGGGGGAGTTACAGACAGCTTCCCCCACACTGCTGGGCTCTCTGCTTTTTTCAAAGTGCAGGGGCCCCAGATGCACCTGGGGTCCCTGGGCAGTGCCTGACACCTCCCCCCCCCCCCATGTGTGTCACCCAGGGCTGACCGCTACCCCCCACACCCCCCTTGGTACGCCACTGGCTGGGACGCCTGCAAGGAGAGTGAATGGTGGTATTATGTGCATCAATGTTAAAGAGGAACTGCAGTCTGCTCACATAATTTGTAATACAAACATCTTTGGCATTCTGAAGCTTCCCTCCAACCACTTTGTATATTATTTTATATATACTGTGATTCTGTACTTGCCAAATATGCTGCAGAAATCCTCCTCCACTGAGTCTGGCTGCATCCATTTTAACTGTGGGCAGCTGAAGCTGCTGCTTGTTCACTTTCTGGATTTACACAGACACACAGAGGCACACCTCCAGCTCTCATTGCCAGAAAGGGAGGGGGGGATGAGTCATAAGAGGGCCAAACTCTCACAAGAGTGAAAGAGAGAGAGCTGTGCACGATGTCATAAGCCTAGGCTTTTTACTAGACAAGAAACGGGAAGTGGGCTGTATAAGGTATTTACTGGCGGAAAAAAAAAATGTCTTACTATCCAAAGTTAAAACAACAAGAGCAGAAGATTTAATAATTGGAAAGATGAAAGAATGACTGAATCTCCGCTTTAACTTTATGCAATACTTGTGTATTCCTGTGTACTATGTATTTTTTGATTTGTGAGAAACAGAACATTATGGCTACCTTCCTGGCCACCTATATACTGTATGTCTTTAAAAAAATAAAAATAAATAATCTCTGAAGGATTTATATAGAACTGATCTTCAACTAAATAAAGAAAAGTAGAGATATACAATAATATTGCAACCACTGCATTTTTGGCAGATTCCTGTCAATGCAAAATAGCAATAGTTACAGAGGAAGCAGTGAGTACTGTGTAGAGTAATCTTTGAACAGATGGCAGATTCCTTTCCCTGCCTAGAGGGAAATAGGAAGAAATGCCTGCTGTGTAGTGAAGCTTATCTCCAGGTGGGATGCACTTTGTTCATACTAATTCCAACTGGACTGGCAAATGTATACAAAACATTAGGACTACCTACCTGTAATGCCGCATACACACGACCATTTTTCATGACGAGAAAAATGCAATTTTTTAATTTGGTCATTAACCACTTGCCGCCCGCCCTATAGCGGATTGACGTCGGCAAAGTGGTTTTAAAATCCTGACTGGACGTCATATGACATTGCGGCGATCGTTGTTGCAGGGTGTCAGTCTGACACCCCGCAACACCGATCTAGGTAAAGAGTCTCCGACGGAGCCTCTTTACCACGTGATCAGCCGTGTCCAATCACGGCTGATCACATGTAGACAGGAAAAGCCGGTAATCGGCTTTTCCTCACTCGCGTCTGTCAGACGCGAGTAGAGGAGAGCCGATCGGCTGCTCCTCTGACAGGGGGGGTTTGTGCTGATCAATTATCAGCACAGCCCCCCCGAGGATGCCCACACTGGACCACCAGGGATGCCACTGGACCACCAGGGATGTCCATTACCAGGTATGCCTCCCTAGATCACCAGGGATGCCAATCAGTGCCCCCAATGGATGCCAATCAGTGCCCACAATGGGCATCACTGATTGGCATCCATTAACACATTACAGTGCCACCTATCAGTGCCCATCCGTGCCACCTATCAGTGCCCATCCATGTCGCCTATCGGTGCCCATCCGTGCCGCCTATCTGTGCCCATCCGTGCCGCCTATCTGTGCCCATCCGTGCCGCCTATCTGTGCCCATCCGTGCCGCCTTATCGGTGCCCATCAGTGCCGCCTTATCGGTGCCCATCAGTGCAGCCCCATCAGTGAAGGAGAAAAAAACTTACTTATTTACAAAGTTTTGTAACTGAAACAAAAAAAAAAAAATTTTCAAAATTTTCAGTCTTTTTTAAATTATTTTAGCAGAAAATAAAAATCGCAGAGGTGATCAAATACCACCAAAAGAAAGCTCTATGTGTGGGAACAAAATTATAAAAATTTAGTTTGGGTACAGTGTAGCACAACCGCGCAATTGTCATTCAAAGTGCAACAGCGCCGAAAGCTGAAAATTGGTCTGGGCAGGAAGCTGTATAAGTGCCCAGCATGGAAGTGGTTAAAAACGATTGTGTGTAGGCTCCAGAGTATTTTTCACGACGTGAAAAATGGGCATTAAAAATTTGGAACATGTTCTAATTTTTCTCGTCGTTTTTCTCGTCATGAAAAACGGCCGTGTGTAGGCTTTAACGACGTGAAAAAAACGCGCATGCTCAGAAGCAAGTGATGAGACGGGAACGCTCGTTCTGGTAAAACTAGCGTTCGTAATGGAGATAGCACATTCGTCACGCTGTAACGGACTGAAGAGCACGAGGCTGAAAAGTGTGAATCGTCTCTCACCAAACTTTACTAACACAAGGATCAGCAAAAGCAGCCCAAAGGGTGGCGCCATCCGAATGGAACTTCCCCTTTATAGTGCCGTCGTACATTTCGTACGTCTCCGCGCTTTCCTCTAGCATTTTTTTTCATGATCGTGTGTAGGCAAGGCAGGCACATCGAGAAAAACTTCGTTTTTTTCAATGACATTAAAAATGGTCGTATGTACGCGGCATAAGAATCATGATGACTTTTTTTCTGCTTGGTTCTTAGCCTAAATGTGAGTTTATTGGAGTAATATTAACCCCTTTGATTCGCTTAACAACAAGTATGTCCCGTAGATGGTTGCATCGTTATCAAGGACATTCAAATAAGCTTTTAAATTCATTAAAATGAAAGAGCACTGAATGGATCTGTATCTTGTTAAAAGATCTCAATGACTCTCAATGTAATATTTTCCATTTCGGAGGACATTTCTTTCCATTAAGAATTGTGCTATTTTAGACTAGGGAGTCGATTATAAGATTGATGTAGCCCTCTTCCTTGGTTCTCAAGATATGCATATAAATCTTCTTTGCAAATTTTTCAATTTTATTGGTCTTAATAAGAGGAAGTAAAAAAAGTTTGGTGCTGGTGAAAATCACGGTTCCTGTATTATTTGACATATCTTTTGAGTATTTAGAAATCTGTTGGTAGTGCCGTACACGGAGATTTAGGGATTTTAAATTTTCAGGGCTCAATCTAACTTTTATTTAAATTATTACAAATTTAATTGAAATACTGATTGAGGTAGTTTGCAGTCTATCTAATTGTCTGGAAACAGCATTGATAGTAATATGAATTAGTTTATTTACTTTATCTAAGTTGTTGTATCCAATGTGTTCCACATGTGATTTTCACATTGCTGCTCCGCTACACAAACTCAAAGCTGAAAGTATTTCCCATAGCCATCCATCAAATGCTAATAGTGGAGTATGTCATACTGGCAATTTTTCTCTAGCATTTAGCTGTCATAGGCTCTAGACAGCAGCTCAGACAAAAGACTTCTGGAAAATGCAGTTTTATTGATATCTCTTTTTCGCTACATCCCAGACAGCATACCCTTGAGAAAAATCACACCATTTTTTTCAACACTGTTAGGACAGAAGGATAAAAATCTGCCCTCCACTCTGTCACCATATTTCTTAGGACTGTAGGAAGAATTTTTTTGTCATCCTTTATATTTTGCTCCTCTGCATTCAGGGATCTGAAAGCTGGACAGCGTCAGCATCTTTCAGCTGATTCACATGTAATCTCTTCTTCCTTGTCTGCCCTGATGCCAGAAGACTTTGAAGACTTTTGAAACTTCGGTGGCCCATTTTTTTGTTGTTTTGAATAGTTAGAAAGGGTTAGGAACCTTTAACTATTCTCTATTTTATCCAAAACAACCTAAAGTAATTTTTTTTCTTCCTCATTCTGATCGTTGAATGGCAAAAAGTGGAGTTTCCATTAAAGTGGAGTTCCAGTCCCCCCCAATCCATTTTTTTTTCTAAAAGCTTGCCCCTTAATTGTTACTACTTCCACTGCAACATTAGGATAGTGTCAGCAATGTGGCCCTTTTTGGGTTTATTAAATTATTATAAACTAACCAGATCCCGGAAGCAGGCAGGGTCCATGGCTGTTGTGGGCATCTGGAGGCCGCTTGTCTTCATTTCCGGGATTCAGTGCAGCTGGCTACCCAGCATGCACATGTGCAGTAATGCCACTGCACGGCAATGTTAATTCCATACAGGTTGCCATAGCAATGGCCCCTAACTCTTCCCATTCGCTGCATTTCCAGTCTGGAAATCACGCAAGATTTTGGTATTAGGCGATTCCCATGGACTCCTGGGATAGATTATGCCGATTTCCCAGGAGTCCATGGGAATCGCCTTTTGACGTAATCACCTAGGTGGCTGAAGCCGGAAGTGTGGCATTAAAACATAGAAATAAGTTATTTAACCACTTCAGCCCCGGAAGAATTTACCCCCTTAATGACCAGGCCATTTTTTGCGATACGGCACTGCGTCACTTTAACTGAAAATTGCACGGTCGTGCAACATTGTACCTAAACAAAATTAATGTATTTTTTCCCCACAAATAGAGCTTTCTTTTGGTGGTATTTGATCACCTCTGTGGTTTTTATTTTTTGCGCTATAAACAAAAAGAAACCGACAATTTAGAAAAAAATATTTTTTTTTTACTTTCTGCTATAATATAACCAAATTTATATATATATATATTGTGAGGGGGTTAGCTCGGCAGCGGGTGTGTGTGACCCCCGGGATGGGCTCCCCACACAAAACAGGCCCAGCAAACGGAGGTTGTGGTTTTCAAAATCAAAAAAAGGTGCGGTTTATTTTCTATTTACAGTGACAAAACACAGCAAAGCAAAAGAAACATAACCAAAATAAATCCTGGTCAAGTTGACCTCTGACTAAACATACAGGTTTCCTAACTAACAACTGGGATCAGCCTAGTGCTGTCCTAGTCCCTAAGTCCCTGGTTTAGTAAAAGTCCAAACAAATAGCCACACAGGCTTTGCCTCACCGCACAGGGGTTCACTCTCCCTAGACAGTCCACACAGGTCTGGTTCCAGGCATGAGCTAACATCTAATGAAGCTGGGAGTTCTTATAGAGGCCTAAATGAGCTGACAAGGTTCAGCTGGTCTCCTCATCTCTGTCTGCACGACGCCCCACACTCTCCCTAGAGGTATGAGTCATCCATGAGCCCACTAGCCTTATACAACTCTCCACCTAGTTGTATAAGTCGGCGTAAAGCCTGAATCTGGGCGAAATATATCTACCCCCCTGGATGCAACCAGGTGACTTTACCTTCCTGCTGTCACAATATATATATATATATATATATATATATATATATATATATATATAGGAAGGCCAGTATGCTGGCCTGAAATTATGGGAGGAGTTCGAGGGGTACTTAAGCAGGCCGTCCACCATCGTCAGTGTCGGCTCTAGTGCATGGTATTCGTCGTCATCAGCCGACGCCATACGACTCGCAACGTCCGTGTAGTTACTTCGTACCTTCCAGCTTCGCTCGCAGTTGATCGTATCCCCGCTCGCGGTCGCAGGTAGGACCGGCCGTTACCGTTCGTACGAATCATAGCGCCGATGCACGTTTCTTCTTTTACAAATCATACGGTTCATAACCCCGTGTTTTTCCGTCTGCATCGTATGTATACCGACTAGTACAGTTGTCTTTCGAACCCTGTCGCACGCACGTTACCACCGTAACGGCCCGCCTAGACACTACGTCTCACAGAGCTGTTGTACGAATTACTCGCAGCTCGCAAGTCTCTTACCTCAAGTCGCACATCCGATACCCAGTCGTCGGACTGGTATCCCACACTGCACTTCCTTATCCCTAGTCACTGATGCCCTACACCTCCTACGATACTCTCCCTTCACCTTACTGATGCCCCACACCTCCTACTACTCACACCATACACTGAACAGTCCGGTCCAGCTCTGGTCGCTAACAATCGGCACTACAGGCCGGACCCTCGGCAATCACAAGCCCCTTCAACTTCGAAACACCGAACAGCCGTCCGAGTCCAGCCGTATCTCCGGCGCTACGATTCGGACCCGGCAATTCAAATCCCCGCCTTGCACCCGTTATCAGCCCGAATACAGGCACAGCATCGGCTCAGAGATTCGGATCTCTGGCATCCACGTTTGTTCCGAGCACAGTTGCATCTCCGGCTCATCGGCTCGGATCTACAAACATCAAACTTCTAAAACCATCCGAATTCAGTCGTAACATCGGCTCAAACTTTCGGACCTGTGGCATTCCCAAGCGATCCGAGTCCAGTCGCACCACCGGCTCATCCGACTCGGATCTTTAGCAACAAACCATTCTATCCGATCCAAACGCAGCCGTAGCATCGCCTTGACGTCGGTCCTCTGGCATTTACGAACGTTCCGAGCACAGTCGCACCACCGGCTCATCGGCTCGGATCTACAAACATCAAACTTCGAACTGATCCGAATTCAGTTGTAGCATCGGCTCAAACTTCGGATCTATGTCATTTACAATCGTTCCGAGTCCAGTCGCATCACCGGCTCAATCGACTCGGGTCTCTAGCAACAAACCCTCCTATCCGATGCGAACCAGTCGTAGCAACGGCTCAAAGGTTCGGATCCTCCGCTAACATCACCGATCCGAGCACAGTCGCACCACCGGCTCATCGGCTCGGGTCTACAAACATCAAACTTAGGACTGATCAGACCCATCCAACCGATCCGAACCCAGTCGTAGCATCGGCTCAAAAGGTTCGGATCCTCCGCTAACATGACCGACCCAAGCATAGTCGCACCACCGACTCAAACGGTTGGATCCGCAGCATCAAACTTTCTAATCCGTCCGAATCCAGTCGTAACGTCGGCTCTAAGATTCGGATCCTTTTCCAACACTATCAATTCAAGCACAGTTGCACCTCCACCGCAGCAACTCAGCTTCCCCAGCATTACAGACCCATCCTAAACGATCCGAACTCAGTCGTAGCTGCAACTCAGACGTTCAGTTCGTTGGCCACTCGAAGTGCTAGTACATTTCCGGTCACATTAGCGGCGCCTCACGCTTGAATCGTTCCCCAAATAATAAAAAAAAAAAAAAATATATATATATATATATATATATATATATATATATATATATATAAAAAAATAAAAAATAAAAAAAAACATAAATGATAAATGAACCAATAAATAACAATAGTCGAATGTAAATAAATTACTAGTAGTAAAATGCAACTTTTCTTCATGCATTACACACCTTACTTTAAATTACTCCAGGTTCATCACGGACGGTCATCCCTACATATTCACAATTCACAAACTTTCCTTCTTTCGCCTCTCAGCAAGGCTACTTTCCCTCGCAATCGCTGCGAGCATTCAACAATTGGTTCAAATCAGCCACTCATCATCTCCAGTAGCAACACGGCTACTCACCTTTTCTCTGTCGCTTTCCCCATGCAGCTCAGTGTCACAGGTTTCGGGTCGACCCATGTCTCGACCTCGACCAGACTTAAACTACTGGCGCACAAGTCAGGGCGTCAGTGCAAGGCCCCTCCTTGCTTTCTCCTCGCACTCTTTCACGACATAGGTTTCCTCACATACACAATTTGACCGCTTGTGAGGCGTTAGTAACTGTCACATACTTCTGTGCACTACACTCTGTTTTCGAAGAGCGATCCGAGATCCTTCACCACACAGACAAGGTCGCCTAACATCCACCTTGCTGGCAGTGCGAGGGTTAGCAGACCGACCACACGTCAACCACTACAGATCGAAACATTCTTACTTAGCATACCAGACTTCAGCCACTCGCCCCAGCACGCCCTGGGGGCTCTGGTTCATTAGTCTGTGCCGAGCACAGACGGCACCTGAGCTATCGGTTATCTAGCCAGTCACTTCCTGGCTCACCTCAGTTGCCTCGCATTCTTTTGAGTTTTCCAAATTTCACTCAACCGCGCTCGTACGCAAACTAATCTGTCATCTACGCCTATCGCTCCTTGCCTTGTCCTCACTGCTCTCCTTCTTCCTCCCCGTTTTCTTAAACCCTTCTATCCCCTCCAAACCTCGCAAACTTACTCTGAACATATGCATTCCCCTCCTTTTTACCGACGCCATGCCGCGAGCCGACAGCAAACTTTGCCTCACCATCACCCTTCGCGGGTCCGGTGGTCGGCAATACACAGTTCCCCAGACCTTGGACCACCCCCAGGCCTCGGCCGAACTACGACGTATGGGCATCCCCTACCTGGCCTCAGCCAGGAAAGCCAAGCTTAGGCTCTTTCCACCACCAGCGGCAGCCTTACCAGACACACAAGCTCCATCGCAGTCGATATACTCTGCAATTATCCAGCTGCACGCCTTGGCGACCACACTGGCAACTGCAGTCACCGATGTCCAGGCTAGAGTAAGGGGCCCTAGAACACGACCAGCCACGCCCCCCTTAGCCCCAGTCTCCACCGGCTGGCACAGTGCCAGCTAACACCAACTGGAGCACTATTGACACAGAACCATTCTACCGCCACTTCACCGACCTTCGCTCCCCACTCTGTACAATCTGTCAATCTGCCACCCTCACGATTAATTGGTGCTCCGAGCTGAGGCGCAGACTATGCGCCTCGTAGATTATCAGCATGCCACAGTCCTCCCAGTCGGGCACACTAGGACGTCTAATTTGTGCACCGGGGGGGCGCAGCCATCTCCAACAAACATTCTAGGGTTGATTTTACCCACACTGCAAACCTCGGCACATCTGTCTCCTACTCCAGACGGCTCCCCTTGAAGTACCTGCGGCACCGAGCAGCAGAACCCAGCTTATCTAGGCCGCATGCTCCTCACATCCAACTCCCCCTCTAGCAGCCTTTCTAGGACAGGTGTTCACTACAGGGTTCCACACTGGACTCATCACTTTACCCGTCTCTACCCAGGAAAAAAAAAAATAGGGAAAAACACGCTCTCAGTAGCCCCGACGTAGAAGTTATCAGCACTCCGCTTCAGGACGAAATGGACCGGGAGCATGCGGTCAGCCCCTCCCCTCTTTTCGCAGTCACCGTTCACAGTACGGAGTCAGTCTTCGATCTTGTCGAGGGCAAGTTTTCCAATAAACTTTGTTTAGTCTACTACTTATCCGCGCCTCATTCTTCTAAAATGTACCCAGTTAAACTCCCTCATACCCTCACAGGAGTTCTCACCAAATACTAAACCCCCAGCAGTCCTAGGTATTCTAGAAGAGATCTCTTAAATCAATATGCCCGTAACTGAGAAAAACGTAGGAAGCCTGGCTTAGCTCATCTCCTTCCGGACATCATCCTAGACAATGCGCCATGCAGGCCAGCCCACCTCTCGGTAGATTGACCCGCACAGGACTGTCGCCCGTACGTCACCGTCACGCCAGGGTGCTCCAAACACACAGCTACAATCCCTACTGGGCATGCTCAACTTCACGATGAGGTTCATTTCTCAAGGGCGATCCTTTGTCTCACGCTTCTTAGTGTCCCTCTCCCAGGCACAAGACCCTGACCAAGTCATTTAGCTAGACGCAGCCGCTGTAGCGGATCTGGCCATCTGGGCCCACTTCCTCGAGAACTAGCATAATAGACCCACGTTCATCCCATCAGCATCCCTTCGTCACCACAGATAGTCAAAAGACATATCAGCTTCCACAAGCTTCATTGCAATTTTTGGCCATCATTGGTTCACGGGTCCGTGCCCGTCAGAGATACTCACAAATCCGCGTTTAGTCAGTCCTCCTCTCTATTCGAGATCTACCCCATAGTTGCAGCGGCTCAAGTATGCGGCTGCACCTGGGCAGGACAGGCCGCCACGTTTGCCACAATATCGGTGGCCACCGTGGCCTTCCTACGCAGGCCTGGTGCTACTGTCCCTACAACGTCAGTTCAGGGTCCACATCCCTGGTAAATGCTATACCTCGGCCAACGCACGTTCCCGCCTAACTATGCCTCATCCTTTCACCGGAGCTCAGAGCCGACCATGTCCGGCTTCCCACGTTAGTCGCAACCAACTCTGCAACGAGATAGCACCTCCTGGTGCTACCTCCCTCGGCGATGTGTTCTATTCTTCCAATACACTAAAGGCCACCATACTGCCTGGTAGACCGGCAGGTTCCTAGCTGCTAACCCCGGGGTGGTTCCAGGAAACTCAGACATATCTGGCCTTCGTTCCTTCTGTCACACAATACCATCAGACTCTATTCAGCCGGCATCCAGCATTTTCCTCTCTACTAGACCCTACCAAACCTTCCCTGTCCACCGCTCATGCGGTCAAAACCATACCACGTGGCATCCACAGGCAGCAACCACACACTGGTTCCTAACGCTTACCAGTGACCAACGCCGTATTCCAGCACATGTCTGCTATGCTTCCACGTTCCCCCTTCGGTTATGATCCAGCCTGGTAATTCGAGCAGCCAACACGTAGCCTTCCCCGGTTTTCTACGGCCCAGCGAATTTACTGTCACGAACCCGAGTACCAAGTACTACGCAGGCACCACCCGACTCACCACCAGAGTCGTTTCACCCTACACCCGACGGTGTCGGGAAGCGCTACAATCCGGACCCACAGTAGACGTCAAACTTTCCAGACACACAACGCCTGGTGCCCTATGGCCGTTCTAAAGCAATTGGTATACTCTACTGCCCGTCCTTTCAGAGGACAGCCTCTTCTACGTTTCCCAACCGTACCTCTAAGCAAGTACCAGTTCATCAGTTAAGTCAGAACACTCCCATGCATCTTAGGCCTTAAACCCAGGTCGTTACTCAGGACATTATTTCGCGTGGGAGCAGCCTTAGCCGCATCGCGTAACAGAGTTCCAGACCACGCAATCAGGATGATGGGCAGGTGGAAGTCCACGCGTTTCGCCCGATACGTCCCCAATCCTCAAACGGATCGTCACGAGTCTCCAACAGTCTCGCTCAGTTGTTATTGCCTCGTACAGTGAAACAATTCCTTCCCTAACCAAGTGTGTTTTTTGGCCCCTTCTCTTGGCATACCGTCCAACAGGCCAGGCCACACTTCAGGTCTTATCTGTGTTGTTAGTCTTGTGATGTGTTTATGTGATCCATATCTCTTCGGACTGAGGGCTCCGACCATAAATAGGAAGGCCAGTATGCTGGCCTGAAATTATGGGAGGAGTTTGAGGGGTACTTAAGCAGGCCGTCCACCATCGTCAGTGTCGGCTCCAGTGCGCGGTACCCACCCACCCATACCCCTTTTTATTGCACTTCCCTTCAAACAATTCTCAACAGAATTATTCATTACTTCTATCTTAGGTATGGCCCCTTCTCTTGGCATACAGTCCAACAGGCCAGGCCACACTTCAGGTCTCATCTGTGTTGTTAGTCTTGTGATGTGTTTATGTGATCCATATCTCTTCGGACTGAGGGCTCCGACCATAAATATATATATAAAAACGAATTTATTCATCAATTTAGGCAAATATGTAGTCTGTTACATATTTTTGGTAAAAAAAATGACAATAGTGTTGGGGGGCTGGGCTCGCTGTGACAACACAGAGATCACTGTTCCTGATTACTAGGAACAGCAGATCTCAATGTTGTCTCCTGACAGAACAGGGATCCACCTTGTTTACAGATCCTCATTCTACCTCTCTGTACCGCAGTCGCGGGTCGCCGGCGGACATAGAGTCCGCCAGATCCGCAGGCGCGCTTCCGCAGCATGCATTGGGCACGTGCGCCCACAGTATCTATTACACGAAACAACGTACAGGTACGCCGTTTGGCGCAATAGAGCCGCCCTGCCACAGTATATGTGCGGTGGGTGGTCTTAAAGTGGTTAAAGAAAAAAATAATTGTCACTTCCAATATGTCAGGGCTGGGCTCTCAGCCCTCCCTTCTCAGTGCTCAGGTTGCTCAGCTGTCGGTTAATTGCCAGCACTCATCGGTCCACATCGGCTCACCTGGTGGATCATTTCCTGCTCGTCAGTCCAGCCTACAGTCAGCCCCTTTTAGCTATTTAAACTGCCTGTTGAAGACTTGCCTGGCTGACGTCCCTTCTGATTCCTGATCCTGTCTGCTGCCTCCCACTATGCTGATCTCTGGCTTCCTGATTTACTGGCTTGTTCTCACTACCCGCTTTGGCTACCGTACCTTGGCTATGTTTTGACTGTAGCCTCGTACACACGGCTGGTTTTCTCGGCAAGAGAACTGCTGGGAGCGCTTTTTGCAGAGAAAACCGTTTGTGTGTGTGGTTTCTCGTCGGGAAAACTGCCGGGAATCTCAACGAGAAAAATAGAGAACCGGCTCTCAATTTTCTCGTCAGGATTCTCGTTGGCCTGTTTCCCGACAAGAAAACCGTGCGTGTGTACGAGGCTTGTATGCTTACCTGTCCCCAGGTAAGCCCGCGCATGCCCAATGAGACTTTGGCGCATGTGCGGTAGCTTACAAGGGTAGTGTAGGGTGAAGCAAGATGGCGGCGACGGCATCGAATGTGACGAGCGCATGCTCGTCGTAATCGATGACGTCACCGTGTTCTTGCCATTCAAAAGAACGGCGGTTCTTTTGAATGTGCGTGTGTACACAGGGCTTGGCAAAAAAAGCTTGCCAGGAATCTCGTCAGGAAAAACGTTTTTTTCCTGACGGGATTCTCGCCCGTGTGTACAGGGCTTGTGTTTACTATTTGTACCATTTTTACCATTATAATAAAAGGTGTGATTTTAACTGCATTTTCTGTCTCCGTCTGATTCATGGTTCCTGACAGTATAGTAGGCGAAGGCCATGAATTCAGAAGATGCAGGCGGTCCACCTATTGGTAATATTTTTTCCAGATTGAATGAGCAGAAGCACTGCTTGGATCAGTTTGGCATAGCGTTACAGACGCTCCTGATTCACACTGCTCACCTGGATCCTCTCACTGTGGCTGTTCCGGTACAACCTGTGTTGCAGGCCATCCCTGCTGCTGCTCCAGTCTCTGTGCAGGCACCCGCCTCGAATATTACCTCTACAAGAGGTATGTCTGGTTCCGATCCGCTTCCCCAGCATTTTGGGGGCAATCCAGTTCAATGCAGAGGGTTTCTCAACCAGGTTGGGATATACTTTGAGATACTGCACCAGGCGTTCCCCATGGACAGAAGAAAAGTAGGCTTCATTATTTATTTTCTTACTGATAGAGCCTTAGCCTGGGCAAACCCTCAATGGGAGATGCAAAACCCCATTGTCCTGAGGCACCCTGAGTTGGTGGCTTCCTTTAAAAGGGTATTTGATGTTCCTGCATGCTCCACTTCTGCTACCAAGAGCCTCATGTCCATCAAACAGAGTACAAGAACGGTTGCGGATTATGCCATTGAGTTCCGTACTCTGGCAGCAGAGGTTGCTTGGAACAATGAGGCCCTCGTGGCTGCTTTTTCTCATGGTCTCCTGGATGACATCAAAGATGAGATAGCAGCCTGAGACATACCTACGGATCTGGAGAGGTTGATCACATTTGCCATTCTCATTGACTCCAGACTCTAAGAGAGACCTTCCTTTAAGGAGCGCTTGCGGAAGCCTCCTGTACATTTGGTTCCAAGCTTTGCAGTCCCACCCTTGCTTCCCTCACCTCCCATGCCTCCTGATACCGAGTCCGCCAGTGAAGTAGAACCCCTGCAGTTGGGCTTCACACGTCTCTCTGCGGATGAGAGGAACTTTAGGAGGGAGAGATTGTGCCTTTATTGTGGCCAGGCAGGTCACTTTTTGAAGTCTTGTCCTACCCGTCCAGGAAACGCCCGCACCTTGAGATCCTGTAGGGGACAGACCTTAGGTGGCGTTGCGTCCCCAGTTATCCTGTAGGATAAGCCTTTAATTCCCGGTTACCTTTTCCTCGTCTGAGTCATCCATCGAGACACAGGCCCTAGTCGACTCTGGGGCTGCAGGCCTGTTAATAGATAGTGCCTTTGTGTCTAAGCACTTGATTCCGCTGCAGCTTCGTGCCAATCCACTTGCCATTGAGGCTATTGATGGGAGACTCTACAGCCTGCCCATGTGACTCATGAGCCTGCTTTGTTGACCATGGCCATAGGGGCTCTTCGACATGCGATAGCCCAATTCCAAGTCATTTCCTCACCTCACTACCCGGGGGTTGTTGGTTATCCTTGGTTACAGAGGCACAACCCCTCTTTTGATTGGCTTTGTGCTGAGGTTCATTCCTGGTCACCACAATGCAGTAAAACATGTTTTCAGAAAGTGGCTAAGATCTTGTGCACCTCTTCACTCTCCTCCTTGCCAGAGGAGTACCACGAATTTAGCGATGTCTGTCTTTGACAAAGCTCAAGCCGGTAGTTTGCCTCCACAACGGTCATATGATTGCGCAATTGACCTTCAACCTGGTGCCATGCCCCCTCGTGGCCGGGTTTACCCTTTGTCTGTCTTAGGATAAAGCCATGGAGAAGTATGTTGCCAACACACATTCTCGAGGGTTCATCAGAAAATCTCCTGCTGGTGCTGGCTGCTTTTTTGTGAAAAAAAGAGTGTTGAACTGAGACCTTGTATTGATTATAGGGGTCTCAATCGCTTCAAGATTAAGAATGCGTATCCGATTCAGTTGATTAAGGAATTATTTCACCGCCTTAAGGGAGCAACGGTTTTCACGAAGCTCGATCTGACAACGGCATACAATCTCGTGAGGATCAAGGAGGGCAACGAATGGAAAACTGTGTTTATTACCAGGACAGGACATTACGAATAGCTCATAATGCCATTTGGTCTTTGCAACACTCCTGTAGTTTTTCAGAAATTCATCAACAATATTCTCCCAGATATGTTGCAGCAATGTGTGGTGGTTTATCTTGACGATATCCTCATATATTCTAAATTCCTAGAGAACCACCACACAGATGTCTCCAGGGTGCTACAGAGGCTGAGAAATAATAACCTGTATTGTAAGTTGGAGAAGTTACATTTCTGGGTTATGTCATTTCTACTGCTGTTTTTTCGATTAACCCAGAGAAACCCAGTTCTACAGTGGCCTTGACCCGTAGGTTTACGTCCACTACAACGTTTTGTAGCATTTTCTTGGCTTTGCCAATTATCATCGGAAATTTATTTGGAACTTCTCTGGTCAAACCCCTGACTGATATGATCAGAAAGTACGGTAACCTACAGAATTGGTCTCCGGATTCCATTAAAGCCTTTGAGTCTCTCAAGGCTGCCTTTGTTTCAGCTCCCGTGCTGGCCCATCCTGATCCTACATTACCTTTTATCCTTGAGGTTGATGCATCTGAGACTGCATCCTTGTGGCTACTTTTCTAAGAAATTGTCTCCCGCACAGTGCAATTACGAGATTGGGGACAGAGAATTGTTACCTATCATTTTAGCTCTGAAAGAATGGGAGGCATCGCCTCGAAGGTACCACTGTGCTGGTACTCATTTTGACTGACCATAAGAATCTCACATTCTTGTCTGTGGCAAAACGCTTATCTCCCAAAAGGGCATGATGGGCTCTTTTTCTGTCAAGCTTCAATTACATAGTCTCATTCTTACCCGGTACTAAGAATGTAAGGGCTGACTCATTGTCGCAACAATTTTCCTCCGCTTCCAATATGGAGTCGGTTCCTGCTCCTGTGATACCTCCCAGTTGTATTCTGGCCACTGTTCGTACCAGTCTCACTTCACCTTTGGGTGACAGAATTCTTGCCACTCAGATTCATTCTCCTCCCGAGAAACCTGGTGGCCGCTGCTTTGTCCCTGAGAATCCCCGCACTGCTTTGCTCCAGATTTACCATTCTACCAAGGCAGCTGGCCACCCAAGGCAGAATCAACTCATTTGCGCTATTTCTCAACAATTATGGTGGTCTAGTCTCCGCACTTCATAGCCGCTTGTTCCATGTGTGCTCAGTGTAAAGCCTCGTACACACGGCTGGTTTTCTTGGCAAGAAAGCTGCTGGGAGAGCTTGTTGCTGAGAAAACCATTTGTGTGTATGGTTTCTCGTCGGAAAAACTGCCGGGAATCTCAACGAGAAAAATAGAGAACCTGCTCTCTATTTTCCTCGTCGGGATTCCCGGCAGTGTTTCCTGCCGAGAAAACCATGCGTGTGTACGAGGCTTGTATGCTTATCTGTCCCCAGGTAAGCCCGCGCATGCTCGATGAGACTTCGACGCATGCGCGGTAGCTTACAAGGGTAGTGTATGGTGTAGCAAGATGGCGGCGATGGCATTGAATGTGACGAGCGCATGCTCGTCGTAGTCGATGACGTCACCGCGTTCTTGCCATTCAAAAGAACGGCGGTTCTTTTGAATGGCCGTGTGTACACTCGGCGAGCAAGGCAAGCTTGCCGGGAATCTCGTCGGGAAAACCGACATTTTTTTTTCCCCCGACGAGATTCCCGCCCGTGTGTACGAGGCTTAAGACACCACGACACCTTCCAGTGGGCCTCCTACAACCCATAATCAATGGAGAGAGGCCTTGGACCCATTTTATTGTGGAGTTACCCAACTCCCAGGGCAACATAGTTGCCCACATCCAAAGAACTGGCATCCATTTTTACTCGGGAGATATTTTGGTTACATGGGCTACCCAAGGTTTTCGTCTCGGACAGGGGTAGTCAGTTTGTCTCCAGGTTTTGGGGAGCCTTTTGTGCACAGTTAGGAAATCAGCTTTCCTTCTCCTCTGTGTATCACCCGCAGGCCAATGGGGCCACATTTCTGACCACCATAACAACTGGTCAGACCTATTACCTTGGGTGGAGTTTGTTCACAATAGTGCCGTCACTACGGCTTCCCGATTATCTCCATTTATGGCGAATTATGGTTTCCAACCTTCCATGTTGCCTGACTCTTTTGTTCCTCAAAGAATTCCTGGGTTAGAGGAGCATCTCCGTGATCTTCATTCCACTTGGGTGTAGGTCCAAGCGTCCTTTCGACGTGCCAGTGAGAGGTACAGACTCCATGCTGACCGTAAACGCCTACCTGCGCCCTCCTACCAGTATGGGGAGAGAGACTGGCTGTCATCTTGTAACCTCTGACTCTGTGTTTCCTCACTGAAATTGGCACCATGATTTATTGGGCCTTTTCATATTCTCCATAGGATCAACCTAGTGGCTCACGAATTAGACCTTCCTTCTAACATGCGTATTTCGGATGTATTCCATGTCTCCTTATTAAAACCTATGGTATGCAACTGTTTCACCACCTCAGTACCATGTCCTTGCCCGGTTTAGGTTGACAACCATTAGGAATATGAGATACAGTCGATCATTGACTCCTATAGGTTCCGTGGGCGCATACAGTACCTAGTATGACCCCTCTGGATTTTTAAGAGGCAGAGCAAGTATAAAGGTAAAAAAAATTTTTTCTTGAAATCAGACAATAAAATTGCAGTGCCAAAAAACTGGCTGCCCCCGCTTCTCAATTTGCGGAGGCAGCACCCCCCCTGATTCTCCTCTTCTCCAGGGGGCCCATGCCTAAAGCTGTGTAAGGGGCCCCAAAATTCATGATGGCGGCCCTGGCAGTGTGTGTAACAACCTGGTCCGACTAATCCAATAGGCAAACAAAAGAAAAAGATCTAGTCTCAAGCCACGGTATGACCCCTCTGGATTTTTAAGAAGCAGACCAGGTATAAGGTAAAAAAAAATATTTATTGAAAACATACAATAAAATTGCAGTGGCAAAAAAGTGACGTATAAAAATACAAGCATTAATAAATACGCTCAATACAAAACATATGCATGAAACTTAGCTGCCCTGGATAAGTTGATAGGCTACCAAGAATACATGCATCTTCTGACCCAGTTCACCACTAGCCAGACTCAAGTGGTTGTTTGTACATACATACCGTATTTGCCGGCGTATAAGGTGACTGGGCGTATAAGACGACCCCCTAATTTTCCAGCTAAAATTTGGGTTTTGGGATATACTCGCCGTATAAGACGACCCCCTTCCGACTAGCCATGCCTCACCATATTTCACTGTGCCATTGCATGCCTCACTGTGCCCCTCGACGATCACTTACCTTATCCCTGACATGTAGAATCTCAGTCAGACCGCGGCCGTCCATTTTTCAAAAGCCGCGCCTCCTCCTCGTGCTGTTCTGTGATAGGCGGAACACTCAGCTTCCCAGCAGACACTGTGTGCAGTGTTCCGCCTATTACAGATGCCCTCTCACCTGAGGCCAAGGACGAGAGGGCATCCGTGATAGGCGGAACACTAAACAGAGGCTCTGCTGGGAAGCTGAGTGTTCCGCCTATCACAGAACAGCATGAGGAGGAGGCGCGGCTTTTGAAAAATGGATGGCCGCGGTCTGAGATTCTACAGTACAGGTCAGATACCGGCGTATAAGACGACCCCCGACTTTTGAGAGGATTTTTAGGGGTTAAAAAGTTGTCTTATACGCCGGAAAATACGGTATAGCCTATCTAGCTATTTATTTATTTTTAAGGTGGAACTCCGCTTTAATGTAATTTGTAGACTTTTTAACATCAAGCTGCATGTCTGCACACATATGATGGTTATGTAGCACTGCTGCCACATGTCTGGCACAATGCTCTGCTGCATCGGCCCCAGCTGATTCTGGTTGCTGTTCAGCAATCAATATCAGCTGATTCTATCAGCTACTTAAACCCCATTGCCAGCCTAGACATCCACACTGATGGTGTCACGCTGACAGGACAACTCCAATCGAGGCACAAACTGTGAGGTATGTGGGGAGCACACACTGTTACTAATGTGACTCCACATTTCCACAAATACACTCTAACTATTGATTTAGTTCCTTACCTATATACTCATAGGAGACTTCTTTAATTTCAATATTTCTTTATTATTTCAAAAGAAAAAGTGATCAGGATATACATACATTACAATATGTCAGATGTTCCGACTGGAGCAAGTGAAATCAACCTATATAACATAGAATTAAGCTGTATAGAGAAAGTCACACAGTCGGATAGAACCTGACTTAATCATGTTTAGCATGGTAACATATTAACATGTCAACTCAACAGTAACTCGATAACTCAATAGTAAATCAATAACTCCAGAGGGTGGGGGGGGGGGAGGGAGGGAGAAGGAGCACCAGCTAAGCAAGCATTTTGTTACATCACAGGAGGGGGGGTAGGATGATAGAAAGGAATTACAAGAATGAGAGAGGATTGCAATATGGATAATACATCAGGAGGTTACAGTACATTTTGGATGTGTGAGCCAGACATGCCAGTTATATAAAAACTTTCAGGTTTAGATTTTTCCTAGCAACTAGTCTCTCCAATTCACATTGAAGATTCAAATCGGTTATTGTGTTGGCAATGGCTGGTGAGTCAGTGGTTTTCCATAGTTTCGTGATTTTCATTTTTGCCGCGAGTAGTAAATGAATTATCACTACCCGTGACTTGGGCGGGAATTTGTCTATTCCAAGGTGTAATAATGCTAGTGAGGGATTAGGTGATGTTGTAATCTGTGATATGGTGGAGATAAGGGCAAATATTTGTTTCCAGAAGGAGCTTAGGGTTCTACAATACCATAGAACAGGGATATGCAATTAGCGGACCTCCAGCTGTTGCCAAACTACAAGTCCCATCATGCCTCTGCCTCTGGGTGTCATGCTGGATGCTGTCAGAGTCTCGCTATGCCTCATGGGACTTGTAGTTTGGCAACAGCTGGAGGTCCGCTAATTGCATATCCCTGCCATAGAATATGTGCTATGGTACCAGTGCTTCCACAAGATCGCCAACAAGTAGGAGGATGGCCAGGGAAGAATTTGCAGAGGCGATAGGGTGTGAGAAACCACCTATGAATCGTTTTTTGGTATGATTCCCAATGATTAGAGCAATGGGAGGCCGTGAAGGTGTGCTGAAAGGCTCGTGTCCACATGTCGGGGGTAATAGTAATGCTTAGTTCTTCTACCCATTTTGAGAGGGATGGTATGTGGGAATAGGGACGGTCGTCGTTGAGAGTAGAATACATCATAGAGATACCACGTTTCGGGTATGTTGTGTGTGTGTAGAAATTGTGTATAGGTTCAGGAATTTTGGCTACAGTAGAGAATTTGGATTTCTGAAGATAATGAGAGATCCTCATGTATGTAAAGATTTCCGTGTGGGGGAGGTTATATTCAGTTTGGAGACTTGTAAAGGTTTTCAGAGTGTCGTTAGTGTTGTAGAGATCTGAGACGTTAGTTATCATTTGTGTCTGCCACTTCTTTAGATTTAAATCTGGTATGTGTATCATCAGAGTACTGAGAGGAATTTGCAGTCTGTGGGACGGATGTTTCGATAATGTTTGGGTGAGTTTCCTCCAAGCTGTCAGTGAGGCTGTGATTGATTGGTCAGTCTATTTGAGGGATGGTCCATCGATGTGGCAAGGAGCACATCTCGTAAAGTATGTGGTTTAAAGGCTGATGATTCTATGATTGACCAGGTCTTATCGGGTGTTGGTTGCCACCAGTAATATAGCTGGTCTAGTATAGCCGCATAATAGTAGCTTTGAATGTGGGGGAGACTCACCCCTCCTCTCTTATGATGTCTTGTTAAGATGTATTGAGCGCATCTTGGTGGTTTAGTTTCCCATATAAATCTGGAAAGTTGTTTTTGTACTGGAGGTAAAAAAGGAGTTCGGTATAGGTAGAATTACTGTGCGAAATAGGTATAGCAGTTTAGGGAGGATTAACATCTTAAAGGAGGCAATTCACCCTAGTTTAGAGAGACCTGTAGAGCGCAGTTGACATAATAGTTGGGGAAGTTGTTTTTGGAAAGTGCGGTAGTTGAGGTCATAAAGTTGAGACAGCGAGGGGGCTAGTTTTATTCCTAGGTAAGGAATAGACTGTGTCGTCCAGGAATAAGGGAGGGTGCCCTCCAGATGGGACTGTTGGTCGTGTGTCAGGTTAAGCGGGAGGATTAGGGATTTAGAGGAGTTAATTTTGTAGAGGGAGGCCAGACTAAATTGAGTCAAGATGTCTTGGATTGCAGGCATGGAGTGGGCTGGTTTTGTGACTAGAAGTATGACATCGTCAGCATAAAGGCTTATTTTATGCTCCATGTCATTGTGTTCGAAGCCGGAGATGCGTTTATCGCCTCTGATCTTTGCTGCCAGTGGCTCCATTGTTAGAGCAAAGATGAGAGGGGAGAGCGGGCAGCCTTGGCGGGTGCCGTTGGATATCCTAAAGGGTTTAGAGAGGGATCCGTCAGTTAATACTGATGCAGAGGGTTGTGAATAAAGCAAGAGTATGGCTGATTGGAACCAACCTGTGATTCCAAATTTAGTGAGTACTGCTTTCAGGAATCCCCAGTGCACTCTGTTGAACGCCTTCTCTGCATCCAAGGATAGTAGCAGAGAAGGCGTTCGCGACTGGGCGGTCTGGGGGATCAGACCAATAACTCTTCTAGTAGCGTCCGGGGCTTGCCTGTTTGGCATAAAGCCGACTTGGTCTGGGTGTACTAAGGAGGGGAGACATTTCAATAATCTAGAAGCAATAACTTTAGCGTAAATCTTTACATCTGTGTTGAGGAGCGATATAGGTCTGTAGTTAATTGTAGAAGTAGGATCTTTCTCAGGTTTAGGGATTGTGGTAATAGTTGACCGTAGCATATCAAGCGGTAGAGAACCAGAGGTGGCGGCAGAGTTGAAGAGGTCAGTAAGGTGTGGGGCGACTAGTTTGGCAAATGTTTTGTAGTATTCATTAGTGTAGCCATCTTCCCCAGGGGATTTGTGGAGAGGAAGCGAGGTGATGGCTTTTAGGACTTCGTCTTCTGAGAACGGTTGGGAAAGGACATTCAGTTGTGAATGGGTTATATTCGGGAGATCAATACTGGTTAGAAATTGTTGAATGTTTTGATCAGTTGGTTGAGGAGTAGCTGTATCATTCGAGAGGTTATAAAGAGAGGAGTAATAGTCGCTAAATGCATTAGCTATATCCTGCGGGTTAGTCAGGAGCTGTTTGGTGGTGGGGTGATAAAGGGAAGCCATTTTGTTTAATGCGTTGAGTCTTAACTTGTCGGGCCAGTAATGATCCAGCTTTATTGTCTAAGGCATAGTATTTGGCTTTAGTTAGTTTAAGGTTATTTTCAAATTTGAAGAGTAGAAGTGAGCGAAGTTTGTGTCGTTGTTCTAAGAGTTCAGTTGCTACATTTTGGGAGGGAGTTATTTTATTCTGGTTTTCTAATAGAGTGATTAGGGAGAGGACCTCTTCAACTTGCTTAGACCTCTGCTTCTTAATATTACTATGAAGCTTAATTAAAATGCCTCGCATTTAAGCTTTATATGCTGACCAAAGTACAAACCTATCAGTGTCCGGTTGATTGTTCGTTTGAAAATAAAAGTGGTGGTCAGTATTGAGATCTTGAACAATTTTCAGGTCAGAGAGGAGGGACGAGTCAAGCCCCCAGACCCGGGTTGCCTTTGGTCTACAATTTCCCACCGTAAGGCCAACAGGTGCATGGTCCGACCATGTGATGGTTCCAATTTCAGATTTCGTCACGTCCTGAAGGGTGAGTTTGTCAACTAAGAAGAAGTCAATTCGGGAGTATGAAAGTTGAGAAGAGGAGAAATATGAAAAGTCCCGCTCATTACTGTGGTGACATCTCCACGGATCGTAGAGATCATTAATTTGGAGAAAGGGGTTTAGAACATTTCGATGTTTTTTAGCTGTGGATGTGGTATCCAGAGTGGAATCTTCTATTATGTTAAAGTCGCTGCCCATAAGAAGCCTCCCTTTCCGAAATCGTGCAATTTTCTTATATAGCAGTTTGAGGAATTGCAGTTGCTGTTTGTTTGGTCCATAGACATTGACCAGGGTGTAGGAGACTTGATTGATGTCGCAGATGAGGATCCTCGATGGATTGATGAAGCTGAAATTGTAGTGTGTTCTGTATGGCAGTGAGGACTCCATTTTTCTTCTTTTGGCATGAAGCTGAAAAGACTTGATCATAGTTTTTTAGGGTAAATCTGGGAGTCTTTTTTGAAGCAAAATGAGTCTCTTGCACTAAGAGGATATCAGTTTTTTGGGTGTTGGCTTCTCTGAACAGTGCAGATCTTTTCTGAGGGGAGTTCAGGCCCCTGGCGTTAATAGAGACTATTTTGAAAGCCATTCTGTAAGATTAGAGGTAGGGTGGATGGACTTTAAGCGGAGCTGATGAATGGCAGACGAGGGGTAATTTTCTAGTCTAGCTGAAAGTGATAAGGACGTCGTTTAGCCCGAGGAATAGAGTTCTGGAAGTAGGATGGTAGGGAGGTGGTCGGAGATTAGCTGGTGCCGGGGATGGATGGCGGGTTTCGGTGTAAAAAGGGAGAGCCCAGCAACTAAAGGGCCTGGGCTCAATGTGCAGAAACTACTGCAAACAGAGAGTGGGGTAAAGTGAACTTACGTCCGCAATGTGGGACAGGGATCTCTCAACAGGCAGGCAGGTATTGGATAAAGATGCTGCAGTTTCCCAGCCATTTGATGCGTGCAGAGAAGGATTCATAATGTGGTGGTCAGGCATTTGGGGTATTTCTCCATAAGGGTGGAAGTGTTGGCAGGAGGGCACAGTGTTTCTTCTGGGATGATGCACCAGTTTCTCAGGAGCGTGAGTCCCATAGGGAGGGTACGCACTGCATGGGTTTTGTTCTGGTATGTAATGAGCAGCTTTGTGGGGAAGCCCCATTTATAGGGGATTTTATGATTCTGTAGCGCTTTGGTTATAGTCGCTAGCGGTCTGCGATTTTCCATAGTTGCTTTGGATAAATCAGCATATAGTGCGATGTTGGTAAAAGGGTCAGGGAGTCTCAGTGCTCTTTTGGCTGCATATATGACTCTCTCCTTTACTGTGAAAAAATGGATTCGGGCCAGAACATCCCTAGGGGTGGAAGGAGGAAGGTGAAACGGCTTGGGGAGTCTGTGTGCCCTGTCAATTTCTAAGTCACGGGATTTCAGATCAGGTACAAGGGCTTGCATCAGGGATTGCAGAAATTGCGTCAGATCTGGCGGTTGGATCGACTCAGGGACATTGCGGAATTTAATATTGTTCCTTCTGGAACGGTCCTCCAAATCTGCGAGCTTCAAATTAATTGAAGCTCATCTTCATGATCCGCAAAGCCATCCACTAGCTCATTATGGGCAGTGAGTATGTCTCCCATTTTAGATTCCATGTGGGCAATAGTTTGGTCATGCTGAGTCACTGTTATGGATAGTGAGGAGACAGAGGATAAGTCAGTATACAATGTTTGCCTCAGTGAGAGTAGCATGTTTTTCATTGTGTTTTCTGACAGGGGCTGATCAAAGGCAGGGAACGCATCTAGCACTGATGATTGCTGCAGTGGGGGAAGGGAGAACAGGCATGGAGACTTGACAGGCAGTATCTGCTCAGGCTCTTCCGTTCTGAGTCTAGACTTGGCAGGGCTGGATGTCGTGGGAGAGTTAGGGGGAGAGCACTCACCCTTGATGTCGGAGTATCGCTGTGTTCCTGGAGACATCACAGCGTTCAGGTTGTGAGGAGAGGAGGAGAGCCGCGCTGCTGTATCCCAGCCTATGCCGGCGCCATCTTGGCTGTTCGTCAGGGCCGCTGAGGGATAGTAATCTGTCAGTTTTCTGGGGATTGTATGCGTCTTCCTCCGCTTCAGCATAGCTGCACAATGTGCCTGGATGTTTAGGCAGCTTATGGAGTGTTTTTTTATCCTTCTCTGGAGTCGCTGTGGGATCGCTGGTGCTGGTTATACTGCAGAGCTGTGGATTCCGGCAGCCATCCACACACGCCGTCAGGCCACGCCCCGAGACTCTTCTTTAGTACCCTTATCGTCTCTTGTTGTCTCTTTCTTTTTCTTAGAGACACAAGAACTGTTCTCCTCTGCTATAAGTACCATACTTCATTACCCATTGGCCGACCTTTTGCTGACAGGAGTTTATACTCCAGCCAGTGGGAGTTCTTGCAGCTGGTTCAGGTGCCTCATTTCTCATCCTCCATAACGGAGAATTGAATACTGAATTATTCTGTTACTTTTTATCAAAAATTAAAGACTAGTGTCTTACTGTATTTATATTATAGATCATTTACGATTGCTCCAAATGACATTAAGCCTCTGAGGAAGGACGACACGGTCCAAAACATGTTAGGCGTCATTTCACAGCATGTATTCTCGCTAGCTTATCAACTTATCCAGGGCAGCTAAGTTTCATGCTTATGTTTTGTATTGAACTTATTTATTAATACTTGTATTTGTATACATCACTTTTTTGCCACTGCAATTTTATTGTATGTTTTCAATAAATATATTTTTTTACCTTATACCTGGTCTGCCTCTTAAAAATCCAGAGGGGTCATACCGTGCCTTGAGCACTAGATCTTTTTCTTTTGTTTGCCTATTGGATTAGTCGGACCAGGTTGTTACACACACTGCCAGGGCCGCCATCAGGAATTTTGGGGCCCCTGACACAGCTTCAGGCATGGCCTGGAGCAGAGGAGAATTGGGGGGTGCTGCCGCCGCAAATTGAGAAGCGGGGGGGCAGCCACCGATTGAGAAGTGAATTGTAGGGGGGCTTTGGGTGCTGACGAACAAAAAAACAAAAATTATTTATCAAAAAAAAAAAAAAAAAAAATTATTATTTTTATAAAAAAAAAAAAAAAAGAAGGGGGGTTGCCATCTGAGGCCCTGGGGACCTTCGGGCCTCTGGGCCCCTTACAGAAAATAAATTATATATATATATATATATATATATATATATATATTGTGAGGGGGTTAACTCGGTAGCGGGTGTGTGTGACCCCCTGGTTGGGCTCCCCACACAAAAACAGGGCCAGCAGACGGAGGTTGTGGTTTTCAAAATCAAAAGGTGCGGTTTATTTCTCTATGTACAGTGACAAAAACACAGCAAAGCCAAAAAGAAACAAACAAAATAAATCCTGGTCAGTTTGACCTCTGACTAAACATGCAGGTTTCCTAAACTAACAACTGGGATCAGCCTGGTGCTGTCCTAGTCCCTAAGTCCCTGGTTTAGTAAAAGTCCAAACAAATAGCCACACAGGCTTTGCCTCACCGCACAGGGGTTCACTCTCCCTAGACAGTCCACACAGGTCTGGTTCCAGGCATGAGCTAACATCTAATGAAGCTGGGAGTTCTTATAGAGGCCTAAATGAGCTGACAAGGTTCAGCTGGTCTCCTCATCTCTGTCTGCACGACGCCCCACACTCTCCCTAGAGGTATGAGTCATCCATGAGCCTACTAGCCTCAGCTGGGCTTATACAACTCTCCACCCTAGTTGTATAAGTCAGCATAAAGCCTGAATCTGGGAGAAATATATCTACCCCCCTGGATGCAACCAGGTGACTTTACCTTCCTGCTGTCACATACCCCCCCCTCTTGTTTTAACCTTGGGGTTGGAACACCAGCAATCAGGCATTCATGTACTCGAGACAAAGCATCCACATTCCCCATTTGAACGCCAGGGCGATGCTTTACTGTGAAGTTGAATTCCTGTAGGGCCAGGAACCACCTATTCACTCTTCTATTTGTCTCCTTGTTTTGAGCCATCCACTTTAACGGAGCGTGATCCGTAACCATGTCAAAGTGCCTACCTAGCAGATAGTACCGAAGGGAATCTAGAGCCCACTTCACCGCTAAACACTCCTTTTCAACCGTGGCGTAATTTACCTCATGGGACTTCAACTTCCTGCTGAGGTAAATGACTGGGTGCTCTTCCCCGTTCCAGACCTGGGACAATACTGCTCCTAACCCCACATCTGACGCATCACTTTGTACGACAAAGTCTTTAGAGAAGTCGGGTGAGTACAACACTGGCTGGCTACATAAGGCTTGTTTCAAGAATTGGAATGCTGCCTCAGCCTCGGGGGTCCATTTAATCATGACCGACCCTTTCCCTTTCGTCAGGTTGGTTAGGGGCACAGCCTTAGAAGCAAAGTGGGGAATGAAGCGCCGATAATAACCCGCGATTCCCAGAAAGGCCCGTACCTGCTTCTTGCTGTTGGGACGTGGCCAACTCTGGATGGCCTCGACTTTGTTGAGTTGGGGTTTTATCACTCCCCTGCCAATGGTGTACCCAAGATATTTGGCCTCCTCCTGCCCAATGGTACACTTCTTGGGGTTAGCCGTAAACCCCGCTTCCCGGATAGAGTCTAGGACTGCTTGCACTTTTGGCAGATGTGAGGCCCAATCTGTGCTATGGACAATTACGTCATCCAGGTAAGCCGCAGCATACTTCCGATGGGGCCTCAGTATCTGGTCCATTTTCCGCTGGAATGTGGCCGGCGCATTCTGTAACCCGAACGGCATTCTCTTATATTGGAACGCCCCGTCTGGGGTTACAAATGCGGTTTTCTCTTTGGCCGACTTGGCCAGGGGAATTTGCCAATACCCTTTTGTGAGGTCAAGAGTCGTCATGTATCGGGCTGTTCCCAGCCGGTCGATCAACTCATCTATACGTGGCATGGGGTAGGTGTCAAATTTTGTAACTTTGTTCAACTGACGAAAATCGTTACAAAATCGCCAGCTCCCATCCGGTTTAGGCACCAACACAATGGGACTAGACCAATCACTTTGGGACTCCTCTATCACCCCTAAGTTCAGCATTTTCTGTACTTCCTCCCGTATTGCCTCCCGTCGGGCCTCTGGGATCCGATAGGGTTTTAACTTCACCCTTTCACCGGGCGGGGTAATAATATCATGCTCTACCCCAGATGTTTGTCCCGGCAGCTCAGAGAACACCTCCTTGTTGCGAAGCACAAACTCCTTAACCTCCTGTTGTTGGGGTTGTGACAAGGTGGCTGCTATTCCAACCTCCGGAATCACGCAACCAGTTTGAGCTGGTGACCAAGTTTCTGCGACTAGGGACTCTCTATCCCTCCAGGCTTTCAACAGATTAACGTGATATATCTGTTCGGGCTTTCGCCTTCCTGGTTGTCTGACCTTGTAATTCACTTCGCTCACTTTTTCCATTATCTCGTAGGGGCCTTGCCATTTGGCAAGGAATTTACTTTCAACCGTAGGGACAAGTACCAATATCCTATCCCCCGGGGAAAAGGTACGGGTCTTTGCTCCACGGTTGTACACTCTCTGCTGTGCCAACTGCGCTTGGGCCAAATGTTCCTTCACGATGGGCATTACCTGTGCAATTCGATCTTGCATCAGGGCGACATGCTCAATCACACTCCTGTGGGGAGAACTCTCACTTTCCCAAGTTTCCTTGGCAATATCCAACAGCCCTCTTGGGTGTCTCCCATACAGTAACTCAAAGGGGGAGAATCCCGTAGAGGATTGGGGCACCTCCCTAATAGCAAACATCAAATAAGGAAGTAGACAGTCCCAATCCTTTCCATCTCTATCCACCACTTTCTTCAACATTTGTTTTAGGGTTTTGTTGAATCTTTCAACCAGCCCATCGGTTTGGGGGTGATACACAGATGTACGCAATTGCGTCACTTTGAACAATTTACACAGCTCTTTCATAACCCGGGACATAAAGGGTGTACCTTGGTCCGTAAGCAGTTCTTTACAAATACCCACCCGGCTAAAAACAAGAGATAGCTCTTTGGCTATGGTTTTGGCCGAGGTATTTCTGAGAGGGATCGCTTCTGGATAACGGGTGGCATAGTCCATTATAACCAATATGTACTGGTGCCCCCTAGCGGACTTGATTATAGGACCTACCAAATCCATTGCGATTCTCTCAAACGGGACCTCAATGATGGGTAGAGGGACCAGCGGGCTACGGAAATGTGGCATCGGGGCCGACCTCTGACACACAGGGCAGGAGGAACAATAATTTTCTATGTCCTTCATCACCCCAGGCCAATAGAATCTCTGTAATACCCTCTCTCGGGTTTTCTCTGTCCCCAGATGACCTCCAAGAATGTGCCCATGGGCCAACTCCAACACCAACTTCCTGTAAGGTTTGGGCACCACCAGCTGCTCAACGGTTTCTTCTGCCCTTTTTGCCACCCGATACAGTAGGTCCTTCTCTACGCTGAAGTATGGGTAAGTGCAGGTATTATCTGGGTTCACTAACTCGCCATCTATTTCCACTACGTTTTCCCGTGCCTTTATTAGGGCGGGGTCTTTTAACTGTTCTGTGGCAAAATTTTCCCTGTGAACCTCCAGATCAGAAAACTCCACAGACGGTAGGTTTTCGTCTGAGGAGGTGGGCTCCTCTCCAGTTTCTTGAGTCTCCCCTGCCAATACTGACAAGGGAAATTCTGGAGAGTCCTCCCCACTCTCAGAGGAGTTCTGGCTATCACATTCCTGGTACATAGGGGCACCAGTGGGGGGCTCAGGATCATCCCACAGTTCCCAGAACTTCGGAAAATCCCTTCCCACAATGGCATCATGCGGTAATTGAGATACTAACCCCACTGGATGAGAGAGGGTACCTTTGGGGGTCTCGAAACACACTGTAGTCACTGGATACTCTCGGGTGTCCCCATGCACACAAATAACAGCTACCTTGCTATTCCCAGAGACCTCTGTTTTAACTAATTCAGCCTTTATCAGGGTCACAAGGCTACCTGAATCCAGCAATACCACAACATTTCTACCATTAATACACATTTTGCATAAATGTTTCTCAGTTCCCCGAATGGCAGTGCATGCGACTGTCGCACACAGCGACTGATGTCTGTCCGTCAGAAAGTCACACTGCATGGGTTCCTCCACAACCGGGCAATTGGCTGCAATATGTCCCGCTTGCCGGCAGCGGTAGCAAACGATCCTTCTTGCGGCCTCTTGAGCCGCTGATTTCCCAGGCTGTTCTCGCCAAACTTGGGGTAGAGCTCCCACCCTCTCACTCTCTCCACCCTCACCCCTTGGAATCCTCTTATCCGCCCCTGGGGATGGTCTGGTCTTAGGGTGGAAAGTCCGAGTGTCTCTGGAAGAGGCCGTCAGGTTCTCTGTAGCCAAGTATTTCTCTACACGATCCACAAGACCACCGGCCGTCTCTGGGTCTCCATGGCTTACCCACTTTTGGATGGCAGTAGGAAGAGCTCTCAAAAACCGATCCATTACAACACGTTCCACAATCTCTGGTGCGGACAAAGTCTCTGGCTGTAGCCACTTCCTGCTCAGGTGAATGAGATCATACATTTGAGACCTGGGGGGTTTTCCAAGCTGGAAAGTCCAGTTATGCACACGCTGAGCCCGGACAGCCAGGGTGACACCCAGCCTTGCCAATATTTCAGCTTTTAGCATCACATAGTCTTTTGCTTGGTCAGGCTCTAGGTCATAGTAAGCCTTCTGCGATTCACCAGTTAACAGAGGAGCCACCAGTCCAGCCCACTGCTCCTCAGGCCACTTTTCTCTTTCAGCAGTCCTTTCAAATGTGGTCAAAAATACCTCTGGATCATCCTCTCCAGTCATTTTTGTCAATAAACGACTCACCCCAAAGGACGCGGTATTAGTGGGACGGCTTTCCTCACTGGTCTGCGGACGTTGCTGCATTACTGCTTCCATTTGTTGTAGTCTCTGCTCTTGCTTCTGTAACAGGTCTATGAAGCGGGCCTCAGATTGCTGCTGGGCTTGTTGATGAGCTTGCTGCTGGGCTGCAAGGCTCCTTTGCAAACCTGCATTTGTCTGCTGTTGATTGGCATTTGCTAGAGCCAGCTGTTTCAGTATCTCCTCCATGCTGGCTTAAAAAAAACTGCCCGCATTCTCCACCAACTGTGAGGGGGTTAACTCGGTAGCGGGTGTGTGTGACCCCCTGGTTGGGCTCCCCACACAAAAACAGGGCCAGCAGACGGAGGTTGTGGTTTTCAAAATCAAAAGGTGCGGTTTATTTCTCTATGTACAGTGACAAAAACACAGCAAAGCCAAAAAGAAACAAACAAAATAAATCCTGGTCAGTTTGACCTCTGACTAAACATGCAGGTTTCCTAAACTAACAACTGGGATCAGCCTGGTGCTGTCCTAGTCCCTAAGTCCCTGGTTTAGTAAAAGTCCAAACAAATAGCCACACAGGCTTTGCCTCACCGCACAGGGGTTCACTCTCCCTAGACAGTCCACACAGGTCTGGTTCCAGGCATGAGCTAACATCTAATGAAGCTGGGAGTTCTTATAGAGGCCTAAATGAGCTGACAAGGTTCAGCTGGTCTCCTCATCTCTGTCTGCACGACGCCCCACACTCTCCCTAGAGGTATGAGTCATCCATGAGCCTACTAGCCTCAGCTGGGCTTATACAACTCTCCACCCTAGTTGTATAAGTCAGCATAAAGCCTGAATCTGGGAGAAATATATCTACCCCCCTGGATGCAACCAGGTGACTTTACCTTCCTGCTGTCACAATATATATATATATATATATTATAAAAAATACATAAGAAAGGGGGGGTTACCATCCGGGCCCTGGGGACCTCTGGGCCCCTTACAAAAAAAAGGGGGGTTTGCCATCCGGGCCCCTGGGGACCTCCGGGCCCCTTACAGGTGTACTGCCTGTACCCCCTGATGGCGGCCCTGCACACTGCCAATCCCTACCTTTATTAATCTGGTTCATTGGAAAGGGTACGGTCTGGAGGAACGCTCTTTAGTCTCATTCTCGGACGTACATGCTCCTGGCTCCTTCTGGCTATTTAAACCGCCTGGTTAATTTCTTATGTGCCTTCTCCTTGGTCAAAAATATCTGGTGACTCTCTGCTGTGTTCCTGTTGAAGACTTGCCTGGCTGACGTCCCTTCTGTTACCTGATCCTGTCTGCTGCCTCCGACTATGCTGATTACTGGCTTCCTGATTTACTGGTGTGATATTAACTGTATTTTCTGTCTCCGTCTGATTCATGGTTCCTGACAGAATAGCAATGAGGATGTCCATGGGAATGACTGCAAATTAATAAAATGGGTGGAACTCAACTTTAAGAGTGCCTTGGCCAAGATAGTGCTGTTGTATGGTAGTGTTGACAGTACTGTAAAACTAATCTGACATTTAAAATAAATAAAGCAAAAGCATGAAGTTCTCAAACTTGTATGTTTTTTATATAAAACTAGATAAGAACGGTAGATTCCCAGTGAAAAGCCTTGTTAGGACGCTTGTACCTAATCCATATTTTACATTCCTCCCGTAATCCATCTCTTGCAATAATATTCTAAAATGTTGCCAGTGACTCCATGCCCAGGGAGCAATCAACAGCAAGAAGAGATGAAGGGGAATATTTCACAGCCACTGCAAAAAAAGTCAGTCAATGCCTCCTAAAACCATTAACTCTATCTTAGTTGTTGTTGCTTGCTGGCACCTGATTTTCCTACAATCCCAGCACCTTGTATATTTTAATATGAAAAATAAAAAGGCAAGTGAACCGTTTAAATCCTCATGTAGAACGTTCTCCGATTACAGCCGACCTGGAATAACTCCCAAAAGCAAATTCGCTTATCAGCCAAAAACAGATGTAGTTTCTGTATTACCCCAGGATGCCCTGTGCTCTGCAGATGCCTGCTGGTTAAATATGACAGTGGCTGTTTGGAAGTGAATAATCATTAACCTGCTTATTGCACACTGGATTGCACCAGGCAGGCATATCAGAGCTAACAGATGGAGGAGCATAGAAACAATTCAGAGCTATGTGACTTATTGTATTCCTTTAAATATAGATTTGATTTATGATGTTAAGTTTAAGATACTGTGGCATGATCTTCCTTAACCCTTTCAATACAGGGCTTTTTATACCACTTCCATACCGGGCCTATTATGGCACTTCTCTCCTACATGTACAAATTATCATTCTTTTGCTAGAAAATTACTCAGAACCCCCAAACATTATATATGTTTTTTTAGCAGATACCCTAGGGAATAAAATTCCGGTCATTGCAACTTTTTATCTTGCACGGTATTTGCGCAATAATTTTTCAAACAACTTTTTTTTGGTTCATGAATTAAAAAATAAAAAATGTATTTGTAAAATATGAAAGATTATGTTACACCGAGTAAATAGATACCTAACATGTCACGCTTTAAAATTGTGCACACTCATGGAATGGCGCCAAACCAAATCTCCATAGGAGACGTTTTGAAATTTTTTACAGGTTACCAGGTTAGAGTTACAGAGGAGGTCTAGTGCCAGAATTGTTGCACGCGCTCTAACGCACGCAGCGATACCTCACATATGTGGTTTGAACGGCGTTTACATATGTGGGCGGGACTTACGTGTGCGTTCGCTTCTGAGCGCAAGCTATTGGGGACAGGGGCGTTTTAAAGAAAAAAAATATTTTTTTTACTTAATTTTTTATTTTTACACTTTTTTTTACTTTTTTTTTTTTTTTTTTATCACTTTTATTCCTATTACAAGGAATGTAAACATCCCTTGTAATAGGAATGGTGTGTGACAGGTCCTCTTTATGGAGAGATGCAGGGTCAATAAGACCCCGCATCTCTCCTCCAGGCTGGAAAGCATGAGATCGGGAAAAATAAATCACCAATCCCATGCTTTCAGCCGCAATTGCGGCTTTGTTTACTTTTGGGAACACCGGCGTGACGTCATCACATCGCGGCCAGGCCTCCGACGGTCATAGAGATGACTGGTGACCATCTGGTCACCAGTCATCTCTATGCTCATCATGTGACCAGGCATCGGTGCTGGACAATTCTTTCTCCGGGCCCCCGATGGCACGGGAGAGCCCGAAAAAGCACCGGATGGCGGAGGGAGAGGGGGGGATGTCCCCTCTCACTGCCTATAAGAACGATCAAGTGGCGGAACTGCCGCTATAATCATTCTTATCGTGCGCAGAATCGCCGGCAGAAGAGAAGGATATCTGAATGATGCCTCTAGCTGCAGGCATCATTCAGATATCCCCCCACAAACTCAGGACGTCATATGACGCCCACCCGGAGGGAGAGAGGGTTCCTGCCGGCGTCATTTTACAATGGCCCGGGCCGGTATGGAAGTGGTTAAACAAACCTGTGTAAGATAAATACATGTAAAGAAGACTAAAGCTGTCTAACAGACATCCAAAGGTGTTTGTGCTTACCTTAACTATGGGTCAAAGCTGCCCAATCCGCTACTACAGTATCAGGAAAAACCTTGATTTGGACGTGTGCACTGTCACTAAGGAGGGGGAGGGGAATGTCTGGCCATGTGCATATATTGACTTTCAGAAAGTCAGTATTTGCATCAGATTTTCAGGTATTGTTATCAGAAGAGGAGTACAGATAAGGTAAATGCAGGTGTGTTACTAAACCCAAGACCCTGCATTCATTATATCTGGCCTCCCACAGTACACAGAAAATGGAAATGCAAATTTTTTAGTAAATATAAACTGCTAAATATCTTTTCTCATCAGCAAGATAAAGTAGCCTTGTGACTTCTATCAGTGTCAGGCCAAGCACTGGCTAAAGCTTATAGTAGGAGTTTTCATTCTCCTCTGACTGTCCTATGAGGCTGCATGACCCCTGACCCTCTGTCTGGAAAGTGCTGATTGGCCCTGTGCTGATCATATGCACTCTCCCCCCAAAAAAAAAAAAATACTCTCTAGCAATACACACCAAATTGAGCATGTGCAGAGTGCCTCTTAGGACTCTGTGCTAAAGGCAGATGGATTGGTGACAATAAAAGAAGGCGAGGATCAGAGAGGACAGGATCAAACAGCCTTTTTAAACAATGCAAGGATTGATTAAGACCTTAGGTTCCACAGTGAGTATAACAAGCATGCTTTACTGCATACACATACGGATTTTACTTGTAGCACCCTGGTTGATTGTAAAGCCCTGTACACACGGTTGGACTTCCATCTGACTTTTCCGTGGTTTTTTGTCCGAACGGAGTTGGTCGGGAACACCCATAGCATACACACCACAGGACTTTTCTGCAAACTTTCTTAAAACTTCTTACAACATCACTTGTTTTTTCTGCTCTTTTCTGATCTTTACTGCCACCCTTTGGTCAACTTCTGCTCTTGTTGGTTGATTTTAACATTGGTTGTTTTGTCCATCGGACTAAAGTCCTATGGTTTTCTGTACACACGGCAGGACTTTGCTCCATAGGACTTTTGTTGGGCAAAAGTTTGTCCGTTCGCAAACCCAACTTTTGTCCGATGAAAACAAAACCAAACTCAAAAAAGTTTGTCCGATGGAGCGTACACACGGTCGGATTGTTGGTCCAACTTGCTTAAAACTAAGTTTGTTGGGCAAAAGTCCGACCGTGTGTACGGGCCTTTAGAGATCTATTGATTCCCCCCTAAGTTTGGCTTGGTTGCACTTGTCTCTAGGGATGAGCTTCGTGTTCGAGTCAAACCCATGTTCGACTCGAACATCGGCTGTTCGCCGAATTTCGAACATTATGGGGCGTTCGCGCCAAATTCGAGTGGCGCGTCACGGCCCATAATTCACTGCGGCATCGCAGTGCATTGCTGGCTGATGATTGGCCAAGCATGCACTATGACCTGCATGCTTTGGCCAATCACAGCGCGGTAATAACGGAGAGCCGTAATTGGCCAAAGCCAGGGTGGCTTTGGCCAATCATGGCTCAGAAGAGTAGGTACACGCCCCACACTATATAAGGCCACCTGGAAGTCGGCCTTGTGTAGTGTGTTGGCGTTTGTGAAAGAGAGAGAGAGAGAGACAGTGTTATTTATATTGAGTTAGATAGAACAGGCAGGCGAGTCAGTTAGCTGCTGTTACAGTGTGTAGAGGATATATATGCATCCTAGGTGTTGTATATATATTTATACACTGTATTTAGTATAGCTAGATCCATTACTGCTGTTCTCTATACTGTGACAGGCAGGCAGGTGATTGTGCTAGCTGCAGCAGAGTTTCACTTAGTGTACTGTGTGCTTTGCATAGCGTTCACCTAAAGCTTACCTGAATACAGTTAGTGGTGTTCTCATAATAAAACCACAGGCAGAGTGCTGCATTAATTTCATGTAGTGTACTGCAGTACTTCTGTCCTTTGCAGAGCGTTCACTTAAAGGAACCTGAATAAAATTTGTGGTGTTCTCATAATAAAACCACAAGCAGAGAGTTGCTAGTATTTTCAGTTAGTGTACTGTGTCCTCTGCACAGTGTTCACCTAAAACTAACTGAAGACCTTTGCTGCTTTTCTCATACTAATACCACAGCAGGCAGTGGAGTCTGATAGCTGCATTATAATATATATATATACACACACACATACACACACACACATATATATACACACACACATATCCCACCTTTGTGCAGCTACATCTCCCTGCAGGCCATTAGTATGTCTGGAAGGCAAACAAAGAGAGGCAGACAGTCATGAGGCAATAAAGGAGGGCAAGCAGGCTCTGTGTCTAGAGGCAACAGTGCTGGTCATGGACACGGCGCATTCTCATCAGCAAGTGGCCGTGAGACATGCTTGTCCTTTTCGGCAGCTGGCCATGTTGAGCCGCAACATGCCCATGATTTGGTAGAGTGGATGACCAAGCCGATCTTATCCTCCTCATCCTCTCTCACCCAGGCTCAGGGTACTTTGTCTGGCAAAGCAGCTGCCAAAGCGGCCTCTTCCCTCAGCTCAATGGCATCAGTCACTCCTTCCCTAGCCCCACCATGTCCTCCTGAGGAGTCCCCCGAACTGTTTGACCACAGTGTTGGGTAAATGCTCCAGAAGGATGCCCAGCGTTTTGAAGGGTCCGATGATGGAACCCAGCTAGAGGAAGGCAGTAACGTGAGCCCAGAGAGAGGGGGTAGTAACGTGAGCCCAGAGAGAGGGGGTGCCCAACAAGGACAGCTATCTGCCAGTCATGTTCCCCCAGCTGCAGCATACTGCCAGATTTGCTCCAGTGATGAGGAGGGAGGGGATGATGAGGTCACTGACTCCACATGGGTGCCTGATAGGAGAGAGGAGGAGGAGGAGGAGGAGGAGGAGGCACATCTCCAACGAGGCAGGATGCCCTCCAGGGGCCAGCTTAAGGGCAGCACACCGACCGTAGCACACCGACCGCATCACACCGCAGAGCTCCGCATGTGCAGGGCGCTGCGGTCTCTGCGCGTTATTCCAAAAGTTCTTTGGTGTGGGCCTTTTTTCAGACGTGTGCAGCAGATCGCACCGTTGCCATTTGCAACATATGTCTAAAGCGTATCTCGCGTGGCCAAAACATCAGCCGCTTGGGCACCACATGCTTGATCAGACATATGTCGACCTGCCATGTAGTCCGTTGGCAAGCGTACATAAAAGACCCACACCAAAGAACAAACCGGACCTCTCCTTGCTCATCAGCTGGAATCTCCAACCCCACTATACCTTCTGTCCTCTCTGAAACCTGCAATGAGAGGAATGAAGGTGTAGAATTCGGTGTGTCACAGCCAAGTACTTGCAGACAATCTGCTATCGGTACACCGACGTCCGATTGTACCAGGCAAATTTCCCTGCCCCAGCTGCTGCACCACCAAAAGAAGTTCGCTCCCAGCCATCTACATGCCCAGCGGTTGAATGCTAGCTTGGCTAAATTGCTAGCACTTCAACTGCTGCCTTTTCAGTTGGTAGACTCTGCCCCCTTCCGTGAGTTTGTTGAATGTGCGGTTCCTCAGTGGCAGGTTCCCAAACGCCACTTTCTCACGGAAGGTGATTCCGGCTCTCTACCGGCATGTGTAAGGCAATGTCTTGGCCTCACTGGACAGGGCAGTCAGGTGCATATTACCGCTGACTCATGGTCCAGCAGGCATGGACAGGGACGTTACCTATCTTTCACGGCGCATTGGGTGACTCTGCTGGCAGCTGGAAAGGATGCAGGACAAGGTGCAGTAGTGTTGGAGGTTGTTCCGCCACCGCGCCTCCAAAATGTTACTACTGGTGATTCTGACACACCTCTCTCCTCCACTCCCTCCTCTTCTTCTTCCTCCATGGCCTCTACCTGTGCTTTGTCCTCCGAACCAGCGGTGCTCCGTAGGCGTTTAAGGGGCTACGCAAGTACGCAGGCAAAAAGATGCCATGCGGTGCTTGAGCTGGTGTGCTTGGGGGACAGGAGCCACACTTGGGCAGAGATTCTGTCAGCTCTGCAGGAGCAGGCTCAGAGGTGGTTGACGCCACGCCAGCTTAAGCCAGGAAAGGTGGTTTCCGACAATAGCACCAACCTCCTCTCCGCCCTCCGACAGGGACAACTGACCCATGTGCCCTGTTTGGCTCACGTCCTTAACTTGGTGGTGCAGCGGTTCTTGGGCAGGTACCCGGGCTCACAGGAGGTCCTGAAGCAGGCCAGGAAACTCTGTGGGCATTTCCGCCGGTCATATAATGCCAGTGCTTGGCTGGCTGACCTGCAAAAGGATTACAACCTGCCCAAGAACCGCCTAATCTGTGACATGCCCACCAGGTTGAACTCTACGTTGGCCATGCTGCAGCGGCTAAACACGCAGCAGACCTTATCTTGCCGTCGCAGAGGATGAAGCATCTTCGGGAGGCCTTTCAGAAAGGTCTGTGCAACGCGTTCCCAGAGACTGGGAGGTTACAAATTCCTGGTCCTGGACAACGTGTTGCTGAGGCTCCGGTCAGTCAAAGAAGGAGCGGTGGAGAAGGTGGCCGTCTGACCGATGCGTTCAGACAATTTTTTAGTATGCAGTAGTGATGAGCCGAACACCCCCGGGTTCGGTTTGCACCAGAACCCGCGAACGGACCGAAAGTTCGCACGAACATTAGAACCCTATTAAATACAATGGATGCGAACGTTCGAATTCTAAAGTGCTAATTATAACGACTATTATCCATGTTATTGTCCTAAACAGAGTTTGGGAACCCGGGTTCTGCACCAGGGGACATGTATCAATGCAAAAAGAAGTTTTAAAAACGGCCGTTTTTCGGGAGCAGTCATTTTAATGATGCATAAAGTGAAAAAAAAAAGTCAAATATTCCTTTAAATATTGTACCTGGGGGGTGTCTAAAGTATGCCTGTGAAGTGCCACGTGTTTCCCGTGTTTAGAACTGTCCCTGCACAAAATTACATTTCTAAAGGAAAAAAAAGCCATTTAAAACTGCTTGCGGCTTTAATGTAATGTCTGGTCCCGGTAATATGGATGAAAATCTTTAAGAAAAATGGCATAGCTACCCCGTCACCCCCCCCCCCCCTACCCCAGCCCATTACCAGCCCCTTTTGGTCTTGTATGGATATTAAGGGGAACCCCGCACATAAAATAAAAAAGGCCCTATATACTCTGAACAGCCGTATACAGGCGATGCATACAAGACAGGGACTGTAGGTTTGTTATTATGTAGAATCTGTTTGTAATTTTGAACAGGTACATTGTTTAAGTGTAGCTCCAGCCAAAAAATCTATTTTTAAGCTTTTTGGAAAACATAGGGAAGGGTTATCACCCCTGTAACATTTGTTTTGCTGTCTGTGCCCCTGTTCAGAACATTTCACCTCACTTTGCGTCCCAATGACAACTGTTTTTGAAATGTGGTGTTTTTATTGAAACAAGGATTGGTGATAAAGCATCAGTAGAGAGGAGACACCTTTCTCCCATATTAATTCTTACAGGAGAGAATTTTCCTTCCAAGGGGTAGATTTCCTCTCATTTCCTCTTGTCTTCTTCCGTTTGCAAGTAGTAGTCGTTTGTAAGTTGGATGTTTGAAAGTAGGGACCTGCCGTATATACTCTGCAGAAATTGGCCCCTTAGGTGTTGGCACAACACTGTAAGCACTCACAGTTACTCTTGGTGGGTGCTGGAACGCCCTGATGTCAACTATTATATCAGGAATTGTAATAACATATAATTGTTGAACAGTGGTAGTAAAAATTGGGCCTTTGATGGTGGTGCTGGTGCCACAACCCTGTAAGGCCTGACAGTTACTCTTGGTGGGCGCAGCAATGGGCCCTGCTGTGAATTATTAGATCAATAATTATAATTGCATGCCCCTGTTGAACAGGGGCTGAAAAATTGGGCCTTTGGTGGTGGTGGTGGTGGTGGTGGTGTTGACACAACACTGTAAGGCCTGACAGTTACTCTTGGTGGGCGCAGCATTGGGCCCTGCTGTGAATTATTAGATCAATAATTATAATTGCATGCCCCTGTTGAACAGGGGCTGAAAAATTGGGCCTTTGGTGGTGGTGGTGGTGGTGTTGACACAACACTGTAAGGCCTGACAGTTACTCTTGGTGGGCGCAGCATTGGGCCCTGCTGTGAATTATTAGATCAATAATTATAATTGCATGCCCCTGTTGAACAGGGGCTGAAAAATTGGGCCTTAGGCACTGGTGGCACAACACTGCAACCCCTCACAGATACTGTACTTGGAGCACAGCAATGAGGCCTGTTGCAAAGTATTGCATCAAAAATTGTAATTACACGCCCCTGTTAAACAGGGGCTGAAAAATTGGGCCTTAGCCACTGGTGGCGGCACCCATAAACCAAAATGATCTTCCAAGCTATCATCATTAATCGGATCATTGAGGAGGAGGAGGAGGATAGCCAGTCAACATAACAGCACAGGCACTCAGCATCAGCATCAGTCTTGAAGGGATGTGACATTTTAAAATCAATTAGTCTGTTATATCAGCATCAGGTGTGTGGTAGCTGGTGGTGATCCAAGACTGGTTCATCTTGATGAAAGTCAGTCAATCAACCGAGTCGGTGGACAGGCGCACCCTGTGATCCATGACAAATCCTCCAGCAGCACTGAATGTGCGTTCTGAAAGAACGCTGGATGCAGGACAGGCCAGTAGCTCAATTGCATACTGTGCAAGCTCTGGCCAGTGATCCATCCTCAAGACCCAGTAAGCCAGAGGATTTTCGGTGGGGAAGGTGTCCAAGTCTGACCTTGCCCCTAGGTATTCCTGCACCATGTATATCAGACGCTGGCGATGGTTGCTGGAACCGATCATACTTTGGGGCTGTGGACTAAAGAATTGTCTGAATGCATTGGTCAGACGGCCACCTTCCCCACCGCTCCTTCTTTGACTGCCCGAAGCCTCAGCAACTCGTTGTCCAGGACCAGGAGTTTGTAACCTCCCAGTCTCTGGGAACGCATTGCACAGACCTTTCTGCAAGGCCTCCCGGAGTTGTCTCATCCTCTGCTCCCTCTGCGACGGTAAGATAAGGTCCGCAACCTTACCCTTGTACTGTGGATCAAGGAGAGTGGCCAGCCAGTAATGGTCCCTCTCCTTGATCCGAAGAATACGAGGATCCTTCCGCAGACTTTGCAGGATCAGGGAGGCCATGCAGCGTAGGTTAGCTGAGGCATTCAGTCCGGAGTCCTCTGGGTCACTAAGGACGACATGATCCGCAGCCACCTCCTCCCAGCCACGTACAAGTCCACTGGTTTCTTGGGACTGTAAATCATCCCTAAAAGACTGCTGCTGATGATGCTGAGTGCCAGCCTCCACCTCCATGCTGACACAATCCTCCTCCTCCTCCTCCTCCTCCTCCTCTTCCTGTGCGATGGGTGGGACAGAAGGAACACTGTCTGGGTAAAGGGGGCCTTGAGAGGCAAGGAAGTCCTCCTCTTCCTGCCTCTGTTCTGCCTCAAGTGCCCTGTCCATTATTCCACGCAGTGTGTGCTCCAACAGGTGGACAAGAGGTACAGTGTCACTGATGCATGCACTGTCACTGCTCACCATCCTCGTGGCCTCCTCAAATGGTGCCAGGACAGTGCATGCATCCCTGATCATGCCCCACTGGCGTGGTGAAAAAAACCCGAGCTCCCCTGACCCTGTCCTGGTGCCGTAGTCGCACAGGTACTCATTGATGGCCCTCTGCTGCGTGTGCAGCCGCTGCAGCATGGCCAACGTTGAGTTCCACCTGGTGGGCATGTCACATATAAGGCGGTTCTTGGGCAGGTTCAACTCCTTTTGCAGCTCAGCCAGGCGAGCACTGGCATTATAAGATCTGCGGAAATGCACACAGACTTTCCTGGCCTGCCTCAGGACATCCTGTAAGCCCGGGTACCTGCCCAAGAACCGCTGCACCACCAGGTTAAGGACGTGAGCCATACAGGGCACATGGGTCAGTTGTCCCTGTCGGAGGGCGGAGAGGAGGTTGGTGCCATTGTCACAAACCACCATTCCTGGCTTAAGCTGGCGTGGCGTCAACCACCTCTCGGCCTGCCCGTGCAGAGCAGACAGGACCTCTGCCCCAGTGTGGCTCCTGTCCCCCAAACACACCAGCGCAAGCACGGCATGGCATCTTTTTGCCTGCGTACTTGCGTAGCCCCTTGAACGCCTACGGAGCACCGCTGGTTCCGAGGACAAACCACAGGAAGAGGCCATGGAGGAAGAAGAAGAGGAGGGGGTGGAGGAGAGAGGTGTGTCACAACCAGTAGTAGCATTTTGGAGGCGTGGCGGCGGAACAACCTCCAACACTACTGCACCTTGTCCTGCATCCTTCCCAGCTGCCAAAAGAGTGACCCAATGGGCCGTGAAAGAAAGGTAACGTCCCTGTCCATGCCTGCTGGACCATGAGTCAGCGGTAATATGCACCTTACCGCTGACCGCCCTGTCCAGCGAGGCCAAGACATTGCCTTCCACATGCCTGTAGAGAGCCGGAATCGCCTTCCGTGAGAAAAAGTGGCGTTTGGGAACCTGCCACTGAGGAACCGCACATTGCACAAACTCACGGAAGGGGGCCGAGTCTACCAACTGAAAAGGCAGCAGTTGAAGCGCTAGCAATTTAGCCAAGCTAGCATTCAACCGCTGGGCATGTGGATGGCTGGGAGTGAACTTCTTTTGACGGTCCAGCAGCTGGGGCAGGGAAATTTGCCTGCTAGAATCGGACGTCGGTGTACTGCTAGCAGAGTGGCCGCAAGTACTTGGCTGTGACACACCTAATTCTACACCTTCATTCCTCTCAGTGCAGGTTTCAGAGAGGACTGAAGGTATACTGGGGTTGGAGATCCCAGCTGATGCGGTGCAAGGAGAGGTCCGCTTTGTTCTTTGGTGTGGGTCTTTAAGGTAGGCTTGCCAACGAGCTGCATGGCAGGTCAACATATGTCTGATCAAGCATGTGGTGCCCAAGCGGCTGATGTTTTGGCCACGCGATATACGCTTGAGACATATGTTGCAAACAGCAGCTGTGCGATCTGATGCACTCGCCTCAAAAAAGGCCCACACCAAAGAACTTTTTGAATGACGGGCAGAGGCAGCGCCCTGCACAGGCGGAGCTCTGCGGTGTGATTCCGTCGGTCTGCTGCCCATACGCTGGCCACCCAAGGGCATCCTGCCTCGTTGGAGATGTGCCTCCTCCTCATCCTCCTCCTCTCTCCTATTAGGCACCCACGTGGAGTCAGTGACCTCATCATCCCCTCCCTCCTCATCACTGGAGCCAATCTGGCAGTATGCTGCAGCTGCTGGAGCATGACTGCCAGATTGGTGTCCTTCTTGAGCATCCCCTCTCTCAGCTCTCACGCTACTGCCTTCCTCTAGCTGGGTATCATCATCAGATCCTTCGAAATGCTGGGCATCCTCCTGGAGCATGTACTCAACACTGTGCTCAAACAGTTCGGGGGACTCCTCAGGAGGAGGACATGGTGGGTCTAGGGAAGGAGTGACTAATGATGACATTGATACCAGAGAAGAGGACGCTTTGGCAGCTGCTTTGCCAGTACCCTGAGCCTGGGTGAGAGAGGATGAGGAGGATGAGGTGGGCTTGGTCATCCACTCTACCAAGTCTTCGGCATGATGTGGCTCAACATGTCCAGCTGCCGAAAAGAAGGACAAGCGTGTCCCATGGCCATGTGCTGATGACAATGCACCGCGTCCACGACCAGCACTGTTGCCCCCAGACACAGAGCCTGCTTGCCCTCTTTTTTTGCCTCCTGACTGTCTGCCTCTCCTTGTTTGCCTTCCAGACATTTTAATGGATGGCCTGTAGGGAGATGGGAAAAACAGCAATAAGGGCTACCTTCAGGTGTATACTGTGCAGGAGGCTTAGCAACAAAGACACTGACACTGTCCCCTGCCTATCCTTCTCTGTCCCTAAACACAAGGATTTGCAATATGGTTCAGCAAGATTGGTTTAGCACAGAATAGCACACTGATAGTTTCCCTCACTGTCCTCTGTCCCTACAAACAAGATTTAGCACAGAATAGCACACTAATGGTTTCCCCGAGTGTCCTTCTCTGTCCCTAAACTCAAGGATTTCAAATACGGTTCAGCAAGATTGGTTTAGAACAGAATAGCACACTGACACTTTCCCTCACTGTCCTTCTCTGTCCCTACAAACAAGATTTAGCACAGAATAGCACACTGATAGTTTCCACGAGTGTCCTTCTCTGTCCCTAAACTCAAGGATTTCAAATATGGTTCAGCAAGATTGGTTTAGGACAGAATAGCACACTGATAGTTTCACTCACTGTCCTTCTCTGTCCCTACAAACAAGATTTAGCACAGAATAGCACACTGACACTTTCCCTCACTGTCCTTCTCTGTCCCTACAAACAAGGTTTAGCACAGAATGACACACTGACACTCTCCCTACCTATCCTTCTCTGTCCCTAAACACAAGGAATCCAGGATTAGTAAAGGAAAAAAATGACACTGTCCCTGCCTATGCTTCTCTTTCCCTGCTCCGGAACACACTACACAAGGCCGCCGCGCTGGCAGCCTTTTATAGTGTGGGGCGTGTACTAAACCCCCTCAGCAATAATTGGCCACAGGCATCCTGCCTGTGGCCAATCATTGCTCTCCTCGCTGCCGGCGCTGTGATTGGCCAAGCATGCGGGGTCACAGTGCATGCTTGGCCAATCACAGCGCCTGGATGACACTGCGATGGCGTAGTGCATTGTGGGCCGTTCGCGTCACTCGAATTTGGCGCGAACGGCCCAAATCGTTCGATCTTCGTCGAACGATCGAACAGCCGATGTTCGAGTCGAACGTATGTTCGACTCGAACACGAAGCTCATCCCTAGTATGCAGCCCCAAGGTATGATCGCTTCCAGCTGCCATCGCCAGCGTCTGGTTTACATGGTGCAGGAATACCTAGGGGCAAGATCAGACTTGGACACCTTACCCACCAAAAATCCTCTGGGTTACTGGATCTTGAGGATGGATAACTGGCCAGAGCTTGCACAGTATGCAATTGAGGTACTGGCCTGTCCTGCATCCAGTGTTCTTTCGGAACGCACATTCAGTGCTGCTGGAGGCTTTGCAACCGATCACAGGGTGCGCCTGTCCACCGACTCGGTCGATGGACTGACCTTCATAAAAATTAATCAGTCTTGGATCACCACCAACTACCAAGCACCTGATGCTGATGTAACCGAATAATTTTTTTGGAAATGTCAGATCCCTTCAAGACTGCCTATGCTGATGCTGAGTGACTATCCTCTTCCTCCTCAATAATTATGCTGATAGCTTGAAAGAACATCTTTGGTTCTGGGCACCGCCACCAGTGGCTAAGGCCAAATTTTTCAGCCCCTGTTTAACAAGGGCGTGTATTTACAATTTTTAATGCAATGTTTTGCAGCAGGGCTCATTGCTGTGCTCCAACTACAGTATCTGTGAGGGGTTGCAGTGTTATGGCACCAGCACCAGTGCCTAAGGCCCAATTTTTCTGCCCGTTTAACAGGGGCATGTGATTACAATTCTTGATCTAATATTTCACAGCTGGGCCCATTCCTGCGCCCACCAAGAGTAACTGTGAGGACTTACAGTGTTGTGGCACCAGCACCACCACCAAAGGCCCAATTTTTCCTACCACTGTTCAACAATGGCATGCAATTACAATTCTTGATATAATAGTTCACAGCAGGGCGTTCCAGCGCCCACCAAGAGTAACTGTGAGGGCTTACAGTGTTGTGGCAACACCAAAACCTAAGGGCCAAATTTCTGCAGAGTATATACGGCAGGCCCCTTCTTTCAAACATCCAACTTACAAATGACTCCTCCTTGCAAACGGAAGGAGACAACAGGAAGTGAGAGGAAATCTACCCCTAGGAAGGGAAATTCTCTCCTGTAAGAGTTAATATGGGAAAAAGGTGTCTCCTCTCCACTGATGCTTTATCACCAATCCTTGTTTCACTAAAAACCCAAAATTTTCAAAAAACATTTGTCATTGGGACGGAAAGTGAGGTGAAATGTTCTGAACAGGTGCACAGACAGAAAAACAAATGTTATAGGGGTGATAACCCTTCCCTCTGTTTTCCAAAAAGCTTAAAAATAGATTTTTTGGCTGGAGCTACACTTAAACAATGTACCCCTGTTTCAAATTACAAACAGATTCTATTTAAGAACAAACCTACAGTCCCTGTCTTGTTTGCACCGCCTGTAAACTGCTGTTCAGAGTATATAGGGCCTTTTTTTACTTTGGGTACGGAGTTCCCCTTAATATCCATACAAGACCCAAAAGGGGCTGGTAGTGGGCTGGGGGGGTACCCATGCCATTTTTCTCAATGATTTTCATCCATATTGCCAGGACCATACATTACATTAAAGCCGCAGTTTTAAATGACTTTTTTTCCCTTTAGAAATGTAATTTTGTGCAGGGACAGTTCTAAACACGGGAAACATGTGCCACTTCACAGGCATACTTTAGACACCCCCAGGTACGATATTTAACTGAATATTTCACTTTTTTTTTTCACTTTATGCATCATTAAATCACTGCTCCAGAAAAAACGTCAGTTTTTGAAAATTCTTTTTGCATTGATACATGTCCCCTGGGGCAGGACCCGGGTCCCCAAACCCATTTTAATTATAACTTACATATTAGCCGTTATAATTAGCACTTTTGATTTTGAACATTCGCGTCCATTGTATTTAATAGGGTTCTAAAGTTCATGCAAACTTTCGGTCCGTTCGCAGGTTCTGGTGCGAACCGAACCGGGGGTGTTCGGCTCATCCCTACTACCACTGGGTGGCCGGGTACTTGGTGGTGCTAGATATGAGAAGGACAACGCAAGGTCAAGTTATGAGTATGTGGGTAGCTCAGCCAATAGGCAGGGGTTTCTTTGAATCCCATGGCCTGCTGGGAGCGCCTACTGTATACGTTCGGGTGGAGTCAGGTGATCTAGGTTCTGTGCCACTTGGACGGCCGTCTGAGTGGACATGTGTCGTGATGCCCCAGAGAGATTGGGCCCATCTCAGGGGCATCTGGCTACTAGGCGGTCTGAGGGCCTATCCAGAAGCAAGAGACAAGTGCAGGGTTAGGATTGCGGCTTGCAGTTTAACCAGAAGTGAGGGTTCTGCCGGCCAGAGAACCTGTCAGTAGTCAGAGGTAGAGGGGACGCTGTCGCTTCTAAAGGGATTATCCACCTTATTACCAGGGACCACAATGAGTAACTGAAGCATGTCCCGGAGCAGTATTCTTACCGAGAGGGCAAAGTGGAGAATCAGGAAACTTAAGGCGGTGATCAAGTCAGGGACCCAGCCAGTGGAGCTGATGCTTGCAGAGCAGCCTGGTGTGTGTCAAGCCATGGACCTAACAGGCCAGTGGGGTGAAGCTTGAGTAGTATCTGGAGTGCCAAGCTAGGGACCCAGCAGAGAGGCGGGGGTGATGCTTGAGGAAGATACCACCGTAAAGATTGGAGGAGCTCAAGGGATTCAGTGGCAGTGAATCAAAGGGTCTAGTGAGAGACTGGGAGCTCAGTGGGCTGAAAAACTACAAGGAGAAGTTGTAGTGAAGGTGAAAGAACTGTTATGCTTTGTGTTAGGAACTGTTAAAGACTGTTGCCATAAGAGACAGCATTCCTGCACGTGCAGATGTGGCGTCTTGCTAGATGCCTTTCCCTGCACGGCTGTCCTCCTATTGAAGTCTCGGAGTCTGCTAATTGAACTTGCAACTACTTAAAAGGTGTCCTGGCCCAAACCCCTCTTTACTCCAAAAAGTTTATAAGAGAAATAAACATCTCTTTTGCATTCAAGAAGTGTCTGGCGCCCAATAACTTTATCCACCTTGCACCCACTATGCCTCACAACCCACCATATACAGAAGGATGTCAGCTATCTCTGGCCCTGGAGGTTCTCAGGAGACTGAAGGAGGCCAGAGATTTTGCTACATACTGTTGTGGGTTTAGTAACACTTTAAAGTGGTTGTAAACCCTCTTGAACATCATTGCTTAAATATATTACACATAACACAGGCAGCTGATCGCTGCCTGTGTCACTGTACTCACCGCTGTACTTTCTTTAAAAATGACATTTTTCGTTTGTGATGACGTCACCGTGCATGCGCAGATTACCGCGTGAAAACCGGCAAATAATGCTAGCCGGTTTGCATTCACTACAATTCAGGAAATTAGTATGCGAGAACTTCCCCTCTGTCAGACACAGAGGAGAAGTCTTGCGCTATTAAACCACCAACACTTCCTTGTACACCCCCTTGTGACTATAGAAGACGTCACAACAAGGGGTGTGTAAACAAACAGAAGCCTGAGAGAAAAATCTGGTTGCCGCGGTAACCACTATCCAGATCGAGGCTTGGTTATGGTGCTACGGCGCATGCGCAAGATTTCTAACAGGGACCTAGTAAGGGCGGAAGTGACGTCAGAATTTGCTTCAAAGAACAGGAGTAGCAATGGGGATTTCGATACCCGGAAATACATGTTATGGATGATATGTTTCTTTAAATGCAACTCTATGGTGCATCTCTGCAATACAGAGAGAAGACAGTATACAATAAAGGTATTTGCGGGCATCGTTTTTTCAAAATAATACATTGCACAAGCATTGGAATAACATAGAGCACCATAATAAGTGAAAATTAGAAAAAGTGGACCGGGGTTTACAACCACTTTAAGGGGTCTGCAATATAGCCTACTCTTTCATTATATGTACTTTATCAAAAGTTCTCTTTTTCATCCTTGACTACAACTTGATCAAAGTCAACCCTATGTTAAATGCATATGTAGCTGTTACGTACCTGCCGGATGAGCCTGACGTGCAGTGGGAAGGCTTCTCGTACAACCCCGGCTCAAGGGCCACCGATGTTGCAACAGTGGCCGCAAGAGCCTGGCGGTGTATGGGTGCCTGGTTCGTCTTTGGTCTTGTCAGTTCAGCTGGTGCAGCAGGGAACAGGAAGCAGGCTGGTAGGTGCACTGGCTGGGGAGACACTGAATACGTAGTCAGACAAGCCGGGTTTGGTAACAGACGATCAGATGTAGGTAAAGACGACAGGCAGAGAATGATCAGGATACAGGCAAAGTTCGGCAACAGGAAATCAAGCAGTGTAGAGCTGAGCGTGGTTACAAGGTGGGCCGGGATCAGGATAACAGAGATCAATCGTAGTCAAACAAGCCAGGTCAAACGCAGGAAACAGATCAGATCACAGGAACAGGAAGTCACTGGGACAGGTATGAACTGCAGATCAGGCAGCGAAGACACAGTGCTGCTGAGGTGTTTAAATAAGGCAGCCTGTTGCCAATCACTGAAATCAGTCTGCACTATTAACCCTTAGGTGGCAGATCCATGACAGTAGCAATACCCCCAGCTAAGAGGGCTGCTGATATAGTTTTGGGCCTGTAACACACCGCTGTCAACCCCCAGGAACTGGCTCTAACCTCCCTTGGCACAGCTAGCGCAAATGGAAGTGTGAAACCCGTTACACTATAGGAATCATCACTCCGCAATTAAAACACACACAATCAGTTAACATCAAATTACCTGGGCTGACTGCTTCAGCTGGAATAGACAGTACGCCACACAACGTGTTTGCTTAACCACAAATACTTTTACTGAGTAGAAATATAAGGTTAGACAATGGTACATTTACCTATGCAGAGCCCTGCAATATTAAAAGTCAAGCAAATAAACAAGGATGTTCTAACAGTCTTATACACACTGAATGTCTTTTAGTAAACCACGCTCACGAGCTTCCCCCTCGTGGCCAATATGGCGCCCAAACAATATCTCCCTGCTGAACAGTCAGGCCTGACAATTTCACACAGTTATTCCATTGAGAAGGATCTTTGCTAGCAATGGTGGTGCACTTTATAGGTTATTTGTAATCCAAAGGTATTAAGTGGGTAATTACTCGGCATGCAATAAGAAAAACTTAACTCCGGCTGCACAACACACTGTTCCTCTGGCGTGCAATGTAATACTCTGGTAACGGCAGGCCCTGACCAAGGGATACTGGGCCTAAAAGATAATCAATAAATCCTGAGCAAGTGCTCTCTCACCCGACCGGACCAGTCCGTACAACCGACTTCCGTAGTTGAGGCTTCAGCACACAGTCTCACGACACCCGTAGTCTCCGATCCTCCCGACCATCCAAGGGAGATTGATGGATGAGTCGACTCTGGGTTCTCCCGTGAAGATCAGCAAGCTCTTCGGATCCACTAGGCCCAGGCTCTCCGGCCTAGTCCAGAGCAACAGGCCTCAACATAGGCTCCACTTGCTAGGAGGGCGGTGTCCAAAGAGACCCGCGTGTCGCTCCTCCCTGCTTAAATAGTCCTTCCCCAGCAGACCTTGCGCCGGGCAATGCACTGTGGGTGTCCCGCTGCATACTGGGTATAGTAGTCTTTGTACTCATTAAAGTGACACCCCACTACATATAGTAAATAGGAAACTTATAATGAAGACCTGTAACCCATTATTTTTATTTAGTACAGTGGTTCTCAACTCCTGTCCTCAGGGCCCACTAACAGGCCAGGTTTGCAAGATAACTGAAATACATCACAGGTGATATCATTTGCTGCTCAGTGATTGCAGTTTTCTAGTCTGCATCTCCCCAAAGTAATACTTAAAATCCGGCCTGTTAGTGGGTCCCGAGGACTGGAGTTGAGAACCACTGATTTAGTAGGACCTCACTAATCCAATACTAAGTTCATATAAATTACTTATTTAACTTGAAAGGCATTTTTTTCTTTGCATCTAGGGGCTTGAAACGTGCATGTATTATAAATATACAATAATTAGGCTATGATTATGTGAGTATTCGTGATTCTTTTCCCAAATTGCTATAGCAGCAGTAGTGATCAGAGATTTGTCCTGGGTTAAGTTCATGGCTCGTTTGCCCAAACCCTCATAAAGTCCAAAAATAAAGTTGAATCTTGAAAATCAATTCTGGCCAATTTTCAAGGCTATTAGGAAATAAACTGACAAACAAAGGGCATGGGGAGTTGGGCACTGGCATGGGGGACATAAACCAATGCAAACACATTTTTTATAAATACTATACAGCAGGGAGAGGGTTGACCTTCAAATGTGACTTTAAGGGCAACATGGTGACTGCTAATACACCCCTTTTTCCTTCTTCTCTGCTAATCCTGCCATGGGAGGAGGGATGTGGTTCTGGTATTGAGGAGAAGGAGGAGTTTGGAAAACATAAAAAAGCTGCTTGCCATTTCAGAGAGCAGGGGGAAGGGCAGGTGCAATGAACAGGAGGGGAAAATCATAGGCCCAGGTGGGAGGGCACGCAGTAGCAAAATTAAGTTGGCTAAAGGATTCCCACACTTCCCCAATTCTTCCTATGATGGGCTGACAGCAGGAGAAAGCCTGGATGGGCTATTTAGCTGTTGTAGACTAGATGTGGTGTTTTATTTATTTATTTATTTATATACATTATATTATATATTTAACAGGTTTTACAACATTTAACCACTTCAGCCCCGGACCATTTGATTGGCAAATGACAGGGCCACTTTTTGTGATTTGGCACTGCGTCGCTTTAACTGACAATTGCGCGGTCGTGCGACGTGGCTCCCAAACAAAATTGATGTCCTTTTTTCCCCACAAATAGAGCTTTCTTTTGGTGGTATTTGATCACCTCTGCGGTTTTTATTTTTTGCGATGTAAACAAAAATAGAGCGACAATTTTGAAAAAAAAGCAATATTTTGTACGTTTTACTATAATAAATATCCCCAATTTTTTTTTTAAAAAGGAAATTTTTTCTCAGTTTAGACCGATACGTATTTTTCTACATATTTTTGGTAAAAAAATTGCAATAAACGTATATTGATTGGTTTGCGCAAAAGTTATAGCGTCTACAAAATAGGGGGTAGTTTTATGGCATTTTTATTATTATTATTTTTTTTACTAGTAATGGCGGCGATCTGCGATTTTTATCATGACTGCGACTTTATGGCGGACACATCGGACACTTTTGACACATTTTTGGGGGCCATTCTCATTTATACAGCGATCAGTGCTATAAAAATGCACTGATTACTGTAAAAATGACACCGACAGTAAAGGGGTTAACCACTAGGGGGCGCTGAAGGGGTTAAGTGTGTCCTTGGGAGTGATTCTAACTGTTAGGGGGAGGAGCTGCCAGTGACACATCAGCGATCACTGGGCGGCAAATTCAAAAGGACGTACAGGTACGCCCATTTGCCTGCCCGTGCCATTCTGTCAACGTATATTGGCGTGCGGCGGTTGGCAAGTGTTTTTTTTTTTTTTTTTTTTTTACTTGTTAATTCAACAGTTTGACTTCAGGGACACTTACTCCCTATTTACAGTTTCCTCTTCAGCCTTTCACCTGCACAAACTTGTTCCTCTTTTGCACAGCTTCTGCTGGTTCACTCCTGAGGGAACTGACAGGCTTCTTGTTGGTTCAGCAACAGCCCATTACAGGCAGGAACTCTCAGTCCCTTGAAAAGTAGCACAAATAGAGTGAAACGGCATATAACCTTTCCTTCTGCTTCCCTGTGGCCACTGATCCCAGTTCTGCTTACAGAAAATGCTAGTCCACCTGGCTGACACCAGCCATACCTGGCTGTTTTCCTGTTCCCAGTCCTCCCCACTGACATGCACATGGATATTCCCCAGGGCAAGGTTGATGAGGACTTGGCACACCGCTTTTTTTAAGACAGCACTGCTACAGCTGGCAGTCTCTCCCTTTGTCTGTCCCTGCACCCTGCTAATCTACTCATTGGGGGTTATTTACAAAAGGCAAATCCACTTTGCACTACAAGTGCAAACTACAAGTGCACTTGGAAGTGCAGTCGCTGTAAATCTGAGGGGTAAATCTGAAATGAGGGGAAGCTCTGCTGATTTTATCATCCAATCATGTGCAAGCTAAAATTTTGTTTTTTATTTTCCTTGCATGTCCCCCTCAGATCTACAGCGACTGCACTTCCAAGTGCACTTGTAGTTTGCACTTGTAGTGCAAAGTGGATTTGCCTTTAGTAAATAACCCCCATTGTCTCTCCTTGCTCTCCGCTGCCTCTTCAGCTTGAATCCCTCCAACTGTCTCCTGTGGTGGGATCCTTCCAGGCCAGCCTCCCTAGGCTGCTATTTCAGAAGGAGAGACCAAGCAGGTTTTATTGTGAAATAGAAGTTAGAGTGTTAAATTAAAGTGACAATAGCAATACATATTGTACAGACTCTATGCACACCATGGAAGCAGCCCTAGTAGACCACAGTTAAATTATAACCATCAAAAGATATATAAGACACCTAAATCATGACTCTATATAATATAAATAAGCAAAGTGCAAGTCTAAATTCAGTGTAGAAATTGTCCAGACAATAAAGCCCACATTACAGTGCCAGTAATATTCCAAATTCCGTGAAGGAAATGTCCAAACAATAAAATCCTAAATTTCACTGCCAGTGATAGCTGCCATTTCAGCACAAAAAATACATGCAAACAGCCACCAGACACCCAATAGGTTATGAGCTCAACTTATTGGTAAGCCCTAACAATAAAGCCTTGTACACACGATAGGTTTTACAGATGAAAACAGTCCGATGGACTTTTTTCATCGGACAAACCGATCGTGTATGGGCCCCATCGGTCTTTTTTCCATCGGTGTTTAAAAATAGAACATGTTTTAAATTTATCCGATGGAAAAAAAAACAATAGCAAATTACTATCGTCTGTGGGGAACTCCATCGGATGAAAAACCCAAGCATGCTCAGAATCAAGTTGACGCATGCTCAGAAGCATTGAACTTCATTTTTCTCGGCTCATCGGAGTGTTTTACGTCACCGCGTTTCGAACGGTCGGTTTTTTGACTGATGGTGTGTAGGCAAGACTCATTGGAAGTCAGCTTCGTCGGTTTTCCGATGGAAAAATCCATCGGTTTAAAAACCATAGGAAATCCGATCATGTGTACAGGGCTTAAGGGCTAGTAAAGCTAGTTAATTATATTAATGGATCTGTATCTTGAAATAAAAAAAATAGAACACTGTGAACACAGAAGCGGGTATATAATAATATGTTGACCACCACACTGAAATTCACAGTAATGTTGCACACAGTGAACACATGCAGGAGGAGGGGCAGGAGGTTTGGGGGTACACACTGTGTAGCCCACCACACTGAAAATCACTGTAATATAGCATAACACACACTGACTGTGTATAGCGTGCATAATCTAGCAGCAACCATATTTTTCTAAAGACACTACAGTGAGGGAAAATCGTATTTGATCCCCTGCTGATTTTGTATGTTTGCCCACTGACAAAGAAATGATCAGTCTATAATTTTAATGGTAGGTTTATTTTAACAGTGAGAGACAGAAAAACACTAAAAATATCCAGAAAAACGCATTTCAAAAAAGTTATAAATTGATTTGCATTTTAATGAGTGAAATAAGTATTTGACCCCTTCTCAATCAGCAAGATTTCTGTCTCCCAGGTGTCTTCTATACAAGTAACGTGCACTCTCTTAGGCCTGGTTCACACTGGGGCGACAAACGCTCCGACATTGGGAGCTCATTTCGCATGACGTGTGAAAATCAATGTTTCCCTATGGGAGCCGTCTTAACTGGTCCGACACATGTCGGTCCGACTTTGAAAATGCTCCCTGTACTACTTTGGTCCGACTTTGATCCGACTTCAGCCCATTGACTATCATTGAAGTCGGATCAAAGTCGGACCGCAGTCTTGCATGATCCGACTTTGGCATGCGACTTGTGCTGTACTGCTCTTGAGGGGGAACTCCAGGCCAAATTTTAAATAAAAAACCGGCATGGGTTCCCCCTCCAGGGGCATACCAGGCCCTTGGGTCTGGTCTGGATTTGAAGGGGCGCCCCTACGCCGAAAAAACGGCATGGGGGTCCCCCCAAAATCCAAACCAGACCCTTATCCGAGCACACAACCTGGCCGGCCGCAGGGGAAGAGGGGGGGACGAGAGAGCGCCCCCCCCTCCCTCCTGAACCGTACCAGGCCGCATGCCCTCAACATGGGGGGTTTGGTGCTCTGGGGCAGGGGGGCGACCTGCGGCCCCCCACCCCAGAGCACCCTGCCCCCATGTTGATGAGGACAGGGCCTCTTCCCGACAACCCTGGCCGTTGGTTGTCGGGGTCTGCGGGTGGGGGGCTTATCGGAATCCGGGAGCCCCCTTTAATAAAGGGGCCCCCGGATCCCGGCCCCCCCACCCTATGTGAATGAGTATGGGGTACATCGTACCCCTACCCATTCACCTGGTGGAAAAAAATTGCAATAAAAAAACCACACAGCTTTTTAAAGTATTTTATTGCACAGCTCCGGGGGTCTTCTTCCGAATTCGGGGGTCTCCGGTGTCATCGCCGCGCTCTCCGGTTCTTTCTTCTGCCGGGCCTCCACTAACTTCTTTTTACCTCTTTTGCTAACGGGGCCCGGTCTTCTCCGTCGCCTTCTTCTTCTCCCGCTCTCCGGTTCTTCTCTCGCTCTCCGGTTCTTTCTTCTGCCGGGCCTCCGCTAACTTCTTTTTAGCTCTTTTGCTAATGGAGGCCCGGTCTTCTCCGTCGTCTCGTCCGGCTCTCCGTTGTCCTTCTGCCGGCCCCTCCACTAACTTCTTTAGCTCTTTTGCTAGTGGAGGGGCCGGTCTTCCCGTCGCCGTCTTCTTCTCTCTTCTCCTTCTCGATGTTGATGCGTCGCTTCCTCCCGCTGTAATACTGGCTCTCCGCTCCGCTCCGCATTAATATAGGCTTCTCATGACGTCACAGTCACATGTTCCGGGGCACATGGCCCCGGAGCATGTGACTGTGACGTCATGGGAACATGTGACTGTGATGTCATGGGAAGCCTATATTAATGCGCAGCGGAGCGGAGAGCCAGTATTACAGCGGGAGGAAGCGACGCGTCAACATCGAGAAGGAGAAGAGAGAAGAAGACGGCGACGGCGACGGGAAGACCGGCCCCTCCACTAGCAAAAGAGCTAAAGAAGTTAGTGGAGGGGCCGGCAGAAGGACAACGGAGAGCCGGACGAGACGACGGAGAAGACCGGGCCTCCGTTAGCAAAAGAGCTAAAAAGAAGTTAGCGGAGGCCCGGCAGAAGAAAGAACCGGAGAGCCGGAGAAGAACCGGAGAGCGGGAGAAGAAGAAGGCGACGGAGAAGACCGGGCCCCGTTAGCAAAAGAGCTAAAAAGAAGTTAGCGGAGGCCCGGCAGAAGAAAGAACCGGAGAGCGCGGCGACGACACCGGAGACCCCCGAATTCGGAAGAAGACCCCCGGAGCTGTGCAATAAAATACTTTAAAAAGCTGTGTGGTTTTTTTATTGCAATTTTTTTCCACCAGGTGAATGGGTAGGGGTACGATGTACCCCATACTCATTCACATAGGGTGGGGGGGCCGGGATCCGGGGGCCCCTTTATTAAAGGGGGCTCCCGGATTCCGATAAGCCCCCCACCCGCAGACCCCGACAACCAACGGCCAGGGTTGTCGGGAAGAGGCCCTGTCCTCATCAACATGGGGGCAGGGTGCTCTGGGGTGGGGGGGCCGCAGGTCGCCCCCCTGCCCCAGAGCACCAAACCCCCCATGTTGAGGGCATGCGGCCTGGTACGGTTCAGGAAGGAGGGGGGCCGCTCTCTCGTCCCCCCCTCTTCCCCTGCGGCCGGCCAGGTTGTGTGCTCGGATAAGGGTCTGGTTTGGATTTTGGGGGGGACCCCCACGCCGTTTTTTCGGCGTAGGGGCACCCCTTCAAATCCAGACCAGACCCAAGGGCCTGGTATGCCCCTGGAGGGGGAACCCATGCCGGTTTTTTATTTAAAATTTGGCCTGGAGTTCCCCCTCAAGATTCATACCAAACACAGTGCCTGATATTGGCTGGGATCCAAGTCGGATCCCCGTTCATTGAAAGTCGGACATATGTCGGCTTCATGTCGCAGGGCAAAGTCGGATCCGAAGTAGGACAGATGTTGTGTCGCACTAGTGTGAACCCAAAGGGAGTGCTCCTAATCTCAGATTGTTTCCTATATAAAAGACACCTGTCCACAGAAGCATTCAATCAGATTCCAATCTCTCCACCATGGCCAAGACCAAAGAGCTGTCCAAGGATGTCAGGGACAAGATTGTAGACCTACACAAGGCTGGAATGGGTTACAAGCAACTTGGTGAGAGGGTGACAACAGTTGGTGAGATTATTCGCAAATGGAAGAAAAACAAAATAACTGTCACTCTCCCTCGGTCTGGGGCTCCATGCAAGATCTCACCTCATGGAGTTGCAATGATCATGAGAACGGTGAGGAATCAGCCCAGAACTACACGGGAGAATCTTGTCAATGATCCTAAATGCAGCTGGGACCATAGTGACCAAGAAAACAATTGGTAACACACTACGCCGTAAAGGATTGAAATCCTGCAGCGCTCGCCAGGTCCCCCTGTTTAAGAAAGCACATTTACAGGCCCATCTGAAGTTTGCTAATGAACATCTGAATGATTCAGAGGAGAACTGGGGGAAAGTGTTGTGGTCAGATGAGACCAAAATCGAGCTCTTTGGCATCAACTCAACTGGCCGTGTTTGGAGGAGGAGGAATGCTGCCTATGACCCCAAGAACACCATCCCCACCACCAAACCTGCAGGTGGAAACATTATGCTTTTGGGGTGTTTTGCTGCTAATGCTAAGGGGACAGGACAACTTCACCACATCAAAGAGAAAATGGATGGGGCAATGTACTGTCAAATCCTGGATGAGAAGCTCCTTCCCTCAGCCAGGGTATTGAAAATGGTTTGTGGATGGGTATTCCAGCATGACAATGACCCCAAAAACACAGCCAAGGCAGCAAAGGAAACAAAAATTATAGACTGATCATTTCTTTGTCAGTGGGGAAACGTACAAAATCAGCAGGGGATCAAATACTTTTTTCCCTCACTGTATGTTATCTCTCCCTATGTATGCTGAGTCTCCAACACACAATGACAAAAGGCTGCTGGGAACCCTGACTTTTATGAGGAAAGGACTGGCACATAAGAAAACCTCCATTATTGGCCCTTCTAAACCAAATAAACCCCCCTTCACGCCGACTTAACACAAATATGTGGCCCCACTAGACTGTTCTTATTTCCGTATCTTCTTTTATGCTAGGAGTGCGCCACATTCCGGATCACCTGATCGCTGTGATAGCCTCTGATAGGCTATCACAGTGATCAGTCACTGTGAAGCCCATCTCCGCGTTTTCTTTCTCAGTGAATGGAGGAAAGAGATGCATATTTTTTTTAATTAGTATCAGTGTCAGTTAGTGTCAATGTGTTTTAGGTAGGATTAAAAAAATTATTTGCAAGAGTGATTTTGGGCTGTATTACGGGTACATACAACAACTACAATACACATATGTGGTATTGCTGCAATAGTCAGAAGCAGGGGAATTTAATTGTTGTTGTTATTTCGTGGAAAGTTATGGTAGCACCAAGAAATATACAGATAATTGTAAAAAAAAAAAAAAAAAAAAAATACTATTTTGGGCCAGTTTTCCTTTGATAATAAAAGAAAATCAGGAGATATCCATTACAATTTACTACCAAATGAAAGCCCAATTTGTCCTGAAATAAAGAAGGTATTATCCATCTGGATACACAAAGTAATTGTGATGATATGTATGGTTTTACTAACACATATCAAAGTTGCAAAATTGTGCTTAGGCATTTAGACTTGTTTTACCCTTAGGCGCGAAGGGGTTAGAGAGGTGACAAATAATCTTCTGATATTCTTTTATAAAGTGTGATAAAACCATTGTATATGGAAGAAATCTTTACAAATATGGGGAAACATATCTAATTCATGAAGTTGGTGTTTTAGCAGAATTCAAACCTATTTAGAATAGCTTGAGGGTATTCAACAACCACAGAGCCACCATGTATTCAATAACCCACTTAGAGTAAAATGGGGGGGATTCGGCACTGTAAGCCATCCAAATGTTGTACAATTTAGCAGAGTATTGTCATTCTAATGATAAACATGCAAATAAAAGGGAAGAGCAGAGGGACAACTTAATCAGTGTCTTGCTGCTCCTTCACTGTCTAGTCACCGGCTGCAGAGGGTTCTAGACCAATCTGTATTGCTATATGCAGTGAAGTTTGCAGGGAGGTACAGGACCAAGCTGTGCTAGCTGGCATTGGTACCTGGACACAAGTTGAAACAATTCACATACTTGTATTTCAACCTTGTAAGCTTTTTGCCTCCAGTTCAGCTTTCATTTCAAACAAAGGAATCCTCAATAGAGAAGGCATAAAAAGCTGGCACACTGAATAAAGCTGTATGCTCCCAAGAGTGCACAGCCTACAGACAAGCTAGCACGGAGGAAGCATATCTAAGTCTACGTTTCTTCAATTTCAACAGACTCTGGTATCAGGCAGACTAAATATATCATTCATAGAGGCGTTGATTTACTATGCAAAATAGATTGGAGGAAATGAAAGTTTCATGAAAAATACATATCCGTAGGCATCCTCTAGCCTGTATTATTAATGCGACCTTTCCAAGTGCTCCCCCTCCCCTGCCTGATTTTCTGCCAGTGCATGTAATGAGGAGGTGTGGAACACAGCTGGACTGCACTTCCATGTAGTCTGCATGGACAAGAAGGCACTCCATTACCGCTTAGAGCCAAATGACTGCACGCATTAAGAAGCAAAGGTTGCCACCCTCAGAGGGCCAGTAATTCCATAAAGCACACTGCCTTATGTACAGAAGCTCCAAATCACATTTACAAATATATAATACCTAAGATTTTTTTTATAAATGTATAAAGTGTTTATGTCCTGATATAATAAAGTTTAGAATATATACAGCGATCAGCAATAACATTATGACAGGGGTGTCCAAACTTTTTTCAATGAGGGCCAGATTTGATGAAGTGAACATGCGTGAGGGCCGACCATTTTGCCTGACATTCTATGAACCAATAAAATTACATGCAAATTAACTAATATGCGGCCCAACAAGAATTCTCTTGCCTTTGTGGCTGTGTGTGGTGAAGAGTCTGAGGATGAGCTCGGGTATGTTATTTGAATATACCGTATTTATCGGCGTATAACAGGCATCTTCACTTTAAGTGGGAAGTTTCAGGAAAAAAATACAATTTTAAATAAAGAACTGTGAAGCAAAATAAGGGTCAGTGCCCATCTGCAGCCTCACCATTGCCATGAATGCAGCCTCTGAATGCAGCCTCAGTATTGACATGAATGCAGCCTCCCCATTGACATGAATGCAGCCTCACCATTGCCATGAATGCAGCCTCACCATTGCTATGAATGCAGCCTCTCCATTGCCATGAATGCAGCCTCACCATTGCCATGAATCCAGCCTCACCATTGCCATGAATCCAGCCTCACCATTGCCATGAATCCAGCCTCACCATTGCCTTAAATGCAGCCTCACCATTGCCTTAAATGCAGCCTCACCATTGACATTAATGCAGCCTCACCATTGACATTAATGCAGCCTCACAAGTGCCCTGAATGCAGCCTCACCATTACCATCAGTGCAGCCTAATCCATGCCCATCTGTAGCCTTTGAGGGGACAGGGAGTGGATGGGACGAGCGCCAACAGATTACATACAGGAGAATCTCCTGTTTACTCGGCAGCCTCTTTAATACAAAGTCCCGCCTCCCATGATAGACAGAACAGTTGTCCAATGCCAGCCCAGGAGACGGAGCTTCCTATTACAGAGGCTGCCGAGTAAACAGGAGATTCTCCTGTATGTAATCTGATGGCACTCGTCATGCCCCCTTCCTGTCCCCTCCGAGGCTGCCAGAACTGAACGATAAATACAGTTGTAGCGCTACCCCCAGTTAAGAGAGCCGCTGGATTTTGTTTCGGGCCCTGTGTACAGCACCGCCCACCCCCAGCAATCTTACTCAACCCACTCTGGCACAGCTAGTCTAGGGATTATACTTGTATCACAATCAAACAGTATTGCAATGGTTACCTCTTTGCAATAAGACAACACACTGATGCGAGAGATCAAGTATAACGGTTTTACTTTAGTTTTGAAAGGGCATAGGCAGAACATAACACATACAACTCGCTTACAGAGCCCTGCAGCAATAAATATAGCATGCAATAATGGCGCAGCGCGGTAATCCACCACGCGCAGCTATTATTGTATACGCGCCCTATGGCGCACTAAGACAATAGTCTATCTCCCCTCCCTGGTCAGGCCTGACACAGAATAAATCTTATGCCGCGTACACACGATCGATTTTTTCGACGGTGAAAACACAGTCGAAAAAATCGACGTTAAAAACGAGGAACAGCTTGTTCCCCTCACACACGGCCGTTTTAAATGTAATTTTTTTTTGGTCAAAAAAAACGACCGTGTGTGGGCTCCGCGGCAGTGTTTCCCTATGGGAAACACTGCCGCGGAAAACATGTCGAAAAAAACGACGAGAAAAATTAGAACATGTTCTAATTTTTCTCGTCGTTTTTAATGCCGTTTTTCTCGTGGAAAAAACGGCCGTGTGTACGCGGCATCAGTCTTTTTTAAAGGGGTTTCTTCGCATGCAAACTTTCGGTGGTGCACTTGATGAAACTGTATTTTTGTAATCCATAAAGTAGGCAGTCACAAGGAATACTATACTGGAGACCCTTTAAACTCTGTCCTGCTACTGGTCTCCAGGGAAGTAACAAACAAACGATCGGTGGGCCAAGGCAGTCTATAGGCCTAAACACAGTACAGTCTATTGGATTGAGCAAGTGCTCGCTCACCACTCCGGATGCGATCCCAGTCCGGGACTTCCACCTGCTGTGTCTCCGCACACAGCGTCTGCCACGATCGGGTCCCCGATCCAACTGATGTCCTCACTCGACAAGTCAGATGCCACCCAGGCTCCGCAGTGGGGTGGAAGGCTCTTCGGAAGTTGCGCAAGGCCCCAGGCTTCAGGCCTTGCACTGCAGCAGATCCGCACAGGAAGACTGTTGCTTGCAGCGCAGTGTCCAAAGAGGCCGAGCTCCGCCTCGCCTCATTCTTAAATAACCCCTCCCATGAGTCTCTGTGGTGGCCAACTGCACTCTGGGTGCCGAATGGGATTCTGGGTAACGTAGTCCCGGGGCCATTAAAGGAGACCCCGCTACACAGTATATATCTTTTGTGGCCCCCCAACTATTCATTGGGGGGGCACAAAAGCTATATATATCCAAATTACCAGTGGGGCCTTATGAAACCGGAACACGGGCCGCAATTTTCATTATAAATATACAAAATGCCATTATAAAATCCCAATAAGCATATATTGATTGGTTTGCGCAAAAGTTATAGCGTCTACAAACTATGGAATAGATTTATGGACTTTTTATTTTCTTTATTGTTTTTACTAGTAATGGTGGCGATCAGCGATTTTTAGCGAGACTGCGACATTGCGGCGGACACTAAGTGACACTTTTTGGGGACCAGTGACACCAATACAATGATCAGTGCTTAAAAAAAAAAGTCACTGTATAAATGACACTGGCAGGGAAGGGGTTAACATCAGAAGCAATCAAAGGGTTAAGTCTGCTCCTAGGGAGTGCTTTCTAACTGTGGGGGGAATGCTGTGACTGAAGAAAAACACAAGATCTCCATTTTCCTCCTTCACAGAGCGGTGGTCTGCCTTGTTTACCTCGGCAGACCGCCAATCTGAGTCACCTGCGGTTGGCAGGTAGGAGCAGGACTCTAGAAGTGCGCGTGCTCCAGAGCCGAGGAGAGAAATCACGTACAGGTATGTGATTTTGGGATTAAGGGCTGCCTTTATGCGGTTAAGGCACTCCTGGCTGCAGTAGCATGCTTGCACCCAGAATGTACTATACCATGTACTATAGAGGGTTAATAGCCCTGCATTTAACATGATGTCACAAAGGGACCATTCACAGACTGGAGTGTCAGTACCGGAGCTAGACAGAGCGGGGGATATGGTTGGGTTCTTAATCTGCAGCTTTAATTCAAATGTAATACCTGGTGATCTTGTCAGGGACAATGCTTTTGTCCCTGTCTCCAAATTGTGCACCTGTGTTGTCACTCTGTCACATGACTAGGGCAGCAAGATAACTTACTGCACCTAACCACCCATGTACCAAACCCATATTACTTATGCAGCGACCTCACCCCATCTCTTTCTTCTAGAGGTATCACACACGACAGGGTGAGATGCGCTACGGCCCATGTCCTCCCCATAACTGTGGGTGAGGTGAAGGCCAGTACCAGATATTTCCTCGGGCCTGTGTGGTCCTGTCTAGAATTAAGTCCTGCTGCGCCAACACTTCCCTTTGCTCCCATTAACCAGAGTTCCACACACCGATCACAGTCCAACTCTTGTTTTATTGCATAACTCACAATAAACAGTGCTTCAGTAGCCAACTGGTTGCGACTTGATAACAGTTTGATACAGGGGATGAGCAGGTCGAGGCACTGTCCTGATTTTCAGCTAAACCACTGCGGTCTCGCCAGCGGTTACTATAGCATTGGCTAGAAAGAACTTAGAGCTTGAGAGTCTCTACCAGCGACTCTAGAGAACATAGATAGGAGTACCTTCACTGCGTTGCGGCCCCTGTCAGGGAAAGATGTCCCTCCAAGGTAGTTACCAGAGGCCCATCCGTCACTGGGTTGATGCTGCTCCAGACACTCCGAATGGGTAACATCCCCGGCCTCCTCACCTCAGACATGGGCCCCATCCACTTCAGGGACCCTCGGACTTCTCCACCCTCGCGGGACCCAGTCGAAGTCACTGGGCCCCAGGCCTCCTGGTTTAGTACCTCACCCCAGGCTGAAGGTGCCTGGGATGGACTCCAACTCCATCCCGGTCAGGCCTAGGGCACCTGAACCGGAATCCGGAACCGCCCGCACCCAGGTGCCTGGGCGCGTGATGATCAACCTCCAGAAGAGCAAGACCTCGTGACCAGGGTGTCTCCCCCTTTTATCCCCTCCAATGACGCCACGGCAGGTTCCCCGCCCTCGCCATACCATCTCCGAGAAGGGACAAAAAGGACAGCACTGTGGCGGCAAATCTACCCTGAGCCTGCTGGCACCTGCCACCCACAGGCCAAGGAGATTATTACACCGCCCAATCCTCCACGAATACAAATAGTCCATTACTCCCATACTTACACACCTGGGTGTGTCCCACCTAAATTTAGAGACCCCGCTACACTTATAAATGACAACACTGACACCTGCTGGATTAAAATGGCTTATTCGGCCTATTTATTTTACAAATAACCAAAATAAAACCATATATCAAATATATATATAAATATATATATATACATTAACCATATTATAATAATTTAAAATTTTTATTATTATCAACTCTTTTAACACTTTGAGGGTCTGTGGTACCTTTAGTTAGCATCTGGTCCCCAGCCGCTAGACTCGCCTCGAGGACCACTAACTGACCACAGACCCACCAACTTCTCACCGGTGGTCCAGACTAACACCAGACCAACCGGGAGGACTCCATACCAAAGATGGGTCCCACTGTTTTTCATACCTCCCATTTTTCCAAAATTCAGGGACCCAACCGCCACCGCGGCGCAAGTGTGACACCTCACACTTGTGCCCGCAGCCACACAAGAAAAGCCCTACGGATCCCCTCCTGCAATCCCAGGGCCCAAAGATCAATCCCCACTGCGTTGAGATGCACCCCATCCCCTCTCAGGTATCTCCATGTATCCAGCTCCAGTTCAAGGTGACGAACCACTACCCCACCGTGCTGTACAATGAACTTGCCCACCTTCCGGTTAACCTTAATGCGAGCCTTATCCAACCTCTCAACGGAACGGGCTTCCCTCCATGACGTGCGGGCCACAATATCTGACCACACCACAATCAGCTCAGGAAAGGAAGCCCTCAACCGCAGGAAATCCCACTGGATGTCCTTGATCACTTGACGCATGGGGTGGACGGCCAGGTCATTGCCCCCTACATGAAGGACAAGCATGTCCGGAACACAATCCAATCTAGCAAATCGATGGACAGAGGGAACAACTTTCTCCCACATCATACCAGGCACACCTATCAACCTGACACGGCCCTCCTCCCTGGAAACACCAAGTTGCCTCCCTTCAGGCCGGACATCCGCTCCTCTTTGCCCCCCAGAAAACAAACAAGTATCCCAGTATCCATATGAGACATCTCGTGGAACCTGCAATGACATAACAAAACATGTGCAGAGAGAGAGAAAATAAGGAAAAAACTACACCCTCCAAAACACAGTTTACCAAACGCACCCCTTCGGAAAACAAATTCACAACAAATATGAACGAACATACAAGCGATACCTCGTAGATTCCCATCTGCCAATCCTCTTAATTGAGTTTGGAGGTAAAACCCCACCGAGCTGCCTCTGTAGCAGCCCCGATCCTAAATGAATGCGCCGCATACTCACCTGGGGCCAAACCCCCTTCCTTCAAGCACTTCCGAAACACAGCCGTAAACTGGAAACGAGATAAGCAAGTCCCATCAAGATGGACAAATAACGCCCCCTCCCCCTTGGGCGTAGGGAAAGAAAATGCTGCAACGTTGTCACCGGGCACATATGAAGACAATGTCCCTGAAACAATTCCAGCCGAACCCCCTTTCCTAACTGATCAGTCTTTGACCGCCGTACTAAATTCCTCACTGACCCACCCGTGACTTGAACATCCTCTAGACGCAGACCACCCCCCACCTTCTTGGATGGCGAAACCAACTCCCCAATTCGAAATGCCCCAAAGAAAGCCAACACGAAAGCAGCCCTGAAGAGGGCCTGCTCATACTGAGTTCCACACACCCGTTCCAGGCTCAACAGTACCTTATCCAGAACCTCAAATGACACCGGGCGCCTAGAATCTCTCGTAGCACTACCAACCCTATATCCCCGTAACGCTCAGCGGACTACGAAAGACTTTGTGAAGTCCCTCTTGCCCGCCAATTGAAATAAAAATGCTAGAGCAGCCATCTTTTTTCCTATCGCAGAGCCCGTAGCCCCCTGTTCACATAATTGCTACATACAAAACACAATACCAACCCTTGTAATTCTTCCGGATCCTCTGACCCGCCTACCTCCTCCAACAGAGAGAACCATTCCTGCCACACTTTGGAATACCCCTTCCATGTTCCAGCGCTGAGTGACTGCCTGATCAATCCTGCGGCGACTCCAGAGCAATGTTCCATAAGCTCGGCGGGCAGGGTTCCCCATTCAATTCTGCCTCCGGTGCCAGCCTGCGAAACTCGTCCCACTGGAAAAGAGACCAAGCATCCGCCAACTTGTTATCGACCCCGGGGATGTGTACCGCATAGACATAAGCATTTATACACAGACAGCGCAGAACCAAGTATCTCAACAAATGAACCACTGGGGGGAAGACGCCGATATCGAGTTAATAGCCATCACTACCCCCATGTTATCACAGTTAAATCGGACCTTCTTGTTCCGGAGGGTCTCCCCCCATAGCTCCACCGCCAAAACAATTGGAAACAATTCCAACAGCATCAAATTACTTAGGAATCCCTCCCTTTTCCACACTTCCGGCCAAGGACCAGCGCTCCACCGGCCCTGGCAGAAAGCCCCATACCCCAGTGACCCAGCAGCATCCGTGAATAGCACCAAGTCAGCGTTGCTGACCAGTCCCGACTGCCACACTGATCGCCCAGTGAAGGATTCCAAAAAGGAATCCCAGATCCTCAAATCCGCCTGCAGCTCCCTGGTTAGCCGAACAAAATGATTAGGCACCCTCACTCCCGCCGTGGCCGCTGCCATTCGCCTGCAGAAAATACGGCCCATCGGAATTATCCTGCAAGCAAAATTAAGCTTCCCCAACAACAACTGCAGCTCCCTCAAACGGATCTTGCACCGCCCACTCGCCTTACTCACCTCGCTCCTCAACGCCACCAACTTGTCCACTGGCAACCTACATTCCATAGCCATGGAATCGATCGTTATCCCCAGGAAAACCAACTCTGTGGCTGGGCCCTCCCATTTGTCCACCGCCAAGGGAATCCCAAATCGCTCTGCCATGTATTGCACCGTCCCCAGCAACACCCCACAACAGCGGGACTCAGGGGGACCAATGCACAAAAAGTCGTCCAAATAATGTATGACCGAGATCACCCCCGCGACTTCCTGCACCGCCCACTCGAAAAAGGAACTGAAAGCCTCTAACAGGGCGCAAGAAATCGAGCAGCCCATAGGCAGGCAGCGATCAACGAAGTACGATCCCTGCCAACAACAGCCCAACAAATGAAGACTTTCGGGATGGACCGGCAGGAGCCTGAAGGCCGATTCCACGTCAGTCTTAGCCAAAAGAGCCCCCCTACCATACTTTCTAACCCATGATACAGCGGCATCAAATGATGTATAGGTAACCGCACAAATTTGCGGGTCGATACCATCATTCACCGAGCCACCCTTGGGGTAAGACAGAACTACCCCGACTCCTTTTTTGGCACCACCCCCAACAGGGACACTATCAACCCCCCCAACGGCGGAGCCCTAAACGGGCCGGCCATCCGGCCCAGCGACACTTCCTTTTCCAGCTTAGCCGACACCACCTCCTGATGGAGCAGTGCCGACCGTAAATTACCCGATACCGGAGGCACCTCCTGTACCGTGCTTGGAATCCTAAAACCCCCCCGGAACCCCTCTTCCAGCAGGCCCGCCGCCGTCCTGTCCGGATACTTACCTAGAAAAGGAAGCATCCTTTCCAGCTTCACCGGTGTCATCCCTTTTTCCCCCGTCCGCCCCTTCCCGTGCTTAAAACAGCGTGTGAGGGCGTGGGAACCCCCACACCCCGAGCATTCGTGCTCGAAGCGGCAGGAAGTGCCGAACCGACACGTACCCTCATTGAATTGCCAGGAAACCCCTTTCTTTCTAAGGGCCGGCGATCTTGAGGAGGAAGCTCTGCCGGCCCCCCCTGGAAAAAACTGGCCAGAAGCCCTGGATGAAGTCATCAACTTCATCCACAGACTAATGGAGGGTCGAATGGCCTTCCTCTGACGAAACTGCTCATCATACCGCAGCCACGCCAGACCCCCATACACCCTATGAGCCTCACTAATCGCCTCCAGGTAACAAAATAAGGCCGATCAGTTTTGGGGGCTTTTTCCCCAATCACACTCGCAAATATCACAAACGCTTGCAGCCAATTTGCAAACTTACGCGGTATGAGCCTGTACCTTCTCTTCTCCTCTTCTTCTTTTTCACTCTCATCTGGCTCAACCCGGTCCAATTAAAATTTTTCTAACGGAAGCAGGGAAAAGATTTCGACAAATTCATCCTTCCAAATCTTTTCCCTCACCTCCTTTTTTAAGTGCGCCCCCAATGGGCCCTCAAAACATACGTAAATTTCACATCGCGCAGCATCAGCCAAACGTAACTTCTCCCCGTCCTTGTCTTTTTCCGGCTGCAACACCAGCGAGGCAGCTCCTGCGCCGTCCGCTTCCGTCTGCGTTTCAGCGACGCCCTTCACCACCACCCCTTGAGGCCGGCTTGCTTGCACAGGGGAACTTGCAACCACTACCAGGGGAGGGACCCAAGGGCTCACTGGGGCCGACCCCCCCCCACCCTGGGAAGCACCATTCTCCAACCTACTCAGCAGGGCCCTCAAAGAGTCACACAACCCCCTATCCCCGGCGCCCCTCAATGTTTCACCCCCACTACCCGATACATCAGATACTACAGGCATAGCCACATTAGAAGCAGGAAGAGAAAGAAGAGCAGACTTACCAGACTGCGATAGGCGAGAAGGCCCTCCAGCCGGCAGTCCAGACACCCTCACGGACTCCCGGACATCCTCCGTCAGTTCCCCCTCCTCACTGTTGCTGGCCGACACTGCCGCCTGCCCGTTCGGCCGCCGTCGCACGTCCTCTGCACTTCTGTGACCGCTGGGCACCGTTGGCAAACTGAGAGGTGCTGGGCTGACATCCCCACGAGGACTCCGTCCACCATCGCTGCTGACGTCACTCACCAGCTCTTCTGACTGCTCCGCATCCGCGGCCAGTGCTCTGGTATCTTCCTGGCCTACCCTCCCAGGCCCCATCCGAGGCCTGGAGGCGGGGCCTCCCGACTGCCGAGACCCACCACACGCCGCTCCTGCTCTGTGATCCGCGCCACCAGCCTTGCCTGTAGAAGGCCCGGCGGCAGTCTCCAACACCTCCACCGCTCCACGGCCAACTCCCCCAGGTCCCGTCCCTGACCTGGAGGGATGCTGCCCTTCTGGGCAGCCCAACTGAAAATTCGATCTGTGCTCATCAAGGTCCCAGGTGTGGCAGAGTTGGGTGGCCTGTTCTGCTAAAAGAAAAAAAAAACATTGAAGCTAAGCAAAGGATTTCACTGAATATCTAGTCTGGAAGACCCGCTGAGGAATTGTCTGACTAATATTGGAGGGAGGCATCCAAATATCCAGGGACATTGTGCGTACAGACCTGAGAGAAGGATCCTAGTGACTGTTGCTTAGGGTTTGAGCCGAACTCATGTTCGACTCGAACATTGCCTGTTTGCCCGTTTGCCGAACAGCGAACAATTTGGGGTGTTGGGCTGCACAAAATGTAATTTCTGAAGGAAAAAAAGTCATTTAAAAGTACTCGCAGCTGTAATGAATTGTCGGCTCGCAGCTGTAATGAATTGTCGCAGCTGTAATGAATTGACTTTTCTCTGTATTTCCGGGAGCCGACAATTCATTACAGCCGCGAGTACTTTTAAATTACTTTTTTTCCTTCAGAAATGACAAGCTCGGTAAAAAACAAGCGCTACTTTACAGGCATACTATACACACCCACTAGGTACGAAATTTAAAGGAATATTTCACTTTTATTGTTTCACTTTAAGCATTATTAAAATCATTGCTCCCGAAAAAACGGCTGTTTTAAAAAAAAATTGTTTGCATTGATACATGTTCCCTGGGGCAGGACCCGGGTCCCCAAACACTTTTTATGACAATAACTTGCATATAAGCCTTTAAAATTATCACTTTAGATTTTTCATGTTCGTGTCCCATAGACTTTAACGGTGTTCGGATGTTCAAACAAATTTATTGCCTGTTCGCATGTTCTGATGCAAACCGAACGGGGGGGGGGGGGGGGGAGGGGGTGTTTGGCTCATCCCTACTGTTGCTGCTGATATTCTAGCACACAGGTGTCAAACACAAGGCCGCAGCCCGAATCCGGCCCTCCAGGCCATTTCATGTAGCCCTTGCATTTCTCATGCAACTGCAGGAGAGCTCCAGCCCTCCTCTGGTCCTCCTCCAGACCCTTACTTTCTGCTTTCAAGCAATGCATCCAGCTTCTTCCCAGCAGCAGCATAAGGAAAGGGGGGTGCACTGTGATGTAAGGGAGAGTGGGGGACTCAACTTCTGATGGTGGGGTGGCTCTTGACATCTAATGTAAAGGGGAGGGGATGCGCTGGACATCTAATCTTACAGATACAACCAGCCCTTTTGAGGGCAATCATAATGCTAATGCAGCCCACAATGAAATTGAGTTTGACACCCCTGTTCTAGCATATCAATCCTAGTGTTGCCTGGCCTGGGACATTACTGAAGGCACCTTGGTGTTGTCCATTTTTTTGGGTAGTCATCACTCTAGGCCAGTGTTTCTCAACTCCAGTCCTCAAGGCGCACCAACAGGTCATGTTTTCAGGATTTCCCTCAGATAAAACAGCTGTGGTAATTACTAAGGCAGTGAAACTGATTAAATCACCTGTGCAAAATAATGGAAATCCTGAAAACATGACCTGTTGGTGCGCCTTGAGGACTGGAGTTGAGAAACACTGCTCTAGGCATCTGTGGTTTACAGTCAGTCTGGGGGGCGCAAAGATCTTGAGTAAAAGGGGGACTCACAGATCTTTATCAATTCTGGCGGGCTGCTTACCAGTATTTAAATCAGTTTCACTGACAGGGAGAGAAAAAGAGTCCCAACTGATATAATGCATAAAGCACTGCATGTATGAAACCAATTGGGCCAAACATTTTAATGAAGCCTTAAAGTAGATGTAAACCCGAAATTTTTATTTTATTTTTTGCTGTCACAATGTAGAGTATAAGATTTCCTATCATTTGTGCCAGGTCTTGCCACAAAGAGTTAATCCAGCTCTGAGCAATCCTCTTTTATTGTTCAGTGAGATAAAATGGACAAACAGAGAAAAACCTTTGTCCGTTCTGCCCCCTTGCTTTGAGTGACAGGTTATTTACATATCTCGTGCACTAGCTTTAGACAGGCATTATTTTTTAATCCCCCCCCCCCCCACTACTTTTCTGAAGTCATGTGCTTACTTTTCTGGATTTTGACTGGATGTTAGTGATCATAGCAGAAGGAATACACAGGAGAAAATGCATGTTGACAAGGGGAGTGTAGAGGTGGGCGGGGAGTCTACTGACATCACGACTCCACTCACCGAGCTCCAGACAACAGATCCACCCACAGAATCTGCAGTTTTTCAGTTCTTATAACAGACAGAGGGGAGACATTTGACAGGTAAGAATACATGCAGGAGGCATCTATATCCTTATAGATCAGCACTATGGCAGTAGTTTAGAAAGGATGAGAGTGGGTTTACATCCACGTTAATAAAAGCTACAATTTACAGTTCGTTTTGGATCATAAGAACTCTGCTTGGTTACAGATCTTATACTTTTGGAAAGTGTTGCTTTTTAATTTTTCTGTTTGGATTTGTGGGGTTGATTTGCTAAAGGCAAAAAGGCTGTCAGCAGGGCAGTTTTTCCCTTAGCTTAGCAAATGAAGTAAAGCTCTGCTGACTTTTGTCATCCAATTATGTGCAAGGATGTTTTTTTTTTATTACCTTAAATGTGATTAGGTATTCTTTGCAAATTGAAATCTCACTGCATTCATTATGCTCTAGGGAAAAAAAAATTCTGAAGTGCAACTACCCTTAAAAGTGAGCAGCCTATTTGCCTTTAGTTAATCAACCCCGTTACCTCTTCCAGCATCAGGTACAAATTATTGAAGGGTTACAGTAGGGTTGATTTTCTAAGGGGAAATGGCAGATTACTTTGCAGTTGCACTTTGCAAGGTCATTTTCTTAGCTTAGTGAATAAGGTAAAGTTCCCCTGGCTTTCATCATCCAATCACGTGCAAGCAAGAATATTGTGTTTTGTTTTCTAATTTTCCTTGCACATGATTGGGTATTTTCCGCACATTTACTAAGACAAGGGAAAATTGCCTTGTAAAGCAAGCAGCTCAGATGGACTGAAGTGGTGGGGCTGCTTCTTACCCCATTTAGACAATACTTCAAAGTTGGAACAGTGCTTTCAAATGCCCATGGTTGTATAGACTGAGGATTGCTTTAAGCATGTATGCAAAAGGCTTTCACGTCAGAGGATGTCCTGCCAGCGAGTGCAAGCATTGTTTGTGAGAGCAGTATGAGACACTGCCCTGTTAGGGTGACCACATTTCCAAACTACCATTCAGGGACACTCTCCCTTCCCAAAAATCAGCTTGTGCTGTAACGAATCACAGCACAGTGATTGGACACAAGAGGCGGGATTTATGATTTCTCCAATCACAAGCAGGAGGGCGGGGATTGTGCTCCTTCAGGCATTCCCGGCCAGGACAAGTACTGTCAGTGAGTAAAGCGGTGATGTGGCGGCCTTTTTTGGGGGCATCAGATTGGCCCGGGGGTGGCTGTGTCAGTTTCATTCCGGGACACTGTATTGTCCTGGAATGAATGTGCCCGGGACAGACCTGCAAAATGCGGGACTGTCCCGGGCAATCCGGGACATGTGGTCACCCTATGCCCTGTTGGAGGGTAACTGTCAAGTCTGAGTCTTCTAAGCCCACCATATGAAAGACTGCCTTGTTGGAGAGTGACTGTTCTATTAGAGAGATAGGAATGTTTTAGAAAGAGACTGCAATGTGATTAATGTTAGAGAATATCCTGTTGGTAAGTATTGTCCTGTTAGTGTGCTGTTTGAGAGATAACCCTGTTAGACAGAGACTTCCATATGAGATATTGTTCTATTAGTGACAGACTGGCACGCAAAGGGAAAAAATATGTAACTTCTATGGACAGGTTTCTTTACTGTAAGAGCTATTTAAAAGTGGAATAACGTTTCACAAACTAATTGCTTAAAAGAAAGGTTGGATGCATCTCTAAAAGCACAACATATAAATAGTTAATGATATATTTATAGGTAACACATAGCAGAATGTTGACCCATGGAGCCTTCTGGCTGTTTTTTGGGGTCTAGAGGGTTTTTTCCTTGTTAGAATACATGGATCACCCTTTATAAGGGTGTTTGCCTTTACCTGGATCAACTAGGCTAGGGGTTAAGGTGAACATAGAAAATAGATACGTTTGTTGGGACTTTTAAAGCGCACATACAAAAATATTAGAAAAATAGAAAATTTAATAGATAAAAATTCATAAGTTGAATACATAAAACATTCACATATTGGATCAGTAGAATATACAAACAACAAGTGCACATCTGATTTATCTCTACATGTTTCGCCTTTTATGGCTTCTTCAGGATACTTTTACAACAGGCACTGTTTATGAGCTGATCACTATAATAAAAAATATATGTTATGAACCAATAACAAAAGAAAAACAAGCATATAATACAACAATATTTAAATATTATATTGCAGACTTGAACGAAAGAAGATACACCCTATCCACTGATCATAGTACCAACCTGTGTATTAAGCAATGGAACCCCAATTAATTGTGAAAGGATGTATACGAGGCTCATTTGGGAGTATCATAGAGAGGTGAAAGACTAGGAGGATCCGTAGGTCCATCTGTATAGAAGGTAGACAAACATATCTTGGGGTTAAGGTGACTTCAATGGGACATGTTCATTTTGCCAGCCAGGCTAACTGCATAATTCTCAGCCCAGTTTTCCTTAGCTGTGCACTAGAAGTGATATTATATGTCATGAGAAAGCCAGATGACACCAGGGATCCCGGTAAGAAAAGAGCTTCCCTGCAATACTCTGCATAGAGTGTCTACTCTAAAGCCACACACGATCGGATTTTCCGACGGGAATTGTGTGATGACAGGCTGTTGGCGTAAAATCAGACCGTTTGTATGCTCCATCGGACAATTGTTGTCGGATTTTCCACAGACAAATGTTGGATGGCATGCTTTAAAAATTTTCGTAGACAATTGTGTGTTGTCGGATTTTACGATCGTGTGTACACAAGTCCGTCGGACAAACGTCCAGAGTACATTCACGCATGCTCGGAAGCAATGCTCACCAAACACAACATTAGCAGAAGGTGCCCAAAGGGTGGCGCTAAAGAGCTGAAAAACCACGTAGTTTTGTGTTTGTTGGCCAACAATTGTGTGCCGTTTGTATGCAAGACAAATTCCTGGCCAACGCCCTTCGGACAAAAGTCCTACGCTTTGTCCGCGGAAAATCCGATCGTGTGTACCAGGCTTTAGAAGTTCTCATCAATCCAAGGAATCTTTTTTAGATATCTATTGGTTCTGTGGTCAGTTCAACAGTCTGGGTTTATTCCTACTATTTGGGATGGTGGCAACATCTGAGGAGAGGCACTTTTCCTATGTTTCTCTTCAATGTAGTTCATTACTTATATCAACAGTCTGAAAGAAGACAGACAAGCGCCATCTAAGTGTAGTGGTTAATATAAGCAGGATTTATTGAGCTACAATAAGCAACTTACAAGAAAGTAATGTAAATAATGCTCAGCTATTCTCCGCTCTTCGGACATCTAAGCTGTTAGAATACCACCGGGATAGAAGGAAGGGAGCGCTATACGTTCCTATGACGTGTCCCCATCAGGTACAGCACAGGAGATGGATGTGACGTCACCAATGATGCGGCTTGGGCGGCTACACATTTGCGGAGCATGCGTGCTCCTTCCTCAGGCCTTCCTGTATGTGTGTATCTGTATCAACAGGTATTTTTTCTGTACTTGCAGAAAATAAAGTAATGTAGCCATCATATCTAAGAATATTAATTTTCTTTGTTCTTGGGTGTAGATATACTTTAGTGCTGCACAGGAAACATCACATATGTATTTTATATATGTATGGGATACTTAGAAGTAAATAGATATCTGACAGTGGGACTTAAAGCAGAACTAAAGTTACGCTGTTATTCACTGCAAGCAGGCAGGCTGTTTAATGCATTCTCTTTTCTGCAATAAGATGCACCTACCTGCCTGCACTCAGAGTTCCCCAGAATATAAACTGAGCTGTGCATGCGCAGTTCAGATTATAGTGTATGCCCAATCCCTGTGTGCTGGGTTGAGTAAATGAAGGGAAAAAATAGCTGCACACCACAAAGGAATCAAAGCCTTTAAAACTCTTTCTCACTGTGCCAGACAAATAGGAGCGCTGTTGTCGGGTTTCACATGAACAATTCGTGCTTGTTCATATTAGGAATAAGCACGAATTGTTTGTGTGAAACCCATCAACAGTGCTCCTGTTTGTTTTGCACGGTGACAATAAAGAGTTTTTAAGGCTTCGATTCCATTGTGGTGTGCAGCCATCCTTTTTCCTTCATTTGTTTATTCACGGTGACAAGGCGGGGCGAGCACCTGCAGCGGTTAGAAACTCATTAGCTGCCTGAGCGCTGCGTACATTATGATGGGTTGAGTAGCTTATGTGTGAGCGTACAAGTGTGGCTATCCAAGTGGGCAATGAAGATGGCCGAAAACCAGCACACAAAAGAAAATGAAAGGAATGGATTTTTTTAACATAGTTACAGTGCCTTGCAAAAGTATTCACCCCCCTTGGCATTCTTTGTGTTTTGTTGCCTCACAAACTGAAATTAACATGGATTGTTTGTGGATTTGCATCATTTCATTTACAGAACATGCCCACAACTTTGAAGATGTTTTTTTTTTTTTTTTTATTGTGAAGCAAACAACAAATAGGACAAAATAACAGAAAAAGTCAATGTGCATAACTATTCACCCCCTTAAAGTCAATACTTTGTAGAGCCCCTTTTTGCGGCTATCACAGCTCCAAGTCAATTTGGATAAGTCTCTATGTGCGTTCCACATCTTACCACTTGGATTTTTGCCCATTTCTCCTTGCAAAACTGCTCCAGCTCCTTCAAGTTGGATGGGTTGTGCTTGTGAACAGCAATCTTTATGTCTGACCACAGATTTTCTATTGGATTGAGGTCTGGGCTTTGACTAGACCTTTCCAACACATTTACATGTTTCCCCTTAAACCACTCAAGTGTTGCTTTAGGAGTGTGTTTGGGGGTCATTGTCCTGCTGGAAGGTGACCCTCCGTCCTAGCCTCAAATCACACACAGAGTGGTTCAGGTTTTGCTCAAGAATATCCCTAAGACCCCTTTCACACTGGGTCGCTTTGCAGGCGCTATAACGCTAAAAAATAGCGCCTGCAAAGCGACCTGAAACAGCCGCTGCTGTCTCTCCAGTGTGAAAGCCCAGAGGGCTTTCACACTGGAGTGGTGCGCTAGCAGGACGGTAAAAAAAAGTGCTGCTAGCAGCATCTTTGGAGCGGTGAAGGAGCGGTGTGTATACCGCTCCTGCCCATTGAAATCAATGGGGCACCGCCGCTATACTGCCGGCAAAGCGCCTCTGCGGAGGCGCTTTGCAGTGGTTTTTAACCCTTTCTCGGCCGCTAGCGGGGCTAAAACCGCCCCGATAGCGGCCGAAAAGCGCAGCGAAATTGATGGTAAAGTGCTGCTAAAAATAGCGGCGCTTTATCGCCCCCCCGCCCCAGTGTGAAAGGGGCCTTACTTAGACTATTGTGTTCTGATCCATCACATATAATTCAGATTAAAAAAACATTGAACTAAAGGCTGTAATGTAACAAAATATGTAAAAAGGTGAATACTTTTGCAAGGCACTGTACATTGGTCCAGCTTGTACTAATGTAAATATGCATATTTTGTAACTATAGGATCCTTGTGGACTGTAGGAGCCATTGCTTTACTAGTTGCCACTATGTTCCAGGTTCTTGCTGCACAGTAACCACAGGGAGTCGCTGTCTTGGCACAGGCACCTTTCACAGAACACCTTGCATCTTTCTCTTGAACACAAGGCATATTCTGATTTAATGAGGTGGATTGTGACCTCACCACCCCGCTTCACCAGCGCCCTCGCAGTTCATCCCAAACTACAAGCCTTCTGTCAAAATGGCAAACGGTTGTTTAAGTTCTTTAATTCATAGAACTCTGTGCACTGCACTGGGGCCCCTACCAATGAATTAGTTACTTGCGGCGTGCTAGGCGAGCAATGGCAAACAGAGGGTGTGGCTCAGTTATACTACATATTGAGTGTGGCTTTTTAGTCTGATTAGAATTTTTAGTCTGATTTTTTAAAATATTTTAATAATTTTTTTACAATATTTTTAATAATTGTTTACATTTTTTTCACAACACTGTGCCCAAATGCTGTCACTGGTGTTGGACGAGAAGGCCTGGTTTGGAGTCTCGACTCAAATTCATTCCAAAGGTGTTCTATCAGGTTAAGGTCAGGACTCTGTGAAGGCCAGTCAAGTTCCTCCACCCCAAATTCACTCATCCATGTCTTTATGGACTTTGCTTTGTGCACTAGTGGGCAGTCATGTTGGAACAGGAAGGGGTCATCCCCAAACTACTCCCCCAAAGTTGGGAGCATGAAATTGACTAAAATGTTTTGGTTTGCTGACACCTTAAGAGTTCCCTTCACTGGAACTAAGAGGCCAAGCCCAACCTCTAAAAAACAACTCCAGACCATAATCCCCCCTTAACCAAATGATTTGGACCAGTACACAAAACGAGGTCCATAAAGACATGGATGAGTGAGTTTGGGGTGGAGGAACTTGACTGGCCTGATCTCACAAATGCGCTTTAGGAAGAATGGTCAAACATTCCCATAGACACACTCCTAAACTTTGTTGACATCCTTCCCAGAAGAGTGGAAGCTGTTATAGCTGCAAAGGGTGGGCCAACTCAATATTGAACCCTACGGACTAAGACTGGGATGCCATTAAAGTTCATGTGCGTGTAAAGACACGAGTCCCAATACTTTTGACAATATAGTGTATATATGCAGTGGAATTTATTATTATTATGCTTAGGTTTCAGCCTTAGAGTTGTACCGGAGAACCAATGCTAAGGGGTTTTCATGTGTCTTTTATGTTATGTTCGAAGTGTGAGGCCTACTGTCGAGCTGTCACTTAATGGTTTATGTGTTCTTTTGTTTGTAATTGCAAAAGTCAATAAAAATAATAAAAAAATAATAATAATATTTACTGCATGTTTTTACTACTAAAATACTGCAAGACTTTATAAAATAACTCATGCAGTATTTTAGTAGTATTTGTTTTTGAATGGCAAAAAAAGGTTTTGAAAAATGCTGAGCGGTATTTTACCAAATTTTTTAAGGGGAACCATTTTGTTTTGTGAATGGAGCCCACGGTCCCTTTAACCTAGAAAATTATGCTCCTAATCAAAGTCTAACCAAAGTTTAACCTTTAATCTGTTTCCCAAAGCTAGATTAATGCCTAAACGCTTCTACTCAAGTTATCCCTGCCAAAATTAGTCCTATGCCGAGATGTACAAGAGCCATCAGCCAATGATTCGACTCCACTAAAGTGAATTAGCCCTTGTTTATTTTGCAGGAACCATAGAACAATTTCAAGGTATTTCAACTGCACTTGGCAATAGGTAAAATACAGAAAAATGCTCTGCAGTAATACACATTCTTTGAAATATGGAATGATTCCCTACACTGAAAATCAGTGGAGCTTGTGTGAAACTGAATACATAAAGCGAATCTGCCAAGAAAACCTCATAAATAAAACTGTTACATACAGAGCCTAATTTGTGAAAATCCAGAGCGCGGAGCAATTTGTATTCAGCTGAACTTTTTACACATGGTAGAGTACATCTGGATCTTGAGCATCCTGCTTATGAGAAATTTAAATGGGCTACAAGGTTTTGCAATAGAGCAGTTGGAAGATCATTCCTGAGCTATAAAACTTCATGGAATTTCTCACAGTGCAAAAGGTCCTTACTTCCACCTAAACTGGAATAATTTCTGTCATGAGTGGTTTTGTTCCTCAATGTCAATTAAAGGAATCTTTTGAAAAAATTCAACTAGTAAATTGAAACTAATGCCGCGTACACACGACCGTTTTTAATGACGAGAAAAATGCAATTTTTTAAAATGGTCATTAAAAATGATCGTGTGATGCCACGTACACACGATCATTTTTCCCGTCGGGAAAAAGTAGGATTTTTAAAACAGCTTACCTGTAAAATCCTTTTCTTGGAGTACATCACGGGACACAGAGCAGCATAGTCATTACTATGTGGGTTATATAGAATTACCTTCAGGTGCTGGCACTGGCAACTTCCAAAACAGGAAGTACCCTCCCCTATATAAGCCCCTCCCATCCGGGAGCACCTCAGTTTTGTAGCAAAGCAATACGTGTCCCCAAAAGAGGGGTGGGAGCTCTGTGTCCCGTGATGTACTCCAAGAAAAGGATTTTACAGGTAAGCTGTTTTAAAAATCCTACTTTCTTGTTCATACATCACGGGACACAGAGCAGCATAGTCATTACTATGTGGGACGTCCCAAAGCAATGCCAAATGAGGGGGGGGATACACCATACATAAGCTGGGCGCCATCAGGCATGAGGATCTTTTGCGGCCTGCAACACACTGCGCCCAAAGGCGACATCCTCCTGACTTCTAACGTCCACCTGGTAGAACCTAGTAAACGTGTGTACTGAAGACCATGTTGCGGCCTTACAAATTTGAGCCAGGGAGGCCTGGTGATGCACTGCCCATGAAGTTCCAACTGCTCTCGTGGAGTGCGCCCTAACTTTGAACGGAGGCGGTCTACTTCTCAAGCCATAGGCTTGTATTATGACCTGTCGAATCCACTTGGCTAAAGTAGATTTTGATGCTGCCTGACCCTTTCTGGGGCCTTCCGGCAGAACAAACAAAGAATCCGTTCTACGAATCTGAGCAGTGGCTTTTAGATAAGCTTTAACTGCTCTTACTACATCCAAAGAATGCAATAACTTTTCCTCTACCGAGCTTGGTTTGGGGAAAAAAGAAGGAAGAACCACATCCTGGTTCAAGTGAAACCTCGATACCACCTTAGGAAGAAAGGCTGGGTGAGGGCGTAATACTACTCTGTCCTTATGAATAACCAGATATGGCTCCTTACAGGACATGGCGGCTAATTCCGACACTCTTCTAGCCGAGCATATGGCTACTAAAAATATCAATTTTCTGGTGAGTAGAACCAAGGAAATGTGCCGCAAAGGTTCAAACGGCTGTTTCTGCAGAACCGACAGAACCAAATTTAGATCCCATGGGCATATGGGAGCTTTAATCGGTGGAATAATACGAGTCACCCCTTGCATAAAGGATTTGACAAGTGAATGCATAGCCAGGGGCCTTTGAAATAGTATTGATAAGGCCGAAACCTGGCCCTTGATAGTACTTAAGGCAAACTTCCTGTCTACAGCCCACTGCAGGAAGTCCAGAATTCTGCCTATAACGTACTTACGTGGATGCCATTTTCTGGCCTCGCACCAAGTGATGTACACCTTCCAAACTCTATAGTAGATCTGCCTGGATACAGGCTTCCTGGCATTGATTATAGTTGATACCACGGAGTTAGAGAGACCTCTCTTCTTTAGGATGTGGGATTCAATAGCCAGGCCGTTAAACTTAGAGTTAGTAAGGAAGGGTGGTATATCGGTCCTTGCGAAAGCAGGTCCGGACGACGTGGAAGGGTCCAAGGACTCCCCACAGACATTTTGATGATCTCCGCGTACCATGCCCTTCGGGGCCACGCTGGAGCCACCAGGATCACCGGCTTCTTTTCCAACCTGACTCTGCGAAGGAGTCGAGGCAACAATTGTAGCGGAGGGAATGCATATATCAGTCTGAACTGATCCCAAGGGAACACCAGAGCATCCGAGCCGCAAGCGAGGGGATCCCTTGTCCGGGAGACAAATCTGTCCACCTTTGCGTTGAATCTGGATGCTAGCAGATCTACATCCGGTGTTCCCCACCGCTGACATATTGCTCGGAAGACCTCGGGATGAAGGGACCATTCCCCTGGGCATAACTGTTGGCGACTCAGAAAGTCCGCCTTCCAATTCTCCACCCCTGGAATGAAGACAGCTGATATACATGGGACATGCTTTTCTGCCCATTCCAGGATGTGACTTACTTCCCTCTGGGCTGCACGACTCCTGGTGCCTCCCTGATGATTGATATATGCCACTGCTGTGGCATTGTCTGATTGAATTCTGACAGGGGACCCTTGGAGTCTGGATGTCCAGGCTACTAGGGCATACCGGGCTGCTCGTATCTCTAAGAGATTGATGGGCAGGGTTTTTACTACATTTGACCATCTGCCCTGGAGAGACCATTGCTCCAGTACTGCCCCCCAGCCTATAAGGCTGGCATCTGTAGTGACCACCTTCCACGATATCGGACTGAAGGGTTTTCCCTTCTGGAGATTCTGGGGGATCAACCACCAGCAGAGACTCTTCCGAACGGAAGGGGACAAAGCCATCGGGAAGTCTAGAGCCTGAATTTTTCCATTCTAGGCTGACAATATGGCCCTCTGTAAATTCCTTGAGTGGAATTGGGCGTATGGCACAGCTTCGAATGATGCTACCATCTTTCCTAGCAGCCTCATGCACAGGCGTATGGACGGCTGTCTTTTTGCACAAAGCAGACGGACCAAGCCCCTCAAAGAGGATACCTTGTCTAGAGGTAAGAAAATCTTCCTCTGGTCTGAATCCAGCCGTAGCCCTAGATATACCAGGTTTTTCACTGGCTGTAGGGCTGACTTGTCCAGGTTAATGACCCAACCGTGAGATTCTAGATACTTGATTGTATCGACAATTACCACTTCTAGCTTGGCAACTGAGTGGTCCATCAACAACAGGTCGTCTAGGTATGCCATTATCGTTACACCTCATGTTCTTAGATCGGCCAACAGTGGGGCCAGAATTTTTGTGAACACTCGTGGTGCTGTGGCCAGACCGAATGCTAAGGCTCTGAACTGAAAATGGCGCCCTTCTACTGCAAAGCGTAGAAATTTTTGATGACCTGGAAAGATGGGAACATGCAAGTAAGCATCTTTGATGTCGATCGAGGCTAACCATTCCTCCCCCTGTAGGGCAGCGGTGACCGATCGGATCGACTCCATCCGGAAAGACCGGACGTTTAGAAATTTGTTTAGACTCTTTAGGTCCAATATGGGTCTTATGTCCCCGTTTGGCTTCGGGACTGTGAAAAGGTTTGAGTAGAAACCCAACCCCCACTCTTCCATTGGAACCTCCATAATTACTCCTTGGAGCAATAGTTGTTCTAACGCCAATAGGAGAGACCCTCTTTTCAGAGGGTCTCTTGGCATGCCTGACCACATAAAATGGGAAGGAGGAGACTCTTTTAACTCCAACTTGTATCCCAGAGTTACTGCGGAGAGCACCCATCTGTCTTTGATCGTCTCCCGCCAGGTCTCTGCGAACAACTGAAGTCTTCCCCCCACCCGTTTGAGTGGGGGCAGCCCTTCATGGGCTTGACTTGGAGGCTGGTTTAGTACCCCTTCGGATCCAGGGTTTCTTATTACCCTGTGACTGTCCCTGATTTTTACCCCCTGAGTTTGACCGAGGAGGCCGTCGGAACTGCTTAGTAGCAGACGTCGCAGGGATAGGAGAGGTAGTCCTCTTAAAAGATGGACCCCTAGACCTCTTCTTACTCGGTAAGAGAGTAATTTTACCACTGGAAATCTTCTGGATATACTTATCCAGGTCCTCGCCAAAAAGGCGTTCCCCATGAAATGGGAAGCTAACTAAGAGCTTCTTACAGGGAGCTTCAGCAGACCAGTTTTTGAGCCACAGAAGCCTACGCATATGTACCAAAGACAGCGTGAGGCGGGAGGCCTGATGGATAGAATCCTTGATGGCGTCAACCGCAAAGCATAATGCTCTAGGCAGATCAGCCAGAGCCTGGGCCTGCTGGTCTGGCAAATCCCTCAGGACCATTTTCATCTGATCCTTTAAAGCTTGGCAGACCCCAATAGCTGCCACTGCTGGCTGTGTAACAGCCCCTGCTGCGGAAAAAGCAGATTTTAATAAAGATTCCAATTTTTTATCTACTGGATCTTTGAACATTTGAACATTATCTACTGGACATGTCAGTGATTTGTTCACAGAAGAGATGGCTGCATCCACCGTAGGAACATTCCATCTCTGGGTGAACTTTTCCTCCATGGGATAGATCACCGGAAATTTCTTAGGCGGAACAAATAGTTTATCAGGATGTTCCCAGTCCTGGTATATAAGTCCTTCCAATAATGGATGTATTGGAAAGGAGCAATTAACCTGGGGAGCTTTTAGCGACCCCAATGAGGAGACAGCAGTAGTTGATGGTTCAACAAGAGGCATTTTAAATGCAGATCGAACCATGTCAGTTAGGGTCTGGACCCACAATCTTTCAGTCTGTGATGCTGAAAATGGTTCATCTACTGTCGATTCCTCAAAAACAGAGTTAACCTCCTCCTGATCCCCTTCAGGTAGGTCGGTCCCTTCCTGGGACTGTTGCTCTGCCAACAGGCACTCTAATGGAGGTGATGGAGATCTGGCGCGCTTTCTTTCCTGCAGAGAAGAAGCGATCAATGCTGCCAATCTCTGCTCCAATCCCTCCAGAGTTGAGACAAAAACCTCCTCTGTTATATATGCAGGAGCAGGTGGACTGAGGACAGCCGCAGTACCTGGCACTCCCGGGGGTTCCTTATGGGTATTAACCTCTGATTTCTCAGGGGAGGAGGGTGCAGATGACTGCTCCAGATCCTCAGAGCCCGATGGAGACCCCCTACACTTCCTGAGAGGTATATCTCGGAGTTTTTTAGGCGGCATATTCCTTAGTTCAAAGCTGAGGTATTCCAGCCGCAATACACCCCTTTACTGAAATAGTCTAATGCAATTTGCTGCTATGTACATCAGTGGGTGTCTACTAATGCGTCTTTCTGGGGATGCCTGTATCAACCGCCCGCTGTAAGCCCCTATATCATGCTACCAGCTCCTTTTCATGCTCTGTGTCCATAGCAAGCAGCGTGGACTGAGTCCTTTTATCTTGCTGGGACGCCCGCACATGCGCAGAAGCGCTGGGCGCACAGAGCGCGTCATCCGCCAGGCTCCGCCCACTTTTTTGAAGCTAAATCTATAAAAAGAAAGCGTGTGTGCGCGCGCACGCGCGTGCACGTGTGCGCACACGCGCGTGCACGTGTGCGCTCTTGGCGCCCTGTAGGGAGAGGAGCCAGGGTCCCTGTTTCACCAGGACTCGGGGATGGAAGGAAACTACTTGGCAGCATGACAGAGGAATGCAGCTTCCCTGATAGAGAGCTCACTCATCTGCCTGGACTTTCACCATGGAAGGAATAGTCCCAAGAAAAAAAGACGATCCACAGCGGCCTCTAGTGGACAAACACAGGTACCGCACTTTTGTCTTTTTTTTTTATTTTTTTTAAAACCTCCTTTATGAAAAACATTTCCAGGTTTACAGTTTTTAAAACTTCCTTTATGAAAAGACATTTCTAGGATTTCTTAGGCATATACAGCTATTAGCGGGAATACCTTTAGGTAACAGGCAGAAAGACATATTAGGCTTGGGGGTCCCCTCAATAGAACCAAGTTCCTGAGGGGCCCCCACTTACCTTTTCCCCGCCGCAGGACTTTGTTTGGTCCACAGAAGCCCAAACTTCACCTCTCATGGCAGGCATTGTACTAGACCTTCAGGGACCGGGTTCCCAAGGATTCCACTCCCCTGGACCTGTATAGCACCCTGCACAGATAGCCTCTTGGTTTTGGGTATGACCAGAGCTCTGGATCCCAGGGTCCAGCCCTCCTAAGAGAGGCATTACAGGCAAAACCTTGCTCTTCTCTGCAAGGCCCGGGTACCGACCGTTTAGCTATGAAGCTTTTTTGGTCAGATCCGGAATAGCTTGCTAAGGCCCAGAGAACCTGTACACAAGCCCAGATGAATACATGTTAACCTTGGCCAACACCTTAGACACTGGCAAAAAACTGAGGTGCTCCCGGATGGGAGGGGCTTATATAGGGGAGGGTACTTCCTGTTTTGGAAGTTGCCAGTGCCAGCACCTGAAGGTAATTCTATATAACCCACATAGTAATGACTATGCTGCTCTGTGTCCCGTGATGTATGAACAAGAAATGACATTTTTTTTTTTCGCCGAGAAAAACGATCGTCTGTGAGTTTTATGCCGTTTTTCTCGTTGAGAAAAACGGCAGGAAAAACGACGAGAAAAATTAGAACATGTTCTAAATTTTCTCATCGTTTTTTCCATCATTTTTTTCCGCGGCAGTTTTCCCATAGGGAGACACTGCCGCGGAGCCCACAGACGGTCGTTTTTCTCGTCAAAGAAAAAAATGACGGGAAAAACGGTCGTGTGTGGGGGAACATGCCGTTCCCTCGTTTTTCATTTTTTTTCATGCCGTGATTCACGGCGGTGTTTTCACCGCCGTGAATCACGATCGTGTGTACGCGGCATATGGGCTTCAAAGCATTTTTCATGATGTGAAAAATGGCCATGAAAAAATTGGAACATGCTCTAATTTTTCTCGTCGTTTTTCTCGTCATGAAAAAGGCCGTGTGTAGGCTTTAACAACGTGAAAAAAAATGCGCATTCTCAGAATCAAGTATGAGACGGGAGCGCTCGTTCTGGTAAAACTAGCGTTCGTAATGGAGATAGCACATTCGTCACGCTGTAATGGACTGAAAAGCACGAGGCTGAAAAGCGTGAATCGTCTCTCAACAAACTTTACTAACATGAAGGGTGGCGCCAACCGAATGGAACTTCCCTTTTATAGTGCCGTCGTACGTGTTGTACATCACCGCGCTTTACTCAAGCATTTTTTTCAACGATAGTGTGTAGGCAAGGCAGGCTTGAGAAGAATCACGTAGAGAAAAACATTGTTTTTTTCAATGACATTAAAAACGGTCGCGTGTACGCGGCATTAGGCAGTTTTGGGTCAATTTTGCTTTTTTTTCAAAGTTTCAAACTGATTTTTTATATCTGTTTTTATTGTATACAGTATGTCTATGTACATGGCATAAGTTCAAAGGAAATATTTATCTGGAAAGTAGACGATTTATTTTTTATCTTGCAAACGTTTGCTCCATGTATGCCTGGCAATAAAGCTCAACTTCAGATTTACAACATATTTTTTAGGTCTTTGTAATTTTAGGTTATGATTTCTAACTACCATTAAAGACTAAACTTTTATAAAATTTTTTATTTTAGTATTGGATAGAGTGGAGAGGGATAAACACCCCTGTCAGTTTTAATTGCTGTCTGTGCCCTCGTTATGGAGATTCACCCTCTCTATTTCTCCTGTTTAACCATTATCATTAAAAATGAAAGTAAAAGAAAATCCCAAATTTTGGGTTGTCCCCAGAAAAGTAATAGAGGGAAAATCCTACAATGGGGACACTAGTTCTTGTGACCTGGGGGTCCCCAAGGAATTCCCTTAATTTGCAGGGATTTCCTCTCACTTCCTGTTTGGCTTGGGGGCAGGAAGTAAAGAGAAATCTCTGCAATGGGACACAGACAGTGAAAAAAATAAAAATAAAAACTCTATCCAAAATGAAAAAAAAAAAAGTTTTGCCTATAATTCTACTTTAAGCTACTTTTGTTACAGTTGAAATGTGCTTCCTGCCTTTCCACTCTAGTGCTCTATGCTGGCAGAGATGGGTAATTGCCACACTACTCTCTCAGAGCTGCAGTGCTAATGAAGAGGGTCACGTCTGACCAGGTCTGTTAAAGTGCAGTCATGTTTAAACATTGCATGCAGGGCTGGTACAAGGCAGGGGTGGAAGGGGCGGATGCCCTGGGCGGGACAATTTGCGGGCTGGAGGGGGGCATAGGTAAAGTGCTGGCAATGTGCTTCACTGTACACACTAGCCGGCGCCGCTAGCTGTACTGTAGTCATCTGTACCTTACTGCTGTAATGTGCCGAGTGCACTCCTGCACCCAGCACAAGCCTACACAGTCCACACCAGCCATACCTGTCAGCGCTGCCCCTTCTCTCCCCCTATGAAGGGACTTTTTAGTCCTGTCCCGGTGGCGTGACATCACTCATGGCTGGAGGTGGGATAGGAGGAGAGTAGAGAGCTGCGGGAGGAGCCGCCGAGGAGAAACCAGCAGAAGTTCAGCAACAAAGTGTGTATCGCCAGGGCTTTTTTTCAGGCGGAACTGCGTTTCCGGAACCTCTGGCAGCCCTCTCCTCTCCGTCCTGTCATGTAACACATAGCCAGTAGAGGAAGTTTTCTGCACAGCTCACTTCCTCTACTGGCTTTTCTGTGTTAGCTCTGGGCACTCACTGCTGCTGCCCTCAAGCACAATTCTGCTCCCAGCACTGTAAGCTACAGCGGCAGTGATTCCAGAGGCAGCTTGTCCCTGCTTACTGCTACTACTGATACATTGCAGCACAGAGCCTATGTCAGCGAAATCAGGCTGTATGCAGAGCACACAGCCAGATATCGTGTCTCTAATAGTAAGACATGATATAATGCATCTTAAGCTAAAATTCACTCACCTTCCATTCGATTCCCATTCTTTCAAATTAAGAAGCATCGCCACACTGCTATGTTCTCATCTCGGCATCACAGCCTCACACTGCCCGCCCAGAGCCTTACGGCTCCTTTTAATTATCAAAAGATCTCACCAGCAGATAATCACCTCCCACATGGGAGTGGTCATCACAGGATGTCCCCTTTATACAGGAAATGTCCATATAAGGGCGTCCCTCTAACAGGATGTCCGATACAATACAATACAATAAAAGAACCAATCACAGACATGTATACATTCAAATAGACTAGCAGTGACGTGCACCGCTTCCACTGATGGGAACCATACAAAAATTATGGCTCAATGGGCCACAATTGTCGTATAGTTATGCTATAGTTCTCGTGGACGCAGATCTGTCCGCTCGGAGTCATTTAATGCCAACGTCAAAAAGTGGCCAGTCCCTTGGCGAGGCATAAAACAAACATCCCTAAAAGAGCAAACATCGCTGTGTCCACAGGAAGATTTTCGCTCCACCGGTCTTCCACCAACGTCTGTATGTGCGAATACGCTCACACGAGCGCATTACAGCAAAACCGACACTGGGGGACATCTGACAATATACATTAATAAAATTTTCCACAACAGTCCTCCCTTTTTTGTCATATGCTCCCATGTGTGTGTCCCTCGATAAAACTTGATCTCCTTCTTACACCTGGAAATGAATCAGTCCTTACAGCCAATACGAGTCCATAAAAACGAAAGCACGGCTTGACATGTAGACTCTGTTCTTCAGGAGCATGACTTATAAGGAGGATGCGACATGGTGAGCTGTAGTAATCGCTGATTGGTCTGGGATCCTCTGTGTCTTGTACATGGGTCTGACTTTGGGGCGTCTCATCAAGGAAGATGTGGTCATCTGTTCGGGCTCTGGTCATGCGTCCAATTAGGCAACAGGAGCACTCATCACGACATAGAAAGAATAGAAATAAAAACGACATGGGTATATATATTCCCACTTCCTTTAACCACGATCTGCTGTAAAATAAAAATTAGATCCCCAAAGATTCCCAGACCCTTAAAAGGACTCCCAACCTTCACTTAGCTATAGCTCTGGCTTCAACAGTTACATAAACATCCCATCCTCAATGGATGAGAATTGTTCAATCGTATCATAAGCTCAAGCCCCCCCACCTTGTACCTGCAGGACACCATGCCCAGACCTGGTCGGGGTTGGTGAATCATTCCCTTCTAGCTGTCCCTGCCATTCTTAATTTCTCTCACGCCATCAGATCCTCACGATCGGCCGCGACATAAGATGCTGGGACAGCTTCACCAGCATGCATGAACCTCTTGCATTGGGGGAATTACCTTATAAGCTGCAGATCCGCATAAACACCAAACTAAAGTTCAAACACACTTGTGGGCTACCTAGTTGTCCCGATACCCAAACCGACAAGAGGCAGAGCTATTAAAATTATAACCAATTTTACCCTCTAAAAATGCATCGTTAAATTCCATTGACAAGTGTCTGTTTGGAGTCTTCACCAATTTGTCAAAACTCCTCATACCCATAATAACATCATACCGCTGTCTTTGCTGGGGTACTAAAACTCGGTGGAGACTCAGAACAGACCTAGCAATCGGTCCTGTTCACTTTCTGTGCTAGTCAGGAAATACACCTTAAATTATAACTTGGGATGCTTTTCATCGTTTCCCTTGCTAAAATTTACTAAACAAAAAAATATAAATAAACAAAGATACTACTCAATTCTTTGGTGTGGTTGAGCCACTTCTTGCAGTGGCTGGCGTGGTCTCGTCCCTCAAGCTTCTTTACAACGACCAAGTCACCTGGTTGGAAAGAATGTAAACCGGTTATTGTGTCAGGGTCCAGGAGGGACTCGTGAACCCTGTGGTAAACATTTTGAAGTTCATGTTACAGTGATCGCACCCATCCCATCAGCTGAGAGTATAAGTGACAGCTAATGAGGTAAGTATGACCCTGGTTTTGATTGACCTCCAAACAACTCTCATATGACAATAACCCAGACATCGGGACTGTGGTCACTGCATAACCTGTGCGTGGCTTACAATACCTGGAACCATTGACAAAAGGTTCTTAGCATCTGGGATGGGAACCTACTTCACCAGACTGCTGTTTGCCGATTGTCTTTCTTTGATAGAATTTAAGTCTTGGCACAAACTTGGTTAGAATTACAGAGGTTAACATTATTTGTTTAAAAAAAAAAACTGTCATTCTTACATTTATCATTCCCCCCCTTTTCTTCCTCATTACAGACTGAAGGAAGAAATGCGTGGTGCAGGAAACAAGAAACAATGAAATAGCCTATGATACTTTTACATCCTTAGACTCATGTATTTATCCATACGTACAGCTGTCTACATACACCTGCTCTCTATGTACATACTCTTTCAGAAACTCCTTGGACCTGAAAAATACTTATAAGCAAAATCATTACTCTATCCTTCATATTTAACCTGCAAAGAATGGTAAACAATAATGACATTCCTGTACATTGGTAAATTGTCAATGACATTCTTTCAAAATCAAAATCAATTCAAACAAAACCCTCTGTAACCCTTACTTTTCCCGTTCCTACAAAAATACAACAGCCGCGACGCATCGGAGGATCGCCACGGTAATTTCAAACATATTCACGTTACTACATACAAACATTCCGATACAAATGTGGGGGAGATACTTCAGTTTCCAAAACCAAAAATTTAAAAACAAAACAGCCAGAATTCTACCTTCACTCTTTCAGAAATAGAAAAAAATACAATGGGACAACATGAGAGCAGCTGGAAAACTTTGCATGGACCAGCCATACAAAGTTCAAACAAACGGGCATGAGAATTTTAACCACCGTTCCTCCTCTGAGAATCACAAAAAAGTGTACTACACTGTCAGGGACATACTGGGCTTGAACCTGGGACCTCGTCGGTGTCTGGCATTGACTCTTCCCACTGAGCTATCTGGGATGCTGGACAGCTCCCTGCCTGATCTGCTGGATAACCTATCTAATGGATTAGACTACTCTGCTTGGTGTCTTGATTGATGTTGAACCCTGAACCCCTTGCTCCTCCCATGAACTTCCTATAAAAGACGTTCCAGAGATGTTGCCCCTTGCGGTTTGATCTGCTTCTGTTCCTGACTCTGTGCCTGTATCGTGTTCCTGTGTATGACCCGGCTTCCTGACCTCCCTCCTATCTCCAGTCCTGACTCTGGCTTGTTTGACCCTGCTAAGTTACCTGTCTGATCATCTGTTGCCAAGACCCAGCCTGGACTCTGACTACTCTCTGCCTGCCGTTTATGCTGTTTACCCTGATGTGAAAGACCTGGCTTGTCTGACTGTGCTGCTCTGCATACCTACACCTGCTGACCTGCATCCGCGGTCCTGCACACCTGCACCTGCTGACCTGCATCCGCTGCTCTGCATACCTGCACCTGCTGACCTGCATCCGCTGCTCTGCATACCTGCACCTGCTGACCTGCATCCGCTGCTCCCAGTTCCAGCTGTTCCAGCTTTCGCTTGGCTTTACTACACCCAGCCAAGAGGACCAAGCAGGCACCCTTACCTCACCGCGCTCTTACCACCACTGTCCCCACTCCAGTGGTCTCCGAGCCGGGGTTGTACGGGAGGTCTCCCTCTGCACGTCAGGCTCACACCAAAGGTACGTGACAGTATCAAACCGCCATGTCTGAGCCTGCAAGAGGGACCTCGCCTATGGATGACGTCAGTCAGCACCTCGCAGCCCTCAACCGGGTCGTGAAGTCTCTACAAGGCAGTTACGTTCAAGTGGATAGGCAGACGCAAACCCAGACCATCACTGCAGATGCACCTTCAGTCCCAACTTCCTCCTCTGGAACGCCACCACCTCCTGAGCCTAGGGTTCCCGATAAGTTTTCTGGGGATCGAAGCAAATTCCGGGCGTTTCGCAACGCATGTGAACTATACTTTTCCTTACTACCTCTGACTTTTTCATTAGAGGTCACCAAAGTAGGGTTTGTTATCGCTCTACTACAGGGGGAACCTCAGGCTTGGGCCCACCATCTGCTGGAAGTCCGCCATGAAGCTCTGGACTCTCTCTCATCTTTTCTTGATGCCATGGCTCGACTCTATGATGACCCTCAACGGACTTCCACCGCCGAGGCTGCCCTCCACGCGCTCCAGCAAGGCCGCAGAGCGGTCGAGGACTATGTGACTGATTTCAGACGCTGGAGCGCGGATGCCCAGTGGAATGATGCAGCCCTACGGCACCAGTTCCATCTCGGTCTCTCTGAGGGACTGAAAGACGAGTTAGCCCGGGTCGGTGTTCCTGATGCCCTAGAGACTTTAATCACCCTGTCTATTCAGATAGACCAACGACTCCGGGAGCGCAGAACAGAGAGGGCTACCCAGCATCTCCGTCCAGCCTGGATGCTACCCCGGGTATCTCCTGCTGTTGCCAGTTCAGTTCCAGTTAACTCCTTACCTGCCAATCAGACTTCTGTTACCATAAAGCCGAGACAGCTTGGACTGATGAGACCTTCCCTGTCGGCCGAAGAACGACTTCGCCGGCGACAGAATGATCTTTGTTTATATTGTGGAGGAGCCGGCCATTACGTTTCCTCATGTCCTGCTAAGCTGTGCAAGGTCCCAGCTACCCCTTCTCCAAGTGGTCCACCTCCCTCTGCCAACACCACCCACCTGGCCCTACCTATCTCGTTCCAATTGCCAGGAAGGACAATACCAGTCACCGCGATAATTGACTCAGGAGCATGTAATTGTTTCATCGATCTTAACTTTGCAGCACAACAGCACATCCCACTCCAGCCAAAGACTCAGGGACTTTCCATCTTTTTAGCAGACGGGTCCCGTATTAAGTCAGGAGTAGTGACTCAAGAAACCCCTCCTTTGCTTGTAACCACCTCTACAGATCATAAGGAACTATTAAGCCTGAATGCCATTGCATCCCCTCTGTTTCCAGTCATCTTGGGTCTACCCTGGCTTCAGGCCCATAACCCACAGATCGATTGGGGGTCCGGGAGTATTAGGTTCCAGTCGCCTTATTGCCAACACCACTGCATGCCTCCATGTCTCAGCACTTCTGGTCCTCTGTTATGCCTGGAGCCGGATTCAGAGGTACGCGCAGCTGTGCCCAAACAATACCATGGATTCCTGGACGTTTTCAGCAAACGGGGAGCTGAGACCCTTCCGCCTCATCGTCCATACGATTGTCCAATCGAGCTTCTCCCTGGGGCTGAAATTCCCTTTGGACGGATCTTCCCCTTATCTGAACGGGAGCTAGAGGTTCTGAAAGAGTATGTTGACGAAAACCTAAAGAGGGGGTTCATCCGTCCTTCCACTTCTCCAGCAGGGGCGGGAATCTTTTTTGTGGAGAAAAAGGACCATTCTCTCCGGCCCTGTGTGGACTACCGGGAATTAAATAAAATTACAGTCAAGAATCGGTACCCTCTGCCCCTGGTACCCGAACTCTTTCAGAGGCTCAGGACCTCTTCTGTGTTTACCAAGCTAGACCTGCGGGGGGCGTACAACCTGGTCCGCATCCGCGCAGGGGATGAATGGAAGACTGCTTTTCGGACCAGGTTCGGCCATTACGAATACCTAGTAATGCCCTTTGGCCTATGTAACGCCCCTGCTACTTTTCAGCATCTAGTCAATGACATTTTTAGGGACTGCCTGGACATTTACGTAATTGTCTATCTAGACGATATTTTGATTTTTTCCACTTCAATTGAGCAGCACCGGGAACATGTCAAGATCGTACTCTGTCGACTCCGTCAACATGGACTGTACGCAAAACCAGAAAAATGCGAATTAGAGCGACAGAGTATTCAGTTCCTCGGCTTGGTAATTTCAACAGAGGGATTCAACATGGATCCGCAAAAAGTTTCAGCTATTCTGGATTGGCCTGCACCTTCAGACAAGAAGGGGGTGCAGCGCTTCGTTGGCTTCGCCAACTTCTACCGGAGGTTCATCAAGGGATTCTCCGCTATTATTTCCCCGATTACGCAGCTGACCAAGCAGAATGTCCGGTTTTGTTGGAATCCCGAGGCACAGGCTGCCTTCACAAATTTAAAAGGACTGTTCACGTCAGCTCCTATTCTGAGTCACCCTGACCCTGCTCTACCTTATCTACTCGAGGTAGATGCCTCAGAGACAGCGTTAGGAGCCGTTATCTCTCAACGCCAGGGTCTCAAGGACTTGATGCACCCAATAGCCTTCTTCTCTCGTAAGCTTACTCCGGCCGAGAAGAACTATGACGTGGGGGACCGGGAGCTCCTGGCCATCAAGTCCGCCCTTGAAGAATGGAGGTATCTGTTGGAAGGAGCGGCGCATCCCATACTCATTTATACAGACCACAAAAACCTGGAGTATTTGAGAGCTGCCAAGCGTCTGAGACCACGCCAGGCACGATGGGCCTTATTCTTCTCTAGGTTTTCATTTCACATAACTTACCGGCCCGGCTCAAAGAACACCAAACCAGACGCCCTTTCTCGCATGTTCGATGATCCGAAAGAAGTGTCAGCTCCTGATACCATCCTATCGGAAGGTAACTTTCTACTCTTGCAAACAAATCTAATGTCCGGCTTGAAACAAGCTTCAGCAAATATGTCAGGGCCTCCTGGGATTACCCTGTTACCCAAGGATGGGTTACTATGGAAAGACAACAAGATCTTTGTACCAGAAGATGTCAGAGTAACCGTATTAAATCTGTGCCATGATCATCCCCTGGCCGGCCACTTCGGAATGCATAAAACTCAGGAACTAATTCAACGCACATTTTGGTGGCCGGATCTTGAAAGGAACTGCAGGGAGTATGTAAATTCATGTGCCACCTGTACCCATAGTAAGACCGCTAGAAGCAAGGCCTGGGGTCTTCTCAGACCCTTACCAGTTCCTGATCGACCCTGGCAAAGGATTGCTATGGACTTCATAGTGGAACTTCCCCCGTCAGAAGGTTGCTCAGCCATTTTTGTAGTGGTCGACCGTCTATCTAAAATGGCCCACTTCGTGCCACTGAAGAGCACGCCATCTGCCATGGAAACTGCCCAGGTCTTCATAAAAGAGATAGTAAGGTTACATGGGGTTCCAACAGACATTGTTTCAGACAGAGGGGTGCAGTTCACCTCTCGCTTCTGGAAGGCTTTGTGCAAGGTCCTGAAGATCGAGCTGTCCATGTCCTCTGCCTATCACCCTCAGACCAATGGGCAAACCGAGAGGACGAACCAAACGCTCGAGCAATATCTCCGATGCTTTACCACCTTTGTTCAAGATGACTGGGTAACACTACTACCCCTGGCGGAGTTTGCCTTTAATAATGCCAGTCACTCGGCTACAGGTCAGTCTCCGTTTTTCTCCAACTATGGGTTCCACCCGACCTTCCTACCTGATCTCATTTCTGATTCAACAGTCCCAGCAGTCCAGAGTACCGTTGATTTCCTGACCCGTAACAACAAAATATTACAGGAAGCCTTGACCAAGGCGCAGGCAACCAATAAAAGGATGTTTGACAGAAAGAGGAGAGGGGAGTTATGCCTTCAACAAGGCGATCAAGTATGGCTGTCTACCGCCAACCTTAGGATGACCTGCCCCGCAAGGAAACTGGCACCCAAGTTCATCGGCCCCTTCCCAGTAAAACAGAGATTAAATGAAGTCTCCTATGAACTTTCTTTACCAGATTCATTGAAGGTTCACCCAGTGTTTCACGTGTCACTACTGAAACCTACAGTGCCGGATCCCTTCCCAAACAGGGGATCAGGACCGCCTGAACCTGTAATGGTTGACGGGGATGAGGAGTTTGAGGTGGAGGCCATCTTGGACTGTAGAAGAAGGGGGAACCAACTTCAATTCCTGATTAAGTGGAAGGGGTATGGTCTGGAGGAGAACTCCTGGGAACCCCAACGGAACATTCATGCCCGAGAGTTAATCCAGGCATTTTTTCGCAGTCACCCCCAGAAAAGAGCTCTCTTGGGCACCCGGAGGTTGCCCTTAAGGGGGGGGCACTGTCAGGGACATACTGGGCTTGAACCTGGGACCTCGTCTGTGTCTGGCATTGACTCTTCCCACTGAGCTATCTGGGATGCTGGACAGCTCCCTGCCTGATCTGCTGGATAACCTATCTAATGGATTAGACTACTCTGCTTGGTGTCTTGATTGATGTTGAACCCTGAACCCCTTGCTCCTCCCATGAACTTCCTATAAAAGACGTTCCAGAGATGTTGCCCCTTGCGGTTTGATCTGCTTCTGTTCCTGACTCTGTGCCTGTATCGTGTTCCTGTGTATGACCCGGCTTCCTGACCTCCCTCCTATCTCCAGTCCTGACTCTGGCTTGTTTGACCCTGCTAAGTTACCTGTCTGATCATCTGTTGCCAAGACCCAGCCTGGACTCTGACTACTCTCTGCCTGCCGTTTATGCTGTTTACCCTGATGTGAAAGACCTGGCTTGTCTGACTGCGCTGCTCTGCATACCTACACCTGCTGACCTGCATCCGCGGTCCTGCACACCTGCACCTGCTGACCTGCATCCGCTGCTCTGCATACCTGCACCCGCTGACCTGCATCCGCTGCTCTGCATACCTGCACCTGCTGACCTGCATCCGCTGCTCCCAGTTCCAGCTGTTCCAGCTTTCGCTTGGCTTTACTACACCCAGCCAAGAGGACCAAGCAGGCACCCTTACCTCACCGCGCTCTTACCACCACTGTCCCCACTCCAGTGGTCTCCGAGCCGGGGTTGTACGGGAGGTCTCCCTCTGCACGTCAGGCTCACACCAAAGGTACGTGACATACACAATCATCATTACAGATTTCTGAACTACATCCAAAGTACCTTATTCTGAGGTCTCGTCCTACAGACATCAAAAGTACCTTCCAAAGGAGTACACCTTACTGTACCCTTTGAACATGTATGTCATCCTTTAAGGGGTCTCATGTCCGGAGCCCCAAACCCAGACCTCATGTGCGGTGCAGTTGTCTGACTGGTGTGGAGCCTAATTTTTTCCTCCAACGCATGGACGGCACATTACCCATGATGATTCGAATCGCTTATGAAGTGTCCCTGCGTCCAGGGCACCCTTGCACTAGTTTTCGGAGCAGTACTGCTTAGTGACCATTTTTACAGTACTGGCACCTGGCGTTTTCCGATTACACGGCCTCCCGGTATGCTAGCGTACTACCCCTCACGTTTTATGCCTTCTTTCTACCTGCATCTAGAAATTACAACAATAATGGTGACGCCCCCTGTACTACTCTCTACCCAAAACTGTATTTCAGTATAAAACTTCAAAAAACTGGAACAAAATATAAAACACTTTTTCAAATGCCAAAATGTTTTCCCATCTTCCTTCCAAGCACAAATCTCATTGCTCACCTTTCAGAAGACCCCAAACTCCTCCCACCAACTTCCCGTTGATACATAAATGCTGAAAAGAACTTCCTGTTGCATGCTCAGCTCTAAAAAAAATAAAAACTGGTTTATTTACACATCAACGAACAGGAAGAGGGAGGGGGAGGGGGGAGCCTAGCCCCATCACCTTGTCTATGAACACACCAAAAAATCCATGGCTAATATTATATATATTTCAACAATTAAAAAAAAAAGGAATTAAGGAAATTATGGAATAAACCCCCTTTTGCAAATGGGAGGGAATCCCCCCTGACCCAAACATCCCCTGGAAGTCAAACCACAAGTTTCGAGACTCAAATACAAATTCCTGCAAAAATATGGCTCAAGGAGTTCAACTAAACCCCCCCTCCTCCTTTGCAGGCTATACAATACAAGCTTCAAAAACAATGAATTGCCTTCTGGGAAACTCCCAAATATTTAAACATAAAAACAACACACACCACCATGTACAAAAACTCAGTTAAAGTTAGTCTTACAATCTATTAAAATGCAGTGTAAAGTAGAGTTTTCACTTAAAACCGAAATTCAATACAAAAACCGCTGCTCATATACTGCAAAGTCAGCTAAACCTGTAATAGCTTACATTCACTTAAATGAAAACAGAGAAATCCCCATCCCAACACCATCTGCCTGGAGTTTGCATGTTCTCCCTGTGCCTGCGTCGGTTTCCTCCGGCTACTCCAGTTTCCTCCCACACTCCAAAGACATGCTGGTAGGTCAACCAGATCCCGTCCATAAATGGGCCCCAGCATGTGCATGTGTCCGTAAGCGCGTTGGGACCCCTTGGGGCAAGACCGTGCTATATCAAGATACCACTCTACTCAACTCAAGAGGCGATGTTTAGAAAAACAAATTTAAACCAGCGAATTTAACATTAAACAAAACAGCCTCTCAGTATGTCATCCCGGTGTCTCACCACTCTGGGACGACCCAGAGGCCAAACTGTAAACGCCAACAAGGACTGAGCCTCCAAATCACCTTTTTAAAAGAGAACAGACCGTACTACACACACAAACACACAAAGGAAAACAAAAATGGCGTCCACCAGATTCCAACACAGAAAAGACCGCACTACTCAATTCGCACCAAACATCGAAATCTGCCCCAAAGGATGCGAAATTCCACCAGCAAGATAGCCAACGAATGCCACAGCACGGTCACATGGTATCACACCCAAAGGAAAGGTGGCTGCACCTTCCCCTATAGGATGACCCACAGCGAAAATGTCACAAAATCCTTAAACTGCCTCTCAAAATGGCCGACAGAAAGCCCCCACTAAAGCACATGGCACACAGGGACCAGACATTGAGAAATACAAACAGCTCAGCTGCACACATATATTGCAGGCTGCACTAAATCCCACATCTATACCTACATTTCATACACAATATACAGTTTCCATATGCATCATAAACTTGTAGTCAAAAGATACACAGAGACCCACCAACAACACTGGTCTCCCCCTACCCCATTCAAGCACATGGCAGGGGCCATCTTGAACAATGCAGCAGCCATGACTGGCTGTACAGGCTGCTCAATACATCGCACAAAGGTCACTTTTCCAAACAGCTCTCTCTACGCAACTTCTTTCAGTTCAATTACACACATGGGGACACGTGTCCTGCATCAGACAAACAATCCAATCACACACAGTCTCCATTTCTTTCAATAAATTTTTATTTTTCAATTCAAGACATGTACAGAAAATCTTCAAAAATTGTTGTTTAAACATGACAAAGGGTTATTTCCAATTGTTTATGTCACAATGTTCTCATCAAGAGATTACAAAAAAAAATGAAAAATAGGCATTCAGGGAAGTCACACCCCACCTGGACGCCCCTAACGGGATCATCCTGCGCCCAGGTCAGGCCCCCCCCAGCCCGCCATCCTCATATGAAACCAATAAAAAGGAACTCGGAATATTAATGAAGAACAGTACTATACTCATATACAATAACGCCCATCAAATTTAAGACTCGGAAATACCGCAATAAGAACACAGTAAATAATGATATCAAATCTTTGAATCATGTTTAAGTATCGAAACAAAAATAAGATAAAAAATAAATAAAACAAAAGATAAAAGAACCAAGAAAAGATAGAATAGAAGAAGAAAGAAATAAGAAGAAATCACATGCCGAACATGAGGCCCTTTAGGAATTAGAGCGGTCAGGGTCATGCCTGACCTTCAAAGAAACGCCACAGAAAACTGCCCAAGGTTCCCATATTGCCTCAAATTTAGGGATTAAATTAGTTGATATGCTAACCATCTTCTCTTGAGCCATAATCCAAGAGATCTTATTGTGTATAGCCTTAATGGATACCCTGGGCTTCCTCCAAGATCTAGCAATAATAATTTTAGTCCCCAGAAGTATAAAGTGAATCAGTTTTCTAGTTGGTTTAGAAACGTTGGGAATCAGTCTCCATTTCTCATTCAGTTACACTCTTACAGCATGCAGCCTCCCCACACAAACATTCCAGAGACAGTCCTCACACACAGGTACACACACAACTCATACATCTCTGATACAACAGACAAACGATCCATGACAAAATCACACATACACATACAATCAAATTCAAGCATTATTTCAAAAAGACGAAAAATGTGTTCTTTTACAAAGCATAGCCTCCCTACGCATCGGAACGTGCATCCATTCTCCCCCTCTGCTGATCCGATGCTCAAAGAGGCCGTAATTACTCCTACCTGGCTCGCCATCTGTCAGCGAAATCAGGCTGTACGCAGAGCACACAGCCAGATATTGTGTCTCTAATAGTAAGACATTTCGTCTCAATGATATAATGCATCTTAAGCTAAAATTCACTCACCTTCCATTCAATTCCCATTCATTCAAATCAAGAAACATCACCTCATCTCGGCATCACAGCATCACACTGCCCACCCAGAGCCTCACGGCTCCTTTTTATTATCAAAAGATCTCACCAGCAGATAATCACCTCCCCCATGGGAGTGGTCATCACAGGATGTCCCCTTCACACAGGAAATGTTCATATAAGGGCGTCCCTCTAACAGGATGTCCGATACAATACAATACAATACAATACAATAAAAGAACCAATCACAGACATGTATACATTCAAATAGACTAACAGTGACGTGCACCGCTTCCAATGACGGGAACCATACGAAAATTATGGCTCAATGGGCCACAATTGTCGTATAGTTATGCTATAGTTCTCGTGGACGCAGATCTGTCCGCTCTGAGTCATTTAATGCCAACGCCAAGAAGTGGCCAGTCCCTTGGCGAGGCATAAAACAAACATCCCTAAAAGAGCAAACATCGCTGTGTCCACAGGAAGATTTTCGCGCCACCGATCTTCCACCAACGTCTGTATGTGCGAATACACTCACACGAGCGCATTACAGCAAAACCGACACTGGGGGACATCTGACAACATACATTAATAAAATTTTCCACAACACCTAGGAGCTCTGAAACTTCTCCTTGGCTCTGTGCTACAGCAGGCAGAGCTCTCTGTACTCTGAATTAAAAAAATTGCGCATACCATAGAGACCGGTGGCCATCGGAAGAGGTGAGGGATTGCCAAAGCCTGGGGTTGTGCAGAGAGGAGTGCACTGTAAAGGTGTGGGGGAATATGTGCTGAGAGAGGGAACAGTGAAAGGGGGGGTTAGCAGAGAGGAGATCTGGGGGGGGGGATTTGTACATGGAGGAGAGCTGGGGTGGATTTGTACAGAAATGAGAGCTGGGGGGATGTGTGCAGAGAGGGGATCTGGGGGGGGATTTGTACATGGACGAGAGCTGGGGTGGATTTGCACAAAAAGGAGAGCTGGGGGGATGTGTGCAGAGAGGGGATCTGGGGGTATTTGTACAGAAAGGAGAGCTGGGGGGATGAGTGCAGAGAGAGGATCTGGGGGGGCTGTGTACATGGAGGAGATCTGGGGGATGTGTGCAGAGAGGGGATCTGGAGGGATTTGTAAATGGAGGAGAGCTGGGGGATGTGTGCAGAGAGGGGATTTGGGGTAGATTTGTACAGAAAGGAGAGCTGGGGGATGTGTGCAGAGAGGGGATCTGGGGGGGATTTGTACATGGAGGAGAGCTGGGGGGGTGTGCAAAGAGGGGATCTGGGGGGGATTTGCACAGGAGGGAGAGCTGGGGGGATGTGTGCAGAGAGGAGAACTGGGAAAGTGTGGAGGGGGGGTGGATTTGTGCAGAGAGGGAAAGGAGAACTGGGAAGGGGGAGCTCTGTGCAGAGGGGAGAGCTGCAGAAGGCAGGTTGTGCAAAGTGAGAGCTGTGGAGGTGGGGCAGGTTGTGCAGAGGCAAGAGCCATGGGGGAAGCTGGAGGTGCAGAAGTGAAACATGGGGGGTGGCAAAGGTGAGAGCTGTGGATTAGGGTGAGCTTTAGATTGAGGTGCGGAGATGATGTGGATGGGGGTGCAGAGGTGAGTTGTGGACTGGGGGTGTAAGCTGTGGTTGTAGGGGTGCAGAACTGAGATGTTGATTGGGAGGGGCAAAGGTGAGCTGTAGAAGAGGGGACACAGAGGTAGAGGGATTTTTGCTTGGAGAAGACCAGGGATGGGGGACAGTAAAGCATACAGAGTTCAGTGAGCAAGACTATGTAATGCATGGCTGTATGTTACATATTAAAGGCCTTGGGATGGTACTACTGCATGCTGTATTCTGTACAATGGGTTTTGCGTTACATACTCCTGGGCCCTGCATTCTGTATGCTGATCTGCATATTACATATGCTTTACCACTGCACGCTGTGTTATACCCTCTATTACATATTTCTGACCCCGGCACTCTGTACACAAGGCTATATGCTGCATAATATACCTGAGCACAAGGGATGCTTTGCATTGAATGTAGGCAGTGTCGCTTTTGCTGATTTTTTTTCTTTTACCTACGCACTTCTCACCATTGCACAGTACACATTCCTGAACCACGTGCCTTGTGTGATATGCAGTTTCTGCTGCAGAATAATAATGAACTGTCTAGATCCGATTGGGGGAGGGGAGAAGGCTGAGGGGAGGTTAATTATCAATGCTACCTATTTTTAATTTCTGTAATATGCAGCATGAGGGGGTTAATGTACTGCCACTGGTCACCGATGCATTAGTGGCTGACCAGTGCCAGTTAATTAACCCTTTTGTGCTGCATTAGTGCATTAATTAACCCTGACAATGGTGCAACTAATGCAGTACAAAGGGGTTGATTTACTGCTACTGGTCAATTACTAATGCATCAGTGACCAGTGGCTGTGCTCAGCATAGATCAAGTGACAGAGGAGTCAAACAAGATAATACATGGCAGGTAGTCATGCATGACAGTTCCGACCCCATCCATAAGACATATGGAAAGAGCTTGACATGTCTTTGGGACAGGACAGGGGGAATAAGGAGGACATTCTCATAAAAGGTCATAGGAAAAGCCCCAGGGAAGCAAGGAGGACTGGCTTCCAGGCTTCTAGGGTACTTTGTTTCAAAGTAGTGTAAGAAAAAGAGCCCCCCCCCCTAAGTAAAATAGAGGGGGAAATAAGCATACAGTAACTACCACTGTTAGGGGGTAGAGGAGAGAAAATGTTTCATTCTTGCAAAAGCCCTTTATAAGGGAGAAGTACCTTTTAGCAAAAGGGAAGGGTTCTGAGCGGGCAAGAATACCCGCGGAAATCTCCAGAGAGGCACGGATAGTCACAACGGTGACAATGAGCAGTGACGATAATTGGGGGGGGGGGCGCAGTTTTCCATCTTCGCCCTGGGCACCAAATGACCTTGTCCCCGGCACTGATTGCATGTCTACTAAAGAAAGAAAGTAAAAGGCTATGAAATTGAAAATGGAGGTTTGTCAGTACAGTGGCCATCCAAATGAAATCTATTTCTGTGACTACATTTGGGCTTTAATGTGTGCTTTCTGCATATAAAAGAACATAGCCCTTTTCTCCTCTAACAGCATTACTATTCTTTATTTTTGTACTATAATGCAATATTCTGTAAAAGCATGAAATCTAACTACTTTTGCTTTCATCCAAATAACAATATGTTTTTTTCTTCTAGCAAGACTTAAATGGTTTTGGCAGAGCTGGTGACTATCCTTGCCAGGAAATAGTGATTTCAAACATCAGGTAAGTAAGAAACTTAATACATTATCAAAATCTCTGTACTGGCATTTCAGTTTGGATGATGTCAGTCTTTAATGATCTTACCTTCCCAGTTACTATGTGGAAGACTTGAAGAAAGGACTGTGGAAGAGATTTACTAAAATTGGAGCATGCAAAATCTGGTGCAGCTCTGCATAGAATCCAATCAGCTTCCAGCTTTTATTGCCAAAGCTTAATTAAACAAGCTGAAGTTATAAGCTTATTGGCTACAACGCACAGCTGAATAAGATTTTGCACTCTACAGTTTTAGTAAATCAACCCCTTCTTGACTTAATTTCTTAACAGTGTGTTAAGAAATAGTGTCACCCGTTATCTCTTTGCTACTTTTTGTTATTATTTGGTTTCTTTTATTGATTGTTCTTTCCCTATGGGAGAAAGCAACTCACCCAACAGGACCCACCTTGGGGTACTGACTGGCCTCTCACTCGTAACAAGCATGAGCCTGGTCAAAGTGTGTGCCCAAATGGGGTGATAGGCCCACACCTCACAATGGAGGGCTATTACAACACCCTTCAGGAAAGCATATGTGATAGCCAAAACTATGAATGGCTAAAAGTATGTTTATTATTATATACACTTCTTACTACTGTAATGCATTTTGGTATGGATGTGTTAAAAATGTTTCTATTTCTGTATTTGTTTTTCTATGAACAAACAAACAATGCCTAATAAAAAAGTATGGTTAAAAAAACAAACAAAAAAAAGAAATAGTGCCACCCAAGCCCTTTGGATGGAGTAGGGTTAGCTGACATGTGACATCCCTGTTAAAGTAGAACTAAAGGCATTTTTTTTTCATTCTTTTTTTTTCTTTTTTTTAATTTTGGATAAAGTATGGGAGGGTTATAACCCTTATCAGTTTTTTTTTTTTTTTATTGGGGAGATTTTTCTTCACTTCCTGTCCCATATCCAAAACAGGAAGTGAGAAAAAACCCATCTAAAGTGAGGGAAACCCTGGGTCACTGTATTCAGGTTTGCTACTTTCATTGTGACTGCCAGTACTGACTGTTGTCTATAACATCTTCTGTCCTCAGATCAGTCTGCTTAGAAGTATTGTTGAGTCCATTTAACACCCTGCCATCTCACTCAGCCCTGATGAAGGGGGAATTGTGCGGCCCCCGAAACGCATTGTTTTTTTTTTTGCCCTGCTTGTTGTAACTAGTTGAACAATAAAAACTTTAGACTGTGATATTGGGGCGTTTAGCTCAAGTGGATAGATGCATTTTTGTGCAGTGAGTCCACGTCAGACAGGCTTATGATAGTTAAGGGCCTGGTAGCCCACGATTATTAAGTGAAAAAAACAAAATCAAAAGGTCCATTCAGGATTCCCACGCAGGGGTTTAACTTCATTTAGCAGTCCAAAAATAAGGAAAAACATACCGAGCCACCTGGCTCTCTTGTCAGCAGTTCCTCTGCTTGCTCTCAACAGATTTCACGATTCTTTCCAGCCCCCTGGACTTGCTGGCTTCCTCAGTCTCCCCGACTCTCAAGGCTGGACAGCCTTTCCCAGTTCCTGGCCAAAGAATCCCCTTTACATGGGCTGCAGTCTCCCACAGGGCAGACCGCTCTCCAGATATAGGTCTGTCTTCACACAGCAGTAGCAAGCTGCTCACTCTCCACCATCCTCCACTTCTGCTCTCCCCAGCCCCACATTATATGGGTTGTGTGCACCTGGGCACACACCCTGCTGGCTGTCCATAAGACCCGGACACAGGGTTGGAGATCCTGTCCCACCCAAGTCTCTTAAAGCGGTTGTATAGTTATTTTTTTTACTTTTACTTACAGGTAAGCCTTACCTGTAGGTAAAAAAAATATCTCCTAAACCTTTACGGTTTAGGAGATATTCCCCTCGCAAACCACCGCTGAATGCAGCGGCGCATGCGCACAGGGGATTTTCGGCTTAAGGCCCGGCGGACGCCGGACCTTGCCGGAAAGAAGTCTCCCGTACATGCTAAAAAATTACTTAGAACCCCAAACATTATATATAATTTTTTAGCAGAGACCCTAGAGAATAAAATTGCAATCGTTGCAATATTTTAAGCCACACGATATTTGAGCAGCGGTCTTTCAAATGCAATTTTTGGGGAAAAAATACACTTTAAAAAAAACGAAACAGTAAAGTTAGCCCAATTATTTTTGTATAATGTGAAAGAGAATGTTAAGATGAGTAAATGGATACCTAACATGTCATGCTTTAAAATTGCGCAGGCTCGTTGAATGGAGACAAACTATGGTACCTAAAAATCTCCATAGACGACGCTTTAAAAAAAAAAACGTTATTTATATATATATATTTATTATTATTATTATTATTATTATACAGGATTTGTATAGCGCCAACAGTTTACGCAATATAAAAAGGGAGACATTACAGTTATAATACAATAAAATACAAGAGGGTTAAGAGGGGATGAGTTTTCAGAGATCGCCTGAAGGTGGCAAGAGTAGGTAAAAACCGGACTGGTTGAGGTAGCGAGTTCCAGAGGATGGGAGAGGTTCTAGAGAAATCCTCGAGACAAGCATGGGAGGAGGAGACGAGGGAGCTTGAGATTAGGAGGTCTTGGAAGGAATGGAGAGGAAGGTTTGGGTGATTTTTGGAGACAAGATTGATGATGTAGCTCGGGGCAGAATTGTGAATGGCTTTGTATGTTGTGGTCAGTATTTTGAATTTAATTCGCTGGGTGATTGAGAGCCAGTGTAGGGATTGGAGGAGAGGGTTGGCAGACGCTGAACAGTGGGCAAGGTGGATAAGCCTGGCAGCAGCATTCATGGTAGACTGAACAGGGGATAGCCTATGGAGAGGCAGGCCAATGAGAAGGGAGTTGCAATAGTCAAGGCAAGAGATAACAAGGGAGTGAATGAGGAGCTTGGTGGTTTCATTTGTTAAAAAGGGGCAAATTTTAGAGCCGTTACGGAGATGAATTCTACAAACTTTTGACAATGATAAAGTTGTCAATTTATAAGATATTTCTAACACATAGCATGTACATAGCAAAAATGACACCCTAAAATACATTCTGCTACTCCTCCTGAGTATAGCGATACCACGTGTGTGAGACTTTTACACAAAAAAAACACAGCCTGGCCATACACAGAGACCCAACATCCAAGTAGCACCTCCAGGAGTTCTAGGAGCATAAATTACACATATAATTTTCTGACTACCGATCATATTTTTGAAGGCCCTTTATATTTCTAACACATAGCATATACATACCAAATAACAAAAGATTACCTGTGGTTTTAGTAGTGCAGTGGTCCACAGAGGAGAGCATTGGTCCAGGCAACAGGCAGGGATGTGGTCAGCGACAGCAAAAACAATCGTCCAGGCAGCAGGCAGGAATATGGTCCATAGTACAGGCAGAGATACTGTCAGCACAGCCAAAGCATTGGTCCATGTAGCAGGCAGAGATGTGGTCCGCAGCAGTAAAAGGAATAGTCCAGGCAGAAATACTGTCCCTAGTCAGTAGAGGCAGCAGGCAGAGATATGGTCAACACAGCCAAAGTATTGGTCCAGGCAGCAGGAAGGACCATCAAGCTTAGGGCCAGGGGGACAGGGGTAGAGGCTTCTCCCACCCAAATCTATTTGAAGCCTCTGGACATCAGACCCTGTTTTGGGAATACAGAAAACCAAAAACAGTTTTTCTCTACTCAGAACGCTACTCTGAAGCCCCTCACATATGTGAGACCCCTGTGTACTAAAGTAGAAGGGCAAAAGATCAGTCCAAGTGGCAGGCAAAAAACATGATTCGATTAACAGGCCGAGGTCGGTGCACGGTACACAGTCAGAAACGGCAGGCAAAGGCATCGTTGGTAAACAGGCCAGGGTCAGTTAACATGGAAGGTAGAAACATGGTAGCAGGCAAATAAAACGGGGAAATGGTAATCTATTAAAAATAAGAGGAACTAATTACTAATGGATGTGTGATAACTTCTGAAGCAATCTCCGATGCACAGGCCAGGATATTGGGGACAATAATAACTGGCATCTCTTCTAACTCCTCCTCTGCTGCATACACGACATTTCTTTTGGCGTCTTCTTCCTGATTCTGTGGGGGGAATGTTATAGGGAAAATGTTGCTCATGAAGTCGACTGACACTATCAGAGCGAATGCTTCCTGGGGCAGGTCCTTGCTGGTATATCAGGGCAGTAAGTAACAATGTCTTCAATATATTTGAGGTAGGTGATGGGTTGGTTTTTGGATAATTTTTGGTAGCAGACATACGAATTAAACATGGCCATATGAAAGAGATGAAATGCAACTTTTTTATACCAGTAACGGGACTTTTGGGTCGACAAACATGGTTGTAGCATCTGGTTATTTGAATACAACCCCCCCCCCCCCCCCAATGAACAGATTATAGTCGTGGACACATTCAGGCTTTACAACGGGACCACGTCTTCTCTGAATCTCCACCAGGGTGTCATTGCGGATGGTAGAGAGGATGTGAACATCTTTCTTGTCCCTCCACTTCATGATCAACACTTCCTCATTTCTCATAAATGCAGATTCCCCGTTTTGTAGCTTTTTTGTTAATACATTTTGTGGGAAGTCCTTCCTGTTTTTGTTTTTTAAGGTACCGCAGGCCAGGGTTTTGTTATGATACAGGTGACGAAAAAGGGGCAAGCTGGTATAGTAATTGTCCACATATATATGATATCCTTTTTTGAACAGGGGGTATGCCATCTCCCAGACAATTTTCCCACTGGTTCCGATATATGTTGGGCACTCAGAGGGGTGGAGCTGGGAGTCTTTGCCTTCATAAATGCGGAAGGTGTACACATATCCAGTGGCTCTATTACAAAGTTTGTTTAGTTTTAACCTGTAGCTGGCTCTCTTACTGGGAATATATTGTTTGAAGTGCAGCCGGCCAGTAAAGTGGATAGGAGACGTATTTGGTACAATTTCTCGTGGTTGGGATGATCTCAGGGAGGGCACTGCGAGTTATCATTAAAATGTAGGAAACGCATAATCATGTCATAGCGTGTTCTGGACATGACAGCAGAATATATCAGCATGTGAAGGATGGGGTCAGTGGACCAGCAGGCATGCAGTTCGTTCTTCTTTGTAAGCCCAATATTAAATGCAAGGCCCAAAAATTATTTTAACTCATCTAGTGTGAGACGTCACCAATGGAACATACAAGCGTAGGATGAATTGGGGTTGGAGGCAATAAATTGCTCTTCATAGAGATTTGTTTGGTTAACCATATACTGCAACAAATCTTCTGGGAAAAATAAATACAAATAATCTAATTGGGAAAAACTAGTAGTGTTGGGCATTACACCTGGCTGTGCAGTGAAAGGGGGATTATAGCTGACCCTGAAATGGCAGGCAACCATAAGGGGTTTCGGGAAGGTAGGACTGGGCCGGATTCTTTGGGTTGGGTGTGTAATTCCAGTACTGGTACTGGGCTCCTCTTCCTGGGGTCTGGCGCTGCTGGTGGTAGGCAGGTCTTCTGATCTTGGTCCTTATTCCTTTAGGAGGGAAGGTTTCCTCCGCGGACTCAGTCTCTACTGCCTCCACTACCCTCTACTGGCTCGTATACCGAACCAGAATCGGATGATGGGAGCTCCCAGTTGCTCTCATCATCCAACATGGTAAGCATGGTATATGCCTCCTCAGGTGTGAAAACTCTTTTGGCCATGATGAGGGTACTGATGCGGGCCTGTGTGACGGTACTGATGGTGGGCCTGTGTGGTGGTACTGATGGCAGTACTGATGGCGGGCCTGTGTGATGGTACTGCTGGTGGTACTGACAGGTCACTGATGGCGGGCCTGTGTGACAGTACCAATGGCAGTACTGATTGCGGGCCTGTGTGGCAGTACTGTTAGCGGTACAGAATGGCGGTACTGGTGGCAGGCCTGTATGACAGATCCAGATGGACTGTGACAGATTCAGATGGGCTGTGTGACAGTACTATGGTGACAGGTGTAAAAAATGCTCAGATTAATTAACTCACTGATCTCCTGCTCTCTCCTCACATGATCGGTGTGTGAGGAGAAGAAGCAGGGATCTCCTGGTAACCGCTGTGTTTACATTTGTGACTGGCTGTGATTGGACACATCCGATCACATGGTAAAAAGCCAATTTCATTGGCTGTTTACCCTGATAGAGGATGGGCTATGCTTGAGGGACACGCGCCATCCCTGATTGCCACGCTTCACGCCCATGCGGGCGCGCGCTACCTTGTTGTCCTGCTGGACGTCATATGACGCCCAGTCAGGATAAGGCAACCACTTTCCGGCTGTCATTCTGTTATATGGTGGGCGGGAAGTGGTATATTTAATGAACCCATTCAGTTTAAAATAGAAATGAAGGGCAAAACATTTATGTATATAGTTAAAAAAAAAATTACAAATACCTTTTTTTTTTTACCGATCACCTCTGTTCTCAACTGTTTAAGGGGCTTAGAGATCTAGGGGTACAAAAACAGCAGTACCCTGATCTTTCCAGGGAATGGTTGTGCGGGGGGTGGGGGGGCTGTCAGTATAAGTCTTGGCCATTGGAGGACTCCCACCACAGCCAGAAAACTGACCATGCTTCTATGCATAGTGTGGTCAGTTTAAAATAGGACACAAGTACATGGTACAACAGGCATATATCAGGAATATGAAATGTTGGGGTAACATATTATTTAATATTTAGTGCATGTCAACATATAACTGTATAAATATATTTAAAAATAATACATACAGCCAGTGGCACTGTTTTGTGCTGGGAGTATAATCACTTGGCGCCCCTAGCACCATGACTGCACTGTCACTTATTATCAGAAGCTAGTAGCACAGGCCCCCGATCTTGCAATCGCATGACCATGTAATGCCTCTAGAGTTATGGTTAAAGTGTTTGCTTAATCAGCAGATCACCAACCAGCAATTGGGGGGGGGGGGGCAGTTCTGATCACCTCCAGAGAGAAAACATGCAATACAGATGACTAGACCTTTGCAATCTCCCTGCCTTTTTTTGGGCACAGCTTCCATGGTCCCGGTCACCTTAAATGGGTTTATTTTGCTTTTGATTGGGATCTGTAACTTTAACAATATATTTTAAAGAGAGGCTTTTTGTTCCCTTTCCTTCTCTCAGCATAACCTATTTATATATTATTATTAGCAGTAGAGATGCACATCCGATTTATATTAAAAAAAATCCCTTGCTGACAGGATGCAGCTTTACTCCTCCACCAAGTTTGCTGGTATGCGCTTGTTTTTTTCTGGGGGGTTTTCTGCATTTTTATATTTTTTTAAAAAACGATTCTTCCCCTTTGAATATACTGTAATTAGAACAATTAATAAACCTCTATGGATTGAACTTGAAATGAAAAGAAAACCAAAAGGAAAAAAAATGATAAATTATAGGATGCAGTTATTACAAAAAACAACATTTTATAGACAAAACTTCAACAGAAGACTGATGCTATTTGTACTTTTGACAAAATTTATGGCCAGAATGAAAAATGCAATTACATATTATTATAAATTGCGATCAAATTCTTTGTTATGCGCTATCTGTATTGTCATACTGGAAAGTGCTGTAATGTCTGGGAATTTGATGGGGTTAATAAGGTCTCTGCACCCTTTTTCTGGTAGTGCTTCACCTTGTTGACCTTCCTGCTTGCATAAATGGTGTTCGGATAACAAGAACCATTTCTCATTACAGCTAGGAAATAGAATTGAGTTCTGAGGTTATCGTCAGAAAATTGACTGAAATCCACATTGCTCTAATCAGGATGAAAGTGTATAACATCCATAATATTAAACTCCATAACAATCAGAAGGGTCCTGAGAGGAGAGTTAATAAGTCAATTCTATAGGCATACAATCATTACCAGGTGCCAAAAAGCAATATAAAATAGAAATTACCAAAGGGAGGAGAAGTGACTGGTTTACATGTTGTGGAGTCCTGGTCAGAAGAACGCAATCCGAGTAGTACACAAAGCAGATTATTAGACAATACATACATTAAACACACTCTCCACCCTGAAGCTGCACGTACTTCCTTGTAACATTCTCCGTGAGCTCCTGAACCTCTTATTTTCCTGTTCACTTCCGTTTGTTTGGAAAGATTAATGCATGTTGGCTGAAGTCATGGTACTGCTCTATGCACACTACATATCCCATAGTCCATAGTCTCTAATCCATCTCTGGAGGAGGCAAGAGAGGGTGGCTATGTTCCTACATACAGTGGGATCATGTAGAACAAATATAGCCACCTTCTAACAGGTAGACGGATCACCAAAGCAAAAAAGGAAGTTGGAGAATTAGAGGAGGCTGAGAGCAATAGAAGGAAATTGTTTGAGTTAGGAATACAGCATAGCGCCCAACTGTCCCTGATTTTGAGGGACTGTCTCTGATTTGGAACAAAGTCCCTCATTCCAACTAATTTGTCCCTCATTTTGGTCTGTTTTATATAGTTGTGTATAAAATGCACTTTTTTTTTCAGTGCTAAACCTTCCATCCAATTTCTGAAGTGCTGAATTTATGAATTTCAAAAGCCAGTATAAAGAAATAGTAGTGGTACAAAAGCACTTGTGGGTTTAACTAATTTTTTTTTTTGTATAATTCTCCTTTAAGAAGGCGTGGCAGGGGGTGTGTCTATGCCTATGCCTACATACTTTTGCTAATAGGTGTCCCTTGTTCCCATCTCAAAAAGTTGGGAGGCAGGATACAGTACATACTAAGGATGAGCTCTGGCGTGTTCGCATAGAACACGTGCAGAGCCCGCCAGGAAGTCTGCACCGTGCTGCGCTAATCAGACAGGGAGACATTTCCCGATCTCTGCAGCCGAGCATCGGGACAATGTCTTCCTGTCTGTGATTAGCGCAGCGCGGTGCCGACTTCCTGGCAGGCTCTGCGCGTGTTCTATGCGAACACGCCGGAGCTCATCCTTAGTACATACTTGAATAGATATTGTTTTAAACCACATTTTTGTGTCACTTTAAAGAGACATGGTCACTCTGGCCATTCAGGGCAAAGTGTCATTGTCTGCACAAAGCCTGCCAACTAAGGCATGTATACTTGCCCAGGCATGCTCACGACTGCCTCCCATCTGCAGCATCCCTGTCTTTCTAATTTCCGGTGTCCACTGTTGGCAGAGCTTAGACATAAAGATGATGTAATGGCACCATGCCACAAAGTTGTTCATGTCTAATGATTCTAAAAAGAAGTGCAGCGCTTATATAAAGCATAAATTATACCTCATGAATGATGTTGCATATAGTGCATTCCAAAAATATCTACATAAAGTGCATAAAAATCATTTATATGTGTAATTCATCAAAAATACATGTCAAATACATGTCAAATTAAAAACATATGCAACACTCGGGCCACTTCTCTCTCCCATCATTGGCTCGCTCACAGGAGGAGAAGGCGCACCTAAGTGCGCACTGATGCACCACACTACAAGGATCCCCTTGTTGATCACGGCGGCTTCCAGCTTGGCCCTGACTAGCTCTACCCCAGAGTCTTTTTTCTTTGAAAAAGGAAGGGAACACAAAAAAAAACAGTCCTTCAAAAAGTAAAAATCCCCGGGAATAGCAAAAAACAAGTACCACTTCAAAAGGTAAAAACTGGGATCAGTCCTTATCCAAGGTCTCTATAGAATAGATCGCATCGTCTCTGTCTTTACTGCAGATCACGACCCGATCCGCATGTATGTGGCGACCAAGAGTCCAGTCTTTTTGGCAACCCTTGTACCTCCCAGTCATTACAGCCGAACATGAATAGTACCTATGGCCTTTCTTTACCACCAAATGATCCCAGATAAAGTCACTGTACCATCGTTCCCGAGAGGCTTCGATCTCAAACAGCAAGTTCTTTGGGACGTATGGGTACTCCCATCCATAGTCCGCAGCAACCTTTTGGTTCAAGAGCCGTTGCAATCGGGCTAAAGGCGGCATGGTCGCCCGATCTCCAGCTCCTGGCAGGACGATGGCGTCCGGAGATCTCCTAGGGCGTACAGTCTCCAACTGTGGCATAGGCGGCCTCAGTGATGGACGGGCCTCCAGAACAGCAGGCATGGAAGACACCGGAGCACGCAAAGTGGGCACGGGAACAACCTCTCCAGTAACTACAGGGGTTTCCACACGGGGTGCAGCTTCCCCAGAGTCCATGGGTGATCCCTTTACACTACTAGGAGAAGTCAGCGAAATTTTGTCCCATCCCTTACTTGCAAACAGTTCATCAATCCCCACATCATCTCCCAAATCAGAGGAAGAGTCTAGGTCCGAAGAGTCCCACATCTCCGCTGGCTGGCAAACTCTCGTGGACACAGTATCACAAACTTTCAAAAGTTCCTTTGGGTCAGGTACCCAGGCGTCCCTAATAGAGTGGACACTGACCTTTTTCCCTTTCCCCGGCCTACCTCGACCTTCACCCATCATGGATCGTTCGGAAACTCCTCCGGCTGGACGATCCGGGTCAGGCAGACGCTGGGGTGGGCCTCCACCGCGGCCGCGGGAAGCCTTTACGAGTCCTACCTTCCTTTTTGCAGGCGGAAGGGAGGGCTCCATTGCAACTGAGGCAGCATCCGCTGGGTTCTCCGCCTCAAATTCCTTAATGGCCGGAGCTTCAGTCTTTACATCCACCACCTCCGCGGGACTGCGCTTGGGTATGGCGGTGAGGACACATACTTCCTCCTTAGGAGTAACAGCACCTGAGATCCAATTCACTCGGTAAACCTTTGGCTTCTCTGTTGGCTGCTCTACCTCGAACAGGAATTCCCCACAGCGGGTACATCTCCCGAAAGGCCGAAGGTGCACAATCAGTCCCTGACACTTCACACAGGTCATGCCCAAGTCCTCTGCATCCCTGCATGCGTAAAGGGCAAAGCGGCCTCTGGGCTTCAGCCGGATCCCTGTGTCAGTCAAGGAGGCAGCAATAGGGGTCACATCCATGGTTGAACCGGGCAAATAAGCACAAGATCCCGGTGAAGCAGGCTTCCATGAAAGAGCAGACATGTCGCTTCGTCAATAGGCCAACAGATAATGTTCCTTTTTGCGCCAAACGCACCACGAGGAGCACACACTTGAAGGGGCTCCTCCCCCTTTTCTTCCTTCGCTGCACGCGCTTCGCAGGCTTTTCCAGACTTGAGACACGCCCACGAACTACGCAGCTGGAAACACAGCCAGGCCCGAATCTTCCTTTCTCTTACTTGTGGCGCAGGTCAAATTTTCAAAAATGGCCGACCTCCACGGAGCCTCACAGGGGAATAAAGTCCAACGTTTCTGGGGGGGTATCACTGCAAAATCCCGGTCTCTGAGCCCCCACGTGTAACACTCGGGCCACTTCTCTCTCCCGTCATTGGCTCGCTCACAGGAGGAAAAGGCGCACGATGCCACCATGCCCGTACTCTCCGGTTTGCAGAAGTTAGGCACATTTATAACTTACGGGTCTTGCAGCAAGGTTCTCCCCTCAAAGTGGTTCTCGTCCCCCAGAATGTAAGGGACAAGTCTCTATACCCCAAGTAACTCCAAGGTCCACTACCAGCAGCAACTCCAACGTAGAGTTTATTTTTCCTTATGCATGAATAACCACAAAGTTGAGAAGAGAGAAAGGTATTAGCAAGGATAGATCAGATTCAGACACTCCTGGCTTCTTCGCCACTCGATCCCGAGTGGGTATAGCTCACTCGGATAGTCACCCAAGGGCACTAGCAGCCGGCATGTAGCTCAAACAGTCAATCAGATTCCCTTAATGGATGCTATCGGGAGATCCCCTGCCACAGAATCTATAGTGTCCCGAACCTCCTAATGGTCACGTTGTTTAAATCCCTTTTCAGATGGATGACATCCCTCCAGAGAGTTACTGGGCCCCTTCCTTCACTGTGATCTCTCACCAGTCCTTCGGAACGGTCCTCCCCCAGTCTTCTCTTCCAGATGCGGGTCCCCTCGCAAGGCGGCATCCTGAGATTCTTCCTCCCGGAAGTGGGCTCCAGCTAAAAGTGCTGGGCCCAGGGCTGAAGTTGCAGTCCCAGGGCTAAAGGTGCCTGGGACTGAGGCGCAGGTGGCCCCATGGCATGGAGAGCCATACACTTAAACTTGGACCGTAGGTTCTTCCTCCGGGCATGGGCCCCCGGGAATTGCTCCTCTCTAATGGCGTCCGTCCCTTTTGTACCCTCTCCCGGCATGCACAGTGGGTAGACCACGCCCACTGCAAGGCTGCCGAGAGAGGACACCCAATCGCCACTCCATCACCTGTGGTTCAACCCCGAGTACAAGTGACAGCGCCATCCATACTTCTAAGGGGAACTGCACGCCAGGTGAAAACAGCAGCAAGGCAGAGTCCAATAAGAATTTGAAGATCCGAGCCAACTACCACTGGAATCACCCCTAAATTTAGCATAGCTGCCCCCTAAACTGGGACCCCCACTACACATATAAAACTAAAAACCAATAATAAGTGCTCAGAAAAGCATCTCAAATGCCTTGATCCTTTAAACAGTCCAAAATAAAAAGTCCCAAATGTGGCTATCATCTTAAGTTGCCAACCATAAGGTGCCTTAGTGCAATATGAAAAGAGAGAAGTATGTGATACACTCTCTCATCCACTGGTGCAAATCCTCCACCATGCACGCACCACTCAGGGCCGTCTTTAATGTTGATTGGACCCTGGGCAAAAAAATTCTTGGCACCCCCTCCCCATGCAATTTTGCTCTCCACCTGCTCTGAGACATACAATAAATATCAGCTAGACTTAAAATCAGTTTACTGTATCAGATCAGGCAGTGATTGCGATTGGTTGCCAGAGGTTACATATCATTACCACTTACTGACTGGTTGCTAGAGGTTACAGCACACATTACGGCTCACTGATTAGTTGCTAGAGGTTACAGCACATGATTTCAACTTGTTGATTGGTTGCTTTTTTTTCTTATTTATTTAACCTTTTATTTTAATTTTTTACACTGTTCTTTTAAAAAAAATGGTGTCACTTTTATTCCTATTACAAGGAATGTAAACATCCCTTGTAATAGAAAAAAGCATGACAGGTCCTCTTAAATATGAGATCTGGGGTCAAAACGACCTCAGATCTCATATTTACACTGAAATGCAATAAAAAAAAAAAAAAAAAGAATTGTCACTTGAAAAAAGTAAAAAAAAAAAAAAAGGGCCTTTAAGAGCTTGTTGACGTCACTTCCGTCCCTGCTATGGTATGGAGACGGGTGGGGGCCATCTTCCCTTCACTAGTCTTCATACCCAGCCACAGGAAGGACCACCATTATCAGAAACCGGACCGCCGGCTGAAGACAAGGATACCTGGGTTATGGCATCTAGCTGCTGCCATAACAGAGATATCCCTCTTCAAAGTGCCGACGTATATAGTCGTGCGGCGGTCCGGAAGTGGTTAAAGTGATACTAAAGTCTTGTTTGTTTGTTTTTGTTAAAAATAACAAACACGTTATACTTACCTGCTCTGTGCAGTGATTTCCTCTTCTCTGGTCCCTCTTCGGTTCTTCTGGCTCCTTCCTCTTGTTGAGTGCCCCACAGCATGCAGCTTGCCAAGGGGGGCACCCGAGCCAAGCTGCAGCTCCCTGTGTCCTATCAGACACAGATGCCGTGGCCCGGTCCCACCCAATTTCACTCCTCATTGGCTGACTGACTTTGAATGACAGCAGCAGAAGCTAATGGAGCCACGCTGCTGTTTCAGTCAATGAGGAGGGGAGTCCCTGACAGCCGAGATACTTGCTGGATCTAGATGGACCTCAGATATGTATTAGGGGGGCTAAGGGAGGCTGCTCCACACAGAGGTCTTTTTTCTCTAAATGCATAGAAAGCATTAAGATAAAAAACCCTTTGCCTTTAAAACCACTTTAAGCGCTTTTTTTTAAAGCCACCTAACCATAAGTGTAAATGAATCCTTAGGCCAGGTTTACATCTATCCATTTCTACTCTTGTCATTTTTTTTTTTTTTTAAACACATTGTATTTATTAGAAAAAAAAAAATGTGTACAAATTAAAGACATGCAGTATACTGTATACAAATGACAAAAAAAAAAGACACAACCTAAATAAAAAACCCACACCATCCCATCAGAGCACAGATCCATAAAAAAATTAAGAACTATCTACAAATAGTACATATCAGTTACAGGGTTTCTAACCAGCATTTCCATATACATTCAAATTTAAACACGGCATTATTACATAGTTACATAGTAGGTTACATAGTAGGTTACATAGTAGGTTACATAGTAGGTTACATAGTAGGTTACATAGTAGGTTACATAGTAGGTGAGGTTGAAAAAAGACACAAGTCCATCAAGTCCAACCTATGTGTGTGATTATATGTCAGTATTACATTGTATATCCCTGTATGTTGTGGCCATTCAGGTGCTTATCTAATAGTTTTTTGAAACTATCAATGCTCCCCCCCCCCCTGCTGAGACCACCGCCTGTGGAGGAGAATTCCACATCCTTGCCGTTCTTACAGTAAAGAACCCTCTATGTAGTTTAAGGTTAAACCTCTTTTCTTCCAATTTTAATGAGTGGCCACGTGTCTTATTAAACTCCCTTCTGTGAAAAAGTTTTATCTCTATTGTGCGGTCACCAGTATGGTATTTGTAAATTGAAATCATATCCCCTCTCAAGCGTCTCTTCTCCAGAGAGAATAAATTCAGCGCTCGCAACCTTTCTTCATAACTAATGTCCTCCAGACAGTTTATTAGCTCTGTTGCCCTTCTTTGTACTCGCTCCATTTCCAGTACATCCTTCCTGTGGACCGCTGCCCAGAACAGGTCAGCATACTCCAGGTGCGGCCGGACAGAGTCTTGTAGAGTGGGAGAATTATTGCTTTATCCCTGGAGTTAGTCCCTTTTTTAATGCATGCTAATATTCTGTTTGCTTGTGTAAAAAGTATATTTGCTTCTCATATGTGTAGCGGCCCAACTCCTCTCCTTCGCCTGGTTTTGGCTCCTCGCAGGCAGAGAGGGCACACCCCGCCACAAGCCCATACCCTCCCGTATGAGGAGGTTGAGCGGTGTTGTTGATGGGTCTCCACAGTCAGAAAGTCAGAGAATGTTTCTCACCTCCATGAATGACAAAGATAAGTCCTTGTTCCCCCCCTCAGTAACTTGAATGTCCACACCAGCTGCAACTCCAACGCAGAGTTTATTTTCTCTTTTGGTAAAATAACAGTCTTTGATAGGAAAAGGTTGGAATAAAGGACAGGACAGCATAAGATGTGGCAGAGGTCCAGGCACAAACACAATCACTTCACTGCTCGGCTTCTCAAGCAGACTCAGCCCAAATGGATAGTCTCCCTAGATATGGACTAGCAGCCAAATGGTACTCCAACTTAAACTCACAGTCTCTGCCACAGAATGGGTGAACTTGGTCTCTGCCACAGACCTGGTGAACTTGGTGCTTCAAAACTTGGCCTCTATGTAAGGAGAAGACATCCCTCCAGAGAGTTACCGGGACCCTTCCTTCACCGTGACTTCTCACCGGTCCCTCGGAACAGTTCCTCCCCCGGCCTCCTCGTCTAAGATACGGGTCCTCTCGCAAGGCGGCACCCTGGGATTCCTCGATCCTTGATGGGCCCCAGCCGAAGGTGCTGGGCCCAAGGCCTTTGCTGCAGTCCCAGGACTAAGGGTGCCTGGGACTGATTCACTGACCAAAGGTGCCCAGGGCGGACAGGAACACACTCCTGGGGTAGGACCCCCGACCACGACAGAACGGACAGAACCCCGAACAGGCAGCGTCTGCCCCTTTTATATCCTCTCCCAGCATGCACAGCAGGCCTGCCACACCCACGGCACGGCTGCTGAGAGGGGACACACAAGGCACAGCTCTGTATCAGCGGTTCAACCCTGGCCTACTATGGCAGTGCCACCTGCAGGCCACAGAGAACTACACACCAATACTCTCCCTGTGGATAAAATGGTTGACAGAATCCTGACAATTGGGGTGTTTGAGCACAACTACCACTCAAACACTTCCCTTAAATTTAGGACCCCGCTACACAATACTGCTTTTCAAATCTTGGACTCAATCAGACATCATAGGGGGAAAGACTGAAACATATTTAATGATGATCATTCTTCAGGCAATAAAGAGTACTCTAGAAACCGCAGGAGTTTATACTGATCCAAAAGAGAAGAATGAAAATAGCCAAAAATACTTGTCAGTAGCTCTGTAGTAAGAGAGACCTGTTACATCAATAATAATTTGTGTAACTTCTGTCCAGTATCGTTTAAGCTTAGGACAGCGTCACAGCAGGTGAGCCAGGTCTCCCTGCGATTGACCACATCTGTTACAGCAAGAATCTTTCTGTAGACCTATACTACAAAGAAAATGCGAAGTGTGATAGACCCAATGGATAATATACAGTTGCGTTAGCTGATACAAGGGGGAAGCAGAAGCAAGTGGGAACCTTGCAGAACCTGGTCCCAGACTTCTTTAGGAATATGACCTAAGTCTTGTCCCCATATCTGTTTACATGGAACTGGATGTCTTAACAAAAATTTAGATAAAAGTTGCGCATAAATCTCTAAAATATAGTCCCTTTGAATCACAGATCCCAACAATTTTATCAAATAATGGGAGTATCTGCAATTGAGAAGCTGAGGGACTCGTTATGGGCCTGATTTGAAGATACTGATAGAAAGACCTTTTGTCTAAAGAAAATTCTAATTGCAATTGCTGAAATTATTTGAAAAATTTATTTTCACATAAATGAGAAATTGTCAGAATGCCACTTCTGGCCCAAGCCTGAAGCCCCCGCAGCTTCCCAAATTTAGGAAGTAAATCATTAGACAATATAGGGGTAAACCTAGAGTTGCCACCTCATCCCTTTAAACCCGAACACATATGAATTACACAGGTTCTGAGGCTAATTAAAGGCAGATAAGGCACCAAGTGAGTTTAATTACCACCTTAATCAGCCACAGAACCTGTGTAATTAATATGTGTTCGGGTTTAAAGGGATGAGGTGGCAACCCTAGGTAAACCTGGTATAGCCAATAATACCAAGTAACTCCTTCACAGATGACCAAACACGTCCTATCAGATAAACAGTAGGGAGCTGTGATGGAGATTTGAGTTATTCTGAAGACTCCAAGGCATATAGTGGACATACACCTTTAAACAGCCTCTTAATTTGTAAGATTTTTGTGGAGGAGGGTCAAATGTTGTAGTTGTGTTGCCAAAAAGTACAGGGATTCTGTACTGCCAGGCCTCCCATATCCTGGACCCTGAGGTATTGAAGGAGTTCTAATCTAATCTAATCCTAGGTGGTTTCTTCTTCCAAATAAAATCTCTAAAGATACCAGACAAAGTTTTAAAACATTTAAGAGGGATGCTAAAAGGGTTTGTGGGTGGGGCCGAATACGTGACATCTTCACACACACTGGAATCCGGTAGGGATGCACCGATACCGATATCAGTATTGGTGCCGATACTAGGCATTTTCACTAGTATCGGTACTCTCAAAAATGCTCTGATACCGAAAACTGATACTGGAAGTGACGTCAGTTGGGGGCAGGACATCTACTCCTCCCCTCCGGCAGTGGGGTTCGGAGCGCGCCTTACGGCGCCAGGACGGGGGGGGGGAATATCCACAGCACAGTGGGAACAGGCTGACAGCTGGCACACTGGCACTCATGCTCCCGGCAGTCTTTTTTTCATTTTGCAACACTGCTGCGTTCCTCTCCTGCCTCTCTAAACAAGAAGAGGGTGGGTGATGTCATGACTCCACCCATCCTGTTCCTGCACAGAGAGAGAGCTGGCTGGATGGCTGGCCGATATCCAATAACAGAGAGTGGGCGGGTTTGCCAAGGTCAAGGGGCTGGACAGCATCAGCACGTGTGTTTCTATGTGAGGCAGCTGTGGAAGCATCCCTGGAAGCAGAACCGAGTAATGAGGAGAGCAAGTCCTGCAAACAGGTTAGTGTAGTATGTACGGGACAGTGTCAGCAGGGTACAGACCAGTCTTATACACTATCACCATACAGTATATACAGACCAGTCTGTACCCCAACACTGTACTGTATATGTTATACACACACCAGTCTATATATGATGTACAGTACGGTGTCAGTGCACAGACTGGTCTGTACCTAACGCCTTGTACTGAGTCCTCCTAAAGAGCTGTACTGTGCCTTCCTTACACCCCCCTAACGCCCTGTACTGCGTCTTCCTTACACCCTCCTAATGCCCTGTACTGCGCCCTCTTAAAGTGGATGTAAACCCAAATTTTTTTTATTTATTTTTTCAGGTCACAATGTAGTGCATAACATTTCCTATCATTTGTGCCAGGTCTTGCCACAAAGAGTTAATCCAGCTCTGAGCAATCCTCTTTTATTGTTCAGTGAGATAAAACGGGCAAACAGAGTTACCTTTGTCCGTTCCGCCCCCTTGCTTTGAGTGACAGGTTATTTACATATCTCGGGCACTAGCTTTAGACAGGCATTATTTTTTAATTCCCACCCCCACTCCTTTTCTGAAGTCATGTGGTTACTTTTCTGGATTTTGACTAGATGTTAGTGATCATAGCAGAAGGAATACACAGGATAAAATGCATGTTGACAAGGGGAGTGTAGAGGTGGGCGGGGAGTCTACTGACATCACGACTCCACTCACCGAGCTCCAGACAACAGATCCACCCACAGAATCTGCAGTTTTTCAGGTCTCAAAACAGACAGAGGGAAGACATTTGACAGATAAGGATACATGCAGGAGGCATCTATATCCTTATGGATCAGCACTATGGCAGTAGTTTGGAAAGGATGAGAGTGGGTTTACATTCACTTTAATGCCCTGTACTGTGCCCTCCTAAAGCCCTGTTCTGCACCTTCCTTATACCCCCCTAACGCCCTGTACTGCGTCTTCCTTACACCCTCCTAATGCCCTGTACTGCCCCCTTTTAATGCCCTGTACTGTGCCCTCCTAAAGCCCTGTTCTGCGCCTTCCTTACACCTCCCTAATGCCCTGTACTGCGTCTTCCTTGCACCCTCCTAACGCCCTGTACTGCGCATTCCTTACACCCTCCTAACGCCCTGTACTGCGCCTTCCTTACACCTTCCTAACGTCCTGTACTGCGCCTTCCTTACACCCTCCTAACACCCTGTACTGCGCCCTCCTAACGCCCTGTACTGTGCCTTTCTCACACCCTCCTAACGCCCTGTACTGCGCCTTCCTTACACCCTCCTAATGGCCTGTACTGCGCCCTCCCAACGCCCTGTACTGCACCCTCCCAACGCCCTGTACTGCACCCTCCTAACACCCTGTACTGTGCCCTCCTAACACCCTGTACTGTGCCTTCCTTACACCCTCCTATCACCCTGTACTGTGCCTTCCTTACACCCTCCTAACGCCCTGTACTGCGCCTTCCTTACACCCTCCTAATGGCCTGTACTGCGCCCTCCTAACGCCCTGTACTGCGCCCTCCCAACGCCCTGTACTGCACCCTCCTAACACCCTGTACTGTGCCTTCCTTACACCCTCCTATCACCCAGTACTGTGCCTTCCTTACACCCTCCTAACGCCCTGTACTGCGCCTTCCTTACACCCTCCTAACGCCCTGTACTGCGCCCTCCCAACGCCCTGTACTGCACCCTCCTAACACCCTGTACTGTGCCTTCCTTACACCCTCCTATCACCCAGTACTGTGCCTTCCTTACACCCTCCTAACGCCCTGTACTGCGCCTTCCTTACACCCTCCTAATGCCCTGTACTGCGCCCTCCCAACGCCCTGTACTGCGCCCTCCTAACGCCCTGTACTGCGCCCTCCTAACGCCCTGTACTGCGCCCTCCTAACGCCCTGTACTGCGCCCTCCTAACGCCCTGTACTGCGCCCTCCTAACGCCCTGTACTGTGCCCTCCTAACGCCCTGTACTGTGCCCTCCCTGTGTTGCCTCCTCCTCCAGCTGTCACCTCTGACTCCATGTCTCTCAATGACCCTCCCGTCCTCTTCCCCCAGCAATCGCAGCCTTTTTCTTCTCAATTCCCCCACCCCACAATCCCTATTTCACCCCACTCTCAACTACCCTGCCCTCATTTACCCCTCTACTTCCCACCCTGCCCTCACCCCAGCCTCGCCCAACTCCCTAACAACCCCCCCACCCCGCCAAACCACCCCCCTACTTATGCAATAGGTATCTGTAATTGGTATCACCGAGTACTTGCAAAAAAGTATCGGTACTCGTACTCTGTGTTAAAAAAGTTGTATCGGTGCATCCCTAGAATCCGGCATGGATTATCGTTTGTTACATGCCTGTGATTGTCTTCTTATTGTAAGCTAATTACCTTATTAAAAGTTTATGATTTTAAAAATACTGCACTATGGTTGTCCCTTTTTGCTTTAATTCCTCTGTGCTGAGCACATTTATACAGGATCATACCTGGATGGAGTGGTGTGTCTGACGTTTGGTGCTGTGGGACAGCAAGGTGCCTCATGATATCTAAATGGTATCAGTGTCTATGTAAGAATTTACCTTATGCAGCACCCGCTAATGTGCTAGGGAACTAATGTAGTTTTTTTCTAGTACAGGTAAATTTCCACGCTTGGCTGGCAGCCAAGCCTGGGTGTGTTTTGCAATCTGGGTTGGGAGTGGGTCAGAACAGTGCTGGGTGACACACAGATGGCATCACTAGGACCTCCTACTTCTTTCTAGATTGTTCCAGTGTTTTATAGAAAGAGAGCCTGGAGGGGAGGTGGAGCCACCTGGGGTGTTCTAAGGAGCCCTGACCAATCCCTAACTTAGATTGGCAGGGGGCAGGCCTCCTTAAATACCCAGGGTCAGCCCAGCTGGGGAGGAGTTGATCAGGTGGAAGAGTGAAGATGGAGTGTTAGGCTGTTGGGGCCTTTGAGGGAGCTCCCCAGTCTGGGGGGGGGGGTTGACCTTGGGCCTGTGCTCGGGTGCGGACGAGGCCCTCCATGGGAGCGTGTAGGTGTCCTGGACAGGAGGCACAGGAGGAGCAAGAGAGGACAGCGGGAGAACACTGCTGGGCAAGTCTCCAGGATTTCCACGGAGCTGCAGCCAGGAGGGCTGGTGAGTGTTCACACAATCAGGAGGACTGAGAGGCACGCCTAAGAGGACTCATGTGGAGCAGTCTGGGATGGGTGCAGAGCCAGTCTGAAGGATTGGGGTGGCACAAGCTGTGGAAAGGGGCAGCTGCAGCCAGGAGGGCTGCAGTACCTAAAGAGGTGGTGTCTGGGAGCAGTAACCACAAGGACAGCCAGCACTGGGACTTTTCTATTTGCTACACCATAGGGGCCCGCAGTCCCTACCTGTAAAGGGCCTTTGCTTTGGACCTGGCTGAGCCAGTGTCAGGCCTACAGTGCTAGCTTGTCTGGAGAAGGAAAGTGAGGAAGTGATGTGGAGGAGGAGAAATGGATCGATGTACAGTATATAAAGTCCAAGTTCTGCTGTTTTGATCACCTGGGCATCTCATAAGTCCCCATAACTATCCAAGTTTATTATCCCTCAATAAAATAAACAAAAACAAAATGCAAGGACTGCTTTCTTGTCTCTGAGGAGTGAAAAAGTGTGTTCTTGGCTGGGTAGGGTGATAGACGGAGCACAATATCCAGCAGCCTCTACGGGAGTACCGCTACACTTACATGAGGGAGGCACCCTTTATTCCTGATGCACTGAATACTGTTTGTCTCACACTTTCAAGTGTGTCATCTTATGCTTTGGGATCTTCTTTCTTAATTTTGGACAGTTCACTAGAATATTTAACCATCTGTACGGACATTATACACATATTTGCCTTTTTATGCTTCATTCACTCTTATAATCCTTGTCTTTGTCACTGAATAACACATGTTTGTATATGCTTGTTTATTCATATTTGAATTGTCCACATTTGTCCATCTGTACAGATACATACACGTTATATGTTTATTTTCATTTTAAGTTGAGGGTGAAATATCATATTATAATACATATGCTTTAGGGCTTGAGTGCCTTTTGCCACTTCTAAAATAATACTTAAAGCGGAGGTCTGCCCAAAAAAAAAATAATTAAAAGCCAGCAGCTACGCATACTGCAGCTGCTGGCTTTTAATTATGGAACACTTACCTGTCCTGGAGCCCAGCGATGTCGGCACCGCAGCTGATGTTTCCATCAGCTGTTGGGTGCTGCTGCCGCCGCCATTGTGGGTAAGGGAACCTGGCAGTGTAGCCTTACGGCTTCACGCCGGGAACCCTACTGCGCATGCACGTTGCCCCGCTCCTCTCTCCTACTGGCCCGGCGACAGGGGAAGGAGGAGGGAGCCCCGCGATGACGTCATGGGCCACAGCACGGACTTCTGGAAGTGGGAACAGGATACCTGTCAAATGTTCCCCCTTCCCCCCCCCCCCCCCGAAAGGTGCCAATTGTGGGTGGAACTCCACTTTAACAGCCCTATTGCATTTTTATTGTATATTTTTTATTTAATTATGTAGCGGCCTCACCCCCTTCACATGTTTATCGGTTGTCCGAAAGCTCTTGTCTAGGGGTACCTGGGTTTCGAGAGTGAGGTGCGCTACGGCCCATGTCCTCCCCATGGCTGTGGGTGAGGTGAAGGCCAGTATCAACATCTTCCTCGGGCCAAATGTGCATTGGGTTGCGGAACTTAGCCCTGCTATGCTGGAATCTCCCTTTGCTCCCATCAACAGAGTCCATACACCGATCACAGTCCAACTGTTAGTTTTATTTCGTAGCTCCACAACAAACAATATATGGCAGGATACGGTGGGATGAGCAGGCCGAGGCACTATCCGGATTGTAGTCCCTACACCCCCTGTGCTATGACCAGGGGTTGCAGGAGTCTTGATTAGAACAACTTCGCTGCGCTGCGGCCCCTATCAGGGGAAGATGACCCTCCAAGGGAGTTACCGGAGGCCCGTCCGTCACCGGGTTGACGCTGCTCCGGAGTCTTCAGACGGGTGACCTCCCCAGCCTCCTCACCTCAGATGCGGGTCCCCTCGCAAGGGGCACCCTGGAATCACTTCACCCTCGCGGGACCCGGTCGAAGTCACCAGGTCCCAGGCCTTCTACAAAGTACCTCACCCCAGGCTGAAGGTGCCTGGGATGGACTCCAACTCCAGCTTCATTCCGGCCAGGCCTAGGGTGCCCAGGCCGGAACCTTGAACCGCCCGCACCCAGGCCGAGGGCGCCTGGGTACGTCAAGAGATGATCCCCCCAAAAGACCTCGTGGCGAGGGCGTCTCCCCCTTTTATCTCCTCCCATCGACACCACGGCGGGTTCCCCGCCCCAGCCGTACCATCTCCAGGAAGGGACAAAAAGGGTAACACTGTGGTAGTGATTCTACCTCGAGCCTGTAGGTACCCCGCCACCCACAGGCCAAGGAGAATATTGCACCACCCAATCCTCCACGAATAACAAAAAGGGGTCTAATCCCTGACATAATTACACACCTGGGTCTCTCTACCCCCAGGTGTATCCCACTAACTTTGAAGACCCCGCTACAATTATTTTTTGTGTAGATTGTATGCACAACTTTACACTATTGGTACCTTCTCTTCTTTTTTGTTTTGAACCAGAGACCTAGCAGCTCTCCCCTTCTTCCCCTTTCCAGAACATAAATATAATTTCAAAAGTGCTGGAATGTGGCTTGATCAAACTTAGGCCATAAATCTGGCAATGTCTTCTTGCATTCAACATCCGTCATCTACAGATTTTCACTTTCTTGAGGAAACTGGGATTCACCCATTGTAAAACTATAACAAACTCCTTCAGTTCTGTCACTTATGGTTTGTAGGGAAATTAGACCCATTAGGAATACACAGCGTGCCACAAAAAGTCTACCCAGGAATAATGGGTATCGTAAAAGCCATTCAGGGCTGGAAGCGACCTTTCAGAGACCTCTGCCCCACTCACCATTTCAAAAACTCTTCACACAGTTCATAAAATTAGACAAGACCAAGGCACATTAATATTAAAGTATATATTTGAATGGGGGATATCATACCAATAAATCAGGGTCATACATGATTAAGCTATAGTGTACAGAAGGGCAGATAGCAGTCTCCTACCTCCTGGGTGACAGGCCTATCCCAGAAACCCTGTGTTTAGTATCCCTGGACATGAAATTCAATGCTGGACAATAATCTACTAGTTTCCAGAATGCAATGCATATATGAAGATATTAGTATTAGTATAAAATGGTTTGCCAGGCACAATCGTAAACTTGTGACATTCCATTGACCACTCCCCCCCCCCCCTACAACCACATTTGACAACTCTAGGTTAACATCAAACCAAGGAACACCTGTCAAGTCGTATGAGAGCCAATGTACCATCTTGCTTGATTGATTGAACTCAGCTGACCCAGGACATTGTTAAGTATTCTCACCCTCAACTCCTTTTCATTCATCTGTTAAATTGATGTCTCTGTGTAAGACCTTTTTTCTGTAAATATTTCATTTGCACCATTTTGACTTGATTTCGATTTTTTTTCCTTATTTAACCCTATTTTGAACAGTGTTAACATGGTCTCTAATGCACAAATGCAAACTTAAAGAATTTGTCACAAGTTGGTGAAAAGGGCAGTGGTCTGACACCACGTTTTGTCACAGCCCTTGTAGAGTGCAACTGTACAACCTATTTGCCTTTAGTAATCCAACCCCACTGGTATCAGCCATGTACTCACATCTACCCAACTTAGCTTAGCCATCAGACACTGTATGCAGAGATGGATTTTTGTCACAAAGCACACATAGCACACACCTTTAATGCGCACCCTTAGGCTGAAGTCAGAAGAGCGATTTTATAGCAGAGATTAAAGGTCTATTACAAATCGCTAATGCCAGCGTTTAACAGTGATTAGTATGTAGTGGTTTCGGCAATAGAGTCACTGGCGATTTGTCGCTAAGAAGCGTTTTACTCCTGCTACAAGCTAAACATTGGGTTGATGTGCCCTGCTATAAATCATTTTCCTTTAGTGATTTGTAGCTAAATCAGTCGATTTTTTTGGTAAGTCCGTAGAAGTGAATGAAGAGCAGTTATCGCTCATGATCTTACCATCAAGATGAAATGCTGCTAAAACTGAGTGAGCTGAGTGACTAAGTTACAAATTGACAAAATATTAGCCAGTTAGCCATGTCAAAGAAAACAACTATGAATTTCTTAGCAAAAAAATACTTAAAAAGGGGGACTTTTGACTGACATCAGCCTCAAAGTACACACCATTAGCAGTGTCTCAGCCTGTATTACACACCTATAATACAGTATCTCACAAAAGTGAGTACACCCCTCACATTTTTGTAAATATTTTATTATATCTTTTCATGTGACAACACTGAAGAAATTACACTTTGCTACAATGTAAAGTAGTGAGTGTACAGCTTGTATAACAGTGTAAATGTTCTGTCCCCTCAAAATAACTCAACACAGCCATTAATGTCTAAACCACTGGCAACAAAAGTGAGTACAACCCTAAGTGAAAATGTCCACATTGAGCCCAATTAGCCATTTTCCCTCCCCGGTGTCATGTGACTTGTTAGTGTTACAAGGTCTCAGGTGTGAATGGGGAGCAGGTGTGTTAAATTTGGTGTTATCGCTCTCACGCTCTCATACTGGTTACTGGATGTTCAACATGGCACCTCATGGAAAAGAACTCTCTGAGGATCTAAAAAATAAGAATTGTTGCTTTACATAAAGATAGCCTAGGCTATAAGAAGATTGCCAAGACCCTGAAACTATGCTGCAGCACGGTGGCCAAGACCATGCAGCGGTTTAACAGGACAGGTTCCACTCAGAACAGGCATCTCCATGGCCAACCAAAAAAGTTGAGTGCACATGCTCAGCTTCATATCCAGAGTTTTTTGGGGGGAAATAGATGTATGAGTGCTACCAGCATTGCTGCAGAGGTTGAAGGGGTGGGGGGTAAGACTGTCAGTGCTCAGACCATACGCTGCACGCTGCATCAAATTGGTCTACATGGCTATCTTCCCAGAAGGAAGCTTCTTCTAAAGATGATGCACAAGGAAGCCTGCAAACAGTTTGCTGAAGACAAGCAGACCAGTGGTGTCTCCAGATTTCATATTTAGGGGGGTACAAGGAGGGACAGGGACAAAAGTAAGGGGGACAACTATAAAATGCAATTATATATATATATATCCTGGGGCCCTTTACTACGATCCCACAATGGGCCCTTTCACATGTTCTGCAGTGAGCGCCCTTCCTACTATACTGGGGCCCCCCAGGGTGGCAGAAAACAAGAGATATATGTCACCAGCCCACCAAGAAAATATAAGGGTCCAAAGCAGTGGGAGAACCATCAGGGTTGCAAAAAAAAAATATTTGGGGGGGGGGGGGCACATGGTGGGACACAGCATAATGTTGGGGGGGGTCAGGGCCTCCTCTGCCCCCCCCCCCAGGGACGCCATTGAAGCAGACTAAGGACATGGATTACTGGATGAGACCAAGATAAACTTATTTGGTTCAGATGGTGCAAGCGTGTGTGGCGACGACAACCAGGTGAGGAGTACAAAGACAAGTGTGTCTTGCCTACAGTCAAGCATGGTGGTGGGAGTGTCATGGTCTAGGCCTGCATGAGTGCTGCCGGCACTGGGGAGCTACAGTTCATTGAGGGAACCATGAATGCCAACATGTACTGTGACATACTGAACCAGAGCATGATTACTCCCTTCGGAGACTGGGCCGCAGGGCAGTATTCAAACATGATAACTACCCCAAACACACCTCCAAGACGACCACTGCCTTGCTAAAGAAGCTGAGGGTAAAGGTGATGGACTGGCCAAGCATGTCTCCAGACCTAAACCCTATTGAGCATCTGTGGGGCATCCTCAAACGGAAGATGGAGGAGCGCAAGGTCTCTAACATCCACCAGCTCCATGATGTCGTCATGGAGGAGTGGACGAGGACTCCAGTGCCAACCTGTGAAGCTCTGGTGAACTCCATGCCCAAGAAGGTTAAGGCAGTGCTGGAAAATAATGGTGGTCACACAAAAAGTTGACACCAATGGAAGTGAATGGAGCCATCTTAATGTACACTACTGAAGTTGCTCCGACTTCAGAAAAGGTTCCTGTACTACTTCAATCCGACTTCTAGGCGACTTGTATCCATTGATTTCAATGGAAGTCGCCTCCAAAGTCGGATCGTGTCTTAACTGAAGCAACAATACAGGAAGAGAAAATTATTTTCTCAGGCAAACCCCTCCCTCCCCCCTCCCTCCCACAGAGCTGATTGTTGTTTGATTGGCCACCGAAAAGCCTCCTGTCCTGGAGGCGACTTGAAGTCGCCTTGTTAGTCGCCCCAAGTCGCGCTGTGGTGCGCGCTCAGGTCGCATCCAGGTCGCCTCGCAAAGTCACGGCCAGAGTCGTGTCGCCCCTGTGTGAACCGGCTCTTATACAAGCTGTACACTCACTACTTTACATTGTAGCAAAGTGTAATTTTCTTCAGTGTTTTCACATGAAAAGATATAATAAAATATTTATAAAAATGTGAAGGGTGTACTCACTTTTGTGAGATACTGTATACATCACTCATTCACACACTGTAAACATCCATAACAGTGTCCAATAAAAAGAGAAGGAGTGACCCCATTGAACCCAAACGAATTGTACCATAGACATGCCTCCATCCCCATATATATGTATAGAAGAAAAGGAAAGGAGAAGGGTTTGGGACTGTATATGAGGCATGAATATGTGCATAATAGAAAGGACGAGTATCTGATTACACAAAGGTTACATGACATAGGTTCCTTTTGGGAGCATGCACGTAGCCATAGGGTAATTGGTAAAGATTAATAGATCCAATCACTTGATTGCGACCAATAAAAACATTATACAATATGCCCTGTATTGTGTCGTATAAATAATATATGACACATGATTTCCACGAGAAGGAGTATAATCAAATATAGATAAACATAACAAATTTAATGTTATTGATACACATGATTGGTACAAGCAGAAATACTTAATAAATTAATTTGATACATATACAGGTCCAATAAATTATAATCATAATAATCAATATAAATATTCAATAAATTTGTAAGAATTCATAATATAAGAACAAGCTTGGCCTGGCATCCTAGAGTCAAAACCTCGAAGGGTGGTGGGGGCGGGGCTGGCACCTCGGCGCCATGTCCCACGCATCGCACGTGCGGCGTCTTCGGACGCCTGCTGCGTGTCCGTGGTTTCCATCTGACGCCATGCTGAGGGATAGGTGAGCTCCCGCCGAGACAGAGGCGGGGACTCGCTCTGTCTCCCCACTGGTCATCGCGTCAATGCATGACGCTGGCGGGGACCTGCCCCCAGCCGTGGACACTTATAGCTGGGGCGGGCGGGCGGCTCACTCCACACCAATCCATCCCAGAGAGAGGTAGTGTTGATCAGCCAATTACCCTATGGCTACGTGCATGCTCCCAAAAGGGACCTATGACATGTAACCTTTGTGTAATCAGATACTCGTCCTTTCTATTATGCACATATTCATGCCTCATATAAAGTCCCAAACCCTTCTCCTTCCCTTTTCTTCTATACATAACAATGTCCAATTCCTGAATTGCTTACCTACAGCAGACCTATCCAAGCATGCACACAGTGCACCCCTACAGCTTTGTCCTGCTTAACACAAAATGGTGTATTTATACACCAGGGTCCTCCTGTTCCTTTTGTTATGAACTGTACTGTAATTGTGTTGTCCCCCCTATACATTGTAAAGCGCTGCGTAAACTGTTGGCGCTATTTATATCGTGTATAATAATAATTTATAAACACTTTACATAGCAGTTGGTTTATTAAAAATGAATGTAAATTTGTTTTGTGTGGATGGGCTAAAATCAAATGTTCTAATGCCGCGTACACACGGTCGGAAATTCCGCCAGCAAAAGTCCGATGTGAGCTTTTGGTCGGAAATTCCGACCGTGTGTATGCTCCATCGGACTTTTGCTGTCGGAATTTCCGCCAGCAAAAGATTGAGAGCAGGTTCTCAAATTTTCCAACGGAAAAAATTCCTATTGGAAAATCCGATCGTCTGTGGCAATTCTGACCCGCAAAATTCCGACACATGCTCGGAAACAATTTGACGCATGCTCGGAAGCATTGAACTTCATTTTCTCGGCTCACCGCGTTCTTGACAGTCGAAAGTTCAGAGAACTTGTGTGACCGTGTGTATGCAAGCCAAGCTTGAGCAGAAAATCAGATCGTGTGTATGCGACATAAGGCTATATTTTGTGCTAATTGAAAGTTATTTTTTGAAAACAGTGTGAAGGGGGAAAATACCACATTATAGCCATTAGATGGCACTTAGTATCATAGGAAATAAGTATGCTCCTCAACTCTATCTAGAGGTCATAATGCAGTATTTTCCCCATCAAGGTGGCATGGTCTTGAAAAAATTAGAGGGAAATGGTTTATGTAGTTTGAGCAGGAAACTTCAAAGGAAACAGGTATATTTTTTAGAGAATTTGTGAAAATACAAATGGTTGTTAACCCTGCAAGCTGAGCAAAACATAAAGTAAACTTCAAAAAGTATATTGTAGCAGTAATGACATGCAGTTGTCTCTTTTTTTTTTTTTTTTTTTTTGCAAAGCACTAATTGGAGGATCCTATGTCCAATAGAGGGTATGCATTCTAAATCAACATGCTGCACTCTTCCTTAAAATAATGATTTATGATAATTGGTAGAGGAACTGTAGATGGCAGAAAGCATGCACAAGCCAGGCACTGACCAATCTTTATAAAAAAAAAATGCTCTTAAGCCCTGGTTCACACTGGTGCGTTTTGACATGCGATTTGGCATGTCACATCGCATGTCAAAACGGCGATATTTGCCGCAAATTTCCGGCAATGGCACCATCCTAATCGGTGCGACGCCGCATCTGCGGCGCTGCACCGATTTCAAAAAGTAGTTTCTGTACTACCTTTTGCGATTTCGGCCCGCGATTTACATTAACATCTGTGCAGAAACCCGCACAGATGTCTCTGTAATCGCGGCCGAAATCGGGACTGCCAGTGAGAGTGAAATTGTGCGAGTTCAGCTGAACTCGCACGGCTTCACTCCCGCAGCCCAGTGTGAACCTGGGCTTATACAAACATTATAGCTTGCATTGGAATATGCCTTTGCTCATAGAGGTCAGGGAGAACTTTGCTTGATCCCTGGCTTGGACAAATAAACATGTTCTAAAGTCTGCTAGCACCTTTATTGCTTGTGTACTGGAAAGGAGGGCAGCTGCTAATATTAGGTGAATATAAAAAAAAATTGCATGAGACTGAAGAGCTAATAAATTACTGGAAACCTTTTTATTGCAAAATGCTATATTGTTTGTTGTAAGATTTAAAAAAAAATCTTTATAAAAAGGTACATTTAAAAAAAATATAACAGCAATCTGATTTCTTGCTACCAGAGTATATTTTGGGAACCTCTTTTCATTTCTGTTTCAAATAATTTTATTAAGATTTCAAACAGTTTTCACAAGTATTCAAGGCAAAATAAAGAGAGGTAGTACGTAAGCTTCACATCATAATCAGATCAACATTTTATATAAAAGAGTCCTGGAAAGGCCAAACAGTCAGCATAACAATACAGAATTATAGTCTATTTCAACAAACTTAAAGTAATACTAAAGCTTATTTTTTTTCCCCAAAATTAAAAAGAAGTTTACAATTACCTGCTCTGTGCAATAGTATTGCACAGAGCAGTGTCTTACCTCTTCTGGAGTTCCCTGCTCTTACATTTCTCCTAGTGCCCCCCCCCCCCCCCAGGTCATTCATGCAGCATGCTCCCAAGCCAGGCTATGTGCATCCATAGACACACACACACAGCTCAGCTCAGCAATGCCTCCGTCTCCCTCCTCACAGTGTTTGCCTGACAGCAGCAGGTGCCTATGGCTCCCGCTGCTCTCAGAGTATCCTGTGAGAGCAGGGAGTGGAGAGAGAAGGGATGCAGCCGGGCACAGTGCTGGATCAATAGAGGACTCAGGAAAGTTTTTAGGGAGGGGGGAATGGGGAAACAAGTGATCAAACATTTTTATACCTTAGTGCACGGAATGCATTAAGGTAAAAAACGTTTTCCCTTTAGAACCCCATTAATGTGAACTAGAAAGAACAATCATAGGTGCATCCAATCACATGATTTAAGTGCAGCAAAGTCCCGGGCCCCCAGAGGCCTAATGATGACCTCCAGAGTTAGGGAGAGCTGACATCCTTCCTTGTAAAGTGGGTTACCAGGCATTGTGGGTGTAATGCAAGATAAATTGATGGGCGCCAGTCACTTTTTGAATGCGAACAAGAGATTTATTGTCTCTTAGGGAGATAAAATGTTAATTAGCAGACTCCGAAACACTATAGGAAGACAACTACAGGGCAAGGCCTCCAGCCGGATGCCACTTCTGTATAGCTAGGACTGCTGTCTCCTATGGCACTGAACTTGTAACAGTCACTAAAGGTAGTTGCACATAACTCTCGGTAACACAGAACAGTCTGTTTCTTATCTCACAGTATCCCACTGTAGGTATTCAATCACTGAGCTCCCAGTCTCTCGCTAGACTTCCAGATCCCTGTCGTCACCGCTTCTCCTGAGCTCTTTCACAGCTATCCCCGCTGTATACTCCTCAAGCGTCATCCACCGCTAACCTGCTGGGTCCCTGGCTTGGCACTTGCTGATGCTTTCACACTTCTTTACAGTCCCCGGCTGGTGAGAAGACTGCTCTGGTACTTGCTCAAGCTTACTCACTGTAGTCTCCAGTAATAAGGTGGATGGTCTCGTAGTGGCGACTGCTTCCCTTTTACCTCCGACCACAACTGGATCCCCGTCCGGCTGAACCTTCACAACTCGGTTGGACTCCAATCCTGCAGTCCCAACCCTACGCTGCTTCTCCTGCTCCTGAATAGGCCTCAGGCAGCCTAGCAGCCAGGTGTGTCTGGGATAGGCCTCAGGCTTCCGGCCTAGCAGCCCGGGGCGACATAACACACGTCCACCTAGACAGCCGTCCAGGCGGCACAGAACCCCGATCACCTGACTCCACCCAAATAAATAGGCTCCCCCAGCAGGCCAAGGGACTTAAAGAAACCCTTGCCTATTGGCTGTGACACCCCATCCATTCATGATCGGTCCTTGCTATGCCCTTGTCTATCAAATGTCACCAGCTACAATGCCACCTAGTGACAGAAGAGAAAACTGCAGCAATTACAGAATTAGGGGGAAATCAGTGGATCTCCTAACAATTACTACCTGGCAAACTAAATTTGTTAGCAACCCTGCCTATACACCAGGGTGCTACAAAAGAACTATGGGATGAAAGAACTTGGATGGCAAGATAGCCTCGATGGTGGGCAACTAGAGGCCAAAGAGAAACACAGAACTTAAAGGGGTTGTAAAGGTTTGTTTTTTATTTTCTAAATAGGTTCCTTTAAGCTAGTGCATTGTTGGTTCACTTACCTTTTCCTTTGATTTACCTTCTAAATGTTTTTTTTCTTTGTCTGAATTTCTCACTTCCTGTTTCTCCTCACTAAACTTCACACCATCATCCGAGTGGTGTGGAGTCAGCCAGAACAGCTTACTGAACAGCTTACTGAGGAGGAACAGGAAGTGAGAAATTCAGACAAAGAAAACAAAGAAAACAAATATTTAGAAGGGAAATCTAAGGAAAAGGTAAGTGAACCAACAATGCACTAGCCGAGTTCAGCCTTGCCCTCTTCTTATATAGCCCCTCCCATGAGTCTCTGCGGTGGCTAAATGCACCCTGGGTGCCGAACGGGGTTCTGGGTAACGTAGTCCCGGGGCCTTAAAGGAGACCCCGCTACATATATATATATATATATATATATATATATATATATATACTTCCTATTAGCAGTCTAGTGGCAGGGTCCTCACAGTTACCTGCACAGTATTATGACATCAAAAAAGAGACTGGCCTGCACAAGCTTAGACAGCAATACTGAACTACTGTCACCAAGGGACATGATGGGAGAGTGGTTGATAAGAATAAAAAGTTTCAGAAGGTATTTTATTTTTAAAAAGTTGGTAAATGGGTGGGAGGAAGGAAGGGGAGGGAGGTTAAAGGGGCTGTAAAGGTTCATTTTTTATTTTCTAAATAGGTTCCTTTAAGCTAGTGCATTGTTGGTTCACTTACCTTTTCCTTAGATTTCCCTTCTAAATATTTTTTTTCTTTGTTTTCTTTGTCTGAATTTCTCACTTCCTGTTCCTCCTCAGTAAGCTGTTCAGTAAGCTGTTCTGGCTGACTCCACACCACTCGGATGATGGTGTGAAGTTTAGTGTGGAGAAACAGGAAGTGAGAAATTCAGACAAAGAAAAAAAACATTTAGAAGGTAAATCAAAGGAAAAGGTAAGTGAACCAACAATGCACTAGCTTAAAGGAACCTATTTAGAAAATAAAAAACAAACCTTTACAACACCTTTAAAAGCAAAAAATAAATAAAAATGATTACAGCCTGAGGCTCAAATTGGCTTAAAAAATGGTAGGCTTGGGATGCAGAGCACCCCGAGTTAGTTGGCTGGCTGGCAGGGGAGGCCCCCCACCACAAGAAAATTGAGCACCAGCCGACACTGGGCCCAGGTAAGAAAAATGAAATAGTGGATCAAAATCTGCTGAGGGGGGATGCTTGTCTGCCACATTTGGCACCTTTTTGGGGGGAGTGGGTACCTGCTTTTGACAGGTACCCACTCCCACTTTGACCTGAGACTAAAGTTCGGCCCCCTCCTTCCCCCACACCTCACAGGTCCCAGAAGATTGTGGTGCATTCACAAAGCACAACACGCTTCGTGCATGTGCGGTAGGAAGCTGGATGTGAAGCCTTAGGGCTTCACTGCTGGATTCCCTTAGTCAAGATGGCGGCACCAGCACCTGATAGCCGATTGAAGAATCGGCTCGGGTAAGGACACCGCTGGATACCTGGACAGGTAAGTGCTCTTATATTAAAAGTCTGCAGCTACAGTATTTGTAGCTGCTGACTTTTAATTTTATGGGGGGAGCCTGGAGCTCCCTAAAGTTCTTTGAAAATAATAGTTGGCCTTCTCGAGAACCTTGCAATTGTCTGCTGCAATGAAAACATTGGTAAGCAAACAAAATTTTAATTTGATAGAGTCAGACATTTTTTTATTTAAAAGAGCTTCAATAGGGTTCTTTCAAACCTTTTATATAGTTACTCTTTGGGCAATCCCATTATATGTGTCTAAACACGCCTTTGGCACAGCAACCCCTAAAGCACCAAGAGGGATACCAAGGTATAGCATATGAAAGACAAAAAGGAACTAGGTACCAAAGCATAAATAATTTATACTTGATTTCCACAGATAAGACATTAGCTTCTTGAAGTGTAATGCCGCGTACACACGATCATTTTTCCCGTCGGGAAAAATTAATTTTTTTTTTAAACAAGAAAAACGACCGTGTGTGGGCTTTTTGTCATTTTTCCCAATGGGAAAAACGGCATTAATAACGACGAGAAAAATTAGAACATGCTCTAATTTTTCTCGTCGTGATTCCCGTCGTTTTTTTCCGCGGCAGTTTTCCCATAGGGAAACACTGCCACAGAGCCCACACACGGTCGTTTTTCTCGATCAAGAAAAAAAATGTAGGGAAAAACGGCCGTGTGTAGGGAACCAAGATGTTTCCTCGTTTTTCCCGTCGATTTTCTCGACGGTGTTTTCACCGTCGAGAAAATCGATCGTGTGTACGCGGCATTAGACCAAATGTCTTGACAGTCCTGTAGAGAAATAATTTAGACCTATTTTCATTCCAACAGTAAACATGTGTCCCATAATTTAGACTTTACTCATTGTCGTAAGAGCAGCTGCATCTAGAATTGTACTATTAATCAAAATGTACTATTAATCAAAATGTCCTATTAAAAAAAATATATATATCCTTGTTGCAATTAGCCATATTGTTTACTTTCCAAGCTCTGAAAAGGAAATGTTCCCGGCAATAAGAACTTCTCCTCTGGTCACTCTAATGCCCTGTACACATGCTCGAATTTCCGCTGAAATAAAATCCGATGGAATTTTACGTCGGAATTCCGATGAAGCTGACTTCCATCAGTCTTGCATACACACCATCAGACAAAATTCCGACCGTCCAAATGCGGTGACGTAAAACCGAGAAAAATAAAGTTCAATGCTTCTGAGCATGCGTCGACTTGATTCTGAGCATGTGTGGGTTTTTTCTCCGTTGGAGTTCCACACAGACGATCGGAATTTCCTATTTTTTATTTTATTTAAAACATGTACTATTTTTTTACACCGATGGAAAAAAGTCAGATGGGACCCACACACGATCGTTTTTTCCGATGAAAAAAGTCCATCAGACTTTTTTCATTGGAAAAAACGATCGTGTGTACAGGGCATAAGGATTATATATGATCAAAAGTGTGCTTACAAAAAAATGTCTTGCAGTCCATATTACCGTATATACGCGAGTATAAGCCAAGTTTTTCAGCACATTTTTTTGTGCTGAAAATGCCCCACTCGGCTTATACTCGAGTCACCTTTTTTGCGCTTTTTCTCCCGGACTTTGGGGACCCGGTACCGGCCGGCCGTAGGTCCCCTGGACCCCAAACCTGGCACTTTTCCTCTACAAGTGTGCAAAGTTTGTTGACCGGGGCACCTACGGCCGGGGAGCACAGATTTTTCAAAGCCGGGCACCCCTTCCATAGACTCTCATGTTAAACGTCAGTCTAGTCATGGGCACAGTGAGGCATGGACACAGGGAGGCATGGACACAGTGAGGCATGCACATGGACACAGTGAGGCAAAGTGAGGCATGCAAATGGACACCCTAGGCTTATACTCGAGTCAATACGTTTTCCCAGTTTTTTGTGGTACAAAAAGGTGCCTCGGCTTATATTCGGGTCGGCTTATACTTGAGTATATACGGTAACCAATCAGAATCTGTTTTATTTTCAACACTATTCATGCCTCCCAACTTTTTGGCATGGGAATGGGGAATGAAAGGGAGTAGCCATTTAGGCTCCCCTTTCCTCATGGGATCACGGTATCTGCAGGGTGTTAGGTGTTAAAAAAAAAATGACAGGATAAGGCAGGTTATGGCCATAGGGCCAGGAGAGGTCAATAGTTCAGGATGGGTCAGGTGAAGGTGAAGTTGCTAAGACAGTAGGGATTGGCTAGGCAGGTCAGCTGTTTTAGAGGGTTCTGGAAGGTTTTGGGAAGCAGTCAGGGATTGGTTAGCAAAATCAGGTGTCAGTTGGGAAGATTCTGGAAGCTGGTTCTGGCCTATTTAAAGAACAGCTGCGTTTGGGTCAGTGCTGCAGTTCCTGAAATATTCCAGCAGGGGGAGTTTGCGTGCCACTATGGAGTTCCTGATTCGCCAACTGATTGACAGAGCTGAAGCCGCAGGAGGGGAAGATTGGATCCGGCAATGTCTCACCTTACCTTCAGATCCAGGCCTGAGCAGCGCAGACCCCCAGTCAGCGATCGAAGTGAGCAGGGCGGTTTTACTCCCCCAGCAGCCATATCCTGAAGCGTGGTTTTTAGATTCGGCAGGACCTGCGACAGATGTTGGTGCGGACGGCGCAGAGGAGGAGGTGCCAGGGAGAAGGCGGAGCAAGTGTAGCCGCCCACTGAGGAGGAATTCCAGCCCAGGTCAGCCTGCCGCAAGACAAGGAAGCCGGCAGTCTCCCCTTTTTTTTACAGGAGCCGGCGCGCATGCGCACCAGAGGATCCCGGAGTGATGAGACAAAATACCCTAGGGACGGCGGTTGCGAGCGTATTTTTACCCCCCCCAGCCTATCCAGCCTGTCGTCCAGCAGGAGGCTCGCCGGGGTGGGAGGATTGGACGCGGGAGTACCGGTTCATCAGCGCTTCATGAGGACCTGTTAACCGACAGAATCCCTGTGCGGTGCACATCTCCCGAGGCTTCCCCTGGAGCGAGCCATGCTCGGGGTTCAGCTGGTGAGTTTAGTACAGCTTCTCAATTATCTGTTTTGTCTGCTTTGTTAGAACAATTGATTACTATTATGCGGGCACAGGCTGCTACTCAGTCTGTTCCCAGAGAGGGTGCAGTGTCCAGAGTTTGGTCAGCTGTTTCAGCTGATCTCACTGTTGTGCCTCACCTGTCTTGCAGTTCAGCCAGCAGTAGTTGTGAGGCAGCTAAGAACGTTTCTGAGTCTATGAGTAAAGAATGCATGCCATGTTTTCTGTCCCCTTTAGGATTCCATTTACCTGTGTCAGTTAAGGAGAGGATTTGGAAGAGGGAATATATTGATTCAAGTTCCATTCTCCCTCCTTCTAAGGAGTCCTTTAGGTACCACAGGAAGGATGACAAGTCTGATGAGGAGCATCGCAGAGCTCTCATTAAATCCTTTTATGGTTGGTTACAAGCATTCATCATATATTCCAGTATATTATGTGAAAAATTCCCTGAGAAAAGTCATTTTTTGTTTCAGCATATTGATATTATTTTAGAGGCTTATAGGAGCTTTAATGGTTTAGCATGGTTACTGTATGATGAAGCTTTCAGGCAGAAGCTGGCAGTGCAGCCCTTCCTGCAATGGGGTTCTAAGGACGAGGGCTTCTGGCTCAACTTGTTCTTACTTCAGAAGCAGCCCTTTTCACGTCCACCCATGTCGGCTGCACCCCAACCATCTGCTACTGCAGGCTATAAGAAAGGTTTGTGCTTTGCTTATAATGACACGCAATGTAAATGGTTGACGTCTTGTAAATATAAGCATGAGTGTGCGTTTTGTGCTGGTAATCATCTAAATGTTTTCGGAAATTACAGTCCAACGCAAGAGAGGGTTTTTCCAAAAGCAGCCACGCCAGTGATGCTAACAAACATGCTTCTGTGGCTGCAACTCTACCCAAACCAGCAGATGGCTTCCCTGCTAATTGAAGGTTTATCAGTGGGTTTCCAGCTACCTAGCTTTTCTGGGGTTGGTTGTGCTATGGTAGACAATTTGAGGTCAGTGGAGGACTCCCCATCAGTAGTGCGAGCAAAACTGCGGAAGGAAGTCAAGGCAGGTAGAATGGAGGGCCCTTTTGACCAACCCCCTTTTTCCAATTTCAGGGTTTCCCCCTTGGGTTTGGTTCCAAAGAAAGAGCCGAATGAGTTTCGTTTGATTCATCATTTATCATTTCCGTTTGGTGCTTCATTGAATGATCAAATTGACACTGAGTCGGTATCAGTGTCCTATGCATCATTTGATTCAGCTGTAGAGAAGATTCGGGGGTTAGGGAAAAATGCCTTAATGGCTAAAGCGGATATTCAATCTGCTTTTCGGCTGCTTCCTTTGAATCCGAACTGTTTTAACTCATTAGGGATTTATTTTGAAAATCAGTTTTATTTTGATAAAGCATTACCAATGGGCTGCTCACGTTCTTGTTTTTATTTTGAAGCATTCTCCACGTTTGTTGAATGGGTGGTAAGTATGAGCTCAAATTCTTCCTGCCTATTCATTATTTAGATGATTTTTTATTTTTAGGTCCTGCAGACTCTAGCGCTTGTTTTCATCTCTTGTCTTCCTTCCAAATGGTGTCAGCATTTTGGAATACCTTTGGCAGGAGATAAGACGGTGCTCCCTACAACCTGTATTGAGTTTCTGGGTATAACGTTGGATTCTGTCGCTATGGAATTTCGATTACCTGGAGGTAAAATCTTTAAATTGTCACAGACATTGAGTTTGTTCATTAGAAAACATAAAGTGACACTAAAGGAGATGCAATCCCTCTTGGGCCAATTGGCCTTTGCAACTGGGGTGTTGCCCATGGGTAGCGTTTTTTCTAGAAAGCTATACGCTGCCATTTTAGGTCTAAAAAAAACCCTCCTCGCATATTAGGTTGTCTTCTGATGTGAAGCAGGATTTGATGGTCTGGTTACAATTTCTGGAGCACTTCAATGGGAAAACCATTTGGCAGCATGACTTCATGCTAGCCAGTGATTTTCATCTGGAAACTGATTCTGCTGGCTCGGTTGGTTTTGGGGCAGTTTGGAGATCTCATTGGTGTGCTGCAGTTTGGCCAGACAGGTGGGTAAGTACAGGTCTATGTAAGAACATAGTTTTATTAGAATTATCCCCAGTGATTGTGTCCTTAGAAGTCTGGGGTAAATTTTTTGCGAATCGAAGGTTGCTAGTTAGCACTGATAACAAAGGTGTATCATTCGCAGTCAATAGTCTCTCCTCCAAGTCTCCTCCTGTTGTTTCTTATTTAAGACATTTGGTTTTTCTTTGCTTGAAGTGGAACATCTGGCTAAAAGCACGATACGTCCCTGGTAAAACGAATTTTGACGCTGACGCTCTCTCTCGCTTGCAGATGGACCGGTTTTTACAGCTTCTGCCGGGGGCGGATCCAGTGGGGGTGACTTTCCCTTCTTGTTTATGGGACCTAGTCTAATTTTCCGGAACATTCAGAACTCGGTGGCCCCTTCCACATGGAGGAGCTACAGTGCTTCGTGGGTTTTGTGGTCATCCTTTTTAGTGTCCCTTCGTTTGTCTTTGACTGATCATTCCGAGGTGTTGGTGCTTCTGTTTCTTCAGTCACTGATAATGAAAAATTATTCTTGGTCTCATATTAGTAAGACTGTCGGGTATATCCTTTTTTCTGCGCCTTTTTTAATCTGCCAGCATGCCACAGTTTCTTCTCTGTGCGGCAGGTTTTGAAGGTGTATAGGAAGGGTAATTTTAGGAAGGATGTTAGGTCTCCTATTACCTCCACTATTTTGTCCCAGATCTGCGGGATAACTTCTGTTATATGCTTTTCTGCGTATGAAGCTGTCCTGTTTAACTCGGTATTCACACTTGCTTTCTTTGGGGCATTTAGGGTCTCTGAGATTCTTCCTGCCTCCAAGAATAAGGGTTCAGGCATGTTACTGTCAAATGTGTTTATTTATAAAGAAGGTATTAAGCTATTCCTAGGTGTCTTTACATAAGTGTGGTTTCAGGTCTATTTGTCCAGTCGAAAAGGCTTCAGGCTTACCTAAATATTCGTCCTCATGTTTCACGTTTATTGTTTGTTCATGAGGATGGATCACCGGTGACTATTTACCAATTTTCGGCAGTCCTGAAGAGATGTGTCAATCATCTTCATTTAGGTCATGCTAAGATAACGACGCATTCCTTTCGCATTGGCGCGGTGACAGAGGCCGCTGGGCTGGCTCTTGAAGGGAGTGCGATTAAAAAGTTGGATAGATGGAGACAAGCTGTACATTCGCCCTTATTGTTTATTTTATTTCAGGTCATCAGCGTACAGTCTGGTTTATAGGGCATTCTTTTATTTTTTGGGCACAGAAGAGAGCTGCGAATAGAGTTTATTCAGAAAGCTTGGGTCTGGATCCTTCAGCTTTTCATGTCCACTGGTTTGGTCGTAGAGGTATGGTGTGGGAGGATCTTCTGTTTGACCTGGGGAGGCTATATGCTATTTATGATGCTCTGAATATCCTATTATTACATATAGGTGGTAATGACATTGGTAAATTAAAAACGTTCGATTTGATCACGAATATGAAGGATACATGTACGTTTTTACGTATTGCTTCCCCAAATACGGTGATTGTCTTTTCTGAGATAATTCTGCGTTTGCGGTGGTTGGATTCTCGCGTGCTTAAACCTCTTGACAAGGTTAGGAAACGCGTTAATAAAGCAATGGAGAAATTTCTGGTCCCAGACTTGGGTATATCATTTCGGCATCATGAGCTTGAAGGTGGTTTACAGGGTCTGTATAGGGATGACGGGTGCATTTGTCTCCCATAGGTTTAGACATATTTAATATGAACTTGCAAACATGCATTGAGTTGGCCGCGGTTTGGGGTTGTGGGGACGAGAGGGGTGCTGCAAGCCCCCCTCCCGCCGGTTGGGAGAATAAGGAAATTTAATTTTAATTGATAATCGGCTCGAGTCTCAGTGGCTGGGTTGAGTATGGTTATTGGTAAATATTTTGATGAAGGCTATATGTTTTGGAATATAAAATATTGTTGTATTATTAAATATATTTTTGTTAAAACCAATGGATCAGGCCGTGGCCAATAATGATCCAAAAAAAAAAATATATATATATATATATATATAAATTTCTATGACCTGTTGAGAGTTTGTATGTTCAATATGAAATAAATTCTGGTTATAAAGATATATGTTTCCGGGTTTTAATTGCTCTATGCATGTTTGCAGTATGCATGATACATGTGATCCCATGGGGAATGAAAGGGAGTAGCCATTTAGGCTCCCCTTTCCTCATGGTATCACGGTATCTGCAGGGTGTTAGGTGTTAAAAAAAAATGACAGGATAAGGCAGGTTATGGCCATAGGGCCAGGAGAGGTCAATAGTTCAGGATGGGTCAGGTGAAGGTGAAGTAGCTAAGACAGTAAGGATTGGTTAGGCAGGTCAGCTGTTTTAGAGGGTTCTGGAAGGTTTTGGGAAGCAGTCAGGGATTGGTTAGCAAAATCAGGTGTCAGTTGGGAAGATTCTGGAAGCTGGTTCTGGCCTATTTAACCACTTAAGCCCCGGACCATTTGGTAGCTAAAGGACCAGAGGTGAATTCAGAATTTTGCACTGCGCTGTTTAACTGTAAATTGTGCGGACATGCAATGTTGTACCCAAACGAAATTTGCGTCCTTTTCTTCCCACAAATAGAGCTTTCTTTTAATGGTATTTGATTGCCTCTGCGATTTTTATTTTTTGCGATATAAACGGAAAAAGACCGAAAATTTTGAAAAAAAATGATATTTTCTACTTTTTGTTATAAGAAAAATCGAATAAACTCAATTGTAGTCATACATTTAGGCCAAAATGTATTCAGCCACATGTCTTTAGTAAAAAAAAATGTCAATAAGTGTATATTTATTGGTTTGCGCAAAAGTTATAGCGTCTACAAACTAGGGTACATTTTCTGGAATTTACACAGCTTTTAATTTATGACTGCCTATCTCATTTCTTGAGGTGCTAAAATGGCAGGGCAGTACAAACCCCCCCAAATGACCCCATTTTGGAAAGTAGACACCCCAAGGAAATTGCCGAGAGGCATGTTGAGCCCATTGAATATTTTTTTTTTTTTTGTCCAAAGTGATTGAATAATGACAAAAAAATAAATAAAAAAATACAAAAAGTTGTCACTAAATGATATATTGCTCACACATGCCATGGTTATATGTGGAATTGCACCCCAAAATACATTCTGCTGCTTCTCCTGAGTACGGGGATACCACATGTGTGGGACTTTTTAGGAGCCTAGCCACGTACGGGACCCCGGAAACCAAGCACCGCCTTCAGGATTTCTAAGGGCGCAAATTTTTGATTTCACTCCTCACTACCTATCACAGTTTTGAAGGCCATAAAATGCCAAGATGGCACAAAACCCCCCCAAATGACCTCATTTTGGAAAGTAGACACCCCAAGCTATTTACTGAGAGGCATGTTCAGTCCATGGAATATTTTATATTTTGCCACAAGTTGCGGGAATATGACAAACTTTGTTTTTTTTGCACAAAGTTGTCACTAAATGATATATTGCTCACACATGCCATGGGCATATGTGAAATTACACCCCAAAATACATTCTGCTGCTTCTCCTGAGTACGGTGATACCACATGTGTGGGACTTTTTGGGAGCCTAGTCGCGTACGGGACCCCAAAAACCAAGCACCGCCTTCAAGGTTTCTAAGGGCATAAATTTTTGATTTCACTCCTCACTACCTATCACTACCTATCACAGTTTTGAAGGCCATAAAATGCCAAGATGGCACAAAACCCCCCCCCCCAAATGACCCCATTTTGGAAAGTAGACACCCCAAGCTATTTGCTGAGAGGCATGTTGAGCCCATTGAATATTTTTTTTTGTCCCAAATGATTGAATAATGACAAAAAGAAAAAAAAAATGTACAAAAAGTTGTCACTAAATGATATATTGCTCACACATGCCATGGTTATATGTGGAATTGCACCCCAAAATACATTCTGCTGCTTCTCCTGAGTACGGGGATACCACATGTGTGGGACTTTTTGGGAGCCTAGCCGGGTACGGGGCCCCAAAAACCAAGCACCGCCTTCAGGATTTCTAAGGGCGTAAATTTTTGATTTCACTCCTCACTACCTATCACAGTTTCGAAGGCCATAAAATGCCAAAATAGCACAAAACCCCCCCAAATGACCTCATTTTGGAAAGTAGACACCCCAAGCTATTTACTGAGAGGCATGTTCAGTCCATGGAATATTTTATAGTTTGCCACAAGTTGCGGAAATATGACAAACTTTGTTTTTTTTTGCACAAAGTTGTCACTAAATGATATATTGCTCACACATGCCATGGGCATATGTGAAATTACACCCCAAAATACATTCTGCTGCTTCTCCTGAGTACGGGGATACCACATGTGTGGGACTTTTTGGGAGCCTAGCCGTGTACGGGGCCCCAAAATCCAAGCACCGCCTTCAAGGTTTCTAAGGGCATAATTTTTTGATTTCACTCCTCACTACCTATCACAGTTTTGAAGGCCATAAAATGCCAAGATAGCACAAAACCCCCCAAAATGACCCCATTTTGGAAAGTAGACACCCCAAGGAAATTGCTGAGAGGCATGTTGAGCCCATTGAATATTTTTTTTTGTCCCAAGTGATTGAATAATGACAAAAAGAAAAAAAAAATGTACAAAAAGTTGTCACTAAATGATATATTGCTCAAACATGCCATGGTTATATGCGGAATTGCACCCAAAAATACATTCTGTTGCTTCTCCTGAGTACGAGGATACCACATGTGTGAGACTTTTTGAGAGCCTAGCCGCGTACGGGCCCCCCGAAAACCAAGCACCGCCTTCAGGATTTCTAAGGGCACAAATTTTTGATTTCACTCCTCACTACCTATCACAGTTTTGAAGGCCAAAAAATGTCAAGATAGCCCAAAACCCCCACAAATGACCCCATTTTGGAAAGTAGACACCCCAAGCTATTTGCTGAGAGGCATGGTGAGTATTTTACAGCTCTCATTTGTTTTTGAAAATGAAGAAAGACATATTTATTGATTTTTTTTCTTTTTTCAATTTTTAAAACTTTGTGACAAAAAGCGAGATCTGCAAAATACTCAACATACCTCTCAGCAAATTGCTTGGGGTGTCTACTTTCCAAAATGGGGTCATTTGGGGGGGGGGTTGTGCCATCTGGGCATTCCATGGCCTCCGAAACTGTGATAGGCAGTGAGGAGTTAAATCAAAAATTTACACCCATAGAAATCCTGAAGGCGGTGCTTGGTTTTTGGGGCCCCGTACGCGGCTAGGCTCCCAAAAAGTCCCACACATGTGGTATCCCCGTAGTCAGGAGAAGCAACAGAATGTATTTTGGGGTGCAATTCCACATATAACCATGGCATGTTTGAGCAATATATAATTTAGTGACAACTTTTTGTACATTTTTTTTTTTTTTGGTCATTATTCAATCACTTGGGACAAAAAAAAAAAAATATTCAATGGGCTCAACATGCCTCTCAGCAAATAGCTTGAGGTGTCTACTTTCCAAAATGGGGTCATTTGGTGGGGTTTTGAACTGTCCTGGCATTTTATGCACAACATTAGGAAGCTTATGTCACACATCATCCACTCTTCTAACCACTTGAAGACAAAGCCCTTTCTGACACTTTTTGTTTACATGAAAACATTTTTTTTTGCAAGAAAATTATGTTGAACCCCCAAACATTATATATATTTTTAAAGCAAAGGCCCTACAGATTAAAATAGTGGGTGTTGCATTTTTTTTTCCACACAGTATTTGCGCAGCGATTTTTCAAACGCATTTTTTGGGGGAAAAACACACTTTTTTTATTTTTAATGCACTAAAAAACACTATATTGCCCAAATGTTTGATGAAATAAAAAAGATGATCTTAGGCCGAGTACATGGATACCAAACACGACATGCTTTAAAATTGCGCACAAACACGCAGCGGCGAGAAACTAAATTCATTTTTAAAAGCCTTTACAGGTTACCATGTTAGATTTACAGAGGAGGTCTACTGCTAAAATTACTGCACTCGATCTGACCTTCGCGGTGATACCTCACATGCATGATGCAATTGCTGTTTACATATGACGCTAGACCGACGCTTGCGTTCGCCTTTGCGCAAGAGCAGGGGGGGGACAGCGGTGCTTTTTTTATTTTTTTTTATTTATTTTGCTTTTTTATTTTATTTTTAAACTGTTCCTTCCATATATTATTTTTTTTATCATTTTTATTGTTATCTCAGGGAATGTAAATATCCCCTATGATAGCAATAAGTAGTGACAGGTACTCTTTTTTTGAAAAAAAATGGGGGGTTAGACCCTAGATCTTTCCTCTGCCCTCAAAGCATCTGACCACACCAAGATCGGTGTGATAAAATGCTTTCCCAATTTCCCAATGGCGCTGTTTATATCCGGGGGGGGGCATTCCCTCCCACTGCTTGTAAAAGCAGTCTAGAGGCTAATTATCTGCTAGAATGATACCAAGATGATACCTAAACCTGCAGGCATCAGTCTGGTATAAACATTCAAAGTCCAGCAACATACCAGTACGTTGCTGGTCCTTGTTGGACATGTATTGTAATCTTTTTTTTCATGCAGCCTGTTGGCTGAACGAAAAAAAGAGATTGATCGGTGGGTATGCCCACCATTAGAATACCTCCCTTCATCCACCCACTTCTAATGATGGGCGTATATGCCGAAGCATGGGGGCATCCTCCCGCAAAAAAGTTATGCCGCGTACACACGGTCGGACTTTTCCACGGGCAAGCCTTCGTCGGAATTTCGACCGTATGTACGCGGCATAAAAGGTTATGCCGCGTACACACGGTCAAACTTTTCCACGGGCAAGCCTCCGTCTGAATTTCGACCGTATATACGCGGCATTAGGAGCAAAATCGCTCCTCCGCCCCTGCTGCCCCCATGCTTCGGCATATATGCTCTTTTTTTAACTGTGGTGGTGAAATCACCTCCTACAGCGTTGGAGTCACGGCTTTATGTATCGTGGGAGCAAACGCTGTTGCTGTCAAGATAAATAAATCCGCGATGCAACTGAATGGCGTACCTGCTAAGCAAATGATGGTTAACATTAAAACAAAGTAACATTACAGTACAACAGTAAGACCTTACCATACCATACCTGCAAAGCAAATACCAAAACAATACCTAGTAAAAAATAAAACCTTTTTTTAACGCAACCTGTGCCTAAAATATATATATGCCGAAGCATGGGGGCATCCTCCCGCAAAAAAGTTATGCCGCTTACACACGGTCGGACTTTTCCACGGGCAAGCCTTTGTCGAAATTTCGACCGTATGTACGTGGCATAAAAGGTTATGCCGCGTACACACGGTCGAACTTTTCCACGGGCAAGCCTCCGTCGGAATTTCGACCGTATATACGCGGCATTAGGAGCAAAATCGCTCCTCCGCCCCTGCTGCCCCCATGCTTCGGCATATATGCTCTTTTTTTAACTGTGGTGGTGAAATCACCTCCTACAGCGTTGGAGTCACGGCTTTATGTATAAATAATTCCGCGCTGCAGTTGAATGGCGCACCTGAAAACAAAAAATTACATACCTGAAAAGCAAGCATGATAAAACATTGCAGAATGGAATACAGTAAAAAAGAGCAGAACAATAGAGAGAAAATAGAGAGAGAGAGAGAGAGAGAGAGAACAATAAAACGACAACTATTTTTGGTTTTTTTATTTTATATATTTTTTGTGTTTTTGTTTTTTACGTTTTTTTTTTTCTTTTTTACACTTTTTTTTTAAACTTTAACAACTGTAATGGTTCGGGTCTCTCAAAATGTAATGGCATCTTGGGAGACCCTGTGTAAGTGTGTCCTAGTCTGTGAAATTCTGTACCCTACGCTAAAACTTCACTTTTGAGTGGTAGCGTTCAAAACATTCACCAAGGCAAAGACCAGGTTTGTCAGGACAGAGTGGACAATAATAACGGGTGTCACGCCTAAATCCGCGCTTGCTACAGACACGACATCTTTTCTGGGGGGTTCGTTGGGTAGGGGTACTCGGGAGGAGATGCGTATAATGCCTCTCATGCAGCCGGCTTACTGCATTTGGTAGGGGATGGTGAGGTGCAGAACCGCCTGGATACAGGAGTTCTGTGACTATCTCATTCTGGAATTTTAGAAGAGATAAAGTCCCGCCTGAAGCTCTGTATAGCACATGAGCGTTCAGCAAAGCCAATTGGAATAAGGATAGAGACACTTTTTTGTACCAGCGTCTCGCCTTACGGTCAATTAGATACGGCGCCATCAACTGGTCGTTGAGGTCCACCCCTCCCATATTTTTGTTATATTCGTGGACACAGAGGGGTTTCTCCACAACACCAGTCGCCGTACGAATTTGGACTGTCGTGTCTGCATGAAGGGAGGTAAGAAGGAAAACATTCTTATTGTCCCTCCACTTCATAGCGAGCAAGTTATTACACTTTACGCAGGCTCTCTCCCCCAGCCTAAGACGGGCATCTACAAGCCGCTGGGGAAAGCCCCGGCGATTAGGTCGCACGGTGCCACATGCTCCAATCTGATGATCAAACAAGTGACTAAACAGTGGCACGCTCATGTAATAATTGTCCACATACAAGTGGTACCCCTTTCCGAATAAGGGTGACACCAAGTTCCACACTATCTTGCCAGCGCTCCCTATGTAATCCGGGCAGTTGACCGGCTCAACCTGACTATCTTTTCCCTCATAAACCATAAAGCTCCATACATAGCCTGTTGCCCTGTCACAGCACTTATAGAGCTTGACCCCGTATCTGGCACGCTTGCTGGGAAGGTACTGCTTGAAAGCCAAGCGGCCAGAAAATTTAATCAGGGACTCATCAACGGAGACAGCTTGATCGGGAATAAACAAGGCTGCAAAACGTTTGTTGAAGTGGTTTATGAGGGGCCGAATTTTATAGAGCCGGTCGTATTCAGGGTCCCCACGTGGACGACAAAGTTCATTGTCGTTGAAATGCATGAACCGCAAAATCTGCTCGTATCGTTTCCTGGGCATGGAGGCAGAGAACACGGGCATGTGGTCAATTGGGTGCGTGGACCAATAAGCACGCAATGACGGGAATTTATGTGTGCCCATGTTGAGGGAAAGGCCCAGAAAGGTCTTAAATTCGGAAACCGTAATTGGTTTCCAATCTTTGGCAATGGAAGGCAACTGGGGATTAGCGGCGATGAATTGACCAGCATATAAATTACTCTGGTCCACAATAGATCTATAGAGATCTTCCGTGAAAAACAGCGAATAAAAATCGATTGGCATAAAATCAGCTGTTTCCACCTGAATACCGGGTTGGGCAGTGAAGTACGGGTTCTGCAGAAGTGGTGGGGACCCAATCAGGATAGGCGAATTCTGCAGGAAGGGCACTATGGGCACGCCTTTGTCTTCTTGGTGGCAGCGGGACACTACTTGTGCTTGCCACCTCGCCAGCTTGAACTGCACTTATGGGACTCGCCACGTCACCACGTGATACTGCAGTGCTGGATGTACGCCCAGGCTGTACTAGGCCGCTGGTGCTTGCAAATTCACCAGAAGGAATAGCGGCGCTAGTACTACTCTGCTCCATGATACGAGAGCCCTGCGGTTCTTGCTCCTCAACAACCTCAGAAGATCGGGATCGGGTACGCCTGACCTTAGCAGGGACCTCAACTTCGTCGTCAGAGCTATCTGACGTGGGGCCGCTGACGTCACTGTCTTCTACGGGAAGATATTCTGAGCCTGAATCTGACAGATACGTGACCTCCTCTTCACTATCTGTCATGCTCAGAATCTCGTAGGCCTCTTTACTAGTGTACCTTCGACTTGCCATTTTGGGCTCTAAATTTAGGGGTACACTAGTAAGATTCACAGGAAAAAAAGCACCTGACTGTCGTCAGCAAATATATCAAACGCTACAAAAAAAACTGTTAGTGGTCGCAGGGATCAGGACTGTCTCTGCGAACGCTGCAGTTATGTGTTTTGTGTTTGGTAAGTGACAGTGATCAATCGATACTGCACTTGGGTGGGCTGGGCTGAGCTGGGCTGGGCGGAGGGGCTAAACGCAGGTGCTAGCAGGTATCTGGGCTGATCCCGCTAACACTGCGTTTTTGGGAACCCTAAACCGCTGGGGACGCTAGTATAGATCTGATCAGATACTATACCACTAAGGGAGGTGTATGCTTTGCGCGTGGGTGTTAGCGTTACTGGCACTAACCTAACGCTGCCTGGGGCGACGCAGACCCTCTCTGGCGCTAAAACCTAATTGATCTCACCCGCCGGGCGATCAGGGGGTTAAACCTTTATTGGGTTATATACGGCGGGTGCCCTGAGGCTATAAAAAGCAAACTAACCAACCAGCGTAACCTTTATATGGTGATCACTTGTGAAAGGGTTAACTAGGGGCAATCAGGGGGTTAAAACCTTTATTAGGTTAAATATGGGGGTACCCGACGCTATATAAAAACCTGATGGGTTACCTAAATAACTAAATAACTAACTGGGTAACCAGTGTCACCAGTGACGCTTATACGGTGATCACTGGTGAAAGGGTTAACTCTAGGGGCAATCAGGGGGTTAAAATAATATATGGGGGTACCTGACGCTCTAAAAACCTGCGGCGAAACTAAAAATAAATAACTGGCTATCTAGGGCACCACCGGCACTAAATACAGCGATCGAAAATACGACGCTGGCGTTAGGGGGTGAAAGGGTTACCTGGGGGGCGATTAAGGGGTTAAACCTTTATTGGGGGGTTAGGGGGCTACCCTGGACCTAAAGGGGCCTAATCCTAACTGCCCTGCAACTTTTTACTATCACAGATGACACTAAATGCAGTGATCAGTAAAATAAATGATCACTGCAATCAGTGACACTGTGATTGGGGGCTGGGGGGTGACCTGGGGGGTGATCTGGGGGTGACTGGGGGATGAAATGTGTGCCTATGTGTACCTAAGTGTCAGTGGACTGTTGGTGCACTAACCTGCTTCCTCTCTCCTCTGCGCCGGAATCGAAAAGACCGCCGCGAGGGAGATGACATCACTTCCTCCTGCCTGTGTTTACATCACATGGCGGAGGAAGCATTTTCATTCGCCGGGAGCGATCGCGAGGGGGTGGCCGAAATCGAATGGTCACCCCCTCATCTCTGATCGCTCCCCAACGATAAACGGCCGCTCACTGTACACTGTACACTGTACCCCCCAACTGTACAAAGGCGATCACGTATGCTCTACGTGATTGTGCCTGTCGGTGCCATTCTGCCGACGTATATATACAGTGAGCGGTCGTTAAGTGGTTAAAGAACAGCTGCGTTTGGGTCAGTGCTGCAGTTCCTGAAATATTCCACAGCAGGAGGAGCTCCCCGCCCTACCCCCCTTTTTTTTTTTTCGTCGCGGCCGATCCATGTGGTAGGCTCCCTCTAGCGATCTGCCGGAGAGGAGAATAAGGAAATTTAATTTTAATTGATCATCGGCTCGAGTCTCAGTGGCTGGGTTGAGTATGGTTATTGGTAAATATTTTGACGAAGGCTATATGTTTTGGAATATAAAATATTGGTGTATTATTAAATATATTTTTGTTAAAACCAATGGATCAGGCCGTGGCCAATAATAATCCCAAAAAAAAATATATAAAATTTCTATGACCTTTTGAGAGTTTGTATGTTCAATATGAAATAAATTCTGGTTATAAAGATATATATGTTTCCGGGTTTTAATTGCTCTATGCATGTTTGCAGTATGCATGATACATGTGATCCCATGAGGGACACCTATTAGCAAAAGTATGAAGACATAGGACACACCCTACCACGCCCCCTTAAAAGGAGAATTACACAAAAAAATTATTGGGTACACCCACACATCTGTTTTTTACCACTGCTATTTTTTTTATACTGGCTTTTGAAATGTACAAATGCAGCAATTTAGAAATTGGATGAAAGATTTAGCGCTGGAAAACACTTTTTGAAAGATAAATAGTGCATTTTTTATACAACTAGATAGATTAGACCAAATTGAGGGGCAAATGATGGGTAAAGAGGGACAGAGGGACTTTGTTCCAAATCAGGGACAGTCCCTCGAAATCAGGGACAGTTGGGAGCTATGACATTACTGAACAGAAATTACAGTTGGAAGCTGATTATTTGCTATGGGTAGCCCTATTTTGTCATTTGGATTTTGTGACATGATTAAATCGTTTAATAACGTATATTACTGTTCGAGGATATAAATGTTTATTTTATTTTTCACAATTTAACTTGCTTAAATTGGGGACATGCCTTCATCCACATGAATTTTTGATTGCTCTAGTCCAGCATTTTCCATTTCATCATAGGTGAATGTAGAACAGAAAAAAAAATGCATGCATAAGAAGTCTTTGTGCATCATCTATGAGCAGTCAGAGCAGCAAATAGACATATTTATGTGTGCAGAGCCTAGCAATCTGCATATGCACAAGGAAGTAGAGAAGTGGAGGGGGGAGTGTGGCGGCTGTGTATGAGAGAGACCTGGGGGTGGCATTATTCATGAGAGGAGAAATGTGACAGATTAGCATATTCAGTAATAGAAGAGGCAGAAGCAGGTTTTGTGAGGTGTTAGGAGGCATGGGAGGACTGGAAACTTATGACTATATATTCATTGGCTGCCAGATAAGTCTTACTTTTCAAAAGTGAAATTGTGTAGCATGTAGTTAACACATGTACAGAGGCCTATTTATAAAAGCGGTGAAATGGTGCCATTTTTTGTCCCTTTATAAAGAGCCAAAGCTAATAGTTTTCACTGGTGTTATAGTTTTTTTTTCACTGCAACATCCATTTTCTTTAAAGGGGTTGTAAAGGTAAATGTTTTTTCACCTTAACCACTTGAGGACCGCCGCACGCCGATGTACGTCGGCAGAATGGCACGGCTGGTCACATGGACGTACAGGTACGTCCCCTTTAAGAGCCCAGCCGCGGGTCGCGAGTGTGCCGCCGGCGGCGCGCTCGCAACCCGGTCCTCTTCTCTGTGACCGTCCCCGCGGGAACAGCGGACCCGATCGCCGCTGGTGTCCCCGCGATCGGGTCACAGAGAGGAAGAACGGGGAGAGGTAAGTGTAAACAAACCTCTCCCCGTGCTTCCTAGTGAGCCTGTCACTGATCGTCTGTTCCCTGTAATAGGGAACGACGATCAGTGACGTCACACGCTAAGCCACGCCCCCCCACAGTAAGAAACAAATCAGGGTACACTTAACCCCTACAGCGCCCCCTCCTGGTTAACCCCTTCACTGCCAGTGTCATTTTTACAGTAACCAGTGCATTTTTATAGCACTGGTCGCTGTAAAAATGACAATGGTCCCAAAATAGTGTCAAAGGTGTCCGATGTGTCCGCCATAATGTCACAGTCACGAAAAAAATCGTTGATCGCCGCCATTACTAGTAAAAAAAAAAAAAATATATAAAAATGCAATAAAACTACCCCCTATTTTGTAAACGATATAACTTTTGCGCAAACCAATCAATAAACACTTGTTGCGATTTTTTTTTTTAACCAAAAATATGTAGAAGAATACGTATCAGCCTAAACTGAGGAAAAAAATATGTTTTTTTATATATTTTTTGGGGATATTTATTATAGCAAAAAGTAAAACAATATTGAATTTTTTTCAAAATTGTCGCTCTATTTTTGTTTATAGCGCAAAAAAAAAAAACGTAGAGGTGATCAAATACCACCAAAAGAAAGCTCTATTTGTGGGAAAAAAAGGATGCCAATTTTGTTTGGGAGGCACGTCGCACGACCGCGCAATTGTCAGTTAAAGCGACGCAGTGCCGAATCGCAAAAAGGGGCCTGGTCCTTATGCTGCATATTGGTCCGGGTCTTAAGTGGTTAATGCATCCTATGCATTAAGGTGAAAAAACATCCAACAGTACCGTCCACCCCCGAGCCCCCATTTTACTTACCTTGCCCCTCGAAAGTCCCACGCTCCTCCCCGTCATCCTCCTCGGTTCTCAGCCTGGCCGTCGATTGGCTACACTGGATGGATTGAAAGCAGCGCAGCCATTGGCTGGCGCTGCTGTCAAACACATTCAATGATGGGCACGCCGGGGGGCGGGGCCGAGTGATACAGTCGGCGGCTATGGCCGCCGCTGTATCACGGGAGCGCGCCCGCAATAACTCCACACCATGCGAGCTCGAGACAGCCGCCGAGGGACCCCAGAAGACCAGGATCGGGGCCACTGTGTGCAAAACGAGCTGCACAGTGGAGGTAAGTATAACATGTTTGGTATTAAAAAAAAAAAAAATTGCCTTTACTGATCCTTTAAGATCAACTCCAGGTAGATTTTTACCAACAAGGTTCATAACGTTTGCTGCAATATTCTAGATTTCGTCATTTGGGCTCCTAGATGGTAGGTAAGCCGTTTGGTCCCTGCTTAGCCATTAAGCTGACTTACGTCTGCTCATATTGCATAAGTGGGACAAATATTTAAAGGGTAGCTCCACTTTTGTGGGGGAAAAATATTTGCAAATAAAGAAAAAATAATATAGCGTATACAATTGCGACACAAGTTACTGTATATACTCGAGTATAAGCCGACCCGAATATAAGCCGAGGTACCTAATTTTACCACAAAAAACTGGGAAAACTTATTGACTCAAGTATAAGCCTAGGGTGGGAAATGCAGCAGCTACTGTAAGTGGAAAAAAGGGTCAACAATGCCCATCTGCAGCCTCACTGTGCCCATTTTCAGCCTCACTGTGCCCATTTGCAGCCTCACTGTGCCCATTAGCAGCCTCACTGTGCCCATCTGCAGCCTCACTGTGCCCATTTGCAGCCTCACTGTGCCTCACTGTGCCCATATGCAGCCTCACTGTGCCCATCTGCAGCCTCACTGTGCCCATCTGCAGCCTCACTGTTTCCATTTGCAGCTTCACTGTGCCCATTTGCAGCCTCACTGTGCCCATCTGCATGCCTCACTGTGCCCATCTGCATGCCTCATGTACCTGATCTCCTGAAACTTAATGTACTCCCGCTGTGTCCGCTGTGTCATGCAGTCTTAACTGCAGTCGGCGGCCGTCCACTGTAACAAAGCCCTGCCTCCTCCTCGTCCATGATAGACGGAACACTGATTCAGTTTCCCAGCAGTGAGTCAGTGTTCAGTGTTCCGTCCATTACAGGTGAGGACGAGGCGGGGCTTTGTTACAGTGGACGGCCGCCGACTGACTGCATGATACAGCGGTAGACTCGAATATAAGCCGAGGGGGGGCTTTTTCAGCATAAAAAAATGTACTGAAAAAGTCGTTTATACTCGAGTATATATTGTATATTGTAATTTTGCTGTTCCTCGGTCACTACATTATGGCCTATAATGGTATATGAGGATGCTTCGGCTCTTTGACATGTATTCGACAATGTTTATGCTTTTGTATACCGTGTAAACTTTGCAATAAAAATTATTGGAAAATAAAAATTACCTTTCCTTTTCAATCTGCAGCCACTGTAAATTTCTGAAAATGCAATGCAATATGGCTACCTGGAGTTGTTCTGTACACAGAATGTGTACTGATCACCCCACAGAAACCAAATTTCCTGCTTGTGCGATTGGCTCACTGATTTTCCCAGAAGTCTGCACTAAGATGCAAGTCAGATTTTTGGCATCCCCTGCAACAAAAATGTAATTTTTGGTGAGATACTCCCAGCAGATTTCCTCATTAATGCTCTGCAGCTGCACAGCTGACTGATAATTATGAAACCACTCCCATTAGACCAACTCAGCACAGAGGAACAAACAGTGATTTCTTCAGAATAACAAAAGGTAGGAATCTGCAACAAGGTTTGTTATAACCCTTGCAATGTACATAGATCACCCAGAGGGGAATGTTTTTTTCTTAACAAAAGTGGAGTTACACTTTAAATTTACAAATTACCTTAACATTGCATTATAACTCATCATGCTGCATCTCACATAACCAAGACTAGTTCAATATTCCTACTAGGAATGGGTTATTGGCAAAAAAATAAAAGGTCAAGTTATGCCGCGTATACACGATCGGAAATTCCGACAAGAAATGTTTGATGTGAGCTTTTGGTCGGAAATTCCGACTGTGTGTAGGCTCCATCGGACATTTTCTGTCAGAATTCCCAAAATTTGAGAGCTGGTTCTCAATTTTTCCGACAAGAAAAGTTCTTGTCAGAAATTCCGATCGTCTGTATGCAATTCCGACGCACAAAAAAACACGCAGGCTCAGAATCAAGCAGAAGAGCTGAAATGCCTATTGAACTTCATTGATCTCGGCTCGTCGTACGTCTTGTACGTCACTGCGTTCTTGACGGTCGGAATTTCCGACAACATTTGCGTGACTATGTGTATGCAACACAAGTTTGAGCCAACATTCCATCTGAAAAAAAAATCTTGTCGGAATTTCCGATCGTGTGTACGCAGCATTAAAGTTGATTTTCAGGTATGGAAATTTTTACATAGTTACGCTGTTCCAGCTTGGACCAATGTATGTATGTACAGTATCTCACAAAAGTGAGTACACCCCTCACATTTTTGTAAATATTTTATTATACCTTTTCATGGGACAACACTGAAGAAATGACACTTTGCTACAATGTAAAGTAGTGAGTGTACAGCTTGTATAACAGTGTAAATTTGCTGTCCCCTCAAAAAAACTCAACACACAGCTATTAATGTCTAAACCGCTGGAAACAAAAGTGAGTACACCCCTAAGTGAAAATGTTCAAATTGGGCCCAATTAGCCATTTTGCCTCCCCGGTGTCATGTGACTCGTTAGTGGTACAAGGTCTCAGGTGTGAATGGGAAGCAGGTCTGTAAGCAAGGTCCATAAAGACATGGATGAGCAAGTTTCGGGTGGAGGAACTTGACTGGCCTGACCTCAACCCGATAGAACACGTTTGGCATGAATTAGAGCGGAGACTGCGAGCCAGGCCTTCCCATCCACATCAGTGCCTGACCTCACAAATTTTTTTTTGGAAGAATGTTCAAACATTCCCATAGACACACTCCTAAACCTTGTGGACAGCCTTCCCAGAAGAGGTGAAGCTGTTATAGCTGCAAAGGGTGGGCCAACTCAATAATGAAGCCTACGGACTAAGACTGGGATACCATTAAAGTTTGTGTGCGTGTAAAGGCAGGCGTACCAATACTTTTGGTAATATAGTATATATGTTTTTTTTTTTTTATTAATATCTCCTGAGATTGTTCATATACTGTATGTATAAACTTACATCTCTATGTATGTTCAATCAAAATGTCATAAGATCATATTCTTGAAATTTGCAAGCAGCTCCAGAAGAAAGACTTTGTAGATGGGAGTTTATGCATGTAAGTGATTTTATTTACCATATATTGCCATTTTGACTACCAATATGGTCTGTTGTATGGCCACCTTTACAAGGACAGTCAGTGTGTATATACATTGTACAATTGGGTGTTATATAATGATCTATAATGATTTTTACCATGTATTAATGAATAAAATGTAAATTTAATATTTTTTTTTTTAAATGATATTAAAGCACCACATATGTACGGTCCTGAATGCTGAACGCGAAAGTCCCATTTTGTTGCTTTAGCATTTAATGTTAAAGATATATGCTGGGATGCATTTTAGGAGAACTATTTCAATTGATTTTCAGTTGAACATTATGTTATACATTATAAAAAGCAGGCTATCACTGTGAGATTTTGATTGGCCAGTTCCATAAATAAGTTTGACAAATTACTTTGGAATAAAAAAAAAACACTTGTGACACTTCTGAGATTATTCAAAATTCTTTGACGGGCATTTGACCTGCTTTCTAGTGGGTTTTGCATTTTACAGACTTGTATGGGAATGGGAATGCAAAATCCACTTGAATTGAATAAAAAAATCTGTCCACAAAGGCCCATATACTTCATGACTGCTGGTTAAACTTGTTGGAGCTTTTCACTAGAGAAATTCTCACTGAAGCTTTTTTAAAGATCTTATTTGACAGAAAAGCCATAGAATGGAAGAATTAGTTGGTGTGAAAAGTTGATTCACAAAAGGGGTAGAGGCTGTTCACCAAGAAAAGGGCATTATTTCGCAAGGTGATTGTCAATAAATAAGGAAAACCTGTGCTCTCTTTAAATACCAAGTCATTGGCGAAGAAAATAAAATAAACTAAAAAAAAAAAAATCACCTTATTTTCTAACATTCACTTTGCTAAGTGAAAAGCTCCAATTCATTTAGCAAATTAAACATTTTATCAGTGCTGCAACAAGTCTAATGGAAAAAAAAAATTGCCAAAGATAGCATTTCAGCATGTTTATCCTCACCTTTCTTTTCTGGTTATTTAAAAGTAAACAGAAGCAAGAAAAAATGGGGAGAAAAACCCCATTCACACAGGGGCGACTCGTCAGGCGTCTCAGCCGCCTGACGAGTCGCGTCCCATTCTGTACAATGGAACCGTTCTAAGCCGGAGCGACTGAAGTCGCTCCGACTTAGAAAAAGGTTCCTGTACTACTCCAAGACGACTTCAAGGCGACTTCCATTGACTTCAATACAGAAGTCATTTTGGAAGTCTGCTTTGAAGTCATCTTGAGATCGCCCAGCACAGTCGCGGCACAAGTCGTGCCGCCCCTGTGTGAATGGGCTCTTAAAGACCCAGTGTATAAAGAGAGACAAAGTGGGAAGGGATAAATGTAATTTCCATAAATGCAAATGACCATCTGTAGTCAATTGAAAATGCAAAAAAACACAACTGCTAAAGGTAGCTAGATTACATTTTTAATAAATAGCCCAGGTTTAAAAAAATAAATAAACCTTCACTGCCCTGCTTACTTCTTGCAGACTCCCTATCCGGTCATACAACGCTGAACCTCTCCTGGGGTGAATAATACCCAGTGTCATTCAACCTACTACCTGTGAACCCAGAATGTCAAGGACATATCTCCCAGGGGTGCATCATCAAGCTCCTCTGTGCTCACAGGAGAATGCTGTAGGGAACAGTCATTCCGCATACACACGGTCGGGAATTTCCGAGGAAAAAAGTCAGAAGGAAAATCGGAAATTCCGTTCGTCTGTATGGAACTCCGACGGAGAAAAAAATACGCATGCTCAGAATCAAGTCGACGCATGCTCGGAATCATTGAACTTAATTTTTCTCGGCTTGTCGTAGTGTTGTACGTCACCGCGTTCTTGACGGTCGGAATTTGGTGTGACAGTGTGTATGCAAGACAGCTTGAACGGAATTCCGTCGGAAAAATACATCAGAGTTTATCCCGACGGAAAATCCGACCGTGTATACAAGGCATCACTATGCCTTTATATAGCACGTTCTCTCTAGAATTCAGAACCATCCATCACTGTTGAAACTTTTGGGTGCTCCGAATGCACGTTACACCCGCCCCACCCAGCTGGGAGTGTCTCTGAGTTCTCCAGGAAGTGCTGGGAGCCACCAGCACCCCTGGACCTCGGGCCACATACAGTACTGTATACACCAGCGGCTTTACTATATACACCAGCGGCTTTAGTACATGGATGAGCACCAGACTCCTTGACGCGGGCTATGCATTGTGAGTGTAATTCCACTTTTTTTTACATTAAAACTGTGAAACTGTGTTCCTTCTACTGCTCGTCTTGCAAAACAGCGCTTGCATATCAAGTCCATTTTTTTTTTAAATGTTGCTCGCCTTGCAAAACGTTACTCGCTGTATTTAAAAGTTAGTGTAGTGGGTATGTACTTTCCTGGGTGTAATTTTGAATTTGGCAGAGACATCAGTGATGTGTAATTCCCTGCAGCCCAGTGGGTGGCGCTGTTGCCCTGGGTCGGGGTTGAATCATTGCTGTGTGCTGTGCCTCCTTTTTGTCCTCCCTCGGCAGCGGTATGGTGGGGGGGAACCCGCCGTGCTTGCTGGGACCTTCAGCCTGCGGACGGTGGGTCGTGTCGCTCCTCTGGGTGGCTTAGGCCTAGAGGACAGCGGAGGTCGAGTTCCATCCCAGGCACCTTTAGCCTGGGGTGAGGTACTTGGATGGAGGTCCGGAGCTCAGTGCCCAACACTGAGTTCCGCGAGGGAAGGAGATCCTAGGGAACCCAGGGATTGGGTACCCGAATCCGGACGCGCAATGGACCGGGGGGAGCTCCTCATTTGAAGACCCGGTGCAGCATATTGCCGGTGACAAGTGAGTCTCTCATCGGAGACGGCCTGGAAGGAAATCTACCCTTGTGCGGAGACCAGGATACACTTCTAGGAAGGGAAGTGGCAGCTTACATTGTGTCTGGGCCTGTTCGCATCCACACCTCCTTTTCTGTTCTGTTCTATCAAGGGAGTTCAACTGTTTGTGTTCAGACAAGGAGAATAAAGGAGTGTTGAACTTTAATGGTGTGGAGCTCATTTTCTGACAGACATGGTTCGCGGTGACTCTTGGAGGGAGGATCCAGGTGCACAACACTGACCCGAAGGTAATACAGAACTGTTGCTTATACCGCACTAACATCTGTGGTGGAAGCCAGGCGTAGTGTCCACGCTCCCCCCCCTCTAAGATACCCCTAGACAAGAGAAAGACGAGACAAAGAGGGGAGTGTGAGGAGCTGCCGCTACATTAGCTAGGAAAGTTGATAACATTTTTATTCAGCTTTCATTTGAATTCACAGAGAGTTACAATGACATAAAATATAAGAACTACTTTGTATCATACGTGGCCTGAAAAAGATAAACAAAAAGTTAGTACAACCACCACATCCAAGGACTTTTGAGCGGCATTATAATAAATTCTTGTTCTTGGGTTTAGATTAGTTTAAGCTACCTGTGAGCAGGTGCACATAGCTAGGTCTGCCATTTGGTGGCTCTGTCCCAAAATAGTATGTTGTAACTAGGGATGAGCTCGGTGTTCGAGTCGAACATACGTTCGACTCGAACATCGGCTGTTCGATCGTTCGACGAAGATCGAACGATTTGGGCCGTTCGCGCCTAATTCGAGTGACGCGAACGGCCCACAATGCACTACGCCATCGCAGTGTCATCCAGGCGCTGTGATTGGCCAAGCATGCACTGTGACCCCGCATGCTTGGCCAATCACAGCGCCGGCAGCGAGGAGAGCAATGATTGGCCACAGGCAGGATGCCTGTGGCCAATTATTGCTGAGGGTGTTTAGTACACGCCCCACACTATAAAAGGCCGCCAGCACGGCGGCCTAGTGTAGTGTGTTCCGGAGCAGGGAAAGAGAAGCATAGGCAGGGACAGTGACATTTTTTTTTTCTTGCTTAACCTGGATTCCTTTAGTTTAGGGAAAGAGAAGGATAGGTAGGGAGAGTGTCAGTGTGTTTTACTGTGCGAATCCTTGTTTCTAGGGACAGGGAAGGACAGTGAGGGAAATTCTCCTTGTGCTATAGTGTGCTAAAGCATTGATCATCAACCATCTTTAAAAAATCATTTTTTCTAGGGACAGAAAACTATAAGTAGGGAGAGTGTCAGTTTCTTTCACTGTGATAATCCTTGTTTCTAGGGACAGGGAAGGACAGTGAGGGAAATTCTCCTTGTGCTATACTGTGCTAAAGCATTGATCATCAACCATCTTTAAAAAAAAAAAATTTCTAGGGACAGAAAACTATAGGTAGGAAGAGTGTCAGTTTCTTTCACTGTGATAATCCTTGTTTCTAGGGACAGGGAAGGACAGTGAGGGAAATTCTCCTTGTGCTATACTGTGCTAAAGCATTGATCATCAACCATCTTTAAAAAATCATTTTTTCTAGGGACAGAAAACTATAGGTAGGGAGAGTGTCAGTGTGTTTTACTGTGATAATCCTTGTTTCTAGGGACAGGGAAGGACAGTGAGGGAAATTCTCCTTGTGCTATACTGTGCTAAAGCATTGATCATCAACCATCTTTAAAAAAACATTTTTTTCTAGGGACAGAAAACTATAGGTAGGAAGAGTGTCAGTTTCTTTCACTGTGATAATCCTTGTTTCTAGGGACAGGGAAGGACAGTGAGGGAAATTCTCCTTGTGCTATAGTGTGCTAAAGCATTGATCATCAACCATCTTTAAAAAAACATTTTTTCTAGGGACAGAAAACTATAGGTAGGGAGAGTGTCAGTTTCTTTCACTGTGCTAATCCTTGTTTCTAGGGACAGGGAAGGACAGTGAGGGAAATTCTCCTTGTGCTATAGTGTGCTAAAGCATTGATCATCAACCATCTTTAAAAAAACATCTTTTCTAGGGACAGAAAACTATAGGTAGGGAGAGTGTCAGTTTCTTTCACTGTGATAATCCTTGTTTCTAGGGACAGGGAAGGACAGTGAGGGAAATTCTCCTTGTGCTATAGTGTGCTAAAGCATTGATCATCAACCATCTTTAAAAAAACATTTTTTCTAGGGACAGAAAACTATAGGTAGGGAGAGTGTCAGTTTCTTTCACTGTGCTAATCCTTGTTTCTAGGGACAGGGAAGGACAGTGAGGGAAATTCTCCTTGTGCTATAGTGTGCTAAAGCATTGATCATCAACCATCTTTAAAAAAACATTTTTTCTAGGGACAGAAAACTATAGGTAGGGAGAGTGTCAGTTTCTTTCACTGTGATAATCCTTGTTTCTAGGGACAGGGAAGGACAGTGAGGGAAATTCTCCCTGTGCTATACTGTGCTAAAGCATTGATCATCAACCATCTTTAAAAAAACATTTTTTCTAGGGACAGAAAACTATAGGTAGGAAGAGTGTCAGTTTCTTTCACTGTGATAATCCTTGTTTCTAGGGACAGGGAAGGGCAGTGAGGGAAATTCTCCTTGTGCTATAGTGTGCTAAAGCATTGATCATCAACCATCTTTAAAAAAACATTTTTTCTAGGGACAGAAAACTATAGGTAGGGAGAGTGTCAGTTTCTTTCACTGTGCTAATCCTTGTTTCTAGGGACAGGGAAGGACAGTGAGGGAAATTCTCCTTGTGCTATACTGTGCTAAAGCATTGATCATCAACCATCTTTAAAAAAACATTTTTTCTAGGGACAGAAAAATATAGGTAGGGAGAGTGTCAGTTTCTTTCACTGTGATAATCCTTGTTTCTAGGGACAGGGAAGGACAGTGAGGGAAATTCTCCTTGTGCTATACTGTGCTAAAGCATTGATCATCAACCATCTTTAAAAAAACATTTTTTCTAGGGACAGAAAACTATAGGTAGGAAGAGTGTCAGTTTCTTTCACTGTGATAATCCTTGTTTCTAGGGACAGGGAAGGACAGTGAGGGAAATTCTCCTTGTGCTATACTGTGCTAAAGCATTGATCATCAACCATCTTTAAAAAAACATTTTTTCTAGGGACAGAAAACAATAGGTAAGAATAGTGTCAGTTTCTTTCACTGTGATAATCCTTGTTTCTAGGGACAGGGAAGGACAGTGAGGGAAATTCTCCTTGTGCTATACTGTGCTAAAGCATTGATCATCAACCATCTTTAAAAAAACATTTTTTCTAGGGACAGAAAACTATAGGTAGGGAGAGTGTCAGTTTCTTTCACTGTGCTAATCCTTGTTTCTAGGGACAGGGAAGGACAGTGAGGGAAATTCTCCTTGTGCTATACTGTGCTAAAGCATTGATCATCAACCATCTTTAAAAAAACATTTTTTCTAGGGACAGAAAACTATAGGTAGGGAGAGTGTCAGTTTCTTTCACTGTGATAATCCTTGTTTCTAGGGACAGGGAAGGACAGTGAGGGAAATTCTCCTTGTGCTATACTGTGCTAAAGCATTGATCATCAACCATCTTTAAAAAAACATTTTTTCTAGGGACAGAAAAATATAGGTAGGGAGAGTGTCAGTTTCTTTCACTGTGCTAATCCTTGTTTCTAGGGACAGGGAAGGACAGTGAGGGAAATTCTCCTTGTGCTATACTGTGCTAAAGCATTGATCATCAACCATCTTTAAAAAAACATTTTTTCTAGGGACAGAAAACTATAGGTAGGGAGAGTGTCAGTTTCTTTCACTGTGATAATCCTTGTTTCTAGGGACAGGGAAGGACAGTGAGGGAAATTCTCCTTGTGCTATACTGTGCTAAAGCATTCCTCATCAACCATCTTTGAAATCCTTGTTTTTTGGACAGTCAGGGAAATTGTCGTTGTGCTATTCTGTGCGAAAGCAATCATCCTCAACCATATTTAGAAATCCTTAAGTAAAGGGACAGAGAAGGACACCTGAAGGTAGCCCTTATTGCTTTTTTCCCATCTCCCTGCAGGCCATCTATTAGAATGTCTGGAAGGCAAACAAGGAGAGGCAGACAGTCAGGAGGCAATAAAAGAGGGCAAGCAGGCTCTGTGTCTGGGGGCAACAGTGCTGGTCGTGGACGCGGTGCATTGTCATCAGCACATGGCCATGGGACACGCTTGTCCTTCTTTTCGGCAGCTGGACATGTTGAGCCACATCATGCCGAAGACTTGGTAGAGTGGATGACCAAGCCCTCCTCCTCCTCCTCATCCTCTCTCACCCAGGCTCAGGGTACTGGCAAAGCAGCTGCCAAAGCGTCCTCTTCCCTGGTATCAATGTCAGACTCATCATCAGTCACTCCTTCCCTAGACCCACCATGTCCTCCTCCTGAGGAGTCCCCCGAACTGTTTGAGCACAGTGTTGGGTACATGCTCCAGGAGGATGCCCAGCGTTTCGAAGGGTCTGATGATGAAACCCAGCTACAGGAAGGCAGTAGCGTGAGAGCAGACAGAGGGGATGCTCAAGAAGGACACCAATCTGGCAGTCATGTTCCAGCAGCTGCAGCATACTGCCAGATTGGCTCCAGTGATGAGGAGGGAGGGGATGATGAGGTCACTGACTCCACGTGGGTGCCTAATAGGAGAGAGGAGGAGGATGAGGAGGAGGCACATCTCCAACGAGGCAGGATGCCCTTTGGTGGCCAGCGTAAGGGCAGTACACCGACGGAATCACACCGCAGAGCTCCGCCTGTGCAGGGCGCTGCCTCTGCCCGTCATTCAAAAAGTTCTTTGGTGTGGGCCTTTTTTGAGGCTAGTGCATCAGATCGCACAGCTGCTGTTTGCAACATATGTCTCAAGCGTATATCGCGTGGCCAAAACATCAGCCGCTTGGGTACCACATGCCTGACCAGACATATGTTGACCTGCCATGCAGCTCGTTGGCAAGCCTACCTCAAAGACCCACACCAAAGAACAAAGCGGACCTCTCCTTGCACCGCATCAGCTGGGATCTCCAACCCCACTATAACTTCAGTTCTCTCTGAAACATGCACTGAGAGGAATGAAGGTGTAGAATTAGGTGTGTCACAGCCAAGTACTTGCGGGCACTCTGCTAGCAGTACACCGACGTCCGATTCTAGCAGGCAAATTTCCCTGCCCCAGCTGCTGGACCGTCGAAAGAAGTTCACTCCCAGCCATCCACATGCCCAGCGGTTGAATGCTAGCTTGGCTAAATTGCTAGCGCTTCAACTGCTGCCTTTTCAGTTGGTAGACTCGGCCCCCTTCCGTGAGTTTGTGCAATGTGCGGTTCCTCAGTGGCAGGTTCCCAAACGCCACTTTTTCTCACGGAAGGCTATTCCGGCTCTCTACCGGCATGTGGAAGGCAATGTCTTGGCCTCGCTGGACAGGGCGGTCAGCGGTAAGGTGCATATTACCGCTGACTCATGGTCCAGCAGGCATGGACAGGGACGTTACCTTTCTTTCACGGCCCATTGGGTCACTCTTTTGGCAGCTGGGAAGGATGCAGGACAAGGTGCAGTAGTGTTGGAGGTTGTTCCACCGCCACGCCTCCAAAATGCTACTACTGGTTGTGACACACCTCTCTCCTCCACCCCCTCCTCTTCTTCTTCCTCCATGGCCTCTTCCTGTGCTTTGTCCTCTGAACCAGCGGTGCTCCGTAGCCGTTCAAGGGGCTACGCAAGTACGCAGGCAAAAAGATGCCATGCCGTGCTTGCGCTGGTGTGTTTGGGGGACAGAAGCCACACTGGGGCAGAGGTCCTGTCTGCTCTGCAGGGCCAGGCCGAGAGGTGGTTGACGCCACGCCAGCTTAAGCCAGGAATGGTGGTTTGCGACAATGGCACCAACCTCCTCTCCGCCCTCCGACAGGGACAACTGACCCATGTGCCCTGTGTGGCTCACATCCTAAACCTGGTGGTGCAGTGGTTCTTGGGCAGGTACCCGGGCTTACAGGATGTCCTGAGGCAGGCCAGGAAAGTCTGTGTGCATTTCCGCAGATCTTATAATGCCAGTGCTCGTCTGGCTGAGCTGCAAAAGGAGTTGAACCTGCCCAAGAACCGCCTTATATGTGACATGCCCACCAGGTGGAACTCAACGTTGGCCATGCTGCAGCGGCTGCACACGCAGCAGAGGGCCATCAATGAGTACCTGTGCGACTACGGCACCAGGACAGGGTCAGGGGAGCTTGGTTTTTTTTCTCCACGCCAGTGGGGCATGATCAGGGATGCATGCACTGTCCTGGCACCATTTGAGGAGGCCACGAGGATGGTGAGCAGTGACAGTGCATGCATCAGTGACACTGTACCTCTTGTCCACCTGTTGGAGCACACGCTGCGTGGAATAATGGACAGGGCACTTGAGGCAGAACAGAGGCAGGAAGAGGAGGACTTCCTTGCCTCTCAAGGCCCCCTTTACCCAGACAGTGTTCCTTCTGTCCCACCCATCGCACAGGAAGAGGAGGAGGAGGAGGATTGTGTCAGCATGGAAGTGGAGGCTGGCACTCAGCATCATCAGCAGCAGTCTTTTAGGGATGATTTACAGTCCCAAGAAACCAGTGGACTTGTACGTGGCTGGGAGGAGGTGGCTGCGGATCATGTCGTCCTTAGTGACCCAGAGGACTCCGGAGCGAATGCCTCAGCAAACCTACGCTGCATGGCCTCCCTGATCCTGCAAAGTCTGCGGAAGGATCCTCGTATTCTTCGGATCAAGGAGAGGGACCATTACTGGCTGGCCACTCTCCTTGATCCACGGTACAAGGGTAAGGTTGCGGACCTTATGTTACCGTCGCAGAGGGAGCAGAGGATGAGACAACTCCGGGAGGCCTTGCAGAAAGGTCTGTGCAACGCGTTCCCAGAGACTGGGAGGTTACAAACTCCTGGTCCTGGACAACGAGTTGCTGAGGCTTCGGCCAGTCAAAGAAGGAGCGGTGGGGAAGGTGGCCGTCTGACCGATGCGTTCAGACAATTCTTTAGTCCGCAGCCCCAAAGTATGATCGGTTCCAGCAACCATCGCCAGCGTCTGATAAACATGGTGCAGGAATATCTAGGGGCAAGGTCAGACTTGGACACCTTCCCCACCGAAAATCCTCTGGCTTACTGGGTCTTGAGGATGGATCACTGGCCAGAGCTTGCACAGTATGCAATTGAGCTACTGGCCTGTCCTGCATCCAGCGTTCTTTCGGAACGCACATTCAGTGCTGCTGGAGGATTTGTCACGGATCACAGGGTGCGCCTGTCCACCGACTCGGTTGATCGACTGACTTTCATCAAGATGAACCAGTCTTGGATCACCACCAGCTACCACACACCTGATGCTGATATAACAGACTAATTGATTTTAACATGTCACATCCCTTCAAGACTGATGCTGATGCTGAGTGCCTGTGCTGTTATGTTGACTGGCTATCCTCCTCCTCCGAGTCCTCAATGATACGATTGATGATGATAGCTTGGAAGATCATTTTTGTTTATGGGTGCCGCCACCAGTGGCTAAGGCCCAATTTTTCAGCCCCTGTTTAACAGGGGCGTGTAATTACAATTTTTGAAGCAATAATTTGCCATAGGGCTCATTGCTGTGCTCCAAGTACAGTATCTGTGAGGGGTTGGAGTGTTGTGCCACCAGTGCCTAAGGCCCAATTTTTCAGCCCCTGTTTAACAGGGGCGTGTCATTACAATTTTTGAAGCAATACTTTGCAACAGGGCTCATTGCTGTGCTCCAAGTACAGTATCTGTGAGGGGTTGGAGTGTTGTGCCACCAGTGCCTAAGGCCCAATTTTTCAGCCCCTGTTTAACAGGGGCGTGTCATTACAATTTTTGAAGCAATACTTTGCAACAGGGCTCATTGCTGTGCTCCAAGTACAGTATCTGTGAGGGGTTGTAGTGTTGTGCCACCAGTGCCTAAGGCCCAAATTTTCAGCCCCTGTTCAACAGGGGCATGTAATTACAATTCTTGATCTAATAATTCACAGCAGGGCCCATTGCTGCACCCACCAAGAGTAACTCTGAGGGCTTACAGTGTTGTGGCAACGCCACCACCACCACCACCACGAAAGGCCCAATTTTTCAGCCCCTGTTCAAAAGGGGCATGTAATTACAATTCTTGATCTAATAATTCACAGCAGGGCCCATTCCTGCACCCACCAAGAGTAACTCTGAGGGCTTACAGTGTTGTGGCAACACCACCACCACCACCACCACCACGAAAGGCCCAATTTTTCAGCCCCTGTTCAACAGGGGCATGCAATTATAATTCTTGATCTAATAATTCACAGCAGGGCCCATTGCTGCACCCACCAAGAGTAACTGTCAGGGCTTACAGTGTTGTGGCACCAGCACCACCATCAAAGGCCCAATTTTTACTACCACTGTTCAACAATTTAATGTAATTAAAATTCCTGATATAATAGTTGACAGCAGGGCGTTCCAGCACCAACCAAGAGTAACTGTGAGTGCTTACAGTGTTGTGCCAACACCAACAACTAAGGGGCCTATTTCTGCAGAGTATATACGGCAGGTCCCTACTTTCAAACATCCAACTTACAAACGACTCCTACTTGCAAACGCAAGAAGACAACAGGAAGTGAGAGGAAATCTACCCCTTGGAAGGAAAATTCTCTCCTGTAAGAATTAATATGGGAGAAAGGTGTCTCCTCTGTACTGATGCTTTATCACCAATCCTTGTTTCAAGAAAAACACCACATTTCAAAAACAGTTGTCATTGGGACAGAAAGTGAGGTGAAATGTTCTGAACAGGGGCACAGACAGCAAAACAAATGTTACAGGGGTGATAACCCTTACCTATGTTTTCCAAAAAGTTTAAAAATAGATTTTTGGGCTGGAGCTACACTTAAACAATGTACCTGTTCAAAATTACAAACAGATTCTACATAAGAACAAACCTACAGTCCCTGTCTTGTATGCACCGCCTGTATACGGCTGTTCAGAGTATATAGGGCCTTTTTTATTTTATGTGCGGGGTTCCCCTTAATATCCATACAAGACCCAAAGGGGCTGGTAATGGGCTGGGGTAGGGGGGGGGGGGGGTCATGGGGTAGCTATGCCATTTTTCTTAAAGATTTTCATCCATATTACCGGGACCAGACATTACATTAAAGCCGCAAGCAGTTTTAAATGGCTTTTTTTTCCTTTAGAAGTGTCATTTTGTGCAGGGACAGTTCTAAACACGGGAAACACGTGGCACTTCACAGGCATACTTTAGACACCCCCCAGGTACGATATTTAAAGGAATATTTGACTTTTTTTTTTTCACTTTATGCATCATTAAAATGACTGCTCCCGAAAAACGACCGTTTTTAAAACTTCTTTTTGCATTGATACATGTCCCCTGGTGCAGAACCCAGGTTCCCAAACCCTTTTTAGGACAATAACATGCATAATAGTCGTTATAATTAGCACTTTAGAATTCGAACGTTCGCATCCATTGTATTTAATAGGGTTCTAATGTTCGTACGAACTTTCGGTCCGTTCGCGGGTTCTGGTGCGAACCGAACCCGGGGGTGTTCGGCTCATCACTAGTTGTAACAAGGAAAAGGTTAAATGGGTGTTAGGTCCCTTTTAGACAAAGCCTTCCTATATGATGTAATGGATGGAGTTAGTGCTCATAGATATATGCCAGGATGGGAGGAGCATTAGGCAGTTGGGGCATGGGAGCCAAATATCCCACCAATATTTAGATGTAGTCAACTATTGCAGAGGCCCTGGAGAGGGCAGAAAGACATGGGGTAACCACCCTAACTTGACTGGGAGTAGGATACAAAAGGCCTTTTAGGTCAGGCTAATTGTTCTCTGTGTGACTGCAATCCACCTGGAAATCTTGGGAAAAGTGTACCAACACTAGAGCAGTAGCTGCAGCAGCCCTGTCTCTGGAATGACACAAAGGGGAGTCATGAGCAAGATGTAACAGTCCTAATGGGTCGATAGAGCCCTCTGAGTGAGTACTAATGACCCGAGGAAAAGAGAGAGTTACTAAGAGAAAATGGCTTAATGTGCAGATTTCACATACAGGTATATACTGCTACAGTATATCCACTATATGTGAATACCAAGTGACCCCGGATAGTATGTCTGTGTGATGGGATGTAATTTTTCACTGCCATCTTTAAACCTCAACAGAAAAGTGAGGAAACTTTAATCTTTGTGTGGACATTCCTTTCTTGAAAATATAAATGCTAATGGAGGGGAATGTCGTAGGCATCCCTCTGGCAAAGAATTGGGCGCAATATGACAACTACCAGTAGGTCGGTCCCTGTTACCCATCAGGTCCCTGTCCTATCCAAGAAGAAGCATGGTGGGAGCTTGGAGATTTGGCGCCAGCCAAACCACAAGCCCTCTTACATACCTGACAATTTCTTATATTTTAGGCACTTGACTATTATTGAGATCTTTGTGTTTGCATTGCCAGGTCTGCACATTATCTGTGGCCTTTATTAGGGGATCCTACTCTCCCTGTTTTGGTCTGAAACATACAAAGGAGGGCATGTACATCCAAAACTCAAAGGTGTACTGGAACAGAGTCAGGAACTAAAGTGAGGAGATCACTGTTGCATACCTGGTAGAGGAGCCCAAGATGACAAGAGATGTTGTTATTAATCCAGTCCAAGCACCCCTGGATTGAAGGACAGGAAGTATAGGCACAAAGAAGTGGTATGAGTGCTGGTGGATAATGCTGGTGTCACTGTAACTTGGGAGGGCTATTGACAAGTGGTATAGGTGATAAAGGGATGTATGTCACCAACAACAAGAGGTCAGGAACAGACTGAGGTCAGCAACGTGTGAACAGTATCAGATTTGCAGGAACAGGCTGGGTCAGTAACTTGTAGGCTGTGAGGCATCAGAATGCAAGAAATGAGATGAAGTTGGTGGGAAAGCCTGGGTCAGTACAGGTCAGATGAGCAGAGCAGGTAAGACGAAATCATAGATGGGTCAAAATCGATGTCAGGGCAGTAACAGAAATCATTAAGCAGACTGCAGAATAGCTGTAAACAGGTGTAAAGCTCTCAGTACTGGTATGGCTCAGCTTTAAATAGCCTGCTTGGCTTCACTATACTGTAAGCAATGAGTGTGCATGAACATTCTGCAAAACCCAGGCAAACACTCAAACATCTATGCAGAGAAGCATGCCCATGCATGATTCTATGAGCAGAACCATGCAGATGCACAGGTGTGTGAGCTAGAATCAAGCTATGCAGATTGGCACAATCTTCCTGACAATCACGCTAATAGAGCATCCAATTAAAATAAAATCCATGGCGCTATCTTAGTCCCCAAGGCTCCACATATCACTTATGGGTGGGCTGACCCTCATTAGGGCACTATCATCAAAAGTCTACATTTTCCCCAATGACCTAATGTCAGAGAACCGATAAATGGGGCCCTGCATTTATTCTATAGTATTATGTATAATATGGTACATGAGTATTTAATCAGATTGTGATATATAGGAACACATAATGTTCCCGCATTTGCTATTTTGTGGCAGCTACATTTCTAAAGCAAGCATATTTTACTTCACTGGTGAAGGGGTTCTTCCATGTACTCACCCTTGTAGAACGTATTGTACAACGTATTATGTGCTCCTGTTATACACATAACACTGTTTGGACAGATAGTGATAGATAACAATAATCATCGCTGTCATTCCATTCTGCTATGGGAACACGGCTATGTTGTGAGAATCATTTGTAAGTGCAAGATATACAGCATCTATGTTGTATTGAAACTATACAGATATGAAAGCTCAGTGAGTAATAGACATCCTGCTAAGAGACTTCTGCTCTCATAGCAACCATGTAAAATTAATTTCTTTATAAATCAACCCCAACAACTGCTATGGCAAGGCCTCCATAGTCAAGGCAACATCTTGGACTTTGTATATGTTGTTATTTATAGAATGGCGCTCAGGCCAGCTGTGGTGTTGCAGATAAATGAGTGAGGTTAAGCCAGTGCCAGGAATTAATGGGTCTGTAATATACTAGCTGGCATTTAATTAAAGATACATCTCTGATGGGAAACAACAAAACAACTCATTACAACAGACAATATTAAAGCTCATCTCCAAGCAATTATTAACCCCTTCCATCACTCTATAACACATCCTGCATGTTTATTTATTTATGGCAAATTCACCTAAGTCTGACACCCGTTTCTGGGTGTTGGGCACCACTGATCAGTGATGTAAGTAACTGAGTTAGAATAAACTGAGTTACGTAGTTACTTTAGAGGGTAACGAGCAGTGTTGTAACCAACGCCGTTTAAATAAACGGCGTTAGGTAATGTAGCCACTTTTTGGGGTAACGAGTAATCTAATGGATTAGAAAAAAGGGATTTTTATAACAGCTTACCTGTAAAATCCTTTTCTTGGAGTACATCACGGGACACAGAGCGACTTAGTCATTACTAATGGGTTATATAGATTACCTTCAGGTGTTGGCACTGGCCAATTCCAAACCGGAAGTACCCTCCCCTATATAAGCCCCTCCCACCCGGGAGCACCTCAGTTTTGTAGCCAAGCAATAAGTGTCCCAAAAAGAGGGGTGGGAGCTCTGTGTCCCGTGATGTACTCCAAGAAAAGGATTTTACAGGTAAGCTGTTATAAAAATCCCTTTTTCTTTTTCGTACATCACGGGACACAGAGCGACTTAGTCATTACTAATGGGACGTCCCAAAGCAATGCCAAATGAGGGGAGGGATACATAAGCTGGGCGCCATCAGGCATGAGGATCTTTTGCGGCCTGCAACACACTGCGCCCAAAGGCGACATCCTCCTGACTTCTAACGTCTACCTGGTAGAACCTAGTAAACGTGTGTACCGAAGACCATGTTGCGGCCTTACATACTTGAGCCAGGGAGGCCTGGTGATGCACTGCCCATGAAGTTCCAACTGCTCTTGTGGAGTGCGCCCTAACTTTGAACGGAGGCGGTCTCTTTCTCAAGCCATAGGCTTGTATTATGACCTGTCGAATCCACTTGGCTAAAGTAGATTTTGATGCTGCCTGACCCTTTCTGGGGCCTTCCGGCAGAACAAATAAAGAATCCGTTCTGCGAATCTGAGCAGTGGCTTTTAGATAAGCTTTAACTGCTCTTACTACATCCAAAGAATGTAATAACTTTTCCTCTACCGAGCTAGGTTTGGGGAAAAAAGAAGGAAGAACCACATCTTGGTTCAAATGAAACCTCGATACCACCTTAGGAAGAAAGGCTGGATGAGGACGTAATACTACTCTGTCCTTATGGACAACCAGATATGGCTCCTTACAGGACAAGGCGGCTAATTCCGATACTCTTTTAGCCGAACAAACGGCTACTAAGAAAATCAATTTCCTGGTGAGAAGAACCAAGGAAATGTGTTGTAATGGTTCAAACGGTTGTTTCTGTAGAATCGACAGAACCAGGTTTAAGTCCCAAGGACATATGGGAATACTAACCGGAGGGCTAATACGCATCACTGCTTGTATAAAGGCTTTGACTAGTGAATGCGAAGCCAAGGGCCTTTGAAAAAATATTGACAAGGCCGAAATCTGACCCTTGATAGTACTCAAGGCAAGCTTCCTATCTACAGCCCACTGTAGGAAGTCCAAAATCCTCCCTATCACGTACTTACGTGGATGCCATTTCCTGGCCTCACACCACGTAATGTACGCTTTCCAGATCCTATAATAGATCTGCCTGGATACCGGTTTCCTGGCATTGATCATGGTAGATACCACAGAATTAGAGAGCCCTCTCTTTTTCAGAATGTGGGCTTCAATAGCCAGGCCGTCAAACCTAGGGCTGGTAAGGAAGGGTGGTATATCGGTCCCTGCGACAGCAGGTCCGGACGATGTGGGAGGGTCCAAGGACTCCTCACTGACATTTTTACAATCTCCGCGTACCATGCCCTTCGGGGCCACGCTGGAGCCACCAGAATCACTGGTTTCTTTTCTACCCTGATTCTGCGGAGTAATCGCGGTAACAATTGTGGCGGTGGGAATGCATATATCAGCTTGAACTGATCCCAAGGGAACACTAGGGCATCCGAGCCGCAAGCTAGGGGATCCCTTGTGCGAGACACAAATCTGTCCACTTTTGCGTTGAATCTGGATGCTAGCAGATCTACATCCGGTGTTCCCCACCGTTGGCATATTGCCTGGAAAACCTCGGGGTGAAGAGACCATTCCCCCGGGCATAATTGTTGGCGACTTAGAAAGTCCGCTCTCCAATTTTCCACTCCTGGGATGAAAACCGCGGATATGGCTGGGACATATTTTTCTGCCCACTCCAGGATGCAATTTGCTTCCCTCTGGGCTGCACGACTCTTGGTGCCACCCTGGTGATTGATATATGCCACTGCCGTGGCATTGTCTGATTGAATTCTGACAGGGGACCCTTGGAGTTTGGATGTCCATGCTACTAGGGCATACCGGGCTGCTCGTATCTCTAAGAGATTGATGGGCAGGGCCTTTTCTGCTTCTGACCACTTGCCCTGGAGAGACCATTGCTCCAGTACTGCCCCCCAGCCTATGAGGCTGGCATCTGTAGTGACCACCTTCCAAGAAACCGGACTGAAGGGTTTCCCTCTTTCCAGATTCTGGGGCACCAACCACCAATGGAGGCTCTTGCGAACGGAAGGGGACAGGGACATTGGTAAGTCTAAAGCCTGAACTTTTTTGTTCCAGGCTGACAGTATGGCCCTTTGCAAATTCCTTGAATGGAATTGACCGTAGGGTACCGCTTCGAATGAAGCCACCATCTTTCCCAGCAGCCTCATGCAGAGGCGTATGGATGGTTTTCTTTTTGTACCCACTAAGTGGGTCAAATCTTTTAAAGACGACACCTTCTCTGGAGGTAAGAAAATCTTTCTCTGATTTGAATCCAGCCTTAGCCCTAAGTATTCCAGACTTTTGACTGGTCTTAGAGCTGACTTGTCCCGGTTGATAATCCAACCGTGATATTCCAGATACTCGATTGTCTTGTGAATAGCTACTTCCAGCTTTTCCACTGAGTGGTCTATTAGTAGCAGGTCGTCTAGATATGCCATTATCGTTACACCCTGTGTTCTTAGATTGGCCAATAATGGGGCCAGAATTTTTGTGAACACTCGTGGTGCTGTGGCCAGACCGAAAGGTAAGGCTCTGAACTGAAAATGGCGCCCTTCTACTGCAAAGCGTAGAAATTTCTGGTGGGCCGGAAAGATGGGAATATGCAGATAAGCATCCTTTATGTCGATCGAGGCTAGCCATTCCTGCCCTTGTAGGGCGGTGGCCACCGATCGGATCGACTCCATCCGAAAAGTCCTGATATTTAGGAACTTGTTTAGCCCTTTTAGATTTAATATGGGCCTCACGTCCCCATTTGGTTTGGGGACTGTGAAAAGGTTCGAGTAAAACCCGAATCCGCTTTCTTCCAGGGGAACCTTCATGATTACACCTTGGAGCAATAGTTGTTCTAGTGCCAGAAGGAGGGATCCTCTCTTTTGGGGATCTCTTGGCACGTTTGACCTCATAAATTGGGCAGGAGGAGTGTCTTTTAACTCCAGCTTGTATCCCAGACTTACTGCGGAGAGCACCCATCTGTCTCTGATGGTGGCCCGCCAGGTCTCTGTGAACAACTGAAGTCTTCCCCCCACCCGATTGAGTGGGGGCAACGCTTCATGCCTTGGGGGGAGGTTTTGTACCTCTCTTGATCCAGGGCTTCTTGTTACCCTGTGATTGTCCCTGATTTCTGCCCCCTGAATTTGACCGCGGAGGCCGTCGGAACTGCTTCACAGCCGATGTGCCCGGGACTGGAGAAGTAGGCCTCTTAAAAGAAGGACTTCTACCCTTGTTCTTAACCGGTAAGAGTGAACTTTTACCGGCAGAAATTTTCTGGATATATTTGTCCAGATCTTCTCCAAATAAGCGTTCTCCATGAAATGGGAAGCTAACCAGCAGTTTTTTACAGGGAGCTTCAGCAGACCAGTTTTTGAGCCACAGAAGCCTACGCATATGTACTATAGACAGCGTAAAGCGGGAGGCCTGTTGGATTGTATCCTTTATGGCGTCCACCGCAAAACACAAGGCTCTAGGCAGGTCAGCTAGGGCAAGAGCCTGCTGATCTGGTAAGTCCCTTAAGACTTGTTTCAACTGATCTTTCACTGCTTGGCAGACTCCAATCGCTGCTACCGCAGGTTGTGTCACCATACTTGCTGTAGAGAAAGCAGATTTTAGTAAAGACTCCAATTTTTTATCTATTGGGTCTTTGAACATTGGAACATTATCTACTGGACATGTCAGTGATTTGTTAACAGAAGAGATGGCTGCGTCCACTGTAGGGACCCTCCATTTTCTTATGAACTTATCCTCCATGGGATAGATCACCGGAAATCTCTTGGGGGGAGCAAATATTTTATCAGGATGCTCCCAATCCTGGTAAATAAGCCCTTCTAATAAAGGGTGGATTGGGAAGGAACAGACAGCCTGGGGAGCTTTTAGCGACCCCAGCGAGGAAACCGTAGTGGATGGTGGTTCCGCCAGAGGCATTTTAAATGCTGATCGGACCATATTAGTCAGAGACTGAACCCATAATCTTTCAGCCTGAGAAGCTGAGAAAGGTTCTTCCACTGTTGATTCCTCCATAACTGAATCAACCTCATCCTGATCCCCTTCAGGTAGGTCGATCTCTGTGTGGGGCTGTTCCTCCACTAACAGGCACTCTGAAGGAGGAGACGGAGATCGGACGCGCTTTTCCTGAGACAGGGAAGCAGCGATCAATGCTGTTAATCTCTCTTCCAATCCTCCCAGAGTTGAGGATAAAACCTCCTCTGTTATATATACAGGAGCAGGTGGACTGGGGACAGCCGCAGCACCAGGCATTCCTGCGGGGTTTCTACGGCTACTGACCTCTGAATTCTCAGGGGAGATTGGTGCAGTACAAGCATGCCCAATATCCTCAGAGCCCGATGGAGACCCCTTTGGCTTCCTGGAAGATCTATTTCCGGAGCGTCTGGACGACATATCCTTTAAGCACAAAGCTGAGGTATTCCCGTCGTCATACACCAATTTTTCTGGTAATAGTCTAACACAGGTGCTGCTATATACCAGCTGGTGTCCACTAAAGTGCCTTTCTATGGGGATGCCTGCATCAACCGCCTCTGTGTGCCACTGTTTGTTGCTAGCTCTGTTTGCATGCAGCTGACACTTGTACTGTGTCTTTTAACCATGCTGGGACGCCCGCACATGCGCAGAAGCGCCGCGGCGCGCATCGAGCGTCATCCACCCGCCCCGCCCCTTTTTTTCATAGGAGGCGCGTGCACGCGCCCGCGCGCGCGCCCGTGCGCCATTGGCGCCCTTTTCGAAATCAAACAGGGGACTAGGAGCCAGGGCCCTTTTTGCCGGAGGGCCTGTGCGGTGGATGAGCGCAGCAACAGGGCAGAGGAAGTGGATTCCCACAGAGAAACTTACCAGCTGCCTGGATCTTTTGACTTGAGAAAACCAAAGATCCACATGACAAGAAAAATGGACTACAGCGGCCTCTAGTGGTTTAACACAGGTACCGCGGTCCCTGTTTTTTTTTTTTTTTTTTTTCTTGACTACTATTAAAATTTTACATTTTCAGTAGTTATAGGCAACACAGATATTTAGCGGGAATACCGTTAGGTAACAGACAGAAAGACAAATTAGGCTTGGGGGTCCCCCAATAGAACCAAGTTCCTGGGGGCCCCCACTTACCTGATCCCCGCCGCAGGACTTTGTTTGGTCCACAGAAGTCCAAACTTCACCTATCACGGCAGGCATTGTAATTAAACCTTCAGGGACCGGGTTCCCAAGGATTCCACTCCCCTGGACCTGTATAGCACCCTGCACAGACAACATCTTGGTCGTGGGTATGACCAGAGCTCTGGATCCCAGGGTCCAGCCCTCCTAAGAGAAGCATTACAGGCAAAACCTTGCTCTTCTGCTGCAAGGCCCGGGTACCGACCGTTTAGCTATGAAGCTTTTTTGGTGGGATCCGGAACAGCTTACTAAGGCCCAAAAGAACCTGTACGCAAGCCCAGTGAAACACATGTTACTCTTTGGCCAACACCTTAGACACTGGCAAAAAACTGAGGTGCTCCCGGGTGGGAGGGGCTTATATAGGGGAGGGTACTTCCGGTTTGGAATTGGCCAGTGCCAACACCTGAAGGTAATCTATATAACCCATTAGTAATGACTAAGTCGCTCTGTGTCCCGTGATGTACGAAAAAGAAAGGACAAAGCTGCGCCAACCCTCTCAAACTTAGCCCAAACCCATTCCAGCACCATTAAAGACGTTGACTGGTAAATATTAGAATAAAAAGCCCAACAGATATTGCACCAATTAAAGTCCAACAAATATTGCACGATATATGGTCTGTAAATGTCCACAAATCTTATGTCAGCGAAAAACAGAGTACAGCACCACAGTGACTTCTCAAATCTTTGTGAGGTATCCACCACCAAATAGAGAAGCAGCTTACCAGAAGGCAAGCGGTTCGGGACATTCGACTGTAACCCAGCCGCGGCCTTTAGTACTGGAGCAGTGGTCCTTCCTTACTGAACAGGCGATCTCAGTTCGGGTTATCCCCTCAAACATCCAGATCGTAAGCCCCCAGACATAGAATAGATAAAAGGGCAGACCAATAGCGTAACTCCGTTTCACAGTATTTATTTAAAAAACGTAAGTTATACTTACAATAGTAAGTGATAAAAACAGCATGTAACAAATTTTGCCGGCCGGCATAACAGGAGCCTCACTCCTACAGCGTGGTGACGTCACTGAGCGTCCTCCTAGATGCGTTTCGTCATCATGTAGACGTTTTCAATAGGAATTCACTGTGGTGCTGTACTCTGTTTTTCGCTGACATAAGATTTGTGGACATTTACAGACCATATATCATGCAATATTTGTTGGACTTTAATTGGTGCAATATCTGTTGGGCTTTTTATTCTAATATTTACCAGTCAACATCTTTAATGGTGCTGGAATGGGTTTGGGCTAAGTTTGAGAGGGTTGGCGCAGCTTTGTCCTTTTCTATTTGCTTTTTGTGCAGTCACACTATTGCTGCTGCCTATTTTAGGTTTTTTAAATAATTTTTGTGCTAGCACAGTTCTATTTCTCTTTAATCTAATGGATTACTCTTCCCCTCATGGCACCGGCGTTCCCATTACTTGGCTGGCGTTACCCTAATTACATCTACTCGCTGCAGCCTCCGCGAGTAGATGTAACACTAACCACAAGCCGCCGTCTGCCTACCTGATCAGCGTGTCATGCAGACAGACGGCGGCCATTGCAGTGTTCAAAAGCCGCGCCTCCCGAGTCCTCGTCGTCTGTGATAGGGGGAACACTCAATTTCACAGCAGGCAGTGTTCCGCCTATCACGGACATCCTCTCTTTCTCGTCTGTGCTATGAGGATGAGCGGATGTCCGTGATAGGCGGAACACTGAATGCTGGAAAATTGAGTGTTCCGCCTATCACAGACGAGGAGGAGGCGTGGCTTTTGAATACTGGAATGGCCGCCGGGAGTCAGGACGCCGCCGATCAAAGGTACTGTACATGGGCAGAGTGAGGCATGGGCAGAGTGAGGCACGGGCAGAGTGAGGCACGGGCACAGTGAAGCACGGGCACAGTGAAGCACGGGCACAGTGAGGCACAGTGAAGCATGAGCACAGTGAGGCATGGGCACAGTGAGGCATGGGCACATAACCAATATTATTTATTGTTATCCCTCCTATTATTTTTATACACTGAAAAAATTACATATATATCATCCTTCTACCGCCCCGCCCCCGCCACCGTGTATATATAATATAACCAATATAGTTACTTTGCTGAGTAACTAAATTACTTTTCCAATGTAGTAACTGAGTAACTAACTCCATTACTTTTTGGAAGAAGTAATTTGTAACTGTAACTAATTACTTTTTTAACGTAAGATGAACAACACTGGTAACAAGCAATCTAACTGATTACTCTTCCCCTCATGGTAACGCAGTTACCATTACTTGGGCGGCGTTACCCCAATTAAATCTACCGCCACTAGATGCAGTAGTGCAATTCCTCCTCTCCTCTATGACCGGGTCTCTCTCATGTCACGGCACTGACGGCAGTCACGCTGCTCCCCACGGCCCCTCCTCTCTTCTCGTCCATCCCCATTTGCTTGTGACATCATCTGGGATGGACGAGAAGAGAGGAGGGGCCGCCAGGGAGTAGCGTGACTGCCGTCAGTGCCGTGACATGAGAGAGAACTTATTACACACGCTTCCTGCGCTACTCTGCATGGCTGGTAAACAATGTGCTATGTGCCCCGCCCTGATGTGCTATGTGCCCCGCCCTGATGTGCTATATGCCACATGCCCTGATGTGCTATGTGCTATCGTGCCCTGATGTGCTATGTGCCCTGATGGGCTGTGCGCCCTGATGTGCTGTGCGCCCCATGCCCTGATGTTCTATGCGCCCCATGCCCTGATGTGCTGTGCGCCCCATGCCCTCATGTGCCATGTGCCCTGTGCCCCATGCCCTGATGTGCTATGTGCCGCATGCCCTGATGTGCTATGTGCTATCGTGCCCTGATGTGCTATGTGCCCTGATGGGCTGTGCGCCCTGATGTGCTGTGCGCCCCATGCCCTGATGTGCTGTGTGCCCCATGCCCTGATGTGCTGTGCGCCCCATGCCCTGATGTGCTGTGCGCCCCATGCCCTGATGTGCTATGTGCCCTGATATGCTATGTGCCCCATGCCCTATGTGCCCCGTGCCCTGATGTGCTATGTGCTCCATGTCCTGATGTGCTATGTGCCCCATGTCCTGATGTGCCCTCATGTGCTATGTGCCCTGTGCCCCATGCCATGATGTGCTATGTGCCCCATGCCCTGATGTGCTATGTGCCCTCAAAAAAAAAGTCAGTTACTTTGCTGAGTAACTAATTACTTTTTTAATGTAGTAACTGAGTTACCAACGCAATTACTTTTTTTGGAGAAGTAATTTGTAACTGTAACTAATTACTTTTTTTAAAGTAAGATGACCAACACTGCCACTGATTTAGCTCTGCAGATGTATCCCCGCTAGCCGTTCCCTTTGCGCTGATGTCTTGACTGTAGACTCCTACTTATCTATATATGTAGTCATGTACAGGGATGAGCCGAACACCCCCCTGTTCGGTTCGCACCAGAACCTGCGAACAGACAAAATGTTTGTGTAAACTTTAGAACCCTATTAAATACAATGGACTCGAACGTTCGAAATCTAAAGTGTTAATTATAAAGGCTAATATGCAAGTTATTGTCCTAAAAAGTGTTTGGGGACCTGGGTCCTGCCCCAGGGGACATGTATCAATGCAAAAAGAAGTTTTAAAAACGGCCGTTTTTTTGGGAGCAGTGATTTTAATAATGCTTAAAATGAAAAAATAAAAGTGAAATATTCCTTTAAATTTCGTACCTGGGGGGTGTGTATGATATGCATGTGAAGTGGCGCATGTTTCCCGTGCTTAGAACTGTCCCTGCAAAAAATGTCATTTTTGAAAGAAAAAAATGCATTTAAAACTGACTCGCGGCTATTAATGAATTGTCGGCTCCCGGCAATACATACAAAAGTCATTGATAAAAAAAAAAAAAAAGCGTGGGTGTTCCCCAGAATTCAATTACCAGGCCCTTCAGGTCTGGAATGGATATTAAGGGGAACCCTGCCGCAAATTAAAAAAAAAAAATTGACGTGGGGTTCCCCCAAATATCCATTCCAGGCCCTTCAGATCTGGCATGGATTTTAAGGGGAACTCCACCCCAAATTTAAAAAAAAAATGGCGTGGAGTCCCCCTAAAAATCCATACCAGACCCCTTATCCGAGCACGCAACCTGGCCGGCCGCAGGGGAAAAGGGGGGGGACGAGAGAGCGGCCCCCCCTCCCTCCTGAACCGTACCAGGCCACATGCCCTCAACATGGGGAGGATGTCCCCTTGTTGATGGGGACAAGGGCCTCATCCCCACAAACCTTGCCCGGTGGTTGTGGGGGTCTGCGGGCGGGGGGCTTATCGGAATCTGGAAGACCCCTTTAACAAAGGGGACCCCCAGATCCCGGCCCCCCCCTATGTGAATTGGTAAGGGGTACATTGTACCCCTACCATTTCACGAAGAAAGCGTAAAAAAATGTTTAAAAAAACACACAAACACCTTGAAAAAGTCCTTTATTTAAAAAAAAAAAAAAAACATTCCAGCGGTGAAATCCAGTGTCCCGCGGCGATCCCGATGTCCAGCGCTGTCCTTCATTGGTTGTGCCTGAGCGGACCTGATGGGGAACTCCCTCTCAGTATTTTAAATGTATAGACCCGCCCCTTCTAAAGTTCCCCATCAGGTCCGCTCAGCGGACCAGATGCGGAACATGAGAAGGGGCGGGTCTATACATGTATTACCAAAGTGAGAGCAGTCCCCCATCAGGTCCGCCCCCTCGGTATGTCAGACCCGCCTACGTCATTGGCTTGAGCGGGGAACTTCCTTCACTATGTAAATTTAAATTACACAGTGAAGGAAGTTCCCCGCTCAAGCCAATGACGTAGGCGGGTCCGATATACCGAGGGAGCGGACCTGATGGGGAACTTTAGAAGGGGCGGGTCTATACATTTAAAATACTGAGAGGGAGTTCCCCATCAGGTCCGCTCAGGCACAACCAATGAAGGACAGCGCTGGACATCGGGATCGCCGCGGGACACTGGATTTCACCGCTGGAATGTTTTTTTTTTGTTTTTTTTTTTAATAAAGGACTTTTTCAAGGTGTTTGTGTGTTTTTTTAAACATTTTTTTACGCTTTCTTCGTGAAATGGTAGGGGTACAACGTACCCCTTACCAATTCACATAGGGGGGGGGCCGGGATCTGGGGGTCCCCTTTGTTAAAGGGGTCTTCCAGATTCCGATAAGCCCCCCGCCCGCAGACCCCCACAACCACCGGGCAAGGGTTGTGGGGATGAGGCCCTTGTCCCCATCAACATGGGGACATCCTCCCCATGTTGAGGGCATGTGGCTTGGTACGGTTCAGGAGGGAGGGGGGCCGCTCTCTCGTCCCCCCCTTTTCCCCTGCGGCCGGCCAGGTTGCGTGCTCGGATAAGGGGTCTGGTATGGATTTTTAGGGGGACTCCACGCCATTTTTTTTTTAAATTTGGGGTGGAGTTCCCCTTAAAATCCATGCCAGATCTAAAGGGCCTGGAATGGATATTTGGGGGAACCCCACGTCAATTTTTTTTTAAATTTGCGGCGGGGTTCCCCTTAATATCCATTCCAGACCTGAAGGGCCTGGTAATTGAATTCTGGGGAACACCCACGCTTTTTTTTTTTTTTTATCAATGACTTTTGTATGTATTGCCGGGAGCCGACAATTCATTAATAGCCGCGAGTCAGTTTTAAAAGACTTTTTTTCTTTCAAAAATGACATTTTTTGCAGGGACAGTTCTAAGCACGGGAAACATGCGCCACTTCACATGCATATCATACACACCCCCCAGGTACGAAATTTAAAGGAATATTTCACTTTTATTTTTTCATTTTAAGCATTATTAAAATCACTGCTCCCGAAAAAAAAGCCGTTTTTAAAACTTCTTTTTGCATTGATACATGTCCCCTGGGGCAGGACCCCGGTCCCCAAACACTTTTTAGGACAATAACTTGCATATTAGCCTTTATAATTAACACTTTAGATTTCTCCCATAGATTTTTCGAATTTGCCGCGAACACCCCAATTTGTTCGCTGTTCGGCGAACGGGCGAACAGGCAATGTTCGACTCGAACATGAGTTCGACTCGAACTCCAAGCTCATCCCTAGTCATGTAACACAACATGTCCCAAATGTTTTCTCTTCCTACAGGTAAAGTTCTTTTTCAGGTGCTGCCTGGGTGGCGCTGGGGTCCTCTAAGGCTCCAGTACTGCTGCGGTGTGATTATTGGCTTTGGCTAGCTTTTGTTTAGCCACCTGGAACAAATGTGTTGCCAGTTTCTGTTGGTATGAAAAAAACGCCCAGAATTGTACGATTGAGGAGGACCATTATTGTCTCTTGTGCATGAAAGCTTCTCCTGGCTTGTCAGCATTTTTTTCTGTAAGTGTACACTTTGCCAGGTGTGCAAAGTTTAGTGTACAATCTCTGCATAATTGTGTGCCAAGACAAAGTTACTCCAGTGTGTATGCACAGGAGTTATGTCATCCTGACTCAATCAAGATAGCCAAAGACTACAACCCCAGAAGATGACCAGGAGAAAATGGAAGCTTCAGGGACAGAAGAGAGTATTGTATTGCTTTGCAAAATAAGTCTGCCATAATGTACAAATATGCTGTGCGTATGTGCACATTAGAGAAAATAGCTCCTGTGGGCCAAGACAGAATCTTTGCTCTTGTTGGGAGGTCACCCCCTAGGGCAGGGGTGCCCAACCTTTTGAAGAGCGAGGGCCACTTAAGCGACTTAATAACCAGTCGTGGGCCACAATGAGTAGATGACAGGTCCACTCTGCGTATGCAAAGCGGATACAGACAGCCCACTCTACTCTATTGCCCCGTACATACTACCTGTTCTCCCGACGAGAAAACTGGCATTTTTTAGATTGGTCGGGAAAACCGGTCTGGTGTATGCTCCATAGCAGTTTTCCCGATGAGAAAACTGCCCGCTAAAAATTTAGAACCTGCTCTATTTTTTCCAGTCATGTTTCCCGTCAGTCTTTTTCTCGTCATGAAAACCGGTCGGGTGTATGCTTTTCGGAGGGGGGAAAAACGCGCATGCTCAGAATCAAGTATGAGACGGAGCTCTCATTCTGGTAAAACTAGCGTTCATAATGGAGATGGCACATTTGTCACGCTGTAAAGGACTGAAAAGCACAAGGCTGAAAAGCGCGAATCGTCTGTCACCAAACTCTTACTAACACGAGATCAGCAAAAGCAAACCCAAAGGGTGGCGCCATTTGAATGGAACGTCCCCTTTATAGTGCCGTCGTACGTGTTGGACGTCACCGTGCTTTGGACGAGCGTTTTTTTTAAATGAACGTGTGTATGCAAGGCAGGCTTGAGAGGAATAATGTCGGGAAAAACGTCGGGTTTTGGCATGTCAGGAAAACCGGTCGTGTGCCATTTGGGCCCTCTCATCTGATCAAATGGAAGGGGATGGATCCACTTCTGTTTTTTTAGCAGATCGGATGGGGAGTAGGCAGGTGTAAATGGACACAATTCTGTTTACATCTGCCTCTCCATAGAGGTTAATGGAGGGTCTGATTGGGTCAGACAGATCATGTTAAAGGGGCCCAAGGCTGATGGTCTGCGGTATACCCACACCATGAATGCAGCGGAGTGCACCTGTGGCTTTTCTGCGGGTTAGCTGTACTTTGCCATAGAATTCTATCATATTTTGCAGGTGTGGTGCACTTTCTGAAAGTGCACCAAACCCACAGGTAAAACCAGAAGTCTATGGCTCAGTGCAGGTAAGCCACAGGTGCACTGCACTACACCTGCGGATCAGTTTGAAAGCAGCCCAGTACCACTGCAGAGCACATATGTCCATATATACACTGTGATTTTAGTAATAAACTTGCTGTCCCAGGCAGAGTGCATTTGGTATCACTCCACCTATGACAGGAGCCAGTGTATACAAGAAGCATTGGCTTACGCGGCTCTGCTCCACAGCTGCTTGCCATCTCTACCGCTGGCTTCATTAACAAAACTGATGCTCTGGGATAGCAGGTAGGCAACCTGCAATCTGGGCTTGCCGACCCGCCATCCCAGAGCAGGAGGTCGCGGGCCACATCAGAAGGCCCCGCGGGCCACATGTGGCCCCCGGACCACTGGTTAGGCACCCCTGCCCTAGGGGGCTGTGCACATTGCCTGCAAGCCATTAAAGTAGCACTCTAACTCACTGTTCTGTATGGACATTAACACTTTCATTCTAGAAGCCAAATTAATACTATAGCCCCAAATACACATTTAGAAAGTACCACATCTTCTGTATTCAGCTAGTGACTAATTCTGTTCCTACCTACCCCAACAATGGACTCTGTAGCATTTTGATCAAGTAATGCTGAGCATGCCATCAGCCCTCTTATGTTTTCACTTGACTCTGTAATCTGCAATTCACTTTCTCAACTGTGTACCTTTAGTTGTACTCCTGGGTACACAGGGAAGACACTGTACTTCTAATTCGCAAGGCCTTGCATTCGTGACCCCAGGCCTGGTCCCTTGACAAACCTGGTACCATAGCAGGCTCCAAGATGGAGACAATGGGGGTTGGTTACGAAAAGGAAAATCCACTTTGCACTACAAGTGCAAACTATAAGTGCAAAGTGCACTTGAAATTGCACTGAAAGGGGGGGCGTGTCCAACTTCCGGTATGTGAGGTAGCTTTTCCTCGGAGCTCCGACCGCGCTTACATCCTTCACTATCCTGAATACCCGCAGACCTGGTATTTTCGCCTGTACCCTACCGGACCCGCACGGTGAACACATTGGGAGCCCAAACATGGTAAAATACGGACCGAGTGTGGACCCTACGCCCGCAGAGAAGCTGGCAAAGTTTGCAAATGAAGCAACCCAAAATGGCGCCCGCTCAGGGACGGAGCGGCGTGCTTCATCTGCTGCTGTGAGCCGCCTGTTTACTGAGGGGGAGATGGACTGGCCTGATCCTACAGACCCCTTGGCAACTCCCCTGTCCTCTCCTCAATCAGACTCGGAGGAGTGTGGCTCCGGTACACAGGTGAGTGAACCAACGCTGATGCAAATAATGGACACCATTAAAAGCTGCCACGCTGCGCTGACTAATCAGATTGAAACCATCAGAGTGGATTTTGCTCTACTTAAGGATGATGTGCACAAAGTAAGGCAAAGGGTTGCACAGACGGAGCAGCGCATAAGCGCAGTGGAGGATGATGTGAACCCCCTAATGGTCCAGGTGAGAGACATGGCGGCGGACCACAAGTCCCAAGAGGCCAAGCTGGGGGACATTGAGGACAGGCTCAGGAGGAACAACCTCCGATTCCTGGGGTTCCCGGAAGGCACAGAGGGTAAGAACCCGGAGGAATTTCTCCTATCCTGGCACCAATAAACCTTTGGCGCAGATAGCTTCTCCCGCCTGTTTGCCATTGAAAGGGCGCATAGGATCCCCCTGAGGGCTCCCCACCCAGGTAGATATCCTAGACCTATGCTGGCCCGTTTTCTCGACTTCAGGGATAAGGAAACCATACTCCGTAAAGCACGCACCATGCCTGAATTGCTGTACGACAACACCCGCATCTCCATCTTTCCTGATTTCTCTGCAGCCACACAGAAACAAAGAGCAGCTTTCCAAAGTGTGAAGCAGTGCCTGAGGGAGCGCAGCTTGCCATACAGTATGCTATACCCAGCAAAGCTGCGAGTCATTCATAAAGGCAAAGCACAATTCTTCATGTCACCCAGGGAGGCAAATCACTGGCTAGAGTCCCTGGGATCTGGATAATACAGTTGCCTTCACCCCTGATGTGTAAGTACAATAATTGACCTAGGGGGGATCCCCCAGAGCTGCTGAAGCCGTAATGGCGGATGTTGAATAGGTAAATTTTTCTTCTGAGATGATACTTTCTCTTCCCTGTCTCACCATCTCAGGTCTGACTGATCCTGCACGTTTCCAGTTCTGTGGGACTACTTTACTGTGATCTTCAATCAACGCGGTACATTTAAAGCTCTGCTTTCTAACACGTACTTATCCCTAAATCTTCCTGCCTGGCTGGTGCAGGAGATCTACCCCCTTTAGGGGAACTTTGGTTGTTTCATGTTTGGGGAGAAAGCCTGTGGAATGTTTGGGGCTGCGGGCAGGGTGGGGGGAGGGGGGGTTGGGATCCTTGGTTCTGGATCTCTGGATGTTTATGTTTTTAGTTTTAGTTTTTTTCTGTTGTTTTCTGACAATTGTTGAGCACAAGGTCTACTGTCTGCTAGTTTCCTTTTTATATTGTTCTTGCATGTGGGTTACATGTCTCTTGCACTAATGTCACTGTTGGTTTTACTGCATTCCCCTGTGTGTCCCGCTGCCACCCCCCCAGGGGGGAAGTGGGGCCTATGTTATGCTTGTTTGGGATATACCCTCTGCTATTCCTAAAACAACCGCTTAATTATCCTTCATGGCACATTTACTGTTCTTGCTCTCATGCAGTCCCTTAATCTCCTATCCTGGAATGTGAGAGGGCTCAACTCTAAAATCAAAAGGGCCCTAGTTTTTAATTATATCCAGAAGCGTAAACCTGATATAATATTCTGTGAGGGGGTTAGCTCGGCAGCGGGTGTGTGTGACCCCCGAGATGGGCTCCCCACACAAAAACAGGCCCAGCAAACGGTGGTTGTGGTTTTCAAAATCAAAAAGGTGCGGTTTATTTTCTATTTACAGTGACAAAACACAGCAAAGCAAAAGAAACATAAACAAAATAAATCCTGGTCAACTTGACCTCTGACTAAACATACAGGTTTCCTAACTAACAACTGGGATCAGCCTAGTGCTGTCCTAGTCCCTAAGTCCCTGGTTTTAAATGTCCAAGCAAATAGCCACACAGGCTTTGTCTCACCGCACAGGGGTTCACTCTCCCTAGACAGTCCACACAGGTCTGGTTCCAGGCATAAGCTAACATCTAATGAAGCTGGGAGTTCTTATAGAGGCCTAAATGAGCTGACAAGCTTCAGCTGGTCTCATCAACTCCCTGTCTGTACGACGCCCCACACTCTCCCTAGAGGTATGAGTCATCCATGAGCCCACTAGCCTTATACAACTCTCCACCTAGTTGTATAAGTCGGCGTAAAGCCTGAATCTGGGCGAAATATATCTACCCCCCTGGATGCAACCAGGTGACTTTACCTTCCTGCTGTCACATACCCCCCCCCTCTTGTTTTAACCTCGGGGTTGGAACACCAGCAATCAGGCATTCATGTACTCGAGACAAAGCATCCACATTCCCCATTTGAACGCCAGGGCGATGCTTTACTGTGAAGTTGAATTCCTGGAGGGCCAGGAACCACCTATTCACTCTTCTATTTGTTTCTTTGTTTTGAGCCATCCACTTTAACGGAGCGTGATCCGTAACCATGTCAAAGTGCCTACCTAGCAGGTAGTACCGAAGGGAATCTAGAGCCCACTTCACCGCTAAACACTCCTTTTCAACGGTGGCGTAATTTACCTCATGGGACTTCAACTTCCTGCTGAGGTAAATGACTGGGTGCTCTTCCCCGTTCCAGACCTGGGACAATACTGCTCCTAACCCCACATCTGACGCATCACTTTGTACGACAAAGTCTTTAGAGAAGTCGGGTGAGTACAACACTGGCTGGCTACATAAGGCTTGTTTCAAGAATTGGAATGCTGCCTCAGCCTCGGGGGTCCATTTAATCATGACCGACCCTTTCCCCTTCGTCAGGTTGGTTAGGGGCACAGCCTTAGAAGCAAAGTGGGGAATGAATCGCCGATAATACCCAGCGATTCCCAGAAAGGCTCGTACCTGCTTCTTGCTGTTGGGACGTGGCCAACTCTGGATGGCCTCGACTTTGTTGAGTTGGGGTTTTATTACTCCCCTCCCAATGGTGTACCCAAGATATTTGGCCTCCTCCTGCCCAATGGTACACTTCTTGGGGTTAGCCGTAAACCCCGCTTCCCGAACAGAGTCCAGGACTGCTTGCACTTTTGGCAGATGTGAGGCCCAATCTGTGCTATGGACAATTATGTCATCCAGGTAAGCCGCAGCATACTTCCGATGGGGCCTCAGCATCTGGTCCATTTTCCGCTGGAATGTGGCCGGCGCATTCTGTAACCCGAACGGCATTCTTTTATATTGGAACGCCCCGTCTGGGGTTACAAATGCGGTTTTCTCTTTGGCCGACTTGGCCAGGGGGATTTGCCAATACCCTTTTGTGAGGTCAAGAGTCGTCATGTATCGGGCTGTTCCCAGCCGGTCGATCAACTCATCTATACGTGGCATGGGGTAGGTGTCAAATTTTGTAACTTTGTTCAACTGTCGAAAATCGTTACAAAATCGCCAGCTCCCATCCGGTTTAGGCACCAACACAATGGGACTAGACCAATCACTTTGGGACTCCTCTATCACCCCTAAGTTCAGCATTTTCTGTACTTCCTCCCGTATTGCCTCCCGTCGGGCCTCTGGGATCCGATAGGGTTTTAACTTCACCCTTTCACCGGGCGGGGTAATGATGTCATGCTCTACCCCAGATGTTTGTCCCGGCAGCTCAGAGAATACCTCCTTGTTGCGAAGCACAAACTCCTTAACCTCCTGTTGTTGGGGTTGTGACAAGGTGGCTGCTATTCCAACCTCCGGAATCACGCAACCAGTTTGAGCTGGTGACCAAGTGTCTGCGACTAGGGACTCTCTATCCCTCCAGGCTTTCAACAGATTAACGTGATAGATCTGTTCGGGCTTTCGCCTTCCTGGTTGTCTGACCTTGTAATTCACTTCGCTCACTTTTTCCATTATCTCGTAGGGGCCTTGCCATTTGGCAAGGAATTTACTTTCAACCGTAGGGACAAGTACCAGTATCCTATCCCCCGGGGAAAAGGTACGGGTCTTGGCTCCACGGTTGTACACTCTCTGCTGTGCTAACTGCGCTTGGGCCAAATGTTCCTTCACGATGGGCATTACCTGTGCAATTCGGTCTTGCATCAGGGCGACATGCTCAATCACACTCCTGTGGGGAGAACTCTCACTTTCCCAAGTTTCCTTGGCAATATCCAACAGCCCTCTTGGGTGTCTCCCATACAGTAACTCAAAGGGGGAGAATCCCGTAGAGGATTGGGGCACCTCCCTAATAGCAAACATCAGATAAGGAAGTAGACAGTCCCAATCCTTTCCATCTCTATCCACCACTTTCTTCAACATTTGTTTTAGGGTTTTGTTGAACCTTTCAACCAGCCCATCGGTTTGGGGGTGATACACAGATGTACGTAATTGCGTCACTTTGAACAATTTACACAGCTCCTTCATAACCCGGGACATAAAGGGTGTACCTTGGTCCGTAAGCAGTTCTTTACAAATACCCACCCGGCTAAACACAAGAGATAGCTCTTTGGCTATGGTTTTGGCCGAGGTATTTCGGAGAGGGATCGCTTCTGGATAACGGGTGGCATAGTCCATTATAACTAATATGTACTGGTGCCCCCTAGCGGACTTGATTATAGGACCTACCAAATCCATGGCGATCCTCTCAAACGGGACCTCAATGATGGGTAGAGGGACCAGCGGGCTACGGAAATGTGGCATCGGGGCCGACCTCTGACACACAGGGCAGGAGGAACAATAATTTTCTATGTCCTTCATCACCCCCGGCCAATAGAATCTCTGTAATACCCTCTCTCGGGTTTTCTCTGTCCCCAGATGACCTCCAAGAATGTGCCCATGGGCCAACTCCAACACCAACTTCCTGTAAGGTTTGGGCACCACAAGCTGCTCAACGGTTTCTTCTGCCCTTTTTGCCACCCGATACAGTAGGTCCTTCTCTACGCTGAAGTATGGGTAAGTGCAGGTATTATCTGGGTTCACTAACTCGCCATCTATTTTCACTACGTTTTCCCGTGCCTTTATTAGGGCGGGGTCTTTCAACTGTTCTGTGGCAAAGTTTTCCCTGTGAACCTCAAGATCAGAAAACTCCACAGACGGTAGGTTTTCGTCTGAGGAGGTGGGCTCCTCTCCAGTTTCTTGAGTCTCCCCTGCCAATACTGATAAGGGAAATTCTGGAGAGTCCTCACCACTCTCAGGGGAGTTCTGGCTATCACATTCCTGGTACATAGGGGCACCAGTGGGGGGCTCAGGATCATCCCACAGTTCCCAGAACTTCGGAAAATCCCTTCCCACAATGGCGTCATGCGGTAACTGAGATACTAAGCCCACTGGATGAGAGAGGGTACCTTTGGGGGTCTCGAAACACACTGTAGTCACTGGATACTCTCGGGTGTCCCCATGCACACAAATAACAGCTACCTTGCTATTCCCAGAGACCTCTGTTTTAACTAACTCAGCCTTTATCAGGGTCACAAGGCTACCTGAATCCAGCAATACCACAACATTTCTACCATTAACACACATTTTGCATAAATGTTTCTCAGTTCCTCGAATGGCAGTGCATGCGACTGTCGCACACAGCGACTGACGTCTGCCCGTCAGAAAGTCACACTGCATGGGTTCCTCCACAACCGGGCAATTGGCTGCAATATGTCCCGCTTGCCGGCAGCGGTAGCAAACGATCCTTCTTGCGGCCTCTTGAGCCGCTGATTTCCCAGGCTGTTCTCGCCAAACTTGGGGTAGAGCTCCCACCCTCTCACTCTCTCCACCCTCACCCCTTGGAATCCTCTTATCCGCCCCTGGGGATGGTCTGGTCTTAGGGTGGAAAGTCCGAGTGTCTCTGGAAGAGGCCGTCAGGTTCTCTGTAGCCAAGTATTTCTCCACACGATCCACAAGACCATCGGCCGTCTCTGGGTCTCCATGGCTTACCCACTTTTGGATGGCAGTAGGAAGAGCTCTCAAAAACCGATCCATTACAACACGTTCCACAATCTTTGGTGCGGACAAAGTCTCTGGCTGTAGCCACTTTCTGCTCAGGTGAATGAGATCATACATTTGAGACCTGGGGGGTTTTCCAAGCTGGAAAGTCCAGTTATGCACACGCTGAGCCCGGACAGCCTGGGTGACACCCAGCCTTGCCAATATTTCAGCTTTTAGCATCGCATAGTCTTTTGCTTGGTTAGGCTCTAGGTCATAGTAAGCTTTCTGCGATTCACCAGTTAACAGAGGAGCCACCAGTCCAGCCCACTGCTCCTCAGGCCACTTTTCTCTTTCAGCGGTCCTTTCAAATGTGGTCAAAAATACCTCTGGATCATCCTCTCCAGTCATTTTTGTCAATAAACGACTCACCCCAAAGGACGCGGTATTAGTGGGACGGCTTTCCTCACTGGTCTGCGGACGTTGCTGCATTGCTGCTTCCATCTGTTGTTGTAGTCTCTGCTCTTGCTTCTGTAACAGGTCTATGAAGCGGGCCTCAGATTGCTGCTGGGCTTGTTGCTGAGCCTCCAGACTCTGTTGCAAAGTTGCGTTTGTCTGCTGCTGGGCTGCAAGGCTCTGTTGATGAGCTTGCTGCTGGGCTGCAAGGCTCTGTTGATGAGCTTGCTGCTGGGCTGCGAAGTTCTGTTGTTGAGCTGCAAGGCTCTTTTGCAAACCTGCATTTGTCTGCTGTTGATTGGCATTTGCTAGAGCCAGCTGCTTCAGTATCTCCTCCATGCTGGCTTAAAAAAAAACTGCCACTGGTTCTCCACCAACTGTGAGGGGGTTAGCTCGGCAGCGGGTGTGTGTGACCCCCGAGATGGGCTCCCCACACAAAAACAGGCCCAGCAAACGGTGGTTGTGGTTTTCAAAATCAAAAAGGTGCGGTTTATTTTCTATTTACAGTGACAAAACACAGCAAAGCAAAAGAAACATAAACAAAATAAATCCTGGTCAACTTGACCTCTGACTAAACATACAGGTTTCCTAACTAACAACTGGGATCAGCCTAGTGCTGTCCTAGTCCCTAAGTCCCTGGTTTTAAATGTCCAAGCAAATAGCCACACAGGCTTTGTCTCACCGCACAGGGGTTCACTCTCCCTAGACAGTCCACACAGGTCTGGTTCCAGGCATGAGCTAACATCTAATGAAGCTGGGAGTTCTTATAGAGGCCTAAATGAGCTGACAAGCTTCAGCTGGTCTCATCAACTCCCTGTCTGTACGACGCCCCACACTCTCCCTAGAGGTATGAGTCATCCATGAGCCCACTAGCCTTATACAACTCTCCACCTAGTTGTATAAGTCGGCGTAAAGCCTGAATCTGGGCGAAATATATCTACCCCCCTGGATGCAACCAGGTGACTTTACCTTCCTGCTGTCACAATTCTTACAAGAAATGCATCTGGTGGGCTCCAGGACAATGGCCCTTCATAGGGTCTTTGTGGGCAGGGCATTCCACTCCACGTATTCAACTTATGCAAGGGGGGTATCTGTCTTGGTCTCCAAATCCCTATTGTATACCACCAAGACGGTTAAGACCCTTTTGGCAGGTTTGTAGCCTTGCTGCTCATTATCAATAATCAACCTTATACGTTTATAGCGGTTTATATACCCCCCAATTACAGTGGGTGTCTGGGACACGTTGATGGCAGAGGTGCTTCCGATGGCGGAGGGATCCATTATTTTGTCGGGGGATTTTAATGCAGTGCTGTCTTCCGCACATGATCAGTTTGGGATGGCTCCTAAAAGTGGCTCTCCACTGGAAGCTAGTGTGAGGCAGTATGATCTGGGGGAGGCGTGGAGGTGGAAAAACCCTGACACCAAGGCATACTCTTGCTTTTCCTCAACGTTCAACACCCTTTTCAGAATTGACTTATGCTTTTTGGAGGGAGCATAGAGGGGAAGTCCCGGTGGGAATCACCTGGGATGCTTTTAAAGCCACACTCAGGGGCACTATGTCAGGTGAGATTAAAACGGTTCCAGTCAGATAGAGAGTGGAAGGTTAGGGAGTCGGAACAGGTAGCAACGGAAGCGGAGGTGGAATATATCAAAAACCCTGGCCCTGAAACTCATAGAGCATGGCGGGACAGGGTGCGCCAATTACATTTAGTCTTGGTGGAAAAAACACAAAACACAAAAAAAATTGCTTTATCAATCACAACGTATTTTTGAATTTGGGGATAAGAACAGCAGATTATTAGCGTATCTGGCCCATTCACAGCAGGCACCTTCATCTATCCCTCCCATATACGACGCGCAGAATCAGATTTGCACGTCACAATTGGACATAGCTAATGCCTTTGTCTCCTTCTACACTGACCTCTACTCTTCCAATTCAGATTATGGAGGGGAGGAAGTACGGGACTACCTAGCTCCGATACCCCTCTTGGAGCTATCGGAGGAGGCAGTGGGAGAACTAGAACTCCCGATCACTACGGAAGAAATTATATTGGCCATAAAATCCCTGAACCCAAATAAGACCCCGGGAATGGATGGCCTCCCAACTGAGTGGTACGGTACTTACACGGAAAGCCTAACGTCTAAATTGCTTGAGATGTATAGGGATGCCTTTGACCGGGGTATACTCCCTGTGAGGGGGTTAGCTCAGCAGCGGGTGTGTGTAACCCCCTGGATGGGTTCACCACACAAAAACAGGCACAGCAGACAGTGGTAGGAGAAAACAAAAGGGTGTGGTTTTATTTGAACTATATACAGACAAAAAAATACAGCAAAAACAAAAGAAACATGAAAATAAATCCTGGACAACTTGACAGCTCACTACACACGTTGGTGTCCCTAACTAACAACTGGGTACAGCCTTGTGCTGTCCCAGCTCCTAGCTCCCTGCTTTTTTGAAGTTCTTAACAATAACCACACAGGCTTTGGCTCTCCGCACAGAGATCACACTCCCCAGACTATCCACACAGATCTGATTCCAGGTTTGAGCATCTCCCTTAGCATGCTGGGAGTTCTTGTAGAGGCCCTAACGAGTCCACTTACTTCAGTTGGGCTCATTAACTCTTCCCCTGCAAGACTCCCCGCACCCCCCCTAGTGGTATAAATCAGCATAAAGCCTGAATCTAGGACATATATACCTTCCATCCTGGATGCAACCTGGTGATTTTACCTGCATGCTGTCACATACCCCCATCCTCTTGTTTTAACCTTGGGGTTGGAACACAAGCAATCAGGCATGCATGTACTCGAGACAAAGCATCCACATTCCCCATTTGAATGCCAGGGCGATGCTTTACTGTAAAGTTGAATTCCTGTAGGGCCAGGAACCACCTATTTACTCTTCTATTTGTCTCTTTGTTTTGAGCCATCCACTTTAAAGGAGCGTGATCAATAATCATGTCAAAGTGCCTACCTAGCAGATAGTACCGAAGGGAATCTAGAGCCCACTTCACCGCTAAACACTCCTTCTCAATCGTGGCGTAATTTACCTCATGGGACTTCAATTTCCTGCTGAGGTAAATGACTGGGTGCTCTTCCCTGTTCCAGACCTGGGACAATACTGCTCCTAACCCAACGTCGGATGCATCACTTTGTATGACAAAGTCCCTAGAGAAGTCTGGTGAGTACAACACTGGCTGGCTACATAAGGCTTTTTTTAAGTATTGAAATGCTGCCTCAGCCTCTGGGGTCCATTTAACCATGACAGACTCCTTCCCTTTTGTCAGGTTGGTTAGGGGCACAGCCTGAGAAGCAAAGTGGGGAATGAATCGCCGATAATAACCAGCGATTCCCAGAAACGCTCGTACCTGCTTCTTGCTGTTGGGACGCGGCCAATTCTGTATGGCCTCGACTTTATTGACTTGGGGTTTTATTACTCCCCTCCCAATGGTGTACCCAAGATACTTGGCCTCCTCCTGTCCAATGGTACACTTCTTGGGGTTGGCCGTAAACCCAGCTTCCCGGATAGAGTCTAGGACTGCTTGCACTTTTGGCAGATGTGAGGCCCAATCTGTGCTATAGATAATTACATCATCTAGGTAACCCGCAGCATACTTCTGATGGGGCCTCAGTATCTGGTCCATTTTCCGCTGGAATGTTGCTGGCGAATTCTGTAAACCAAACGGCATTCTTTTATATTGGAACGCCCCGTCTGGGGTTACAAATGCGGTTTTCTCCTTGGCCGACTTGGCCAGGAGAATTTGCCAATACCCTTTGGTGAGTGAGATCAAGAGTTGTCATGTATCGGGCTGTTCCCAACCGGTCGACCAACTCATCTATACGTGGCATGGGGTAGGTGTCAAATTTTGTAACTTTGTTCAGTTGTCGGAAATCGTTACAAAATCGCCAGCTCCCATCCGGTTTAGGCACTAACACTATGGGACTTGACAATCACTTTGGGATTCCTCTATCACCCCTAACTTAAGCATTTTCTGTACTTCCTCACGTATTGCCTCCCGTCGGGCCTCTGGGATCCGATAGGGTTTTAGCTTCACCCTTTCACCGGGCGGAGTAATATCATGCTCTACCCCATACGTTTGTCCCGGCAGCTCAGAGAAAACCTCCTTGTTGTGAAGCACAAACTCCTTAACCTCCTGTTGTTGGGGGTTTGACAAGGTGACTGCTATTCCTACCTCAGGAATCACGCAATCAGACTGAGCTGGTGACAACGTTTCTGCGACTAGGGATTCCCTATCTCTCCAGGCTTTCAACAGATTAATGTGATAGATCTGTTCGAGCTTTCGCCTTCCTGGTTGTCTGACCTTGTAATTCACTTCGCTCACTTTTTCCATTATCTCGTAGGGGCCTTGCCATTTGGCGCGGAACTTGCTTTCAACCGTAGGGACAAGTACCAATATCTTATCCCCCGGGGAAAAGGTCCGGGTCTTGGCTCCACGGTTGTACACTCTCTGCTGTGCCAACTGCGTTTGGGCCAAATTTTCCTTTACGATTGGCATTACCTGTGCAATTCTATCTTGCATCAGGGCGACATGTTCAATCACACTCCTGTGGGGAGAACTCTCACTTTCCCAAGTTTCCTTGGCGATATCCAACAGCCCTCTTGGGTGTCTCTCATAGAGTAACTCAAAGGGTGAGAAACCCGTAGAGGATTGGGGTACCTCCCTAATAGCAAACATTAAATAGGGAATTAGACAGTCCCAATCCTTTCCATCTTTATCCAGCATCTTCTTTAACATTTGTTTTAGAGTTTTGTTGAATCTTTCAACCAACCCATCTGTTTGGGGGTGCTACACAGATGTACACAATTGTGTCACTTTGAACAACTTGCACAGCTCTTTCATAACCCGGGACATAAAGGGTGTACCTTGGTCCGTAACGATCCTCTCAAAGGGGACCTCAATGATGGGAAGAGGTACCAGCGGGTTACGGAAATGTGGCATCGGTGCCGACTTCTGACACACAGGGCAGGAGGAACAATAATTTTCTGTTTCCTTCATGACCCCAGGCCAATAGAATCTCTGCAATACTCTCTCTCTGGTTTTCTCTGTCCCCAGATGACCTCCAAGAATGTGCCCATGGGCCAACTCTAACACCAACTTCCTGTAAGGTTTGGGCACCACAAGCTGCTCAATGGTTTCTTCTGCCCTTTTAGCCACCCGATACAGTAGGTCCTTTTCCACGATGAAGTATGGGTAAGTGCCGGTCTCATCTGGGTTCACTAACTCGCCATCTATTTCCACTACGTTTTCCCGTGCCTTTATTAGGGTGGGGTCTTTTAACTGTTCTGTGGCAAAATTTTTCTTGTTAACCTAGAGATCAGAAAACTCCACAGACAGCATGTTTTTGTCTGAGGATGTTGGCTCCTCCCCAGTTTCTCGAGTCTCCCCTGCCAATACCGACAAGGGGAATTCTGGAGAGTCCTCACCACTCTCCAAGGAATTCTGGCTATCACATTCCTGGTATATAGGGGCACCAGTGGGGGGCTCAGGACAATCCCCTAGTTCCCAGAACTTTGGAAAATCCCTTCCCACAATGGCATCATGAGGCAAGTGAGACACTAAACCCACCCGATGAGAGAGGGTACCTTTGGGGGTCTCAAAACACACTGTAGTCACCGGATACTCTCGGGTGTCCCCATGCACACAAATAACAGCTACCTTGTTATTCCCAGAGACCTCTGTAGTAACTAATTCAGCCTTTATCAGTGTCACGAGGCTACCTGAATCCAGCAATACAACAACATTTCTACCATTAACACACATTTTGCATAAATGTTTCTCAGTTTCCCGCATGGCAGTGCATGCGACTGTCGCAAACAGCGACTGACGTCTGTCCGTTAGAAAGTCACATTGTGTAAGTGTGTCCTTGTCTGTGAAATGCTGTACCCTACGCTAAAACTTCACTTTTGAGTGGTAGCGTTCAAAACATTCACCTTGGCAAAGACCAGGCTTGTCAGGACAGAGTGGACAAAAACTACGGGTGTCACGCCTAAATCCGCGCTTGCTACAGACACGACATCTTTTTTGGGGGTGGCTTTGGGTAGGGGTACTCGGGAGGACATACGAATAATGCCTCTCATGCAGCCGGCTTACTGCATTTGGTTGGGGATGGTGAGGTGCAGAACCGCCTGGATACAGGAGTTCTGTGACTATCTCATTCTGGAATTTTAGAAGAGATAACGTCCCGCCTGAAGCTCTGTATAGCACATGAGCGTTCAGCAAAGCCAATTGGAATAATGATAGAGACACTTTTTTGTACCAGCGTCTCGCCTTACGGTCAATTAGATACGGCGCCATCAACTGGTCGTTGAGGTCCACCCCTCCCATATTTTGGTTATATTCGTGGACACAGAGGGGTTTCTCCACAACACCAGTCGCCGTACGAATTTGGACTGTCGTGTCTGCATGAAGGGAGGTAAGAAGGAAAACATTCTTATTGTCCCTCCACTTCATAGCGAGCAAGTTATTACACTTCAAGCAGGCTCTCTCCCCCAGCCTAAGACGGGCATCTACAAGCCGCTGGAGAAAGCCCAGGCGATTAGGTCGCACAGTGCCACATGCTCCAATCTGATGATCAAACAAGTGACTAAACAGTGGCACGCTCGTGTAATAATTGTCCACATACAAGTGGTACCCCTTTCCGAATAAGGGTGACACCAAGTTCCACACTATCTTGCCAGCACTCCCTATGTAATCCGGGCAGTTGACCGACTCAATCTGACTATCTTTTCCCTCATAAACCGTAAAGTTCACTACATAGCCTGTTGCCCTGTCACAGAACTTGTAGAGCTTGACCCCGTATCTGGCACGCTTGCTGGGAAGGTACTGCTTGAAAGACAAGCGGCCAGAAAATTTAATCAGGGACTCATCAACGCAGACAACTTGATCGGGAGTAAACAAGGCTGCAAAACGTTCGTTGAAGTGGTTTATGAGGGGCCGAATTTTATAGAGCCGGTCGTATTCAGGGTCCCCACGTGGACGACAAAGTTCATTGTCGTTGAAGTGCATGAACCGCAAAATCTGCTCGTATCGTGCCCTGGACATGGAGGCAGAGAACACGGGCATGTGGTCAATTGGGTGCGTGGACCAATAAGCACGCAATGACGGAAATTTATGTGTGCCCATGTTGAGGGAAAGGCCCAGAAAGGTCTTAAATTCGGAAACCGTAATTGGTTTCCAATTTCTGGCAATTTTAGGCAACTGGGGGTTAGCGGCGATAAATTGACCAGCATATAAATTACTCTGGTCCACAATAGATCTATAGAGATCTTCCGTGAAAAACAGCGAATAAAAATCAATTGGAATAAAATCAGCTGTTTCCACCTGAATACCGGGTTGGGCAGTGAATGGGGGAAGTACGGGTTCTGCAGAAGTGGTGGGGACCCAATCAGGATAGGCGAATTCTGCAGGAAGGGCAGTATGGGCACGACGGGCCTGCCTTTGTCTTCTTGGTGGCAGCGGGACACTACTTGTGCTTGCCACCTCGCCAGCTTGAACTGCACTTATGGGACTCGCCACGTCACCAAGTGTTACTGCAGTGCTGGATGTACGTCCAGGCTGTACTAGGCCGCTGGTGCTTGCCAGTTCACCAGAAGGAATAGCGGCGCTAGTACTACTCTGCTCCATGATACGAGAGACCTGCGGTTCTTGCTCCTCAACAACCTCAGAAGATCGGGATCGGGTACACCTGACCTTAGCAGGGACCTCAACTTCGTCGTCAGAGCTATCTGACGTGGGGCCGCTGACGTCACTGTCTTCTACGGGAAGATATTCTGAGCCTGAATCTGACAGATACGTGACCTCCTCTTCACTATCTGTCATGCTCAGAATCTCGTAGGCCTCTTTACTAGTGTACCTTCGTCTTGCCATTTTGGGCTCTAAATTTAGGGGTACACTAGTAAGATTCACAGGAAAAAAAGCACCTGACTGTCATCAGCAAATATATCAAACGCTACAAAAAAACTGTTAGCGATCGCAGGGATCAGGCCTGTCTCTGCGAACGCTGCAGTTATGTGTGTTGTGTTTGGTAAGTGACAGTGATCGATCGATACTGCACTTGGGTGGGCTGGGCTGGGCTGGGCGGAGGGGCTAAACGCAGGCGCTAGCAGGTATCTGGGCTGATCCCGCTAACACTGCGTTTTTGGGAACCCTAAACCGCTGGGGATGCTAGTATAGATCTGATCAGATACTATACCACTAAGGGGGGTGTATGCTTTGCGCGTGGGTGTTAGCGTTACTGGCACTAACCTAACACTGCCTGGGGCGACGCAGACCCTCTCTGGCGCTAAAACCTAATTGATCTCACCCGCCGGGCGATCAGGGGGGTTAAACCTTTATTGGGTTATATACGGCGGGTGCCCTGATGCTATAAAAAGCAAACTAATCAACCAGCGTCACCCGTAACCTTTATATGGTGATCACTGGTGAAAGGGTTAACAAGGGGCAATCAGGGGGTTAAAACCTTTATTAGGTTAAATATGGGGGTACCCGACGCTATATAAAAACCTGACGGGTAACCTAAATAACTAAATAACTTACTGGCTAACCAGTGACACCAGTGACGCTTATACGGCGATCACTGGTGAAAGGGTTAACTCTAGGGGCAATCAGGGGGTTAAAATAATATATGGGGGTACCTGACACTAATAAAAACCTGCGGCGAACCTAAAAAAAAATAACTGCCTATCTAAAACACCAGCGACACGAATACAGCGATCGGAAAAACAATCGCTTAGTGACGCTGAAGTTAGGGGGTGAAAGGGTTACCTGGGGGGTGATCAAGGGGTTAAACCTTTATTAGGGGGGGTTAGGGGGAAACCCTGGACCTAAAGGGGCCTAATCCTAACTGCCCTGCAACTTTTTACAATCACAGATGACACTAAATGCAGTGATCAGTAAAATAAATGATCACTGCAATCAGTGACACTGTGATTGGGGGCTTTGGGGTGACCTGGGGGGTGATCTGGGGGTGACTGGGGGGTGATTTGTGTGCCTATGTGTACCTACGTGTCAGTGGACTGTTGGAGCACTAACCTCTGTCTTCTCTCCTCGGCGCCGGGAACGAAAAGACCGCGGCGAGGGAGATGACATCACTTCCTCCAGCCTCTGTTTACATCACATGGCGGAGGAAGCATTTTCATTGGCCAGGAGCGATCGCGAGGGGGGGGGCGGAATCGAGCGGCCGCCCCCTCATGCCTGATCGCTCCCGAACACTTAACGGCCGCTCACTGCAGTGAAGGGGGGTCCGGATGGACCCCCCAACTGCACAAAGGCGATCACGTAGATCTACGTGATTCTGCCTGTCGGTGCCATTCTGCCGACGTAAATCGGCGGTGGGCGGTCGTTAAGTGGTTAAACAATGTACCTGTTCAAAATTACAAACAGATTCTACATAAGAACAAACCTACAGTCCCTGTCTTGTATGCACCGCCTGTATACGGCTGTTCAGGGTATTTTATTTTTTATTTTGTGTGCAGGGTTCCCCTTAATATCCATACAAGACCCAAAGGGGCTGGTAATGGGCTGGGGTAGGGGGGGGGTGATGGGGTAGCCATGCCATTTTTCTCAAAGATTTTCATCCATATTACCGGGACCAGACATTACATTAAAGCCGCAAGCAGTTTTAAATGGCTTTTTTTTCCTTTGGAAATGTCATTTTGTGCAGGGACAGTTCTAAACACGGGAAACACGTGGCACTTCACAGGCATACTTTAGACACCCCCCAGGTACGATATTTAAAGGAATATTTGACTTTTTTTTTTCACTTTATGCATCATTAAAATGACTGCTCCCGAAAAACGGCCGGTTTTAAAACTTATTTTTGCATTGATACATGTCCCCTGGTGCAGAACCCGGGTTCCCAAACCCTTTTTAGGACAATAACATGCATATTAGTCGTTATAATTAGCACTTTAGATTTCGAACGTTTGCATCCATTGTATTTAATAGGGTTATAACGTTCGTGCGAACTTTCGGTCCGTTCGCGGGTTCTGGTGCGAACCGAACCCGGGGGTGTTCGGCTCATCCCTACCCATGAAAGCTGGAAATCGCCATAGTTGGCAGTGGCACTACTACTGTACTACTACAGTGATTGCTGCTAGCTTCAGGGCTCATGCTGAGAAGCTGATCTGCTGCTTCATGAAAACAGGAGATCCCATCTGCATGGGTGTCATTAAAAAAAAACATTGCAAATTCCCAGTGAATGCAAAGAGTTCCTTGATTGAATGAGGTGGAAAGGCAGTGTGGTGACATCATGATTTCAACCTCCTCCAGGGGCAGGGAGGCTGGTGACATTATTGACCTAATGTTTCCATATTTGGTCAATGACATTGTTGGTCAATGATGTCACCAGTGTCCCTGCCCCCTTAAGTGAGGCTGCTGGGCAGGGAATTCCTCAGCCACAGGCGATTGGGCCGGTGGCCTACTATCATGTGACAGCTTCCTGCAGGTTCGGGTCAAAGTGAGTTTGACCTGAACCTCAGCTCATAACTACTGCTGACCTCTAGTATTAAGAATGCTAGGTTCCTGGCTGTCATGTCAACACTCTGATGGGTTTTACTTCCTCTTTTGCTCCCTGAAAAGCCTGCAAATTAAAAGCATAATGGGCTAGTATGCATCGCATACTAGCCCATTATGTGACTCTTGCCTGCAAAAGAATCCAGCACTGTCCCCTGTGTAGGCAGCATCCATGTTCTCGCCCCTCTTCCTTCCGGGCTGCGGAATCCAGTTCTGTGATTCGCCGGAGCCGCGTGACGTCACTCCCGCGCATGCGCACGATAAGGGCACAAGCTAGGGAAGAAACGGCACAGAGTTTTGTTTCTTCCCCGCGCATGCGCTGTGAACATTTTCGGCAGACTACAAGTGAAATATCTCCTAAACAGCACACGTTTAGGAGATATTTCCACTACCTATAGGTAAGCCTTATTCTGGGCTTACCTATACGTAGAAGTAACAAAGGGTTTACAACCACTTTAAACTATAACTGAAGACAATTTTTTTTGATAGGGTGGAGAGAGATTAGTACACCTGTCAGGGTTGTAGTGTGATTTGTGCCCCTATTAGGGAGATTCGCCCTCTCTTTTTGTCCTGGTGACCATTATCACTGAAAGTGAAAGAAAATCCCAAATTTTTGTGTTTGTCACCAGAACAGGAATAGAGAGGAAATCTACCAATGGGAACACTAGTTCTGGTGACTACCAAAGATTCTCTCACTTTTCAGGGATTTCATCTCATTTCCTGTTTTTTCTATGAGACAAGAAGTGAACGGAAATCACTCCAATGGGACACAGATGACAACGAAAATAACCTGATGGGTTATAACCCTCCCTTACGCTATCCAAAAAATGTAAAAAAGTTTTGTCCTTAGTTCTACTTTAAGCTTTCTGATTCACTGACCCTAAAAAAGTCAAATGATCTGGAATTCTGACAATCATTTGCCTAATGCTTGTTTTCGAGTTTTCACAGATTTTTTTTTTTTTAAATTGACACAGCCAACCAACCAGCTTTTTCATAAAGTGGCCAGCAAAGCCATTTCCTGTATTTCCCAATGACAGTTGTACTTTAAAGTGGTTGTAAATCTCAGAAGGGAAATATGAACAGAGCATATCCCTCTATAGTGTGTACTTGTCTCAAGTAAGAGCACTAAGTATAATTTCTGCCTGCTGCTTCATTCCTCTGCTATCAGCGTGAATCAAAAGGAAAAAAAAGGTGACGGGTGGGAGCTCCAGCTGATTGACAGTCTCAGCTCTGTCCTGCGTACTGTGTAAAGGGGGGGGGGTGTCCCTTCTCTCCAATCAGCTCTCAGAGCTTCCACACTGAGCTCTACAGAATGTAACTTCAGTTCTCCGTCCCCTTTTTTCTGACAGCTCAGACAAACCTTATAAATTCTACACTTTTACCGAATGTAGGGAAGAGACGATTGCAGATAAATAGGTACAATTTATGTAGGAGAATTTGATTGCTAGGGAATCTGAGGTCCTTTTATGGTTTTTGGAGGACTCTGGTGGTGTGAGGTTCCCTGGGCCTATAGGTGGCGTTGTTGCCGTGGGCCGGAGGTGAACTCACACCGCAGGACTGTGCCTTTTTGTCCTCCCCTGGAGCTGGTACAGCGGGGCGGGTAACCCGCTGTGGCGCGAAGGGAGAGGAGATAAAAGGGGCGGACGCCCTTACCACGGGGTCAGAGTGCAGAGTCGGAGGACGTGGCCGCACCCAGGCACCTTCAGCTTGGGTGCTGGCGTTCCGGTGTTCCGGGCCCAGGTGCCTTTGACCTGGCCGGAGCGGAGATGGAGTCCATCTCAGGCACCTTTAGCCTGGAGTGAGGTACTATGGCGGATGCCTGGGGCTCAGTACCTTCGACTGAGTTCCGCGAGGGTGGAGGAATCCGAGGGGGCCCTAACTACTTGGGTGCCCGTGTCTGAGTTTGTGAGGTCTGGTGTGCAGAACTTCTCTGGAGAGTCTGGCGCAGCATCGCTGGTGACAGAGAGGCCTCCGGTATCTCCCTTGGACGGATATCCTTCCGCTGACAGGGGCTGTGTTAGCGAAGGTAATTCACGTTCTATTTCACATAGTCAGTGGCAGTACCGTATATACTCGAGTATAAGCCAAGTTTTTCAGCACATTTTTTGTGTGCTGAAAATGCCCCCCCCCGGCTTATACTCGAGTCACCTTTTTGCGCCTAATCTCCCGGAATTTGGGGACCCGGTACCGGCCGGCCGTAGGTCCCCTGGACCCCAAACTTGGCACACATATAGCCCCACTCTTTTTTTCAAAGCCGGGCACCCCTTCCATAGTCTCCCATGTTAAACGGTAATTTCTCTGGTGATTTTGGGGACCCGGTACCGGCCGGTCGTAGGTCCCCTGGACCCGGAACTTTGCACACATGTAGCCCCATTTCTTCTGTACAAGTGTGCAAAGTTTGTTGTCTGGGGGACCTACGGCCGGGGAGGACAGATTTTTTCAAAGCCGGGCACACCTTCCATAGACTCTTATGTTAAACGTCAGTCTAGTCATGGACACAGTGAGGCATGGACACAGTGTTGTGGAGATTTTTATGGAGATGTATTTAATATGTATTGTCATAGTGTCACCCAGTGTTAGTACTTCCGCAACCCGCTCTAAAAGAGCTGATTGGGGTAGTCTGAGGCTGGTTGAATCCCGTCTGATAGGGGAAAACGTTTTGAGGTTGGAGTGTGATGTTTGCAGAGTGCGGATATGACCGCCAACGGGGGCCCTCTGTGCATTAGCATGGACGATCGTTGAGGAGGGGTATCCTCACTCTGCAATGACATCATTGGTTATGGGCAAATGCGCGCTCTTGTCTCGGCTGTGCCTGATCAACATTGGTTGGAATTCGTAGCGTGCGTCTGCAGATAGCCTCTCTCCCCCATTCAATAATAGTATAATCTTATTATGCGTTATTCTATGGAATAGCGCAGAATAAGAATTCCTATCAACGGTAACTTGAGCCATCTTACGTTATTATATTCATGTATGACATATCCTGTTGGAAGGAATGTCCAAGTGTTGTCATTTTCATGTGAGGGAACATCCTATGAGGTTCCCGCCCATGGGGAGGGGATTGGTCGCTGCAGCCAATCACCTCCTGTCTCGAGATCTTTTGAGTTTAATAAAAGCCTATGAGTAGGCGTCGGCTTGAGAGAGTCTTTGCTGGAATGGCCTGATGAGAAGACCTGTGTTGGTGGTTTCCTTGAATGAATGGGGGTGAACGGTGAGTGGACTTTAGCAAACTTAATTTAACGATAGCATTACTTCAAAAAGATTAAATCTGATGTGTGCTTAGATAGCACAGGAATTATAGGCTGTGTGCTCTGCAAACAGCAGCCTAAAATTCCACAACAGTAATGGCGGGCCAGGATTTTGGGAATAGATGGAGTCCCTTTGGACATCGGATCGAGATGGGGGGAAGTGTGGATCTACGTTCCGATGTGGGGGGCTCTACTCTTTAAAAGAACATTTTTTGTCTTTTTGAAATAATGTTTCAAGTTTGCAGCGTGTGTATGTGTGCGTGTGTATGTCTGCGAATCGCATGTGTGTGTGTGATTTTGTCATGGATCGTATGCCTGTGAATTTGATTGTGTGTGGGTATGCCTGCATGTGTCTGTGTGATTAAATCGTGCGATCTATTGAGCAGTTGGCTGCCAGCAATGGCTGCTGCATTGTTCTGGTCCTTGAGCCATGAGGTTTAGTGGGGGTGGGGCAGGAAGCATCTCAGTTACAATGGTAAAAGTTGGTGACTTTCTGTAAATAGCATGTTTTGTAGTGGGAGGGCCCTGAGAGATGATCTGATGGAAACTGTGGGCTGTAAGAGTGTAACTAAGCAAGAAATATAAACTGTATATTGTGTATGAAATGAAGGTATAGATGTGGTATTTAGTGCACTGAGAAGTTTGTAAGTAGATTGTTTGTTTGGCTGCCATGTGCTTGAATGGGGGAAGGGCTTGCCCACTGTTTTGTGTTGCAATGGCTGTGCCCTGAGGGAAAGAAACTCTAAGCAGATGTACAAGCAACAATATACTGTATGTGTGTGGTGTTTGTGATTTCTATGAAAAATAGAAATGAATAGATTGTGATTTTTGCCTTTATAGGGGACAAAGACACATGTCCCCATAAGTGTAAAAATATTAAGTGTTTGGTTTTAAAGTTGAAAGTTCCCGCCGCATATCCAAGTGGCCAGGCATTGCTAGAAGGCAGACATAGTATGTCTCTGCAATGGCTTGTTATGGAAGCTGAGGCCACTGTGTGTGAACTTTAGGTAGAGACGTGGTGAATATCTCAGAGTATATGAACTTAGAGAAATGAATATGTTTTTAATATTGTCATGTAACTCACATTTATTGAATGTGCTGTTCAGTTGGCCAAAGGGAGGCTAAGTTTGTAAGTGTACATGTGGTCCTTGTAGAGTGTAGCTGACACCTTTTTCAGTGGATTTTGATGATAATTTAGAAAAGTTTCAATGGTGTAGACAGTCTTTGTGGAGAGAAACATTTTTGATTTTCTTTTAAAGAGATGCTGGTTTTGGCGGGAAAAAGCAATGGCGCCATTCTTGGTTTTTGTTAGCCTTGCAGGTTTGTCTGCTATTTTGAGGCACAGTTTTTCTTGGCACCTTCCCTTATATGATACTCACAGGCTAGACACCTTTCTTTTGGGCACTATACCATGTGGCATTCGTCAGCTATGTTGCTGATAGAATTTCTCAGTTTTTGATGTTTAGTGCGAATTGGGTAGTGCGGCCTTTTTAACCTGCTGGAGGCCATTTGTGTTTGTCTTTGTGTGGGGGAACCCATGTGGTGTTCATTGTGACGCCCCATGCGGGTTATTGGCGGGAAAAAATTGCATGCGTCAATGGCGCAATTTTTGTTGTCCATGAGGTGCTGTGGTGGGTCATCCACCATTTTGTAGTCCTGGCTTGTCGGCCATTTTGAGAGACGTTTACAGTTTGAGATAGGAAGTTCCAGTTTGGCAAACACGACTCCTGAATATGCTGTATTGGCATTTGTTGATCGGCGCAGTTTTCTTATGTTTTATGCGTTTACAGTTTGACCTGTGCACTGCTGTGGAGAGTAGTGAGACACCAGTGTGACATACTGAGAGGCTGTTTTTGTTTAATGTTGAATTCGCTGGTTAAAACTGTTTTAAACTATTTTTGTAAGCATCACCTTTTGAGGTGAGTTGAGTGGTATCTTAAAATAGCGCGGTCTTACCCTGAGGGGCCACGACGCGCTTGCGGACACACGCACATGCTGGGGCCTATTTATGGATGGGATCTGGCTGGCCTACCAGCAGTTGGAGTGTGGGAGGAGGCCAACGCAGACACAGGGAGGACATGCAAACTCCATGCAGATGGTGTTAGGAGGGGGGATTTCTCTGTTTTCATTTAAGTGAATGTAAGCTATTGCAGGGTCAGCTGACTTTGCAGTATATGCGCGGCGGTTTTTTTGCATTGGATTTTGGTTTTAAGAAAAACTTCACTTTACACTGAATTTTGATGGATTGTAAGACTAACAGAGTTTTTGTACAATGATGTGTTTTTATGTTTAAATATTTCCTTCCCAGAAGGCAATTCATATGTTTTGAAGCTTGTATTGTATAGCCTGTAGAGGAGGAGTGGGGTTTTGGTCGAAACCCCTAGAGCCATCTTTTTGCAGGAGTTTTGTATTTGAGTCAACTTGTGGTTTTGCTTGCAGGGGATGTTTGGGTCAGGACCCTCCCATTTGCAAAGGGGGGTTTTATTCCACCATCTTCTTGACAAGGTTTTAAATTGTTGAAATATATAATGTGTAGCCATGGATTTTTTTTGGAGTCTTGATAGACACAGCAATGTGGCTGGGCTCCCCCCTCCCCCTCCCTCTTCCTGAACAATTGATATGTAAATAAACCAGTTTGGTTTTTTTAAGAGCTGAGCATAACCGGAAGCTTCTTTTCAGCATTTATATATCAGCAGAAAGTTAGTGGGAGGAGCTTGGGGCCTAAAGGTGAGAAATTAGATTTGTGTTTAGAAGGAAAATGGAAAGCATTTTGGCGTTTAAAAGTGTTTTATATTTTGTTCCAGTTTTGTGAAGTTTGTACTGTGTAATACAGTTTTGGGTAGAGAGAAAAACAGGGGGTAGCACCATTATTCTATCATCTAGATACAGAGAGAAGCCACATTGTTCTGCAGGTGGTAAACTGGAGTAAGTGTTCTGTGAGGTTTAGTCTGACAACTAGTGATGAGCCGAACACCCCCGGGTTCGGTTCGCACCAGAACCCGCGAACGGACCGAAAATTCGAACGAACATTAGAACCCTATTAAATACAATGGATGCGAACGTTCGAATTCTAAAGTGCTAATTATAACAACTATTATGCATGTTATTGTCCTAAAAAGGGTTTGGGAACCCGGGTTCTGCACCAGGGGACATGTATCAATGCAAAAAGAAGTTTTAAAAACGGTCGTTTTTCGGGAGCAGTCATTTTAATGATGCATAAAGTGAAAAAAAAAAAGTCAAATATTCCTTTAAATATCGTACCTGGGGGGTGTCTAAAGTATGCCTGTGAAGTGCCACGTGTTTCCCGTGTTTAGAACTGTCCCTGCACAAAATGACACTTCTAAAGGAAAAAAAAGCCATTTAAAACTGCTTGCGGCTTTAATGTAATGTCTGGTCCCGGTAATATGGATGAAATTCTTTAAGAAAAATGGCATAGCTACCCCATGACCCCCCCCTACCCCAGCCCATTACCAGCCCCTTTGGGTCTTGTATGGATATTAAGGGGAACCCCGCACATAAAATAAAAAAGGCCCTATATACTCTGAACAGCCCTATACAGGCGGTGCATACAAGACAGGGACTGTAGGTTTGTTCTTATGTAGAGTCTGTTTGTAATTTTGAACAGGTACATTGTTGAAGTGTAGCTCCAGACCAAAAATCTATTTTTAAACTTTTTGGAAAACATAGGTAAGGGTTATCACCCCTGTAACATTTGTTTTGCTGTCTGTGCCCCTGTTCAGAACATTTCACCTCACTTTCCGTCCCAATGACAACTGTTTTTGAAATGTGGTGTTTTTCTTGAAACAAGGATTGCTGATAAAGCATCAGTACAGAGGAGACACCTTTCTCCCATATTTATTCTTACAGGAGAGAATTTTCCTTCCTAGTGGTAGATTTCCTCTCACTTCCTGTTGTCTTCTTGCGTTTGCAAGTAGGAGTCGTTTGTAAGTTGGATGTTTGAAAGTAGGGACCTGCCGTATATACTCTGCAGAAATAGGCCCCTTAGTTGTTGGTGTTGGCACAACACTGTAAGCACTCACAGTTACTCTTGGTTGGTGCTGGAACGCCCTGCTGTCAACTATTATATCAGGAATTTTAATTACATATAATTGTTGAACAGTGGTAGTAAAAATTGGGCCTTTGATGGTGGTGCTGGTGCCACAACACTGTAAGCCCTGACAGTTACTCTTGGTGGGTGCAGCAATGGGCCCTGCTGTGAATTATTAGATCAAGAATTGTAATTACATGCCCCTGTTGAACAGGGGCTGAAAAATTGGGCCTTAGGCACTGGTGGCACAACACTGCAACCCCTCACAGATACTGTACTTGGAGCACAGCAATGAGCCCTGTTGCAAAGTATTGCTTCAAAAATTGTAATGACACGCCCCTGTTAAACAGGGGCTGAAAAATTGGGCGTTAGGCACTGGTGGCACAACACTGCAACTCCTCACAGATACTGTACTTGGAGCACAGCAATGAGCCCTGTTGCAAAGTATTGCTTCAAAAATTGTAATTACACGCCCCTGTTAAACAGGGGCTGAAAAATTGGGCGTTAGGCACTGGTGGCGGCACCCATAAACAAAAATGATCTTACAAGCTATCATCATCAATCGTATCATTGAGGACTCGGAGGAGGAGGATAGCCAGTCAACATAACAGCACAGGCACTCAGCATCAGCATCAGTCTTGAAGGGATGTGACATGTTAAAATCAATTAGTCTGTTATATCAGCATCAGGTGTGTGGTAGCTGGTGGTGATCCAAGACTGGTTCATCTTGATGAAAGTCAGTCGATCAACCGAGTCGGTGGACAGGTGCACCCTGTGATCCGTGACAAATCCTCCAGCAGCACTGAATGTGCGTTCCGAAATAACGCTGGATGCAGGACAGGCCAGTAGCTCAATTGCATACTGTGCAAGCTCTGGCCAGTGATCCATCCTCAAGACCCAGTAAGCCAGAGGATTTTCGGTGGGGAAGGTGTCCAAGTCTGACCTTGCCCCTAGATATTCCTGCACCATGTTTATCAGACGCTGGCGATGGTTGCTGGAACCGATCATACTTTGGGGCTGCGGACTAAAGAATTGTCTGAACGCATCGGTCAGACGGCCACCTTCCCCACCGCTCCTTCTTTGACTGGCCGAAGCCTCAGCAACTCGTTGTCCAGGACCAGGAGTTTGCAACCTCCCAGTCTCTGGGAACGCGTTGCACAGACCTTTCTGCAAGGCCTCCCGGAGTTGTCTCATCCTCTGCTCCCTCTGCGACGGTAACATAAGGTCCGCAACCTTACCCTTGTACCGTGGATCAAGGAGAGTGGCCAGCCAGTAATGGTCCCTCTCCTTGATCCGAAGAATACGAGGATCCTTCCGCAGACTTTGCAGGATCAGGGAGGCCATGCAGCGTAGGTTTGCTGAGGCATTCGCTCCGGAGTCCTCTGGGTCACTAAGGACGACATGATCCGCAGCCACCTCCTCCCAGCCACGTACAAGTCCACTGGTTTCTTGGGACTGTAAATCATCCCTAAAAGACTGCTGCTGATGATGCTGAGTGCCAGCCTCCACCTCCATGCTGACACAATCCTCCTCCTCCTCCTCCTCCTCCTCCTCCTCCTCCTCTTCCTGTGCGATGGGTGGGACAGAAGGAACACTGTCTGGGTAAAGGGGGCCTTGAGAGGCAAGGAAGTCCTCCTCTTCCTGCCTCTGTTCTGCCTCAAGTGCCCTGTCCATTATTCCACGCAGCGTGTGCTCCAACAGGTGGACAAGAGGTACAGTGTCACTGATGCATGCACTGTCACTGCTCACCATCCTCGTGGCCTCCTCAAATGGTGCCAGGACAGTGCATGCATCCCTGATCATGCCCCACTGGCGTGGAGAAAAAAAACCAAGCTCCCCTGACCCTGTCCTGGTGCCGTAGTCGCACAGGTACTCATTGATGGCCCTCTGCTGCGTGTGCAGCCGCTGCAGCATGGCCAACGTTGAGTTCCACCTGGTGGGCATGTCACATATAAGGCGGTTCTTGGGCAGGTTCAACTCCTTTTGCAGCTCAGCCAGGCGAGCACTGGCATTATAAGATCTGCGGAAATGCACACAGACTTTCCTGGCCTGCCTCAGGACATCCTGTAAGCCCGGGTACCTGCCCAAGAAGCGCTGCACCACCAGGTTAAGGACGTGAGCCACACAGGGCACATGGGTCAGTTGTCCCTGTCGGAGGGCGGAGAGGAGGTTGGTGCCATTGTCGCAAACCACCATTCCTGGCTTAAGCTGGCGTGGCGTCAACCACCTCTCGGCCTGGCCCTGCAGAGCAGACAGGACCTCTGCCCCAGTGTGGCTTCTGTCCCCCAAACACACCAGCGCAAGCACGGCATGGCATCTTTTTGCCTGCGTACTTGCGTAGCCCCGTGAACGGCTACAGAGCACCGCTGGTTCATAGGACAAACCACAGGAAGAGGCCATGGAGGAAGAAGAAGAGGAGGGGGTGGAGGAGAGAGGTGTGTCACAACCAGTAGTAGCATTTTGGAGGCGTGGCGGTGGGACAACCTCCAACACTACTGCACCTTGTCCTGAATCCTTCCCAGCTGCCAAAAGAGTGACCCAATGGGCCGTGAAAGAAAGGTAACGTCCCTGTCCATGCCTGCTGGACCATGAGTCAGCGGTAATATGCACCTTACCGCTGACCGCCCTGTCCAGCGAGGCCAAGACATTGCCTTCCACATGCCGGTAGAGAGCCGGAATAGCCTTCCGTGAGAAAAAGTGGCGTTTGGGAACCTGCCACTGAGGAACTGCACATTGCACAAACTCACGGAAGGGGGCCGAGTCTACCAACTGAAAAGGCAGCAGTTGAAGCGCTAGCAATTTAGCCAAGCTAGCATTCAACCGCTGGGCATGTGGATGGCTGGGAGTGAACTTCTTTCGACGGTCCAGCAGCTGGGGCAGGGAAATTTGCCTGCTAGAATCGGACGTCGGTGTACTGCTAGCAGAGTGGGCGCAAGTACTTGGCTGTGACACACCTAATTCTACACCTTCATTCCTCTCAGTGCATGTTTCAGAGAGGACTGAAGTTATAGTGGGGTTGGAGATCCCAGCTGATGCGGTGCAAGGAGAGGTCCGCTTTGTTCTTTGGTGTGGGTCTTTGAGGTAGGCTTGCCAACGAGCTGCATGGCAGGTCAACATATGTCTGGTCAGGCATGTGGTACCCAAGCGGCTGATGTTTTGGCCACGCGATATACGCTTGAGACATATGTTGCAAACAGCAGCTGTGCGATCTGATGCACTAGCCTCAAAAAAGGCCCACACCAAAGAACTTTTTGAATGACGGGCAGAGGTAGCGCCCTGCACAGGCGGAGCTCTGCGGTGTGATTCCGTCGGTGTACTGCCCTTACGCTGGCCACCAAAGGGCATCCTGCCTCGTTGGAGATGTGCCTCCTCCTCATCCTCCTCCTCCTCCTCTCTCCTATTAGGCACCCACGTGGAGTCAGTGACCTCATCATCCCCTCCCTCCTCATCACTGGAGCCAATCTGGCAGTATGCTGCAGCTGCTGGAACATGACTGCCAGATTGGTGTCCTTCTTGAGCATCCCCTCTGTCTGCTCTCACGCTACTGCCTTCCTCTAGCTGGGTTTCATCATCAGACCCTTCGAAACGCTGGGCATCCTCCTGGAGCATGTACCCAACACTGTGCTGAAACAGTTCGGGGGACTCCTCAGGAGGAGGACATGGTGGGTCTAGGGAAGGAGTGACTGATGATTTGTCTGACATTGATACCAGGGAAGACGACGCTTTGGCAGCTGCTTTTCCAGTACCCTGAGCCTGGGTGAGAGAGGATGAGGAGGAGGAGGAGGGCTTGGTCATCCACTCTACCAAGTCTTCGGCATGATGTGGCTCAACATGTCCAGCTGCCGAAAAGAAGGACAAGCGTGTCCCATGGCCATGTGCTGATGACAATGCACCGCGTCCACGACCAGCACTGTTGCCCCCAGACACAGAGCCTGCTTGCCCTCTTTTATTGCCTCCTGACTGTCTGCCTCTCCTTGTTTGCCTTCCAGACATTCTAATAGATGGCCTGCAGGGAGATGGGAAAAAAGCAATAAGGGCTACCTTCAGGTGTCCTTCTCTGTCCCTTGAAACAAGGACTTTCACAGTGAAAGAAACTGACACTCTCCCTACCTACAGTTTTCTGTCCCTAGAAAAAATGTTTTTTTTAATCACAATATAGCACAAGGACAATTCACTCACTGTCCTTACAGGTCCCTGGAAACAAGGACTTGCAGAGTGAAAGAAAAAAAACACTCTCCCTACCTACAGTTTTCTGTCCCTAGAAAAAATGTTTTTTTTAATCACAATATAACACAAGGACAATTCACTCACTGTCCTTCCAGGTCCCTGGAAACAAGGACTTGCAGAGTGAAATAAACTGACACTCTCCCTACCTACAGTTTTCTGTCCCTAGAATAAATGTTTTTTTTAATCACAATATAGCACAAGGACAATTCAGTCACTGTCCTTCCAGGTCCCTGGAAACAAGGACTTGCAGAGTGAAATAAACTGACACTCTCCCTACCTACAGTTTTCTGTCCCTAGAATAAATGTTTTTTTTAAGCACAATATAGCACAAGGACAATTCACTCACTGTCCTTACAGGTCCCTGGAAACAAGGACTTGCAGAGTGAAAGAAAAAAAACACTCTCCCTACCTACAGTTTTCTGTCCCTAGAAAAAATGTTTTTTTTAATCACAATATAACACAAGGACAATTCACTCACTGTCCTTCCAGGTCCCTGGAAACAAGGACTTGCAGAGTGAAATAAACTGACACTCTCCCTACCTACAGTTTTCTGTCCCTAGAATAAATGTTTTTTTTTAAGCACAATATAGCACAAGGACAATTCACTCACTGTCCTTACAGGTCCCTGGAAACAAGGACTTGCAGAGTGAAAGAAAAAAAACACTCTCCCTACCTACAGTTTTCTGTCCCTAGAAAAAATGTTTTTTTTAATCACAATATAGCACAAGGACAATTCACTCACTGTCCTTACAGGTCCCTGGAAACAAGGACTTGCAGAGTGAAATAAACTGACACTCTCCCTACCTACAGTTTTCTGTCCCTAGAAAAAATGTTTTTTTTAATCACAATATAACACAAGGACAATTCACTCACTGTCCTTCCAGGTCCCTGGAAACAAGGACTTGCAGAGTGAAATAAACTGACACTCTCCCTACCTACAGTTTTCTGTCCCTAGAATAAATGTTTTTTTTAATCACAATATAGCACAAGGACAATTCAGTCACTGTCCTTCCAGGTCCCTGGAAACAAGGACTTGCAGAGTGAAATAAACTGACACTCTCCCTACCTACAGTTTTCTGTCCCTAGAATAAATGTTTTTTTTAAGCACAATATAGCACAAGGACAATTCACTCACTGTCCTTACAGGTCCCTGGAAACAAGGACTTGCAGAGTGAAAGAAAAAAAACACTCTCCCTACCTACAGTTTTCTGTCCCTAGAAAAAATGTTTTTTTTAATCACAATATAGCACAAGGACAATTCACTCACTGTCCTTACAGGTCCCTGGAAACAAGGACTTGCAGAGTGAAAGAAAAAAAACACTCTCCCTACCTACAGTTTTCTGTCCCTAGAAAAAATGTTTTTTTTAATCACAATATAACACAAGGACAATTCACTCACTGTCCTTCCAGGTCCCTGGAAACAAGGACTTGCAGAGTGAAATAAACTGACACTCTCCCTACCTACAGTTTTCTGTCCCTAGAATAAATGTTTTTTTTAATCACAATATAGCACAAGGACAATTCAGTCACTGTCCTTCCAGGTCCCTGGAAACAAGGACTTGCAGAGTGAAATAAACTGACACTCTCCCTACCTACAGTTTTCTGTCCCTAGAATAAATGTTTTTTTTAAGCACAATATAGCACAAGGACAATTCACTCACTGTCCTTACAGGTCCCTGGAAACAAGGACTTGCAGAGTGAAAGAAAAAAAACACTCTCCCTACCTACAGTTTTCTGTCCCTAGAAAAAATGTTTTTTTTAATCACAATATAACACAAGGACAATTCACTCACTGTCCTTCCAGGTCCCTGGAAACAAGGACTTGCAGAGTGAAATAAACTGACACTCTCCCTACCTACAGTTTTCTGTCCCTAGAATAAATGTTTTTTTTAAGCACAATATAGCACAAGGACAATTCACTCACTGTCCTTACAGGTCCCTGGAAACAAGGACTTGCAGAGTGAAAGAAAAAAAACACTCTCCCTACCTACAGTTTTCTGTCCCTAGAAAAAATGTTTTTTTTAATCACAATATAGCACAAGGACAATTCACTCACTGTCCTTACAGGTCCCTGGAAACAAGGACTTGCAGAGTGAAAGAAACTGACACTGTCCCTACCTACAGTTTTCTGTCCCTAGAATAAATGTTTTTTTTTAAGCACAATATAGCACAAGGAGAATTCACTCACTGTCCTTCCAGGTCCCTGGAAACAAGGACTTGCAGAGTGAAATAAACTGACACTCTCCCTACCTACAGTTTTCTGTCCCTAGAATAAATGTTTTTTTTAAGCACAATATAGCACAAGGACAATTCACTCACTGTCCTTACAGGTCCCTGGAAACAAGGACTTGCAGAGTGAAAGAAACTGACACTCTCCCTACCTACAGTTTTCTGTCCCTAGAATAAATGTTTTTTTAAGCACAATATAGCACAAGGACAATTCACTCACTGTCCTTACAGGTCCCTGGAAACAAGGACTTGCAGAGTGAAAGAAACTGACACTGTCCCTACCTACAGTTTTCTGTCCCTAGAATAAATGTTTTTTTTAAGCACAATATAGCACAAGGAGAATTCACTCACTGTCCTTCCAGGTCCCTGGAAACAAGGACTTGCAGAGTGAAATAAACTGACACTCTCCCTACCTACAGTTTTCTGTCCCTAGAATAAATGTTTTTTTTAAGCACAATATAGCACAAGGACAATTCACTCACTGTCCTTACAGGTCCCTGGAAACAAGGACTTGCAGAGTGAAAGAAACTGACACTCTCCCTACCTACAGTTTTCTGTCCCTAGAATAAATGTTTTTTTAAGCACAATATAGCACAAGGACAATTCACTCACTGTCCTTCCAGGTCCCTGGAAACAAGGACTTGCAGAGTGAAAGAAACTGACACTGTCCCTACCTACAGTTTTCTGTCCCTAGAATAAATGTTTTTTTTAAGCACACTATAGCACAAGCACAAAACACACTGACACTCTCCCTACCTATCCTTCTCTTTCCCTAAACTAAAGGAATCCAGGTTAAGCAAGAAAGAAATAACAGTCACTGTCCCTGCCTATGCTGCTCTATCCCTGCTCCGGAACACACTACACTAGGCCGCCGTGCTGGCGGCCTTTTATAGTGTGGGGCGTGTACTAAACACCCTCAGCAATAATTGGCCACAGGCATCCTGCCTGTGGCCAATCATTGCTCTCCTCGCTGCCGGCGCTGTGATTGGCCAAGCATGCGGGGTCACAGTGCATGCTTGGCCAATCACAGCGCCTGGATGACACTGCGATGGCGTAGTGCATTGTGGGCCGTTCGCGTCACTCGAATTTGGCGCGAACGGCCCAAATCGTTCGATCTTCGTCGAACGATCGAACAGCCGATGTTCGAGTCGAACGTATGTTCGACTCGAACACGAAGCTCATCCCTACTGACAACGCAGTGTATGGGTGTATAGCGGAAAATGCTTGTGTATGCATACACTGTGAGGGGTAGAGGCCTAATTCGGGGGTTGATCTGTGGTTGTTGCTGTAGTTCCAAAAGTGTTGGGACAACAAGCCATAGTGTTGACGCCTCGGTTAGGGTTTCTAGTTGGAGGACTTGACCATATAGTGGTTGTAGTTCTGCAATTCACCGTATAAGAAGACACCGGGCGGTGATCTCCGAAAATGGGTGCAACGGTTTAACCTGGACGCAGGTTTAAGACGATAAGCCGATTCGAATCGCCATGGACACAAGGAGGTCTGTGCAAAGGGAAGGAATGGAGGCTTCCCATAGTCAGACGGTCACACAGTGCACGAAGCCTAGTTTTGGGGCAAAGGCCTTTGAACCCCAAAAAGATTAACATAGGTGGTCCAAGGATACTATTTTGGGTATCCCTCTGGAATGGATGTAGTTGAGCTGCGGCTTCAGAAATCTGTAATGATGAGTGTTGATGGAGGTGTTGTCTCATGCCTGTTTGTTTGAACTTTGTATGGCTGGTCCATGCAAGCTTCTCGAGTTGCTCTCATATTCCCATTGTATTTTTTCCTATTGCTGAAAGAGTGAAGGTAGAATCCTGGCTGTTTTTGTTTTTTTCATTTGTGGTTTTGGAAACTGGGAAGTATTTCCCCCACGTTTGTATCGGAATGTTTGTATGTAGTAACGTGAATATGTTCGAATTTACCGCGGCGATCCTTCAATGCGTCGCGGCTGTTGTATGTTTGTAGGAACGGGAAAAGTAAGGGTTACAGAGGGTTTTGTTTGAATCGGTTTTGAAAGAATGTCATTGACAATTTACCAATGTACAGGAATGTCATTATTGTTTTACCATTCTTTGCAGGTTAAATATGAAGGATAGAGTAATGATTTTGCTTATAAGTATTTTTCAGGTCCAAGGAGTTTGTACACAGAGAACAGGTGTATGTAGACAGCGGTACATATGGATAAATATGAGTCTAAGGCGGTAAAAGTATCATAGGCTATTTCATTGCTTCTTTTTTCCTGCACCACACATTTCTTCCTTCAGTCTGTAATGAGGAAGAAAAGGGGGGAGAATGATAAATGTAAGAGTGACAGATTTTATTTTTGTCAAACTAATAATAACCTCTGTAATTCTAACCAAGTTTGTGCCAAGACTGTCTTTCTTTGATAGAATTTGAATCGGCAAGCAGCAGTCTGGTGAAGTAGGTTCCCATCCCAGAGGCTAAGAACCTTGTCAATGGTTTCAGGTATTGTGACTGGGTCGTTGTAAAGAAGCTTGAGGGATGAGACCACGCCAGCCACTGCAAGAAGCGGCTCAACCACACCAAAGAATGAGGAGTATCTTTGTTTATTTATATTTTTGTTGTTTAGTAAATTTTAGCGAGGGTAACGGTGAAAAGCATCCCAAGTTATTATTTAAAGTGTATGTCCTGACTAGCTCAGAAAGCGAACAGGACCGATGGTCTGTTCTGAGTCTTCACCGAGTTTTAGTCCTCAGCGATGACAGCGGTACATGACATTTATGATGTTATTATGGGTATGAGGAGTTTTAGTCCCCAGCGATGACAGCGGTACATGACATTTATGATGTTATTATGGGTATGAGGAGTTTTTGACAAACTAGTGAAGACTCCAAACAGACACTTGTCAATGGAATCTAACGATGTATTTTTAGAGGGTAAAATTGGTTTTAGTTTTAATGGCTCTGTCTCTTGTCGGTTTGGGTATCTAGGCAGCCCACAAGTGTGTTTGAACTTTAGTTTGGTGTTTATGTGGATCTGCAGCTTATAAAAGGTAATTCCCCCAAAGCAAGAGGTTCATGCGCGATGGTGAAGCTGTCCCAACATTTTAGGTCGCGGCCGATCGCGAGGATCTGATGGCGCAGGAAATTAAGAATGGCAGGGACAGCTAGTAGGGATTTGTTCACCAATCCCGACCAGGTCTGGGCATGGGGTCCTGCATGTACAAGGTGGGGGGGGCTCAGGCTTGGGATACAATTGAACAATTCTCATCCGTTAAGGATAGGGTTCTTCATGTAATTGTTGAAGCCAGAGCTGTAGCTAAGTGAAGGTTGGGAGTCCTTTTTAAGGGTCTGGGAATCTTTGGGGATCTAATTTTTTATTTTACAGCGGATCGTGGTTAAAGGAAGTGGGAATATATATACTCATGTCGTTTTTATTTCTATTCTTTCTATGTCGTGACGAGGTGCTCCTGTTGCCTGATTTGACGCGTGACCAGAGTTTCCTTGATGAGACGCCCCGAAGCCGGACCCACATACAAGACAGAGAATCACAGATGGATCGGCGATTACTACAGCTCACCATGTCGTGTCCTCCTTTATAAGTCATGCCCCTGAAGAGTAGAGTCTACATGTCAAGCCGTGTTTTCCTTTTTATGGACTAATAACTGATTGATTTCCAGGTGTAAGAAGCAGATCAACTCTCATCGAGGGACACATAGGGTGCATATGACAAAAAAGGGAGGACTGTTGTGGAGATTTTTATGGAGATGTATTTAATATGTATTGTCATAGTGTCACCCAGTGTTAGTACTTCCGCAACCCGCTCTAAAAGAGCTGATTGGGGTAGTCTGAGGCTGGTTGAATCCCGTCTGATAGGGGAAAACGTTTTGAGGTTGGAGTGTGATGTTTGCAGGGTGCGGATATGACCGCCAACGGGGGCCCTCTGTGCATTAGCATGGACGATCGTTGAGGAGGGGTATCCTCACTCTGCAATGACATCATTGGTTATGGGCAAATGCGCGCTCTTGTCTCGGCTGTGCCTGATCAACATTGGTTGGAATTTGTAGCGTGCGTCTGCAGATAGCCTCTCTCCCCCATTCAATAATAGTATAATCTTATTATGCGTTATTCTATGGAATAGCGCAGAATAAGAATTCCTATCAACGGTAACTTGAGCCATCTTACGTTATTATATTCATGTATGACATATCCTGTTGGAAGGAATGTCCAAGTGTTGTCATTTTCATGTGAGGGAACATCCTATGAGGTTCCCGCCCATGGGGAGGGGATTGGTCGCTGCAGCCAATCACCTCCTGTCTCGAGATCTTTTGAGTTTAATAAAAGCCTATGAGTAGGCGTCGGCTTGAGAGAGTCTTTGCTGGAATGGCCTGATAAGAAGACCTGTGTTGGTGGTTTCCTTGAATGAATGGGGGTGAACGGTGAGTGGACTTTAGCAAACTTAATTTAACGATAGCATTACTTCAAAAAGATTAAATCTGATGTGTGCTTAGATAGCACAGGAATTATAGGCTGTGTGCTCTGCAAACAGCAGCCTAAAATTCCACAACACAGTGAGGCATGGACACAGTGAGGCATGGACACAGTGAGGCATGCACATGGACACAGTGAGGCATGCAGATGGACACCCTAGGCTTATACTCGAGTCAATAAGTTTTCCCAGTTTTTTGTGGTAAAATTAGGTGCCTCGGCTTATATTCGGGTTGGCTTATACTCGAGTATATACGGTAACTATTCGCCACTGGTGATACCACAGTGGTTGGCAAGAGAAGGGAAAGGATTGTGCCTTCGACCTAACCCCATTGAGACTAAGTTGTTGCAAAAGAATCCAACTATGGAGGACATGGGCCGTGGTGTATCTCATCCCTCCCCCCAGCACTAACACCCCTAGACAAAGAAAGACAAGCCGAGAATGAGAAGGGGTGAGAGGGGTGAGGTCGCTATATATATATATATATATATATATATATATATATATATATATAGTGAATTATAACACAAACCAATATACTGTGAATGTATGTATTTTGGATGTATGTTATGTGTATCTATATTTCTTTTTCAGCAACTCCATTCTATCCTCCCCCCTCCAAGCCGACAAGGTGAAACGCGGTGGTTTTGTTTTTACCCGCTGTGATTAGCCAAATATTCTGTACATAACAGTGTGATCTCATCTTTCATATGAGTGTCAGTTACACACTTTTTGGGGGAGCAATTGCCATCTTCGGGGAGGGGGGGGGATTCTGGTATTATAATGAGTTGTGTTGAATTTACATGTTTTTAAGGGGTGTCTATTATCAATACTAAACACATTTTTTATGAAATGTACAATAAAATGTCCTTTTTAAATTTATGATTTAGTATGGAGAATTGGTCTGAGAGGAGGTTTCAGCACTTGTAAAGTCCCAAATCTTTTTCTGTTTTTCCCTGTTATAAAAATGATACATTTTTTAAATTATAATACATAATACTAAAATACCTGCATTATGATTTAAAACCAAACTTCTGAAGCTGAGCAGCTTATTTTCAGTTTACTGTTCCACAAAGAGAAAGGGTTACAAGTATCTAAATGCTACTATAAATGACAAAAAAAATATAATATATTTCTGTCTAGTGTCAGCTTTTCCTGCCTTTTACAGCAGCAAAAAAATTCAAAAATTCTGCCAATCTTCCTCCCTTTTTCTTTCTGTATTTGTTCATCAGCCGGGTCCCAGCTGCCTGTCACCCTCTCAGGCTGTGCTCTGAGTGAGGCCATTAAAAAGCTATTTGTAGAGAGACAACCATTAATACTATATACAGAATCATTACTTTCCATTACTAGACATAACTGCCTCTGCTGTAGACAGGCTGAGCCAATCAGATTGCAGAATAGACCCATTCATGACACTTTGATACTTTTATATTCAACACATTTTGTGTATTTAATATTCACGGTGTGCTAGAAGTGAAGAAATGCAGAGAATATGATTTATGTAATGCCTTTAGGATAGAGTCCTGCAGCAAATAAGGTACCTGTAGGTACTGAGTGCAGGGCAGATGAATCCAGACATACAGTATGTCACAAAAGTGAGTACACCCCTCACATTTTTGTAAATATTTTATCATATCTTTTCATGTGACAACACTGAAGAAATTACACTTTCCTACAATGTAAAGTAGTGAGTGTACAGCTTGTATAACAGTGTAAATTTGCTGTCCCCTAAAAATAACTCAACACACAGCCATTAATGTCTAAACCTCTGGCAGTGGTTGTCACATGAAAAGATATAACAAAATATTTACAAAAATATGAGGGGTGTACTCACTTTTGTGAGATACTTTAGGTTGGTACATTACTGCTTTAGCCCAGTTTGGGATCTCTTTTGGTAAAAAAACTAAATGCCAGCAGTAACACAGCACCAGTTTTGATTAATAAATACAGTGGAATCTCAGATTACGAGCATAATCCGTTCCAGGAGTGGCCCCGATCCACGTCTTCTGGGGTCCCTCGGCGGCTGTCTTGGCTCCTCCCTGCAATCACTCACCACCTATATGCGAGTGAGCGAGCGAGCATGGTGGTGAGTGATTGCGGGCGCACTCCAGTGATACAGCCAGCTGCTATTGCCGCTGGCTGTATCACTCGGCCCTGCCCCCCGGCGCGCCGCGTCATTGGATGTGATTGACAGCAGGGCCAGCCAATTGTTGCGCTGCTTTCAATCCATCCACTGTAGCCAATCAACGGCCAGGCTGAATGGCGAGGAGGATGTCGGCTGAGTGCGGGATTTTCGAGGGCTCAGGTAAGTAAAACGGGGGCTCGGGGGGGGGGGCGGTATTGTCGGATGTTTTTTCACCATAATGCATAGGATGCATTAAGGTGAAAAAACTTTTTCCTTTACAATCCCTTTAAGTCCATGGAAACGAAAATAATTTGTTCCGCATTGACTTCAATAGCATGCAATACCGCATGCGGCCGGAGGCGGGGGGGCACCAGAGAGCCTCGAAAAGGGCGGAAAGGCCCGAGGACACTTCGGCTGACCTTGGCAAACCTTGGAAAGGCTCTGGAACTTAGTATTTCTGAGTCTTTCCGAGCATTTCCGAACGGCTCAGATCGGCGCCGTTCAGCTCAGCTCGGCTCAGGCGCCCTCCCACCTCGGGCCAAACGCGGTACTGCACACCGCTTTGGCCTGCTCGTGAGTTAGGATTTTTTTAAATACAGTGCTCGTATTGCGAAACGCTCGTTAACCGCGTTATTTGCAATCCGAGGTTCCACTGTATATGCAAATCTTCAAAGGAGTGGTCGTTAAAGCTGGTCACACACTAATATGAACGTTTGTATGAAAAATCTCAATCTCATCAGCACATTCAATGACATTAGAAAGCTCTTCAAACTTTTGTTTTTGCTTTTAAAGTGGTAGTAAACTCTGTTCTACCACTTGTACTGTAACTACAGTTAAGCCTATAATAAGGCTTACCGTAGGTACTGTGAATATCCCCTAAACTTACACTGTTTAGGAGATATTCAGAGTGCATGCAACTGGTGACTTCATTGGTGCATGCTCTCTGAAGGTCCGGCATACAGTGCCGGACCTTCGGAGCCCGTGCCGTAAGTGGCAGCTCCGCGAGCATGCATGGGAGTGACGTCATCGCGCCCCTAGCCACTCTTGTAGCCGGAGGCTGAGAACCCAGAAGGAAGACCGGGCGAAAAATGTCATTTAAAATAATCGTTTTTAGAACAATAATTTTATTTGATTTATATATAAATGGCTAATGTGGTCAAATCAAATATGACAAGGAAGATTGAAGGAGAAGGATGGAAATTATTTTCTTGAACAACCAAAATTCAAAGGCAGCACATACATTATGCATGTTTTTTTTTTTTTTTTTTAACCATTGAGTTAAAGGAAAGCAAATGCCTCGATTTCCCCCATCCATGCATTCGATATAGATAGGGGAATTCTTCCTGCTGTGGTATTGTATTCTAAAAGCGGGGAGCCTTTCCCACTGTCAGAATGCAATGATCAATGTCGCTGGCTATAGACGGCAGCACTGATTGTTCGGGGAAAAACCCAACAGGCTGGTTGTACACAAGTCGATCCATGGATCGACTTGTGTACAACCCGCCTGCCTATACATGGAAGCACTGCTGAACCTGCCAAATTTCAATCCATGTAAGGCCAGCTTTACTGTGAATGTGATTTTTGTTCAGTAAAAAATCATATGTCTTGTAAAGCATGTGTGCATATTAGATGTATCCAGTCCATAGTGATACTATCAAATGCTCTGACAAATAATTTTTCTGAATTTATGTATGAACGGTCCAACAAAATTCAACTGGCATATGGCCAATGGCTTAAATTTCAGACGATTCCTGCAGAATCAGTCAAAATTGAAGCTATGGGTAGCCTCCCAGGGTTGACAAACTGATTGAAAAATCAAAGGAGTCGGATGGAAAATGATCGACCAAACAGTGACTGAATCCTATCAGATGCACATTACAGTAATTGTCTGTATATCATATAGCCATAGCTCCCAACTGTTCCTGATTTGAAACAAAGTCCCTCTGTCCCTCTGTCCCTCTTTCCTCCGCATTTGTCCCTCATTTTGGTCTGATCTATATAGTTGTATATAAGACACACTTTTTATCTTTCAAAAAGTGATTCCCAGCGCTAAACCTTTCATGTAATTCTAAATTGCTGCATCTGTAAATTCCCAAAGCCAGTATAAAGGAATAGTAGTGGTTACAGTTCTCCTTTTAAGGAGGCGTGGCAGGGGGTGTGTCCTATGCCTTCATACTTTTGAGTAGGCGCTATGTGTAAATTTAGGGGTTATCTGAGCTGTAAATAGCTTAGAGTGATTATGTAAATTTGTTGATTTCTGTTCCAGCTTTGGCTGTTTGTGCGCATTTCCCACTGTTGCCAGTAGGTGTCACTGTTGTCACAGGCCAGTGTGAGAAATACAGCCAGCTGAAGTGTATTGGATATTCTTTCTCCAGAAAACAGCCCAATCAGGAGCTTCTTTGTAGCTGGGCATGCTGGGAGAAGGATATTTAAGGGGCAGTGCCATGTGCTCTGGGTTTCGTCTTGCCTCATGGCCCTCCAGGCCGGAGGCTATGCTGCTGTGTTTGCTGCAAGTAGGCCCAGAAGCCTGTCTGAGGCCTACTTAACCACTTCCCTACCGCCCATAGTCATATGACGTCCACAGATGGGATCTCCCTTCCTGGGTGGACGTCATATGACGTCCTCAGCTTTGTGGGGGGGATATCTGAATGATGCCTGCAGCTAGAGGCATCATTCAGATATCCTTTTCTTGTGCCGGCAATTCTGCGCACCATAAGATTGATCATAGCGGCGGTTCCGTCGCTTGATCGTTCTTATAGGCGGCGGGAGGGGACATCCCCCCCTCCCGCCGCCATCCGGTGCTTCTCCGGGCTCTCCCGTGCCATCAGGGACCCGGAGAGAATCGCCTGGCGCCGGTGGTGTGTCACGTGACGTCACCAGTCATTTCTATGATCGTCGGAGGCCCGGGCGCGATGTGATGACGTCACGCCCGGGTCCTCAGATGTAAACAAAGCCGCCAATGCGGCTAGTAAGTATGAGATCAGTGAAAAAAAAATCACAATCTCATGCTTTCCAGCCTGGAGGAGAGATGTGGGGTCTTATTGACCCCGCATCTCTCAATAAAGAGGACCTGTCACACACATTCCTATTACAAGGGATGTTTACATTCCTTGTAATAGGAATAAAAGTGATCAAAAAAAAGTAAAATAAAAAAAAAAAATTAAAATTAAAAATTAAAACGCCCTTGTCCCCGGTAGCTCGCGATCAGAAGCGAATGCACACGTAAGTCCTGCCCACAAATGTAAACGCAGTTCAAACCACATATGTGAGATATCGCCGCGTGCGTTAGAGCGCGTGCAACAATTCTAGTACTAGACCTCCTCTGTAACTCTAACCTGGTAACCTGTAAAAAAAATTAAAGCGTCGCCTATGGAGATTTTTAAGTACCGAAGTTTGGCGCCATTCCATGAGTGTGCGCAATTTTAAAGCGTGACATGTTAGGTATCTATTTACTCGGCGTAACATCATCTTTCATATTTTCCCCAAAAATTGGGCTAACTTTACTGTTTTGTTATTTTTTAATTCATGAAACCATTTTTTTCCCCCAAAAAAGGCGTTTGAAAAATTATTGCGCAAATACCGTGCAAGAAAAAAAAAGTTGCAATGACCGTCTTTTTATTCCCTAGGGTGTCTGCTAAAAAAAACATAAATAATGTTTGGGGGTTCTGAGTAATTTTCTAGCAAAAGAATGATGATTTGTACATGTAGGAGAGAAGTGCCAGAATAGGCCCGGTATTGATGTGGTAAAAAAAGCCCGGTGTTGAAGTGGTTAACTGAAGGTGATCCTGTGCTGTCTGTCCTGCGGGAAGAAGCCACTCAAGCGGAGAATATTCCAGGGGAGGACCTTACTGGAGAGGACCGAGCTGATGGCTGGTATCTCAGGAAGGGCCTGGTGACTCGTTTGGAGGATGCACCCAAGTAACCTACCTCACAGTACTGCCGGATGGCTTAAAGGTTCAGGTACTGTGCAGCTGTCCTAACTAACTGACTACTGGCTAACAAAGCTGTGGCAGGGGATTTTCCAGGAGTTTCCACTTATCGCTCAAGTCTGTGGCAGAGACTGTCCGTTATCACTCAAGTCTGTGGCAGAGACTTTGTCCGTGCTTCATACCGGCTGCTAGGTCGGTGTGAGAGGCCTATCCGGTAGTCGCAAGAACCAGAGACAGAGAGTTGTGTCATCTGGATTCAAGAATCGCATTAGTGATCTGAAAGAAACCAAGGTATCTGAACTTCCCCTAACCCTCCATCCCCTACCTGAAGTTGTGTAATAAAGCAATCACCTTTTTCAAAACTACTAATATAGACTCTCTTAAGTTCTGGGACGGTGAAGTGTGAGGTAACGGCAGGGCCCAAAATATTTTCAGCAGCTCCTTTAGGGTATCGCTACATAAGTAAATTGTTATATACATAAGATAAAGGGAAGTCTGTTCGGCCGCACATCTAAAACACCTTTATTGTAATCCAGCAATAAAATCACATATCCGGAAGATAAAGTGGAGATGGGGTACTTTAGAACACACCCAGCGCGTTTCACGTTTACTCGGTGCCCACTCATAGCTGACCACTTTATCTGCTGGATATGTGATTTTATTGCTGGATTACAATAAAGGTGTTTAGATGTGTGGCCAACCGGACTTCTCTTTGTCTTCTGTACACAGGGGTGAACTGGGCCAGCATCTAATCAGCGTGTGAGCTGGGATTTATCAGCAAACTGACCTGGAATGGAGTTTTATGTGTATAATTGAGTAGCGCTTGGTTGCTACTAGTAACAAACATCCACCGAATCACCCTGCTGCCAGACCCCCCATATATCACTTCGGAGACAATGAGCAGTCATTTGTGTTGTTTTGTTTTTATTTATTGGGGGGATATAACTTAGTTGGGGTAAGGAGGATATGGGATGCCCAAAGAACTTGTTAAATTTCCATCACATTTAGAGAATGTTTGATTAGTAGATTTAGCCCTGAAACCAATGCACTTCTAACATTCACAGTCTCTTCCCCTGCTATCTCCATGCAGACTATTGCTCCTCCTCCTCTGCACTAGCTCCTGCAGAATGTCACTCCCCACGACTCTTCTCCTCCTGTACAAATTCTTTACTGAAAAACTGTTAGATTCCTGTCTCATCACCTCCAGTAACAAAGGGGGATCATTCTGAATAACCCCAGCTTGCTGGCTGTATTTATTTACTGTTGAAAAGTTGCTTGAGTAATGTTACTTAAAGGGGAGGTCCGCCAAATTAAATTTTTTAAAAGTCAGCAGCTACAAATACTGCAGCTGCTTACTATTAAATAAGGACACTTACCTGTCCAGCGTGCCCGCGATGTCGGCACCCGAGGCCGACCCGTCCCTCGATCCTCAGATGCTGCCGCCGCCATCTTCGGTAAGGGAATCACTTCCTGGTTCCCTATTGCGCGTGCACGACGCCACTGGTCCCTGCTGTCTTCTGGGACCCGTGTATCTCCCAGAAGACAGCTGGGGGTGGCGCCGGACATGGCATAGACTCCCGCAGATAATGCGGGGGTCTCTGACCGGAAGTGGGTGCAAATACCTGTCTTAGACCGGTATCTGCTCCCCCCCCCCCCCCCGAAAGGTGCCAAATGTGACACCAGAGGAAGGGAGGAATCCGGACAGCGGAGGTTCCATTTTTGTGTGGACCTCCGCTTTAAGTGCTGTCACTAGGCCAGAAGTCTGCAGCACCTATCCCTGGCGGCCTAGCGATTTAGTAGCACGTGATAACAAGTGGACTACTGCTCCCAGCCAGTCCTGACATGCAAATCCTGCGCCCTCAGGCCACAGCGACTTGACACTACTCCCCACAGTCTCTCTTCTGTCCCAGGACTCCTCACCAATGATCGTGTAATGATGAGGACTTTATCCATGACCGTGTAAGGATGAAGTTCCCTTCCAGACTCCCTGGCATGCCTCTGCAACCAGCACTCCACTGTGGTATCCACACTGACCTTCTCCTACCCAAGTCCATGATGGAGAACTTTATCCGGAAATACGTTCCAGCAGCACCTCCTGCCCCTCTGCTCCAGGAATTCCTCCTCTGTGACCGTGTACAGAATTGTACCTCATCCATGTCCGTATAAGGATGAGGTTCCCTCACAGCTCTCCCCAGGCCACTCCACGTTCGGCGCGCCCCCCCAGATGGGGACGCCCTACAGCAACTGCCTAGTATTCCATTCTCCACTTTTCCTGGCCGGCAATCCTCCCCAGCAGCATGTGACCTCAGCTTATATGGGAGGAAACAAGAAGCAGCGCCTTGTAAGCGTAGCAGTCAAATGGGATTTAATAAAGATAAAAACAATTGCAAGTGTTACACTCACAAACGAACAAATTAGAGAGGCTTATCTGGGGAGATGTAAGGTTCATCCGCTCTTCCCAGGAAGGGAGTGCTGTATGTCCGGATGTGGAGGAAGGATGGTATCTCTGGGTGTCCTCTCGAGAATCGTCTGCGTTCGGTGGATCACACACTCACGGCAGCGGAGACGAGGGACGGCTTCCCTGGAGCATAACAGCGGATATCACTTTCGGGTCATGGGGTCAGCGGGAGGGTGCGCGCGTTCGAAGCATGCGTGCTTCTTCATCAGGCTCTATGGGGGCCATCTTCAATTAGGCCTATTAATACTGAGCAGGAACTATCTAATAGCTGGTTGTTATCACCATGGAAACCGGATGCAAACCGCAGCCACTATCCGGATGTTCTATCATAACGCTGACAATAGTATTAGATAGGGGAGAACGGTGTAAGCTAATTTAAAAGCAAAAGCTAAAAGTACACTGGACTGATATCAAAATCTAAAAGATCAATATATAAAGAATATGATACGTAATAAAATGGAATAATCCCATATAGGCGGACCAAAAGATTCTGAAATATTTATAAAATATTTAAAAAAATATATAAAAAACATACATAAGAAATCATTATATATATATGTATATATATATATATATATATATATATATATATATATATATATATATACACAGTATATATGAAAACATATACGGTATTAGGGTAACTACCAATACCTTCATTATGGGGTATTGCCAAAATGTCTCAAAAGACATTAATATATTATAAAAATAGAGGGATAAGAAGTCCAATAGTGAAACATGTATCTCCAAAAATCCATGTTGACTGTATGGACTGTGATGGACATGTGCGCATGCACACGAAGGGATATCCCTGCATAATTGCATGACTACCTAGAGCAGTGATGTATGTATGAAGTATACACGTACAATACATACACGCGCACAGAAATTATATACGCACGTATATACATACACACATAAAAACATATATAGGAGGGAGATACGTCTTAAAAGGAGACCAAGTAGAAAAATAGGAGTTGTAACATATCAAAGAGATAAAAAAATCACAAGATAGTAACATAGACATATAGAAATACCAATATCAATGTATAAAACAACTATATATATATATATATATATATGCACGTAATTATATGTGGCCATTATATGAGGGTCATTAGAGAAGGATATTAATTTCGATGCCCTCGTTCAGACCCCCAGGCGAGAGGATATCGAGGGTAAAGATCCAGTAATTTTCACGCTCACATAATCTCTTATAGCGCTCAGCTTTGGGGAGATGTTTAGAAATGGCTTCTATGACCCAAACACGTAAACCCACAGATGATTGATGATGAAACTCTTTAAAATGTCTAGCTACACTATATTTATCGAGACCTTTCTCAACGAAGTTTCGATGTTCTCCAAACCTTTTTCGGAGAGTACGAATAGTGCGGCCTACATAGAATAGGCCGCACGGACATGTCAAGCAATACACCACATACTCAGAAGAGCATGTATAGAAGTCAGCTAAGGTGTATTGCTTACCTTTACACGTGAACTCTTTCTGTCTGTGGTTGACATGTTTACACGTAAGGCATAGTGCCTTCCTACACTGATACATGCCCTTCAGATTAAAGAATGTCAAGAATGCACTAGCAGAGGGCCCTGATGGTTCGATTTTGCTGGGGGCTATCTGGGCCTTGATGTTTTTGGCCTTTCTGTAACTTACTATGGGACGATCTGTAAGTGTAGATTTCAGATGGGGGTCCTCCCTCAATATGGACCAATGTTTGACCAGAATCTATGGAATTGAGTGACGAAACGGACTGGTTGGGTACTGTCATCTGTACTCATAGCTTTACTCTTTCTCACGTCGGCATTGAGATAATGTAGATAGGCTCCCTCTACCAGCTCGTCAGGATAGCCCTTCTCAAGAAATTTGGTTTTTAGCTTCGAGCCATGGGAGATATAGTCCTGTGACCGAGTACAATTATGTCTCAGTCTACAAAACTGGCTCTTGGGTATGTTGTTCACCCATCGTGGATGATGACAACTCCCATAGTGCAAAAAGGAATTGCCCGCGGTGGGCTTGGTGTAGTTCTGTGCACAGATCACATGGTCATCATGAAAGAGCTCAAGATCCAAGAAGGCCAGCGTATTCTTGTCTGTCACAGCAGTAAAAGACAGACCCATATTGTTGGAATTGCAGTGTTCTAAGAACCCTGGGATAAGTGTATCGGGCCCATCCCAAATAATGACAACGTCATCTATATAGCGGCCGTAAAATACTAGATGAGAAGCATACGGGTTGTTTTGCCAGATATTATGGTGTTCCCAATAGCCCATGGTAAGGTTAGCATAACTGGGGGCAAAATTAGCCCCCATAGCTGTTCCCTGGATTTGGATGTAAAATTGACCATTGGCTTCAAAATAATTGTGGTTGAGGCAATATTCTAGCATTTCTAGTAAAAAATTGGTTTGTCTGGTATTAAGTACTGGGTCCTCATTAAGAAAATACTGTGTGGCATGTAGTCCTACTTTATGAGGAATGGACGTGTAGAGTGAAACTACGTCCAGTGAGACCCAACGATAAGAAGATTACCATCGATAATATTGTAACATTTGAAGTAATGATATACCATCTTTAATGTATGAAGGGAGGTTATTGACTAGAGGCTGTAGAAAATGGTCAATACATATGGAAAAGTAACTGGTGACACTTTCCATAGCCGCTACGATAGGTCTCCCCGGCGGATTGACTGGATCTTTATGAACTTTGGGGAGATGATAAAAGTAAGGTCTCTTGTAGAAGTCATGCAAAAGAAATGCAACCTCTGTTTTGGTGACTAATCTCCCAGTTTTGGCTTTATTAACAAGATCATGTGCTTCCTTGGAGAATATGGGTAATGGGTCGCAAGTAAGCTTTAGATAAGTGGTATCATCGGAGAGCAACCGAGCACTCTCTGATTGGTAGTTGTGAGGGGGTTAGCTTGGCAGCGGGTGTGTGTGACCCCCGGGATGGGCTCCCCACACAAAAACAGGCCCAGCAAACGGAGGTTGTGGTTTTCAAAATCAAAAAAAAGGTGCGGTTTATTTTCTATTTACAGTGACAAAACACAGCAAAGCCAAAAGAAACATAAACAAATTAAATCCTGGTCAACTTGACCTCTGACTAAACATACAGGTTTCCTAACTAACAACTGGGATCAGCCTAGTGCTGTCCTAGTCCCTAAGTCCCTGGTTTTAAATGTCCAAGCAAATAGCCACACAGGCTTTGTCTCACCGGACAAGGGTTCACTCTCTCCAGGAAGTCCACACAGGTCTGCTTCCAGGCATGAGCTAACACCTAATGAATCTGGGAGTTCTTATAGAGGCCTAAATGAGCTGACAAGCTTCAGCTGGCCTCATCAACTCCCTGTCTGTACGACGCCCCACACTCTCCCTAGAGGTATGAGTCATCCATGAGCCTACTAGCCTCAGCTGGGCTTATACAACTCTCCACCCTAGTTGTATAAGTCAGCATAAAGCCTGAATCTGGGAGAAATATATCTACCCCCCTGGATGCAACCAGGTGACTTTACCTTCCTGCTGTCACATACCCCCCCCCTCTTGTTTTAACCTCGGGGTTGGAACACCAGCAATCAGGCATTCATGTACTCGAGACAAAGCATCCACATTCCCCATTTGAACGCCAGGGCGATGCTTTACTGTGAAGTTGAATTCCTGGAGGGCCAGGAACCACCTATTCACTCTTCTATTTGTTTCCTTGTTTTGAGTCATCCACTTTAACGGAGCGTGATCCGTAACCATGTCAAAGTGCCTACCTAGCAGGTAGTACCGAAGGGAATCTAGAGCCCACTTCACCGCTAAACACTCCTTTTCAACGGTGGCGTAATTTACCTCATGGGACTTCAACTTCCTGCTGAGGTAAATGACTGGGTGCTCTTCCCCGTTCCAGACCTGGGACAATACTGCTCCTAACCCCACATCTGACGCATCACTTTGTACGACAAAGTCTTTAGAGAAGTCGGGTGAGTACAACACTGGCTGGCTACATAAGGCTTGTTTCAAGAATTGGAATGCTGCCTCAGCCTCGGGGGTCCATTTAATCATGACCGATCCTTTCCCCTTCGTTAGGTTGGTTAGGGGCACAGCCTTAGAGGCAAAGTGGGGAATGAATCGCCGATAATACCCAGCGATTCCCAGAAAGGCTCGTACCTGCTTCTTGCTGTTGGGACGTGGCCAACTCTGGATGGCCTCGACTTTGTTGAGTTGGGGTTTTATTACTCCCCTCCCAATGGTGTACCCAAGATATTTGGCCTCCTCCTGCCCAATGGTACACTTCTTGGGGTTAGCCGTAAACCCCGCTTCCCGAACAGAGTCCAGGACTGCTTGCACTTTTGGCAGATGTGAGGCCCAATCTGTGCTATGGACAATTACGTCATCCAGGTAAGCCGCAGCATACTTCCGATGGGGCCTCAGCATCTGGTCCATTTTCCGCTGGAATGTGGCCGGCGCATTCTGTAACCCGAACGGCATTCTTTTATATTGGAACGCCCCGTCTGGGGTTACAAATGCGGTTTTCTCTTTGGCCAATTTGGCCAGGGGGATTTGCCAATACCCTTTTGTGAGGTCAAGAGTCGTCATGTATCGGGCTGTTCCCAGCCGGTCGATCAACTCATCTATACGTGGCATGGGGTAGGTGTCAAATTTTGTAACTTTGTTCAACTGACGAAAATCGTTACAAAATCGCCAGCTCCCATCCGGTTTAGGCACCAACACAATGGGACTAGACCAATCACTTTGGGACTCCTCTATCACCCCTAAGTTCAGCATTTTCTGTACTTTCTCCCGTATTGCCTCCCGTCGGGCCTCTGGGATCCGATAGGGTTTTAACTTCACCCTTTCACCGGGCGGGGTAATGATGTCATGCTCTACCCCAGATGTTTGTCCCGGCAGCTCAGAGAATACCTCCTTGTTGCGAAGCACAAACTCCTTAACCTCCTGTTGTTGGGGTTGTGACAAGGTGGCTGCTATTCTAACCTCAGGAATCACGCAACCAGTTTGAGCTGGTGACCAAGTGTCTGCGACTAGGGACTCTCTATCCCTCCAGGCTTTCAACAGATTAACGTGATAGATCTGTTCGGGCTTTCGCCTTCCTGGTTGTCTGACCTTGTAATTCACTTTGCTCACTTTTTCCATTATCTCGTAGGGGCCTTGCCATTTGGCAAGGAATTTACTTTCAACCGTAGGGACAAGTACCAGTATCCTATCCCCCGGGGAAAAGGTACGGGTCTTGGCTCCACGGTTGTACACTCTCTGCTGTGCTAACTGCGCTTGGGCCAAATGTTCCTTCACGATGGGCATTACCTGTGCAATTCGGTCTTGCATCAGGGCGACATGCTCAATCACACTCCTGTGGGGAGAACTCTCACTTTCCCAAGTTTCCTTGGCAATATCCAACAGCCCTCTTGGGTGTCTCCCATACAGTAACTCAAAGGGGGAGAATCCCGTAGAGGATTGGGGCACCTCCCTAATAGCAAACATCAGATAAGGAAGTAGACAGTCCCAATCCTTTCCATCTCTATCCACCACTTTCTTCAACATTTGCTTTAGGGTTTTGTTGAATCTTTCAACCAGCCCATCGGTTTGGGGGTGATACACAGATGTACGTAATTGCGTCACTTTGAACAATTTACACAGCTCCTTCATAACCCGGGACATAAAGGGTGTACCTTGGTCCGTAAGCAGTTCTCTACAAATACCCACCCGGCTAAACACAAGAGATAGCTCTTTGGCTATGGTTTTGGCCGAGGTATTTCGGAGAGGGATCGCTTCTGGATAACGGGTGGCATAGTCCATTATAACTAATATGTACTGGTGCCCCCTAGCGGACTTGATTATAGGACCTACCAAATCCATGGCGATCCTCTCAAACGGGACCTCAATGATGGGTAGAGGGACCAGCGGGCTACGGAAATGTGGCATCGGGGCCGACCTCTGACACACAGGGCAGGAGGAACAATAATTTTCTATGTCCTTTATCACCCCCGGCCAATAGAATCTCTGTAATACCCTCTCTCGGGTTTTCTCTGTCCCCAGATGACCTCCAAGAATGTGCCCATGGGCCAACTCCAACACCAACTTCCTGTAAGGTTTGGGCACCACAAGCTGCTCAACGGTTTCTTCTGCCCTTTTTGCCACCCGATACAGTAGGTCCTTCTCTACGCTGAAGTATGGGTAAGTGCAGGTATTATCTGGGTTCACTAACTCGCCATCTATTTTCACTACGTTTTCCCGTGCCTTTATTAGGGCGGGGTCTTTCAACTGTTCTGTGGCAAAGTTTTCCCTGTGAACCTCAAGATCAGAAAACTCCACAGACGGTAGGTTTTCGTCTGAGGAGGTGGGCTCCTCTCCAGTTTCTTGAGTCTCCCCTGCCAATACTGATAAGGGAAATTCCGGAGAGTCCTCACCACTCTCAGGGGAGTTCTGGCTATCCCATTCCTGGTACATAGGGGCACCAGTGGGGGGCTCAGGATCATCCCACAGTTCCCAGAACTTCGGAAAATCCCTTCCCACAATGGCGTCATGCGGTAACTGAGATACTAAGCCCACTGGATGAGAGAGGGTACCTTTGGGGGTCTCGAAACACACTGTAGTCACTGGATACTCTCGGGTGTCCCCATGCACACAAATAACAGCTACCTTGCTATTCCCAGAGACCTCTGTTTTAACTAACTCAGCCTTTATCAGGGTCACAAGGCTACCTGAATCCAGCAATACCACAACATTTCTACCATTAACACACATTTTGCATAAATGTTTCTCAGTTCCTCGAATGGCAGTGCATGCGACTGTCGCACACAGCGACTGACGTCTGCCCATCAGAAAGTCACACTGCATGGGTTCCTCCACAACCGGGCAATTGGCTGCAATATGTCCCGCTTGCCGGCAGCGGTAGCAAACGATCCTTCTTGCCGCCTCTTGAGCCGCTGATTTCCCAGGCTGTTCTCGCCAAACTTGGGGTAGAGCTCCCACCCTCTCACTCTCTCCACCCTCACCCCTTGGAATCCTCTTATCCGCCCCTGGGGATGGTCTGGTCTTAGGGTGGAAAGTCCGAGTGTCTCTGGAAGAGGCCGTCAGGTTCTCTGTAGCCAAGTATTTCTCCACACGATCCACAAGACCATCGGCCGTCTCTGGGTCTCCATGGCTTACCCACTTTTGGATGGCAGTAGGAAGAGCTCTCAAAAACCGATCCATTACAACACGTTCCACAATCTTTGGTGCGGACAAAGTCTCTGGCTGTAGCCACTTTCTGCTCAGGTGAATGAGATCATACATTTGAGACCTGGGGGGTTTTCCAAGCTGGAAAGTCCAGTTATGCACACGCTGAGCCCGGACAGCCTGGGTGACACCCAGCCTTGCCAATATTTCAGCTTTTAGCATCACATAGTCTTTTGCTTGGTCAGGCTCTAGGTCATAGTAAGCCTTCTGCGATTCACCAGTTAACAGAGGAGCCACCAGTCCAGCCCACTGCTCCTCAGGCCACTTTTCTCTTTCAGCAGTCCTTTCAAATGTGGTCAAAAATACCTCTGGATCATCCTCTCCAGTCATTTTTGTCAATAAACGACTCACCCCAAAGGACGCGGTATTAGTGGGACGGCTTTCCTCACTGGTCTGCGGACGTTGCTGCATTACTGCTTCCATTTGTTGTAGTCTCTGCTCTTGCTTCTGTAACAGGTCTATGAAGCGGGCCTCAGATTGCTGCTGGGCTTGTTGCTGGGCTGCAAGGCTCTGTTGATGAGCTTGCTGCTGGGCTGCGAAGTTCTGTTGTTGAGCTGCAAGGCTCTTTTGCAAACCTGCATTTGTCTGCTGTTGATTGGCATTTGCTAGAGCCAGCTGCTTCAGTATCTCCTCCATGCTGGCTTAAAAAAAAACTGCCCGCATTCTCCACCAACTGTGAGGGGGTTAGCTTGGCAGCGGGTGTGTGTGACCCCCGGGATGGGCTCCCCACACAAAAACAGGCCCAGCAAACGGAGGTTGTGGTTTTCAAAATCAAAAAAAAGGTGCGGTTTATTTTCTATTTACAGTGACAAAACACAGCAAAGCCAAAAGAAACATAAACAAATTAAATCCTGGTCAACTTGACCTCTGACTAAACATACAGGTTTCCTAACTAACAACTGGGATCAGCCTAGTGCTGTCCTAGTCCCTAAGTCCCTGGTTTTAAATGTCCAAGCAAATAGCCACACAGGCTTTGTCTCACCGGACAAGGGTTCACTCTCTCCAGGAAGTCCACACAGGTCTGCTTCCAGGCATGAGCTAACACCTAATGAATCTGGGAGTTCTTATAGAGGCCTAAATGAGCTGACAAGCTTCAGCTGGCCTCATCAACTCCCTGTCTGTACGACGCCCCACACTCTCCCTAGAGGTATGAGTCATCCATGAGCCTACTAGCCTCAGCTGGGCTTATACAACTCTCCACCCTAGTTGTATAAGTCAGCATAAAGCCTGAATCTGGGAGAAATATATCTACCCCCCTGGATGCAACCAGGTGACTTTACCTTCCTGCTGTCACATAGTCTACAAAATTTTGGATTACTATCCCTCCCCCTTTATCTGCTGATCTGATTATGAGTTCTCTATTATCTGTAGGGTTTTTTAAGGCAACGCAGACGATTCTCGAGAGGACACCCATAGATACCATCCTTCCTCCACATCCGGACATACAGCACTCCCTTCCTGGGAAGAGCGGATGAACATTACATCTCCCCAGATAAGCCTCTCTAATTTGTTCGTTTGTGAGTGTAACACTTGCAATTGTTTTTATCTTTATTAAATCCCGTTTGACTGCTATGCTTAGAAGGCGCTGCTTCTTGTTTCCTTTTTGCTATTTCAGATCACTTCTATCTGTCAGCTGGCAGCCTTCTCTGCGGACTAGTTTTTGTATACATATGGACTAATACGTTATGGACTAAATCCGTTTTTTATTCTCCCAATCACTCTCCCTTTGCTTTTATACTAGTTTGTCCATATACCTTTATCTCAAGTGCGCTTGGTTAACCCCTTGTGTTGTATATGGGAGGCCTGCCCCCTGCCAATACCGAACTTGTTGTGCGTCCTTGCACATTATGGGCAAAGCCCTGGGGACATCCAGCAGACTTTAGTTTTGCTTTAGAGTGGAACTGAGCTGCCGAAACAGAGTATAGGCAGGTGCCCACTTTATGTTGTAGGAATGTGACTTTAAGGTTTTGCCTCATAGGGCAGTCGGAGGAAAATGAAAACTCCTCCTACAAGCTTTGACCAGTGCTTGGCAAGACACTGGTAGAAGTCACAAGACTGCTATACACTTCTGATGAGAAAAGGTATTTAGAAGTTTGTATGTACTAAAGTAATTGCATTTCCATGTTTTGTGTACTGTAGGAGAACAGATATGGTGAATGCAGGGTCCTGGGTTTGGTAACACTTTAATAGCACCTCAAACGTGGTGCGATTATGCCGTAATTATCTTGTAACAAAAAACAGGAAAATTGCGGCAAAACATGCAACGTCAAACACGCCTGGCTTAGTGCCAAAATTTAGTGTAGCACTACCCCCAAAGGAGCTGCTGGTTTAATTTTGGGTCTGCCGTTACCTCACTGTTCACCGTATCCGCCATAGGGGTCCCTCAGATAGAGGGATGGAGGGTTAGGGGAGATTCAGGTACCTTGTTTTGCGGATCACAGGTACTACTTTGATCCAGAGGACAAACAGCTCTACAACTGGATCTAGTAACCACCGGATTGGCCTCTCTCTCTGACCTAGCAGCTGGTGCGGTGCTCGGTCATAGTCTCTGCCACAGACTTGATGAATATAACTTGAGTCGTTGTACAATCCTCTGCCACGGGATTGTATAACCAAGAACTTTTGCGAAGTCAAAGTACAATCTCACAGTACCAGTATCTTTCAGCCATCCGGCGATACTGTGAGGTAGATTTGGCTGGGATGCGTCCTCCAATTGAGTCTCCAATTGCTCGGCTTCTCCCCGCAGGCAAGACAGCTCAGGACCACCCCTGGACCAGTAGGCCCCAGAAACTCCTGGGCCTACTTTCAGTAACAAGGCCTCGGGCCAGCAGGCCCCGAGGCAGAAGAACTGCTACGACACACCTTAGGCCAGGAGGGCCATCAGGCCAGAGAGACTGTGAAAATGGTGTCTGTCCCTTAAGTACCCTCTCCCAGAATGCACAGCGGGTGAACCACTCCCACTGAGCTGTTTCTGGATAAAGAGGCACTCAATGCATCCAGCCTGCTGTATTTCCAACACTGACCGGGGGTGACAGCGACACCCACGGCCAAGTGGAAAATGTTCAACACAGCTGAACTGGAACAGAACCAGCAACTTAACATAATACTCTGAGCTAAACTACAGCTCAGATAAACCTAAATTTACATATAGCGCCTACTCAATAGGAGCATGACGCTCCATCCAAGTTTTGTGATTCAGGTATCAACTCTCAGGAGTGAGAGTCATTTTTTTCTCAGACGATGAGGACATCGTCAAAGGGTGAGGTAGCAAGAGAAATACAGGTTTAACATGAACACACACATAGTTACATCAACATATGTCCCATCAGCTAACTCTCTATCTAAGCCACCCACTCTCCAGCAGCTTGAAAGTAGATCCATTTGTACCTGAAAAACAAAAGACACACACAGGCAACAATATAAAATGCATCACTGTACAATCAGGAAGCAAAGCCTCACTTCCTAAGAATTGAGACTTTCTTTCCCCTTTTTTTTTTAAAATGTGTAGTAGCTAGAAAAGTAAAGTCCAGTCTTTGCTGTGCAAACTTCCACCACCTAGTGGCAGAAGAACAATATGACAATAGTCCTTAACCACTTAAGGACCGGACCAATACGGACCATAATGACCAGAGGTGATTTCACAATTTGGCACTGCGCTGCTTTTAACTGGAAATTGTGCGGACATGCAATGTTGTACCCAAATGAAATTTGCGTCCTTTTCTTCCCACAAATAGAGCTTTCTTTTAGTGATATTTGATTTGCCTCTGCAATTTTTTTTTTTTGCGATATAAATAGAAAAAATGATATTTTCTACTTTTTGTTATAAGAAAAATCAAATAAACTCAATTTTAGTCATACATTTAGCCCAAAATGTATTCAGCCACATGTCTTTAGTAAAAAAAATGTCAATAAGCTTATATTTATTGGTTTGCGCAAAAGTTATAGCGTCTACAAACTAGGGTACATTTTCTGGAATTTACACAGCTTTTAATTTATGACTGCCTAATTTCTTGAGGTGCTAAAATGGCAGGGCAGTACAAAACCCCCCCAAATGACCCCATTTTGGAAAGTAGACACCCCAAGGAAATTGCTGAGAGGCATGTTGAGCCCATTGAATATATTTTTTTTTGTCCCAAGTGATTGAATAATGACAAAAAAAAAAAATTACAAAAAGTTGTCACTAAATAATATATTACTCACACATGCCATGGTTATATGTGGAATTGCACCCCAAAATACATTCTGCTGCTTCTCCTGAGTACGGGGATACCACATGTGTGGGACTTTGAGAGCCTAGCCACGTACGGGACCCCGAAAACCAAGCACCGCCTTCAGGATTTCTAAGGCCCCTTTCACACTGGGGCGGGCAGGAGCGGTGGCGGTATAGCAGCGCGATTTTCAGCGCTGCTATACCGTCGTTCTTACCGCGGTATGCGGTCGCTAGGGGGGTAAATTTAACCCCCGCTAGCGGGCGAAAAAGGGTTAATACCGCCCGCAAACCGCGGCTATTGCTGCGGTTTGCGGGCGGTATTACCGCGCTGTCCCATTGATTTCAATGGGAGACCGCGGTAAAGGAGCGGTGTACACACCGCTCCTTTACCGCTGTAAAGAAGCGGCTAGCAGGACTTTTGGAGCTGTCCTGCTAGCGCACCGCTTCAGTGTGAAAGCCTTCGGGCTTTCACATTGAAGGCTAAAGGGCATGATTTTTTCATGCGGTATAATAGCGCTAATATTAGCGCTAAACCGCATGAAAAACGCCCCAGTGTGAAAGGGGCCTTAGGGCACAAATTTTTGATTTCACTCCTCACTACCTATCACAGTTTCGAAGGCCATAAAATGCCAAAATAGCACAAAACCCCCCCCCCCAAATGACCCCATTTTGGAAAGTAGACACCCCAAGCTATTTGTTGAGAGGCATGGTGAGTATTTTACAGCTCTCATTTGTTTTTGAAAATGAAGAAAGAAAATTATTTATTTATTTATTTATTTTCAATTTTCAAAACTTTGTGACAAAAAGTGAGATCTGCAAACTACTCACCATACCTCTCAGCAAATAGCTTGGGGTGTCTACTTTCCAAAATGGGGTAATTTGGGGGGGTTTTGTGCAATCTGGGCATTCCATGGCCTCCGAAACTGATAGGCAGTCAGGAGTGAAATCCAAAATTGACACCCTTAGAAAGCCTGAAGGCGGTGCTTGGTTTTTGGGGTCCCGTACGCGGCTAGGCTCCCAAAAAGTCTCACACATGTGGTATCCCCGTACTCAGGAGAAGCAACAGAATGTATTTTGGGGTGTAATTCCACATATGTCCATGGCATATTTGAGCAATATATCATTTAGTGACAACTTTGTGCAAAAAAATAGAAAATAAAAAAAGAATTGTCTATTTTCCGCAACTTGTGTCAACATATAAAATCTTCCATGGACTCGACATGCCTCTCAGCAAATAGGTTGGGGTGTCTACTTTCCAAAATGGGGTCATTTGGGGGGGTTTTGAACTGTCCTGGCATTTTATACACAACATTAGGAAGCTTACATCCACTCTTCTAACCATTTGAAGACAAAGCCCTTTCTGACACTTTTTGTTTACATGAAAACATATTTTTTTTTGCAAGAAAATTACGTTGAACCCCCAAACATTATATATATTTTTAAAGCAAAGGCCCTACAGATTAAAATGGTGGGTGTTGCATTTTTTTTTCCACACAGTATTTTCGCAGCGATTTTTCAAACGTATTTTTTGGGGAAAAAATACACTAAAACACACTATATTGCCCAAATGTTTGATGAAATAAAAAAGATGATCTTTGGCCGAGTACATGGATACCAAACACGACATGCTTTAAAATTTCGCACAAACGCATAGTGGCGACAAACTACATACATTTTTAAAAGCCTTTACAGGTTACCACATTAGATTTACAGAGGAGGTCTACTGCTAAAATTACTGCCCTTGATCTGACCTTCGCGGTGATACCTCACATGCATGATGCAATTGCTGTTTACATATGACGCCAGACCGACGCTTGTGTTTGCCTTTGCGCAAGTGCAGGGCAGGACAGGGGTGCTTTTTTTTTTTTATTATTAATTTTCCTTTTTTATTTTATTTTTAAACTGTTCCTTCCATATTTTTTTATTTTATTATTTTTTATTGTTATCTCAGGGAATGTAAATATCCCCTATGATAGCAATAGGTAAAAAAAAAAAAAAGGGGGTCTATTAGACCCTAGATCTTTCCTCTGCCCTCAAAGCATCTGACCACACCAAGATCGGTGTGATAAAATTCTTTCCCAATTTCGCAATGGCGCTTTTTATATCCGGGGGGGGGGGACATTCCCTCCCACTGCTTGTAAAAGCAGTCCAGAGGCTAATTAGCCACTAGGATTGCTTTTACATGAAAGCCGGCTGCTGGCTGAAAAGAATGATACCAAGGTGATACCTAAACCCGCAGGCATCATTCTGGTATAACCATTCAAAGTCCAGCAACATACCAGTACGTTGCTGGTCCTTGTTGAAAATGTATTGTAATCTTTTTTTTCATGCAGCCTGTTGGCTGAACGAAAAAAAGAGATTGATCGGTGGGTATGCCCACCATTAGAATACCTCCCTTCATTCACCCACTTCTAATGATGGGCATACATGCACTATTTATATAGTCCGAAGCATGGGGGCATCATCCCGCAAAAGTTATGCCGCGTACACACGGTTGGACTTTTCCACGGACAAGCCTCCGTCAGAATTTCGACCGTATGTACGTGGCATTAGGAGCAAAATCGCTCCTCCGCCCCTGCTGGCCCCATGCTTTGGCATATATGGTCTTTTTTTTAACTGTGGTGGTGAAATCACCTCCTACAGCACTGGAGTCGCAGGGATCAGGCCTGTCTCTGCGAACGCTGCAGTTATGTGTGTTGTGTTTTGTAAGTGACAGTGATCGATCGATACTGCACTTGGGTGGCCTGGGCTGGACGGAGGGGCAAAACGCAGGTGCTAGCAGGTATCTGGGCTGATCCCGCTAACACTGCGTTTTTGGGAACCCTAAACTGCTGGGGACGCTAGTATAGATCTGATCAGATCAGATATTGATCTGTTCAGATACTATACCACTAAGGGAGGTGTATGCTTTGCGTGTGGGTATTAGCGTTACTGGCACTAACCTGACGCTGCCTGGGGAGACGCAGACCCTCTCTGACGCTAAAACCTAATTGATATCACCCGCCGGGCGATCAGGGGGTTAAACCTTTATTGGGTTATATACGGCGGGTGCCCTGACACTATAAAAAGCAAACTAACTAACCAGCGTCACCCGTAACACTTATACGGTGATCACTGGTGAAAGAGTTAACTAGGGGCAATCAGGGGGTTAAAACCTTTATTAGATAATATATGGGGGTTCCTAAAAAAAATAACTGACTACCTAGCGGCACCAGCATAACTAATACAGCGATTAGAAAAATGATCGCTTAGTGACAGTGGCAAAAGGGGGTGAAAGGGTTACCTGGGGGGCGATCAAGGGGTTAAACCTTTATTAGGTAATATATGGAGGTACCTGACGCTATAAAAACCTGGCGGCGAACATAAAAATATAACTGACTACCTAGCGGCATCACCCACACTAATACAGAGATCAGAAAAACGATTGATTAGTGACAGTGGTGCTAGGGGGTGAAAGGGTTACCTGGGGGGCGATCAAGGGGTTAAACCTTTATTAGGTAATATATATGGGGGTACCTGACGTTATAAAAACCTGACGGCGAACATAAAAATATAACTGACTACCTAGCGCATCACTGACACTAATACACCAATCAGAAAAACGATTGATTAGTGACAGTGGTGCTAGGGGCTGAAAGGGTTACCTGGGGGGCAATCAAGGGGTTAAACCTTTATTAGGGGGGGTTAGGGGGCTACCCTGGACCTAAGGGACCTAACACTAACTGCCCTGACACTTTTACAGTTACAAATGTCACTGATTGCAGTGATCAGTAAATAAATGATCACTGCAATCAGTGATACTGTGACTGGGGGCTGGGGGGTGATCTGGGGGGTGATCTGGGGGTGTCTGGGGGGGCGATTGTGTACCTATGTGTCCTGGTGTCAGTGTACTGCTTGTGCACTTACTTGATGTCATCTCTCGACGGCGTATATGTGAGCGCCGCAGGAGAGATGACATCACTTCCTGCTGCTTCCTCTCTGCCTGTGTTTACATTACACAGGCAGAGGAAGCATTTGATTCACTGGGAGCGATCGTGAGGGGATGGCCAGAAACCAATGGCCGCCCCCTCATCATGGATCGCTCCCAGAGCAATCTCGACTGTCCACTGTACCGGAGGGGGGTCCGATCGGACCCCCCACCCATACGAAGGCAGTCACGTACGGGTACGTGATTGTGCCTGTCCGTGCCATTTTGCCGACGTATATATACAGTGGGCGGTCGTTAAGTGGTTAAATACAAGTACTGGAACAGGTAGAGAAATCTTGACTCCAAGGTTTCCTGTAACCTAACACTACCTAGCTATATTCCCCACAGTTCTTTTAGCATAGAGGATTTTTTTCTTTTCCTCACAGTCTCTTTGCAAAGTGAAAAACAAACGGGACAGTCACTATAATTGATCACCAGTAAAACCGGGGATCGGACAGAGTCAGGTTTTTCCCTTGCTTATCCAAAGTGGTGATAAAGTAGACAACGTTGTTCTTTCCAGGCCTGCAGATGACCACTTTGTCAGCATGAATGTGTCTGCCATAGTTCCAATGCAACAGGCACCCATTGAAACGATCATCCATAGTAGAGGAAAAGCCTGCTCTCCTGAAAGGTTTTGGTACAGATAGATAGTCCCAAACAGTCTCTATCAGGCAAGTACTCACCGAGGCCGAGATGCCGAGAGTGGTTCACCCTTGCACCCAAGCGCACTCCGCCCCCTGGAGGTGAGACAGGGAGAGGACGGCACAAGGGAGCACTGGCTATCAGCAGGTAGAGGTGTCTTGCTGGAAGGTCTAGTGGTGATGGGTAGACTGAGAGCAGGCCGAGGGTCAAACACCAGGAGTAGACAAGTTCAGGCAGGAACCAGCAGTAAGTGAACAAAGTCCAGGCAAGAACTAGCAGCGGGTAAACAAGTCCAGGCAGAGACTAGAAGCAGGCTGAGCAAAGAAGTTCCAGGTACAGGCAGGGGGTCAAGGGCTGGAGACAACAGCAGATCCGAGTCACAGGCCGAGGGTCAAACACTGGGAGAGAGGTAGAAGTCCGTAGAGCAAGCCAGGGGTCAGGTGCAGGAGAGGTAGTAGAGTAGTCAATCCGGTCCGGTCACAGCAGGAGATCAAACGTATACTTTTCAGGTACTAGGAATACAGGAACGCTGACAAACCAGCAACCAGACTGTGTCACTGAGCTTGTTTAAATAGGCCCGCCTGTCATCCTATTGGTGCGCCATTGCGGGCACCATTGCACACGCGCATTGCGCCATTGCGCGCACCCGTGAACGCGGGAGCGACGTTCCACCGCGCACGCGCATGCGCCGAAGCGTCGTTCCGCCGTGCATGCGCGCTGGGCGCAGATTGGTTACACTAGGTGGGGAATTTCCCTGACAGTGCCCCCCCCGAGGGGCGGACTCCGGACACCCAGACTGGCCATCAACTCCGGATGTTCCTGGTGAAAGGCTCTGATTAAGCGGGGAGCATGCAGATTCCTGGATGGCTCCCAAGAGTTGTCTTCCAGGGGGTACCCCTTCCACTTTACCAGATATTGCAACTGTCTGCCTCTTTTCCTGCAGCCCATGATGGATTCCACCTCATATTCTTTTTCCCCATCCACCTCAACTGGTGGGGGAGGAGGCTCATCTCTTCCAGGAAAGGAGCTGGGAGTAACGGGTTTTAACAGAGATGAGTGGAACACTGGGTGAATCCTGTAGTGTGACAGACCTAGCCGGGACAGAGGCTTTTGGAGGGGACTGAATGCAAGCCTCTTGCCTTGCGACCATGGGCCCTGGCATTTGGGGGAACGGTGCTCTTTGTGAGCTGTATGCCTGGGGACACTTGAGGGGGTGTTACTTTGGATTCAGACCCATGTCCCCCCAAGACACACAGACTCTGGGGACCCTGTATATGCCATATTAGAGTGACTAAGTCATACTGTTGGGACGTTCACACCTTCACACTAAGGGTATGCGAATACAATCACCTCCAGCCATCTGTCTGTCCTCTGTGCTAAAATGTGTGATGTTTACACTTATGATAATGGGTATTGTATAGCAGGTGAAGACCCGAGACGGGATGTCTACCCTGAACGGTCATATCTATGAGTCACCTTGGCTGGCTAAAGGATTTAGTTAATTAGCTCATGTTAATTTATGTTCTGGTTACTCCCTCTGTTACTGTATATAAGACTTGATTTTGGGGCTAATAAAGTCTCTCTTGGTTGAACTTACATACAGCCTGCCTGGTGTTTGTTCTGACCGACCACAAATGGATTCGAATGGCACATAGCTGTAGTTGGAATCCTGGAGCACCGGATGATCCAATAGAGCAGAGGAGTGTCGGGAGAGTGGAGCCGAGCGAGCAAAGGGGCTCGTTACATTGGTTGGCAGCGGTGGGATTTGCTCTCCAGTTCCTGGGACACTCCAAACCACCACAGTGAAGGACCAGCTATGCAGCCTGCAGGAAAGTCACGCTGAAAGACCTACTTGAGAGCCGAGATGGACCAGAAGAAGGGTGATGCAGGACCCCGGTCAGTTGAAGATTTGTTTCAGCAACGAGTGTGGCAGCGGTTGGCATTATATGGGGCTAACCCATCAGAGGCCGCCATACAGGAAGCCATTAAAGACATTCAGCTGCAGGATGCCCGACAAAAGAGAGAACTAGAGCGACAAGAGAGAGAACGAGAGCGACAAAAGAGAGAACTAGAGCGGCAACATGAGTGGAGAATGGCGCAAATACGGCAATCGGGGACAACCCCTAAAGAACCAGCCGCCATGGAAGAGGAATTCGGAAGGACGTTGCGAGAGATGCAGGGAGGAGAAGCAGGCCATCTCCCCCCCCCAACAGTTAACCAGAGCAGATGGTGTGGAGTCCCCAGCAGAAGTGCTGGCAACAGGGCAGAGTGATACCCACCTCTGCCCAGCACCGGAAACCACTGGGGAGTTTCGGGGAGCCGGGGCAGTTGGCCCCTCTCCCCAGCAACAAGCTGAGGCAGTAAAGGTTTTACTCCCAGCTGAATCACTGTCAGCAGGGCAGAATGCTACTGGCATCGGCACACTACTGCCACAGGAGCGGATATCGGTGGATGGGACTGCGGTCTCCATTCACAGTAACCCAGCAGAAGAGCTGGCAACAGAGCAGAGTGCCACGGGCCTCTGCTCTCAACTAACCGAAGAGGGAGGTCCTGTGGTATTGGATGGGACTTCAGTTCTCCCTGACACAACCCTAGAAAATGGTGTGACACTGAGACAGGAGGATGTCAGCCTTGTTTTGCAAGCACTGGGGGATTTTCACCTACCACAAGTGGATGGGACTTCAGTCTCCACTTGTATACCACAGGGATGCCGGGCAGTTGACCCAGATCCCCAACAGCATGACGGACTGAGCCCAGTCACCCTGTCTTCTCTCCAGCGGCAGAAAGGACTCCAGGGAGAAGGGCCAGTCCAGGCCTCTCCCCAGCGGCGGGTGTGTTCTCTGAGAGAGGCAGAGGTTGGCTGGGTAAGTGATTCTCTGTTTGGAGCAATTTGTTTGGGGTACTTTGTGGATACCGGCATTGGGGAAATAGAACTATGGACTAACTTCGGAGTCAACCCGTTTGGGGTCTCCTCCTATGTTAGTTTCCTGCCGAAAGGGGAGATGTGTGACAGACCTAGCCGGGACAGAGGCTTTTGGAGGGGACTGAATGCAAGCCTCTTGCCTTGCGACCATGGGCCCTGGCATTTGGGGGAACGGTGCTCTTTGTGAGCTGTATGCCTGGGGACACTTGAGGGGGTGTTACTTTGGATTCAGGCCCATGTCCCCCCAAGACACACAGACTCTGGGGACCCTGTATATGCCATATTAGAGTGACTAAGTCATACTGTTGGGACGTTCACACCTTCACACTAAGGATATGCGAATACAATCACCTCCAGCCATCTGTCTGTCCTCTGTGCTAAAATGTGTGATGTTTACACTTATGATAATGGGTATTGTATAGCAGGTGAAGACCCGAGACGGGATGTCTACCCTGAACGGTCATATCTATGAGTCACCTTGGCTGGCTAAAGGATTTAGTTAATTAGTTCATGTTAATTTATGTTCTGGTTACTCCCTCTGTAACTGTATATAAGACTTGATTTTGGGGCTAATAAAGTCTCTCTTGGTTGAACTTACATACAGCCTGCCTGGTGTTTGTTCTGACCGACCACAAATGGATTCGAATGGCACATAGCTGTAGTTGGAATCCTGGAGCACCGGATGATCCAATAGAGCAGAGGAGTGTCGGGAGAGTGGAGCCGAGCGAGCAAAGGGGCTCGTTACATGTAGGAAGCAGGCAATGCCAGTTCAAAGGCCACGGGGTTGATTGCCCGTTTGATCTTGAAGGGTCCGATGAATCTAGGTCCTAGCTTCCGTGAGGGAATAGGCAATCGGAGATTGGTGGCAGAAAGCCATACTTCCTCCCCCACCTTGAAAGCTGGGTTTTCCTTCCTTCCTCAGTCATAGAATTTCTTATAGGACTCTTGGGCATTCTGCATCATTCCCCGGAGTCTTTGAAAATTCTCCTGAACAGAGGTTACTCGATCCTGGACCGCGGGGACAGAACTCTCTGGGATGTTTTCAGGGAGAAAGGAGGGATGGAAGCCTGAGTTGGCCCAAAAGGGGGTCTGATTAGTAGCGGAATGCACTGAATTATTGTAGGCAAATTCTGCATATGAGAGCAGGGATGACCAATCGTCCTGAGAAGCGGAGCAGAAGCAACGGAGGTATTGCTCCAGAGTTTGATTAGTTATTTCCATCTGGCCGTTGTTCTGGGGGTGGTAGGCTGATGAAAGACAGGTTTTGATTTCCAGGGACTTGCAGAGTTCCCTCCAGAATTTAGACGTGAACTGGACACCCCTATCGGAGGTGATGCTTTTCGGTACTCCGTGAAGTCTGGTTATCTCTTTGAAGAAGATTCTGGCGGTATCCGCTGCAGAAGGAGTCCCGATCATAGGTAAGAAGTGTGCCATCTTGGAGAGGCGGTTGAGAACGACCAGAATCGTGGTAAATCCTCCGGAAGGAGGCAAGTCAACGATGAAATCCATGGACACGTCTGCCCATGGACGTTCAGGGATGGGTAAAGGCTTGAGTAGACCCCAGCTTTTGGTGTTCGGCCCCTTATTACGCTGACACTGAGTGCGGGAGGCAACGTATGTCTTACAATCCTGCCTCCAGCCTGGCCACCAGAAGGAGCGCGAGACTAGTTCCGTGGACTTACGTACGCCGAAATGACCGGCCAGCTTGAGGTCATGAAAAGTTCTCAAGACCAGGGGTCTTGTTTCCAAAGGGACGAAGATCTTGTCTCGGGACCAGAACAAACCATTGCGCTTCTCCAGGGATGAAGTGACAGGATCAGAACAGTGCCCGGAGGCGGCTTTGATGGAGGTTAGCAGGTCAGCCTGAGGAATCAACAGGAAGATCTGAGCTGACAGGATGGTACCTGGTTGTGCTGACTGAGGGGTTTCAGGAAACATCCTGGATAGCGCGTCCGCCTTCCCATTTTTGGAACCGGGTCTGTAGGAAATATGGAAGTTAAACCGGGTAAAAAAGAGAGCCCAACGGGCCTGCCTGGGTTGTAGGCGTTTAGCTGTTCTTAAATACTCCAAATTTTTATGATCTGTGAAGATCATGATGGGGTGGACTGCCCCCTCCAGAAGGTACCGCCATTCCTCCAGAGCGAATTTTATGGCCAGTAATTCTCTGTCTCCTACATCATAATTCCGTTCCGGAGGAGTCAATTCTTGAGAAGCAAAGGCTACTGGGTGCAGAAGGGCCTTGGGGCCTTGTCTTTGGGAGAGAATGGCCCCTATGGCTGTCTCGGAGGCGTCCACTTCCAAGGTAAATGGCAGTAAAGGATCTGGGTGCAAAAGTACCGGTGCTGAGGTAAAGGCGTCTTTTAAGCGGGTGAAGGCTTCCTGGGCTTCCTGCGACCAGTAGAAATGGTTGCCCTGCCGAGTAAGTTGAGTGATTGGTGCTACAATGGAGGAAAACCCCACAATGAATCTCCTATAAAAATTGGCAAAGCCTATGAACCGCTGTACCCCCTTTTTGTCAGTTGGAGCTGGCCATTCTTGAATTGCCTTCACTTTCTGTGGGTCCATCGCGACCCCTCCGATGGAAATAATAAAGCCGAGAAATTGCACAGTGGTTTTTTTCGAAGTCACATTTCTCGGCTTTGAGGTAGAGTTTATGCTCTCTAAGGATGGTGAGGACCTTCATGACATGAGTCCGGTGAAGTTCAATAGAAGCTGAAAAAACAAGGATATCATCCAAGTATACTACTAAAAAGTCGTCAAGATGTTGTCTGAAAATGTCGTTGACCAGATGTTGGAAGGTGGCTGGAGCATTACAAAGTCCGAATGGCATAACCAGGTATTCGTAATGTCCGAAACGAGATTTAAAGGTGGTCTTCCACTCGTCTCCAGCCCTGATCCGGATGAAGTTATAGGCTCCCCGCAGATCCAATTTAGAAAAGATCCAAGCAGATCAGAAGCGCTGAAACAACTCCGGGATAAGAGGTAATGGGTACCTGTTTTTGATGGTTATTTTGTTCAGCTCCCGATAATCGACGCAGGGTCATAGGGAACCGTCTTTCTTTCATACAAAGAAGATCCCGGCACCGGCTGGAGAGGAAGAAGGGCGAATAAATTTCTTCTCAAGGTTTTCATCAATATAGGCCTTGAGGGCCTTCAACTCGGTTTCAGACAGAGGGAAGATACGTCCGAACGGAATTTCTGAGCCAGGCAGGAGATCGATGGGACAATCGTAGGGCCGATGGGGTGGTAGATGATCGGCTTGCTGCTTATCAAAGACGTCCCGAAACTCCAGATAAACTGGGGGAACATGCTGCAAGTTATCTGGTTTGGCGATCATGGAAGCACAGGTGGTAGAGGCTGAGGCAAGACAGTGCTGGGAACAGTAGGACGAGGTAAAGCTAACTTCTCTTTTTGCCCAATTTATGAGGGGCTCGTGCGCCTGCAGCCAGGGGAGGCCCAGAATGATGGGGAACATTGGAGAAGGGATGAGGTTTAACCGGAGGAACTCTTGGTGGCCTGAGTCAGAAACAGCAAGGATGGGTTTGGCTTCCTGTGTAACAAGCCCAGAGCGGGGTAGGGACCCATCTGCCAGGTGTATCTGGAGGCAGTGGTCCTTAGGTTGAATAGGGACATGAAGACTTGAGGCCAGTGAAGAGTCCAGGAAACAGCTGCAGGCTCCAGAGTCAATAATTGCCGGGAGGCGGATTGCCCCTTCCGGCAGCTGTAGAGAAATAAAGAGAATGACATAAATCTGGGGATTGCCAGAAACTTGATAATTCAGAATGTCTTTAGAAGTAGACTTACTGGGTCTCACTGGGCAGCTGCGAAGAAAGTGGCCGGTACCCCCGCAGTAGAGGCACAGGTTGGCTTGGCGGCTGCGCAGTCTTTCTTTGGGAGTAAGGGGAGGCCGCACCAACCCAAGCTGCATAGGTTCTGGTTCGGGAAGGGGTGCTGCTGTGGGAGTAGCGGTAGGTGGGTAATGAGGAGCAGTTCTGGAAGGAGGCCAGCTGGGACGAGGAAGCTGAAAGCGCGCCGCGCGCCGCTCACGTAGGCGCCTGTCAAGTTGGGTAGCTGACTGAATCAAGTTCTCCAAGGAAGTGGGGGTTTCTATTCTGGACAGCTCGTCCTTGAGAACCTCGGACAGTCCTTGGCGGTATTGGTATCTGAGGGCCGCCTCATTCCATCCGGTATCGGCTGACCACTTCCTGAACTCTGCCGTGTAATCTTCCACCGGCCTTTTCCCTTGGGACAGGCTATGAAGAACGGATTCAGCTGTAGCTGAACGCTGAGGGTCATTGTACAGTTGCGCCATGCTCGTAAAGAACGTATCCACAGAGTCCAGTATGGGGCTTTGCTGCTCCATCAACCCATGGGCCCAGGCTTGAGGGTCATCAGTCAGAAGGGAGATGATGAACCCTACTTTGACTGCTTCGGAAGAGAAAGTTCTTGGTTGAAGGGCAAGATAAAGGGAACAAGCATTCTTAAAAGCCCGATATTTTTTGCGGACCCCCGAGAATCGTTCCGGGATAGGGACCCTGGGTTCAGGGGTAGCCATTACTACGGTTGAACTTGTTGGTACTTGAGAGGTGGTGGCAACATTTGGGGAGGTAGCAGCCTGGGGTGCAGGTCCTAACAGACCGGTGAGCTGTTGAAGGCGGCCATCTATTTGGGCATAGCCATCTTGTCGTTTTTGAACTGTGTCCGTTAAGGTGGATACCTGCTGGCAGAGGGTGTCAAACGGGGAACGCACCCTGTCGGCCTCAGACATCTGGCTGGTTTGTACTATCAGGCGAGTACTCACCGAGGCTGAGATGCCGAGAGTGGTTCACCCTTGCACCCAAGCGCACTCCGCCCCCTGGAGGTGAGACAGGGAGAGGACGGCACAAGGGAGCACTGGCTACCAGCAGGTAGAGGTGTCTTGCTGGAAGGTCTAGTGGTGATGGGTAGACTGAGAGCAGGCTGAGGGTTAAACACCAGGAGTAGACAAGTTCAGGCAGGAACCAGCAGCAAGTGAACAAAGTCCAGGCAAGAACTAGCAGCGGGTAAACAAGTCCAGGCAGAGACTAGAAGCAGGCTGAGCAAAGAAGTTCCAGGTACATGCAGGGGGTCAAGGGCTGGAGACAACAGCAGATCCGAGTCACAGGCCGAGGGTCAAACACTGGGAGAGAGGTAGAAGTCCGTAGAGCAAGCCAGGGGGTCAGGTGCAGGAGAGGTAGTAGAGTAGTCAATCCGGTCTGGGTCACAGCAGGATGTAGCGGGGTGTTCCCCTTTAATGCAGAGAGACAAGAAGTTCCAGGTGAGAGGTGAGTCGGGAGGAAGTAAAGAGACATTATGGAAGTGAAAGCAGAGGAGAGAGAGACTACATCTCCCAGTACATCTTGCAGCACCCAGGGTGCATTGCTCCAGAACAGAGACTGCTGGGGCAGACTTTATAAAGGGGAGGCAGAGTTTTGGTCGCTCTCTTTGGACCCCCCTCTCCTAGCAAGAGGATGTCTGTGCTGAACTGCTGTGTGCACAAGGCCTGAAGCCCGGGCTGTGTGCTCCTTTCCAAAGAGCCCTCTGCCAGCCTAGCAGAGCCTTAGAGACATCTAATCCTCCTTGCTGAAGTACACCGGAAGGATTGAAGACTTGGATGTCGGTGGATTCCTGTTCCTAGACGAATCGATGGAGGAAAGGGACTTGGACTTGTCCAGGTGGTGAGAGCTGTTTAAAGACAGATACTTTATCTTTACTATTCGTTGGGATTACAAAGTTGTTCTTCAAGTGCACCACCGAGAGATTTCTAGCAAATATTGTTTCACTGAACTTCCATTTAGATCAGTCAGGCCTGACTGCATAGGTAGACATTGCTGGGTGTTAGTCTACCCATGAGGGGAAGTAGCTGTAAAAGGGCAGCGCTAGAGTTGCATAGCAATACTTAATTATTCTGATTACTCTGTTTATCTTTATTACTGTTTATTGCAGGGATCTGCAACTTGTTATACTGTTGTTTATTACTTGCCCATTAGCCTCAGTAAAATATCTGGGTAAAGTACATTTGGTGTCAGTTCCGCTTACTTTAATAGGAGTTTTAAAGTATATTCTGTGTATGTTTGTTATAGGACTGCGTCACCAACAGTTGCGGTCACGCGGTCCTATCCCTCTATCACCAGCTGTGCCACGGGAGGTTAGAGCCGATTGCCAGGGGTTGACAGCAGTGCACTACAGGGCCCAAATCAATATCAGCGGCTCTCTTAACTGGGGGTAGCGCTACACGTGGGGGCTCGTGTCCGGGATCCTTGTACGTTGCACGCTGCAATCAAGCCAGTCAGAAGTACCAGTATGGACCCGCTGGCAATGTCACAGTGGTGCGCAGCGATTGGCGCCGATCCAACCGCGGCGGTAGTCATTGTACTCCCGGGGGAAAGATGGAAGGAAGAGGAGATAAAACATCTCGTATTGTTACTGTCTCCGAGCCACAAAGCATGGGTGATGGATTTTAGGCCAGATCCAGTGATCTCGTTTACATACGCACTGGTAGAATGGAAAAACGAAATCCCAGAGCATTTTAAAAGTCAGAGTATACAAGCCATAGATAATCAGATCTATCACTTGATACATACGCTGCCAGTGAAGGAAGAATGGTGTCAGACACCAAAGCCATCACGCCCACAATTATCTCCACCACTATCCCCTAAAGCAGAAAAGCTTAAGGAACTATTAAGCCCGGGATCACCGCTGGCCGCTATAGGGCCTGAATTGTTGAATGCTCTAGGAGACCTTGTAATTAAGTGCCTGAAAAGCAGTACGGTGCATGTGGAGGCCGGTTACCAGAAGCTTAGCACCTTCTCAGGGAAGCTCCCCGTCCCTGCGGGGGAGGAAGATTTTGACACTTGGGTGGAACAGGCATTGCAGGCAGTAGAAGCATGGGAGGTGCCTGAGGCACAGAAGAGACAGCGAGTCTTAGAAAGTCTGAAAGGTGCCGCGGCAGAATCGGTGAAGAGCTTCCGGTTTGGAAATGAAAACTGTACAGCTCAAGATTGCCTGGCCATGCTGCAGGAAGAGTTTGGTCAGCTGGAGAAGGTGTCAGAGATGATTTATCAAATTTAACACACTCTCCAGCAGCCGAATGAGAAACTGTCAGAATATGTTAGAAGGCTGAACAGGCAGTTATGCAAGATTGTACTGAAGAAGGAAATGCTGCCCAAAGATGCAGATGAAGCACGCATGAAGCAGATCATGAGGGGAGCGCGGCGCTCAGACCCGGTCTGGCTGCACCTGAAAACCTCAGGAGGAGGAATGTCACTAACCTACTCTGATCTAATAAAAATTATTAGGGACGAAGAGGCGCTGGAGGAAGATCAGCAGGTGGCCAAGGCGAATGTCACACCTGTACCAGTGTTGGTACATTCGGTCAAGAGCCCAGAAAGAGAAGCGGAGGTTGACACTCTGAAATCGCAAATGGCCCAAGTGTTGGAGATGCTGACCTCTTTGATGGAGAAAGATCAGAGAAGACGAGAGAAACCAAGCCCAAGAAAGGAGTTGTTCCCGAACACCTCAGCACCGGCCTCCCTACAGGACCGAGAAGAGGTGATTTGCTATAACTGCGGAGGGAGTGGCCACTTTGCAAACGTATGCTCCAGCCCAAAGAAGAAGAGAACAGATAATTGCAAGCCGGCGGGAAACTCCAAAGGGCCCCGGTGAAGGAGTCAACCGGGTGCCCATCATCTTCAGTGCGCTCCAAACTAAAAAAAAAGGCCAAGAATGGAGGAGACAAAACTCCTAGGAGGAGGTATAGTACACCCCCACCAAGATGTACCCCAGAGGGAGGGGGCAAGACCCCTCAGTGGAAGTACAGCACCCCAAAGAAGGAACATCCACCTAAAAGGAACAATAACATCCCTCAGCGGGTTTGTGCCCCCATTGAGAGGGAGAAAGTCAATGCATGCCAGGCTCAGGAAAATTAAAGTCCTAAAGGAGCAGGGCAAGGGTCGAAAGCCAAAAAAAAGAGGTGACCCCAGTCCGGCCATACCCAAAGGAACTGGTGGGCCCGTCTCCTACTGTGCCCATTCAAGTGGAAGGAGTCTATACTAAAGCTCTTTTGGACACCGGAGCACAGGTGACTTTACTATACCGGGACTTCTATGATAGGCACTTGAGTCATCTGCCTATCCAGAAGATAGAAGAGCTGGAGATATGGGGACTTGGAACCCAGAGTTTCCCTTATGATGGGTACCTGCCCATAAAGATGACTTTCGACCCATCCGTGGCTGGGAAGGCTGAAGTGTTTGACACCCTGGCAGTTGTGTGTCCCCGGCCGCCTGGAGCCAGCAAGATTTCCCTGATCATTGGGACAAACACGGATCTAGTCAGGAGACTCCTGACCCCTCTAGTGAAAGAGAGAAACCATTCAGCCACCAAAATCCATCCCATGCTAAAGACGGCCTACCAACGACTGGTCTTAGAGCAGAAGACCCCGGGAGAGGGGATAGGGAAGGTGTGGAGACTTGGCAGAGAAGGAGTAGTGCTACAGCCCGGAGAAGTAACCTGTCTTAGGGCCACTGTGAAGCTTTCGTGGGAACAACCTGGCCCCTTTGTCATGCTGGAATCAGACCCAAGGGAAGAGTCCTCAGGCCTGGAAGTGATACCAGAAGTGATTCCGTTCAAGGCCCTGAAGAAGGCCCATGGCAGAGTTCCGGTGAGTGTTAGGAACACTACGGGAGGACCCATGGAGATCCCTGCCAGAGTGTTGCTTGGTCAGGTGAGCCCTGCTGCCCCGGTCACTTGGTCCGAAGTCAAGGGGACGGGTGACGGAGGAGATGTTTGGGAGAAACTGTCCGTGGAAAACCCGAACCTACCCAGGGCTTGGAAAGAAAGAGCCAAGGCCCAGCTGTCCAGGTGGGAGAAGATCTTTTCCGAAGATGAATTCGATGTGGGGTGTGCAAGAAGTGCCACCCATCGGATCCGCCTCCAAGAAGATAAGCCCTTCCGAGAGAGGGTCAGGCGGGTCCCCCTGGCAGATCTGGAGGATCTGAGGGAACAACTTGTAGAACTAAAGAAGACTGGTGTGATCCGGGAGTCTAGAAGTCCCTATGCCTCCCCAATCGTGGTGGTCAGAAAGAAGAATGGGTCGTTGAGGCTTTGTATCGATTACAGGACTCTCAACAGGAGAACCATCCCTGACCAATACACCACGCCAAGGATAGAAGATGCCCTACAAAGTTTGTCTGGAGCCAAATGGTTCAGTGTGATGGACCTCAAGAGTGGGTACTATCAAATCCCTATGCACCCAGAAGACAGGGAGAAGACAGCCTTCATAACCCCGGTGGGATTCTTCGAATTCAATAGGATGCCTCAGGGTCTGTCTGGAGCTCCTGCTACCTTTCAACGCCTTATGGAGAAGACTGTTGGAGACATGAATCTTATAGAAGTCCTTGTGTACTTGGACGATGTCATTGTCTTTGGAAGAACCTTGGAAGAACATGAAGCCAGGTTGGAGAAAGTATTGAGAAGACTCAGCGAAGAGGGACTTAAGCTTTCCCCCGAGAAGTGTCGGTTCTACCAGTCTTCTGTGAACTATCTGGGGCACATAGTGTCTGAAGAAGGGGTGGCCACAGATCCTGAGAAGTTGGAAGCAGTCACTTCCTGGCCACGACCCACCACAGTAACAGAGCTCAGATCCTTCCTGGGGTTCTGCTCCTATTATAGGAGGTTTGTGGAGGGGTTTGCTCGGATTGCCCGCCCGTTGAATGAATTGCTAAAGGCAGAAGGGGAAGAGGATGACTCAGGGCCCAGGAGGCCTGGTGAGTCAGTTCAAGATCAGTGGAACCCAAGGTGTGAAGAGGCCTTTCATGCTCTGAAGAGGAGCTTAACCACTGCCCCAGTCCTGGCCTACGCCGACCCTACCAGACCTTATGAATTACATGTGGATGCCAGCCATGAGGGTCTAGGTGGTGTACTCTACCAAGAACATGAAGGACAACTGCGACCAGTGGCCTATGTGAGCAGGAGCCTGACCCCCTCAGAAAAGAATTACCCAACTCATAAGCTGGAATTCCTGGCCCTCAAATGGGCGGTAGTAGACAAGCTAAAAGACTACTTGTATGGGGCAGAGTTTACTGTGAAGACAGACAACAACCCCCTGACCTACCTCTTCACCACCGCGAAACTAGATGCCACCGGACACAGGTGGTTGGCCGCATTGTCTGGATTCAACTTCAGTCTGAAGTACAGACCAGGAGCCGGAAATAGGGATGCAGATGCCCTGTCCCGGAGGTCTCATGCCACGACAAATGACTGGGAAGATTGGACCCAAGTGGCACCGGACGGGGTGCGGGCCCTTTGTCAAGGGGCTGAATTCCAAGCCAGAGGAGGCTCCAGAGCAGAAGAAATAGGGGTTACCATGGTAGGAGTCCCCAAACACTATTGTGGGGTAACTCAACTGGAGGAAGACAACCTACCGAGACTGTCCAAGAAGGAGTTGAGGTGTGACCAATTGGAAGACCCCATGGGGAGATTGGTCCTCGAAGCCCTGGAGAATCAGGATCCCAAACAAATTCCTACATCACCCCTCAAAGGAGGCTCGCCTGTTGAGGAAGGAATTGGACAGGCTACAGGTACATCAGGGAGTGGTCTACCGAAGGGGCCCCTCTGATGACTCAGAAGATAAGTGGCAGTTATTTCTTCCAGAGAAGCACCGAGAGACTGTACTAATTGCCCTGCATGACCATCATGGTCACCTAGGGGCAGAAAGGACCTTCCAGCTTGTCAGAAATCGGTTCTATTGGCCCTGCATGAGGGCAGAAGTAGAGGAGTATTGCCATTCCTGTGCACGATGCATTCAGAGAAAGACCCTACCCCATCAAGCTGCCCCAATGGGCCATTTACAGAGTCAAGGCCCAATGGATCTGGTATGCATTGACTTTCTCTGCCTCGAACCCGACCTGAGTGGATTGGGGAATGTTCTGGTAATAACCGACCATTTCACCCGCTATGCTCAAGCTTTCCCAACCAAAGACCAGAAGGCATCCACCGTGGCCAAGATACTTATGGAGAATAGTGATGAGCCGAACACCCCCGGGTTCGGTTCGCACCAGAACCCGCGAACGGACCGAAAGTTCGAACGAACATTAGAACCCTATTAAATACAATGGATGCGAACGTTCGAATTCTAAAGTGCTAATTATAACAACTATTATGCATGTTATTGTCATAAATAGGGTTTGGGAACCCGGGTTGTGCACCAGGGGACATGTATCAATGCAAAAAGAAGTTTTAAAAACGGTCGTTTTTCAGGAGCAGTCATTTTAATGATGCATAAAGTGAAAAAAAAAAAGTCAAATATTCCTTTAAATATCGTACCTGGGGGGTGTCTAAAGTATGCCTGTGAAGTGCCACGTGTTTCCCGTGTTTAGAACTGTCCCTGCACAAAATGACACTTCTAAAGGAAAAAAAAGCCATTTAAAACTGCTTGCGGCTTTAATGTAATGTCTGGTCCCGGTAATATGGATGAAATTCTTTAAGAAAAATGGCATAGCTACCCCATGACCCCCCCCCCTACCCCAGCCCATTACCAGCCCCTTTGGGTCTTGTATGGATATTAAGGGGAACCCCGCACATAAAATAAAAAAGGCCCTATATACTCTGAACAGCCGTATACAGGCGGTGCATACAAGACAGGGACTGTAGGTTTGTTCTTATGTAGAATCTGTTTGTAATTTTGAACAGGTACATTGTTGAAGTGTAGCTCCAGCCCAAAAATCTATTTTTAAACTTTTTGGGAAACATAGGTAAGGGTTATCACCCCTGTAACATTTGTTTTGCTGTCTGTGCCCCTGTTCAGAACATTTCACCTCACTTTCCGTCCCAATGACAACTGTTTTTGAAATGTGGTGTTTTTCTTGAAACAAGGATTGCTGATAAAGCATCAGTACAGATGAGACCCCTTTCTCCCATATTTATTCTTACAGGAGAGAATTTTCCTTTCTAGGGGTAGATTTCCTCTCACTTCCTGTTGTCTTCTTTCGTTTGCAAGTAGGAGTCGTTTGTAAGTTGGATGTTTGAAAGTAGGGACCTGCCGTATATACTCTGCAGAAATAGGCCCCTTAGTTGTTGGTGTTGGCACAACACTGTAAGCACTCAGTTACTCTTGGTTGGTGCTGGAACGCCCTGCTGTCAACTATTATATCAGGAATTTTAATTACATATAATTGTTGAACAGTGGTAGTAAAAATTGGGGCTTTGATGGTGGTGCTGGTGCCACAACACTGTAAGCCCTGACAGTTACTCTTGGTGGGTGCAGCAATGGGCCCTGCTGTGAATTATTAGATCAAGAATTGTAATTACATGCCCCTTTTGAACAGGGGCTGAAAAATTGGGCCTTTCGTGGTGGTGGTGGTGGTGGCGTTGCCACAAGACTGTAAGCCCTCAGAGTTACTCTTGGTGGGTGCAGCAATGGACCCTGCTGTGAATTATTAGATCAAGAATTGTAATTGCATGCCCCTGTTGAACAGGGGCTGAAAAATTGGGCCTTAGGCACTGGTGGCACAACACTACAACCCCTCACAGATACTGTACTTGGAGCACAGCAATGAGCCCTGTTGCAAAGTATTGCTTCAAAAATTGTAATGACACGCCCCTGTTAAACAGGGGCTGAAAAATTGGGCCTTAGGCACTGGTGCCACAACACTCCAACCCCTCACAGATACTGTACTTGGAGCACAGCAATGAGCCCTATGGCAAATTATTGCAAAAAAAATTGTAATTACACGCCCCTGTAAAACAGGGGCTGAAAAATTGGGCCTTAGCCACTGGTGGCGGCACCCATAAACAAAAATGATCTTCCAAGCTATCATCATCAATCGTATCATTGAGGACTCGGAGGAGGAGGATAGCCAGTCAACATAACAGCACAGGCACTCAGCATCAGCATCAGTCTTGAAGGGATGTGACATGTTAAAATCAATTAGTCTGTTATATCAGCATCAGGTGTGTGGTAGCTGGTGGTGATCCAAGACTGGTTCATCTTGATGAAAGTCAGTCGATCAACCGAGTCGGTGGACAGGCGCACCCTGTGATCCGTGACAAATCCTCCAGCAGCACTGAATGTGCGTTCCGAAAGAACGCTGGATGCAGGACAGGCCAGTAGCTCAATTGCATACTGTGCAAGCTCTGGCCAGTGATCCATCCTCAAGACCCAGTAAGCCAGAGGATTTTCGGTGGGGAAGGTGTCCAAGTCTGACCTTGCCCCTAGATATTCCTGCACCATGTTTATCAGACGCTGGCGATGGTTGCTGGAACCGATCATACTTTGGGGCTGCGGACTAAAGAATTGTCTGAACGCATCGGTCAGACGGCCACCTTCCCCACCGCTCCTTCTTTGACTGGCCGAAGCCTCAGCAACTCGTTGTCCAGGACCAGGAGTTTGTAACCTCCCAGTCTCTGGGAACGCGTTGCACAGACCTTTCTGCAAGGCCTCCCGGAGTTGTCTCATCCTCTGCTCCCTCTGCGACGGTAACATAAGGTCCGCAACCTTACCCTTGTACCGTGGATCAAGGAGAGTGGCCAGCCAGTAATGGTCCCTCTCCTTGATCCGAAGAATACGAGGATCCTTCCGCAGACTTTGCAGGATCAGGGAGGCCATGCAGCGTAGGTTTGCTGAGGCATTCGCTCCGGAGTCCTCTGGGTCACTAAGGACGACATGATCCGCAGCCACCTCCTCCCAGCCACGTACAAGTCCACTGGTTTCTTGGGACTGTAAATCATCCCTAAAAGACTGCTGCTGATGATGCTGAGTGCCAGCCTCCACCTCCATGCTGACACAATCCTCCTCCTCCTCCTCCTCCTCCTCCTCCTCCTCTTCCTGTGCGATGGGTGGGACAGAAGGAACACTGTCTGGGTAAAGGGGGCCTTGAGAGGCAAGGAAGTCCTCCTCTTCCTGCCTCTGTTCTGCCTCAAGTGCCCTGTCCATTATTCCACGCAGCGTGTGCTCCAACAGGTGGACAAGAGGTACAGTGTCACTGATGCATGCACTGTCACTGCTCACCATCCTCGTGGCCTCCTCAAATGGTGCCAGGACAGTGCATGCATCCCTGATCATGCCCCACTGGCGTGGAGAAAAAAAACCAAGCTCCCCTGACCCTGTCCTGGTGCCGTAGTCGCACAGGTACTCATTGATGGCCCTCTGCTGCGTGTGCAGCCGCTGCAGCATGGCCAACGTTGAGTTCCACCTGGTGGGCATGTCACATATAAGGCGGTTCTTGGGCAGGTTCAACTCCTTTTGCAGCTCAGCCAGGCGAGCACTGGCATTATAAGATCTGCGGAAATGCACACAGACTTTCCTGGCCTGCCTCAGGACATCCTGTAAGCCCGGGTACCTGCCCAAGAACCGCTGCACCACCAGGTTAAGGACGTGAGCCACACAGGGCACATGGGTCAGTTGTCCCTGTCGGAGGGCGGAGAGGAGGTTGGTGCCATTGTCGCAAACCACCATTCCTGGCTTAAGCTGGCGTGGCGTCAACCACCTCTCGGCCTGGCCCTGCAGAGCAGACAGGACCTCTGCCCCAGTGTGGCTTCTGTCCCCCAAACACACCAGCGCAAGCACGGCATGGCATCTTTTTGCCTGCGTACTTGCGTAGCCCCGTGAACGGCTACGGAGCACCGCTGGTTCATAGGACAAACCACAGGAAGAGGCCATGGAGGAAGAAGAAGAGGAGGGGGTGGAGGAGAGAGGTGTGTCACAACCAGTAGTAGCATTTTGGAGGCGTGGCGGTGGGACAACCTCCAACACTACTGCACCTTGTCCTGCATCCTTCCCAGCTGCCAAAAGAGTGACCCAATGGGCCGTGAAAGAAAGGTAACGTCCCTGTCCATGCCTGCTGGACCATGAGTCAGCGGTAATATGCACCTTACCGCTGACCGCCCTGTCCAGCGAGGCCAAGACATTGCCTTCCACATGCCGGTAGAGAGCCGGAATAGCCTTCCGTGAGAAAAAGTGGCGTTTGGGAACCTGCCACTGAGGAACCGCACATTGCACAAACTCACGGAAGGGGGCCGAGTCTACCAACTGAAAAGGCAGCAGTTGAAGCGCTAGCAATTTAGCCAAGCTAGCATTCAACCGCTGGGCATGTGGATGGCTGGGAGTGAACTTCTTTCGACGGTCCAGCAGCTGGGGCAGGGAAATTTGCCTGCTAGAATCGGACGTCGGTGTACTGCTAGCAGAGTGGCCGCAAGTACTTGGCTGTGACACACCTAATTCTACACCTTCATTCCTCTCAGTGCATGTTTCAGAGAGGACTGAAGTTATAGTATGGTTGGAGATCCCAGCTGATGCGGTGCAAGGAGAGGTCCGCTTTGTTCTTTGGTGTGGGTCTTTGAGGTAGGCTTGCCAACGAGCTGCATGGCAGGTCAACATATGTCTGGTCAGGCATGTGGTACCCAAGCGGCTGATGTTTTGGCCACGCGATATACGCTTGAGACATATGTTGCAAACAGCAGCTGTGCGATCTGATGCACTAGCCTCAAAAAAGGCCCACACCAAAGAACTTTTTGAATGACGGGCAGAGGCAGCGCCCTGCACAGGCGGAACTCTGCGGTGTGATTCCGTCGGTGTACTGCCCTTACGCTGGCCACCAAAGGGCATCCTGCCTCGTTGGAGATGTGCCTCCTCCTCATCCTCCTCCTCCTCCTCTCTCCTATTAGGCACCCACGTGGAGTCAGTGACCTCATCATCACCTCCCTCCTCATCACTGGAGGCAATCTGGCAGTATGCTGCAGCTGCTGGAACATGACTGCCAGATTGGTGTCCTTCTTGAGCATCCCCTCTGTCTGCTCTCACGCTACTGCCTTCCTCTAGCTGGGTTTCATCATCAGACCCTTCGAAACGCTGGGCATCCTCCTGGAGCATGTACCCAACACTGTGCTGAAACAGTTCGGGGGACTCCTCAGGAGGAGGACATGGTGGGTCTAGGGAAGGAGTGACTGATGATGAGTCTGACATTGATACCAGGGAAGAGGACGCTTTGGCAGCTGCTTTTCCAGTACCCTGAGCCTGGGTGAGAGAGGATGAGGAGGAGGAGGAGGGCTTGGTCATCCACTCTACCAAGTCTTCGGCATGATGTGGCTCAACATGTCCAGCTGCCGAAAAGAAGGACAAGCGTGTCCCATGGCCATGTGCTGATGACAATGCACCGCGTCCACGACCAGCACTGTTGCCCCCAGACACAGAGCCTGCTTGCCCTCTTTTATTGCCTCCTGACTGTCTGCCTCTCCTTGTTTGCCTTCCAGACATTCTAATAGATGGCCTGCAGGGAGATGGGAAAAAAGCAATAAGGGCTACCTTCAGGTGTCCTTCTCTGTCCCTTGAAACAAGGACTTTGACAGTGAAAGAAACTGACACACTCTCCCTACCTACAGTTTTCTGTCCCTAGAAAAAATGTTTTTTTTAAGCACAATTTAGCACAAGGAGAATTACCTCACTGTCCTTCCAGGTCCCTGGAAACAAGGACTTTGACAGTGAAAGAAACTGACACACTCTCCCTACCTACAGTTTTCTGTCCCTAGAAAAAATGTTTTTTTTAAGCACAATTTAGCACAAGGAGAATTACCTCACTGTCCTTCCAGGTCCCTGGAAACAAGGACTTTGACAGTGAAAGAAACTGACACACTCTCCCTACCTACAGTTTTCTGTCCCTAGAAAAAATGTTTTTTTTAAGCACAATATAGCACAAGGAGAATTCACTCACTGTCCTTCCAGGTCCCTGGAAACAAGGACTTTGACAGTGAAAGAAACTGACACACTCTCCCTACCTACAGTTTTCTGTCCCTAGAAAAAATGTTTTTTTTAAGCACAATTTAGCACAAGGAGAATTACCTCACTGTCCTTCCAGGTCCCTGGAAACAAGGACTTTGACAGTGAAAGAAACTGACACACTCTCCCTACCTACAGTTTTCTGTCCCTAGAAAAAATGTTTTTTTTAAGCACAATATAGCACAAGGAGAATTCACTCACTGTCCTTCCAGGTCCCTGGAAACAAGGACTTTGACAGTGAAAGAAACTGACACACTCTCCCTACCTACAGTTTTCTGTCCCTAGAAAAAATGTTTTTTTTAAGCACAATTTAGCACAAGGAGAATTACCTCACTGTCCTTCCAGGTCCCTGGAAACAAGGACTTTGACAGTGAAAGAAACTGACACACTCTCCCTACCTACAGTTTTCTGTCCCTAGAAAAAATGTTTTTTTTAAGCACAATTTAGCACAAGGAGAATTACCTCACTGTCCTTCCAGGTCCCTGGAAACAAGGACTTTGACAGTGAAAGAAACTGACACACTCTCCCTACCTACAGTTTTCTGTCCCTAGAAAAAATGTTTTTTTTAAGCACAATATAGCACAAGGAGAATTCACTCACTGTCCTTCCAGGTCCCTGGAAACAAGGACTTTGACAGTGAAAGAAACTGACACACTCTCCCTACCTACAGTTTTCTGTCCCTAGAAAAAATGTTTTTTTTAAGCACAATTTAGCACAAGGAGAATTACCTCACTGTCCTTCCAGGTCCCTGGAAACAAGGACTTTGACAGTGAAAGAAACTGACACACTCTCCCTACCTACAGTTTTCTGTCCCTAGAAAAAATGTTTTTTTTAAGCACAATTTAGCACAAGGAGAATTACCTCACTGTCCTTCCAGGTCCCTGGAAACAAGGACTTTGACAGTGAAAGAAACTGACACACTCTCCCTACCTACAGTTTTCTGTCCCTAGAAAAAATGTTTTTTTTAAGCACAATTTAGCACAAGGAGAATTACCTCACTGTCCTTCCAGGTCCCTGGAAACAAGGACTTTGACAGTGAAAGAAACTGACACACTCTCCCTACCTACAGTTTTCTGTCCCTAGAAAAAATGTTTTTTTTAAGCACAATTTAGCACAAGGAGAATTACCTCACTGTCCTTCCAGGTCCCTGGAAACAAGGACTTTGACAGTGAAAGAAACTGACACACTCTCCCTACCTACAGTTTTCTGTCCCTAGAAAAAATGTTTTTTTTAAGCACAATTTAGCACAAGGAGAATTACCTCACTGTCCTTCCAGGTCCCTGGAAACAAGGACTTTGACAGTGAAAGAAACTGACACACTCTCCCTACCTACAGTTTTCTGTCCCTAGAAAAAATGTTTTTTTTAAGCACAATTTAGCACAAGGAGAATTACCTCACTGTCCTTCCAGGTCCCTGGAAACAAGGACTTTGACAGTGAAAGAAACTGACACACTCTCCCTACCTACAGTTTTCTGTCCCTAGAAAAAATGTTTTTTTTTAAGCACAATATAGCACAAGGAGAATTCACTCACTGTCCTTCCAGGTCCCTGGAAACAAGGACTTTGACAGTGAAAGAAACTGACACACTCTCCCTACCTACAGTTTTCTGTCCCTAGAAAAAATGTTTTTTTTAAGCACAATTTAGCACAAGGAGAATTACCTCACTGTCCTTCCAGGTCCCTGGAAACAAGGACTTTGACAGTGAAAGAAACTGACACACTCTCCCTACCTACAGTTTTCTGTCCCTAGAAAAAATGTTTTTTTTAAGCACAATTTAGCACAAGGAGAATTACCTCACTGTCCTTCCAGGTCCCTGGAAACAAGGACTTTGACAGTGAAAGAAACTGACACACTCTCCCTACCTACAGTTTTCTGTCCCTAGAAAAAATGTTTTTTTTAAGCACAATATAGCACAAGGAGAATTCACTCACTGTCCTTCCAGGTCCCTGGAAACAAGGACTTTGACAGTGAAAGAAACTGACACACTCTCCCTACCTACAGTTTTCTGTCCCTAGAAATTTTTTTTTTTTTAAGCACAATTTAGCACAAGGAGAATTACCTCACTGTCCTTCCAGGTCCCTGGAAACAAGGACTTTGACAGTGAAAGAAACTGACACACTCTCCCTACCTACAGTTTTCTGTCCCTAGAAAAAATGTTTTTTTTAAGCACAATATAGCACAAGGAGAATTCACTCACTGTCCTTCCAGGTCCCTGGAAACAAGGACTTTGACAGTGAAAGAAACTGACACACTCTCCCTACCTACAGTTTTCTGTCCCTAGAAAAAATGTTTTTTTTAAGCACAATATAGCACAAGCACAAAACACACTGACACTCTCCCTACCTATCCTTCTCTTTCCCTAAACTAAAGGAATCCAGGTTAAGCAAGAAAGAAATAAAAGTCACTGTCCCTGCCTATGCTGCTCTATCCCTGCTCCGGAACACACTACACTAGGCCGCCGTGCTGGCGGCCTTTTATAGTGTGGGGCGTGTACTAAACCCCCTCAGCAATAATTGGCCACAGGCATCCTGCCTGTGGCCAATCATTGCCCTCCTCGCTGCCGGCGCTGTGATTGGCCAAGCATGCGGGGTCACAGTGCATGCTTGGCCAATCACAGCGCCTGGATGACACTGCGATGGCGTAGTGCATTGTGGGCCGTTCGCGTCACTCGAATTTGGCGCGAACGGCCCAAATCGTTCGATCTTCGTCGAACGATCGAACAGCCAATGTTCGAGTCGAACGTATGTTCGACTCGAACACGAAGCTCATCCCTAATGGAGAAGTATTTTGTCCATTACGGACTACCACAGAGACTCCACTCAGATCAAGGAAGGGACTTTGAGAGTCGGTTGATCCGAAGACTTTTGGATTCATTAGGAATAAAGAAGACCAGAACCACACCTTACCACCCACAAGGAGATGCTCAGCCGGAGAGATTTAACCGGACCCTGCTCAACATGTTGGGAACCTTAGAAACAGAGAAGAAGCAACACTGGAGTCAGCACATATCAGCCCTAGTACATGCCTATAACTGTACCACAAGTGACGCCACTGGCTACTCCCCTTATCGACTTATGTTTGGGAGAGAAGCAAGGCTACCTGTGGACCTGGCCTTTGGCACTTCTATAGACAATACCTCAGCTACATCCCACAAGGGATACGTGGACAGACTTAGACGTAGCTTGCAGGTGGCCTATGAACAAGCCCAGGCGGCTTCGGATCAAAGGGGGGCCCGCAACAAGAGAAATTTTGATCTGAAGGCTCGAGTGCAAGATCTGCAGCCCGGGGACCGAGTACTGCTACGCAATCTGGGGGTCCCTGGAAAACACAAGCTTGCCGACAGGTGGAGATCTGAGCCCTATGTTGTCTGTAGGAAGTTGCCCGGTTTGCCTGTCTACAAACTAAAGCCAGAAGGAAAGGTGGGTCCACTGAAGACGTGGCATCGGAACCACCTGCTCCCACTTGCTGAGGCAGTCAGAATACCTCCCGTGAGAGACTCCCCTGAATCGGCCTCTATCCTGGATATTCCTAGGCCGAACACTCGGTCCCAGACCTCTCGAGCCAAAGATGGGGAGGCCTCCCAATTGAGTACAGAAGAAGGTGGAGAACTGGACTGGCTGTGGCCTCCCTCGACTCTGGGAACGTCCGCCATAGATCTCCCAAATGGAGGGGATACCCCAGATGCAACGCTGAATCCGGAGGCTACTGAATTCATACCCTTCAGTCCCTCAGCTGATTACTGGGAAGATGTTCCTGACACTTGCGCAGAGGAGGACTCTAGAGATTCCATACGTCAGTTGACTTCTGAATCAGAGGTTCCAGAACCAGCAATGTTACCTGAACTTACTCCTGAAGAAGAGCCTGTGGTGCCAGAGTCAGAAGCACCAAGAGAGCAGAGGGCTCACAGAGTCATCAGGCCTCCCAAGAAACTAACTTACCCCCAAATGGGGACGAGCTCAGAGGACTCTGTTGTAACGGCTAGGAGAAGTGTTGAACAACCTGATCCTTCCACCGTCCATTTGGTGGAGGGCAACCCCAGCTCACTCTCTGGCACAGTTAGGCAGGCCACTCATGGTAGTGTGACCTGTGGGCAAGAGAGTTCCATCCCAAAGTTTTGGTGGGAATTCCCTATGCCAACATCATGCTCGACATTGTCCAAAATGGTAAACAGTATTTGTTGAAGTTTATCTTTGGGGACCAAAGAGTTCAAGTGGGGGGAGTGTGTAGCGGGGTGTTCCCCTTTAATGCAGAGAGACAAGAAGTTCCAGGTGAGAGGTGAGTCGGGAGGAAGTAAAGAGACATTATGGAAGTGAAAGCAGAGGAGAGAGAGACTACATCTCCCAGTACATCTTGCAGCACCCAGGGTGCATTGCTCCAGAACAGAGACTGCTGGGGCAGACTTTATAAAGGGGAGGCAGAGTTTTGGTCTCTCTCTTTGGACCCCCCTCTCCTAGCAAGAGGATGTCTGTGCTGAACTGCTGTGTGCACAAGGCCTGAAGCCCGGGCCGTGTGCTCCTTTCCAAAGAGCCCTCTGCCAGCCTAGCAGAGCCTTAGAGACATCTAATCCTCCTTGCTGCAGTACACCGGAAGGATTGAAGACTTGGATGTCGGTGGATTCCTGTTCCTAGACGAATCGATGGAGGAAAGGGACTTGGACTTCTCCAGGTGGTGAGAGCTGTTTAAAGACAGATACTTTATCTTTACTATTCGTTGGGATTACAAAGTTGTTCTTCAAGTGCACCACCGAGAGATTTCTAGCAAATATTGTTTCACTGAACTTCCATTTAGATCAGTCAGGCCTGACTGCATAGGTAGACATTGCTGGGTGTTAGTCTACCCATGAGGGGAAGTAGCTGTAAAAGGGCAGCGCTAGAGTTGCATAGCAATACTTAATTATTCTGATTACTCTGTTTATCTTTATTACTGTTTATTGCAGGGATCTGCAACTTGTTATACTGTTGTTTATTACTTGCCCATTAGCCTCAGTAAAATATCTGGGTAAAGTACATTTGGTGTCAGTTCCGCTTACTTTAATAGGAGTTTTAAAGTATATTCTGTGTATGTTTGTTATAGGACTGCGTCACCAACAGTTGCGGTCACGCGGTCCTATCCCTCTATCACCAGCTGTGCCACGGGAGGTTAGAGCCGATTGCCAGGGGTTGACAGCAGTGCACTACAGGGCCCAAATCAATATCAGCGGCTCTCTTAACTGGGGGTAGCGCTACAAGGAGATCAAACGTATACTTTTCAGGTACTAGGAACACAGGAACGCTGACAAACCAGCAACCAGACTGTGTCACTGAGCTTGTTTAAATAGGCCCACCTGTCATCCTATTGGCGCGCCATTGCGCACGCGCATTGCGCCATTGCGCACGTGCATGCGCCGTTGAGCCATTGCGCGCACCCGTGAACGCCGGAGCGACGTTCCACCGCGCATGCGCCGAAGCGTCGTTCCGCCGTGCATGCGCGCTGGGCGCAGATTGGTGACACTAGGTGGGGAATTTCCCTGACAGTCTCACTGTCACAGCACCTGGACCAGATGGCATACACCCACGGATCCTAAAAGAATTGAGCTCTGTAATTTCAAAGCCATTGTATTTAATTTTTAGGGACTCATTAATGACAGGAATAGTACCACTGGATTGGCGCAGGGCCAATGTGGTGCCTATATTTAAAAAGGGAATTAAGTGTTTACCAAGTAACTATAGACCTGTTAGTTTAACTTCTATAGTTGGGAAAATACTGGAGAGATTAATAAAAGACCACATAGATGAGTTCTTGCTGGAAAAAAACTATTTAAGCAACAGACAGCATGGATTCATGAAAGACAGAAGTTGTCAAACAAACCTGATTTCTTTTTATGAAGAGGTAAGTAAGACCTTGGACAGAGGGGTGGCAGTGGAGGTGGTATACTTGGATTTTGCAAAAGCGTTCGATACAGTTCCCCACACACGGCTCATGTGTAAGGTAAAGTCTACAGGATTGGAAATATCAGTTTGTAAATGGATAGAAAACTGGCTAAAAGACAGAATTCAGAGAGTAGTGGTTAATGATTCTTACTCTGAATGGTCCTAGGTTATCAGTGGTGTACCCCAAGGTTCAGTGCTGGGACCCTTACTTTTTAATATGTTTATAAATGATATTGGGTCTGAGATCAAAAGTAACATTTCTGTCTTTGCAGATGACACCAAGCTATGCAGTGGAATAACGTCCTTACAGGATGTCGCCAATTTACAAGCCGACCTCAATGCTCTGTCTAATTGGGCGACTATGTGGCAGATGAGGTTTAATGTTGATAAATGTAAAGTTATGCACTTGGGGGCTAATAATATGAATGCATCATACATACTAGGGGGAGTACAACTGGGGGGATCCGTAGTGGAGAAGGATCTGGGGGTTTTGGTAGATCATAAGCTCAATAATGGCATGCAATGCCAAGCTGCGGTTTCCAAAGCGAGCAAAGTCCTTTCTTGTATTAAGAGAGGTATGGTCTCCAGAGAGAGAGATATCATTTTGCCCCTGTTCAAATCATTAGTAAGACCTCATCTGGAATATGCAGTTCAGTTTTGGGCCCCAGTTCTCAAAAAGGATATTGGGGAACTGGAGAAAGTGCAGAGAAGGGCAACCAAACTGATAAGAGGCATGGAGGAGCTCAGCTATGAGGAGAGATTAGAGGAACTGAATTTATTCTCTCTTGAGAAGAGGAGATTAAGGGGGGATATGATCAACATGTACAAATATATAAGGGGTCCATATAGTGAACTTGGTGTTCAGTTATTCACTTTACGGTCAACACAAAGGACAAGGGGGCACTCTTTGCGTCTAGAGGAAAAGAGATTTCACCTCCAAATACGGAAAGGTTTTTTCACAGTAAGAGCTGTGAAAATGTGGAATAGACTCCCTGCAGAGGTGGTTCTGGCCAGCTCAGTAGATTGCTTTAAGAAGGGCCTGGATTCTTTCTTAAATGTACATAATATAACTGGGTACTGATATTTATAGGTAAAGTTGATCCAGGGAATATCCGATTGCCTCTCGGGGGATCAGGAAGGAATTTTTTCCCCTGCTGTAGCAAATTGGATAATGCTCTTCTGGGTTTTTTTGCCTTCCTCTGGATCAACTGTGGGTATAGAATTGGGTATATGGGATTGTACGATATATGTTTATTTTTATTTTTTTATTTTTATTTTTTACGGTTGAACTGGATGGACTTGTGTCTTTTTTCAACCTGACTAACTATGTAACTATGTAACTATACCACTGCTCTCTGTTAAGTTAAATTTCCTGCATGATATCCTTGGGAACGTAAGGAAACTCCAGTCCATATTCTGTGGCTACCCTTTTAGTTAGCAATCTTTGTAATCAGGCAAGCCTTGGCAAAACTCTGGCACTTCCTTGTCCAGGACCCACACATGAAGTCGGAGATTTGCGCACCATAGCGTTGGTCGACAACTTTTCTGACCCAAATTAACTGGTACCTCTGGCCAGAATCTCGTTAGTAGCAATGGGAGGTTCCACACTGGGTGATGTCTTCCCCGAGTCCATAACTACCCAATCAGAAAAAGTGAAGGCCGAAGCGACATCATCACCATTTGACCATAACATCTCCTGAGACATAGTCTCGAACAAATCATCGTCTCCGGAGATATCTGACAGCGAGTCTAACTCAGAGTCCCGTAACTCCTCCGCAGGCATATATTTACAGACGGTCCCCGCATGTACACTTTCCCCAGATCTCTCACCCGTTCCTGTCGTGGATTTCTCAGGGATGATTCCTCTCTCTGGATCCGGTTCGGGTAGTCTTTGGGGTAGGCCTCGACCACGGCCGCAGGAGGCTTTCACATATCCCACCTTCCTCTGGACAGGTACAGCGGGAGCAGGTGCAGCAAGGGTAACAGCAGTAACGATGTCCGCTGATGACTCTTTGATGGCAGTAACAGCGCCATCTCCCTCAGGAACAGTCACTGTAGCAGACGTGGCAAGTGCAGGTTTAGCCGCAGAAGCAAAGGTAGCAGCCTCTTCTGTAGCAATGCCCGTGGCCCAGTTTGCTCGGTAAGCACGGGGCGGCATGGTGGGTTGCTCTATGGCGAACAGGTACTCCCTGCAGTGTAGGCACCGAACAAATGGACGGGGGTGTACGACCAGTACTTCACACCTGTTGCATAGCATACCCAATGCTTCAACATCTCCTATTGTGTACAGTACGAAACGCCCATGCGGTTTCAGACGAATGCCAGTATCCATCAGCAAAGTTCCAGGCAGCACGGCACTTGTAGCGGTACCCACAGGAAACATCCTGGGCCCCATAGCACACTGCATCAACGGCATTGAAGACATGGCTGCACAATCAGATAGTGTTGGACACACACGCGCGGTGTCTCAAGCAGCAAGCAGGTGGGAACTCCTCCCACTCGCTCCTCTAGTCACGTAGCTCCCGGGCTTTCTGGCTTTCTTGGCTCCGCCCACAGCCCACGTGGCTAAGAAGTGATCTGCAAATTAACCCCCTTTTTCCAGAAAAATAACAGTCCAGAGCCCTCTTCAGCATAGGCTCCCGGTGAACAGCTTACTTGAGTTGCGACTGGTAACGGCAAATCCCGGACTCAAGCCCCCACATGTAGCAATACCCCCGAAGGAGCTGCTGGTTTAATTTTGGGTCTGCCGTTACCTCACTGTTCACCGTATCTGCCATAGGGGTCCCATTGGAGAGTTGCTCACAGATGTCTGCACCAACACTTATGCCTTGTACACATGATCGGATTTCCGATTGGAATAAAATCCGATGGACTTGTTTCATCGGAAATTCCGATCGTGTGTGGGCCCCATCTGACTTTTTTCCATCAGAGTAAAAAAATAGAACATGTTTTAATTTTTTCCGATGGGAAATTCCAATCGTCTGTGTGGAATTCCATCGGAGAAAAATCCACGCATGCTCAGAATCAAGTCGACGCATGCTCGGAAGCATTGAACTTAATTTTTCTCGGCTATTCGTAGTGTTTTACGTCACCGTGTTTTGGACAGTCGGAATTTAGTCTGACAGTGTGTAATCAAGACTGATGGAAGTCCGCTTCATCGGAATTCCGACGGAAAATTACATCGGATTTTATTCCATCTGAAATCCGATCGTGTGTGTACAAGGCATTAGTCTCTTTTTCCAATGCTTTTATTAACAAACGTCAGAGGGATGGAGGGTTAGGGGAGATTCAGGTACCTTGTTTTGTGGATCACGGGTACTTCTTTGATCCAGAGGACAAAAAGCTCCACAACTGGATCTAGCAACCACCAGATGGGCCTCTCTCACTGACCGAACAGCCGGTGCGGTGCTCGGTCATAGTCTCTGCCACAGACTTGATGAATATAACTTGAGTCGTTGTACAATCCTCGGCCACAGGATTGTATAACCAAGAACTTTTGCAAAGTCAAAGTACAATCTCACAGTACCAGTATCTTTCAGCCATCCGGCGATACTGTGAGGTAGATTTGGGCAGGATGCGTCCTCCAATTGAGTCTCCAATTGCTCGGCTTCTCCCCGCAGGCAAGACAGCTCAGGACCACCCCTGAACCAGTAGGCCCCAGAAACTCCTCGGCCTACTTCCAGTAATGAGGCCTCGGGCCAGCAGGCCCTGAGGCAGAAGAACTGCTACGACACACCTTAGGCCAGGAGGGCCATCAGGTCAGAGAAACCGCGAAAACGGTGTCTGTCCCTTAAGGACCCCTCACTGTATATATACATGTCGGCAGAATGGCTCGTACAGGCACAATCACGTACCTGCACGTGGCCCTTTAACTGCCGACGTCTGGGTCGCGCACGCGCTGTACACAGCTCAGATTTATTGTACAAACTAAATTTACAACATAGCCCCTATTCTTTAGGAACAGGGCGCTACATATACAAATATATAGATCAGACCAAAATGAGGGACAAATGAGGAGGAAAAAGCGACAGGCGGACATTGTTCCAAATCAGGGACATTGCCTCGAAATCAGGGACAGTTTGGAGCTATGCATCTATACCAGCCCAATACCACACTTTTACCAAACCTATACTGCACCATACCAACACCATTCTGCAGTTACAGGTATACCAAACACTCACTGCTAGGGATGAGCTCGGTGTTCGAGTCGAACATACGTTCGAGTCGAACATACGTTCGACTCGAACATCGGCTGTTCGATCGTTCGCCGAACAACGAACGATTTGGGCCGTTCGCGCCTAATTTGCGGCCCACAATGCACTACGCCATCGCAGTGTCATCCAGGCGCTGTGATTGGCCAAGCATGCACTGTGACCCCGCATGCTTGGCCAATCACAGCGCCGGCAGCGAGGAGAGCAATGATTGGCCACAGGCAGGATGCCTGTGGCCAATTATTGCTGAGGGTGTTTAGTACACGCCCCACACTATAAAAGGCCGCCAGCACGGCGGCCTAGTGTAGTGTGTTCCGGAGCAGGGAAAGAGAAGCATAGGCAGGGACAGTGACATTTTTTTTTTCTTGCTTAACCTGGATTCCTTTAGTTTAGGGAAAGAGAAGGATAGGTAGGGAGAGTGTCAGTCTGTTTTACTGTGCTAAACCTTGTTTGTAGGGACAGGGAAGGACAGTGAGGGAAATTCTCCTTGTGCTATACTGTGCTAAAGCATTCCTCATCAACCATCTTTAAAAAAAATTTTTTATAGGGACAGAAAACTATAGGTAGGGAGAGTGTCAGTGTGTTTTACTGTGCTAAACCTTGTTTGTAGGGACAGGGAAGGACAGTGAGGGAAATTCTCATTGTGCTATACTGTGCTAAAGCATTCCTCATCAACCATCTTTAAAAAAAAAAAATTATAGGGACAGAAAACTATAGGTAGGGAGAGTGTCAGTGTGTTTTACTGTGCTAAACCTTGTTTGTAGGGACAGGGAAGGACAGTGAGGGAAATTCTCATTGTGCTATACTGTGCTAAAGCATTCCTCATCAACCATCTTTAAAAAAACATTTTTTATAGGGACAGAAAACTATAGGTAGGGAGAGTGTCAGTGTGTTTTACTGTGCTAAACCTTGTTTGTAGGGACAGGGAAGGACAGTGAGGGAAATTCTCATTGTGCTATACTGTGCTAAAGCATTCCTCATCAACCATCTTTAAAAAAAAAAAAATTATAGGGACAGAAAACTATAGGTAGGGAGAGTGTCAGTGTGTTTTACTGTGCTAAACCTTGTTTGTAGGGACAGGGAAGGACAGTGAGGGAAATTCTCATTGTGCTATACTGTGCTAAAGCGTTCCTCATCAACCATCTTTAAAAAAACATTTTTTATAGGGACAGAAAACTATAGGTAGGGAGAGTGTCAGTGTGTTTTACTGTGCTAAACCTTGTTTGTAGGGACAGGGAAGGACAGTGAGGGAAATTCTCATTGTGCTATACTGTGCTAAAGCATTCCTCATCAACCATCTTTAAAAAAAATGTTTTTTATAGGGACAGAAAACTATAGGTAGGGAGAGTGTCAGTGTGTTTTACTGTGCTAAACCTTGTTTGTAGGGACAGGGAAGGACAGTGAGGGAAATTCTCATTGTGCTATACTGTACTAAAGCATTCCTCATCAACCATCTTTAAAAAAAAAATTTTTTATAGGGACAGAAAACTATAGGTAGGGAGAGTGTCAGTGTGTTTTACTGTGCTAAACCTTGTTTGTAGGGACAGGGAAGGACAGTGAGGGAAATTCTCATTGTGCTATACTGTGCTAAAGCATTCCTCATCAACCATCTTTAAAAAAAAAAAATTTTATAGGGACAGAAAACTATAGGTAGGGAGAGTGTCAGTGTGTTTTACTGTGCTAAACCTTGTTTGTAGGGACAGGGAAGGACAGTGAGGGAAATTCTCATTGTGCTATACTGTGCTAAAGCATTCCTCATCAACCATCTTTAAAAAAACTTTTTTTATAGGGACAGAAAACTATAGGTAGGGAGAGTGTCAGTGTGTTTTACTGTGCTAAACCTTGTTTGTAGGGACAGGGAAGGACAGTGAGGGAAATTCTTATTGTGCTATACTGTGCTAAAGCATTCCTCATCAACCATCTTTAAAAAAAAATTTTTTATAGGGACAGAAAACTATAGGTAGTGTGAGGGGGTTAACTCGGTAGCGGGTGTGTGTGACCCCCTGGTTGGGCTCCCCACACAAAAACAGGGCCAGCAGACGGAGGTTGTGGTTTTCAAAATCAAAAGGTGCGGTTTATTTCTCTATGTACAGTGACAAAAACACAGCAAAGCCAAAAAGAAACAAACAAAATAAATCCTGGTCAGTTTGACCTCTGACTAAACATGCAGGTTTCCTAAACTAACAACTGGGATCAGCCTGGTGCTGTCCTAGTCCCTAAGTCCCTGGTTTAGTAAAAGTCCAAACAAATAGCCACACAGGCTTTGCCTCACCGCACAGGGGTTCACTCTCCCTAGACAGTCCACACAGGTCTGGTTCCAGGCATGAGCTAACACCTAATGAATCTGGGAGTTCTTATAGAGGCCTAAATGAGCTGACAAGCTTCAGCTGGCCTCATCAACTCCCTGTCTGTACGACGCCCCACACTCTCCCTAGAGGTATGAGTCATCCATGAGCCTACTAGCCTCAGCTGGGCTTATACAACTCTCCACCCTAGTTGTATAAGTCAGCATAAAGCCTGAATCTGGGAGAAATATATCTACCCCCCTGGATGCAACCAGGTGACTTTACCTTCCTGCTGTCACATACCCCCCCCTCTTGTTTTAACCTTGGGGTTGGAACACCAGCAATCAGGCATTCATGTACTCGAGACAAAGCATCCACATTCCCCATTTGAACGCCAGGGCGATGCTTTACTGTGAAGTTGAATTCCTGTAGGGCCAGGAACCACCTATTCACTCTTCTATTTGTCTCCTTGTTTTGAGCCATCCACTTTAACGGAGCGTGATCCGTAACCATGTCAAAGTGCCTACCTAGCAGATAGTACCGAAGGGAATCTAGAGCCCACTTCACCGCTAAACACTCCTTTTCAACCGTGGCGTAATTTACCTCATGGGACTTCAACTTCCTGCTGAGGTAAATGACTGGGTGCTCTTCCCCGTTCCAGACCTGGGACAATACTGCTCCTAACCCCACATCTGACGCATCACTTTGTACGACAAAGTCTTTAGAGAAGTCGGGTGAGTACAACACTGGCTGGCTACATAAGGCTTGTTTCAAGAATTGGAATGCTGCCTCAGCCTCGGGGGTCCATTTAATCATGACCGACCCTTTCCCTTTCGTCAGGTTGGTTAGGGGCACAGCCTTAGAAGCAAAGTGGGGAATGAAGCGCCGATAATAACCCGCGATTCCCAGAAAGGTCCGTACCTGCTTCTTGCTGTTGGGACGTGGCCAACTCTGGATGGCCTCGACTTTGTTGAGTTGGGGTTTTATCACTCCCCTGCCAATGGTGTACCCAAGATATTTGGCCTCCTCCTGCCCAATGGTACACTTCTTGGGGTTAGCCGTAAACCCCGCTTCCCGGATAGAGTCTAGGACTGCTTGCACTTTTGGCAGATGTGAGGCCCAATCTGTGCTATGGACAATTACGTCATCCAGGTAAGCCGCAGCATACTTCCGATGGGGCCTCAGTATCTGGTCCATTTTCCGCTGGAATGTGGCCGGCGCATTCTGTAACCCGAACGGCATTCTCTTATATTGGAACGCCCCGTCTGGGGTTACAAATGCGGTTTTCTCTTTGGCCGACTTGGCCAGGGGAATTTGCCAATACCCTTTTGTGAGGTCAAGAGTCGTCATGTATCGGGCTGTTCCCAGCCGGTCGATCAACTCATCTATACGTGGCATGGGGTAGGTGTCAAATTTTGTAACTTTGTTCAACTGACGAAAATCGTTACAAAATCGCCAGCTCCCATCCGGTTTAGGCACCAACACAATGGGACTAGACCAATCACTTTGGGACTCCTCTATCACCCCTAAGTTCAGCATTTTCTGTACTTCCTCCCGTATTGCCTCCCGTCGGGCCTCTGGGATCCGATAGGGTTTTAACTTCACCCTTTCACCGGGCGGGGTAATAATATCATGCTCTACCCCAGATGTTTGTCCCGGCAGCTCAGAGAACACCTCCTTGTTGCGAAGCACAAACTCCTTAACCTCCTGTTGTTGGGGTTGTGACAAGGTGGCTGCTATTCCAACCTCCGGAATCACGCAACCAGTTTGAGCTGGTGACCAAGTTTCTGCGACTAGGGACTCTCTATCCCTCCAGGCTTTCAACAGATTAACGTGATATATCTGTTCGGGCTTTCGCCTTCCTGGTTGTCTGACCTTGTAATTCACTTCGCTCACTTTTTCCATTATCTCGTAGGGGCCTTGCCATTTGGCAAGGAATTTACTTTCAACAGTAGGGACAAGTACCAATATCCTATCCCCCGGGGAAAAGGTACGGGTCTTTGCTCCACGGTTGTACACTCTCTGCTGTGCCAACTGCGCTTGGGCCAAATGTTCCTTCACGATGGGCATTACCTGTGCAATTCGATCTTGCATCAGGGCGACATGCTCAATCACACTCCTGTGGGGAGAACTCTCACTTTCCCAAGTTTCCTTGGCAATATCCAACAGCCCTCTTGGGTGTCTCCCATACAGTAACTCAAAGGGGGAGAATCCCGTAGAGGATTGGGGCACCTCCCTAATAGCAAACATCAAATAAGGAAGTAGACAGTCCCAATCCTTTCCATCTCTATCCACCACTTTCTTCAACATTTGTTTTAGGGTTTTGTTGAATCTTTCAACCAGCCCATCGGTTTGGGGGTGATACACAGATGTACGCAATTGCGTCACTTTGAGCAATTTACACAGCTCTTTCATAACCCGGGACATAAAGGGTGTACCTTGGTCCGTAAGCAGTTCTTTACAAATACCCACCCGGCTAAAAACAAGAGATAGCTCTTTGGCTATGGTTTTGGCCAAGGTATTTCTGAGAGGGATCGCTTCTGGATAACGGGTGGCATAGTCCATTATAACCAATATGTACTGGTGCCCCCTAGCGGACTTGATTATAGGACCTACCAAATCCATTGCGATTCTCTCAAACGGGACCTCAATGATGGGTAGAGGGACCAGCGGGCTACGGAAATGTGGCATCGGGGCCGACCTCTGACACACAGGGCAGGAGGAACAATAATTTTCTATGTCCTTCATCACCCCAGGCCAATAGAATCTCTGTAATACCCTCTCTCGGGTTTTCTCTGTCCCCAGATGACCTCCAAGAATGTGCCCATGGGCCAACTCCAACACCAACTTCCTGTAAGGTTTGGGCACCACCAGCTGCTCAACGGTTTCTTCTGCCCTTTTTGCCACCCGATACAGTAGGTCCTTCTCTACGCTGAAGTATGGGTAAGTGCAGGTATTATCTGGGTTCACTAACTCGCCATCTATTTCCACTACGTTTTCCCGTGCCTTTATTAGGGCGGGGTCTTTTAACTGTTCTGTGGCAAAATTTTCCCTGTGAACCTCCAGATCAGAAAACTCCACAGACGGTAGGTTTTCGTCTGAGGAGGTGGGCTCCTCTCTAGTTTCTTGAGTCTCCCCTGCAAATACTGACAAGGGAAATTCTGGAGAGTCCTCACCACTCTCAGAGGAGTTCTGGCTATCACATTCCTGGTACATAGGGGCACCAGTGGGGGGCTCAGGATCATCCCACAGTTCCCAGAACTTCGGAAAATCCCTTCCCACAATGGCGTCATGCGGTAACTGAGATACTAAGCCCACTGGATGAGAGAGGGTACCTTTGGGGGTCTCGAAACACACTGTAGTCACTGGATACTCTCGGGTGTCCCCATGCACACAAATAACAGCTACCTTGCTATTCCCAGAGACCTCTGTTTTAACTAATTCAGCCTTTATCAGGGTTACAAGGCTACCTGAATCCAGTAATACCACAACATTTCTACCATTAATACACATTTTGCATAAATGTTTCTCAGTTCCTCGAATGGCAGTGCATGCGACTGTCGCACACAGCGACTGACGTCTGCCCGTCAGAAAGTCACACTGCATGGGTTCCTCCACAACCGGGCAATTGGCTGCAATATGTCCCGCTTGCCGGCAGCGGTAGCAAACGATCCTTCTTGCGGCCTCTTGAGCCGCTGATTTCCCAGGCTGTTCTCGCCAAACTTGGGGTAGAGCTCCCACCCTCTCACTCTCTCCACCCTCACCCCTTGGAATCCTCTTATCCGCCCCTGGGGATGGTCTGGTCTTAGGGTGGAAAGTCCGAGTGTTTCTGGAAGAGGCCGTCAGGTTCTCTGTAGCCAAGTATTTCTCTACACGATCCACAAGACCACCGGCCGTCTCTGGGTCTCCATGGCTTACCCACTTTTGGATGGCAGTAGGAAGAACTCTCAAAAACCGATCCATTACAACACGTTCCACAATCTCTGGTGCGGACAAAGTCTCTGGCTGTAGCCACTTCCTGCTCAGGTGAATGAGATCATACATTTGAGACCTGGGGGGTTTTCCAAGCTGGAAAGTCCAGTTATGCACACGCTGAGCCCGGACAGCCAGGGTGACACCCAGCCTTGCCAATATTTCAGCTTTTAGCATCACATAGTCTTTTGCTTGGTCAGGCTCTAGGTCATAGTAAGCCTTCTGCGATTCACCAGTTAACAGAGGAGCCACCAGTCCAGCCCACTGCTCCTCAGGCCACTTTTCTCTTTCAGCAGTCCTTTCAAATGTGGTCAAAAATACCTCTGGATCATCCTCTCCAGTCATTTTTGTCAATAAACGACTCACCCCAAAGGACGCGGTATTAGTGGGACGGCTTTCCTCACTGGTCTGCGGACGTTGCTGCATTACTGCTTCCATTTGTTGTAGTCTCTGCTCTTGCTTCTGTAACAGGTCTATGAAGCGGGCCTCAGATTGCTGCTGGGCTTGTTGATGAGCTTGCTGCTGGGCTGCAAGGCTCCTTTGCAAACCTGCATTTGTCTGCTGTTGATTGGCATTTGCTAGAGCCAGCTGTTTCAGTATCTCCTCCATGCTGGCTTAAAAAAAACTGCCCGCATTCTCCACCAACTGTGAGGGGGTTAACTCGGTAGCGGGTGTGTGTGACCCCCTGGTTGGGCTCCCCACACAAAAACAGGGCCAGCAGACGGAGGTTGTGGTTTTCAAAATCAAAAGGTGCGGTTTATTTCTCTATGTACAGTGACAAAAACACAGCAAAGCCAAAAAGAAACAAACAAAATAAATCCTGGTCAGTTTGACCTCTGACTAAACATGCAGGTTTCCTAAACTAACAACTGGGATCAGCCTGGTGCTGTCCTAGTCCCTAAGTCCCTGGTTTAGTAAAAGTCCAAACAAATAGCCACACAGGCTTTGCCTCACCGCACAGGGGTTCACTCTCCCTAGACAGTCCACACAGGTCTGGTTCCAGGCATGAGCTAACACCTAATGAATCTGGGAGTTCTTATAGAGGCCTAAATGAGCTGACAAGCTTCAGCTGGCCTCATCAACTCCCTGTCTGTACGACGCCCCACACTCTCCCTAGAGGTATGAGTCATCCATGAGCCTACTAGCCTCAGCTGGGCTTATACAACTCTCCACCCTAGTTGTATAAGTCAGCATAAAGCCTGAATCTGGGAGAAATATATCTACCCCCCTGGATGCAACCAGGTGACTTTACCTTCCTGCTGTCACAGTAGGGAGAGTGTCAGTGTGTTTTACTGTGCTAAACCTTGTTTGTAGGGACAGGGAAGGACAGTGAGGGAAATTCTCATTGTGCTATACTGTGCTAAAGCATTCCTCATCAACCATCTTTGAAATCCTTGTTTTTTGGACAGTCAGGGAAATTGTCATTGTGCTATTCTGTGCGAAAGCAATCATCCTCAACCATATTTAGAAATCCTTAAGTAAAGGGACAGAGAAGGACACCTGAAGGTAGCCCTTATTGCTTTTTTTCCCATCTCCCTGCAGGCCATCCATTAGAATGTCTGGAAGGCAAACAAGGAGAGGCAGACAGTCAGGAGGCAATAAAAGAGGGCAAGCAGGCTCTGTGTCTGGGGGCAACAGTGCTGGTCGTGGACGCGGTGCATTGTCATCAGCACATGGCCATGGGACACGCTTGTCCTTCTTTTCGGCAGCTGGACATGTTGAGCCACATCATGCCGAAGACTTGGTAGAGTGGATGACCAAGCCCTCCTCCTCCTCCTCATCCTCTCTCACCCAGGCTCAGGGTACTGGCAAAGCAGCTGCCAAAGCGTCCTCTTCCCTGGTATCAATGTCAGACTCATCATCAGTCACTCCTTCCCTAGACCCACCATGTCCTCCTCCTGAGGAGTCCCCCGAACTGTTTGAGCACAGTGTTGGGTACATGCTCCAGGAGGATGCCCAGCGTTTCGAAGGGTCTGATGATGAAACCCAGCTAGAGGAAGGCAGTAGCGTGAGAGCAGACAGAGGGGATGCTCAAGAAGGACACCAATCTGGCAGTCATGTTCCAGCAGCTGCAGCATACTGCCAGATTGGCTCCAGTGATGAGGAGGGAGGGGATGATGAGGTCACTGACTCCACGTGGGTGCCTAATAGGAGAGAGGAGGAGGAGGAGGATGAGGAGGAGGCACATCTCCAACGAGGCAGGATGCCCTTTGGTGGCCAGCGTAAGGGCAGTACACCGACGGAATCACACCGCAGAGCTCCGCCTGTGCAGGGCGCTGCCTCTGCCCGTCATTCAAAAAGTTCTTTGGTGTGGGCCTTTTTTGAGGCTAGTGCATCAGATCGCACAGCTGCTGTTTGCAACATATGTCTCAAGCGTATATCGCGTGGCCAAAACATCAGCCGCTTGGGTACCACATGCCTGACCAGACATATGTTGACCTGCCATGCAGCTCGTTGGCAAGCCTACCTCAAAGACCCACACCAAAGAACAAAGCGGACCTCTCCTTGCACCGCATCAGCTGGGATCTCCAACCCCACTATAACTTCAGTCCTCTCTGAAACATGCACTGAGAGGAATGAAGGTGTAGAATTAGGTGTGTCACAGCCAAGTACTTGCGGCCACTCTGCTAGCAGTACACCGACGTCCGATTCTAGCAGGCAAATTTCCCTGCCCCAGCTGCTGGACCGTCGAAAGAAGTTCACTCCCAGCCATCCACATGCCCAGCGGTTGAATGCTAGCTTGGCTAAATTGCTAGCGCTTCAACTGCTGCCTTTTCAGTTGGTAGACTCGGCCCCCTTCCGTGAGTTTGTGCAATGTGCGGTTCCTCAGTGGCAGGTTCCCAAACGCCACTTTTTCTCACGGAAGGCTATTCCGGCTCTCTACCGGCATGTGGAAGGCAATGTCTTGGCCTCGCTGGACAGGGCGGTCAGCGGTAAGGTGCATATTACCGCTGACTCATGGTCCAGCAGGCATGGACAGGGACGTTACCTTTCTTTCACGGCCCATTGGGTCACTCTTTTGGCAGCTGGGAAGGATGCAGGACAAGGTGCAGTAGTGTTGGAGGTTGTTCCACCGCCACGCCTCCAAAATGCTACTACTGGTTGTGACACACCTCTCTCCTCCACCCCCTCCTCTTCTTCTTCCTCCATGGCCTCTTCCTGTGCTTTGTCCTCTGAACCAGCGGTGCTCCGTAGGCGTTCAAGGGGCTACGCAAGTACGCAGGCAAAAAGATGCCATGCCGTGCTTGCGCTGGTGTGTTTGGGGGACAGAAGCCACACTGGGGCAGAGGTTCTGTCTGCTCTGCAGGGCCAGGCCGAGAGGTGGTTGACGCCACGCCAGCTTAAGCCAGGAATGGTGGTTTGCGACAATGGCACCAACCTCCTCTCCGCCCTCCGACAGGGACAACTGACCCATGTGCCCTGTGTGGCTCACGTCCTTAACCTGGTGGTGCAGCGGTTCTTGGGCAGGTACCCGGGCTTACAGGATGTCCTGAGGCAGGCCAGGAAAGTCTGTGTGCATTTCCGCAGATCTTATAATGCCAGTGCTCGCCTGGCTGAGCTGCAAAAGGAGTTGAACCTGCCCAAGAACCGCCTTATATGTGACATGCCCACCAGGTGGAACTCAACGTTGGCCATGCTGCAGCGGCTGCACACGCAGCAGAGGGCCATCAATGAGTACCTGTGCGACTACGGCACCAGGACAGGGTCAGGGGAGCTTGTTTTTTTTTCTCCACGCCAGTGGGGCATGATCAGGGATGCATGCACTGTCCTGGCACCATTTGAGGAGGCCACGAGGATGGTGAGCAGTGACAGTGCATGCATCAGTGACACTGTACCTCTTGTCCACCTGTTGGAGCACACGCTGCGTGGAATAATGGACAGGGCACTTGAGGCAGAACAGAGGCAGGAAGAGGAGGACTTCCTTGCCTCTCAAGGCCCCCTTTACCCAGACAGTGTTCCTTCTGTCCCACCCATCGCACAGGAAGAGGACGAGGAGGAGGAGGAGGAGGAGGATTGTGTCAGCATGGAGGTGGAGCCTGGCACTCAGCAGCATCAACAGCAGCAGTCTTTTAGGGATGATTTACAGTCCCAAGAAACCCGTGGACTTGTACGTGGCTGGGAGGAGGTGGCTGCGGATCATGTCGTCCTTAGTGACCGAGAGGACTCCGGACCGAATGCCTCAGCTAACCTACGCTGCATGGCCTCCCTGATCCTGCAAAGTCTGCGGAAGGATCCTCGTATTCTTCGGATCAAGGAGAGGGACCATTACTGGCTGGCCACTCTCCTTGATCCACGTACAAGGGTAAGGTTGCGGACCTTATGTTACCGTCGCAGAGGGAGCAGAGGATGAGACAACTCCGGGAGGCCTTGCAGAAAGGTCTGTGCAACGCGTTCCCAGAGACTGGGAGGTTACAAACTCCTGGTCCTGGACAACGAGTTGCTGAGGCTTCGGCCAGTCAAAGAAGGAGCGGTGGGGAAGGTGGCCGTCTGACCGATGCGTTCAGACAATTCTTTAGTCCGCAGCCCCAAAGTATGATCGGTTCCAGCAACCATCGCCAGCGTCTGATAAACATGGTGCAGGAATATCTAGGGGCAAGGTCAGACTTGGACACCTTCCCCACCGAAAATCCTCTGGCTTACTGGGTCTTGAGGATGGATCACTGGCCAGAGCTTGCACAGTATGCAATTGAGCTACTGGCCTGTCCTGCATCCAGCGTTCTTTCGGAACGCACATTCAGTGCTGCTGGAGGATTTGTCACGGATCACAGGGTGCGCCTGTCCACCGACTCGGTTGATCGACTGACTTTCATCAAGATGAACCAGTCTTGGATCACCACCAGCTACCACACACCTGATGCTGATATAACAGACTAATTGATTTTAACATGTCACATCCCTTCAAGACTGATGCTGATGCTGAGTGCCTGTGCTGTTATGTTGACTGGCTATCCTCCTCCTCCGAGTCCTCAATGATACGATTGATGATGATAGCTTGGAAGATCATTTTTGTTTATGGGTGCCGCCACCAGTGCCTAACGCCCAATTTTTCAGCCCCTGTTTAACAGGGGCGTGTAATTACAATTTTTGAAGCAATACTTTGCAACAGGGCTCATTGCTGTGCTCCAAGTACAGTATCTGTGAGGGGTTGCAGTGTTGTGCCACCAGTGCCTAAGGCCCAATTTTTCAGCCCCTGTTCAACAGGGACATGTAATTACAATTCTTGATCTAATAATTCACAGCAGGGCCCATTGCTGCACCCACCAAGAGTAACTCTGAGGGCTTACAGTGTTGTGGCAACGCCACCACCACCACCACCACGAAAGGCCCAATTTTTCAGCCCCTGTTCAAAAGGGGCATGTAATTACAATTCTTGATCTAATAATTCACAGCAGGGCCCATTCCTGCACCCACCAAGAGTAACTCTGAGGGCTTACAGTGTTGTGGCAACACCACCACCACCACCACCACCACGAAAGGCCCAATTTTTCAGCCCCTGTTCAACAGGGGCATGCAATTACAATTCTTGATCTAATAATTCACAGCAGAGCCCATTGCTGCACCCACCAAGAGTAACTGTCAGGGCTTACAGTGTTGTGGCACCAGCACCACCATCAAAGCCCCAATTTTTACTACCACTGTTCAACAATTATATGTAATTATAATTCCTGATATAATAGTTGACAGCAGGGCGTTCCAGCACCAACCAAGAGTAACTGTGAGTGCTTACAGTGTTGTGCCAACACCAACAACTAAGGGGCCTATTTCTGCAGAGTATATACGGCAGGTCCCTACTTTCAAACATCCAACTTACAAACGACTCCTACTTGCAAACGCAAGAAGACAACAGGAAGTGAGAGGAAATCTACCCCTAGGAAGGAAAATTCTCTCCTGTAAGAATTAATATGGGAGAAAGGTGTCTCCTCTGTACTGATGCTTTATCACCAATCCTTGTTTCAAGAAAAACACCACATTTCAAAAACAGTTGTCATTGGGACGGAAAGTGAGGTGAAATGTTCTGAACAGGGGCACAGACAGCAAAACAAATGTTACAGGGGTGATAACCCTTACCTATGTTTTCCAAAAAGTTTAAAAATAGATTTTTGGGCTGGAGCTACACTTAAACAATGTACCTGTTCAAAATTACAAACAGATTCTACATAAGAACAAACCTACAGTCCCTGTCTTGTATGCACCGCCTGTATACGGCTGTTCAGAGTATATAGGGCCTTTTTTATTTTATGTGCGGGGTTCCCCTTAATATCCATACAAGACCCAAAGGGGCTGGTAATGGGCTGGGGTAGGGGGGGGGGGGTCATGGGGTAGCTATGCCATTTTTCTTAAAGATTTTCATCCATATTACCGGGACCAGACATTACATTAAAGCCGCAAGCAGTTTTAAATGGCTTTTTTTTCCTTTAGAAGTGTCATTTTGTGCAGGGACAGTTCTAACGGGAAACACGTGGCACTTCACAGGCATACTTTAGACACCCCCCAGGTACGATATTTAAAGGAATATTTGACTTTTTTTTTTTCACTTTATGCATCATTAAAATGACTGCTCCCGAAAAACGTCAGTTTTTAAAACTTCTTTTTGCATTGATACATGTCCCCTGGTGCAGAACCCGGGTTCCCAAACCCTTTTTAGGACAATAACATGCATAATAGTCGTTATAATTAGCACTTTAGAATTCGAACGTTCGCATCCATTGTATTTAATAGGGTTCTAATGTTCGTACGAACTTTCGGTCCGTTCGCAGGTTCTGGTGCGAACCGAACCCGGGGGTGATCGGCTCATCACTACTCACTGCATAGGACCTGCATCTACACTGCACCTGTACCACACCTACACCACATCATTACGTGTACCACCACTTCCTAAAGGGCCCCTCTATAGTTCGCAGAAGAACAACAAAGTCCCTTCAGCAAAACAATCCTGCAAGTCCCTTTTTTTTATCCCTTCTCCCCTTTTTTAATTTTTACAGCCAGTACACATCTAGTCAATCTAGGTCCAGCATAATCGCCACTAAGGCACTTCAGCAGTATAGTTTCCTGTATTCAATAAATCAAGCTTTATTGCTGCCCACTGCTGCACTTTAGATGACCATCCTACTGTTCATACTGATCTGGATGTCAAATGTCATATTTGACCTCTCAGTCTTTATTACTAGTCACTTTGTATGCTAAATTGTGTTATTTTTGCCTTAGTTAATCCTTTTTCATACTTGCCTCTTTGCTTACCATATCGAGTGACACAACATTAGGTTTGCCTTTACTAACTGGTTCAGTTCCTATTTTTTGGACTTTTACCTGTATTAATACTGGTTACAAGATATTACTTTCAGTGATTTTCTGTGATTTTGCATGCTTTGTACACTCAACCTAGTCTGTCAGAGGGGCTGAAGTTCTTATGGAGGTCGAGGCAAAGAACAGAGGGCCCATCTTATATGGGGGTAGTATTACACTATTGTCAATTTGCAAATGTGCAAGTAAACAGACTTTCAATACTAAGACCATTTTCACACTGAGGGGCTTCTAAACTGCCAGTAAAACACTGAGCGTGTTTGCGGCGCTTTTTGGGAGCTTTATAGGCGCTTTCCATTCATTTCAATGGAGAGGGGTGTATTTGAGGCACTTTTTTTTTTGCTCTACACATGTAGCGGGTGGTCATATTTAGGGGAGGCATCTGAGTGGTATCAGGCTCAGATGCAGCAATTGTTAGGATTCCTGGACCAATTTATGCCAGTGGAGGATATCAGTGGTGTCTAGTTCCCTGCGGCCTATAGGTGGCACTGTTGCCATAGGCCGGGGTTGAATCCCCATTGGAGGGCTGCGCCCTTTGTGTCCTCTCGCGGCAGTAGTACAGCGGGGCGGGGAACCTGCTGTGCATGCTGGGAGAGAGTATAAAGGAGGCAGACATCTTCCGCTCGGGGTTCACTCCCAGGCACCTTCAGCCTGGGGGTGCGTGATGGCGGTCTCCGGGTGCCCTAGGCCCGAGGACGGAGTTGCGGTTCCACCCCAGACACCTTTGGTCTGGGGTGAGGTACTCTCTGGAGGCCTGGGGCCCAGTACCTTTGACTGGGTCCCACAAGGGTGGACACCCGAATCTGGGACGAGGAGGCCAGGGGGGTGACCCTTCCGAAGACCCAGTGCAGCATTTGCTGGTGACAGCGGGGCCTCTGGTAACTGTCTGGATGGATCTCCTCTCTCTGACAGGGGCCATTGCTCATAGAAGGTAGTCCACGTTCTCATGGTCTGTGGCTGGGACCCATCGTGAATCTGGTGGGTGGCAGAAAGGGGGGGGGATGGGGGAATACGATCCCCCATACTCTCCCCCAGATATATTATGTGCTATCACTCTAGTGTTGATGTCTTCTAACGTAAAATTAATTAATAAAGAGTGAAAAAAAGTGATTTCAAAAACTACTACAAACTGAAAAACAAGTGTTAGGCCTCGTACACACGACCGAGTTTCTCGTCGTAAAAAACACGTCGTTTTTTTCGACGAGATTCTTGTTAAGCTTGTCGATTTTCTCGTCAAGCTTTCTATGCGTACACACTGTCATTTCCCAATTTCCTCGTTGTTCTCCGCGCTCACGTCCAGCACGTACGACGGCACTATAAAGGGGAAGATCTTTTTTCTTGGCGCCACCCCTTGGGCTGCTTTTGCTGATCTCGTGTTACCGCGTGTGAAGTAAAAGTTTGGGAAGAGACGATTCGCGCTTTTCAGTCTTCGTACTTTTCAGATCGTTTTCTGCCGTTCAGTTTGTGCTTGTGGGTTTGTATCTTGACTTTCAGGGCGTCTAGGCAGGTCGTATCTGTTTTACAGTGCGTTCTTGCCTGTTCGTTTCTGATTTTCATTTCGTTATTCATAGGCCTTGCTGTTCTAAAGTGCGTTCTGTTCTGTACGTTCTGATTAGACGACCGTTTCCTAGCCATGTCGCCTGGACGTTCTCGTCGTCGAGTTCGTGCTGTGCGTGCGCTTGGTGTTGGTCTGCTTGTTTTGGACCAAGACCAGTCCATGAATGGTGTGAGGAGGAGTTCATGGACCAAGAATTGGTTGCTCCGGCAGGACCAATTCTGCCACATGCCTCTGCTGCGGGAGATCGTCGAGAATAATCCTGAGGACTACAGGAATTTTCTGAGGATGTCTGACCCCGTTTTTCAAGAACTGTTGGCTTTGGTGTCCCCCTATATTACCAGGAAGGACATCGTTATGCGGGAAGCCATCAGTGCTGAGCAGAGGCTCATCGCCACGTTGCGTTACCTGGCGACAGGGAGAAGTCTTCAGGACTTGAAGTTCACCACAGGCATCTCCCCCCAGGCTCTGGGCCTCATAATCCCAGACACCTGTTCTGCCATCATCCAAGTCCTGCAGGAGGACTATATTAGGGTAAGTTTGCTCCCTTAACATCACATTTTAGGTATTACATGTATGCTAATGTATTGTATTTCTTTCATCCTTCCCTAATTACCATGATTGTAATATGCTGAGAACGTCCCCTTTGTCCCCATGCATGTTGGAAGCTTTAGATTGCCCCTTTTTTCTCCTCCCTAAATATTTCCCTTCACTAACTTTTCCAGCAGGGGCGCCTGTTGCTCCAAATGTTGGGGGGTTCAAACCCCAATTTAGGAAATAAACGTCCTCCTTTTTTGCTCTGTTGCCTATTAAACGCCCCCAGTTGTCCCCTCCAATGCAGCCATTTTGTTCCCTCAAATGCAGCCATTTAGTCCCCTCTAATGCAGCCAGTTTCCCCCCAGCCCTGCACTTACCTTCTTGTGGTCAGCGCCATCCTTCTTCTGTCCTTGATGTCTTCTCCTTCCCTTCATGTTGCATCAGCCAATCATGTTACCATTAAACAGACTTGGTGAACATGATTGGCAGAGCAGCCTGTCAGTGTATACCCAAGTAATGCCCCCCTCCCTGCGTCCCCGATTTTTCTTTTAGGAAGCCAATTACATCCCTCAGGTTGTAATTTGCAAGACTATTTTACTACCTGTTTCTGCTATGCAATTTTAACCCCCTAAATGCCGCAATGATTCATATGTCGGTCGCTTTATAAGAGGCCATCCACCTGAATAGTGTGCGGCATAGACAATACATAGGTTCATGCAACGCATGAACCTATGTATTGTTCTGAGTGATGGGCACAGGAGAGAGGGGGCAGTGCTCCAGCGCCCACTCTGGACGCACCGCCACTGCAATGCTATCCTGTGGCCAAACACATCTCCCCCCCCCCCAAAATAATTAAGTAATGGCCCATCAGAGGGGGTGATGAATATGATAAATGAGCCTTCCATTATCCTTTTTTTACACACCTTAATAAACGTATAATTAGATTGATGTTGGCCTCTAATTTTTTGGGATAGAATTTCCTTGTAATGTATGACTTTGTTTTTCTAATATTATTTCATCATGTTTCACTCCCCAGCTTCCTTCCACGCCACAGGAATGGCAGACTGTGGCATCGGAGTTTGCCACGCGGTGGGACTTCCCCAACTGCGGTGGTGCCATAGACGGGAAGCACGTCCGCATCGTGCCGCCACCCCGTTCTGGGTCCTACTACTACAACTACAAGGGGTTTCATAGCATTGTGCTGATGGCGGTGGTGTCAGCACGGTATGAATTCCTCTATGTTGATGTAGGGAAGAATGGCCGGATGTCCGATGGGGGATCCTTCATCCAGACGGAGTTTGCCCTCCATCTCCAGAGTGACGACCTTGCATTGCCACCGGATGCAGGGAATATTGAAGGACTCCCCTTTGTTTTCTTGGCTGATGAAGCCTTCGGACTCGGACGGCATCTTATGAGGCCATTTCCACAGAGGACCCTGACCCCAGAGAAGAGGGTGTTCAATTACCGGCTGGCCAGGGGCCGAAGAGTCGTTGAAAATGCCTTCGGCATAATGGCCAGCCGGTTCCGCCTTTTTATGACTTCCATCCACTTGGCGGACTACAAAATAAACTATGTCGTGTTATGCTGCTGTGTGCTACACAATTTTCTTTGCCGCAAATCGAATTCATATATGGCCTCAGTTTTGCCAGAGGCTGGACTTTCCCCTGCAAATCCCCTTCCGGGCCTGGAATCTGCCCGTCTTGGCTTGCCCCCCCAAAATGCCCGTGTGGTTCGGGACAAATACATGGATTATTTCACGGGTAGGGGGGCAATTCCTATGCCAGCCTATGTCTAAGTATCCCAATAAAAATCTTGTTTAAACCTTTAATTATTTGTTCTTTCCTGTCTCCTAGTTTGTCTTTGTGCATTTGTAGTGTCAAGTGTATTTTACTTTAGTAAATAACAACCATTTCACTATGTAACCTTGCAAAAGAACCAAATAAGCTTAGAGGGTATTATAAAAAGAAGCTACACGTTGTTTGTGGTCAAATATTTTACTCTGTGCACATTCTCTTCATTTTTTTTTTTTTTTTTTTACTTTGGGGTTGGCCTGGCCCCAACCCGGCAATTTTTGGCTTATGAAAATACAAAAATAACAGTTGCATTTCAAAAATTACAACATTGGATACCTCTGAGCAATCGGAGACATTCACTTACACAAACTATGTCTCTATGTGCCCGTCCTAATATGGGGTCCTGCCACCCCTTGCCCAGCCAAAAATTGAATATGCACACTTTTTTTTTTTTTTCATATAGGAAGTTTACAATCCTGATCCCTATTGTCAACATGTGCTATCTGCCATCAGGGGTGATCAATGGACGTGTTTTGGGGGTGCATCCCCTTCCTCAGTTCACCGACTTTTGATACGAGGAAGGGGTTGCACCCACAAAAGACGTACATGGATATCCCCTGATGGCAGATAGCACATGTTGACACACTGTGTGCATATTCAATTTTTGGCTGGTTTGATAGTCAAAAAATTAGAAAAAATTATAAAAACAAACATGTAAAAACAAATGTGTTTGGATGGCTTATTGAATTCTCCCCAAAACATCGAGAATGTCTTTAAATGTTTGTTCCATCACATGGATTCTTTGTTTAATTAGGTCCAGTTCCGTGCTACATTCCATCATTTGCTGGATGAGGCGGAGGGCACTGTCAGCAGAGAACCGTGTACTATCCTTCACAACATTTACATCCCCTAAAAACCCAAAAAAAAAATTATTATAACTCTGCAGGCCTACCTCGCTTACCTTAAGCTGTGGTGTCAGATACTGACCTGTTGTGGTGACCAGATCCACAACGTCATCCACCTCTCCTTCCTGCACTTCTCCTTCCTCCACCTCAACTTCCTGCACATCTTTCGGTTGTGGGTCTTTGGGAGTTTGGGGTTGCTTGGAAGTTGTGGGATGCATGTGCTCCCTGGAGTGTCCTCCTCCCAGTCTTCTCTCCCCTATGAGAATAAAACCAAAGGTCTATTTATCACACTGTAAATCTCATTGTTAAAATAAAAACAGGCTAAATTGTTTGGAAGTGGGGTACAAGTGTGTGTTTGTGCGGAATTTAAAGAAGAATGCATTATTTATGACCCCAAATATGTTTAGTATTCACATTTGGATGTAATTTTTTTGACATGGAGGCACCACAAAAATTCTCTGATGCACCTGTGTGGGACACCCAAAAAAGGCGGGTCTGTTGGCCCACACTATAGTGCTCCAAAGTACAGATGTGGAAGCAGCTGCTGAGTGTCCTCTCCTTTACACTGATAAAAGTTTGCATTTCATTCTCTTTACAAACACATCATCTAGACTTAAAAATGATCCACAATACTTGATCAAAAATGGCAGATGTCTAATTACTTTTGTGGCTCTTAAATAAGCCAAAACCACGGATAGTGGCCGAACGAAGTGTCGGTAACGTAACGAACGATTACTGTGCCCAACCTAGTTCAAAATATTACATTTTGGAAGGGAGTCCAATATGATAAAAAAAAAAAACATGTCAGTTTATAAAAAAGATTAATAGCAGAAACGTCGTCATTTTACTTACTTTTAGCGAGCATCCTCTTTATGCTCCTCAACTGGTCTGGCTCCCTCAGTTTGAGGTCTGACCACCTCTTTCTGAGCTGCTCATTTGAGCGTTTCACCCCGAACTTCGCCCTCAGACTCTTCACAACTTTAGTGAGGATTTTGGCCTTCCTTCTATTTGGTTTGCTATACGGCCCATGCTTGGCATCATAATCAGCCTTGACCAAGATGTCCACCATCTCCGCCATCTCCGCCAAAGACATATTCGATGCCTTGAATCTCCTCCTTGATCGTGACGTGTCCTCGGTCTCCGGGCTTGTCTCCTCGCTAGTTGCGGAATTATCAGACACCTGCTGTAACTCCGCCATATCTGTCTGCGCGCCGAAAGAGAAGGGGCGGGGAAAAGATGTTAGTTAGAACGTCATGGGCGGGCGACGTGTGCGGAGCGACGTGTTCGAATTTTGACGCATGCGTGGTGTGTATATAGCAAACACACATGTGACTATAGTACGTTCGGTGTGCGGAGAGAGGAGTTCAAGTGACGGACTTGCGAACGAAGGTATGTGATTTTGTGACTTGTAAAAATTGTTGGCCTATACTGTCTTGAGATTGTTGGAGGATATATATGGTGACTAGGATGTTAAGGAGGTTAGACTGTTTGCCTCACATTATTTAAATATAATTTATTTAACTTGCAGATACAATATGAATGTCTTTATTAGCGACAAAGAGTTCCTGGCGGAATTTATTGACCGGGTAAGGGAGCTGCCGGCTCTGTGGGAGACGAAAAACCCCATCCATAAAAAAAAAGGGGTGAGAAAAGCAGCGCTGGAGAAGCTGCTCCCATTTGTGCATACCAAGGTGCCCACAGCCACAGCAAAACAAGTGGACACTAAAATTTGGAGCTTGAGAGGTACCTACAGGACTGAACGCTCTAAGGTTCTGGCTTCTCAGAGGTCAGGAGCAGCAGCAGATGATGTTTATGTCCCGATTTTTTGGTACTACAACAGGATGTCCTTCCTGGATGACCACATTGACACAAGGCCATCACTCTCCACTCTTCCCCCCAGACTTCCCTGCAGCCAACCTGAGCCTTCTCTGGAGCAAGAGGAGGCAGCCATCCTGGATGATCCAGATTTGGCCATCTGGAGCCAGGTATAGTATTAACTGAAAATGTATTGGGATAAAATTAATGTTTGACAAATATGTCAGGATGAGAAACATACATTATTTTGGATTCCACAAGTGAAATCAAGATCTGTAGACATTATTCTGCACTTAATTGGGTGCTAAATAGTCAATCTGATGTAGTGGTCAATTTAAAGCAAGGATTTATGCATTTACATTCTAATTGCTTCAATCAGGATTACAAAGTTTGATGCAAAGATTAAACCAACATATTAAACTATGTTCCTTTTTCATACACAGGATGAAATCAGCCAGGAGGAGGGTCTGGAAACTGTCAGGCAGGAGGAGGAAGGGCCCAGTGGCAGCCAGGAGGTGGCAGGGCCCAGTGGCAGCCAGGAGGTGGCAGGGCCCAGTGGCAGCCAGGAGGTGGCAGGGCCCAGTGGCAGCCAGGAGGTGGCAGGGCAAAGGAGAAGCACCAGATCCCAGGTGCCTCCCATCCGGCTTCACAAAAGAGGCAGGAGGGACAGGACCACCAGTGAGGCAGCAATGGCCCTTATTAAAGAGGCCCATGCCACCCTCAAGGAGCCCACATCCCCTGAAGAGGCCATTGCCGGCCTAGTGGAGGCTAAGTTCAAGGTGATGAGCATGGAGCAACGCCTCCTATGCGAGCCCCTGCTCATCACCTTGCTCAACAAGGGGGTGATGGAGAAAATTACACCCAATACCGCCATATGTGAGGTGGCCCAACTGACCCAACCTCAACCTCCACCTCCACCTTCCTCTTCTGCCCCACCCCCTTCTGCTACACCTCCACCTTCTGCCCCACCCCCTTCTGCTACACCTCCACCTTCTGCCCCACCCCCTTCTGCTACACCTCCACCTTCTGCCCCACCCCCTTCTGCTACACCTCCACCTTCTGCCCCACCCCCTTCTGCTACACCTCCACCTTCTGCCCCACCCCCTTCAGCTACACCTCCACCTTCTGCCCCACCCCCTTCTGCTACACCTCCACCTTCTTCTTCTGCCCCACCCCCTTCTGCTACACCTCCACCTTCTTCTTCTGCCCCACCACCTTCTGCTATACCTCCACCTCCTCCTCCTGACAGGAGTACCCCTCCAGTGGGCCAGCCTCCAGCCAAACGAAGAAGGAAGGCTGCAGGGAAGGCTTCAGGAAAGGCTTCAGGAAAGGCTGCAGGGAAGGTTGCCAGGAAGAAGAGGAAGTGATGGCCTTGCTTCATTGTGGTCGGACAGAAGGCAGCCTGTTGTAGTACCACACACTTGGGACATATATCTCACCTGCTGCTGTTCCTGACCTCTGGGAGGCCAGCATCAGATTGTGTTCAGAAATGTTGGCCTTCTCAAGCTCCCAATTTTAGTGTCCACACAGGGTTGCTGTGTGCTCTGGGGTCCCTGGGATGCACAAATGGCAGCAGCTTCTCCAGCGCTGCCTTCTCTTTATTTAATTTATAAACATGAATAAATGTATTTTTTGTTTAAGTTCATACTTGACTATGTGTATTTTTAAATAAACAAAATCAAGCTTTGGAGTAAGCAGATACATTTGACTGACAATAAAAGGCACAGATATCACCCCCCCCCAAAAGAATAACTAAATCTGATTAGCACAAAAACATGGTGTGAAATTTAAATAATATAGATTCCAAATTTAAATGGTAGATCGCTATCAAAACATTGAGAAATTATAATTAACATCATTTTGAAAAATCTAACCATTTAAATTATTCCGAAAAACTTGCACGATATAATACACATAAATCTTATAAAGAGCAGCATGAAAAAGGTTAAAAATAAGGCATAACTCTGTGTGAATATCAGCAGTAAAAGAAGGTCACTCGTTTTGATTAATGTAACATTCTAACGAAGATTTCAATGCAGAACATTTAAACGATGAAATATTTTTGAGCGTGACAAATATGCTCTCTCCATTATGAAGGCTTGTTTTACCAGAAGATGCGCTCCCGTCTCATAGTTGCTTGTGAGCATGCGCGCTTTTGGAAGAGTCGTAAAAGCATACACACGAACCATTTTCTCGTCACAAAACAGGCCGACGAGAAACACGACGAGGAAATCTGGAATCCTGACGAGAAAATAGAGAGCAGGTTCTCTATTTTCTCGTCGAGATTCTCGGCAATTTTCTCGTCGTAAAACCATACACACGAACGTTTTTCTAGACAAAAAAACTCTTGCGGCACTTTTCTTGACTGTTTTGGACGAGAAAAACGGTCGTGTGTACGAGGCCTTACAATCTAAAAGTGGACTGTATAGAGGACTAAGGGATGAATTTACAAGTGACTACACTGATGAAGTGACAAAACATATATGTAGAGAGAAAAATAACAGGTAAAATTATCGTCACCTGTGCCCAAAAAAAAAAAAACTTTCACTAAGTTGAGAGGCCTCTCCATCTTCGGTTCGGGAGGTTTGCGACCGAGTGTTCGGCCTAGGAGTATCCAGGATAGAGACCGGTTCAGGGGAGTCTCTCACGGGAGGTATCCTGACTGCCTCAGCAAGTGGGAGCAGGTGGTTTCGATGCCACGTCTTCAGTGGTCCTACCTTTCCTTCTGGCTTCAACTTGTAGACAGGTAGGCCCGGCAGCTTCCTGCAGATGACATAGGGTTCAGATCTCCATCTGTCTGCAAGTTTGTGTTTTCCAGGGACCCCCAGATTGCGTAGCAGTACTCAGTCCCCAGGCTGTAAGTCCTGCACCCGGACCTTCAAGTCAAAGTTTCTTTTGTTTCGAGCTCCCCTTTGGTCTGAGGCCGCTTGAGCTTGTTCATAGGCTACTTTCAGGCTGTGTCTGAGCCTGTCCACATATCCTTTATGAGATGTGGCTGAGGAATGGTCCAGAGAGGTGCCAAAGGCCAAGTCTACAGGTAGTCTCGCCTCTCTCCCAAACATGAGTCGATATTGGGAGTAGCCTGTCGCATCACTAATGGTGCTATGTGTTTGCTCCAATGTTGCTTTTTCTCACTTTCCAGAGTCCCCAACATGTTAAGCAAGGTTCGGTTAAACCTTTCCGGCTGAGCATCTCCCTGTGGGTGGTAAGGTGTAGTTCGAGTCTTCTTGATTCCCAACGAATCCAGGAGTTTCCGGATCAGTTTACTCTCAAAGTCCCTTCCTTGATCTGAATGAAGTCGCTGGGGCAGCCCATAATGGACAAAGTACTTCTCCATAAGTACCTTGGCTACGGTGGAGGCCTTCTGATCTTTGGTTGGGAAAGCTTGGGCATACCGGGTGAAATGGTCGGTTATCACCAGAACATATCCTAGTCCACTCAGGTTGGGTTTGAGGCAGAGAAAATCAATGCACACCAGATCCATTGGGCCTTGACTTTGTAGATGGCCCATTGGGGCAGCTTGATGGGGTAAAGTCTTCCTTTGAATGCATCGTGCACATGAGTGGCTGTACTCTTCTACCTCTGCCCTCATGCAGGGCCAATAGAACCGACTTCTGACAAGTTGAAAGGTCCTTTCAGCCCCTAGGTGGCCATGATTGTCATGCAGGGCAACCAGAACAGTCTCTCGATGCTTCTCTGGGAAGAACAGTTGCCACTTATCTTCTGAGTCATCAGAGGGGCCCCTTCGGTAGACCACTCCCTGATGTACCTGCAACCTGTCCCATTATTTCGTCAACAGGCGAGCTTCCTTTGAGGGATGACGCAGGAGTCTGTTTGGATCCTGATTCTCCAGGGCCTCCAGGACCAATCTCCCCATGGGGTCTTCCAATTGGTCACACCTCAACTCCTTCTTGGACAGTCTCGGCAGGTTGTCTTCTTCCAGTTGAGTCACTCCACAGTAGTGTTTGGGGACTCCCACCATGGTAACTCCTATTTCCTCTGCTCTGGAGCCTCCTCTGGCTTGGAATTCAGCTCCTTGACAAAGGGCCCGCACCCCGTCCGGTGCCACTTGGGTCCAATCTTCTACGTCACTGGTGGGGGCATGAGACCTCCTGAACAGAGCGTCTGCGTCTCGATTCCCAGCCCCTGGCCTGTACTTTAGGCTGAAGTTGAACCCAGACAGTGCGGCCAGCCACCTGTGTCCAGTGGCATCCAGTTTGGCCGTGGTGAAAAGGTAGGTAAGGGGGTTGTTGTCAGTCTTCACAGTGAACTCCGCCCCATACAGGTAGTCTTTGAGCTTGTCTACTACCGCCCACTTGAGGGCCAGGAACTCCAGCTTGTGGGTGGGGTAGTTCTTCTCAGAGGGGGTCAGGCTCCTACTCACGTAGGCAACAGGCCGCTGTTGTCCTTCGTGTTCTTGGTAAAGTACTCCTCCCAGACCGTCATGACTAGCATCTACGTGTAGTTCATAGGGTTTGGTTGGATCTGCGTAGGCCAAGACTGGAGCAGTGGTCAGGCTCTTCTTCAATACCTGGAAGGCCTCTTCACACTTCTGATTCCACTGATCTCTGATGGACTCTCCCGGCTTCCTGGGCCCTGAGTCATCCTCTTCTCCCTCAGTCTTGAGCAGTTCATTCAATGGTCTAGCAATTCGGGCGAATCCTTCCACAAACCTCCTGTAATAGGAGCAGAACCCCAAGAAGGATCTAAGTTCTGTTACTGTGGTGGGTCGTGGCCAGGAGGTAACTGCCTCCAATTTCTCGGGGTCTGTGGCCACCCCTTCTTCAGACACTATGTGCCCCAGGTAGTTCACAGAAGACTGGTAGAACCGACACTTCTCAGGCGAAAGTTTGAGTCCCTCCTCACTGAGTCTCCTCAAGACTTTTTCCAGCCTCTCCTCGTGCTCCTCCAGGGTTCTTCCAAAGACAATGACATCGTCCAGGTATACAAGGACTTCAATAAGGTTCATGTCTCCTACAGTCTTCTCCATGAGACGTTGAAAGGTAGCTGGGGCTCCAGACAGACCTTGGGGCATCCGGTCGAATTCAAAGAACCCCACTGGGGTAATGAAAGCTGTCTTCTCCTTGTCTTCTGAGTGCATAGGGATCTGATAGTACCCGCTCTTGAGATCCATAACGCTGAACCACTTGGCTCCAGACAAGCTCTGTAGGGCATCCTCTATCCTTGGAGTGATATACTGGTCGGGTATGGTTCTCCTGTTGAGAGTCCTGTAGTCGATACAGAGCCTCAGAGACCCATTCTTCTTCCTGACCACCACTATCGGGGAGGCATAGGGGCTTCTAGATTCCCGTATCACACCAGTCCTCTTGAGTTCTAAAAGTTGTTCCCTTAGATCCTCCAGATCTGCTAGTGGGACCCGCCTGACCCTCTCTCTGAAGGGCTTATCTTCCTGGAGGCGGATCCGATGGGTGGCACTCCTTGCACACCCCACATCGAACTCATCTTTAGAGAAGATCTTCTCCCATCTGTTCAACTGGGCCTTGGCTCTCTCTTTCCAAGCCCTGGGCAGATTCGGGTTTTCCATGGATATCTTCTCCCACGCATCTCCTCCTTCGCCCACCTCTGACAGGTTGACAGGGGCAGCAGGGCTCACCTGGCCCAGCAGCATCCTGGCTGGGATTTCCATGGGGCCATCTGTATTGTTCCTAACACTCACTGGGACTCTACAATGGGCCTTCTTTAGGGCCTTCAGCGGAATCACTTCTGGTATCACTTACAGACCGTGGGACCCTTCCCTTGGGTCAGATTCCAACATGACAAAGGGTCCGGGCTGCTCCCAAGTAAGCTTCACAGTGGCTCTGAGACAGGTTACTTCACCGGGCTGCAACACTATCCCTCCTCTTCCAAGTCTCCACACCTTCCCTATCCCCTCTCCTGGGGTCTTCTGCTCTAAGACCAGCCGTTGGTAAGCCGTCTTGAGCATGGGGTGGATCTTGGTGGCCGCTTCCCCTTCTTCTTTCACTATAGGGGTCAGAAGTCTTCGGACCAGATCCGTGTTCGTCCCAATTATAAGGGAACTCGTGTTGGCTCCCAGCGGCCGAGAGCACACAACCGCCAGGGTGTCAAACACTTCGGTTTTTCCAGCCACAGATGGGTCAAAGATCATCCTGACAGGCAGATAGCCATCGTAGGGGAAGTTCTGGGTTCCAATCCCACATATCTCTAGTCCCTCTATCTTCCGGATGGGTAGGTGACTCAAGTGCTTATCGTAGAAATCTCTGTATAGCAGGGTTACTTGCGCCCCAGTATCCAAGATTGCTCTGGTGTAAACTCCCTCCACTTGAATGGATACTATAGGAGATGGGCCTACTAGCTTCTCCGGATATGGCCCGGCAGGGGTCGCCTGCCTCAGACTTTTTCTCTTTGAACCTCCTCTCGTCCAATCCCCTTTGGACTTCAGTCTTTCTTGAGTCTGGTATGCATTGACTTCCCTCCTTTTACTGGGTGTAGGGAGCCGCTGAGGGATACTATTGTTTTTCTTAGGTGTGCACCCCCTCTGGGGAGTGCTGTGCCTCTTCTGAGGGGTCTTGCCCCCTTTCTCTGGGGTGTATCTCTGTTGAGGAATGTTGTGTTTCCCCCGAGGCGTTTTATCTCCTGTTATTTTCTGCTTTGCTTTCAGCTTGGAGCTCACTGAAGGTGATGGGCACCCGGTTAACTCCTTCACCGGGGCCCTCTGAAGTTTCCCGCCGGCTTGCGGTTGTCTATTTTCTTCTTCTTGGGACTGGAGCATGTAGCCGCAATATGTCCAATTCCTCCACAGTTAAAGCAGACTATATCTCCCCATTCTTGTAAAGATGCGGGTGCTGAGGCAATTGGGAATAATTCCTTCCTTGGTACTTCTCTCTTGGGACCCTCCTCTCTCTTTTTCCATCAGAGAGGTCAACATCTCTAACACCTTGGACATTTGAGCTTTTAGGGTGTCTATCTCCGAATCTCTTTCAGGGGTCATCACTGGATTGACTAGCACCTGTGCGGGTACAACATTTGTCTTAATCATCTGCTGGTCCTGTTGCAGCGCCTCCTCATCTCTGATGATTTTTATCAAGTCAGCATAAGTCAGCAACGTTCCTCCTCCTGAGGTTTTCAGGTGCAGCCAGATTGGATCCGAGCGTAGCGCTCCCTTTAAGACTTGCTTCATTCTTGCCGCATCTGTATCTTGGGGCTTCATCCCCTTCTTCAACACAATCTTGCACAGCAACTTGTTCAGTCTTCTAACATACTCGGAAAGTTTCTCCTCTGGTTGTTGGAAAGTATGTTCAAATTGGTAGACCATCTCTGTCACCTTTTCCAATTGACCAAACTCTTCTTGCAGCATGGCTAAACAGTCTTGAGCCGTGCAATCTGCATTCCCAAACCGAAAACTTTTCACTGCTTCTGCTGCTGCGCCTTTAAGGCTTTCCATCACTCATTGCCTCTTCTGTGCTTCAGGCACCTCCCATGCCTCTACTGCCTGCAATGCCTGCTCCACCCAGGTGTCAAAATCTTCTTCCCCTGCGGGGACAGGGAGCTTCCCTGAGAATGTCTTTAGTCTCCGGTAGCTAGTCTCTACATGCACCGTGCCTGCCTTCTGACACTTGGTTAGCAAATCCCCTATTGCACCCATCAGTTCTGGTTATATAGCAGTGACAGGTGCAGGCGCCACCGGAGGCGTCGCCCTGCCTCCTTTTTCCGGTGGGGTACGGGCCGTAGCCTGCGGTGATCCCGTTGGTGATGGTTCCTTTTTTTCAGTTACTGCGTGTGCCAACCTATAGGTTCTGTTGTCTGGCGTCCGCACACTTTTGCGCTTACAGGCCTCTGGCATCCCGTCCCAGTACTCCACTAATGCATACTGATATGAGATGTCTGACTTTATCTCCGTCACCCACGGTGTGTGATCTGGGGACACTGACTTCATTAACTCCTCTACCGTCTCAGTCGACCATTCCTCCCCAGGGAGGCTGATGACTATCGACTGATTTGGCTCTGCGTTAGAGGCTTTGCACCATGCTTCTACTGTTTGTGGGTCCATGCCGGCACTTCTGGCGTTCACCTGCTGCATCAGGATCCCGGACGAGAACCCCCACGTGTAGCGATACCTTCACTTAAGAAGGCCGCAGATTTAGTTTGGGCCCTGAAGACAGCTCCGCCAACCCCCGGCAATATACTCAATCCCCTACTGGCACAGCTAGTTCTGACAGTAATATGTATGTCTTATACTGTATGAGTAACTAAACATCAAGACAATAATAGTATAAAATGGGTAAAACATTTACTTAAGCTTTTGATAAGGAAAGGGGGTTAACATTTATCACAGTTCACAAAATACATATATAATGCAGAGCCCTGCAACACTAACACACTATGAATATGAAGTTAACATCAACAAGTGCGCCACATGGGCGACCGTTAGCTAGGCGTCCTGTGACGCAGTAACCAAACAAATTAGAAAAAACTGACCAGGCCTGGTTCTGATATCTACCACTTAGTCTATAGGGGATGATGTTCTTTTCTTCACCGGCAGGTCTTTAACGGTGGTGCATATTAACAGAGTATAATTTGTAATCCAATGGGAAAGGTAAAGATGGGGTAAACACTTTGCTATGCGAACTGAGTTCAGCTCTGATAAGGTTCTTCAGTGAAAGTATCAGGAACAACTTGTGGGCCACGGCAGTCTATAGGCCTATTAACAGTAACAGTATATGGCTTTGGGCATACGCCCTCTCACCCGCCCGGACTGCGGTCCCAGTCTGGGAACTTCCACCACTGTGTCACACACACACACGGTGTCTCCAGCGATCGGGCCCCCGATCCAACGAATGCTGTAGTTAAGCGAAGTCAGATGCCACTCCGGCTCGCAGAAGGGTGGAAGGCTCTTTGGTGCTGCGCAAGACCTCAGGCTTCAGGCCTTGCACTCCGACACATCCGCACAGGAGGATCAGTCTCTGAAATCTCGTGTCCCAAAGAGGCCGAGCCCAGCCTCGCCTCCTCCTCTTATAACCCCTCCCATGAGTCTCTGCGGCAGAAACATGGCCGAACGGGGTTCTGGGTAATGTAGTCTCTCTGCATTAAAGGGGAACACCCCGCTACATATGTCTAACCAGTCGCTCTCAAAGGACTATTTATTGCTCTGAAGAATAAATAAGTGTTGGACTTTCAGTGGTGTGGAACTTGACTTTCTGGGAGTTAAAGGGTCCTACCTCCACCTGCGTGGAGGGTGGGAATCATCCTCAAGGGAAGTTTTGGCTCTGGACAGGGACACAGGCCTGAAGGTAAAAGGTTATAGCTCACACCTCTGCACACAAGAGGATACGAGCTGGTGGTGCACCACACTCTCCTCCCTGGTCCCCTAGACGAGAGCCATTGACCGAGAAGAGAAGAGGGAGGCAGAGGTGAGGTCACTACACACAGATGCTGCTTTTAGGAGTTTTTTCACTTCCCAGTGTGAAAGTATTCATTGATTTTAACGGAAATAGGTTTCCATGAGTTTTTCAGGTGCTTTTTTTAGCGCGAAAGCGCCTCAGTGTGAAAGTAGAGGTGTCTGAGTCATTTTACTGGGAAAGAAGTAAAAGGAGGTGGGAACAAGGCGTATCTATGGTATATGTACAAGAACTTTAACCTCCCTGGTGGTAATCCCGAGTGTGGCTCGGGGTTAAATTTCAGTACCATTAACGGTAACCCCCGAGCCACATTGGGATTGCATTGCAGAATCCTGATCCAGGTTACTTACCTTGTCACCAGGATCCTGTGATGTCACCCTGCTGTATCTGCGGGCTGTGTCCTCCGCCCGATGCTTTGTGTGCCGAGCTCCGTTCCCTGCCAAAGTCGCGACGCATGGGGGCAGAGCCCGGCGGGAAATTGAAACAGTACAAAAAACATAACACGTACAGTACACTGTAATCTTACAGATTACATTACTGTATCAAATCATTTCACCTCCCTTTTGTCCCTAATGCTTTGTCCAGTGCCCTGCATGCAGTTTTATATTATATATCCTTATTATTATACACGATTTATATAGTGCCAACAGTTTACGCAGTGTTTTACAATGTAGAGGGGGACAGCACAATTACAGTACAGCTCAATACAAAAGGTACAGGAGGTGGTGGTACAAAAGGTAATAGCTGCAGAGAATGATTTGATGGGGGTGATGTATACTGTTCTTTCTGCTTGGAAACTTGAAATTGTCCATAGCAACCAAAAAGTGTCCCTTTTACGTGAAAAGCGGTTTTAGACCAGCTAGAAAACAGCGATAGTAAATTTAGAACACTTGCAGAATTGAGCGATAGTAAATAGTGGGGAAATTCATTTTATCATTATTATATTATAATTTTTTATAATTATTTATAGTTATTATAATTTATGATTTTGTGTTTCAAACTTTATCATACCCGTTATGTATGCTAGACTCTTGTTTGGGCAGATTTAAGTGAGTTATTACTAAGAATACAATATAAAACACCACGTTTCTATGCAAAACAATGTACCGCTTTGAGATTCAAAAATCTGACATAATCATACCGCCGGGGTGGCTAATATCATGAGTGAAGCCATGTTAACCCTCTGGGCTAAAAGAGACAATTACTGTGTAACTAAGTTAACTTTGTAGTTGGAGAATGTGTTGGTGACCACTACAGTCAACCTTTTAAGCTTTTAGAAAGGAAGTGAGAATAAGGAGTAGCGGCCAACTGGCAGTGGAAGCAGTTGACGGTGGCAGGTGATGGGAACCCTGGTAGTGCGTTAACCAGTGTACTTAATGTTTCCCACTTAGTAGCCTTTGGGGATTATTTACGAAAGGCAAATCCACTTTGCACTACAAGTGCAAACTACAAGTGCAAAGTGCACTTGAAATTGCACTGTAAGTGCACTTGGAAGTGCAGTCGCTGTAAATCTGAGGGGTAGATCTGAAATGAGGGGACGCTCTGCTGATTTTATCATCCAATCATGTGCAAGCTAAAATGCTGTTTATTTTAAATTTTCCTTGCATGTCCCCCTCTACAGCGACTGCACTTCCAAATGCACTTTCAGTGCAATTTCTTTTTTTTTTTAAAGGGTAAATTTTATTGAGATTTTCACCAATATCATACAAAAGTAATATAAAGGTCATAGTCACTTACAATGTAGTTACACACATAAGAAGAGCATCAATCAAAACACTACCTAATACTACTGGGATATATGGAACATGACAAGCAGTAACATCTGCCTTCCAATGAACATACAGAAACAATTGTAATAGTTTCAACTCTAGGTTACACGTCACCTGTATTCCATACTGAACAGTAAAGTCTTTCAATCTATATTTAACATACTACCAGCATGCTACCTTCTGTAGTACTCATACATCCAACATTTATACATCAGGTATCATAGGCCTATGTCTCCAGCCACATATTCTATCCATCCAGCCCAGATTTTTATCGAACTTCTTAGTGCTACCTCTGGCAGCATAGGTCAATTTGTACAGTGGTAGAGCAGGATTAACCAGCTTAATCCAATCCTGCAAGGAGGGGGGGGGGGGGGTCGGGTTCTTCCAATGAAGGGTCAGTGCTTTCTTAGCATAACAAAACACCACCCTCAAAAGGACCTTCTGTGACTTAGATATCTCCTCCTCCTCCAGGTCACCCAGCAGGCACCTGGCCGAAGAGAAGATGTTCGGGAGGTCCAGAGTATCTGCCAAATAACTCAATATAGCTTTCCAATATTTCTCCACCAGGGGACATTGCCATACCATGTAGAAGAAGTCTCCCACTGCTGTATGACGACGAGGGCAGTCTGGTGACTCCTGTCTACCCATTTTATGTATGCGCTGGGGGGTGTAGTATATTCGGTGGAGATAAACTGTAGTAGTTTGTCTCTAGCTGAAATCATTGATGGGACTAGTGTGTTCAGGGCCTCAGACCATGTTTCCTCCGTAAGGGAAGGTATATCCACTCTCCATTATTCGGCCACCCTCTCCATTCTAGTGGAGGAGGATGACAGCAGTTCAAAGTAATACCTTCAGATCAGCTTAGAATGGTCCTCATCCGCTATCAACTTTTCCATGCGTGAGGGGGAAAGCGCCACCTCCCCCCTACCGTACTGGGCATTTGCTGCATGGCGCGGCTGGAGGTATAGGAAGAAGAATGTATTTGGCAGCCCATATTCACTCTTCAGATCAGCAAAGGACCAAAAGAACCCATACCTGAACAATTGATGAGCGAATTTAACCCCATATGTTGCCCAGGAAGCTCCGTCCGGAACTGTAGCTATTTCACTGAGTTGGGGGTTGTGCCACAGGGGGGCGTTCGGGGAAGTAGCGAGACTAGTACCCTTTATTTTAGCATTACACATATGAAAGATCTTATATGAGAGCTTCAAGATATCCGCTCCCTGGTCCGGATATGGGCCATTTCTGTAGAGTATATTAATCAATGCTTCATATGAGTGGACCTGTGCCGCCTGGGCGACTACCGAGGCAATATTCAATCGTGGAAAACCCCACCAATGGACATGTGTTAGCTGGGATGCCAAGTAGTAACACTGCAAAATTTGGTAATGCTAGCCCTCCCGTCCTTATCGATAAGAACAATGTATCCAACGAAACCCTGGGTGGTTTAGGTCCCCAGAGAAATGAAGAGATTATCGTATTCAGTGCTGTAAACCATTTCTTAGGAATATAAATTATATATATATAAATGCCAAAATAAGTACAGAAACATAGGCAGGTAAATCATTTTGAATATATTTATACAGCCGAGAAGGCCGAGAGGGAGTTTAGCCCAAGTTTGGACATTGTCTTTTAGTCTTGCCACTAATGGGGATAGATTGTTAGGCTTATAAGTATTTAATGGGAGCTGAACTTCAACCCCTAGGTAACAAAAATGAGAGAACACTCTCAGTGGGGCATCTGGGGGCAACCTTGGGACATAGTCAGACCGAAAAGGGAAAATTATAGATTTGGTCCAATTAACTTTAAATCCTGAGTACCTCCCGAATCTAGTTATCCTATTCAGGGCAGTGGACAGGGAGCCCTCCGCCTCGACCAAGTACAGGATCATGTCGTCAGCATAAAGTGATGTCTTCTCCTCTATTGCATTGATACGGCAACCCCTGACTCTATGGCCAGGGCAAACAGCAGGGGCGACAAAGGGCACCCCTGCCGAGTTCCCCTAGCTATTTTAAACTTGTCTGTGATACTATTGTTGACTCCCAGTCGGGCACAGGGTTCAGCATACAGTAATTTCACCCATGCTATGAATCTAGGCCCGAAGCCCAGCCGCCCAAGGACCGCTATGAGGTATGGCCATTCAATCGAATCAAACGCTTTGAGCGTATCCAAGGACACCACCACATGGGTATCCGGGCAAGGGCCCTCAGTCTGCAATATAGTGAAGAGGCAATGGAGGTTTATGGCCGTCGACCTCTCAGGTATAAACCCAGTCTGATCCTGGTGAATCACAGAAGCTTTCACCGGATTCAGCCTTTTGGCCAGGAGTTTTGCTAAGATTTTTGCATCTAGATTAATCAAAGATATTGGTCTATATGATTCGCATAGGTCATGGTTCTTGTGAGGCTTGGGAATCAACACTATAAGTGCTTCCCTTAGAGATTCCGGGATGTGACAGCATGCAGGTAAAATCACCAGGTTGCATTCAGGATGGAAGGTATATATGTCCTAGATTCAGGCTTTATGCCGATTTATACCACTAGGGGGAGTGCGGGGAGTCTTGCAGGGGAAGAGTTAATGAGCCCAGCTGAAGTAAGTGGGCTCGTTAGGGCCTCTACAAGAACTCCCAGCATGCTAAGGGAGATGCTCAAACCTGGAACCAGATCTGTGTGGATAGTCTGGGGAGTGTGATCTCTGTGCGGTGAGCCAAAGCCTGTGTGGTTATTGCTAAGAACTTCAAAAAAGCAGGGAGCTAGGGACTGGGACAGCACAAGGCTGTACCCAGTTGTTAGTTAGGGACACCAACGTGTGTAGTGAGCGGTCAAGTTGATCAGGATTTCTTTTCATGTTTCATTTGTTTTTGCTGTATTTTTTTGTCTGTATATAGTTCAAATAAAACCACACCCTTTTGTTTTCTCCTACCACTGTCTGCTGTGCCTGTTTTTGTGTGGTGAACCCATCCAGGGGGTCACACACACCCGCTGCTGAGCTAACCCCCTCACAGTTGGTGGAGAATGCGGGCAGTTTTTTTAAGGCCAGCATAGAGGAGATACTGAAACAGCTGGCTCTAGCAAATGCCAGTCAGCAGCAGACAAATGCAGGTTTGCAAAAGAGCCTTGTAGCCCAGCAGCAAGATCATCAACAGAGCCTTGTAGCCCAGCAGCAAGCTCATCAACAGAGCCTTACAGCCCAGCAGCAGACAAATGCAACCTTGCAACAGAGTCTGGAAGCTCAGCAACAAGCCCAGCAGCAATCTGAGGCCCGCTTCATAGACCTGTTACAGAAGCAAGAACAGAGACTACAGCAACAAATGGAAACGTTAATGCAGCAACGTCCGCAGACCAGTGAGGCAAGTAGTTCCACTAATACTGCGTCCATTGGGGTGAGTCGTTTATTGACAAAAATGACTGGAGAGGATGATCCAGAGGTGTTTTTGACCACATTTGAAAGGACTGCTGAAAGAGAAAAGTGGCCTAAGGAGCAGTGGGCTGGACTGGTGGCTCCTCTGTTAACTGGTGAATCGCAGAAAGCTTACTATGACCTAGAGCCTGACCAAGCAAAAGACTATGTGATGCTAAAAACTGAAATATTGGCACGGCTGGGTGTCACAATGGCTGTCCGGGCTCAGCGTGTGCATAACTGGACTTTCCGGCTTGGAAAACCCCCCAGGTCTCAAATGTATGATCTCATTCACCTGAGCAGGAAGTGGCTACAGCCAGAGACTTTGTCCGCACCAAAGATTGTGGAACGTGTTGTGATGGATCGTTTCTTGAGAGCTCTTCCTACTGCCATCTAAAAGTGGGTAAGCCATGGAGACCCAGAAACGGCCGATAATCTTGTGGATCGTGTAGAGAAGTACTTGGCTACAGAGAACCTGACTGCCTCTTCCAGAGACTCACGGACTTTCCACCCTAAGACCAGACCATCCCCGGTGGCGGGTAAGATGATTCCAAGGGGTGAGGGTGGAGAGAGTGAGAGGGTGGGAGTTCTACCCAAGGTTTGGCGAGAACAGCCTGGGAAGTCAGGGGTTCAAGAGGCAGCAAGAAGGATTGTTTGTTACCGCTGCCGACAAGAGGGACATATTGCAGCAAATTGCCCGGTTGTGGATGAACCCATACAGGGTCTCCCAAGATGCCATTACATTTTGAGAGACCCGAACCATTACAGTTGTAAAGTTACAAAAAAAAGTGTAAAAAAGAAAAAAAAAACGTAAAAAACAAAACACAAAAAAAATATAAAATAAAAAAACCAAAAATAGTTGTCGTTTTATTGTTCTCTCTCTCTCTATTTTCTCTCTATTGTTCTGCTCTTTTTTACTGTATTCTATTCTGCAATGTTTTATCATGCTTGCTTTTCAGGTATGTAATTTTTTGTTTTCAGGTGCGCCATTCAACTGCAGCGCGGAATTATTTATCTTGACAGCAACAGCGTTTGCTCCCACGATACATAAAGCCGTGACTCCAGTGCTGTAGGAGGTGATTTCACCACCACAGTTAAAAAAAAGAGCATATATGCCGAAGCATGGGGGCAGCAGGGGCGGAGGAGCGATTTTGCTCCTAATGCCGCGTACATACGGTCGAAATTCCGACGGAGGCCTGCCCGTGGAAAATTCCGACCGTGTGTACGCGGCATAACTTTTTTGCGGGAGGATGCCCCCATGCTTCGGCATATATATATTTTAGGCACAGGTTGCGTTAAAACATTTTTTTATTTTTTACTAGGTTTTGTTTTGGTATTTGCTTTGCAGGTATGGCATGGTAAGGTCTTACTGTTGTACTGTAATGTTACTTTGTTTTAATGTTAACCACCATTTGCTTAGCAGGTACGCCATTCAGTTGCAGCGCGGATCTATTTATCTTGACAGCAACAGCGTTTGCTCCCACGATACATAAAGCCGTGACTCCAACGCTGTAGGAGGTGATTTCACCACCACAGTTAAAAAAAAGAGCATATATGCCGAAGCATGGGGGCAGCAGGGGCGGAGGAGCGATTTTGCTCTTAATGCCGCGTATATACGGTCGAAATTCCAACGGAGGCTTGCCCGTGGAAAAGTCCGACCGTGTGTACGCGGCATAACCTTTTATGCCGCGTACATACGGTCGAAATTCCGACGAAGGCTTGACCGTGTGTACGCGGCATAACTTTTTTGCGGGAGGATGCCCCCATGCTTCGGCATATATGCCCATCATTAGAAGTGGGTGGATGAAGGGAGGTATTCTAATGGTGGGCATACCCACCAATCAATCTCTTTTTTTCGTTCAGCCAATAGGCTGTATGAAAAAAAAGATTACAATACATGTCCAACAAGGACCAGCAACGTACTGGTATGTTGCTGGACTTTGAATGTTTATACCAGAATGATGCCTGCGGGTTTAGGTATCATCTTGGTATCATTCTTTTCAGCCAGCAGCCGGCTTTCATGTAAAAGCAATTCTAGCAGATAATTAGCCTCTAGACTGCTTTTACAAGCAGTGGGAGGGAATGTCCCCCCCCCGGATATAAAAAGCGCCATTGGGAAATTGGGAAAGCATTTTATCACACCGATCTTGGTGTGGTCAGATGCTTTGAGGGCAGAGGAAAGATCTAGGGTCTAACCCCCCAATTTTTTTCAAAAAAAGAGTACCTGTCACTACTTATTGCTATCATAGGGGATATTTATATTCCCTGAGATAACGATAAAAATGGTAAAAAAATAAAATATGGAAGGCACAGTTTAAAAATAAAATAAAAAAGCCAAATAAATAATAAAAAAAAAAAAAAAAAGCACCGCTGTCCCCCCCTGCTCTTGCGCAAAGGCGAACGCAAGCGTCGGTCTAGCGTCATATGTAAACAGCAATTGCATCATGCATGTGAGGTATCACCGCGAAGGTCAGATCGAGGGCAGTCATTTTAGCAGTAGACCTCCTCTGTAAATCTAACGTGGTAACCTGTAAAGGCTTTTAAATGCTTTTAAAAATGAATGTAGTTTGTCGCCGCTGCGCGTTTGTGCGCAATTTTAAAGCATGTCGTGTTTGGTATCCATGTACTCGGCCTATGATCATCTTTTTTATTTCATCAAACATTTGGGCAATATAGTGTTTTTTAGTGCATTAAAAATAAAAAAAGTGTGTTTTTCCCCCAAAAAATGCGTTTGAAAAATCGCTGCGCAAATACTGTGTGGAAAAAAAAAATGCAACACCCACTATTTTAATCTGTAGGGCCTTTGCTTTAAAAAAATATATAATGTTTGGGGGTTCAACATAATTTTCTTGCAAAAAAAATTTTTTTTTCATGTAAACAAAAAGTGTCAGAAAGGGCTTTGTCTTCAAGTGGTTAGAAGAGTGGATGATGTGTGACATAAGCTTCCTAATGTTGTGCATAAAATGCCAGGACAGTTCAAAACCCCCCAAATGACCCCATTTTGTAAAGTAGACACCTCAAGCTATTTGCTGAGAGGCATGTTGAGCCCATTGAATATATTTTTTTTTGTCCCAAGTGATTGAATAATGACCAAAAAAAAAAAAATGTACAAAAAGTTGTCACTAAATTATATATTGCTCAAACATGCCATGGGCATATGTGGAATTACACCCCAAAATACATTCTGTTGCTTCTCCTGAGTACGGGGATACCACATGTGTGGGACTTTTTGGGAGCCTAGTCGCGTACGGGACCCCAAAAACCAAGCACCGCCTTCAGGATTTCTATGGGTGTAAATTTTTGATTTCACTCCTCACTGCCTATCACAGTTTCGGAGGCCATGGAATGCCCAGATGGCACAAAACCCCCCCAAATGACCCCATTTTGGAAAGTAGACACCCCAAGCTATTTGCTGAGAGGTATGTTGAGTATTTTGCAGATCTCGCTTTTTGTCACAAAGTTTTGAAAATGTAAAAAAAGAAAAAAAAAAGAAAAAAAAATGTATTTCTTAATTTTCAAAAACAAATGAGAGCTGTAAAATACTCACCATGCCTCTCAGCAAATAGCTTGGGGTGTCTACTTTCCAAAATGGGGTCATTTGTGGGGGTTTTGGGCTATTTTGACATTTTATGGCCTTCAAAACTGTGATAGGTAGTGAGGAGTGAAATCAAAAATTTATGCCCTTAGAAACCTTGAAGGCGGTGCTTGGTTTTTGGGGTCCCGTACGCGGCTAGGCTCCCAAAAAGTCCCACACATGTGGTATCCCCGTACTCAGGAGAAGCAGCAGAATGTATTTTGGGGTGTAATTTCACATATAACCATGGCATGTGTGAGCAATATATCATTTAGTGACAACTTTTTGTACATTTTTTTTTTCTTTTTGTCATTATTCAATCATTTGGGACAAAAAAAAAAAATATTCAATGGGCTCAACATGCCTCTCAGCAAATAGCTTGGGGTGTCTACTTTCCAAAATGGGGTCATTTGGGGGGGTTTTGTGCCATCTTGGCATTTTATGGCCTTCAAAACTGTGATAGGTAGTGAGGAGCGAAATCAAAAATGTATGCCCTTAGAAACCTTGAAGGCGGTGCTTGGCTTTTGGGGTCCCGTACGCGGCTAGGCTCCCAAAAAGTCCCACACATGTGGTATCCCCGTACTCAGGAGAAGCAGCAGAATGTATTTTGGGGTGTAATTTCACATATGCCCATGGCATGTGTGAGCAATATATCATTTAGTGACAACTTTGTGCAAAAAAAAAAAAGTTTGTCATATTCCCGCAACCTGTGGCAAAATATAAAATATTCCATGGACTCAACATGCCTCTCAGCAAATAGCTTGGGGTGTCTACTTTCCAAAATGGGGTAATTTGGGGGGGTTTTGTGCTATTTTGGCATTTTATGGCCTTCGAAACTGTGATAGGTAGTGAGGAGTGAAATCAAAAATTTACGCCCTTAGAAATCCTGAAGGCGGTGCTTGGTTTTTGGGGCCCTGTACGCGGCTAGGCTCCCAAAAAGTCCCACACATGTGGTATCCCCGTACTCAGGAAAAGCAGCAGAATGTATTTTGGGGTGCAATTCCACATATAACCATGGCATGTGTGAGAAATATATCATTTAGTGACAACTTTTTGTACATTTTTTTTTTTCTTTTTGTCATTATTCAATCATTTGGGACAAAAAAAAAAAAAATTCAATGGGGTCAACATGCCTCTCAGCAAATAGCTTGGGGTGTCTACTTTCCAAAATGGGGTCATTTGGGGGGGTTTTGTGCCATCTTGGCATTTTATGGCCTTCAAAACTGTGATAGGTAGTGAGGAGTGAAATCAAAAATGTATGCCCTTAGAAACCTTGAAGGCGGTGCTTGGTTTTTGGGGTCCCGTACGCGGCTAGGCTCCCAAAAAGTCCCACACATGTGGTATCCCCGTACTCAGGAGAAGCAGCAGAATGTATTTTGGGGTGTAATTTCACATATGCCCATGGCATGTGTGAGCAATATATCATTTAGTGACAACTTTGTGCAAAAAAAAAAAAGTTTGTCATATTCCCGCAACTTGTGGCAAAATATAAAATATTCCATGGACTTAACATGCCTCTCAGTAAATAGCTTGGGGTGTCTACTTTCCAAAATGGGGTCATTTGGGGGGGTTTTGTGCTATTTTGGCATTTTATGGCCTTCGAAACTGTGATAGGTAGTGAGGAGTGAAATCAAAAATTTGCGCCCTTAGAAATCCTGAAGGCGGTGCTTGGTTTCCGGGGTCCCGTACGTGGCTAGGCTCCTAAAAAGTCCCACACATGTGGTATCCCCGTACTCAGGAGAAGCAGCAGAATGTATTTTGGGGTGCAATTCCACATATAACCATGGCATGTGTGAGCAATATATCATTTAGTGACAACTTTTTGAAATTTTTTTTTTTTTTTGTCATTATTCAATCACTTGGGACAAAAAAAAAAAATATTCAATGGGCTCAACATGCCTCTCAGCAATTTCCTTGGGGTATCTACTTTCCAAAATGGGGTCATTTGGGGGGGGTTTTGTACTGCCCTGCCATTTTAGCACCTCAAGAAATGAGATAGGCAGTCATAAATTTAAAGCTGTGTAAATTTCAGAAAATGTACCCTAGTTTGTAAACGCTATAACTTTTGCGCAAACCAATAAATATACGCTTATTGACATTTTTTTTACTAAAGACATGTGGCTGAATACATTTTGGCCTAAATGTATGACTAAAATTGAGTTTATTCGATTTTTCTTATAACAAAAAGTAGAAAATATCATTTTTTTTCAAAATTTTCAGTCTTTTTCTGTTTATATCGCAACAAATAAAAATCGCAGAGGCAATCAAATACCATTAAAAGAAAGCTCTATTTGTGGGAAGAAAAGGACGCAAATTTCATTTGGGTACAACATTGCATGTCCGCACAATTTACAGTTAAAGCAGCGCAGTGCCGAATCCCAAAAACAGGCCTGGTCCTAATGGCCCGAAATGGTCCGGGGCTTAAGTGGTTAAGTGTAGCTCCAGCCAAAAAATCTATTTTTAAGCTTTTTGGAAAACATAGGGAAGGGTTATCACCCCTGTAACATTTGTTTTGCTGTCTGTGCCCCTGTTCAGAACATTTCACCTCACTTTCCATCCCAATGACAAATGTTTTTGAAAAGTGAGGTTTTTATTGAAACAAGGCTTGGTGATAAAGCATCAGTAGAGAGGAGACACATTTTTCCCATATTAACTCTTACAGGAGAGGATTTCCCTTCCTAGGGGTAGATTTCCTCTCACTTCCTGTTGTCTCCTTTCGTTTGCAAGTAGGAGTCGTTTGTAAGTTGGATGTTTGAAAGTAGGGGCCTGCCGTATATACTCTGCTGAAATTTGCCCCTTACATGTTGGTGTTGCCACAACACTGTAAGCCCTCACAGTTACTCTTGGTGGGCGCATGAATGGGCCTTGCTGTGAATTATTAGATCAAGAATTGTAATTGCATGCCCCTGTTGAACAGGGGCTGAAAAATTGGGCCTTTGGTGGTGGTGTTGACACAACACTGTAAGGCCTCACAGTTACTCTTGGTGGGCGCAGGAATGGGCCCTGCTATGAATTATTAGATCAAGAATTGTAATTACATGCCCCTGTTAAACAGGGGCTGAAAAATTGGGCCTTAGGCACTGGTGCTGGTGCCACGACACTGCAACCTCTCTCAGATACTCTAGTTGGAGTGCAGGAATGAGCCCTGCTGCAAAGCATTGCATAAAAAATTGTAATTACATGCCCCTGTTAAACAAAAATTGGGCCTTAGCCACTGGTGGCGGCACCCAGAAACAAAAATGTTCTTCCAAGCTATCATCATCAATCGGATCATTGAGGAGGAGGAGGATAGTCAGTCAACATAACAGGACAGTCACTCAGCATCAGCATCAGTCTTGAAGGGATGTGACATTTGAAAATAAATGAGTCTGTTATATCAGCTTCAGGTGTTTGGTAGCTGGTGGTGATCCAAGACTGGTTCATCTTTATGAAGGTCAGTCGATCAACCGAGTCGGTGGACAGGCGCACCCTGTGATCCGTGACAAATCCTCCAGCAGCACTGAATGTGCGTTCTGAAAGAACGCTGGATGCAGGACAGGCCAGTAGCTCAATTGCATACTGTGCAAGCTCTGGCCAGTGATCCATCCTCAAGGTGTGGAAGGTGTCCAAGTCTGACCTTGCCCCTAGGTATTCCTGCACCATGTATATCAGATGCTGGCGATGGTTGCTGGAACCGATCATACCATGGGGCTGCGGACTAAAGAATTGTCTGAACGCATCGGTCAGACGGCCACCTTCCCCACCGCTCCTTCTTTGACTGACCGAAGCCTCAGCAACTCGTTGTCCAGGACCAGGAGTTTGTAACCTCCCAGTCTCTGGGAACGCATTGCGCAGACCTTTCTGCTAGACCTCCCGGAGTTGTCTCATCCTCTGCTCCCTCTGCGACGGTAAGATAAGGTCCGCAACCTTACCCTTGTACCGTGGATCAAGGAGAGTGGCCAGCCAGTAATGGTCCCTCTCCTTGATCCGAAGAATACGAGGATCCTTCCGCAGACTTTGCAGGATCAGGGAGGCCAAGCAGCGTAGGTTAGCTGAGGCATTCGGTCCGGAGTCCTCTGGGTCACTAAGGACGACATGATCCGCAGCCACCTCCTCCCAGCCACGTACAAGTCCACGGGTTTCTTGGGACTGTAAATCATCCCTAAAAGACTGCTGCTGATGATGCTGAGTGCCAGGCTCCACCTCCATGCTGACACAATCCTCCTCCTCCTCCTCCTCCTCTTCCTGTGCGATGGGTGGGACAGAAGGAACACTGTCTGGGTAAAGGGGGCCTTGAGAGGCAAGGAAGTCCTCCTCTTCCTGCCTCAAGTGCCCTGTCCATTATTCCACGCAGCGTATGTTCCAACAGGTGGACAAGAGTTACAGTGTCACTGATGCATGCACTGTCACTGCTCACCATCCTCGTGGCCTCCTCAAATGTCATGTCACATATAAGGCGGTTCTTGGGCAGGTTCAACTCCTTTTGCAGCTCAGGAGGCGTGGCGGCGGAACAACCTCCAACACTACTGCACCTTGTCCTGCATCCTTCCCAGCTGCCAAAAGAGTGACCCAATGGGCCGTGAAAGAAAGGTAACGTCCCTGTCCAAGCTTGCTGGACCATGAGTCAGCGGTAATATGCACCTTACCGCTGACCGCCCTGTCCAGCGAGGCCAAGACATTGCCTTCCACATGCCGGTAGAGAGCCGGAATCACCTTCCATGAGAAAAAGTGGCGTTTGGGAACCTGCCACTGAGGAACCGCACATTGCACAAACTCACGGAAGGGGGCCGAGTCTACCAACTGAAAAGGCAGCAGTTGAAGCGCTAGCAATTTAGCCAAGCTAGCATTCAACCGCTGGGCATGTGGATGGCTGGGAGTGAACTTCTTTTGACGGTCCAGCAGCTAGGGCATGGAAATTTGCCTGCTAGAATCGGACGTCGGTGTACTGCTAGCAGAGTGCCCGCAAGTACTTGGCTGTGACACACCTAATTCTACACCTTCATTCCTCTCAGTGCAGGTTTCAGAGAGGACTGAAGGTATAGTGGGGTTGGAGATCCCAGCTGATGCGCTGCAAGGAGAGGTCCGCTTTGTTCTTTGGTGTGGGTCTTTAAGGTAGGCTTGCCAACGAGCTGCATGGCAGGTCAACATATGTCTGGTCAAGCATGTGGTGCCCAAGCGGCTGATGTTTTGGCCACGCGATATACGCTTGAGACATATGTTGCAAACAGCAGCTGTGCGATCTGATGCACTCGACTCAAAAAAGGCCCACACCAAAGAACTTTTTGAATAACGGGCAGAGGCAGTGCCCTGCACAGGCGGAGCTCTGCGGTGTGATTCAGTCGGTGTGCTGCCCTTACGCTGGCCCCCCGAGGGAATCCTGCCTCGTTGGAGATGTGCCTCCTCCTCATCCTCCTCCTCCTCCTCTCTCCTATTAGGTACCCACGTGGAGTCAGTGACCTCATCATCCCCTCCCTCCTCATCACTGGAGCCAATCTGGCAGTATGCTGCAGCTGCTGGAACATGACTGCCAGATTGGTGTCCTTCTTGAGCATCCCCTCTCTCTGCTCTCACGCTACTGCCTTCCTCTAGCTGGGTATCATCATCAGACCCTTCGAAACGCTGGGCATGCTCCTGGAGCATGTACCCAACACTGTGCTCAAACAGTTCGGTGGACTCCTCAGGAGGACATGGTGGGTCTAGGGAAGGAGTGACTGATGATGACATTGACACCAGGGAAGAGGACGCTTTGGCAGCTGCTTTGCCAGTACCCTGAGCCTGGGTGAGATAGGATGAGGAGGATGAGGAGGGCTTGGTCATCCACTCTACCAAGTCTTCGGCATGATGCGGCTCAACACGTCCAGCTGCCGAAAATAAGGACAAGCGTGTCCCATGGCCACGTGCTGATGACGATGCACCGCGTCCACGACCAGCACTGTTGTCTCTAGACACAGAGCCTGCTTGCCCTCTTTTATTGGCTCCTGACTGTCTGCCTCTCCTTGTTTGCCTTCCAGACATTCTAATGGCCTGCAGGGAGATGGGAAAACCAGCAATAAGGGGTAGCTTCAGTTGTATATTTTGCAGGAAGCACACTCCGCCCGCTGTAAGTGCTGCAAATGCCTGTTAGTGTAACACAAAAGAAAAAAAGCTCCAGCAATAAGGGCTAGCTTCAGGTGTATAATGTGCAGGAGGCACACTCCGCCCGCTGTAAGTGCTGAAAATGCCTGTTTGTGTAACACACCAGGAAAACACAGCAATACGGGCTAGCTTCAGGTGTATATTTAGCAGGAAGCACACGCCACCCGCTGTAAGTGCTGCAAATGCCTGTTAGTGTAACACACCAGGAAAACACAGCAAAACGGGCTAGCTTCAGGTGTATATTTAGCAGGAAGCACACTCCGCCCGCTGTAAGTGCTGCAAATGCCTGTTAGTGTAACACACCAGGAAATCACAGCAATACGGGCTAGCTTCAGGTGTATATTTAGCAGGAAGCACACTCCGCCCGCTGTAAGTGCTGCAAATGCCTGTTAGTGTAACACACCAGGAAAACACAGCAATACAGACTAGCTTCAGGTGTATATTAGTGTAACACAAAAGAAAAAAAGCTCCAGCAATAAGGGCTAGCTTCAGGTGTATAATGTGCAGGAGGCACACTCCGCCCGCTGTAAGTTCTGCAAATGCCTGTTAGTGTAACACACCAGGAAAACACAGCAATACGGGCTAGCTTCAGGTGTATAATGTGCAGGAGGCACACTCCGCCCGCTGTAAGTGCTGCAAATGCCTGTTAGTGTAACACACCAGGAAAACACAGCAATACGGGCTAGCTTCAGGTGTATACTGTGCAGGAGGCACACTCCGCCCGCTGTAAGTGCTGCAAATGCCTGTTAGTGTAACACACCAGGAAAACACAGCAATATGGGCTAGCTTCAGGTGTATACTGTGCAGGAGGCTTAGCAACAATGACACTGACACTGTCCCCTGCCTATCCTTCTCTCTTCCTGCACACAAGGTTTATCAAAGAATATGACACTGACACTCTCCCTGCCTATCCTTCTCTCTCCCTGTACACAAGGTTTAGCAAAGAATATGACACTGACACTGTCCCCTGCCTATCCTTCTCTCTCCCTGCACACAAGGTTTAGCAAAGAATATGACACTGACACTCTCCCTGCCTATCCTCTCTCCCTACACACAAGAATAGCACAAAGAATAGCACAATGACACTGTCCCTGCCTATCCTTCTCTTTCTCTGCGCCGGAACACACTACACAAGGCCGCCGCGCTGGCTGCCTTTTATAGTGTGGGGCGTGTGCTAAACCCCCTGAGCTATAATTGGCCACAGGCAACCTGCCTGTGGCCAATTATGGCTCCCCTAGCTGCCGCCGCTGTGATTGGCCAAGCATGCGGGGTCACAGTGCATGCTTGGCCAATCACAGCGCCGGGATTGCACTGCGATGGCGCAGTGTATTGTGCGCCGTTCGCGGCACTCGAATTTGGCGCGTGAACGGCCCACATAGTTCGATCTTCGTCGAACGATCGAACAGCCTATGTTCGAGTCGAACGTATGTTCGACTCGAACACCGAGCTCATCCCTATTCATGGGAATCTTCCAGGTATGGAACATCTACTGTATACTTGCATTAGTCCAAGCTGAACCAATAAAACTATGCAAAAATATGCATGCCTGGAATTCCGCTTTAATTAGTTTGTTGCTTACATGAGGTCCATCAAAGACTACCATGCCCACAGGGGGTCACCTTGTCAAAGGAGTTCAGATCTCTTGGCAGGATCAACAGGTAATAAAACTATGCGATCCTTGAAAACTCATTGAGGGAAGCCTCCATTAGATCATTCCCCGCACCTATTCCCTTTTGTACCACCTCCCTCTCCCTTTAGACTGTAATGCCTGGTACACACAGGCCAAATATCAGCCATTCGTGATGTGGCAAAGTCTAGTTGGCCCGTACATTTTGCAGGCATCAATGAATGCTGAGAGATACCTGAACATGCTCAAATAATTTGAAAAATTAATCTGGAAAACCAGCAAGCGACGATTCCCTATCAGCAATCTCTGCCAACGGCAGAGAGTACTGATCGGAGTGTTCTGGTGAGGAGGGACTTCCCCCATCAGAACACAACAGCTCAGCGGGGGTGATCGCTGTACTACCAGATCGTTAGTACAGTGGCTCCGACCGGAGCTGTCTTTTTTTTTTTTTTTTGTTCAACCCTCTGGGTTGAACAAAAACAAAAAACAAACTAGTAGGTGTGTACCAGGCATAAAGCTGGCTATACATTATACAATTTTCTTGTACAACTTTACTTTAGATTTACCAAAACAAAACCATATAGTATGAGGTCAAACCTTTCAATTTGATTTGTATGCTATCAGGCAGGCCCTTGCTCTACGTGGTTGAAGGTAAATCTAGAGGAAATTGAATAAGAAAATTGTGTAATGTATGGCCAGCTTAAAGTGGTTGTAAAGGCACAAGCTTTTTTACCTTCATGCATACGTAAAAAGCCTTCTGTGTGCAGCAGCCCCCCCAACCCCTCTCAATCCAGTGATGTCCAGGAGAACCTTGGCTATCTGGGGACTTTAACTCCTGATTGACTTTTGGCAGCAGTGGGAGCCATTGATTCCCGCTGCGGTCAATCACAACCAGTGAGCCATTCAAGGGGACGGAGGGGGTAGGGCCGAGCCGTGGCTCCGTGTGTGAATGGAAACAAAGAACCGCAGCTCAGGAGCCCATCTACTTGGGTACCCCCAGAGCAAGCTGCTTGCTGTGGGGGCACCCAACAGGAGAGAAGGGCCAGGAGAGCCGGCGTAGGACTCGAGAAGAGGAAAATCTGGGCTGGCTGCTCTGTGCAAAACCACTGCACAGAGCAGGTAAGAGCCCATTCACACAGGGGCGACTTTGGATCTGACTTCAAGTCGCCCCAAGTCGAGCTGCATGAGAAAATCAATGTAAGTGAATGGAGCCGTCTTAATGCACACTACTGCAGTCGCTCCGACTTCAAAAAACGGTTCCTGTACTACTTCAATCCGACTTCTAGGCGACTTGTACCCATTGATTTCAATGGAAGTTGCATCACTGTCTTAACAGAAGCAACTGTAGCGGGGTCTCCTTTAAGGCCCCGGGACTACGTTACCCAGAACCCCAGTTGGCCACCGCAGAGACTCATGGGAGGGGTTATTTAAGGAGGAGGCGAGGCGGAGCTCGGCCTCTTTGGACACCGCGCTGCAAACAGCTTCTTCCTGTGCGGATCTGCTGCAGTGCAAGGCCTGAAGCCTGGGGCCTTGCGCAACTTCCGAAGAGCCTTCCACCCCGCTGCGGAGCCTGGGTGGCACCAGACTGGTCGAGTGAGGACATCAGTTGGATCGGGGACCCGATCGTTGCAGACGCTGTGTGCGGAGACACAGCAGGTGGAATTCCTGGGCTGGGATCGCGCCCGGAGTGGTGAGCGAGCACTTGCTCAATCAAATATACTTTACCGATTCTAGGCCTATAGACTGCCGTGGCTCACCGATCGTTTGCTTGTTGTTCCACTGGGGGACCGGTAGCAGGACAGAGTTGAAGTGTCCCCCCAGCATAGTGTTCTTAGGGATTGCCAGTTTGTGGATTACAAATACTATTCATCAAGTGCACCACCGAAAGTTTGCATGCGAAGAAATCCCTATAGGAAGGTATGAGATTTATTCTGGGTCAGGCCTGGCTAGGGCGGGGAGATAGGATATTGTTTAGTGCGCCACAGGGCGTGTATACCATAATAGCTACGCGTGGTGGATTACCGCGCAGCGCCATTATTGTGTGCTATATTGATTGCTGCAGGGCTCTGCAAGCCGGTTGTGTGTATTATATTCTGCTCAAGCCTTTTTCAACCAAAGTAAAACTGTTATGGTTAATCTTTAACATTTGTGTGTTGTTTTACTGTAAAGAGGATGCCTTTACAATACCAATTGCTTATGATAAAAATATAACCCCTAGACTAACTGTGCCAGGGTGGGTTGAGCAGATTGCCGGGGGTTGGTGGTGCTGTACAGAGGGCCCGAAAACAAATCCAGCGGCTCTCTTAACTGGGGGTAGCGCTACACAACTTTCCAGGAAGAGAACATACATTTCTCAGGCAAACCCCTCCCTCCCCCTCCCTCCCACAGAGCTGATTCTTGTTTGATTGGCCACTGGAAAGCCTCCTGTCCTGGAGGCGACTTCAGTCGTGTTGTTAGTCGCCCCAAGTTGCGCTGTAATTCAAACTCAAGTCGTGTCCAAGTTGCCTCCCAAAGTCGCGCTGGAAGTCGTGTTGCCCCTGTGTGAATGGGGTCCAAGTATGACATATTTTTTATTTTAATGTAAAAAATTCTAATACTTAAAGTTGGAGTACAGAGATAAGATTGCCTGTGTCTGTATGCCTTGTAGCAGGCGGCATATTTGCTGCTGCTGCTACCCCTCCCCCCCAGCTGTCATTGATGGTCAAGACCACCATCAAGCTTTACAGGAACAGGCTCCTAGGAGCCAGTGATGCTGACAGTGAGCTTAGCCTGATGGGGAAGCTGAGGGACTAGTTCCCCTTCCGGTTCCCGCTCTCCTTGTGATTGACAGCAGGCAATGGGCGGATTCCATAGCCAATAGCAGGCTATCTATTTTATTGGCTATGGAATCTGCCCTGTCAATCCCAAAGGGAGCGGACCTATTGGGGAACTAGGGTCTGAATTAGGGTTGTCCCGATACCGATACTAGTATCGGTATCGGGACCGATACCAAGCATTTGCGCGAGTACTTGTACTCGCGCAAATGCTCCCGATGCTTCACCCGATACTTTTTTTTATTTTTTTTGTGGCCGGAGAGGGCGGGAGGAGTCAGTGGCTGGGGAGGGCAGGAGAGAGGGCGGGGGAGTGCGGGCGGGAGGAGTCAGTGGCTGGGGAGGGCGGGAGAGGAAAGTGTGGGCGGAGTCTGGCTGAAGAGGGCGGGCACAGTCGGTGGACGGAGTCCACGGGCGGAGAGCGAGTCCCTCACCTGCAGTTGAACCTGGTAAGCTGGCAGGGGTTCAGGGCGCAGCCGCATCAGGATCGGTGACCGGTGCTGTCACATTCGGTCGCCGTCAGCGGCTGAACGTCCCCACGCCCATCTTGGTACACCCTGCACTCGGCTGCAGTAAGCAGCAGCAGACATCTTGTTACACCCAGCCCGAGCTATATGGGCTGGGTGTAACAAGATGTCTGCTGTTGCTTACTGCAGCCGAGTGCAGGGTGTACCAAGATGGGCGTTGCAGCAGTTTTTTTTTTCTTAAATCCTGTGTCATTTCCCCCCCACCCCCCGCAGCATTTCAGTGCCAGCCACCTATCAGTACCCACAAGTGCTACCTATCAGTGGAATCAGTGCCATCTACCAGTGCCACCTATCAGGTGGCACTGGTAAATGCCACTGATTGCACTGATAGGTGGCACTTATGGGCACTGATTGCACTGATAGGTGGCACTTGTGGGCACTGATAGATGGCACTGATTGCACTGATAGTGCAATCAGTGCCATCTATCAGTGCAATCAGTGCCATCTATCAGTGCCCACAAGTGCCACCTATCAGTGCCACCTATCACTGCCCACAAGTGCCACCTATCAGTGCCCATAAGTGCCATTGATTCGTTCCCATAAGTGCCACCTATCAGTCCCCATCTTTCAAACTGTCACATGACATTGAAAAAAAAGTATCGGTAATCGGTATCGGCGAGTATTTGAAAAAAAGTATCGGTACTTGTACTCGGTCTTAAAAAAGTGGTATCGGGACAACCCTAGTCTGAATCCCCATCAAGCTCTACCCACCCAGCTACAATAATCATCTGCCAATGGGCTATGTGACAGCTACAGCGGCAGGGAGAGAGTTCTGATGCACCGAGGATGGGGTGTCCATATGGTCACTCCGGCCCTAGTGTACCTCCGTACAACAAATGTCAAACCTTCCCCCAAATTCATGTACCGGTTTCGAACAGGTACATGTGTAGCGCACCAACCCCAGACTTTACCTGCTTTTCTCTTCTTGGCTCCTCCGCAGGAAAGACTGAGGCACACCGCACCACAAGCCCGTACCCTCCTGGATGGGGAGGTTGAGCGGTGTTAGATTTCTCGGGCCTGCCTGCAGTTGGTGTTAGACTCCTCCCAAGCTGATCTAGTTTCTGCGGTAGCCAGAAACAAGTCCTTTAGTTCTCCCCAGTAAAACGACTGTCCACACCAACTGAGAGTCCAACTCAATATTTATTTATGAGAACAATAAATAGTCTCTGTGACAGCAGACAGGTTGGGACAAGAACAGTTCAGATAAGGTGGGAAGAGGTCCAGGCACAAACTTAGCGTTGATTAGGGGAGCACTGTTCTGATTAGCACGAACAGCTTGGTGCACAGTCACTGCCACTGACTTGGTGAATAGTTGTAGTCACTGCCACTGACCTGGTGTGCGTAGAGTCACTGCCACTATGACCTACAGAACATGCACTTTTTCTTCCTTGAATAGTTAGGCCTCTGTAGGGAGAAAACATCCCTCCGGAGAGTTACCAGAGGCCCCTTCTGTCACCACGACTCTGCACTGGGTTTTCAGAAAGGGTCACCTCCCTGGCCTCCTCGATCCTGGATATGGGTCCCCTCGTGAGGCGGATCCCTGGGAGCCCTCGATCCCTCGCGGTACCCAGCCGAAGGTTGCTGGGTCCCTGGCCTTCTCGAAAGTACCTCACCCCCAGACCTAAGGTGTCTGGGGATGGAACAGCAGCTCAGTCTCTGGGCCTAGGAGCACCCGGAGACCATCCTCACACACACCCAGGCCAAGGGCACCTGGGTGTCACGAACAGCAGCCCCCAGGCTGAAGGTGCCTGGGGCTTGGACTTTGACCGGAAGATGTCTGCCCCTTTTTATACCCTCTCCTGGCAGGCACGGCAGGTTCCCCGCCCCGCCGTACAACTGCCACGAGGGGACACAAAAAGGCACAGCCCTCCAATGGTGGTTCAACCCCGGCCTATGGCAACAGCGCCACCTATAGGCCGCCGGGAACTGGACACCATTGATATCTTCCACGAGCCAAAATGGTCCACAAACCCTAACAATTAGCGTACCTGAGCCTTTTTACCACTCAGATACTTCCCCTAAATATAACCACCCGCTAGACATGAATTTAAGGCAAGCAACAACATTTGTCGTGCTAAGGCGCAACAGAATTCTAAAGAGTGTTGTAGAAACCCCAGAGTGTGTTTTGTTTTAATAAGTCCTCAGTCACTGACCTGGAACAAGTATGCAGATCAGGAGCTCTGGCTTCACCATCTGCATTCTTCTTCCAGGTCAGTGACTCAGAAAACATAGAAGCCAGGAGACAGACAATTAGCACTTTCAAAAGTTAAAAATGCATTCCAGGTGCAATACAATGTATAATTCTGAGGGTCTTTCAATGCACCGAATGAGAAAACCTCCAAAGCTGCAGGTGCAAATGGAGTTGATTACAAAAAAAAAAATCTTTGGCTAGCATGTGCTCTATAATATGCATATAAACCACGTCAAAGAAATTAAACAGTTGTCCAGCTGACACTCAAATGAGGACATGGTTTCAATTTATGACTAGTGATGTCGCGAACATAAAATTTTCCGTTCGCGAACGGCGAACGCGAACTGCCGCAAATGTTCGCGAACGGGCGAACCCGGCGAACCGCCATAGACTTCAATAGGCAGGCGAATTTTAAAACCCACAGGGACTCTTTCTGGCCACAATAGTGATGGAAAAGTTGTTTCAAGGGGACTAACACCTGGACTGTGGCATGCCGGAGGGGGATCCATGGCAAAACTCCCATGGAAAATTACGTAGTTGACGCAGAGTCGGGTTTTAATCCATAAAGGGCATAAATCACCTAACATTCCTAATGTGTTTGGAATAACGTGCTTTAAAACATCAGGTATGATGTTGTATCGATCAGGTAGTGTAAGGGTTACGCCCGCTTCACAGTGACAGACCAAACTCGGACAGACCAAACTCCCCGTTTAACGCACCGCAAACAACTGCAAACAGTCCATTTGCACAACCGCAAGGCTTTAATGATCACCTTAGATGATCACAAAGAAAATTTATGTTTTTTCTATGCAAAATTATCAAGCCGATCGCTTTTGGTCTGTTCACAATGAAGCAACGACCTTACCATCTGGGGTGTGCCAACAACGCCATTGCCAACACACTCATAGAGGTGGTCGCTTCATTGTGATACGCAAGCCCCTTCACCACAACAAGGTAACGATCACGAAGGGGAATTGACAGAGGTATGTGTTTTTTTGTTTGTTTTTTTTGCAGCCACAGTGCAGCACCAGAGGCCAGAAAAATTAGGCATGTACACATGCCTGTAAAATTAGGTATTGTTGCAGCCGCTGCTGTAGCAGCGGCCAGAAAAAATTATGTTTTTCAGGCAGAAAGTGCCCTAAAACATTGCGGCTTGTGGACCATTTTTAGCCCAAGGCAGCTCATCTCATCAGGCCTTTTTTAGTCAAATGTATCGCCCACTGTCAGTCCCTTCAGGATCCATGCCTCATTCATCTTAATAAAGGTGAGGTAATCTAGACTTTTTTGACCTAGGCGACTTCTCTTCTCAGTGACAATACCTCCTGCTGCACTGAAGGTCCTTTCTGAAAGGACACTTGAAGCGGGGCAGGCCAGATGTTCTATCGCAAATTGGGATAGCTCAGGCCACAGGTCAAGCCTGCACACCCAGTAGTCAAGGGGTTCATCGCTCCTCAGAGTGTCGATATCTGCAGTTAAGGCGAGGTAGTCTGCTACCTGTCGGTCGAGTCGTTCTCTGAGGGTGGACCCCGAAGGGCTGTGGCGATGCGTAGGACTTAAAAAGCTCCGCATGTCCTCCATCAACAATACGTCTGTAAAGCGTCCTGTCCTTGCCGGCATGGTCGTGGTAGGAGGAGGATTACTTTCACCTCTTCCCCTGTTAGATTCCCGTTGTGCTGTGACATCACCCTTATACGCTGTGTAAAGCATACTTTTTAATTTATTTTAGAACTGCTGCATCCTTTCCGTCTTCCTGTAATTCGGTAACATTTCTGGCACTTTCTGCTTATACCGGGGGTCTAGTAGCGTGGCCACCCAATACAGGTCGTTCTCCTTCAGCCTTTTTATACGAGGGTCCCTCAACAGGCACGACAGCATGAAAGACCCCATTTGCACAAGGTTGGATGCCGAGCTACTCATGTCCTGTTCCTCGTCCTCACTGATCTCACTGAAGGTCTGTTCTTCCCCCCCAGCCACGTACAACACCACGGGTACCAGATAGGTGACAACGAGCACCCTGGGATGCCTGCTGTGGTTGGTCTTCCTCCTCCTCCTCAAAGCCACATTCCTCCTCTGACTCCTCTTCCTCAGACTCCTCTTCCAGCGTTGCCGCAGGTCCAGCAAGCGATGCTGATAAGGCTGTTTCTGGTGGTGGTGATGGTGACCACAACTCTTCCTCTTCCTCTTCACGCTCATCTACAGCCTGATCCAGCACTCTTCGCAGGGCACGCTCCAGGAAGAAAACAAATGGGATGATGTCGCTGATGGTGCCTTCAGTGCGACTGACTAGGTTTGTCACCTCCTCAAAAGGACGCATGAGCCTACAGGCATTGCGCATGAGCGTCCAGTAACGTGGCAAAAAAATTCCCAGCTGCGCAGAGGCTGTCCTAGCACCCCGGTCATACAAATACTCGTTGACGGCTTTTTCTTGTTGGAGCAGGCGGTCGAACATTAGGAGTGTTGAATTCCAACGTGTCGGGCTGTCGCAAATCAAGCGCCTCACTGGCATGTTGTTTCGCCGCTGGATATCTGAAAAGTGCGCCATGGCTGTGTAGGAACGCCTGAAATGGCCACACACCTTCCTGGCCTGCTTGAGGACATCCTGTAAGTCTGGGTACTTATGCACAAAGCGTTGTACAATCAGATTTAACACATGTGCCATGCACGGCACATGTGTCAACTTGCCCAAATTCAATGCCGCCAACAAATTGCTTCCGTTGTCACACACCACTTTGCCGATCTCCAGTTGGTGCGGAGTCAGCCACTGATCCACCTGTGCGTTCAGGGCGGACAGGAGTGCTGGTCCCGTGTGACTCTCTGCTTTCAGGCAAGTCAACCCCAAGACAGCGTGACACTGTCGTATCCGGGATGTGGAATAGCCCCTGGGGAGCTGGGGGGGTGCTGTTGATGTGGAGCAAGACGCAGCAGCAGAAGAGGACTCAGCCGAGGAGGTTATCGAAGAGGATGGAGTAGGAGGAGTAGAGGAGGTGACAGCAGGCCTGCCTGCAAGTCGTGGTGGTGTCACCACCAACTCCTCTGCAGAGCCACGCATTACATGCTTGGCAGCCGTCAGCAGGTTTACCCAATGAGCAGTGTAGGTGATATACCTGCCCTGACCGTGCTTTGCAGACCAGGTATCAGTGGTCAGATGGACCCTTGCCCCAACACTGTGTGCCAGACATGCCATGACTTCCTTTTGCACAATAGAGTACAGGTTGGGGATTGCCTTTTGTGAAAAGAAATTTCGGCCGGGTACCTTCCACTGCGGTGTCCCAATAGCTACAAATTTTTTGAAGGCCTCAGACTCCACCAGCTTGTATGGTAAAAGCTGGCGGGCTAAGAGTTCCGACAAGCCAGCTGTCAGACGCCGGGCAAGGGGGTGACTCTGTGACATTGGCTTCTTACGCTCAAACATGTCCTTGACAGACACCTGACTGTGGGCAGATGAGCAGGAACTGCTCAAGGCGAGAGACGTAGTGTCAGATGGTTGAGAGGGGGCAAGGAGGACAGCAGTGGTTGACGTGGCTGAAGATGCTGGACCAGGAGGAGGATGGTGGCTTTGAGCTTGTGTGCTGCTTGTACTCGTCATCATGTGTTGATCCCATAGGCGTTTGTGATGTGAGATCATGTGCCTTCGCAAAGCAGTTGTACCTAGGTGGGTGTTGGATTTCCCACGACTCAGTTTCTTTTGGCACAGGTTGCAAATGGCATCGCTGTTATCAGAGGCAGACACACAAAAAAAATGCCACACTGCTGAGCTTTGCAATGGCGGCATTCTGGTGGTGGCAACAGCATGCGTTGATTGGCGTGCTGTCTGGCTGACCCCGGGTGCCGATACATGCTGTCTGACTGTGCCACTAGCTCCTTGCGACGACCTACCCCTCCTTCCAACTCGTCTCCTCCTCCTCTCTGTCTCCCCATCTGAACTTTCCCCCTGTTCTTCTTCTCTTCGAGCGGGCACCCACGTGACATCCACATCGTCATCATCAACCGCTTCACTTGTATCTGACAACTCAGCAAAGGAAGCAGCAGCGGGTACAACATCATCATCATCACACCGTACATCCATGTGTGTAATGCTGCCTGACTGAGACATATCCCTTTTATCTACATCCTCTGGCAATAATGTTTGCGCATCACTCATTTCTTCCAACTCATGTGTAAATAACTCCTCTGACAGATCAAGTGAAGCAACTGTGGTGCTAGTGTTGGTGGTGGCGGCAGGCGGGCGAGTGGGAACTTGAGAGGTGCCCAAAGCTGAGCTGGAGAAGGATGGTGCGTCAAGGTTCAGAGCGGAAGCTGTAGAAGATTGGCTGTCCTGTGTTAGCCAGTCAACTATGTCCTCAGAACTTTTCGAGTTCAGGGTACGTGGCCCCTGAACACTGGGCATTATTCTTGGGCCAAAGGGAATCACAGCACCATGACCACGACAGCCCCTGCGGGGTGGCCTGCCTCTGCCTGTCATTTTTTTTAGATTAGTTTAGTTGTACTATGCGTGCAAGCTACTGTGACACCAGATATGAGTGGCACTGTGCACTGGCAGAAGTTGGCACAGTAGACACTGTAGGTCTGACACACACGCTGGCAGGCAACTGACTGCTCATCTACTGCAGTCAAAACTGTTGTGGTTTTTTTTATGTAAGCTACTGTGCCGGGGAAAAAAAACAAGCAGACTGGTGTTTTACCAGCCCTAAAAAGGGCTTTTTGGGGTGCTGTCAGGACGCTGTGCTTACAGCAGAGATCAGATGAGTCTTTCAGGAGTGGAGTGAACACTGAATACACTTGCCTATAGCTTTCCCTATAAAATCAGCAGCAGCTAAACTGTCCCTCCTCTGGCTAACACTGCAGCTTAAGTACAGACTGAATCTAAAATAGATGCTGTCCAGGAAAAAACAAAAAAGCAGACTGGTGTTTTACCAGCCCTAAAAAGGGCTTTTTGGGGTGCTGTCAGGACGCTGTGCTTACAGCAGAGATCAGATGAGTCTTTCAGGAGTGGAGTGAACACTGAATACACTGGCCTAGCCTAGCTTTCCCTATAAAATCAGCAGCAGCTAAACTGTCCCTCCTCTGGCTAACACTGCAGCTTAAGTACAGACTGAATCTAAAATAGATGCTGTCCAGGAAAAAAAAAAAAGCAGACTGGTGTTTTACCAGCCCTAAAAAGGGCTTTTTGGGGTGCTGTCAGGACGCTGTGCTTACAGCAGAGATCAGATGAGTCTTTCAGGAGTGGAGTGAACACTGAATACACTGGCCTAGCCTAGCTTTCCCTATAAAATCAGCAGCAGCTAAACTGTCCCTCCTCTGGCTAACACTGCAGCTTAAGTTCAGACTGAATCTAAAATAGATGCTGTCCAGGAAAAAACAAAAAAGCAGACTGGTGTTTTACCAGCCCTAAAAAGGGCTTTTTGGGGTGCTGTCAGGACGCTGTGCTTACAGCAGAGATCAGATGAGTCTTTCAGGAGTGGAGTGAACACTGAATACACTGGCCTAGCCTAGCTTTCCCTATAAAATCAGCAGCAGCTAAACTGTCCCTCCTCTGGCTAACACTGCAGCTTAAGTACAGACTGAATCTAAAATAGATGCTGTCCAGGAAAAAACAAAAAAGCAGACTGGTGTTTTACCAGCCCTAAAAAGGGCTTTTTGGGGTGCTGTCAGGACACTGTGCTTACAGCAGAGATCAGATGAGTCTTTCAGGAGTGGAGTGAACACTGAATACACTGGCCTAGCCTAGCTTTCCCTATAAAATCAGCAGCAGCTAAACTGTCCCTCCTCTGGCTAACACTGTAGCTTAAGTACAGACTGAATCTAAAATAGATGCTGTCCAGGAAAAAAAAAAAGCAGACTGGTGTTTTACCAGCCCTAAAAAGGGCTTTTTGGGGTGCTGTCAGGACGCTGTGCTTACAGCAGAGATCAGATGAGTCTTTCAGGAGTGGAGTGAACACTGAATACACTTGCCTATAGCTTTCCCTATAAAATCAGCAGCAGCTAAACTGTCCCTCCTCTGGCTAACACTGCAGCTTAAGTACAGACTGAATCTAAAATAGATGCTGTCCAGGAAAAAAAAAAAGCAGACTGGTGTTTTACCAGCCCTAAAAAGGGCTTTTTGGGGTGCTGTCAGGACGCTGTGCTTACAGCAGAGATCAGATGAGTCTTTCAGGAGTGGAGTGAACACTGAATACACTGGCCTAGCCTAGCTTTCCCTATAAAATAAGCAGCAGCTAAACTGTCCCTCCTCTCGCTAAGACTGCAGCTTGAGAATGAATCTAAAATGGATGCTGTCCAGGAGGTGGGAGGGTCTGGGAGGGAGGGTATGCTGCTGATTGGCTGGAATGTGTCTGCTGACTGTGAGGTACAGGGTCAAAGTTTGCTCAATGATAATGAATAGGGGGCGGACCGAACATCGCATATGTTCGCCGGCCGCGGCGAACGCGAACAAGCTATGTTCGCCGGGAACTGTTCGCCGGCGAATAGTTCTGTACATCTCTATTTATGACATCTGGCTGATGTGAAACAAATGTGCTGTCCTATAAGGCACCGTTTTGTCAGGGATATATCCCTTGACCCTCATTCTAAAGATATACGGTTGATGGTTTTCCTCTTATTTCAAGTGACAATGCCTAGCTGACAATACCACTGAATGTTGTGGTGTCTGCATGCACCTGTTATTCTTATTCCTGTGTCAGTGTGAAACCCCTAAAATGTAGTCAAAGACCGTACACTTTCTAGTATACAGTACTTGCAATGCACTTTTCTTTCTTTGGGACCGCTTAATGCCAACCTGGCCTGCTGTGTTGCATTCAGTAGTAGACATGTGCAATTTGTTTAGTTCCAAATTAGTTTTTTAAGGAATTTAGACAAATTCGTTAATTCCGAATATCCAAATATTCAGAAATTCGAAAATTCAGAAATTATAAATCCAGAAATTCAAAAATCCAAAAATAAGAATGAAAATCCGAAAAGTCAAAAGAACAAAAATCTGAAAATAAGAACAAAAATCTGAGAATTCAAAAAACCCAAAAACTCGAAAATCTGAAATAACTAACTAATAATAACTTTACTATTAAATTATAGGTATTGGAATATTAATAATAATAATTAATAATAATAAATAACAATAATAATAACAACTTATTATTATTATTTTGTTCCATTTGTTTAGATGCGGCATTCTTCATTTCGCATAATTCGTAACTTCAGATACATTTGTATTTGTTACATTCACTATCAGCCAAATTTGAAATGAAATTCCAATACCTATAATTTAATAGTTAGTTATTATTAGTTAGTTATTATTTTGAATTTTTGGATTTTATTTTTTTCAAATTTTCGGATTTTCCATTCTTATTTGGGGATTTTCGGATTTTTGAATTTCCGAATTTGAAAAAAAAAAAAAAAAAACGAAAACAAACGAATTTTTCGGCAGTGCACATGTCTAGCATTCATCAAGTCCATTCTTTTGAATGGGCTGCCTAATACACCAGTGAAAAAAAAAAAATTGTGCATGCAGCATTTTCGGCAGTGTAGTGTCCTGCAATACATGAATGAGCAATTGCACTATATTGCAAATGCTCTTGGCATAGCTCCCAATAGTGATGAGCCGACATGTATCAATCCAAAAAGAAGTTTTAAAAACGGTCGTTTTTCGGGAGCAGTCATTTTAATGATGCATAAAGTGAAAAAAAAAAAAAGTCAAATATTCCTTTAAATATCGTACCTGGGGGGTGTCTAAAGTATGCCTGTGAATTGCCACGTGTTTCCCGTGTTTAGAACTGTCCCTGCACAAAATTACATTTCTAAAGGAAAAAAAGCCATTTAAAACTGCTTGCGGCTTTAATGTAATGTCTGGTCCCGGTAATATGGATGAAAATCTTTAAGAAAAATGGCATAGCTACCCCATCACACCCCCCCCCCCCCCCACCCCAGCCCATTACCAGCCCCTTTGGGTCTTGTATGGATATTAAGGGGAACCCCGCACGCAAAATAAAAAAGGCCCTATATACTCTGAACATACAAGACAGGGACTGTAGGTTTGTTCTTATGTAGAATCTGTTTGTAATTTTGAACAGGTACATTGTTTAAGTGTAGCTCCAGCCAAAAAATCTATTTTTAAGCTTTTTTGGAAAACATAGGGAAGGGTTATCACCCCTGTAACATTTGTTTTGCTGTCTGTGCAGTGTGCACCTGTTCAAAACAGTTCACCTCACTTTCCGTCCTAATGACAAATGTTTTTTGAAAATTTGGGGTTTTTATTGAAACAAGAATTGGTGATAAAGCATCAGTGGAGAGGAGACACTTTTTTTCCCATAATAACTCTTACAGGAGAGAATTTGCCTTCCTAGGGGTAGATTTCCTCTCACTTCCTGTTGTATCCTTCCGTTTGCAAGGAGGAGTCGTTTGTAAGTTGGATGTTTGAAAGTAGGGGCCTGCCGTATATACTCAGCTGAAATTTGCCCCTTACATGTTGGTGTTGCCACAACACTGTGAGCCCTCACAGTTACTCTTGGTGGGCGCATGAATGGGCCCTGCTGTGAATTATTAGATCAAGAATTGTAATTGCATGCCCCTGTTAAACAGGGGCTGAAAAATTGGGCCTTTGGTGGTGGTGGTGTTGACACAACACTGTAAGGCCTCACAGTTACTCTTGGTGGGCGCAGGAATGGGCCCTGCTGTGAATTATTAGATCAAGAATTGTAATTACATGCCCCTGTTAAACAGGGGCAGAAAAATTGGGCCTTAGGCACTGGTGCCACAACACTGCAACCCCTCACAGATACTGTACTTGGAGCACAGCAATGAGCCCTGTTGCAAAGTATTGCATCAAAAATTGTAATTACACGTCCCTGTTAAACAGGGGCTAAAAAATTGGGCCTTAGCCACTGGTGCTGGTGCGACGACACTGCAACCTCTCCCAGATACTCTAGTTGGAGTGCAGGAATGAGCCCTGCTGCAAAGCGTTGCATAAAAAATTGTAATTACATGCCCCTGTTAAACAGGGGCTGAAAAATTGGGCCTTAGCCACTGGTGGCGGCACACAGAAACAAAAATGTTCTTCCAAGCTATCATCATCAATCGGATCATTGAGGAGGAGGAGGATAGTCAGTCAACATAACAGGACAGTCTCTCAGCATCAGCATCAGTCTTGAAGGGATGTGACATTTGAAAATAAATTAGTCTGTTATATCAGCTTCAGGTGTTTGGTAGCTGGTGGTGATCCAAGACTGGTTCATCTTTATGAAGGTCAGTCGATCAACCGAGTCGGTGGACAGGCCCACCCTGTGATCCGTAACAAATCCTCCAGCAGCACTGAATGTGCGTTCTGAAAGAACGCTGGATGCAGGACAGGCCAGTAGCTCAATTGCATACTGTGCAAGCTCTGGCCAGTGATCCATCCTCAAGACCCAGTAAGCCAGAGGATTTTCGGTGGGGAAGGTGTCCAAGTCTGACCTTGCCCCTAGGTATTCCTGCACCATGTATATCAGACGCTGGCGATAGTTGCTGGAACCGATCATACCTTGGGGCTGCGGACTAAAGAATTGTCTGAACGCATCGGTCAGACGGCCACCTTCCCCACCGCTACTTCTTTGACTGCCCGAAGACTCAGCAACTCGTTGTCCAGGACCAGGAGTTTGTAACCTCCCAGTCTCTGGGAACACGTTGCACAGACCTTTCTGCAAGGCCTCCCGGAGTTGTCTCATCCTCTGCGACGGTAAGATAAGGTCCGCAACCTTACCCTTGTACCGTGGATCAAGGAGAGTGGCCAGCCAGTAATGGCCCCTCTCCTTGATCCGAAGAATACGAGGATCCTTCCGCAGACTTTGCAGGATCAGGGAGGCCATGCAGCGTAGGTTAGCTGAGGCATTCGGTCCGGAGTCCTCTGGGTCACTAAGGACGACATGATCCGCAGCCACCTCCTCCCAGCCACGTACAAGTCCACTGGTTTCTTGGGACTGTAAATCATCCCTAAAAGACTGCTGCTGATGATGCTGAGTGCCAGGCTCCACCTCCATGCTGACACAATCCTCCTCCTCCTCCTCTTCCTGTGCGATGGGTGGGACAGAAGGAACACTGTCTGGGTAAAGGGGGCCTTGAGAGGCAAGGAAGTCCTCCTCTTCCTGCCTCTGTTCTGCCTCAAGTGCCCTGTCCATTATTCCACGCAGCGTATGTTCCAACAGGTGGACAAGAGGTACAGTGTCACTGATGCATGCACTGTCACTGCTCACCATCCTCGTGGCCTCCTCAAATGGTGCCAGGACAGTGCATGCATCCCTGATCATGCCCCACTGGCGTGGTGAAAAAAACCTGAGCTCCCCTGACCCTGTCCTGGTTCCATAGTCGCACAGGTACTCATTGATGGCCCTCTGCTGCGTGTGCAGCCGCTGCAGCATGGCCAACGTTGAGTTCCACCTGGTGGGCATGTCACATATAAGGCGGTTCTTGGGCAGGTTCAACTCCTTTTGCAGCTCAGCCAGGCGAGCACTGGCATTATAAGATCTGCGGAAATGCACACAGACTTTCTTGGCCTGCCTCAGGACATCCTGTAAGCCCGGGTACCTGCCCAAGAACCGCTGCACCACCAGGTTAAGGACGTGAGCCACACAGGGCACATGGGTCAGTTGTCCCTGTCGGAGGGCGGAGAGGAGGTTGGTGCCATTGTCGCAAACCACCATTCCTGGCTTAAGCTGGCGTGGCGTCAACCACCTCTCGGCCTGCCCCTGCAGAGCAGACAGAACCTCTGCCCCAGTGTGGCTCCTGTCCCCCAAACACACCAGCGCAAGCATGACATGGAATCTTTTTGCCTGCGTACTTGCGTAGCCCCTTGAACGCCTACGGAGCACCGCTGGTTCCGAGGACAAAGCACAGGAAGAGGCCATGGAGGAAGAAGAAGAGGAGGGGGTGGAGGAGAGAGGTGTGTCACAACCAGTAGTAGCATTTTGGAGGCGTGGCGGCGGAACAACCTCCAACACTACTGCACCTTGTCCTGCATCCTTCCCAGCTGCCAAAAGAGTGACCCAATGGGCCGTGAAAGCAAGGTAACGTCCCTGTCCATGCCTGCTGGACCATGAGTCAGCGGTAATATGCACCTTACCGCTGACCACCCTGTCCAGCGAGGCCAAGACATTGCCTTCCACATGCCGGTAGAGAGCCGGAATCGACTTCCGTGAGAAAAAGTGGCGTTTGGGAACCTGCCACTGAGGAACCGCACATTGCACAAACTCACGGAAGGGGGCCGAGTCTACCAACTGAAAAGGCAGCAGTTGAAGCGCTAGCAATTTAGCCAAGCTAGCATTCAACCGCTGGGCATGTGGATGGCTGGGAGTGAACTTCTTTTGACGGTCCAGCAGCTGGGGCAGGGAAATTTGCTTGCTAGAATCGGACGTCGGTGTACTGCTAGCAGAGTGCCCGCAAGTACTTGGCTGTGACACACCTAATTCTACACCTTCATTCCTCTCAGTGCAGGTTTCAGAGAGGACTGAAGGTATAGTGGGGTTGGAGATCCCAGCTGATGCGCTGCAAGGAGAGGTCCACTTTGTTCTTTGGTGTGGGTCTTTAAGGTAGGCTTGCCAACGAGCTGCATGGCAGGTCAACATATGTCTGGTCAAGCATGTGGTGCCCAAGCGGGTGATGTTTTGGCCACGCGAAATACGCTTGAGACATATGTTGCAAACAGCAGCTGTGCGATCTGATGCACTTGACTCAAAAAACGGGCAGAGGCAGCGCGCTGCACAGGCGGAGCTCTGCGGTGTGATTCCGTCGGTGTGCTGCCCTTACGCTGGCCCCCCGAGGGCATCCTGCCTTGTTGGAGATGTGCCTCCTCCTCATCCTCCTCCTCCTCCTCTCTCCTATTAGGCACCCACGTGGAGTCAGTGACCTCATCATCCCCTCCCTCCTCATCACTGGAGCCAATCTGGCAGTATGCTGCAGCTGCTGGAACATGACTGCCAGATTGGTGTCCTTCTTGAGCATCCCCTCTCTCTGCTCTCACGCTACTGCCTTCCTCTAGCTGGGTATCATCATCAGAACCTTCGAAACGCTGGGCATCCTCCTGGAGCATGTACCCAACACTGTGCTCAAACAGTTCGGGGGACTCCTCAGGAGGACATGGTTGGTCTAGGGAAGGAGTGACTGATGATGACATTGATACCAGGGAAGAGGACGCTTTGGCAGCTGCTTTGCCAGTACCCTGAGCCTGGGTGAGAGAGGATGAGGAGGATGAGGAGGGCTTGGTCATCCACTCTACCAAGTCTTCGGCATGATGCGGCTCAACACGTCCAGCTGCCGAAAAGAAGGACAAGCGTGTCCCATGGCCACGTGCTGATGGCGATGCACCGCGTCCACGACCAGCACTGTTGTCTCTAGACACAGAGCCTGCTTGCCCTCTTTTATTGGCTCCTGACTGTCTGCCTCTCCTTGTTTGCCTTCCAGACATTCTAATGGCCTGCAGGGAGATGGAAAAACCAGCAATAAGGCCTAGCTTCAGGAGTATATTTTGCAGGAATCACACTACGCCTGCTATAAGTGCTGCAAATACCTGTTGGTGTAACACACCAGGAAAACACAGCAATACGGGCTAACTTCAGGTGTATAATGTGCAGGAGGCACACTCCGCCAGCTGTAAGTGCTGCAAATGCCTGTTGGTGTAACACACCAGGAAAACACAGCAATACGGGCTAACTTCAGGTGTATAATGTGCAGGAGGCACACTCCGCCCGCTGTAAGTGCTGCAAATGCCTGTTGGTGTAACACACCAGGAAAACACACCAATACTGGCTAACTTCAGGTGTAATATGATCAGGAGGCACACTCCGCCCGCTGTAAGTGCTGCAAATGTCTGTTGGTGTAACACACCAGGAAAACACAGCAATACAGTCTAACTTCAGGTGTATAATGTGCAGGAGGCACACTCCGCCCGCTGTAAGTGCTGCAAATGCCTGTTGGTGTAACACACCAGGAAAACAAAGCAATACGGGCTAACTTTAGGTGTAATATGATCAGGAAGCACACTCCGCCCACTGTAAGTGCTGCAAATGCCTGTTGGTGTAACACACCAGGAAAACACAGCAATACAGGCTAACTTCAGGTGTATAATGTGCAGGAGGCACACTCCGCCCGCTGTAAGTGCTGCAAATGCCTGTTGGTGTAACACACCAGGAAAACACAGCAATACGGGCTAACTTTAGGTTTAATATGATCAGGAAGCACACTCCGCCCGCTGTAAGTGCTGCAAATGCCTGTTGGTGTAACACACCAGGAAAACACAGCAATACAGGCTAACTTCAGGTGTATAATGTGCAGGAGGCACACTCCGCCCGCTGTAAGTGCTGCAAATGCCTGTTGGTGTAACACACCAGGAAAACACAGCAATACGGGCTAACTTCAGGTGTAATATGATCAGGAGGCACACTCCGCCCGCTGTAAGTGCTGCAAATGCCTGTTGGTGTAACACACCAGGAAAACACAGCAATACGGGCTAACTTCAGGTGTATAATATGCAGGAGGCACACTCCGCCCGCTGTAAGTGCTGCAAATGCCTGTTGGTGTAACACACCAGGAAAACACAGCAATAAGGGCTAACTTCAGGTGTATAATGTGCAGGAGGCTTAGCAACAATGACACTGACACTGTCCCCTGCCTATCCTTCTCTCTCCCTGCACACAAAGTTTATCAAAGAATATGACACTGACACTCTCCCTGCCTATCCTTCTCTCTCCCTGCACACAAGGTTTAGCAAAGAATATGACACTGACACTGTTCCCTGCCTATCCTTCTCTCTCCCTGCACACAAGGTTTAGCAAAGAATATGTCACTGACACTGTTCCCTGCCTATCCTTCTCTCTCCCTGCACACAAGAATAGCACAAAGAATATCACACTGTCCCTGCCTATCCTTCTCTTTCCCTGCGCCGGAACACACTACACAAGGCCGCCGCGCTGGCAGCCTTTTATAGTGTGGGGCGTGTGCTAAACCCCCTGAGCTATAATTGGCCACAGGCAACCTGCCTGTGGCCAATTATGGCTCTCCTAGCTGTCGGCGCTGTGATTGGCCAAGCATGCGGGGTCACAGTGCATGCTTGGCCAATCACAGCGCTGGGATTGCACTGCGATGGCGCAGTGTATTGTGGGCCGTTCGCGTCACTCGAATTTGGCGCGAACGGCCCAAATCGTTCGATGTTCGCCGAACGGTCGAAGAGCCTTTGTTCGAGTCGAACTTATGTTCGACTCGAACACCGAGCTCATCCCTAGCTCCCAACTGTCCCTGATTTTGAGGGACTGTCCCTGATTTGGAACAAAGTCCCTCTGTCTTTCCTCCTCATTTGTCCCTATATAGTTGTATATGTAGCACACCCATCCTATTGCCCCCGCTACCTTTACCTGCGGGGGGTAGGACACACCATGCCACAAGCCCCTGTCCTCCTTATCAGAGGTCAGGCAGTGTTTACAGATTTGGGTCCTGCAGCGAGTTACCTCTTTCCACTGGTTCTCGTCCCCAGATTATAGGGAAAAGTCTATATTCTTCCCCAAGATGGCCAATGTCCAAACGACTTTAACTCCAACAAAGAGTTTATTTTCCTTTTGTTTCAGTTAACGGGAAATTGAAGAGAGAAAAAAGCTAGCGAAGATAGGAGGTAGATTCAGGCACCTGACTCACTCGATCCCGAGTGGGTTTTTAACTTTGTTGAGCAAGGAATCCTTCCCTCTGACAGGTCACCAGGCCTTTCCCGAGACAGCAATCTACTACACACACAAAAAAATGGCGTCTGCCCCTTATATATCCTCTCCCGGCATGCACAGCAGGTGAGGCCCCGCCCACTGCACGACAGCCGAGAGAGGACATCCAATACCGCCACTGTGTCACCTGAAGTTCGACCCTAGGCCTAGGCAACAGTGCCACCCACAGGCCAAAGGGGAACCGTACAGCAGACAACACCACAGCAGAGCAGAGTCCAGCACTAAATTAGAAAGCCCAGGCTGTCCCTTAAATTTGGGCATAGCGACCCCCTAAATTTAGGGGTCCGCTACATATATAAAATGCACTATTTATCTTTTTAAAAAGTATTTCCCAGTGCTAAACCTTTCATCCAATTTCTAAATTGCTGCACCTGTAAATTTCTAATGCCAGTATAAAGTAATAGTAGTCGTAAAAAAAAAAAGCACTTATGGGTTTTTATCAAATCTTTTTTTGTAGAAGTCTCCTTTAAGGGGACGTGACAGGGGGGTGTCCTATGCCAACATACTTTTGCTAATTGGTGTCCCTCCCTCCCATCTCAAAACGTTGGGTGGTATGCTCTTGGGATTGGCATTTCAGTGATTGCATTTAATGATGTGAATAGGTCCTTACTTCTAGCCTTTAGAACAACTCCTGGATTCAGATATTATTTCATTTTAATTTAAAACCATCATGGCACCACTATTCTATAGCTTTATGAAACATTCTGCCTATTAGCAATTGCACCCACTTAAAGTGCTTTAGACATTTCTGTGGGTCAAAACACATCCTCCCACAGCTGTCCAATAACGCTGTTATCAAGGAGAAAGCTGCATTGATAGCCAGCACTTGTCTCTAGCTCCAAGTACTTGCCCGGGACAAACACTGGTGATAGGAATGCTGAGGTTCATGTCAATCTCCCATCCCTCTGCATTCCTCTTGCCAGCACTTGTCTCAAAAAAATGCTATCAATACATGTGTCTCCTTGCTAGTTGCATTGTTGGACAAACATAGGGGGGAGGTTGGGGAGTCCTGTCCTACCAAGTAGCTAGCCTTTCTTAGATAGGACAAAGTACATGTTCAAACTACAAAATAAAATATTAATTATTAGGTTAGGTCATATAAATATGTAATGAAACAGAATTTTTCCTGTAAAGTGATATTAAAGTCAGTTATTTTGTATTTTTTTACGTAGGGGTTGCTGAATGTAATGGTTCACCTGTCACCCTGCCCAGCCAGACATCCATCTCTCAGTAACTCAGACATAGAACAGTCCATAGCTTTGTTTTTTATTTATTTGAGGGGATTAAACTTGGATGGGAAATCTGGAATTATGGGATGCCCAGGAATATTCAATGCAAACTTGCTTGGGACTTCTATATACACTTCAGTATATACACTCCAATCTTCTCTCCAGCACAAACACTTTCTGCACACTGTCTCTCCTCCAGCACTTCCCTTGCTGCAGACTGTTACTCCTCCAGACTAGCTAGCATCGCATGGGTAGGCCTGGCTCTACTTCGGCCAGGCCTCAATGAACTGCTTTTTGCAGACAGGGACCTCAGGCTCTTGTGGTGTAGAAATAGTTCAGGTGCTAGCTGTTCTCTATTCAGCTACCACTCCCAGATAGCTCTATTCAGGCCCTGCCAACCAGCCTGGCTGCAAATACCTCTTTCCACTGCCCTTCCCACAGTCCTCTCTCCTGGTTTTACACCCATCGCAAACTGCAATTTCCCAGTTTTTAGGCGTGCCTCCCCAGTCCTCCCGACTGTGCTCACTCACCAGCCCTCCTGACTGCGAACAGTTGTCCTCCCTTGACACTCTTAGAAGTGTTCTCTCCCGCTGTCTTCTACTTGCTCTCTCATGTGCCTCTCCTTCCAGGATCTCGTCACTCCTACTGGATGCACCCCAGCCCAGGGTCAACCCCCCCCCCCCAGACCGGGGAGCTCCCAGAAGCCCCGACAGCGTCCATTTTCTCTCCCTCCAGCACTTCCTGCCGAAAACTCCTCCCCAGCTGGGCTGACCCTGGATATTTAAGGAGGCCTGCCCCCTACCAATCCAGATTAGGGATTCGTCAGGGCTTCCTAAACCACCCCAGGCAGTTCCACCTCTCATCCTCTCTTTCCAGCAAGCTCTAGATAAGGAGAGGGAAGTCTCAGTGATGCTGCCTGTGAGTCACCAGCTGCTTCCTGTGAGTCACCAGCTGCTACCCTGAGCCACTCCCAGCCCAGAATGAAAACAAACAGGCCTAGCCACCAGCTAGGCCTGCCTAAATTTTTCCTACTCTGCCAGAAAATCCTCACTCTAGCACCTCTCTAACTAGAGGGTGCTACATTTAAATTTATAATTACATGCTCTGTGCAGAGGTTTTGCACAGAGCAGCCCTGATCCTCCGCTTCTCAGGTCCCCTGCCGGCGCTGGTCCTCCCTCCTGCCAAGTGACCTTAGAGCAAGCAGGTTGCAAAGGGGGCACCCAAGCAGACTTGCTCCTGAGCCGCTGCTCTGTGTGTCCACTCACACACAGAGCCATGGCTCGGTCCCACTCCTCTATCTTTTCATTGGCTCACTTGCTGTGATTGCCAGCAGTGGTAGCCAATGACTCCCGCTGCCAATGAGGAGGGGGAGTCCCTGAAGAGCTGAGGCTCTCATGCACATCGCTGGATCGGGATGGGGCTCAGGTAAGTATTTGGGGGGGCTGCTGTACAGAGAAGGTTTTTTTATCTTCATGCATAGAATGTATGAAGGTAAAAAAACAGGTGCATTAACAACCACTTTATTCTTTATAGAAAATGTTAGCCACTTAACCATTATACCATTCATAATGTGGACGCCTTATAAAGTGTACAACTAGAAACCCTTAAAAACTCACAAAATACAGTAGAATGCAGCAGCATCCTTCTGGAATAGGGTTGTTGGAAGAATGCATTCTTTCTGAAGCCAGAGGGAACGGAGCCACAAGCTACAATAAGTATTTAATAGGAAATAAAGAGACAGCTGGCAGAACAAAAAGAGTATAAAGACTAAATAAAAAGTGCACTGGGAGTGAGCAGTCAGACACAATAAGGAGTAAATAGAGGAATGCGACATGCAAGAGCATGGCAACAAAGAAGTAATAATCCAACGAGGGAGTATGGAGAAGGATTTGCAGGAATCCAAGGTCTGCAGACACTTCTGGTTCAAAGGACAAGAACGCTATATAATGTCTGGCACTAGGTAGCAGCAACCTCTCTGCAGGCCAGCTGGACCTGAATTTACATTTCTTATTCAAGAATCGAGGAGTTAAAGACGCTCTCTGTAAACCAGAGCTGATGTGCCAGTCCTCCCAAAATTGATCTTTCAGTTTTTGTCTGGTGCTGCAGTTAAAGAACATAAAGGCCAACTCAATGTTTGATCTCCACCAACCTCGAATTTCCAAAGACATACAGCAAACAAACCTTATAGCGGAACTCCAAGCAGATATGGAGGGTACAAATGAATGCAGCTCAGTATTCATTAATACATCATTATAATAGAATGCCAATCAAGAAGAGTAGATTGTAAGCTCTCAGGAGCAGGGCCCTCTTAATCCTCTTGCATCAACCACTTCCATACCGGGTCATTGTAAAATGACGCCGGCAGGAACCCTCTCTCCCTCCGGGTGGGCGTCATATGACGTCCTGGGTTTGTGGGGGGATATCTGAATGATGCCTGCAGCTGCAGGCATCATTCAGATATCCTTCTCTTTAGCCGGTCGATTCTGCGCACCATAAGAACGATCATAGTGGCGGTTCCGCCGCTTGATCGTTCTTATAGGCGGGGGGGAGGGGACATCCTCCCTCCCGCCGCCATCCAGTGCTTCTCCGGGCTCTCCCGTGCCATCGGGGAACCCGGAGAAAGAATCGTCCAGCGCCGGTGGTCACATGACGAGCATAGAGATGACTGGTGACCAGATGGTCACCAGTCATCTCTATGACCGTCGGAGGCCCGGGCGCGATGTGATGACGTCACGCCCGGGTCCTCAAAAGTAAACAAAGCCGCCATTGCGGCTAGTAAGCATGAGATCGGTGAAATTGTTTTCACAATCTCATGCTTTCCAGCCTGGAGGAGAGATGTGGGGTCTTATTGACCCCGCATCTCTCCATAAAGAGGACCTGTCACACACATTCCTATTACAAGGGATGTTTACATTCCTTGTAATAGGAATAAAAGTGATAAAAAAAAAAAAAAGTGTAAACTAAAAATAAAAAAAATAAAATAAAAAGTAAAACGCCCCTGTCCCCAATAGCTCGCGCTCAGAAGCGAACGCTCACGTAAGTCCCGCCCACATATGTAAACGCCGTTCAAACCACATATGTGAGGTATCGCTGCGTGCGTTAGAGCGCGTGCAATAATTCTAGCACTAGACCTCCTCTGTAATTCTAACCTGGTAACCTGTAAACATTTTCAAAGCGTCGCCTATGGGGATTTTTAAGTACAGAAGTTTGGCACCATTCCATGAGTGTGTGCAATTTTAAAGTGTGACATGTTAGGTATCTATTTACTCGGCGTAACATAAGCTTTCATATTTTACAAAAAAATTGGGCTAACTTTACTGTTTTGTTATTTTTTAATTCATGAAACCATTTTTTTTCCCCAAAAAAAAGGCGTTTGAAAAATTATTGCACAAATACCGTGCAAGATAAAAAGTTGCAACAACCGTCATTTTATTCCCTAGGGTATCTGCTAAAAAAACATATATAATATTTGGGGGTTCCAAGTAATTTTCTAGCAAAAGAATGAGGATTTGTACATGTAGGAGAGAAGTGCCAGAATAGGCCCGGTATGGAAGTGGTATAAAAAGCCCTGCATTGAAAGGGTTAAATTGTATTGTTGCTGTATCATCTTCCCTTATACTGTAAAGCACTGCGCAAACTGTAGGTGCTATATAAATCCTGAATAATAATTCATTAACCACTTGTGTACTGGGCACTTTTACCCCCTCCCTGCCCAGGCCAATTTTCAGCACCAACAATTTGAAGGACAATTGCGCGGTCATGCAACACTGTACTCATATGAAATGTTTATAATTTTTTTCACACAAATAGCACTTTCTCTTGGTGGCATTTAATCAGCACTGGGTTTTTTTATTTTTTGCTAGACAAAAAGACCGAAAAAAATTTTTTTTCATAGTTTGTTATAAAATTTTGCAAACAGGTAATTTTTCTCCTGCACTGGTGGGCACTGATGAGGCAGCACTGGCGGGCACTGATAAGGCACTTATTGACAGCACTGATGGACACTGATTAGCAGTACTAATGGGCACTGATAGGTGGCACTGGTCGTCAAATTTGGGACCGATGTCCCTTTAACAGAAGCCGGCTATCGGCTTTCCCAATTTTACAGGCTTCTGTTTACATTGTGTGATCAGCTGTCATTGGCTGACGGCTGCTCACAAGGTAAAGGGCCGCTGTGATTGGCTCTTTACCCCGATCTGTGATCAGCCGAGTCTAAAGGACTCGTGATCACAGAGTGCACTGCCAGTGCGCCGCAGGGGTCGCTAGGGCAGCATGAGCATGGGAGGACGTCCATGGACGGCCTCCCGGCATTTTAAGCCTGTGGAGTAGCTGTCTTTTAACTATAGCATGGGTGGGAAGGGGTTAAAATGCGACATAAAATAATGCAGCTTTTGTAGAAAATTTTCACTTTCAATCCGAAGTTCTCCCCTGCAGTACTTGTTTTTCACCTCAAGATGCACCCACTTTGATGGCCAGCATTGATCAACCGGTTTCTTTCTCTCACATTCCAGCCCTGCTCAACAGGGACTACAAGAAGCTGATACCGGGTCAAATTCTGGTACTTACACTGGAGGGTACCACCCTGGAGAATAAAACTTAGTTCCAAATTTTTATTTCACAAGGGATTAGTGCAACGGTTTATCAAGCACAAGTTTTCAGTAAAAAAATAAACAAACGTTAATTTTAGGACACACGAACGCAATATATTACCAATTGTTTGGTCAATTTTTAAAAGATGATGTTGTGACTAATAAATAGAGAACCAGCATCTCAAGCCTTAAAATTGCACGTGCCTATGAAATGATGACAAATTTTGGTACCCAACATTTTCCATAGGTGGTTTTAAAAGCTCCTAGAGGTCATCAGTTGAGAGTTACCATGTGTAGCGCATATGGGGCATCAGGGCCGCCATCAGGAGGGTACAGGCAGTACACCTGTAAGGGGCCCAGAGGTCCCCAGGGGCTCGGATGGCAACCCCCCTTTTTTTTTCTAAGGGGCCCAGAGGTCCCCAGGGCCCGGGTGGCAACCCCCCTTTTTTTTAATTCATTTTATTTATTTGTATTTTTTGTAAGGGGCCCAGAGGTCCCCAGAGGCCCGGAGGTCCCCAGGGCCCCGGATGGCAACCCCCTTTTTTTTTAAATGTATTTATTTATTTTTATATAAATTATTATAAAAAAATTTTGTAAGGGGCCCAGAGGTCCCCAGGGCCCCCGGATGGCAACCCCCCTTTTTTTTTTTTGCTCTTTTTTTGTTCGTCAGCACCCAAAGCCCCCCGACCTCAACAATTTGCGGCGGCAGCACCCCCCCGCTTCAATTCGTGGCACCCCCCGCTTCTCAATTCGCGGCTGCCCTCCCCCTGCTTCTCTATTCGCGGCGGCTGCATCCCCCCCGGTTCTCCTCTGCTCCAGGGGGCCCATGCCTGTAAGGGGCCCCAATATTCCTGATGGCGGCATGTGTAGGTTGCCCCTGACGTATGTATTTAGTCCATAGGTGCTTATACATGGGGGTAGGATGGGTTCAAAATGTTTTCGCGTCACACCCCCCCCCGCTGTCTTCTGGGAAACACACTGTTCCCAGGAGAGAGCGGGGACCAGTGACGGCGCGTCGCGCTACTCGTGCATGCGCAGTAGGGAACCGGGCAGTGAAGCCTCAAGGCTTCACTTCCTGATTCCCTCACAGAGAATGGCGGCGGAAGCATCTGAGGACTGAGCGACTGCTCGACCTCATCTGCCGACATCGCAGGCGCGCTGGACAGGTAAGTGTCCATTTTTTAAAAGTCAGCAGCTGCAGTATTTGTAGCTGCTGGCTTTTAAAAAAATAAAAATTTGGCGGAACCTCCGCTTTAACTGACAATTGTGTGGTCATGCAACGCTGTACACATACATTTTGTGTCCTTTTTTCCCACCAATAGAGCTTTCTTTTGGTGGTATTTGATCACCTCCTGCGGTTTTTATTTTTTGCTCTATAAACGAAAAAAAAAAAAGCGACAATTTTGAAAAAAAAAGAAAAGAATTTTACTTTCTGCTATAAAACATATCAAATAAAAAAGATTTAAAAAAAAAAAATCGAATTTGTTCATCAATTTAGGCCAATGTGTATTCTGCTACATATTTGTGGTAAAAAACGAAAAAATCCCAATAACGTATATTGATTGGTTTGCGCAAAAGTTATAGCGTCTACAAACTGTGGGATATTTTTATGGAAGTTTTATTTCTTTATTAGTAATGGCGGAGATCAGCAACTTATAGCGGTACTGCGATAGTGCGGCGGACAAATCTGACACTAAGGGGTTCATTTACTAAAGCTAAAGAGGGCAAAACGAGTAACAATTCTGCAGAGAAACCAATCAGCTTCCAGGTTTTATTGCTAAAGCCTAATTAACCACTTCCCGCCCAGTCAATAGCAGATTGACGTCCGGGAAGTGGTTCTGTTATCCACCCTGGACGTCATATGACGTCCTACAGGATAACAGCCGCCGCGCGCCCGGGGGGGGCGCGCATCGCGGCAATCGGTGGAGCGGTGTGTCAGTCTGACACACCGCTACACTGATCTCGGTAAAGAGCCTCCGGCGAGGCTTTTTACCACGTGATCAGCCGTGTCCAATCACGGCTGATCACGATGTAAACAGGAAGAGCCGTTGATCGGCTCTTCCTCACTCGCGTCTGACAGACGCGAGTAGAGGAGAGCCGATCGGCGGCTCTCCTGACAGGGGGGGTTCGCGCTGATTGTTTATTAGCGCAGCCCCCCCTCGGATACCCACACTGGACCACCAGGGAAGCCCCCAGGACCACCAGGGAAGCCCCAAGCATGTGGATGGCCCCCATGGCCATCCACATGTAGTAAAACAAAAAATATATAAAAAAACATAACAAAAATATGCCAATCAGTGCCCACAAATGGGCACTGACTGGCACTACCACAATGTGTGGTGGCTGGCATTGCTGGGCATCAGTGTCCATCAGTGCCACCTACTAGTGTCCATCAGTGCCACCTATCAGTGCCCATCCGTGCCCATAATTGCCCACCTATCAGTGCCCGAGCGTGCCACCTATCAGTGCCGCCTATAAGTGCCCATTAGTGCCGCCTATGAGTGCCCATCAGTGCAGCCTATGAGTGCCCATCAGTGCCGCCTATGAGTGCCCATCAGTGCCGCATACCAGTGCCACATATCAGTGCCCATCAGTGCCACCTCATCAGTGCCACCTCATCAGTGCCCATCAGTGTTGCCTTATCAGTGCCCTTCAGTGCCGCCTTATCAGTGCCCGTCATTGAAGTAGAAAAGGTACTTATTTACAAAAAAAATTAACAGAAACAAAGAAAAACATAGTTTTTTTCTAAATTTTCGCTCTTTTTTTATTTGTTGTGCAAAAAATAAAAATCGCAGAGGCGATCAAATACCACCGAAAGAAAGCTCTATTTGTGGGAACAAAATGATAAAAAATTTGTTTGGGTACAGTGTTGCATGATCGCGCAATTGTCATTCAAATTGCGACAGCGCTGAAAGCTCAAAATTGGCTTGGGCAGGAAGTTGTATAAGTGCATGGTATTGAAGTGGTTAAACAAGCCGAGGTTAGAAGCTGATTGGTTGCTCTGCAGAATTGTGACTACCTCTAGCTTTAGTAAATAAACCCCTAAGTGACACTTTTTTGGGGACCAGTGACACTAATACAGTGACCAGTGCTAAAAAAAATATGCACTGTAACTGTACTAATGACACTGTCAGGAAAGGGGTTAACATCGGGGGCGATCAAAGGGTTAAATGTGCTCCTAGGGAGTGATTACTAACTGTGGGGGAAGTGCTTTAACTGTGGAAAGACAGAAATCTGTGTTCCTGCTTAGCAGAAACACAAGATCTCTGTCTTCCCTTGTACCACAATGGTGATCTTGCCTTGTTTACATACCGCAGTTCTGCCTCTATCGGAACGACCCGGAAGAGCGAAATCATGTACAGGTCACGTGATTTTGCGCAGGAGAGCCGCCGCCCCGCAGTACATATATGTAGGCCAGATTGCAAGTGCTAATCAAACTAAGGAAAACATTTTTTATTTATTTATTTTTGTTTATTTAGCAAAAAATAAGAAACTTCATGGTGATTAAATACACCAAAAGAAAGCTCTGTGTGAAAAAATGATAACATTTCATATGGGTCAGTGTTGAATGACCACGCAATTGTCATTCAAAGGTGAAAATTGGCCTTGACAGGAAGGGGGTGAAAGGGCCCGGCGTTGAAAGGGTTAAGAGGGAGGGGGAGATGAATGGATGAAGCTGTGACATATGATCAGTGCTGGATGTCATAAGAGAAGAACACTGACAAGCAGATATCCTCTTCTGCTCACCCCCCACCACATACAACCAGGCAGTACACGTGAACAACCACTGAACCGCACACTAAAACTCCCCACCACCGCAACCAGCCAGCTAACGCATGCGCAGTGATCATTTTTTATTTTAGCGCAAGCGTACTAAGCAACCCACGGATCCGTCAATACGGGGAAAAACCCCCATAAACAAGCCTGGCTCCGCCCCGCCCCACATCGTCAAGGCAACCTCCAGAGGCTCCTAAGCCTCGTTCGGCTCTTGTTTGTCCTCCCGCCGCCTGGCTCCACCCTCATCATCCGGACACGCCCACCCTCTGCTCTCGCTAATCGGCTGACACTCTTTGCCATTTTCCCCCCTCGCCCCGCCCATTGAGAACTTGCTGGCCAATGAAAGCCTCGGAATCCCTCGCAGCCCAACGACTTCATTTACATCGCCGCGCCCCCTTCTTCGCTTCTTGTCAGTTAGCAACAAAATGGCCGCGGCTGCCTCTCTTCTGTCTCCTATCGGCGGAACGGCTGGAGCTTGGTGAAGGAAAGCGGCGGACGTGTGGAGAGGAAGAGCGGGGCCCGCCCACACCTGAAGGAGGAGAGTGAGAGAGAGAGACAGAGCGCTGTGTGGCCGGGGAGAGGCGCCTTCATCTCCTATCACTGGCTCTACGTGGTCCTGGCGCTAAACCTCCGTCACCCGTCCTCCCTGGATCCCCCCCGGGACCCTCGGAGCTCCCCCCTCCTCCTCCACCTCCTCCGGAGAGAACAGCGGCCTAGTCATAGGAGGGAACCGGCGACACCACTCCATCCACTGCCACCGAGAGACTGGGGGAGACGAGACCAGGTACTGGGGGAGGGGAGACCAGGTACAGGAGAGACGCATCAGTCTATGGGGGGCTCTGACGTCTGTGTGTAAGAGGGTTCCCAGCTCCGCCCACCGGGGGAGGAGGGGCTCACTCTGCTCTCTAGAATAGGGGGCGTTATTTCAGAAATGTCATTGCACCACAGCTGTCCATACACTCTACAATCTGTACAACCTCCAGCAAGATGGCCGCACAACATCTTGCTGGAGGTTGTACAATCAGATTGTGCGGCCATCTTGCTGGAGGTTGTACAATCTGATTGTACAACCTCCAGCAAGATGGCCGCACGCTGTGCAATTTAGATTGTATGTATGGTTTTTCATCAAAAGGGCCGTACGCTATACATTGTGATTGTACGATCCCCATCAAGGCGGCTGTACGCTATACAATCTGATTGTACGATCTCCTTTACAATGGCAGTATACATTGCAATCTCCCTAAAGATGACCATATATACCAGTGATGGTGAACCTTGGCACCCCAGATGTTTTCGAACTACATTTCCCATGATGCTCACCTACACTGCAGAGTGCATGAGCATCATGGGAAATGTAGTTAAAAACATCTGGGGTGCCAAGGTTCACCATCACTGATATATACTATACAGCCTGCTGTACACAGATCAGCCTATAGGGGGCTTTCTCTGTGTAAGAGGGTTCCTTGCTCTGCCCACCTGGGGAGGGGCTCACTCTGCTCTCTAGAATAGGTTGGTTATGGATGTGACAGAGCCAGGGACACCCAGTGTGATCATCCTACATCTTATAGAGGACATCTGCACCACTGGCTGTACACTATACAATCTGATGGTGCGATCTCCATCAAGGTGACTGTACACATTACATTCTTCCTTAATAGAGAAGTATGGGAATTGAGCTGGTTTTAGATTCATACTTACCTAGGTGGATTCTGTAATCGGTCCCCCAGGATTGAACATCGCCCATAGCCCGGTTCTCATAGTTCCCCGAGCAAAGAGTTGGTGACTGTCAGTCAGGCTCACTGGAGTGATGAGCTGTGGAGGGGCAGAGCGGATGGCTCCGGCTCCCAGCGGCTCTATGAGCGGGGTGTCAGTCCAGGCACCTGACAGATCCAGACTCCAATTGTCGGGGTGACGTGGTGCCTGGACTGACTTCTGTGACTTCAGCAGAGAGCTATACAATCACATTCTTCAGATCTACCATCAGCTATATAGTGTAGGGTCTGCCTGATTGGACACAAATTGAAGTCTAAGTGTCTCAGCCTATCACATAGCTGTGGTAATTCTAAAGGCGATTGTACAATCGGATTGTATAGTGTGAGGTCACCTTAATGTACACGGGACGTTTTACAACCTCTCCTGAGCAATTTAAAGTTTCTGTAAAGGTTAATTTAAAAAACAAACGTGTCATACTTGCCACCTCCTATGCAGTGGTTTTTGCACAAAGTGGCCCCCGATCCTCCTCTTCTGGGGTCCCTCCGTGGTGGTACTGACTACTCCTCTTCTCGAGTGCCCCGTTGGAGAAGCGCTCTCCTTCATGGACACCTGTGCTGACGCTCTCCCATGTCTTGCTGCTGCGTACGTAGAAAGACAGCAGGACTCGGCCCCGCCCCCGTCATTAGATTTGATTGACAGCAGGGGGACCAATCGCTGCGCTGCTATAAATCTATCCAATCAGGACATGTGACACCTGTCGGAGCTGGTGTGCTCGCTCCCGTCGTGGGAATTGCAGGGTTCAGGTAAGTATAAGGGGGGTCGGGGGCACTGCTGCAGCAGCACAGGAGGTTTTTCATCTGTAATGCATTATGGGTGAAAAACGGCGCGGGTTTACAACCCCCTTTTAACTTTACAGTAACCGGCGTTTAAAAACGTCCATTTTGCCGCATTTGCATTTAGTTTTTTTTTTATGGTCAAAAATGAAAAACGCTTACAAGCTGTTAAGGGCGTTTGGCGTTTGAAATGCCTCTGAACATCCGCCCTCAACGCATTTTTTATTTATTTTTTGCTTTCCAAAAAAGCCTCTAAACTCAACTGCCTAGAAACGACTATAAACGCCCCTGTGTACATGTACTAATATAACATAGAGGAGTGTTCAGGGGCAGCTGAAAAAAACGCCCAACTAATCCTAAAGGTCCGTTTACCGGCAGCAGTGTACCGAGGCCTTAGAGATAACAAACCTGTGTAATATGAGGAACAAACCATCCATTCACATTGTATCCAGGCAGGTCCTTGCACTACGTAATTGATGATAGCTCATGGAGATTGTACAATCAGATTGTATAGTCAGCATAATGGTGGCCATACATGCTGTGATAAACAATTGATTGCTTTTCCGATCGGTCTCCTGTAGAATTGATCCACAACCCATTCCATTGATATGACACACAGGGATGTGGTTTTCAATTGGTGAGATACAATCATAATTTCTCGATCACATCGGTTTCCATCATGAAGTGTTATAAGCTGATCAATCAAAATACATTCAAATTAATGAACAAAGCATCTCAGTGCTGTTGATTTGATACTTTTTTTTTCCCCTGGCTGATCAGAAAGTATGTTCTGGCTATTTGATTGTTTGCAAATCCCATTGTTTTGATCAGATGTAAGAACTGAAGTGTGTATGACCAACATAAAGGAGATTGTACAATCAGATTGTATGACCAGCTTCACTCTGAAGGTTTCCTCCTGTCATCTCTATGTAATTACCATATACGATCCCCCCAGCCTCTGCTTCCGCCATTAGGTGGCTTCATTACCTTTCACAGACCCCCTCGCCTGCCTGACTCTCCACACACTGACAGCTGGGAGCCCCATGAATGGGTTATATAACCTAGGCCCCTCCCTCAGCTCCTCCCCTAGAAATTGATTGGTAGCTGTTTGCGGAGAGACAAGCTAAGGCTCAGTACTGGTGTACATGGTACTGTGTGTCCCTCTGATCATGTTTACAGTGTGGTCCCTCCTGATTGGGGGATCAGGAGGGCTTGTGCGGATTTACCAAGTACAGGAATGGGGACACTATAAAAAGGAAAGATTCTGGTGTATGTTGGCAGGTGCTATGTGCCCCCCTCCCCTGCTGACCTAACAGAGCCTACCCCCCCCCCCCCTCTACAGATGTATTCAGTACTTACTGAAAACCAGCAGCCATTGCCTTTGTTTCGCTAATGTCAAGCGGTAAAAGGCTCCCCCTCCTGGTTGTGCCTGTGCAGTACAGCCCCATGGAAAGACCCCCCCCCACATAATGGAAATCATGGGTACTGCAACCCCATCCCCCTTGTAGAAGGTGTGGCTTATCTATGCTCCAAGCGCTCGCTCTACCGTTCCACAATGCCAGTGTGGTGATGGTGGCAGGGGGGGGGCCTAGAAGGGTGCAGTAGGGTAATGGGGTATTTGACTATCTATAGAGCACCAGGCTTACCGTTTAGTTCTCCACAGGGGGGTGTGGGTTTTGTTTTGGGATTTCATTCATCATTTAATTTTTACATGCTTGACATTTGATAAAGCCTTTACTTTACTTTAACTTGCATTGCCATTTTTTTTAAATAGCATAGAGAATGCTTTAACTCACCCCCACCCCCTCCTCCAAAGTAAGGGAATGTTCTCTAACTGTTGTCACTAGCATGTACCCATTGGAAGATTTCTCCTGTGTCCCTGTTCTGGTGAGAACTAAAACTAGTTTTGTACACAGTAATTGTGGTCACCAGAACAGATGGAGAGAAAAATCTCTTGAATGGGGACACCTCAGTATACCTGGCAGGGGTTTAGCCCCTCACCACTCTATTTAAAACGATCAAAAATTGACTTTTTAGATACAAGCAGGGCTGTTAAAGGGTTAACTAACACCCTCTCCACCCTTCCAGTCCCCACTGTATTCATCTCCGTGGGTGCACAGGCAGCAGGTGTAGCAATCCAGGATTTGAAATCCCTACTCTTCTTCTTTTTGTAGAGCAGGGGTGCCCAACCAGTGGCTCGGGGGCCACATGTGGCCCGCGGAGCCCTCTGATGTGGCCCGCGACCTCCTGCTCTGGGATGGTTTAGAGTAGAATACTGTTATTAACCACTTAAGACCCGGACCATTATGCAGCTCAAAGACAAGGCCCCTTTTTGCGATTCGGCACTGCGACGCTTTACCTGACAATTGCGCGGTTGTGCGACATGGCTCCCAAGCAAAATTGGCGTCCTTTTTTCCCCACAAATCAAGCTTTCTTTTGGTGGTATTTGATCACCTCCTGCGGTTTTTATTTTTAGCGCTATAAACAAAAATAGAGCGACAATTTAGAAAAAAATGCAATATTTTTAACTTTTTGCTATAATAAATATCCCCCAAAAAATAATTATTTATTTTTTATTTTATTTTTTTCCCCAGTTTAGGCCGATACGAATTCTTCTACATATTTTTGGTAAAAAAAAAAAAAAAATCGCAATAAGCGTATAGTGATTGGTTTGCGCAAAAGTTATAGCGTTTACAAAATAGGGGATAGTTTAATGGCATTTTTTTTATTAAATTTTTTTTTTTTTTACTAGTAATGGCGGCGATCAGTGATTTTTTTTTTTTTCGTGACTGCGACATTATGGCGGACACGTCGAACACTTTTGACACTATTTTGGGACCATTGTCATTTTTGCAGCGATCAGTGCTATAAAAATGCACTGGTTACTGTAAAAATGACACTGGCAGTGAAGGGGTTAACCAGGAGGGGGTGCTGTAGGGGTTAAGTGTGCCCTGATTTGTGTTTCTTACTGTGGGGGGGGCGTGGCTTAGCGTGTGACGTCACTGATCGTCGTTGCCTATTACAGGGAACAGACGATTAGTGACAGGCTCACTAGGAAGCACGGGGAGACGTTTGTTTAAACTTACCTCTCCCCGTTCTTCCTCTCTGTGACCCGATTGTGGGACACCAGCTGTGATCGGGTCCGCTGTTCCCGCGGGGACGGTCGTGGAGAAGAGGACCGGATCGCGAGCGTGCCGCCGGCGGCGCACTCGCGACCCACGGCTGTGCTCTTAAAGGGGACGTACCTGTACGCCCATGTGCCCAGCCGTGCCATTCTGCCGACGTACATCGGGGCGCGGCGGTCCTCAAGTGGTTAAAGGAACGTTTATTACTAAAATCACAGTGTATATCTGGCCATATCTGTTCTGCAGTGGTTACTGGGCTGCTTTCAAACTGACCCACAGATGCAGAGCCATTTTTTTTATATAGGGTTTCCTGCACTGAGCCATAGACTTCTGTTATTACCTGCGAGTTTGGTGAGCTTTCTGAAAATGCACCAAACCTGCAGAATATAATAGAAGTCTATTGCAAAGTGCAGGAAAGCCAAAGGTACACTGCGTTGGTAAATCGTAGCGCATCAGTCTGAAAGCAGCCTTGGGCCCCTTTCACACGGTCAGTCCGACCCAATTGGACCCTCATTTACCTCCTGAGGAGTGGCAGATGTAAACCGACTTGTGTTCTACCTCCAATCCGCCAAAAAAAAAAAAAAAAAGTATAGTGGGCTGTGTCCGTTCTGCATATGCAGAGCAGACATAGACCTGCCATTCGCTTTCTCCGTTTATTGTGGCCCACGACCTGTTGCCTAAGTGGCCCTCGCGCTTCAAAAGGTTGGACACCCTTGCTGTAGAGCTTCCAGGACTGATTTGAGCGATTCTGCTTGGTCAGTGCTGGTACATGGCAATTTTGACCAAACAGAATTGCTCTGGTCTGTCTTGGAGGCCCTATAGGGAGAACAGCAGGGATTTCAGATCCCTGAAATATTACACCAGCTGTGTGGGTACTGACAGCTCACCGCCTGCAGAGGTAAGTATGGCAGGGGAAGGGGCGTCAGGGTTCCCCTTTTCATTTTCTGTTCTGAAAAGGTGAACTTACACTTTAGAGCTGTAACATTTGCTAGTGCTTCTCTGCTTTGTGTGGAGCATAGTGAAGGTTGTGATTAGTGCCCTTGCCTTCCTATGCTTTCTTCTGCAGCACTTAAAAATTCATTAATTTCCTGTCGGCTGTGCGTTTTTCTCGGGTTATACACGCACCTTCCAAATAAATGGTAACATGCAAAATACCAACGTGCTTCTGTACCTTTTTAGCACAGCTTGAATGTCATTCTGCCCATACTTTGCATAACACATTAGGAAGGAATAAATGCTTTAAGTAAAACCAAAGGGAAGGCTTTTTCTCAGATTTGGATACAGTAATAATGGGACAGAACCTCTGGTTTTTATTGCCATCTGTGTCCTGGTTAGGGAGATTCATTCTCTCTTAATTGTCCTGATCACCTGTGTCACTGGGAATGGACAGCGAGGGTACATCTAACATTTTGAGTTGTCCCCAGAACAGGAATAGAGGGGAAATCTTCAAGGGGGACACTTGTGTCAGTGACAGCTCTCTAAAGCCCCATACACACGATCGGACTTCAAACAAACTTTTCCGTGGATTTTTGTTTGAAGGGCGTTGGCCGTGAACTTGGTATGCATACACACGGCAGGACTTTTTCAGCAAACTTTCCCAAAATCACGTGGTTTTTCTGCTCTTTACCGCCACCCTTTGGTCAACTTCAGCTATTGTTGGTTTATTTTAAAGTGGTTGTAAACCCACTTTGACAACATACACCTACAGGTAAGCCTAGATTAAGGCTTACCTGTAGGTGAATGAAATATCTCCTTAACCTACACGGTTAAGGAGATATTTGGAGATAACACTGCACCGATGTCTACGGCGCAGGCGCACTAGCGGGCCGGCATCATTGCAGGTTTTCTGAATGGGATCTTGCCGGCCCGAGCGCGCATGCGTGTGACGTCATCGCCGCTCCGGCCAATCACTGCGGTGATAACAGGAAGAAGCTCAGAGCGGACATGGGGGCGGAGAACAAGGAGGACTTCGGGGGCTTCGATTTCAGGTAAGTGCCACATAATAAGCTAGTATGCTATGCATACTAGCTCATTATGCCTTTCTCTTGCATGGGTTTGTTTAGCAAAAAAAGTTGTAGAGGGTTTACTTCCTCTTTAACATTGGTTCTGAGCATGCGTGTTTGTACTTTGGACTAAAGTCCGATGGACTGTTTATCTGCCAAAGAGTTTGTATTTCTACCTGATCTTTCTGCTGGCTTTTTTTACTTTCCCTAAGACCCCTGGTGCGGTGTGGGCATTGGCGCTATTCAGCTGCTAGCGAGGCGCTTTTAAACCTCCCGCTAGCGGCCGAAGAAAGGGTTAATGGCGCCCGTGTTACAGTGCTGCCCATTAATTTCAATGGGCAGAAGCGTTGGAGGAGTTGTGTATACAGCGCTCTTGCAGGACTTTTTTTTCCCCGTCATGCAAGCGCACCACTCTAGTGTGAAAGCACTCGGGCTTTCACACTGGGGTGGCTTGAGAGGCGATTTACAGGTGATATATTTTTAGCGCTAAAATGCCTATAAAGCGCCCCAGTGTGAAAGTGGTCTTGTAGATTTCCTCTGCAACCCTGGACAGTGAAGGGAGAACAGCTCACTGATCTAGTGTTTTTTCATTCTGCTTTCTCCTCTTATTGGCATTCTCTCTGCACTGCAGAGCAGGCTGATTGGCTGCCTTTTCTCCCTATTGGCATTCTCCCTGCACTGAGGAGCACCTGATTGTCTACTTTTCCCTCCTTTTGGCATTACCTTTGCACTGCAGAACACCTGATTGGTTGCTGTTCCCTCCCCCTTCTGTATGGGCACTGAAGAGTACATAATCAAATTCAGGTATTCAAAAAAAAAAAAAAACATTTAGGGCTGACTGGCATGTGCAGTGACCTGTGTTTTTTCGATACCGGATCAACACAGGTCACTGCAAGGGCACATAGAAAATAGGGTTGCACCAATACTGGTATCGGTGCTGATACTGAGTATTTGCATAAGTACTTGTACAAATGCTCCAATACCTTTTGCAGTGCGATTTGAACTTGGGCTCAAATCACACTGCAAAGAATCGCATGTTATTTGAACAGGAATGCGGTGTAATTCCTGTCCGTATCGCATGCAGGTTCTTGCACCACTACTGTGTGAATCCATGCTTGTCATAGTGACTTAAGCCAGGGTTCGCACAGGAGTGGTGAGGGAAATTGCATGCATCTCAGACAGAAATCGCACAGCCCATTCATTTTGTAAGTACTCGGTATCGGGGAAATTATCAGTACTCATACTCACTGGTAAGAAACCGGTATCGGTGCAACCCTAATAGAAAACAATGGTTTTCTTTTTTTGTTTTTGTCACACCATAATGTTGTGTAAATGTGTGTTGTGTGGAATTGCAACCTGTTTGTATTTGCACATAGCAGTGCAACTGAAACTTAAAAAAAATATATATATATTTATTTTTATGCTTCCAGGGAGCTGTCACTTCACTACCGAGGACATGAGAACACATATGAAAATGCATGTTAAATGCACATCAACACACATGCATTTTCAATGTGTTGTGGTGAGTTTTTGTGCAATGTGGTGTGACAGGACCCTAATGAGATATAAGACAAATTATTGCAGCTCTAATTATTCATATCTGTCTGGAGTTCAGCTTTAAAGTCCCTCACCAAATCAGTAATTAAAGGACGAGGAATAAACCACCCTGGTGACCCCGTAAGATGAGGCTAATAAGTTGATTATTTCACTGTCCTGCCTTGTAGTTTGACATTTGTCAGGTAGATGGAGGTGGCTCTATTTTTCTTACTCCACGGCTCACATGGAAGACCATGTAGGTTTTTGTGTCATGCTAATAATTTGACACAAATGTGCGTCTTTTAATCCTAGGATTATGGGGTAAAACGTTGGAGACTTTGTATTCTTTTGTAAACTTTACTGGCATCAGTATAAAATGTAGCACATTCACGTGTGGTTGGATTTACTGCCAATTTCTTCAGTCGGGTTAGCTAGAAACTTGGCCAAGAACTTGGCATGGAGTCAGGGCAGGAAAGGCGGTGTGTATACAGTATGAACCCCCGATGTACTTGGAGGGGGCAGTACAGCTCTTTACTCCAGCTGGAAAACTTTGGGGTAGAGAAAAAGGTTTCAGGAGAAGGGTGAGGTTATTTCTGGGATTTTGCACTTGAAAATGAAAGTTGTTCCAACATATAATTTTTTTTGCATGGAGGGCTAGATTCATGGCACCCAAGGGTATCTGTAAAGGAGCTTTGCAGTGGGATTGACATTAAGAGAAGGGGGGGATTTAACCTCCCTGGCGGTATGATTCTGTCAGATTTTAGGTGCTGAAAGCGGTACCATTATTCTGCATGGAAATTTGGCGTTTTATATTGTAGGCCTGTAATTCTTAGGAATAACTCACTTAAATCTGTCCAAACAGGAGTCTAGTAGACATCACGGGTATGATGACGTTTGAAACAAAAAATCATAAATTATAATACAATAAATAATTATAACAAATAATAATGTAATTATAATAAAAATTATTCAATAATGTAATCAAATCAAAAACACAGAAATTTGCTCAGTTGCAGAATTGTCGCTGTCTGTAGATTTAGTGTTTGATGACGAATTTCCCCACAAATCGCTATCGCTCAATTCTGCGAGTGATTCTGATTTATTATCGCTGTTTTCTAGCTGGTCTAAAACCACTTTTGACATAAAGGGACACTTTTTGGTTGCTATGGACAATCTCCAGTTTCCAGGCAGAAAGAACAGTATTTATAATATAAAAGTGCATGCAGGACACTGGACAGACCACTAGGGACAAAGGGGATGTGAAATAATTTGATACAGTGCTGTAATCTGTAAGATTACAGTATACTGTATCTATACTGTGTTTTTCACTTTTTGAATTTGGCGCCGAACTCCGTCCCTGTGCGTCGCAGGTAACGGAACTCGGCAGTGTGAATCGAGCGAGGAGACAGCTCGCACACACAGCGGGGGGACATCGCAGGATCCAGGGGACAAGGTAAGTAACTTTCCTTATATCCTGCAATGCGATCCCGTGTCTGGCTCGGGATTACCGCTTTTGGTACTGAAATCTTACCCAGAGTCAGACTCGGGAATACCGCTAGGCGGGTTAACAAAACTGGTGCAGCTGTGCATAGTAGTCAGTCCGCTTCTAAGCCCTGGTTCACATTGATGCTACTTTGAAATCGGTGTCGCACCAATTAAAACCGTGCCATTGCCTCCAATAGAATGTGACTTCTCATGTGATTTGATAACTCAAATCGCTCCAGTGTAAACCTAGGCTAATTTCAACTTGTTCAATGAAGCTTTGACACTAAAACCTGGCAGTGGATTGGTTATTATGCACAGTTGTACCAGTTTTAATAAATCTCCCCAAAGTATTGACACTGGGCTGATTGCAGCAGTTTTGTGTATGTAAATTCGGGGACATAAAACCTGATCTGGCTATTGATAAAATTACTAAAGTAAAACGTCAATTGTTTTGAGAGGGAGTACATTTCCTGTAGGTTAGGATATACATTAGAGGGGTTTTACATGCAATTGATCTTTTCTTTTATGTTGTCGGAATTAAATATTTGAGGGCACTTGCCAAAATGTGGGACAATCTGCCTTTTACTATAGTAGTATCTTCAAAACCCAGAGTTGTTAAAAAAAAAAAAAAAAAAAAAAATATAGCGTACAGTAATTGGATCGAGTGGTAGGAGCACATGATATTCACATATTACAGATACGAGGGGGGGGGGGGTGGTTTTTTTTTTTTTTTTGCGTCAGGTAAGAGGGAGGAGAATAAATGGCGGAGGCAGAGACATTTCCCCCTCTTTGTTTTTTATGTTTATGTGAGAATATGAATTGTAATATATGTTTCGTTTAAATGTCATGAATATTATATGTAAAGAAAAATGTCAATTAAAATTATATATATATTATACAGTATCTCACAAGTGATAACACCCCTCATTTTTTTTTTATTTCTTTTTTGTAAATATTTTAGATCTTTTAAATACGTTGCTACTAAATCCGCGCTTATGTATTGGGCTAGGGCTGCTGCCTCCCCTGAAGTACCCCAAATGTAATGGGGTCCTGAGAAGGTTAATTGATGTGGAAGGGGTAGTGGCGCTGCCCTGTGTGGGTAGAGGGCTGAGTGCCTAGATTGGTGATGGTGGGTCCGCAGAGATGTATACGGAATAAATGTCGGGTAACCAATTAATGGGGTGGACCCACATGGATGGTGAGACCCCTTTAATTGCTCATTGAGGCTTAATGAACCAGACCGTATATGTGAGCTGCAGGAGCAAAGGTTACCCTGTTGCTGATAGGCGATATGGTAGGGGATCACTCTTCCCGTGGTATGGATGAGTAGCAATAATCACTGTGGGAGTGAGTAGACGAATTCAGCCAAACCCTGCTAACTAAAGGTAATGTGTGAATAATCTACTTCCACTTGAATGGATGTGCTAATTGTGCCAAAAACATTTAATCCATGAGTGACCAGGATGAAATATCGGTTAGTGAAGGTGAAGGAGGATCTCCTCCTGTACTCTGTAATATGTGTGCAATGCACTGATCACAAACCATAAACGGCAAATAAACATGAATAAACAATAAAGCTAAATGAAACAATAAAGCAAATTAATATCTCCACAAAGTGAGCAGCCTGATGGTTGGTAAGTTCATATGATTCTCTGCCAGGCCTATGCTGTAATAAATGTGCAATATGGTGCAATAAAGTGCTTTGGTGCTCAATGGAAACTGTCTATGCGATATCTCATTCATTAGCCCAAAAGTGTTCATATGCAAAAATTTATTAATGAAAAATTGAAAATGTTTTTCCATAAAAAAGATCCAAAGTGAAATATATAAAGTTAATGCTATTTTTGATAACAGGTGACTTGGTGAATAATTCCAAACGCTGTGTCAACAGATGAGTATCACGGTGACTTCGTGCTCCCCCTATAGATCCCCACTCACCAAAACTGTGTACCCCTACGGGGGTGATGAGCATAGAGGTGATGGGATGGATGAGCCGCTCCTCACAGTCAAGTGGTCACTGCTAGACCGATGAGTCTCCGCTGTGCTGAACCAGGCAAATACTCTGCTGAAGCAGCCAGCTCACATGTGCAAATCGCAAATGAAAAGAAGCCCGCATGGTGTAGTATTGTTAAAAATATATGGGGTTATTGAATAAAAAGACCCAATAGATTTAGGCCATACAAGGAAAATAAAATAGTAAAAACAGAAAAAAAACGCAGTGGGGATACAGAAAGCCGCGGCGTGCGCTCCAGCACCGCTCTTCCCTAATCTAGATAGGACGTGAGACGTCTGCGTAAACTGGTCAACTGATGCGTTTCGTCATGTGACTTTCTCAAAGGTGATCTTATATCTTTTATATCTTTTAACGTGACAACACTGAAGAAATGACACTTTGCTACAATATAAAGTATTGAGTGTACAGCTTGTATAACAGTGTCAATTTGCTGTCCCCTTTAAAATAACTCAACAAACATCCATTACTGTATAAACTGCTGGCAACAAAAGGGAGTACACCCCTAAGTGAAAATGTCCAAATTGGGCCCAAAGTGTCAATATTTTGTGTGACCACCAACCCCTCTTGGGCATGGAGTTCACCAGAGCTTCACAGGTTGCCACTGGAGTCCTCTTCCACTCCTCCATGATGACATCACGGAGCTGGTGAATGTTAGAGACCTTGCGCTCCTCCACCTTCCATTTGAGGATGCCCCACAAATGCTCAGTAGGGTTTAGGTCTGGAGACATGCTTGGCCAGTCCATTACCTTTACCCTCAGCTTCTTTAGCAAGGCAGGGGTCATCTTGGAGGTGTGTTTGGGGTCGTTATGTTGGAATACTGCCCTGTGGCCCAGTCTCCAAAGGGAGAGGATCATGCTCTGCTTCAGTATGTCACAGTACATGTTGGCCTTCATAGTTCCCTCAATGAACTGAAGCTCCCCTGTGCCGGTAGCACTCGTGCAGCCCCAGACCATGACACTCCCACCACCATGCTTGACTGTAGGCAAGACACACTTGTCTTTGTACGCCTCCCCTGGTTACTGCTACACACCATCTGACCCAAATACGTTTATCTTGGGCTCATCAGACCACAGGACATGGTTCCAGTAATCCATGTCCTTAGTCTGCTCGTCTTCAGCAAACTGTTTGTGGGCTTTCTTGTGCATCATCTTTAGAATAGACTTCCTTCTGGGATGAGAGCCATGTAGACCAATTTGGTGCAGCGTGCGGCGTATGGTCTGAGCCCTGACAGGCTGACACCCCCACCACCCCTTTAAACCTCTGCAGCAATTTTGGCAGCACTCGTACGTCTATTTTCCAAAGACAACCTCCTGGATATGACGCTGAGCACGTGCACTCAAGTGGAACCTGTCCTGTTAAACCGCTGTATGGTCTTGGCCATCGTGCTGCAGCTCAGTTTCAGGGTCTTGGCAGTGTTCTTGTAGCCTAAGCCATCTTTATGTATAGCAGCATTTCTTTTTCTCTTTTCGTCCATGGACGGACACAGCCTTCTTAATTCTTGACGTGTGTTATGTTACTGTGGGGGCCTGTTGCGTCGGCGTCTCCATATCCCGGTTGGAGGCTGTGGGGGTGTCGGGGTCCGCTCTCTGTGGGGGTGGTTGTTCCTGCGGCCTTCTCGTCCACCTCGGTGTGCTTGGGTGCCATTTTTGGTAGTGCCGGCGCCATTATCTAGTGGTGTTTTTTTTTTTTTTTTGTTTGGTTTTTTCTGTATTGAAAAATTCCATTGGCGGCAATTTTTTCGTAGCCGCGCTGTGGCGCAGGTCTTCATTGCGGGCGCCCATTTTCTTGTAGTGCGCGCCCTTTTTTCCTGAGGAGCCCGGCGGCTATTTTGGGAATGGTTTTTTACTGTGTGGCTTGGCCTCTAGCACTGGAAGCTTCCTGAATGGTGCTAATCACCTCACAGATTACCTCAGGTGTGTGAGGCAGAGCGGACAACGGTGCTGCGCAGTCTCTGGCTGGGTGGTGTGGCCCTGGGTAACCCCCGGTCAGCGCAGTTAGGAGGGTGAATTGTCAGTAAAAACGTATACTAGAGATATGCAATTAGCGGACCTCCAGCTGTTGCAGAACTAGAAGTCCCATGAGGCATAGCGAGACTCTGACAGCCTCAAGCATGACACCCAGAGGCAGAGGCATGATGGGAGTTGTAGTTTTGCAACAGCTGGAGGTCCGCTAATTGCAAATCCCTGACGTATACATTATGTTTATACACACACACACACACACACACACACACACACACACACACACACACACACACACACACACACACACACACACACACACACACACACACACACACACACACACACACATATACACACATATACATATACACACATATACATATACACACATATATATATATATATATATATATATATATATATTTACACACACACACACACACACACACACACACACACTAATACATACACACACATACTGTGTGTGTGTGTGTGTGTATATATGTATTATACTAATGTGTTGACTTAGTCCCTATGGACTGTTAGTGGGTCAGAATGGAGTCTGAAGCAACAGGTGCACCTGCAGTTACTAGGACAATTTTTCTGCAGCCCTGGATGCGGGCGTTAGGGGGGTATGACTTTGACTCGGGACCACTGTTTTGAGGTGTCAGAGGATGCCATCTGCCTGGAGTTTGCATGTTCATGTCTGCGTGGGTTTACACACACACACACACACACACACACACACACACACACACACACACACACGTTTCATCAGATGCAAATCCCACCGCAGTAAGCAAGGATATTGAGGATGCTTTTAATTGGACCTCAAGCTCCATGAAGACATCTGGGAGCAAAAGGGAGCCCACGGGGCAGAAAGATTCTGACAAATACAGAGTAAGGGTTTTTGTAGACAAATGCAGCATGCTTTCTGCTTGGATTTGAGACTTGTATAGGAAGAAGAGCAGCTCTGACACAAACGATTGCCCTTGCATGTAAGCCTTAATTGAGAGATGTGGCAAGGAAGATTTTTTTTTTTGTCACTCACAGAAGATCAAGGCTGCGTGTACACAGAAAGATAAACTATTTTATTATTAAAAATAATAGGTTCACCTTTAAGAGAATGTTACATGTTCAACCCATATGTAGTGTGTAACATGCTCCTATTCACATGCTGCCAGAGCCCCCTCTTCCTTTTGACAGCAGGCAAGGGGCTCTTCTTCTGCTACCTCCGCTGTCAGTGGCTGTATGGGGCTCCGCCAACACAGCCGCATCATTCATTTACTCCAATCTGTGAATGAACTATGTATGCTGTCCTCCACTGCAGCAGATGGACTTGTAGTTTTTCAATGGTCTGATGAGTGCACTTATAGTCCATTCACACTGCCTACAGCTCTGTAACTGGAGGAACAGAGCTGCAGGGACTGTGTGCAGGAGCCTGGTATTGCACCCATAATACACTGTTCGCAGGCTCCTGTGAGAAAGATTCTAAATGCACATTTTTTTTATTTTTTTATTTATTTTTCCTGCAAAAATATGTGCATTTAATTTTTTTTTTTTTTTCCACAGAGGTGAACTTGGTCTTTAAAGAAACACTTCTATACATAGTCAGTAAGGTTGAATAAGAACAATTGTCCATCCAGTTGAACCTGTGTAGGTGTACTTGTGTCTGTGTCTATAATTTCCCACATCCAAGATTATTTTAAAATTATCCATACTCCCCGCTGCCACCACCAATTGTAGAAGAGTGTTCCACAGCCTTACTGCCCTGACAGTGAAAGACCCACTGCGCAGTTTAAGGTTAAACCACTTCTCCAATCTCATTGTGTGGCCCCTGTGTCCTCTTGCACTCCCTGAGACTGAATAGTTTAGTTTATTTTCCTATGCTGGGATCATCATCCGAGGTATTTGTAATTCGCTATCATGTCCTCTCTCTCAAGCGGCTCTTCTCCAGCGAGAATACATTTTAGTGCTTGTAGCTGTTCCTCGTAATTGAGGTTGTCCAGGCCCCTTATTAATTTTGTTGCCCTCCTTTTGGGCGCTCACCAGTTCCAGCACATCCCTTCTGAGGATTGGTGACCAGAACTGGACACTTGGACAGAGTATTCCAGATGTGGCCTAACCAGAGTTTTATATAGTGGCAGAATTATAATTTTGATCTGTCTTTGAACGTTGTAGCCATATGTGAACCTCAGATTGCTCCAGAACTACATGCTCCGAGCGTATGCCTGAGCGTCCATATTTAGAATCTGGCACCAGCTCCGAAATCCGAAATGCTCCAAAAAATCCCAGCACGAAAGCAGCTTTAAATAATAGAGCCTCGTAAGGCGAGTAACACACCAAGGTAGTCCCGGCACATAAACCGGACAGTATTGATAAAGAAATGGGCCTTCTGTTATCAGCAACAAAGGTTCTCCTCTTGTAGCCTTTCATCGCTTGTTTTATGGAAAAATAAGACATACAAGACGGCAACCCCTTCAAACGGCAGAAAAAGGAGATGCCCGCCATAGATCTTATTATATTACTGTAGGAAAACCCCGCTCCCATTAGGGATACCACAAAAGCAAGCAGGCCACATTCTGTCGGTACATCCCCTCTGAGACCTGAATTACTTGCAAACGCCAGCCACTTCTGCCAGGATACAGAATAGCTTGTCCAAGTCTTGGGTGCCACCGAACCTCTGATGGCTTCAACGGCCATGCTCATATCAGTAACCATAAATGAACCGGGCACATGGCGCCTTCCGCGTCCGCCTCTGGCAGCAATCTTCGAAAATGGTCCATCTGAAAACGGGACAATGAGTCAGCAACTGTGTTCAATTTTCCAGGAGTGAATTTAGCCTTTAGTCAAATATTGTGTTTGAGACACAAAAATACAATCTGCCGTAATATTTTGACCACCCATAAGGAGCTTGAAGAAAGGCAATTGACCGCAAATAACACACCCTTATTATCAGTCTCCACTAAAATGCGCAGATTCGCAAAAGACTCGCCCCATAATTCTAATGCCACCAAAACCGGAAAAAGCTTGAGCAAGACTATATTCTTGGTGGCACCCAGGCTGACCCAGGAGTCAGGCCAGGCTGCACAGCACCAGTGGGATCCCCAGATGGCCCCAAAACCCTTGGAACCTGCCACATCCATAAACAACTTCATGTCAGGGGCAAAAACAAATTCACTTTGAAAGAAGGAGCGCCCATTATAGGAGTCCAGAAACCGGGCCCATACCCGCAAATCCTCCAATGCAGCAGTCAAGCGAACATGGGCATATGGGGATTTTAAACCAGAAATTGCCAAAGCCAGACGTTGTGAAAAAACTCGACCTACCGGCATGATCCGACATGCAAACGCCAACATACCCAATAAGGACTGTAATTCCTTCAAACGTACCTTCGGTGCCTTCAAAAATCGTGCTAGTAAAAATCTTAATTTTACAATCTTAGCTGTAGGCAAACTGAACTCTTCCCTCACAGTGTCAATATGTATCCCCAGAAACTCCAAAGAGGAAACTGGCGTGCATGTTTTTTCTTCGGCTAATGGGACACCAAATGACTGAGCCACTGCTCGGAAAGTGCCCAACAAACTGGCACAACGCACATCCTCCGCTGGCCCAACAAATAAAAAATCGTCCAGGTAATGCACTACACTGTGCACCCCTGACTGCATACAAACAACCCAATGTAAAAACGTGGAAAATTCCTCAAAGTAAGCGCACGACAAAGAACAACCCATAGGGAGACATTTATCAAAAAAGAAACAACCGTCAAAATGAAAACCCAGTGAATTAAAGGCTTCAGGAGAGATGGGCAAAAGGCGGAAAGCTGACTGCACATCCGCTTTGGCCAATAGTGCCCCAGGACCACACAATCTAATTTTGCCAATTGCATCCTCAAAAGTGGCATAAGAAACAGAACACAATGATGTGTCAATATCATCATTCAAAGACTGTCCCTTGGGGAAAGACAGGTGATGGATCAAACGGAAAGAATTATGCTCCTTTTTGGGGACTACCACTAGTGGTGATGAATGAAAATTCTTAAATGGGGGTACCCGAAAGGGTCCTGCCACCCGCCCTTCATCAGTCTCCTTCCAAACCTTGTCCCTTACCACCTGGGGAAAATTGGAAACAGATTTAAGGTTATCCACCAACGTGCAGCCCGTCCCAGCAAAAGGGGGTAATGGGAAACCCTGAGGAAAAACCCTCAATGAGTGCCAGGGCCCTCTCCCTGTTTGGGTATAAGTCCAGCCACGGGCGCATTCTTTCCAGCCTCACTGGAGTGCAGGCGTTTGGGAAAAAATATCCCTCTGCCCTGGCGCGGATCCTGCAGCAGTTTTCTTAAAACATTTTGCTACTGGATGTGCCCCAGCACAAAAAGAGCACTCGTGTCTGTACTTGCAGGAGGCGTTCCAACGGCATTGCTGTTCGTTAAATGCGAAACGGCATCCTTTCCTATACTGAGCCGGACCATTCGGGGCAGCAGGACTCTGCCTGGGCATGGGGGGTTTCTGAGACGCTATTAAATTAAGCCACAAGCCCACGTCATTCATACCCCACCGAAGTGAGGGATGAATGGCCAATTTCTGCCGGAAGGCTTCATCATAAAAGAACCACCCCAGCCCCACAAAATTTTTATATGATTCCAGAATGTGGTCCATATGTTGAAAAAGCCCCCCGCATAAATTAGGGTGCTTCTCGGCCACAACCCCAGAATATATAAAAAATGCCTGCAGCCAATTGTGAAATGACCTGGGCACCAGCCTACGCCTATCATCCTCCTGCTTATCCTCTCCCCTTCTATCTGTTTTAAATCAGAGTCTTTTTGTACAGGGAGAAGTGATATGTCCACAAAATCACCTTTCCATATTTTCTCCTTAATTGGTAACCCCAGATGATAGCCTAATGGGGAAATTTCACAAGGCATAACTTCTTTCATATGTGTTTCAGGCAAGCTATGTTCAAAGGATAATACATTAGTACCCATATTGCTTAGACCAGATTGCACAGATCCCTGCAGGGGAGCAGACAGAGACACATGAGCAGAGGATAGGAGAGAAGGTTTAGCAGAGACAGGGTTAACAGGAGGAGAAAGTGATTTAACAAGCGATGACAAAGAATCCATTATAACTTTAACAGCAGCAAGTTGATTACACTCACCAGCCACTGGGGGATGCTCTGCCTTTTGCTGAGCCATCCCCTCCAGCAGCAGACTGTGACCTGGAACCTCCGTGACTCGATCCTCCTTTGCCCGGCGACTTGCGAGCTTGTGCAGGGGAAGGCTCCCTTTTCTCCTCAGGAGCTGCGGGCCTCTTCGGAGCACCCCGCCGACTGCTGAATGCAGGTGATCGTGAGCCGGTCCGCCTTTTCACTCCTGAGCGGCGGCTGGGGCCCGCCTGTCCGTCATCCGCCGCGTCCACCGTCGTTACTGCTGCTGGGCTGGCTCTCCTGGGGGCTGTGCTCCGGTGCTGCCGCCCGCTGACCTCCGGTTCGTCTACCCACTGGCCGGCACTTCTCCTGTGCGATGTGACCACATCCGCTTCGGCATCTTCCTCACTCCCGGTGGCTGTCTCCAGACAGCGCCGCAGCCAGGCTTCGCCTCCATCTTCACTGGCTTTGTTCAGCAATTGTCTTACCAGGGATTCCATGTTGACAGGTATGGTGCCTGAAAAACCGGCAGCACTTCGTCCTGTTGATCCGTTCCAGGGGGGGAGGGTGAATAAGCCCCACTGCAGCTGCCTGTTTAGTGGCCGACTGGGTTCAGCCAGAACCTTCCATTCAGTTCTATTGGCCAGTACACGCCTGAAATATAAAATTAGTGACACAAACCAGCACATTTGCCTAGCTACACCTAATTACCCTGGTGTGTGCTGACCACAGTCTCACGCAGGTGGGCCCCAATTAGTGCCCTCCTTTTGTCATTCTGTAAAATTTCTATATCCTGATAAGTTATTGCCCTGCTTTTTTTTTTTTTTTTTTTTTTTTTTTTTTTTTTTTTTTTTTTGTTGTCTGCAAAAACTTAGCTTGAGCTATTTTATCCCATCCTCCCAGCTGTTGCCAAACTACAAGTCCCATCATGCCTCTGCCTCTGGTTGTCATTCTTGATGCTGTCAGAGTCTCGCTATGCCTCATGGGACTTGTAGTTTGGCAACAGCTGGAGGTCCGCTAATTCCATATCCCTGCTCTATATCATTAGAATTGGTCCCCACTTACCACTCCAGACCAGTCTGAGTACGTTATTTATCGCCATCCTTTGGACACGCCCCTGTAACCAGTTTTTTTACCCAGGAACAAACCTTCTGGTCCATGCCTTCAGTCCATAGTTTGTACATTTTTAAGAGTTTATGGGGAACTGTATCAAATGCTTTTGCAAAACCAGATGCACCACATCCACAGGCCTCCTCCTATAGATGGTAGCTCACTTCCTCCTAGAATGTTAGCAGATTGGTCTGGCAACAACAACCTTTCGTAAACCCATGCTGATTACTACTAATTATAATTTTTTTTTTTTCATTACATTATTGGATATAGTCCCTTATCATCCCCTCCAATAAATTACCCACTACAGTATTGATATTGGGCTGACTGGCCTGTAGTTTCCAGGGATTTTTCTCTGTTTTTTTTTTTTTTGGGGAATATTGGCTTTTCTCCAATCAGCTGGTATGCTATCTGCAAAGATTAGGCACAATGGACTGGCTAATACCTGACTGAGGACTCTCGGTTGTAAGTAGGGTTGTCCCGATACCGATACTAGTATCGGGACCGATACCAAGCATTTGCGCGAGTACTTGTACTCGCGCAAATGCTCCCGATGCTTCACCCGATACTTTTTTTTTTTTTTTTTTTTGTGGCCGGAGAGGGCGGGAGGAGTCAGTGGCTGGGGAGGGCAGGAGAGAGGGCGGGGGAGTGCGGGCGGAGTCTGGCCGGAGAGGGCGGGAGGAGTCAGTGGCTGGGGAGGGCGGGAGAGTAAAGTGCGGGCGGAGTCTGGCTGAAGAGGGCGGGCACAGTCGGTGGACGGAGTCCGCGGGCGGAGAGCGAGTCCCTCACCTGCAGTTGAACCTGGTAAGCTGGCAGGGGTTCAGGGCGCAGCCGCATCAGGATCGGTGACCGGTGCTGTCACATTCGGTCGCCGTCAGCGGCTGAACGTCCCCACGCCCATCTTGGTACACTCTGCACTCGGCTGCAGTAAGCAGCAGCAGACATCTTGTTACGCCCAGCCCGAGCTATATGGGCTGGGTGTAACAAGATGTCTGCTGTTGCTTACTGCAGCCGAGTGCAGGGTGTACCAAGATGGGCGTTGCAGCAGTTTTTTTTTCCTTAAATCCTGTCATTTCCCCTCACCCCCCGCAGCATTTCAGTGCCAGCCACCTATCAGGTAGCACTTGTGGGTACTATCAGTGGAATCAGTGCCATCTACCAGTGCCACCTATCAGGTGGCACTGGTAGATGCCACTGATTGCACTGATAGGTGGCACTGATTGCACTGATAGGTGGCACTGATTGCACTGATAGGTGGCACTTGTGGGCACTGATAGATGGCACTGATTGCACTGATAGTGCCCACAAGTGCCACCTATCAGTGCCCACAAGTGCCACCTATCAGTGCCCACAAGTGCCACCTATCAGTGCCCACAAGTGCCACCTATCAGTGCCCACAAGTGCCACCTATCAGTGCCCACAAGTGCCACCTATCAGTGCCCACAAGTGCCACCTTTCTGTGCCCACAAGTGCCACCTTTCTGTGCAATCAGTGCCACCTTTCTGTGCAATCAGTGCCACCTTTCTGTGCAATCAGTGCCACCTTTCTGTGCAATCAGTGCCACCTTTCTGTGCAATCAGTGCCACCTTTCTGTGCAATCAGTGCCACCTTTCTGTGCAATCAGTGCCACCTATCAGTGCCCACAATTGCCACTTATCACTGCCCACAAGTGCCATCTATCAGTGCCCATAAATGCCACCTATCAGTGCCACCTATCACTGCCCATAAGTGCCATCGATCCGTGCCCATAAGTGCCACCTATCAGTCCCCATCTTTCAAACTGTCACATGACATTGAAAAAAAGTATCGGTAATCGGTATCGGCGAGTACTTGAAAAAAAGTATCGGTACTTGTACTCGGTCTTAAAAAAGTGGTATCGGGACAACCCTAGTTGTAAGCCATTCGGTCCTGGTGATTTATTTATATTAAGTTTATCTAGTCTTTCCTTGACTCTGGCCTCTGTTACCCACAAGGGTATATCCTGTGATGTGTCACGAACGGTACTGTCGCAGTTGTTATACCCCTCCCTTTTTCCTGCATAAAAAATGATGAGAAGGTATTTAGTACGGTAGCCTTCTTTGTGTCATCTGTAAGCATCCTCGTTTATTTTTTGTTTGTTTTTGTGTGCAACGTGCTCCTGATCTTTTTTTTATTGTTAATATATCTAAAAAATTATTTGGATTTTTTTTACTCTTCTCCGCTATGTGTGTCTCTCTTGTATTCTTGTTTTTTTTTTAAACACTTCTTATTAAATTCCTTGTAGCGTTGGAATGCTGACGATGACCCATCCCCCTTTATATTTTTTAAAGGCCATATTTTTCTCCCTTACTGTTTAGCCACCCAGGTTTATCCTTGGCTCCTCTATATTTATTGCCAATTAGAATGCACTGTTTGATACCTTTTTTTTTTTTTTTTTTTTTTTTTTTTTAATATGCTCCTAAAGCATTCCCATTTTTCTTCTATGTTCAATGTTTCTAGGATTTGGTCCCAATTGATGTCATGTAGTAATGACCGCAATTCAAAAAAATTTGCTCGACTGAAATTTAGTGTTTTTTGTGCACTTGGCTATTTAAAAAAAATTTATGTACTACCTAAGGTTAGGCTATTTTATTAGGCCTCATTCACACTGACAGTATTGGATCTGTTTCTAAACACATATTTCCATGATGCCATTTACACTCTGCGTTTATGTGCAGTCAGTTTAGCTACGTTTTAGAAAAAATTGTTTTCTGTGTACCGAATGCTAAATGTGGCTAAACATTCTCCAAAGAAGGAACTTCTAAACCCAAGAAAAAGTGATCTAGGAGGTATACAAGTGGTTTATACTTTCAGATGTCTCCTTCTGGTTTTAGAACCACTAGTGTTAGAGGAATTGGACTGCAAATGGCACACTATAAGGCTGCATTCGCACAGTGAGAATCGAAGCAGTAAAATAATTTACTTTTTCCTATGGCAGGAATTGACAGTTATGGGTGAATAATTGCCATTTGTGACTTCACAATTGCCTACAACAGATATCAATCCCAGCAACGACATTGGTAGATTCTTGTCACTGGGATCCGCAGTTTGGTTAAACACCCATGCAAATGCAGCCTAACTACTCCCCTACTTTAACTTCAGGAATGAACCCTAGGCCTGAAAGCCTAATGACTAACCACTTGCAGTCTCACAATTGAAAGCTTGTGATTTTTCCGATGAGCTCTCATTGATTGTATAACAGGTGAGCAGAGCTTTGTTTGTTAGATAGATCTCCAAAGTTGGAGAAGTCCTAGTAACTGTTTGGCCCCTTTCTCACTGGTACAGTGTACCCCCACAGGTTTGATATTGGTTAGTTGCTCTTTCCCATTGACTTCCTACTTTATTGTTAATTCCCCACTGTCAAAATTACACCTGGGCTGTAGCCACTTCTGTCAAAACAGACAAACAGTTTTTTTATAAAATATGGGTCATGGATACAACGTTAAAATTATTTTAGTTACTTTCTATTAACTTAGTTTCATTAATTTGAGGATCAAAGGGGTCACCTTTGATCTGCACTAGATGACTCTAATTAGACCGAATGACCTCCTCCTCCCTCCACTTAGATTTTTCTTCTAATATATATTCCAGTTTTTGAATCTATTATTTTTTTAACTGTTATTTAGTGGGAAATTTAAAAAATGTACATTTAACATTTTACAGTCAAAAAAATAAAAAATTTTTTTAACTAACACTTGTCAAAAGTGGGGGATAAAGCATGTTTAATTTTTTTTGTCTATAGATTGCATTGATTTTTTTTTTTTTAAAAAAGGTCACATTTTATTCTGAAATTGGGCTTTATGTAATGAAAACGTTTAATTATGAGTATTTTTTTTTTATGGCACCAACCATTTACATACTGTATAGTCACATCAGTTATTTCTGATGCCTCCTATCAGAACAGTAAAAATTGCACTGGTTCATTAGGACTATGCAAGTGTGATTTTCCCCTTGCGATTTGCTTATATGAAAAGTCCAACTTTTTTTAGGATTTCCATGTACTTTCAGATTTGGTGATGGTGGGCTGCAAAAAAAAAAACCCTGTAGTTTAACCATTCCGTACTCGGGTTTTCTATTAAATGTTATTATTTCTAAAATTGGGTACCACGGAACATTAGACATTTGAAGGGCTGTGGGTTTGCATTAAAGCAAAGTTTTAGGCAAGCGGCTAAATACTCTGACATGCATGTTTTTTTATATCTAACTTTCATAGCAAAAACGTAGATGCAGATTGTGCTGTCCTGTGATTACTGCATATATCTATGCATGTAAAACACATCACTGTGTGTGTGTGTGTGTGTGTGTATGTGTGTATATATATATATATATATATATATATATATATATATATATATATATTCTCTCATACATACATATAATTTCTTGATTTTGTTTACTTTACCAACACAAAGCTTTTGACCTACACCAATCAACCATACAGTTTTATTCACCCACCTAATATTAAGTACATTAGGTTCCCTTTTGCTGCCAACACAGCTCTGACCCATCGAGTCATGGACACCACTAGTCTCCTGAAGGTATGCTGTGGTATCTGGCACCAGGTTGTCTGTAGCAGACCCTCAAACCATTCTTAAACCATTTTTTAAGGGTGCATTATACTTCTGAAACAGGCCGTCAGCAACAATGTTTAGGTAGGTGGTATGTGTCGGTAACATCCAAATGAATGGCAGGAGCCAAGGTTTCATAGCAGAATATTTCCCAAAGCCTCTGCTGGCTTGCATTCTTTCCATAAGGCATCCTGGTGCCCAGGTAAGCAACGCACCCGGCCATCCACATGATATAAAAGAAAATGTTCTTCATCAGACCAGGTCACCTTCTCCCAATGCGGTCCAGTTCTGATGCTCATGTGCCCATTGTAGGAGCTGTTGGCTGTGGACACAGGTCAGCACCCTGACCGGTCTGTGGGTACACCGCCCCAACAAACTGCAATGCCCATTTTTCTGCTTTAACATATCAAATTCAGGAACAACGTGTTGACTTGCTACCCAATATATTCCACACACTTTAGGATGCCATTGTTAATAAGATAATCAGTGTTGTTAGTTTAACCATTGGTGGTCCTAAAGTTATGTCTGGTGTATGTCTATAACTACTTTTAGATCAGGGGTGGACATATAATATGGAATTCAGGATCTAGTCTGCTCAGTCCTGAGACCAGCTCCATTGACAACAACTAGAGAAATCTCAAAAGTCGGGCACCAGCTGTAATTTGTTTTTTTTTCTGGAGCATTGGCTTCCTGACTAACTAGATTAACTCACAAGCAAGACTCTCATATAACCCTCCTGATTCGAACTAATTTGTAACTGCGCTGTCTTCCTTTTTATTTTGTAAAGTGCTGAACAAGCTTCTGGCACTACAGTATTTAAATCCTTTATATTATTATTTAAATGCTTATTAGAAGAAATCACTACAGTGTCACTTTGTCTGATCCGAGCCAGCCAGAATGAGGCTTTCTACTCCAGGGTAGAATTATTATTATTTTTTGCTTTTTAGGCCATCATTGGTTATTGTGAAGTCTGTTAAAAAATATATAGGGTTTTCAGAATCCAGACACTAGGCCCAGTTGTGTCAGGTGGATCTTGTTTCTTTAGTATGTCCTGTGGAACTCGCACCTGCAGTGCAGTCTGGGTCCAAGCATCGCTCATGGGTCTCAGAACAGAGGGGCTGCTCAGGAAGTTACTGACACTTTGTGACCAGCACAGACATCTGTTAGGAAATCCGAGAGCGGTGCCTGGCTTCAGATTGCGCTGCAGATGTATGTTGGCGCCATATGCTGTATGTAGCGAGTTTGTATGAAAAGTATTAGGCCTCATGCCCACGGACGTTTTTACAGCTGCGTTTTCTGAGCGTTTTTTACAGCTGAAAAAACGCCTGTCCATGTTAGTCTATAGCTTCATGCCCACCTAGACGTTTTTAAGCTGTAAAAAAAACCCAGGACCAGTGCGTTCCTCAGCGTCGGCTTTAGGCATAAAAAAACGCGAAGCGTCAAAAGACGCGCAAAAACGCCGCGATCACGTTTTTTTAGCTCCGACGTGTTTTTTATTTTAATTTTTCGAAAAAAATAAAATTATACAATACCATGGACAGGCGGTTTTTAAGCTGTAAAAAACGCAGCTGTAAAAACGTCCGTGGGCATGAAGCCTAAATGTCTTGTCTGTATGCTTTTCCATGAGGGGCCATTGATAAGAGTGGCAGTCCTGCTGGGCATGTCTGTACAGGCTTCGTTTTTTAAATGACAAACATCATACTTCCCTCCCACTGTACAGTTAGTTTTGCACAGTGGCCCTGATCCTCGACTTCTGGGGTCCCTCGGCAGCTCCTCCCTGCATCGTATAACCCCCTAGGAGAAGTGCTCTCCCGGGGGGTTACCTTGCGGGCGTGCTCCCGAGTCCAGCATTCAGTGTCTATAGATGCCGAATGTAGCACTTGGCCCCGGCGCCCGCATTGTTGAATTTGATTGACAGCAGCGGGAGCCAGTGCATAGGATGCATTAAGGTGAAAAAACACGAGGGTTTACAACCCCTTTTTTAAGGACCCTTTCACATGGGTGCCTCTGTGGGACAGAAATCTGCTTGCTCAGCAGGGGATCGCTCCGTTGAGCAGGCGGATGACAGGTCCATGTCTGCTCACTGTGCAGAGCGGAGATGGACACAGTCCCACTTTCCTCTATGGGGAGATTGAGTGAAAACGAACCGCCTTTCCATTTTCATCCAATCCGCCGGACTGATGGAAAATAGGTCCACCATCTGTCTAGGTTTTGCGGTTTGGATAGCGGCGGATGTCAGCGGACATGCCACCGCTGACATCCGTCGCACCATAGGGGTGAATGGGGGGTCCGTTCAGGTCCACCTGAAAAACTAACGGGCAAACCTGATCAGACAGCCTGTGGGAATGGGCCCTAAAGCGAGTAATAAGAAAAGAAATTGTGATTATTTTATTTTTTTCTAATTATTTTTCTCCATCCTTTTTTAAATGCAGGTTTGTTTTTTGGAACTAAGGCTGGCCATACATTATACAATTTTTCCTGTGCAATTACCAAAATCATATAATATGGGCTCAAACCTAAACTCTTTCAATTTGTATGCAATCAGGCAGGCCCTTGCACTACATAGTTGAAGGTAAATCTAAGGGCCCAGTCACACCACAAACCGCACATAACTGCCCGTTTTGACTACATGTTTACATGCATCTGAAGAGCGCTTGACATACGCTTTGCATGCGTTTTGTGCTGCGTTTGCAGTGCATTTTTCAGTACGTTTTTGGACTTGGCTTTCTTGGCTTAAAGAGGCATGGTGCAGTGCATTTTAAGCGCATGTGTAGCTTGGTACATGCGTTTTGTGGTGTGGAAAAATGAAGTGCTGAATTGCACTGCAATGATGTGAACTATGCCCATAGGATTACCTTGATTTTGGGCTGTCTATGTAGTTTGTGTGCACTGCATTCAACTGTGTTTTGGTATGAAAGGGCCCTAAAGGAAATGAAATAAGACAATTATATAATGTATGGCCAGCTTTGGAAAGTTTTTTTACAATTCGGAGCTTTCAGCATTGCTCTATTCTTTGGTTCTGCAGATATTTTATTCAATGTAGTTAGTTGTTACATTTTAAAATTCAGTAGGAAGCTAATTTGGATTCTGGAAATATTGCAAAAGTATTTTCTATACTTTGTGGCAGCTTTGAGATGTTTGGTTCCATGTCTAAGAGCCCATTCACACTGGGGCAACACGACTTCCAGTGCGATTTTATGAGGCAACTCAGACAGGACTTGAGAATGAATCACAGCACGACCTGGAGCTACTTACAAGGCAACTCCAAGTTGCCTGCAGGACAGGAGACTTTCCAGTGGCCAATCAAACAAGAATCCGCTCTGTGGAAGGGAGGGGGGAGGGAGAGCTTTGCCTGAGAAATGTATGTTCTCTTCCTGGCGAGTTGCTCCTATTAAGACAGGGAGAGGCGACTCCCATTGAAATGAATGGTTACAGGTCGCCTAGGAGTCAGATTGAAGTAGTACAGGGACCTTTTTTGAAGTCGGAGCGACTGCAGTAGTGTGCATAAGGACGGCTCCATTAACTTACTTTGATTTCTTCAGCCAGCGCGACCTGGGGCGATTTGGAGTCGGATCCAAAGACGCCCCTGTGTGAATGGGCTCCAAGTGTTTTTTTTCTTTTTTTTTTTTGTGTTTTGTTTTGTTTTTTTGTGACATACCTAATTATGCATTTGGTACCAGGCCAGCTTTCCATTCATCACATGGGAAATTTAACATGCTGTTCATTAAATAACCCCTCGCCAAACCTAAAACTCTAAGGCTGCATTCACACCTGAGCATTTTGTAGCCCTAAGCCTGAAGCTACAAAACGCTAGAGGGGAAAAAATCCATTATTGTCTATGGAGATGGTTCACATCTCCACTCAAACGCCTGAAGCTGAATGCCTGAAGCTCAAACAAGTTCCGGACCCTTTTTTGTCGCGCAAATAGGGCAGATTTGGGCGTTTTAGGAGTCATAGAATGTAATGGAAACGCCCGATTCAAGCGTCTAGCGCGACAACGAGCGGTTCGACGGGCGCAAATTCACACGACAAAACGACGGTAAAAACGCTTGAAGCGCTACGCTCAGGTGTGAATGCGGTCTAACTGGAGCCAAAACTTTTCTTTACATTTTTAGATAAAGTATGGAATGCTGAAAACCCCTATTTTTTTTTCTCCATATATCCCTATTGGAGAGCTTTCCCTTCACTTCCTGTTTTGTAGACCACAGGAAGTAGAAGAAAATCTCTCTTCAAATATAGGGAAATTTCCTCTTAGGCGGTTGTCACTGGAACAAGTGACAACTGGAAAATTTCCCCCACATGATTCTGTTCTGGTGGCAACTCAATGTTGGTTTCTCCCTCACTGACAGTGGTCACTAGGACCAATCGAGAGAGTATCTTTGTAACAGAGACATAGACGGCAGTGCGAACCTGACATGAGGATCTAAATACTTGCCACTCTAAGGCCTCTTTCTCGTGGGGCTGACTTGTTTTGCTCAGCAGGAGATCTTTCCACAAATTCCCTGCTGATCAGAGCGGGCGGATGACAGGTTCGTGTCTGCTCAGTTTATGCAGAGTGGACAAGGACAGAGCCTGCTCTGTGCTATAAATGGCTGGGTGAACTACCACCCCCCAGCTTTGAGTGTTTGTGTACTGTGTAAAAGCGGGGGGGGGGGGTAGGTATCTAGTTTTGACAGGTACCCAGCTCCCACTTCTGCTCATGGTGCCACAGCACAGAGCAGAAGTTCTCCCCCCCCCCCAACCCTCCCTGCAATCTTCTGGGGGACACTTGGACACTTCACATGTCCCAGAAGATTCCTCGGCCAATCAGAATGTGCAGCGCACGCACGCTGTCACAGCCGGATGCCCACACTTGCAATGCCAGTGCCGCGGAGAGGAAGAGAAGGAGAGAAGCGAGGCTCGCTGGACCGTGGGACAGGTGAGTGTCTGTTTAGTAAAAGAAAGCAGCTACACTTTTTGTAGCTGCTGACTTTTAATAAACACAGAAATGGGTGGAACTCCCCTTTTTAACTGGATAGAATTAGTAACTCACTGAAGGTTTTCACTTAAGAGCTATAAATCTTTAAATTACATTTTTTTTATTTGAATGACCGTTCCTAATGTGGGTTCTGAATTGTGTATGTGGGGGCACATAAACCCAAACAATGAGCTCTTTTTTTGTTCTGGTAAATATATAATTGAAAACATTTTATGTGTTCGATAAATGCTTAAGGGGGGGAAAAAAACTGATCTGCCTAGATGGCAACACTGCTTTTCCATAAATACGGTACAGTGAGTAAATGTTGTGAGGAAGTGTGTTCCTGGCAGGGTCACCAAGCGAAAAGGTGATGAGGTGGGATGGTGATGTCACAATTTACACCTCATCCACTCAGAGAACACTTTGGATTTATTGAGAAAATGCAAAGGGTTTTCTAATTGACGTCCATGCAGAACGAGTGACCTCCTGCGTTCACCCATGTGTGCACCTGCTTGCTCGTCCCCACCCCCTTTCCTGACCGGCCGGGCTGCGTGCTCGGATAAGGGTCTGGTATGGATTTTGGGGGGACCCCCACGCCGTTTTTTTCGGCGTAGGGGGTTCTCCTTAAAATCCATACCAGACCTAAGGGCCTGGTATGCTCTTGGAGGGGAACCCATGCCGGTTTTTTATTTAAAATTTGGCGTGGAGTTTTCCCTCATGATTCATACCAAATACTAGCTCTGTGGGAGGGGTTTGCCTTAGAGTCGGTTCACAGAGGGGCGACTTCCTGTAAAGTTACCTTTCTATGAACGGGGATCCGACTTGGAGGCGACTTCCATTGAAATCAATGAGTACAAGTCGCCTACAAGTCGGATTGAAGTCGTACAGGAACCTTTTTTGAAGTCTGAGTGACTGCAGTCGTGTACATTAAGACTCCATTCACTTCCATTAGTTTTAAAAACAGCGCGACTTGAAGTCGGATCCCGAGTCGCCCCTGTGTGAACCGGCTCTGAAGGTTATATTTGCATAACCGGCTCTGAAGGTTATATAATTAAAATAATAAAAGTACATTAATCTTGTAACATTATTAGTGGGGTTTGCATGTCTGCTGTGTGATGTAACTGTTACCTATGTAATGATGGGTGAAATTCTTTTAATGGGGACCTTTGATACGTAAATAGACCCCCGAAATCTCTTGTGTCCAGCAGATGCAAACAGTAAATTGGAAGCCTTTGAACTCTACCTCACCGACCCCATATTTTATAGAAATGACTGATATGATTTAAGAGATTCATGGCTACTGCTTTCAACCTTTTGATTGCCAAGAAACTGTGTATATATGTGCTCACAAAATAAAATCTAAAAAGCAATGTCATGGAGCTTGGTAGACTCCGTGCTACCAGAGGCAACATACAGCCAGTGTATGAGCAATGCAAGTCCCTAGAAAGATGAGCAGAACACCACCAGACAACTAGGCATAGGACCAAATCAAAAGGCAGAGGTTGCAGTCTGACTGACAAGTGGCCAGGACAGGTGGCAGACAGAGGTGTGACTGGGCAGGCGGCAGAAAAAAGTGTATTTCCAAGTAAAAGCAGAGCTAATATTCCCAGGAGAGCAAATATAGATGTAATGTCATTCAAATGCAGACAAACTCAACCTGTTAGGCACTCAACGGAAGTACAGAGTTGCCTATATGGATAATAAGGTTCAGATGTGCTGCAGTGTGGTCTTGCTGCACTGCATAGTAACTGGTCATGACAGTCAAAGAATATATACCGTATTTTCCGGCGTATAAGACGACCTTTTACACCTTAATTACACTGCTAAAGAGCGGGGGTCCTCTTATACGCCGGGTGCAGAGGCTGACAGATGGATGTGAAGCCTGCCGGGTGCTCGGTATACTGTTAAATACAGTATGCGCTGCTCAGCCAATCCCGGCGGGCGATGCACTCTGTTGCTGAATACAGAGCTTGTTAAGCCTGCTCGGATTGGAGCGGCGCGGGCTGATGATGTCACAAGCCTCTGCCAATCTGAGCAGGCTTAACAAGCTCTGTATTCAGCAACAGAGTGCATCGCCAGCTGGGATTGGCTCAGTGCATACTGCAATGAATGCAACCCTTTTCTGCAGTGTACTTGCCAATGGAGGCTAATAGACTGTGGACTTTTTAATACCAAAAGTGGCTGGACCTAGAGGAGGAAGTGTCACTGTTTTATGGGCAAACTGAGCCAGGAGAGTGCAGACCTATTGATGGGGTCTGAGCTCTCAGCCTGCCATGACCAGAGCCATCAGGAGAGAAGCAAAGGGGATTTGCATGAAGAGAGGATGGACCTGCATCTAAGTATTCCAGAGCTGCCTTCAGACATTGGGCTTGGATCGGAGCTACGAGACTGCGGGTAGTCTTATACGGCGAGTATAGCCCAAAACAATGTTTTCATTGGAAAATTAGGGGGGTCGTCTTATACGCCTGAAAATACGGTAGTCTACTCTGTCTAGTCAACTAACACTATTCCTGCTCATCCTTGTATTCTTACTAGTTGCATTTCCACATACCTGCAAAGTATATGTTTTGCACATAGAGACCCTGTGCAATGCTTTCTGACCCCCCTTCCCCCACTTAATCTAATTTTAGTAACTAGTGAACAGTTTAAGGCTCCATTCACACTTGTGCAACTTGTTATGCGCCCTTGTCATGCGCACCCCATGTTTTCCAATTAGTACTGTTCATATCTCTATGAATTACACCTCCCTCCTCCAATGTTTGGTAACCTTTTCGATATCCCAAAATTTGAGGCCTTTGGGATTTTGTTGGTGGAACTGTTTAAAGTGTCTGGATACATTGTGAGTTTTTAGGCCTTTTTTGATACTGTTGTTCTGCCAGTCAAACATGTAACGGTCTCGAGGTTCTGGCAATGTATTGTAACCCACATTCACACTCTAAAATATAGACCACTCCAACAGTGTCACAAGTGATCAACTGTTATATATTGTATTCTCTATTTGTTGCTGATGCTTAAAATGTTTTCCGTTTTTTAATATTCACCTTTTGAGTGCCTGCATGGAACACAACGTCCAAAAGCATAAAAACCACCCAGAAAGGAAAATCTATTTTCAGAGGCAATGGTTTTTTTTTTTAAAAACACTAGGTGCAAGACGTCCCTTAGGCCCCTTTCACACTGAGGCGTATTTCAGGCCTTTTAGCGCTAAAAATAGCGCATAAATAACGCCTGAAATAATCCTGCCCCAGCATTCTCAATGTGAAAGCCCGAGGGCTTTGACACTGAGGCGATGCGCTGGCGGGAGGAAAAATAATCTCCTGCAAGCAGCATCTTTGGAGCGGTGAAAGAGCGGTGTGTGTATACCGCTCCTTCCCATTGAAGCAGCGGTTTGCGAGCGGTTTTAACCCTTTCTCGGCCGCTAGCGGACAAATATCACGGCAAATCCGACGGTATAGCAGCGCTAAAAATATCGCCGCTATACCGCCAGCGCACCTCCCCAGTGTGAAAGGGGCCTTAGAAAAAGCGCTTTCTTGTATATAAACTGTGGACGTGCCGGTAAAACTGGACCCAACACTGTCCTGTTTTAAAATAGTCAATTCTTTACCACAATTTTCTCAAATTTTTTGTACTGGACATTATCAAGTGTAATTCTAAAATTATGATCATCTGTGTTGGAATCTCTGATACGATTGGAGACCAATGTTTGTCCCTCGTTTTAACTTTTTCTATTTCTCCTTCTAGATCTTGCCTATCATACCCCTTTTGTTCAAATCTGGTGGATTAAATGTTGATTTTAATAAATTGTTTTTTTACAGATCGATGAATATCATGATATGTGTATTTATAACTCTAGTGATGGCTGCTGATGACGTTACATTTTATAATGAATTTTCTATTGCTGGTAATCCAGACATGAGATTTTGTCTTTTTAAAGAATATATCTTTTTATATATTTTTCTTATTAAATTTTATTATTTTTTTTTGACCTAATAATGCACAGTGAATTAGGTATTGCGTATTGTATAGTGCGCAAATATCTTGCCATTGTTCATATGTGTATATTTTTTGGTAATTATTTTTTTTTGCAGCGGGTGAGTTTTTGTTGCTTTACGTAGGTTGCAACTCCTCCTTCAGCTCTGCAATAGTGTATGAGGAAACTTCCGGGATTTTGTTCACGAAAAATTCTCCTTGCGTTGCGCCATGTGACGTGGCGTTGGGTTACTATGGCAAATGTCTCCTCTTTACTTATAGCGGGTGTCCACGTCGCTTCTGTATCCGCTGATGAAGTCCCGCCCATAGGGACGCAATGCGTACGGATGGGAGTGTCGTGACGTCATCTGCAGCCATCGTACACTTGTTTCCATTACACACGCTGTTTTACCTGGCACTGGTTTAGTGCCATGCTTGTAAGGTTTTTTTTTTTTTTTTTTCACATTTTATCATTAAAGCGATTTTTTTTTTTTTTCTTTTTGCGGAGAGCACCATGTATTGTTTTTATGATTTCATGATCCATGTGACCTTGGAGTAATTGGCGTGTACCAGTCACTATCCTTTACTGATCCCGGATTGGTTGGCTGTCCGTCTGAATCATCTACACTCTAGCCCATAAGGGAAGGTGTCTATGATCCTCTATAATCAAAGGGTCCACTGCGTAAGGAGAGCGGCCATTCATATCATTGGTGGAGGTTCCTTTTTTACCCAAAAAGTCACCTGCATGCTTTATCTATGTATCATTACTGAAGACCTCACGGATGGGCTTATTGATATATGGACTTGAATTTAGCGCTGCACTGTCTGTTTACATGTTATTTACACTACACTGACTTGTTTTGGGCTGGGATCTGGGGGCCCTCTTGTTTAAAGGGGGCTTCCAGATTCCAGTAAACCCCCCCCCCCCCCCCGCAAACCCCCACAACCACTGCCCAGGGTTATCGGGAAGAGGCCCTTGTCCCCATCAACATGGGGACAAGGTGGTTTGGGATGAGGGGTGTTGAGGGTGTGTGGCCTGGTGTGCCCCCCCCCCCCCCCTCGCCTCCCCTTTCCTGACCTGCCGGGCTGCATGCTTGGATAAGGGTCTGATATAGATAGATATCTATCTATCTCTCTCTAATATATTTTGTAATGTTGGGGGGTTGTTAGCTCAAGTCAAGCACCCGCTAGCGAGAACAGTCCCACACAAATGTTTCCTTTTGAGGGCTTGTTGGCCCACTTTTATTAAAGAAAATCAAACAAAGTTCCAGAAATGAAAACAAATGTGGTTTCCATCACAGGGGGTTTTCATCATCAACATTAAACGGTTGTATGTTCAGCCTCCTGGCTCACACGTGCAAATGAAAATACCGAGCCGCCTGGCTCTCTTCAGCAGCAGCACCACTGCTCAGGCTCCCGCATGGAGCACTCCTGTCGGCAGACTCAGGTCTCTGGCTTTCACAGTGCAGCCTGCACTCTCTAGCTACTCCAGCTTCTGGGTTCTCCCTTGCAAGCCTGGTCTCCTCGGGAGGGTGGAGCCCAGAACCATGGTCAGGTGTCTATAGGCCAGCACACACCTGACCAGTCAGTGTGCTGGTAAATCTCAAAATCTGGGGCGGATCTCTACGAAATCCCCGGGCTCCAGGTCCCAAAGTGGACTTTATTAAATAATGTGTGTGTGTGTGTGTGTGTGTGTGTGTGTGTGTGTGTGTGTGTTCCCCCTTCAAAATTCATACCAGACTCAAAGGGGCTGGTATTGTTGGACATTAAGTTGTAGGGCAAAGTCGGATCAGAAGTCGTACGACTTTCGTGTCGGTATCAGTGGGAACATGGCATAAAACAAAAAACGGAGAAAAAGAACTATTGCAGCCACCACATTTTAAGGACTGCTTAAATATGACTTTTCTGTTCCTTGGTTTAGGTACACTTTCCCATAACTGTATATTCCTGCCTTGCCAGACCTGGCCTCTGTCTCTGTGTGATACATTGCCTGTTAAATGGAATACAGATTTATTATATGGTCCAGAAAAATGATTGCAGAGTCTAGCACACTTTTACTTGAAATATGTTGCTTGATTCCAACATTTGTATACATCCATCCTTGCTTGTATTTACAATTAAGGATTGTAGTGAAGGCTGGGATCGGGGGGCCTTGATTTTTTTTTTTTTTTTTTTGTGGTTTACAAGACTGAAGGGCTCTTGAGAGCTGGAGAAAGCTATCTGAGCTGCTGCATGCCATTTTTATGGCTCACTGCCCAGATTGGATTCCCCTTATACAGCACTGTAGTGTCTTCATTACGCTTGAGGGTTGCAGGAGGTGCAACATATTCCTTAACCTTTATCAGAGGGAAATGGAACACACTAATTGCCTACTGTGTGTGTCAGTTTTGTGCTTCGCTTTTGGCTTGTGTTTTGGCATTTGTGGAGATGCATCTCCTTTTAAACCAAATCTTAATCTTCCATGTGTTTATTTTTTTCCCCAATGTAATCTGTAGATATGTAAAAACTGTTTGAAAATATGTTTTTGTACCTTTTTCATATTCCTCTTTTTTTTTCTTTTTTTTTTTTTTTGGTTGTTGTTTTCCAAGCACCATTTATTTTATCTGCTTAGGCCTCGTTCACAGAGGGCGTACTACAGCGTACACTCGTGTAAGGGCTGTGTTTACCCACACTGGGATGCACAGGCGTTGCCAACTTGGGAGCAGCAGCTGTGTCTTAGCAGCCGCTATGTCCCAACTGACATCAATGGGGATGCAGAGAACATTTATGCATCTCTGTTCATGTAAACATGGCACTCACATTGGCGTACGCTGTAGAATTCCCAATGTGAATGAGGCTTGGTTTCTATTTAATCTGATACAAGAAGCCAGGAATTATTTGCTTCTTGCAACTGCTGTGAGAAGATGGTTTTAGAGTTGCCTCTTCCATGCCCCATTCTCCAAACGTATGAATTTGGCTGATCTGAGCAAGCATGTGATAGTACTCTTATCTTTACAAAAGAATCCTAATTTTGTAGATCAGAAGTCTTTTGAATCTCATGTTTGCAATATAACACATCACAGCCCCCCCCCCCCCCCCCTCCTCTACATTAGTGTCTTTAGCCTACCCGGCTAGACTGGAATTTGTTTAAAAACCCAACACAGGTAATCCTGGAAATATCTATATTTGTGTAAGGGGGATTAATGCCCACTATATATGCATAACCCCCCCCCCCCACACACACACACACAGCTGTACAAATCAAATGAAGTTCAAAAGCAAACTAGTCATCTAAATCGCACTTTCAGGGAGGGGAGAGGGGGTGTAGCTACTACGAATGACAGATTTAAATATCCAGGTTAGCCACACACATATGCTTGGGAAAGATCCTATAAATCAGGGGTCTTCAAACTACGGCCTCCAGGTGTTCAGGAACTACAATTCCCATCATGTCCAGTCATGTCTGTGAATATCAGTTTTTGCAATGCCTCATGGGATTTGTAGTTCTGCAACAGCTGGAGGGCCGTAGTTTGAGGATCCCTGACATAAATCTACCACCACAGTGATTGTCAGTACAATTTACTTTGGAGCAAGTGTCTGTGTTCAGAACACACACCAATTCCTGACATCAGTAATGATCACTGCATTGTTTTCCAGTAATGGACTTTGATGTGTGCTGTATTGGACGTTATGGGTTGTAACTTGGACTCTTACTATGAAGCTGCTTGCTGAGCTCATGGTTGTGGCATTTTTACACATGGGCAATATATTTTGGCGTTCTTTTATTGTCCATATTGTACAAATTAAGTTGGGTTGTTTAGTGCAGTGGTAGTGCTTCCCAGTGAGTTCAGTCCACTCCAGAAACGCAATTTTAGGGCTAGTTGGCCCACTTTTTATTAAAGAAAAAGTTTACAGAAATCAGCCCTCGCAGGGGTATCCACCATCTTTGAAAAATGTCAAAACGAACAACTTCAGCCTCCTGGCTCACTCTTGCCACTTGGATGCTTTTAGGCCGCAAGCCTAGGTCTTCGGTCTGATCCCCCAGACCAACTTCCACAGCCACTTAAGGCACGTACACACGATATGAAAATCTGATGGGAAAAATTCATACAACGAGCTCTCTGCCGATTTTCGGATCGGTAGTACGGTGTTTTCAACAGTTGATTTTCGCTTTTTCGTCAGACAAAAGTTGGATGTGCAGACTATAAAATTTTTGTCGGATGTGAACTCAACGTTAGATTTTTCGCTTCATTAGTACGGTTTTCGTACAAAAAAAATAAGATTAAGACTACGCATGCTCAGAAACGAAAGGAATACATACAAAACTATTCAACACATTTTCTTATTGTGAGTAACCTCTTCACTTTCGACATGAGACTAGCATGCTACAAAAAAACGGACGTTCGGTCGTCCGAAGAGCTGATCGTGTCGTGTGTACGAGGCTTTAGACTCACTTTCCGCTCTTTGCTGCTCTGTCACCATCTGCACCTTGCAGACATGCACGTCTCTGGCTGCTCCCTTGCAAACACACAGACTCCTCAGTAGGCTGGAGCCCCAATCTACTGTCATTTCTCTGACTAGAACAGGTGTGGGCACCTGCATCATCAGTGTGCCAGTTGCCTGCAAAGCCTGATCCCAGGTTTGGGAAAATCCTCCCTCCAAAATCCCCAGTCAAGGTCCCAAGCCTGGTTTTGCCAACCGATCAGGAAACTGGAAGATCAGTTTCCTTTTTGAATGTAATAATTACCCTGGAGCCCCTCAACCTGCCTAGTTGAGAATTCTGGGTGACACACAATCTTAACACAATGGTAGGGCACCGCACTCACTAACGCGTGTGTGTGTGTGTGTGTGTGTATGTATGTGTGTGTGTGTATGTATGTATGTATGTGTGTGTGTGTGTATATATATGTATATATATATATATATATATATATATATATTGTGAGGGGGTTAGCTCAGCAGCGGGTGTGTGTGACCCCCTGGTTGGGTTCACCACACAAAAACAGGCACAGCAGACAGTGGTAGGAGAAAACAAAAGGGTGTGGTTTTATTTGAACTATATACAGACAAAAGAAACAGGAAAAGAAATCCTGGTCAAGTGCTCACTACACACATAGGTGTCCCTAACAACTGGGTACAGCCTTGTGCTGTCCCAGTCCCTAGCTCCCTGCTTTTAGAAGTTCTTAGCACTAACCACACAGGCTTTGGCTCACTGTACAGAGATCACACTCCCCAGACAATCCACACAGATCTGGTTCCATGTTGGAGCATCTCCCTTAGCATGCTGGGAGTTCTTGTAGAGGCCCTAATGAGCCCACTTGCTTCAGCTGGGGTCATTAACCCTTTCCCTGCAAGACTCCCAGCACTCTCCCTAGTGGCAGGGCTCGACAAACCCCGGGCGCCAGGTCGCCGTGGCGACTAGAATTAGCGACCTGGGGCAGCACAGCTGGGGAATCATGTCTCTCCGTGCCCCCCCCTTCCCCCTCCGCGGGATCGCGCCGGCCGGTAATTGAGGCCGCGGCTTTGCGGCCTTCTGCAGGCCTATGCTTCCTTCTGTGATCTAGCGCCATCTTGTGGTGGCCGTTGGTATGATAAGACAAACAGCAATGCTAATGGTGTTTCCCTGTCTGTTTTCACTGCCATCTCCTTCCCTCTAATTAGAACCCCCAAACATTATATATATATTTTTTATTCTAACACCCTAGAGAATAAAATGGCGGTCGCTGCAATACTTTGTCACACCGTATTTGCGCAGCGGTTATACAAGCACACTTTTTTGGGAAAAAATACACTTTTTTTAATAAAAAAAAATAAGACAACAGTAAAGTTTGCCCAATTTTTTTTTAATATTGTGAAAGATAATGTTACGCTGAGTAAATTGATGCCCAACATGTCACGCTTCAAAATTGCGTCCGCTCGTGGAATGGCGACTAACTTTTACCCTTTAAAATCTCCATAGGCGACGTTTAAAAAAATTCTACAGGTTGCATCTACCGATCGCGGCGATACCTCACGTGTGGTTTGAACACGGCTTTCATATGCGGGCGCTACTCACGTATGCATTCGCTTCTGCGCGCGAGCTCGGCGGGACGGGCGCGTTCCTGGCTCCTAACTTTTTTAGCTGGCTCCTAGATTCCAAGCAAATTTGTCAAGCCCTGCCCTAGTGGTATAAATTGGCATAAGTCCTGAATCTAGGACATATATCTACCATCCTGGATGCAACCTGGTGATTTTACCTGCCTGCTGTCATATATATATATATATATATATATATATATATATATATATATATATATATATATATATATATATATATTATTTTTAATCGATCCTAACATATCTGAAGGTCTGTTGACAAGTTAGTTTGCATACTTGTGAAACAACAAAGAACTTGTAATTGTCTTGGGCCATTTTCACACTAGCTGATTGATCGGGTCTGCCTGTCAATTTTTCATTTGGACCCCTCAGTATCCTCCTATGGAACGGCAGGTGTTAATGGACGTGTCTGTTGACACCCACCAACATCCTATCCACTAAAAACAGACTGATGGTGGACAGGCGGTCTGTTTACATCCGACTGCCCATAGAGGGGAGGGGGCTTTGTCTGCTCTGCATGAGCGGACCTGGACCAGCCATCCGCCTACTCAGTGAACAAATTCTCTGCTAAGCAGGCGGACTCCAATGAAGCCTACCCCTTGTGAGATCCAATGTTTGGAGTGATTCATGTCCAAAACAAACAGAAAAGCGTGCTATGATTAAACCCATGAGCTTTGACATTTTCAGAATGCCTCTGAAGAAATCTCTTATTTTAGATGCACTATTCACGTTGTGGCTTTGTTTGTATTTAAAGCAGACCCTTGCCCATAACAACTTGATCAAAAATAATGTTCTGTAGCAAGGACCATACATTGCGAGTGTGTGCTGAAAAAATAGAGGGCAACTGAGCATGTACAGAGCAGGGTGAGACAGTGTATTCATTACTTGATTTAAAAAAAAAAATAGGACTTCTAGTCATGTATCTTAAGTGATCTAGCAATACTTCATTTTCTGACTAAACTTCCACTTTAACCACTTCCTATCCAAGGTACATATCTGGACATCCTTGGGTTTCAGTGGTTATATCGGGATGATGCCTATACCTACAGGCATCATCCCAGTATCATTCTTTTCAGCCGGCGATTGTCTTTCAGACAGAAGGGATCTGAGTGGCTAATCAGCCACTCGATCACTTCTGCAGGTGGTGGAAGGGGGTCCCACCTGTCGTGCCTCTCTCGTCTCATCGCGGAGGCCGGGAGCAATGCGGCTGGCGGCGATGGTTGCCCTGTACACAGGAAGAGGAACTGACGTTGTTCCCCTCTCTGTAACCCTGGAAACCAGGAGCGACGAGTAGGTTATCAGTTCTGGTTCCACCCCTTTGTTTACTTGACCACCAGTGGCCAGGAAAGCAGCTGATCGGACCGATCTGTATCCGATCGGCTGTATGGTGGGCCAGAGGAGAAATTTGGGGTCTAAAAGACTCAAAATTTCTCCAAAAAGAGGACCTGTTACAGCCCATGCTTTCACAAGGGATGTTGTTCATCCCTTGTGATGGCAATAAAGTACAAAAATATATGTTAACCACTTCGCATCCGGGCCAATTCTGACACTTCGCTCCTACATGTAAAAATCCAAATTTTTTTTGCTAGAAAATTACATATAACCCCCAAACACTATATGGCCTCATGCCCACGGGCGTTTTTTCAGCCGCGTTTTTGAGCGTTTTTTACAGCTTAAAAACGCCTGTCCATGTTAGTCTATAGCTTCATGCCCACCTAGGCGTTTTTGAGCTGTAAAGAGCATAGGCGTTTGTAAGCTGTAAAAAAAACCCAGGGCCAGTGCGTTCCTCAGCGTCAGAACTAGGCAGGAAAAAACGCGCAAAAACGCGCACTAACGCGCGGTCGCGTTTTTAGCTCCGACGTTTTTTTTTTTGTTTTTTTTTTTTTTTAAAAAAAAAAAAAAAAAAAAAAAATATTTACAATAACATGGACAGGCGTTTTTAAGCTGTAAAAAACGCTCAAAAACGCAGCTGTAAAAACGCCAGTGGGCATGAGGCCTATATGTTTTTTTTTGCAAAGACCCTAGAGAATACAATGGCGGTCTTTGCAACTTTTTATCTCGCACGGTATTTGCGCAATAATTTTTCAAACGCATTTTTTGGGGGGAAAAAACGGTTTCATGAATTAAAAAACATTAAATTTAGCCCAATTGAATGAAGTTGCGCTGAGTAAATAGATACCTAACATGTCACCCTTCAAAATTGCACACGCTCGCGGAATGGCGCCAAACTTCGGTACTTAAACATCCTCATGGGTGATGATTTAATTTTTTTTTTTTACTGGTCACATGTTTTGAGTTACAGAGGAGGTCTAGGGCTAGAATTATTGCTCTCGCTCTAACGTTCGCTGCGTTCTCTATGGTAAGAAGCCGGGGCCGGCGGATCCTGTCACCGACTCACCGATTGCACAGGTAAGTCGGTAGAAGGGGAGGGGGGGTGTCCCCTCTCGCCGCCTGTAAGAACGATCAAGCGGCGGAACAGCCGCTATGATCATTCTTACAGTACACAGAATCGCCGGCTCTAAAAAAACGATATCTAAATGATGCCTGTAGCTGCAGGCATCATTCAGATATCCCGGCTCAAAGTCCAGGACGCCCTTGGACGCGAAGTGGTTAAAATGTTTTTTTTTTTTTTTTTAAAGTGCCCCTGTCCCACCGCACTTGAATGCAAATGCAAGCACATACCCACACATGTGAGGTATTGTCGCGAACGTTAGAGCAAGAACACTAATTCTAGCACCAGACCTCCTGTGCAACTCTAAACTGGTAACCTGTAAAGGCTTTTAAAGCGTGGCCTGTGGAGAATTTTAAGCACCGTAGTTTGCCACCATTCCACGGGCAGATGCAATTTTAAAGCGTGACATGTTGGGTATCCATTTACTTGGTGTAACATCTTTTACATTACCGGTATACAAAACATTGGGCTAACTTTAATGTGTGTGTGTGTGTATGTGTGTTTTTTTTTTTGTTTTGTTTATTCATGAAAGTGTGTTTTTTCCATAAAAAAAAAAAATGTAAAACTGCCACGCAAATATTTTATGTCACACAGTATTGCAACATTTATTCTATATGGTCTCTGCTAAGAAGAAAAAATGTTTGGGGGTTCTAAGTAATTTTATAGTAGATTTTTACATGTAGGAGCGAAGTGTCAGAAATGTCCCGGGTACAAAGTGTTTAATGTTTTGTTTGTTGGTTTTGCTTCTTCTTCCACATGTAATTGTGAAGAGTTCAGCTCCGCTCAGACACTGAGCTGGATCCTGGCTCAGAGGCAGGAGAGTGGATTGCACCCAGGAAGATCTGGGATTG